>CM042034.1:66411778-69261778 GCA_023525975.1 Smallanthus sonchifolius
CATAAATCAAATGAAAGGTTTTATTCATTTATTTATGTAGTAATTATTTAATTACTCAAATAATTAGTACTCGTTTATTTATTCATTTATCCATCTATTAATTTATACGATTACAAATAAAAGAAAACTACTCATTTAATTATTTGTGTATTTATTTACAAACAAAAGAAACCTAATTATTTATTCATATGTTTATATAAATATTACAAACAAACAAAATCCTTATTCATTCTTTCATTTATTACAATACAAATATTTATCAAAGATTTACACAAAATATTATTTGTAACTCAAATAATTATTTTATTATTAAAATAAGGACACCTACATCAATCTCCTCGCACATTAGGATTCCCTATTTCAGTTGTACAAATCATTGATACATATATTCCATCAAACATAGGTTAACCTTGTGGTTAGCTAGAACATTTATGCAACAAACAATATACTTGTGTGACATCCAAGCTACTCATTGCAAGGTGAGTTTACATAGCCTCTTTTTACTATTTTGACTTTTTGGGGTGGAACATATCATTAACTATATTTAATACACAATTCAATACCTTTGTGACCATTACATGTGTTCATGTCAGTACATTCATTAACTTGCAGCTCAAGCCTAAGGTAGTACCTAACATGATCATTTATATGGGAAACTGAAACTATAACTTACCACAAGACCTTGGCGGGTTTTGTTGGGTATCAACTATAACTTGGAGTATCCGCTTGCTCCCTTTTTTTTAAAATGGCAATCAGTGGGATTGCGTACCTAGTTTTATATTATCAGGCTTGAATTGTATGCTTGAAACCTTGTATATTTTCACATATATGCTTTAGACATGCTTTGAACATATTGAATTGTAAACCTATACTTAACTTTTGTTTGGTGTCAAAACCTATGTTACTCACCAACTACTTGTAGTTGACATTTACTCACATGTTTCAGGTGCACCAGTTTGAGGACACTATTTGATCACTTAGGACTTTGGACCTAGCTTTATTAAAGATTAATTCAATTTATGTCATGTTTGGACTCTTTGTTTTCCATTTCTATTTGTAACGGATGCTTTAATTATGATGAAATAATAATATCACTTGTCAATAGATGGTCATGTGCTTATGAACAACCGCGTCAGCCCCGGCGCATAATCCGTCGTCAGCCGGGGTGTAACAGAGACCATGGATACATGATATGAAAGCGGTACCCTCGACGTATCATCAATGTGTCAAGATGCCAATTCCTTGTGGAGTAGTAAAGATCAACAGCGATCAGCAAGATGCAAAAGATTGTTATACTTCTTCAATGAAAGCGTCAGCAAAGACTAGACAAGCATAGCAATTAAAGAAACAGGCTAGAGATGTCCTAGAAGCCAAGGAGCAGGATGTCAAAGAATTGTCCCTAAGTCTAGAGGATCCTGACGTCAAGGTGCTTATTGGAACCAGTATCCCCGAGGATATTGAGCAAAGCCTCACAAGATTACTAAATAGCAGAATTTCAACTTTTGCTTAGAAGCATGAAGACGGGATAAGTATTTCTAAAGATGTTATTACACATAAATTAGGACTTGATAACAGTTTCAGGTCTGTACACCAAAAAAGAAGGAAATTCGCTCCAGAAAGAAATACATTCATCCAAGAGGAAGTTGAAAGACTGTTAAAAGCAGGAATGATTAGGGAAGTAAAATTCCCAAGATGGCTAGCCAATGTAGTAGTGATCCATAAGAAGAATGGGAAATGGAGAGTCTGTGTAGACTTCACAGACTTAAACAAAGCATGTCCGAAAGATCCCTTCCCTCTACCACATATAGACTCAATGGTGGATGCTACAGCAGGCCATGAAATGTTAACCTTCATGGATACCTCATCAGGATTTCAGCAAATCTAGATGGAACCCTCTGATCAAGATGATACTGCCTTCATGACTCCGATAGGTATCTATTGTTATATTGCCACGCCTTTTGCTCTAAAAAATGCAGGTGCTACATACTAGAGGCTAGTAAACATGATGTTCAAAGACAAACTTGGGGACACCATGGAAGTCTATATTGATGACATGGTGGTGAAGTTGAAAAAAGCTAAAGATCATCCTAGGGATCTTGAAGAAGCATTGGATATCCTAGATCATTATAACATGAAGCTCAACCCTTCCAAATAGAGTAGGGGAAGGAAAATTTCTAGGATACATGGTGACTAAAAGAGGGATAGAAGCCAACCCTGAGCAGATCAAGGCAATAATCAACCTGAAATCCCCAACCAATACCACAGATGTCCAAAGGCTGACCGGTAGAGTAGCAGCGCTCAATAGATTTATCTCAAAATCCTTAGAAAGATGTAAAGAATTTTATGATATCCTAAACAAAAACAAAAGATTCAAATGGTAAGAAAAGCATGAGCAAGCACTCCAAGCGCTAAAGGAGTATTTATCCACAACTCCTCTACTAATGAAACCTGAAGATGGCGAACCATTATCATTGTACTTTGCAGTATCTGGACATTCCGTAAGTGTTGTTTTAGTTAAAGATCATGAAGGTCAACAACATCCGGTATACTATGTAAGTAAAAGTCCACTTCCAGCGGAAACCAGGTATTCTCATTTAGAAAAATTAATATTAGCTTTAATAATGGCATCTACTAAACTTAGACATTCTTTTGAGACCCATGATATATATGTTAAAACTAATTATCCAATTAAGTGTGTTTTGATAAAACCATAAATGTCTAGAAGAATGGCTAAATGGTCAGTCAAACTCAGCGCATATGATCTCAAGTATGAGCCCAGGACAGCAATAAAATCTCAAGCACTTGCAGACTTTGTGGCTGATTTCAGCAGTGATATCCAACAAGAAGCAGATCTCGAAGTTCAACAAGTAGAGGAATCAAAGGACAAATGGATTCTATTCACAGACGGTGCATCTAATATAAGAGGTACATGTCTTGGAATCATACTAAAATCTCCACAAGGGGACATACTACCCCAGTCAATAAGTTGTGAGTTCCAAGCAACCAACAACAAGGCAGAGTACGAGGCGCTGATAGTAGGATTGCAACTTTCTTGTGATATGAAGATCAGGTATTTCCAGGTATATGTGGATTCACTATTGATTACTAATCATTTCAATGGATCCTATGCAGCAAAGGGTGAAAGATTAATCAAGTACCTCAAGATAGTCAAACAATTATCTGTGAAATTCAAAATTTTTAGTATAATACAGGTACCAAGGGAAGACAATGCTGAAGCTGATGCCTTAGCAAATCTTGCCTCAGCACTCAAGATCCCGGAAGGAACCACAATACCAATTATACATATCCTAAGTCCAGCAATGGAAAAGAAAAACGAAGTATCCAATACGGAAGCTGAAGAAGCAGACACTCAGGATCCGGAACTAAGCCAAAGATCCTGGATCCCACCTATTATAAAATATTTACAGGATGGAGAATTCCCGAAGGATGAAAAGAATCACAAGGCTTTTCGTATGAGAATATCTCATTTTATAATGTTAGATAGTGTTTTGTACAGAAACTCTATTTCAGGTCCTTATTTGAAATGTTTAGAAGATCCTAAAGCACTTGAAGTCCTCATAGATATACATGAAGGCGACTGTGGAAATCACACCAGGGGCAGAGCACTCTTCTCAAAGATCCTAAGGACTGGATACTATTGGCCAACCATGAGGAAAGATGCCATGGAGTATTCCCAAAAGTGTGATGTATGCCAGAGACATAGCAACATCCTTCACCAGCCAGCAGAGCCCTTGTACCCAGTTATTTCTTGCTGGCCATTTATGAAGTGGGGAATGGATATAGTTGGCAAGCTCTCAAAGGCACCATGAGGAAAAGTGTTTATATTAGCAATGACAGGCTACTTCTCCAAATGGACTGAGCCGAAGCATTCGTTCAAGTCAGGAAAAAGGAAGTTATATCCTTCATCAAGCGTAACATCCTGACGAGATTCGGCATCCCAGCAGAAATAACATGTGATAACGGATCTCAATTCATTGGCCAAAGAAAAACCAACTTCTGTGCTAGCTGGGGAATTAAGATGATAACTTCTACCCCTGTGCATCCTCAAGCCAATGGACAAGCAGAATCCAGCAACAAGATCATCATCAATAACCTCAAGAAAAGATTGGGAGCAAAGAAAGGGAAATAGGCCGAAGAGCAGCCATTTTCACTATGGGCAGATAGAACAACTTCAAAAAATGCGACAGGTCAAACCCCATTCTCTTTGATGTTTGGCCCTGAAGCCATGATGCCCACAGAGATGGCATCCATATAGCCAGAACCAGTCTTCAAACTCAGAAAAATAATAATGAAGCTCTCTCAAATGATCATGATACTATTGATGAAATTAGAGATCTTGCCAAAGTTCGCATGGCAGCCTATCAACAAAGGATAGCAAGATCATATAACAAAAACATAAGGATCAGAAGGTTTCAAATGGGTGATCTCGTATTGAGAAAAGTATTCCAAAATTAGATATCTTGCCTAGTGATGGAAAGCTTGCACCAAAATGGGAAGGCCCATATTTGATTGACTCGGAGGCAGGCAAGGGTGCTTACTGGTTAGCAACTCTGGAAGGAGATATATTGCCGAGATCCTAGAACGCTATTCATCTAAAAACCTACTTCATGTAAGTTAGAATTTACATTCTAGCTTAGAACGGTACGTATTCTTTCTATTTCAATTAATTTATTTATCATTCCATATCAATATACTGACTTGAGCGTCGGAGGGGTGTTAGCCTAGCTAACACCCACCTTCCCCAAGAGTTCCTGTCTTGCAGGAAGTATATCCAGGGATCCCGACACAAGACAGAGATTGCCATCTCTCCTATGTCAAGGTATCCTGCATACCTTCTAAGGTTTAAAGGTTTTCACTTTTCTACGAATTGAGTTCAAACACTACGTCAGTTATACACGATGTTCGAGTATAGTTCAAGGTGGTGTGGCTAGACCATGTAAAAGTGGCTGACAATTTCATCATTGTTGGCTATAGCTTGTTCTCTACGATAGTAACAGACGTTTTACTCCTAAGGTTTTAGCATTTTCATGCTAACTCAAGTCTGGTTTGGCCCACGTTATTCTGGCTTGGCCCATATTATTTTGACTTGATAAATTTTATTTGTTTACTTAGCAAATGCTTATCATTGGTGTACTAGTTCAAAAGTCGCGATTGAATCAAAGACTTATATCAGTTCTAAAATTCCACTACTGATCGCACAATATGATTGGCAAACATACACAGGGGACAACTCGAGGTTACAACACTTCTTATAACATTCGTTAGAGTTCTGGTATGTATATTTATCTATTTCAATTTTTAAACATAAGATTATTTTCTTGATTCACCATTAAAGGTAGAATTAAAATTTGTTTGACTAAGTCATGATTTGCTTTATTTATCAAAACTAAAATATGCTTCTATTAAACAAAGTTTAATAAATTATCCTCAAGGATCCTGAATCCCGGATGAATACTTAGATCTATTTTTCCTAAACACAAACCCTAAGTTTCTACAAACACATTCAATCTCAAGAACAATCATGGCAGGATAGTCAAAAGCTACTGATATTAGTCATGCAGAAAATAAAAGGTGTCCCGGGCTTCATCAGAAAAAAGGAACCATCCACCCAGGACAAGAGTTATCAAATTGTTTATCCTGTACCGGGATCCCATCAGCAAGAAAAGTAAATTGTTCAGAGTTATCTAGGCAAGCACATCCAAATTAAAACCATAAACACCAGGGCTCGGGCCTAAGCATCAATACCTTCATTGCCCTGATCAACCATCTGCATCCGCTTCCTCATGCTCCTCAGCCACCATTGCAGAACCTTGAACCTGATCCTCGGCCACCACTTTCTCAGCATCCTTCTCCAAAGTTAGCTCTCCTCTCAGCTCAACCACCAGCCTCTTCCACCCTTTAACATCCCAAGCGCTTATGTAGAAGTCTTTGTCCTCAGCTTCTTTAGCCATTTTGATTCTGGACTGAAAGATGAAGATAGCGACGGAAGCCTGGGCCTGTTCATTAGATGTATCAATGTCTCGAGCATGTTGGAGATGTGCCTCTTGCAGTTCAGCCTTAATATGGTGGAGTTCTTTAGTGACATCCAGCAGCCTTTTGCCTTTAGCAGCCTCACTCTTCTGGGAATCCGCAAGCTTCTGTTTGCACAGTTCCATCTCCTTAACCAGCTGTTCATGGAATCTAATCAGCTTATCTGGAGCCTGTTACACATAATACAAATGTTATTCTAATTGCAGGATTACAATTGAATTCCAGGATAGTGAGATCTTCTTACCTGATGGTTAAAGTTATGCAACTTCTTGTGAGCATCAAAGAAATCGGTGCAATCCTGAATGTTTAGATCAACGGGATCCTGGATCTTACGCTCCTTGCTAGAAGAGGGCTTAACAGTGGAAGTATCTGGATTAGGAGCACTTGACTTGGCAACTGGAGCAGGAACAGCTTTGACCTCCTTCTTGACGACCTTACCCATAGATACATGTTATCAATGTCGTCAAGGGCAAACTTGGAGCTTGATTTGCGGAGGCCTATTTCAAAAGGACAGGTTAGTTTATTCTTATTGTTTATAACTAATGAAAGGTAATCTTGCTATTTTTCTTACTAGAAATAGTCGATTCGGAGAAAGAGACGTCTGGTTCAACTTCCAGCAGTGGAGCTTTGAATTGAAAGGTCCGCTCAATGGGTTCAAAACCAAAGAAAGCGGGAACCTTCTTAGCCGTGTCAGGAGTCGGAGGAGCTAGGATATCGAACTTCGGCGCTGAAACAAAAAATAAACACTCAGTATCTCGAATATCAAGTTTCTAAAAGAAAATCTTACAAGGCAGAATCCTACCCTTTACGATCCACTTGATCGGCAGTTTATCCCCATCTAGGATAGAATCCCTTCTCACGAAAAAGAAACTATTTTTCCAGTTAGAATCGTTTTGGGTGGTTTTCAGGATCAAGTGGGTCATGCCAGGTTTAATTTGGAAAAGGAATCTAGAAGAACCATGGCCCCTAAGATTGTAAACATGGGCTATTTATGAGGCAGAAAACTCAACAACATGATGTTTGATCAAGAATTCCAAGGTCTACAGGGTTCTCCAAACCATCAGCATGGTTTGAGCGAAGCTAAGACCGCTCTTTCTAAAGAAGTCAGACGTGAGAGGAGGAAAAGGATAAGTGAACCCTAGAGAAAAAAAGAAGAATGAAAAGCAAACCCAACTCTCCGAGGTGAAGTCGGCTCTGGTTTTGGGATCAAAGGGCCGAAATACGCTATTTTCAGGGGGAAAACCTCCAGATTTGAGGGATTGGATATCAAGATCTGTAAATGTGCATCTTTCAGAATCTGGATTAACTATCAAGTTTTGGCTATGGAGATCGTCAGAAGGAGTAGAAGAACGCGTATGCTTTTTGGCCATTTTTGGAGCAAAAAAATCAGAAAAGATGAAAGAGGAATAAGCTTCTTACCTGGAGATAGCAGAGAAATCTCGGAGAGGATGACTTCGGATTAATGAAAAAAAAGGAGAATGAATATAGCCCTAATAATAACCGCCTCGGTCCATGATGTTTCACTCCCTCGTTTCCCGCACCAAGTCCTATCAAGCAGCCGGTTTTATTTAAAATTCAAATTTTGAAAAATTAATAGCTGTAAATTCTTCGAACATCTGCCAATTTTTTGGGACAATTGTTATGGGCTGAATTTCAAGACAGGATCCTGAATGATGCATAATCCAGAATCCGGTATCCTTGTATTTCGGTATCCTGAATATTGTTACTAACGGTTACTTGTCTATTATTTTCTTCATTAACGACAGGTAAAACATTTGTAACGCAATACTCATCTGAAGACTCGCTCAAGAGACGTGGATTACGTGTGGAAAACTTGTGAATCAGCTTACAACGGTCACAAGGAAAAGATAGGGCCAAGACCATATTTCTCGGATAGTTAGTTATAGATGATTTGTATTTAATTACCGATGAGATCGTTTAGAAACACACAACACCTGCACTCAGAAACAATTGTAACACTTAGCTAACGATCTCTTTGGCTCTCTTTTGTACTCGATAATTTCAGTTTTATACAAGACATCAAGGCAGCCCGACTTCCGTCGGCTCCCGAGGTTTTATGCCGGAGATCATCAAGGATCAAGGGCTTTTCTCGTAAACACTCGTGTTGATTTTACTGTTTTATATTCGTAGATTTCACAAAGCACGCTACCTCACTATCGAAATTTGGTTACAAAGTTAGTTTGTATAATTTTTACCCAAAACATGAAGTATGTCCAGTTATTCCAGCGATGGGATAAGGGCCACTGATGTCAGTATGAATGAGTTCTAATAAATTAGAGCTCCTAGTGGCACCTTTCTTATTCGCTGCTGTCATTTTACCTTTAAGTCATTTGACACATGTTTCAAAATCATTGAAATCGAGAGAGGGTAAGACTTCATCCTTCACGAGCCTCGATAAACGTTCTCGTGATATGTGGCCTAAAAGTTGATGTCACAACATGGATGAAATTTCTAAGTCTCGTTTTCGTTTAGTCTTTGTTAAGTTCTCATTGATATAATATGATAACAAAGACTTGGAAAATTCAACATCTAGTTCTAATTTATAGAGACCACCATCCAGAAAACCACGACCAAACACTTGAGAATTAAAGCTAATAGTAAGTTTGCCATGACCATGAGAAACATCAAAACCGTCTACGTCTAACTTTGGTCCTGATACAAGATTCCGAGTAATCTCATGAATATATATGGTATCATAAAGTTTAATACATAAACCAGTTTTCGTTATTAAATCTAAGATTCCCACGGCTTCGACAACTCCTTTCTATTTCTCAGCTTAAGTGTTCTTCGGTTTCTTTCCAGCTTCTGGATTGTACGGAATCCTAGAGTAGAATTGGTTACATGAACCATAGAACCAGAGTCAAACCACCATGTGTTAGTTGGAACATTTAATTTAAAGGACTCACGTATCATATAAAGATGATTACCTCTCTTAGTCAGCCACTCCTTCAAGTCTGGGCATTCTTTCTGCTTATGTCTGGCCTTGCGGCAGAACCTGCAGTGAAACTTCCCTTTGGAGTTCTTAGAGCTGGAGGAAACACTTGAATCTTGCTTTTGGACCTTTGGAAATTCCTTTTTTACGGAAATTTCTCTTCCTCTTCTTAGAATCACAAGTCATGAGGCAAGCCACATCGGGTTTCTCCAGCTTCAGGCGTTCTTCCTCTTGCACACACATAGCAATCAACTCACTCATCTTTCATTTCTCTTTCTGAGTGTTGTACTTGATCTTGAATGCCTCAAAAGACGGGGTAGAGAAGTCATAATAAAGTGCACCAGGAACCATCACTGATCTCAATTTCATGTCCCTTAAGCTTATAGGCTATGCTGTGCATCACGAATACTGCTGATCCCGTCGTACTTAGTAGTCACCATCTTCAGAATAAGAGTGCTGGAATGCACCTTAGAAGTTCCTTTGACTTGTTCCTCCACAGAAGCCAGATAAGTTTTATGTAAGACTCAAAATTCTTAACCATTTTAAACTTTTCAAACACAAGCGGAAGCAGTCCCATTTTATAATTTCAAGAGCAAGTTCAAGTTTCAACCAAAACATTAAGTTAAAACATCATTACGTTCATTACGATTCGTAAAATGTAAGTTCTAAATAACTATAACTTCAAAAGAACGAACATGAGAATCCAAATCCGGAAGTGCATGACCCGAGCTTATACCGGAGCTTTACCTACACCCAAAACACCAAATTAAACATGATTAGTAATGATAAGTAATCTTGGGGACCTTCAACAAGTCCCTACATAAAAGATTAGCCAAAACCCCGAAAAACCCAAAAGTCCAGCGTCTCCTAAAAGCATTTGGGCATATTATACGCTCTGGGCGTATGAGGCGCTGTTAGCAGGTCAAAAATTTTCACACCCCGGGCGGCGGCGGGTTATACGCCAGGACTGATGCGGTTTTTCATAAGCACATGATCATCTATTAAATATGATAATATTTATTATTCAAATTAAAAGCATCCGTTACAGTTGGAAATAGAAAACAAAGAGTTCAACATAACATAATTAGATTAAACTAAGTCCATGTCCTATGTGTGATCAAGTAGTCCTCAAACAGGTGCACCTGAAACATGTAAGTAACTGTCAACTACAAGTAGTTGGTGAGATACATAGGTTTTGACACCAAAAAGAGTTAGTATAGTTTACAATTCAATATGTTCAAAGCATGTCTAAAGCATATATGTGAAAACATACAAATTCAATCCTGTAATAGAAAACTAGTTACGCAATCCCATTGATTGCCATTTTTAAAAAGGGAGCAAACGGATACTCCAAGTTATAGTTGATACCCAACAAAACCCACCAAGGTCTTGTTGTAAGTTATAGTTTCAGATTCCCCTATAAATGATCATGTTAGGTACCACCTTAGGCTTGGGTTGCAAGTTAATGAATGTACTGACATGATCACATGTAATGGTCACCAAGTAGTTTAAGACATAAAGCATAAAGACGAAAGCATAAGAACAAAGGTATTGAATTGTGTAAGAGGTATAGTTAATGACATGTTTCACCCAAAAGGTAAAAATAGTAAAAATGGGCTATGTAAACTCACCTTAGTGAGTTTTGCAAGATAGAGTACTAGAATGATTGTTGATGCTCACAAGTTTGGATAACCACACAATCTCCAACCTACCAACGTTAAACGATACGAGGATGCTATAATTGGTTTTGCTAATGATTTGAATGTGTTTGGGAATTAATGGGGATTTAGGGATTCGCTGGACTCGAGGTTGTTCGAGGTTTTGTTTAGCTTAAATATGATACCAATGATTAAATAAACACATTTTGGGATAACTACTGTTTGCCAAAATAATAGTATTTTCACAAAACTATAACTTTTAAGATAACTTATGAAAATATATAGTTGTAAACAATTTTTAATTAAATTTTGCAAATGAATAATTAATATTAGATAGTTAACTCTATAACCAACTTAAAAGAATTATGACAATATTTATTTTGGATTACAAGAATACTAATTTGGTTATCAAAAGAAAGTTATATATATATATATTCGTTTAAAATTAACTATATAGATTAATTTCTAAACGTATAGTATTTAACCAATAAATCTAAACAAATAATCTTTTTAGCTTCAAAAAGGATAAAAAGAAACGGGAATTAAAATCTAAAAAGAATATATGAAAATATTCATATTTTATAATCAAAGTTTTTTTTTTCTATAATTATTTTGTCAAGATAATTATATATCTAATTCTAGTTTTTATTGGTTTTATAAAATGATTCATATTAAACAATTCCCATGCTGAAAAATGGTTTAGAAAAAGAAAAAAGGGTATCGGGACTCGAACCCGCGACCTGTCGTTTAAAGGATCTGGGCAATGCCTTGTTAAGGGGGTGAAGCATTTAGTTTTTATAAAACAGCTCCCAGTGACCTTCTTCCCCAAATCATGAGTTCGAAACCCTAGCCCCCAATTTCACCAAATTACTCACAGATCGAAGACAATACAATAGGGCTTTTGTATAAAGAGTTGAATCGAGTAAGAGGGAATGTCTATTACCTGGAATTTGTTCCTAACTCGTCGAAAACGGGGGGTGTTTGAGCTGTACGGCTATCGCAAACGAGAGGGGGTAGGGAGGGTATGGATCTGACATTTTTTTTGTTCTAATCGATTGTAAATGATTAAGGGGTGTTAGAAAGATAGATAACAAGCATGTAACAGCCGTTTTGGAGTGGAATCGTGGTGCTTTGAATTCAATTCGTGTCTTGAATACTCAAAACTGAAAATCACGTTAATGCGCTTTAAGACCTTGATTATGATGAAATTGGATTGGTGTAATTGTTTAGAAACGGTCGAGTAACGTTCCTGAATGATCGATTGGGATTAAACCGCATGAATTCATCCGATTTGAAAATTGTTTTCGAGATGGTTGACTCCAAAAAGTCAACATCGCAGGAAGGGAAGAAGAAAAACTCATATTTTTTGCATTCTAGTCCCTGGGGATTCGATTGTTTATCATTTCATGAACGAACCTTGGTTTAAAGTGGAACTAGAGTTTCAGGGATTACTAAACTGACCCCTGGGCTTTTAGAAACATAAATTCATTAAAGCTTTTTAATTTTTTTATAAAATCTAATGAGTCTTTATGTTATAATCTTCAAGATAATATTTATAAGTCCTAATTTTTATGTAGAGACTTTAGTTTTTATAAGTTTATATAAATACATATATATAAATACATATATATATATATATATAAATATATATATATATATATATAAATATATAGGTGTATATATATAGACTTGGTGAAAACCTAACATATATTTATTTTTGAGTTTTAAATAAGTATTTAATATCATTGAAAGCATGTATGTAGTTACACATTCATAATATATATATATATATAACATGGCCGGAAAATCGTAGATGTTACAAAAATGCCCAAAACTTCGTTTTTTGACCCGTTAACTCGTTTGGTTCACTTCCGACTTGTTCCTCGTGATATGTAGACCTTATTTGGACTATATTGTGATAATAATACCCTCCAAATACTTAGAACCACCTTCAAGAACACTAAGTATTACAAACAACAAGTAATCATGACATTTGATTATCATTCCAAAACAAGCAAACCAAGTTCTAGGCAACATGATAAACAAGCATCTTGTAAAAATCAAGAGTTGCTACAACACTATCCTTCACTTGTGAGGTTCAAAACTTCAATTATCACTTGCTTATGAGATTCATTGATCTCAAACTCCATTCATGGTTGTGTGATTCTTTTGACCACATTCACCAATTCTACTTATGAGGCTCATAGTCCTCATTCACATCCTCCATCATGAAGTTACATCTTCAATGACTACATATGAGGTTCTTAGACCTCAGTATCATTCTATAATATACTTATAACAAACAATTATGCAATTATCACAAACCATACTTCTTGCTTTAACAAGTGGAATTCAAAGATCCCAATTCATACTTACTTATGAAGTTCAAGACTTCAAACTCATAATACCACATTATCATTAACATACAAGTACAATTATTCAATATGTAATTAACACATGCTATCAACAAAAAAAACAATGTACTTCTAACATTACTAGGTAAGTGCAAGACACTTACCTTGTGATTTAGATGATTCCGGTCTTGCTTCAATCTTAGGCACACGATCACCTAAACAAGTGATCTTCATATTAGTCTAAACATCTCAATTTACATCAATTGGGATTTCAAGCACACCCATATCATCAAGCAATCAAAATTCACATGTAACTAGGGTAGATGATCATAATCAAACCCATATCACTATTCCAACACCCTCTTAACCCAAATGACCCGTTTAGAAAATTAACCAAGTTCCATCAAACTCTCAATTTTACAAAACACCTTAACAATTGGGGCTTTATATACAACTGTGTGTCAAACAACTTCCAAAACACTTAACTAACCTCAATTTAACATCATAAAATCAAAAACCCCCAAATTTTACTCAAGAACCCTAATTCTTGAATCCTTAAATTAGATGTTGAGATGATGTTATATAGATTTCAACACTTCAATTTAAGCTAGATAACTAATTATCTATCATTAACTTCATCCAATTTCAACTAAATTCGGATTTCACCTAAAGACCCACCAAGAACACCTCAATGGTGAATCAAAAGTTGGAATGGAGGCTTACTTGATGATTAGAAGATGATGAGTAAATCAACACCTTTAATTTGCACATGCAACAACTTCAAATTCGAATTCAGCACTTGTTTCTCCTTGTTCTTCCTTGCTAAACTCAAGAACATACACACACAAGTGTGTAAAATCGCAGCCCCCCCTCTTTAAAATCTGACTTTTCAATATTTACAAAACAACCCCTTAACTTTCATTTTTGACTCCTTTCAACCAAACTACAAAAACTTAATGTTTGTAATAAACATCCAACTTTCCATTTTATTTATTTACATCGTTATAATATAATGTGATTATATTATAATAATAATTTGAAAGTTGGTTCGTTACATTTTAGCATTAATCGAATATGGAATTGCTCCCCAAATGGCGATGCTGACGAATTGCTTTATGAGCATAAGAGACATTCGGTTGCACCTATTCCACTTCTCATGGAGTATCTTGTCATCAGCGGTACTCTTATCAGTGAGAGCAGGGGGTGCAGTCTCTCCCAGTGCATAATCAAAATTTAGCATTGCGAGATTCAACATTAAGGAATCTTTCCAAGAATGAAAGTTAGAACCGGTAAGAGTTTCAATTCCCATATTGGGAGCTGCAGTGAATTTAGATAAGAAGAATAAGATACATAACTAAATAGAAGAACTTAGAGTGAACTTATGGGGTACTAGACTAAGGCAGGCGGAAAGTAAGGACCATTATAGTAATGAAGCTGTGATAAAGTCTATTATAACACCAAAATAATAAACTAATTAAGGTTCTGCTTAAACAATTGGCTTTCGCTTTGACCATGACCAAATTATTTAAGCATTAGGAACAAATAAGGTATGTAATTTAAATGTAACACATCACCTTTGGGCAGAAGTGAGACATTTAATTTACACATTTAAGTTTGCAGGACACAAATGTAACACATCATCTTTGGACAGAAGTGAAACGTTTATGTATTTAAGACGGGTGTCATGTGAATATCTAATAATTTAATGATATACACTAAGTGACAATGCTTAATTAGACTTGAATAAATTAAAACATGTTTCACATCATCTTTGGGCAAAAGTGAGACGATTAGGTGTTACTCAAGTAAATAAAAGGTTTGTAAAATATTTATATTTTAAGGTTTCACAAAAAATTATAAAAGCATTAGTTAATAGCAAACCCCCTATAAGCGCGGATCGAACTAAGGAGCCGAGTACCCTTTTAGACATGAGGCGTGAACCATTGAGTAACCATGAACTGTTTTAATTAGCCGTGAACTTGGGTGAGCCGAGAACCTAGTAATTAACCGAGAACGTTCCGAGCGGTCGTGAACTTGGGTGAGCCGAGAACTCATAAACATTTGAGGTTCACGGGAAAATGAAGTTTCACGGGAAAAAAATGAGGTTCACGAAAAACTGACGTTCATGTGAATGTGAGGGTTCACGAGTAAAGTAAGGGTTCACGGGAAAATTGAGCCGAGAACCTGTTAAGACCGTGAACTTAAAAGAATTCCGAAAACTTAGGGATACTATTTTTAAGGGATATCTCTGATTTTGAAAATTAAATATATCCATGATTTATCGCTTCGCAATTTTTTTTAAAAATTAAATATTTTATGCGAAACTTGAGGATAAAGATACACTGATTTCGTAAACAGATTAATTCAAATATCCTTACCAAAATTAAGTGATTTTCACCAAAAATAAGGATGAACATCAAGAACAATGTTCTTGATTAAAATCATGTTTTGGCCTGGTAATCGAAATCATAGAGCATTATATTAAGGATTTCAAAAATTATCAAAAGTTTTATGGATCAAAACAGGTTATTCAGATTAGAAAAAATTAAAATCAAAACCGAAAAACTTAAGGTTTAGACCCGAGAACTTTAATACATCATACAAATAGTTTATTTGATCTACATAAAAGATCAAAACAAGGTTTAGAAACTGTTAAACAGATCAGATCTGGAAAACGTAAGTCCAGAGCCGAAAACCTTTATAAAAATGATTTTTCCAAACCATTCCAGTTTTAGGGAACGAAAAAGAGCTGTTTTATCAACATAGTCTCTAATACCATTTGTTGATCAGTTCTTTGACATGATAATGGAAAACGATATTAAACATAAACATGTACCTGGTAATCAGTAAGATTGGAGAGGGAAGACGTCATGATCTTGATGCTGATCGGGTTCTCGTTTAGAATGTACCGTTATGATGGTTTAGGTGAGAGGAGCCTCACGGTTTAGAGAGATGGAGAGGGTTACGAATTCTAGAGAGAATTAGAATTCGTGACTTAGTGGTGGTGTTCAACGACACTTAATCTCCACCGAATAATCTCTATTTATACACCCAAGGGAAAACCCTATTTAGGATAGTAAAGGTAATTACGTCCATCGAATAATTATCATTTAAGTTATAGGGGTAATTAAGTCAATGATCGATAATAAATAAATAAAAATGATGGTCACACAATAATAGTGAGTCTTACACATGTTGGGTTAACAACCGGATCAAACGCAGGTAATCTTGAACTAAAATTGCAACACACTTTATTAAACTTGTAGAGGAAGAAAACGTAATATTTCTGGATACAAAAAAACAATGGAATAATGACCCTATTTAAATACCACTAATCCTATCTAGACTCATATTGATAAACCGACTAACAGACTAATTCAAATTTAAATAAATAAAACGTAAATGGATAGGATTGTTATGTAGATCGTGATCTCCTCCTTTGCCTCCCCATGAGATCAACCTAGTCTCCCCTCGGTATTCCTTCTTGAATCAGGATTTAACTTTCAGAACATACTTGCTTGTACTGTTGTTGACCAAAAAACCTTCATTTCACTACCTCGGATTGTTTTCATTTGAGGTGCGACTTCACTTGGGTGTAGTTTGATCTGATTGCGCCAAAAGTAGTTTAGTAGTATTTATGTTGGGTTTGATGTATGTACCTGTGTTGTTGAAAACCAGGTGTATCCTGACTGTTCCTGGAACCCTTGTATCATCCGGGGCTGATCTGGTGCTTCTGATGAGGTTTCTGTTTTTTTTAATTAGTGTCCATATTAGTTAATTTTTTTCAGCCGGTGTATCTAGTGCATCCAAACTAAGTAGACAATAGTTTGTTTTTGTAAAAAAGAATTTTGGTAATTAAAATTGAGTATAGAATATAGTTTACCAAGATTGTTTTTGGAGTTGGTTTCCAGTTGAGCTTAAGATCTCTGTTGGTCTGATTGTTTCCACAAGCGTATGAGTTGTTATTCACTTTTTACATCTCAAACCGATAATCGAGGTGACCGGATTTTAAAACTATAACTACAGATTTTTACAAACTCTTAACGTGATAAAAACAAAAAACCAAAAGAAAAAAAAATAAGTCGTTTTCTAAAAAAATTTCACGCTTCTTAGTTGACAAACCGTGCCGCTATGTCGCGTAATACATCTTAAGTGTGAACACATGCATATATCAAAAAAGAAAATAAGTAAGGGATGATGGGTTGTCCTATACGTGGCATATACACCACCAAAACCCTAAAACCCAACTCAACCCTAAAAAAAACCTACCAACACATCCCGACATTCTCTGGCGCGCTGATTCCAAAGTCTGGTGGATAAGGATGATGGATTTCCCTATACGTGACATTATCTGGAACGCTGATTCTAAAGTCTGGTGCATAAGGGGTGACGGATTGCCCTATACGTGACATTATGTGCCCTATACGCCACGTTTAGCCCTATACGTGACGGTTAGTGCATGTATAGTTCAAAAAGTAGATGGTGTCTCTAAAATTCCCATAATTTAACATCTCTCGCAGAGATACAACAGAATAAAAAGCCAAATTGCAGTCTGATTAATTATATAAAAAACATTGAAATTTACTCTATTTTCATACTTAACCAAGTTTATTTCATACTTAACCAAGTTTAGGTTGTGTTTGAAAAGTATATGGGCTAAAGTGAAAATATGAGTTTAGTAAAGATAGAAATTGATTATTAAATAATTTAATTTGAAAATAAGGATTTTTAGTAAAAAAAACATGATTTTTGAAATTGTAAAGAGTAAGAAAGATCAAACCAAACTTTAAAATAAAAGTTTGAACAAGTTTAATTAAAATAAGGCTTTTGATCTTGGATAGGTCTATGATTAAAACATAAACATGTTAGGGATCATAGATCTAGCTAGTTATGAGGGATTTTTGAAAAGAAAAGTATGAACAAGCAAGAACATAAGAAGAACTTACTTAGAATGGAAGGATTTAAGCTAGAATCTTCCAAAAGATGAGAAGATCGACCTTTAGTAGCTAGAGAACCCTAGAGGATCGTTGAGGTGTGAATAATACATGAGAAATAATGGCTCTATTTATAGGGTAGTATCAGAGGCTTATTCACAAAATTTAATTTGTTATGGGGACTAAGATTGCAAAATATGAAGAATGGTTTTTAATTTCATAACATATTTTAACTTAAGTGCTAATTAATTTTATGTTTATGACTTCATTTCATCATAATTCATATTTAAAACGTTTATAAATGTGATTATATACTTATTTGTTTTATTTACCTTTAGTAATTTAAAAATACTAGCAGTGTTATTTAACAATGTTATATTTTCATAATAAATTATTTATATGGTTTATTTATCATGTGTGTATATATATAGTCACATACATATTTATAAGTACACACATAAATGATATCAATTTATCATCAAAGCTTGTAAACTTAGATTTGGTTATTATAACAAAGTGTATATATTTATTTCATAACAATCATATAAGTATGTATGCATACTCATGAATTATAATGAATAAATAGGATACCTTCATAAATGTGAATCATAAAATAATGAAATTAAAATTTACCGGAATAGTTAAACTAAAGGTCAGAATTTCCTGGGGATTACAGTCTCCCTAGTATATATATCGGAAGCTTTATCTCTCCGACTGTGTTTATTACTTCTCCGCTGAATCCCACTAGCACTGCAGATTTAGAGATAATCTCGGAATCCGGGATCCCCATTCTTTTCAAGACATCATGCTGGATTATATTCACCGGGCTTCCTCCATCGATCAGTATTCTTCGAATGAAGTGATTTGCAACGTATAGAGTGATCACCAAACCGTCATGATGAGGATCTTGTACATTATCCATGTCTTCTTCATTGAAGGAGATTATCTTTTCTTCTGTTAGACTGGAAGTTCTGAGGGGTCTATCACCTTTCTCTATTTTGGCTTCATTGGCGTTCCTCTTAGCTGCAGAGTAAGATGTACCACAAATTTCAGAACCACCAGAAATAAATCCTATTACCTTAACATCGGGTGGCGGAGATTTGGCTGTTTGCGGTATTTTTTCATGGTCCCTGACTTGCTTCTTTCCTTTGCCCAGAAATTCCTTAAGATATCCCTTGCTCAAGAGATAGCTTATCTCTTTACGCAGGGCAATGCAATATTCAGTGATATGTCCGAAATCTTCATGGAAGACACACCATTTGGACTTGTCTTTGCCCCCGGTATTCTTTTCGAATTTATGGGTCCATCAAGCTTTGTCTCCAAGATCTTGCATAGCATATAACAAACCATTTATGTCAAGTGAAAAACAGTATTCAGATAACTTAGGATATTCCTCTTCCTCCTCATCATCTTCCACAACATTGACTTTGTGATTATCAGGTTTGGAATACGGCTTGGATCTATATGGTTTGAAAGGTGCAGTCTCAGTCTTCCGGTTAGGTTGACTATAACTGGTTAGAGCATCCACCTTTGCTGAATCTTCTTATCGTCTTCGAGTCTGCTGAGCCTAAGTGCCCTGTTTCTGACTTCGTCAAGATTCATGCAAGGGTTCATGACAAGGTCTTCGTAGAATTGACAATCTTTCCTCAATCCTATTTTGAAGGCCTGGACTGTTGTGGCTACGTCGAGATACGGGATATCCAGGGATTCCTTACCAAACTTGCTGACATAATCTCGGAGAGATTCTCCGGGATTTTGAATCACCCTGTACAAGTCACTTGTCAATCTTTCAAAAATTCTACTGCAAGAAAATTGATTGTTAAACAGGTTGATTAAATGAGCAAATGAAGTAATAGAGCATGAAGGAACATTAAGTAGCCATTTTAAGGCTAATCCTGTTAAGGTAGAACCGAAGCCTTTGCATAAGAAAGCCTCTTTTAGGTCCAAGGGAATGGGGTTGATCTCCATTCTCTCTCTATATTACGCCACATGCTCCTCAGGATCCGTTGTCCCATCATACAGCTTCATGTTGGGAGTTTGAAAACGTTTGGGGATCTCAGCATCACAAATGGGATGAGCGAATCTGGAAGTCCTATGGCTGGTAGCGGACATCTCAGGTATGGGCTGCACCACACCAGGCACACTAGAGATCATCTCTCTCAGCTTCTTTAATTATTTTGCCATGGAAGGAGTGATCCCTGTATCCTGTACAGATTCGTTAGCATTCAAAAAATCATTAAATGTGTTACCCATGCCGATATCCCTAAGAGATGATCCCGAGGTAAATCCAAGATCTTGAGTTGTAGTAACTCTAGTAGCCGCAGTCAGGCCAAGAGTTATGACTCCGGTCTTCATGGGTAGGAAATCTCCCTAATGGATCCTTGAAGATCCTGGATAGTCAAAGTTTAATGCCCTTGGTTGTAATGGAGTTGTCACTTCCATCGGTTTCTTTGAGTCTTTGATCCTTTCAAGCTCTCTGAATATTGCCTGATTGGTCTTTTTCTGTTGTTCCATCTGCTGCTTTACCTCGGAGAATACTTTAAGAAGTTCATCGCTTGAAACGAGCACAGGTGGGCTAGCGGGTATTTCGGATCCCGAAAAACCCGCAGAAACAGTCTTCTGAGGCTGACCATCATTCTTTTTTCTGGAATGAAGGAAGGGGAGGAATAGGGCTGACCAGCCCGGAGGTTGAAGATGGAGCAGAGACAGAAACATTTTTAGATTGGGACGACATTTTTTAAATCAGTTTCAAAAGATAATGATTAAACAAAATTTTCAATAAAGATTTGAAGATAAAAAGCACCACTTGCCCCACGATGGGCGCCAAATTGTTTTGGCTAAAAATTATATAAACTAACCAAATTTCGATATTGGGGTAACATGCATTGTGAAATCTACGAATATAAAACAGTAAAATCAACACGAGTGTTTACGAGGAAAGCCCTTGATCCTTGATGATCTCCGACATAAAACCTCGGGAGCCGACGAAAGTCGGGCTGCCTTGATGTCTTGTATAAAACTAAAATTATCGAGTACAAAAGAGAGCCAAAGAGATCGTGAGCTAAGTGTTACAATTATTTCTTAATGCAGGTGTTGTGTGTTTCTAAAAGATCTCATCGGTAATTAAATACAAATCATCTATAACTAACTATCCGAGAAATATGGTCTTGACCCTATCTTCTCCTTGTGACCGTTGTAAGCTGATTCACACATTTTCCACACGTAGTCCACGTCTCTTGAGCGAGTCTTCAGGTGAGTATTGCGTTACAAATGTTTTACCTGTCATTAATGAAGAAAATAATCGACAACGAACCGTTAGTAACAATATTCAGGATACCGAAAATACAAGGATACCGGATTCTGGATTATGCATCATTCTGGATCTTGTCTTGAAATTCAGCCCATAACACTTCATTTATCACTTTTATTGATTATTATTCTCGTTATATGTACTTGTATCTTATTAAAGAAAAAACTGAATCACTTGCAACTTTTAAAGATTATAAAGCTGAAGTTGAAAAACAACTTGATCTTCAAATAAAAGTTGTGAGATCAGATAGAGGAGGTGAATATTATGGTCGACATACTGATGTGGGTCAGGCTCCCGATCCATTTTATGAGTTTTGTAAAGGCCAGGGGATCGTGAACCAGTACACTTTGCCCGGTACTCCTCAGCAGAACGGTGTTGCTGAGAGAAGAAATAGGACCCTAATGGATATGGTACGCAGTATGTTAGCCAACTCAGGTTTACCGTCATTCCTCTGGACCGAGGCCTTAAATGCAGCTGTTCATATACTCAATAGAGTTCCTTCGAAATCTATCCCTAAAACTCCTTATGAACTTTGGACAGGAAGCAAACCCAGTCTAAGATATATGAAAGTATGGGGCTGTTTTGCCGAAGCTAAACTCTATAATCCTTTCTTAAAGAAACTTGACATGAAAACACTCACTTGTTACTTTATCGGATATCCCGATCACTCAAAGGGTTATAGATTATATTGTCCTTCTCACGTCACTCATATTGTAGAAACCAAGTGTGCTGAGTTCCTTGAGGATTTTAAAGTCAGTGGGAGCAGTGAAAATCCTTAACACGATTTACAAGAAGTACAAGAAGCGGGGGGGGGGGATTCGTCGCTTATTTTACCCCCGATTACTCCTCTTGTACACGACGCTGCACCGCACGTCACTGCACCACTTCCTTCACATTCAGATCTTGTACACGACGCTGTACCACACGTCACTGCACCACTTCCTTCACATTCAGATCTTAATGCTACTCCGATTATACCTGAGAATGAAGGCACATCAAACGATCGACATCAAGACAATGCCGGAACCGATAATCTACTCAAGAGATCATCTAGGTCCAAAAGGCCTACTAATTTATATGATTATGTTACCTTCCTAGCTGAAGCTGAAATGGATGTCGTAAAGTTTACAGATCCTACTTCTTATCATGAAGCCATTAGCAGTGATCAATCTTCTGAATGGAATAAAGCTATGATTGACGAGCTTGACTCCATGAAGAAAAATGATGTTTGGGATTTAGTTGAATTACCCAACGGAGTTAAACCCGTAGGATGTAAATGGGTCTTCAAAACTAAACTAGATCCGAATTGAAACATTGATCGTTATAAAGCGAGATTGGTTGCAAAGGGTTTCACTCAGAAAGAAGGAATCGACTATCAAGAGACCTTTTCTCATGTTTCTCGAAAGGATTCTTTAAGGATCGTGATGGCCCTAGTAGCTCACTTTAATCTTGAGCTACATCAGATGGACGTCAAAACCGCTTTCCTCAACGGCGACTTGAACGAAGACGTGTTCATGAAACTACCTAAAGGCTTTAAACCTGAAGGTTAAGAACATCTAGTCTGTAAGTTGAAGAAATCCATATACGGGTTGAAGCAGGCATCACGTCAATGGTACCTAAATGTAACACCCGAAAATTTAAAATATAAATTTATACATCTTGCGAAAAATAGGCCCATATTTTTTTTTCTTTCGTTTTAATTAAAAACTCATTTCACCAAAAGTAACACCTTATATAATAATTCACCGACATTTACTAAAAGAATACTCATAAAACGCACCCAGGTTTTCTCATAAAATTTCGACATGACCTGTTCGTAAAATAAACAACCCTTACGAAGCATTAACCTTTTTAGACACCAATTGAAACCAAACCAAGTGGCCAAAACATCCACAGACACATCGAAAAGTAATAAATCAACATGGAGTTTAAACTCCAAGACGCCAATACAAAAACACAATGTGAATGAAAAGACTTTACAAAACGACCATGAAAAATCATGCCTCGCAACAACTCCAAATCTACATCCCGTTGACCCATCCCTTGACTTGATCACCAACGCCTTTCACCATCAAAAACTGTCGCATGACATCACCCAACGGTTAGTTAACTCACAATTCAAATATTTCTATGGTATTATCCTCGTGACCATATATATACACACACACACATCTAGTTATGTGTTTATCACCCAAACCAAATAATTGAAAATGGTTTATTTATTCACTTATCTATGGGGTTAAGCCATCTGTTTGACCCTCGTGTTACTCCAAGATAAATGCCTCCAATTAATCACCATAGATATGTAATCCAAGCTGACCCGCTAGATCCACGTATCTTGACCACCTCCGTGTATAGACTACTCTTCATACCTGCACACCACCACCATCATAACCAATTAGCCGAAGCTAAGTGAGGGCTCATATTACACATATAATTATACAAATACGAATCAAATATATAAACTCGAAGCATGTCAAGTTTCACCCCCGAGGCACAACTCCCACAACGACTTAAAACTTCGTTGTATACTTCTTTATTACCTCCGTCTCCTGATACCGACACTAGATCATTTCACCTTTGTTATCCATGTTAGTACGAATTCAAAACACTACAACCACTATTAGTAGATTAGTTCGCACCATCATGGTTTAAAAAAACGGTCGAGGCGTACGCCTCGAGGCGAGGCGGTAGAAAAACGAGTCTGAGGCGTACGCCTCACAAGGTATTTTGGTACGCACGCCTCACTAGGGCTGAGGCGGTCAAGGCGGGCTGAGGCGGTGAGGCAGTAGAAATGGAAAAAATTGACTTTTGATTGGACTTTTGACCCATTTGAGCTGTGTATATCGTTTTATTAACGAAATACACAACTCAAATGGGTCAAAAGTCCATAATTAGCGTCTGGTTCTCCTTAATTTGACCTATTTTCTCATTCTTCTGCTTAATTTGACCTAATTTCTCATTCTTCTCTCACAAATCACACCTAGGAAAGGTTTGGAAGGGGTTGATGTAGTCAACAAACAAGATACAAACATTGTTTGATGTTTAGTATTTTATTTTTTATAAGATATATAATTTTTATATTTATTTTTTAATTCCGCCTCGGGCTTACGCCTCGGTTCGCCTCGAGGCTTACGCCTCGTGAGGCGAAGGGAAAACGCCTCGAGGCGCGTTTCCGTTCTTTTAAACATTGTGCACCATAAATATTAAAGAACATAATACACCGACATTCGTTTTGTTTCACATCACAATCCGCCCGGTTAACAACTTATTATTACCACCGCCACACACCTTTATTAAGATTGTAACATTCACCCGTCTTTGGTTTGTAAATCACCTTAAACGTCACAATCGGTAAAAGTATATTTAAACCGGGTTAGAAACTTGTGACGCCATGATTACGTCAAACCCCACAACTTTACCAAAATCCCACCATTTAATCTAATTTATATCAAGATATACCCCACCCCCAATTCATGTAAAGAGTTTTAGACACCTTAAGGCTTACAACCATATAAAAGAAATCCCCAACGAGTTCTTGGTTAATCCTCAATAATTTTATAAATACTATAAAATTCCTGTTTTAAAACAGCCTTGCGCGGCTGTAGAAATTCGACGTTTACCCCCACTTACAATAGGTACTTCACCTCAACTAAAAATTATGAGTAAGGTACACTCACAGAGCTTTCCGCCGATGTATAATACACCTCGAACGGACATCCGGTTAATTTACTATTAATATTTTAAAACCAGTTAAATTTAGGAAAGTTGCTGAATTTTCAGCACTTATATCACCCGACTCATTATTATTTTGCACCATTTCTCTATGGGCTCAAACCCCCAAAACACCGACAAAACAATACGACATTGTTTAGTTAAACCATACACAAATAATTATAATAAAAACACTTTAACTATAAGAATCTGAAGTCATTATTATGACTATTCTAATTGAACCCAAATTCGAGTCACTCACCTTTGCCCGTAGGAAAGTCGTTTTGTCACTCATTTGATCTATTGACATTCGAGACTTGTCACACCTATCTTGACAACAATCAAACATGCAAACCATTAGAACACATAACCGGGACGTTCCTCCCTTTAATACATATGTATTAATCACCCACCCATAACATGTGTTCTAACCCACCATTCTTTAACATAAATAATAAACGGGTTACTCCCACCCATGAGACTCATCATCACCCATTTGACCCATTATCACACGTTCTTGTTTAACTACAACTATGGGTCAAAGTCACCAATTTAACATACAGCATCTAACAAGTAATGGTTTTTTTTTGTTATAAACCAAACCATGTTAATACCATATACCCATCCGACCCGATAAGGTGATTAACTAAAAATTACATTCACATATGTAATTTATGTTAACCCCATTAACCATTAGCTTCACCCAAGCTTTATGTTTACTAAACACCCATTGATTATTAACAAATCATTTAAATTAAGTAAACATTATAAAATCTCCCAATTTTCATTATTTATTTAGTTGGCATTTCATCGAACACCTTGTGAGCATAACTATAATTCACCATTTTTATATTCAAATGAACTCCCATACCTCCTTTTCAATATCAAAGATGTCTAATTTATATAAATCTAACTTGGACATACATTCAAAGTCTTGCTTTTATAATCAATTTCACCATTTAGGTGTTAAATACTAAACCAACATAATTCACATGTTTACACCCTTTTTCATGCCAATCCATAATCTTTATATCACCTAACTAAGACATGCAATCATAAATCATAACCCCAACCATAAAAAAGCATTATAGCACATAAATTAATCATCTTTTACACCCAATTATATACCTAGATCCTCATATTCGCAAGTATTTGGGGTTTCTCCACCACATGAAACCTTACTACTATCTTTAGTAGAATAAGGGAAGAATTACTTACCAAACTCCTAGAAATCGCATGATGGAGGGTAGAACCAAGACTTAATCTCCTCAAATTACCCTCTAATCGTGAAATCGACCCTTGATTTGGGGTTTTCTCCCCTTGGCAGAACTGACCAGGAGGTCTCGACCTCCCTGGTGTGCGACACCCCCTTCCCCCATTTTTTTATTTTTCTTTTTTTATCTACTTTTCATGTTTAAAGAAGTTTCAATTCCATCCCTCAAGGTTTTAACATCTATTTCAAACTCCTTTAACCTCCATGTTTCATAATAAACCCCTAACTATTTAGGTTAGATGAAAGCCTTAATAATTAACTCACCAGTTATATTTCTCCAGCATTTAAAACCTCCTTAAACGTTATATACAGTACTTGTTAAATACTATTATTATTATTTTTTAGTAAAATTATTTGCATCTTGGTACTCGATATTTATTTAAAGAAAGACACCTTTTAAATCATTTTGAAATCGGGATGTTACACTAAAATTTGATGAGACCATGAAGAAACAAGATTTCATTAAGAACCAAGTGGATCAATGCACCTACCTCAAGATGAGTGGGAGCAACTTTACTATACTTGTCCTTTACGTAGATGACATTCTATTGGCAAGTATTAGTTTAGAAATGTTGTATGAGTCGAAGCGTTTACTCTCGCGTAATTTTGATATGAAGGATCTCAGGGAGGCTTCTTACGTTATTGGCATCGAAATACACCGAGATAGAGTCAATGGGATCTTAGGCTTATCTCAAAAGGCTTACATTGAGCGTGTCCTCACACGTTATAACAAGCAGCACTGCTCTCCTTCTGTAGCTCCATTAGTTAAAGGAGATGTTTTCGGTTCATTCCAATGTCCCAAAACATAGGTTGAAAAGGAGCAAATGAGAATGATACCTTATGCCTTAGTTGTTGGAAGCCTTATGTATGCTCAAGTATGTACTCGTCCAGATATCACTTATATTGCTGGAATGCTAGGCCGTTATCAGACTAATCCTGGTCTTGACCATTGGAAAGCAGCTAAGAAAGTGTTTCGATATCTGAAAGGGACGAAAGACTATAAACTGACCTATAGAAGAAGTTATAGTTTAGAAGTGGTTTGTCATTCTGATTCTGACTTTGTTAAATGCAAGGATGACAAGAAATCCACTTCGGGGTATATCTTTATGTTAGCCAGCGGACCTATCTCATGGAAGAGTAATGTCGTCCAGACGGTCCATATAAAAACTACTAAAACCTAACCTAGACTCCTAAGTAATAAAAGGAATACCCTCTAACTAAACCGCACTGACATGAAAGTGTACCTATCGAGTGTAGCACAGCTTAATGGTAAACCGGATTATCGAACCCTAAAGACACTACGAATAACAAACTAGACACTGACTCGGACTAAAGAATGATGATTGGGGGGTTTAACTATACTACTGATTATAACTAATAAATGCAGTAAACTGAGGACTATTCAAACTATCAAGAGACAAAAGCTAAGGTGAAATCAAGAAATGGGAAGAATACTACCTAGGTCGGAATCCTACTTGAAAAGCACAACTTATACCGGTTCTGGAACTATGATAGATCTGGGATTCTAAGGATAACTGCTAAAGGCAACCTAGTGGATCCCTAATCACTCTTAGGGTGTCACCAACTAGACTACCTAAATTGTACTAAACTAACCAAATGGTTAGATCACTTCTCAGGTATTTCCAACTATGACAATATAATGAACGGATTACCTCTCAGTCTCACCGCCCACGATACATTCGAAGAATGCACGGGATAATCCTAGAATTACAACTATGATTCAGAATAGCAACAATCACTAGACACCTAAACCAACTTCCTCTCGGACAGTTGACACTCGGATTCCTAATGACGAAGACTAACCGACTAATTCTCACCTCTTGGGTATTGAACTAGGATACACACTTAGCTCTAATCAGTAATCAATGACGACCCCTATGGTCACTACGTCAGCAAACCACCGAAATCACAAACCCTAAGATCTATGACCTCGATACGCTAATCAAACTGGCAGACAACCACAATCAACGCAAGGAATCGAAATCGATCACACAATCAGATTCAAGCATGCATATACATCATAATTATTAAACAAGAATCTTTACAAAATCATAAAACCATCACATCAATCCAAAACTAGTAAAAATCAAAACTTTAACAAGCATTCATCAATTGACCTAGGCAGTATTACAGTTTTAGCCTAGAATCATGCTTAAACAGCCAAAACATAAGTAAATAACATTCATCAAGGTTCAAACACAGAAATCAAAGATAAAGATTAGATCTAGGAATAAAAAACGCTTAAACAAACGAATCCGGTGTCCAAAGTCTTCAACTTTACACTTCAATTGCCTCCTCTAGTCTCAAAATCTCCTTCAACTCTTCTCTGGACGGCAAGAATACGAACTCCCTTGATTATTGCATTACAAATCTATTAAATTAGGTTTTTTACAAAATTTCCCGGAATACGACTATCTCGCGTACCGCGAGGGCCAAAACAGTCGGGTCCGATTTCTTCTTCCTTCGCGTACTACGAAGGACTCTTCTAGTTATCTCGCGTACTGCGAGAACCTGAATTTCCAGATTTTTCACTTTTCATCCTTGGACTTTATTCTCATGATCGGTTTCTTTGTGTTTTCACGTGTAATCATCATGAGCACCTGAAAACATAACAAACACTCAATAGATACCAAAAACGACTCAAAACGAATTGTGACAACCCGAAATTTTTAGATTAACTCCGTTAGTAATTCCGTTAAATATTCAGTTAATTCCTAACCCAGTTAACCCAATATTAAACCCCAGGGACTAATTATGTCATTATTTGAACTAAAACTTCAGGGACTAGTTATGTAACTATTCAAAACCAAATATGTTGACTTCCTAAAGTCAAAATTGAAGGGTTTTGGGTTCTGTTGACTTTCCAAAGTCAAACTCAAGTTCCTCTTGATCCAAATTCGTAATCTAGAACCGAATTATGTCCAAATTTGTAACCGTCGAGCATTTTTATGGTAAATTCGATCATCATTGTAGCATTTAACAACTTTAATGATCACGAATCAATTCCCTTTACGCACATTGAAGTCGTAACCGTCGTGAACATCATCATTGCTATCGAATTCATCAATTCGGACATCACTCTCGCAAATCATTCGTCTGCACACCTTAATCAAGTCTCCCCAAAGCTTTTCCACACGTCAACGTCACCGGAGAAGGAGTCAGGGCCGCCGGAGGTCAAACCACGCAAAGCCGGAATCCCATTTGGCCGAACTCGGTCAATTCGATATTCTTTCTAGTAATCAAACATACCTTTGGCTTCGTTTCTATGTCTAGATTGAAAGCCCCATCATTATTAGGACTCACATTATCGCATTTAACACGATCTGAAACCTAGGGTTCATCACAAATTCAGTTTAATCGAACTCAAACCAAAACACGATTTCAATCCAATTAACTTATATGAGTAGTTTCGAAATCCATTACTCTCTTAAAACCCTATGAATCCAAACATTTTTGATATCATAATCAATCAAATTGAATCTGTGTTTATAAGCTAGGGTTTCGACATTTCAAACGTGAATTAACAACCCCTAACATGATAATTTTGCAATTAAAGATCATCTCAGATTCGGAATACTTCGAATTACAAAACCCCTATGATGTTTGGTTCAATCAAAATCCAAATCGATGGATTTGGGATGAAGTTTCGATCAGGTTTCAATAAGGGAGAAGAACTTGGTGGGGGTGAATGCTAAAACCAAACAAAACTGAATCCTAATGCGATTCCCAAACAGGTGGGACTGGTTAAGTTGTTGTGCTGTTTCGGAGGGGACCCGGGTTCTAGTCCCTCTGCCAACATCTTTTTTTTGAGTAACTTACCATATGTTATTTTTAATCAAAAATCAAAACCATTATATTTATATTAATATATTAATGTGTTTTGAAACCCGAAAACACCCGAGGGTCGGGATTGAATTCATAAAACATTTTTGAGTATTATCGTTATATTAAAAATAATATTAATTATATTATTTTACTAAATTATTATTTAATTCATAAAATCACGCAAACAATTGTTTTTATATTAATGTTCGAGGTTTAGTTTTATAACCCGTTCTAATATTATTCCTCACTTTTAAAAGTAATATTTATATTATTTTTAAATCGTAACTCCAATTAAAAATAATATATTTTTATATATTTTTCTTGTCACGTTTATAAACATTTTGTAACTCTTCGAACATATAAATAATATAGTTATTTATATTATTTTCGCATAAATGCATCCTCAAATAAAAAAATAATGTATTATTATTTTTACCACATAAATGATTAATTTATTAATCTTACGAACTTAAAAATAATATATTAAGTTATATTACTTGTTAGACCATTTTTAGATGGTATAAACGCGCGAATATATTTATTATATATTATCATTCGTAATTAGAAACGTTTGTCACGAAAAGTATTTATCTTAATTATTATATTAAGAAATCCTTATTCCCGTGGACAAGATCGTCTACTCTTTGATCATTTGAGCGTCTTAGGACGTTCAACCTTCCGTGTCATCGTCACAATATTTCATGTGTCCCTAACTATTATGCTTATAATTCTATTGTGTACCAAATCTCATACTTGTGTGATACTACCTAATACGCAACGCATGTGAGTTTTCACGGCCCCTTTTTACTGTTTTACAACTGGGGGAGGAAACATGAAGTAAACATTTTTGGTTATGTAATTCATATATGTTATCACTTGTTTAACTATGCGTACACATCTATCACTAAATCCTCACATCGGACCGTTAATATGAACATAGCTAGGTAAGTTGAGTAGTACTACTGGGTTTGACAAACCTCACCCGCGGTAGTCGCGCTAACCCGACTGGATGTCGAACGGGTGCATTCTTGACCTAAACATGCACCATGGTTGATAGGCCTGGTGGGAGGCAAAAACATAAACAGTCAGCTGTTGGTTGTGAGCGTATTAGTTAACATGCTTATGGGTTAGCTACCTATTGATTTATATATTGAATGTACATTAACCTATTGAACTTTGTTGCAAACTGAAACCTGTGTATTCACCAACCTCGTGTTGACACTTTTCTTACATGTTTTCTTAGGACGCTAAGCTAAGGCACAGGTGCACGTTAGGGCATGCATGGTGTCAACATAATGTATTCAATAATTGTCAATCTACTGATCATTTATTATGTTTCCGTTATTATTAGACTTGGGCGTGTTGTTTTGCGCATTTACTTTCTTTATACACCTCCGCATTTAACTCTGAATTTTATGATATTACATTTATGTCCCATATAGTGTTGATTAATGTAACTAATGACTGAGATCATGGTTTGTCACTTCCAAAATGGTAAAACTCCGTTAGTTGAAATTGGGGGTGTGACAAATTGGTATCAGAGCCATTGGTTATAGAGAACTAGGATTGCATACTAGACTATGACCTCACATACTAGTTACACGGCACAGACACTCATACATAATACATATAGCACTTATACATACATTGCAATGCAGACATGTTAACACCATCCGTATCACCCTCTGTTGACGAGGGACACATCATTTGCATTGAATCATCATTCCCAGTGGCGAAACTCGGGGAATCACCAGAACATCATCCACTCCCGTCCGAGGGTAGCGATACGGAGCCTTCGGAGGAGTCACTTACATCACCATCACCTGTCTAGCTTGGTGGGCTTTCTCAGGTCCATGTTATGGACGACCCTCAGCACTAAATGCATATCTCCTTGGGAGTTGGGATCGTCGGAGACGAGTCCCTACTGTACCCACTAGCAACAATACGCCAAGTGAAGGCAGACCGTTGCACGCATTATTGCAGAACCCATTGACACGTAGATGTTATCACTTTTCTGAGCCATGGGCTTGCTTCTTTGGTCAACATTATGTTGAGAATAGATTGACCACAAAGTTGAGAACGCATATTCAAACCCTATCCTGACTCAGTTGGAAGGACGGCTACTTTGCTGCTTCCTGTAACTCATATCCATGAATTAGTTTCACTCTCGAAGTCGCATTCGTGTGCATGATTTATCTACAATATGCTATTGGATTGGACTCTCGTATTGTGTTTCAACTCGAATGAATGCTCGGATCGAATGATTCCGGACTACTCATCCTGATATGAGTCCTGGTTGATTAACTTATGGTTGATGACTAAGCTTCTCAGTGACTTATTATATCTGACAACACTCTGTACTCAGCAACACATGCTAAAGGACATTATGACACAGGACAGGGAGAACTAGGGTGAGCATGCAAAGCAAATTATCATTACGAGTGCACACGTAATAGTAATTTGAGGTGTATGTAAATCCTGGTGAAACCTAGTGTATGGATAAATGGTCCTAATCTGTGAATTATAGACTTAAGTTTTCACTGTCCGTAGAAATTCTCATAACCCACCCAATGACTAGTTGGTATCGTTAAACTCGTTCAACAACAGATAGACGCGACTATCAGGTTGAAAATGTTTACGGACACACTGAGTTATTGTTAATGGAATCCATCATGTTATCTTCAATCGTGTAAGAGTCTTGATGACCGTAAGACCCTCATCCAAACTTGATCAAGGAAACTATCTTGATTGAAACTCTATTAGAACCTCATGGCAAATCCATCGACTAAAACTATGTAAGCGAAATTTATGAAATTCTCCATAATCTAGCACATGTTATTCCATCTGACCCTATTACCTTATCTTGTGACTAATCCTTGGTCTAATTCGAATTATACCCCAGCATATTCAATCCTGTAAACGAATTTCTTTCTTCATGAAATGATCCAGCGACATTAGGAGACGAGGATTTAATCCAACCAACCTCATCAATGATATAGTAGGTTTAAGTCTGCTAAAAGTTTCAACCAGTCGACCTCTTCAGGACAAAACCAGAGTGGTTATACGGAGAGATACCCTAAGTGCAACAAGTGTAATTTTCACCATCTCGGTACTTGTGAGAGAAATCGTTGCCAACGATGTGGTAAGATGGGTCACGCTGTGAAAGACTGTAGGGTTGCACTTCCAAACAAGCAACCATTTCGACCATAGGGATTTACAAGAGGATGTTTCAGTGCGGCAAGGAGGGACACATTCAAAGGGATTGTCCTCAGTCGAAGAAGGGTGGAAATGGCAACGGCAATAATCAAGGCAACAATGGTAACAACAATAATCAAGGCAACAACAATGGTAGCAACAACGGAAATAATGGAGGGAATGGAGCGAAGGGACGAGTCTTCGTGCTTGGATCCGGAGAAGCCAGATACGATAACAATGTGGTTACCGGTAAGTTCATTGAGTTTTATATCTATGAAACCTAGTGACTTGACAAAAGAAACTCCAACCCTACTAGAAGCTAAGTACATCATAGAAATAGCTGATTGACAGATAACTGAAGCAACCCACATTCTTAAGGGTTGTAAGCTTGAATTGGCTGGTCATAAACTTGATATTGACTTATGCCGGTCACACTCGGTAGCTTTGACATAATTGTCGGTATGGATTGGTTATATGTCGTGAGAAAATCGTTCGCCTTCCTCTCCCGACTGGAGAAACCCTTTCTGTCCAAGGCGAAAGGAGTGGTGCAGTCATTGACATCATATCCTTCATGAAAGCACAAAAGGGTCTTCGAAAAGGTCATACTACCATTTTGGCACTTGTTGCCAAGCAACCATCAGAAGAGAAGAAAATTGATGATATTCCCAGCATTCGCGATTTTCTGGAAGTATTTCCCGAAGACTTGCCTGGTCTGCCACCTCACCATCAAGTTGAATTCCAAATTGATCTAGCACCCGGAACGGCACCGATCACTCGGGCATCTTATAGACTAGCATCTAGTGAATTGCAAGAGCTATCTACTCAGCTGCAGGAATTGTTGGATAAAGGTTTCATCCGACCTAGCTCATCGCCATAGGGAGCTCCAGTTATGTTTGTCAAGAAGAAGGATGGGACTTTTCGTATGTGTATCGACTACCGTGAACTGAATAAATTCACAATCAAGAATCGTTATCCTCTGCCTCGTATAGATGATCTCTTTGATCAACTTCAAGGATCAAGTTTCTATTCCAAGATAGATCTTAGGTCCGGTTAACATCAATTGAGAGTCTAAGATGAGGATATCTCTAAGACTGCTTTCAGGACAAGATACGGCCACTACGAGTTTATGGTCATGCCTTTCGGATTAACCAACGCACCCGCGGTGTTCCTGGACCTCATGAACCGTGTGTGTAAGCCATACCTTGATCAATTTGTCACCGTTTTCATCGACGACATTCTCATTTATTCCAAGAACAAGGAGGAACATGAGGAACATCTACGTTTAATCCTGGAATTACTTAAAAAGGAGAAGTTGTATGCTAAGTTTTCCAAGTGTGAATTTGTGACACCCGGCAAATTCAGGTTAATATCCATACCCGACTATTACTTGAATTCACATGATTTCACTTGCATCATACTTAATTATAGAGTAATTAAGTACATATTTCGTTTAATAAGTCCATTCGTTTCATTTCATTTCATGCATCGGTAATCGGGCGGATTATCGGGTCACACACGCGTCCTGTCACACGAACATTAACGAATATTAGAACTAATATTTAGACATATATTTGGTGTGTATAAATTACATGTAATACTGTGATTTAATATTTCATGCTTATGTGAATTTTTCCGGAATTTTTAGAGCATCTTTTATTTTAACGCTTTTTAAGCGGATACGCGATATGTGCCAACAACATCAATTTAGATTTTATAAAAACAATGGGTTTATTAATTGGGTTGAATGAATTCAGAAATTTAAATAAATGGTCCATTTAGGAGCCCAAATCCCTTGCAATTGCCCCTTAAAACTCAAGAAAGCCCATAACCCATTTACTAAAACTCCCTTACACCTCCTTAATCCTCATTTACCCTAAACCTAATTACCCAAACCCTCCCCCCTCTCTCATTCTTTCGGCCACCACCCCCTCCCTAGCCACCACCATCTTCAAACTTTGTTCAAGCAATCCAAGCATTCTAAGAGCTAATCCAAGGTGTTCAAGTGAAGAATCTCCATCTTTTATCCAACATACTTTAGTTTTGTAAGTGTTCATCCATTTTATTTCAAACATTTCGGCCAAGATGAGCAAACCATCCATCCAAATGATTTTTGTTGGTTCAAAGTGTTATAATACTTGTTTTATCCAATGGTTTTCATAATAATGAGTTGTTGATACACATATGCATAGTTTATTGTTTGAAATGCTTGTTTATGTTGATTTTTGCTCGTTTCTATTTATAGATACTTTATTGATTGAGTTTTTGTAGAAATGTGTATATGATATGTTTGATGGTTTGGATGATACTCATAATAGTAGAATAAGTAGGAAATATAATCTTTTTGGTTGAAATGTCGTTTTTCACTAGGTTATGGTGACTTACTATTTAAGGAAACTTTAATTTTGCATATTTTGTGTTATGAGTTTCTATTGGATAAAAACTTGATATTATGGTTCTATAATATATATTAAAGTAGTAAAAAGAGTTATTTGAGGTTACACATGTGCAATAGGGTCGTTTGGACCACTTTCCTAAAAAGGAAACTTTAATTGTTCATAATTTGTATGTGTAGGTTATAAATGTTTAAAATGGATTATATAGCTTCATTATCATATGAATAGATGACTTATGCAAGAATATGTAATTTGAAGTTGTGTTATGACATGTTTTGGTGAACCTTGCTAAATAAGGAAACTTTATTTGTTGAGAAAACTTCATAATTGCTTGAAATAGAAAGTAAATGCATAGAATCATGTTACTAATATGTTACTATTATAATTTCATGTATAACTTGTTTGTTTGGGCTATGGCACCTCAAGTGCACTAAAACCCTAATTGTCAAAAATGGAAACCTTGTTATGTTAGGAGTTATGGAATTTTGCAATGACATATTATGCTACTGGTTTGAAAGTGTTGAAATGATACTAATAGGTTATTAATATGATGACATGAATTATGTGTATGAAATGTGCCATAAAGATGTGCAAATGCTATGTCACTTATCACATGTTAGTTTCTTATACAACTAGTTGAAGCTTGTATGTTATGTCACAAGGGGTTACTTATACATTACTTAGGTACAACTTATATGTTCTTTATGTGTCACACATGTACAACTTATATGCTACTTGAGTGCTACACATGTATAACTTGTATGATGCTTATGTGTTACATGTTTACAACTTATATGTTACTTGTGTGTTGTTTATACATGACTTCAATATGAGTCAACATTGGTCAACATTAGTCAACATTGGTCAAACTTGGTCAATATTGGTCAACATTGGTCAACACTAGTCAACATTGGTCAACATTGGTCAACACTAGTCAACATTGGTCAACATTAGTCAAACTTGGTCAAAGTTGGTCAAACCTTGGTCAAAGTTGGTCAAACCTCGGTCAAACCTAGGTCAACTTTGGTCAAACCTTTTCAAAACGTCAATGTAACCTTTCAACGTTGAGTCGTTTGGATGAATGTGGTTACATAAGCCATGTTTACTTTCATAGACCTTATAGCCCTATTAATTCTTAGGGCTCGGTTAGGTCGGTTACCCGGAGTTACTCGATTCCTCTCGTTACTCCCATTTCTCATTCACCGCATTTCCAGGTGAGTTTTCACGGCCCCATTTTACTTACTTTTCCACTTGGGGGAGATACATGCTAAACCATTTTCTTATTTGGTCGTATGACAATTACTTTGATTTCGCTTTAATTTATATAAGTGGGTGCATTTCCCGCACATAAGTCCTCTCATATTCGAACCGTTAATTATTACACAAAGCGAGGTGATTCATGAATAGTACTATTGGGTTTAACAACCCCCACCCGGGTTAGTCGCGCTAACTCTGACTGGGAGTCAAACGGGTGCATAATTGACCTAATTCATTGCGTGCTGGGCACGTAAGAGGCAAAATGCTAGTTTCTGCATTCCTTCGTTGAGCTTCGGTTTCGGTGTTGCTTATATAGTTAATGTTTATTGTTTGATCAACAATCGAATCAATAGTATACATGCGTACTGTTACACTGTTTTCATTTCTGTTTCTGTTACTTAAACCTGTGAACTCACCAACCCTGTGTTGACACTTTAAGCATGTTTATCTCAGGTCGCTAAGCATTCATGCACGGACTAGGATTGCACTCCAAGAGTCCCACAGCATGTTTTCATTTAGAAGCTTAGGTTTATGGGAACCTAATTTGTCATGCTTCTGTATTTTGCAACATTACTTTTGCTTCCGCACTTTACATTCCGCATTTTCAAACTCTGTATTACTATTTAATTTTGTATGATGTTCAAACGGAATGTCTTTTCGAAAACCAGTTAGAGGTCGTTCGAAATGACCGGGACTGATGATCCTTGACAGTCACAACCCGCGGGTAACCCGCTGTGGAATTTCAGGGTGTGACAGATTGGTATCAGAGCCCTGGTTATAGAGAACTAAGTTGCATTTAGTATACTTAGACTATAACTGTAGGCTCACATAGTTCTCATCACATCATACATGCATTTTCATACATGAATACAATGGATTACTGGATATTGACTTGTTACAGGATGTCGACCTCATCGGACCCCATTGTGATCTCGGACTCTGAGGAGTACACACCAGCTACCCTATCATCATCAGTGGAGCCACTCACCCCACCTTCATCACCCCACTCATCCACGGATGAGGAGCAGACACATGACTCAGTGGATTTTGTAGAGTTGGATTCTGAAGAGGATCCTGAGGAGGATCCTGAGGAGGACCCGGAGGAGGATCCTAAGGAGGATCTAGAGGAGGAGGAAGACGACGCACCATCCCCCGGAGGTGACGGAGACGCCGGCGAGGGGAGCGACTCGGGCGAGACGGTGCCCTACTCCGTACTACACGGGGACTCATCGTCCGACGACGGCTCCATACTACCTTCACCACCTCGTCTGGCGGACCCGACGCCGCCATCACCATCACTTGCACCGGTGGGAGCGAAGACCAAACTCACAGCTCGGAAGAAGAACATTCGCAGAGGAAAGCGACCAGCCCACTCCCCTGACATTGCTGGACCATCGGCCAAAAGGGCCCGGATTGCATCATCGGACACTTCATCTACGGGAGAGTCAACTGGACCATCCTATCCACCACCCTATTGGCTCCGGCCTACCCGGGAGGTACTACCGATACTTGCGACGCGCAGCAGGTTACATGACGCTGACATATCATCCCTCCAGGATGAGTTGGCACTGACAGACCAGGCACTACTGATAGTACGAGACCGGATCGAGGCCGCGGAGGAAAAGGCTCGGGAGACAGAACAGAGGGCCACAGCTACTGAGACTGCACTACAGGCATTACAGGGGCAGGTAGCAGGACTACTTGAGGATCGCCAGAGAGAGACGGATATGATCACTGCACTATCCAGCCGCCTCCAGCAGACTGAGGAGCAGTTGGGGATGGCACACCAGCAAGCAGCAGTAGCCGAGCATCGAGCCTCACTTGCTGACTCTACATCCTTAGCAGCAGAGCTTACGGCTAACACGGTCAGAGAAGAGTTGGAACCCGCCAGGGTTCTGATGATTCTCTGTGCCTTGTTACTTTTTACCTTCTTGCAGAGTGGTACTGTTACACCACCCAGTTGATTAGCCTATCATGAGCGGGCTGTGCTCACGCAATATTTTTGAGATATTACTTGTTTTGGAGGAGTGTTTACTCCTGAAAAATACTTTGTATTTGGTACAACTTATTTATCAAGTGGTTGTCTTTAGATTATATTGCATGGTTGATTTATTGTTGATTGTTGTGTGTTGTCTTATGCACGTGTGTTGATTGTTATTTATTACGCAATATCTAACCTTTGTTATCATTATGATTATAAAGAAACATGCTGCCAAGGAAGACACCCCGCAACTCAGGAGAAGGCACCAGTTCCATGACCACTGCCCAAATTGAAGCCCTTATCGCCCAACGCGTGGCAGATGCACTCGCTAACCACGAAGCCAATCGATCCAGTGGAGGATCGGGAGGCCACGGCGAGAGCAGAGGTATAGTACAAACCGGAAATAGTATATACTGCAAGTAACATAGCCCTACCTCGGGAAAATTTAACCTAATTACGCTCTATCATTGACACACAGGAACTGGGCATGGAACAAAGGCTTGCACCTACAAATCCTTTATGGATTGCAAGCCGCATACATTTACCGGGACGGAAGGAGCAGTGGGACTGCTACGATGGATAGAAAAGATCGAATCGGTCTTCAGTATGAGCCAATGCATAATGGAGAACAGAGTCATGTACGGAGCTGGGACTCTCGAGGGCCAAGCCCTCTCCTGGTGGAACTCTTATATCCAGACTCTGGGCCTGGATAATGCGAACGCCATTCCTTGGGAGGAATTCAAGGAAATGTTGAAAGAGGAGTACTGTCCTCGTAACGAACTCCAAAAGTTGGAACAGGAGTTTTGGAACCTAAGGATGGAGGGTGCTGACATCGCGGGATATACCGCAAGATTCCACGATTTAGCAAGACTACTACCGCACATGGTTACACCGGAGTATAAACGAATTGAGCGGTACATTTGGGGTTTGGCACCTCAAATACAAAGCATGGTTACTTCTGCAGAACCCACAATTATCCACAACATAGTGAGGCTGGCTCATAATCTTACGGATCAGGCAGTCCGTCAGGGACTGTTCAACAAGAAAGAAAGTTTTGTGAAAACCTTTGACAACAAGAGAAAGTGGGAAAATGCTCCTGCCAAATCCTATGTGCCGAGTAACCAGAAGAAGCAGGAACCGGCCCGGGTGTTTGTGGCTAACCAACCGGATAAAAGGCCAAGAGGGACATACACTGGAACCCTACCTAAGTGCAACAAGTGCCAGTTTCACCACAATGGTACTTGTGAAGATTCTCGGTGCCAGAAGTGTAAACGTTTTGGACACACTGCCCAGAGCTGCCGATCAGTTGAACAAGCCCCGGCTGGCGGGGGAAACCGCGGATGTTTCGGGTGCGGTGATCCCGGACATTTCCGCAGAGACTTCCCAAAGAACCGGAAACCTGGAAATACAAACACTCGGGACAGAGCATTTGTTATTGGAGCCGGTGAGGCTAGGCAGGATCCCAACATTGTTACTGGTACGTTTCTCGTAAACAACTGCTATGCTTCTATCTTATTTGACACGGGTGCCGATAAGAGTTTTGTATCCACTGAGTTTAGCTCATTACTTGGGATTACTCCCATCGCCTTAGATTGCTTATACACAGTAGAGCTAGCAGATGGTAAACTAATAGAGACAGAACAAGCAATTCCAGGTTGTGTCTTAACATTAGCCGATCGTCCTTTCGCCATAGACCTATTGCCAGTAACATTGGGAAGCTTCGACATAGTAGTCGGTATGGACTGGTTGTCCAAGAACCGAGACGAAATCGTCTGTCACGAGAAGATAGTCCGCATTCCACTGTCGGACGGAGAAACACTGACCATTCAAGGAGAACAGAGTGGTGCTACGTTAAGGATCATTACCTGCATGAAAGCCCGAAAGTACTTGCGGAAGGGTTATCACGCGATCCTAGCACACGTGACGGAAAAGAAAGAAGAAGAAAATAAGATTAAAGACATACCGATCGTCCGAGACTATCCGGAAGTATTTCCCGACGACTTGCCCGGACTTCCACCGCACCGACAAGTCGAGTTCCGGATTGATCTCACACCCGGAGCTGCTCCGATAGCAAGGTCACCTTACCGACTGGCGCCATCGGAAATGCAGGAATTGTCTAACCAATTACAGGAACTGTTAGACAAAGGCTTCATCAGACAAAGCTTCTCGCCTTGGGGAGCACTAGTCTTGTTCGTTAAGAAGAAAGACGGATCGTTCCGTATGTGTATCGACTACAGAGAACTGAACAAGGTAACTATCAAGAACCGATATCCACTACCAAGGATCGATGACCTGTTCGACCAATTACAAGGGTCGAGCTATTACTCAAAGATCGATCTACGGTCGGGATACCACCAGCTAAGGATTCAGGAAGACGATATTCCAAAGACCGCCTTCCGAACTCGTTACGGTCACTACGAGTTCATGGTCATGCCATTTGGGTTAACCAATGCACCGGCGGTATTCATGGACCTCATGAACCGAGTGTGCAAGCCCTACTTGGACAAGTTTGTGATTGTGTTCATAGACGATATCCTGATATACTCACAGAACAAAGAGGAACATGCCGAGCATTTGAAGTTAATTATGGAGTTGCTGAAAGCCGAGAAATTGTACGCCAAATTCTCAAAATGCGACTTCTGGATTCGCGAAGTACAGTTCCTTGGACACGTGGTCAACGAGAAAGGCATACATGTTGACCCATCCAAAATCGAGGCGATTAAGAATTGGGAAGCACCTAAGACTCCGACTGAGGTACGACAGTTCTTAGGCCTTGCGGGCTACTATCGACGATTCATCGAAAATTTCTCTAAGATAGCCCAACCTCTCACCACACTGACACACAAGGATAAGAAATACGAATGGAATGACAAGGCAGAAACCGCTTTTCAATTACTCAAACAGAAACTTTGCAGCGCGCCGATCCTATCGTTACCAGAAGGAACAGACGATTTCGTGGTGTACTGCGATGCGTTACATCAAGGGCTCGGGTGCGTGTTAATGCAAAGGGAGAAGGTCGTAGCCTATGTGTAACATTTCTGATTTTCATCATGTAATCGTTTGATTTCAATAAACAAACACATTTCAGTTTCGATTCGTGTACAAACAAACTACGATGCAGTTACATATACAAACTATTCTATTACAATAACAAATTAAACAAAAAAGCAATTATCTCACAAGCACCGAGGACCAAAACTGACAAAACTCAAAAACTACAAAACTAGGCAAGCACGGTCGCGCCTAGGACTAGGCACGGTCGCGCCTGCCGACCTAAGCACGGTCGCGCCTAAAGTAGACACGGTCGCGCTGATGAACCCACTTGACTGCAGAAAGTCAAACCATACCATACCTTTTGAATTCGTGAAAATTAAAATAAAGAAAAGCCGGTCTTCGCGCGTCAGACCATACTCGACTGAAATTCGTCTAAAACACGCATCAATTGTCGTCCAATTTGCACAATTAATTAATCCCATTCACACCACAACCGAGCCTCTCAAATTCGTCGATATAGAGTCAGTTGCACGTTTCCTACACTCTCATATACACCCACTCAATCTCTCAGAACTCTCACTCGACGCTCACAACACCTCTGTCGTCCGATTGATCGCCAAGAAACGAAGCCGCTCGACCCGTAGCCGACCGCATTCAATTGCCCACTTTCAACAAGTAAGTAACACGTCTTCAGCTTTGTATCTACCTCTACTACGAAAGCCCTATGTCAATTCGTTGTAGAAACACTCAAATCGATCCGATTTTGAACCAAAAAGCCGAAACATAAATTTTACTTGAACTACACTCTAGACATGATATAAATACAATTAAACTATGTAGAAACATTCGTAATCATCCACTAAGTGAAAACCCTAAGAATCTAGAAGCTATTAATATAAGAATCGATCGAATTGTGTCTGAAAAAGGCCCGACACGGTCGCGCTCATCCCTGAGCGCGGTCGTGCCTGACCAAGCACAGTCGTGCCCCAGGTGTGGCCCGGTCGTGCTTACCGAGCAAACAAGTCTTGACCAAAAACAAACACTAGACGCGGTCGTGCCAGATACGAGCACGGTCGTGCTCTATGTCCAGAACCTAGGAAGTACCTTCTGACTCGACCACGGGCGCGCTCAGACCACCACGGTCACGCCCGGCAACGAACGCGGTCGTGCCCTACTTGAGCACGGTCGTGCTCCTTGACCAGAAACTTTAATTTTATTATTTTCAAACTTAATTTAATATGTTTTTATTTAAACATTTCAAAACTTGTTTATAAAAATTTAAGTTATAAAATCCTAAAACCCGGGAATCATTTATATACCAAATCGCTGATTTAGAAATTTAAAACTATTAATTCCCGATAGTTTCAAAACCGATGAAATAGTGAATTTATATAATCATTTTTATTTATACAAATATATATATATATTGATTTAAACAAATATCGTTTAATTAAATTTTATTTAAATAAATATATATATATATATATCGCTACTAATTTATTATTCCAAAACCAACCCTAAACACACAAACCACCAACGAACCCACTTTGGACACAAAATAACACAAATAGTGACACGCGTTATACCCTCATTCAATAGGTCAAACGTAGCGACCTACAACACGCTTGGTATTTTTGTTGATCTGTGCAAACTACACGCCCCAACACAAGTGAGTTACATAGCCCCTCTTTTACTCTATTTACAAACTTTTGGGGTGGAACATGCGTTCTATTTACTATGTTTACAAACTACACAATATACAGATCCACCCTACAATCATGTGTTACAATTTTGAGCTTTGTGCTTGAGTACTAGGTGTGTAGACCAACACGCAGTTTGCTATTCACGTGCAATCATTAACTATTTTATAGCCTACAGTAAACAGTGATAGATCTATTGAGTCTGACAAACCCACCCAGGTAGGGTGACTGTTACTGCCAACACGCGTTTGTTTTGCATGCTAGTTACAAAGGTTTGATTGTACTACCAGGTCACACGATGGTATCTTTCCATAAATGCCTTAATTGCCATGTTTGTATGAATTGTATGCACACGACACCATATTCTATTACATGACACGAAAACCTATGTATTCTCACCAACTTTTTAGTTGACTTTGTTTTTAACCATGTTTCAGGTGACAATGTTTGAAGTATTACAAGCTGCTACATATAGGATTTGGACCTAGCAATTAATCTAAACTATTTATATTTTGTAATCGCTACATTTGGTTCTTGTATGGTATGAACTTGCTACGTGTAATGAAAATGAATGTTTAAATTATTCAAACTTTAGCAACCATGAGCTATGAACAGTCTGCACAGCTTCACGCCCCGACGTTTTCCGCCGTCAGTCGGGGTGTGACAGATTGGTATCAGAGCCTTGGTTATAGGGAATTAGGTTATTAGACACCATTGACCTAGACTATAACTTTAGGACACCCAACAATGCCATGCTACATGTTTTATGTGATACGTGCTATTTGCTATATGTCACATGCCTTATGTGTTAGTTATTTGATACTTAAATTGTTTAGACTACAAGACTTAATAAGCATACGTAAATAATAAAATAAATCGTATCCATACCCATATCCTAAGCCGCATATCCTCCTTAACTGCTTCTATGTCATCATCGCCATAACTTGTGGAAAAACTCATACTCGTGGACCTATGCCTATCAAAAATATTTTTCATACCCGTTAAGGTTTTAGACTCTGTTAATTATTAGAGGACACGTGCAATCTGGAAGGGTGACGCCTATATTCTGGGTTTTCTGTCTAGGAAAGCATTTCATATAAATCCCAATCAACCGAGGGATCCGTATGCTTTCCTGGGAATTCCCGGGATGAGTGTTTACCTATAGGCTAAAGCACGTTTCCTTGAAAATTATATAAGTCTAATTAACCTTAATATGTCATTGTGTTCAAGTAGAAATGTGATTACTTGAAAACAATCCGAACTATGAAATAAATGTGTTATTATTCCTCCTATCCTAAATTTCAACGGATTTTTATAAATTCTCACAACACTTTTGTATCATTCTCTTTTTATAGAATGCCTCCTCGTCGTAACATCAACCGCAACAACACCGACAACGCCAACGATAGCACCAACACCAATACCAGCAATGCCAACAACAACAATAATACCGACCTTGCTGCTCTCCTCACTCAGCTGGTAACTCAACTAACTCAAGCCAATAACAACAACAATGGGAACGCCACTGGTAATGCTAATACTGGTGGTGGCGGTGGTGCCAACCCGCCACAATGTACCTTCAAGCATTTCAACTCTTGCAATCCCCTGAAATTTTATGGTACCGAAGGAGCCACGGGACTCCTTCAATGGTTCGAAAGTATTGAGGGCACCTTCCTCAATAGTGACTGTCCGGACAATCTGCGTGTCCGCCATGCCACTAGTGTCTTCCAAAAACGGGCACTAACCTGGTGGAATGGGGAAAAGAGAACAAGGGGAGTAGAAGTAGCAATGGCTCTGCCATGGGATGAGCTGAAAAGGATCATGACCGAGGAATTCTGTCCTCGAAATGAGATGAAGAAACTGGAAGCGGAATTTTGGGATCTTACCCAACAAGATAGCGGTGAAAGCTTGGCGTACACTAACCGTTTCCACGAACTCAGCATGCTGGTACCGCACATGGTTACACCTTTGTCTAGGTGTATTGAAAAATATATCGGTGGCCTACCGAGACAAATCCAGGACACTGTTCTGGGAAGAAATCCTGCAAACCTAGAAGATGCTATTCGTCTAGCTGCCACACTGACCGATAATCACGTTAAAGCAGGTACTCTTACCAAAAAGGGGGCCAAGAAAGTTTCTGACACCACAACTCCTCCTACTCATGTCAAAGAAGTTCAAAACGAACAGTATCGAAACACCAGGAAGAGAAAGGCGAAGAATTTTGCAATAGTCACTCCAGCCGCCCCAATTAATCAAGTTGCACCCTTGGCTCAAAATCCAGCCAAGAAAGCTTATGGAGGTACCTACTCACTCTGCAACAACTGCAACTATCATCACCCACAAACTGTCCCATGTCGCCTTTGCAATCATTGTGGGAAACTTGGCCATACGGCCAATATCTGCCGACAAAAGGCACTTACTACTCAAGCCAACCCGGTTAATCAACCCGGAGCTAATCAAGTGGTTCCAATCAATGCAAATGGACGGGCATGCTATGAATGTGGCAACCCGAACCACTTCTGGAACCAATGTCCAAAGCTTGTGAACAATAATCAGGGCGGAGCTCGTGGGCGTGCTTTCAACATCAACGCCAATGAAGCTCAAGCCAACGATCATGTGGTCAACGGTACGTTTCTTGTAAATAAACAATTTGCATCTATACTATTTGATACTGGAGCCGATAAGAGTTTTGTGTCACTTAACTTTGAACCTTTACTTGCAAAAACACGATCCAAACTCGAGAAAACCTTCACCGTTGAAGTAGCAGATGGAAACTCCATCACTATTGACTCCATCATTCATGACTGCTCACTAGAACTCAATGGTCACACGTTTCCAGTCAACCTTATACCAATGCCATTGGGAAGCTTTGACGTCATCATCGGCATGGATTGGTTATCTAAAAACCATGCCGAGGTCATGTGCTTTGAAAAGTACATCCGAGTACCTCTTCCACCAGGAGACATATTGAAAGTCTTTGGCGAGAAACCTTGCAAAGGACTCAAACTAATGTCATGCATAACTGCCCAGAAATACATTCGAAAGAAGTGCATGGTTTTCCTAGCTCATGTGATTCAAAAAGAAGACAAGGAGAGAAGAATAGAAGATATTCCCATCATTCGGGAGTTTCCCGAAGTCTTTCCCGATGACTTACCCGGTCTTCCACCTGTTCGGGAAGTAAAGTTTCGAATCGATCTTATACCCGGAGCAAACCCTGTGGCTAAAGCTCCATACCGGCTTGCACCTTCTGAATTGCAAGAACTTGCAAGTCAACTTCAAGAACTCGCTGACAAAGGTTTCATACGGCCAAGTCATTCACCGTGGGGTGCACCAGTCTTGTTTGTTAAAAAGAAGGATGGTTCATTCCGCATGTGTATTGACTATCGAGAGCTCAACAAGCTTACAATCAAAAACCGCTACCCGTTACCTAGGATTGACGACCTCTTCGATCAACTCCAAGGTTCTACTTGTTTCTCAAAGATTGATCTTCGATCTGGTTATCACCAACTGCGTGTACGAGAAGAGGATATCCCCAAGACCGCCTTCCGAACAAGATATGGTCATTACGAGTTCACGGTTATGCCTTTTGGGTTGACCAATGCACCTGCTGTCTTTATGGACCTCATGAACCGCATGTGCAAACCATACCTTGACAAATTCGTGATCGTTTTCATCGACGACATCTTGATCTATTCCAAGACTGAGGAAGAACATGAACAGCACCTTAGACTGATTCTGAATCTCCTGAGAACCGAACAATTATACGCCAAGTTCTCCAAATGTGAATTTTGGCTAAAGGAGGTTCAATTTTTGGGTCACGTTATCAACAATAGGGGAATTCATGTCGACCCTGCCAAGATCGAAGCTGTCAAGAATTGGAGTGCTCCTCAAACCCCTACCGAGGTTCGTTCGTTTCTTGGTTTAGCGGGTTATTACCGAAGGTTCATTTCAAATTTCTCCAAGATTGCTGTTCCCCTCACCGCCTTGACACATAAAGGTAAACCTTATGAATGGGGGCCAAAACAAGAAGAAGCTTTCCAAACTCTTAAACAGAAATTATGTGATGCTCCTATTCTGACTCTTCCAGAAGGAAACGATGATCTAGTCGTCTACTGCGATGCCTCTAACCTAGGCCTTGGTTGTGTTCTCATGCAACGAGGCAAGGTAATCGCTTATGCATCAAGGCAACTCAAGATCCATGAAAAGAACTATACGACGCACGATCTGGAGCTAGGTGCAGTCATATTTGCCTTGAAGATTTGGAGACATTATCTATATGGCACGAAATGTGTGGTATTTACCGACCACAAAAGCCTCCAACACATCTTCAATCAAAAAGAACTCAACATGAGGCAACGACGTTGGGTTGAACTACTCAATGACTACGATTGCGAGATTCGTTATCATCCCGGTAAGGCTAATGTTGTAGCCGATGCACTGAGCCGTAAAGAACGCGTCATGCTCCAAAGTGTCAAGATTCATTCCGACATTCAAACCCGTATTCTAGCAGCTCAACACGTCTCGATTACCGAGGGCAATATGTATGAGGAAATGTCGTGTGGTGCTGAATTCCAACTAGAGACTAAAAACAATGGCTTGCTTTATTTCTTGGATCGTATTTGGGTTCCCAATCGCAATGATCTCCGGGAATTCCTCATGACTGAAGCACACAAGTCTCGGTATTCTATCCATCCCGGTGCGGATAAAATGTATCACAATCTTCGACCACAGTATTGGTGGCCTGGTATGAAGAAAGACATTGCACTCTATGTTGCAAAATGTCTAACCTGCTCTAAAGTCAAACCGAACATCAACGTCCTTCCGGTTTACTTGAACAACCGGAAATCCCCGTGTGGAAATGGGAAAATCTAGCCATGGACTTCATTACTAAACTCCCCCGTACTTCAAACGGCTATGATAGCATTTGGGTAATCATTGACCGTCTCACAAAGTCCGCACACTTCCTGCCCATCCGTGAAGACTATCGGGTTGAGAAATTGGCCCGAATCTACATTAACGAAATTGTGAGTCGACACGGCATACCTTTGAACATAATCTCCGACAGAGATGCTCGTTTCACTTCCAGATTTTGGCAATCTCTGCAAAAGGCACTTGGCACACGATTGGATTTAAGCACAGCCTACCATCCCTAAACTGATGGCCAGACTGAACGAACAATTCAAACCCTCGAAGACATGCTGAGAGCCTGTGTCATAGACTTTGGTGGCAATTGGGATTCACATCTAGCACTTATTGAATTTTCCTACAATAACAGCTACCACACCAGCATCAACATGGCTCCATTCGAAGCTCTTTATGGTCGCAAATGCCGTTCTCCTATCTGTTGGAACGAGATTGGTGAAGCACAAATCACCGGTCCCGAGTTAATTCAGGAAACATCCGACAAAATCCTTTAAATCCGTGACAACATCCGAGTAGATAGAAGTCGACAAAAGAGCTATGCCGACAAGCGACGAAAACCCTTGGAATTCCAAGTGGGTGACCTTGTGCTTCTCAAAGTATCCCCTTGGAAGGGTGTGATCCGCTTTGGAAAGAAAGGCAAGCTAGCACCTCGTTACGTAGGCCCGTTCAAGATCCTTGAAAGAATCGGGAAAGTGGCTTACAAACTTGAGCTACCTCCAGCACTCAATAATGTTCATCCAACCTTCCACGTGTCCAACCTGAAGAAATGTCTTGCTGATGAGAACCTCCACATACCTCTTGACGACGTGCGCATTGATGAAACGATGCACTTTGTCGAGAAACCGGTGGAAATCATGGACCGTGAGATCAAGCAACTCAAACGCAGCCGCATTCCTATAGTCAAAGTCCGTTGGGATTCTAAACGTGGTCCTGAGTTTACTTGGGAACGTGAAGACCAAATGAAACTCAAGTATCCTCACCTATTCACCAATTCTGCAGCCTCAACTAGTTGAATTTCGGGACGAAATCCCCTCAACAAGGGGAGACTGTAACATTTCTGATTTTCATCATGTAATCGTTTGATTTCAATAAACAAACACATTTCAGTTTCGATTCGTGTACAAACAAACTACGATGCAGTTACATATACAAACTATTCTATTACAATAACAAATTAAACAAAAACGCAATTATCTCACAAGCCCCGAGGACCAAAACTGACAAAACTCAAAAACTACAAAACTAGGCAAGCACGGTCGCGCCTAGGACTAGGCACGGTCGCTCCTGCCGACCTAAGCACGGTCGCGCCTAAAGTAGACACGGTCGCGCTGATGAACCCACTTGACTGCAGAAAGTCAAACCATACCATACCTTTTGAATTCGTGAAAATTAAAATAAAGAAAAGCCGGTCTTCGCGCGTCAGACCATACTCGACTGAAATTCGTCTAAAACACGCATCAATTGTCGTCCAATTTGCACAATTAATTAATCCCATTCACACCACAACCGAGCCTCTCAAATTCGTCGATATAGAGTCAGTTGCACGTTTCCTACACTCTCATATACACCCACTCAATCTCTCAGAACTCTCACTCGACGCTCACAACACCTCTGTCGTCCGATTGATCGCCAAGAAACGAAGCCGCTCGACCCGTAGCCGACCGCATTCAATTGCCCACTTTCAACAAGTAAGTAACACGTCTTCAGCTTTGTATCTACCTCTACTACGAAAGCCCTATGTCAATTCATTGTAGAAACACTCAAATCGATCCGATTTTGAACCAAAAAGCCGAAACATAAATTTTACTCGAACTACACTCTAGACATGATATAAATACAATTAAACTATGTAGAAACATTCGTAATCATCCACTAAGTGAAAACCCTAAGAATCTAGAAGCTATTAATATAAGAATCGATCGAATTGTGTCTGAAAAAGGCCCGACATGGTCGCGCTCATCCCTGAGCGCGGTCGTGCCTGACCAAGCACAGTCGTGCCCCAGGTGTGGCCCGGTCATGCTTACCGAGCAAACAAGTCTTGACCAAAAACAAACACTAGACGCGGTCGTGCCAGATACGAGCACGGTCGTGCTCTATGTCCAGAACCTAGGAAGTACCTTCTGACTCGACCACGGGCGCGCTCAGACCACCACGGTCACGCCCGGCAACGAGCGCGGTCGTGCCCTACTTGAGCACGGTCGTGCTCCTTGACCAGAAACTTTAATTTTATTATTTTCAAACTTAATTTAATATGTTTTTATTTAAACATTTCAAAACTTGTTTATAAAAATTTAAGTTATAAAATCCCAAAACCCGGGAATCATTTATATACCAAATCGCTGATTTAGAAATTTAAAATGATTAATTCCCGATAGTTTCAAAACCGATGAAATAGTGAATTTATATAATCATTTTTATTTATACAAATATATATATATATTGATTTAAACAAATATCGTTTAATTAAATTTTATTTAAATAAATATATATATATATATATCGCTACTAATTTATTATTCCAAAACCAACCCTAAACACACAAACCACCAACGAACCCACTTTGGACACAAAATAACACAAATAGTGACACGCGTTATACCCTCATTCAATAGGTCAAACGTAGCGACCTACAACACGCTTGGTATTTTTGTTGATCTGTGCAAACTACACGCCCCAACACAAGTGAGTTACATAGCCCCTCTTTTACTCTATTTACAAACTTTTGGGGTGGAACATGCGTTCTATTTACTATGTTTACAAACTACACAATATACAATTCCACCCTACAATCATGTGTTACAATTTTGAGCTTTGTGCTTGAGTACTAGGTGTGTAGACCAACACGCAGTTTGCTATTCACGTGCAATCATTAACTATTTTATAGCCTACAGTAAACAGTGATAGATCTATTGAGTCTGACAAACCCACCCAGGTAGGGTGACTGTTACTGCCAACACGCGTTTGTTTTGCATGCTAGTTACAAAGGTTTGATTGTACTACCAGGTCACACGATGGTATCTCTCCATAAATGCCTTAATTGCCATGTTTGTATGAATTGTATGCACACGACACCATATTCTATTACATGACACGAAAACCTATGTATTCTCACCAACTTTTTAGTTGACTTTGTTTTTAACCATGTTTCAGGTGACAATGTTTGAAGTATTACAAGCTGCTACATATAGGATTTGGACCTAGCAATTAATCTAAACTATTTATATTTTGTAATCGCTACATTTGGTTCTTGTATGGTATGAACTTGCTACGTGTAATGAAAATGAATGTTTAAATTATTCAAACTTTAGCAACCATGAGCTATGAACAGTCTACACAGCTTCACGCCCCGACGTTTTCCGCCGTCGGTCGGGGTGTGACACTATGCTTCTCGACAACTGAAAGTGCACGAGAAAAACTACACTACCCACGATATGGAGCTGGGAGCGGTAGTATTTGCACTCAAGATCTGGAGGCACTACTTGTATGGCACGAAGTGCACAATTTTCACCGATCACAAAAGCCTTCAACACATCTTCGATCAGAAGGAACTTAACATGAGGCAACGTCGATGGGTCGAATTGCTAAACGACTACGACTGCGCTATCCGTTACCATCCTGGAAATGCAAACGTCGTGGCTGATGCCTTGAGCAGGAAGGATCAACCCAAACCGCGACGAGTGCGGGCGTTACAGTTGACCATCCACACGAACTTACCCATGCAAATCCGCGACGCCCAACTCGAAGCAATCAAGGAGGTAAACCTATGCCATGAGTCCTTACGTGGTATGGACAAGCAGTTTGAGGTCAAATCCGATGACATCCGTTATTTCATGGATCGGATTTGGGTACCAAGCTTTGGGGATCTAAGGGATCTGGTGATGGACGAGGCACACAAGTCCAGGTACTCGATCCACCCCGGTGCTGACAAGATGTACCATGACCTCAAGGAACATTATTGGTGGCCTAACATGAAAGTCGAAATTGCTACCTACGTCAGTAAATGCTTGACCTGTGCTAAGGTCAAGGTAGAGTATCAGAAACCATCAGGGTTACTCCAACAACCAGAGATCCCACAGTGGAAGTGGGAACAAATTTCAATGGACTTCATCACGAAATTGCCTAGGGCCTCTAATGGCTGTGACACAATCTGGGTAATTGTCGACAGACTAACCAAATCTGCGCACTTCCTTCCCATTAAAGAAACGGACAAGATGGAGAAACTAACCAGAACTTACTTGAAGGAAGTAGTCACAAGACATGGAGTGCCAATCTCCATCATTTCAGATAGGGATAGTCGATTCACATCCCGATTCTGGCAATCCTTACAGAAAGCCTTGGGTACTCGGCTAGATATGAGTACTACATACCACCCCCAGACGGACGGTCAAAGTGAAAGGACCATCCAGACCCTGGAGGACATGCTCAGAGCTTGTGTGGTTGACTTCGGGAACGGATGGGATGCCCATCTACCGTTGGTCGAATTTTCATACAACAACAGCTACCACACTAGCATTAAGGCCGCACCATTCGAAGCACTTTACGGACGAAAGTGTAGATCGCCGATTTGCTGGACAGAAGTGGGAGATAGCCAACTCACAGGTCCAGAAGTTATTCATGAAACTACAGAGAAGATTGTACAGATACGCGAACGTATCAAGGCCGCGCGTGATCGTCAAAAGAGTTACGCTGACGTGAGACGCAAACCATTAGAATTTCAAGTGGGAGACAAGGTACTACTGAAAGTCTCGCCATGGAAAGGAGTGATACGTTTCGGCAAGCGTGGAAAGCTTAATCCTCGTTACATTGGACCTTTCGAGATTCTGAAAAGGATTGGCCCTGTTGCTTACAAACTCAACCTACCAGAAACCCTCAGTGGCGTTCATGACGTGTTTCACGTGTCAAATCTGAAGAAGTGCTTGTCAGACGAGACACTAGTCATACCATTGGAGGAAATTCAAATAGACGATCAGCTTCACTTCGTTGAAGAACCAGTCGAGATCATGGACCGCGAGGTCAAACAGTTAAAACAAAGCCGCATTCCCATAGTTAAGGTTCGTTGGAATTCTAGACGTGGACCAGAGTTCACTTGGGAGCGCAAGGATCAATTCAAGCGTAAATACCCTCACTTGTTCAAAACTACACCGTCTATCAGTGACGCGAACTGAATTTCGGGACGAAATTCCTTTTAACAGGGGGAGTATGTGACACCCGGCAAATTCAGGTTAATATCCATACCCGACTATTACTTGAATTCACATGATTTCACTTGCATCATACTTAATTATAGAGTAATTAAGTACATATTTCGTTTAATAAGTCCATTCGTTTCATTTCATTTCATGCATCGGTAATCGGGCGGATTATCGGGTCACACACGCGTCCTGCCACACGAACATTAACGAATATTAGAACTAATATTTAGACATATATTTGGTGTGTATAAATTACATGTAATACTGTGATTTAATATTTCATGCTTATGTGAATTTTTCCGGAATTTTTAGAGCATCTTTTATTTTAACGTTTTTTAAGCGGATACGCGATATGTGCCAACAACATCAATTTAGATTTTATAAAAACAATGGGTTTATTAATTGGGTTGAATGAATTCAGCAATTTAAATAAATGGTCCATTTAGGAGCCCAAATCCCTTGCAATTGCCCCTTAAAACTCAAGAAAGCCCATAACCCATTTACTAAAACTCCCTTACACCTCCTTAATCCTCATTTACCCTAAACCTAATTACCCAAACCCTCCCCCCTCTCTCATTCTTTCGGCCGCCACCCCCTCCCTAGCCACCACCATCTTCAAACTTTGTTCAAGCAATCCAAGCATTCTAAGAGCTAATCCAAGGTGTTCAAGTGAAGAATCTCCATCTTTTATCCAACATACTTTAGTTTTGTAAGTGTTCATCCATTTTATTTCAAACATTTCGGCCAAGATGAGCAAACCATCCATCCAAACGATTTTTGTTGGTTCAAAGTGTTATAATACTTGTTTTATCCAATGGTTTTCATAATAATGAGTTGTTGATACACATATGCATAGTTTATTGTTTGAAATGCTTGTTTATGTTGATTTTTGCTCGTTTCTATTTATAGAAACTTTATTGATTGAGTTTTTGTAGAAATGTGTATATGATATGTTTGATGGTTTGGATGATACTCATAATAGTAGAATAAGTAGGAAATATAATTTTTTGGTTGAAATGTCGTTTTTCACTAGGTTATGGTGACTTACTATTTAAGGAAACTTTAATTTTGCATATTTTGTGTTATGAGTTTCTATTGGATAAAAACTTGATATTATGGTTCTATAATATATATTAAAGTAGTAAAAAGAGTTATTTGAGGTTACACATGTGCAATAGGGTCGTTTGGACCACTTTCTTAAAAAGGAAACTTTAATTGTTCATAATTTGTATGTGTAGGTTATAAATGTTTAAAATGGATTATATAGCTTCATTATCATATGAATAGATGACTTATGCAAGAATATGTAATTTGAAGTTGTGTTATGACATGTTTTGGTGAACCTTGCTAAATAAGGAAACTTTATTTGTTGAGAAAACATCATAATTGCTTGAAATAGAAAGTAAATGCATAGAATCATGTTACTAATATGTTACTATTATAATTTCATGTATAACTTGTTTGTTTGGGCTATGGCACCTCAAGTGCACTAAAACCCTAATTGTCAAAAATGGAAACCTTGTTATGTTAGGAGTTATGGAATTTTGCAATGACATATTATGCTACTGGTTTGAAAGTGTTGAAATGATACTAATAGGTTATTAATATGATGACATGAATTATGTGTATGAAATGTGCCATAAAGATGTGAAAATGCTATGTCACTTATCACATGTTAGTTTCTTATACAACTAGTTGAAGCTTGTATGTTATGTCACAAGGGGTTACTTATACATTACTTAGGTACAACTTATATGTTCTTTATGTGTCACACATGTACAACTTATATGCTACTTGAGTGCTACACATGTATAACTTGTATGATGCTTATGTGTTACATGTTTACAACTTATATGTTACTTGTGTGTTGTTTATACATGACTTCAATATGAGTCAACATTGGTCAACATTAGTCAACATTGGTCAAACTTGGTCAACATTGGTCAACACTAGTCAACATTGGTCAACATTGGTCAACACTAGTCAACATTGGTCAACATTAGTCAAACTTGGTCAAAGTTGGTCAAACCTTGGTCAAAGTTGGTCAAACCTCGGTCAAACCTCGGTCAACTTTGGTCAAACCTTTTCAAAACGTCAATGTAACCTTTCAACGTTGAGTCGTTTGGATAAATGTGGTTACATAAGCCATGTTTACTTTCATAGACCTTATAGCCTTATTAATTCTTAGGGCTCGGTTAGGTCGGTTACCCGGAGTTACTCGATTCCTCTCGTTACTCCCATTTCTCATTCACCGCATTTCCAGGTGAGTTTTCACGGCCCCATTTTACTTACTTTTCCACTTGGGGGAGATACATACTAAACCATTTTCTTACTTGGTCGTATGACAATTACTTTGATTTCGCTTTAATTTATATAAGTGGGTGCATTTCCCACACATAAAGTCCTCTCATATTTGAACCGTTAATTATTACACAAAGCGAGGTGATTCATGAATAGTACTATTGGGTTTAACAACCCCCACCCGGGTTAGTCGCGCTAACTCTGACTGGGAGTCAAACGGGTGCATAATTGACCTAATCCATTGCGTGCTGGGCACGTAAGAGGCAAAATGCTAGTTTCTGCATTCCTTCGTTGAGCTTCGGTTTCGGTGTTGCTTATATAGTTAATGTTTATTGTCTGATCAACAATCGAATCAATAGTATACATGCGTACTGTTACACTGTTTTCATTTCTGTTTCTATTACTTAAACCTGTGAACTCACCAACCCTGTGTTGACACTTTAAGCATGTTTATCTCAGGTCGCTAAGCATTCATGCACGGACTAGGATTGCACTCCAAGAGTCCCACAGCATGTTTTCATTTAGAAGCTTAGGTTTATGGGAACCTAATTTGTCATGCTTCTGTATTTTGCAACATTACTTTTGCTTCCGCACTTTACATTCCGCATTTTCAAACTCTGTATTACTATTTAATTTTGTATGATGTTCAAACGGAATGTCTTTTTGAAAACCAGTTAGAGGTCGTTCGAAATGACCGGGACTGATGATCCTTGACAGTCACAACCCGCGGGTAACCCGCTGTGGAATTTCAGGGTGTGACAGAATTCTGGATCCGGGAAGTTCAATTCTTAGGATATGTTGGTAACGAGAAGGGAATACATGTCGATCCATCAAAGATAGAGGCCAACAAGAATTGGTCAGCAACGACGACTCCGACAGAGGTGCGGCAATTTCTGGGATTGGCCGGTTATTACCGTCGATTTATCGAGGGATTCTCTAAGATTACACAACCTCTCACTGCCTTAACTCAAAAGGGTAAAGCCTATAACTGGGGCGATAACCAAGAGTCGGCATTCCAACTCCTTAAACAGAAACTTTGCAGTCCACCTATTCTAGCTCTTCCGGAGGGAACAAATGATTTTGTGGTGTATTGTGACGCATCCATTCAGGGTCTGGGTTGTGTGTTAATGCAACGAGAAAAGGTGATCGCATACGTTTTATGTCACACCCCGCCAAGGCGGAAACGCGAGGCGTAACATTCACTGGTTTCCAAAGCATATGATTACCACAAACACATACATGTAATTGGATACATAATCGAGTTTAAAATATTTACATCACAAAGTATCAAATTGAGTTTACAAAAGTTTAATATTTCGCAAATATGACTCAAGTCCATGAGTTATACAAGAGAAATCCTCCCAAAAGCCGTATCCACGTGCATGCATGTATCCTACATTGCTAACCTGATGACCACGTTCAATTTCCTGAAAACATACTTAAAAATGTCAACACGAGGTTGGTGAGTTCACAAGTTATTATAAAGAGTTATCATAAACCCAATGTTTAAATCTGATCATTTTCCGATCAAAACTCTTTGTTAAACCTGATTACTTTAACCTGATCAGAACTCTTTAGTTTAAACCTGATCACTTTAACCTGATCAGAACTCTTTTGTTTAAAACCTGATCACTTTAGCCTGATCAAAACCCTTTTGATTAAAACCTGATCACTTTAGCCTGATCAGAACTCTTTTGATTAAAACCTGATCACTTTAGCCTGATCAGAACTCTTTTGATTAAAACCTGATCACTTTAGCCTGATCAAAACCCTTTTGTTTGTATTACCAATGAATATGAATACTAATCCGATCTATTGACCCCATTTGTAAGCTTGCAAGGAATACAAAATAGTATGTAATGTACGAGACCGTAACTAAACCCCAACATTCTGTGCCTCCCCTCGCCTTTCTGCGAGTAAGACAATATGCGGTCATTCGGCCATTTGGACCCCTGGTTAGCGCGACTAACCATGACCGGAGGCGTCACCCCCAATAGTACTATTCATATAATCCCTGGCTAAATCCATAGCTAATGGTTACTAATTTATTCAGAGGACTTTAAGCGCTTTACTTTTCCCTCAATACACACATACGGTCAGATCATTAGTTCAATTCATTTACACACAAAAGTCTTTTACAAGTATGTTTCCACCCCAAATCATTTCAAAACTTTAGAAAAAGGGGATTAGTGAAACTCACCTCGACAGTATGAATGCTAGCAAATATTTGAATAATCAGCAGACTCGCCTATCCGTATCCTAATTACACAAGGATAACATACACGTTAAGACTACCCGTCTTAAACGCAAGTTGTTCACCCGACTTAGCAGATCTGATTGCTTTTGTTTAAATATCTTTTTAGTTTTTCAACCCTTGTTTCGTTATAAAATAGTTCTAAGTTACTGCTCCATGGGACTGATGAACAGGTATCGAAACTTTCTTAGTTTCGATTGCACAGAACAGATGTCGAAACTACTTAGTTTCGATTGAGTAATTTAGGTATCGAAACTACCTAGTTTTGATTGGGCAATAGGTATCGAAACTCCTAGTTTCGATTGAGTAATAGGTATCGAAACTCCTAGTTTCGATTGAACAACAGGTATCGAAACTCCTAGTTTCGATTGAACAACAGGTATCGAAACTCCTAGTTTCGATTGAACAACAGGTATCGAAACTATAGTTTCGATTACTGAAATTCTGATTGACAGAATCAGTCCTGTATATTTTTATGTTTTAATCTTGAATTTGACACACTTTTCTTGTTATCTTACTTGCGTCTGAACGATTTGTATGTTTAGCTACGGTTTTAAAGAAAATAATATGGATGGTATCGAGTTTTTACCTCTGAACAGAAATGGTGATTTTGAGAGAAACAGAGAAATGGTCTTGAATCTTTTGCTAAACTCTCTTCAGGAACCCTTGAGATTCTTCTTAAAACACCGAATTATGGTGGATTTTTTTCCTTAAAACTTGACTTCGAATTGTAGAAAACTGGGAAGATTGCCGTAAGAAAAGAGGAAGATAAAAGGAGTTGTGAGAAAAGTGATTGAAGAGGTATGGTTTATATCAGAATTCTCACGATTAGGGTATGGTTTCTCTCTGAATTTTGGTTAAGAAAGTCAAGGAGTTGGGGGGGAAAACCCACTTGTCTCGCCGATTGATTTATTTGGGTTTAGAGTTAATTAAATCAATTAATTTGATTTAAGTGTAACTTAATATTATCTAGAGTTTTTAAAAGGTAAATTAATTCGGTTTCGATTTCTCACGGTATTATAATTTTAACCAGTTTATGGCTCGTTGTAGAAAATATTAAAATCTTGGTTTGTATAATTCGTTGAGGTGATTATTTGTAGGTATGAGTACCTAAAAGTGGCGCTACATAGTAACGTCTTCGAAACGTCCATTATTTTACTTTTACGTATATTATATGATTTAGTCTTAGAAATAAATTATAGTTCAACGTAAATTTTGTGTAATATATATATATATTTCTGGTTATTTAATTTAACCATTAACGTTCGTATTTAGTCGGGTTATACTGCTTACTTTTTCTAGTAATTCTTTAAGATTTACTAGACTTTGAATAAACTCCTTTGCTAGACTTCTTGACTTTACTTAGTCAAAATAAAATATCAGGAAATAATAAATATGAACGTGCGTTTATGTAATGTGGATATTGACCTGAAGTGCTGGGTGTCACATTTTACGTCAACTAAAGATTCACGAGAAAAACTACACCACTCATGACCTAGAGTTGGGAGCCTTAGTTTTCGCACTTAAGATATGGAGACACTACTTGTACGGTACCAAGTTCACCATCTACACCGATCACAAGAGTCTTCAGCATATCTTCAAGCAGAAAGAGCTGAACATGAGACAGCGTCGTTGGGTCGAGCTCTTGAATGATTATGACTGTGCGATCTGGTATCATTCGGGTAAGGCTAATGTTGTAGTTGATGCTCTAAGTCGAAAGGAAACCAAGCCCAAACGAGTTCGAGCATTACAGCTTACTATTCACCTCAGATTACCTGACAAAATCTGAAGTAGTCAACTTGAAGCCCTGAAAATGGAGAACCTACCGCTGGAAGGTACATGCGCAATGGAAACATAACTCGAGGTCAAATCTGATGGAATTCACTATTTCGCCAAGCGAATATGGGTTCCAGTATCCGGAAACTTAAGGGAACTAGTCATGGACAAGGCACATAAACCTCGTTACTCTATTCATCCAGGTTCTGACAAGATGTACCATGATCTAAAGGTGCTGTATTGGTGGCCAAATGTTGGAACCTAATAGTCCAAAGAAATCAATTAGGTTTTAGAAGTATTAACTTCAGAGTTTTTGGTCGAAAACTTTATGTTTTTGGTCGAAAACTTTATGTTTTCGGTCGGAAAATGTTTTCGGTCGAAAACATTTTTCGATCAAGAAGATTTCGATCGAAAACTCTCTATTATAAATAGTTGTGTCTTTTGTATTTCAAGTAACTTTCTAATTTTGTACTGTGAATTTTACAACTTAATCAAAAGGATCTTTGTTTGTTTATGCTGTTAATACTTGATTAACGAAGATAATCATCATGAAATATACATTTGGTGTGATTGATAGTATGGAGATTGCTCATCTTTGATTTGTTCATTTTGGTGTGGGTTTGATTTCTGGATTGTTTCCGCCAATTCAGAGAGTGATTGAAGACTTTATCCTTGAATACCAAATTAACGGATGTCAACGGGCTCGCTTGAATCTCCAAACAGGAATCGTATCAGGGGAAAAGAGGGAAGAACATCAAGTTCTATTCTCCTCTCGATTGTCACTCTACAAACACAGAATCAATCAATTAACGATCAATCACATCTTCAATTTCAATTTGGTGGAGAAAGGGGTTGAAAACAACCCTAAAAACGGAGAACAGGAAGGAGCAAAAGGAACGATATGAAGAGGCGTAATCGTAGCTGTAATCAATCTTCTATATTTCCGAAATTAGCAGTGATCTATGGCGTTCTCTTCTTCATTCTGTCTCCAACGGCAAGCGCTGACGAATCTCTCACCTTCTGCGATAGCACATCTATATCAGTAAAGATCAAAATTTGGGTCAATGGTGTTGAAGGCCAAACATTAGAAGGTCAAAGTGCAACATTTAGTGCAAAAATTCCCAAAACGGATAATGGACTTGCTAAACAGCCTGTTGTATTAACAAATCCTCTAAATTGTTGTTCTAATTTATCCTCAGAGTTATCTGGATTTACCGCCTTGGCCCGTCGTGGTGATTGTGACTACCTAGTCAAAGCAAAAGTGGCACAGGCGGCAGGTGCAGCAAGCCTGGTGGTCATAAATGATAGTGAAGATATTGTGGAGATGAGTTGCTCTAAAAAATCTGCCTTAGACATAAGTATACTTGTTCTGATGATCTCAAAGCTTGGAGGAGATGCTTTGAATGAATCTTTATCAGTAGGAGGCAAAGTGGAACTTCTAGTTTATGCGCCAGAAAGCCTGATCATTGACCCTGGAGCGGCCTTTTTATGGCTAATGGCAGTTGCGACTGTAGTCTGTGCTTCACTTTGGTTTGAGATCACCAAAAGTGGGGAGACCAATGGGAACTATGACGAGCTTTCAGAAAAGCCAAATTATAAGGATGATGAGGAAAATGAAATTATTGAGATGAGTACAATAAGTGCTGTGATATTTGTCATTTTAGCATCAACCTTTCTGGTGTTGCTCTATCTATTCATGTCATCTTGGTTTATCTGGGTGCTTATTGTATTTTTCTGCCTTGGTGCTGTTGAGGGGATGCATTCTTGCATAGTGGCACTGGTTAAAAGCAAATGTAGAGGGTGCGGTCAAAAGACGGTCAACGTGCCACTTTTTGGGACGACAACTGTCATGTCTCTATCGGTGCTTCTGTTTTGTATGGCATTTGCAATTTTCTGGGTATGCACTCGGAAGGAATCATATGCGTGGGTCGGTCAAGACATTCTAGGAATCTGTTTGATAATAGCAGTGTTACAGTTAGCTCAACTACCCAATATTAAGGTGGCTACAGTGCTTCTTTGTTGTGCATTTATGTATGACATATTCTGGGTTTTCATATCTCCTCTCTTCTTCCATGACAGCGTCATGATTTCTGTTGCTCAAGGTGATAGCAGTAGTGGAGAATCAATTCCTATGGTTCTAAGGTTTCCACGACTATTTGATCCTTGGGGTGGATATAGTGTGTTGGGCTTTGGTGATATTCTTTTTCCAGGCCTGCTTCTTTCATTTACTGTTAGGTATGACAAATCAAAAAAGAGGACATGGAAGGATGGATATTTTGTGTGGTTGGCAATTGGCTATGCATGCGGTCTCTTGTTTACATATCTGGCATTGTACTTGATGAACAACCATGGTTAACATGCGCTGCTCTATCTTGTTCCTTGTACACTAGGGACTTGTATCTTACTGGGATTGGTGAGAAACGAGTTGAAAGAGCTTTGTAATTATAATGCGAATGAGTCAAAGGAAACTTTAGTAGGGGATGAGGAAGCTTGATTCATATCATACCTATTTGATCCCATTATTGCAATAGCATTGGCTTCTTTGTTACTCTCCTATACCATTATATTTTTGTGCACCGACTACAACTCATTTTTCTATCAATATATAGCACCAAACTCTATATAAAAAAAATAAAAATTGTTGGAACTATTTTTAGGCCATCGCATATAAAACAGTCTGAAGACGGAAGAATTCTTTGAAGTTAAAAGATTTTGACCGAAATCTTTTAGTTTTCGGATGAAATACATTTCGATCGAAATGTATTTCGGACGAACTCATTCTTTGTCTTCTTAGTATAAATACTTGTTTAGTTTGACTTTTGTAAGGGGGACTTCATTTGATATATCAATACAATAGAGAGAGTTACACCTTTAACTATGTGTTTTTGATCCAATCTCATATCTTAATTATTCTAATCGATTCTCATTTCTACCAATCGATTTCTTGATTTTCTCGAATAAACGGTTTTCACAAGTGGTATCAGAGCTTTCAGTGCTCGGTTTTGGGAGATTCAAGCACGTTTCAAAGTTTTTTTTTTAAGTTTTCAACTTTTCAAGATTCAAAAGTTATCAAATTGGATCGTTTTCAGTGCCATTTTTGAGTATTTAGCATGCAAAACAGTGGAGATGAAGTTTGGGATAATTTTTTGGGCTTAAATTGAGGTTTAGAAGTTGCAGGTCGAAATTTTTTGAGTTTCAGTTGAATTGCTCGAAATCTCTGTTGTAGGGGTCGAAATCTTGAATTTTTGGTCGAAAAGTATCATCTCAAGTTTTTGGTCGAAAAGTCTCATCTCAAGTTTTCGGTCGAAAAGTCTCATCTCAAGGGTTTTCGGTCGAAAAGTCTCCTCTACAAGTTTTTTGGTCGAAAAGTCTCATCTACAAGTTTTTCGATCGAAAAGTCTGATCAAAATCCTTTGATCGAAATCTTAAATTTTTGTCCGAAATCCCTCCTGATCAAAATCTTACTTTTTGGTCAAAAAGCCCTGCCCGAATTCTCAAAGTTTTCGGTCAAAAAGTGTGGGAGAAAAAAAAAATCGTTCGCCTTCCTCTTTCGACTAGAGAAACCCTTTCTGTCCAAGGCGAAAGGAGTGGTGCAGTCATTGACATCTTATCCTTCATGAAAGCACAAAAGTTTTTTGGCGGGAAAAACTTTCTTTTTCAAAATTTTTAGAGGATGTTCGAAGCTATGTTTGGCGCTGATTTTGAAAAAATGAGATAGCTAAAAAAATTATAACAAAAAAAAGATTTTCAATGGCTGACGAAGGGGGTGTGCATAAGGTCTTTGTAAATGGATTGGGGTATGTTCATCCAGATCTGTCTAAGAAAGATGTGAAAGGAAAAGCCAGACAAGACCAATTAAAGAAACGATATCAAGTATTCACACGTACAGAAAGAGAATCTTTGATTGAACAGTATCACAGATATGTGAAATTGATCAATGATCTGAAGGAGGTTGATCTTGAATACGAAAAATCAGAAGTCATGGATAAATTTCTCAATGCTCAACCACAGAAATGGGAGATTTATAAACTTAATATCAGAAATAAAGGATTACCGTTTAACTCATTAGAGGATTTGTGTGCAAAGCTACAGTTGTATGCACTCAAAGCTGATCAGAACAGAATAGTGATCAAAGGAGGATACGATTATGATTTTCAAGGAAATTGTAAACGTATAGAATCAGATTTGGTTGCTGAAGCAGTGAAAGAGTCACAGAAACTTACAGCTTATTCTGAACTACTCAACGAAAATATGTGTTTTGTGGAGTGTTTTGAGAAAATTGTTGATTACAAGAATCGAAATCAAATTCTGATGGATGCATTGAAACATGCACATACTACAAACAAAATTCTAAAAGATCGTGAGAAAGAGTATAAAAGGAATATTGATGACTGTGTTAAAGAAAATTCTCATGTGAAGCTTCAATTAAAGAGAAAGAATTATGAGATTCAACTGTTGATTACTGAAAGAGAAACAGAAAAGAAATTGATGATCGAGAAGATGGAAAAGATAGCAAATACAATAATTAAAGTTGATAAAATAAACATTTCTAGGAAAGTGGCTAGTGGAATCATTGAAGCTCAAATACATGACAAAGTAACTTCTGGGCTTGGATATAAAGGAAGTGGTGAAAGTATTGAGGCTAAAGTTAATGATAAGGTGAATAGCGAGATGAGATACAAGAGTGTTTTTCCTCTATTTACTACAAATGGATTTTATTCACATATGCCTCAACCATACATTCCAGAGCCATTTGTGCCAAATGTTTATCCTTCGTTAGAGCCAAAGAGAAATTTCAAAGAAAATAAAGTTGAATTGAAGATTCCAAATGATCTTACTTCTGATGATGATTGCGTCAGTGACAAATCTGAAGAAAATCAAGAATGTGTGGATTATTTTGACAATAAGGGTGGCTTAGGGTTCAAGAAAGACAGTCCACTTAATGCTAATGCCATCCCATTCGTTTCAAATAAATTTACTCCGCTCATGTTTGTTAAAGAGGGAGTAGAAATGTCAAAAGTTGTAGAACAGAAGTCTAAAGACAAGTCAGAATCTCGAAAGGGGCCTTATCAAAGACCATGTCCTGTTTTGAAGAAATGGTTCAGCTGTGGAAAGCATGGTCATTTATCAAGAGATTGTTGTATCAAGAAACACAAGTCTTTCAAACAGAAAGTCGTTTCTCAACCTCAGAGAAAGTTTCAAGAAAAGGTTGTTAATGTCTTTAATAGTTTGAAGACATTTTGGACATACAATGTGTCAAAACGAAAACAAGAATGGAAAGACAAATCTAAACCACGACAAGTTTGGAGAGTTAAACATTCGAGTCCAAGATCTAGCTTTGATGATGCAAAGTGTATGGGGGAGCTTGGCAGAATTCTTGTGTTTTGATATGCAATGGCCTAGGGGGAGATTGTTGGAACTATTTTTAGGTCATCGCATATAAAACAGTTTGAAGACGGAAGAATTCTTTGAAGTTAAAAGATTTCGACCAAAATCGACGAACTCATTCTTTGTCTTCTTAGTATAAATACTTGTTTAGTTTGACTTTTGTAAAGGGGACTTCATTTGATATATCAATACAATAGAGAGAGTTACACCTTTAACTATGTGTTTTTGATCCAATCTCATATCTTGATTATTCTAATCGCTTCACATTTCTACCAATCGATTGCTTGATTTGCTTGAATAAATGGTTTCCACACCAAAGATGAAGGTCGATATAGCCACCTATGTGAGCAAGTGCCTGACTTGCGCGAAGGTCAAAGTTGAATATCAAAAGCCTTCTAGTCTTCTCCAACAACCAGAGATTCCCATGTGGAAATGGGAGCAAATATCCATGGACTTTATCACAAAATTGCCACGAACTCCTACCGGATGTGATACCATTTGGGTAATAGTCGATCGTTTAACAAAGTCCGCTCACTTCTTAGCAATCAAGGAAACCGACAAAATGGAGAAGCTTACTCGTATATACTTGAAAGAAGTAGTCTCTCGGCACGGGGTGCCAATCTCTATCATTTCGGATCGTGATGCACGATTCACCTCCCGTTTCTGGCAATCGTTACATAAAGCTTTAGGCACGCGTCTAGATATGAGCACAGCATACCATCCTCAAGCTGATGGCCAGACGGAGCGTACTATTTAAACCCTGGAGGACATGCTACGAGCTTGTGTGATTGATTTCGGTAACAATTGGGAATCTCACCTACCGTTGGTGGAGTTCTCCTAGAACAACAATTATCACACTAGCATCAAGTCAGCTCCATTTGAAGCATTATATGGACGGAAATGTCGTTCTCCTATTTGTTGGCCGAGGTTGGGTATAGTCAACTTATAGGTCCTAAACTCGTACTTGAAACTTCTGAGAAAATCGTTCAAATTAGAAACCGTATGGCAGTAGCTCGTGACCGTCAAAAGAGCTACGCCGATAAGCGTCGTAAACCGTTAGAATTTCAAGTAGGGGATATGGTCTTGTTAAAAGTCTCACCTTGGAAGGGTGTCATTCGTTTTGGGAAACGAGGCAAACTGAATCCTCGTTATGTTGGACCATTCAAGATAGTGAAGAGGATTGGTCCAGTAGCGTATCAACTGGACCTACCCAAAGGACTTAGTGGTGTACACAACGTCTTTCACGTCTCAAACTTGAAGAAATGCCTGGCAGACGAGTCACTCGCGGTTCCTCTTGAGGAACTACAAATTGATGAACAGTTGCGTTTCATCGAAGAACATGTGGAAATTATGGATAGGGAAGTCAAAACGTTAAAACGCAGTAAAATCCCTATTGTCAGAGTCCGTTGGAATTCGAAACGCGAACCAGAATTCACGTGGGAGCGTGAGGATCAGATGATGCGCAAGTATCCTCGTCTATTCAAGCACTCCACGTCAAACTCTTAAGGTACTATTTTAATTTTCGGGACGAAAATTCTTTCAACTTGGGGATGATGTGACATTCGGAATTTTTATTTATTTATTATTATAATATTCGGGACTAAAATTCTTTCAACTTGGGGATGATGTGACAACCCGAAATTTTTAGATTAACTCTGTTAGTAATTCCGTTAAATATTCAATTAATTCCTAACCCAGTTGACCCAATATTAAACCCCAGGGACTAATTCTGTCATTATTTGAATTAAAACTTTAGGGACTAGTTATGTAACTATTCAAAACCAAATATGTTGATTTCCTAAAGTCAAAATTGAAAGGTGTTGGGTTCTGTTGACTTTCCAAAGTCAAACTCAAGTTCCTCTTGATCCAAATTCGTAATCTAGAACCGAATTATATCCAAATTTGTAACCGTCGAGCATGTTTATGGTAAATTCGATCATCATTGTGGCATTTAACAACTTTAATGATCATTAATCAATTCCCTTTACGCACATTGAAGTCGTAACCATCGTGAACATCATCATTCCTATCGAATTCGATCAATGAATTCGATCAATTCGGATATCACTCTCGCAAATCAATCGTCTGCACACCTTAATCGAGTCTCCCCAAAGCTTTTCCACACGTCAACGTCACCGGAGAAGAAGTCATGGCCGCCGGAGGTCAAACCACGCAAAGCCGGAATCCCATTTGGCCGAACTCGGTCAATTCGATATTCTTTCTGGTAATCAAACGTACCTTTGGCTTCGTTTCTATGTCTAGATTGAAAGCCCCATCATTATTAGGACTCACATTATCGGATTTAACACGATCTGAAACCTAGGGTTCATCGCAAATTCAGTTTAATCGAACTCAAACCTAAGCACGATTTCAATCCAATTAACTTATATGAGTAGTTTCAAAATCCTTTACTCTCTGAAAACCCTCTGAATCCAAACATTTTTTATATCATAATCGATCAAATTGAATCTGTGTTTATAAGCTAGGGTTTCGGCATTTCAAACGTGAATTAACAACCCCAAACATGATAATTTTGCAATTAAAGATCATCTCAGATTCGGAATACTTCGAATTACAAAACCCCAATGATGTTTGTATCAATCAAAATCCAAATCGATGGATTTGGGATGAAGTTTCGATCGGGTTTCAATAAGGGAGAAGAACTCGGTGGGGGTGAATGCTAAAACCAAACAAAACTGAATCCTAATGCGATTCCCAAACAGGTGGGACTGGTTAAGTTGTTGTGATGTTTCGGAGGGGACTCGGGTTCTAGTCCCTCTGCCAACATCTTTTTTTTGAGTAACTTACCATATGTTATTTTTAATCAAAAATCAAAACCATTATATTTATATTAATATATTAATGTGTTTTGAAACCCGAAAACACCAGAGGGTTGGGATTGAATTCATAAAACATTTTGAGTATTATCGTTATATTAAAAATAATATTAATTATATTATTTTACTAAATTATTATTTAATTCATAAAAGCACGTAAACAATTGTTTTTATATTAATGTTCGGGGTTTAGTTTTATAACCTGTTCTAATATTATTCCTCACTTTTAAAAGTAATATTTATATTATTTTTAAATCGTAACTCCAATTAAAAATAATATATTTTTATATATTTTTCTTGTCACTTTTATAAACATTTTGTAACTCTTCGAACATATAAATAATATAGTTATTTATATTATTGTCCCATAAATGCATCCTCAAATAAAAAAATAATGTATTATTATTTTTACCACATAAATGATTAATTTATTAATCTTACGAACTTAAAAATAATATATTAAGTTATATTACTTGTTAGACCATTTTTAGATGGTATAAACGCGCGAATATATTTATTATATATTATCATTCGTAATTAGAAACGTTTGTCACGAAAAGTATTTATCTTAATTATTATATTAAGAAATCCTTATTCCCGTGGACAAGATCGTCTACTCTCTGATCATTTGAGCATCTTAGGACGTTCAACCTTCCTTGTCATCGTCACAATATTTCATGTGTCCCTAACTATTATGCTTATAATTCTAGGCAATACTTAAGCAGTTCACAGGCAAACACTTGTGTACCAAATCTCATACTTGTGTGATACTACCTAATACGCAACGCATGTGAGTTTTCACGGCCCCTTTTTACTGTTTTACAACTGGGGAGAAAACATGACGTAAACATTTTTGGTTATGTAACTTATATATGTTATAACTTGTTTAACTATGCGTACACATCTATCACTAAATCCTCACATCGGACCGTTAATATGAACATAGCGAGGTAAGTTGAGTAGTACTACTGGGTTTGACAAACCTCACCCGCGTTAGTCGCGCTAACCCGACTGGATGTCGAACGGGTGCATTCTTGACCTAAACATGCATCATTGTTGATAGGCCTGGTGGGAGGCAAAAACATAAACAGTCAGCTGTTGGTTGCGAGCGTATTAGTTAACATGCTTATGGGTTAGCTAACTATTGATTTATATATTGAATGTACATTAACCTATTGAACTTTGTTGCAAACTGAAACCTGTGAACTCACCAACCTCGTGTTGACACTTTTTTTACATGTTTTCTCAGGACGCTAAGCTAAGGCACAGGTGCACATTAGGGCATGCATGGTGTCAACATGATGTATTCAATAATTGTCAATCTACTGATCATTTATTATGTTTCCGTTATTGTTAGACTTGGGCGCGTTGTTTTGCGCTTTTACTTTCTTTATACACTTCCGCATTTATCTCTAAACTTTTATGATATTACATTTATGTCCCATATAGTGTCGTTCAATGTAACTAATGACTGAGATCCTGGTTTGTCATTTCCCAAACGGTAAAACTCCGTTAGTTGAAATTGGGGGTGTGACACGAATACAAAACTAATTAAAACGACTCGAAAACCTAGGAATAAAGATGTGTGCTTTGCACAACATCAAAAAGTCATAAGCAACAATTAACTACAACATCCACTATGATGGCAGAATACATCGTTGTTTATAATGCGACCTGGCATGGCATGTTGCTAAAGAATCTAATCACTGGACTCAAAGTTGTTAATTCCATCTCTAGACCATTGAAGCTTTATTGTGATAACTCAGCTGCCGTTAGTTTCTCGAACAACAACAGTTCGACTGGAGCTGGATTATATCTTGATACAAAGTAGTTGTTCGTTCGTGAGCGAGTTGAGGAAAATAATCTTTGTATTGAGTATATAAGTACTAAATTTATGCTTGCAGATCCGATGACTAAAGGTCTCCCTCCTAAAGTATTCGAAGAACATGTTTCGAAGATGGGCTTTTGTAAAGAACTTATTTAGTAGCATAATGTACTTACTTACGTTTAATAAAATTTCCTCATTTATTTGATTTTTTTGTCTCTTAATATGTCTATGCATGCCGTATACACGGTAATTATACAAATCAACGTTAAAGGCTTAATTGTCAATTTGATCCTAAGTTCACTTAAGTTTTAAATTTGGGATTTTAGTATGATTAATGGGGGTCTTGAGTTTAATATTAATTCAATGACTGTATTTCTCTGCTATAGTTTCGGTTTAAAACCAAAATGAGTATTAACATCTGGCCAGACTTACTAATGCTCATCATAAATGATCACTACTAATGCTCATCATAAATGATCACTCGGTCAAGTGGGAGAATGTAAGACTCACTATTATTGTGTGGCCATCATTATCATTTATTTATTATTAATCATTGACTTAAATACCCCTATGACATAAATGGTAATTATTAGATGGACGTGATTACCCTTACTATCCTATATAGGGTTTCTCCTTGAGTATATAAATAGAGATTATTAGGTGGAGATTAAGTGTTGTTGAACACCACCACTAAGTCACGAATTCTCTCTAGAATTTGTAACCCTCTCCATCTCTCTAAACCTGAGTCTTCTCTCACCTAAACCATCATAACGGTACATCCTAAACGGGAAACCGATCAGCATCAAGATCATGACGTCTTCCCTCTCCAATCTTACTGGATTACCATGTACATGTTTATGTTTAATATCATTTTCCATTATCATGTCAAAGAACTGATCAACAACATGTTCTACGGTAAAATCCAACGGTAACAAAGGTCTTTTATGTAGCCAGGACTAAGTAGGTTAGAAGTTTTCATAAGCTGAAAAGGTTATTTTGACATGAATGTAACTTAGATGTATAACCTATTAAAGAAAGGATTATTGGATTTTAATAATCCCACTTTTTATCAATTTCCCAATAATAATCTCAACTGAGAATATTCTTACCACCGGTCCCTACTTTCAAACTACTTTTTTTACATTGGACCCCCCGTTAAAAAAACTTAACGTCGTTAGAGTTTATATGACGTGGACATCTGCAAACCACCTGAATTTTTTTTAATCTGAACGTATAAGAAGCTACACATAGCAGGTTCAGCAAACACCATTGAATCGCAATTTAAGAGGTACCAAAAGAGTGATGGAGTTTCGGTGAAACATGATTTTTTTTCACCAAGTTACAAAATGACTTTTTTCCAAATTTGAACAAGAATAAATATGTGTAACTGATGTTAATATTCTTATTTCTTTCTGGATTTATGTTCTCTTATGTGAGACCTTCGCTAGGAAACAAACTGCGTCCAAAATGAAACTAAGATCAATGAGATATCGACGCTCAAAGTTGGATATTTAGAGCTGTGAAAATTCAGCTTTTCTTGAGTAGAAAAGTAGGAAAACTTGTCCCACATAGCTGAGATGACAACCATTTGAGTGGGTTATGAGGAGGAACACTCATTTAGAATTGTTACCTTATAAGAAATGACACTTACTGTGAACTAGACGCGGACTTTGCATCGTCGCGAGCCGATGGCGTGCGTAAATGCGGATAGCGTTTGGATTCCGGGTACACGCGGGTACAGGGTCTGCGCGGCTTGTCGTGTGGAACCCGCTCCGCATGTTCGTGTCCGAATATACCCATGGATTCGGTGTGAACTAGGAGGGTGCAAAGCGCCCGGGCACGGGACAGGACAAGGACGAGGGGCAATCGGCCATAATGTAGATTTTTGATGGCTCACTTTGCACTTCACACTCTTGCATCGCCGCGAGCAGATGGCATGCGTAGATGCGGACGGCGTCTGGAATCCCGGTACGCGCGGGTATCCACAGATGATGTCTGGGCAGCCTACACGGTCCGTCCATGTAGACTGTCCGGCTATCCTACACGTGGCCGCGCGGAAGACACCTGGGTACACGGTCTGCGCGGCTTGTCGTGTGGAACCCGCTCCGCGTGTTCGTGTCCGAATATACCCACGGATTCGCGTCCCACTGTAGTAGCAGTCCGTAACATCTGAACAGTTTCTTGTTGACCAGTTCTTCAGACTTAAGTATTTGACAGTTACTAATCAGAAGTCAAAAACCAAATAAAGAGCATTGAAGACGTTTTATTCTCTTTATTTGCTATTATGATTCTTATTTCCTGTACAAATACCAACACTTGCTTGCCATTTCAAAAGACTGAAAATCATGGAACAGAATAGCAAAGATTTGCAAGAACTCTCAAGCATTACTCTTTTCTTCTCAAAGTATTATTTCAGGTTTAGAGTCCTCCCCGACTGTACTCACAGCTTCGCCGTTTTACCCTGGGGATAGGGGTAGGGGTGTTCAAAGTCGGATATCCAAAAATTCGGATATCCGAATTTCGGATATCCGAAATTTTCGGATAGTGGATTTCTCTATCCGAATCCGAATCCGAAATTTCGGATATCCGAATTTCGGATATCCGAAAATTCGGATACAGATTCGGATAGTGAAGCGGATATCCGAAAATATAAAAAAAATAAAAAAATATATAAAAATAATATTTTTAAATTACAAAAACAATTAAAAACCTTAAAAAACATTAGAAAATATACATATAAAAATATATAAATATAATATATCGGGTTTTGATTCAATTTTTCTTATTTTTAAATAATAAAAACAATTAAAAAATATATATAAATATAATATTTCGGATATCCGAACTATTCGAAATATCCAAAAATCACTGTCCGAATCCAAAAATTCGGATTCAGATTTTCGGATAATTCGGGTTCGGTTTCGGATTCGGATTCAGATTTTTTTGAACACCCCTAGATAGGGGTGAGCATATCGGGTTTCCCAGGTCTAGTTGGGTTACCCGACCCTAGACCGGTTCCAGAATATACATAATATCTTGACCCGAATACCTGACCTAGATCATAACATCGGTAATGGGAATTGGTTGGTATATTTCAATCGGTGACCTACCAAATACCAAGACCGACATACGCAGGATGCGATGCAATGCAATTGCAAGATTCCTCGAAGATAAATCGTTTCTGTCAGTACATAAGAGTGAAAGTTATAGCTTGCATCTAAAGAAATTGGTCATATCCAAGATCGTCATACGGGGGCTTCAATTGCAAGATTCCTTTGAAGATGATGATCTGAGTGAGTAGAAATAACAAATCATATGTTCCCAACAACCAATTAATCAATTTGAAGGTAAATCTACAATCAACTTTTAGTTTTTCACTAAATCAAGGATATGAATTAGGACTTGAATTATGGTTTGCATCTTGACTAAATATTGAATCTTGCATATTAATACATATTTTGGGGTTGATTGACATGAATTAGTTCATTTATTTCTATGATTCTATAATGCACACATGTTGTTTGTTGAAATATCAAAGTGTAGATCTTGTTCTATTTGTGTTCTGAAAATGAATGTTGAAAAATGTTCTGCCCATGAACCATTTCATGAACAACTAGATAGAGCAATCAAGGTTATATTATCTGCTTTTGGTTTGCATTTTATAGTTACTTAGCTGCTTTTCCCATCTTTTAGATTTGATAATATAGTTAGGTCAATTTAATTAAGAAATTGGTACCTAAACATGCTAATGTGATACTAAACACAAAGATAATCGAACCAAGCATGTCTAAATATGCATTTAATAATAATTAGGCAAACATAAATCTGGGAACCAAAACAAATTTGATATCAAGTGGATTATAGAAAAGCTTAAATAATTGTTCTTGTTAAATCAAATTCAAAGTCTCAACTTCATATGAACACCAAAACAGAAAAATAACCCAAGTAATCCCAATGAATACCAATAAGTCAATAACAAAAAAACTAAATACATTAATTGAACCACATCAAACGAAAACACCGGCTAATCGACCTCTGGATCTGGTTCGAGTTTGTCACAAATTTCTACACAATCAAATAATAGATTATAAATAAAGTAACATATATGAAAGACATAAAGCTAAATGAGTATTATCGAATAATACCTTTTCCAATGTCGTCAAAATCTGTCAAATCTTCGTTTATTTTCTTCCTAGATCGACGAATCCAGTCATGTGAGCATATTAGTGCTTCGACTACCGGAGGGGATAACGAACTTTTGTAGGTTTCCACAACTCGTCCTCCTGTACTAAAGGCCGACTCGGAAGCAACACTAGAGACCGGGATAGCCAATATATCTTAAAATATAAACAATAATAAAACCTTTAGGATTAGAACTTAATAGGGTTAACGAATATTATAAAGAATATAATCAATTTAGAGAACGTACCTTTAGCCATTTTAGCTAATATCGGGTATTTTGAAGAAGACGCTTTCCACCATTGTAGAATACAAAATCTCGGGTAATGATCCTCATCTTTATCATCAAGGTACCTCTGAAGTTCTGTTTTAGCAATTTTTGAGTTAGAACCACCAATCGATTTAAACTCAGTAAAAAAATCATCTCCTTTTGATGATTGTGCAATGTTCCTTTCACTTTTTGAAATGTTATTTGAACTCTCACCTTCATTCTCTAACTCATAAAGACGAAACAACAACCCCAATTCACCCGTTATACATTTAACCGCCGCTTCAACCTTTTTTTCGATGTCTTCTTTTGTCTCAACTTCTGGTTTCTCATCATTGTATATTCTATCAAATCCATGTTCAATGACACTTGCCTTCAACCGAGGGTCTAATATAGCAACAAAGTATAGAAGGCCATTAAATTTATTATCATGTCTCTAATATTTGTCAAACTTGTATTGCATCGCAAAACCCATCCGATGAATTTCTGGATCAAGTGACGCCTTCATGTTTCGTAAGTGCTTGTCAATATCCATAATATCATTAAATAAATGACTAACAACCACCTGCGTCGTATCAAAACAAATAAATACATCATTATAATAATACTATCAATATACATACTTTTATATAAGAATAAATTAACAATTAGTAATTGTAAATTACGTGTGATGAAGCAGAAGCTTTGGTGGTTTTATGCTGAAAACAGCTCTAAAAGACTTGACAAATTTCTCACGTAATGCCAATCTGCAATTTTAGGAACATCATCACCCAAATCATTTTTATAATTTTGGTCTGCCAAATCGTATGCTTCAAAAGCCTTCTCAAACCTTTCCGCCCTTTCCAGCATCTCATATGTTGAGTTCCACCTAGTATTGATGTCCAAAGACAACAATGTCTTAGTTTCAATCTTTTCTGCCTTCGCACACTTTTTAAACGTATCTAATCTCTTAGGAGAAAGTCTGACATATTTGATTGCGTTTCTTATGCGATCAATTGACACCGATCTTTCACTTAATCCGTCTTTCACTATCAAGTTCATGATGTGACACATACAACGGATCTGTAAATATCTCCCATCAAAGAAAAGGTTATTCATCTTTTTTTTCAAAAATGAGATGGTTGTATCATTAGATGTAGCATTATCCATCGTAATAGATAATACATGCTCAATTTCCCATTCCTTTAAACTCTGAAGTAGGTTCCTACCAATATCATCTCCCTTGTGACTGTTGATTGGTTTGAAGTTAATAATACGCTTGTGGTAAACCCAGTTCTTATCAATAAAGTGTGCTGTGACACACATGTAGTTAATCTGTTGTATTGATGTCCACGTCTCGGTCGTTAGACACACACGCGTATTACACTTTACAAAAAACTCCTTTACCTTCCCCTTTTCTTCCAATAATATGTTCTCAATATCTCTTGAAACCGTAAACCTGCTCGGTATCTTCAGATTCGGGCATATGGTTTCCACAAGTCTCGTAAACCCCTCATGCTCTACTGTTGCAAACGGGAGCTCATCTATTATGATCATCTCAGCAACGCCTTTTCTACCATTTCCTGACTAAATTTCCAAGTTTTAACTTCACCACTCGCAGCCCCACCATCATCATTTTTCTTCACAAACAGGTTGCTTTGACCTTTCAACTTAGAAGGGTGTTTCTAACAAGCTTGAAGGTGTCGTTTCAATCCCGTTGTTCCATTTTTATACGAGTCTACATCCAAAGTTTTCGAGCAGTACTTACATCTTGCTCTTTTCAACCCATTCTCGTCAGTAAACTTCTCAAAATATATTTAGAACCTCCTGTTTTACATTTCTTTGTATTGGTATTCTTCTGAGCAGGTTGCTTTGCTTTTCGTTTATCTCCTCTATTAGATTCATCACTAGATAATTGCTCAACATTTTGCGGGTCCATCTATGTTCAATTAAAGAAAACCAAATCAGATTAATCACCAGAAAAGTAAAACAAATCTAATTGTTTGTTGTAATAAACATGTTCACCAGATTCATTAATTAATGGTATACACTTTCATTATAATTGAATAATTTGTTCACCTTACTTGTGAGCATTTATTATATGCTCAACTTTTTTTTGATAACTTAGTATTTATAAAAAATATTGTTGTATTCTTGTATTGGTTTGAACTATAATAACATGAGATGATTTTGGCACATGAGGAGTGAAATGGTGATGCTTCCAGACTCTGTCATTATTTTGGCAGAGGAAGCCACTAATGGGAGGTAATTGGCTTTGAATTTCTGTCTTTTTTTATTATTCTTTTGCTGTATCTCAAATCCCAACATTTGTTACTTTACGGGTAGTTAGTACCGGATCATATCAGAGTGAAATATAAAGACAGTTTTATTTCTTAGGATTCTATATCCCAGAAGTCAACATGTTATATGAAATCCAAGACCACAAGTGCACCACTTATTATTTAATGAATTATAATATCACTGTCAACAAAGAATATATCAACACACAAGTGTCTAAGAAAACAAATTTGTTCTCGAATTCAAGAACTAGTTTGAGTAAACCAGAAAGTGAACTGAACAGACATCTTAAAAGTTTTTCCATTGTTTAAAATGCAGAAAACAGATGATGAATAAAAATAAGGGAATTTCTTTACAAACTAGCAAGAATTGGGTGACGATTTCAATCGAGTGACTGCTGATCGATGTTTCTGCCCGGCTAGGTTTTAGCTGTTGCCGTCCCCAATTAAAGGTTGGTGATTAAATCTACGTAATTTGTTATATTGGAAGGGCAATTTGAAAGAAATTATAGATGATCTTGGAATGCCTTTTGATAGGAATTTTTATGAAACAAGGAAGGATAATAATTCTATTTTTTTTTTAATTTCGGTCAAAGATGGTAGACTGGGTATACGAATTAAATTCAGCATTTCATATGGGCCAGCCCGGTTTTGCAGTTTTTTTATTAATTAGTAATGTTGGTCGGGATTAACATTTGCAAATCGGTTTCCCTTGGTCAATTCCCGAATACCGACCCGATCCCGACTTTCCTAAATAATCAAAACCGATTACCTACCCAAAATAATGTCCTACGGTACGGGTTCGGGAATTTTCGGTCCGGTAATTCGGGTAACTCGGGAAAACGGGAAACACGCTCACCCCTACCTGGGAAATATTTGAGTTCTCTTGGGAGACTCGGAATTTGTTTTAAGTGACCCGTGTTAAACACGGAGTCTCGGTCACGAATTTAGTGTTTGTTTTTCATGTTTTGTACTTTTCTTTATTTCAATTGTAAAAGTATTATAATTTACTGTTTTCCTTATTTCTTATATTGTAACTTGGAATTTATACAATTGTTACCCTTATATTTTTGGTGGACGGTTTCTTAAAAAGGTCCTAATCAAAGTTTACAACACGAGAATTATTGACAGAAAACAATAACAATTAAAAGGTTTGGATTTTATTGACAGAATTATATGGAGCAAGAATCAAAAGATACAAAGACTACAAAATCAAACAGCAGAAATAATTTAATTTTATTAATAAAACATTATCATCAATTTTGTAAAAAATTACAAAATTAAATTAGCACAACACACACACACATATATGGAGAGGTTCATTACAGAACACTAAATTACTGCGAGAACAAAAAGAACAAACGTAAATCGTTTAATTTCTTGATCTATGATATATATTTTTTAAAATTTGTACTTCATATATATAAATAAGCATGTTTATATACATAAAAACTCATTAAACAATTTTTTGAATATGTTTTTATATATTTAAAAGTTTACCTACACATGTGTAGATTATGTGTAAGTAAAATAACCTACACATGAATTACACATGTGTAGAGTGTTTAAATAAACGAAATTTGTTCATATTTTTTAATAAAATTCTTGAGAGATAAATAAACATTGCATTTCTATCATTTTTCTTATTTTTCAAAACTTTTTAAGATTGAAAAAATGAAGTATTCATTCTGAATTGAACCTTCCCCTATATATATATATATATATATGTATATATATATATGTATGAAAAAGATCAAATGTAAACCACATTTAAATGTGTAAACCAAAAAACCAAATCCTGACCACATGTTTATTATAATTAATTGAGTATATAACTTTTGAGAAATGGATTAAAATAAGATGAAAATAAATGTGTGGTTAGAATTATATATATATATATATATATATATATATATATATGAAAGGGTTCAAATACTAACCAATTTTTTATGTGCTGACCACTATAAAACAATCACATAATTTATAAATTATTTTTTCTTTTAATTGTTAAAATAGTATTTAAGTATCTTGAATAAATATTTTGAATGTAAATACGGAAATGATGAGTTTTACGTATACGTACCAAATAATGTTACATATACGTGACACATAATGTTTACATATATGTAACATTAACATAATGATAACCGATACATATACGTAACACTATGTTTGAGAGTGGTTATCATGGTTATCACATAAATATTGGTTAGCATTTGAAACTCAACACACACACACACACACACACACACACACATATATATATATATATATATATGAATGTTATAACCCTAAACTATTACACTTTAACCAAAGTGACATATTATAAGGGTTGGAATTGTAAATTTATAGCAATATGATTGGAAATAGTTTTGTAAAAAAACCATACCTAATATAATTTGTCAACGAATCTGTCAACGACCGGACACAATGGAATCGATTTCGGATCGGATCCGATTCTGGCATTGGAGATGTGGAACCTACTGGGACCGGACAAAAAAAACCGGTTCCGCCGGATTTTAAAAAAAAACATTTTTTTAAAAAACTAACAAAGATACTGTAAGACCCCAACCCGGGCATCCTACAGTTGGATCTCATAACGGGTCATTTTCATTAAAAACACATTTATTGCAATTCAAACTATAACGGAAGCCTTTCAAAACTCATTTATTAATATTTAACGTTATTAGCTTACCTCACGAATGTCTGCACACCAGTCCGAGTAACATCGCCTCCAAGCCAAGATACGTCAATTCTGGCATTGGAGATGTGGAACATACTCGGACCGGACAAAAAAAACCGGTTTCGCCGGATTTTAAAAAAATCATTTTAAAAAAAAACTAACAAAGATACTGTAAGACCTCAACCCGAGCATCCTACAGTTGGATCTCATAACGGGTCATTTTCATTAAAAACGCATTTATTGCAATTCAAACTACATCGGAAGTCTTTCAAAACTCATTTATTACTATTTAACGTTATTAGCTTACCACACGAATGTCTGAACACCAGTCCGAGTAACACCGCCTCCAAGCCAATATACGTCAACTCTACGCTTACCTGCAAAACAATCTAACGTACACACAAAGTCAGCTTCGCTGAGTGAGTTCTAATAGTTTAGTTCGAACAAAAACCATCACGTTACATTCATTAGCTTAATCCACTCCGAACCCTTCGGTCCTTACAAAATAATTTTATGATTTATTAACGAATAGTTAACCCCCTGACGTCCCACGACATCCCTTAACCGTTCATCACCCGAGACTCAGCCCGTACTACCAATAATAATAATAATAATCTTACCATCTCGTCGACATAGACTTAACTTACTATATTAATAACTAACACCCAATAACAAGTATCAAATCGACACTTGGTTAATCACTACATACTCTAAACACTGGCATACTCAGCCCCAACCCAGACTTTCACAATCAACTGACACGACCGTTATACACGTCACGTCGCAACATTAATACGACAGTCAATCTAACTCTACGTACCACAATAATATTATACACACATCATTTAACATTGCAACATTAATAACATCACATGCATAATAAATATAGCTCAATGCTTGCATGCAATTCATCACACACATAACTATACACGTAACACACATACCTCGTCACTGCACCCTCGTCAGGGTTATCCTCGTCAGGTGTAACGAACCAATTTTCGGGTTTATAATATAATATGTTAAACATATTATAAAGGTGTAATTAAATAAAATTAAAGTTAGAGGTTTGTTGAAAAACTGGAGTTTTGACTAGTTTGGGTGAAAAGGGTCATTTCTTAAAGTTCAGGGACTGTTTGTGTAAATTCTAAAATGCTGGAATATGGGGGAGGGGGTCACGAAATTTACACACTTTGTGTGTGGGTTTTGGTCTTGCAAAGGTGGAGAGAAAGAGGTTGATGGCTAGGATCAAAGAGGTGAGTTTTTGCATGCTTGGATTGAAGATTTTGGTGTAATCATCTTCTTCCAATCATCAAGTAAGTGATCTTTCTCCTTTTGATTCCTCCATTTGAGGTGTTCTTGGTGGGTTTTGGGTGAAATCCGAATTAGGTTGAGATTGGGTGAAATTGATGTTAGATTAATAGTTATCTAGCTTAAATTGAAGTAATGGGAGTTGGATAACATCATCTAAATATCTAATTTGATGATTCAAGAATTAGGGTTCTTGAGGGTGATTTGGGGGTTTTCAATGAATCAATGTTAGAATGATAAATTGAGGTTGGATAAGTGTTTAGAGAGTTGGTATACGTTGTTATGTAAGAAACCTCATCCAATTTCTTGAATTGAAATTTAGGGTTCTTGAGAACCTAAATTGGGGTTTTTCTAAATTAAAGGTTTTGAATGATGTTTGAAAGATGAATGATGTTGTGGTGTGTCTATGAACACTAAACCAAGTATAAACCACAATCATAATGGGTGGATTGTGATTGTTAAATGTTGGGTAAATTTGGGTGATTCCTTAACGGGTCAAAACGGGTTGAAAGGATGAATGGGGTATTAGAGGTTTGGTTAAGGTTGTAATAACCAAACTAAGTTAGAATGTTGATCTTTATATTATAAAGGTGTGTTGGGTGTCAATTGGTGATCAATAGATTACTAATTGTAAATGGGTCGTATAGGTGATCAAGTAGTAAGGAAGCTAGCTTTGAAGATCAAGCGGGATCATCATTAGCAAAAAGGTAAGTGCTTTGCATTTACTTAGTAATGATAGATGGTAGTAAATGCATATACTTTTTATACATGTTGTTTTGTTGAATTTCATATGTGCAAATGTGAGTATGTTACTTTGGTGAATTTGACTTATGTGGTTTAGAGTCAAACAAATGTGGTAATTGACTTAAGTGGTTTATAGTCAAACAAATGTGATAATGTGGTGAATTTGATTTATGTGGTTAGAGTCAAACAAATGTGGTAATTGACTTAAGTGGTTTATAGTCAAACAAATGTGGTTTAGAGTCAATAAATGTGGTAATTGACTTATGTGGTGTAAAGTCAACAAATTAGGTGAATAAGGTATGACTGAAGTCATTGAACTTCGCAAGTATAAATGATGGATTGGGATCTTTGAACCCTACATGACGGGTATATTGTATGGATTGTAGGATTAAGTTAGTAAGTTGTGTGTGCACTTGTTGTATGCTTAAGGTTGGTGTTTGAGGTCTAAGAACCTCACACGTGTTAGCTAGGTGTGGATATTGTTTGAAGTCACGAACTTCACAAGGATGTGGTAATTGAGATCTAAGAATCTCACAAGGATGGTTTGAGTTTGTGGTCAAAGAACTACACAATTGAGATATGATGTTTGAGGTCTTTAGAACCTCACAAAGGAGTATTGTCGGGTTTTAGGGTGAATTACTAACCATTTGATGTTAGAATATGTAGGTATGCTTATATGTGGTTAAAATTAGGGGTGTTCAAAACCGGATATCCGAAATTTCGGATATCCGAAAATTTTGGATAGTGGATATTACTATCCGAATCCGTATCCGAAACTTCGGATATCCGATACGGATTCGGATAATAATTCGGATATCCGAAAACTTTAAAAAAAAACAAATGGCAGTTTTGTTTAAATTCGGATAGTAAATCAATCCTACATCAAACTTTGAACCATAAATCTAAATCAAACTTTGAAACATAAACCCAAATCAAACCTTCAATTTAAAAACAAAAGTCTGTCTTGACCAAATATCTAACAAGCCAATTTTGCAGATCTTAAAAAACATTAAATACAAACTATGAAGGTGATAATATATTGTTGCCGTCCACCATTAAATTCAAAAGCCTGTCTTGACCAAATTTGATGCCGATCCAATTGAGATCTGGAAAATTATTGCCGTCTACCATTACTAACCATTCATGCAGGAGTCTGAACTGGAAGTGCTTGAACATCAGTTGGAAGAGTGGCGGCAGTGGGGTTGAATCGGCGCCCAATGGCGATAAACGGGTGAAGCTGGTGGTGCCGTAGTGGACTGGTGGTCTTGTAGAACGGCAACAGGCGGTGAGGGCCGTGAGGAGGAGACGTGAACGGTGGAGCACCAGAGACTAGAGCAGTCGTCTTTGAAAGAGGCGTGAATGAAAACGATCAAGAATAGGGATTTTAGGGTTTGGCTTATATATTTAAGTATAATAAATAAATAATTAAAAAATACAAAATGTAATATTTCGGATATCGGATATCCGAAATATCCAAAAAATTTCAAAATTAATATCCGAATCCGAATTTTCGGATATCCGAAAATTTGGATAATTCGGATTCGGAATTTCGGATAATTCGGGTTCGGTTTCGGATTCAGATTTTTTTGAACACCCCTAGTTAAAATATAAGTTTATGATGGTTTACGGTTCAAAAATGCAAACGGGTGGGTCGACGGGGGGTTGCGTAGGCTAAAAACTGAAAAATGGTCATGTTGGACCTACAGCCAGCGTATCATACGCCCGGTGAGCATATCATATGCCCGGAGCGTATGATACGCCCAAATGCTTCTGGGAGACGCTAGACTTTTGGGTTTATCGGGGTTTTGGCTAATCTTTTATGTAGGGACTTGTTGAAGGTTCCCAAGATTACTTATCATTACTCATCGTGTTTAATTTGGTGTTTTGGGTGTAGGTAAAGCTTCGGTATAAGCTCGGGTCATGCACTTCCGGATTTGGATTCTCATGTTCATTCTTTTGAAGTTATAGTTATTTAGAACTTACATTTTGTGAATTATAATGAACGTAATGATGTTTTGACTTAATGTTTTGGTTGAAACTTGAACTTGCTCTTGAAATTATAAAATGGGACTACTTCCGCTTATGTTTGAAAAGTTTAAATTGGTTATGAATTTTGGGTGTTACATCAGGGCGATCGACGCACCCTGAGCTCATCATTAACCTGTTAAATAAATGTCACCGTTGGTGACTTCCCGAAGGACCTCATCCTTTACAAATCCCGTTTGCAATGTCATACTGACAACGATGCAAACACGTCACACAAATATAAACACATAATATCACACATCATATACACGACACGTTATCTACACCTGTACCTCGCACATGACACTAGAACAATATATACCCCACATGAAAACATAAGCATTTAGCTTAACGCCCGACTCTCCCCGATCTACCCTTATCATATCACATATTAATAACTCATACCCTTAGCTCGCATTTTTCTATGAACACACCATAGACCCTACGACTTCTTAATAATCATTTTATACTCAAAACCTATCGGGTTAGAACCCAAAACCCTTAACACGATTAATTATATTAACATCTCATGAAAGTATGTACGATAGCCACAAAATAGTAAAACGTTTAAAAGAGGGGATTAGAAACTCACCGGTTAACAGTCCCTTGTAGGTACTGCAACGCTCCCTTGTACGAATCCGAACCTGACAACGTATGATTACATAGTCAGCGTACATCTCAATCATATGTCACTACGTAAACACATATACGTTCCCGATACTCGTTTCATCCACACCACTCATTCACCATGCAATACCCTAGTTCCCATGCATACACCATCTGACCATGCAAACTGAAGTTTCACGGGAGCACGCGTACTCGAGCCTGGTCTCCTACCCACATACAAGCTATGCATCATAAAAGTGTAACCATGCGAACGTATGGACTCGTGTCGGGTCCTTATTGCGCGTATGTCTTACGAAGCCCAAGCCGAGCCCGTCGAGCGCCACCGTCTCGTGTCCCGTCCCCGTCCTCCTTGTCTAGCCGAGACCCTAATCGGCCACCACCACCACATGTCATAGCCGGCTCCTAGTCTCACCGCTACTGTCGTTCCCCTAGCCACCGTGCGCCTCTTTGCGACCGCCGAGCACAACCACCATCGTCGTTACCCGCCTGCTGCCATCGTTTCCACCACGGCAGCCTCCATAGCCACCACCGTTGTCGGACTCCCAATCTCAGTCGTGAACCACCATCAAGCCAAACTCACTCTCCTTGTCGGCTCCTCGTCGTCCTCTCACCAGTACCCCTCCTACGGCCACCGCCAGCCTTTGCCGTGAAACCCATAGCTCATCACACCACCCGTAGTCATCGTCGGACCACGTCCTTGTTCCCTTCTCCGGTCACCATGAACACATTTAAACCCTAATCGGGTCCTTTACGTTATAATCACAACAAAAAGCGCAAATGGAGTGTACGAGTATTACCTTATCCCGTAGAAAAAGATTTCTCACGCTTAACACCGTCGTATGACCACCGCACCAACGCCACAACCGTCTTTCCTCTTCGCCGGACTCTCCCTCCTGGTCGCCTCCCTTTGCCGTCGAGTGCACACCTAGGCCGAATGGCCTAGGGTTTGCTATAAGTTGCTTATAAACCTCCCGTTCTTTTGTTCTGGGTCCCTCCTAATTCTTTTGACGCATTTTTTACCCGAACTTTTGAATCAATGGCTAACCAGGTCCGTTAAGTTTGATAACCCAGGCTTTACATAACAATCTCGCGAACCGTTTTAGTTTGTCGGTAATTCGGGTTATCCGTTAACCCAAACTAATAACTTGTCGATTTTTGGGATGTTACAAAGACACTATAAAATACATGTTTTATTTATTTTGTATATTTCTTTTAAGTGATTTAACAATAATTCATACAAATAAATTACAAAAAACATAATTGAATCACAATATATATTATTTATTATGACTCGTTATTCGTCGTCTACTCGTCTTAGTCTTCGTAACACCGGTTTTCAATATTCTTCGCTTGAGATACTTTGGGCTTCATCATAAGCTTGTTCTTCGTCCGAAAGTGGATTCGCCGCCCCTTGTTCTACTTCGAACTTGTGTATTTCTTGTTTAATGTCAAGCTCGCTTTCTAGTTTTGCAACATGTTGTACACATTCGGCGGCATCCAAATGGTCCTTCAAGCAACTACACATCTTCATAGATTCCGGTGTAAGGCCCGTTCTTCGAATAGACAAAACACTGCCACTGAGAGAAAAAGTATATTCTGAAGCTACCGTGGAAGCTTGGATGGTTAGTAGGTCACGGGCTATTGCGGCTAGAACGGATATTGGGATTCCCTTCCTTGCCACTAACTCAAGATATCAAAGTTTTCAAACTTTTCGGACCTTAGAGTTGAAATAAAGTCGGTTGTTTGATATCTCCCAAGCTCGCTACTTGGTGTGCTTCCACGAGCTCATTTAGCATTTTCGTTTCTTAAAGTGCTAAATAAATTTAGCATCGGGTTCCTTGAACTACTAGAACTTGAACCCATAGCCATTGATTCACGTTTGTTTGATGGATCACCACTTCCACCATATTATTAGAAGCCGAATTGAAATCCCTTATTGAATTTGATTCAAAATTTGGGTCTTCCTCGTACATATTTACATCGTCCGATATTGATCCAATTAATGTTTTAACACCGGTTACATTAATCGTTGGGTTTAAGGCGACCGAACATGTAACAACGGCCGACATTTTTGATTTTTTTTTAAATTTAGCTTTCATAGGTATTACCATTGTTGCAAAAATAGGGCCGTGATATTCAAACTCTTTTAATTTGTTACATATTAAATATAATTGTTAAAGTATTAGCGAAGACGTGGGATAATAAACTCCCGATAAACATGTAGTTGTATTTTTAAAAACCTCAAGCAAATTAGTTAGTTTCTTGATCGTATCCCAACTTATATTATCATTTTTTGTGAACAACGTTTCTTTTGGACAAGTTCATCATGAAAATGTTTTAAAGTAACTCTTTGCCTTAAGGCTGATTCAAACATTTTTCATGTCGAGTTCGATCTAGTATGTGCGTCCCAATTCGGACCTAAAAAGATGGTATCCGTTTGTTGGCACAAGTTTCTATAGTTTATATATCTTTTTTTGCTTGTGCTATAAACTTTCCGTAACATCACTTTAAATTTTTCTTTCACGTCTCTTATTTCTTGGACATTTAGACCGTCTTGCACAACCGAGTTAATAATGTGTGCAACAAATCGATTATGAAAGAAAACACCGTTACAAGGAGGATCATATTTTATTTTTAATGTTTCCACCGCGTTGTTTTATTTGAAGCGTTATAAAAAGATATTAAAAATAATTCTGGTTGAATTTTATAAGTTTGAATTACCGAGTCTAAGATATAAAATAAGTTTTCACCGGTATGTGGATATCCAAAATAATCAAACGCAATCGTACGCTTCATCATTTGCCATGAATTGGGTTGAACCCAATGTGAGGTAACGCAAAGGTACGATTCAGGTAAACCATGTGGAGCGGACCAAACGTATGTGGTTAAGTTAATGTCAGTATTTAAATTTTGCAAAACCTAAAAGTAATTCTTTTTTAGCTCTTTTCCACATTTTTAAACAATCTCTTCTCAAAGTAGAACCACTTACATTTGTGTAACTCGGTTGAAGCGTCTCTTGTATCATCCTCGTCAAGCGCGGGTTATCAAAGTGATCAAAAGACAATCCTTCTTGAATGACGAAATGTGTCATTCTCTCGCGAACCATTTCGACATTGTATTGCCAAACTCCTCCATCCCTACCAATTTGAGTTTTATCTTCACCTTGAGTGTATTTTGCGTGACTACCAATATGTTTCCTCAAAGTGCTATTTCCCGCAACACCCAAAATTTTACTATAACGTTTGCAACGAGCCTTTTGCGAACCATTCAACATTTCACTTAAATCGAAATAATCCCATATCTCTTGGTTTTGGGAGCAAGGAAGTACTCTCACCACCGTGGCGTCACTAGTAGAACCACCGACGGAATTTTGAGTGCTTGCGGAAGCGGAAGCCATGAGAGCGTAAAAAGTGAGCATTTTTTTGCTTTTTGAGAGCGTTTTTGTGTTTTGAGTGCTAGAATGTTGTTGTGAACTAACTCATACCCACAATACCTATTTATACTAAGTTTCAAGCCTCAAAAACAAAACAAAAAATACAAAAAAATGGCTATATAGTTGTTTTCCCCCCAATGGCTAGAACATGTTCCTTTTTGTCCGGAAAAAAACGGTTCTTTTTTATCTGATTATTGTCTGATTTTTATCCGGTCCATCAAATATATTGGAACCGGTTACGGATCCGACGGTTCCCAAAAATCTGAACCGGTTCCTTTGTGTCTAGTTTTGGCTTGTGCTCGGTTTCGGATTATCCATCGGATCGGATCCGAATTGTTTGTGCACCTCTAGGATATGGCGGTCGAAGCTTTATGCGACCATGTGTTTCATCGGTCACATCTATAGCATCAACGTCATTGTATTTATTGTTAGTTTTATGGTATAATGTCTATGTTTTTGTATTTTGTTCCCCATCCCCTTAGTTGTTTATCAAATTCAGGTGGTTGATAATAATAAATAAGAGGTTGATTATGGAAATTGTATATCTGAGGTCAATATTGAGGATGCGGTTATACAAAGCCCACAAGCTAGATGCTAGGATCCATATCCAAAAGATGAATCAGGTGAGCAGTTGAGGCCGAGGAGGCGTACGTAGAGCTGAAGCGATTTAAGAAGTAGACCACGATCAAGTATTAAAGTTTAATGTAAACTTTTGTGTTACGTTTGTTAAATTTCGGTTAAATAATAAGTATTTTTGGGTGAAGATTTGGTAAAGTTTTAACTTAATTAATTTGAAAACTCGAGGTTAGGACGAATATAAAACTAGTTTGATGTGAATCTTAATAAAAACATTCTCTCCTTTAAATACTTTTTTCTTATATCATGTACGTGTTAGTTACTTTGTTAGTAAGTCTTCTTTTCATAACTCAAACCATTAATTTCAAATGAGTCACGATCATTGAGTGGTAATAAAATATATAAAATTTGAGAGTTTGATAAATCGTTAAATTGAATTTTGTTAGTCATAAAACTAATAATGAGGAGAACGGCCATTTGTCATTCATATAGTTATTAATAATGGTTGAATAATTAGGTTGTGGTATTCATTATCTACATATTTAATAAGAAAATTAACTATCGTAACTATTTTCTTTACATGACATTAATATTTGAAAAGTTTACTAAGGTAAATTTCATTATTTATATGAGAGTTGAACTTAATCCATAACCTACTCAGTTAATTGTATTATAGTGATTTTATATAATGTGTTAGTCATGGCTAAATCAACTTTGAATACTTGTGGTATATATGAGAACTTCATACATGTCAAACTTGAGCTCAAGCTCAGCTTACCTTTTTAGTTTAAGAGAGCTTGATCTCAAATTCAGCTATTTTGATATATAGGTTTAAAGGTTGAGCTCAGGTCGTTAATAATTTTTTAAGCTATAGTTCGCCTTGAACTCATTTCGTTTATCATTTATTAAATATCTTATTATTATATATGTATACACATATATAATTATTTATATATATATTTAAATTACAAATTATAATTTCATATAGATAATTATATTATTTAGCTATTTTTATCATAATTTAATATTGAATATTACATAGGGGAATATCGGGTAAATATCAATATATCCTACCAAAACTAAAAATATAATCTATAATCAATTTAAATAGTTTTTACTTTATGATCATTCTACCCTTAGACATTATATGATTTTTATAACTTAATTTTTTAGTTTTATTTCATATGTGACCCAATTTAAATGATCTTAGTTTTATCCCATACCTACACAATTTAAATGATTTTTATCTAATTTTCTATAACCTAATTTTTTACTTGACGACAACCATTATATAGTTATAAAAAAACGAGTTCCTATAAATTTATTTTGAGAAAATTATTGTTTGTGGGTAAATAAATTTTAAAGTTAAAAACGGTTAATTATGAAATTTTAAAATTTTAGAAAAATAAGGGTAAAGTGGTCATTTCTAAAGTTGTTTTTAATGAAATGGGTATATATATGTTATTTTTCATGTTTGTAAGGGTTTATATGATATTTTTTTTATTTTGATTAGATATATATGATATTTCCAGCTTTATAGAGGTACTAGGTTAAAATCTCGTGTATTACACAGGTTGAATAAATAAAATGTTATGTACTTAGTAATAAAATTTTTATATTTTTAAAAACCCGTGTTATATTACATCGGTTAAACTATTTATAATTAAATAATAAGTATCCGCAATAAGATTTATATTAAAAATCTAAAAATAAATTCTTTTAATATCATCATTCAATATGAGAGAGAGAGAGAGACGTGAAAAAAATGATACAAATAAACCAGAAAGTCACATATGCCCATACAACTTTATCCCTCTTATAATAAAAGACTAAATGATTTTGTCACTTGGTATCACCACATTTTTTCTCATAATTTTTTCTCCCTAAACCATATTTATATCTTCCATTTAATATTTCTATTATTAACCTTTTTTTAAAAAAACAATTACATAAATAAACTTTTAACAAATCAATTTATCATTATTACCATTAGCTAACATTTTTTAAAAATTATCATCAAAGGTGAATATTTAAATAAATTTCAAATTAAAAAATAGGATATTTTAAAAAAGCGAGTTTTTAAAGTTTTATTATTAAAAAAATGATATTTTTAAATTTTTTATCAAAAAACAAGATTTTTTTAATTTTACATATAAAATTTGAAAATACTACGTTTGTATTTTAAATAAATATGTGTTAAAATAAAGTTTACTAATATTTAATTAGTAATTTTTTTAATTAAATTTGATATTTATAAATAAACTTTTTATTTTGATTTATAAATTTTAATATTTAGTTTTTAATAAAATTATGAAACTTGCAAGTATTTTCTTTTAAAAGTGTATTATATTTTAAACTTTATTTTTTTTTAAATGACGAGTTTTTTTTTCAAAAAATATGTTTACAAGTTTCAATTCTATTTTATTAGGTTGAATTTTTTTACATCTAATTTTGAAACTTTAAATTTAATTGTGTCGACATATTGAGTGAAAATTTTAAAATTTGGAGTTTTAAATTTTGAATTTAAAAGACGATATATTGTTGAAATTTAAATTTTATTTGTACTTTTTATTATTTTTTAATAACAGATTTAGTATTAAAAGTTTATCGAGGTTTTCCGTATACAAGTAATAATAGTATCCGTCAATCAGAGCATCTTGATGATGATTTTGATGAAAGTTTATAATCTCCTGATTTTCTAAATGGACTTACACTATTAGTTTTATTAAACCATAAATTAGTTTTAAATGTTTGTATTCCAGTTATTCTATTAAGAAATATTGATGAAAAAATGGTTTAGGTAATGTAAAATGACTTCAGGTCAAATCATTAGGTAATCGCGTTATAGAAATGAAGATTATATTTGGAAGCAACATTGGTCATCACAATTTTATTCCTATAATTGGGTTAAAATATTCAGGCAAAAGAATTTCATCAAAACTTCGAATAAGAAAACATACAATTCTTATATGTTTTGCAATGACCATAAATAAAAGTCTAGGGCAACCACTTTCAAATGTTGGTTTGTATTGAAAGATCTAGCGTTTATTAACGATCAGCTGTATGTTGCATTATCAAGAGTTAAAACTAGAGATGAACTAAAACTATTAATCTTTGGTAAACATGAAAAAATTACCAATACCAAGTCAAATGTTGCATACAATGAAGTATTTTCAAATTTGTAAATAATCATTAGAAGATTTATTTGACATGTAATTTAATTTATTGTAAAAAGTACACAACTTATGAAATGTATTTTCATGTATTTTTTGATGTTGTGATTACTCTCATCTATATAATCTTAACATGTAACAAAATGAAAAGTTACAAATACAATATCATATTTGTGTAAAAAGGTTGTTAAGATAGTTATCAATATAATCTTAACGTTTCATCCTGTGTAACACACGGGGTTAAAGCTAGTTTATTAATATAAAGATTATTATTTGATATTATTATTTAATAGGAGAGAGAAAAATAAAAAATAATATTTAATAAAAGAGAGGCGAAAAAATAAAAGTGAGGAATAATCACAAAGTGACACGTGTCCCTCATTGTTTTCCTTTATTGTATAGTATAGATATAGATATAGATAATAGATATATGAAATTGTCCCATTATATTTATTATATGAAATGAAAATATTATATTAAATAAACAATAAGCCATTAAAACTTGTGAATGTAGTCAATCTCAAAATATATGAAGTTTCCAGAGCTCGTTTACTAAATAAGTTTCAAAGCTTAACTTAATTTGAAATTTTAACAAGCAAGTCTAAAATAGCTATAAAGTAGTTCGACTTACTTACACTTCGTTTAAAAACTTTTAGAACCATCTTACCCCGTTAAATTTTAACCTCAAAGCAACATTATAGAAATAATACTTGAAGTTTGTTTTTTGAATTTGATATTTGGTTTTGGCAAAGTATAATAGGTTTCTAATAACTTGGAAATTTTATGGTCAAAATAACTCTTATGGTTTCATTTGAAAATACATGATAGGCCGTTTGAATGTTCTAGAAGGAATAATATAAAATTACCTAGGATAGAAGGTATATAAAAGTGATGAAGCATTAAGTTTTTGTAGTATTACTATGAAGGGAAAACTTGATAAAATAGTAACAAAGTTTATACATTGTTTTAATTAAGTCATTCAATCTTTTTTTTGTTCAAATATCACTCAAGTTTCACCTAATGTTCTAATCATAGGTTTTTTTACCTATTTGAAGGTTACCATGCTAAAATGACAGTTTTTGTATTTTTTTTCTTTTTTTTTAATCGCTGATGTGGAACAATTAATCTATTGACATGGATTTTCATAAAAAAAAAATTAAGCTCTTGGGAACGATCAGATAAAATTAAGATGTCGGAAACACAAAGTTTCCTTCGATATCACCGTTTTCATCATCAACAACGATCACAAAGTTTTAACAATTTGCAATAACAAGCAAAACAAGTTTAATGTATACTAATTGGATGCTAGTTGATTACAGTAATTGAAAAAAGCTATACAGACCTTTCCTTGCCGGAGCGTTGAAAGGGCATCCTCGACGGAGGAGAAGGTCAACCTCAGCATCACTAACAAAGAAATCAACGGATCCGAGGTTCTTTCAGCTTCAGCAGTTTTGAAAACTTCTGAATTTTCTGGCGATGGGAAGAATTCTCCGGCGTTTGAACTGAAAACCGAACCGTTCTCACTGCCTACAAATTTGGTGGTTTGTTTAGGGATAGCTTCAGCAGGAACTTTTTTCATGGGTATCGAATATTTTTTAGGGCCATTTGTCAATAGTAAAATAATATTTTTTTTTGTTCCGGATCGGGTCACATAAAAACGATAAAACAAACAAATTTTTAAGTAGACAATAATAATACGATGTTCGTCACTAGAAATACATAATCAAAATACAATATCCCTACAGTTGTTCTCAACTGGTTTTCATTTTTTGAAACCAAATCATTATATCATCTATAGGAATTTTTTTAAGTAACAATGTTTCAATATAACAAACACAACTATCACTCAAATTATCATCACCAATCCGATTACGCAACTTCTGCTTCACATACTCCATTGCCAAAAAGCATCTCTCAACACTTACTGCTACGAGAGGTAAAACAAGAGTCAACTTCAATAAACGGTACTCTTGAGGAGGCCGCTATTTTTGTATTAATAGTTTATTATGTTTACAAGTTTAAAATGTGCCTTGGTTTGGGTTGTTTATGATGGGTTTAAATTGTTTTTTAGGTTTATTTTTTTTTAAATGGTTAATGCTTATTGGGTTAAATGCTTAAAGAGTTAAATGTTTGGTTTAATTAATTTAAAAGATTTAATGAGTTATGGACCAAGGGAAAGGTTCAATTCAGAACACTAAATATTGTGAGAACATAGGGAACAAAATAAAGCCTTCATTTTTTTAATCCTAAAAAGTTTTTAAATATGTGAAAATGATAGAAATGCAATGTTTATTTGTCTCTTATAAAATTTATAAAAAAATATGAAGAAATTTCGTTTATTTATACAACCTACACATGTGTAATTCATGTATAGGATGTACATGTTATTTTACCTACACATAATCTACGCATGTGTAGGTAAACTTTTAAATGTATAAAAACATATCAAAAAATTTGTTAAATTGTTTTTATGGTTATAAACATATATATTTGTTTGTATGAAGTATAAACATTTAAAAATATATACCATGAATGAAGAAATTAAACGATTTAAGTTTGTTCTTTTTGTTCTCGCAGTAATTTAGTGTTCTGTAATGAACCTCTCCCTATGGACCAATTGTATTATTTATAAAACATGAATTATTTTTTCTTAAGTGGTCGTTGTCAAAATTTTACGAGGGTCGGCGTCTAAATTTCTTAGGGATCGCTCGAAAAAATACTACATATATAACAAAAAATAATTTGGTCATGGGTGTCGGCCGACCCACCTTATAAAAGGTAGGTCCGCCATTCAGAACAACCCCGTATCAACCCCAAGAATATAAATTGGCTTATAAAGTAAGTATTTTCGACAAGTATGTTGCTTTTATGTTGTTTCGTGGTTTGTAGTTTGTTTGACATCAAGGATCAAGTTATAATGTGTAATGGTTTTAGGGATGGCAAAAGAACCCGAACTCACAGGGAATACTCGAAACTTGAAACGTTTGGAACGAGTACTCATTATATGAAAAGTTAACTTTTTCTTTTATGATATGTATCTGATGATAGTACTTATATTTTGTATGCTATGAAGTATGAACTTATATTTGGGAATTATATTATCATGAAATTAACTTTTCTTTTGCATGCTCCTTGGTCGGGTTTATCGTTCTAACAACCGTTGGACTACTAACGGGCTCTTGTAAACGTTAATCTCCCCCTCTAGTTATTATTCAAACTAAGATTATTTAGTTGACTTGGCTCTTGTCAGGGTCACCAAGCCGAATGACTCTTTGGAAATTTGGAATGCACAACCACCTCTAAGCCATTCAATGAATGGACGAAATTAATTGATTATGTTCTTAGAAAAAGTTGAAAGGGCTACAAACCTCGACCAAACAGTTTTACGAGATTACTTTTGTTATGAACACCATAATTGCGGAGTTAATGTAACCAAAAAAGGAATGTGGCGGTTAGGTGGGGGTAGAGAACTAATTGTTCACACCATGGCTATGAATTAGAGGAATAGAACTATGAATTAACATTCAAACTTACAAATATCTGAAATTGGTTCTCTGAATTCACCTGAAATGAACAAAAGAGTATTGGGAACGATTAAGCTCTTAGGAAGTAATTGGAATAATGTGTTTACTTGTTTCAAATATTAATTAAATTTTTTTTATAAAAATCTATGTCAATAGATTAATTGTTCCACATCAGCAATTAAAAAAAAGAAAAATACAAAAAACTGCCATGTTAGCATGGTAACCTACCAAACAGGTAAAAAAGATTGAATGACTTAATTAGAACAATGTGAAACTTGATTACTATTGTATAAAGTTTTTCCTACTGTAAATTAGAAAATTTGTGGCTTATGGTTATATTATTAACGGACATGATTGGATATTTGGATGATACAAAGAAACTAAATAACCAAGTTTGTTTAATACATTATCACACAAAAATTTCCTTATATCACACATATTTAGAGTCCGAATGAATTATAGTAAAGAAAATCTTTTTAAATATATTGATTATTTACTCTCGTTGTCATAACCTAAAAGCTTTAGTTTATTTTTTACGGTCGAGCCACTCCTGATTAACCTAACAACGTCAAGCTAAGAAATTGATCACAATTGATTAACTAAAAAATCACTCGACTTGTAAGTTGTGACCCATAATATAAACATATCAACTAACCGAATCGGTTTTATTTTTTAAACAAAAAGTACTATAACTTTTGACTCTGTTTTTTTAATTTATATTTATTTAATATATCTTTTTAATAACCAAACAATTTATTTGAAACAATTGATGTAAGTATGTAACATGGCGTTTAACCTTTATTCATAACATAAACTAGGTTAGAATCCCGTGTATTACACAGGCTGAATAAATATAGTGTTGTATACTTAGTAATAAAAAAAATTATGTTTTAAAAAACCTATGTATTACACAAGTTGAATAAAATTTTACGTGACAATTATAAATTATATTAAGTTAATTTTTAAAACATTTTTTAGCTGAGTATTAACTTTTTTTGTGTAACTGATAAATGTTAACTCATATTAAACTTTAGAAACCCGGTGTATTACACGTGTTGAATAAATACAATCCTTATTCTAATAAATGATTCCAAAAGTGCCACATGTCATCACCAAAATTTTCTATTTTTCTTTATTTTAAGTAAGCTTGAACTTTGAGATCTAAATATGTTAAAAAAAATTTAAAAAAAATAATATAAATTTTGAATTATGATTATTACATAATTAAGGAAACTAATTTTTTTTATTTATTATACTTTTATTTTCTATTAAAAAACCCATATAATACATGTGTATATAACCTAGTGTTATATATATACATAGTAATAAAGATTTACATATCTATACTATATAATAAATAAAAATCCTAGGTGACACATGTCATAATTTTAAGTCATCTAAAATTTTATTTCCCGCCTCTATCTTCTATTAATGATGATATTAAATGAATAGATTTTTAGATATTTAATACAAATTTAATTATTGATAGTTATATTATTATTAATCAAATAAATTTACTATAAATTAATTATGAATAGTTATAATTTCTGACATTCCACATCAATTTAAAATTATGTTCGTTAAAATATTTAAAAAAAAGAAAGAATAATGATAAATAGTTGTTTTTTATAACTGGTTTCTAAAACTTTTAAAGAATTTAATGTGGTTGAATGGTAAAAATACGATATGCCAAAAAAAAATAGGCACCATTAAAAAATCCAAGTATTATTTCTTATTTCTTATACGTATTTTAATTTAAGTTAACTTATACATGGTAAAATGATACTTAAAGAACTAAGTACACTTTAACTGAATTAACATTTATCATTTATGTAAAAGAATTAATACACAGTTGAAAAAAACATGTTCTAAAAATTAACTTAACGAAATTTATAACTGAAATGCAAAGGTCATTTTTAAAAACATATCTTGACGATTGTATGGATTAACATATTACATTATATTTTGTTCAACCCGTGTAATACACATGTTTATTTAACCCGTACAATACACGTGTTTTTTAAGTTTTTTAATTCTAAATATATAACAATACATCTATTCAACCCGTGTAATACACGGTATTCTAACCTAGTTAGATATTAATGAAAAACGTTTTATAAAAAATTTATAAAAGTCCTTATTATTTAATATGAGAGAAAAAAATAATTTAAGAAATTTATATAATTAATAGGAGAGAGATGCGGAAAAAAAAAACTTGAGGATGAATGACAGATTGACAAGTGCCACATCAAAAACTTTATTTATTATATAGTATAGATTTTATGTACACATTTCCATGGTTGACAAAAACATGTTAAACAGGTCAAACACGACACGATTAACACATGTGCTAAAAACAAACATGACACGATTAAGTAATCGTGTCATTTTCTTCAAACATGAATATAACACATGCTTATAAACATTTTATTCAGGATTTTATAAAACTATGTACATGTTTATAATATAAATATGTATATTTAAAAAAAATCTGAAGTATGTATATTTTTTAAAAGAATCAACTAGGGTATTAGTACAATAATGAATATTTTTAAAAAAATTAAAAATATTAATAGATATAATCTGGTATAAACAGGTTAAGACCTATTTAGACCCAACCCAACCCAACTGTGCATAACTCCTTATCTTGTTAACATATATACATATATATATGTATGTATGTCATGAATTATCAACCCTACACATTCCATTCTATACTTGGTCTCACACCATTATAATTAAAAAAATAATAAACGTTTAACCAATATAAAAGGTATATTGTGAATATTAAGAAACTGCATAACATTTAAAGAAAGTGGAACAGAAATTAAAATTCCATGCTACCAAAATTAACATTTTTACAAACCATAATTAAAATTACTCAACGCGCCGGTGTCGTCCAGCTTGACTTCGCCGGAGTAAAAGCATATCCCGGCAACGGACTTGCACGTGGCGATCGCATAGGAACCTCAGTGAGAAGGTTACCGTCTTTATCATAATAAATCACACCGGAGAAATCCAACGGCTCACATTTATCCCCCATCATAATCTCTCTCCTCCACACCCCGTTATTTCCGTCTTCTCCGGTGTTACAGCTTGATCGCTTTATTGCTGATGGAAGTGAAGAGTTTCTTTGGCTTCCCGGGAGGGATTTTTGATTTGCGTTTCAAGTTTTTTGATGCTTTGATTGTTTGTTTTGCGTAGCGGATTAAGACGGTGGCTACCGATTGCAGAACGCCGGCGGAATTACGGTTAGATTTGACTGCGATGGAGTTACCGGCGGCGTTAGTGGTCATGTCGGAAGATGGGGGTCGTTATATGAGAGGATGATGAGTTGATGACTGATAAGAGTGATGGTTGTGGGGCTTTATTGAGAGTGGATTCATCCTCTAATATCACGCCACGTGGCGCTGACTGGATGCTGACTAAGCAGTGGATAAAGCCCCTGCTGAAGCACTTGAGGGTGTTGTGATGCAGGTGAGCGGGGGCTTTATCGAATTAATTTTTTGTTTAATTATTTATTCAATTCAAATTTAAAAACTAATAATTAATTAAAAATAATAATAAAAGATAAAATAATTAATTAAAAACATTCAACATCCTAAAAAAAAAAATACATAGAAAATAAAATACTAAATTATTCCATAGGGTTTTAATTTTCTTCCATTTCCTTTCGAATACGCTCCTTTTGTTTTTCATATATCGCTTGGTCCCTCGGCGATAGGTGGCTGACGTCCTTGCTAAGAAATTCCAACTTCTTCATAATTTGTTTTTCCATTTTCACCTGCGTCGCCACTAGAGGTGACGTATGTGCCGGACGAACTAGTTTTCGTACGTTTTTGCGCTTCTTCCGCCTCCGGACTAACCAATTCAATCCATTTCGAGCACCTTTTGAGTAATTCCCACAAGTAGATCTCGTCAAAAACTTTTACCACCCCGTACTTTCTTAACACTTCGGCTTTCCATTCGTTGCAAGTGAATTGGTAAATATGCACATCATCACTCCCGCTCGGTCGCATTCGACGACTGTTTCTGTTATGTAGATTTGTAAACAGTCCGACATATTTGCGAATTTCGGACCACCGTCCCGATATCATGTCTTGATTTCGGTCTCTACTCCCCACTTGTGCGTAGAACGACTCTCTTACTTTAGACCAAAATACTTTAGCTTTTTGATAATCGGCTACAAAAAAATATGTTTAACAAACGTTAAAAAAATAGTTTAACAAACGTTAAAAACAATTTAAAAAGTGAAAAAAAAAATACCGCATTTACGATCCTCGGATAATGAAATCCAAGCACGACATAATGCTAGCTTCTCTTCTTTTGTCCACGGAGTAGCTTTTCGTTTTGGACCGGCCTTTTCGACCGGTTCGGATGAACCACTCGGTCCACCCTTTTTCTTCGAACCTTTGTGAGAGCGTTTTTGGGGTTGAACCGGTTCCTCTTGTGTCTCCGGAATGACTAAGTCGGGAGACGGTTGTGACATTTGATTGTAGACAAGCCGGTTAAACGCCTCATCATCCAAATATTCCAAACCTTGTAAATTCTCCATATTCTTCACATACTCATTCCAATTTCTCGACATTTTTTGTTGATGATTTGTAGTAATGTAGAGAGTAGTTTATAAAATTGAGAGAAAATAGGAAGTTTATAAAGATTTTGAGAGATAAATGAGTGAAGAGGAGTTAATTTATATAAATAGAAATTTTTTTTTTTTTAATACCCCAACAGCTCTTCTCCCCAACGGTCATGCCAGCAGCGCTCGCTAGCCCCACCACGCCACCCCGCTCGCGCCCCCCATCGCCTGAACATGTTGTGGTGTGCGCGGCCAAGGTGGCTCGCGCCCACCGTTGGCGCCCCTCGCTCACCTACCACAACCTAGCAAACATAAAAGGTCAAAGGTACTTTTTTTTAACAACAAATAATTTTATTTAATAAATAAAGCCCTAGACGATAAAACGTAACAATACACCATGCATGCTTCACCAAGTGAAACGGGTAGCAAGAACTAAATCACCAATTAAATACAAGGAAAAAGACTTGAAATAAGAGACAACTAAACATGGCTTGGGGTTGGTCGACTCCAATTGAACTGACAACAAGAAGAAAGATTTCGAACTTTGGGTCTTCGATTGGAACTCCATATGCGGAATCGATGGGCTAGATGAGTAGATAAAACCGCCCATTTGCTGCATTCTAATCGGAACAGTTTCCAGCTAGGGTAAGTGGGTAACTCCAATTGTTGCAGGGATATATTCCGGTTGAATCAGCACCAAATACATGTAGTTGATCTTGAACTTAAAAGTTGAGCAGACATAGAACCACTAAAAATAACTATACACAACCAAGATTCACCAATCTTTTGTTTTGTGTTTTATAGGTGAGGCTGACGAGGGTGACCGGAAATTGCCGGTTATTCTATAAAGTTTGACTGGCTTCCTTTTCCTTTTCTTTTGAGTTAATTACTCAGATGGTACTTATAATCTATACATACTAATAAATAAAGGTTTTTTAGTCCCACGTGTCATCTTCACATTCAATCTCATTATTTTTTCCTCGCATCTCTCTCTTATTTAATGCACTTCTATATTTAAATAATAATATATATTTAAAGAAAGTATTAATTTGACTAATATAACACATTTATTTTAAATTATCCCTTATTATAAGAAAACTTTAAAATTTAATTATGTAACTTTTATTTCAATCAAATAGTAATTGAAAGTGAAATCACATTAAATAATAATTAACGTATTTTCGAAACCTAATTATATATTAATTTTTACATATTTTGAGTTTGTTATATCCGTAGTATATGTAATATATTTTTACACCTGTGAAATATATATACATAAAGATTTAAAAATTTTAAATATTAATATTTTTCACCCCGTGTGTAGACACGAGACCTAAACTAGTAGGTTAATATTACAAGTCTAATCTCTATCTTTTAAAAATCACAATTTTGTTTCGTACTGAAAATTTATGCTGTTTTTGTTTTGTAAAATTACAAGGGTATAATGATTATATTATCCTTTATATTGAAACTATCATTTATTTATTTACTAGGTTAAATCCCATGTGTTAAATGAGTTGAATAAATACAACTTGTTATAAAACATTATTTTCTATCAAAATTTGTATGTTTGATGTTATTAGTTATCTATGAAATAAGAAATAATTGAAATTTTCTTATCATTTAGTAATTTTTAATAAAATATTAGAATATATGTTAGATATTTAATTTTTTAACATCATCGTTATTTAATTGGAGAGAAAAGCGAAAAACAAAAATCTAGATTTTATTAAAGTCGACACGTAGCAAATACAGTTATTCATTTATTATAATATATGTTAGAAACCCTGTATATTATACAGGGAAAATATATGCAATGTTATATATACTTAGTAATAAAAATCTAATATTAAATATTTTTGACATTACATAATTTTTTAATACAAATTTTAGAAGCGTAATATTGTTATTTTTTAAAATTGTTTTAAAAAAAAATGAAAGAAATGTTCAAACTATAAAATGTTTTATGAATAAAACTATTTTTTTTAATAAAAAAATGTTTTATAAAAATAGTTATAAAAATCATTACTATTTAATATGAGAGAGATGCGGGAAACACAAATTATAATTTTTTTTATAAAAACTTGTATCATTAAATAGGAGAGAGAGACGGAAAAAAATGTTAATGATAAATATGAAAATAACATGTGACACCTCAAAACCTTTATTTATTAGTATGTATAGATTTTCCTTATTATTGAAAGACAAAGGAAATTGAATAGTAACTTTTTTTAATTTTTGTCTAACTTTTTTTTCACTTTCATACTTTGTATAATATACGTTTTTAACCCGTTTTATTTTTTAATTCTCTTTATTATTGAAAGACAAAGAAAATTGAATAGTAACTTTTTTTTATTTTTTGTCTAACTTTTTTTTTTCACCCACATACTTTGTATAATATACGTTTTTACGGTTTTTTTGATGATCTACATTACACGGGAAAAACGACCAAACTCCCGCCGCGAAGCACGGAAGGGAAAAAACTAGTTTTATTTATTTATTTATTTATATTGAAAGACCTTAACAATTGAATTGTAATATTTTTGATTTTTTTAATTTTTTCCAATTTTTTTTCACCCTCATACTTTGTATAATATACGTTTTTAACCCGTTTTATTTTCTAATGATTTCGTTTCTCTGTGATAACTTTCGCGTATTTACCTTTTTTTTTAAAACGGACCGTGATGCTGTCTTTAGTTTATTTTTGGTGCCGGTACGTATTGGTATTATCAGAGCCGGTATTGATATTGGCTTTCTATGCTTTCGACAAGCCAAAAACTAGTTTTTTAATATTAAACGTTAAATACTTACGCCCATTCAATCTAGAGAGAGCCTGAGCTCGAGTTTGAATTGTTAAATTACAGATAGCTCGAGTTCGAGCTCTGCTCATTTCAAACTCTATTTCTAAATCTCGAGCTAGGATCGTAAGTAGTTTTTTAAGCTCGAGTTCGGCTAATGTTTGCCTTGTTTATTATTTATTAATTAATTTTTATATATATATATGTAATTAACTTTGCATAATTGTTTTTAGTAATTTTATATATAATATAATATTATTTAGTTATTTTTAGCATAATTTTATATAACACTAATTGTTCTTATATAAATAAATATTTAAAATATTAAATAAAAAATATATAAATAATAGGCTAATTTAGACTCGTGTGCCAGCTCAAGCTCGATAAGTGAAGCTCGGGCTCTGACTCGTGTATTAGAGAAGCTTACTTTTAGGCTCTAGCTAGTTAAAGTTTGGGTTGATTGGAGCATTTAGTGAGCCAATCTCGAGTAGCGTACAAGCCGGCTTGACCCGTTTTACACCCCTGCACCCGTGCTACGATTGAGTGATCAGTAGGGACTAAGAATGTCATTTTTCATAGTTAAGAACCAAATTTACAATATAGACATTTCATAGTTAAAGAACCAAATTTGCAATATAGACATACCATTGTGACCGTGTGTGTAATTAACTCTTCCTTTATTAACAAAATATATATATATTGTATTTTTTAGGAAAAGGAAATAATAAATTAGATAGTTGCTACCAATATGGTATTTATTAAATGGCTTCAAAATTTTCTAAATAAAAGTTAGAATTATTAATATTACTAGTTTTACAAATCCTTTTTATAGACAAATATGTAGAGATCAATTAAATTTCGTCAGGAAAATATGACAAATATTATTATTTTTATTTTTATAAATTATAGTGATATCATATGCGCATTGAATTGAAATCCATTATTGAAACTGTAATATTGTTTTGCATCATTTATTGAATACAAAATTGACTAGATATGCGTCACTGGAGAATTTTTAGGCAAGAAAAGATTGCTTCAAACAAAATTGACCAGAAATCTAATTAAAAATGGTTGGAAATAACTATTTTAGAGACATTTAATGGAGAAATCAAAGGTTTTTTTAAAATTGGTTAGTAAAATAAATGCAAAATAGTGTACGTATAAGTACATTATGTGACTTTGATAAGGTGTTTTTTGACACATCCTTAGGGTTTCTTGAGAATTCAATCGTATAATTAAAGGATTTGATACACGGACGTCTTTATTTTTTTTCTTTAAACTCTACTATTAGTGAGATTAGATAATTTTGAAAATTGTATTTTGTGGGTCATTTAATTAAATTTAGAGTTACTTTGGTACATGCGACAAGAATGCATAACGAGTTTTTTATAGGGTAAACTGTTATTTTCATCCCTATGATTTGGTCAAAATTGCCACTTTAGTCCAATAATTTGTTTTCTTGTATCTGGGTCCTCGTGGTTATAAAATCTTGTCATTTTCATCCAGTCAGTTAACACCATCAATTTTTCTCAGTTAAATGAGGGGTATTTCAGTTCTTTTACATATTTGTTTTATTTCTTTATCTTTTTTTTACTCATTTTTTAATCATCTCCAATTTAACCTCTAATTTAATCATCCCCATGCTGCCCTTCTTCCTCTTTTCCCGACCAATTTCCGGCGACAACACTGGGACTAAAACCGTAGTTTACTCTTTTATTTCTAAAAGACTAGTTTAACCATTTTAGTCCAATAAAAACTTTTTTTAGTTTTTTGATTTTTTTTACTTCTTTAAAATCGTTTTTTAACTTTTTTAAAATCATTTTTTTTACTTTTTTAAAATTGTTTTTTTAGTTTTTTTTCCATAAAAACGTATCATATCTGAAACAGATCTGCGATGGACACAACAAAGATTAGAACCTGTTGGGTATAATTTTGAGACTAATGCTGTAGATCGAAATTACAGTATCGAAACTACTAGTTTCGGTTGAACATTTGTTCAATCGAAACTACGTAGTTTCGATACCTGTTTTTCATGCCCATTGGGCGGTAGCTTGGAAAACAAGGCACATGTGTTTGGCCTCCTATATATAGCAGATTATGTCCTATGAGTGAGTGTGTGTCTGTAGAGGGAATCACCACCCCAGGGGGAGCTCACCATGGGATGAGATAATTGTAGAGTGTGTAAGGAGCCTTTTAATTTTCATATCAATCAAAGAATCATACGTTTTATGCTCCAATTATCTGTTCTTTTCACTTTTATATATTTCTGTTCGTGTTTGTGATTCCCGCACCCGTCTCTACCATTTCTGATTCGAGAGTGATACCGGATCCAGAGATTCCGCCTCTCGATCCGGACAGTTTGAAGAATTTCTCCGCAGATCTGTGTCTACAGTTCTGCTCAGGACCTACAATTGGTATCAGAGCCATGGTGGCTCTTATTGCTCTCGAATCTGCTCGAAAATCAGAAAAAACCCGCCATTGAGACGTTAAACATGAAGAAATCGATGTGTAGCAGGTTCGTGACTGCTGTTCTACATTTCTACAGTCAAAATCTGAAGATGTAAGGCTCTTGAAGCATTTTTTAGACATGGATTGGGGGTATCGAAGTAGCTGAAGGTTGAAGATGGTCAATCGAAACTATATGGCGGCTGAACATTTTCTATTGAAACTACTGGTGTTGCCCTAAATCAGAAGTAGAAGACATCGAAACTAGGCTGTCGAAACTAGACTGTCGAAACTAGAGGGTATCGAAACTACTAGTTTCGGTTGAAGAATCTCTCTATCGAAACTTCTTGTTTCGATACTGTCTCTATCGAAACTAGCCTTGTTTCGACTGAAGTAGAGCCTATCGAAACTACAAGCATAACTGTCCAAGTACTTTCAAAAAAAAAAAAAAAAAAAAAAAACAGAGTTTTTTTTTTTTGGAAATTTTATTGGATAAATTTTTTAGCAGGATATTGCATAGAAGGAGGGGAGTTTTGGAAGAAAACTTGGAGACAGCCTTTTTCGGGTTTTTGAAAATTTCGTTTCTTCAGCAATATACACGATGTTCTGCCTGATTCAACCGTAATTCCTTTTATCAAAGTTCAAGTTTGGGCAGCGGGTAACAAAGTCAAGCATACTTGTGACAATCCGGATCATTAGTTATTGATTACATGGTGATTCGATCCCTTATCTTTTGCCTAGAAATAGGAGGGTCTACACTTCAGGGAGAGAATTACCACGAAAGACTTCAAATTATCAGCAGAGTTATGAAGATGCAAGACAAAGTGAGCCTTTGCTTGAAATTGACCTTTTTTTAGGGGGAGAGAAGGCAAAAGTTGATCAAGTGTTCGAGAATGTCAAGAATCCTTGTAGAAAGATGGTTATTTACTGCTAAATACTTGGGATTCAAACCTTTATCATTTGCCTACAAGATAGGAGGGTCTACACTTGAGGGGGAGAATCACAACGAAAGGCATTGGATCATCAGTCAATCTATGAAGACGAAAGACAAAGTGGGACAAGAATTGATAGCATCAGTCTAGAGGGAGATTGTTGGGTATAATTTTGAGACTAATGCTGTCAATTGAAATTACAGTATCGAAACTACTAGTTTTGGTTGAACTTTTGTTCAATCGAAACTACTAGTTTCGGTTGGACATTAGTTCAATCGAAACTAGGTAGTTTCGATACCTATTTTTCAGGCTCATTGGGCGGTGGCTTGAAAAACAAGGCACATGTGCTTGGCCTCCTATATATAGCAGATTATGCCCTATGAGTGAGTGTGTGTCTGTAGAGGGAATCACCACCTAGGGAGAGCTTACCCTGGGATGAGATAATTGTAGAGTGTGTGAGGAGCCTTTTAATTTTCATATCAATCAAAGAATCATACGTTTTATGCTACAATTATCTGTTCTTTTCACTTTTATATATTTCAGTTCGTGTTTGTGATTCCCGCACCCGTCTCTACCATTTCTGATTCGAGAGTGATACCGGATCCAGAGATTCTGCCTCTTGATCCGGACTGTTTGAAGAATTTCTCCGCAGATCTGTGTCTACAGTTCTGCTCAGGACCTACAGTTGGTATCAGAGCCATGGTGGCTCTTATTGCTCTCGAATCTGCTCGAAAATCAGAAAAAACCCGCCATTGAGACGTTAAATATGAAGAAATCGATGTGTAGCAGGATGGTGACTGCTGTTCTACATTTCCACTTTCAAAATCTGAAGATGTAAGGCTCTTGAAGCATTTTTCAGACCTGGATTGGGGGTATCGAAGTAGCTGAAGGTTGAAGATGGTCAATCGAAACTATGTGGCGGCTGAACATTTTCTATCGAAACTACTGGTATTGCCCTAAATCAGAAGTAGAAGACATCGAAACTAGGCTGTCGAAACTATAGGGTATCGAAACTACTAGTTTCGGTTGAAGAATCTCTCTATCGAAACTTCTTGTTTCGATACTGTCTCTATCGAAACTAGCCTTGTTTCGACTGAAGTAGAGCCTATCGAAACTACAGGCAGAACTGTCCAAGTACTTTCTAAAAAAAAATGAGTTTTTTTTTTTTTGGAAATTTTCTTGGATAAATTTTTTAACAGGATATTGCATAGAAGGAAGGGAGTTTTGGAAGAAAACTTGGAGACAGCCTTTTTCGGGTTTTTGAAAATTTCGTTTCTTCGGCAATATACATGATGTTCTGCATGATTCAGCCGTAATTCCTTTGATCAAAGTTCAAGTTTGGGCAGCGGGTAACAAAGTCAAGCATACTTGTCACAAACCGGATCATTAGTTGTTGATTACATGGTGATTCGATCCCTTATCTTTTGCCTAGAAATAGGAGGGTCTACACTTCAGGGGGAGAATTACCCCGAAAGACTTCAAATTATCAGCAGAGTTATGAAGATGCAAGACAAAGTGAGCCTTTGCTTGAAATTGACCTTTTTTTAGGGGGAGAGAAGGCAAAAGTTGATCAAGTGTTCGAGAATGTCAAGAATCCTTGTAGAAAGATGGTTATTTACTGCTAAATACTTGGGATTCAAACCTTTATCATTTGCCTACAAGATAGGAGGGTCTACACTTGAGGGGGAGAATCACAACGAAAGGCATTGGATCATCAGTCAATCTATGAAGACGAAAGACAGAGTCGGACAAGAATTGATAGCATCAGTCTAGAGGGAGATTGTTGGGTATAATTTTGAGACTGATGCTGTCAATCGAAATTACAGTATCGAAACTACTAGTTTCGGTTGAACTTTTGTTCAATCGAAATTACTAGTTTCGATTCCTATTTTTCAGGCCCATTGGGCGGTGGCTTGGAAAACAAGGCACATGTGCTTGGCCTTCTATATATAGCAGATTATGCCCTAGGAGTGAGTGTGTGTCTGTAGAGGGAATCACCACCCCAGGGGGCGCTCACCCTGGGATGAGATAATTGTAGAGTGTGTGAGGAGCCTTTTAATTTTCATATCAATCAAAGAATCATACGTTTTATGCTCCAACTATATGTTCTTTTCACTTTTATATATTTCTGTTCGTGTTTGTGATTCCCGCACCCGTCTCTTCCATTTCTGATTCGAGAGTGATACCGGATCCAGAGATTCCGCCTCTCGATCCGGACTGTTTGAAGAATTTCTCCGCAGATCTGTGTCTACAGTTCTGCTCAGGACCTACAGAACCTGTTTTGTGGGGATGGAAACGGTGGTGAAAGTGAGGTAGAAACAAGCGACGGTGGTGTTCCAGTGGTGGTCGCCGGAAATTGGTCAGGAAAAGAGGAAGAAGGCCTGTAAGGGGACGATTAAATTAGAGGTTAAATTGAGGATGATTAAAAATGAGAGTAAAAAAGATAAAGAAATAAAACAAATAGTAAAACGACTGAAATACCCCTCATTTAATTGAGAAAAATGGATGGTGTTAGCTGATTGGATGAAAATGGCAATATTTTAAAACCACGAGGACTCAGATACAAGAAAACAAACTATTGAACTAAAGTGACAATTTTGACCAAAACACAGGGACGAAAATAGCAGTTTACTCATTCTTTTTTATAATTTGTTTTCAGAAATTACATATATGATTATTACGGTTTAGTTACGAGTAATACGTTTGATACTTTTCACTTTTTTGACAACCAAAAATTATTACTTACTGACTAGCTTGGTTTTAAAAAGCGCGTCTAGGTGCGAGGCGACCTAAGGCGCAAGGGACAACACTTTTGGTGATTTAAGACGCATGCAAACATTTTGTGAAAAAATGCCTTAAGGTGTAGCTGAGGCGCACGATTTATGTATCTGAGTCTTTTTTGTGCAGCAAAATGTTGTACAGCAAGCTTTTTAGGTTGTACATGTGGTTAATTTACATGTTAAAAAATATTTAAAGCTTATTATAGATAATTTTTTAGTATGGGATGCTAAAAACCTATGATATATATATATATATATATATATAATTATATAATCGTGCGCCTCGCGTACGAAAAGGTCACCGGTTTTGCACTTTGCGCCTCAGTTTTAGACCCTGTCATTTTTGTGCGCTTCTCGCATTTTAAAACCAAGCTAACTAGTAAGAAGCTAGAGAGAAGAAAAAACAAGATTATTAAAAAAAAGTAATGGATTTTGCAACCAATCCACCCATACAAGTTTTACTTTACTATTCATGTTATCAAACAACAAGTAAGAATAACCAACAATGGAATCAAAAACTGTCTCTAGTGGTTTATTTATGTTCTTGAATGTAGAATCATTCTGATGCCTTCAAATAACCCACCTAGTAGTTAAGGCAATAATTTCAATCAATAACTGCTTACTCTTAGAAACCACCATTGAATCAATCCAATATGAGATCGTCAGAGGAGTTTGTAAACTTACAAGTTACCACTGCCTTCGGGACTAAGCCAACCTCGACAAGCATCGTTCAATTTAATCATTTCCTGAAAACATTTGAATATGAACGTCAGCAATGAGCTGGTGAATACTTTATGACACAAAAATTCTTTATTAAACGACAAAACAGTTGATTAAATAATTAATCATATCTTTCGAAGGTATGGAGCCAACACATTGCTACGTCCCTTTATATTGCGTATACATTGGTCACATACTCGTGGGATGCGTGGATTTGTGGGTCCCCTGTCTTACAGAATCACTCGACTTAATATGTGCCAACTCTGCCTGGCCGTATATTCCCGGTGCAAGTATAAACATTTAATCAAACTTTACATATACATGTAAGTGTGTAACAGTCACCCATTGGGTTATATCCATAGCCAACCCCACAAGATGGTATGCATTAAGTATTTAGTTTCGTGTTTTGCCTTTTTCGTACACTTAAATAGTTTGATCACCTCGTGAAAGTGTTTTGAAATACATTCACGATGTCAAGCTGTATTTAGGACTCGTATTTGTGATGTAAAATTGTATCCATCTTGGTTGCTGTTGAAAGATAGTAAACTTAGTGCTAAGCAGCTCCATAAGTAGAGTCTTAGGGCTTCAGCACCTTATCTTGTACTTCTACTCGATCCTCGGGTTTCTTCGGCTATAAACGCTCGAGTGCGGTTGATAAGAGAAGTTCAGTCGAACTCGAAGAGTGGCTCGGGGGTCGGGGGAAGCAGAGGGAACTCGCACCCGTAGCGGACCGTTCTCCAGGTTGTTAGGAGTCCCCTACTGCCCCGCAATACACGCATGCGTGACACGTGTCAGCGTTGCAGTGCATGTGCACCACATGTTCATAGCGGACTGTGTGGGCACACCTTATCGGTCCGCCAAGATCTACAGGTCAGTAGGGCTTACGCATACCCTACACGTGTCGATGACACATGTCAAGTATAGAGGCTGCCTAGGGAGGCCCGTAGCGAACCGTTAGCTGGACCCTGGCGGCCCGCCAGCCAAGTCCACCTGTAGCGGATGTTACTGCTGTGATGTTGGTCCGCCAAGGCTCAGACGGGGAAATTCACTTAACACTCGTAGCGGACCGTTAGCATGTGGGTAGCGGTCCGCCACCCTTTGAATTTCTATTTTCTCGGTTTTTCTTCCTTGTTGTTTGGGCTTTGTCATTCTAGTCCTTACACTTTCATTCTTATGCACATTTAGGACGAAAATTTAGCAAGTGTTACAACAGTTAGGTTTTGGTTTAATTTTACAGTTTAGACTTATTATTCGTTTGTCATTAAAAAACAATAAATACGATTAGAATAAAGAAGCCACAATGTTTATGCAATTAACACTTAAAAGCCCAACTCTATGTATTGTATTGTTAATTAAAACCAAATCATGTGTATAGTTCAACGTAAATAATTAAAAGACTGATAAAATATAAAAAGTTACTTACCCAAATTACGATCCATATCACTTCACTTTTTCGAGCTGTTTTAACATAAACCGTAAATCAAACCGTTCGTCACAATTTGAATATTCATAAACCAACCGACCAAAGAATTTTAAAACAAACAGTAAAAACAACCAATAATTGGTTCAAATGATTACAGGGTTTAAAACTGAATACAGACCTTTACAACAAGCTAAGTATCACGGAGCGTAGGGGTGTGCAAACCTTAACCGTTAATCAAAATTAACCGATAACTTAACTGTCACCGAACCGAATTAACCGATAACTTAACTGTCACCGAACCGAATTAATCGATGATTATGGTTAAGTTTCTTTGATTAACCGATCAACTAGTTATGGTTATGATCAGGGCCGGTCCTGAGGATTTAAGTGCCTCGGCCGAGATGGAAAAAAAGTCCCATACGAACAAAATATATAAACTAATTTTTTTTAAACGACGATTAACGTAAAAAGCACAGCAGCAATTCGCCTTTTTTTTTAAAAAAAAAGCCTTTGATATTGGGTTTTAAGTTTAAACTAGAAATTTTGCCCCGCGCTTCGCGGCGAAAGACGGACCTTAAATGGTTGAGGCGGTGTTATTAACGTGGCTAAGTAAAGAAAAAAGATTTGTGGTTAAATACATAAAAAAATGTATGAAGTTACGACGGCTTGGTTGTGGAGATCGAAACATACATAAAAGACATTTATATAACGGTATTGATGTTTTTCAATCGGTGTCTGTCTCAGTCTCATTGGTTTTTAATAAAAAAAATTGACCAGAACAATAGTAATTTAATAGAATAAAAGTCAAAAGGAAAAAAGGAAAAAAGAAATGTATGAAGTAATTTAATAGAATAAAAGTCAAAAGGAAAAAAAAAATGGTATATAAAGGGGATGGAAACAGTGACCTTCAATTTCAATACCATAGCACTTACCAACTCCTCTAACACAATCTTTGATTTTTAATATGAGAATAAAAATATTTAAGCACTAATACTTTCCAGAAAAAGAAAAAAAAAATTGACCGGAACAATAGTAATGAACCACGTGGCCTGCGATGGGAGGCTCACCGACCATGCAAAATGTAGTTTAATAAATGGGTTCAACCATTATAAAGATTAAAAATGTCTAACCATTATAAAAATTAAAAGTACGCAACCATTATAAAAATTAAAAGGGCCCAACCATTATAAAAATTGTCCAATATATTTTTAAAGTTTTATAAAAAGAACCAAATATATAAAACCGGCCTCGTAAAAAATTTAGGCTCATGAAAAAACGGGCCCTGGCCGACGGCCCAGCTTGGCCTACCCTGGTTATGATTATAGAAGAGATCATAGCAACCATAACGAATTTTACACACCCCTGCCAAGGAGATCGGCAGGACCGTTTCCGGTCTCCTATTTTGGTCTTTAAAGTAGGTTTCCGGTCAAAGAGTGACCTGTTTTGTTAAGTTTTACCTTGTCATTTTGGTGAGTCGTGTGGGCCCCACCCTTGATGCATTCACATTCATAACAGAATTCTAGTCAAGAATGACTAATGACTAACGACTCATTAAACGCTTATGATAGTAAACTACAAATAATCCCATGGTATGCCTAAAGATTCTTACTCTCTAAAACATATATTCGTATAACAGATATGATAAATCTTTTAAAATGACAAATTTACCTTATTTTAAGTGTTTAATTTGAAAAGGTTTGTAATGATTTTATTTTATTCTTCCTATAAACAATGTTTTTTTTTTCATTTAGTTATAGTTTTTTTTTTTAATTATTTCTTTATATATTTAATATATATAAGGGACATGTTCAATTGAGAACCAAAATTTTGACAAGAAGCAAAAGATCCATTCATTTCTATACAAATGTAAGGATGCATGTATGCATTTTTACATATATAAAGTAAGGATGCATGTACGCATTTGTGTAGAAATGTATGGTTCTTTTGGTTCTCGTCAAAATTATGGTTCTCAATTGAACATGCCTATATATATATATATATATAGGGGATGTATCAAATGAAAACCCTTACTTATTATGAAAACCCATAAACCCTTTCCTAACCATTCATTAAAAAACTCATTAATTCATATGTGACTCATAATTTAAAGACAATAAAATAATACATTTTCAATTTTTAAAATTCATAAAATACCTCAAAATGGTAAATGGGTAAACTTACATCCTTTATTTAGCAAAATAACTCTTTATTTCTCTCTCTCCCCTCTTTCTCTCTGTATATTTCCAGGTCTACCTAAATACTGAAGAACAAATGTTGACTTTAGGGTTTCTTTACACAGTTTACACTTGTGTAAAAAATCAAAATACGCAGTTTACACACTTTTTACAGATTTGTATATTAGATTAGGATCTGTAAAATCAAATACACAAGAAAAAAACTCTTTTTGACATATAAATTCAGTGTACACTTTTATAAAAGAACCTGAAATCTTTGACAACAAGAAAAAAACATGATTTTTACTCTCTCACAGTTCATTTACACTTGTGTAAAAATCACATATATACCGGTAAATTCAGTTTACACAAGTGTAAATTCAGTTTACTAAGTCGTATTACACATGTGAAAATATAAAAAACACATGTGTAAATATCAAAAACACATATGTACATATAAAAATCACATGTGTAATAACCCAATACACATGTGTAAAACCCATATATAAAAAAAATATATACAAACAAGATCTGGTTTTGTTTTTTTGGATATATTGAGCCACTGACCCACGTCTCTACAAAATTATCTACACAATTTAAACCTTTTTTTTCATTTAAGCATTTCAACGAACATCTGGTCTTCATTAGACAAAGGGACTTCAAAATCAACTTTTAACATAACATTCATATGCTTTACCTCGGTTCAATGGTAGAAACAGAAGGACCGACCCATATTCGTGACCTAGAAACAGATGTATCTTGTACCTCGGTGCAATGGCTGAAACAGACGGACTGACTCAGACCTAGAAACATATGTATCTTGTACCGACCCACACCGAGAAACAGGCGGATGAATCTTGTGCCTTTGTTTGCAACTTCAATGGAATAAACACCACCAAAACAGATGAATCTTATACCTCTGTTTGCAGCTTTAATGGGGGGTGCTCTGGTTCTCGCTAGTGACAGAGAAGGATACATTGTTGCTGTCCAAAACCACCAATAAGGAGATCCATGAAGCATCAGACGGACCGAATCTATTGTCCGAGTAGAATGAGAAGGAGAACAACCGATGGTGGCGGCGATTTTCATGAAACCTCAGGCGGTGGTGGTCCCAGCAGATAGAGAAGGCGCTTAGCCGTCGCAGGGAACAAACCGGGAAACCTAGTCGCCGTCGATTTCCTGTTCCCGTGAACCAAACCGGGAACCCTAGCCGCCGTCGATTCCAGATTTGGTATATATGTAACATCCCGGTTTTTCGTTCAGAAAACGGGTATGCAATTTTTTGTAAATAAAGGTTCTCGAATACAGGAGACTTAACGGGAGTCGTTTGATAAATAAATGTAGAAGGGGTGGCGAGTAAATAATGGGACTTAGAGGGGTTGTTACTAAAATTTTGAGTCAGGCCAAATGTGCGTAAGGGCCGAAGCCCGGTCCACGGATTGTGAACCCTTTAGGTTCACGGCGCAAGGGGAGAGTCCCCACTTGTTGTGTGCGGCCGTCGAGAGCAAGAAGGAAGAGGAGGGGGTCATTTTCGCGAGTTCATGAAGATCTCTAGGTAAGAAACTCGAAACCCATATGTCACACCCTGAAATTCCACAACGGGTTACCCGCGGGTTGTGACTGTCAAGGATCATCAGTCCCAGTCATTTCGAACGACCTCTAACTGGTTTTCGAAAAGGCATTCCGTTTGAACATCATACAAAATTAAATAGTAATACAGAGTTTGAAAATGCGGAATGTAAAGTGCGGAAGCAAAAGTAATGTTGCAAAATACAGAAGCATGACTAATTAGGTTCCCATAAACCTAAGCTTCTAAATGAAAACATGATGTGGGACTCTTGGAGTGCAATCCTAGTCCATGCATGAATGCTTAGCGACCTGAGATAAACATGCTTAAAGTGTCAACACAGGGTTGGTGAGTTCACAGGTTTAAGTAACAGAAACAGAAATGAAAACAGTGTAACAGTACGCATGTATACTATTGATTCGATTGTTGATCAGACAATAAACATTAACTATATAAGCAACACCGAAACCGAAGCTCAACGAAGGAATGCAGAAACTAGCATTTTGCCTCTTACGTGCCCAGCACGCAATGGATTAGGTCAATTATGCACCCGTTTGACTCCCAGTCAGAGTTAGCGCGACTAACCCGGGTGGGGGTTGTTAAACCCAATAGTACTATTCATGAATCACCTCGCTTTGTGTAATAATTAACGGTTCGAATATGAGAGGACTTTATGTGCGGGAAATGCACCCACTTATATAAATTAAAGCGAAATCAAAGTAATTGTCATACGACTAAGTAAGAAAATGGTTTAGCATGTATCTCCCCCAAATGGAAAAGTAAGTAAAATGGGGCCGTGAAAACTCACCTGGAAATGCGGTGAATGAGAAATGAAAGCAACAAGAGAAATCGAGTAACTCCGGGTAACCGACCTAACCGAGCCCTAAGAATTAATAAGGCTATAAGGTCTATGAAAGTAAACATGGTTTATGTAACCCCATTCCTCCAAACGACTCAACATTAAAAGGTTACATTGACGTTTTGAAAAGGTTTGACCAAAGTTGACCGAGGTTTGACCGAGGTTTGACCAACTTTGACCAAGGTTTGACCAACTTTGACCAAGTTTGACTAATGTTGACTAATGTTGACCAATGTTGACTAGTGTTGACCAATGTTGACCAATGTTGACCAAGTTTGACCAATGTTGACTAATGTTGACCAATGTTGACTAGTGTTGACCAATGTTGACTCATATTGAAGTTATGTATAAACACCACACAAGTAACATATAAGTTGTAAACATGTAACACATAAGCATCATACAAGTTATACATGTGTAGCACAAGTAGCATATAAGTTGTACATGTGTGACACGTAAGGAACATACAAGTTGTACCTAAGTAATGTATAAGTAACACCTTGTGACATAACATACATGCTTCAACTAGTTGCATAAGAAATTAACATGTTATAAGTGACATAGCATTTGCACCTCTTAATGGCATATTTCATACACATAATTCATGTCATCATATTAATAACCTATTAGTACCATTTCCATTCTTTTAAACAAGTAGCATAACATGTCATTGCAATTTCATATTTCTTAACATAACAAAGTTTCCATTTTTGATAATTAGGGTTTTAGTGCATCTAAGGTGTCATAGCTCAAACAAACAAGTTGTACATGGAATTGTACTAGTAACATACTAGTAACATGATTCTATGCATTTACTTTCTATTTCAAGCAAATATGAAGGTTCTCTACAAATAAAGTTTCCTTATTTAGCAAGGTTCGCCAAAACATGTCATAACACAACTCCGAATTACATATTCTTGCATAAATCATCTATTCATATGATAATGAAGCCATATAACCTACTTTAAACATTTATAGGCCACACATACAAAATATGAACAATTAAAGTTTCCTTTTTGGGAAAGTGGTCCAAACGACCCTTTTGCACATGTGTAACTTCAAATAACTCTTTTTACTACTTTAATATATATTATAGAACTATAATATCCACTTTTTACCCATTAGAAACTCAAAACACAAAATATACAAAATTAAAGTTTCCTTATATAGTAAGTTACCATAATCTAGTAAAAAAAACGACATTTCAACCAAAAAATCATATTTCCCATCTATTCTAACATTACTAGAGTCATACAAACCATCAAACATATTATATACACATTTCTACTAAAACTCAAACAATAAAGTTTCCATAAATAGAAACGAGCAAGAAACAACCTAAACTAGCATATGAAAACATAAAATGTGCATATATGCATCAACAACTCTTTTATTATGAAAACCTTTGATTAAAACATGGATTTAAACACTTGTAACCAAGATTTTTGTTTGGATGGATGGTCCATGACCATGTGGTCGAAAATATTAAAGAAACCATGGATTAAAACACTTACAATGAAGGTATGATGATGAAATGGAGATGATGGAAGCTTGAAACACCTTGGATTCACCTTGAATGCACTTAGAACACTCGAATGGAGAACCAAAGATTGAAAAAGGGTGGAGGCTGGTATGATATGGTGGCTGGACGAAAATGAGGAGGAGGGAGGATTAGGTTTAGGGTTTTTGTTGTAAAAATGGTTTAAGGGGGTTTAAGGGTGCTTTTAGTAAATGGGTTTTGGGCTTTTCCATTCTTTCAAGGCATTTATTAAACATTTGGGCTCCTAATGTGGGTTACTAATTAAAATATCTGAATTATTTAAGCCCAAGTATAAGACCATCATTTTTATAAAAATCCAATTTAGTGTTGTTGGCACATATCGCGTATCCGCTTAAAACGCGTTAAAATAAAAGTTACTCTAAAAATTCCGGAAAAATTCACATAAGCATGAAATATTAAATCACAGTATTACATATAATTTTTGCACACAAATTATATGTCTAAATATTATTTCTAAAATTCACCAACGTTCGTGTGACAGGACGCGTGTGTGACCCGATAATCCGTCCGATTACCGATGCATGTAATGAAATGAAACAAATGACCTTGTTATATGAAATGTGTACTTAATTATCCTATAATTAAGTATGATGCAAGTGTAATCACGTGAATTCAAGTAATAGTCGGGTATGGATATTAACCTGAATTTGCCGGGTGTCACATACTCCCCCTGTTAAAAGGAATTTCGTCCCGAAATTCAGTTCGTGTCACTGATAGACGGTGTAGTTTTGAACAAGTGAGGGTATTTACGCTTGAATTGATCCTCGCGCTCCCAAGTGAACTCTGGTCCGCGTCTAGAATTCCAACGAACCTTAACTATGGGAATGCGGCTTTGTTTTAACTGTTGACCTCGCGGTCCATGATCTCGACTGGTTCTTCGACGAAGTGAAGCTGATCGTCTATTTGAATCTCCTCCAATGGTATGACTAGTGTCTCGTCTGACAAGCACTTCTTCAGATTTGACACGTGAAACACGTCATGAACGCCACTGAGGGTTTCTGGTAGGTTGAGTTTGTAAGCAACAGGACCAATCCTTTTCAGAATCTCGAAAGGTCCAATGTAACGAGGATTAAGCTTTCCACGCTTGCCGAAACGTATCACTCCTTTCCATGGCGAGACTTTCAGTAGTACCTTGTCTCCCACTTGAAATTCTAATGGTTTGCGTCTCACGTCAGCGTAACTCTTTTGACGATCACGCGCGGCAATCTTCTCTGTAGTTTCATGAATAACTTCTGGACCTGTGAGTTGGCTATCTCCCACTTCTGTCCAGCAAATCGGCGATCTACACTTTCGTCCGTAAAGTGCTTCGAATGGTGCAGCCTTAATGCTAGTGTGGTAGCTGTTGTTGTATGAAAATTCGACCAACGGTAGATGGGCATCCCATCCGTTCCCAAAGTCAACCACACAAGCTCTGAGCATGTCCTCCAGGGTCTGGATGGTCCTTTCACTTTGACCGTCCGTCTGGGGGTGGTATGCAGTACTCATATCTAGCCGAGTACCCAAGGCTTTCTATAAGGATTGCCAGAATCGGGATGTGAATCGACTATCCCTATCTGAAATGATGGAGATTGGCACTCCATGTCTTGTGACTACTTCCTTTAAGTAAGTTCTGGTTAGTTTCTCCATCTTGTCCGTTTCTTTAATGGGAAGGAAGTGCGCAGATTTGGTTAGTCTGTCGACAATTACCCAGATTGTGTCACAGCCATTAGAGGCCCTGGGCAATTTCGTGATGAAGTCCATTGAAATCTGTTCCCACTTCCACTGTGGGATCTCTGGTTGTTGGAGTAACCCTGATGGTTTCTGATACTCTACCTTGACCTTAGCACAGGTCAAGCATTTACTGACGTAGGTAGCAATTTCGGCTTTCATGTTAGGCCACCAATAATGTTCCTTGAGGTCATGGTACATCTTGTCAGCACCGGGGTGGATCGAGTACCTGGACTTGTGTGCCTCGTCCATCACCAGATCCCTTAGATCCCCAAAGCTTGGTACCCAAATCCGATCCATGAAATAACGGATGTCATCGGATTTGACCTCAAACTGCTTGTCCATACCACGTAAGGACTCATGGCATAGGTTTACCTCCTTGATTGCTTCGAGTTGGGCGTCGCGGATTTGCATGGGTAAGTTCGTGTGGATGGTCAACTGTAACGCCCGCACTCGTCGCGGTTTGGGTTGATCCTTCCTGCTCAAGGCATCAGCCACGACGTTTGCCTTTCCGGGATGGTAACGGATAGCGCAGTCGTAGTCGTTTAGCAATTCGACCCATCGACGTTGCCTCATGTTAAGTTCCTTCTGATCGAAGATGTGTTGAAGGCTTTTGTGATCGGTGAAAATTGTGCACTTCGTGCCATACAAGTAGTGCCTCCAGATCTTGAGTGCAAATACTACCGCTCCCAGTTCCAAATCGTGGGTAGTGTAGTTTTTCTCGTGCACTTTCAGTTGTCGAGAAGCATAGGCTATGACCTTCTCCCTTTGCATTAACACGCACCCGAGCCCTTGATGTGACGCATCGCAGTACACCACGAAATCGTCTGTTCCTTCTGGTAACGATAGGATCGGCGCGCTGCAAAGTTTCTGTTTGAGTAATTGAAAAGCGGTTTCTGCCTTGTCGTTCCATTCGTATTTCTTATCCTTGTGTGTCAGTGTGGTGAGAGGTTGGGCTATCTTAGAGAAATTTTCGATGAATCGTCGATAGTAGCCCGCAAGGCCTAAGAACTGTCGTACCTCAGTCGTAGTCTTAGGTGCTTCCCAATTCTTAATCGCCTCGATTTTGGATGGGTCAACATGTATGCCTTTCTCGTTGACCACGTGTCCAAGGAACTGTACTTCGCGAATCCAGAAGTCGCATTTCGAGAACTTGGCGTACAATTTCTCGGCTTTCAGCAACTCCATAATTAACTTCAAATGCTCGGCATGTTCCTCTTTGTTCTGTGAGTATATCAGGATATCGTCTATGAACACAATCACAAACTTGTCCAAGTAGGGCTTGCACACTCGGTTCATGAGGTCCATGAATACCGCCGGTGCATTGGTTAACCCAAATGGCATGACCATGAACTCGTAGTGACCGTAACGAGTTCGGAAGGCGGTCTTTGGAATATTGTCTTCCTGAATCCTTAGCTGGTGGTATCCCGACCGTAGATCGATCTTTGAGTAATAGCTCGACCCTTGCAATTGATCGAATAGGTCATCGATCCTTGGTAGTGGATATCGGTTCTTGATCGTTACCTTGTTCAGTTCTCTGTAATCGATACACATACGGAATGATCCGTCCTTCTTCTTAACGAACAAGACTGGTGCTCCCCAAGGCGAGAAGCTTGGTCTGATGAAGCCTTTGTCTAACAGTTCCTGTAATTGGTTAGACAATTCATGCATTTCCGATGGTGCCAGTCGGTAAGGTGACCTTGCTATCGGAGCAGCTCCGGGTGTGAGATCAATCCGAAACTCTACTTGTCGCTGCGGTGGAAGTCCGGGCAAGTCGTCGGGAAATACCTCCGGATAGTCTCGGACGATCGGTATGTCTTTAATCTTCCTTTCTCCTTCTTTCTTTTCCGTCACGTGTGCTAGGATCGCGTGATAGCCCTTCCGCAAGTACTTTCGGGCTTTCATGCAGGTAATGATCCTTAACGTAGCACCACTCTGTTCTCCTTGAATGGTCAGTGTTTCTCCACCCGACAGTGGAATGCGGACTATCTTCTCGTGACAAACGATTTCGGCTCGGTTCCTGGACAACCAGTCCATACCGACTACTATGTCGAAGCTTCCCAACGTTACTGGCAATAGGTCTATAGTGAAAGGATGATCGGCTAGTGTTAAGACACAACCTGGAATTACTTGTTCTGTCTCTATTAGCTTACCATCTGCTAGCTCTACCGTGTATAAGTAATCTAAGGCGATGGGAGTAATCCCAAGTAATGAGCTAAACTCAGTGGATACAAAACTCTTATCGGCACCCGTGTCAAATAAGATAGAAGCATAGCAGTTGTTTACGAGAAACGTACCAGTAACAATGTTGGGATCCTGCCTAGCCTCGCCGGCTCCAATGACAAATGCTCTGCCCGAGTGTTTGTATTTCCAGGTTTCCGGTTCTTTGGGCAGTCTCTGCGGAAATGTCCGGGATCACCGCACCCGAAACATCCGCGGTTTCCCCCGCCAGCCGGGGCTTGTTCAACTGATCGGCAGCTCTGGGCAGTGTGTCTAAAACGTTTACACTTCTGGCACCGAGAATCTTCACAAGTACCATTGTGGTGAAACTGGCACTTGTTGCACTTAGGTAGGGTTCCAGTGTATGTCCCTCTTGGCCTTTTATCCGGTTGGTTAGCCACAAACACCCGGGCCGGTTCCTGCTTCTTCTGGTTACTAGGCACATAGGACTTGGCAGGAGCATTTTCCCACTTTCTCTTGTTGTCAAAGGTTTTCACAAAACTTTCTTTCTTGTTGAACAGTCCCTGACGGACTGCCTGATCCGTGAGATTATGAGCCAGCCTCACTGTGTTGTGGATAATTGTGGGTTCTGTAGAAGTAACCATGCTTTGTATTTGAGGTGCCAAACCCCAAATGTACCGCTCAATTCGTTTGTACTCCGGTGTAACCATGTGCGGTAGTAGTCTTGCTAAATCGTGAAATCTTGCGGTATATCCCGCGATGTCAGCACCCTCCATCCTTAGGTTCCAAAACTCCTGTTCTAACTTTTGGAGTTCGTTACGAGGACAGTACTCCTCTTTCAACATTTCCTTGAATTCCTCCCAAGGAATGGCGTTCGCATTATCCAGGCCCAGAGTCTGGATATAAGAGTTCCACCAGGAGAGGGCTTGGCCCTCGAGAGTCCCAGCTCCGTACATGACTCTGTTCTCCATTGTGCATTGGCTCATACTGAAGACTGATTCGATCTTTTCTATCCATCGTAGCAGTCCCACTGCTCCTTCCGTCCCGGTAAATGTATGCGGCTTGCAATCCATAAAGGATTTGTAGGTGCAAGCCTTTGTTCCATGCCCAGTTCCTGTGTGTCAATGATAGAGCGTAATTAGGTTAAATTTTTCCCGAGGTAGGGCTATGTTACTTGCAGTATATACTATTTCCGGTTTGTACTATACCTCTGCTCTCGCCGTGGCCTCCCGATCCTCCACTGGATCGATTGGCTTCGTGGTTAGCGAGTGCATCTGCCACGCGTTGGGCGATAAGGGCTTCAATTTGGGCAGTGGTCATGGAACTGGTGCCTTCTCCTGAGTTGCGGGGTGTCTTCCTTGGCGGCATGTTTCTTTATAATCATAATGATAACAAAGGTTAGATATTGCGTAATAAATAACAATCAACACACGTGCATAAGACAACACACAACAATCAACAATAAATCAACCATGCAATATAATCTAAAGACAACCACTTGATAAATAAGTTGTACCAAATACAAAGTATTTTTCAGGAGTAAACACTCCTCCAAAACAAGTAATATCTCAAAAATATTGCGTGAGCACAGCCCGCTCACGATAGGCTAATCAACTGGGTGGTGTAACAGTACCACTCTGCAAGAAGGTAAAAAGTAACAAGGCACAGAGAATCATCAGAACCCTGGCGGGTTCCAACTCCTCTCTGACCGTGTTAGCCGTAAGCTCTGCTGCTAAGGCTGTAGAGTCAGCAAGTGAGGCTCGATGCTCGGCTACTGCTGCTCGCTGGTGTGCCATCCCCAACTGCTCCTCAGTCTGCTGGAGGCGGCTGGATAGTGCAGTGATCCTATCCGTCTCTCTCTGGCGATCCTCAAGTAGTCCTGCTACCTGCCCCTGTAATGCCTGTAGTGCAGTCTCAGTAGCTGTGGCCCTCTGTTCTGCCTCCCGAGCCTTTTCTTCTGCGGCCTCGATCCGGTCTCGTACTATCAGTAGTGCCTGGTCAGTCAAAGCAAGTTCGTCCTGAAGGGACGATATATCAGCATCATGTAACTTGCTGCGCGTCGCAAGTATTGGTAGCACCTCCCGGGTAGGCCGGAGCCAATAGGGTGGTGGATAGGATGGTCCAGATGACTCTCCTGTAGATGAGGTGTCTGATGATGCAATCCGGGCCCTTTTGGCTGATGGTCCAGCAATGTCAGGGGAGTGGGCTGGTCGCTTTCCTCTGCGAATGTTCTTCTTCCGAGCTGTGAGTTTGGTCTTCGCTCCCACCGGTGCAAGTAATGGTGATGGCGGCGTCGGGTCCGCCAGACGAGGTGGTGAAGGTAGTATGGAGCCGTCGTCGGACGATGAGTCCCCGTGTAGTACGGAGTAGGGCACCGTCTCGCCCGAGTCGCTCCCCTCGCCGGCGTCTCCGACACCTTCGGGGGCTGGTGCGTCGTCTTCCTCCTCCTCTAGATCCTCCTCAGGATCCTCCTCCGGGTCCTCCTCAGGATCCTCCTCAGGATCCTCCTCGGGATCCTCTTCAGAATCCAACTCTACAAGATCCACTGAGTCATGTGTCTGCTCCTCATCCGTGGATGAGTGGGGTGATGAAGGTGGGGTGAGTGGCTCCACTGATGATGATGGGGTAGCCGGTGTGTACTCCTCAGAGTCCGAGATCACAATGGGGTCCGATGAGGTCGACATCCTGTAACAAGTCAATATCCAGTAATCCATTGTATTCATGTATGAAAATGCATGTATGATGTGATGTGAACTATGTGAGCCTACAGTTATAGTCTAAGCATACTAAATGCAACTTAGTTCTCTATAACCAGGGCTCTGATACCAATCTGTCACACCCTGAAATTCCACAGCGGGTTACCCGCGGGTTGTGACTGTCAAGGATCATCAGTCCCGGTCATTTCGAACGACCTCTAACTAGTTTTCGAAAAGGCATTCCGTTTGAACATCATACAAAATTAAATAGTAATACAGAGTTTGAAAATGCGGAATGTAAAGTGCGGAAGCAAAAGTAATGTTGCAAAATACAGAAGCATGACTAATTAGGTTCCCATAAACCTAAGCTTCTAAATGAAAACATGCTGTGGGACTCTTGGAGTGCAATCCTAGTCCATGCATGAATGCTTAGCGACCTGAGATAAACATGCTTAAAGTGTCAACACAGGGTTGGTGAGTTCACAGGTTTAAGTAACAGAAACAGAAATGAAAACAGTGTAACAGTACGCATGTATACTATTGATTCGATTGTTGATCAGACAATAAACATTAACTATATAAGCAACACCGAAACCGAAGCTCAACGAAGGAATGCAGAAACTAGCATTTTGCCTCTTACGTGCCCAGCACGCAATGGATTAGGTCAATTATGCACCCGTTTGACTCCCAGTCAGAGTTAGCGCGACTAACCCGGGTGGGGGTTGTTAAACCCAATAGTACTATTCATGAATCACCTCGCTTTGTGTAATAATTAACGGTTCGAATATGAGAGGACTTTATGTGCGGGAAATGCACCCACTTATATAAATTAAAGCGAAATCAAAGTAATTGTCATACGACTAAGTAAGAAAATGGTTTAGCATGTATCTCCCCCAAATGGAAAAGTAAGTAAAATGGGGCCGTGAAAACTCACCTGGAAATGCGGTGAATGACAAATGAAAGCAACAAGAGAAATCGAGTAACTCCGGGTAACCGACCTAACCGAGCCCTAAGAATTAATAAGGCTATATGGTCTATGAAAGTAAACATGGTTTATGTAACCCCATTCATCCAAACGACTCAACGTTGAAAGGTTACATTGACGTTTTGAAAAGGTTTGACCAAAGTTGACCGAGGTTTGACCGAGGTTTGACCAACTTTGACCAAGGTTTGACCAACTTTGACCAAGTTTGACTAATGTTGACTAATGTTGACTAGTGTTGACCAATGTTGACCAAGTTTGACCAATGTTGACTAATGTTGACCAATGTTGACTAGTGTTGACCAATGTTGACTCATATTGAAGTCATGTATAAACACCACACAAGTAACATATAAGTTGTAAACATGTAACACATAAGCATCATACAAGTTATACATGTGTAGCACAAGTAGCATATAAGTTGTACATGTGTGACACGTAAGGAACATACAAGTTGTACCTAAGTAATGTATAAGTAACACCTTGTGACATAACATACATGCTTCAACTAGTTGCATAAGAAATTAACATGTTATAAGTGACATAGCATTTGCACCTCTTAATGGCATATTTCATACACATAATTCATGTCATCATATTAATAACCTATTAGTACCATTTCCATTCTTTTAAACAAGTAGCATAACATGTCATTGCAATTTCATATTTCTTAACATAACAAAGTTTCCATTTTTGATAATTAGGGTTTTAGTGCATCTAAGGTGTCATAGCTCAAACAAACAAGTTGTACATGGAATTGTACTAGTAACATACTAGTAACATGATTCTATGCATTTACTTTCTATTTCAAGCAAATATGAAGGTTCTCTACAAATAAAGTTTCCTTATTTAGCAAGGTTCGCCAAAACATGTCATAACACAACTCCGAATTACATATTCTTGCATAAATCATCTATTCATATGATAATGAAGCCATATAACCTACTTTAAACATTTATAGGCCACACATACAAAATATGAACAATTAAAGTTTCCTTTTTGGGAAAGTGGTCCAAACGACCCTTTTGCACATGTGTAACTTCAAATAACTCTTTTTACTACTTTAATATATATTATAGAACTATAATATCCACTTTTTACCCATTAGAAACTCAAAACACAAAATATACAAAATTAAAGTTTCCTTATATAGTAAGTTACCATAATCTAGTAAAAAAAACGACATTTCAACCAAAAAATCATATTTCCCATCTATTCTAACATTACTAGAGTCATACAAACCATCAAACATATTATATACACATTTCTACTAAAACTCAAACAATAAAGTTTCCATAAATAGAAACGAGCAAGAAACAACCTAAACTAGCATATGAAAACATAAAATGTGCATATATGCATCAACAACTCTTTTATTATGAAAACCTTTGATTAAAACATGGATTTAAACACTTGTAACCAAGATTTTTGTTTGGATGGATGGTCCATGACCATGTGGTCGAAAATATTAAAGAAACCATGGATTAAAACACTTACAATGAAGGTATGATGATGAAATGGAGATGATGGAAGCTTGAAACACCTTGGATTCACCTTGAATGCACTTAGAACACTCGAATGGAGAACCAAAGATTGAAAAAGGGTGGAGGCTGGTATGATATGGTGGCTGGACAAAAATGAGGAGGAGGGAGGATTAGGTTTAGGGTTTTTGTTGTAAAAATGGTTTAAGGGGGTTTAAGGGTGCTTTTAGTAAATGGGTTTTGGGCTTTTCCACTCTTTCAAGGCTTTTATTAAACATTTGGGCTCCTAATGTGGGTTACTAATTAAAATATCTGAATTATTTAAGCCCAAGTATAAGACCATCATTTTTATAAAAATCCAATTTAGTGTTGTTGGCACATATCGCGTATCCGCTTAAAACGCGTTAAAATAAAAGTTACTCTAAAAATTCCGGAAAAATTCACATAAGCATGAAATATTAAATCACAGTATTACATATAATTTTTGCACACAAATTATATGTCTAAATATTATTTCTAAAATTCACCAACGTTCGTGTGACAGGACGCGTGTGTGACCCGGTAATCCGTCCGATTACCGATGCATGTAATGAAATGAAACGAATGACCTTGTTATATGAAATGTGTACTTAATTATCCTATAATTAAGTATGATGCAAGTGTAATCACGTGAATTCAAGTAATAGTCGGGTATGGATATTAACCTGAATTTGCCGGGTGTCACACCATACCCCTTCGTTGTATGTTTTTGATTGTGAATCCATCGGTTAACACGTGGTGATGTTAGGGTTGCGCAAAGAGTTAGTTCGGGAAGGACAAGTCAAATCGGAGGTTCGATAGGCACGGATCATTCGGTTAGAAGGTATAAACTCGTAACCTAAACTCGATTTTTATTGTTTGCGTATAAAGGGGTGTTTCGAGCAGGAAGGTGTTGGCCAAAAACCCGTTGGGTGGCTAGCGTATATGCGAGGTGGTTCGGCCGAGACCCAAAGCATGTTCGGACACGGCGGTGGCGTAGGAAAGGTGACAGCAGCGTGGCGGAGTAGTAGTGGTTTGGCGATGGCCGGGTGCGGCTGTGATGGCGCGGTGAGGTGCGGTCCGGTTGTGGCAGCAGCGAAGGGAGAACAGCAGATCGGCCACGAGACTGCAGTGGCTCGGGGAGTGGCGGCGACGGGGCTGTGGTGGTTCCGGACGATGTCACGATGAAGACGATCAAGCGCGGGGGAGTGCTATGGTGTGTATTGATAAGCGAAGGTGGTGTAGGGCCAGTTTGAGGACCCGATGTCAACCCAAATGCAAACTCGGACGTCGGGAACGTTGACTAGAGGTTCTCGTAGTGCATAAACACCATTCATGGTGCCATGCACATATACATTGCCGTGCGTAGCATAGGGATATTCGTGTAGGTGAAATTTTAACGTCGGGTCACGTATTGACTCGTAAATTGTGTTTAATATAGGTGCGAGGTCGAAGAACGAGTACGAGGTGTTAGCGGGTTCTAGAGATCAGGTTACGTCTAGCAAAGGTGAGTTTGTATCGCCCACGTTTTAATGTTTTATAGTTTTGTGCTCGAATACATGCAACGTGCCATATAGTAAGGGCACGAAATGATAAAGGTTTTGACGTTGATATTTGTGTTATGAAGTGATAGTATAATTGTACGCGTAGGATTTGGTGTCGAGTTATTTAATGTGGTGCTTTGATAGTATGAGATTAATTGTTACCAGGTTGACTTTATTCGGGAATTGAGTCTAACCGTAGTCATATGAAATGGGTTGCTTAAGCATGATAGTAAGTCAGTGTTGGTCAGTGGGTTGTTATGACTGACAATGATCAGTCAACGAGTCATGAACGTACGAGTGTTTGGACTGGTCGATGTGATTTCGTGTATGTCGATAAAATATATAATTGATTAATCGGTAAAGAATCGAGAACTCACTCAGCATAGCTGACTTTTAGCATGTATTTCAGGTAAGGAGAAAGAGTTAGCTGGCGGCTTCTGGATGATATTTGGTTACCGTGATCGTTGTGATGACATTTACTTTTCCGTTATGATGTTGAATGATTTAGATATTATTACTGGTTTGGATTATGTTTGAGATTTGGGTCGTTGACCACTGTTGATTGTTTAGTTTTCGCTGCATTTATTAAGACAATTTGATGTCATTTACTACTGTGCTTACGTGTATGCCAACGTGCCGGGTTCCCGGGTTTGGGGCCTTACAATTTGTTCTTGGAGAGGGTGAAAAGATGGAGATCGAGAGAACTCATTTGAAAAGTGGGAGAGAAATTTGGTACTTGTTCTTGGAGAGGGTGAGAAACTAATCTGTGTTTTTTTTAATGAGAGGGAGGCTAGGGTACAGAAAGATAAGATGACATATATATATATATATATATGATAAAGTAAAATTACCAGAATACCCCTCTAAATTTAAAATAAATCAAAAAACATAAAAAAGGAATGAGTGGCTCTGGTAGGGTTTAAGGGTTTTCACAATAAGAAAGGGTTTTCATTTGATACGTCCACTATATATATATATGATCCTCCCCCTATATATATATATATAGGGGGAGGATCATAAGAAAACTCAATGTTCATGAGAAAACCAAAAAACTACTTATTAAAGGTAAAAAAAATAAAAATAATAATAACTTAAAAAATAAATCAAAAATTAAAAAACTGCTTCGGAGACCTTGTTTCCCACGTTATCCTCGTTCACAATAAAAAAACTTGAAAAGTAGTGTTTTTAGCTTTTGGGTTTAGTTTAGCTTTTATGTTAGGTTTTGGAGGGGTGGGGTGGGTAGGGGGTTTAGGTTTTTTGGGAGTGGGTGAGGGGGTAGGTGGGGTGGGGTGGGGTTAGGTTTTTGGGTGGGGGGTTAGGCTTTTTGGTTTAGTTTAGGTTTTTGGAGGGGTGGGGGGGGGGGGGTTTAGGTTTTTGAGGGGTGGGTGGGGGGTTTAGGTTTTTGAGGGGTGAGTGGGGTGGGTTTAGGTTTTTTGGTCGGGGGGGGGGGGGTTAGGTTTTTTAGGGTGGGGGGGTTAGGTTTTTGGGGGTGGGTTGGGTTTTTAGGTGTACTACACATATGTAATAGGAGTTTTTTGGTTTTCTTATGAAGATGAGTTTTTAGTGAACTCACCCCTATATATATATATATGTGTGTATATATATATATATATTTATTTGGTATGTGAATTTTAAGTTTATGAAAACTATCCTAAATATTTAGTTTCTTTCATTTCGTCCTCACTTAAATATTTTTGTTTATTAATTTACTAGCTTAGAACCCATGTATTACACACGGGGTGAAAAATATAAATACATAAAATTCTTAAATCTTTATGTATATATGTAAAAATCAATTACATATAATAAGGATAGAAAACAAAATTCAAAATATGTAAAAGTTATCATATAATTGGGTTTCGAAAATATGTTAACTATTATTTAATTTAATTTGACTTTCATCACATGGGAGATGTTTAAAATGAAAGAAATGTATAATAGAAATATCCAACCAAATAAAATTGCACATGCAATTCACATTTCATTTCCCCCTAATCATAAACATTGACAGGAGTCTTGGCTTCGTCAAAGCATTGAGAGGAGTCCTGGTTTCGCCCGAGCATTGACGTTGACATGAGTCTTGGATTCGTCTAACTAGCGATATAAGTCTTGCTTAATGTAAGCACTGATAGTAGAAAGGAGTCTTGCTTCGTGAAAGCACAAAGGGGCCTTGTCATATAGATAAAGACCTAGACATATTATGACGATATTAATGACAAAACCTTGTATTTTATAAAGTTATATTAATATAGAAAGCAAAGTGATAGTTTTGACAGTAAAGTAAAGTGATAAATGTGAAAGCAAATTAAAGAGTTTTTGAATGTATACATGATATGTATGATAAAAGAAAACTAATGCCAAATAAAGTTTATGATTATGGAAGTAAAGATAGAACTCAATAAATATATCTGACTTTTAGTATGCACATCATGTTAGAGAATGAAAGAACATATAAGCTAAGAGGCTTGAATGGGCTTACTATAAAGAATGACATTCCCTTGTTATGATAGTTTATGAACAATGATGTTTAATGTTTAAGTACCTTGTGGATTTTGAATGTTTTAGACAAGTCTCTTCGATCCGCTATAATAGATTTCCGATTTCTAGTTGAAGAGCTATGAATGTATAAGATGTAACTGTTTTGAAACGTTTTCAAAGTAAGATTTATTTTTCTTTCCTCTTTTCAATGTGAAAAGGTGATGAGTGGGAGTCTAAAAGTGAAAAAAAAATATCACACTTTTTGAAAATTAGGTCAACTTCACTTGAATCATATTGTCTCATCTTCTATGGTTGTGGTTGTGGTTGATAGGCTCCTCTAATCTCAGCCTCCCAATACATTACAGGTCTCAGTTCTCAAACCTTTTCCGTAACTGATTTGTTTAAATAAATAAAAGTATAAAACAATCAAACTGCGCATGGTTAGTTTTTTACTTGTTTTTTTAAAAAAATTACAATGATTATTTCTTTACCGTTTTTATGAAAAATTATAACCCATTAATTCATACGGATTAAAAGTTCCATGCGACAAGTACTTGGGTAGATTAAAAATATGTTCCTTTTTAATCGAAGAGTCATAACGTTCTTGTTTTTATTGATTTATGGTTTTATTGCTTTTTTTCACCAATTACTCAAACATATAAAATATTATTGAACGTTAAAACAATAGATACATTTTAAAACTCTGTCATTATATATAAATCTACTAGTTTAGATCCCGTGTATATACACGGGTGAAAAATCTTAATACATAAATTTTTTAAATCTTTATATGTATATTTTATACGTGTAAAAGTGTATCATATACTAAAGATAGAAAACAAAACTCAAAATATGCAAAAACTAATATATAATTGAGTTTTAAAATAAATTAAATATTATTTAATCTAATTTATTTTTCATTTATTATTTGATTGAAAATAAAAAGTAAAATAATTAGATTTTCAAAGTTTCATAACGGATAATTTAAAATAAATGTGTTTTATTAGTATAATTAATATTTTTTTTAAATATATATTGTTGTTAAAAATAGGAGGTGCATTTAATAAGAGAGATATACGGGAAAAAATGATAAGAATGAATATGGAGGCGACACGTGACATGAAAAAACGACTATTTTTTAATAATAATATATTTAAAAAAATGTTCAGTGTGTGGAACTCGACCGGAACATCTTTATACATATTTAATTGGTGTAGTTCGGTCCCGCTTAAAGTGAAAATCTTCGCATGGCGTGCAGAACTCGACCGGATTCCCACACGTCAAGCATTGGCGAGAAGGAAGGTGAATATTGATTCGGACTGCTGCCCCCTCTGTCTTCAGTGTGTGGAATCAGTGGAACATATATTTACATTATGTTTCTTCGCCTCTATGCTTTGGGGCTTCATTACCACTTGGTGCAAAATCCCACCCATCTTCGTCTTCTTCGTCCGGGATGTCTTGGAGCTTGCTAAAACTTTTTCGGTGTCCTCACAGAGGCAAAAAGCTTTTCAAGTAATTATATTATCTGCAGTATGGTGCATTTGGAAGTTAAGAAACAGAGTAATTTTCGAGGGGAGAAAAGTACCCTTCAAATGGTTATGCGAAGATCTAAAATGCACAAGTTTCCTTTGGGCAAAAAATAGAAGAGGAATTGTGGTTAAAGACTGGGAGAGCTGGTGCTCCTTCAACCTTTAGGGTGGGGACTGGTATGTAATTTGTTCCAGTTGGTTTGTTTTTGTTATTTTTTCAGTTATGTTTGGCCTTGGTTTTTTGCTAGATCCTTTCTAGCTTGTTTTAATGTAGTCTGCATTTAAAAAAAATATAGTATATACTATATAATAAATAAAAGTTTTTTCATGTCACGTGTCATCTTCACGTTCATTCTCATTATTTTTTCCGTCACTCTTTTTTATTAAAAACACATCCATCTTTTATTAAATATGACTCTATTTTTTAATAATAATATATTTAAAAAAATGTTAATTATACTATTAGAACACATTAGTTTTAAACAATCCTTTATTATAAGAAAATTTGAAATCTAATTATGTAACTTTTTTTTTCATTCAAATAGTAATTAAAGTCAAATTACATTAAATAGTAATTAACGTATTTTTGAAACCCAATTATATACTAGTTTTACATATTTTGAATTTTATTTTCTATCCTTACTAACACCTGTAAAAATATATATAAAGATTTAAGAATTTTATGTATTGATATTTTTCAACCCGTGTGTATTACATACACGGGTTCTAAGCTAGTTATTAATAAATTATATATGTCTTTTTATCGGATAATTAAGGTCCTTCAACAGACGATTTAGGATAAAAAAACAATCAGTTAAGTTTAGTTCATTTAGGATCAAGACCGGGATTACCATTCAAAGCATGTGATGACAGTGACTATAAGTCGTACACATTCGAGAAGGCTAAACGGGAGGAACATGCTATGGGATGTTGGCTCCATCTTCCATCATCCAGAAAACATAATACACCGACGATCTAGTGGATGATAAAGGTTGGGCACGATTTCTACTTCAGGGGAAACCCTTGTGGGATTTTATGTTTTGTCATATTGCATATCTAGACAATAGTGAGTGCATGATGGGATTCTAGGGTGCATTGACGGATCTAGAACAAAAATCTAGGGGTAATGATTTTATTTTATTGTACTTTCATGTAAATGAAACAAAAGTTTAGTTACTACTGGGCATGGAGTGTGATGATTTGTGGATCGTTGTAAAAAAAAGTTGAGTTTTTAAACTTAAATAATAAAAATTTTGTTTGTTTACGTTATCCATTTGCATATGGACGGTTGAGTTACAGTATGAAGAACAAGTTACTACACATGGGACTGTGATGTTGTAGGAGGTTCTATGCACATGTATAACCAGTTGTTCTTCTGTGGAGACGTACATGTTAGACGACATTCAGCTTTCGAAGACCATGAAACCTTACCATGCATAGCGGGACTTTGATATTAGGAGTTAAAATTAATACTTCGTTATTTCATTTCCATATTATGTTATGGCTTAATAGTTCTAATGTGTTGTTTTTATTGTTATTTCATGAGTATTGGCCTGGAGCTTAAAGTTGCTGAAGTAGGCTTATGTTGCTAATGGGCTTGAGTTGCTGAGTGGATTGTTACTAGGCTGGATTGCAGTCAGTTAGGGTTTGCTGAAGTTGCTGTATATATTGATTGAGAGAGAATGTAGAATGTAGGGTATTTAATGTCGTGTGATATATATATAAAAATATAAGTAAATATATTTTCTGGATAATTTCACAAGATCAAGTTTTAAATTTATAAAATGATAATTACGTTGACTTAAAACACAGGCAAGTGTACGTATCGCAGCGTAATATAGTTTAGATAAGAACCAATTATCGAACAAATGGATACGGTCGAGTTCCAATACTCAACTTTTTTATCGTTTAGCCGGATTAATTAATAAGTGAGTTTTGTGTGCTTGTGAAGCAGAAAAGTAAATGACGGTAAAGTAAATAGCATAAGAGTAAAAACGTGCGTGATGTGTGTAACAGAAATGTAAATAGCAGAATAGTAAATAGCAAGAAAGTAAATAAGGCGAAAATGATCAGATTACGGAATGTATTGCTTCGGGATTCGAATCGGCTTGGTACATGATAATGTTAAGTTAACTAATTCAGTGGTATGACTACTACAAACTTGTGACCCGGGTCACCGCTAGAGCCTCGTCCTCACTACATTTGATTTGCAAATTATATTTTTTTAAAAGTGGTAGTGCCTCCTGATGTAGGGTCAAATATCCTGTGTTTAAGAGTCGGTTTTGTATAGTTTTATCTGTTTTATCTTGTACTTTGAGTCGGGTTTACGTCTGTATTTGTATTTATGTCTATTACGGGTTTAGAGTGCTAATTGAGCAGATAATGAAGCATAATTGAGAAGGCACGAAAGTACAAGGGGCGTAAATGTCAAAAAGTCAATTTCAAGGAGCAGCGTATTTGGTCCAGCGTATTGGCAGCGTAGGCAGAGGAAAAGCAGCGTATTTGGTATTTGGGAAGCGTATGACACGCCGATATCAACGTATGATACGCCCGGGCGACTGCAAAGTCGGGATTTTGAGATTTTTAGCCATATTTAAAGGATGATTTTTAGGGTTTCGAATATAACTTTCTTTCAGACGAATTTGGAGCAACCAAGGGCGATTTTCAGAGGCAGAGGTCATTTCGTATCAACTATTGAAGCTATGCTCGTGTGTCTGACAAACATGCGTGGCTAAGCTGCGTGTGGCTTCCTCCCAGCGGATGGTTCGTATATGTTTTTGTATTTGATTCAGTTTATTCATGTTTGGATCTTGTTAGTTTCTGACAATAACTTGAGAGAATGATGTATAAGTTGAATTAAACAGCTTATGATTATGCTTTGAGTTTGCTTGCTTTACAACTGTGTTCGGTTAATGACAAAACTTAGTAGCAGAGTTGGGTGACTAAAGGGGGTAACATGGTATTCATAAATTGGGTGATTGAATTATACTGGTTTGTGACGAAACTAGTGGTATAGGTTTTCTGACAAAGAATCTGTCTTCAATTACTGTTTCAACTAATTTTCCAACACTATGTCTATGTGGTGTCCATTGAATAACTGAATTTTACCTAAACCTAGAACCGGAAGTTTGGAGGGAGTTACATCTTTATTTGATCTCTGTGTTTTCATTCTACTTACTAATATAAGCAATTTAACTTTCCACTGATTCCCTGTGGATTCGACAACCTTACTTCCTTGTCTACAATCCAAGGTAGATAAGTAGTAGTTTTTATAAATGTTTTTGAATGACCTTGACATCGTGATCAAAATGGCGTCGTTGCCGAGGAATCGGTGCGCTTAGTTTAGTTGCTTTAGTTTATTGTCTTTAGTTGATTTTGATTCTTAACAAACACCCAAAAATATTTTCTTTACTTCTGTTTTTTATTTTGTTTATTTCTTTGTTCAGAACTACTCGGTTGTGCTACTTGTGCAGGTTGACATGGACAGGAACTATCATGATGATCAATATTACTATGAGCCATGCAACAACTATGGCATCACTGGCCACTGGGTGCAAGATTGCCCAAATTACAATCAGTATGGTGGTGATCCTAAGTACCCAAGCTATCGGGAAGAATACAACCAAGACTACCACCCAAGCAGGCCACCTGATCAAGATAACTATCACTCTGAACTGGATGCCATCCAGTCAAATATGAAGGAGATGGCCAAAGTGATACAAGAAGTGGTGCAGCAGCAGGAGAGCCAGGACAAAGCTCATCAAGCTTTGATAGATCTAGTTGCCCACCTAACTAGGATTGTCGGATCACTCATAAAGGAAGTAGGTAAGCCTCGCTGTGCACACCAGTCCTCTAGTTCTGAAATCACTAACAGTGCACACCTCAATGCAGTAAGTTTCAATTCCTCATTTGAATATCCTGCTCATGAACCAACTCCACCACCAGTTGTAGAGGAAGTGGTGGAGCACAGTGCATCTAGGTCTAACCCTAATCAGGATCTTATTTCACATAATAACTTAAAAATTGAAAATGTGAATAAATCGGTGAAAATTCCATTTCCTAATACTTTAATCGAACCGGTTTTAAAATAAAAAGATCCAACACAGGATGAACGATGGGAAAAGTTTGAAAAGCGTAAAATCAATTCACTATTTTTAAATACGCTTAAACAAGATCCTGTTAGTGTTGAGTGCTTGAAAGGTTTGAGTACCCGAAAACGACGGCACAAATGTCCTGAACAGGTAAAGCTGAGTGTTAGTGTGAATGCCGAGTTTACGAGTACCCTTCCCCCAAAAATCCAAGATCCAGGGGCATCTATTATTTCAATACAAATAGGTGAACTTAAACTGGATAGAACGTTTCTGGATATTAGAGCATCTGTGAGCATAATACTTGGGAGTCTGTACGATCAGCATGATTTTGGTCCATTACAGAGAGTTAACACCACTGTGGTGTTATCTGATCAGACTCCCACACATCCTCGGGGGATTGTAAAGGATGTGATTGTGAAGGTAAAGGAGTTTTACTACCTAGTGGATTTCTTGGTGTTGGATTGTGTCCAGAACACAGAACCAACTATCATTTTGGGTAGACCGTTTTTGGCCACTGCGCAGGCAGATATCAACTGTGCCGAGGGAACGGTAAGGATGAGGTTTGGGGCTCAGAAAATGAGTCTTAAAATATTTTCAAACTTGCCAACCCCGAAAGCTAACAAAGGTGGATCACCTGAAAAGGTGGATCACCTGAAAAGGTGGATCACCTGAAAAGGTGAATCACACAGTCGAGAATGTTTGTGTTGTGTTTGACAGGTTAACTGAGCGGAAGGATGGAGAGACTAAGGATAAAGGGAAGAAACGGGTCAGAAAAAGGAGGCGGAAAGTAAGGAAACCGCAGGTTCCAGATGCATAGCGGGAACTCTTTGATTTGTTTGTTCAAGCATGGAGAAAATTCGATGAGGAAAGGAACTTAAGTGTGGGGAAGGAGGATTGCAAGCATCCCACCCGACCACCATGATGCAAGTAAGGTACACCGCGTCTGGCTGAGACGTTAAACTTAGCGCTCTTAGGAGGCAGCCTAAGGTTAGTATGTTTAGTTTCTTGTCTAGTTAAATGAACTTTGCGGGTGTGTTCTCTAGAAACCCTCACGAGACTAAACTCGTCCACTCGGGCTACCGAGGGTTTTAAAAGGCTTGTTGCATACGCTAAATGCAATCGTGATTCCTACGAAAGTAAGTTAAGACTTTGTTTTATTTATTTTTAATTTTTTTGTGTGTTTTTGTGTGCGTGCCGGTCGAGTGTGGGGATGTTTCATGGGTTTTCATTAAGTATGTTCGAGTTTTTTCGAGTCAGTTTTATGTTGTTATATACTGAGTCAGTTTAATGGTTGTGGGTTATTTCAAGTTTAATTTTTTCAGGTTTGGATTGATCCACCCGTACTCAATCTCCATTCGGGTGGTGATATTTCGAGTTTGATGAATCTCTTGTACAAGGCAGCCCAATAGCAGAGGTGCAATACGATCGCGAATGAAATGCTATACGATCGTCTGACCAGCTAAGTTTTCTTTATTTTTGTACTTTTTTTATTGTATTTCTTCCTACAATGGGGGCAATGTAGAGTTCAAGTATGGGGAGGAAAGACCTTAGTCCAGGTCAATATTTGAGTCTGTATTTTGAGTAAGAAAAAATAAAAAAAATCCGTAAAAATTAAAAAAAATTAAAAAATGTCCTTGGATTAGAATTTTTGCAGCTATATGGAAAATGATAGGTAGAATTGGAAACTGCTTGTGAAAATAAAATAAAAAATAAAAATAAAAATTGCGTATAATTTGTAACGTTTTGGTAGGCCCAACCGACTTAAAGAGCTTAAATATCCTGATAGTGTATTTAGGTTTAATTGATAATTAATTCAGGATGTCTTGTGGGTTCTCATCTCAGGGGTGTCAGTAAGGTCGAAACTGTCAATATAGGGTGATAGGTACCACTATAAGCAAAAATTTATAGGTTTTTAAAATTACTTGGCACATCACTTTCTTTTTAAGAAAATAAATCCGAAAGTTTGTGGCCGCAATCCATAGTCCATCAATTGAATGAGCTTAATTAATTAAATTTGAGAGCTTGAGTTCAGCCTACGTGTTACCCTCCGGGATAGTGACTTGGTTGATACACCCATGAGCGGGACTTAAGTGATCAATAATGGAAATCTGTGTTAGGTTTATGTGTTACCCTTCGGGATGACGACTTGAAGGATGCATCCCTATTCCGAAGCTTATGTACTTCATTGCTTAAAAAATGCAGCCTACGTGTCATATATCGAGTTCCGGCTTTATTGAAACACCACTGGGTTAGGTTTATTCATAAAATTAATAAAAGCTAAAACATTCATCCATCGATCCATTGTCCATTTGATTTCAAAAACATATAAATTTGTGTTTATAATGGTGAGAAATCTAAAAGGTTTAACCCGTGCCTAAACATGACCTTGAGATGGGATTAGGCTGAGGCGTAGCTTTATAAGTGTGAGACCAATAGATAGACTGTCGTCTAGGTAATGTATAATATTATAGATCACAGTATCGGGGGCTCAAGAGTTAGTGGTTGGGTTTAATCGAACAGAAATACCGATTGTTACAGTTAACATGTTATGAAAATCTGTGCAGTGTATAATGAATGTATAGTTGCAAGTTTCTGATTATAATTCCATGCATAATCCTTTTTCGAGACGAAAAAGGTTAAGTGTGGGGATGTGATGTAGGGTCAAATATCCCGTGTTTAAGAGTCGGTTTTGTATAGTTTTATCTGTTTTATCTTGTACTTTGAGTCGGGTTTACGTTGGTATTTGTATTTGTGTCTATTATAGGTTTAGAGTGCTAATTGAGCGGATAATGAAGCATAATTGAGAAGGCACGAAAGTACAAGGGGCGTAAATGTCAAAAAGTCAATTTCAAGGAGCAGCGTATTTGGTCCGGCGTATTGGCAGCGTAGGCAGAGGAAAAGCAACGTATTTGGTATTTGGGAAGCGTATGACACGCCGGTATCAGCGTATGATATGCCCGGGCGACTGCAAAGTAGGGATTTTGAGATTTTTGGCCATATTTAAAGGATAATTTTTTAGGGTTTCGAATATAACTTTCATTCAGACGAATTTGGAGCAACCAAGGATGATTTTCAGAGGCAGAGGTCATTCCGGATCAACTATTGAAGCTATGCTCGTGTGTCTGACAAACATGCGTGGCTAAGCTGCGTGTAGCTTCCTCTCAGCGGATGGTTCATATAGGTTTTTGTATTTGATTCAGTTATTCATGTTTGGATCTTGTTAGTTTCTGATAATAACTTGAGAGATTGATGTATTAGTTGATTTAAACAGCTTATGATTATGCTTTGAGTTTGCTTGCTTTACAAGTGTGTTTGGTTAATGACAAAACCTAGTAGCAGGGTTGGGTGACTAAAGGGGGTAACTTGGTATTCAAAAATTGGGTGATTGAATTATACTGGTTTGTGACGAAACTAATGGTATAGGTTTTCTGACAAAGAATCTGTCTTCAATTATTGTTTTAACTAATTTTCCAACACTATGTCTATGTGGTGTCCATTGAATAACTGAATTTTTCCTAAACCTAGAACCGGAAGTTTGGAGGGAGTTACATCTTTATTTGATATCTGTGTTTTCATTATAGTTACTAATCTAAGCAATTTAACTTTCCACTGATTCCCTGTGGATTCGACAACCCTACTTCCTTGTCTACAATCTAAGGTAGATAAGTACTAGTTTTTATAAATTTTTTTGACTGACCTTGACATCGCGATCACCTCCCGTTAGGGATAACAATTACCCTCAACCCATCGAATGGTCATCTCCGGGTTAGTTTATGACATTTGAATCAAAATGCTTTATATTAAAGTTAAATAGGTGATTATATTTTGCTCACTGGGAGGTGGTGTAACAATCGGACCAAGTACACCAAGTATTGGTCGCATAATAATCTCGTATAAAGACGTACGGTCTTAGAAGTATAGACTGTAAGACCCCAACCCGGGGATCCTACAGTTGGTTCTCATAACGGGTTGTTTTCATTAAAAACACATTTATTGTAAATCAAAATACAGTCTTTCTATTCTCATTTATGTCCATTTAATGTTATTAGGTTTACCTCACGAATGCCTGCACGCCGAACCGAGTAACGCCGCTTCCAAGCCAAGGTATGTCGATACACTACTTACCTGCAAACAATCTAACGTACTGACAAAGTCAGCTACGCTGAGTGAGTTCTAATAGTTTAATTTAAATAAAAACCATCACACCAAGTTTTCTTCGGTTTAACTTACCCACACTAACTTTCTACCATCACACTGCTCGGATTCTAAACCTCTCCCATCATACTCACACTAACTTTCTACCGTCATGCACACCGGATGCACATGCACCCCACACAACTCACATAGCACATACCAATAATCTAACAAATTATCATATTCATCACAAATGCACACCACACATGGTTACACACAAAATCACTAACCATGCTAACGCACCAAACTATTTCACATAACGCAATTAATGCTAATTCACATTGACTAACTCACAAAACATGATTTCACCAAATCACGCCACACAACTTCACATAGTGTTAAACTACACAATTAACACACTAACAATTTATGCATAACTCAAAAGACGTACCTCTTGGCTCGCAGTTACTCGTGGTGGCATTCATTTCACCCTCGTCCCATTTTTTGGTTTAAGTTAAAGTATTTTATTTGTTTAAAAATACAGCTTTCTCTAAAACCACAGCTCCGATACCAACTTGTAAGACCCCAACCCGGGCATCCTACAATTGGTTCTCATAACGGGTTGTTTTCATTAAAAACACATTTATTGTAAATCAAAATACAGCGAAAGTCTTTCTATTCTCATTTATGACCATTTAATGTTATTAGGTTTACCTCACGAATGCCTGCACATCGATCCGAGTAACGCCGCTTCCAAGCCAAGGTATGTCGATACACTGCTTACCTGCAAACAATCTAACGTACACACAAAGTCAGCTACGCTGAGTGAGTTCTAATAATTTAATTTAAATAAAAGCCATCACACCAAGTTCTTCGGTTTAACTTACCCAGGACCCTCCGGTCCTTAAAAATATAATACGCTTTATTAACGAATGACTAATCTCTTGCCACCCCATGACATCCCGTAACCGTTTATCACCCGAGACTCAACCCGTACTACCGAAATACATAATATAACCTTACAATCACAGCAACATAGACTCAACATACTATGCAAACAACTCGTATCCAAGAATACCCATTGACCCGACTGTGGGTTAACACCACCTACCCTAGACATTAACAAATCCGGCCTTAACCAAGGCTCTCACAAATAACGGACACGAGTCTTATACACGTCATGTCACAAGTCCAGACTCAACTGTCGGTCTAACTCTACACGTCACCATTCAACACATCGCAATAACAAAATCTCATACACAATAAATATGACTAATCACTAGCATGCAAATTAACACATATATGTACGTATGCAAACACATACCTCATCATTGCACCCTCGTCTGGGTTACCCTCGTCGGGGTGATCAACACACCCCGAATCATTAACCTGTTAAATAATTGTCACCTTTGGTGACTTCCCGAAGGACCTCATCCTTCACAATCCCGTTTGCCGTGTCATAACGACAACGAGGCAAACCCGACACTTAAATATAAACACATAATATCACACATTATATACATAACTCATTAACTACACACGAACCTCACGCATAACCCTAGAACAACATATTTAATATTATGAATTCATTAGAATTTAATACAGGGCACGACCTTTCCCGTTCGGCCCTTAACATGTCACGCATTAACAACCCATATCCTTAACTCACACATAAAATCATAGGCCTTTAGTTTAAAGCCCGACTCTCCCCGATCCACCCTTATCACACCATTGACCCTACGACTCTTAATAATCATTTTATACTCAAAACATAGCGGGTTAGAACCCGAAACCCTTTACACGATTAATTATGTTAACACCACGTGAATGTACGTACGTTAGCCCCAAAACAGTAAAACATTTAAAAGAGGGGGATTAGAAACTCACCGGTTATGTTGAGTGTTGATCCTTGTTCAGTACTTGCCCACTCACTCGTAACCCCGTACCTGTCAAGTGTATGATCACATGATCAAACGAAGTTCTAAACATACTTCTAATAACGCATAAAATAATACGATACCGTCACTTGGTCTAATTTGTTCGCCCTTCTGCTTCATCGCCCCGTAGATACATGAACACCCGTACCGGGTCGTCCTTGACCCATCTAGAAACCGAATGCTCAAACTCTCGGGTTCCCATGCATGCACGTACGTGTGCATGTATACGCATGCAACACCCTAATCCCGCCGGTTACCCGTACGCGAGCTGAGACTCCCATGCGTGTCCAAGCCTTTCCCACACTAACCTTAGTCTCATAGAATCCTAATCGGGTGTGACCCGATTCCATTCTCTCCCTTGACCGTTCCCGAGAACCACCACAAAACACCTCTCGTCAAGTATCATCATCGGGTTTCGTCACCTCTAGTCATAGCTCGTCTCCCCGTCCATTTTATCTTCTTAGCGCTCTAGCCGAGTTCCCCGTATTGCGATGGAACACCACCGCCACAGCCCCTTACCGTCCACCGCCATGCACTACCGTCACAGACAGATTCCATGGCCACCAGGTGCCACCATATCCTCCTTGCTGTTTTCGGTCATCCCTTAACCACTGCTGCGTTCACCCGTCGTTCTCCTCTATATTCCTCTCTCGTTCATTCTCCTTCTTCCTCGGTCGTTAGCCTCTCTCCTGCTCCGGTAACCACCTCCATACGCCATCCTCGCCGCACCTTCGACCACCATTATAACAACCTTCCCCTCTTTCGCTGCTCGTGTTCAAGTAAACCACCAAACCCCAAATCGAATTTAACTGCATGGATTCAAACAAGTAAAAAGGAATGGGTTTACGGGTGTTACCTTAACGGAGAGAAGTCCTCCCTTTAGCTTGGCACCGACGCAGAACCACCCCTAGAAGAACTTGCTCGGCCTCCCTTCTCCCTGCGCTCCGTAGTGCTGCCGTCAACACAACCTAACCGATAATGGCTTAGGGTTTCTCCATGGTTGATAGGAGGTGCATTTAATGGTTGATAGGCCTGGTGGGAGGCATTCAAACAGTTAGTTTACGGTTGTGAGCGTAATAACAAACAAGAACATGGGTTAGCTACCTGTTGATATATATATATATATATATATATATATATATATATATATATATATTGATTCTACAATTAATCTGGTAAACGCTTTATTACTATGCTGAAACCTGTGAACTCACCAACCTTGTGTTGACACTTTTCTTACATGTTTTCTCAGGACGCTAAGCTAAGGCATAGGTGCACATTAGGGCATGCATGGTGTCAACATGATATATTCAATAATTGTCAATCTATTGAACATTTATTATGTTTCTGTTATTGTTAGACTTGGGGGCGTTGTTGTGCGCATTTACCCTCTTGTTTAAACGCTTCCGCATTTACTCTGAACTTTTACAATATTTCAATTTGAGTCCCATATAGTGTCGTTTGATGTAACTAATGACTGAGATCCTGGTTAGTCACACACCAAACAATAAAACTCTGTTAGTGGAATTTGGGGGTGTGACAGATTGGTATCATGGACATTGGTTATAGAGAACTAGGACTGCATACTAGACTATAACCTCACACATTAGTTACTCCGCACAGACACTCATACCTGATACACATAACACCCATACATACATTGTAGTGCAGGCATGTAACACCATCCGTATCGCCTTCAGTTGGCGAGGGACACATCATTTGCATTGCATCATCATCCCCAGTGGCGACACTCAGGGAATCACCAGAACATCATCCACTCCCATCCGAGGGCAGCGAGACGGAGCCTTTGGAGGATTCAATTACATCACCATCACCTATTGAGTATGGTGGGCTTTCTCAGGTCCATGTTATGGACGGCACTCAGCACTAACACATATCTCTTTGGGAGTTGGGATCGTCGGAGGCGAGTCCCTACTGTACCCACTAGCAACAATACGCCGAGTGAAGGCAGACCGTTGCACACATTATTGCAGAATCCATGGACACGTAGATGTCATCACTTTCCTGAGCCATGGGCTCGCGTCTTTGGTCGATATTCTATTGAGAATAGATTGACCACAAATTTGAGAACGCATTGCTCAATGCATACTCAAACCCCATTCTGCCTCAGTGGGAAGAACAACTACTTTTCTTCTTCCAGTAACACATATCCATGAACTAGTTTCACTTCTCAAAGTCGCATTTCATGTACATGTTTGCTTCATGTGCATGTTACCATCTACAATCCGCTGGATTGGACTATCGTATTGTGTTTCAACTCGGGTGAATACTCGGATCAAACAATTCCTGACTAGTCATACTGATATGAGTCCTACTTGATCAACTTATGGTTGATGACTAAGCTTCTCAATGACTTATCATATCTTACAACACTCTGTACTCAACAATATAAACTAAAGGACACTATGACACAGGACAGGGAGAACTAGGGTGAGCATGCAAAACAAACTATCATTACGGGTGCACACGTAATAGTAATTTGAGGTGCATGTAAGTCCTGGTGAAACCTAGTGTGTGGATAAATGGTCCAAATCAGTGATTTACAGACGTAAGTTTCCACTGTAAGTATAAATTCTCGTAACACGCTCAACGACTAGTTGTTATCGTTAAACCTGTTCAACAGTCAATAGACGCGACTATCAGGCTGAAGATGTTTTCGGGCACACTGAACTATCATCAATAGGATCCATCATTATACCTCAAATCATTTAAGAGTCTTAGTGAAATTAAGACTCTCATCCAAACGTGATCACAAAAACCAACTCGATTGAAACTCATGGCAAACTCACTGACTCCAACCTTGTAAGCGAAAATTGTGGAATTCTTTCTAAGCTAACACGTTATCCCTTACGCTCCAACAATGAATTTCATTTGACCCTATTGCTTATCTGGTGACTAATCCTTAGTCTAATTCGAATTATACCCTAGCTTATTCAATCCTGTAAATGAATTTCTTTCTTCATGAAATGATCCAGTGACATTAGGAGATGAGGATTTAATCCAACCAAACCCATCAATGACAGAGTAGGTTTAGGTCTGCTAAGAGTTTCAACCAGTCGACCTCTTTAGGACAAAACCAGAGTGGTTATATGGAGAGATACCCTAAGTGCGACTAGTGTAATTTTCACCATCTTGGTGCTTGTGAGAGAAATCGTTTCCAGCGGTGTGACAAGGTGGGCCATGCTGCCAAGGATTGTAGAGGTGAACTACAAGACAAACATCCTTTCCAGCAACCGGGATCTACAAAGGGTTGTCTTGAGTGTGGAAAGGAAGGACACTTTCGGAAGGATTTTCCTCAACTGAAGTAAGGGGGTAATGGCAACAATAACCATAACCAAGGTAACAACAACAACAACCACGGTAACAATAATGGCAACAATGGCGGAAACGGTGCGAAGGGACGAGCCTTCATGCTTGGATCTGGAGAAGCCAGATATTATCACAATGTGGTTACCGGTAAGTTCCTCTTAATTACTTTGCTTCTATCATTTTTGACACTGGTGCTGATAGGAGTTTTATATCTAAGAAACTTAGTGATATGATGAAAGAAACTCCAAATCTGTTAGAAGCTAAATAATTAATAGAAATAGCTGATGGCCAAATAATTGAAAAAACCCTCATTCTTAAGGGTTGTAAGCTTGAGTTGGCTGGTCATAAACTTGATATCGACCTTATGCCGGTCACACTTTGTAGTTTTGATGTAATTGTCGGCATGGATTGGTTATCTAAAAACCAACCCGAAATCACCTGTAGTGAGAAAATCGTTCGCATTCCTCTTCTGAGTGGAGAAACTCTTTCCGCTCAGGGCGAAAAGGTTGGTGCAGTCATAGGCATCATATCCTTCATGAAAGCCCAAAAATGTCTTCGAAAAGGGCATACTGCTATTCTGGCTCTCGTCGCCGAGCAGCCATCTGAGGAGAAAAATATTGATGATATTTCGATCGTTTGCAACTATCTGGAAGTATTTCCTGAGAATTTGCCTGGTCTGCCACCACACCGTCAAGTTGAATTTCAAATCGACCTAGCACCCGGAGCAGCACCGATTGCTCGGGCACCTTACAGACTGGCACCCAGTTAATTGCAAGAGCTATCCATTCAACTACAAGAGTTGTTGGATAAATGTTTCATCCGACCAAGCTCATCGCCGTAGGGAGCTCCAGTCCTGTTTGTCAAGAAGAAGGACGGGACTTTTCGCATGTGCATCGACTATCGTGAGCTGAACAAAGTGACGATCAAGAATCGTTGTCCTCTACCTCGCATCGATGATCTCTTTGATCAATTCCAAGGATCAAGATTCTATTCCAAGATATATCTTAGATCTGGTTACCACCAATTGAGAGTCCGAGATGAGGATATCTCCAAGACTACTTTCAGGACAAGGTACGAACACTATGAGTTTATGGTCATGCCTTTCGGATTAACCAACGCACCCACGGTGTTCATGGACCTCATGAACCGTGTGTATAAGCCATACCTTGATCAATTTGTCATCAATTTCATCGACAACATCCTCATTTATTCCAGGAACAAGGAAGAACATGAAGAGTACCTACGCTTAATTCTGGAGTTGCTAAAGCAAGAACAGTTGTATGCTAAACTTTCCAAGTGTGAATTCTGGATTTAGGAAGTTTAATTTTTAGGACATGTGGTCAGCAAGAATGGAATACACGTCGATCAATCAAAAATAGAAGCCATCAAGAATTGGGCAGCACCGACGACTCCGACAGAGGTGCGACAATTTCTGGGATTGGCCGGTTATTATCATCGATTTATCAAAGGATTTTCTAAGATTTCCCAACCTCTCACTGCCTTAACTCAGAAGGGTAAATCCTATAACTGGGGCGACAACCAAGAGTTAGCAGTTCAACTCCTTAAGCAGAAACTTTGCAGTGCACCTATTCTAGCTCTTCCGGAAGGAACGAATGATTTTGTGGTGTATTACGATGCATCCATTCAGGGCCTGGGTTGTGTGTTAATGCAACAAGAAAAGGTGATCACATACGCTTCACGTCAACTAAAGATTCACGAGAAAAAACTACACCACCCATGACCTAGAGTTGGGAGCCATAGTTTTCACACTTAAGATATGGAGACACTACTTGTACGGTACCAAGTGCACCATCTACACCGATCACAAGAGTCTTCAGCGTATCTTCGAGCAGAAAGAGCTGAACATGAGACAACGTCATTGGGTCGAGCTCTTGAATGATTATTAATGTGCGATCCAGTATCATCCGGGTAAGGCTAATGTTGTAGTTGATGCCCTAAGTCGAAAGGAAACCAAGCCCAAACGAGTTCGAGTATTACAACTTAATATTCACACCGGATTACCTGACAAAATCCGTAGTGATCAAGTTGAAGCCCTGAAGGAGGAAAACCTACCGCTGGAAGCCACACACGGTATGGAAGCACAACTCAAGGTCAAATCTGATGGCATTCGCTACTTCGTCAAGCGAATATGGGTTCCAGTATTCGGGAACTTAAGGGAACTAGTCATGGATGAAGCTCATGAATCTCGTTACTCCGTTCATCCAGGTTCTGACAAGATGTACCATGACCTAAATGTGCTGTATTGGTGGCCAAAGATGAAGGCCTATATAGCCACCTATGAGAGCAAGTGCCTGACTTGCGCAAAGGTCAAGGTTGAATATCAAAAGCCTTCCGGTCTACTCCAGTAACCGGAGATTCCCATGTGGAAATGGGAGCAGATATCCATGGACTTTTTCACAAAATTGCCACAAACACCTACCAGATGTGATACCATTTGGGTAATCGTTGATCGTTTAACAAAGTCCGCTCACTTCTTAGCAATCAAGGAAACAGATAAAATGGAGAAGCTTACTCGTATTTACTTGAAAAAAGTAGTCTCTCAGCACGAGGTGCCAATCTCTATCATTTCGGATCGTGATGCAAGATTCACCTCCCGTTTTTGGCAATCATTGCATAAAGCTTTATGCACGCGTCTAGATATGTGTACAACATGCCACCCTCAAACTGATGGCCAGACGGAACGTACTATTCAAACCCTAGAGGATATGCTACGAGCTTGTGTGATTGATTTTGGTAACACTTGGGAGTCTCATCTACCGTTGGTGGAGTTCTCCTACAATAACAGTTATCACACTAGCATCAAGGCAGCTCCATTCGAGCCACTATATGGACGTAAATGTCGTTCTCTTATTTGGTGGGCCGAGGTTGGGGATAGTCAACTTACGGGTCTTGAACTTGTACTTGAAACTTCTGAGAAAATTGTTCAAATTAGAAATCGTATGGCAGCAGTTCATGATCGTCAAACGAGCTATGCCGATAAGAGTCGTAAACCGTTAGAATTTCGAGTAGGGGATATGGTGTTGTTAAAAGTCTCACCTTGGAAGGGTGTCATTCGTTTTGGGAAACGAGGCAAATTAAATCCTCGTTATGTTGGACCATTCAAGATAGTGAAGAGAATTAGTCCGGTAGCATATCAACTGGACCTACCTGAAGGATTTAGTGGTGTAGATAAACTCTTTCACGTCTCAAACTTGAAGAAATGTCTAGCAGGTGAGTCACTCGTGGTTCCTCTTGAGGAACTACTCATCGATGAACAGTTGCGTTTCATCGAAGAACCCGTGGAAATCATGGATAGGGAAGTCAAAAAGCTTAAACGTAGTAAAATCCCTATTGTCAAGTTCGTTGGAACTCGAATCGCGGATCGGAATTCACGTGGGAGCGTGAGGATTAGATGATGCGCAAGTATCCTCATCTATTCAAGCACTCCACGTCAAACTCTTAAGGTACTATTCTAATTTTCGGGACGAAAATTCTTTCAACTAGGGGATGATGTGACATCCAAGAATTGTTTTTTATTATTTTAATTTTCGGGACGAAAATTCTTTCAACTAGGGGATGATGTGACATCCGAGAATTTTTTTTTATTTTAATTTTTGGGACGAAAATTCTTTCAACCAGGGGATGATGTGACAATCAGAACTTTTTAAGTTAACTCGGTTAGCCAAACCCAGTTAAATCCTAACCAAGTTAACTCAATTCTAAAACCAAGGGATCAATTCTGTCAAAGCTGAAGTTGCAAGAGCTGGTTTTGTAAATAGCCAGAAACCCTAATAGGCACGGTCGCGCCATGCTTTGGCACGATCCCGCCTCTTACAGGCACGGCCGTGCCACTTGCTCAGTTGAAACGTAAACGCAGTCTTAAATCGCAAATTCGTTGGAATTCAAATTGTAACGTATAATATCTAATGGCGGATCATCATTGAGCCATTATTCGGCACTTTAACACTCGTAATGGCCGAATTCAAATCCATTATGGTCTTTAATCCTATAACCGTCGATCCTATCACCATATAACCCAAATTCGATCAATGGAGAGCAGCTTTTGTAGGTCCACATGACTCATCTCAGATCGATCTCGTGACAGGACGTCTCGATAACATGGAGTGCGGAATCCTTCGTGTTAACGTTTGTATATGAATTGACACTAGACACAGCAGGTTAATAAACTTTCTCTTTGTATTCGCCAAACACAAAGTTTACAGAATACACTTGTTCGATTTCTCTCTATCACTTCTCTGTTTTTGAACAGATTCTGTAAACTCCTATTTATAGACACAAACTATGCATTAAGCGAACTTAACAAGTTCGCCTCAAATGGACTAGGCGAACTTAACAAGTTCGCCTCTAGCATAACTTGTTCTTTGGCTTTGACAAAATCTATACAATTACATAAAAACATAAAGACAATAAGACCTAAACTATTACAAAGCTTTTGTTATACATTCTATGTCCTAACAGACTCCCCCTTGACAATAGCTTGATCTTCTATCTTCAGTCTTTATGACGAGCTCTTCCAGTTATCTGGTAACCTGCTTCCTGCGTGCACTCCATATCTCTGACAGATCTCCAACACTCTTTTATACTGCAATCATTGTTCTCTCCATTCATCAGTAAACATAATTTCATTCTTTCTTAACGTCCTCTGATCTTTCTTTGAGAAGTTAATAAGATTCATTGCATCATAGAAACTAACAATGACCTTATTATCTTTATCATCAATCCTAGCTTCATCAGTATTCACATCTACGTACCACCATTTCATATTCCACAGAAAATCTTGTGGTATTTTCTTCAATGGTATCTTCTGTACAGTACGTACTGGTTTGAACTTATACTTCCAGGTCACAATCTCAGTCTTTTGATCTACACTCTTCACTCTTTTTTCGTTCTGTGGCTTTAATCTTTCATACTTCCCTGATCCACCTTCTCTTTTTATCAAGTTGGCAATCACATTGGCTAATCCAAACTTTGATCTATTAATCAGTGGTTTCGTAGCTAGACCATTCATTTCACACCTTGGCAAGGTATTGAAATACTTGATCCTAGGCTTTAAGTATTGAACACCATCAGATCTTTTAAGAGCAAACAACTTCATTTCATCATCATAAAACCAACTTATGATTCTTCCAATATACCTATCTTTTTTCACATATCTTTCTTTCTGAGCAGGTTGTACATGTGACTTTGGTAGTACTTTCATACAACTGTTAACTACTTCTCTCCACTGTTCTCTAGTCATTCCTGTATTTCTATACATCACAGGTTCTTCATTTGGCTTAGGAGACACATGATGAGTAGTATCAACATCAGAATCTATCTTGGATTGAGCAGTATCATCAGGTGTAGTGATATCTTCAACAGAGTCCATAGAATCTGTTACTCCTTCATACGAATACTCAGGAATAACATCATCTTGGATGAAGTTATACGGTACATTCAGACCATCACTGCCTTCATATGTAACTTTATCTTCAATCTTTTCTATCTCAATCTCTACAATCTCTCCTTCTTCAACTTCATTACCAGTCATGTCATCTTCAATATCATTAGACAATTCATCAATATCATCTAGACACTCTAGCTTCTCAGCTTCCTCTTCTTCAGAATCAACAAAGAATTCCAATAATAAAATCTCTTCATTCACTCCAGAATCATTCTTGGTTCCTTCAATATTTTGTGATGTCGACTCCCCCTGAGCTCTTGATATAGGATTCACGTCAGCAACGTATTGATGATCACCCTCAACATTACCAATAGGATCATTGTCATCATCATCCTTTTGTTTAATTGACTCAGCATGACAAGTATCATGTAACCTTAACTCCCCCTGTTCATTATCTTGAGCAACATCTTCCTGAACTGGTTCATTAACAGGAATAGGAACTTGTTGTTGTGGAATAGGAACTTGTTGTTGTTGAATATGAACTTGTTGTTGTTGTTGTTGATTCTGAACTTGTCCTTGAACTAACTCCTCAGGATGAAACCAATTATCATTAGGAGGCTCAACATAATCAGGATTGATTAAGTGACCAAACAAAGGAGTCGGAACTGGAATCAAAGCAACATTTTGTTGTTTCACCTTGGTACAATGAGTAAAGATTCTTTTAGACATAGGAGTCAAGGTCAAACGTATAGGATGCTATGGTAAGTCTGGAATTAAATGATTCAGAATCATTTGCAAGAACCTAGGATACGTAAGAAACCCTTGACCTTCTGGAGGATTGATTTCATGAACATCTCACGGTATATATACAAAGCAAAGTTAAACCGTTTGTTCAGGGTCAAAGCAATCATTGCAGCTTGTAACGCACTCTTCAAACCATCAGTACCAGCCTTTCTTGGTGACAAACATTGTATGATCACGTGCATAAAATACCTCAATTCTCCAACTAAACCACCTTTTCTTGCTTGAGTATCATTTGGTCTACCTCTGTAGCCCATCCTCTGAAAACACCCCATAATCAGTGTTCCAGGATAAGACATAGGATCTTCATTAGCACCTCCCAATGCCAAAACAGCACGAATAGTATCCACCAAAATAGCTACCTCTGTATTATTCACCGTTGCACGAAGTACGTGAGGTTCAACATCTGTGTCTTGATGTACTGTATCCCATAATTGTTGGATATACAGTAAGCGGATGTACGGATATGCGGATAAGGCCACATGTAAACGTGAACGAATCAAGAAGTTGATAATTCCTTGAAAATTAACAGCTTCAGACATATTTGGATCAAACAACGCCACTTGATTATGTTTGTACTCAACACGACGAGCCATTTGTAAATGTATTGGACAAAGAACAAACATTAGTAATATAACATAAAAAAAAATTAAAAAAAAATTCACACAAAAAAAATCACAAGTCCAAACACTGTGTAGCCGTTAGGCGAACTTAATAAGTTCGCTTAGTGTTGCAAGAGGCGAACATAATAAGTTCGCCTAAACAAGTTTGCCTAAACAAGTTCGCTTGAACAAGTTCTCCTGAACCAGTTTGTCGATACAAACTCTTCAGCAGATTCCAAAATGTCTAAATCGTCAAAATTTTTCAAATTAACCACATCATAATCATCGATTTACAACCACGAAATACAATTAAGCGTCAATTGTAAGTTTTAAACATGAAAAGACACCATATCAGATCAATTTCAGACCAGTTGTCAAAATACGATGAACACAAGTAAAAAAGAACAAATTCCCATCGATTTAACGGTTAAAAACCCCTGAAATTTCCTTAGAAAGATTCGCAATTCAAATCCGATCCAGAGATAAACACGAAAATTTCAAATCGAAAACCCTAGTTCAGAATTTGCACAAGTTCGCTAAAAAACCCGTAAGTTCGCTCAATAAGTTCGCTCCAACAGTGAAACAATATAATAAGGATAAGTTCGCCTGAACAAAATATTTAATCACAATTAAGTTCGCTACATTAGACGAACTTGTTAAGTTCGCTTAACAAGCCTCAGGCGAACATATTAAGTTCTCTTAATCAGAAACAGGCGAACATATTAAGTTCGCTTCAAACCTTTGCCTTGAACAATTTCTTCACTTTCAACACGTCACATTCTTGTGAACTTCCATCTGTAGCATGTATCCGATCCAATCCCGAATCATTTTAATAAAAATAAAATTTTCATGGAAGATAGAAACAAACTATTTTTGGATTTTATCTGTACAAACGGAATCACATATTTTTTGTTCTTGTGAACTTCCATCTGTAGCATGTATCCGATCCAATCCCGAATAATTTTAATAAAAATAAAATTTTCATGGAAGATAGAAACAAACTATTTTTGGATTTTATCTGTACAAACGGAATCACATATTTTTTGTTTTTATCTGAGCATACTGAAACACATAGTTTTGGATGAACATCATGAGCAAGAAGATCAGCTCAGTTTATGAGCAATTCATCACACAGTCTATTATTAACTATGGGTAGCCTGTACACAAAAAAATGATATGAAACAATCAAACTCATTCTTATGTAACTCGAATCTTTTTCATTTTTATGTAATTTTTGCAATCAATTTGAATAATACTTGAAATGATACGCGATAAATTTCAAAGGAAACAAGATCAGGTTATGAAATGCTCAATTTTTCATACCGAATTTGTAATACAAAGCATGAATTCTTAAGTTGTCAATATTATATAATTTGAAACCACAAGCATTTTTCTTCCAAATTCATGTGAATTAGTACCATTTAGATGAAAAACATCGTGTACCCCACATATATGCCAACAGAAATTTAAATTTGCACTATCTTCAAGACATACATAGTTTATTGTAAGATTAGATCAATCTCCAAGATGAAATTATCTCTATTAGCACAAGTATAGAATATCATATCCCAAAGGATATAAGAATCAGTATGATTCAGAATCAAAAGATTCTAATGAATTGGCCTTATAATGAGAATCAATAGATTCAGGTAGGAGGATCCAACTATTATCTGGATAATTTTTCAATGAAATCAGATTAGATGATGTATCTAACTGATCCAAGGGTGAATATATGTTCCAACAATTGTTGTTAGAAAGCATATCTTAGTTCAGCAACACATTGCATGTTTTTCAGGGCATGGCCAGTGAAGTGAACTGAAAGAGATTGTGCTAAAGACATAATTCGATATTGGTCTCATGAAATTCTTAAAATCATATATTCTTTATCTGATAATGATCTTTACACACACACCCAGGCATAAAATGGATTTAAATCACAGATGTAATCATATCATATTTAATTTTCATACTACTATTGGTTCAAAAACGCTTCTAGTCTATTGACAATTCAAGTTTCAAACTCATATTCAAATTAAAACATATTTTCAAGATTAGAGCATTCAAAACACTATAATTTCTTATTTATGCAGACTTTGAAATTTAGATCAAATCAATTTACTTTAAACTATCATATATCAAAGGTCTACTATGGTCATGTGTAATGAACTATTCACTGATGTATTATTATTTCTTCTCTAACTTAAAATGATGTCAATTTTATATTTTTTTATTTTGTTTTTAATTTTTATAAATAACAATTTTTGACTGAAATTTAAAATGTAGAAATGTAAAAAGCAATAAAAGAAATTTAAAACAAAATCTCCCATGAAAAATTGTTTTTGAAAAACTTTTATTCGGGATTGATCATACCTATCATTTTGATTAGAAATTCAAACCTGGTACGATCAAATGCCTTGGTAAAAAGATCAGCAAAGTTATCATCTGTATGTACCTTTACTAGCTCAATCAACTTTTTATCTGCACAATCACGGATAAAATGATATCTAATTTCAATGTGCTTTGTTTTACTGTGCTTAACGGGATTTTTTGTGATAGACATTGTAGCATTATTATCAATAAACATGGGGGTTCCTGTAAAATTCAAACCGTAGTCTCTTAATTGCTTTTGGATCCACAAGATCAGTGAACAACAACTTACAACAGCAATGTATTCTGCTTCACATGTTGAAATGGAGACCGTAGTTTGCTTTTTGCATTGCCAGGAAACTAGACGATTACCCAAGAACTGGTAACCACCTGTAGTAGATTTCATGTCCAAACAAAACCACCAAAAACAGAATCAGTGTAAGCATTGAATTCAAAGTTAGAACCATGTGGAAACCATAGTCCCAATCTTTGTTTTCCTTTCAGATAACGAAAAATTCTCTTTACTGCAATCAAATGAGACTCTTTTGGTTTTGCTTGGAACCTGGAACAAATACACACAACGAACATTATGTATGGCCTTGAAAAGTTACTAGAAGCTTAGAATCTACAAGCATCGTACGTGCCATTTCAACCAAAGTCCTGTTCTTTCGTTCAGCAACTCCATTTTTTTAGGTACATATGGCGCACTGAATTCATGATGAATTCCCTTTTGAAGACAAAATAAACCTATCTTGCTATTTTTAAACTCGCTGCCATTGCCACTCCTAATTCTTCTGACCTTCTGTTTGCACAAATTCTCTAAACCCAGGATTAAGAATTGTACCAACTCTGTGGTTTCGGCTTTAGAAGCAAGGAACTTAACCCATGAAAATCTAGAGAAATCATCTGTTACAACCAGAAAGTAAGATTTACCGCCAATGCTCCTAACAAATCCATATTCAGTAGCTCCAAAGGAGTCACAATAGAATTTTTTGTCTTAGATTTGTGGGACTTCTTGTGTTGTTTCCCCTTCTTGCAAGGAATACAGTCATCAGGAACGGAAAATTTCATTTTCGGAACACCAAAAACCAGATCATTCTACACGAGATAATTCATTTTCCGATAAATGATGTGAGCAAGTTTCCTGTGCCACAAAATAGAATCCGACTCAGATGCCTTGGAGAGTAGACATGTAGGAATTGAATCCGTTGTAGTAGCAACACTCATGTCTAGGATATATGTGTCATTTCTCCTCGGAGCCTTCATTAGAATCCATTCGTTTGGAATAACAAAGCCCGGTTTCAAGATATAACACTCAGAATCATTGAAATGAAATGAAAACTTCTTGTCACACACTTGAGATACACTCAAAGATTATGTTCAAGTTGCTCCACATAGTTTACTTTCTCAAATTTGAATTTATCGTTCTTCAAAGTACCTTGACCAGTTATGTACCCGCCTTTTTTTCCAGCAAAAGCGACATAACCACCATCAATATTAATAACATCTTCCAGCAAACGAATATTCCTTGTCATATGTCGAGAACAACCACTATCCACATACCACGTATTGTTGATAGTCCTTCTTGGTTGCCCCTACATAAACAAAGAAAATCAGTTAGAAATAGGAACCCAAGCCATTGTGGTCTTGGGTCGTCCAAATGGAACAAAATAAACAACTTCAAGCAATTCACAATCAACATTGTCATCAACCTTTGGAACATAAGATTCACTATTAAACCTTCTCAATAAAGACACAGTATGATTATTTGGAAAAACATAATTAGATTTATGATTATCAGATTCAGATATTTCCAAAAATTTCTTTAATTTTCTGTTACGTCTTCTTCGTTATGGTCTAGAAAGTTTGACCTCAGGTTGAGAATCTTTTGGAATTCCAACATGTGGAAACTCAAACTTATTTTGAAAAACAACTGGTTTAGAAATATGCTTATCATGTTGCTTAAATCCCGAAGATTTAGCAAATGATTGACAATGCACATTCTTTACAACACTAAACGTAGGTTGTCCCACATTTTGTCTTTTCAGAATCGTCACCACTCGTTGTTGTGAGGGATCACTCTTTAAGTTGTCTTGATTCTTATAAGGACAGTGAATCAAAATATGACCAGCCTCATGACAGTGAAAGCAAACTCTTTTATCTTGATGATTTCTGATATAAGGAGTTCTTCTTGAATTTGATGACCCTTCCGATGAACAAGCTTCAGAAGATTTTACTGAACAGTTGACTGGCTTCTTTTGAACAGAAACTTGTTTAGTCACCATTGATGAATTCTTCTCCTGATGACCAGCAGCAACAAAACCACTTGATTGTAACATTTTGGAAATTTTAGGTTGATCAACTTTCACCTCATCAGGTTATGTTAAAATGCATCTATCACGGGTAACATTTTTCACTACCTTTGGTTCATCAAGTTGCACTTCCTTAGGAATGCCTTCAACCTTTTTATCATCAAAAACTTCATCCTCAGAATCAGAATCATAGATCATATCTTCATCAGTTACTGGATTTACTTTCAACACCGTCTTTGGATAAATTTCCTCTTCATGAATAATTTCTGGTTCAACCACATAATTTGCATTGAATGGTGGATGAACAAATCCAATTCCAGCAACCCTCTTAGTAGGATCAGCATTAGCATTAAAGTAATCCAATACCACAGATGAATTTTCAAAATTCTCCATCTTTCTATGTAATTTGATCACTTTAGATTCTTTATCAGAAATTTCTTTGTTCTTCTGAGTGACAATTTCATTTCGTTTCTCAATCTCAGCATAAGCCATATCCAGATGATATGCTTGTTCCTTATATTTCAATCCCAAAGAGTTCAAATCTCTTTTCAAAGACTCAATTCTATCTATACACAATTTATCATTATCTTTCAATTTTTTATTTACTGAATGCATCGATTTCATATCACAAATTAAATTTGTGTTATCATCCACTACTTTTTGCATTTTATCTTTTATACTGATGCAATTAGAGCATTAAATGTGACAAACAAAATCTTTTACCTTTGAAGGATCTGACATATCTACCATGAAGACTTTTGCAATCGGAATATTTTCAGAATCAGCACCATCAGAAGAATTTTGAGTTAATACTATATCATCTTCAGATACACCAGAGGCAATATCAGACTCAACATTTTGTCCTTGATCATGCTCTTCATCAGCACTTGGCAAACTCTGACCATCACTTGAGCTATCATCATCAGTTGACTCTTCAGATTTTGCAGGATGAATCTCAGCTACAAAAGCTTGACTTACAGTACCAACCAAATCTTTAAGATGAATACCCCAGTCATAATTTTCATCATTCTGAGCAACCAAAGCAGATGATGCAGATGCATGATTAGAATATCCAGAGCCAGAGTGTGACTGATTACGATTGTTCTGAAAGTTATTAGGCTTCTTCTGAGAATCAAAATCAACTTTTGGCTTCACACATTCTTTGGCAAAATGACCATACTCCTGACAATTATAGCAACGAACTTTGGTTTTGTCAAATCCCATACTTGAACGACTGTTAGAACCAATATACTTTCTTCCGGTCTTCTTCAAAAAATCCTTTACTTTTCGCATCAGCATAGCCATGTTCCATTGAATGTTCATCTCTTCCTGATCAACATGATCAATCTGTCTGAAATCCTCCTCAATAACATCTGGATCATGAATCTTTCCTCCAATAAAATTTTCATAAGAAGCCATAAAGGAAGAAAACATCGCTAAGTAATCATCAGCAACTCTTTGATTCATATTGTGTGTTCCGGATGATGAAGAAGATGTATTTGCAGAGAAACCTGAATGACTTGGAACCCCATAACAATGATCATTAGAAACATCTTGAGTATCACCAGAAAAGAACGCAACCCCTGCACCAGTTTTGCCAGAAGATTTAGCAAAATATATTGAAGGATATTGGATATGCTCCATATTGGTTTCCTTGTTCTTCATATTCAAATCATGTGATTGAATCTTGCCAAGAACCTCTTCAAGAGACATAGTTTTATACTTGACATTCTCTTTTATCAAAACTGTATACACATCAAATTTAGATGGTAATGTCTCCAAAAACTTATCATTTATCTCTTCAGTCTCATAAACCACTGAAGCACTTGACAATTCACTCAGCAAATGATAGAATCTCGTTGCAAGATCATCTAAAGATTCATTTTGAAAGTGCTTGAATACTAAGAACTGCTTCTTCAGTAATTCTTTTCTGCTTTTCTTTACATCCAAACTACCTTCACACCTCTTTTGTAAAGCTTCTCACAATTGTTGAGAAGACTTGAATTGTTTAAAGCTGTGATAAATTTCTTTAGGAAGAGACATTGAGATACTAGCCATAGCCTTCTTTTCCCTATCAAACATTAATTGTTCTTCTGTGGTTAAAGCAGATACCAATTTAGGAACATCATCCTTTCCCATCCAAGTATATGTCGGATGTGTATAACCTTCCAAGATTGGAATCCATAAACTTGTATCAGTAAAAGACACGAACTGATCAAATCGATCTTTCCAGTTAGAATAATCTTCAAGACTTAACAACTTGGGTGGTTTCTGAGATGTACCAATCTCGTTATCGTAATATAACATGTTAGTTACTTGCACCATATTTGCCATTTTCAGAAAAAAATTCCAAGTGTTGAACAAATACTCCCCTCAGGCAAAGATAATAAGTTCGCTTAAATCCAAACAAGAGAATTTGATATCAAGCGAACTTGATAAGTTCGCTTAAAACGAGAAAATCCGGTAAGTTCGCCTATTAAATAAGTTCGCTTAAACTGAGAGAAGCGAAATCGGTAAGTTCGCTTGCTAAGTTCGCCTGCATCAAATCTCAGCAAGTTCGCCTACTTCAGCTGTAACAAACTCAGGAAGAACTTCAACCCCAAACATGAACAAACATCACTTAAAATCATCATTTCTCACAGATTAGAAGGAATTTGAAGAAATTGGACCATAGGATTTAGTATTTTATGAATTAGAACACTTCTATCGGATTAATTTCAACAAAATCCACTTTAAATCCACGAATTCAGCATCAAAATCAACTTCAAGAACTTGAAAACTCCATGGATACAAAAACTTCTAAAAATGATCATTTTCTTGTCAAATTGTACACAAAATCGTCTCTAATCACCAAGAATCAAATACAAATCATGAGCAAAAGCTCTGATATCACTTGTAGGTCCACGTGACTCATCTCAGATCGATCTCGTGACAGGACGTCTCGATAACACGGAGTGCGGAATCCTTTGTGTTAACGTTTGTATACGAATTGACACTAGAAACAGCTGATAAATAAACTTTCTATTTGTATTCACCAAACACAGAGTTTACAGAATACACTTGTTCGATTTCTCTCTATCACTTCTCTGTTTTTGAACAGATTCTGTGAACTCCTATTTATAGACACAAACTCTGCATTAAGCGAACTTAACAAGTTCGCCTCAAATGGATTAGGCGAACTTAACAAATTCGCCTCACATGAGACTATGCGAACTTAACAAGTTCGCCTCTAGCATAACTTGTTCTATGACTTAGACAAAATCTATACAATTACATAAAGACAATAAGACTTAAACTATTACAAAGCTTTTGTCATACATTCTATGTCTTAACAGCTTTATGCAAACAATCTACTCTCACATCATGCAGGAACCTCCCAAAAGCTTTTGCACATTCCTATTTGGCCAGAGAAGCAGCCGGGGTCGTCGGAGATCAAGCTCCTCGTAGCCGCATATCATTCTAGCCGATCTCTATCAATTCGTTAGTGTTTGAGGTAATTAAAAACACCCTTATCGTCGTTTTAGTGTCGACATTGAAAGCCCTATGATTTTAACAAGTAACCTTATCCAGATTGTTCAAATTATACCTAGGGTTTTTGTTATTCAATCGAGAATTTAGTCGATCTAGACTCGATGTTTTTGAAATCAAAGCATATCATCAGATTCGTAATTACTTGATTAACAGAACCCCCATATCTTTTTGGTCAATCGCGATCGAAACCAAACGGATTTGGACTTATTGGTTTATTCTCTTAAACTCCATGTCTGTGTATCCAGGAGACACGGTCGTGCCAGAATTTGGCACGGTCGTGCCTCGTACTCTGACCCGGTCCTGCCTCTTGGCTAGACTTGGTCGTGCCTCAGAACCCTAGACACGGTCGTGTCAGACTCAGACACGGTCGTGCCTAGTGATCAGTTTTGTTGTGTCTTCTGTTTGATCAACGAGGTCGCTCCCCTGACCAGCACGGTCGCGCCTGTGACTCTAACACGGTCGCGCCTTGCCTTAGGCGAGGTCGTGTGTGAGTAAACCTTTTGTCAGAATGTTTTGATTAATATTTATATTTTCAAAACAATAATTATTATATAATATTAATATGTTTTAAAACCGAAAAACCACCCGTAGGATCGGGTTTACTCTTGTAACTCGTATTCATTATTTAAACCTCGTTTATAAAATAATATATTATTTTCAACCCTTAGTCTCAGTTAAAAACGATAAATATTTTTATATTATTATTGTTTCGTTTATAAACTTCGTGTAACCTTTTAAACTAATTAATAATGTAATTATATATATTATTTACACTTATTTATATACTCGGATAAAATAATAGATTTATTATTTTTGACACGCAATTGTTTATTGTAATATTTTATTAAATCTAAAAATAATATATAATATATTATTTTCTTATGCCATTAGTTTAATGGTGCAGCGTACGAATATACTTTATATTACTTTTGTCAATTGTCGCATGATGTTAAGAAATCCTTCAGTTCCCGTGGACACGTTCGTCTACTCTTTGATCTTTAGAGCGTTTCTTTTAGGACGTTCAACATTCTGTGTTGTTGTCTCATATCATTATCCCATTATAGCCCTAATTATTATGTTATAATTTTAGGGCATTCGTAAGCCGTTTCGCGCTAACGCTTGAGATTCAAATCTCATACTTGTGAGATACTACCTACTACGCAATGCATGTGAGTTTTCACAGCCCCTTTTACTGCTTTTAAACTGGGGGAGAAAACATGACGTAAACATTTTTTGATTTTTGTACTTCATTATGTATCACTTGTTATGACTATGCGTAAACTCTATCATGAAAGTCCTCACATCGAACCGTTTGAATATGAGAATAGCGAGGTATGTTGGGTAGTACTACTGGGTTTGACAAACCTCACCCGAGTTAGTCGCGCTAACTCGATTGGATATCGAACGGGTGCAATATTGACCTAAACGTGCACCATGGTTGATAGGCCTGGTGGGAGGCATTCAAACAGTCAGTTTATGGTTACGAAATATCAAACATGAACATGGGTTAGCTACCTGTTGCAATATATATTGATTGTACAATTAATCTGGTAAACGCTTTATTACTATACTAAAACCTGTGAACTCACCAAACTTGTGTTGACACTTTTCTTACGTGTTTTCTCAGGACGCTAAGCTAAGGCACAGGTGCACGTTAGCGCATGCATGGTGTCAACATGATATATTCAATAATTGTCAATCCATTGAACATTAATTATGTTTCCGTTATTGTTAGACTTGGGCGCGTTGTTGTGCGCATTTACTCTCTTGTTTAAACGTTTCCGCATTTACTCTGAACTTTTACAATATTTCAATTTGAGTCTCATATAGTGTCGTTTGATGTAACTAATGACTGAGATCCTGGTTAGTCACACACCAAACGGTAAAACCCCGTTAGTGGAATTTGAGGGTGTGACAGAACTTGTATTACATGATAAACTTGTATTACACAATGACCTTACTAACTACACAATGAGCTGGAAAACGTAAAACACAATGATAAATACATATAACACAATGAACTTGTATTACCCATTGAACTTGTATTACACAATGAACTTGTATTACACAATGAACTTGTATTACACAATGACCTGACTAATTACACAATGACCAGACGTGGTATTACACAATGAACTTGTATTACACGATGAACTTGTATTACACAATGAGCTGAAAAACGTAAAACACAATGATAAATACATATAACGCAATGAACTTGTATTACACATTGAACTTGTATTACACAATGAAATTGTATTACACAATGACCTGACTAATTACACAATGACTAGACGTGGTATTACATAATGAACTTGTATTACACGATGACCTGACTAATTACACAATGAGCTGAAAAACGTAAAACACAATGATAAATACATATAACACAATGAACTTGTATCACACATTGAACTTGTATTACACAGTGAACTTGTATTACACAATGAACCTGTATTACACAGTGAACTTGTATTACACAATGAACCTGTATTACACAGTGAACTTGTATTACACAATGACCTGACTAATTACACAATGACTAGATATTACACAATGACCAGACGTGGTATTACACAATGAACTTGTATTACACAATGAACTTGTATTACCCGATGAACTTGTATTACACAATGACCTGACTAATTGCATAATGAGCTAAAAAACGTAAAACACAATGATAAATACATATAACACAATGAACTTGTATTACGCATTGAACTTATATTACACAATGAACTTGTATTACACGATGAACTTGTATTACACAATGACCTGACTAATTACACAATGAGCTGAAAAACGTAAAACACAATGATAAATACATATAACACAATATTACACAATGAACTTGTATTACAAAATGAACTTGTATTACACGATGAACTTGTATTACACAATGACCTGACTAATTACACAATGAGCTGAAAAACGTAAAACATAATGATAAATACATATAACACAATGAACTTGTATTACACATTGAACTTGTATGACACAATGAACTTGTATTACACAATGAGCTGGAAAACGTAATTTTTTTCTTTTTTGTTTATAACGACACTATACTCGTTTTAAAGATAAAAAACGCTCGTTTTTATGGTGTAATTTTTTTGAAAAAATAATGTCGTATGTAAAAGTTATGAACGTTTAAAAATAAGGGGGGAACTTGATAAAAAGACAACAAAAGTGGCCAAGACTATAATACCCTTCCAACAACTTTTTCTCCTACAATTTAATCTCAACCATTAAATCTTTTCTACAATTTGATCTAATGGCTCTAAATCCTTCTTACCCTTCTTAGAATTAGAATCTTTTTTACCTGAACGTAATCCAAATAAAACATATTAAATAGATGTATGTGTTCATATAATTAGAAAAATATGCGGTTTACTCTTTATTTCTATACATGTATGTTACATATATATAGGTATGGGTATGTGTGTGAGAGAGTAAACATAAAACAATGAAATAGAAATAAAAGGGTGAAAAAGAGGTCTGCCAGGGTTAGAACCCGCGACCTGATTGTTGTCTGCAAAGGAGATTACCACTGGACCAAGACTCGAATTTGTTTAACAAACCAGAAAGTGAGTTAAAAACAAACAAACCCATTCACCCAGTCCCTTCTTCCCTATATTATGAAATTGAAAACCCTAATTTCCCATATATACACAATCGCGAGCAGATCATGAAGGCTATAGTACAAAGGATCAAAATCGAGCAAGAGGGTGGGTTATTTACCTGAAACCGGACTTGATTCAACGCAAAACGAGAGCTTGTTTCCCCTTGGGCCGATCGCGACAGGTAGGAGCAAAATGACGGATTTGAGGATGGGTTCGTGTAATAAAATGATAGGGAAAAATACGGGACAAGTAATCACACGTTACAGCTAGTATATCAAACGAGAATTGTGTGATTTAGCTTGATTTACGGATTGGTTATCAAAGTTTCCATACTTTTTGTGGGTTTTGAAATCTAGCGATTAAAGGGTGTTAATGGATATTTAAAACAGTCAAAAAGGCGTGGGAGAATCACGTAATGCATGATTGAAACGAATGGAGTAGTAACCTAGTTTGATACTAACCGATTTGAGGACTTAGAACTCGATTTTGACTTCTAGAAAGTTAAAGTTTTGTTTTTGATGTCCAGGGTCCCAAAAAAAAAAGAGGGTTCAAAAGGTTTAAGGGGAGTTTAATTGTAATGGGGGTTCAAGACTTGATGATTTAATTAAAATCCCTTTATATTTGTTTTAAAATCCTTTCTAGTTAATTACAAAATTATTTTTATAGAATTTGTAAAAAATCTAATTATTAATTGTTTTATTATAAATATTTATAAAGGGGTAGTGTTCCAATCTTATAAAAATACAAATTGTTTAAATGGTTTAAACTTATATGTTTTATTTATTGATTTAATTATCATGACTATATATATATATATATATATATATATATATATATATATATATATATATATATATGGTTGGTTCAAATGATAATCAAAATTTACATAATAACCATAATAACCAAATGTCAACCTTTGATTAACTTTAATCAATGGATAATATAATAGAGTGGCAAAATTGAAATTAAAAAGATGTTCAAATCAATTACATTTAATGATAAAGGGTATTATGGGTAAATCCATGTAACTTAATTTCGGTAACTGCATTGATTAATAAGCCAAACCAAACCAAACGTACCCAGTATAATCCCACACATAGCTAACGCTATTAGTAGGGTCTGGGGAGGGTGTGATGAGGGCAAACCTTACCCCTCTCCCAAGGGATAGAGAGGCTGCTCCCGTTTAGACCCCCGGCACTATGTGAAAGAAAAAGATAAAAATATAAATAAAATTAATGAGTAATAAAGTAAAATAAATCTAACAGTAATCTAACAATTAGTAGTGTATGACTAGAGTATATTAGTCACAAGAAACACAACACACCTACAAGAAACAAGACATACGCAAAATCTTTGCTAAACAACTCTACTCTCCCACACAACGGGTCACTCATCCTAAAACCCTAATACGACGTCTCCATGAAATCCTATCATTGATCATGTCCTCTGAGAGGTGTAAATCTAGCAAATCAAGCCTAATCCTCTCATCCCACGTTAATTTCGGTCTCCCCCTGCTCCTTTTCCCCTCTACAACGAGAGTTTCCACCGTTCTCACTGGATCTGTGCTCTGTCTCCTCTTGACATGTTCAAACCATCTCAATCTTCCTTCTCTTATCTTATCTGAGATACATGTGACTCCCAATCTCTTCCGAACAACTTCATTTCTTATTTGGTCCTTTCTTGTGTGTCCACACATCCACCTCAACACCCTCATCTCAGCTACATCCATTTTTCGAGCTTGTGTCTTCTTAATGGCCCAACAATCGGTTCCATATAGCATCGTTGGGCGAACTGCTACCCTATAAAATTTACCCTTTAACCCTATTGGGAACCTCTTGTCGCACAAAACACCTGAGGCCGCTCTCCATTTACACCAACCAGCCTGCACCCGATGGACTACATCATTGTCGATGTCCCCGTTACTCTGGATGACAGATCCTAGATACTTGAACTTCAGTGTCTTAGGGACAACCCCACCTTCAATAGAAATCTGGGTCTCCTCGTCGACGTTTGCACCACTAAAGTTGCAGTGAAGGTACTCGGTTTTAGATCGGCTTATTTTCAAACCTTTGTGCTCTAAGACTGTTCTCCATTCCTCTAGTCTGTTGTTCAATGTCTCTTTACTTTCTGCAATCAACACGATATCATCAGCAAAAAGCATGCACCATGGAATTGCATCTTGAATCGACTTTGACAACTCATCCAAAACTATTGCAAAGAGAAAGGGGCTTAGTGCCGACCCCTGGTGAACTCCCACTTCCACCGGAAAAAAGTCTGTATCCCCCACGGGAGCTCTGACGCATGTCTTAGCCTCATGATACATATCCCTAATTGCCTCAATATATTTACTAGGGATCCCTCTTCCCTCCAGACTTTCCCAGATCAATCTTCTAGGCACACTATCGTACGCCTTTTCAAGATCGATGAACACCATATGTAAATCATGTTTCTTCTCTCTGTACTTTTCCATTAATCTTCTTAAAATGTGTATCGCCTCCGTAGTGGACCGGCCTGGCATGAACCCAAATTGGTTTGCTGTAACCTGGGTTTGTCGTCTAATCCTTGTATCTATAACTCTTTCCCATAATTTCATTGTATGACATAGGAGCTTAATCCCCCTGTAGTTAGCACAACATTCAGCATCTCCTTTGTTTTTATATAGGGGTACTAAGACACTACGCCTCCACTGATCTGGCATCTTCCCGGTTTTGAAGATATTGTTGAACAGTCTTGTCAACCACTGAACGCCTTCCTCTCCCATACACTTCCACGCTTCAATGGGTATGTTGTCTGGACCGACTGCCTTAGCTCTTCCCATCTTCTTAAGAGCACTCCTCACTTCTTCCTGTGTGATATTTCGACAATAACAATTATTTCGTTGACTGGATTGAGTAGTGGGATTCTCCGTTATGGCTAGACTTGGTCTACAACTGTTGAAAAGGGTGTAGAAATAGTTTTGCCATCTCAGCTTGATGTCTCGTCCCTTTACCAAAACTCTTCCATCATCTTCCTTGATAAACTTCACGACCCCAAGATCTTGTCTCCTACGCTCCCTATTTTTGGCAATCTTAAACATACGATGCTCCCCTTCCTTGGTGTCTAGTTTTCTATACATCGTTTCATAGGCAAAATTCTTTGCCTCACTCACTGCCTTTTTAGCTTCCCTTTTTGCCTGTCTATAGTTCTCCCGTAGTGTCATTATCTCCTCTCCATTACTGCACTGCAACATCTCTTTAAAGCGATGTTGCTTGTCCTTTATCTTGCTCCGCACCTCCTCATTCCACCACCAAGACTCCTGATGTCCTCTTGTTGCTCCCAATGTGACTCCGAGGGTTTCCTTTGTTGCCTGCGTAATAGTGGTTGCCATAGCTACCCACATCTGGTTTGTGTCGCCATCCTTAGTATTTGTGTTCATCGCCATGACTTTATCTTTAAACAAATTGATGTTTTCGTCCTTCAAATTCCCCCATCTGATCCTTGGTTTATTTTTTCTTCTCCTCTCCGCCACCCTTTTTCTCAAGGTAAAATCGGCCACCAACAGACGATGTTGGGTCGCTACTGACTCTCCTGGAATTACCTTGCAATCCTTCCACCAATTGCGATCCCCTTGTCTCATCAGGAAATAGTCGATCTGCGTGTTGCGCCCCCCGCTACTAAAATTAATCAAATGTGATTCTCTCTTTATAAAGAACGTGTTTATAATACCAAGATCATGCGCAAGCGCAAAGTCAAGAAGCTCCCTACCATTATCGTTTCTAACACCATAACCAAAACCTCCATGAACCATCGGAAAACCATCACTCTCCTTACCAACGTGACAATTAAAATCACCTCCTAAGCATATTTTCTCCTGTCTAGGTAATGACCTCATTACTCCGTCTAAACTACCCCAAAAATCCCTCATTTCTTGGTCTCCTAGACCTACATGTGGTGCATAAGCGCTAACAATTGCCACAACTTCCTCACCAAGTACTACTCTCAACACCATGATCCTATCATTATATCTTTTCACTTCCACCACATTACCGTGCAGTTCTTTAGCAACTAGAAAACCCACCCCATTTTTTGTTCCATCGCAACCAGAATGCAACAGTTTATAGCCATTACACTCACCCCCCCCCCCCTTTGACCCTTCCACCTAGTCTCCTGAAGGCAAGCTACCTGAATCCTATGTTTTCTAAGCACGTCTACTAAATCTAACAACTTACTAGTTAGGCTTCCTACATTACAAGATGCCAAACGTAACCTATACCCCTTATGGTTAGCACTAGATGCACCCCTCTCCCCTGAACATGATCTCAAGGAGACATTATTCCACCTACCGTCTATGTTTGAAATAATACACAAGATGTATTTATTTTTATTTTAACCACAGTTAAGCAAATAGAATATTTATTTTTATTTTAACCACAGTTAGGTAAATAGAATAGACAAATTGCTCATTAATCAAACAGATGCAACACGTATATGCAACAGTCAAAACAAAAAACAGGGTATGTCTCTCCCTGTGAATCAAGAACAATTGCTGGTCCTCCTAACCCAGACCAAGAATGCCTAAGCATGCAATTCGTGTAACAAGAAGGTAAAACGGACAGAAATAAAGGAGTTGGAACGAACTAACCCAATTGCGCCCAAGTTAGGGTACTCCTTCCTATTCCACCTTGGTACCACCGTCAGTAGAACTAGGGTTTTAGACCGCAGGTCTCCTCCTAGTCTTGAATCGGACTCGCAGCGGTGGCGATAATCGCGGTGCGGCGGGGCTGATTTCAGACGACGGTGCAGCGGTGAGGATGATTTAGTTGATCTTTACTCCTTAAAATGGTTAGGATATGCTTCTTATTTACTTCAGTGAACCCAAAAGTGAAAACCCCCAAAATGAGAATCTAGGGTTCGTCACTTACACCTCAGATTTCTCACAAATCTCTGCACTTCTTTGAAAATAAACACCAAGGATGTGTTTCTCTTGAAAAATTAAGTAATTTAGACTCCCAATTTGAAAGATTTGGTGGATTAATAAAGAAGATGAAGATGGGAGACGAGGTTAGGGTTAGAGAGGGTGAGGAAGATGAGAGCTTTCCACCTGAGGTTTTTTTTTAAACTTGCATTGATTAATAAGAAAATCACATAAAACTCTCATTCAAACCTCACTCCTATTTAATTGCCCTTAATTTCGATATTATTTATTTTAAACCTTAATTCTCAATATATGTACACAAACTCAATTCAATGTAACTAGACCAATTGTCAACAACAAATTAACGTAAATGAAACAAAAGAATTTGGTAAATATATGTACCAAACCAAATTTGACATCCAAATATAATTGTTATATGTCTTGTTATTTATATATGCACCAACTAACATGTAGCTCTAAAATTCATTTATCTGCATTGCTATACGTATATGTACCAATGGACAAATATGTACCAACCCCAGTTATCTACCATGTTATACATATATGTACCAACCCCAGTTATCTGCCTTTAATACATATATGTATCAACGAACATATGTGTACCAACCCCTTATCTGCCTTTTATACATATATGTACCAACGAACTTATGTGTACCAACACAAATTTTATAAACAAACTAGATTTTTTCAAACATAAAACATTAATACTTACGTTACCTTTCCTTTATTTTTTTTCCTCCTTCCAACATATATGTAAAATTTAAATAATGTACTAATTTAGTTAGGTGGCACATGCATATATCTAAAATTTGTTGATTAAGATGTTTGTTTAATGAATGTAAATATAAATTTATTTATATTATGTGTAACATTTGGAATAATGAGACAAAACAATTCTAATCGAAATTCCCGGTATATAAGAATATATGTAGAGATACACCTATATTAATGTTATATATATTTCGTTTATATAAAATTCCAAAATAAGTTTCTAATTCAAATTCACATTGTATATCCGTATTTGTCAAAAATTTTACACTGAAAAAAAATTTTCAATATTTTGGAGTGGTTATGATTTAACTACAAAAAAATTACCTAAAATCAAGGGTTACAAATAAAATTACCTAAAACTAAGAAAGAGTTATTGTACCATAGTACCCTTTTAATAAAAAAAAAACTAATTATAAATTATGTGATTGGTTGGATGGTGGTTATCATGGTTATCACATAAAAACTTGGTTAACATTTGAACCCTATCATATATATATATATATATATATATATATATAATTATATTATGGATAAAAATATGTAATTACAATGTTGGAACTTGAATTGTTACATTTTAAAATGATAACTAATTATGAAATATTGGGTTGAACAATTTATGGGGTATGAAAAAAATAGAACGTCATTATTGCACAAGCCAAAGTAAATTATTATAGGAAAATCTTGGATGTTACAATATCCCCAAGTTGAGGGAATTTCGTCCCGAAATTCATTTGTTGAAGGCTACTAAGGAAGGAGTTGAGTTTGTGTTTTCAACGAGTTTCAATTGTCGGTTTGAGTACGATAGGTAACAAGGTTCAGGTCTATTACTCAAGTTAAGCATGAATGATATTAGTGGATTTTAGTTTCAAGAGAGTTAGAGAGAGAACTGTCGAAGAATCTAAAGGTGAAATGCATTACATGGAATGGATTTGATAGGAATTTGACGATCATGGTTTGTTTAAAATGTAGTCTATTATGTTCAAGAATTGTCAGCGGATAATAGATTTCACAAACATTAGCCCGTCAAACAACATAAAACTTTACGTGACACAAATAACGCTACTTCTGATAATATGACAGGAACACTTATATATAGGAAGTACCAGCGGCGTATCCACCATGCCCTTGTCATATCACATTAGTTTCGTTATTATATATCATGAGATGTTTCATGTCATAACACACGAAAGAATTTGCTATATTTTCTATGTGCTGATTTTTATAAATACGTGTGCACCCGTAATTATCCAAATCGTCGCATGGTTAGTATAGTTCATCCCATTGTGTGTGTGGGTCAAGGGGGTAACACAAAATCACTTAATTCGTAACTATTGTTTTCATGTATGTGTTGCTAACAAATAACTATGTCCATAGATAGTAAAGTCAATCAGGTACTAAAGAGTAATAACGTGGCATAATTTAGGGTTCCATAGCTTCCTTGTGTTTGAACAAGAATACGTCAAACCCCGAGTAGCTTTCATGGGTAAAGTGAATAATCATGCCTTGTGTATGATGTACTTAATCAATTGCAACAATGTAAACAATCTAATTCCATGTATAAGGTAAGCACTCAAGTTTCCATGTGTGATCTAGTGTTATGTACATTGTAAGAAAATAGGTTTCATGTATGATCTAGTGTTATGCACATTGTAAGCACATAGGTTTCGTGTATACTGTGAATAGTTTAGTACCATGTATATAGTAAACAAATGAGTTTTATGTATAAGGGTAACAATTTAGTATTTATGTATTTTGTAAACAAAAAAACTTCATGTATAATGTAAACAATGTATCATCATGTATATAAGGTGAACAATTTAGTATTTATGTATCTTGTACACGAACAAGCTTCAGGTATAATGCAAACAATGTACTATCATGTATATAGGGTGAACAATTAGTATTATATATTTTGTAAGTAAATAAGTTTCAGGTATAATGTGAGTAATGTAGCATCATGTATATTGTATAGTGTGAATAATTTAGTATCATGTATTTTGTAAACAAAAAAAATTCATGTATTATGTGATCAATCTAGTATAATGTATATTGCAAACAAACAAGTTTCATGTATTATGTGATCAGTGTACTATTATGTATATTGCAAACTACTAAGTTTCATGTATTATGTTCTCAATCATGTATCAAACAAACAAGTTTCATGTATTATGTGATTAACCTAGTATCATGCATATTGTAACTAACTAAGTTTTATGTATCATGTGAGTATTCATTTGTAAGTTATTGGATCTCATTAGTAATGTAAACTATCGAATTTTGCACGTAGTCGAGTGTTGCAGACAAGCGTGTTGTTTGGCGTTCATGTATAACGTGGTTAGTTGAAAATTAACTTTTAAATCTTGTTGAGGTTTATAAGGATGGCTAATGCCTACGCGAAATGATTCATCTCATTGCAGTGCCTAGTACATTCATACATTTCTGGAGAAGTAATATAACGAGAAAGTTGGGTAGATATTCAGAGCAGTGTGCTTACGAATAACTGATTTGTGTTCTTTGTTTGTAAATAAACAAGTAGTTGTAATTTATTTTTGTTTGTAAATAAAATGGTGAAAAAAAAATAGTTGAATATTTAATTATATTGATAATTAAATGAAAACCTTTTTATTTAATTTTTAAATTATTATAAGGAGACTATTTTTAAGAGAAAATAATGGCTAGATTATTTAATAATTAAGTTAAGGTTTAATAATGTTTAATAATTAATTTAACGAGAAAAAGTCACAATTAATTATCAGTTAAAAATAATGTTCTTATAAAACAAGTTGTATTAAGTTTTCTTACAAGGTGAAAATGTTTATAGAAAATTTATATTTTAGATACTATCTAAAGGTTTGATAAATGTTTTGTTTGAACAAAATAACGATGTTGTTTAAATCAAATAATAAAATGATTAGTATGCAAAGAAGGCTTATGTACGTGTACTAAATTGTAATAAACAAAACGATGGTGCTTAGATTGTACTCATTTGATAACATAATCAAATGGATACTTTGACAAATCAAAGTGATTCAAATTCTTACACTTTCAAGAAGACATGCTTTAGCCTATAGGTGAACACTCACTTCGGAAATTCCCAGGAAAGCATACGGATCCTTCGGTTGATTTGGATTTATATGAAATGCTTTCCTAGACAGAAGACCCAAAGTACAGACACTTACCTTTCCGGATTGCACATGTTCTTTACTAGTTTTCAGATCTCAAAACTTTGACGGGATTTTAAAATCTTAATAGGCTTTAGGCCTAAGAGTTTAAATTTTTGTTCACAAATGATGATGGTGACATGTGTGAAAGAATGAGGGTGCATAAAGGATTAGGTGTGAATAAGTGTGTGATAAAACTTAGGATAACACTTAATGAAATCAAATAGGTAGCATGTAGATAGCAATGTTTATAAGCACAAGATTTATCAAGTAGTGTGACACATAGACTATTAGGTATTGTATCATGCGATGTAATTACTTAGAATAACATGTAAAAATATTCACACTAACTAGTAATCATGTATCATATAGTAGCATGACATAATATGGGTGTACTAAGGTTGTAGTCTAGGTAAAAAGTGTCTAATAACCTAATTCCCTATAACCAAGTCTTTGATACCAATCTGTCACACCCCAACCGACGACGAAAACGTCAGGGCGGGACATGTAGACTGTTCATAAGCTCATGGTTTACTAAAGTTGTGATAATTAAACAATAAATTTCATTTCATAGCTCAAACAATCAATTACAACATTTACATTACAACATTTACAAGGGTCATAAATACATGAACATCTTTATTAAGTTTAAAACTAGGTCCTCAGTCCTAAGTGAAGCAACTTCAATCTTAACTCAAACATCCATACCTGAAACATGATAAAATGAGAGGGTCAACTATAAATAGTTGGTGAGCATACATAGGTTTTGACACCACAAGTAAAGTTCAAATGTTTTGTGTACAACTCATATGATACATGGTTTATAAAGCATTTATGGAGAATCTAAGTTAAGCTAGTTGCACAAATCAAACCTTGTAACTGAAGGGCATAACAACATATGCTATCCTAATGTAGGGCATAACAACACATGTTATCCTGAAGTAAATGTAGGGCATAACAACACATGTTATACTGATGTAAATATAGGGCATAATAACACATGTTATCCTGATGTAAATGTATGGCATAACAACACATGTTATCCTGATGTAAACACATACCTCATTTTTGTACCCTCGTCAGGGTTACACTTGTCAGGGTGATTAACACACCCCAAGCTTATCATTAACCTGTTAAATAATTTTCATCTTTGGTGACGTCCCGAAGGACCTCATCCTTCACAATCCCGTTTGCCGTGTCATAACGACAACGAGGCAAACCCGACACTTAAATATAAACACATAATATCACACATTATATACATAACTCATTAACTACACACGCACCTCACGCATAACCCTAGAACAACATATTTAATATTATGAATTCATTAGTATTTAATACAGGGCACGACCTTTCCCATTCGGCCCTTAACACGTCACGCATTAACAACCCATATCCTTAACACACACATAAAATCATAGGCCTTTAGCTTAAAGCCCGACTCTCCCCAATGCACCCTTATCACACCATTGACCCTACGACTCTTAATAATCATTTTATACTCAAAACATAGCGGGTTAGAACCCGAAACCCTTTACACGATTAATTATGTTAACACCACGTGAATGTACGTATGTTAGCCCCAAAACAGTAAAACGTTTAAAAGAGGGGGATTAGAAGCTCACCGGTTATGTTGAGTGTTGATCCTTGTCCTATACTTGTCCACTCACTCGTAACCCCGTACCTTTCAATTGTATGATCACATTATCAAAAGACGTTCTAAACATACTTCTAATAACGCATAAAATAATACGATACTGTCACTTGGTATAATCTGTTCGCCCTTCTGCTTCATCGCCCCGTAGATCCATGAACACCCATACCGGGTCGTCCTTGACCCATCTAGAAGTCGAATGCTCGAACTCTCGGGTTCCAATGCATGCACGTACATGTGCATGTATACGCATGCAAAACCCTAATCCCGCCGGTCACCCGTACGCGAGTCGAGACTCCCATGCGTGTCCAAGCCTTTCCCACACTAACCTTAGTCTCATAGAATCCTAATCGGGTGTGTTCCGATTCCGTTCTCTCCCTTGACCGTTCCCGAGAACCACCGCAAAACACCTCTCGTCAAGTATCATCATCGGGTTTCGTCGCCTCAAGTCATCGCTCGTCTCCCCGTACCTTTTCTCTCCTTAGCGCTCTAGCCGAGTTCCCCGTATTGTGATGGAACACCATCGCGACAGCCCCTTACAGTCCGTCGCCGTGAACCACCATCACAACCGGTTTCCATGGCCACTAGGTGCCACCGTATCCTCCTTGCTGTTTCCGGTCATCCCTTAACCACTGTTGCTTTCACCCGTCGTTCTCCTCTATATTCCTCTCTCGTTCATTCTCCTTCTTCCTCGGCCGTAAGCCTCCCTCCTGCTCCGGTCACCACCTCCATACGCCATCCTCATCGCACTTTCGACAACCATTATAACAGCCCTCCCCTCCTTCGCCGCTCATGGTCAAGTAAACCACCAAACCCCAAATCGAATTTAATCGCATGAATTCAAACAAGTATAAAGGAATGGGTATACGGGTGTTAACTTAATGGAGAGAAGTCCTCCCTTTAGCTTGACACCGCCGCAGAACCACTCGCAGACAAACTTGCTCGGCCTCCCTTCTCCCTGCGCTCCGTAGTGCTGTCGTCAACACAACCCATCCGATAATGGCTTAGGGTTTCTCCATAACTTGTTTAAATATATCTCACCTTTACATCCAGGTCCCTGCGTTCTGTTTTTCATACGTTTTGATACCCAATTGTGTTTTAAACAGTTAACCGATTCACTTACAGGAGTTGAACGCACGCTAGGTGGAAACCCATGCTCCTAACTATACTTAAACATAGATTCCGGTCGCCCCTTCACTCGTTCCATTAACCTGCGGATTTCCGGGATGTTACATAGACCAAGCCTTGGCTTATCAATCTCTGCTCGTATAAAGACGTACGAGTTTCAAAGGAAGTTTGATTAAAAAAGATTTTACGATCTTACTCTTTAAAATCAAGACACTCACAAATATAAAGACGAATTTAGACAATAATAAAAGCCCATCAAAAGATGGTTTTTAAGAGCGAATTAGTTAAAGACATAAACATACCACTTCATTAATAGGTTAAACATTAACATGCACCAAACATCATCTTCACCCTAGCAATACAAAGAAGTTTTAGCCACGAATGGCCATAACGATTAGCGTAATGATGTGTTTCGCATGCTCCCCTATTGTAGAACAAGGAGGAAGAGCCCCTCTACTCTCTACTCTAACTACGAGAATGCTCTCTTCTTGAGTGTTCTTTAGGTCTGGATTGGTGTGTGGAATGAAGAACTCAAGCCTCCAATTTATTGGCCTCAAAATGTGCAATACACGACCATGCAATGGGATGCACAGTCATTCAAAGGCCTAGGGAATCAAACAGGATACAAAGGACACGGTACTAGGCCATGGGGAGAAAGAGAAGACAATGCACGACCGTGCAACCCTCTACTTTCTCCCAGTTTTGACTTTTAGCTGCTTGGTTGACTTTTGTTGACCAATTTTGACTTCTTGGGGGTCAATGCTCCGGAATGAATCTTCTGGAAGCTTGAATTCTTGGTGTTTTTGATAAATTTTAGCTTGATTTATATTTTCAACACCGAATAACCTACAATTATAAAATATAAGTATTTTAAGCATAAATTGCAAGGTTATTATTCAATTAGTACCATAATGTGAGATTATTATGTATGTAAAATATGTATAAATGATGGCACACCATAACACCCCACACTTAAAATTTGCTTGTCCTCAAGCAAACTCATGCATGATCACACCCATAACTAAAAACTTTACAAGGGTAATGGAATTTCAACTAGTGTTGAAACTCCGGGATAACTCTTGAGCTGCTTATTCTATTTTTGTATTTTTCTGTTTCAAGGTGATGGGATCCATGAAAAGCCTACTAGAACTTTGATTATGCAACAACTCCTCACTACTCACAATGTTCACTCAACTCTAGGGTTATATATTTATGGATAATGGAAGTGAAGTGGAACACTCAAGTTTGGATCGAATTATGCAATGGCCATAAGCTTGTATGCAAATCAAGTCTCCACCAATTAACTAAGTAGTATGCATGAATCAAGAGGAATTTAAAGGGTTGTAATGTGGCTAAAGTAAAACTAAGGGTGAAAATGAAAATCTTTTTGGATATTTAGGGATTTTTATGAGGTTTGAAGGGTTGCAGCTATCGCGAAACACTCACTACGGCCTCATGGCTTAAAATGGAAAATGTTAAAAGGGTCCCTCTATAGTACTCAGATTATGATGGTATAACTAATATTAGGGCTCGTTTATGGTCAGATTGCCACGACCAAGATCTCTCATCAAATTCAACCCATCCCTTTTTGTATGGTTCCTTCGGCTCGAAGCCTAACATCACCTACTTCAATCAGGTATGTATATTCACTTTGGGCTTGAGTTTGGTTCTTGCTACACTTTCCATCGTGGCTCCAGTTGCCACACTTTCTACATTTATCATATCTTTTGGCTCTTCTTTTAGTGGCACTTTTTGACAAGCCGCAGAATGGTGCCAATTGTTCTAGCTTGCGCCACTGTTTTCTTACATTACTGGTTTCTTGAATAATCTTTTCTTGGAGTTCGGTTGGTAATTCAGGCTTTGTAAAATGAATGCAGGAAAGCAAATTGAAATCAAAGGAATTCATGTCCAGTTCTATAAGGTCTCCCGGTAAAAGACCAACTTTGTCTTCTTCTTTTTTTTTATTTTTTTTTATGACAAGACAAATTCTTCAATAGTACTTCTTCCTCAATTTCTTTGAAATAATATTTCCTTGAATTTACTACAGATAGTTCGGATATTTTCCTAATGCATCCACCGTTTGTATATTCCAATTCTTCTGAATAGGGCAGATTCTTTCCAAAATTGTCCCGATGATAATGAACTTGAAATGACAATATAGGGTAATTTTTTCATTTTGAAGACAGTCAGCCAATAACCGGTGTTTGCGAAAAGCTGGTTGGGTGATAAGTATGGGTTTTAGAAAGGAAAAGGCTAAGGCTCAGAGGGCTATCTAGGCGAATAATATTTTTATGATTTTTGGATAATAAGGGTAATAAAGTCCTAGGTGCCTCAATCATTTTCATACTTTCACTAGTTCATGGTCTTGACATGTATAAGTCATACAAGTTCTAATTATGCATAGAATTCAATCGAATAAACTCTCAATATACCAAACGAAAGAGCATGCAAAAATAGTGATAATAATGCTCGTGAAAAGGTTCAGATTATTCTCACATGGAAACCGCTGGGATAAGGTTTAGTGATTTGTTATGCATAATTTCCATTTGTTTCAACTTGTCATGTCTTCATTTTATTTAATTAGGTGCAAACTCCAAGAGGTTTTGATTTAAAGGGTTTAAATTTTTGAAAATTTTTCTGGTTTTTATAAAAGGTAGATTTTGTAATGTTTTAGTCAAATGGGTAGAAAATCATAAGTTAAATTTTACTGGTCTGAGGTTAATAGTCCTGAATCTCTAATTCCCCACCCCACGCTTAAAATTGTGCATTGCCCTCAATGTACAAATGCATGTAATGCAATGCTATGTAGGAATTAAAATGCATGGAGTTTTAAGGGAAAAGAAACTGGTACTCCCCCGGTCAATTCGGTGTATATCCTAAGTCTAAAACTTATTGTTGCTGTCAGGTTGTGCCTATTAGCTACTAGTCAACATGTTACTTCAAAGACTTCATCAAATTTCTCATAAATTTGATGTGGTTTTCGGCTCCAGGCTTGTAGAGTTGGAGTATAACTCCTCAAAGTAGAGAGATGATCTGGTGATGTTATTCTACCTGAAACATAAAAGAAAACATAAAAGCAGACAAGGAAAATAAAAGATAGTAGTTAAGCTATTAAGGTCCTAGTATCGAGAAGGCATACTTGGAGGCTGAAGTAATTAGAAACTTAAATTTAGAGAAACCAAACCTGAGGTCCATGCTTTCTGCCGTATGCACCAACTTCTCAATTTATTTATGATCATCGGATTGCCTCCTGGAAGCGCCACGTTTATTTAAGGGTCTTTAGCCTGACCCGTACGTGTTTCGTGAATTTCTAATTTAGCGTTAAATTTGTCAAATGGGTGGCTTGTAATATAGAGATGTTCATCCAACCCATTTGATAACCATGCGTATGATGATAATAAGTTGATCCAAGAATTAGTGGAGTCCATCCTGCAAAATTTAAAATGCTCGATAGAAGAGCACCTAAAGAAAATGGTATACTTGAATCACGTCACCATTATTTGAAATTTCCTGGACCAAACTTCAAGAAACCCATGTAGTGAAGGAGACGGTCACCCGGTATGATAATTTTGTCACGTAATCTTCGCTGGATGAACGTTGCTTCTTCTATGAGAAGAGGTCCTTAGAGTGATGTGCCCTATCCTGTGGCTTGTGTGATTCATGGAATGATTCACTGATATGCTTGGTCACATGCCATGTATCACTGTTCCAAGGAAGAAGTTCCACCATTGTCATTTGTTTGTTGGTGATTACATCCTCCTTTGCTTCCATATTTAGGATTCCCACCAGTTCCTCTTTAGATCTTCGCTCTTCTGGCTCCTTTGATTGTTTAGCTTCCAGCCTCTTAGAAAAGTCAGGAAGTGATTGTAAAGTTGCAGTAGCCCTCTCTCCTGAATACTCCGGTCTCACCTCCGACAGATCCATGCTTGTGAAGTTGGAAGGTGAGCTCCTTAAAGTCACTTGACCCTACTAAAGATATTGAAACTATAACTTTCGATTTGTGGACTTTGAAGGAATCATCTTGTTGTTTATTTAGATAGCTTTTTAGGATCTGAAGCTTAATTTCTTCCAAATGAAGAAACACTTGTTGTTCAGTTGGAGAGCTATTCACGAGCTGAACCTTAATTTCTTCCAAATGACGAAAGAGATTTCATAAGGTCCATGAGTCAGAATCTAGAGCTGAGTGTTGAATTTCTTGGGGCGGTGTGGTTTCCTCATATGGTTGCCAGTAGGGTTGTTGAAAATCTATGGAATATCCTTGATAGTGATAACAATCTTGGGTGTAGTGTGGTTCCCCACAGATCTCACACCAAACCTTCGAATAGTAATACTCGTAGTCGTTTTGGTATCCTCCAAAACAACTCTCGTAGTTGTCATCCATGAAAGTTGTTGTAAATAACAATCAAAACAAACCATAAAATGTTATGGTTAAAAAGGCTAATCCGTAAACTCGAATTTTTCTTGAAATCACTATGTCCCTGACAACGACGCCAAAAACTTGATGTCGTGTGATAAGTATATAAAAACAAAAGTAAATATATTTTCAGGAGGATTTCACAAGATCAGGTTTTAAATTTATAAAATGATAATTACGTTAACTTAAAACACACACAATAGGCAAGTGTACCTATCATAGCGTAATATAGTTTAGGTAAGAACCAAGTATCGAACCAATGGACACGGTCGAGTTCCAATACTCAACTTTTGTTATCGTTTTGCCGGATTAATTAATAAGTGCGTTTTGTGTGCTTGTGAAGCAGAAAAGTAAATGACGGTAAAGTAAATAGCATAAAAGTAAAAACGTGCGTGATGTGTGTAACAGAAATGTAAATACTGGAATAGTAAATCGCAAGAAAGTAAATAAGGCGAAAATGATCAGATTACGGAATGTATTGCTTCGGGATTCGAATCAGCTTGGTACGTGATAATGTTAAGTTAACTAATTCAGTGGTATGACTACTACAAACTTATGACGCGGGTCACCGCTAGAGCCTCGTGCTCACTACATTTGATTTACAAATTATATTCTTTAAAAAGTGGTAGTGCCTCCCGTTAGGGATAATAATTACCCTCAACCCATCGAATGGTCATCTCCGGGTTAGTTTAAGACATCGGACACAAAATGATTTAGATTAAAGTTAGATAGGTGATTATATTTTGCTCACCGTGAGGCGGTGTAACAATGGGACCAAGTATAAAGACGTACCGTTCCCAACATGAGTTCACCAATTATTGGTCGCATAATAATCTCATATAAAGACGTACGATTTAGAAATATAGACCAAGCTTTGGCTTATCAATCTCTGCTCGTATAAAGACATACGAGTTTCAAATGAAGTTTGATTAAAAAGGGTTTTGCGATCTTACTCTTTAAAATCAAGACACTCAAAAATATAAATACGGATTTAGAAAATAATAAAAGCCCATCAAATTATGATTTTTAAGAGCGAATTAGTTAAAGACATAAACATACCACTTCATTAATAGGTTAAACATTAACATGCACCAAACATCATCTTCACCCTAGCAATACAAATACGTTTTAGCCAGGAATGGCCATAACGACTAGCGTAATGATGAGTTTCGTAGGCTCCCCTATTGTGGAATAAGTAGGAAGAGCCCCTCTACTCTCTACTCTAACTACGAGAATGCTCTCTTCTTGAGTGTTCTTTAGGTCTGGATTGGTGTGTGGAATGTAGAACTCAAGCCTCCTATTTATAGGCCTCAAAATGTGCAATGCACGGCCGTGCAATGGGTTGCACGGTCGTGAAAAAACCTAGGGAATCAAACAGGGTACAGAGGACACGATACTGGGTCGTGGGGAGCAAGAGAGGGCAATACAGTGCATCCCTCCGCTTTCTCCCAGTTTTGTCTTTTAGCTGCTTGGTTGACTTTTGTTGGCCAATTTTGACTTCTTGTTGGTCAATGCTCGGGAATGAATCTTCTAGAAGCTTGAATTCTTGGTGTTTTTGATAGATTTTAGCTTAATTTATATTTTCAACACCGAATAACTTGCAATTACAAAATATAAGTATATTAAGCATAAATTGCAAGGTTATTATTCAATTAGTACCATAATGTGAGATTATTATATATATAAAATATGTATAAATGATGGCATATCAATACATCCCACATTTAACTTTGTTTGTCCTCAAGCAAACTCATGCATGATCACACCCATAACTAAAAACTTTACAAGGGTAATGGAATTTCAACTAGTGTTGAAACTCCGGGATAACTCTTGAGCTGCTTATTCTATTTTTGAATTTCAACGACACGTGGAATTTCAACTAGTGTTGAGACTCCAGGATACCACATTTACGCCCAAAATGTTGAAATATCGTTTTTGGTCTATTATGGTGTTTACGGCCATAGGGATGGTGGTCGTATATCATTTACTAATGGTTGTATTATGGTGTTTTCTTGTAGGTAAAACTCCGGTTGAAGTCTCGGTTGATACTCGTGACAGTTTGAGTTAGAACTCTGGGTGGGAGTCTTTTAACTTCTTGTTGTTTTGGAGGTGTCGGTTGGTTGTGTTAAAACAATTCATGTCATTGTCGTTTGTTGTATTTAACATGTATCATTTTGTCAAGGGTGTTTATGGTACCTAAATGACGCGTGTTTTTTTTTAAGTTTTAAATTGGGTTGGATTTTTAGGTATTACAAGCACAAACCGGTTTGATCATCAAAAGTCAAAACCGGTTTGGTATCAAACCGGTGTAGTTTGAAACTGGTTTGAGAGGAAGGTTTAACCGGTTTTGACCAGTTTAAAACCAGTTATTGAGTCTATCGTTAATGTCTTTTCTCCAGTTATTGAGGGAGGTTTGGATTTGTTTAAAACTAGTTATTGAGGGGTTTCTATCGTTACGGTTCGGATTAAACCGGTTTCAAACCGACTGTTTGAACCAGTTTTAAACCGATTTTACTCAAACCGGTTTAAAAATAAGTTTGGATCAGTTTGAAATTCCAAACCAGTTTATTTATGCGCCTCTAGTGGTGACGATGAAGAGGCGACGATATTTTCTTGGGTGGAAGTGGAAGTATTGGTGGGCCTCTTAACCCTCCGGCGCCCCCAATTACTCACAACCCAAACATAGCGCAATTACTTAAGCCCACCCAATATCAAAATTCCAATCATGAATTCTCGGTCTATTCTAAACTGGTTCTTTTTAATGCAAGCCCAAGATTTTCCTATAGTGTTTTTGGGAGCACCAAAAGGGTTCTACAACATGATACGAAAATGAAAAAAAGAAATAGAACTAACGATTGAAAGTAGGGATGCTAAACGGGTCGTGTTCGCGGGACTAGAAGGTCGGGTCGAACCCGACGCGAGCCCGGAAATTTTACAAGAAATTGACACGAATCCGAAAATCGTGTCATGCATGAATGATGAAACATGAACACGACACGTGTATTCACGGGTTGACATGAACATAACCTATTTCAACCGAAAGAATTTTATTAAATATCTTTTACATATTAATACACTTCAAAATTCAAAATCTGTATTTTATTTCTATTTTTCTAAACCAATTATGTTTCAACTCTCCAGATATATTTTTAAAATTTTAAATTTTGACATAAAAAATAATTAAATAGTTAAGTTATTATATAAAACACATTTAATGTTAGCGAGCTCTACCCGAAACTAACCCGACTAAATGTAAACCCGTGAATTACTTGTTAATTTTGTTTGTGTGAGGTTTTTTTAGCAGTAGAGATTTAGACCAAACTAAAATGAAGATAAAAAATAAAATAAATAAAATGCCGATCAGAGATTAATTTGCTGACTATGTATCCAAAATAAAACCTAAAATAAACTTATCAAACAACAAACATCAAGAAAACAAAATGAACACGAAGAAACCCTGCAATCTTTATGTATTCAAACTAAACACACTTTCAATCAAACTGCAAATTTCAATCTCAACTCAGAAACATAAGATTCATAAACAGTTTCATGCATGAAATTCATGGCCTAAAGTTTCAACTATGGTTTGGGTTCAGGTCTTTCAAACCCCAGATACGTATAGTTCGATCATCACTAGCCGATGCAACCATATGTGGGTTCACTGGGTTCCAGCTAGTACAGTTCACGGCTCCAGAATGACCTCCTAAAGTCTCTATAAGCTCGCCTGTATCCCTGTGCCATATACACACCCGCGAATCTTCACTCCCGCTAGCAACAAACGCCTGATCAACTCCACCAAAACAAGCCCGAACCACAAATCTTGAACATTTATGACCTTTATATTTAGCCACAAGATGTAAACCTCCATATGTGTCCCAAAGATGTATTTCTTGATTCACCAAACTAACCAACAAGAACCTGTTGTCACTAGATAATGAAAATGAAACAACGTTATATTCCTCTTTGATTAAACTTTCATGTCCTAATTCGTGATCAAATATAAGTATCATATTTTCCTTGCAAATTGAAATTATAAAGTTTCCGTCACTTGTAATCTGCAAGTCTGATATCCTTAATGTCTTTTCACCTCTCCAAGAATCCAACTCGTTCCCGTGCAAATCCCACATCGCGATACTTTTATCATTAAATCCTAAAAATACCCTTTGACCATCTGGAGACCAACTACATGAAATCATACCAAGATCGGTGTTATCATAAACACGAACACATTCACCAGTCAAAACATCCCAACACCTCACAACCTCTTCTACACCACATGTGAGAATCTGATCATCTTTTGGACTCCATGAAACACAAGAAACCGGTGCTTTATGGCCTAGTAATCTATGCTTAACAACGAATCTGCCATCAAAATTAATTTCCCACAAAATTGTTGATTTGTCTTTAGAACATGAAGCTAAGAATTTCCCATTATGAGAAAACTGAACAAACCATACTTCATCTTGATGTTCTTGTAGAATCTGTATCGTCTCAGATGGAATTTGACTTCTTCCACAGTTATGATCACTGAACAACGAATCAAAGCTTACAGAATTGTGAAACAAACACGAATCTTGTTGCAAATCAAGTGCTTGTTCCACTAATTGTAACAATCTACCTTGTGGGACCATAACATTTGGAGGAATTAACTTCTGCAAATCTAGAATTACCTCTGATTTCAGCTTTGGTTTAATCAAATCATCACCGGAACATAACAAGAATGAAGAAAGCTCATGAACCCTGTTTTGATGAATCAAAAGAGGTGATATCTCTTCTCTTAAAGTTCTTAAAGCATCATGTACCTTATGAGCATTCAAAAGTTCCAAAAACTTCTGTTCTAAGATCACGAAAGACGATGATTTAACAACAGATTCATCTAGAACTGATAATTTTCGCAATGAATTCAAACTTTCATCCCATTTCCCATCAAGAACCAATCGGGTAAATTCAGTAACCACAGATGATGAAACCGTAATGCCGGATTCTTTCTTGAGATATGCAATTGTATTTTTATACCCAAGAGAGTGTAATGACTCGGCTATCAGTCTAAGAAATTCATCTTTCTTAATTCCCTTTGAACCTATTGAATCACCGGCTTTGGGTTCGGGTTCGGCCATTGATGAGTCAATAATCGATGGTTTCTCAACTACTTTCCTACGTTTTGATGGTGATTCAACACCCTTTACATCAATCCATAAACAATTTGATGATCAGAAGAATAATCGTATGATAAACCCAACAAAATTAATAAACCCAATTCAGACTAAAACTAATTTGTATTTAAATTCAACAATTGGTGATGAACTTAACAATTGTGATGATGAATTTCAGAATTAGAAGTAAAAGAAATGAATGAAAGAAGTTACGTGAAGTAACATGGTAGTGGTGTTACCGGCGATGACGGTGGCGTGATGAAATTGAGAGATGCCGGAGAGGGTTTAGATTTCGTTGAAACAGATGAAATGTGTTGACGGTGGACAGCGGCGGTTGTAGAGATGGAAACCGATTGGAAAACCCAAAGTGATAAAGGGCGAACACGTGGAATAAGAAATAAACACACAACACATCGATGTCAAAGTTTACTTCGAGAAAAGTAGAATTAATTACATAGATGGCCCTTATTATTTACACGGATTTCACTTTTGATCCTTAAATATCAGAAACTACAAGTTTTGTTCAATAGTTTGCACGAACGTAACATATTTGACCCCTGAGTTGGATGTCAGTTAAATTACTCTGTTAAATATGTATGAAATGACCAAAATATCCCTTAATATTAAAAAAAAAAAAACAATCCTATATGGCCCACACAGTTCATCTTCCTCCTTCCATATCATATATGAAGATCTCAGTTCATATTAACCTGCAAAAATAGAACTGCAAATTCATCTCATAGCAAAAATCGAAAATCAATGCCATGGATCGTTTACACCACCATTCAGATTTGGACATCCATCTCATAGCCTCAAAATCGTTTACAACACCATACGTCGGAGAAGATGAAAAGCCACCGCCGTACCCTCTCTCTCTCCCTCTCCCTCTCCCTCTCCCTCTCCTCTCCTCTCTTGCTCCACCATCTAGCACCTAGCGCCGCCGCCGTCGAAGCCCTAGCGCCTTCTCCTGCTCCAACAAAGATCTTCACCAAAATCATTTTTTATGCAAGATCAATCGCTTCCACCCAAGCCTATCACCACCGTCACACAATAGTCCGCCATTCCCCTTTGTCGTCGTCTTGAAGGTCTGTCGGAGGAGCCGCCGAAGGTGGCCGACTCCCCCCTTCTCTCGTGTTCCCTTTTTAGATTTGGCTCATGCGGTTTCAAATAATTGATGCCACTGTAATGAAGTGAAAATGCTAATAATATCTTCAGGACATAGTCATCTATGATTTTAACATAAAAAAAATATCTAGCAACACTGGATAAATATATCATCAAAAAGTGAGAAAATCTTCCTTTGCTCCTTACAAGGAATATGGAATGTGCTTGAAACAAAAGACAATAAGATGCTAGAAACAACAAGAGATAACTGCTTTTAAACTTCGTAGCGGTGGTGGTTGTTGTGGGTGGGGTGAGACGGCGGTGGAAGGCGGTGGGGGTGGAGGAGGTGTGTTTAGGGTGGGTGGGTATTTATATTATTTTTAGTTTTTTAATATATATGAAGGGTATATAAGTCATTTTAAAAACTTTAACCTTAAAAGATAACGGATATCCAACTCAGTGGCCAAATGTGTTACGTTCGTGCAAACTATTGGACCAAACTTGTAGTTTCTGATTCATGAGGTCAAAAGTAAAATCCGTGTAAACCACTGGGGACATCCGTATAATTAATTCAGAAAAGTATTCTAGAATTGTACCGACAGAATCTATTATTTACTAGATTATAAATCGTGTATTACACGGTTTGATTAAATATAGTCTATCTATATTAATAAACAAGTAAAAAAAAGACACTTGTTAAATGTGTTTTATTAGTATTATTAATAGTTTGTTTAAAAATATATTATTATTGATATGTGAAAGTGCATTTATTATGAGAGAGAGGCGGGGAAATTCTATAAGAATGAATATTGAGACGACACGTGGCATTGATAAAACTTTATTTATTATATAGTATAGATTTCATTTTTGGTTCATGTGGTTTGTTCTGTTTAACCATTTTAGTTAAAAAAAAGAATCTTTTAACTTATTAACCCCCGAGGTTATATTTTTGTAAACATTTCAGTTCATTACACTAACATTGTTAACTTTTTCTGTTAAATATAGAATATTTTGGTCATTTTATTTATAAGTGAGATAACCTTTTCAATCCAATAATTTTTTTTAGGCTTTTTCATAAAAACTTTTTTTTTCTAGTTTTCTTAAAAACATTTTTTTACCTTTTTAAAAAAAAATTAGATTTTTTGTTCCGTAAAAATGTCTTTTTTGAACATTTTTTAAATTTATTTTTTAACTTTTCTAAAAATATATTTTTTCAATTTTTTTTCATAAGAAACGTTTTTAAAAACATTTTTTTACTTTTTTTATAAAAACGTTTTAAAGTTTTTTTCGTAAAATGTTTTTTTAAAAAGTTTTAAAAACGTTTTTTTTTTTACCTTTTTAAGTGAACTAGGTTTTAAAGAAGTGAACTATTTTAAAAAAAATGAGTTTTTAAAATAGTTAAAAAAATATTTTATGAAAAAGCTAAAAAAGCGTTTTTATAAAAAAATTAAAAAAAATACATTTTTAGAAAAGTTAAGAATAAATTTTAAAAAGGTTTAAAAATACGCTTTTTTACGAAAAAAGAAACTAAAAAGTGATTTTAAAAAGGTAAAAAAAATGTTTTAAATTTGTAGAATTTTTTTTATGGAAAAAACTCAAAAAAAGTTTTTATTTGACTGAAAAGTTTAAAGTATTTCAATTAGGAATAAAATGACTAAAATATCCTATATTTAACAGAAAAAGTTAACATAGTTAGTGTCATGTACTGAAATGGTTACAAAAATACAACCTTAGGGGCTGATTTGTTAAAAGATTCCTTTTTGGACTAAAATGATTAAACATGCCAAACCACAGGGGTCAAAAACGAAATTTAAGTAATAAATGTTATCAAGGTTCTGTCTTGGTGCTCAGGAGGGTTTTCCCAAGGGGTTTCGCCTCTATGGAGGTCATGGGTTCGAATCATGTAAGGTGCACTTTATAAAAACTAGGAACACCCTTTGCATATTTCGAATTCCTTGGGGGTTATTTAGGTAGACTGATGTACGAGCCTCCCCTGATAAGACGTGCCAATTGAGCTCGCGCCGTTTAAAACTCGTGTTTTACACGGGTTGAATATATATGTATACATATTAAGTAATAAAAAATTATTTTTTAAAAACTCGTGTTTTACGCGGGTTAAATAAACTCATGGAATACAATATAATCTATTAACACATACACTTTTCAAAATATGTCAGGGGATTTATTAATATAAATATTAGTATTTTTTTTTTAAATATTTTTGTTAAAAGATAGAGATGTATATGATAAGAGAGGGACGGAAAAAATGATGAAAATAAATATAGAGGCGATACGTAGCATGAAAAACTTTTATTTATTATATGGTATAAATTTTACCCACGATTATAAAGCTTTTTTACAATATTTTTAAAAGAAACATATACACTAATCATGTTTAAATTTTGAGTAAATTAATTTTCTTATTATGGTTTGTGTAAATTCTCAGTTTTCGCCTTTACACATTTTTTCTTACCACCCTTGTGATTTTACTTATTTTTTGTTATTTTGGTCTCCGAAACTAATATCATATCTTTTGTACTAATTCAAGATCGTTTGATTCATGATTTTTGTGACAATCGTGATTCACTTTCAGATTTAAATAATTCGATGTTACTCTCGAATTTTCAATCGAATAAAACTTAGAAATAAAACAAGAACGAATATGTTTTTTTCCGTGTATGGTAGGGACCAAATTCCCAAGCACTTGTGATTTGCTATTGGTCTTCACTGTGTTTTCTTAAGTAACTTTTATACCATTACCAAGGATCACCCCCAAGAAACGCAATTACGTACCTTCTTTTGAATTTTCCTGGTGTTTCATCCATTGAGAAGAACTGATTATTGTTGTTGAATACATGCACTTGCGATTTTGCTATTGGTCTTCACTGTTGAAATCGTTGTTGTTGATTACTGATTGCTAGAATAATCAAGAACTGAATCGTTTGAAAGTTTTATAGAGATGGCTTCGAGTTCGATTAGTAAAGGAGGCAAGAATAGTAAAGGAGGCAGGGGGAATTGACGTTTACTTAAAGAATTTTTAGGGGAGGTAAAGATGGAAATTTATTGTAGAAACACTTCAAATTTTCAGTGCATATGCAAAATGTCATTAAAAATCAAAATTGGTGCCATAAAAGCAAATGCCAGTAAAGGTGTGTTAAGAAAATATGGCTTACGTGAAGGGCCATTAAAAATCCAAGCGTGTGTCACTAAATGACTATTTTTGTAGTGAATCGAATAACCAAATGAGAAACTGTAACCGGGTTATCCACGTCAGCTAACTTATTGGCCAGATCCTTTAAATTTTGACAATAGTCGTCCATAGAAAGAAAACCGATCAACATTAATGTGGGGAACTCGTGTTGCTGCACGAGAACCTTTATTAGTAAAAAATACACTTTTGATTTTATCCCAAGCCGTTTGGGCAGTCGTCTCGTATTCAAGAACTCAAACTACAGTCAGATAAAGTTCCATAAATCCATTGGAGTACAACAAAATAAATTTCAAGCCAACTAGCATAATCACAATCAGTTTCTTGAGGTTTGGGAGAACCATTGATTTGATTAAGCACCTTTAGCTGATCAAGATTAACAGACAGATAAACAATATAAAGAAGTTTATGTGATTGAAGGGGTAAACAAACCTGGTGGTGCCCTGCAATATCAAGGTAGAATGAAGGATGGATGCTCTGTGATCGTGATCAACAAGAGCAGTGAGATCCGTTGGAGATTGACCGGCGATGGAGCCTGATCGGTTGGCAGTGAGGTTGTACCATATACACGTAATCAGAAGGTCTACCAATGCTCTGATATCATGATGGTTTATGGTAATCTGATTCAATGAATGGAATAATACAATACACCTTATATATAGACATAGAGAATACAAGAAATACACATTACTTGAAAATATACCTGAGACGCAATGCGTGTCATAAAAGGGGTAGATGACACGCCAGACCGTTTATAACTAAGGCCCCTATACAATTAACTATATCAAAATACATTCATTTTACCTCTTAATGGTTCAGCTGAAAAACCATGCAGAACCATTCAGACTTTTTAATGGTTCAACACTTGCCAAACAACCCCTCAATCTAAACTTGCAAAAAACAAAGAAACTAAGATAAAAGAGAAAAAACCCAACGGTTTGAACCCAAGTAAGATCAACACTTTTCTTTATGTGATCTCCATAATTGACCGCATAAGACTTACAACCTACGTCCCAATTATATAGACTACTAGTTTAGATCACGTGTCAACACACGACGTGAAAATTAAAAAATATTAATATATAAATTTTTTAAATATTTATGTATATATTTTACATGTCTAAAAATATATTACATATAATAAGGATATAAACAAACCCAAAATATATAAAAATTAATATTTAATTGAAATTCGAAAATACGTTAATTACTATTTAATATAATTTTACTTTTGTTTACTATTTGATTGAAACAAAAGTTACATAATTAAATTTTAAAATTTCTTATAATAATGGATAATTTAAAATAAATGTGTTTTATTAGTATAATTAATATTTTCTTTAAATATATATTATTATTAAAAGATTGAAGTGCACTAAATATGAAAGAGATGCAAGAAAAAAATGATAGAAAATAAATATGGAGGCGATATGTGACAAGATTCAAATTGATAAAAAAAAGGAGTTCAAAAGTCAATTTGAAGATTCATTAGTTTCATTTTTTACTTTTATTGTCATTATTTCTGGTTTATCTGATTTCATAAATTTGAAACAAAAAATAAATTTTATCAATGAATTTTAAATATGTCTATTTTGGATTACTCCAAATTGACACATTTTTTGTACATAATATTGCAACAATTAAGTTCTTTTATTGATTGCGCTGAAAATTGGAGATATATAGAAAACTCATTCCATATAGTAAATAAATTAAGAAGTCAGAAAGTCATTCAAAAAGTTTTAACATGGAATCAATTAGTTTCAACACTTCATTAATTTGAACTAAAAATTTTATATCTGGCCGATAAAAGAAAGAAGAACTCCTCTTCTTTCTTTTTTGATTACCTTCCTCGCGTATGTATAAGACCGAATCCATTCGATTTCTAAAAAAGATTACTAATCCTTAACTTTTCGAGGAATCCTTCATCAGTGGTTGTGAATGACTGATTTTTTCAATCTTTTCGATCTTGGTTCCGTAGGAGCAAGTCAGAAAGTAGAACCATCTGATTTGATTCGTTCTCAATAGCCATGAGATGATCATCTTAGGGTGATCCTTTTGTTGACGGATGATCCTATTACACTCGTAGTCTCTGAAGGATGAGAACCAACTATGTAGCATCTACACCGAGAATTCAAGTATTGTATACGTCATTAGTCTGATCCTTTGTAGGAACTACCTGTAATAACGAACTTGCAAAACGGATCTGTTTATCATAAAGAGATTCGTCGTTCCTGACCCTGCTTCACCAATGAGGCATGGAGGGGAGCCACTACGAAGAAGTTCCGGGAGTTACGAAGGAAGCTTCGAGCTCATATTGGTCATGGGTTGAGAACGGGAATGGAACTCTATGAGATCGAATCTCCCGTTGTTCCTCAGTAGCTCAGTGGTAGAGCGGTCGGCTGTTAACCGATTGGTCGTAGGTTCGAATCCTACTTGAGGAGATTTGAAAATCACCGTCAACACCCCGGTGTAGGTCCGGGATACTCCTTTGTTCCATAGCCCTGGGGCTATTTACAACTATCCAATTAAGAATTCTCAGATGTACTAGTACTAGCAGTGCATCAAAGATGCAGTCATCGATTCTACCGAGAGGCCACAATTGCCGCGAGCAAACACATTAATGACGAGGAATGCGTTTTTGTTATGCTACTAATACTTGTACTTGCTCTGCTATTCAAAAAACCTTTATTTATTATATAGTATATATTTGAGTCAACCCTAACTTACTCTACAAGCTAAATAATCTCCTAAAATAAACTTCTAATACTTGACCATACAACCATATCAAAAAAAAAATACTTAACTAAAATACTGACTCGATTTGAACTTTGACTGACCCATGACCCATTGTAGCAGCCATTTTTCTTTTCGCATGTGAACCAACAAACGTCAGGTCCACAATAAACACAATTGGGTTTGTGAGAGCAAATTAACTTCTCCGTCTCTCTTTTACAATTTTGAAGAGTAGTTTTATTGTCATAATCATATTTGATCTCACTGTTAATATTACTCTTTGTACTCTGTGATATAATCTAAGGTACACTTCTATTTTATATAAAATAAAGAGTAAACTTAAATTTTCGTCCTTTGAGTTTTGAACAAAAATCAGGTTTCGTCCACATGTAACACATTTGATCCCCGACGTTTGATGTTTTAACACTTTGTGTCCTTGGTCCTTAACTCCGTTAACTTGTCTGTTAGCTTTTTGTGTGAGATTATCATGTAAAGAAAAATTAACATAAGTTAATATATCATGTAAAAAGGATACAATTCTTAGCATAAATGTTAATGTAAAGTGATATTGTTGTTCTTGTACACCGCCTATCGTTTTCTTTAAACGTTAAACTTGATCATTTCTTTATAAATAAAACCATCATTCTTGTGAAAAACCAAAACTAAGAACTTTAATTTTGTCAAAATGACTTTTTTGAAAAGATTATGAAAAATATAAACGAATACTAATTCATATCTTTTATATCTTTTTCATGTACAATCATTGAAGTCTAGATATTTAAAAAAGTAATAATAATACTAATTAAAAAGGTTAAAAAAAAGTTAGATGTTTGTTTAAATCTCGGACGTCAAAAAGTTGATTTGGATAGTTAATTAAGCAACCATAAACAAGATTCGGGAGCATGCCATATTTGAACAAGTGATGGTGAAAAGGTGGGGACATGAAAAGACGAAATTCGTACGATGGCGTCGACGGCAGTGGCCTACCATTTCATGTTGCTGCCGGATTATTCTTAAAGGTATAGCCGATGTACAACAAAATAGAAACAGTTTTGATCAATATATACAAGCAAATGTGACAATTTTATCTTATATACAGGTGGGCGAGTGTGTTTGGGCTATAAATTATGCTTTTTAAAATAGAAAAGGTTAAAAAGTTGCTTAAAATATATTTGAAATGCATAAAATCTTTTTAATTACTTAAAAAAAAAATACTATGATTATAACACTATTTACAATGAAACCGTTTGTTAGATATGCACTTTGAAGTTGTTGTAATGGTTAAATGATAATAAAAATGAGAGCGAAATAATTAGAGGAAAATTAAATTTTTGATTGGTAACTTCAATAATAATTACATAACTGCTTATATATTTAAAGTTAACAAAAGCGAAACTAAACTAAACAAGCGAAACTAACTAGTTTCGTTGGACCAAACCCCTCTCAAGTTGAAGCTGTATACAAACCCAACTTTGAAAATAACATCAGAATGCGATTGACCAGCAAGGCTCTTGGTGAATATTTTAGCAAGTTGATCAGAAGTACGAGTGTGAGAAAGCATAATGTCACACCCCCAATTTCAACTAACGGAGTATTACCGTTTGGGAAGTGACAAACCAGGATCTCAGACACTAGTTACATTGAACGACTCTACATGGGACTCAAAATGAAAATATCTTTTAAATCAGAGTATCAATGCGGAAGCGTAAAGAAAGTAAATGCGCAAAATACACGCGCCCAAAACCAAAGTCCAAAAGTCCAAACGTCCAACCAAACAAAGTACATTAAAATAATTCAATCAACATAAATAGACACAAAGCAAAGCAGTTGAATCCCATGCATGCCCTAACGTGCACCTGTGTCTTAGCTTAGCGTCCTGAGAAAACATGTAAGAAAAAGTGTCAACACGAGGTTGGTGAGTTCACAGGTTTCAAATAAATAAGTAAACGTTACCAGATTTATGATCTTTCAATATGTATCTATAGGTAGCTAACCTATGTTCATGTTTTAACTCAAGTGCTCGCAACCGAAACTGACTGTTTGTTTATTGCCTCCTGCCAGGTTCTATCAATACTGGCCATGTGAATAGGCTAACATTTCACCCGTTCGATATCCGATCGAGTTAGCGCGACTAACGCGGGTGGGATTTGTCAAACCCAGTAGTACTACTAAACATTACCTCGCTAAGATCCATATTAACGGTTCGAAATAAGATGAGGACTTTCTGTGATAGCATGTTACACTTAGCTTTAACATTGATAGCATATGAAATACAAAATCTAAAATCAGTTTAAGCATGTTTTCTCCCCCAAGTTAAAAGCAGTAAAAAGGGGCCGTGAAACTCACCTGTTTGGCGTTGAAGGTAGTTCACACTAGAAGTAAGTTTGAAATCACGAGGGTAAGTCTCAAAAGACCTACGGATGTCCTAGAATTATAAACATATAAATTAGGAACGATAAGGGAACTGTGACTGTGACAAGGAAAGAACATCTTAAAGAACCGCTCTATTGAACGAGAGAGGACGAACATGTCCACGGGTTTTGGAATTACGTTACGCGACGAACGGCGTAAATAATAATATATATATATACGAGTGATTAATATAACTAATTATTATTTAATCTCGACTGGTTCACGGCGTTATAAAAATGATTTGAAATAATATAATTATATATTATTTACTAATACGGGTCACAATCTGAAAATAATATAACATATTATTTTACATGTGTTTACGGTTTAAAATAATATAAGTATATTATTTATTTATTTTTTTTACTTATTAATAATCAAAATGTACAATTTATAAAAATGATTATAATTTATAAAAATAAACAAAATATTTAAATCCCGAGCTTATGGGTTGTTTTCCGATTTAAAACCCATTTTTATAATGATATAATATCATCAAGAATGATTTTTATTAATAAATTATGTTTAGAAAAATGTTTAAAAAGAAATGTGGGAGCCCGGACTCGAACCCGGGTCTCTCCCACACACACTCATCGCTTTAACCAGTTCCGGCCGCTAGGCTATCGCGACATTATCCTTACTGAAATGGTTTTAATCCTGCGTTACCGAAAGTCCCTCTTTTCCAAATCAAATCGCGATCGAAACCCGGCTCTGATCCATCGATTCCGGTGTTAATCGATCGAAACAGTAGAGGGGTTTTGATAGACGGGGTTTTACGAATTAGTGTGTGTGTTTAATTTGTAAAAACATTAGTTAATTGATCGTTAATTTCACGAACTAAAAGCCGAAAACCCTAGATACGAACCTGAATTTGATTTGAACGATTTTGATATTAGCAGTTGATAGAATCATAGGGTTTTAACAAAAACCAACATTGCGAACCTGATTATATAGTTTAATTTCGTTATAATTGGGAACTGGTATGAATTCAATTAATCAAAAAATCATAAGAACCCTATATTCGATTTGGTTTCGATTCGATGATAAAGCCTCTGAATTTCATAGGGCTTTCAATGTATGAATCAAGACGAGTCTATTGATGTCTTCAATTTCAGAATTCCGTATTGAAATGATAGGGTTCGACTAAGCCAAAGTCGTATGAACCCTAGGTATCGGATCACGATGATCTCGATAATGGAATAAAAAATTAACATAGGGCTTTTGATATACAGAGGATTGCGAAGCTAATCATGTATATTAATTTGATTTAAATACAGTCTAGGGTCTCCATCGATTAATTGGTTTACGATGAACCCTAGAATTTCGGTTTGAGTTGAATTCGATAATTTAAGCCCTGATAATGATATGGCTTTTGATCTATGAATCGAGGCGAGACTGATACTGTAAACAATTACCAGAATGGTTGATGGATGGATAGCTTCGGGCTAGAACGAGTGTCGTCGGCCTGCGGGCTAGATTCCGGTGACCTTGACTGCTTCTTCGGCGTATTTGGTGTAGGCAAAAGCTTTAGGGGAGTGTGAATGAGGTGTGCAGTGGATTCAATTGCAGATTGATAAGTGAATTTGCTTGAATTCGATGATCATTGTCGCGGGTTCGACGGTTACAGTTTTAGGGAGTAAATTCGTGAATATGGAATAGTTAAAACGCCTAGGAACGGCTCATTGATGATCGATATCATCAATATGATGATTAACAGCCGAGAATTCGAGTAGCCACTTCAGTTTCTGGTTTAATTCGAATCAATTGAATGTTTGGGTTTGACTTTAGAAAGTCAACAGAACTCAAATTTGCTGATTTTGACTTTGAGAAGTCAATTTATTTGATTTAGCATACTAATACAACTAGTCCTTGTAGTTTTGAGTTGGATTTGTGAGCGAATTAGTCCTTGGGGTTAAATTTGCCTAACGGGGTTAAGTTTTTAATAAGAAACTTAACGGAATAGTTAACGGAATTAACTGAAAAAGTCGGATTGTCACATCATTCCCTAGTTGAAAGAATTTTCGTCCCGAAAATTAAAATAAAAAAAAATATTTGGGGTTTCACATCATTCCCTAGTTGAAAGAATTTTCGTCCCGAAAATTAAATAGTACCTTAGGGATTTGACGCGGAGTGCTTGAACATATTAGGATATTTGTGCATCATCTGATCCTCGTGCTCCCAAGTGAATTCTGGTCCGCGTTTCGAGTTCCAACGGACTCGAACAATAGGGATCTTACTGTGCTTTAACGTTTTAACTTCCCTATCCATAATTTCCACAGGTTCTTCGATGAAACGTAACTGTTCATCAACATGTAGTTCCTCTAGAGGAACTGCGAGTGATTCATCAGCTAGGCATTTCTTTAAATTTGAGACGTGAAAGACGTTGTGTACACCACTAAGTCTTTCAGGTAGGTCCAGATGATACGCGACTGGTCCGATCCTCTTTAATACTTTGAAAGGTCCAACATAACGAGGATTCAGTTTTCCTCGTTTCCCGAAACGAATGACACCTTTCCAAGGTGAGACTTTGAGTAAGACCATGTCACCTATTTGAAATTCCAAAGGTTTACGACGCTTGTCGGCATAGCTCTTTTGACGATCACGAGCTGCCGCCATACGCTTTCTAATTTGAACGATCTTTTCGAAAGTTTCAAATACAAGTTCAGGACATGTGAGTTGGCTATCCCCAACCTCGGTCCAACAAATGGGAGAACGGCATTTCCGCCCATAAAGTGCTTCAAATGGAGCTGCCTTGATGCTAGTGTGATAACTGTTGTTGTAGGAGAACTCCACCAATGGTAGGTGAGACTCCCAAGTGTTACCGAAATCGATCACACAAGCTCGTAGCATGTCCTCCAGAGTTTGGATAGTACGTTCAGTTTGGCCATCAGTTTGAGGATGGTATGCTGTGCACATATCTAGACGCGTGCCTAATGCTTTATGCAATGATTGCCAGAAACGGGAAGTGAATCGTGCATCACGATCCGAAATAATAGAGATTGGCACCCCGTGCCGAGAGACTACTTCTTTCAAGTATACTCGAGTGAGTTTATCCATTTTGTCAGTTTCTTTGATGGCTAAGAAGTGGGCAGATTTTGTTAGGCGATCAACAATTACCCATATAGTATCACATCCGGTAGGAGTTCGGGGTAATTTGGTAATGAAGTCCATGGATATTTGTTCCCATTTCCACATGGGAATTTCAGGTTGTTGCAGGAGACCGGACGGTTTTTGGTATTCAACTTTGACCTTCGCGCAGGTAAGACACTTACTAACATAAGTAGCTATATCGGCCTTCATCTTCGGCCACCAATATAGTACTTTTAGATCATGGTACATTTTATCGGAACCTGGATGAATGGAGTAACGAGATTTATGAGCTTCATCCATGATTAATTCCCTTAAATTTCCAAACACCGGAACCCATATTCGTTCGACAAAGTAATGAATTCCGTCAGATTTTACTTCAAGTTGGGCTTCCATGCCACGTGTACCTTCTAACGGTAGGTTATCTTCTTTCAAGGCTTCAAGTTAAGCACTACGGATTCTGTCAGGCAATCCAGGGTGAATAGTGAGTTGTAACGCTCGAACTCGTTTGGGTTTCGTTTCTTTTCGGCTTAGTGCATCAGCCACGACGTTAGCTTTACCCGGATGATACCGGATTGCACAGTTGTAATCATTTAAAAGTTCAACCCAACGACGTTGTCGCATGTTCAACTCCTTCTGCTCGAAGATGTGCTGGAGGCTCTTGTGGTCGGTGTAGATGGTGCATTTGGTACCGTACAAGTAATGTCTCCATATCTTAAGTGCAAAAACTACTGCTCCCAACTCTAGGTCATGAGTGGTGTAGTTTTTCTCGTGAACCTTTAACTGACGTGAAGCGTATGCGATTACCTTTTCGCGTTGCATTAAGACACAACTCAAGCCTTGGATGGATGCATCACAATACACCACAAAATCATCGGTCCCTCCGGAAGAGCTACAATAGGTGCACTGCAAAGTTTCTGTTTGAGGTGTTGGAAAGCTGATTATTGGTTATCGCCCCAATTATAAGCTTTTCCTTTTTGAGTTAGGGCGGTGAGAGGTTGTGCAATCTTTGAAAATCCTTCGATAAAACGACGGTAATATCCAGCCAATCCCAGAAATTGTCTCACTTCAGTCGGAGTCGTCGGTGCTGCCCAATTCTTGATGGCTTCTATTTTGGACGGGTCGACATGTATCCCTTTTTCATTTACCACATGCCCTAGAAATTGAACCTCTCGAATCCAAAATTCACATTTGGAAAACTTAGCATAAAGTTGCTCTTGCTTAAGTAGTTCCAAAATTAGACGCAGATGTTCTTCATGTTCTTCCTCGTTCTTGGAATAAATAAGGATGTCATCGATGAAAACGATAACAAACTGGTCAAGGTAAGGTTTACACACACGGTTCATGAGGTCCATGAATACCGCCGGTGCGTTGGTTAAACCGAAAGGCATGACCATAAATTCGTAATGGCCGTACCTTGTCCTGAATGCAGTTTTAGAGATATCTTCTTCTCGGACTCTTAACTGATGATAGCCGGACCTAAGGTCTATTTTGGAATAGAAACTTGATCCTTGGAGTTGATCAAAAAGGTCATCGATACGAGGTAAAGGGTAGCGGTTCTTGATTGTAACTTTGTTCAGCTCCCGGTAATCAATACACATACGGAACGTACCGTCCTTCTTCTTGACAAATAATACCGGAGCTCCCCACGGTGATGAACTAGGTCGGATGAAACCTTTATCCAATAAGTCTTGTAATTGAGTGGACAGTTCCTGCAATTCACTGGGTGCTAATCGATAAGGTGCCCGAGCAATCGGTGCTGCTCCGGGTGCTAGGTCAATTTGGAATTCAACCTGACGGTGTGGTGGCAGACCGGGCAGATCCTCGGGAAATACTTCCATAAATTCACACACAACGGGAATATCTTCGATCTTCTTCTCTCCTGACGGCTGTTCAGCAACAAGTGCCAAAATAGCCGTATGCCCCTTTCGAAGACATTTTTGTGCTTTCATGAAGGATATAATACCCATGACTGCACCAACTCTTTCGCCTTGGATGGAAAGGATTTCTCCATTTGAGAGAGGCACACGTACAATCTTCTCTCGGCAGATAATTTCAGCTTGGTTTTTAGATAGCAAATCCATACCAACAATTATATCAAAACTACCAAGTATGACCTGCATAAGGTCGATATCAAATGTATGTGTAGCTAGCTCAAGTTTACATCCCTTAAGTATGTGAGTTGCCTCAATTATTTGACCGTCGGCTATCTCTATTGTATACTTATCTTCTAATAGAGATGAAGTTCCTTTTATCACATTACTAAATTTCTTAGATATAAAACTTCTATCAGCACCGGTGTCAAAAAGGACAGAAGCAAAGAAATTATTTACAAGGAACTTACCGGTAACCACATTATGGTCGTAACGGGCTTCTCCAGATCCTAGTACGAAGGCTCGTCCCTTCGCACCATTTCCTCCCCCATTGCCATTATTACCACCATTCCCATTGTTATTGTGGTTAGGGTTGTGATTTCCATTACCCCCTTTCTTCAACTGAGGACAGTTCTTCCGAATATACCCTTCCTTTCCACACTCAAAGCAAGCCCTAGTAGACCCTGGTTGTTGAAAGGGTTGTTTAGTTTGTAATTCACCCCTGCAGTCCTTAGCAGCATGGCCTATTGTACCGCACCTCTGGCAACGATTGCAGAACCCAAAGTGGTGTAAGTTACACTTGTTACACTTCGGGGACTTTCCCGCATAACCACCCTGGTTTTGGCTAGAAGAGGTCGACTGATTGAAGTTCTTGGTAGGCTCGAACCTACGTTGTTGTTGTTGTTGCTGTTGGTTAAACTGTTGCTGATTGGGTTGGGGTCCCTTGGAGTAGGAGTTGGAGTGGTTGTGAGTGTTAGAATGGTGATCGAACTTGCGTTTGTGGCTGTCGGTGGGTTTAGCAATTGAACCTTTTGGGGGTAAAGTTCCTTGTGCCACTGCCTGATCAGTCAATTTGTGGGCAAGTCTGATGGTCTGTTGGATGGTAGTAGGGTTGGATGAGGTCACCATGCTTTGAATTTGAGGTACCAAACCTCCAATGTATAGTTCAATCCGTTTGTAATCCAGAGTCACCATATGTGGGCACATGGTGGCAAGTTCGTGTGAACGGGTGGTGTAGAGTTCAATTTCTGAACCCTCCATCCTAAGGTTCCAGAACTCTCCTTCTAGCTTTTGAATTTCATCTCGTGGACAGTATTCTTCTTTCATCATGGTTTTAAATTCCTCCCACGGGAGTCCATTTGCCATTGCTAGTCCCAACATTTACACTTGGGCATTCCACCATGTTAGGGTCAGGCCTTCCAAAGTTCCAGCAGCAAATTTCACTTGATTAGCCACGGGGCAGTTGCACATGGCTATTACTGATTCAACCTTCTCAAACCAGCGAAGTAATCCAACTGCTCCTTCAGCTCCACTAAAGGTGTGGGGCTTGCAGTCCATGAATGCCTTGAAAGTGCAGGCTGGCTGTTGATTTTGCTGGCCTGGATTTAGAAATACGAATTGAATTGGAATTATAGAGTTTAGAAAGATATTCTTAGGAAAAAGGGATTGACACTACTAGTAAATAGTTGAAAGCATTTTCCTGCAGCATACTGTGCTGCTAGGGCCTCTGCCACACTATTGTTTATCAAAGCTGCTAGTTCTGCTGCCGTCATGTTGATGGTACCACGACCACCGGTACGGCCTCCTCGTCCTCTCCCAGACATATTTCTTCACAATCACAAATGAAAACAATGAGAAATATATCGCATATTAAACATTATTCAGGTACGGGTAAGGAAATACAACATCTAATATTTTGAAAATTAAATAAGTTGTAAGGCTACAAAATAAATAACTCAAATATTAAACTTCTCATGCTTTTATTGGATGGGAACAACCTTACCCATCTAGGTTTGAAAGGGAAATAACATAAGCAAAAACAAACATGAAAAGGAAGATAGAATAGGAAGATCCTCAAATATCTTCGTCATCAGAAGAGACATATGACTGTGCATCATCAATCTCCACTGGCTCTTCCTCAGCTGGTTCCCCCTCTAAGGGTTCCTCCTCGAAGGGCTCCTCCTCAAAGAGCTCTTCCTCAAAGGGTTCCTCCTCATCGTCAGATACGGGAATGTCTTCCGGGTGTAGGGCCGCTTGCAGTTGGGCTTCCAAGTGAGCCACCCTCTCTTGAAGGCCTTCAGCAGTGTGGTTAGCCACATGTAGCTGAGCTTCCATAGCAGCTAATCTCTCCAGAACTCCTTGCATATCATCATCCATAATGTCAGCCCTCGTCTCTAGGTGTGCTACACGATTCACTAAAAGGTTGTGGACATGGTCCGTTGCAGCTAGTTCGGTAGTCAAATCTTCTATTCCTACCCTATTCTTTTCCACTTGTGTTCCATTCTCCTGGATTTTAGGTATCTCCTCGGTGGCATCTTATACAAAACTTAATTCCTTTAACATATAGGACACAAATGCTGCGAAGGCTTGTTCCATGGTACATGGTAAGCTAGGCAGTGTATACGATGAAGATGTGAATGCAAAGTACGGTGATGGAACATCTCCCATTTCGATCCACCTTTGGATCATATGTGGGTACATATCCCAATTGAGAGCATATTCCAATGCCCGTGAGTTGCTTGGTTCGTCTTGCTCAATTGAGGTAGTCCGGCGCCTTTTGGGCTCCGGGGATGAGGGTACAGGTGCCTTATGCCCTGATGCGTTAGGTGATGGAGGTGGTGTTGACGACATGATCCTCAACAATTTGTATAAGTGCCAAACATCCAAATGACATGTAACTAATGTGTGAGGCTATAGTCTAGTATGCAATCCTAGTTCTCTATAACCTGGCTCTGATACCAATCTGTCACACCCCCAATTTCAACTAACGGAGTATTACCGTTTGGGAAGTGACAAACCAGGATCTAAGACACTAGTTACATTGAACGACTATACATGGGACTCAAAATGAAAATATCTTTTAAATCAGAGTATCAATGCCGGAGCGTAAAGAAAGTAAATGCGCAAAATACACGTGCCCAAAACCAAAGTCCAAAAGTCCAAACGTCCAACCAAACAAAGTACATTAAAATAATTCAATCAACATAAATAGACACAAAGCAAAGCAGTTGAATCCCATGCATGCCCTAACGTGCACCTGTGTCTTAGCTTAGCGTCCTGAGAAAACATGTAAGAAAAAGTGTCAACACGAGGTTGGTGAGTTCACAGGTTTCAAATAAATAGGTAAACGTTACCAGATTTATGATCTTTCAATATGTATCTATAGGTAGCTAACCTATGTTCATGTTTTAACTCAAGTGCTCGCAACCGAAACTGACTGTTTGTTTATTGCCTCCAGCCAGGTTCTATCAATACTGGCCATGTGAATAGGCTAACATTTCACCCGTTCGATATCCGATCGAGTTAGCGCGACTAACGCGGGTGGGATTTGTCAAACCCAGTAGTACTACTAAACATTACCTCGCTAAGATCCATATTAACGGTTCGAAATAAGATGAGGACTTTCTGTGATAGCATGTTACACTTAGCTTTAACATTGATAGCATATGAAATACAAAATCTAAAATCAGTTTAAGCATGTTTTCTCCCCCAAGTTAAAAGCAGTAAAAAGGGGCCGTGAAACTCACCTGCTTGGCGTTGAAGGTAGTTCACACTAGAAGTAAGTTTGAAATCATGAGGGTAAGTCTCAAAAGACCTACGGATGTCCTAGAATTATAAACATATAAATTAGGAACGATAAGGGAACTGTGACTGTGACAAGGAAAGAACATCTTAAAGAACCGCTCTATTGAACGAGAGTGGACGAACGTGTCCACGGGTTTTGGAATTACGTTACGCGACGAACGGCGTAAATAATAATAATATATATATACGAGTGATTAATATAACTAATTATTATTTAATCTCGATTGGTTCACGGCGTTATAAAAATGATTTGAAATAATATAATTATATATTATTTACTAATACGAGTCACAATCTGAAAATAATATAACATATTATTTTACATGTGTTTACGGTTTAAAATAATATAAGTATATTATTTATTTATTTTTTTTACTTATTAATAATCAAAATGCACAATTTATAAAAATGATTATAATTTATAAAAATAAACAAAATATTTAAATCCCGAGCTTATGGGTTGTTTTCCAATTTAAAACCCATTTTTATAATGATATAATATCATCAAGAATGATTTTTATTAATAAATTATGTTTAGAAAAATGTTTAAAAAGAAATGTGGGAGCCCGGACTCGAACCCGGGTCTCTCCCACACACACTCATCGCTTTAACCAGTTCCGGCCACTAGGCTATCGCGACATTATCCTTACTGAAATGGTTTTAATCCTGCGTTACCGAGAGTCCCTCTTTTCCAAATCAAATCGCGATCGAAACCCGGCTCTGATCCATCGATTCCGGTGTTAATCGATCGAAACAGTAGAGGGGTTTTGATAGACGGGGTTTTACGAATTAGTGTGTGTGTTTAATTTGTAAAAACATTAGTTAATTGATCGTTAATTTCACGAACTAAAAGCCGAAAACCCTAGATACGAACCTGAATTTGATTTGAACGATTTTGATATTAGCAGTTGATAGAATCATAGGGTTTTAACAAAAACCAACATTGCGAACCTGATTATATAGTTTAATTTCGTTAAAATTGGGAACTGGTATGAATTCAATTAATCAAAAAATCATAAGAACCCTAGATTCGATTTGGTTTCGATTCGATGATAAAGCCTCTGAATTTCATAGGGCTTTCAATGTATGAATCAAGACGAGTCTATTGATGTCTTCAATTTCAGAATTACGTATTGAAATGACAGGGTTCGACTAATCCAAAGTCGTATGAACCCTAGGTATCGGATCACGATGATCTCGATAATGGAATCAAAAATTAACATAGGGCTTTTGATATACAGAGGATTGCGAAGCTAATCATGTATATTAATTTGATTTAAATACATTCTAGGGTCTCCATCGATTAACTGGTTTACGATGAACCCTAGAATTTCGGTTTGAGTTGAATTCGATAATTTAAGCCCTGATAATGATAGGGCTTTTGATCTATGAATTGAGGCGAGACTGATACTGTAAACAATTACCAGAATGGTTGATGGATGGATAGCTTCCGGCTAGAACGAGTGTCGTCGGCCTGCGGGCTAGATTCCGGTGACCTTGACTGCTTCTTCGGCGTATTTGGTGTAGGCAAAAGCTTTAGGGGAGTGTGAATGAGGTGTGCAGTGGATTCAATTGCAGAATGATAAGTGAATTTGCTTGAATTCGATGATCATTGTCGCGGGTTCGACGGTTACAATTTTAGGGAGTAAATTCGTGAATATGGAATAGTTAAAACGCCTAGGAACGGCTCTTTGATGATCGATATCATCAATATGATGATTAACAGCCGAGAATTCGAGTAGCCACTTCAGTTTCTGGTTTAATTCGAATCAATTGAATGTTTGGGTTTGACTTTAGAAAGTCAACAGAACTCAAATTTGCTGATTTTGACTTTGAGAAGTCAATTTATTTGATTTAGCATACTAATACAACTAGTCCTTGTAGTTTTGAGTTGGATTTGTGACCGAATTAGTCCTTGGGGTTAAATTTGCCTAACGGGGTTAAGTTTTTAATAACAAACTTAACGGAATAGTTAACAGAATTAACTGAAAAAGTCGGATTGTCACACATAATTGAATCGACTTGAAGCTTCTCGCGGGCAAAATGACAATCCGACTTAGTGTTCGTCATTGGAATGTTGCATGACATACTCTTCGTTATGTCAAGAGTACTTGTTCTCAAGGCTTGTTCTTTAATGACAACTTTGATTTGTCTTTATCTGCTTACTGTGATTTTGATTGGGCGGGTTGCTCCAATACTCAGCGATCTGTGAGTGACTACTTCATTTCTCTTGGGGCAGTCCTATTTCTTGGAAGTCCAAGAAGCAGACTAATATATCTCTTAGCTCCGCTGAAGCTGAGTATCGGTCTATTCGTCGGGCCACATAAGAACTTGCTTGGTAACTCGTTTGTTTGTGGAATTTCAGATTCCCAATCCCACTCCGGTTCCTCTGAAATTGAATTTCAAATTATTTTTTCCTCAATTATTTCTCTCTTATTAAAAAACAGGATTCTTAGCAATGTGAATGGCCGCCTAACTGTCACACTTCAGAGGAACCTGAATGTGATTGGTAATATGAAATTCCACAAACAAACGAGTTAACGAAGCAAGTTCCTGTGTTACTCGGCGACGAGAACGATACTCAGCTTCAACATAGCTAAGACAAATAGCAGCCTATTTCTTGGACTTCCAAGAAATAGGACTGCCCCAAGAGAAATGAAATAGCCACTCACAGATTGCTTAGTACTGGGGTAAACTACCCAATCAGAATCACAATAAGCAGATAAAGACAAAACATAGCGGTCGTTAAAGAACAAGCCTTGAGAAGAATTATCATTGACACAACAAAGATTATGACACGCAACATCCCAATGAGGAACACGTGGATCACTCATGAACTGGGTAAGAAATAGAACAGGAAAAGCAAGATCAGGCCGAGTATGAGTAAGGTAATTGAGTTTATGAACAAGCTGACAATAAACCAAAGGATCATCTACAACTTGACCCTCATTAAGTTGTAAATTCAAAGGCAAATGAAACGAAAGAGAATAAACATCGTTGGTATGAAACTCATCTAACAAATCTTTCACAAACTTGCGTTGAGTCATTACGAGACCAGAGGCAGTCTTTAGAACTTCAGACTTCAATGCCTAAAAAATAGTTAAGGCTGTCAAATCTTTGATCTGAAATGTGGAATGTAAGAAAGCCTTCAAAGCAGATATCTCCTGTTCATTATTACCCGTGATAAGAATGACATCCACATATATAACCACTTGAACAATAGAATCGCCTATGGTCTTTGAAAACAAAGAATAAACTTTGGGATAACACATATCCTTTGGTTTTGAGGGCATCAGAATGCTTGCCATACCATTGCCGAGAATCCTGTTTCAAACCATAAAGAGACTTCTTGAGTTTAAGAACATGTCCATGAAAAGATAATGGCATGCCAGAAGGAGGACTCATATAAATGTCTTTATCAGTATCCATATGTCAGAAAGCATTATTAACATCCAATTGATATAAAGCCAATATCGCTTGGTTGCAACAACAAGACTACTCATGTGCTCGTAAAGAACTATAAAAACTATATAAAAACTAACATAGACGCTCTAGTTAAACTCTAGAAATTGTCTAAACTAGACCACAATGACAGGAAAATGTACCTATCATTTGTAATACAGCCTAATGGATGTCAGGATATCGAACCCCGGAGACACAGACTCTAACTAAAACTAGACTGTAACATCTATGATTTTCTGGTACTACTTTTACAATAATGACACCCCAATGGAATACCGTACTTCTCTCACTCATTTGAGTCACACTAATTATCATTATAAACATGTAGTCATTTAAACTATCATCCTCACTTTTCCATCTTAGCTTCCACTATATATATATATATATATATATATATATATATATATATATATATATATCATATATGTTTTAAACATATGAATACACATACACTTGATTTTATTAAACCAACCACTTGCACAAATTGAAAATTTATTAAAATAAAACTATCTCTTTTATAAATTATACTTTTATATAAATAAATAAAATAAAAATTTAAAACAAATTACATTGGTCTTGAACATCCCACTTTGAACCTACACTTGAACTCTCGATTTGAACCCATTCAAGGGTTTTGAATCTTCAAATCGTCCCCTTTGACCTCTAAAAGTCAACAGGAGTGATTTTCCCTTCCAATCCAAAGACATAATCGAGCATAACCAAAATCATTGGACGTCCCTTGTTTACACATCTGTATATCGACCAGAATTCCTACCCGTGTATCAATTAACTTGGCGAGAATGACAGCCAATTTGAACTTTAAACGCGTTTGACCATTCAAGGTCAAACCGAGTTCAATTCATTTCCAAAACAGAGAATTAGTACGCGTTATTGTCCGCAAATCACGCGCAGGCTATTCATGAATGAATCCGAGTATAATACACGACCCAATTCATTCTCAACTGAATAGATTAACACGTTTTTAGGACCCGACAACCGTAACCCCCATATCGTAATCGAATCATGCATTTGGGATGAAATTAATCAAATTAAACAATTCTCACCCCTACGCGCAAACCACTACAGACTCTCTGAACGATTTATCGACCCTCATCTTACCTTAGGGAAGCTGTCGAATACCAAGAACGATAGGAGCTTCTATCCAGCCGTCCTCACTCTTCTCGACACCAAAACAGGTAAATCTTATCCCATTCGATTCGTTTCAAGGGGCATTACATTAACCCCTTATCAATCTGAAGGAATAAGAATCAATCGAATCAATTTTAAAAACTAGGGTTCTTACTTTTTGGGCGCTTAACCAATCTGCGGATGAACTCAGTTATCACATATAATCGTTTGGATTCCTCTTTTAATCAGCGAAACCACCTAGCCTAGCCGGTAAGTCACTGCACCGCCGGGCTAGGTGGCGTGGGTTCGAAAGCCACAACCCGCAATGCCGTTTTTCTTGTTGTGCGCCCCTTAGAATCAGACCCGGCCCCTTTTCTGCTTCAAGTTAAAACCTTTTCGGATCTATTTGGAGTTGCGGGTTAGTCCCCTGGTCTATTGGTAAAACGCTTTGCCTCCACAGAACCCACCCGGGTTCGAACCGGGTGGTGTTCTTCATTTTTTTAAAAACCATTTTAACACCCCTTTTAAATTTATAAAAATCATGTTATAAATTCTAGCACCACTTAGAACTAATTTATGCATTTTAAACAGATTTTAATTAAAGAAATTAATATTTTTACTATTTAAATGATTTTGGGATCCACACTCTCAATATAAATAAATTATGTTAATTAAACTAATTAGTCTTATTTAATACTTTTATACTACCCATTTTTATATAAATATATTAAAGTTTTTAAAAGTTTATAAATAATTCTTTTTCTATTAAATTAAACATATTAAGGTTAAAATCCTAATCAAATAAAACCTTTTTCCTTAAATATATATTTATCTATACATTTATATGTTCATATGTGATCATATTAATTAAACAAACGAAAGAATTTATTTAATTAAAACAACGCCCTCTTTTCAATAATAATCCATTAGGGTTTAAACTAATATATAAAGCAATATATATTTACACTATTATTTTTGGGTACATTATTAAATGAATAAAAAAAGAGATATATATTATTTATTTAATTTATTTAGTTATTAAACCCTAAGACAATTAATTTTCTTTTTGAAAGTTATTTGAACATTTTGGAACTTACGTTTGTATATTAAACTTTTATTTAAATACAAATGACAAATTACATACATCCTTTACCTATATTAACACAAACTCATTGTACAAGACCCCACACTCGCTCCCACTGAAACCCTAAGCTCTACTTTAGGCTTTGAGCACAATAACTAATTCAAGTCATATGAATTCAACGTTAGGTTAACCTTGTGACTTGGAAACCACTTTTGCTACCTATTGTTCGTGCTATCTACACTATTATTACTGTTGAGTATTACATAGCCCCTTTTACTCTTTTACACTTTTTAGGGTGGAACATGAACACCATACAAACTATTGCTTACATTTACATAAACTACAAATCCTCTTTACATTCATGTGTGCAATTTGAGCTTTATGCCCGAGTGCTAGTAGTGCTAACTTTTGTGTGCAATTTTATGTGCAATCATTAACTATTCAAGCCGACGGTAAACAATGATAGATCTATTGAGTCTGACAAACCCACCCAGATTGGGGTGATTGTTACCGACAACACAATTTTGCATGCTAGTTACAAAGGTTTGATTGTACTTAGGTTACACAATAGCTGCTCTCCATAAATGCCATATTTTATCATGTTATGTAAGGATTTGTTTATTCAAAATCTATATGCTATCTATATACAAACCTGTGTATGCTCACCAACTTTTTAGTTGACCTTATTTTATTCATGTTTTAGGTGCTAATGTTTGATCAAGGCTTGCTACACATAGGCTTTGGGACTTAGTTAATTTTAAATCAAGAATAATTTGTATTTCATTTATGTACTTTGGAATTGGTTTATGTTTGTTTAAATAGAAATGGATTTAATATATTACAATTTAGTCAACCTTGAGCTCATGAATAGTCTACATGTTCCGCCCCGACGTATTCCGCCATTGGTTGGGGTGTGACAGATTGGTATCAGAGCCTTGGTTATAGGGAATTAGGTTATTAGACACTTTTGACCTAGACTATAACCTTAGGACACCCACAATATGCCACGCTACTATATGATTACCTGATTAATACTTGTGTGAATATTTTTACATGTTACCCTAAGTAATTTCAATACATGCTACAATACTTAATAGTTTATGTGTCACACTACTTGATAACTCTTGTGCTTACATTCATTACTATCTACATGTTACCTATGTGTTTTATTAAGTGTTGTCCTAAGTTTTAACACACACTTAGCTTTTCATGCACCCTTAAACTCACATATATAATGTCATCACCTTTTGTGATCTAAACCTAAACTATTGGGCCTAAAGCCCATTAATAATAAACTAGAAGTCCACTTACCCTCCAAGAAGAAGTGTCACACCCCGCCAAGGCGGAAACGCGAGGCGTAACATCCACTGGTTTCCAAAGCATATGATTACCGCAAACACATACATGATATTGGATACATAATCAAAGTTTAAATGTTTACATCCCAAAACATAATTCAGTTTTTACAAAGTTTAAGATTTCGCAAATATGACTCAAGACCATGAGTTATACAAGTGAAATCCTTCCAAAAGTTGTATCCTCATGTATGTATGTAACCTACATTGCTAACCTGGAGATCATGTTCAATTTCCTGAAAACATACTTAAAAATGTCAACACGAGGTTGGTGAGTTCACAAGTTATTATCAAGAGTTATCATAAACCCAATGTTTAAACCTGATCATTTTCCGATCAAAACTCTTTGTATGTATTACCAATGAATTCGAATACTAATCCGATCAATTGACCCCATTTGTAAACTTGCAAGGAATACAAAACAGTGTGTAATGTACGAGACCGTAACCAAACCCCAACTTTCTGTGCCTCCCCTCGCCTTTCTGCGAGTTAAGACAATATGCGGTCATTCGGCCATTTGGACCCCTGATTAGCGCGACTAATCAAGACCGGAGGCGTCACCCCCAATAGTACTATCCATAAAATCCCGGGCTAAGTCCATAGCTAATGGTTACTAATTTATTCCGAGGAATTTAAGCGCTTTATTTTTTCCTCAATACACACATACGGTCAGATCATTAGTTCATTCATTTACATACGAAAATTCTTTACAAGTATGTTTCCACCCCAAAATATTTCAAAAACTTAGAAAAAGGGGGGTTAGTGAAACTCACCTCGATAGTATGAATGCTAGCAAATACTTGAATAAAAACAGACCCGCCTATCCGTATCCTATTCATGCAAGGATACTAAACACGTTAAGACTACCTGTCTTAAACGCAAGTTGTTCACCCGACTTAACTATACCTGTTAAGTACGTCTTTGTTTATTTAAAACAATGTTTTCTCATGATGAATCGTTGGTGATTATTATTCCAGTCTAGACGCTTTACTTATTTTCCAAGAAAATATTATAATTCTATATTGGTGACTTGTTACGTTTGTCAAAAATAAATATTATTTTTGCCTTTCTTTATAATATATCTAGATTATAGTCCACGTATAAACCTATAACTATTCCTCGAAAATAATTATATAGAATCCTAAATATCGTTAAAGTATAATCATGCATGTTTATTATCCTACGTGCGTATCAACCAAGTTAACACGTCCATATGCAAGTATTTATGTTCCGAACGACATTTATCAACTTGTGTAGATTCATCATGCATTCATATTTTTACCAACACATGCATACAAGTATCTCGACAATCTACATACATTTAAATATGCTCCATGATAACATATGAACATTTATCTTTTTAACCGAAACATCTTTAATTTCATGCACATAAGTTTTGTTTATGATTTTCATCATAATATATGCATATATGACCTTTATATTACTAAATGTCCTAGACATTATATCATACCAAATTTCATGTCAAACACATAACTACAACTTACAAGTTCCCATATCCTTAATTATGTAACATTTTTCGTGACATATTTTTAAGACATAAATATATTTATTATTCCATGTTTATATAACTTTGATCATGCAACTACGCAAATATATACGTTCGTCCCGATTTTCATATGCATATAAATACATCTACCACTTAATCTTATGATCATGTATATTTTTCTATCAATATTACAAGACATGTTTTAGACTACTAACTATACATCATCTTGAAATTTTCGACCAAGCATGCATATATATATAAATAAGTCTTAGATTTCATGTTTCCAATGTTTACTTTGTGATACACTAATCATGCTTTTGATTTTAAATTTCACATTTTATCATCAAATAATCAAAACACAAAATGTACATGTAAACCTACACATTTTCGGCCCATATATATATATATGTATATATTTATGCAAAATCTTAGTGTCTAACTTAATAAACTTATATTTTATAAAAACTCTTTAAGTCTTTAAATCTTTTTATTGTTATGGTGAACAACGAGCTTTGAACTAAAATATAAACGAAATATAAACGAAAATAATGTGTGGTATCGGGTTCATACCGCTAGACAAGCTAGGAGACGAACAACGAATAGAAAGATGGTAGAGGCTCGTGATGTTAAAAAACCCGACTTCTTAACTCCAAGACTTCCTTGAATCTCCAACTCTAACTCAAGTGCTCTATTTTCTAGTTCTTGGTTGTGAAAGATGCAAAGTGATTATGTGTGTGCATATGTCGATATGTATATAGATGGACTAAGATTTGGATTGAGTGTTTTAATAAATAAAATCATTGCTAAAGTATAGATGGTAAGGATGAGATGATGGTATACAAGCATGCATACATTGCCGTTCAAAAATAGAGAAAGAAAGGGAGGTGGAGTGTTGACTTGGGTGTCATAATGAGGAGCACATGGTCATGAATATTACAAATGATTAAGGAGTGTGTGTAATTGAATGAGGATGATCATGAAGGTCAAATAATAGAGCATGAGTTTTAGTGTGAGTGGGCCCCTCCAATGGGAGGTTTCGGCCGAAATGAAGGGCTAAAAGGGGTGGTTTGGGACTTGTCACTTCATTTGTTGAATTCTAATATAAATATTAGTTAAGTAGATTTTTAGGTATGGTATACTCGGTAGGTGTTCCCGTGATCTAATACCCGATGTAAACTTTTAAAGATCAACTAACTTGTATGTTTTTGTGTTGTTTGACTAGTCTCCAAAATTTACTAGTTAACCCGACATGGTCATCACTTTAACTATATAACACATATATACACATTAAATAATATAGAGCCATGTAACAATTATTTATAAGTCGACTTTTTATAAAAGTTTAGTCACCAATATTTATATTTTTTATGTTAAAGCGTCTCCTTAGACTTTTACTAGAATAAAATTCTTGTTAATCACCAACAACCGTACCTTGCGGGTTATCACTGTTTATTTTCCTAGTAATTCTTAAAATTACTATTTTTTTTATATAAGTTCCTTTGCTAGACTCCTTGACTTTACTTAGTCAATATAAAACTTCAGGAAATATATGTTATGAACGTGCATTTAATGTAATATGGATATTGACCTGAATTACTGGGTGTCACATTCTCCCCATGTTAAAGAGAATTTCGTCCCGAAATTCAGTTCTTGTCATCTTGACTTGGAGTGTTCGTGAACAAGGACGGATACTTGGCTTTCATTTTATCTTCCCGCTCCCACGTATACTCGGGCCCGCGCTTTGAATTCCAACGTACCTTAACCAATTTAACCCGGCTACGCCTTATTTTCTGAACCTTCTAATCTGTGACTTCAATGGGTTCCTCAACGAAGTGCAGCTTGTTATCTATGCGGATCTCATCAGGCGGTATAATTAATGTGTCGTCTGATAAGTACTTCTTGAGATTTGACACATGAAACGTATCATGTACATTGCTTAGTTCTTGTAGCAACTTGAGCTTGTATGCTACATGGCCAACCCTAGCCAATATTTCAAATGGTCCAACGTACCTAGGGTTAAGCTTGCCACGGTTGCCAAATCTTGCAACTCCTTTCCAAGGTGAGACCTTCAACATGACGCGGTCCCCAACTTGGAATTCTAATGGTCTTCGTCTGTTATCCGCGTAACTCTTTTGCCTGTCACGGGCGGCCTTCAGACGATCCTTGATCTTGAAGATTTTGTCAGTAGTCTCCTGAATAACCTCAGGACCGGTTAAATGCTTGTCACCAACTTCTGCCCAACATAGCGGTGAACGACATTTTCGACCATACAAAGCCTCAAACGGAGCGGCTTTGGTGCTGGTGTGGTAACTATTATTGTATGAAAACTCAGCTAGCGGCAAATGAGTATCCCAATTTCCTCCGAAATCAATTGCACACGCACGTAGCATATACTCTAAAGTTTGAATGGTCCTTTCACTTTGACCATCTGTTTGTGGGTGATATGCCGTGCTCATGTCAAGACATGTGCCCATGGCTTCTTGTAATGATTTCCAGATTCTAGACACGAATCTGCTGTCTCTATCAGAGATAATAGAAATTGGCACTCCATGCCTAGCCACAATTTCCTTGATATAAAGCCTTGCAAGTTTCTCGGTTTTATCCGTCTCTTTGATGGGTAGAAAATGAGCTGATTTCGTCAAACGATCGACGATTACCCATATAGTGTCATACCCGCTCGACGTCTTGGGTAACTTTGTAATGAAATCCATTGAAATCTGTTCCCATTTCCATTGAGGTATCTCGGGTTGCTGTAACAATCCTGACGGTTTCTGATGTTCTGCCTTTACCTTTGAACATGTCAGGCATTTACCGACATAAATAGCAATTTCTTCTTTCATGTTCGGCCACCAGTAGAGTTCTTTCAGATCCTTATACATTTTATCCAAACCTGGGTTAATGGAGTACCTGGACTTGTGGGCTTCGTCCATAACCAACTCCCATAAATTACCAAAACATGGCACCCAAATTCTATTTGCAAAGTATAAAGTATCATCTGATTTTGGCTCTAACTGTCTGATCATTCCTCGTAAAGCTTCATTCTGAATGTTTTCTTCTATGATTGCCTCTTGTTGTGCCATCCGGATTTGAGTCGTGAGACTTGTATGAATTGTCAATCCTAGGGCACAAACACGGAGAGTTTTAACCCGTTCCTTACGACTCAAGGCATATGCTACGATGTTTGCCTTACCAGGGTGATACTTAATATCACAGTCGTAATCATTCAGTAGCTCTACCTAACGACGTTGCCTCATGTTGAGTTCTTTCTGATTAAAGATGTGCTGGAGACTCTTGTGGTCTGTAAAGATAGTACATTTTGTACCGTATAAGTAATGTCTCCAAATCTTGAGTGCAAACACAACATCACCCAATTCCAGATCGTGAGTCGTATAGTTTTTCTCATGGACTTTCAGCTGCCTGGATGCATACGCTATGACTTTTTCTCTCTGCATCAACACACATCCTAGACCTTGGTGTGATGCGTCGCAGTACACATTGAAATTGTCAGTTCCTTCGGGAAGGGATAGGATTGGTGCACTACAAAGCTTCTGCTTCAACAATTGAAACGCTGATTCTTGTTTATCAGTCCAATCAAACTTTTTGTCCTTCTGAGCTAACGTGGTCAAAGGCAAGGCTATCTTTGAAAAATTCTCGATAAATCGCCTGTAATAGCCTGCCAAACCCAGAAATTGACGCACCTCAGTCGGAGTTCTTGGTGCTTCCCAGTTTTTGATAGCTTCAATCTTGGATGGATCCACATGGATACCGTTCTTATTGATGACATGTCCGAGAAAGTGAACCTCTCGGATCCAAAACTCACACTTAGAGAATTTGGCATAAAGCTTCTCATTCCTGAGTAGTTCCAAGATTAATTTCAAATGATGTTCATGTTCCTCCTTGGTTCGTGAATATATTAATATGTCATCGATAAACACAATCACGAATTTATCCAAGTATGGTTTGCACACGCGGTTCATGAGATCCATGAAAACGGCCGGTGCATTAGTCAGGCCAAATGGCATAACTAGGAACTCGTAGTGACCGTAACGAGTCCTAAAAGCCGTTTTTGGTATATCTTCTTCCAGAATTTTCAGTTGATGATACCCTGATCGTAGATCAACTTTAGAATAGAAACTGTAACCTTGAAGTTGATCAAACAAATCGTCTATTCGAGGAAGAGGATACCGATTTTTTATTGTCAGTTTGTTTAATTCCCGGTAATCAATGCACATTCTAAAGGTTCCATCCTTTTTCTTTACAAACAGGACCGGAGCTCCCCATGGTGAGAAACTCGGTCTTATGAAACCTTTGTCAAGTAATTCTTGTAGTTGGCTCGACAGTTCCTGCATCTCGGAAGGGGCTAGACGATACGGAGATCGTGCAACTGGTGCGGCTCCTGGTACTAGGTCGATCCGGAACTCGACTTGTCTTGACGGTGGTAATCCTGGTAAGTCCTCGTGAAATACCTCCGAGTAATCTCTGACGATTGGTATGTCCTCAAGTCGACGTTCTTCGGGTTTCTTCTAGACGATGTGAGCCAGAAATGCGTAATAACCCTGCGTAGATACTTATGAGCTTTCATACAGTTTATCATCTTCAACATCGTTCTACACCTTTCGCCTTGAATTGAAAGAATTTTTCCGCTTGGTAGTGGGATACGTACAATATTTTCAAAGCATACGATCTCGGCACGGTTCTTTGATAACCAATCCATGCCAATAACAATATCAAAACTCCCTAGTTCGACGGGTAGAAGGTCTACACTGAATGTATGGTTTTCTAAACATAAAGTACAACCCCTAATGACCTCTCCGGTTTCTATTAATTTCCCATTTGCTAATTCAATTGTATAACTTTGATCTAGTTTGCTGGCCTTAATACCAAGTAAGGATTTAAAATCATTCGACACAAAGCTCATATCTGCACCCGAATCAAAAAGTACAGAGGCATAATGATTATTTATCGGGAACGTACCAGTGACGATGTTCGGGTCCTGGCGTGCGTCCCTTGCACCCATCACAAATGCCCTCCCTGTGCCTGAGCGTTATTCTGATTCTTCCACTTGGGACAATCCCTCTTGAAGTGCTTCAGGTCACCACATATGAAACATCCCGGTTTAAATTTCCCCATTCGGTTGTTAGTTCGACAAGCTTGTGTGGTGTGACCAAACTTGTCACATTTTCCACACTTGATGCACACACCGGCATGATGATTTCCACACTTCTTACATCTCGGTAGGTCCCTATCATACTCCTTTCTTTCCACTGTGTTGACTGCAAAAGCCTTCATAGTTCCTTGTTTCTTAAACCCTTGCTTCTCAGACTTGTTACTTCAATTTCCCATCCACTTCCTTTTCTCCCCAAATCTACCTTCCTCATTCTCCTTCCTCACAAACAATCCATTACGTACTGCATCATCCTTTAGTTTGAATGCTAAAGTTATAGCACTCTTGGCATCTATTGGATTAGATGATGTTACCATACTACGAATTTGAGGCGCAAGGCCCCACAGATACCTTTCCACGCGCTTATGTTCTGGTGTGACCATATGCGGTACTAGAATCGCCAATTCATTGAAACGGTCGGTGTACCCCTCTCCGATCATCTGTAGGTTCCACATCTCAGTTTCTATCTTTTGCAATTCGTTTCGAGGACAATATTCCTCAATCATCATGTTTTTCAAGTCTTCCCAAGACAATTGATACGCTGTCTCTCTCCCCAAAGTCTTCATTTGGGTATTCCACCAAGTTAAAGCTTTATCAGTGAGCGTGCATGTAGAATACTTCACCATGCAGTCAGCGGTGCATTCACTAATATCAATCACCGACTCCATCTTTTCTATCCATTTCATTAGCCCCACTGCACCCTCTGTGCCATTGAAACTGCGGGGGTTGCAGGATAGGAAGACTTTATAGGTGTACCTCCTGTTTGGAGCATCTATAGGGTCATAAGTCACTATTTTAATAACGCTATTAATCTAGATCATGACTATGAGTTACGGCTGTGATTATTTATTCTATTACCTCCGGAACCTCCGGCTGTGCCGCTACCTCCTGCACCTCCTCCGCCGGTACCGCTACCATTTCCACAGCTACTATTTCGATTTACTTCATACTGCCACATGGCGGGAGCTACTCGCTGTGCTATGAGTTGTTCCACGTTTGGGGAAATTGTCTCGTTGTTGTCACCAGTAGTGTCACGGGGTGTCCTTCGCTTAGGTGCCATGACGTTCTTTCTAACATAACATTTAAAAAGAACAACATTATATAATGATAATGATATAACATGACATAAGGATACAACAACATCAAACGTAAACAACCATCATCACAACATAAACCATCACATACATAGTTAAAACATACATAGTACATTGTTCCAAAAGACAAGGATACAAAAGGGATGGGTTCACATGACCACATCAGTACCAAAGTTTCAAACTACATAATGCGTTACAGGCACAACCCACCCGTAATAGGTCTAGAAATAGGAAAGCGTTCCTTTCGGAACGGTAGCTGAGGTCAGCATCTCCTCCACACGTGCTTCAGCTAGAGTAGCCCGGAGCTCAGCATCAATCGCCCTCTGCTCGGCAGCCTCGGCCCTCCGCTCAGCTACAGCGGTCCTCCTCTCCATCTCCGCTAATCTTTTCTCGAACTCCATCATGTGGCTAGATGCATGCTGAAGAGACTTGTCGATTAATCTCTGATCCTCCGCTATCCCATTAACGTTTTCCACTAAAGTTGGAAGAGTTACCAAGTCCCTTTGGATGGATTTCACATCCCTTTCCAAGTGATCAATCTCTATCCCCTGCTTACTGCTTCGGGACATAAGTAGAGGGATGGTGCATTCTGCGCACTCCCCGATGAGTGGTACTGGTTGTGATTCGCATGCTAATCCGACAGAGTTGCAGGTCGCAGGGAGGTCCTCTTCCACCCTCCACACTTGAACTACTTGGCAAAGCCATTCCCAGTATGATACGTCGATCCTTGGTCCTCTGGGCATGGTCTCACCAGTGGATTCCGCCATTTTTGTGTAAGACGCTTCCTAACTATGGAGTTTAACTGGGGTTAGGGTGTGACATGGCGTGACTACAATATCCATATGACATGATGAATGATTATGCAATGCTTATGCAATGAAAACGTTTTAGTGAGTCATTTATATTATATACTAGGTTCCATTTTAGACTCCTAGTTCGCTATAATCAATGGCTCTGATACTAAATCTGTCACACCCCGCCAAGGCGGAAACGCGAGGCGTAACATCCACTAGTTTCCAAAGCATATGATTACCGCAAACACATACATGATATTGGATACATAATCAAAGTTTAAATGTTTACATCCCAAAACATAATTCAGTTTTTACAAAGTTTAAGATTTCGCAAATATGACTCAAGACCATGAGTTATACAAGTGAAATCCTTCCAAAAGCTGTATCCTCATGTATGTATGTAACCTACATTGCTAGCCTGGAGATCACGTTCAATTTCCTGAAAACATACTTAAAAATGTCAACACGAGGTTGGTGAGTTCACAAGTTATTATCAAGAGTTATCATAAACCCAATGTTTAAACATGATCATTTTCCGATCAAAACTCTTTGTATGTATTACCAATGAATCCGAATACTAATCCGATCAATTGACCCCATTTGTAAACTTGCAAGGAATACAAAACAGTACGTAATGTACGAGACCGTAACCAAACCCCAACTTTCTGTGCCTCCCCTCGCCTTTCTGCGAGTTAAGACAATATGCGGTCATTCGGCCATTTGGACCCCTGATTAGCGCGACTAATCAAGACCGGAGGCGTCACCCGCAATAGTACTATCCATAAAATCCCGGGCTAAGTCCATAGCTAATGGTTACTAATTTATTCCGAGGAATTTAAGCGCTTTATTTTTTTCCTCAATACACATATACGGTCAGATCATTAGTTCATTCATTTACATACGAAAATTCTTTACAAGTATGTTTCCACCCCAAAATATTTCAAAAACTTAGAAAAAGGGGGGTTAGTGAAACTCACCTCGATAGTATGAATGCTAGCAAATACTTGAATAAAAACAGACCCGCTTATCCGTATCCTATTCATGCAAGGATACTAAACACGTTAAGACTACCTGTCTTAAACGCAAGTTGTTCACCTGACTTAACTATTCCTGTTAAGTACGTCTTTGTTTATTTAAAACAGTGTTTTCTCATGACGACTCGTTGGTGATTATTATTCCAGTCTAGACGCTTTACTTATTTTCCAAGAAAATATTATAATTCTATATTGGTGACTTGTTACGTTTGTCAAAAATAAATATTATTTTTGCCTTTCTTTATAATATATCTAGATTATAGTCCACGTATAAACCTATAACTATTCCTCGAAAATAATTATATAGAATCCTAAATATCGTTAAAGTATAATCATGCATGTTTATTATCCTACGTGCGTATCAACCAAGTTAACACGTCCATATGCAAGTATTTATGTTCCGAACGACATTTATCAACTTGTGTAGATTCATCATGCATTCATATTTTTACCAACACATGCATACAAGTATCTCGACAATCTACATACATTTAAATATGCTCCATGATAACATATGAACATTTATCTTTTTAACCGAAACATCTTTAATTTCATGCACATAAGTTTTGTTTATGATTTTCATCATAATATATGCATATATGACCTTTATATTACTAAATGTCCTAGACATTATATCATACCAAATTTCATGTCAAACACATAACTACAACTTACAAGTTCCCATATCCTTAATTATGTAACATTTTTCATGACATATTTTTAAGACATAAATATATTTATTATTCCATGTTTATATAACTTTGATCATGCAACTACGCAAATATATACGTTCGTCCCGATTTTCATATGCATATAAATACATCTACCACTTAATCTTATGATCATGTATATTTTTCTATCAATATTACAAGACATGTTTTAGACTACTAACTATACATCATCTTGAAATTTTCGACCAAGCATGCATATATATATAAATAAGTCTTAGATTTCATGTTTCCAATGTTTACTTTGTGATACACTAATCATGCTTTTGATTTTAAATTTCACATTTTATCATCAAATAATCAAAACACAAAATGTACATGTAAACCTACACATTTTCGGCCCATATATATATATATATATGTATATATTTATGCAAAATCTTAGTGTCTAACTTAATAAACTTATATTTTATAAAAACTCTTTAAGTCTTTAAATCTTTTTATTGTTATGGTGAACAACGAGTTTTGAACTAAAATATAAACGAAATAGCGGTGCTTGTCTTGGGAATTATCTTCCTTCTAGTGGAAAGCTACAAGAGACGTTAACAAAATTATTTTTCTATTATTTATTGTCTTTAAATTTTCAGTTTGAGAACCATTTCCCTATGTTTTGAGTAATGTTTAACATTTCAGCACTTAATCAATTTTATATATTTCAACTCTAAAGTTATTATTCATTGATTTGACCCATTGAGTGTAAATCACACCCATCATATTTTCATTAAAATTTCCCAAGTATCACCTTCTTCATTCGATACGATTTAGTACACTACCAACAATCTCCTTCGTAAACAACCCATCCTATTAGATTTGAACAAACCTCGTTATCCTGTTCAAACAAAATGTTTATCAAACTTTTAGATAGTATCAAAAATATAAATTTTCCATAAACCTTTTCACTCTATAGGGAAACTTAATACGACCTGTCTTATAAAAGCAGTATTTCAAATTGATAAATAATTATGACTTTTCTCCTTAAGTCAATAAATTCTAAACCCTGGTTAAATTAATATACAACCGCTTATTTAGCTAATAAATTTCTCTAAAAAAAAGGTTCTTATAATAATTGAAAATTTAATAAAAAGATTTTTCCTATAAATTGGTTATTTATTTAGGTTATTTGACTCAATAGTTTCACTACTTCATATATCTATCACCAAAAACATGTTACAGTTTCCTATTTTCAACCAAAGATCAGTTCCTTGTAAACCCATTTCCCTTGATATTTTCTGAACCTCCTCGTTACCTTTCACTTGCCGCTTCAAAAGACGACCCATTTCACGTAAACGTTAACCATCCCTACAAACCTCAACGAGATTTAAAGAGCTAGAACCTAATACCACATTATACATGAACGCCAAATAACACGCTTGTCCGCAACACTCGATCACATGCAAAACTCGTTAGTATACGTCACACACGGAATTCAATAATTTACGTATGCACGTTCACAAGATACACAACACGATCACATAATACATGAAACTAGTTTATTTACAAATCCCAATTTACTGGATTGATCACATAACACATGAAACTTGTTTATTTGCAACACACATGCTATTAGGTTGAACACATGGAACTTGGTTGGTTGCAATATACATGATACATAACAATTGTTTGCTTGGTACATAATACTAGATTGACTACATTGAACATGAAACTTATTGATTTACAAAATACATGATGCTAATTTGTTAACACCATACATGAAATTCATTTCTTACAATGCACATGATACTATGTTGTTTACATTACACATGAAAGCTTATTGGTTTACAAAATACATGATACTAAGTTGTTAACATCATACATGAAATTCATTTCTTACCATATACATGATTCTAAACTGTGCACGTTACACATGAAACCTATTTGATTTCAAGCTACATGAAACTAGATCATACATGAAACTTGAGTGCTACATTATACACGAAACTAAATTACTTACAAACTTCGTTAGATTTGAACAAACCTCGTTATCCTGTTCAAACAAAATGTTTATCAAACTTTTATATAGTATCAAAAATATAAATTTTCCACAAACCTTTTCACTCTATAGGGAAACTTAATACGACCTGTCTTATAAAAGCAGTATTTCAAATTGATAAATAATTATGACTTTTCTCGTTAAGTCAATAAATTCTAAACCCTGGTTAAATTAATATACAACCACTTGTTTAGCTAATAAATTTCTCTAAAAAAAATGTTCTTATAATAATTGAAAATTTAATAAAAAGATTTTTCCTATAAATTGGTTATTTATTTAGGTTATTTGACTCAATAGTTTCACTACTTCATATATCTATCACCAAGAACATGTTACAGTTTCCTATTTTCAACCAAAGATCAGTTCCTTATAAACCCATTTCCCATGATATTTTCTGAACCTCCTCGTTACCTTTCACTTGCCGCTTCAAAAGACGACCCATTTCGCGTAAACGTTAACCATCCCTACAAACCTCAACGAGATTTAAAGAGCTAGAACCTAACTACCACATTATACATGAACGCCAAATAACACGCTTGTCCGCAACACTCGATCACATACAAAACTCGTTAGTATACGTCACACACGGAATTCAATAATTTACGTATGCACGTTCACAAGATACACAACACGATCACATAATACATGAAACTAGTTTATTTACAAATCCCAATTTACTGGATTGATCACATAACACATGAAACTTGTTTATTTGCAATACACATGCTACTGGGTTGAACACATGGAACTTGGTTGGTTGCAATATACATGATACATAACAATTGTTTGCTTGGTACATAATACTAGATTGACTACATTGAACATGAAACTTATTTATTTACAAAATACATGATGCTAAGTTGTTAACACCATACATGAAATTCATTTCTTACAATGCACATGATACTATGTTGTTTACATTACACATGAAAGCTTATTGGTTTACAAAATACATGATACTAAGTTGTTGACATCGTACATGAAATTCATTTCTTACAATATACATGATTCTAAACTGTGCATGTTACACATGAAACCTATTTGATTTCAAGCTACATGAAACTAGATCATACATGAAACTTGAGTGCTACATTATACACGAAACTAAATTACTTACAGTTATTACAATTACATTATACACAAAACATGGTCATACACTTTGTTCACCAAAGTTGAAAACCATAACACATTGAAGCAACTCGGTGTTTGACGTATTCTTGTTCAAACATGAGTAAACTAAGAAACGTTAAGTTATACTACCTTATTACTCTTTAGTTGCGAACTGACCTGTTTAAGAACATAGTTACCTTTTAGCAACTTATATGTGAAAACAATAGACATGAACGGAGTGAAATTATGCCCCTCTTGACCCGCACACTACGGAATGATCTATACGGACAATGCGATGATTTGAGTAATTACGGGTGCACACGGAATTATAAAAATCAGCGCAGGGAAAACATAGTAAATTTTGTCGTGTGTTGTGACCTAAAACTTATCATGACATGTAACAACGAAACTGATGTGATATGACAAGCGCATTATGGATACGCCGATGGTACTTCCTATATATAAGTGCTCTATCATATTATCCGAAGTAGCGTTGTTCATGTCACGTGAAGTTTTATGTTATCTTGACCTAGACCAATGTTTGTGAAACCCTTTATCTACCGACAATTCTTGAGCATGTTAGACTACATCTTAAGCAAACTATGATCACCAAGTTTTCCCATCGCTCCTATTTCAAGTAATACATTTCACCTTTAGAACCCAAACATTTTTCAACAGACTTGCTCCTTAAATTCATTTAAAAAACTAACTCCAGTGTCATTCTTCGTACCTGAACCTTGTTATCAGATTTACTCCTCGAACCGGCAGTCAAAACTCATTGAGAATCCAAACCCGCACCCTTTCCTGATTCAGTAGCCTCCACTGATTAAATTTCGGGACGAAATCCCCTTAACATGGGGAGACTGTAACATCTATGATTTTCTGGTACTACTTTTACAATAATGACACCCCAATGGAATACCGTACTTGTCTCACTCATTTGAGTCACACTAATTATCATTATAAACATGTAGTCATTTAAACTATCATCCTCACTTTTCCATCTTAGCTTCCACTATATATATATATATATATCATATATGTTTTAAACATATGAATACACATACACTTGATTTTATTAAACCAACCACTTGCACAAATTGAAAATTTATTAAAATAAAACTATCACTTTTATAAATTATACTTTTATATACATAAAAAAAATAAAATTTTAAAACAAATTACATTGGTCTTGAACATCCCACTTTGAACCTACACTTGAACCCTCGATTTGAACCCATTCAAGGGTTTTGAATCTTCAAATCGTCCCCTTTGACCTCTAAAAGTCAACAGGAGTGATTTTCCCTTCCAATCCATAGACATAATCGAGCATACCCAAAATCATTGGACGTCCCTTGTTTACACATCTGTATATCGACCAGAATTCCTACCCGTGTATCAATTAACTTGGCGAGAATGACAGCCAATTTGAAATTTAAACGCGTTTGACCATTCAAGGTTAAACCGAGTTCAATTCATTTCCAAAACAGAGAATTAGTACGCGTTATTGTCAACAAATCACGCGCAGGCTATTCATGAATGAATCCGAGTATAATACACGACCCAATTCATTCTCAACTGAATAGATTAACGCGTATTTAGGACCCGACAACCGTAACCCCCATATCGTAATCGAATCATGCATTTGGGATGAAATTAATCAAATTAAACTATTCTCACCCCTCCGCGCAAACCACTACAGACTCTCTGAACGATTTATCGACCCTCATCTTACCTTAGGGAAGCTGTCGAATACCAAGAATGATAGGAGCTTCTATCCAGCCATTCTCACTCTTCTCGACACCAAAACAGGTAAATCTTATCCCATTCGATTCCTTTCAAGGGGCATTACAATAACCCCTTATCAATCTGAAGGAATAAGAATCAATCGAATCAATTTTAAAAACTAGGGTTCATACTTTTTGGGCGCTTAACCAATCTGGGGATGAACTCAGTTATCACATATTGGATTCCACTTTTAATCAGCGAAACCACCTAGCCCAACCGGTAAGTCACTGCACCGCCGGGCTAGGTGGCGTGGGTTCAAAATCCACAACCCGCAATGCCGTTTTTCTTGGTGTGCGCCCCTTAGAATCAGACCCGGCCCCTTTTCTGCTTTGAGTTAAAACCTTTTCGGATCTATTTGGAGTTGCGGGTTAGTCCCCTGGTCTATTGGTAAAACGCTTTGCCTCCACAGAACCCACCCGGGTTCGAACCGGGTGGTGTTCTTCATTTTTTTAAAACCATTTTAACACCCTTTTTAAATTTATAAAAATCATGTTATAAAATCTAACACCACTTAGAACTAATTTATGCATTTTTAAACAGATTTTAATTAAAGAAATTAATATTTTTACCATTTAAATGATTTTGGGATCCACACTCTCAATATAAATAAATTATGTTAATTAAACTAATTAGTCTTATTTAATACTTTTATACTACCCATTTTTATATAAATATATTAAAGTTTTTAAAACTTTATAAATAATTCTTTTTCTATTAAATTAAACATATTAGGGTTAAAATCCTAATCAAATAAAACCTTTTTCCTTAAATATATATTAATCTATACATTTATATGTTCATATGTGATCATATTAATTAAACAAACGAAATAATTTATTTAATTAAAATAACGCCCTCTTTTCAATAATAATCCATTAGGGTTTAAACTATATTTTCATAAATATATAAAGCAATATATATTTACACTATTATTTTTGGGTACATTATTAAATGAATAAAAAAAAAGAGATATATTATTTTTTTAATTTATTTAGTTATTAAACCCTAAGACAATTAATTTTCTTTTTGAAAGTTATTTGAACATTTTGGAACTTACGTTTGTATATCAAACTTTTATTTAAATACAAATGACAAATTACATACATCCTTTACCTATATTAACACAAACTCATTGTACAAGACCCCACACTCGCTCCCACTGAAACCCTAAGCTCTACTTTAGGCTTTGAGCACAATAACTAATTCAAGTCATATCAATTCAACGTTAGGTTAACCTTGTGACTTGGAAACCACTTTTGCTACCTATTGTTCGTGCTATCTACACTATTATTACAGGTGAGTATTACATAGCCCCTTTTACTCTTTAACACTTTTTGGGGTGGAACATGAACACCATACAAACTATTGCTTACATTTACACAAACTACAAATCCTCTTTACATTCATGTGTGCAATTTGAGCTTTATGTCTGAGTGCTAGTTGTGCTAACTTTTGTGTACAATTTTATGTGCAATCATTAACTATTCAAGCCGACGGTAAACAATGATAGATTTATTGAGTCTGACAAACCCACCCAGATTGGGGTGATTGTTACCGACAACACAATTTTGCATGCTAGTTACAAAGGTTTGATTGTACTTAGGTTACACAATAGCTGCTCTCCATAAATGCCATATTTTATCATGTTATGTAAGGATTTGTTTATTCAAAATCTATATGCTATCTATATACAAACCTGTGTATGCTCACCAACTTTTTAGTTGACCTTATTTTATTCATGTTTCAGATGCTAATGTTTGGTCAAGGCTTGCTACACATAGGCTTTGGGACTTAGTTAATTTTAAATCAAGAATAATTTGTATTTCATTTATGTACTTTGGAATTGGTTTATGTTTGTTTGAATTGAAATGGATTTAATATATTACAATTTAGTCAACCTTGAGCTCATGAACAGTCTACATGTTCCGCCCCGACGTATTCCGCCGTTGGTTGGGGTGTGACATAGACTCCGAGAAATAACTAAGATATTTGGTTTAAGGAGAATTCTTTGAATTAAGATTAAACTATTTAAATCAAAAGTACTAATAACTCACTAACGACAACTAACTATCAAGCATAAGAATCAGATGAAATCAAGAATGGAGAAAGCACTACCTAGGTATGAATCCTATTTATGAAACTCGGATTTCTCTCGGTTATGGAGACTAGGATGGAACCAGGATCTAGAAATACGACACCCTGAGACTACCTAAATGATCCATGATCATTCTCAAGGTGTGACCTAATAGGAAAACCTAAGGGGTGTGTGACGCTCAATGGTTGGTTGGATCACCTTTCAGTCTCTCCAACAATACTAAAGTACCCTACAGACAGATCATCTTTTGATCTCACTATCTCAGTACATTAAAGGAATGCAAGGGGTAACTTGAAAACTCTCGATAAGACACGTGACAACAAAGGATACTAGGACACCTAGGGAAACCTTCTTTCAGAGTCTTTATACCTAAACACCTAACACTAACGACAACCCAATCTCTCACCTTTCAGCTATTGAAGTAAGTAGAACATCTATATCCTCTAAACTCTCAAATATTGTTCCTATGGATAATGATATCAAAAACCCATATACGAATCACAAACACACAGTAAATGACCTAATCATGCATCTATAACCGAAAGACATTCAACAAGATTCATGAGGAAAAATAAGTGACTATAAACCAGACATAAACATGCAGACATATCATATCAATTGCAAATAAGTTCTTTAATTTAATATCAAACCATCAACAGAATCCAAAAATCGAAACAAAACTAAGAATTCATAAAATCATCATCAAAACCTAGGTAGCTATGAAAGTCTAGCCAATAACCATGATCAAAATCAGAAAAAAAAAATCATAAAGGTCATGAACATCGTATCAATTAAACTAATTAGAAATAAGAGAATGAATATCATAAACCGATTGATTAGGATCTAATCAACACGATCACAAAAGCTTCAATCTTTAGCTCCAGTTGCCTTCTCTCTTCCCAAAATCGCCTTAGAACCCTTGTGGGATGGCTGGAACTCGATCCTCCACACTGGAATGCCCGCTAACCTTTTAAATAGTCAAATTAGGTTAAAACCCCGTATCTGCATATTTTCACGCGTCGTGGAGCTTAAATGGCCAACCCCTCGCGTGGCGTGAAAGACAAAAGAGCCGGGCTTCATTTCCTGGATTCTTACTCTTGGCGTGTAGCGAGTGGTGGGCCCCCAATGTTCGCGTGGCGCCAGCACAATGCTCAGGAAGTTTCCTCCTTTTCATGTTGTTACCTCGTATGCTCTTGCCTTCACAGTTCTTGCTCGTTTACGTTCCATTTACTCATGAAAACCTACAAAATATAACATTACTAAGTACAAGCTATAAATACCCATAATCGACTGTAAAACTATACTAAAAACGCTATAGAATACAAGGAAAACTATATGTGTTTTGCGACACATCAACTACGAATAGTGGTCATTTTAAGGACAGGGGAGAAAGTTTCATTGTAATCAATTCCAGCTTTCTAAGTACCTCCACGAACAACCAAACGAACTTTGCAATGTTCAACTATGCCATCAATATTATACTTGACTTTATACACCCATTTGCATTTAATAGCTTTCTTACCCTTAGGTAAATACATGACCTCCAAGTTTTATTACGTTCTAAGGCAATAAATTCCTTAGCCAAGCCCCTTGCCAAGCAGGATGTTAAGTAGCCTCCTGATAAGAAGAAGGTTCTTGAACAGAGTCAAGACTGAGAAGAAACTGTTGAGAATCAGGAGAAAGATCAGCAAGATTAATAAAGGAATATCTTAATGGACCTAGTTGGCACTCAATAGTCATATTAGCTCTTTGTGGATCTTGATTGGCTTTATGATCGATTAAAGTAAGTCATAGTAGATAATAATGGGCAATAATATAACATACATGTCTAAATGGACCATATTATGCCTTAATGAACATGATACACTTAGCAAGACATGATAGGCATTAACATGCCATATTAGTTCTAGACGTCTAAATGGACTATATTGGGACTTGGTAGCCTTGATAACTCTTAATAGACCATGATAGAATTTATCATGTCAGATTAGGTCTTAAAGGGTTCAGCCGGGTTCCAATGAGTTGTATTAGATAATAATGGTTAATAGTGGATCGTACATGTCTAAATGGACCTTATTAGGCCTTCGTAGTTATGATAACTCTTAATTAATCAACAATGATACCCTTTATCGTGTCATAGTAGGTCCTAAGGTTTTAAATCGGGTTCCAATGAGTTGTACTAGATAATAATAAGCAACAATTGATGATAAAAGTCTTAATGGACCCAACTAAGCTTAATAGTTATGATAGCTCAGAATGGACGTTGATGGACCAAAGTGGGGTCAATGATGACCAATCTAAGTCATTAATTTTATTCAATGTCTTTAATGGTTAATTAGAGACTGATATGGAGAAGGTTATATGAAAGACCGATATATATTACTAATGGGTCACTAATGTCAAGTATGCATGTGCATATAATGGTTATTATCATGTTATGTGTATTTACGTAACGTAAAAAACAACCACCACTTGACATATTGGAAAACGAGACTCGAAATCAACCAGGTCAAAGTGACTGTCTGTAAATTTCAGATCATAAAACCCTTGTCTTTTAGTTCCTGAACCTTATCAATTTCACAACTTTAAAAACCTTATCTCTCACCTCCTTGCTGTCACTGCCGCCAACAACCACCATTACCATCGTCGCGAACAACAAACCTCTCACCTCCCTGTCATCGAACCCGCTATCAACCATGACTACCATCATCGCGAACAACCAAGTTCCAACTTCCTACCTTCGCTGGTGCCAACAACCACCATCTCCGTGAGCAACCAAGCTCCAACCTCCCTGTCAGTGATGTCACCAACAACCACCACCATCGTCTACAACAACCCAGACGAACATCATCATGAATTTTTGGTTTCGTTTTCCAGAAGAACATACGCACTGTAAGTTGTTCTTTACTTGATTTTTTAGTTATTTAGTTTCTCAATTTCAGCTTGATTTATGACTTAATCTCGTTCGTAATTGGGATTTTCCGGATTTGGGGTTTAGGGTTTTACTAATCATGTGTGCTTGATAACGTAACACAGCAAACTTGTATAGGCTTTAACCATGCATTCTATAAATTTAACTGCTCTAATTTTGTGTTGATTTCATATTTTGCTGTTGTTCTTCAACTTTGATACGAAGATGAAACATTTTAAAATGACATCTTCTCCATTTAACTGCTCTAGTTTTCCTATATGTACTGCTCTAATGGTTGTTAATATCAATCCCTGATAGTGATAATAGCACTCGCTATAGCGCGCTATGTAGCAAAGCGCCCATCCTCCGCTATATGGGTTGTAGCGACCAAATAGAGACTAGATAGCGAATATTATGTAATTTTTCATTATTTTTATTTTTTTATTTGACAAATATAAATAACGTTATTATGTGAGTCAGAATATGGAGATTTAGATGATTAGTGACAGCATATTGATTATAATGGTTCAATATTTCAATGTAAAATATTTCTTAAATTTTCTGCTAGTTTATCGCTAAACATGAAATACCAGGCACTATTTCATCGCTATCGCTACGTAGCATATAGGTAGTTTGTCGCTATTTACCGATATTCGCTATTCGCTATTGACAACTATGATATCAATACGGTCTACATTTTATTTGTTTGAGTGAATTATTTTCATGTTTGGTTTTTTATAAGTTTATATTTGAAATTATGGGGTTTTTTTAATCCGTGTGTCTATACACACACATACACACAATTTATGTATAACTAGTATTTATCTCCGACGCATGCCGGCTGTATTTACACATCCCACTTTTATCCTTTTGATATCCTCATCAGATCTCCATTTCCCCATCCGAATTTGTCCTCTGACGCTTGTGTGATACAATCGCATTCATCCCATCCAACAGGTCTCCGGCCTCCGGCAACCGTTTTTTAACATATGGCGGTTAAATGGTGGTTATTTATTTGTCCTTTCAGCGGCGGATCTAGTACCTTGTTCGAACTTCCCAACGACTTAGATCGCCTCATGCAGCGGCGGTAGTGTCATTTCCCGTTCTTGCGTCAGCGGTACTGAAGTGTCACATAAGCTAAGCCTTTACCGTCATCATCATACATTCGTCAATCCAACTATATGTCGATGAACAAGGACTTGATTGAGAACGATTGGCTGATAGGAATGATCAACGATTAAGCGTGCATCTGATGCCAATCTGTTGAAACGCAGGAATACAATAGAGAGAATAGTTTGATTTTAGAAGAATCATATATAAACAAATGATTTTTTCCATCAGTATTCATTGGATGTGAAGGGGTGTGTCCCCTTGAAGGCACCGGTTCGGTGATAACTGCTAGTTACGTAACCTTAACTGGTGGTTGTAGATGCGGTAGACTTTCCATCGGTCGAATATGTGATAAATGACGACGGTTGTTGTTGACGGAAGAATATGAACGGTGGCGATAATTGAGGGAAAGGAATTAAACAGAAAGGCGATAATTGACGGAAAGGAATTAAACGGAAAAGGTGACTTTTAATGTTTAATGAAAACGGAAAAAGGATACCACGCTTTTTAAGGTTTCTTAAATTTGACTACTTTGATTATCTAGATGCCAAAAACGAGGGGTGTACGCCTTACGATATCACGTAGAGGTGGTAGCTTGACTGGTAGCCCTAGCGTCTACACTTCGGGGCGTTCCATATCTGCTGCCGGCCATGTTCACTCCTTTGGAAGTCGAGGGCGGGTACGGGTAGCGGCGCCTAATACCGGGAGATCATACATCTCCACTCTGCGCTCAATATGTATACTATCATTATTAATTTATTATATTTATAATTAGATATATATTAATTAATAATGTATTGTTATTTTATTAAACGTGTGTAGTACAGTGGCGGATCTAGGAAAAAAATTCAGGGGTATCTAAAATTTCGTTCAGGGGTATCTGGATACATAAAACGGTAAAAAAAAAAATTCCCGCTGCGCGTCGAAAATTTCCACTACGCGTCGAAAGTTGAGGGGTACCGACAGGTACCCCTGCCCTCCACATACATCCGCCCCTGGTGTAGTAATCCATCGTAGAAGCCGAGTTAACTTAGCTTCGTCAGTTCTTCGCTAATTTGTCGGTAGAAGTAAAGGAGCTTCGTCGAGCTTGTCGGACTGATGATTCTTCCGATCCCAATCATGATCCTCGTGATTAGCTATATTTGTTTTTTTTTTCTTTTTTGGGATTAGCGACGAAAGTTTGTCAGAAATTTAAATACAATTTTTTTTCTTTTCAAAATATAATAAAATTAGTGACGGAACTCTATTGGAAATATATAACAAATCCATCGCTATATTTCATAAATGTGAAAATTGGCTGGATAAAAATATGTCGGTAATCCCGTCGCTAACTGTCTGTCAAAACATGTCGACAACATTTAATCAGTAAATGAATTACCCACAACCATATTCTCGACGGACTTTCACCGACGGAACCTTGTTGGTAAACACTTTGTTCGATGGATTTCTACCGGAATCGTCCGCTGTCATGTTTTCTAGTTGTACACTTATGCTTAATAATAACCATGCAATTAGCAAAACCATGCGATCAACATAAACTTAAGTTATCGGAGACATAGACCGAGCATTAACTTTTCAGAGAAGCAATTCTAACTATAGTAATTGTACGAGAATTAACCGCCAATTGTTTCAACCGTCAACTGCACACTTTTTGAAAGGCATTTGGTTATTTTCTAAAAGATTAATTTTGTTATAAAAGTATAACGTTTATTACATGTTAATTTCAGTTTTGCAATTGTATTATTAAAAATTTTAATTTTGCAATTGTATTATAAATATTTACAATTGCAATTGTATTGTTAAAAACAATTTGTTAAAACTTATGTTGTCCAGATTTGAATTAACAAGTTTTTTTTCAAAAAGGTTTAAATATTTTTATAGTTTTTTTACTGGTTATTTACATTTTAATATTAATAAAACTTTGTTGCTGTTAAAAAACGAAATAAAAGATAAGTAAAAGTAAACTGATTTGATGTCAAACATTAAATAATTAAAAAATAATGATTTAATTTTATTTTTTACATGGAAACTGGTATGCTCTTTTAATAAAGGATTGTATTTAATAACACATTTAAGTTAAATGAATCTTTACTCTGAATTTTTTAGATATAGTCAAACATAATTAATATAGTAGATTATGGTGTAATTAGAAAATATGTATGATGCATTTAGAAAAACCCCTTCATAAAAATGTTATGATGATTTACAACCTATAAAACGCAAACTTAATTTTGGTCGGTTGTTGGGTACAATTTCCTGAAGAGAAATTACATACTTGTTTTATTTCTTTCTGAATTACCTAATTCAAATTTTGAGAGTACAATCGAATTTGATAAGATAATGATTACGCGATTAAGAGAATACTAAGATATAGCTAGGTTCAATGGATCTCATCATCATTCAAGTATCAAATACCAAGACACACACATAAGACATACGAAAAAAAAGGAGAGATATAAAAGAAGCTGAATGGTAGAGGAAATTCCTCTAAGAACATCAAAAATAGAGTAGGTCAGGGGTTCAAGTCTCACTTCTAACAGTAATTAAGAAATTTTTCTTTCAAAAAAAAAAAGCTGAAATAAAGGTAGCACAAATTAATATTCATAATTAATCATCAATGTTAGCAGTTCACACTTATTCATTATTTATTATACAACCGGAATCAATCTAGGAATATCTACATGAATACATATTACATCACAGGAGGGAGAGGATAGAAGATTTCTCACTGACCTAATTGTTGTTACCTTCCCATGCTTTTTTCCTTTATCTGTAAATCATCAAAACGATGCTGCAAAAGAAATTACATGAAGCTACTTAGATTAGTTGACATTTGTATGTCAACGAGAAATTTTCATTTTTATGAAGAAATTAATGCTTATTAGAGTAAAAACCTAGTATTTCTAGCTAGATGGTTATTAAGAAATTGCATGTTAATTGAGATAAAGTATTGCCTCATATGTTAGTCAAGAACTATGGTAGTAATCAACAAAAATAGGATATAGTACAAATTCCAGTAATCAAGAAGGAAGAATCATCACCATCAAACCCTTGGTTTAAATGGAAGTTCGGGCTCATTTGATTGAGTTGATCAATGCTTTGATACTGATTTTCTTGGAAGATACTCCAGCATCCTAATCCTTGGTTTATGTCTTGATCCATTACCTGATCTAGACATGGTGTAAATGTTGAGTCTTGACCAACACCATGCTTATGTTTTTCGATTGTCCGCTCTCTCGCCCTTTCTCTTGCCCTTACCCTTGTTTCTTTAGCAAGAGGGTGATGAGAATCTGCACCTTCCCTAACTCTCGTCATTTTATCTTTCTGTTTTTTGCTGTTTCCAGAACAAGACTTTGCCTTATTTTTTGTAGTTGCTTGATCATCTCCGGTTCTATATATAACCTCACATTCTGAAGTAGAAGATGCAGTGTTGGATACGCCCATAAAGCTGCAGCTCCGGTCAGGAAAGAGATCAAGAATGGCAGTTTTAGATTCTGTTAGCAGCCAATCAACCGCCTTGCTGGCCTTATCAAACCCGAGCAAGGCTTGCAACTCAAACAACTTTTTAGCCACATCAAGGGACAACCTAATCCTTCGATCTCTGGGACCTTGAGGAGTGTTAATCTTTCTGTGCCGGTCTCCTTTTGAGGGTTGGTTCTTCTTAGTGTCGTCATTATGAGACTCCACATTTGTATTAAAATCATGATTATCATCGTCTCCATTGTTGTTGCCACATTCTTCCATGACAGATTCAACATTATTATTCATTTCATGTGCTAAAATGTTGCGGTTATAATCGTCGTACAAGAATTGCTGTTGCAAGTACTCATAGTAGACAGCTTCATCTTCTAAAGGGATGTAAATAGGGGATGGAACGAAAAAGGAAGACGAAGAAGTTGGAGTATGATCATGTTCTTGAGGGGCTTTTGAATGGATGTTGTCATTGTAAAAATTACTAAGAAGAGAAGAACTATTTTGTGGCTTTAAGCCATTGTTGTTCAATGAGGGATACATCTCTTATGTTTAGCTTCAGAAAGTTACATATTGTTCTGTCAAATATGACCAAAAATTGATCTAAAGGGAAGTTGATAAGGAGAGAAAGTTACATATAGTTATGTCAACTAAACAAGATTCTTAGATAAACTCTCATTTTGAGAAGGTACAAAAAAAGTATGAGAAAGCATGAAATAGAAGGTAACTAGAGAGAAAGAGAGACGAAGATTCATAGAAACATTGAGAACTTGGAATTTGAGTAAGTCTGTGAAGCATGCTATAGTGGTCATCATAGGATTATAGACATATATACTGATGGTGAGAGAGAGGGAAGTCCATTTTCCATCTTATGATCAAGGCCATTTTTATGTTAGATATTTATTATATATGTGCCTTGTAAAAAGTTGAGTGGTGAATAATATTAGAAAGTAAAGTGATCTAAGGAATGTTGTTACCTTAAAGATTTATACTATTTTGGTGTTTTGTTTGAAAATGATGTTCATCAACTTTATATTTTAATGGTGTTTCGTTTGAAAAATGATGTTCATCAACAGTAAAGTAGAGCCACTCTTATTGACTATGTTCTATTCGTATGTGGCTCACTATGTTCTATTCGTATGTGGCTCTATGCCAAAACTTTCTTTCTACAAAAAAAAAAATAAAAAATAATCCAATATTGAATTTCTTTCACACATGGAGCTATATACGTGGCACTACACTAAAGGAAGTATTTTGGCTTTGGTAACCATCACATGCTTAAGCATTATAAATTTTATGCTTATCTTTATATCGTGAAATGATTATTTGAGTATTTAAATTAACCTTATGTCGTCTACAACATGGTTGCATATATAGCTTATTTTACTTATGATTCACAATTTGATCATAGAATCATCAAGTGTTTATAATGAATAGTATATGGTTCATCTCTTCATAACACCATATGGGTTGAATTATCATGCAATTCTGATATTATTCCCTTTCTGAAAGAATTAGTTTTTACTAAAATTTCTATCCATAAACTAGAAGCAAACAATTGTAAGATACCTTAAATTGTAAGTTCGGCTACCAATGGGGTGGTGCCACCAAACAATTTCCTCATTTATATTACTTGATCAAACTCTAAAGCAAATGATGATGCTGGTGTAGTGGTTTGGGTCACTTACATTTTTTCCTTTAGTGAATGGTCACAGGTTCGAAATCTCTGGCCAACAAAAAATTTGTTCTTTTTCTTTGATTATTCTTTGATTAATTTTTATAACTATTAGACGTAATGAGAGAGACATAATACATTTTTATATCTAGGGTTCGACTTTCAAAACCGATCCACCTCAAATTCGTACGTTTTTTTATTTTATTTACGTACGTTAGCGTTAACGCCAAATCATTTTTTTACTTTGGTTTTTTTTGTTTTTGTTTTTTTTACATTTTCTTTCAACTTTAAACGACTGGCCATATTCTTATATGTTTTTTTATTTACGTAACTATATTTCTTTTTTAACCGTCGCAACTGTTTCAGATCCGCTTCACACCGCGGATCATGGGAATTCGAGTTAGGCTACATTTCAACACCGCCGTAAAGCACGGGGGGTAAACTTACTAGTTAAAAACAAAACGTAACTATATAACTCAATATTAAGGTTACAATTGAAATAACCCAACTATCAAACAAATTGGCTTCGCAAATATTGCAAACTGAGTCAAAAGAAAGGGTTTCTAGACCTTTTCAAAATTTAAGTTTTCTTTTTTAACTGTAATAACTAGATTGAAGAAACAAGAAGGAGATGACTAAATATCTTTGTGATTTTCAATTTGGGGTGGAAGTTCTTAGTGGGACAGAGACTGTGCTTCATAGCGCGAACAGGTTCTTAAATAAGTTACACCTGGATGGATCGTTGGCTATGCTTACCGTTGATTTCACCAATGCCTTCAACTTGGTGGATAGGACTGCCCTCCTGCATGTGGTTCGGACCCGATGCACGTCCATTTATTTATGGGTGGATTTTTTATATGAGCAGCCGGCTAGGTTATATGTGGGTGACGATCATATTTGGTCCACCACTAGGGTTCAACAAGGGGACCCTTTAGGGCCTCTTCTCTTTGCCTTAGTTTTGCATCCGCTCGTTCACCAGAGCATGGGTTGTTGCAAGCTTCTTTTTCATGCTTGGTACCTCGACGATGGTATGATTATCGGAGACGTTAAAGAGGTGGCTAAAGCCTTAACTATTATCAGGTCCGACGGGCCCTGCTTGGGACCTCGAACTCAACGTCAAGAAAATGGAAGTATTTTGGCAATCGTGCAATGGGGTGAAGATGCAGGATGGTTTGTTCCTTTGTGGGATTGGAAGGTCGGTGATGGGTGTGAAACTCCTTGAGGTTGCCGTTAGCCGGGATGCGGGCATCATTAGTAGTTTGGCTGTGAAAAGGGCATCTGGTGCAGTGGAACTGATGAGTTGTCTCCCACGTCTGGAGGACCCTTAATGCGAGCTCCTTTTGCTCCGCTCATGTATGGGAGTCGCAAAGTTGTTGTTCGGTCTCAAAGCGTGCCAACCTATGTATGTGAGGGAAGTTGTTTCTGTTTTCAACAAGGGACTCCGGGGGGCGATCAAGGATATCGTGGTTTGTGGGGGTGCTTTTTTGGGGGATTTTCAATGGAGGTTGGCATCCCTTCCGACCCGTTTTGGGGGTTTAGGTTTATGTTCAGCTAAGGATGTATCTGAATATGCTTTTGTGGCCTCGAGGGCACAATCTTGGAGTTTGCAGGACAACATTCTTCGGAGTTGTGGTATTGATGGTTTAGACTCTGATTATGGGTGTGAGATGGATCGTTTGCACATGTCCCTTCCCGATTTCGATGTTAGCGGTTTCTTTAATAAGGACACCGCCCCCTCTAAAGACCAACATACTTTGGCGAGTGCCCTATTTAGTAGAATCGTCTAGAATTTGGGAGTGAATTTGATCTATCTCCTCGCCAAAAAGTGGTGTTTGAATGTCTCCGGCCTACTCGGGCTCATATTTCCTGACAGTCATCCTCATTGAAGGACTGGGCCAACATATGTCGGTTGTAGAGTATCAGGCTATCCTTAAGAACCGGCTAATGATTCCCTTGTTTTCGACCGATAAGCCCTGCCCAGTTTGCCGCAAGGTTTGTTTGGATTTTTTTTTGCGAGCATGCGGTCCATTGCAATGAGCTGTCTGGATTTAAATACATGCACGATTTGGTTAGGGATGTTCTCTGTATGTTCTTAAGCGGTCTAGAATTTCTGCTAAAAATGAGGCCCCCCTGAACTTCCTGACAGATCCGCTTGAAGGGAGTTCTACTTTACGATCAGCTGGTATTCTTTTGTTTGGGTGAACAGGGGGAAACACGCTTGTGTGAACCTTACAGGAGTGTCCCCTCTCGTGGGACTCAGGAACAATGGGTTTGTTGCGGGCCATGCTGCGTTGAAGGTGGAAGCAGGAAAAGTTGCTAAACACGAGAAAGCTTGTTTAGAAAATCAACACATGTTTATCCCCTTTGCTTTTGATACATTTGGTTTCCTAGCCCCGGAGGCTGTGGAATTACTGAACATGGTTCAGCGGGTCATGCATGGTAATTTTTCTGCCCCTAAAACCCAAAACTTTGTTTTTAGTATGATCGGATTTGCAATCCAAAAGGGGGTTCCGGCGCAACTTGTTGCCCATTTACCTGTCATTTTATGGTAATTATCCTTCTTATGAATTTTATACTTAATATAGCTTAAAAACATACTATTATGATTACCTTAATACAAAAACTCTATCATTTTTCTAATGTCTTTCCCATGAATTGCTAGATCTTTTTCACTAAATCTGTTTTATACATGGAAACCTAATGCCGTGTACTAGTTTTCAACTAGTACAAATTTCTTGAAAATTGTAGTCGACCATTACGTGCAGCACTACTGTTTACTTTCCATATTTGCATGCCGCCTAAATGCTACGATATTATTTCTTTTCTGAGTGACATCTCATTGCCACTTAGTTACCTGCAGGACCACAAGTGTTCCGAATGTGTACTATGCCATTGGGTGCATGTCTGGAGACAATCACACATAAATTATACAACTCTAATTATTGGGACCTTTCACTTCAATTTTTACTTTAGCATGGACCTTTGATTTGTACTCTAGTGCCAATTATTTCATCTTTCAAACTCCATCAAACTCACTCATGACAGAACTTAGCAACACTTCCATTACTTTTAGGGATTGAACCTTTTGGAGTTTTCTTGATTGAAAATCTCATAACATTTGTCTTTGGACATATGTATATCAAAGATTTAGTTTGTGTGTGTTAAGGAAATCAGATAATTCTTCTGATAGTACAAGGTTCATAATCTCATAGTAGTTACAAATACATGCTTCCAGCTAACCTTTTATGTCAAATAACGATTGATTCGCTTGTATTAAGAATATATTGCCATGTGATTGGACTTAAAGGTTGGATTTTGGGTTTTGATCAATGGATTTTTAACAACCTAATTAACAACACGCTACGAACAAACAAAAGGTAGGTATGATTACGATCAGAAAACCAATCCATATGCGGGTTTGTGACTCCGTTCGCCCAAGTGCACCCAATCTTTAGACTGAGACCTCTAATCCATTAGAAAGATAAGATTAGTAATGTACATCTATCAATGGTATGTTTGGGTTTGTTCTTAGCGCCAAACATATAGCCCATTAGGAAACTTGCAAACTTTGCTATTTGTCTTTTGAAAATGTAATCAATAAACACTTAGATTTTTTTTAAGGGTATATGAATTATGTGGGGTTAATCCCATTAATTACCTAAGTCTAAGGATCGTAATGTAATCACAGGAAATTATGTTTAGTATGTATTTTTATATGTATGTAAAGTCTAAGGGCTAGTGTGTCAAGAACCAAAGTTGGTAACCGCTATTATTCACGTGGCAAATATACGTGAGATTAGGAACGTTGCCATTCAAGTCTCACAACCCTGGATTGCGATGTTATCAATGGTGGATAGGTATATATAGGATTCAACGTAATGAAGTCTGTAATCAACAAATTTCATTCAATACAGAAGGTCAATTCATGTTTTTTTTAATAATTGTTGTGTGTTAATCAAGTTTCTGGGCAAGAATTGGTATGAGAGAAACCATGCTCTTGAAAGATTACAAATCCTTCAAAGAAATTGAGGGAATAGCAGGCAGAAACCATCAAACCATATTCCATTTTGATTCAGTGAGAGTGAATCGTTTTTCGTTTCTAACCGAAGGAATCAGGCCACGTTCTTTTGTTCTCGGTGAAGAAAGACAAGTTGTGATCGCTTGTGGCAGCGCTGTTTGGTAGGGATGTCAATAAAACCCGAACCTGATGGGAAAACCCGAAACCCAAAACGTTCGGGACGGGTATAGGGTCGGGTAATCGGGTATGGGATTACTTTTGAAATTTTTCGCTGGTTTGGAACGGGTATGGGATATGGTGATATACCCGTTTACCCGCCCTGATTACCCAATAACATATGCCCGTCTACTCGATTATAATCCCGACATAGTTTTATTTTCTTTTTTTTTATGATTTTAAGTATATATACCGCATTTATTTTAGGTATATATAATGTATTTATTTTAAATGTATATCCTCTACATGATTTTCTTTCTTGTTTATTTGAATTACAATTTGTATATATACACGGTAGATACCCGACAGGTTTTGGGTCGAGTATACCCAACGGGTATATTCTACAAAGTAACGGGTTTACCCGAAACCTGCGGGAATACCAGATACCCGACGAGTAATTAACCGATAGAAACCCGGCGGGTTTTGGGCCGGGTATGGGACAAGTTTTTATAATCGGGTATGGGGTTGAGATTACCTAAACCTGTCTCAAACCCGACCCATTGCCATCCCTACTGTTTGGTGGTGGTGATCGGGAGTTTACAAAAGCAAAGAAGGAAAACGAGGTTGTTTCGTCTTTTGAAAAAGCAAGTTTCAAGTAAGCAGGATGTTGGTTGGGCATAAACCGAAGTACATAGGGCAGAAAGAGGAAACAAGAAACAAGGAGGATCATCTTCAATACACGAAATTCAGGTTTGCTAACACTTATTTTTTGAAATTTCGTATTGAACTAAGTATAGAGGATTAGATATCTATATGTTTAGAGTAAATCCCTAGTTTAGTCAAAGTGAAAGTCATACCAGAAGAAACAATGATAGATGATACATTGGGTGGTACAAACAACACAAACCAGTAGGATCGTGATAAGATATATGTTTGGGGTTTGTAAGGAGGTCAAGGTTTGGTTGTCGGCTCATTGTAATTACATCATATGTGTATAATGAAACAATTGTTTACTTGTGTCTGCAAACCTACGAGCTGACTAACTATTTTAGTTGACGTTTTTAAGCATGTTTTTCAGAAAATAATGAACGAATGAACATGAGGGCTTCACATTTAGGATTTCATGAGAAGACCTTTTATATTATCATTTATTGGTAATGTTTAGCCCATATAGCCCATATTGTGGACCGATGTAACCGTACTTAGAACTTTGGACTATATTGCCTTTAATTTTATGTTTGGAATGAAAACTTGGTAATCTTGTATAAACAGTGTTGTTATGAGACCATATCATACTACACCTCGTGTTTGACACAAAGCCACTTAAAGGAGATTGATGAAAGGATAAGCGGTCATGTACGGTTTAGAGATTGGTCATATGTAGAAATCAATGGTAGAGGATTAATATTGTTGGAATGCAAGAATCAACAACAAAGAACCATATAAAGTATAAAAAAATATATAAGTGTACCTGGTAATGACACCAAAAACTTGATGCCAAATACGAGTAACATAATATATATCTTTAATGTTCTTTTTAGATTTACATAAAATTAGGTTTTAAATTTATAAATCAAAATGATAAATACTCGAACTAAACACACACACAATAAGCAAGTGAACCTATCGCAACGTTGATACTCCAGTTAAGAACTAAGTATCAAACCATTGACATGGATTCCTTACTCAACCCTAGTTATTGTCTGACTAGGATAATAAGTTGAAAAAAAGGATTTGTCTAAACGGAAGTAGAAGAGAAAAGAAAAGTAATTAGGAACATTATCTCATTTAAGATGTTACACCAGTTGTTATCATTTGTTAATTTTCGTTGTATTTTAGTAAGGCTGGTGATCGATGTCGTTAGGTCGGTCAAAAAATAAGAATTAAATAGCAAGTGGGAAGTCGAGTTGTCTCCATGAGTAATTGGTGGAAAGAATAAATTGGTTTAGTTTAATAAATTCTTTTGATTAAAACTCAAATTAAATAAAGAATGCAATCATCTCCAAACTTCAGGTTCTAGGTTTCACATAAAACTTAGTTATTCAATTTAGACACCACACAGACATAGTGTTGAAAAAAAAAACCAGTTAAAACAGGGGAGTTAGTATTTCGTAACGGAAAAGTAGATACAGTCGAGCAAATGTTCCTAATAAATATCGGGATCCTAACGAGGTCTCAAGTCCGTCGACTGTCCCGTGAGTTATTATTCAGACTAAGATTATACTGTCTTACGAAAAGTTGGAATGCACAACTTCCTCCAAAGTTACTTTATGAACGCTCGGACCTAACAGTTTATATTCTTAAATAGTTGTCTTTACTTGTAAAAAAATTTTTTTTAAAATATAACTTTCCTTCTCAAAGTTAAACCTCATAGCTCCTGCTAGAAGTCCTCTACAAGTCAACACAAGAGAAATAGAGAAATACCGACACGAACCACAAGGTCCAGCTAAGACTCGATAGACTCGTTGAATACCTAAACTTCCAATCAACTCATAATGTTAAACATGTACTAACTTGGCCGTTGCTAGCACCAAGATTTGTATATAGATCGTACAAACACGAATAAGTTTCCCAAACAAGAAGTTTCGCCAAAGAAACTCACAAGATTTAAGATTATTAAGTTGGTTTAAAGATTACTTATCCTTGTCTTTTAATATATATTGAAAGAAAGACTTTAACAACATACATACTAAAAATACTTCATTAATTAGACAAAGTTCAACCAACCCAAGTAACGCAAGAGGGCTAACCACGAATGACCATACAAGTGACTCCACTAACCCTTAAACAATATGCGAAAGTGTTCCAACACCAAGGGAGAGTGGGTATAAGTTGCCTCTTTTTTACTCGAATGAGAAGAATCATTCCAAATTACAAGACTTAGGAAACGAAAATAAACAAAGAAAGAAAAGCTAAAAACGGACCAAAACCGAGAGAGTTCTGGCCCTAATAGGGCACTAAGGCCTCCACAACCCTCAAATCTGGACACCTAAAACACTAGAATGGGCTTGCTATTTATAGGTAAAGATTTTGGCAATGAACAGGCGTGCAAAGTACCCCTTTCTTTCACCTGCGTAATATGGCAGCATTAGAGAGTACGCATAGCAAAAACCACTTTGCACTGCCGTGCAAGGTGCATTGCCAGTTTTTGCTCCCTGTTGACTTTTTGACTTCCTGGTGCATGATTAATCGCGGTGTCAAAGTCAATCAAAAACATTTATAAAAACTACTACTTATCTACCTTAGACTGTAGACAGGGAAGTAGGGTTGTCGAATCCACAGGGAATCAGTGGAAAGATTAATTGTTTAGTTTAGTAAATGATAATTAAAACACAGATCAAATAAAGATGTAACTTCCTCCAGACTTCAGGTTCTAGGTTTCACATACAATCCAGTTATTCAGTTTAGACACCACATAGACATAGTGTAGGAAAATAAGTTGAAGTAGTAATTGAAGACAGATTCTTTGTTAGAAAACCTATGCAACTAGTTTGTCATAACCAGTATAATTCAATCACTCAATTTATCAATGTCAAGTTACCCACTTTATTCACTCAATCCTGCTACTAAGTTTTGTCATCAACCGAACAAGATTGTAAAGCAAACAAACTCAAAACACATAGATAAAATTGTCTAACTCAACCAATACATCAACCAATCAGTTATTGTCAGAAACTAATCAATCTAAATCATTATCTTGCCTCTGAAAATCGCCCTCAAAACACCCAAAAATGGCTGGGAATTGATAATTTCCGTAACCCTAAAGGTATACTTCAAATAGGGCCAAAACCCCTAAAAATCTGCATGTAACCGACTCCAGACCGTACGGTACGCTGGAGATGCTCCCTGTACGCTCAACCTTCTGTTAACGACTCCTTTATACGGTGTTCTAGTATGCCCGACCGACGCCCAAGTGACCGTACGTTACGCCCAAATCCAGAATTAATCTTTATTTTCACATCCGGTTTGTCGAGCTACCCCAAATCGATATATTATGGGTCCCGTAACTCATTTTATAGCTCGAGATATGCTTATGTCAAGTTTTAAACTCTAGAACTTCCTATTTAGGCTCCCACTTTTGCATAGTTTCACCTTTAGCTCCTCCTACTTTCTCCAAGATGCCTTCAATATGCGTTTAAGTTCCAAACACCTGTGATAGACACAAATACAAATACCAACGTAAAACCGACTCGATATACAAAGTAACACACATAAAACTGTACAAACTAGACTCTTATGTCAAGTTTTGAACTCTGGACCCGTTCAATGTATGCTTTCTGATATAATCCCAAAATACCCTTATATCTATCTCGGTGTATTTTCGATGCCTATAACATAAGAAGCCTCTCCAAGATCCTTCATGTCGAATTTATGCCAAAGTAAACGCTTCGACTTATGCAACATGTCTAAACTATTACCTGCCAATAGAATGTCATCTACGTAAAGGATAAGTATAGTAAAGTTGCTCCCACTCATCATGAGGTAGGTGCATTGATGCACTTGATTCTTAAGGAAACCTTGTTTCTTCATGACTTCATCAAACTTTAGGTACCATTGGCGTGATGCCTGCTTCGACCCGTATATGAATTTATTCAATTTGCAGACTAGATGTTCATGACCTTCAGGTTGAAAGCCTTCATTATGTTTCATGAACACGTCTTTATTCAAGTCTCCATTGAGGAAAGCAGTTTTGACGTCCATCTGATGTAGCTCTAAGTCAAAATGAGCTACTAGGGCCATCACGATCCTTAATGAATCCTTTCGAGAAATAGGAGAAAAGGTCTCTTGATAGTCGATTCCTTCTTTCTGACTGAAACCTTTTGCAACCAATCTCGCTTTATAGGGTTCAATGTTTCCATTCGGATCTAGTTTAGTTTTGAAGACCCATTTACATCCTACGGGTTTAGCACCATTGGGTAATTCAACTAAATCCCAAAGATCATTTTTCATCATGGATTCAAGTTCGTCAATCATAACTTTGTTCCACTCAGACGACTGGTCACTGCTAATGCCTTCATGATAAGAAGTAGGATCTTTAAACTTTCTGGCATCTATTTCAGCTTCAGCCAGGTACGTAACACAGTTATCAAAGTTAGTAGGCCTTTTGGAGTTAGACGACCTCATGAGTTTATGTGCCTTCATTCTCTGGTATAAAAGAGATCTGATTGAGGAGGAGGTGGTGCATTGATGTAAGACCCCGACCCGGGTATTCTACAATTGGTTCTCATAACGGGTCATCCTCTTTTAAATATAACTATTATTAATCAAACTACAGCGGAAGTCTTTTAAAAATCTTAATTATTGCATAACATCGTTATCGTCACGAATTACCTCATAAATGCATGCACACCAATCTGAGTAGTACCGCTCTCAAGCCAAGATACGTCAACACAAAGCTCATCTGCAAAACAATCTAACGTACACACAAACTCAGCTACGCTGAGTGAGTCCTAATAGTTTAATGTAATTAAAAGACAACTCATCACAAAAGTTATTTAAACTTTACTCAGAACCCTTGGTCCTTATAAAATAGTTTCACAATTTATTAACAAATAGATAACCCTGTTATCACACGATATCACATAACCGTTCATCACCCGAGACTCATCCCATAATAATAATAATCCCGCTGTCTAATCGACATAGATCGAACTTACTACACTAATAACTCATACTCTAGTACGCATATTAACTCTACTCTTGGTTAACACAACAATTCCCTAGACATCGTCTTACTCAGCCTTGACTAAGGCTCTTACCAATCAACTGACACAATAGTTATCAACACCGCATCAAAACCCTGACACAACGGTCAATCTAACTCTACTTTCCACATTAATATCATCTACACATCACAATAATACTATCTCATGCACAATAAATATAACTCATCACTTGCATGTAAATTAACACATATATAAGCATGCAAACACATGCCTTATCACTGCACCTTCTTCATGGCATTCGACACACACTGAGCTCATCACTGTCCTATTGGACATTGTCACCTTTGGTGACCTCCCGAAGGACCTCGTCCTTCACAACTCTCGTTTGCCATGTCATAAAGATAACGATGCAAACACAATACCCGTCGTGCCACAAGGACACCGACACAAAATACGCAACACAAATAGTGACATAATATATCACACTATATTTATATGAGTCGTTAACCACACCTGCACCTTACACATAACACTAAAACAATACATATATCCCACATAAAATCATAAGCATTTAGCTTAAGGCCCGACTCTCCTCGATCAATCCTTAACACGTCACACATTAAAGACTCGTATCTCTAGCTAGCATATTCTCATTGACAGACTATACTTATTAAATTTCATAAACATGTCGGATTAGAATCCAAAACTCTTAACACGTTTAATATTTTAAGCTTGTCTCTTAAGTATGTACGATAGCCCCAAAAACATTAAAAACATTTAAGGAAGTGGGGGATTAGAAACTCACTGGTTGCAAAGCTTTGCTTTCGTAAGCCGCATACCCCCAAACGTGTAGTCCGACGCCAACCTGTCGCCAAATGAATTACCCGGATCAACACCCTATTACCGCAATAACACTATCCCATCTACTCCGGACCAGCAGCTACAAGCTCGGTCTAAATCGTCCCAAACCATACGACCGACGCGCTCGTTCACGTACAAAAACCCCTAAATTAACGTTATCGAAAAACTTTCCCGAATGCCATCCCAGACAATTTTCTCACATCCCAAAATAGGCCCCAACAATGAATATAAAGTTCTATGGGGTCATACCTTTGCGTATATGCCGTTCTAAGCGGTTTTGTACGAAACTGTTGAGCACCACACGAGAGGAAAACTTGTTTTGCTCATATCTCGACCGTACGAGCTCCGTTTCGCGTGATCCACCTATCCACGCGTTCGTCTTAATACACTTAACCTCAGAAAATTATTGGTGTCGGCCGTTGCCGCCACCTTTGCTGCCAGAACGCAAACTCGTCTTTCAGCATGTTCGGTTTTGCGTGTCAATATACGAGTAGCTTAAAACCTACTCAAATGGACTCCGTTTTAGGCGAATAATATGTCCACGCGTCCATATCTCTGAACCATTTCAGACCCCCCCATTCTCCGCGCCAAAAAATCGAACAGTATCCGGAATTCGTCCGCTTCGCGCGTCTGTCTTCGCCCTGCTCGTATCCCTATCAAACGAACTCGGAATTGGACAAATAATATATCCACGCGACCGTGTTGCAAGACCCTTTGACCTCCTATCATCGCCTCCTTCTGACTCCACCGAAGATGCAAATAGTGGCTGGAATCCTCGCTGAATATCTCGTTTTCGCTCCATTCTTTCACCAATTGCCTCTGAGTCACCTCATAGTGGCCTTATCACTGGAATTAATCAATCCTAATCATAATCTCATTCAAAACCGCTACAAACTAATAGAACTCCAAATTAGGAGATCGCGCTCTTGGTCTTCGTAGTGCGAACACCTTCCGGAACCACCGTCGTCGTCGTCACCTCCCTTCTCCGGCTCTCCTGTTGTCGTCAGACGCCTAGGGTCAATAATGTCCCTAGGGTTTGTGCATGTGTGGTTTCTTATACCACAGGATGTTTCACTCAGGTCCCGCGTTTCCTTGATCGTGCGTTTTGATCTCAAACCATCTTTTAAATGACGAGTTACTACATTCGTCGTTGTAAAAATGCCCCCTAAGTACCCCAGCCCCTCATTTAATTTAGTAGAGATCCGGGTCGTACCATGATCTGACCCATTAACTTACGGATTTTCGGGATGTTACAAGTGACGTGCGGTGCAGCGTCGTGTACAAGAGGAGTAATCAGAGGTAAAGTAAGCGACGAATCCCCCCCCCTCCCCCGACGTCTTGTACTTCTTCTAAATCTGGATAAGGATTTTCACTGCTCCAATTGACCTTAAAATCCTCAAGGAATTTGGCATGCTTGGTTTCTACAATACGAGTGACGTGAGAAGGACAGTAGAATCTATAACCCTTTGAGTGATCGGGATAACCGATGAAGTAACAAGTGACAGTTTTCATGTCAAGTTTCTTTAAGAAAGTATTATAGAGTTTAGCTTCGGCAAGACAACCACATACTTTCATATATCTTAGACTCGGTTTCCCTCATGTCCAGAGTTCATAAGGAGTTTTAGGGACACGTTTTGAAGGAACTCTATTGAGTATATGAATGGCTGCTTTTAAGGCCTAGGTCCAGAGGAATGAGGGCAAACTAGAGTTGGCTAACATACTACGTACCATGTTCATTAGGGTCATGTTTCTTCTCTCAATAACATCGTTCTGCTGAGGAGTACAGGGCATGGTGTACTGGTTCAGGATCCCCTGGCCCTTACAAAACTTATAAAATGGACCAGGAGCCTGACCCACATCAGTATATCTGCCATAATATTCACCTCCTCTATCTGATCTCACAACTTTTATTTGAAGATCAAGTTGTTTTTCAACTTCAGTTTTATAATCTTTAAAAGTCGCATGTGATTCAGATTTTTCCTTAATAAGATACAAGTACATATAACGTGAATAATCATCGATAAAAGTGATAAATGAAGTATATCATGTTGTAGAGTTTTCATGTCAAGTTTCTTTAAGAAAGGATTTTAGAGTTTAGCTTCGGCAAGACAACCCCATACTTTCATATATCTTAGACTCGGTTTCCCTCCTGTCCAGAGTTCATAAGGAGTTTTAGGGACAGGTTTTGAAGGAACTCTATTAAGTATATGAATGGCTGCTTTTAAGGCCTAGGTCCAGAGGAATGATGGCAAACCAGAGTTGGCTAACATACTACGTACCATGTTCATTAGGGTCATGTTTCTTCTCTCAACAACACCGTTCTACTGAGGAGTACCGGGCATGGTGTACTGGTTCATGATCCCCTGGCCTTTACAAAACTTATAAAATGGACTAGGAGCCTGACCCACTTCAGTATCTCTGCCATAATATTCACATCCTCTATCTGATCTCACAACTTTTATTTGAAGATCAAGTTGTTTTTCAACTTCTGTTTTATAATCTTTAAAAGTCGCGTGTGATTCAGATTTTTCCTTAATAAGATACAAGTACATATAACGTGAATAATCATCGATAAAAGTGATAAATGAAGTATGTCCTGTTATACCAGCAACGGGGTAAGGGCCACTAAATATCAGTGTGAATGAGTTCTAATAAATTATAGCTCCTAGTGGCACCTTTCTTATTTGCTAATGATGTCTTCCAGACGGTTAATAAAAATAACTATAAAAACCTAACCTAGACTCCTAAGTAATAAAAGGAAAACCTATGAACTAAACCGCACTGACAGGCAAGTGTACCTATCGAGTGTAGCACAGCTTAATGGTAAACCGAGAATAACCTAATTAGACTCTGACTCGAACTTAAATTGCTTTGGTTTGGGGGGTTTACTACACTACTTATTATCACTAAAGAATGCAGAAAACAAGATCAAATCAAACAATCAAGAGAAAGAACTAAAGAAATATCAAGAGATGGGAAGAACACTACCTAGGTCAGATTCCTACTTGCAAAGCACAACTTCTAAAGGTTCTGAAAACTATGATGGATCTGGGATTCTAAGGATAACTGCTAAAGACAACCTAGTGGATCCCTAATCACTCTCAGGGTGTCACCAACTAAGCTTACCTGAAGTGTATTAACTCACCATATGGTCATATCACCTCTCGGGTATTTCTAACTATGACAGAGTACCCTAATGGGCAGATTACCTCTTAGTCTCATTATCCACGATACATTCAAGGAATGCATTGGGGTAATCATAGGATAACAACTATGATTTGACTAACAGCAACCACTAGACACCTAGCATTAACGTCGTCTCAGGCTGTTAATACTCGGATTCCTAACGACGAAGGCTAGACAACTAATTCCCACCTCTCGGGTATTGAACTAGGACACACAATCAACTCTACTCAGCGGTCAAACACAACTCCTATGGTCACTATCTCTAGCTAACCACACATAGTCGTAAACCCTAGAATCTATGACTAAGATATGTAAATCAAACTGGCAGGCAACCACAACTAGCATATAGGATTGAAATTAACAATAAATCATATTAGAATATGCATGAATCATCACAATAATTATACTAAGATCGTTTACAGTCAATTAAACCATCATACGAATCCAAAACCTAATAAAAATCAGTACTTTAACATAGTAATCATCAATTGACCTAGGCAGTATCAATTTTTAGCCTATAATCATACTTAAAACATCCATGACATAATCAATTAAGCAAAATATAGTTCAAACACAAAAATCAAACACAAAGATTCAAACTTTAAAACCTAGAACGCTATTACAACAAACCCAGAATCCGAAAGCTTCGATCTTGCACTTTGATTTACCTTCTTACTCCCAAAATCACCCTAGAATGCTCTCCGGACGGCAAAGATACGAACTACTTGCATAATGGGATTACAAATCTCTTTAATTCGAATTCAGGGTTTTTTCATGGAATACGGGTATCTCGTGTACCGTGAGAGATTGGCTTCAGTCCTTCGCGTACCACGAAGGACAATTTAGTCCTGGGTGGTTTCTGCTTCCCTCGTGTACCGCGAGAGATGGGCAGTGGATCTTCGCGTACCGCGAAGGATCTGGAATTCAACTTTTTGCAGTTTAAACCCTGGACTTCATTCTTGTGCTCGGTTTCTTCGTATATTCACTTGTATTCCATACGAGCACCTGAAAACATAACAAAGACTCAAATGTACACAAAAAGACTCAAAACAAATACAAAACTAATCTAAAAGACACGAAAATAATGGACTAAAGATGCGTGCTTTGCACTACATCAGCTAATGTCATTTTACCTTTAAGGCATTTGACACATGTTCCAAAATCATTGAAATCGAGAGATGGTAACACTTCATCCTTCATGAGTCGAGATAAGCGTTCTCGGGAAATGTGGCCTAAGCGTTGATGCCATAACATGGATGAAGTTTCTAAGTCTCGTTTTCGTTTAGTCTTTGTTAAGTTTTCATTGACATTATATGATAACAAAAACTTGGAAAAATAATCATCTAGTTCTAATCTACAGAGACCACCATCCAGATAACCACGTCCAAACACTTGAGAATTTAACATAATAGAAAGTTTGTCATGACCATGAGAACAAGCAAAACCATCATTGTCTAACTTTGGTCCTGATACTAGATTCCGAGTAATCTTAGGAATATATAAGGTATCATAAAGTTTAATACATAATCCATTTTTTATTATTATTTCTAAGGTTCCCACAGCTTCGATAACTAGTTCTTCTCCATTTCCTATCTTAAGTGTTCTTCGGTTTCTTTCCAACTTCTGGATTTAAGGAATCCCTGTAACGAGTTGGTTACATGAACCATAGAACTAGAATCAAACCACCATGTATTAGTTGGAACATTTAAATTATAGGACTCAAGTATCATACAAAGATTATTACCTCTCTTGCTCAGCCACTCCTTAAAGTCTAGGCAGTTTTTCTACCTATGTCTAGCCTTGCGGCAGAGTTTGTAGCGAGACTTCCCTTTGAAGTTCTTAGAGATGGAATCACCACTCGCATCTTTTTTCTGGACCTTAGAATATTTCTTCTTTCAGAAATTGCTCTTCCTCTTCTTTAAATCAACGGTCATGAAATAAGCAACACCCGGTTTAGCTTCAGACGCTCTTCTTCTTGGACGCACATTGCAATTAACTCACTCATCACCCACTTATCTTTCTGTGTGTTGTAGTTGATCTTGAAAGCTTCAAAAAATTTATGAAGAAAGGTCATGATAAAATGCACCAGGAAACCATCACTAATCTCCATGTCTAATCCCTTGAGCTTATGGGACATGTCGTTCATCATCATGATGTGCTCACAAATATCGCTAATCCCATCATATTTTGTAGTCACCAGCTTCAGAATTAGTGTGCTAGCATGCGCCTTAGAAGTCCCCTTGGACTGATCCTCCACATAAGCCAGATAAGTCTTAGAATCATTAGAGATCAGCAGGTACAGGCTTGTCGAGTGCGTGAACGAATTCCATCAAGCCGAGAGACAGCATAAGTGAATCTTTCCAAGAAGAAAAGTTCGCACTAATCAAAGTTTCTATTCCCAAGTTAGGGGCTGCAGTGAATTTTATACGAGAAAAATTATGATACTAATTGCTAAAGAAGAATTTAGAGTGTCTATAGGGTAACTTAGAGTAAAATAAGGACCATTATATTAATGAAGTTGTGATAAAAGTCTACTATAATCACCAAAATAATACATTTATTAGGTTCTATTTAAACAGCGAGCATTCACTTTGGTTAATGATCAATTGTTTAAGCATTAGGGACAATTTAATAGTGAGTATGTGCAGTAAAAATGTAACACATCACCTTTTGGAAGAAGTGAAACATTTGTTTAGTATGCACATAATTAGCTTCGCGAAAACCAAATATGACACATCACCTTTGGGGCAGAAGTAGAAACGTTTAGTTATATTGGGCGAAGTAGTGCTTAATTAGACTTAAATAACTTTACAAGCGTGACACATCACCTTTGGACAGAAGTGAAACTTTAGGTGTTATTTAAGTTAATCATGTTTTCTAATTTAATATCATGACATGTACCAAGTTATAATGCTTAATTAAGCTTGAATAAGTTTACACATGCATCACATCACCTTTGGACAGAAGTGAAGCTATTAGGTGTTATTCAAGTAAGTTTTAAGATTTTGAAAAAAACATTTAAGTTTAAGGTTTAACAAAACTAAAGCATTCATTGATAGCATCACATCACCTTTGCCCCTACGGGGAAAAAAGCTTAGGCACATATAAGTCTAGGTTCACGGCTCAGGTAAGGTTTCACGGCTCAGATAAGGGTTCACGTCTCAGGTAAGGTTCACGGCTCAGGTAAGGTTCGCGGTTCAGCAGAGGGTCACAGCTCCAATAAGGTTCACGGTTCCATTTTCATAAAACTGTGAACTTAAACCGTAAAGTCAATCATGATCTTTAGCCGTGAACTTAGACTACTTGTAAACATAACCTGTGAATCATAAACCGTAAGAGTCTAAACCGTGAAAAATGAACATGTTAAGAAATGTCTGAAATTTAAGGGATTTTGATTGTGTTTTGATTTAAAAAATCTCTTAGTTGTTAAGTATATCCAAGTTTTTTTATTTAAAATAATAAAATTAATATTTTAATTCAAAAACTTGGAGATAAAGTTACAGGATTTTAGAAAACACAATCAAAATCATAATTTTATCCAAAATTAAGGAGATTTTCATCGAAATTATGATGACACGAATAACAGTTTATGAACATCAGATAAATTGTTCTTCAATAATATCATATAAAAGCTCGTACCCGAAATCTTGAAACATGATATTTAACAGATTTCGAAAATCTTAATAGATCTCGATTTTAGGAGATCAAAAAACGTGATATTAACAAAATAGAAAACTGTGAACATGATTAGGACGATTTTCTTATGGTTTTAACATAATTTTTGTTCTCCGATTTTAATTCCAGTTTAGGAAAAAAAAAAACAAGAACTAATTAATCAACATCTGATCTGATACCATATGTTGATAAGTTCTTGTAACATAATAATGGAAAACAATAATCTAAAACATACATATTAAGCTACCCGAAGATAGTGAAGACAGCATGATCTCTGATCTGGATCGGGTGCCCGTTTATGATATACGGTTAGGCAGGGCCGGCTCAACCATTTTGGAGGCCCAAAGCGAGTTATAAAAATGGAGCCCTTTTTGTCCTAAAAAAACTATTTGCTTATCCTAATAAACGGAGATATGAGCCCCTGAACATTGTGATAGCAAATTAGCAAGAGAAAACAAATAAAAAGACAAACAAGTCTGAGAATTATGTGATAACAAAGAAGTCAGTCAGCAACCAAATCTCATAATAAACTACTAAACAGTAATCAAATCTCAAGTGAAAGCAAATTAACAGCGGTAAAATGTCGTAAGTCATGTGAACGCGTGATATTAAAGTCGTCGGTAATTAAGTCTCACAATGTTCATGTTATCTCTAAGATAGTTCACACCATTGTTTTAAAAACCGGTTTAAACCGCTCGGTAATACCGGTTGAACCGGGTCTCGGCCACTAGCCCAGTAAGTTTAAGCCCGGTAAATTGGAAAACCGGTATGTTAGTTGAACCGCCGGTATTACCGGTAATACCGGTTTATAACATTGTACAGGTTTTAGTTACAAGTAAAGGTTTATGTTTAAACTTTAAAAAAAAATATTTGTCAGGATACACACAAAGTCACAAACAGAAGGTTTGTTGATCAATTACCTTACCTACAACTCAGTTTAGAAAAAAAATCAATTGATATGCTCCTCTTCAGAAAATAGCGGCCCATGTAAGAAATATTTTTAACCATCATCCTTCTGTTTGCCGTTAAAAACATTTAAGTGATAAAACTTCTTATTTAATATCGTAGGAAACGAAAATAGTTATGTTCTTGTTGATAAGGATGACGCTGATGGTGATTTTTTATATTTTAAGCAATCATGAAATTAACACATTCAACACTCCAATGACATAAAACAATCATGCACTTTTATTTAAAAAAAACTTTATAGAAAAATTGAGTGCTTTTGGATTATCTTTTGATTATGGATTAATTTTTAACATGGAATCATGTATTTTTAGATTATTTTTTTGAGTTAGAGTTGTATTTTTATGAAATTATAGGTTTACTAGCCAAGGCGGAAGTATGAGATGTAACCGATATATCGCATTGAACACAAGTACAAGAGAAACTAAAAGGAAAATTGTGCATTACATTGAACCATACTACATGCTTCTAACAAAAGTACAAAAACAAAAATCTCAAAGCAGTACAATGTATCTAAAATGTCTTGCTAAACCAAGTACATATTCAAAACTAAAAATAATAATTCTAATCCAAAAGAGAGCTTCCATAAAAATCTCTTCTTCAATTCTGTTTACCTGAAAGCATGTTTCAAAAACAGGTCAACTATATAAATAATTATTACCATTTTAATACGACAAATTGGTGATCAACATTTGTGTCAAAATAGAGTTTTCAATGGCACTCATTTAATGTTACTGTGATAGTTTTTAATGTAAGGAAATTCGACCAAAGGTAAAAGAGTATCCAAATTACCACCAAATTTTATCACACAAGCCCTGAGCATTTCCTCCAAGGTTTGAATAGTTCGTTCACTTAGACCGTCAGATTGAGGATAGTAAGCAGTGCTCATATCTAAGTGTGTTCTCAAAGCTTTTTGTAGTGTCTGTCAGAAATGGGATGTAAAGCGACTATCCTTATCGGAGATAGAGGAAACAAACACTCCACGCCTTGCTAAAATTTCACTAATATATAGTCGAGCTAGATTTACTATCTAGAAGTCCTCTCGGATAAGTAAGAAACGTGAAGAGTTCGTTAATTGGTTAACAATGTCCCAAAATGAATCATACCCGCCCAATGTTCTAGGTAGGCCTAGTAACGAAATCTATTGAAATTTGTTTTCACATCTCTTTGTGGAATCTCGGGTTGTTATATCTACTTAGTTATAGTGATAGTAATTACTCATAAAGGCCAGTACATTGTTGCGTCATAAGGCGACACAACATTGTTGGTGTGTATACAACATAACCGTAAAATTAAATACAAGGAAATTTTGAAAATCAACAAAACAAAAGGACGAGATTCACACTTCTTGTACTAGAATTGAAGAGTGGTGATTAGTCATTAGAGAATGAATTAATAAAGAGTAATCCAAGCTTAAAGATTTACAAAGAAAGTATATATTGAGTACCAAACTCGAGTCGTGAAATCGAAGATTAACAAACATAGGAGATTATACTAAGATTCTGACGAGAAAAATTTGCTAAGAGTCAAAGTTACTCAATCCTATCAATGGTACAGGAAATGAGTCATCATAAAATAGATGTCACCGATGACCCGGTCCTATATAACCTCATCACAAAGCATTGGGATTGGTAATAACTCGTGTGTTAGTCTCGATATAATATAACCATGTTTGATGATTTTCAACTAAAGGTTCATATACCTATTACCGAAGTTAGCAATGGGTTATATGATAATCAAGTCACCATAAGATGTTGATAGAAAAAGTGACTAAAAATCCAAAATGATCTAATAAAGTAGATTAGTTAAAAGACTAGGTGCAAGTTCAATATTTGGACATTGAATTGATTACCACCAGAAATCGAATTTGATTAATGGTTAGAAAAGGAGTTCTGAAATTTTAACAAGAAGTCCATATAAAACAAAGATGGTCTACTCCACAAATCGAGTCGTCCAAATTTGATAGGATAATATTAGATGTCTACATCTTTCTAGATAAGGAAATAAACAGTTACGTTGTGGAGATAATCTCATAATAATGATGTCCCTCGAAAATGATTATGAGATTGCTAACCCAAAAATGGGTAGACTTTGATGTAATATCATTGTCAATTTAGCCTGGGTTTGATTCTCATAAGGTAGATGTCAGAAAATAGGATAGAGGATCAAGTAAACTTCAGGAATTTGTCAAATGTGAGGACGTCATGATCATAGGTCCCTTAAAGATAATGCAATCCCAAGCGGATCTTCAAAAGAGCAAAGTCAACTATGATTCGTCACGTGTTCCTCTTCCTGATAGCATAATGCTTTGATCGGTTAAGAATCGTAAAACACATAAATAAATTCAAAATTGCCCTCCTCTTATTTTAGGACACATATTTCAAATGATAAGGTTTTCAAATTTCAACTTAGGTCCTCGCTTTCCATTAAAGTCGGTGAAAATGGACCATAATGTTTAAGAGTTTGCCCTTAGATACAGCGTTGAAGAGGGTCGAATTGATTATCTGTAATATCCGGGATTTTTCCTATATATATTTTTCTCTAATCCTTACACATATTATAAATTCAAGTCTTGAAACTTGGTAAAAAAAAATCTTTTTTTAACATTAATTCGTTGGATATATATATATATATATATATATATATATATATATATATATATATATATATATATATATATTCGGGGTATATATTTATACATATATATATAGACATAGGTCTTATATAAAAATATATATATAAATACATGTATGTTAAATTTTTAACTTTATAAAAGTTCACAATTAACATTATTATAAATAATAAACTTATTCTTATCTTAAGACTTATAAACTAATATTGAATAATAAAATAATTTATAAACTTATTTGTAAATACTCAAACTTCTAAACTCTAAATCTTATTAATTATTTTATAAAAGTATAAAATAATAAAACTTATCAGACTTATTTGGTTTTATAAAAATAAAACATAATTTGTTTATAAAGCCCGGGGACTAAAACTGCAAATTTCTGAACTTGTTTTAAACTTAAATTCAAGTTTTTACGTGAAATGATAAAGGTTGGAAACTTCAGGGACCTGTTTTGTAATAAGACCAAACTTCCGAAACTCAGAACCAATCATGGGTTCGAGTCCCGCATCGGTCGATTTTTAACCCATGTCGTCGATTTCGCATTTTCCCGTCCACATTCAATGAACCTCGTTTCCCAGTCGCGCATGCGACCCAACCCCGAGGATATTCAATGCATGATTTCGAGTCTCGCGCACCGCATGAGTCGGAATTGAACCCGTCGGCTCAACCCCCATTCTCCCAACCAACTCGACATTAATTCGCAAAATCGATTATAAATACGGGTAGGGGAGCATCAACAACACCACACCACAACTTCTCATACCCTCAATTTCTCAAATTGACACCTACATTGCTTGATTCTTCATCTCGACAGCCGACGCTCACCTTCATCCCGATCTCCCTCGATTCTGCATCATTTCAGGTAAAATCGATGGCCAACTGATTCGAATTCTCGCATTGATCGAAAGCCCTCTGTTTAATTTCATTAACAGAGGGCTAATCGATGTGCATTTGATGGATTTGGGTTCTAGGGTTCATAAGGGAAGTTGCGGACGTTTTAAGATCTTGTTTATTAATTTACTTTTCCATGGTATACACTAACGAACCCGTAGTCGGGACGGTTAGTGTGTGTGTGTGCCTCGACCCGGTCAATGACCCGGGTTCGAGCCTGGGTAAACCGGTTTTTGCCCATTTCATTTTTTTTGCCTTTTTAAACAGACTTTTAATCTTTTAATTATTTTTATAAATTCTGTAAAGTTTTCATAAACATAAAAACGAATTTTATTTACACTTTTTGTATTCTTTTAATTAATTAAATTTAGTTAAACTTGTAATAATAAATTCTTTAAAAATAGTTTTTAAACACTTGAAAACTATGAAAATACTTATAAACTTTATAAAACTTACACTATATCAGAAACGAATTGGAATTTAATTTGTTATACTTTTTTTCGAAAATAAACAGATTTATTTAAAAACTTTAAACTAATCATTTAATTTTTATTAAAACAGAGAATTTATATAAACATTTATAAAATCAGAAAAGTTTATAGATTTATTTAAAAATCAGAAACTTATAAATTCATAAATTTATACACTTTTAAAAATTTATATAAACATAAATCTATTTGTTTATATAAAATGAGAGAAATAATTATTCTTTATTTATTTCCCAAATAATTATAAAGTTATAAACTTTATAAAAACTAAATGAAAACTTTAAACATTTATGAACTTGTAAAACTTTATAAATTTAATAGAAACTTAAAACATTTATAAACTTGTACACTTTAAAGACTTATAAATTAAAATATAAAACTTTATAAGAAATGCTATTTTAGATTTTATTAAACTTATAACTATATGTCACTTATTTAAACTTATGAAAACATTTTAAACATTATTTAACTATAAGTTATTTTAATAAATACTTAATACTTAGATGCTTTAATAAATCGTAAATGATTTATATTGATTATTTTCAATAAGATAAATATTTTAAATAATTATTTATCCTTAATAATTATGCATTCTTGAAATGATTATAATGAAACCCTAATTATTATTTAAAATTCAAAATAATAATTATCATTATATATCCTTTAAATAATTATTATAAATCTTAAATAATTATTTATTTCTTGAGTGATTATTGTTAAACTTTACTAATTATTTAGTCTTTCATTTAACAATATGTACAAATACCTTGAAAACTATTTTAATTACCTATTTTGTGTAATTAATAACTGTGAAACTTTTAAATAATTATTTTAATCGATTATTCTAAACTACCAACTTATTAAGACATTGATATCCAAGTCTTACATTCAACACCTTTATTATAAACGTGATTTAAACTTCATAAACACAAACCATTCCCATCTCCCACTGGAACCTTAGTCGATCTTGAAATCCTAGATCCTTACCATAGACTTATAGGATCATACTTAAATCTTTAAACTTGCATACTTAGGCTTATCGTGAGGATATTCTCCCTCCAAGTCTTGCAAATACTTATCCGTGTCGGATACTATTCATCATCCATGTGAGTATACTTAGCCCCTTTTTCCTTTCTATACTTTTGGGGTGAAACATGTTCAAAACTTTAAACTTATACAATTCTTGTACAACTATGACTAGATGCTTATTCTTATGTTAAACTTGAGACTTGTATGCTTAGATTAAACTTAAAACTAGCACATTCATTAGCTTTGATCAAGCCGATAGTAACAATGATAGATCTATTGCATTTGACTAATCCACCTTGATTGATTGACCCCTTCGGGGGGAGCCCTTGGTGATTGTTACTAAATTAAACTTTAAACTTGAGACTTATAAGGGTAACCTGCGGGTTACGCCTAAACTTGGTTGGAGGTTTGAAGTGCACAATGTTTAAGATACTTGTTCTCATACTTACATTATAGAATGCATATATCATAGTGAATTGTAAATTCTTCTCAAATACTTGTTAAACTGTGTCAAAACCTTTGTATCTCACCAACTATTTTGTAGTTGACAGATTCTTTCACATGTTTCAGGTTCTACATCATGAGGCTTATTTGTGATCACATAGGATTCTTTGGACCTAGACTACTTATAAATTAAACGTTGTATTTCTTGTTATGTTCCTTGTATTGAATCTTAAATTATTATTTAATGAGATATCGAAACTTTAATAGTCAACCTTGTGCTATTGAACAACCGCGTCCGCCCCGGCGTATAATCCGCCGTCGGTTGGGGTGTGACATTATCTGCCGATAACTGGTAGTACAGTATGCCTACACCTTCCTTGGCTTTCAAACAGTACCATTATGACTTACCAATTCGTATTTCACCCATACTGGTTATAGCCTTAAAATCTTTTGCATAAGGGTTTAAGCCATAAAGTTGATGGAATGGGTGTTTGAATATCATAGATTTGTATTCTCTCAGGGCATGTGTTAAGAAGTCGTTTCTAAACATTAGTTGCTCTAAGGCTTTCTAGTTACAGGAGACTGAGAATAAGTGATGTGTATACATCTCTACATAGTTGGAAATCAGAAAGTCAATCAACAAACTGACCTTTAAGGGAGAGCAAGTACAAAAAGGATATGAGACTATCATTTCGAATCGTAGGGATAGTGTACATAGAGTCACAAATAGGGATAATCACCATAAATAAACTTTGAATGATGACTAATAGATTTTTGATACACAAAGAATCATTCCAACATAAAGTTTCATTATCTCCATCGAAATGGTTTTCAATAAGGCATCGAAGAGAAATTAAGATTTGCAAAACATACGTGGCAATGTTCACCAAAAAAGACATTAGTTTCATGCTAAGCCATTGTAACATTCCTGATTTTTAGTATTCATATTTCAATCCAATGTAATGCAATTTCGAATTCAATACTCGTGCACTGTCTCATTATTTTCTCGCCGTAAATTAGATGCAATGATTCTATACAAATTCGCAAATTTTACTCGGTTATATACATTTAAACACTATACAAGAAACTATTTTATTCAAACTTATCAAATCTGAAAAGTCAAGGACTAAAGTTGAAAAATGTCAAGAAACCCTAGTCTAGCACGGTCGTGCTTCGTCCTAGCACGGTCGCGCCAAGTGCTTTGGCACGGTCGCGCGACCTGCTTTGGAACGATCGCGCCCGGTGCCTAGGCACGGTCGTGCCATATTTAGGCACGGTCGCGCCTGCGTAACAGTTGAAGCGTAAATGCAGTTTAATCACCCGATCATTTGAAATCCGTAACAGTCATCCGTTTCTTTTCCCCTTAACGAATGAATCACAATTATCGAATTCCTCAAACGTCTCAGTTTCATATTACCAATTTCAAAAAAAACTCTCTCAAGCTTTCCAAGAAACTAGAATCCGCTGTTTGATCCGAATCCCCTCAATCCAGCAGCAGAGACTCGATACTCAATCATCCCTGAAGTTCCCAGGCTATTTGGATTGGCCGGAGTTGCAGTAAAGATCGCCGGAACTAAAGCCGTCGACGCCGGAACTCTTTCTTGCCGATCTCTATCAATCCTCTACTGTTTCGGGTAGTTGAAATCATTTATTTCAGTTACTTAGTCTCTATATCGAAAGCCCCATAATAATTTAGGCTTCCATCATAGAATTTACCCCGAATCAGAATCGATGTTTTATTTAAAATAATTTAATTGAATCCACTGTTAAAGATGTTGTTAATACAATTAAAATATCCTAAAAGACTCGTAATAACCCATTAATCAAAAGCCCTAACAATTCCAGCGTTTAAAATACAAGCATTTGTCAATTCGTGTATGATTTGGAAGAGACACGGTCGCGCTAATCGTCTGGCGCCGCCGTGCCTCATAGAGCGCGGTCGTGTCCTCCTGTCCAGACCTTGTCATGCCCTCTGGGCTAGTCCCTGTTGTGTCTAAAGATCATAGACATGACCGTGCCGGGCCAAGGCACGGTCGTGCCTGTTGATTTGTCTAGATTGTGCTCCTGTTGATCAACCCGGTCGCGCCCCGACTAGCGCGGTCGCGCCCGTGGCTTGAGCACGATCGTGCCCTCCCGAGGCACGGTCGTGTGAGACTCAGAACCTTTTAACAGAATTATAAATTTTTATATTTTAATCAGTAAATGTTTCAGATTTTATAAAAATATGTTTTTCTGTATTTAAAAATGGATTAAAAGATTAATCTTGGCATAAATATAATTTATTTAAAAGTTTATGAAAATTTAATTTATATTTATTATCTTACACTTAAATGATATTTTAAATAATTAAGTTACAAAATTTATAAATAAATGAGATAATGATTATTTATTTAATTTACATTTTAAATCAAAATTATTTATTTATTTATACTTAATTACAATTAATATTTACATTATTTCACAAACTATAATTATATATTTATTCAATTATTCAATTCAAACCTAATCAAATTGTTTCAAAAATATTTTACTTCAAACTCTATGTATTTTATTCAAAACTTTTTTTACAAATCAATAGTTTTATACACAAATTCAACTTTCATTTTAGACTTAAACCTTATGCACTATTTGATACAACATACATTACTCTTTAGGTTGATCTGTGCACTCGAGGATCTTTATTTTTCTATCTATTATCCTTGTTCGCTACACTTTCATACCAAGTGAGTATTCACAACCCCTTTTTACTCTTTTACACTTTTGGGGTGGAACATGAACTCTATACTCATTACACATTACACATTTACATTTACACAAACAACACAAGTGCAAAAATCCTATTTACATACATGTGTGCAAAAATTTGAGCTTTGTGCCCGAGTGCTAGGTGTGCTAACCTTTGTATGCTCTTATGTGCAATCATTAACTATACAAGCCGACGGTTTTCAATGATAGATCTATTGAGTCTGACAAACCCACCCATGGTACGCGGTGATTGAAACCGACAACACAATTTTTGCATGCTAGTTACAAGGTTTGATTGTACATTTGGTTACACAATAGCTGCTCCCCGTAAACGCCTTATTTATCATGTCATGTAAAGGATTTGTTTTCATCTATATGCTATCTATATACAACTGTGTTATACTCATCAACTTTTTAGTTGACTTTATTTTATTCATGTTTCAGGCCCCAATATGTGAGATTGATTCAAGACGTGTTCAATATAGGATTTGGACTTAGCAATATAAATCAAGAATTTTACGAGTTGTTTATGTTTCTTGTTTGAATTTGATTTTGTACTTGGATTATTTGTAATGCAAATTTGACTTTAATATATTTCAATTTAGTCAACCATGTGCTATGAACAGTCTTACATGTCCCGCCCCGATGATTCCGCCATCGGTCGGGGTGTGACAGCCATAGTTAACCCAAAATGAAAAGTTTATGTAAATCCAATCAAAAGAAACCTGAGCACAGGCCGCTCAGTGAACATAGTAGAAATACAACATGATAGAAGTCAGCACGACAATGATCGCCGTAAAGATGGCTCCTCCAAGTAAACAAGTCTCTTAGATCAGGTTTCCACAATATGAATGTGGTGGTTAAGAGAATCGGGATTGAGTGTACCAAATTACCATAGTGATTGTAGAGCAATCGCAATGGGAATTTCAAGTAAATGTAAAATTGAATTATTAATAATATTTATCAGGATTATAGTGAGAATGGAAAACACCGAAATGAGGATTTATACGAACGATCGTATAGAAAGGTTGTATTGCCCAAGAAAAAGAATCTTAAATTGCTTTAATGAATTTCTCCATCCTGTTGTTACTCCATAAATGTTATAGTTCGTTTGGTTTATAAAATAGAATGAAAGATTATGTCGGGACCTCCGATGATAGTTGTACACTTACTGTAAGTGTCAAACATTGTAAAGACCCGTACTGAATTTACATGGCCAGTAAATTCTCAAGGGATATGATTTAGCAAGTAAAATAGATGAGAGAAAATCTTCGTTACTCAAAATCCACTAAGGAGTTGATTAGATCAAATTCGAATTTCTCTTGTTCCTTCAGAACTGCGAGAAAGTTACACGAAGATCCATTAGGGGAGTCAGAAATGTCGAGGTCTGATTCACGCTAGACCGAGAGTCAGTCACATGCGTCAATAGACAAGTAACGAAATCGAAAACATAAAATTCTTCAGCTGGATCTCTAAGGTGAAGCAATACTTAACAAATAATTACCAAATTCGGTCCAAATACTGAGGTTAAATCAACTGAGAATAGATTTCTTCAGTGTCTCGGTCTAAATTGTCATGCAAAAGAAATCTTGATAAGAGTTTTGGATTCATTACGATTTAACGATAAAAGAGACAATATAAAATCCCATGTCACATGAGGTAGCCCATTGCATCATTTGATGTCTTTGGCTCAACCCTGACGCTAGTTTTGATCAAGATTCGAATGACTGAGAATTGGGGTTAGAAATATAGATTAATCATGAACATTAAATCGGACAGTAAGGCTCACTAGAGTTCTCATGCACTACAAATTATGATTACGTGTGCACCCGTAATGATAATTTACTTTGCATATTCTCCTATCTCAAGCTCTCAGTTAAAAGGGATCTGAAATGTTCATTAGATCGTGTCATCGTGTTGCACTTTTGCGTAAAAGTGTAAATGTTCTATCTGATCACTTTTAATTATTTGCATCAACACCTATGGATTTGCCAACTAAGGCTTTTGCTGGATGGAGGAAATGGTAGAGGGGTACAATCGGCGTCCTCTAATAAAAGAAAAAGTGTGTGGCGGAAGTCAGGTAGTAATAATAGGGCAGAGATCCCCAAATCAGAGTCAAGCAAATCATGCTACAAATTTGTGCATATACGTGGATCCAATGATCCAACAAAATGAAAAAAGTTAATGGATCTGCTGACCCGTAGAGTTCTCTCCCATTTAGTCCTGCTTCTCCACCTCGGGTCCTTTTAGATCGAACAATTTTGTATGCCATATCTCATGGCGAAAGTTCTAGCCATCTAATCTAGTAGATCACGAAAGGAAGTATATACCGCACAAAGTGAAACACAATAGATGTTAACAAGAAAGCGGACTCCACAGTTGAAGTAGATGCAGGTGTGGTGAAGGTACAGGTACAGCCCTTGGTAACACCAAGACAGATAGAGGCGGATATAGATTACCGCAAACGTAACCAGAATCATTAAAAAGTACGCGTAGTGTTGTGACGACGACATGATTATGACGAAGCAATGTGTAGAAGATAAGTAAAAAGGTAGTATGCAATGCACACATAATTCCTAAGGTTCAATGCAATTAAGAGTTATAGTCTACGTCTAGTCTCGAGTAAACCTAATTCTCTATAACCAGTGCTCTGATACTAAGTTTGTCACACCCCGCCAAGGTGGAAGTACGAGATGTAACTGGTATATCGCATTGAACACAAGTACAAGATAAACTAAAAGGAAAATTGTGCATTACATTGAACCATACTACATGCTTCTAACAAAAGTACAAAAACAAAAATCTCAAATCAGTACAATGTATCTAAAATGCCTGGCTAAACCAAGTACATATTCAAAACTAAAAATAATAATTCTAATCCAAAAGCGAGCCCCCATAAAAATCTCTTCTTCAATTATGTTTACCTGATAACATGTTTCGAAAACGGGTCAACTATATAAATAGTTGGTGAGTTCGCATGTTTGCGACACAACAAATAGTTTATGATAAAATTCTAAAAGTTAAGTCCACGTGTATTAGATAGCATATTACCATGAGTCACAATCAAAGCCTCGACAAAATAAAATAAAGTACCTCATACGGAAGTCTAATGCAAACAACCGCCTAAAAATTGGCTAACTTTGCGCCCAAGTGACCCTACAAGTCTAGTTGGCGAGACCAAACCATGAGTGGGGGTGTCAACCCAAGTAGTACTACTCAAAATTCCCAACGGCTACGCTCAGCCAATTGATTGCCCAAAATTGGGGACTTTAAGGCATTAAAAATAAAATAACTCATGTGTCAATGTATCATGTAACATGTGACTAAAAATAAATAAAGAAACAGCTTTCCCCTAAAAAAAGTAAACAGTAAGTAAAGTGTGGTCGCGAAACTCACCTTGACCATGTGGGCGAGTGATGCGACACAGTCAACAAAAACAGATAAAATCTGAGTCCTAACAGGGTCCTACTAGTCAATTGGACACAAACAATGCATTTAGGACTCCTAAAGGTTGTGACCAATTCAACAAAACAAAATGTGGCTATGTAATCGGTTGCATACCCAAAACTCGTGCATACGCGTACAAACTGTTAGAAATTGTAAAACCGGCTTTTATATAAATTTGTAACCTTAAAACCTTAAGTTTTAGATTTTAATAAAGAATAACAGTAGTTATAAAGTCATATATAATAAAATCTCAAGTCACGGTTTCGTTTGATCAAAAATGCGGTTACGCAAGTAAAGTCCGGTTTACGGTTTAAAATCCGATCCGTCCGAAATTAGGGTTTTAGTATGACATTAGCACCCAATTTAAAAGTCTAAATTTATGTTTTTAAATGTGATCATACTTCTGTTCAAAATCCCCTAAAACGTTTTTATAAAAATAATTTATACAAAATTTTTTAAAAATAGTAACTTTTTATAACGTTTTAATGGACCAAAATTTCAAAACCATACTTAGACATAAAGTTACTACTTGAAACTTTCACCAATTGAGCATTTACATAAATAAGAATTTCTGACCAATTTTTATAATTTTTAAATATCCAGATTATTTATTATGAATATAATATTGTTAAAACGTAACAAATTCGAAAAAAAAAAGTTAAACTTGTCCAAACTTCACCAAAGTTTTAATAGATTAGTTTTAGGTCCATATGAGATTCAATACAAAATTTCAAGTTCAAAAAAGATCCTAAATTCATTTGTTAAAAATTTATAAATACTAAACACCTAATTAAACAACTCCATTTTTCATGAAATTTAGACATGAGTCATCATTTATAATATACTAACCACTGTCCAAATTTCATATTTTTCTAATACTCATAGGTATTTTTCATAATTTTCATGTATTAATCTTGTAGGAATGTTTATAAATAATCCATAAAGAGTTTGGTTACCAATGTCACACCCCCAAATTTAACTAACGAAGTTTTACCATTTGGGGAGTGACAAACCAGGATCTCAGTCATTAATTACATTGAACGACACTATATGGGACTAAAATGAAAATATCATAAACGATCAAAGTAAATGCGGAAGCGTATAACGAAAGTAAATGTTCAAAACAAACGCGCCCAAAAGTTCAGTCCAAACATAATTCAAAACAGTCCAAACAAAATAATAAAATATATTTCAATTGTAGGACTCCATGCATGTCCTATATATGCACTTGTGCCTTATCTTAGCGACCTGAGAAAACATATAAGAAAATATGTTAACACGAGGTTGGTGAGTTCACAGGTTTCAATATATAATTAAACGTTTACCATATTATTGTACATTCAATATGTATCTATAGAAAGCTAACCTACGTTTCATGTTTAACTTAAGCGCTCGCAACTGAAGCTGACTGTTTGTTTATTTGCCTCCTGCCAGGTCTATCAACTCTGGCGATGTGAGTAGGCTAACATTTCACTCGTTTGACCTCAAATCGAGTTAGCGCGACTAACGCGGGTGGGATTTGTCAAACCCAGTAGTACTACTAAACATTACCTCGCTAAGATCCATATTAACGGTTCGATGTGTGTTGAGGACTTTCAGTGATAGCGTGTTACACTTAGTTTTAACATTGATAACATATGAATACAATATTTCAAAAATAGCTGTGACATGCTTTCTCCCCCAAGTTAAAACAGTAAAAATGGGTCGTGAAAACTCAACTGATGGCGTAGGAAATAATCACACAAGTAATAGACTTGGTACACAAGTGTTAGCTTGCAACGGCTTACGTATGCCCTAGAATTACAAACAACAATTAGGGACTCATTGGGATTTGTGACGACACACGGAAGATTAGAACGTCTTTAAACATTCTAAGAATTAACGGGTAAACGAACGAGTTTACGGGAATACAGATTTCTAAATTAGGATGAATGTGTTTCACGATGAATGACAAATAATATATAATAAATATATTCGAGCGTTTTATCATTAACTAGAAGTCTAGGAAAATAATATAATTTATTATACTATTTTTAAGTTTAGCGAAGTAATAAAAATAATTAAATTGTGTGACAGAAATAATAAATTTATTATTTTTATTTGAAAATATAAACGTGAGTAATTAACATAAATAATTATATTATTTATTAGTTTTGAAATGTTTCACAAAATTTAGAAACGTGGCGGAAATAATATATCTAAATATATTATTCTAACAAGAGTCATGGTTAAAAATAATATATATATATATATATATTATTTTATTCGGAATTGACGGTTAAATAATAATATATACATATTATTATAAAATTATGAAATACGAATCAAGGATGGTTTATAAAATAAATCCCGAGTCCACGGGTAGTTTTTTCCGGTTTAAACATATTAATATAATATTATAATAATTTAGGAATTTATTTTATAATTAAAATCTCAATAAAATGCACCTTTAAAAATAAAACAGATGAGGATTCGAACCCGGGTCTCCTCCCCATGAGCATACACACTTAATCAGTCTCACCCTTCTGTAATTCGCAAACAAGTCCCGAACCAAATGGGTTTTGACATTCCAGTCCCTGCGGTTTACCTCCCCTCTAAACCTGAATCAGGAACCTCCCCGATCCCGTCGATTTCGATTCTGGAATGGTTCAAATGACTAGGGGCTTTGCTAATCGGGTATTTGCGACTCTATAGGAGTAATTAATTTCAAAAACATCAAGTTTAAATCTGTTTAATTCTTGATTTAAGAACCGAAACCCTAGGTGAAGAACCCCAAATCAAATTAATAAAATCTAATGTTAAAACTTGTTAAAATCATGGGGCTTTTACTCAATAGGATGATGTGAAACTGTCCCTGTGGTTTAATTTTATTCATGTTACGTTTGATGCCTAAATCCCCGAATTTGAATAAGAACAAACCCTAGATTTCGGATGGAGTTTAATTCGATGTTATTAGATAAAATTATCATAGGGCTTTCAGAGGTGACTGATTGCGATTCCAACCCTATGATTTAATTGAATTGATATCGTGCTAGGAATAGGATTCGATCAAACCGTATTGGGATGAACCTTAGAAATCGGTTCATGATTAATTCGGTAATGTAAGCCCTAATTAGGTTAGGGCTTTCATTCTGTAGACTAAAACGAATCAGAGGAGGGTTTCAATTACCAGATTGGATGTCGGGTTGATAGTGCTCGACCAAAACATGTGCCGACCGCGACTGGCTTGACCTCCGACGACCGCGACTGCTTCTCCGATCAAATTAACGTGTGCAGGAGTTTCAGTGGGGATCGTTTATCGAGTGCAGAGGCTCAAAGCGTGAAATGGTTATACGACTTTGATGAATTTGGTGGTATATGGCAATGGCATCGACGGTTAAGACAATAATGTTCATTATGGGTTTGAATTTGGCAATGATGAAGCTGATAATGGTCCTAATGATGATTGTTAATGCTATGAACGTTACAAAATCAAGCCGACATCAATCGTGGGATCTTGAATTTGAATTACAAGTTGCGAATTTGACTTCTAAAAGTCAACATGAACTCAATGTGTGTGATTTTGACTTTCCAAGTCAATGGATTCAGTTTTGGGATTTGGCCAGACTAGTCCTTGCAGTTTTAGATCAATTAATGACAGAAACAGTCCCTGAAGTTTGAAATTGAGTTAACTTGGTTAGGATTTAACAGAATCTTTAACGGGGTTGCTAACGGAGTTAACTTAAAAAGTCGGATTGTCACATCATCCCCTAGTTGAAAGAATTTTCGTTCCGAAAATTAAAATAAAATAAAATAAAAATTTCCGGATGTAACATCATCCCCTAGTTGAAAGAATTTTCGTCTCGAAAATTAAAATAGTACCTTAAGAATTTGACGTGGAGTGCTTGAACAGATTAGGATATTTGCACATCATCTGATCCTCATGCTCCCACGTGAATTCTGGTCCGCGTTTCGAGTTCCAACGAACTCTGACAATAGGGATTTTACTGCGTTTTAGCGTTTTGACTTCCCTATCCATGATTTCCACAGGTTCTTCGATGAAACGCAACTGTTCATCGATGTGTAGTTCCTCGAGAGGAACCGCGAGTGACTCGTCTGCTAGACATTTCTTCAAGTTTGAGACGTGAAAAACATTGTGTACACCACTAAGTCCTTTAGGTAGGTCCAGTAGATATGCTACTGGACCAATTCTCTTCACTATCTTGAATGGCCCAACATAACGAGGATTAAGTTTGCCTCGTTTCCCAAAACGAATGACACCCTTCCAAGGTGAAGCTTTTAATAAGACCATATCCCCTACTTGAAATTCTAACGGTTTACGACGCTTATCGGCATAGCTCTTTTGAAATCCTACTGTTTAAAAACTATTTTGGGTGCCAAAACAACATTTTTTAAAAATAAAATCCATCAAAAATAATTGTTGTATAAAAATAAATATATTAGTTCCATTATTTGTTTCACGTGAACCGGGGTTGGGTATATAACCTAATAACCATTAAAAATAACAAATATCTAAATACTAAATATTTTGGGTTCAATTCCCAACCAATGACTTATAAAACTATTCTAACATAAAATCAAAACTTAACAGGTAAAGTTTATACCTTTCGTATAAATGGTTCGCGTACGCGGAACCACCCGTATTTCACATGCAATACGAACCAAAATCACCATTAGGATCTTTTTATCTCCTAAGCATTTCCATATGCTCAAAATCAACATGCAATGTCGTTTGGATGGCCATGCAACCCGATCAATTTCCTGTTTTCGATCCTACAAACTGTTACAATCTGTTCGTATTCAAAATTATAGTTTCCAACATCTGATCAGAATTTCCTTCAGTGAAAACATTCATATATATGTTTAGAAACTACTGTCCAAAAATAGTCATGATCCAAAGGTCGGATCTCCAGGGATTGACGAGTCTTTAAGACCCGGTTTTTCAAATCCGAAAGTCCGATCAGTCGCATTCGAGGGTATGAAAAGCATACCTAGAGAGCTCTGATCAAAAATTCCTCTGGTAGGGTTTTGCGTCTATGTGTTGGCAACATTATATCCAAAATTCATGCATTTCTAACGGTCTCCGGGGATCGTCCGATCTTTGAGACTATGCATGCAACAACATTCTGGACAGATTCATATTTGACCTTTTTAACGAATTTAAGCAAGGATTTAGACAAATCTGAGCTTACCATTGCGTTCGTAACATCGAGAAATGGTTCCAGATGAAAAACCGCATCTCCGGCCACCTTCAACCACCACCGGACCACCGCGGACCGTCGTCGGCCGCCACCAGACCACCGACGGAATACCATCAGCTCCAGCCCTCTCTCTCTCTAACTTTTCTTAAAGTTCTTTCAAATGAGCTAGTGGAGTTGGAGTTGGAGTTGGGTATTCATAGCCCCTGTGGTCTCCGATCGCGCGTCGGTTTTTCGCTTAAACGAACCCGATAAAAAATAGCGGCGTTATTTTGCCCTAAAATAACTCGTTAAAATTTATTATTTTCCCTAGAGTCCGTGCGTCTCGTAAATATATATCTTTTCGGATTTAAATTAAATTTTAAGAAACCGATCGACTCGGGTGTTAACGCGTATAGACCCGAACTTGATCAAAAATTTGACATTATAACACCCAAATAAATCTTGCTATTATTTTTCGTTCATTAACGAGTTCCTTTCGTTAGAAAGTATTCTTCAACATAATAATACTATTATTATTATATGAACTCGTCGAACGTGGTGTTGACCTGAAAAAGTCACGGTTGTCACATTTTGAGCCTAATCCGATACAATTTAAAAAGTGGTTTTTAAAACATTGGTTCACACACAAGGATTATAATTGAAATACAAAAGATAAATAAAATAAGAAACTATTAACATTTAGTGTGTAACTACCTCAATGTCATCTTTGCTCATCCAACAACAAAGGGTAGTAATATGCATTCTATTCATTAAAATGGTATATAAATAACAAGGGAGAGGTTCATTACAGAATACTAAATTATTACGAAAATAAAAAGAACAAACTTAAATCGTTTAATTTCTTGATCTATGATTTATATTTTTAAAAATTTGTGTCTCATACATATAAATATGCATGTTTATATATATAAAAACTCATTAAACAATTTTTTGAATATGTTTTTATACATTTAAAAGTTTACCTACACATGTGTAGATTATGTGTAGGTAAAATAACCTATACATCCTACACATGAATTACGCATGTGTAGGTTGTTTAAATAAACGAAATTTATTCATATATTTTTTATAAATTTATTAAGAGATGAATAAATATTGCATTTCTATCATTTTCTTATATTTCAAATCTTTTTTAAGATTGAAAAATTGAATAATTTATTTTGTTCCCTATGTTCTCGCAATATTTAGTGTTCTGAATTGAACCCTCCCCGGAAGAACAATGCAGCAATCTCCACTATAAAATTTATTGATGTCTTACTTTGAGATTGGTGTTTTAGCAAGTTCATTAATCCATCCAATCTAAAACACAAAATAAAACAAAAAACTTTATACCAGAAAAAGAATCATACCACGTAAATTCTTTATGTTAAAACCCAGATTTTTTCACTTCCTTCAAACAAAAGTGGGACTTTTTTCAGTAGCAGTAGAATTTTTTGCAATGCCACTAAGGCCAATACCTCAATCATTATGAAAAAACATTATGCTTATAATGTCAAAAATCCACTCTAATGTAGACATGATGATGTAGTGATCGTCAAGTGCCATCACTATTCTCATTCATTACGTTACCAAGTTAGCATAAAAAAAAATCCTCTCCTTTTGTCTTTTTCCACTCCGTCTTTTTTTCGGTCTTATTCCTTGGTATGAAAATGATTTTTGTAATAATTTTATTCAACAATCGAATTCTGAATACACCCCTAAGCAGAAGGATAAAAGCTTCGTCTTGTATACTTCATTGGAACCTTTGATAATGCAACGGCTAATTTACTCTTCTTAGCCTTGCAATTTGACCCGTTACACAACCATGTTCAATCAGCGAATAACAATATAGAGACCTGCAATCTCACGTGCTAACACTGAAGTCCAACCTTCAAATTCATTATGCAATCTAATAACAGTTAAAAGTGATCAAGTCTTATGATACCTTCAAATCTAACATATATCACAGGCTTAGCAAAAGGATCAAATTGTCATGCTTGCAATACAGATAGTAAGTGGGCACTTGCCATTCTCCAAAAAATAAATAAAAACAATATTCAACAATTTCGGTTGAGGGCGCAATTTCAACCCATTTATGTGAAATTCGGTTTATAGGAATTACAACCCTTTAAACAAATTTCGTATTTTCAAGGGAAAAATGTTGGTGGGTTAACTCGACCCGTTCAAACCATCCTAAAACACTACCCAAACTGACATGTAATTAAACCTTACCTACCATGTGTTACTTGGCAGCCCTGCCCCACCAAATTAGCCATTTGGCCAAATTTTACCCATTAAACTCACCTGATAAAAGTCAAAGAGTGAAAACTGAAACCACCAAGTTGAAAAACAAACAAATTAGGTTATCAGGGCTCGCTCAACCTTTTTTAGGGCATATAGCGAAATGAAAATTCGAGGCCACTTCCTAATTTCATTATTAAAAACCCTCCCTCAAATTTCATAATCATTAGAAGAAAGCTTACATTTTGCATGTGTGTCATCCGAATGTGTATGATATATTTGTTGCTCCGGTGACAAAAGCCCGGAGTTCTTTTGGACCAGAATGTTGAACCCCATCAACCTGTAGCAGTTATCATGGTCATTTGGAGGCAAAAGGCCAAAAAGGTGTAATGGCCATGAATTGGCAGTGTAAGTCATGTAGTATATATTCTTTGTAACTTTTATAAAAACAAAAAAGTGCCAATTTTTTTTACATATATTCAAGATTCATATATGGAGTCAAAAACAAACATGTACTGTACTAAGTTATAAGTTGTATCACAGATCCAAAATGGGAGTTGAAAGTCAGTCCTAAATAAGATAGAGCCTTCAAATTTCTGTTCTTTTTAATATTTTGCTACCTTCTTGTTTGTGGTTATTAACCTTTTTTCTGAGTTATTTTCCCGTAGTCAACCATCTTGAATCAACTCAACCAATTTCAAATATTTTCACATGATCTGGATAATAACAAATCATAAAACCTAAATCCTATAACGGTTAACAACTTTTTAGAGAAACCTAAGATCCAGTTCGATAAAAAAAAATACCTGCATAATCATACCTGCTTATCGACTGCGAGCATTACGCAGCCACTGAACTCAGATCTGGATTTGTCGGAGGTTATCGACGCGTAAATCTCCTACATGAAGCCGGCGACGAAATCAGGAGAAGAGAGAGAGCGTTCCCTTCTCTCCCTGCTTTTAACACACAAGTCAGGAGAAAACACCATTATGCACTTGTACATTAATATTTAATTCATAATATCTACACTATCTAATAAATGGCTTTAGTCCAGTGGTATAAGGCAATGAAGATTCAACCTGCCCACGCAGGTTCGAATTCGAGCCGAACCGGGTTTTAGTCCGGAATGCGTTACGTTAGCGGGGTTTGGCCCGTGTAGCGGCGCAACTGCTGTCAAGTGGCAGCAGGCTCCATGATTTCCCGGTGAAAGCCTAGCCTCTCGTTCTAAACCCGCGGGCCCGGTTCAGACAACGTAGTGGTCAGGTTAAGGGGTAACGGGTCTCCGACTTGTCGGAGATGCGACTGCCACTTAAAAAATGAAAGTCGCCTTTCAAAAAAAATATTATCTAATAAATAAAGGTTTTTCTTGTCACATGTCGCCTCCATATTCACCCTCATCATTTTTTTTTCGCTTCTCTCTCCTATTAAATACATTTCCATCTTTTAATAATAATAATATATTTTAAAAAAATATTAATTATACTAATAAAATACATTTATTTAAATTATCATTTATCATAAAAAACTTTAAAATCTAATTATTTAACTTTTATTTTCAATCAAGTAGTAATAAAAGTCAAATTATATTAAATAATAATTAACGTATTTTCAAAACCCAATTATATATTAATTTTTACATATTTTAAATTTTTATTTTTTATCACTAGTATATGTAATACATTTTTACACCTATAAAAATATATATAAAAATTTTAGAATTTTATGTAAGATATTTTTCACCCCGTTTGTAATACACGAGGTCTAAGCTACTTAAAGGATAAAAAAGAAGTGAACAGATTTTGAGAATGTATGGACGGACTTAAATGTAATTTTAAATTAATATTAACAGTGTTTATAGTATCTTTCAATAATAGAATCATTTAAATTAAAGATTATATATTTTTAGATATTTGTTAAATAGACATTAATATAGAAAAAAAAACTAATGTCATATCTATACATAATAAATAATAACTAACTGATCGTATCACGTATCATAATTCTGTGAGTTCAAGATTCAAGATTTTATTTTCTTATTATTTTTTCTTCATTACTAATCTATACTAATAAATAAAGGTTTAAGATGAACAATTGTTACTTCCTCGTGCTTCCTCACATTGGTTTTTCCACCTATCTCTCCTAATAAATACGCATGTATCTTATTAAATATTAATGATTTTATAAATGTATTATTAAAGAAAAATACTAATTATATTAAATAAGAATATATAATAGGAAATCAAAATATAACTAATTAATTAAAGAAAAATACTAACTTGTTATATACACACATTTCCACTTGATATATTTTGAGACGCTTATATTAGTCTGACAAGTTAGGATGTATTTACAAATTTATAAGTTATATCGTTTTCAATATACAACCCGTGTAATACACGGGATTCTCACATAGTTTTTCAATAAAAAAGAGAATAGATTAAAGTATAAGTTGATTGAACAGTGCACTTTCAGTACTTTATAATTGAACCACCAAAGTTTAATAAATTGCAAAAAGCCCACGCCATCCATGACTCCTTTAGCCACATTACTTTCTACCTAATCCACGTATGTATGCTTTAGAAATTAGAGAAAAAAAATAGAGACTAAAGTCTCACTCTCTCGTTAAACTTAGAAAAAAAATTGTGCGTCTCTTTTTATTTAATTTTTTCTAACGTTTCGATATAATTTTTTTTACGATCAGCTCGACAACCATTGTGGATTATCGGTATCGGTCTCGGTATTCATTTTCATGGTTTTTAATGACCTGAACCTGTAATATATTATTTTTTGTCTTTTTTTCATGAAAAAAAGACCTCGGACTCTTTTTTTTATTATTTAGTTTTATGTTGTTTTTTTATTAACATTATTTTTAACGTTACGGCTATGTTTTCATTTAAATTTTATTGACAATCTTTAACATCCCAAAAACCCATAACCTAATGGTTCGGGTTAGTGGAATAACCTACTCTTTTCCTTTTGTCTCGGTTAGCAGCGGTTTCCATGTAAACTCGGGATTTCTACGAGAATAAGAGGACAGGTTAACCGTTTAACGTCTAGTTCGGGATCAGAGTGTACGATAAAGAAGCATAGGGGCCGGTTGAAAGTTCTTATGGTTTAAATAACAAGCTATGAGAAACCCTAGACCACTTTTGGCCTAGGTACGTGCGACGGTAGGAGGAAAAATTAGAGGGAAGGAGTCCGGCGAGAAAGGAAGCCGGTGACGGCCGGATACACGACGTTTTCGAGCAAGGACTCCATTCGTATCGAAGGTAATACTCATTGTATTTTGTTTACTCATTTCTTTTTCTGTGTACTTGAGAAACCCGATTAGGGTTTATGGGGTGGGGTTTACGGTGTTCTTCGGAAGAGATGGGAGCGGGGGTTCGGCCGGTGTGGCTGCGGGTGCTAGTAGTTGTCGATGACAGCATGTGATGGAGGCGCGTCGGGCTGTGGAGCTCAGGGCAATGCCCGGTGGTGGCCATAGGCGGTGTAGCAGTGAGGGGACGACGGAAAGCCGACAAGGAGGAGAGTGGTTGTGGCAGCGCGACGGCAACAGGTACACAGTGATTCGGCTATTGTGGTCTCGACTTTAGAAGAAATATCGCACGGTGGAAGTGTGAAGCTGCTGGAGAATGGTGCCCGACGTGGTGACAAACGGTTCATAATAGTAGCTGGCGTGCATGGGGGCGGCTGGAATAGGCTACGAGGATGGGGACGGCCGAGTAATGGCGTCCGACGGTGACGGGAGCTGCTGTGACAGTAGCCATGGTGGTGCTACGGCGGCGTATGACAACAGAGAAGATGGGTGATGCGTCCGGCTATAGATAACTAAGATAAAGGGGACGAAGGAGTGGAGTGATGTGTTAGGATTTACACATATTTTTGGCACAAAACTTCGCTCATTTCACGATCAATTATTGGTTATTTTCAACGTTTAGACACTTATTTGCTTCATTTCTAGTTTTGTAGGTTTTTTTGAAGCTAAGTGAACAAACAAGAGGATTCCAGGATCAAAATTGAAGTTTTAGGGTTTCTGTGATGGAGGCACGGTCGTGCCCCCTACTTGGCACGGCCGTGCCAAGCTTGCAAACCCTAGGCACGGTTGCGCCCATATCTTGCACGACCGTGCCAGGCCAAAATCCAAGGCACGACTGTGCCTTGACTCCCCATGGTCGCGTGTCACCCCGTGAGTCTGAAGAGTCGTACTTCCTCGATCAGTGGACCCAATAGAAGCTCTGGATCGGTCAACACTCTGTCACACAGTCGTGCCTCTGACCTAGACACGAACGCGCCAAAGCATGAGGCACGGTCGTGCCTCCCCTTTTCTTTTTAAGCAGAACTTGTTCTCTCATTCAGATATTCGACAACCAAAGAGAAAAACCCACTGTTCTAGCTCGTATCATCCTTGTTCCAGCCACATTTCAAGCTTCTTGGAGAGGATGCAGCATCAAGAGGATCACCATACATCAACAACAACATCTAGGCTTGGAGGAGTGGTTTGATTCTTGTTTTCATACCATGTTTCTCACTATTTTTCCCTGCTTATTTGTAATTCTTGTGCTCATGATGAGCTAAAACTCTTGTTCACTTTGGTTTAGATGAAGTTTAGATACATTTGACAACATTTATAGATTATTGGCAAATATTGTGTTAATGTTATGACAACCGTATGATTATTCTTCAATGAAATTATTTATTCAAGTATTTTGAGTTGTTTACAAGACTTGTATATGTGTATGCCATATTATGTTGGAAAACTTGTGGTTTATGTTTATATTCATGGATTGGTGTATGTATTTATGCTAGTTTATGGCATTTGACTAGGAATGGTGAATGAAGTTTTGTTTATGAATCATTATATTTGTATGTGTATCCTTATGCTTATGTTTGGAAAGACAAAGTGTTTGCTATGATGTTTCATGCTTAGTTTTATGTTTATCTAGGAATTGTTGACACATTCTTCTAATTTATATAATCTTTGTATGAACATTGTATGTTGAAGAAATGCATGTTGTCTAATTTAATCAACTGAGGTGGGTAGTGTGTTGTTCATATTATCTTTCCAACTGGTTGTTGGATTAGTGTACCTTAATCGAAAGCTAGTTCAATCTTTATAAACATTGACATGATTGTTAAACATGTGAGCTTCATTGTATGACTTTAGGTGGTTGGTTTGTGTAAGTCATGCTAGTTTTTCGAATGGTCATTTGATTAGATATCTTTGACGAGAATTTGGTCAATTTATGTTTTGTGTATTTGCCATGTTTCTATGAGTGTATTGAATGTATTCTAGATGGATTAAATACCGAAGTGATATTTTCTCCTTGAATGTTTGATTTGTGATCTTAGCTTAGTTTTATATATTTGCATGCTAGCTAATTAAAACAAACTCTTCAAAACATCTTTTTACCATCACTTGATTGAATCTTGGTTCCGGTTTATTATCGCATCCCACCGTGTCCACGGATTGAACCGTTGATATATTGCTATTCGACGGGTACACTTGCCCGACATGTGTGTGATTAGTCTTTGGTGAAAACCCATTTTAAAACTCAAATTGTGTGAAAAGTACTTATAATATATATATATATATATAGTTTACACACATCATGGAGCATGGTGGAGTGTGGTGGTGGTACACGGTCGTGTGTGGTGGTGTATGACGGGAGAGATTGAGGACGTGAGGGTGCCTGGTTTAGATTCCATAGGTAACAGGTTTTCATGAATGTAAGGAAACCAGACTTGGGTTCGTTCACTAAATGAGGTTAGGAATTCTTGACGCATGTACACGCATGCATGGGGACCCGGCTCGGATATACGAACTCTAAACAGGTAACGAACGATCCGGTATGGAGTTGACCTGAAACTAGGATTTCATGGGATGGATTGAAAAGTACATGGGACGAGTGTCGGGGTTTTATTATATTGTTATACGTTATTCAACGTATGTTTTGAGCGTACCCTGATCGTGTGATCTTACGTTTGAACAAGTTCAAATTCAAGCTAGTGATTGGAGTGCGTAGCAGAGTCAGAGATTCAGAGTAACCGGTGAGTTTCTAATCCCCTATTTTAAATGTTTTATCAATTTTGGGGCTATCGTACATACTGTCAAGAGTAGTTATAATATTTAGTCGTGTTAAAGGTTTCGGGTTCTAACCCGATGTGTTTTGAGCATAAAATGATTATTAAGGAGTCGTAGGGTCTATGGTGCGTTCATAGAAATATGTGAGTTAAAGGTATGAGTTATTAATATGTGACGTGATAGGGGTGGATCGGGGAGGATCGGGCTTTAAGCAAAATGTTTATGATTTCATGTGGAGTGTATGATTGTTCTAGTGTCATGTGTGAGGGACAGGTGTAGTTAACACGTCATGTATATGATGTATGATATTATGTGCTTTATAATTATGTGACGTGTTTGCATCGTTGTCTATATGACATGGCAAACGGGAATCATGAAGGATGGGGTCCTTTGGGAAGTCACCAACGGTGACATTTATTTAACAGGTTAATGATGAGCTCGGGGTGTGTTGAACGCACTGACAAGGGTAACCCTGATGAGGGTGCAGTGACGAGGTATGTGTTTACGAGTATATTTATGTGGTGTTGAATTGCATGCAAACGTAGAGTTATAATTATTATGCCTGTGATGATATTAATGTGGCAATGTTAATGTGATGTGTGGGTAATATTATTGTGGTACGTAGAGTTAGATTGACCGTTATATCAATACGGTGACGTAACGTCTGTGGATGTCGTGTACGTTAATTGTGACAGCCTTGGTTAGGGCTGAGTATGCAGATGTGTAGGGTTTTGTTGTGTTAGTCAAGCGTCGATTTAATACGCTTTATAGAGTATGAGTGACTAGGGTAGTAGGTTCGACTTATGTCGACATGACTGGAGAAATATTATTGTTATTATTGTGGGACGAGTCTTGGGTAATGAACAGGTATGGGATACCGTGTGATACCAGTGTTATCTATATGTAACGATTCGGGTAAACTAATCTATAAGGACTGTGGGTCATGAGTAAGATTTAAATAACCTTTATGACGAGTTGACTTTTAATTATAATAAACTATTAGAACTCACTCAGCGTAGCTGACTTTGTGTGTGCGACAGATTGTTTGCAGGTGAGCGTTGCGTTGTCATATCTTGGCTTGGGAGCGGTGTTACTCGGATTGGTGTGCATGCATTCGTGAGGTAATTTAATATCATTAAATAACAACAAAAGAATTTATAAAGACTTCTGATGTAATTGAATTAATAATAGATGCTATTTAAATGAGATTGACCCATTATGAGAACCAACTGTACGATGTCTAGGTTGGGGTCTTACAAGTTGGAATCAGAGTCGTGGTTTAAGAAAAAATAGGTGTTTTTATAAAATTAAATACCATAACTTAAACTGAGAATGGGACAACGGTGAAACGAATGCCACCACGAGTAACCGCGAGCCAAGAGGTACGTCTTTCGAGTTAAGCAGTAGTTATTAATTATATTTGTGTAGAGTTACACTAGGTAAAGAGATTGGCGTGAGTAAGTGATTTATGGTTCCGTGTGGGAACATGATGTGTATTATGTGTTGTAGTAGTAGGTAGAACTACGTAAAGTGTGTGGTGTGACTTGGTGAAACCATGTTTTGTGAGTTAAGTAATGTAGAGTAACATTAATTGCGTTATGTGACATAGCTTGGTGTGTTAGCATAGTTTAATGAAGTTGTGTGTAACTACATGTGGTGTGCAATTGTGACTATTATGATGATATGCTAGATTATTGTGTGATGATATGTGAGTGATGTGGGATGCATGTGCATCCGGCGTGTGGGAAAGATAGAAAGCTAGTGTGAATATGATGGGAAAGGTTTAGAGTACGAGCAGTAATATGGACCACCAAATTGCATTTGATCACTGTAATTTGGCAGTCTATGATTACTCTCATATTATGAATTTGTGTCCATAGCAATCACTCCAACGTTCTATCTTGTACAGATACTAATGGCTAAGACAAAGCGGACTAGATCGGTCAGGCGAGGAGCTCTGGCTAGGATGGGAGCAGACCGCCAGGGTGAACCAACGGTTGTTGTTGATAAAACGGTCAGTGATACGAGAGTAGTGTTGGCGCTTCCTCCGCCAAGAATAGCTAGGACTGAGGAAGGTGGCGTTCCACATGGGGCTATGACCAAAACTATCGGATGGAGGAGGCGAACGGTGTCGGCGGTACGCGATTTACCTCTAGGATATGGGCCTGCATGGCTGAAGGATCAACCACGTGTGACAATTAAGAGAGCGTTATTTCAAGAGGAACCGGTGAATGATTCGGGAATTGACAAGGAAGGACCAGAGGAGGATGCAACAGATACACCTGAGGAGTAACAAATTTGCGAGACGGTTTGAGATAATTGATTTTTGAATGATCGATAGTAGCGACAATTGTCACGAGATATTGCGTGATGACTTAACGTTTTGACTGCTTAGATGCTTATGTGGTGCGGTGTTTGATTTGAATGTGGATTATTTGGTTTTGATACTGACTTTTGCTTTGTCGTGATGTGATTTAGACGTGGTTAAAAAAAATAATTGTGTTCATGAATGTGTTGTATGGTGCTTGCGATAGGAAGCTATACGCAGTGTGGTGTAATTTGATTTTGCATGGTGTGACTTCATACCAAAGGTAAATGCTGATGTGATTGATTAGATATTGTGAGTAGACTTGTGTAGATATGAATCATGAAATTCTTTGTGTTAACGAACGTGTGGTAGTGTCATCTATGAGTTAAGGTCTAGGTGCGGGTGTGAAGTATAAGGGGTGCGTTGCACCTTGTGTAAATGTTCAGGACGAGGTCCTGTGGGAATATAGAATTTTGAATACCATGTATATGAATGTGTAACGTGTTGTATTGTGTCTAGACTAAGTAGCATGTCATCTTGAGACATTGGTACGACCCGTATGGGTACGACTGTGTGAATTCTGTGTGAGTATGCGATGACGTGTGGTAGGAGCTACCGTTATAATGAATAGAAGGTAGAGTTCAAGAGTTTGTGTGTTTGTAAATGGTGAGGTCTTATTATATACATGCAAATTTACTCATGTCTAGTTGATTATGTGCACTTTGTGTGAACTAGAAGGTGGGGTTATTAGTACTCATGTAGAACATGGTATGTTCTGTAGTTATGTTGTGTCTGTGTGTCCTTGTAGTACACGCTAGGTCGTGCATATGACAGGTGGCGGGATGCTCAGACATAGTGTTTCTATCGTGAAGGCCCCTCAAGGTTGATACATCGAGGTGATACGAGGAAATTTGACGTCATTCGAAACGATTGGCGAGGTGCTCTTACGAGATACCTATACTTATATCTCGGGAATGCGGAACACAAAACTAAAGGGTGCGGTGATGAGAAGCTGATAAGGAATGCGCTACGTGGACGCTTGGTCGGAAACAATTATGACGTGATCAAGATGACGACACTGAAGATTCCAGCACGAGGGAGATGGGGTGACGGAAAGTCCCCATGAAACATGCTCCATATAGAGAGTTATGTCAAGGAGGGATACGAGAGGAGTGGAACGAAGGAAGGATAAGTGCAGGAGTTCAATTGAGATTTGGAGAAAGAAATGCCTACGCTAGTATGCATACGACTGAGTTAGAAGGAGCAAGCTCATGCGGAGCATCAAAAGAGATAACGTGGAAATTTTATATCAATCATGATCATATTGTTCAAAACCTTAAATCATCAGAGGACGGTGATCGAAGCACTAACAACAAGCGGCGAATGCTCACCGATAAGATGTGACGAACGCAAGGTAATGTAGTAAAGATGTATTGTAATGGGGAGACGCTAGAAGAGATCAGTAAAGTTTTGCATGAGTTCTTGGTGATAATTTGAGAGCAAGAGATGTATCACATCTGTGGGTAAGATAGTGGTATCTGAGTTTTAGGGAATCATCGTTGGGTGGCGATTAGAGTACGGGATGACGAGGGTGACGAACGATTCTGATTATGAAAGGCAAGGAGCCTTATTTGAGAATAACCATCGGAATAACGAGATCATTAGGAATACGCAAGAAAGAAGATATAAGTGCGGTGAGTGGATCGGGATTAGGGATAAGTAAGCAGTTAATTGACGATGTGGTACCGTCTGGGCAAAATTTGAAAGGACATGTGACGAAGGAGTATCTAGGTGAGAACCACAAGTCCCAAAGTTAAGAGCAGGCAATGGAGAAGACTTCTTCGAACACCAAGGTTGTTGGTCATATTGAAAAGTAATAACCAGGATGAGGTGTGTACGAAAAAGGACGGGTAGCACCTAAGGATGTTGTGTGCGGGTAAAACTGAAAAGTATGAGTTGTGTTGGTTTGTGCCAACGCATGATTCGAGGACGAATCCTATTTTAAGGGGGATAGACTTGTAACATCCCAAAAACCCATAACCTAATGGTTCGGGTTAGTGTATTAACCTACTCTTTTCCTCTTGTCTCGGTTTGCAGCGGTTTCCATGTAAACTCGGGATTTCTATGAGAATAAGAGGACAGGTTAACCGTTTAACGTCTAGTTCGGGATCAGAGTGTACGAGAAAGAAGCATAGGTGCCCGGTTGAAAGTTCTTATGGTTTAAATACCATGCTATGAGAAACCCTATGCCACTTTTGGCCTAGGTACGTGCGACGGTAGGAGGAAAAAGCAGAGGGAAGGAGGTCCGGCGAGAAGGGAAGCCGGTGACGGCTGGATACACGAATTTTTCGAGCAAGGACTCCATTCGTATCGAAGGTAATACTCATTGTATTTTTTTTACTCGTTTCTTTTCCTGTGTACTTGAGAAACCCAATTAGGGTTTATGGGGCGGGGTTTAAGGTTTACTTCGGAAGAGATGGGAGCGGGGTTCGACCGGTGTGGCTGCGGGTGCTAGTGGTTGTCGATGACGGCATGTGATGGAGGCGCGTCGGGCTGTGGAGCTCACGGCAATGCCCGGTGGTGGCCATAGGTGGTGTAGCAGTGAGGGGACGACGGAAAGCCGACAAGGATGAGAGTGGCTGTGGCGACGCGGCGGCAGCAGGTACAGAGTGATTCGGCGAATGTGGTCTCGGCTTGAGAAGCAATATCGCACGGTGGAAGTGTGAAGCTGCTGGAGAATGGTGCCCGACGTGGTGACAATCGGTTCACAATAGTAGCTAGCATGCATGGGGGCGGCTGGAATAGGCTACGGCAAGGATGGCGACGGCCGAGAGATGGCGTGCGACGGTGGCGGGAGCTGCTGTGACAGTAGCCATGGTGGTGTACGGCGGCGTACGATGACAGAGAAGATGGGTGATGCGTCCGGCTATAGATAAACAAGATAAAGGGGAAGAAGGAGTGGAGCATGGTGGAGTGCGGTGGTGGTACACGGTCGTGCGTGGTGGTGTATGACGGGAGAGATTGAGGATGCGAAAGTGCCTCATGTGGCTTCCATCGGTAATGGGTTTGCATGCATGTAAGTAAACCCGACTTAGGTTCGTGCACTAAGTGAGGTTAGGACTTCTTGACGCATGTGCATGCATGGGAACCCAGCTCGGATATACGAACTCTAAACGGGTAACGAACGATCCAGTATGAATGTGACTTGAAACTGGGATTTCATGGGATGGATTGACAAGTAAATGGGACGAGTGTCGTGGTTTTATTATATTGTTATACATTATTCAACGTATGCTTTGAGCGTACCCTGATCATATGATCGTACGTTTGAACAAGTTCAGATTCGAGCTAGTGATTGGAGTGCGTAGCAGAGTCAGAGATTCAGGGTAACCGGTGAGTTTCTAATCCCCTATTTTTAATGTTTTATCAGTTTTAGGGCTATCGTACATACTGTCAAGAGTAGTTATAATATTTAGTCGTGCTAAAGGTTTCGGGTTCTAACCCGATGTGTTTTTGAGCATAAAATGATTATTAAGGAGTCGTAGGGTCTGTTGAGCGTTCATAGAAATATGTGAGTTAAAGGTATGAGTTATTAATATGTGACGTGATAGGGGTGGATCGGGGAGAGTCGGGCTTTACGCAAAATGTTTATGATTTCATGTGGAGTGTATGATTGTTCTAGTGTCATGTGTGAGGGACAGGTGTAGTTAACAAGTCATGTATATGATGTATGATATTATGTGCTTTATAATTGTGTGACGTGGTTGCATCTTTGTCTATATGACAAGGCAAACGGGAATCGTGAAGGATGAGGTCCTTTGGGAAGTCACCAACGGTGACATTTATTTAACAGGTTAATGATGAGCTCGGTGTGTGTTGAACGCCCTGACAAGGGTAACCCTGATGAGGGTGCAGTGACGAGGTATGTGTTTACGAGTATATTTATGTGGTGTTGAATTGCATGCAAACGTAGAGTTATAATTATTATGCCTGTGATAATATTGATGTGATGATATTAATGTGGCGATGTTAATGTGATGTGTGGGTAATATTATTGTGATACGTAGAGTTAGATTGACCGTTATATCAATACGGTGACGTAACGTCTGTGGATGTCGTGTACGTTAATTGTGACAGCCTTGGTTAGGGCTAGTATGCAGATGTGTAGGGTTTTGTTGTGTTAGTCAAGCGTCGAGTTAATACGCGTTATAGAGTATGTGTGACTAGGGTAGTAGGTTCGACTTATGTCAACATGACTGGAGAAATATTATTGTTATTATTGTGGGACGAGTCTTGGGTAATGAACAGGTATGGGATACCGTGTGATACCGATGTTATCTATTTGTAACGATTCAGGTAAACTAATCTATAAGGACCATGGGTCATGAATAAGCTTTAAATAACCTTTATTACGAGTTGGCTTTTAATTAAACTAAACTATTAGAACTCACTCAGCTTAGCTGACTTTGTGTGTGTGACAAGTTATTTTGCAGGTAAGCGTTGCGTTGACATATCTTGGCTTGGGAGCGGTGTTACTCGAATTGGTGTGCAGACATTCAGGAGGTAATTTAATATCATTAAATAACAACAAAAAGAATTTAGAAAGACTTCCGATTTAATTGAATTAATAATAAATGCTCTTTAAATGAGATTGACCCGTTATGAGAACCAACTATAGGATGTCCGGGTTGGAGTCTTACATAATCGACTCGACAACCGACGCGAAGCAAGGGTAACCAACTAGTTAAAGTTGAGCTAAAAAGTGTTCTTACAAAAAAATCACAAAATAAAATATTTATGCATTTTATAAAATATAAAATATTACCATACATAAAATCATATTTAACTTAATTAATATACTTTAAAAAAATTTGATATTTATCTCACACGTATCATATCTTCATACGTATCCATACCGGAGAAGTATGAAAGTTTTTTGTTTCCAAAATTTATTTTTAGTTTATTTTTTTCCATTACATATTCTCTTTATTAATTCGTAAATTTTCATTACTATTTAATATTTTTTAGATTTTAATAAAGCCTACGCGTTGTGACGACGTTGAACCAAACATTAACAAAAATAAGTATGTCGATTCCTCACGGTCCACATGTTGTGACTCGCCTCGCGCTTTGTGACGTAAAAAATGGCTCAGTTGTCATGCATTCATGTTATGTCGACATTTGTTAAATTCATGAAAACAATTAGATTAAAGTAAAAAAAAACAAAACATTTACACGTTGTGACTTATTAAACCGCAAAATCAATCAACGTCTTTGAAACTTTGTAAAAAAAATATCAAAAACATTACGTGAAGTCACGCATTGCAGTTAAAGAATCTATATCTATATATATATACTATCTAATAAATAAAGGTTTTTCTTGCCACATGTCGTCTCCATATTCACCCTCACTCGTCTCTCTCTCCTATTAAATACATTTACATCTTTTAATAATAACAATATATTTAAAAAATACTAATTATACTAATAAAATACATTTATTTAAATTATCTTTTATCATAAAAAACTTTGAAATCTAATTATTTAACTTTTATTTTCAATCAAGTAGTAATGAAAGTCACATTATATTAAATGGTAATTAACGTATTTTCAAAACCTAATTATATATTAATTTTTACATATTTTAAATTTTGTTTTTTATCCTTAGTATATGTAATACATTTTTACACCTGTAAAAAATATATATAAAGATTTTAGAATTTTATGTATGATATTTTTCACCCGTGTGTAATACACGGGGTCTAAGCTAGTTGACAATATTTAAGACTTTATACAAAAAACAACCGCTTTATACTCACACGTTGCAGCGATGGCGTAAACTCGTGACAGAAAAACCAAAGTTTAAACGTTAAAACACGCGCGTTGAGGTGGAGCTGTAGAATGACATTAACGTGGGTAAGGGCTCGTTTGCAAACTTAGTTACGCGCGTTGTTATAGTGACACTAACGTGCCTAAGTTATGAATTTGAGGTGATCATTTTTGAAGATTAAACCATAGATTAAAAAAAAATTCTTATGCCTATAATTTTAAAAAAAAGTAATAAAACTAAAAAACATAACAAATCTAAAAAGGAAAAAAGAAACACAAAAAAATAGTTGTTGTAAGAATTGTACCTACGAGCAACACGTAAAAGACACCAAAGCTTTAACCACCCCACCAAAGGCACCATTTGATAATAATTTGGAAAAGGAAATATAAAACATAGAACAATGGTTTTGTTGGTGGCCTCACCGAGATTGCCTTTTTAAGGTTAAGTAACTGTTTTTTAGTTATATATTTTAGAAAATAGGTCGTTCCCACCCGGGCGTTACGGCGGGAATCAACCAACTTGTTTTCATATGGCGTGGAGGGGATGCTATTCTTGAGTAGATGTAGTTTTATTTGAAATTCATATATGTATAGGAGCATCCAATTTCATTGGGGTTTTTGCATCCATTTTAACATACAAAAAGCCACCTGCTTAGAGCGTTCGTATCAGGTTTTTATCTTTATCTTTATAATTTAAGTAAAAATCATTATTTCATAAAAAATTTGTTTATTTTTTAAAAAATTCTCAAATCTCATTCCTTATCCTTATAATTTTAAAGAAATGGCTAAAGAATTAGTATATTTAAGACTATGTTATATACCCATGTATTACATGGGGTTGTAAAATAGAAAAATGAAAGTACAATAATGTGTAAAATAAGAAATAAAATTCTTTGTTTTTTTAATTAAGTAATAAATATAATTCAAATTTCATATTATCTTTTTTGAAAAATAAAAACATTAATATATTTAAATTTCAAAATTCAAACTTATTTAAATTAGGGAAAATTGTAAGATTTTGGTGAGAAAAAATATGGTGATAACATGTGGCATTCTTTAGAATCATTTATTAAAATAAGGATTCTAGTGTTTATTTCCTTATAATTAAGGATAAAAATAAGGTTTACAAAACCTGATGCAAGACCCTTTTTACTTATATCTTATTTTTTTTCTCTTATAATTTAAGGATACGATATATATACCAATCCTAATGTAAATGGTATTAATAAAATAAAGTTACTAATTTATGGAGGAGTAAAAGGTAGAAGAAGCAACCAAAATATAACTTTTATATTCCTTAATAATGCCATCACCTGAGAACCATTTGTGTTCACTTCAAAATACCAAAAGGAGAAGCTCATGTGAGTAATATTCCTGTACATGAAATTGATGAGATTAGATTTTCTATGTTCTAATGTCGGATAGAGGTAAATTGATTATTTTAACATAGAAGGTTTAAAATTAAAGTGAAAAATTAAAAAATATATATATATATATGTAAAATTGTAAAAAAAAACTGTAATAAATTATCATATCTAAACAATGGACTATGCTCAGGATTCATGAACTAAAGTCACAAAACTATATTTACTACTACTACTACCTATTAATGCAATAGCCAAAACATGGAGCATTATAACGTAACTTTCATATATGTTCTTCTACCTTGTTAATCAACTACAAATTTCTAATTTAATAAATCACATATTTAACAAATATCAAACAAAATTCATACAACAATCATCAGATATACAAATAGGAAGAACAATTGAGCTATTATAATTAGGGTAACGATTCAACAAATTTAACATGAAAGAAAATGTTATCGAAACAACACATTCTAAACAGATGAATTACATTAAAACAAAATTAACTGGTTGTGTGTTACCTGAAAGATTACACCGCATTAGTTTCTTCAAGCGAACGTCCTCGATTCTCTGCTACTTCTTGACGCGAATATGTAAGACAAGACAAAGAAAATAAAATAAACATCCATCTCTCCCTCAGCTACTTCTGATGAACTATTCTTTTAACAACTTACCTAGCCTACTCTGTTTACCTTTCTTTTTCTCTACAATCAACTTTTCATTTTATTCCAAAGAAAATTACTTACTTGCTCTCTGATGCATGTATTCTATTCATAAATAAACTTTGTTATTTTTCTCTCATCATATATGAACTTCACTTGAAATTAGTTTAAATTCAGTGTACAAACAAAGAATTTTACCTGAACTAAATCAAATATTCCATAGATAGTTGAAGTTGTTGAAAGTTGGGTAACCTGTAAAGAGCAAACGACATTAAAAATAAATTGAAATGATCTTAAAAAACAAGTGAAACTTAAAACCTATTAAACATGTACTTTAAACATCTAAGTTGCAATATGGAATGCATTTTTAATTTAAGAGACATAAATATCAGTAGAAATTGTTGATAAGTCCAACATAGTTATCTCACTTACAACTTTACAAGTATTTAAAACAAAGCTAAAATTTTGATTTTCAAATAAAATCTATTATGTTCATATGGAAGACCCGAGAAAACCAAACAATGACTACGCGATATAAAAGTAGCAAGTGGATGGAACTGTAGAGGTGTGGTTTAGTAAGAAGCCTTAAGGAAAAAAAAACTAATAATAACAATGGCTAAGAAACATATTCTTTGACTTTGGCTGCAATAGAAAAACACTTTTGCCGCTGACTGAAACACAGGAAGCTGCCACTCGGGTCAACCCGACCCGTTTCGACCTATACTGAAGCAACCCATACAGTAAAAGGAATTATTTTATTTACCTTTTTATTTGACTATAATCTTTTTTAGGGTTGGGTTATTATAAAAAGGGATTTTAAAATAAGAAGGGTAAGAAGTATTTAGGCCCATTGGATTAGGTTGTTTAATCTGATCTATGGTTACTTTTTACACGGTGGCAATTTTGTAAATAAGTGGAACTTTTACGACACAAAGGAACACGCAAGAGGGTATATCAGTACTTTTTGCGTACCAACCCTTCTCACCCTTGTTACGCAAAGCAATCCAACAGGCGAATTAGCGAAATCGGAAGAAATTCAGGCGAATCGGACATGTGAATCAGACGAAATTAACGAAATCGAAAACTAATCGCAAACCAATCCAACAGGCGCAATCGAAAAATGAAGAAGGACGCTTCAAGTATCGTAAAATGCCTTCTGTATAACACTTATTTTTTGTTTTTGAAAAAACTAGGGTTTGTGGATGATTGTGTATTATCATTGTTTATCATGATTTTGTTCTATCCATGTGTATTACAGATATTGAGCATAAAACACTGTGATGTTATATACATTGTGTATTACACATATGATCAAATGTGTATTACACAATCAATGTGATGATGGAATTTTCAGATTACGGTTAAGAGTTATAAACCTTCAATTTGTATTACACAGTCAATATATCTCAGTTGTCTATCATGATTGTGTAATACACTACAATCAATGTGTAATAGTATCAGTGTGTATTACACATTGATTGTAGTGTATTACACACAATCATTTTGTATTACACAGTCAATATATCCAAGTTGTCTATCATGATTGTGTAATACACTACAATCAATGTGTTGTATTACACATTGATTGTAGTGTACTACACACAATCATTTTGTATTACACAATAAATGTGTATTACACAGTCAATATATCTCAGTTGTCTATCATGATTGTGTAATACACTACAATCAATGTGTAATAGTATCAATGTGTATTACACATTGATTGTAGTGTATTATAAACAATCATTTTGTATTACACAATAAATGTGTATTACACATTGACTGTGTAATACACATTTATTGTGTAATACAAAATAATTGTTTGTAATACACTACAATCAATGATTATTGTGTAATACACATTGATTGTGTAATCCTTGTGTATTTACACATTGATTGTGTATTATACACAATAAATGTGTATTACACAGTCAATGTGTAATACACAATCAATGTGTATAATACACAATCAATGTGTAAATACACAAGGATTACACAATAAATGTGTATTACACATTGACTGTGTAATAAACAATCAATGTGTAATACACAAATTACGGTTGTCTATCAATAAATGTGTAATAGTATCAATGTATATTACACATTGATTATAATCCTTGTGTATTTACACATTGATTGTGTAAATACACAATGATTACACAATCAATGTGTAAATACACAATGATTACACAACAAATGTGTATTACACATTGACTGTGTAATAAACAATCAATGTGTAATACACAATCAATGTGTGTAATACACAATCAATGTGTAATACACATTAAGAATAATACACAATCATTTTTGTGTTACACAATAAATGTGTATTACACAGTCAATATATCCCAGTTGTCTATCATGATTGTGTAATACACTACAATCAATTTGTAATAGTATCAATGTGTATTACACATTGATTGTAGTGTATTACACACAATCATTTTGTATTACACAATAAATGTGTATTACACAGTCAGTATATCCAAGTTGTCTATCATGATTGTGTAATACACTACAATCAATGTGTAATAGTATCAATGTGTATTACACATTGATTGTAGTGTATTACAAACAATCATTTTGTATTACACAATAAATGTGTATTACACAGTCAATATATCCCAGTTGTCTATCATGATTGTGTAATACACTACAATCAATGTGTAGTAGTATCAATGTGTATCACAATTAATGTGTTAAATATACAATGTATATTACATCATTGTGTATTATACACATTATGTTTAATATGTATTACACAATCATTCAGATGATTGTGTAATACAAAATGATCAAATACAATGTGTATTATACACAATGTATATAACTTAATTGTTTATTACAATATGATCAGAATACATTATGTTTAAATAATAACATTTTTTTATAGGTACAACACGAAAAAGACAAAGTGAAAGAATAAAAATGAAATGTTTCAGCAGATTTACTAATGATGAGTCAGACCCAATTATCATTGAAAATGAAGAAACTGACAGTGAATGTTAGTGTACAAAAATATTACTTTATTAACTTTCATTTTATTAGTGTGTAACAAGTAATATATTTCTTTGAATTGTAGGTGAAAAGAATCATTCTAAAGGAAAAAAACAACATAAAGATAAAATGAATAAAGAAGCAGGTGAGGAGGATGACATGCTAATAAAAAATCTGTCTAAAGGAAAAAAGCAAAAAGTTGTAGAAAAGGAAGACGATGGTAAGAGGAGTGGGAAGAAGATAGAAACATCTAAAAAGGGAAAAGGAAAAGAGGTGGAAGAAGCTATTGTTGATTCTGGAAAGAAAAGAAAAGAACAAGAACAAGGTCACGGTGAAGGAAAAATAACAAGTTGCAAGAAAAGGAAGACTTCTACATCAGAAACAATTCAACAGCATATTCCTTTTACTGGCAAGAAGCTATTATTGAGATGTGCACCAGGAAACCTCATCAATCTCCTTCATAACTTAACAAAATCTCAGAGAAAGGTTGTTGAAGAAATCGGTTTTGGAAAAACCTTGTTACTAAAGTTGCATATGATACCAACTTCCTTGGGATATTGGCTGCTACAAAATTATGATCCATCAACAGACATTTTGAATGATGGAGCTAATGAGTATAAATTAACAACTTCTTTGATCAATGAAATATTTGGAATACCAAATGGTGAAACAAAAGTTACTCAAATGAGTAAACCAAAAACATATGATCCAGTGGTCAAAGAATGGAGAAGTCAGTTTGATGATGAGATGCAAAAGAAGCAAAAGAAAATTTATGTTAGTGACTTGGTTGACTATTTGAAGAAAACAGATGACTCAGGAAGAATGTTCAAGCTCAATTTCATGGTTGTATTAATGTCTATAATTGGTGAAACAATGAAGAGTAACACAGTCAACTTGCGATTTCTGACATCGCTCAAAACAAACACAGATTTTAAAGAGCTGGACTGGTGTGAATATGTTCTGGAATGTCTCAGAAGAACAAGAAAAGGATGGAAAGGAAAAGAAGGAGAAATTTTTACTGGACCAATCATCTTACTTGTGGTAAATACATTAAACCTTACATAGATAATACATAAAAACAATGAACATTATTGTGTAATACACAATGATGTGTGTAATACACAATCAATGTGTAATACACATTAATTGTGTAATCCTTGTGTATTTACACATTGATTGTGTATTATACACATTGATTGTGTATTACACAGTCAATTGTGTATTACACAATCAATGTGTATAATACACAATCAATGTGTAAATACACAAGGATTACACAATGATGTGTGTATTACACATTCAATGTGTAATACACAATCAATGTGTAATACACTACAATCAATGTGTATTACAGAATCAATGTGTAATACCCATTGATTGTGTAATCCTTGTGTATTTACAAATTTAGTGTGTATTTACACAATCATTGTATATTACACAGTCAATGTGTAATACACAATCAATGTGTATTATCCACATTTTTTAATATACAATGATAATAGAAATTTTTACTGGACCAACATGTTACTTGTGGTAAATACATTAAACCTTACATAATAGATAATACATAAAAACAATGAACATTATTGTGTAATACACAATGATGTGTGTAATACACAATCAATGTGTAATACATAATCAATGTGTAATACACATTAATTGTGTCATCCTTGTGTATTTACACATTGATTGTGTATTATACACATTGATTGTGTATTACACAGTCAATTGTGTATTACACAGTCAATTGTGTATTACACAATCAATGTGTATAATGCACAATCAATGTGTAAATACACAAGGATTACACAATGATGTGTGTATTACACAATCAATGTGTAATACACATTCAATAATAGTACATTGTGTATTATTATATCTTTGTGTATCATGATTGTGTAATAATATTATGTATTATAATTTTTACATATTCTGAATTTCTATTATGTAACATCCCGAGTTTTAGAGCACGAGAGAATTCACGAGGAATTAAAACTTAAATAAAAAGAAAGGAATCGGGCTTGGGGCGGGGTGTATGGGCCGAAAGGGGCAAGGGTCGGGCCCTTATAAGTCTCAAGACCAGCCCCAAACCCTCATTTGCAACACCATTTTCGTTTCTAGAGAGAGAAGGTGAGAGAGAGTCTAGAGAGAGAAAGTCCCGGTTTTCGGATTAGAGCTTCAAGGATCGTTAGCAAGAGTCTCGCGAGTGTTTAGCAACGAAAAGGAAGTGATTACAGGTAACCGATTCTCCTAGATCTGAGTTTTAGTTCATTTTTGGGTTTTTCGGGTTTTGGGTGAAACGGGAACGTTTTTACAGATGAAACTGAAAGAAAAGCATAGATTTGAGTTCTTAAACGAAAAACAAACGTTTTGAATGTAAAAAGTCCGGATCTTGACCAGGTCGGACCTGCATTGCGAAAGTTAGGGTTTTTCACGGGGAAGATAGCTGAGTTCTGCAGGTATCGAAACTAGAAGTTTCGAGCGGCCTGCAGGTATCGAAACTAGAAGTTTCGAGCGGCCTGCAGGTATCGAAACTAGAAGTTTCGAGCGGCCTGCAGGTATCGAAACTAGAAGTTTCGAGCGGCCTGCAGGTATCGAAACTAGAAGTTTCGATGGGCCTGCACCTGTCGAAACTAAGTAGTTTCGATAGGTCTGCATCAGTAAGTGAAGTCAGTGTATTCACCTGTAACAGAACGAGTAAACCGTTAGAGTCGGGATTAGGTCTGATATGTGTCAACTGTTATGATTGTTCAGATTGAGTGAGATCCAGTAGACCATTCCAGCTAAGATAAGAGGTGAGTTCTAATCCCCTTTTTGCCTTCTTTAGGGGTGGTGTGCATACTTAGTGTAAAGTGTTTATTATATTTTATATATTATAAACTGAAGAGAAAAGCTATGTTTTAGTGAAAGGTTTAAAAGAGGCAAAAGTATGTTCTTCAGTAAAATAAGATATATCATTTGGCAAGCGTTTACTATATTTTCATATACATAAACAAAGGCATGATATATATGATAAGCTATGTTTCAGAAAGTAAGATGTATTTTATGATAAGCTATGTTTCAGTAAAAGCAAAGATATATCATTTGGCAAGCGTTTACTATATTTTTATATACATAAACAAAGGCATGATATATGTTAAGTTATGAGCAAGATTTACAGAAATATTTATGAACAGTAAAGTGAACAGTTTTCCTTCGGGAATATGTACCAGCTATAAAGGTCCTTGGGACAGATGTTACTTGTACAAGATGTCAGATATGGGTTCTACCCATTAGTAAGAACCTTAGGGTTCGTTAACAGTTGTACAATTGGTATGAGTGACGGCGGTTGCTCGGGAGGTCCACGCAACCTCCCCTTAGCGGTATTGTCGGTTCATGGATGTAAGCCATGGGGGCATTGACCAGGGTATTGTCGGTTCATGGATGTAAGCCATGGGGGCATTGACCAGGTACTCGTCGGTTCATGGTCGTTGACCATGGGGGCGGTACAGTAGTAACAAAGAATTGACGGATAAGCGGTATTGTCGGTTCATGATCGTTGATCATGGGGGCATTGACCAGGTACTTGTCGGTTCATGGATGTAAGCCATGAGGGCAGTACAGTAAAGAGGAATTGACGGTTTATTATACGTTTTAAACTGTTTGAAAAGTAAAGTGAGTTAAGTTTAGCCTTAATAGCAGTATATATGTTTGAAAAGTAAAGCGAGTTAAGTTTAGCCTTAATGGCAGTATATATGTTTGAAAAGCAAAGTGAGTTAAGTTTAGCCTTAATGGCAGTATATATGTTTGAAAAGTAAAGCGAGTTAAGTTTAGCCTTAATGGCAGTATATATGTTTGAAAAGTAAAGTGAGTTAAGTTTAGCCTTAATGGCAGTATATATGTTTGAAAAGTAAAGTATGATAAGTTTTGCCTTAAGGGCAGTATGTATGTATTAGTAAATCTTTTGTATAAATGATTTAAAGTAAACGTTAGAACTCACTCAGCGTTGCTGATTTTTAGTATGCACATCAGTTAAGTGTAGGTGGCAGTAGATGGAAGTGGATGCTTGGCTTGGCGAGAAGAGTTACCCGAAGACCAGAGTCTGGCATCCTGTCTATGTTATTGTTTTAGTTGATTCAGACAAGTTTCAGTTTGTATGTTGACAAGTTATGTTTAGACATGTTATGTGTTTCTGCTGCGTATGTTAAAGTTTTAAATCGTTTCCGCTGTGTTAAAGAATGTCTTATGATTAAGTTCTATTTGTCGATGAGTAAATCCAATAAGTGAGGCCTTTCGGAAAAGGGGCCTCACATATTATATAAAAGTCAAATGACACAATGGGTTTCTTACTATTGTTTATTTCATGTTTAATACAGATTTGTTATATCTATGAGAAAGAGAAAAGAGAACGGAAGAAAGAAAAACTCAAGCTTGAGAAGATTGATCACCTAAAATTGATTGAATATGAAAATCTACTTGAAAAATCAATTAAGAAAGAAGCAAAGGAAGAAAAGAAAAAAGAAGAACGAGAAAAGCCAAAAATGATAAAGCATGAAAAATCAAAGAAAAAGGTAGAGAAGGAAGAAGAGAAAAAAGAAGAATCAAGAGTGACATTGAAAGTAAAAATAAAAAAACAAAAAGATTGTCTAGAGTCTGAAGAGGTATGAAATATATTTGCATATTCTAAATTTATATAATACAAAATTCAAATGAAACAATGTGTTATTTATATGTAATAATACATTGTGTAATACACAATGATGTGTTTTATATAATGTTGAGACATGTGTATTACACATATAAGTGTATTACACAATCAATGTGTAATAGTAGCATTATCTATCAGATTCATACACAATATGATAGACAATGATGTGTATTATATAATGTTGAGACATGTGTATTACACAATTAATGTGTATTACACAATCAATGTGTAATAGTAGCATTATCTATCAGATTTATACACAATATGATAGACAATGATATGTATTATATAATGTTGAGACATGTGTATTACACAATGATGTGTATTATATAATGTTGAGACATGTGTATTACACAATCAATGTGTAATAGTAGCATTATCTATCAGATTCATACACAATATGATAGACAATGATGTGTATTATATAATGTTGAGACATGTGTATTACACAATTAATGTGTATTACACAATGATGTGTATTATATAATGTTGAGACATATGTATTACACAATTAATGTGTATTACACAATCAATGTGTATTACACAATCAATGTGTTATAGTAGCATTATCTATCAGATTCATACACAATATGATAGACAATGATGTGTATTATATAATGTTGAGACATGTGTATTACACAATTAATGTGTATCATGTGTATTACACAATCGATGTGTATTACACAATCAATGTGTAATAGTAGCATTATCTATTAGATTCATACACAATATGATAGACAATGATGTGTATTATATAATGTTGAGACATGTGTATTACACAATTAATGTGTATTACACAATTATGTGTTTTATATGATGTTAAGACATGTGTATTACACAATCAATGTGTATTACACAAATAATGTGTAATAGTAGCATTATCTATCAGATTCATACACAATATGATAGACAATGATGTGTATTATATAATGTTGAGACATGTGTATTACACAAACAATGTGTAATAGTATCATTATCTATCAGATTCATACACAATATGATATACAATGATATGTATTACACCATGATGTGTGTTATATACACATTTTGTAATATTACAAAATGTGTATTATACAAATTGTGTATTACACAATTAATGATGTGTATTACACAATCAATGTGTAATAGTATCATTGTCTATCTTGATTGTGTATCATCATAGTGTGTAATACATCATGATCAGAATCCAATGTGTATCATTATAATGTTTAATACACTATGATCATAATCCAATTTGTATTATAAACATTGTATATATTACACACATCATTGTGTAATAGTATCTTTGTGTATAATACACATTGTGTAATAGACACTATGATGTTATATACATTGTTTAACAGCATCATTGTCTATCATGATTGTGTAATACACTATGTTCAAAATCCATTGTGTATTATAAACAATGTATATAAAATCATTGTGTATTACACGTATTGTGTAATATTAAATCTACATTATGTATTATAGACAATTATGTACTAGTTTTATGTATTTGCATATTGTGAATTTGTATAATAATAAACAATTAATATTATATAACAGGTTAGGATGGAGAGAATAGAAAAGGAGTTGAAAAAAGTTGAAGAACATGTAGAAAAATTAAAGATGTTGTTTGAGAAAGAGAGAAAAGATTATCCATCAAGTTCTATAGTGAAAGAAAAACAAAAAGAATGGGAATTATTACTGAAAAAATATATCCCAGTTGAGGAACTTTCAAAAGAAACCCCAAGAACTCAGAGCAAAGACATTGTTTTATTGGACACACCTCTTATAGTCAGTCAAGACACAATGTCAGAGTTAATTGAGTTAGAAAAACAAGCCACAAAAAGGATTGAAGAAGTTGAAAATCAAAACAAAAAATCAGAATCAGTCAACAAGAATGATCCACCAAGCTTTCGTTTGTTATCACAAGATAGCAATGAAGGAAATCCTGAAATAGAAATTGGAGACACTGAGAATGTTGAAAAAGAGACTGTAGGAGAAAAGGAGGTTGTAGAAGAGATGGTTGGAGAAAAGCATGTTGGAGGAACATAAAAGATATGAGAAGAGTTGGTTGTAGAAAAAATTGTTGGAGAAGAAACAAAAGAAGATGAAACCAACGAAGATACAGTGGTGGTTGAATGAGATAAGATGGGTGAAGAGAAGACACCAGCAGAGGTTGAAGAGAATAAAAAAGAAAGGCCAAAAAGGAAAATAATCTTATCAGATGCATTATGTTCATCTTACAAGCAAAGAAGAGTTGGGATGGAAGAAAAACTGACAACTATTGAAAAAAAACATTTCATCATATTTATTTTCTGGAAATGGATATGTTGGTAAAACAATTTTTTTAACTACTTAAATTATTTAAAAAAATTTATTTATTAACTATTAACAAATTTTTTTTGCAGAGATTTATTGTTTGAAATTACTGATGTTATAACAACACCCATAATAGAACTAGAAACTTTGTCACCTGGGATAGAAGTACATGTTGATGTCATTAATACATGGGCTCATATATTAAATAATGAAGAGCTGAAGAGGAACAGAGACAGTTCTGTTTACAGGCTGTTTTGTATAGCTCCTATGATTGTAAGTTAACAAAATATATATGTTGTAAGCTTTATTACACACATCATTGTGTATTACACAAAATGATGAATATAACATCACTGATGTCATATACATTGTGTAATAGCATAATTATTTAAAAGCATCATTGAATATTAGCATAATTGTGTAATACACTATGATAAGAATCCAATGAACATTCTGATCAACAATGTGTAAATACACAAGGATTACACAATAATTGTGTAATAAACAATTATGTGTAATACACAATGATTGTGTAATACACAATCAATGTGTAATACACAATTGATTGTGTATCACAATGATTGTTTAATACACAATCAATGTGTAAATATACAAGGATTACACAATGATTGTGTAATACACAATCAATGTGTAATACACTATGATCAGAATCCAATGTGTATTACACACATTGTGTATAAATACACAATGATTGTGTAATAAACAATGATGTGTAATACACAATCAATGTGTAATACACAATTAATGTGTAATAAACAATGATGTGTAATACACATGATTGTGTAATACACAATCAATGTGTAAATACACAAGGATTACACAATGATTGTGTAATACACAATCAATGTGTAATACACAATTAATGTGTAATTACATCTTTGTGTGTAACATTATGTAAATACATTGTTGTGTATAATACATAAAAACAATGAACATTATTGTGTAATACACAATCAATGTGTAATTACTCAATCAATATGTATTACACACTTTGTGTATAAAAATATGATGTTATATACATTGTGTAACATCATCATTTTGTATAATACACATTGTGTATTATACACAATGATTGTGTAATACACAATCCTTGTGTATTACACACATTGTGTATAAAACACTATGATTTTATATACATTGTTTAACAGCATCATTTTATGTAATACACATTGATTGTGTATTATTAATGTGTATTATACATTTTGTGTAATAGCATAATTGTTTAAAAGCATCATTGAGTATTAGCATAATTGTGTAATACACTATGATAAAGAATCCAATGTGTATTACACACATTGTGTATTATACTACACACATTGTGTGTAATACACAATGATGATTCTGATCATAGTGTTACAATGTGTGTAATACACATTGATAAAACACTATATATACATTGTGTAATAGCATCATTTTGTGTAATACACATTGATTGTATATTATCAATGTGTATTACATATTTTGTGTATTATACATAATTTATATATTACGCATTGGGTAACACAAAATATATATATTACCCATTGTGTATAATACACAATGGAATATTTCACATTGTGTATTATACAAAATTTATATATCATCATTGTGTATTATAAACATTGTGTATTACACATATTTGAGTGTTTAGTTTTATAATCTGTTATTATGTAATTATTATTTGAATTACAGCACAGAGACACATTCAACTAAGGTGCTGAGGAGAGAAACAAAGAGTTCAAAAAAAATATGATCGAATTTTTAAAGAAGTATAAATTAGATAACATCAAAGAGTTTGATTTGGTATTTTTCCCAATGATTCTATCCCAACACTTTTACATCATCTGTTTCAACCTCAAGAACCCAGAAACAATTATAATTGACAACAGTGCCTTGGGTGAATATAATGCAAAATACAATGGCATACCTGAAAACTTTGTAAGTTTATTGAACATTTATAATGTTAGTCTATTACACAATATCATATATTAACTTACACATTGGGATTAAGTTTTTATTGCAGAAAGAAGCTTTTGTATCATTCATTGCAGACTTTGCACATCCTAAAACTGATGAAATGGATGACACTGTGATTAAAAGATTTGTTATGCCTGGGAGAACAACTGAAAACACTAAAGACTGTGGTATTTTTATGATGAGGCATATGGAAACATACATGGGAGAAGAAGAAAAAGCTTGGCATTGTGGTTTTGGATTGGAATCAGAGAATGTGCAGGAGAAACAAATAGAAGATTTGCGTCGAAAGTATTGCGCAAAAATTCTTTGGCATGAGATAAATGAATTAAAACACTACATTGTTGAAGAATTGAAGACCTATTTGCAAATATCATATCCATCAAGAAAAATCTTGGAAGAAACTTCAAAAAAGAGAATTGAAGAAAGGTTGAAGAAAGAACTGGATTAGACATTTTTTCTTTAACATTATGTTGACAATATTGCTATGAATGTGTTTGGTGTTGGTTTTTTAAAACAATTTCTGATGATCGTGGTGGTTTGGTTGACATTATTGTAGAAACAATACTCTTATTTTCTTATTTCTAATGACAATGGTTGGTATATATGTTTATGGCTATAAGAATCTTATATTGTTAATTCTCATGATCATAATGTTTATATTACAAAATAGGTTGTTTATATTACAATCATTGTGTATTACACAATCATTGGGTATTACACATTGATTATGTATTACACACATCATTGTGAATTACACAATAATGTTCACTGTTTTTATGTATTATACACAACAATGTATTTACATAATTTTACACAATCAACAATATATTTACACAATCATTGTGTATTACACAGTCATTGTGTATTACACACATTGATTGTGTAATACACAATCATTGTATATTACACACATCATTGTTTATCATTGTGTATTTTCACAATCATTGTGTATTGCACACATCATTGTTTATTAAACAATCATTGTGTATTTACACAATCATTGTGTATTACACATTGATTGTGTATTACACAATCTTTGTAATATTATTGTAAAAAACAATGATGATACATAGATAATTGTAATATATGTTTGTATAAATCTTTGTAATATTATTTCAAAATGGAATATTGTATCATAATGTAAATATAATATAATTGTAATATATGTTTGTATAGATCTTATGAGCTCCTAAAGTCATCTTCAATATGAAATATTCATTTCATTTACTTGATAATAGAATATAAGGTAACAATCAACCGTTAGAAACACAGTATTTTCCTAAATATACGCAATTAACCAAAAGACACAATGTCTCATATTTTTAAAGATAAAAAAGTATAATAAATAATAATTCTCTAAACTTGAATATTATCAACTCCTGAACTAGCTGGTGATCCTTTCTCTTTAAGACTTGCAAAGTATAGCTGGCATGTGCGAAGATTGTGACCTGCAACTTTGCAAAAACTGCACTCCTTTGTTTTTTTCCCTACTTGACTAATTGCAATCTCACGTGCTGACTTCAAACGTTTCTGAGTCCCACAACCTTTTGTTCTTGTTCTAATAGGGTTTCGAACAGTAATAGTGCATGGTTCTTTCATTCTAGTCATTTCTGCAAATCTATCTCTCCTGTTAGGAGGCGGGGCAACGACTTGAATCTCATCAGACTTAGCCATGTAACCTTTGACATAATCTCTATAAAGACACAACTGATCTATGTCCATAACCAATCGATTTATAGAATACTCATTTGCAAACCTAATCTCACGAAGAACAGCTTCAACAACATCACCATTTGTTTTGACGTCGTCAGAACTTACAGATTGAATTGAAGTATTTGGAACAGCTTCCCTTCTCCAACGCCTAACAATATACTTCTTCGGGAACTCTTTTGAAAAACAAAGTCTAAGAACATAGAAAATATGTCTACATAGCAACCCAAACTGTTCAAACCTTCTATAACTGCATGTTATGGTTTGATCTTCATTTCGAAACATAACCTACACAAAAATAGATAATACATAACCAACAAACACATAATACAGAAGAAACAATGTGTAATATATTACATTGGATTCTGATCATTTTGTATTACACATTTATTGTGTATTAGTATCATTATCTATCATGATTGTGTAATACACTATGATCAGAAACCAATGTGTATTATACACAATGTATATAACATCATTGTGTATTATATTACATTGGATTCTGATCATTGTTTATTACACAATCATTGTATAATAGTATCATTGTCCATTATGATTGTGTAATACACTATGATCAGAATACAATGTGTATTATACACAATATATATAACATCATTGTGTATTACACACATTATGTATTTTTATATCATTGTCTATCATGATAGTGTAATACACAATGATCAGAATACATTATGTGTAAAATATACAATGTATATAACATCAGAATCTAATTTCTGTAATACACAATGTATATAACATCATTGTGTATTACACACATTGAGTATAAATCACTGTGATGTTATATTGTGTAACAGTGTCATTGTGTATTACACAATCATTGTGTATTACACACATGTCTCAACATTATATAATACACATCATTGTGTAATACACATGATTGTCTATCATATTGTCTATCAATCTATAATACACAATGACTGTGTATTACACAATCATTGTGTATTACACAGTCATTGTGTATTACACACATGTCTCAACATTATATAATACACATCATTGTGTAATACACATCATTGTCTATCATATTGTCTATAAATCTGTAATACACAATCAATGTGTAATACACAATGACTGTGTATTACACAATCATTGTGTATTACACACATGTCTCAACATTATATAATACACATCATTGTGTAATACACATCATTGTGTAATACACATCATTGTCTATCATATTGTCTATCAATCTGTAATACACATTGACTGTGTATTACACATCATTGTGTATTACACACATGTCTCAACATTATATAATACACAATGATAAACTATAAGTTTTAATATAGATTGACAAACAGTAAGATAAAAAACTAATACCTCAAAATGTGATGTGCATGGTTGCAACAAATCCTCAATTTCAAACTTCATAAAATCACCAACTTTTTGCCTGGTAGCAGAAGCACAACTATTAATAGCATCATCTATCTCCAACTGCTGATCCAAAAAAATTGTTCGTGTATAGATTTGTGCAGCTTGTTTTTCAAGAACAAATGTACTCCACATATCAGGTTCAGTGTATCATGATTCATGATCGTTTTTTCTATGCTCATACCTTTGAGCCTCGATTGCTGTCTCAAAGTGACTAAAAAACTCAACTAGAGTCGACTTTGGATTACAAAATTGATTAAAAAAGTGATTCTCGCTTTCTGATCTTGATGTAGTACGCATAAGCCCAGACAAATTCTCCTCAAGATAATACGCAGGTATCCAGTCTTGTCTAATATTATAAATATCAGACAACCAAACATGATCACTTAAACCATAATGAGAAAGAATTGAATGCCATCTCTCCTCAAACTCAACACGTGTAATAGAATCTGTCCATACGATCTCAGCCAATTCTTTTTTGAAATCTGTGGTATTACACACAACTGGTCCAAGCTACAAAAATATGAAAATGAAAAAATTAAGACACAATGTAGATACAGTAGCATAAAACACAATCCAAAAAAAGTAACACAAGACACAATACATTGTGTATTTCATTACAAAATGCTAATGTAAATACAGTAACACAAGACACAATCCATTGTGACTTTCATAATACATAATGCAGATACAGTAAAATAAAGAAAATTTAAAAACATTTACACAAGACACAATGCATTGTGTTTATGGTAAAATACAATGCATTTTGGCTTTCATATACACAATGTAGATCCAGTAACTAATCATATGTGCCACATACACAATCATGATAACAGCATCAATGTGTAACAGCATGATTGTGTATTACACAATCATAGTGTAAAACACAAACATTATATAATACACATCATTGTGTAATAAACATCATTGTCTATCATATTGTCTATCAATATGTAACACTATGTAGTACAATGTGTTGTGTAATACACAATGATTGTGTAATACACAACACATTGTGTAAAACACAAATCATTATGTATTACACACAATGTGTATTATAGTTGTAAGGCCCCTTTCCCGGGTAACCTCACTTGTTGGATTTACTCATAAACATAGTCATTAATCACTGAACTTTTAATTAAAAACATTCAAACACAGCGGAAGCATACATCATTCAATAACATAACATAGCATAGCAGCGGAAGTCTTGACATTAAACATAAAATTTTCTTAACATAAATAAAAGTGGGATGTCAGTCTCGTGCCGGGTAACCTTCACGCCTTCGCACGACCCTTCCTTTCTGTACCTGAAATGTATACTAAAAGTCAGCTAACGCTGGTGAGTTCTAGTTTAATGCAATTAGGTATAAACATTCTTTTCTTTATAAGTATGCATAATTATATATATACGTTTATATAAGTACACATTGACTTGAATTGCTTCTCATTTATCATTCTTCGCAAATACATATAGATATATATTCACATCATTGGTCTCATTTATTTTCATAACTTTTGCTTCTCTTTCTTCTTTATTTTGTGATTACATATACATATGCATTCACCTTTTCTTTTCTTTTCTTTATATTCTTGGGTAATACACTTAAGGGTGATCAACCCGTCATTTGTTTGCGAATGTCACCAAGACAAACGCCACGGTCCACCGTCATGGCCCGCCATTCTTACAACCGTCCGGCAACTAGTGTCCGTCCGTCATTATCTTACAACCGTCCTACCGAAGTAGTCTGACATTATCTTACAACCGTCCTACCGAAGTAGTCCGTCATTATCTTACAACCGTCCTACCGAAGTAGTATCTTACAACCGTCCTACCGAAGTAGTCCTTCATTATCTTACAACCGTCCTACCGAAGTAGTCCGTCATTATCTTACAACCGTCCTACCGAAGTAGTCCGTCATACTTACAACCGTCCTACCGTCATAGTCCGTCATATTTGTCTGACTGCCCTAAGGTATCCGTCTCCCACCCGAACTAATTATACAGCCGTACATTGATTTCGAGACTTACTCCACCGTAGTGGCCTGTTTAGTCTACCTTTCTAGACTTTCATTTATGGCTGCATAATAGTCGAGTGGTCGCCCGTCTACCGAGGTAGCCGTTATCATTGTTCCATTCATAACGTTTATTCATTCATAGCAAGCAATATATACATGGATATAAAGCAAGATTTCATTCTTACACATTGTGTTGTTCTTTCATTCATTCTATATAATCATACGATTCATTCTTTGTGCCTAATTCATTTCTGTATATATATATAACATATATATTAGTATATCACGTATGATTACATTAGCATTCATATCATTTATTCATTTAGTGTATACATTTCAGCCCCAAATCATTTAATAAGGTTTGCACATAACATAGAAGGGGGCACATAGAACTCACCTGATAAGCTTCTCTAAGTTGTCCTAAACCAAGGTCCAACAACGTCACTTTCGATCTGGATTAGGTGGTTAAATACACATTAGACCCAACCCCGACTCTAATGGTTTAATCATTCTAAACTTACTGACTTTACTTAACCAATCTGCTGCCTGCTGTCTGCTGCCTGCGCACTTATCGCAGGGACTTGCTCAAGCGCACTTGGCAAGTGCGCAGGAGTCTTCCTCCTGCGTACTTGGTAAGTACGCAGGGACTTCCTTCCTGCGCACTTGGTAAGTACGCAGTACCTGGTTCTTGGACCAAAAATCCAAAGTTCTTGCATGCAAACCCGATCATGTCAATCTTACAATTTTCTTTGATCAAAACGTGCGGTTTTCATTCTAGATGCTATTTCTAAGCTTATTATCAAGTTTCATCCGTAAAACATCATTTATTTAGCTAAAACTCGAGAAACCCCAACATGAACAAAAACTCAGATTATGGTTGAATCATTACCTAGATTGAAGTTCTGATTCGGAGGTCAATCGAAACTAATAGTTTCGATAGATGGTAGTTTCGACAGCCTGTATATCATTTATAAATGATCAATCGAAACTAGTAGTTTCGATAGATGGTAGTTTCGACAGCCTGTGCATCACTTATAAATGATCAATCGAAACTAGTAGTTTCGATATATGGTAGTTTCGACAGCCTGTGTATCACTTATAAATGGTCAATCGAAACTAGTAGTTTCGATTGAACACAGTTTCGATACCTGTCACAACTATAAAACAGTTTCGATCAATCAGTAATTTCAAGTAAATCTGGACCAACTTTTATGCAAATAACACTGAAAAATGCTATTATAAACCTATACACAATTAAATACGAATACGCACATGATAATACCCATTTATCTTCATAGGGTTCCATTGTGCTTAGGTTTCAAACATCCGTATCACCTACTCTCGTGGATTATCATATCCGCTAGCCAGGTGAGTTACATAGCCCCTATTTTACATTTTTATACGTTTTGGGGTGAAACATTATACATGCTACTCACATTGTTTATACGTGTTATACATGAGACTATATGCTTATTCTTTGGATGTACATACATTTAAACACAAGACAACCAACTGTAATATTGATAGATCTATTGTGCCTGACCAGCCCACCCGGTTAGGGTGTTTATTACTGCATACTCGGATATAACCGCGTGTTATATTCAAACATATCGGATATTAGCTGTTGTGCTCTGTTCAAGCGCGTCAAACTCGGTTTGAATTGTGATTAAATAAATGATACATCATACATACTATGTTTAACAAGATAAACAATGAGTTGCAAAACGATTTACAACTACTATTTACCGAAATTATTAAACCTATGTACTCACCAACTTTTTAGTTGACACTTGATTTAAATAATGTTTTAAGTTTGGATATGTGACTACTTTCCGAAGATTTCTCCACTTAAGAACTATGGACCTAGTTAAATAAATCAATGTTTTGAACTAGACTAGGTTATTTGGAATGTATTGTATTTGGATCTTGTTGTCTTTAAATCTAATTAATGAATTATGCAACCTTTTAGCTATCATGTGCTTTTGAACAATCATTCCATTGTCCGCCTCGATGATTCTGCCATCGGTCGGGGTGTGACAGATTGGTATCAGAGCCATGGTTATAGGGAATTAGGTTATTAGACACAATGACCTAGACTATAACCCTAGGACTCCCTTTTATGTGTTATGTGCTAAATGATTAATTGCTATGTGAATTATTTGTAGTTAGGTATTATTTGAATTTTCCCGAGTTTGGTACATGAGACTTATACACATACATACAAGACTTTGATACATGATACATACTTTACATACATATTTCACAAACAAACTTATGCACATACATAAACGGACCCGTATGCTTTCCTGGGAATTCCTGAAGTGAGTGTTTACCTATAGGCTAAAGCATGTCTCTTTGAAAGTTTTGAGGAATTATTTAACGTTGATAAGTCAATGTATTCACAAGGATATGATCCGAACTTAAACTCAAAATTTGGGGACATTATAGCAAGATAGGAAGAACTAGACGAACATGCAAAGCAAATCATTATTACGGGTGCACACGTAATAACGATTTGTACTGCATGCAAGTCCCGACAATTCCTATTATGCAAATAATGATCTATAACATCATGTTTTATCCGGAATAGATGGCTTAGCTCCCCCCCCCCCCCCCATCAACTTTGAATAAATACACATGCACTGGCACGCGTCATGATGAATCCCGTTTTTCTGCTTACATTATTTCCCGCTATAACTCATATATATCCATCTTATCTAAAATATCATTGTCTTTTCTTATGGTGTTAGAATGCCTCCTCGACGTGCAAACTCTAGCACTTCCAACCCGGATCTTGCTACTCTTCTTGCCCAGCTGGTAGGGCAAATGACCCAAGCAAATAACAACAGTGACGGGTCTCACAACATCCAAGGGAACGGTGGTACCAACCCGCCTCACTGCACGTTTAAGCACTTTAACTCGTGCAATCCTACAAAATTCTTCGGGACTGAAGGTGCTACCGGCCTACTTCAATGGTTTGAAACCATGGAAAGCACATTCCTAAACAGCGACTGTCCCGATAATCTTTGGGTTTGTTATGCCACAAGTGTACTCCAAAAGAGAGCCCTCTCCTGGTGGAACGGTGAGAAACGCACTCGTGGTGCTGAGGTTGCTACATCCTTATCATGGGATGATCTGAAGAAGGCCATGACTGATGAATTCTGTCCTCGAAATGAAATGAGGAAGCTCGAGGCTGAGTTTTGGGATCTTGCCCAAGACAGCGGGGATAATCTGGCCTACACCACCCGGTTTCAAGAGCTAAGTCTGCTGGTGCCTCATATGATCACTCCCCTTGCTCAGGGAATTGAAAAATACATAGGCGGCCTGCCTATGCAAATTCAAGATGCTGTGCTAGGAAGCAATCCTCCTACACTTGAAGCTGCTATCCGTCTATCTGCTACATTATCCGACAACCATGTCAAAGCCGGAAGCTTAACAAGAAAGGGTTCCAAGAAGGTTGTTTCTACTCTTGCAGCCGTCAAAGATGTAAAACCCGAGTCTTCTAACCGCAACAAGAAACGAAAGGGTCGAAACTTCGCAGCCGTAACTCCCGCTGTGCCTGCTATTCAAGCGGCCCCTTTGGGTCAAAACCCGAAAACTTATCAGGGCCCGAATCCCCAATGCCAGACCTGCAAGTACCATCATCCTGCCAACCTACCATGCCGATTGTGTTCAAGCTGCGGACGATATGAACACGTGGTCACTACTTGCCGTACTCGTCCTCCCGTCCATCAAGCTGCTCCAGCCAACCGCCCAATCTATCCGGCACCTCTCAATGACCGGGCATGTTTCGAATGTGGAGACCCAAACCATTTCCGTGACCGATGCCCAAAACTTCATCATCAAGGTGGTCCTCAAGGACGAGCGTTTAACATAAACGCTAATGAGGCTCAAGCAAACAACGACGTTGTAACATCCCAAAAATAATTAAACGAATAAATATAGCGAGACCGGCGAGTTAGTCGGAATATTTAAACAAAAGGGAGCGGGCTTGGGCTCGGCTCCAATGGGCCGAGGGAAGCCCAGTTATATAAGAGGCAGGGCAGCCCTCTTCTCTGCTCATTTCCCATTCACGCAACTTTTAGAGAGAGAAAGGAGAGCTCGGGTCTAGAGAGAGAAGGTTGACGGATCGTCTCGGAATTGAGGGAACACGTTACTGCCAAGCTCGTGAGAAGAACCTCCGGATCAGAATCTCGATACAGGTAATAATCTTGCCTAAATCTGAGTTTTTGTTTGTTTTTGGGATTTTCGGGTTTTGGCTAAAAAGGCAACGATTTTGCGGATGGAACTTAAAAATGAGCTTAGGTATAGCATCTAGAATGAAAAACGAACATTTTGATCTAAGAAAAGTTGAGATACTGACTCGATCAGACTCGCATGCAAAAGCTTCGGATTTTGGGAAGACAATCTGTGCAAGTTTCGATATGTGCAGGTCTATCGAAACTATAAGTTTCGATATGTGCAGGTCTATCGAAACTACAAGTTTCGATATGCGCAGGTCCATCGAAACTACAAGTTTCGATATGCGCAGGTCCATCGAAACTACAAGTTTCGATATGCGCAGGTCCATCGAAACTACAAGTTTCGATATGCGCAGGTCCATCGAAACTACAAGTTTCGATATGCGCAGGTCCATCGAAACTACAAGTTTCGATATGCGCAGGTCCATCGAAACTACAAGTTTCGATATGTGCAGACCCATCGAAACTACCTAGTTTTGATATGTGCAGATCCATCGAAACTATCAAGTTTCGGTATCAGCAAATCTATCGAAACAACTAGGTTTAAGCATAGAGATGTCTAGTGTCATCTAGGATCACTACCTTACATGTATGGCTTTATTATAGCAGATCGTGAGTGACATTAGTGACGCCCAGTAGCCAGCTAAGAGTATTTCAGAAACTGCTTATCAGGTGAGTTCTAGAAGCCCTATTTTAAATGTTTTATATAATGTTTTCGGGCTGGTGTGCATACATATGAAATGATGTTTTATGAAATGATGTTTTATGAAACTATGTTATGAAATGAGATGATTTAGAATGAACGGTTTATGGAAAGAAAGTTTTATGAACGGAATGTTTACGAACGAATGTTTATAAAGAAATGGTTTAAAGTAAGGGTAAAGGGTTTCGAAAGTGAACGAAAGGTTTTATGAAAAGAAAAGACAAAGGGCAAAGGTTTTAAAGAAGTCATTACAAATCTAATCTGTCGAATGAAAGGAATTGACGAATGAAGTCTGGGAATGAGATTCCCAGCCTTGTGGTAGATTATGGACAGCGAGCCATAGTTACCATAAGAACAACGGGGGCAGTGTCTTAGTGGCCTGCCAATGGTTTGATGTTGTACAACTGGTATGGAGTAACGACGGTTACTCAGGGGTTAACGTGACCCTATGCGAGGTTAAATTATGATCCGACGATGTTATGGCTGAGAGTCATAACCGTCGATGGAAGTTGTCGGTCTATGGACAAGAGAGCCATAGGGGCAACTGGATGGGTATTGTCGATCCTCGTGCAGTTAGCCTTGGGGGCAATACCAGGAAGGGAATTGACGGAATGTTGTGGCAACGACGGTAATACGTAACGGTTGACCACGACATGCAGGGTTCCTTCGGGGACACAGAGACGCGTAACGATACAGATTTTAGATAGTAATGTATGACTTAAATGAATGTTAAATGTTTTAAACAAATGATCCGTTCAATGTGTTTAAATGTGTGAAGGTTTATGAATGAAAGGCCCTGTTTTCTTATACGTGATGTTAAACCCTAATGAATGTTTTGAATGACGAACCATTTCTTAAATCGAATGAAAACTAGAACTCACCAGCGTAGCTGACTTTTTAGTGTGCACATTCAGGTTAAGGCAGGTTATGAGGATGGACCGTGATGCTTGGCTAGCGAGAGGAGTTACCCGGCTGACTATGAAGACTGGCATCCTGTTATGTTTTAGTTATGATGTATTTACGTTTTAAACAATGTTTACGCTTCTGCAAGTATGAACAATGTAATAGTTATGATTTAATGAAGTATTTTCCGCTGCGTTATTTGATATTCATGTTTAAGAACTGTTTGTGAATGAGTAAATCCAACAAGTGAGGCCTCCCGGGTTTGGGGCCTTACAAGTTGGTATCAGAGCAATAGTTTGAGAGATTCGGACACTCCCAGTGTCTGAACTTAAACTGTGAATGGGACCGAAAGCGGATGCCAGTACGGGTAACTCGAGCCACAGCATCAGGTATGAAAAGTAGAGTATGTGTATGTAGTATGCCTTAGAAAGGGGTAGGAAAAGACTTGTGTTCTGATGGAATCACAAAGGTGGTCAAATAGAAATCGAAAGGTAGTGTAATGGTTAATTGCAGATGGCCAGTGTATATTAACATCTTACGGTACTTATTAAATTTTATTTGTTAACTAGCGTGATGACATTGGATTTCTTGTCTTATAGAACGAAATGGCGAGGAGAGGAAACGGAAGGCGTGGTGGCCGTACCGGTGGTCATACCGGCGGTCGGAATGGTGGGCGTGGCAGGATCCCTGCGCGCCAAGAGTATAGTGAAGAAGGAAGTGTTCACACTGAACCGGCGGTTAGTGTGCATGAAACTGAACAGACACTGGTAGAAGAACAACCTTTCACTTTTGAACCAGAAGTGAGAGCAGCTATAGCTCGAGAGTTCACGGAATTGATGAAGACTTCTCTGCCAGGTCTGTTGGCAGAAGCATTGAAGCAGGTCAATGGGGAAGTTGGGTCTAACCCGACGGTTGATACCCCGAACACTGAGGCAATCAACGCACCGCCTACTCGCGGGTGCGACTATAAGTCATTTAAAGCATGTGACCCACCAGTCCTGACTGGAAAGAAAGACGCGGTAGCTACGTTTGACTGGATAATCCGTATGGAGGCTGCCATCCGTCTCAGCGAATGCCGAGCGGATCAAGTTGTGAAATTTGCTGCTAACTCCTTAAGAGAGGAAGCATCCCATTGGTGGGAAGGTGTACGTCAAGCAAAAGGGAGCGAGATTGTGGATGCGATGATGTGGGCTGACTTGAAAACTTTGGTGATAAAAAATTTCAGCCCAAGGAACGAGATTGAGAAGGTAGAGAGGGAATTTCTAGGTTTGAAGGCTGGGAACATGACGCACCGGCAATACACAACCCGATTCAATGAACTGGCACGTCTGGTGCCACACCTCGTCACTACTGAAGAGAGAAATATTGCCTGCTATATTCAAGGGTTGCCGGACCAGGTCCGCACCTATGTTAAGGCAAACGCCCCTACTACCTATGATTCGGCAGTAGAGCTAAGTGGCGTGGTATTTGATGACCTGGCGCTGAATGTCATTGCCATTGAAGAGCCCAAGAAAAAGTCAAGTTTTCCCGCTAAACGATTGGGTGGGAAGTTGTTTGGGGCTCGGGACAAGCAGGCCAGGGTAGGCGAGACGACAGTCTGTGGGAAATGTGGAGTAAGACATGCGGGTGAATGCCGGTTAGGATCGAATCTGTGCTTTAAATGCGGCAAGACCGGACATTACTCCCGTGAATGCACGCAAGGCTACAAATGCTACAATTGTGGGGAAAATGGTCACATGAGTCGGGAATGCCCGAAACCGAGAATAGGTGAAGCCGGGAAAGGGAAAGGCCCGGAAAGGAAAGAAGAGAGGCCCCGAGCAAAGACTCGTGCGTACGCACTGACGCAAGAACAAGCCAGGGCAGACCCCGATGTGGCGTCAGGTACATTCATCCTTGACAACACTATTGTTTCTGTACTATTTGATTCGGGTGCCAGTAAGAGTTTTATATCTGCGAATTTTTGTAAACGAGTGAAGTACAATGATAATAAGCTAGAAAGGGCCTTTAGCGTAGAAACCGCTGAGGGCACGAGAGTGACCGATGTAGTTGACAACTCCACGATAAAAATAGAAGGTCATGAGTTCCCTGTCAGATTGTTTGTTATGGTTTTGGGAGGGTTCGATGTCGTGTTAGGTATGGATTGGCTAACTGCCAATGAAGCGCAAATTATATGCAAACGAAAGATAATCCAACTCAAAGCTCTGGATGGTAGCAAAGTCGAGGTCTTTGGAGATCGTGACGCCCCGATGCCAAACGTCATCTCGATGATTAAGGCAACAAATTACTTGAGGCGCGGATGCGAGGCTTATCTGGTGTACGTAATTGACAAGTGTAAGGAAGTGAAGGAACTAGACGACGTACCCGTGGTACACGAGTACCCGGAGGTGTTTCCAGAGGATTTGCCTGGGATACCACCCGATAGAGAAATTGAGTTCCGAATTGACTTAGTACCAGATGCCCAGCCCGTGGCTAAGGCTCCATATCGACTAGCACCAGTGGAAATGAAGGAACTTATGGTCCAACTAGACGAGTTACTTGAGAAAGGATTTATCCAACCGAGCATCTCGCCGTGGGGTGCTCCGGTGTTGTTTGTGAAGAAGAAAGACGGTTCGATGAGAATGTGTATTGATTATCGCGAGTTGAACAAGCGTACCGTAAAGAACAAGTACCCGTTACCAAGGATCGACGACCTGTTCGATCAATTGCAAGGCGCAAGTTGGTTCTCGAAAATCAACCTTCGGTCCGGGTATCATCAGTTGAAGGTAAGGGAAGAAGACATACCGAAAACTGCATTTCGCACACGTTATGGACATTTTGAGTTTCGTGTAATGTCTTTTGGATTGACGAACGCCCCTGCAGCGTTCATAGATTTGATGAATAGAGTTTGTCGACCAATGCTGGATCGATCGGTGATCGTGTTCATCGATGATATCCTCATCTACTCCAAGAATGAGGGTGATCACGCGTGTCACTTGAAGGAAGTATTGGAAGCTCTGAAGAAGGAAAAGTTGTATGCTAAGTTCTCCAAATGCGCGTTCTGGCTTAGGGAAGTCCAATTCCTAGGTCACGTCATTAACCCGAACGGCATTATGGTTGACCCAGCAAAGATAGTGACGATAAAGGAATGGAATATTCCTAAGATGCCAACTAAAATCCGCAGTTTCTTGGGATTGGCAGGCTACTATCGGAGATTCATCCAGGACTTCTCGAAAATAGCTTCGCCGTTGACAAAGTTGACTCGAAAGGAAGTAAAGTATGAATGGTGTTCGACCCAAGATGAGGCGTTTAAGGAATTGAAGAAGAGGCTAACCCAAGCTCCAGTCTTGGCCCTTCCCAAGGGCAACGAAGACCTAGTGGTACACTCTGACGCTTCGGGTCGGGGATTGGGATGCGTATTGATGCAACGCGGAAGAGTGATCTCGTACGCGTCACGGCAGTTGAAGGTTCATGAAACTAATTATCCGACTCATGATTTGGAACTTGCTGATGTCGTATTTGCATTGAAAATCTGGAGGCACTACCTTTACGGGGTGAAGTTTACTATTTACTCCGACCACAAAAGTTTGAAGTACTTCTTCGAACAAAAGGAACTTAATATGAGACAGAGGCGATGGTTGGAACTGTTGAAAGACTATGACTGTGAGATCATGTACCATCCTAGAAAGGCAAACGTGGTGGCTGACGCTCTAAGCCGAAAGGATGTACCTACTCCTATTAGAGTGAAAGCTTGCCAGTTGGTTGTAACATCGGATGTGATGAGAGAGATTGAAAAGGCTCAAGATGAGGCGCTTAAGGAGGAAAACATGAAGAAGGAAAGGATGGTTGGCCAACAGGACAAGTTGGAATATAACACCCTTGGTGTTACACGTTTCGGACGGATATGGATACCTATGGGTGGCGAACTTAGGACCAAAATCTTGGATGAGGCTCATAAGTCTCGTTACTCTATCCATCCCGGCACCAATAAAATGTACCAAGATCTGAGAAAGGAATACTGGTGGCCTGGAATGAAACGTGATGTGACGAAGTATGTAAGCAAGTGCTTGACTTGCTCGCAAGTAAAGGCCAAGCACTAGAAACCGTATGGAAAGATTCAACCACTTGATATACCGGAGTGGAAGTGGGAACACATTACCATGGACTTCATAACCAAGCTACCTCGCACAGCTAAGGGTCATGACACCATCTGGGTAATTGTGGACCGTTTAACGAAGAGTGCTCATTTCCTACCTATTCGCGAGACGTTCTCGTCGGAAAGGTTAGCGGAAGTATTTATTAACGAAGTAGTAGCACGGCATGGGATGCCTTTGACAATCGTATCTGACCGGGACACACGATTCACATCAAGGTTTTGGAAAAGATTTCACGAGGCGATGGGCACGAGGCTTAATATCAGCACGGCATACCACCCGCAAACGGATGGTCAGTCCGAAAGGACCATTCAGACATTGGAGAATATGCTTCGTGCTTTTATTATCAACTTCGGTGGCAGTTGGGACAGTCATATGCCGTTAGCCGAACTTTCCTACAACAATAGTTATCACACGACGATAGGCATGCCGCCTTACGAAATGTTGTATGGGAGAAGATGCAGAACCCCGGTTTGTTGGGGCGAGATTAGACAGAAGGAATTAGGGAGTCTGGAAGTAATAAGGGAAACATCGGAAAGGTTTGATCAAGTCAAAGCACGAATGAAGGGCCCACAAGATCGTCAAAAATCCTACGCGGATAAACGACGAAGGCCTATTGAGTTTAGCGTTGGGAACCGAGTAATGTTGAAGGTATCGCCCTGGAAGGGGATCATACGATTCCGGAAGAGAGGAAAGTTAAGTCCGAGGTTTGCGGACCGTTCAGGATAATGGCACGTGTTGGTGAAGTCACTTATCGGTTAGAGTTGCATGATGAGTTAAGTGGAATTCATCCTACCTTCCATGTATCACACTTGCGAAAGTGTCTGGCGGATGAATCGGCTCACGTACCACTTACTGATATCGAGGTAGACAATAGCCTTAACTACATTGAAGAACCCATGGCCATCCTAGATCGAAAGGAGAGACGTTTACGTAATAAAGTTATCCAATTGGTTAAAGTCCAATGGAAACATCGAAAGGGGTCGGAAGCCACTTGGGAAACGGAGACAGTAATGAGGGAGTCGTACCCTCAACTATTTGACTTATGATAGGTTTCGGAGACGAAACCTATTGTAAGGGGGGTAGACTTGTAACATCCCAAAAATAATTAAACGAATAAATATAGCGAGACCGGCGAGTTAGTCGGAATATTTAAACAAAAGGGAGCGGGCTTGGGCTCGGCTCCAATGGGCCAAGGGAAGCCCAGTTATATAAGAGGCAGGGCAGCCCTCTTCTCTGCTCATTTCCCATTCACGCAACTTTTAGAGAGAGAAAGGAGAGCTCGGGTCTAGAGAGAGAAGGTTGACGGATCGTCTCGGAATTGAGGGAACACGTTACTGCCAAGCTCGTGAGAAGAACCTCCGGATCAGAATCTCGATACAGGTAATAATCTTGCCTAAATCTGAGTTTTTGTTCGTTTACGAACGAATGTTTATAAAGAAATGGTTTAAAGTAAGGGTAAAGGGTTTCGAAAGTGAACGAAAGGTTTTATGAAAAGAAAAGAAAAAGGGCAAAGGTTTTAAAGAAGTCATTACAAATCTAATCTGTCGAATGAAGGGAATTGACGAATGAAGTCTGGGAATGATATTCCCAGCCTTGTGGTAGATTATGGACAGCGAGCCATAGTTACTATAAGAACAACGGGGGCAGTGTCTTAGTGGCCTGCCAATGGTTTGATGTTGTACAACTGGTATGGAGTAACGACGGTTACTCAGGGGTTAACTTGACCCTATGCGAGGTTAAATTATGATCCGACGATGTTATGGCTGAGAGTCATAACCGTCGATGGAAGTTGTCGGTCTATGGACAAGAGTGCCATAGGGGCAACTGGATGGGTATTGTCGGTCCTCGTGCAGTTAGCCTTGGGGGCAATACCAGGAAGGGAATTGACGGAATGTTGTGGCAACAACGGTAATACGTAACGGTTGACCACGACATGCAGGGTTCCTTCGGGGACACAGAGACGCATAACGATATAGATTTTAGATAGTAATGTATGACTTAAATGAATGTTAAATGTTTTAAACAAATGATCCGTTCAATGTGTTTAAATGTGTGAAGGTTTATGAATGAAAGGCCCTGTTTTCTTATACGTGATGTTAAACCCTAATGAATGTTTTGAATGACGAACCATTTCTTAAATCGAACGAAAACTAGAACTCACCAGCGTAGCTGACTTTTTAGTGTGCACATTCAGGTTAAGGCAGGTTATGAGGATGGACCGTGATGCTTGGCTAGCGAGAGGAGTTACCCGGCTGACTATGAAGACTGGCATCCTGTTATGTTTTAGTTATGATGTATTTACATTTTAAACAATGTTTACGCTTCCGCAAGTATGAACAATGTAATAGTTATGATTTAATGAAGTATTTTCCGCTGCGTTATTTGATATTCATGTTTAAGAACTGTTTGTGAATGAGTAAATCCAACAAGTGAGGCCTCCCGGGTTTGGGGCCTTACAGACATGATAAACGGTACGTTTCTCGTAAACAATCATTATGCATCCGTTTTATTTGATACCGGTGCCGATAGGAGTTTTGTATCTCTTACCTTTGAATCTCGACTTGCTAAACAAAGAACGAAACTTGACAATTCTTATTCCGTGGAGATAGCAAACGGAAAATCTATTACTATAAATTCTGTTATCCGCAACTGTAATCTCGAGCTTAATAATCACAAATTCTCTGTTGATCTCCTTCCAATGCAATTGGGAAGCTTCGATATAATAATTGGCATGGACTGGTTATCCAAGCACCATGCCGAGGTTATTTGCTAGGAAAAGTGTATTCGTATACCTCTCTCTTCGGGCGACACGTTAGTTATGTTCGGTGAAAAACCATGTCGTGGTCTTCAAATCATGTCTTGCACATTGGCACAAAAGTACTTGCGGAAAAAGTACGTTGCCTTCTTGGCCCACATAGTTGACACGAAAGACAAGAGTAAGAAATTGCAAGACATTCCAATCATCCGAGATTTTCCCGAGGTATTCCCCGAGGATTTACCTGGTCTTCCTCCTCCTAGACAAGTGGAGTTTCGTATCGACCTTGTGCCCGGGGCAACTCCCGTGGCAAAAGCCCCCTAACGTCTTGCACCTTCCGAGATGCAAGAGCTTGCAAGTCAATTACAAGAACTCTCATCCAAAGGATTCATCCGCCCGAGCCATTCACCTTGGGGTGCTCCCGTACTGTTCGTAAAGAAAAAGGATGGATCGTTTTGAATGTGCATCGATTATCGTGAACTCAACAAGCTTACAATTAAGAACCGTTATCCTTTACCCCGTATCGACGATCTTTTCGATCAGCTTCAAGGTTCAACATGTGTAGATGCATAATATGTCCCTAATCCCTTGTAATATGTATTTCATCTATGTTTAATGTAATTATCTGATGTATTAATGAAATTACATGTTTATCCTTAATGTTTACTCATATATAACGACTGTGTATTAAACGATCTGATAAATATCGATAACGTTGATCAATCGTGCTATTGAAAGGCCCATTCGCACGAATGGATCATGAGAATGATCCATTCGCGCGAATAGATCATGAGAATGATCCATTCGCGCGAATAGATCATGAGAATGATTCATTCGCTAGAATAAGTCATGAGAATGATTCATTCGCTAGAATGAACCATTCTAATGATTCATTCTTACGAATGAACCATTCTGCTGATTCATTCGCACGAATGAGTCCATTCACATGGCTCATTCGTACGAATGGCCTCAGCACTATATATAGAACTTTCACTTCATGAGCACACATACAACACATATACACATAGGAGAGACTAACCAGAGCAGAACCAGACTAAGCAACAGAACACACAAACTCTTTGCACCTGTATTGTCGAATCTCTGTCCGTTGAGAGTTTCCAGGTCTTGTATCCAACTTCTCTACACCAAAGGGTCGATAGAAACCTTCGTTTCGACATCTAATCCGCTCGTTTCTTACGACCCGATCCATGTCATAGATTGGATTGCCAATCAAATCGGATTCCGCACGATTTGATTCGGTTAATGTGTTGAATCATTGGATCAAGGTAGATCCCGATCCAACAATGTGGTATCAGAGCCATTGTGCTCTAGATTCAACATAGAAAATCTAATCTTGCTTTTTCTAGCTACTTGAATGTTATAAAGATCACTTGATCGTTGTTTAGCCACGTTCAAAACTTGTGATTATTGCTTCTGAGTGATCTGATCGTTTCAGTTTCCAGATCTGATAATAGGCTCAATCATTGGTGCTTTTTGGTGCAAAAAAGTCAAACAGCCCTCTGTCGTACGAATGGCTACTATGATGAACTTCATTCGCACGAATGGCTCCTACCATTCGCACGAATAGATCAAGTCTCCCGCTCATTTGTTCAAACTTCCAATCGCACGAATAGAAACTTCCATTCGCACGAATAGAAAATTTCATTCGCACGAATAGAAAATTCCATTCGCACGAATAGAAAATTCCATTCGCACGAATAGAAAATTCCATTCGCACGAATAGACCCATTCGCATAAATCTCTTCTGAATTTTTTTTTTTGTGTCGAAAAACTTTGTTTTTTACCATGTCGGACTTAGCCTTTGTTGCCAGTCAGAACAGTAAAATCCAAAACTTGTTATTAATCGATAATGAAGCTGGAAATGATAACAAGGCTCCAAACTCATGACAATGGACGAATATCATCACTGGAAAAACAGGTTTGAGATACACATTAATGGAGTTGATACAAACTTATGGATGATGATAGAGAATGGATATCAAAAAGTGTTAAGTGAGGATGGAACTCCTGTTTTGGCTTCCCTTTTAAGCGAACAACAAAGAAAAGATTATGACTTAGAAAAGAAGGCATATGCTATCTTATCTCAGGCCATATCAAGAGAAATATTTCATCAATTCAGGCAGTTTACATCTTCAAAATCTCTGTGGGTTGCCTTAGAACAACGTCACGAAGGAAATGCTTCGTTGAAAGCTATCAATGCTAAGGCCATTAAGAAGGAATTTGATAATTTCATGCATATTGGGAATGAGTCCTTAGATGATCTATTTGAGAGATTCTATCACTTGATGAGTGAATTGCATGCCCATGAGATCAAAACAACGAAAGAAGAAAAGGTTCAATGCATGGCAGATGCGCTACCACCAAAATGGGATTCATTCTTGATGGTTCTCAAACAGAACAATACTCTTGAAACCATTGATATCAATGAATTTCTTCAGAAATTGAGAGAACAAGAGGTGATGAATAAGTGGAAGTTAAAGAGAGGCGTACAAGCTCAGGATCCTTCATTGTACTATTCCACATCAACTCAACAAAATGCTCCTTTGCAGACTGCGTTTGTATCAAACATGTCAAATGTTTCAGCCAGCCAGTCTTCAACAGCTCATGCTTCAGTTTCATCAAGCTCGGTTCCACAGCAGGGAAATACTGCTAGTACTCCTCCACCAAGCCCCATTAAATTGCAAACAGACAACTTCGACAAGGTTACTATCGAAGTGGCCAAGGAACACATGGCACTGTTGTCTACCGTTATCAATTCATATGACAGTCTTGTTGCTGGACAGGTTGGAAACAGTCATCTGACAGCAGAAGACTATGCTCATATTGATAAGGATGAAATGGATCGAATTGATATAATGCGGGCTCTTGCAAGTGCAGTCAGAAGAGCGAGAGATTATGTAAAAAGGACAGGAAAAACTCTCGAAGGGAACAAAGACACTACTTATGGTTTTGATCTGTCTGCTGTTGTTTGTTTTAACTGTGGTGAGAAAGGGCATTTTGCTAGGCAATGTGAAAAGCCTAAACAGACTGGAAACCGCAACCCTTTCAACAACCGTCAAAGCCAACCGAAGCCACAAAATCAAAATACAGAAACAAACCTTGTTCCAGTTACTCTTGCACAAGATAAGGACACTTCAAGTGGAACAAAAGCTATGGTTGTTCAAACAGATGAGACTGTTGATTGGTCTTTTAAATTTGGAGCTGATGGCAGTTCAGGGGATTGAGCTTACATGGCAAAGGCTGTAGAAGTCAATGAAGAATCAGATTCTGATGCTGAGAGAGAGATTGCTTCAGAAAGTTCATCAGCTGAAAACGACACATCTTCAAATAGTTCTGGCTTCACAGCTGAGAATGAAGAAAAATCATCTGTCGTCTCTTCAAGTCAATCGACAGCTGATGTGGATGATAACAATTCATCTTCTGAATCTACCTGTAGCTGTGCTTTTATGGTAAAAACATCCACAGGCATTCAGGTAAATTCTGACAGTTTTGAAAGTGAGTCTGAATCTCAACCGTGTTTAATTTGTGATGAACTTGAGAAGAAAGTTGAGACACTTAAAAGTCACAACACAGACTTAATTGCTGATTTAACTAATTGTCTTGAAGCAAACCGTGTTTTAAAGGGAAACGAACTTGCCTTCAAAAACAAAATTGATCTTTTAAACAGGCAAGTTCATGAATTAGAAATCTGTGTTATCAACAAACAAAATGCCATCACTTTTTATTTAAACACGATTGATGAAACAAAGAAAAAGCTGGCGCTTGTCGAATGTGATTATGAAACTTTAAATCAAAAGCTAAAAAGTTATTCAAATTCTTCTTACCTTCTTGATTACATGATTTCACGGCATACAGGAAAGAAAAATGCTGGGTTTGGGTATAAAAATTGTCCTCCACCGGTGTTGAATACTATGGTAAACACACCGGATGATAACCCAATCATTGACTTTAAGGTCAAAACGCCACTTGTCGTTGATCCAACCGAAGACAAAATTTCTCAACCAAAGGTTAACGATAATGGTGCTTCGACCTCGGAGTCCCAGTGTGTTGATGGAATGGTAGAAGAGTGGGATGAAGACGATGAGTGTCCTACTCGTGGTTTGGGACACAAAAACTCGTCTGCTCCACAGAATGACAGCATTGGTATTTCAAAATCTGCTTCTAAAAATGTTTTTAAAATTAAACCAACCAATTGCCGTCCATCTTATCCCACTACTTCTGATCAGAAGAGTCAAGTAACCAAAGCCTCAATCAAAAAGGTTAATTTTGTTAAAGCTGGAGAGTCTGTTCAATCAAACAAGTCACTCTCTTCAGCTGAACAAAAAGAAGCTAAGGCTAGTGGTTCAAAAACTCACCAAAGTGAAAATCAATACAGATCTCCGAGGTTGGTTGAGCGGAGATACTGTTTTGAGTGCGGTACAAAAGGACACGTTGTTGTCAACTGTCCTTATCTTCAGAAGCCAAGTAAAAGAGTTAACCATTTTCCAGAAAATAAACAAAAGTTTTTAAAGTCAAAATCTAACTCTTTTACCCAACAACAAGTGCATCAAAAGAAAGTTAAACAAAAGATGCATGACTTGTTGGTCTCTGATTCGAGTTCCACACATGTACAAATCGTTAAGCAATCCACTGTTTACCACAAACAGTCGTTGCACAAACAACATGTGTGGAAAGCAAAATCAGATGATGCTTCTGACGACTGTACTTCAAAGTCAAATGGTTGTTCCAAAAATCCACAAGGACAGTGGATGGATTGTACTGTTGTAGATGAGACTGGGAAACCCAAGACCGTAAAGGCTTGGGTTCCTAACCTAAACTAATTACTTTCCTTCTTGTGCAGGTTGTCCTTTATAATCCTATTAGCAATAATTGGATTATTGATAGTGGGGCATCCAGACACATGACTGGGAACTTAGCTCTCCTTTTCGACGTCAGAAATATCAAAGGGGGCTATGTTTCATTTGCAGGCGATAAATGTGGTTTTATCTCAGCTCAGGGAACACTGTCTAATGGAGCTGTCAGCTTTGAGAAGGTCAACTTTGTCAAACAGTTGGATAACAACTTACTTTATGTTTCTCAAATCTGTGATAAGGAGTTCAAGGTTCTTTTTGATGACAAGCATTGTTATATCTTGAAAAAGGAGTTTATGATTCCAGAAGACATGGTGGTTATGTCTGCTCCAAGAGTGAATGATCTTTATATTCTTGACATGTCACAAGCATCATCCTCAGTGTCCACAGCATCATGTTTTGTTTCAAAAGCCACTGAGAAGGATTCTATTTTATGGCACAAAAGAATGGGACATCTCAGTCTTAGAAAAATGAATCATTTGGTACACAAAAATCTTGTTGAAGGAGTCACTGTGAAAAGTTTTCATCTTCCTGACGTGTGTGTTTCTTGTAAGAAAGGCAAACAAACCAAGAAATCTCATAAACCCAAATCTCAACATTCCATCACTATACCACTAGAGCTCTTACACATGGACTTGTTTGGTCCTATCAACCGGAAGAGCATTGCTGGAGACTTATATTGTTTGGTTGTGACGGATGAGTATTCAAGATATTCTTGGGTGATGTTCTTAAAAGAAAAATCTGAAACTTTTGAATATGTGGAGATTCTGATTACCAAATTGGAGTCTCTGTATAAGTTAAAGGTTAGGAGGATCCGTTCGGACAATGGTACTGAATTTAAAAATCACCTTATGGAAACTTTCTGTCAAAAACTTGGTATTCACCATGAATTCAGTGCGCCATATGTTCCACAAATGAACAGTGTTGCTGAGAGGAAGAATCGGACCTTGATAGAAGCTGCAAGGACTATGCTCGCTGACTCAAACTTACCCGTGCAGTTCTGGAATGAAGCTATTGCTAATGCGTGTTACACGCTCAACCGGGTTCTAGTTGTCAAGCGTCACGATAAAACTTGCTTTGAATTGTTGCATCGAAGGAAACCGAACTTACAGTATCTTGAACCGTTCGGCGCTCCATGTACCATGTTGAAAAAGGATGCTCATGGCAAGTTTAACGAGAAAGTAGAGGTAGGTTACTTCTTAGGGTACAGCACTCCCAATAAAAGAGTTTACAACAAAGCTTCTGGGAATGTAGAAGAATGGTACCATGTTGATGTTCAAAAGTATACCTCTCCTGCTGCTGGAAAAGGTCTTCCTTGGATGTTTGATTATGAAGAACTTTTTGCCTTGTTTAATCTTCCTCCAGAATGTTCAGATGAGGAGGTTGCTGTTCAAATGATGTATGATGCTCAAAACGCACCTGATGAACATGTGCAACCTACTCCCTCATCATCTGACATTCCTGAGTCCTCCAATAACACACAAGTCACACAGGATGATGACTCTTCTTCTTCTTCAGAGTATGAGGGTTCTCGACAAGAAATAGACCAGGTGATTGAAGATCCTTCCCATGATGTTGTACAATTGAGTGATGATGTTTCACATTCTGTGGCAATTGAACAGAGTATCACAAACCTTGATCAAACTGTTGAGGTTCCTGCTCATCCTGTGGGTAGGATTGATAGAATTCATCCTCAACAGAACATTATTGGTGATCCCACATCTGGTGTTAAAACTAGGGGTCAGATCAACTCTGGAGTCTCCTGAGAAATCATGGAATCTGGTGTGGTCAACGATTGTGCGCATTCATGTTTCGTCTCGCAAATAGAACCACGGTCTATAACAGATGCTTTAAAAGAAGAATCTTGGGTAAATGCAATGCAGGAAGAACTACTCCAATTTCAGAAGCTCGGAGTTTGGAAGTTAGTTGATTTACCAAAAGGAGCTAAGAAGATTGGTACTCGATGGGTTCTTCGTTGCAAAAGGGATGATCAAGGAATAGTCATAAGAAATAAGGCTCGTTTGGTCGTTCAGGGATTTAGGCAAATTGAAGGTATAGATTACAATGAAGTGTTTGCACCGGTTGCTCGTCTAGAAGCAATTCGAATTTTTCTTGCTTATGCATCCAACAAAAGGTTCAAAGTCTATCAAATGGATGTAAAGAGTGCTTTCCTTCATGGAGAAATCCGTGAAGTCGTATACGTCAGTCAACCTCCCGGGTTTGAAGATCCTATGCATCGTGACCGTGTCTACAAATTGGACAAGGCACTGTACGGATTGCACCAAGCTCCGCGAGTGTGGTACGAGACACTTTCCACTCATCTTCTGAACAATGGTTTTAGAAGAGGTGTCATCGACTGCACGTTGTTCATTAGAGAAAAGGGTGGAGAACTTTTAATGGTACAGGTATACGTGGATGACATTATTTTCGGATCGACGAATGATGTTCTGTGCAAAGAATTTGAAAGAGTTATGCAGGACAAGTTCGAGATGAGTTCCATGGGAGAGATGAAGTTCTTTCTAGGGCTACAAGTAGATCAATCTGAGACAGGGATTTTCCTTCATCAAACAAATTATGTTGGAGACATACTGAGCCGATTCAGTATGACTGATGCCAAACCTGCTGGTACTCCATTGGCGATCAATCACGGGATTTCGCCTGATGACAAGGGGGAGTATATTGATGCTACTCTCTATCGAGCCATGATCGGATCTCTCATGTATCTCACGGCATCTCGACCAGACATCATGTTCACCACGTGTCTCTGTGCCCGATATCAGTCAAAACCAAAAGTCTCCCACTTAATTACTGTCAAAAGGATTTTTCGTTATCTGAAGGGTACTCCTGATCTTGGATTATGGTACTCTAATGATGATAACTTTGAGCTTACTGCATATAGTGATTCTGATTATGGTGGTTGCAAAACAGACTTCAAGTCTACATCTGCAGGGTGTCAGTTCTTTGGAAACCGTCTTGTGACATGGCAATGCAAAAAGCAGACTTCAGTGGCTACATCTACATGTGAAGCTGAATACATCGCTGCTGCCAGTTGCTGTTCTCAGATTATCTGGATTCAACAGCAACTTCGGGACTACGGTTTGCAATTCTCTAACACTCCTATTTATGTTGATAATTCTGCTGCCATAGCTATCACTAAGAATCCGGTTCAGCATTCAAAAACCAAACACATCGGCATAAAATATCACTTCATTCGTGATTGTTTTGAAAAGAAACCGATTGATGTGGTTCAAATTAACACTGATTTCCAAAAGGCCGACCACTATACAAAAGCCTTTGACAAACCAAGATTTTTATTCTTGTTAGAGTTAAACGGCATGAAAAAGAAGGATGACGTTGTTCCGGACCAAGAGTCGAGTCAATAATCATTTTTATCAATTACATTCCTGTATATATTTTCTTTCTTGCGTTTATTAAAAATCTCAAAAACTCAAAAAGATTTTTCATTTTAAAATTTTAGGGGGAGAAAATGTCAGTAAGAAAATGATCTCTCGCTGAGAAAAATGATAGTACACAAACGCTAGTTATCTGAGACTCCAAAAAGATTTTTATATTGTGTACAGTTATTTGTATACAGTTTGTTTAAAAAAAAATATTTTCCATTTTTGTACAGTCTAAACCCCAAAAACATCTGAAAAACTCAAAAATGAGAAATCGTATCCAACCTTTGGGAAGTAATGACACACTAACCATATGTATGAAGCACATTGCATTTAATGTCATAGTGAATAGTCACACTAAGTCGACATGTGATGCATTGATAGGCTTATGTGACGTTTCGGATTTTTCGTTCTCGCACTTGTATTATATTTATCATGTAATCATTTTTCTATTAAATGAAATGCGAGTGTTTTTATTTAATTTTGTACAAAATATATATATATTATTTTATGGATTTAAAACAATTAAAATTTTATAAGTTTTAAATTTATATAAAATTTTATATAAAAATTCTAAATTAAAAGTTGCACATTCAATGAAATAACCTATTTAAATGAGATAAATAGCTTTTATAAAAATTATTATTAATAATAATAATGAAAATAAATTTATAAAATAGAAATAGATTTAAAAGAAATTAAATTAATTTATTTAATAAAAAGTTTAGGGTTCGTTTTGTAATTAATCAAACTAGAGGGTTTTAAAACAGAAATCTGTTGAAGGGCTATTTCTAGACAAACCAAACCTCAGGGACTCATCCGTAATTAATTCAGGGACTAAATTAAAACAAAAACAAACTCCAGGGACCAAAGTTGCCAATCCCCTATTCGCATTTCCGGTCACCCCCTTCGATTTGTCCGGCGGTCCAAGGCTTTCTCCGGCGAACACCCCGACAGGGCTGTTCCCTGCACCTCAACTGACAAAAGCGTCTCTGACTTCGTCTCCCCCACGCGAACCAGACCCCTCGACCAATATGTCTGCCAATCACAAGGATCGTCTGATCCTGTTGGTGGCCGAGACATCCAGGTCCAAATTCGTGCCCGACAGGCCACCTCCACGCCTGTTGACTGTCGGGTTAGTTTCACCTTGCCCAGACTAATGTCGGGACGTGTCCAATTGCGCGTTTGAGCATAAGAATTAGGCTCGGCTATAAAGAGTCATTGTCGGCCCTGCTCGAACTCGTTACCATCCTTCCTCACACCCTCACTCCAAATTAAAGACTGAATCACCTTCGCCGACACTAAGTGAAGCTGTGACCAGGATTACAAGAGCTAATTCCACTTAGAAATCGATCCCCGCTGGTGACTTTTTCGAGTTCAAGACTTCTGCCGTCCAGGCCTTTCGCGACCAAGTTCGAACCTCATTTCGATTCCTTTAGCTTCTGTTATCATCAGCTAAACTATTCCAATCGAAAACACGGCATTCGCACGAGAGTTACCGGGCAAACCCAGTGTCCTCGGACACGGTTTGCCGGTCACCGAGGACCAGCAACCAACTCCTCATTTGTGTATTTAAATTATTCGATACACACATAACCAGCGATGGGCAGTAGCCCGGCTGGTTATGCGTGTGTGTGTTTAAGGCGCAGGTCGCGGGTTCGATCCCGGTTGGCCTTCGGACCAAATTTTTTATTTCTGTTTTCATTTATTTATTTTATTTAATTATCCTAATTTATTTTTAATACTCTTTTTATACAATAAATACTGAAACGAGTCGGTTTACTCGATCGTTTAATTTAAAATCGATTAAACTACATTTTTAATAAACCATCCCATTTTTTTATAATATTTTTATAAACTTATTAAATACACTATAATATATAAAATGTCCCATTTTACAAATCTTGTAATATTTTTATAAACTTATTAAATACATTATAATATATAAAATGTCCCATTTTACAAATCTTGTAATATTTTTATAAACTCATTAAAATACATTTTAATATATAAAATGTTCCACCTTTATAAGTCTTGTAAATGTTTTTTTTTATATAAACTTGTTAAAAACAAATATAATATGGTAAAGAATTTTCTCCCATTTGTTATAAAAATACATTAAACATAATAAATATTTGTTTAAAACAATATATATATATATATATATATATATTTCTATGAGTTAAAGTTTTACAAAACCGTTATCATTTTCTGCCCTATTTTATACAAATAAATATTAAGAATATTATTATAAAACCTATACTCATTAGATACGAATACGCTCATACAAACATACAATAATACATATTTATCTACATAGGATTTCATCGTGCTTAGTTTTCAACGTCTTTATCACCCGCACTCGTGGATCATCGTATCCGCTAGCCAGGTGAGTTACATAGCCCCTATTTTACATTTTTATACGTTTTGGGGTGAAACATTATACATGCTACTCACATTGTTTATACGTGTTATACATGAGACTATATGTTTATTCTTTGGATGTACATACATTTAAACGCAAGACAACCAACTGTAATATTGATAGATCTATTGTGCCTGACCAGCCCACCCGGTTAGGGTGTTTATTACTGCATACTTGGATATAACCACGTGTTATATTCAATCATATCGGATATAGTGGGTAACTATATTCAAACATACCGGACTTAGCTGTTGTGCTCTGTTCAAGCGCGTCAAACTCGGTTTGAATTGTGATTAAATAAATGTTACATCATATACTATGTTTAACAATATAAACAATGAGTTGCAAAACGATTTACAACCACTATTTACAGGAAATACTAAACCTATGTACTCACCAACTTTTTAGTTGACACTTGATTTAAATAATGTTTCAGGTTTGGATATGTGACTTCTTGCCGAAGATCTCTCCATTTAGGAACTATGGACCTAGTTAAATAAATTAATGTTTTGAACTAGACTAGGTTATTTGAAATGTATTTTATTTGGAACTTGTTGTCTTTAAATTAAATTAATGAATTATGCAACCTTTAGTTATCATGTGCTTTTGAACAATCATCACATTGTCCGCCTCGATGATTCCACCATCGGTCGGGGTGTGACAGATTGGTATCAGAGACATGGTTATAGGGAATTAGGTTATTAGACACAATGACCTAGACTATAACCCTAGGACTCCCTTTTTATGTGTTATGTGCTAAATGATTAATTGCTATGTGAATTATTTAGGAATTGTCTGAATTTTCCCGAGTTTGGTACATGAGACTTATACACATACATACAAGACTTTGATACATGATACATACTTTACATACACATTTGGTCAACACATTTATGCAAACAAATACACTACTTATCCTTGTCCATACTCTCTCCTAATCCTTATAAATTGCAACATTCCTACACATTTTATATTCATAGACTCTCAAATCTATTAAAATCTTGAAAATCTCGTCAACGACTTAATCTCCTGAAACCAGTAAAAGACACGTGCAATCTGGAAGGGTGACACCTGTACATTGGGTTTTCTGTCTAGGAAAGCATTTCGTATAAATCCAAATAAACGGACCCGTATGCTTTCCTGGGAATTCCTGAAGTGAGTGTTTACCTATAGGCTAAAGCATGTCTCTTTGAAAGTTTTGGGGAATTATTTAACGTTGATAAGTCAATGTATTCGCAAGGATACAATCCGAATTTGAACTCAAAATCTGGGGACATTATAGCAAAATAGGAAAAAACTAGACGAACATGCAAAACAAATCATTATTACGGGTGCACACGTAATAACGACTTGTAATGCATGCAAGTCCCGGCAATTCCCATTTTGCAAATAATGATCTATAACATCATGTCCTACCCGAAAAAGATGACTTAGTTTCCCCTATCAACTTAGAATAAATACGCATGCACTGGCACGCGTCATGATAAATATCGTATTTCTGCTTACATTATTTCCCGTTATAACTCATTTTATCCGTCTTATCTAAAATATCATTGTCTTTCTTATGGTGTTAGAATGCCTCCTCGACGTGCAAACTCTAGCACTTCCAACCCGGATCTTGCTACGCTCCTTGCCCAGCTAGTAGGGCAAATGACCCAAGCAAATAACAACAGTGACGGGTCTCACAACATCCAAGGAAACGGTGGTACCAACCCGCCTCATTGCATGTTTAAGCACTTTAACTCGTGCAATCCTACTAAATTCTTCGGGACTGAAGGTGCTACCGGCCTACTCAAATGGTTTGAAAGCATGGAAAGCACATTCCTAAACAGCGACTGTCCCGATAATCTTCGGGTTCGTTATACCACAAGTGTACTCCAAAAGAGAGCCCTCACCTGGTGGAATGGTGATAAACGCACTCGTGGTGCTGAGGTTGCTACATCCTTATCATGGGATGATCTGAAGAAGGCCATGACTGATGAATTCTGTCCTCGGAATGAAATGAGGAAGCTCGAGGCTGAATTTTGGGATCTTGCCCAAGACAGCGGGGATAATCTGGCTTACACCACCCGGTTCCAAGAACTAAGTCTGTTGGTGCTCACATGATCACTCCCCTTACTCGGGGAATTGAAAAGTACATAGGCGGCATGCCTATGCAAATTCAAGATGCTGTGCTAGGAAGCAATCCTCCTACTCTTGAAGCTGCTATACGCCTATCTGCTACATTATCCGACAACCATGTCAAAGCCGGAACCTTAACAAGAAAGGGTTCCAAGAAGGTTGTGTCTACTCTTGCAGCAGTCAAAGATGTGAAACCCGAGTCTTCTAACCGCAACAAGAAACGTAAGGGTCGAAACTTCGCAGCCGTAACTCCCGCTGTCCCTGCTATTCAAGCGGCCCCTTTGAGTCAAAACCCGAAAATTTATCAGGGCCCGAATCTCCAATGCCAGACCTGCAAGTACCATCATCCTGCCAATCTACCATGCCGATTGTGCTCAAGCTGCGGGAGATATGGACATGTGGTCACTACCTGCCGTACCCGTCCTCCCGTCCATCAAGCTGCTCCAGCCAACCGTCCCGTCTATCCGGCACCTTTCAATGGTCGGGCATGTTACGAATGTGGAGACCCAAACCACTTCCGTGACCGATGCCCAAAACTTCATCATCAAGGTGGTCCCCCAAGGACGAGCGTTTAATATAAACGCTAATGAGGCACAAGCAAACAACGACGTGATAAACGGTACGTTTCTCATAAATAATCATTATGCATCCGTTTTATTTGATACCGGTGCCGATAGGAGCTTTGTATCTCTTACCTTTGAATCTCGACTTTCTAAACAAAGAACGAAACTTGACGATCCTTATTCCGTGGAGATAGCAAACGGGAAATCTATTGCTATAAATTCTGTTATCCGCAACTGCAATCTCGAGCTTAATAATCATGAATTCTCTGTTGATCTCCTTCCAATGCAATTGGGAAGTTTTGATATTATAATTGGCATGGACTGGTTATCCAAGCACCATGCCGAGGTTATTTTCCACGAAAAGTGCATTCGTATACCTCTCCCTTCGGGCGACACGTTAGTTATTTTTGGTGAAAAACCGTGTCGTGGTCTTCAACTCATGTCTTGCACCTTGGCACAAAAGTACTTGCGGAAAAAGTACGTTGCCTTCTTGGCTCACGTCGTTGACACGAAAGACAAAGGTAAGAAATTGCAAGATATTCCGATCATTTGAGACTTTTCCGAAGTATTCCCCGAGGATTTACCCGGTCTTCCTCCTACTAGACAAGTGGAGTTTCGTATCGACCTTGTGCCCGGGGCAACTCCCGTGGCAAAAGCCCCCTATCGTCTTGCGCCTTCTGAGATGCAAGAGCTTACGAGTCAATTACAAGAACTCTCATCCAAAGGATTCATCCGCCCGAGCCATTCACCTTGGGGTGCTCCCGTGCTGTTCGTAAAGAAAAAGGATGGATCGTTTCGAATGTGCATCGATTATCGTGAACTCAAGAAACTTACAATTAAGAACCGATATCTTTTACCCCGTATCGACGATCTTTTCGATCAGCTTCAAGGTTCAACATGTTTCTCCAAGATTGACCTTCGTTTCGGATACCATCAACTTCGTGTTCTCGATGAAGACATTCCAAAGACTGCCTTTCGGACTAGATATGGTCACTACGAGTTTATGGTCATGCCATTCGGTTTGACTAATGCACCTGCGGTCTTCATGGACCTCATGAACTGTGTATGCAAACCTTATTTGGACAAGTTTGTGATCGTTTTCATTGACGACATTCTCATCTATTCTAAAACGAAAGCGGAACATGAACAACATCTTCGTTTGATTTTGGAACTCTTGAAGAAAGAACAACTATACGCCAAATTCTCCAAGTGTGAGTTCTGGCTAAAAGAGGTTCAATTTTTGGGTCACATAGTCAACGATAAGGGAATTCATGTGGACCCGGCAAAGATCGAGGCGGTGAAGAACTGGAGTACTCCTAGGACTCCTACCTAGTTTCTTTCATTTCTTGGTCTAGCAGGTTACTATCGTCGTTTCATCTCAAATTTCTCCAAGATTGCGGTCCCGCTCACTGCCTTGACTCACAAAGGTAAGCACTACGAGTGGGGACCCAAGCAAGAGGAAGCTTTCCAAACTCTAAAGCACAAGCTCTGCAATGCTCCTATTCTAACTCTTCCTAGTGGTAATGACGACTTTGTCGTTTATTGTGATGCATCCAACCAAGGTCTTGGTTGTGTTCTTATGCAACGAGGTCAAGTAATTGCATACGCATCACGACAACTCAAAGTCCATGAGAAGAACTATACGACCCATGATCTAGAGTTTGGTGCTGTCGTTTTCGCCTTGAAAATTTGGAGACACTATCTATATGGCACCAAATGTGTGGTTTTCACCGACCACAAAAGTCTCCAACATATTTTCAATCAAAAAGAGCTTAATATGAGGCAACGACGATGGATTGAACTTCTAAACGACTAAGACTGCGAGATCCGCTACCACCCCAGCAAAGCAAACGTTGTAGCCGACGCCTTGAGTCGTAAAGAACGTATCATGCTTCATAGTGTTTATATTCATAACGATATCCAGGCCCGTATTCTCAAAGCACAACACACCTCGGTTACCGAGGAAAACATGTTTCAAGAAATGGCATGTGGTGTAGAACTCCGGTTAGAAACCAAAGCCAACGGCCTATTGTATTACTTGGACCGTATCTGGGTTCCCGATCGCGACGATCTTCGTAAATTTTTGATGAACGAGTCCCACAAAACTCGATATTCGGTACATCCCGGAGCTGATAAGATGTACATGGGTCTCCGTCAGCAATATTGGTGGCCCGGCATGAAAAAGGATATTGCCCTCTTTGTGGCAAAATGCCTTACTTGTTCTAAAGTGAAGGCCGAACACCAAAAGCCTTCCGGACTCCTCGAACAACCTGAAATTCCCGTGTGGAAGTGGGAGAACCTTGCTATGGACTTCATCACCAAACTCCCACGCACTTCTAGTGGGCACGATAGTATCTGGGTTATTATCGATCGACTCACAAAGTCTGCTCATTTCTTGCCCATTCGTGAGGACTATCGAGTTGAGAAATTGGCTCGGATCTACATTGATGAGATCGTAATTCGTCACGGAATCCCTTTGAACATCATCTCCGATCGTGATTCGCGTTTTACTTCCCGATTTTGGCAATCATTGCAATCAGCACTTGGCACTCGTTTGGATTTGAGTACGGCTTACCATCCTCAAACTGATGGACAAACCTAACGAACAATCCAAACTCTCGAGGATATGCTTAGGGCTTGTGTCGTTGACTTTGGTGGCAATTGGGATTCTCACCTACCGCTGATCGAATTTTCCTACAACAACAGCTACCACACAAGTATTAACATGGCACCGTTTGAAGCTCTTTATGGACGAAAATGTCGTTCACCAATTTGTTGGAACGAAATTGGTGAAGCACAAATCACCGGTCCCGAGCTTATCCAAGAGACCACCGATAAAGTCTCTCTCATCCGTGACAACATTCGAGTAGCAAGGAGTCGACAAAAGAGCTATGTCGATAAACGACGAAAACCCTTGGAATTTCAAGTTGGAGATAGGGTTCTTCTAAAGGTATCACCTTGGAAAGGCGTAGTCCGATTTGGAAGGAAAAGAAAACTTGCACCTCGATATGTGGGCCCATTCAAGATACTCGAGAGGGTAGGAAAAGTGGCCTACAAACTCGACCTTCCTTCAGAACTCAGCAACGTTCATCCGACCTTTCATGTGTCTAATTTGAAAAAGTGTCTAGCCAACGAGAATCTCCACATCCCTCTTGACGAAGTGCGTATTGACGAAAAAATGCATTTTGTTGAAAAACCCGTGGAAATCATTGACCGAGAAGTCAAGAAACTCAAACGTAGCCGCATCCCCATTGTCAAGGTCCGTTGGGAATCTAAACGTGGACCCGAGTTCACTTGGGAACGCGAAGACCAAATGAAGACCAAGTATCCGCATCTCTTTTCATAGCCTCCACTAGTTGAATTTCGGGGCGAAATTCCGCTAACATGGGGAGACTGTGACGTTTCGGATTTTTCGTTCTCGCACTTGTATTATATTTATCATGTAATCATTTTTCTATTAAATGAAATGCGAGTGTTTTTATTTAATTTTGTACAAAATATATATATATTATTTTATGGATTTAAAACAATTAAAATTTTATAAGTTTTAAATTTATAAAAAAATTTATATAAAAATTCTAAATTAAAAGTTGCACATTCAATGAAATAACCTATTTAAATGAGATAAATAGCTTTTATAAAAATTATTATTAATAATAATAATGAAAATAAATTTATAAAATATAAATAGATTTAAAAGAAATTAAATTAATTTATTTAATAAAAAGTTTAGGGTTCGTTTTGTAATTAATCAAACTAGAGGGTTTTAAAACAGAAATCTGTTGAAGGGCTGTTTCTGGACAAACCAAACCTCAGGGACTCATCCGTAATTAATTCAGGGACTAAATTAAAACAAAAACAAACTCCAGGGACCAAAGTTGCCAATCCCCTATTCGCATTTCCGGTCACCCCCTTCGATTTGTCCGGCGGTCCAAGGCTTTCTCCGGCGAACACCCCGACAGGGCTGTTCCCTGCACCTCAACGCCCGACAAAAGCGTCTCTGACTTCGTCTCCCCCACGTGAACCAGACCCCTCGACCAATTTGTCTGCCAATCACAAGGATCGTCTGATCTTGTTGGTGGCCGAGACATCCAGGTCCAAATTCGTGCCCGACAGGCCACCTCCACGCCTGTTGACTGTCGGGTTAGTTTCACCTTGCCCAGACTAATGTCGGGACGTGTCCAATTGCGCGTTTGAGCATAAGGATTAGGCTCGGCTATAAAGAGCCATTGTCGGCCCTGCTCGAACTCGTTACCATCCTTCCTCACACCCTCACTCCAAATTGAAAACTGAATCACCTTCGCCGACCCTGAGTGATTACAAGAGCTAATTCCACTCAGAAATCGATCCCCGCTGGTGACTTTTTCGAGTTCAAGACTTCTGCCGTCCAGGCCTTTCGCGACCAAGTTCGAACCTCATTTCGGTTCCTTTAGCTTCTGTTATCATCAGGTAAACTATTCCAATCGAAAACACGGCATTCGCACGAGAGTTACCGGGCAAACCCAGTGTCCTCGGACACGGTTTGCCGGTCACCGAGGACCAGCGACCAACTCTTCCTTTATGTATTTAAATTATTCGATACACACATAACCAGCGATGGGCAGTAGCCCGGCTGGTTATGCGTGTGTGTGTTTAAGGCGCAGGTCGCGGGTTCGATCCCGGTTGGCCTTCGGCCCAAATTTTTTATTTCTGTTTTCATTTATTTATTATATTTAATTATCCTAATTTATTTTTAATACTCTTTTTATACAAAAAATACTGAAACGAGTCGGTTTACTCGATCGTTTAATTTAAAATCAATTAAACTACATTTTTAATAAACCATCCCATTTTTTTATAATATTTTTATAAACTTATTAAATACACTATAATATATAAAATGTCCCATTTTACAAATCTTGTAATATTTTTATAAACTTATTAAATACATTATAATATATAAAATGTCCCATTTTACAAATCTTGTAATATTTTTATAAACTCATTAAAATACATTTTAATATATAAAATGTTCCACCTTTATAAGTCTTGTAAATGTTTTTTTTTATATAAACTTGTTAAAAACAAATATAATATGGTAAAGAATTTTCTCCCATTTGTTATAAAAATACATTAAACATAATAAATATTTGTTTAAAACAATATATATATATATATATATATATATATATATATTTCTATGAGTTAAAGTTTTACAAAACCTTTATCATTTTCTGCCCTATTTTATACAAATAAATATTAAGAATATTATTATAAAACCTATACTCATTAGATACGAATACGCTCATACAAACATACAATAATACATATTTATCTGCATAGGATTTCATCGTGCTTAGTTTTCAACGTCTTTATCACCCGCACTCGTGGATCATCGTATCCGCTAGCCAGGTGAGTTACATAGCCCCTATTTTACATTTTTATACGTTTTGGGGTGAAACATTATACATGCTACTCACATTGTTTATACGTATTATACATGAGACTATATGTTTATTCTTTGGATGTACATACATTTAAACGCAAGACAACCAACTGTAATATTGATAGATCTATTGTGCCTGACCAGCCCACCCGGTTAGGGTGTTTATTACTGCATACTCGGATATAACCACGTGTTATATTCAATCATATCGGATATAGTGGGTAACTATATTCAAACATACCGGACTTAGCTGTTGTGCTCTGTTCAAGCGCGTCAAACTCGGTTTGAATTGTGATTAAATAAATGTTACATCATATACTATGTTTAACAATATAAACAATGAGTTGCAAAACGATTTACAACCACTATTTACAGGAAATACTAAACCTATGTACTCACCAACTTTTTAGTTGACACTTGATTTAAATAATGTTTCAGGTTTGGATATGTGACTGCTTGCCGAAGATCTCTCCATTTAGGAACTATGGACCTAGTTAAATAAATTAATGTTTTGAACTAGACTAGGTTATTTGAAATGTATTGTATTTGGAACTTGTTGTCTTTAAATTAAATTAATGAATTATGCAACCTTTAGTTATCATGTGCTTTTGAACAATCATCACATTGTCCGCCTCGATGATTCTGCCATCGGTCGGGGTGTGACAGCTTATCTTACTGAATCTCGACCATTGATGATCAATCTATACCATATTAGATATTATCTTGTGAGTCACACAATGGTGAAAGGATTGACGAAAATCAACAATAGAAACTGAAGGTGTTTCTCATTCTGTGCACACCAGTTATCATCGGTTTAATGAGAAATCAGAAAGTAGTTATAAAATTAAAAATTAGATTCCGAAGTCGTATACGTGCCATATTGCCTTGTAAATACCTGGCTGAAGCCGTCCATGCGATTAAGAATAAAATAAAAGTATGAATCCGAATCCGTATATGTGCCATATTACCGGGTTGCAGCCTGGTTGAAGCCATCCATGGGATAGGATGAACACAAACACCGTTAGCTGCATACGTGCCATATTGCCTTGTAAATACCTGGCTGAAGCCGTCCATGAGCTGATGGCTGTCACTGTGAATACTAAAAAAAAAATATAAATAAATAAAAAATTTGGTCTAGTAAAGAAGTAACAGGGAATAACTGAGATCTCATGAACTTATGATGGCTGGTTAAGTAAGTTGTGCTGATTTGAAACATTAACATGTTTTGAAAAGTAATTCAAGTCAATTCTTAACCAGTGTGGGACACACAGACAATGGACTCAATCCTTCAAGATCATCTTGTAAGTGGTGAGAAGAGGTCTGCATAGGTTTAAGATGGACAAACATATCAATGATCGCATTTTGACTAAGTGTACTTAAAGCTCAGATAATTTGCAATGTTGCTGATTGCTATGAGTTTAGTACTGATCCCATGTTCGGATCTTTCTCACAAAAAGATGTGTAAATACCATTGTATAGTTGTATCTACAAAATTCAAAATGTCTCAGATCATTGGTCACTAAGTCTGTATGATTTCTCATAAGGATCATTCTTACTAAGACATGCGTGTATATATCTTGTTGATATTATTTTCAGCATTACATATTCAAAAATCCAAAAAGATTTTACTTTTCCTGAATTTTAGATTATCTGATAAGACTCGAACGACTGTCAGAAAATCAAAATTTGAAAACCGCTTGACTTCCTGATTGATCAAATCGTTCCTTTACTTCATAAACTATTCCAAAACTTCATAATTGATCCCTTACTTCATAATTAAATTTTTGTTAAAACCAATGTGGTCGGATACCCCATTTAACCTGAAAAGTTTAATTTACTAAAAGAGGTTATCCATTCATACGAATGGATGAGCAGAATGGCTCACTCGTACGCATGGATAATGAGAATAGGTCATTCACACAAATGGACTGACCAGAATGGTCCACTCGTACGAATGAGTGGCAGAATGAAACAAATCTGGGTCACTCGCACGAATGAGAGTCCACTCGCACGAATGGATGGCCATTCGTACGAATGAACCAGGACATCCTATAAATAGGCCATTCATTCGCATTCTCAGTCTCATTCGCTCATATCAGAAATCATATTCGCACGTCTGTTTCAACATAATCTGAAAGTTACCCAAAACTCCGTCAAATCTGTAATCTAATCATTCGTTTTCATTTTACAGGTATAACCCCACAAGTATTCATCGATTGAATACCGATTTGCAGATGTTCGATTAGATTTAGGATTCAAAACCGAAAAACAAACTAAAAACGTAAAAAGTGACTTAATAAACCAATTAAAATGCTAAATATTGGTTGAAAACCATAGTCGAGTGTGTTGGTGTCTTTTTCGGCAAATCTTTTCAAGTGTTAGTTGATTTTTGGACAAATTGGATCGCGACCCGTCTGTCATACGAATGGACACATTCTTCATGTTCATTCGTACGAATGAGCACTCATTCACATGAATGAACACTCATTCATGCGAATGAAACTCATTCGCACGAATGAATAGGCAGAAAGATCCATTCGCACGAATGATCCAACTCTTAGGGTTCATTCGTACAAAGGGAAAATGGTCCAAAAGTTCATATTTCCAAAATCTTGCATGTATTGATCTGAGGTGCTTCATGTTTTTGTGTTTGCAGACTGATCGTTATGGCGCACAGAGCTCCAGTTGTTCTTAAGGCTTCAATAAAAAGCAACATATGTGCGTACATGATTCCTACATCAAAGAATGCACGTCCGTTTGTCGGCATGATCGAGTTTTTATCAAGATCAAGGATTGCTCATGCTATATCCCATCACCGGACTCCATATACGTCGCATCAAAGGGAGTTCTGGGCCTCCGCCGAGATTGACTGCAAGGTATCTCCACCGGTCATACGAGGGAAGATCGCAGGTCAAGATGTGGTTGTATCGGCAGCTCACATTCGCCGATTGTGTCAATTCGGTGATCATCCTGAAGATCCAGTGACACTGGATAAATATCTGGTCCGCGGATGCTTCATGAGGATAAAGTACGACGGGAATGTCGTCGAGGGAGTTTTAAACAAAGCGAACCTCTGTCCGCAGTACAAGTATCTAGGACATGTTCTTCTGCATTGCCTCGGTTCCCGTCGTGGCGGATTTGATGATATGCGCGAAACAATACAGAGCGCATTCGTTGCACTGGTGTTGAACATTCCGTTCAACTTTTCCGAGATGGTGTTCACGCACCTTAAGGAAAACATCTATCTTAAAGGGGACAATGCGTATCTTATGTACCCCAGATTCTTACAAATGATAATAGATGACCAACTTCCTCTTCTACCAAGGTCAGACGTCGACATAATCAAGTTAGAACACATGACGGACGTCACTCTAAATAGGGTACAGACCTACAGGGGAAGACCAACAAAGCCACCTCACAAACGACTCATTGGACATCTGGCAAATCCAGATTATGTGGCACCAGCAAACAGAAAATGGCGTCACGATAACAGTGATTCTGACAGGGAGGATATTGTTGTACCTCCAGCTGACGACCAAGATGATGACGACCAAGATGGTCAGGGAGATGGTGGCAATGCTCCTAATGTTCCATCAACCGCTGCCACCACCCCCACTGTTACTGCTATCGATTCTTCCCTTCCAACTAACCCAGAAGACGTTAACCTGGACACCGTCCTGTTTACTGATTCTGAGGACACTGAAGATGATTTTGAAATCAGTCAACAAGGGGCAAGATTGGTCGTAACAAAACAAAAAAGGGGAGCAGATCAAGGAAGCTCAAGGGTTGATGATGACGTCAGGGATGCTGACTTTGTCCCTGACTGTCCACAAGTATCTGCTGCTCCTTCTTCCCAATCTACCCCTGTCAAGAGAGGAAGAGGAAAGAAAAGAATGGCCAAACGCCAAAAGTTTAAACTTGTTAGAAGGACGGAGAGCACCTCTGCCACTACAGCAACTGCCACCAGGTCTGAGGCTCCAATGTCAACATCTATGCCTCAGACACAAACTGTGCCTCCTCCCATCTACACGACTGCTCCTACATCACAGCCATCAACTATTCGAGCTGAATCTTCAATGTCACTGCCGACTGTCTCTCTACACGGCCAGATCAGTACTTTAAACAGTTTGGTACTTCGTTTACTGGCTCAGAATGAAGAGCAATCAAAGCGTATTGACCAACAGGGCTCGCAGATCAGTCAGTTGACTCTGCAAAATACTGAACAAGCCCAAGCCATCACAAGTCTTTCCACTAGGTGTAATGATCAACAAGCCCTCCTTCTCACTGCTACAAACCAGAATCAACAGTTGTCTAAAATTGTTGATGCACATGCTCAGAGGATACAAAGGCTTGAGGAGGATAATAAGAGACTGTTGGAAGACTTAGAAAGCAGAAGAGACCCGACACCCAGAATTGAGGGTGCTCGCAATGATGGTGATGATGGTGACGATGGTGATGATGGTGATGATGGTGATGATGATGATGATGATGATGATGACGATGAGGATGATGATGATGACGATGATGATGATGATGATAGTGATGATGATGATGATGATGACAATAATGACAAAGATAAGGATGATGGTGCCAATGCTGGTGCTGCATCAAGTGCTTCAAAGACAGCAGAAGCAGAGGCACGCATAAAGCAAAAATCAGACAAATCAGAAGGCCCATCATCAGATACACAAAAGGGCACTGAAGGTTGATAGTTTTTGTTTTAAGTGTTTTAAGTTGTCTTATTGTAAATATTAGATTATTATGTAAATAATTTCAGTTTTATTTTTATTAAATCAATGAAATTTCTTATTCTCACATGTTTATTTTATGATTGTTTATGTAAATAGTTTTGGATGTGATGCCTCTTAAGCAACAACCTTCAAAGTTAACTTATGTGCTTGACATGCAAGGGATCATCCAACATTCAGTTATTTATGACAAAGAGGAAGGGGAAATCGTACACTGCTTGTCAAAAGAACAGATTGCCGAGCTATTTCAAATGAATCCCGACGAAGTCATCACTGAAGAGGCATCTGTTCCTACAACTGATTATCCCTCCTCTGACGAACTAGAAGACGTTGATGAGGTTGAAGTCAAAGACATCATTGATCAAGAATATTCAAAGTACACATCAGTAGATGGTGATGATCTTCCCTCCTTCGCAGACTTATTCACTCAGCAGTCCGACGAGGAGGTCAACCGCATTATCGACAACAAAGGAGATGAAGCCGGTCCCTCCACTATTGACATTGACGAGCTGAATGACCGTAAAAGTCAGTGGATGGAATACATGGCCGAATTAAAGAAGAACTCAAAGCCCTCTCCTCCAACCAAGTACACTAAAGTTTATCGACTCAAAGGACACAAGTCTGATGGTCGTATAATCAGTTGGGCATACTTCAACGACTTAAGCTGCTATGCTATAAAAAGAGAGAAGGGCATACAATATTTCAGGTACCCTCATGACTTCAAGACGCTGCCCGCATTTGAAGTAAATCAATTGGCGCGTCTAAAGCTTCTATACAGCGAATCTTCCGGTCTATCCGAATGGTTTGAACGTCAATTACAATACGAATACCGGAAGAAGTGGGTGAACTTCAAGCCACAAATGCCTACACGTTACATTCACAAGGAAAAGGTTCATCCAATCACCAAGAAGCCCCTAATTGTCTTAAAGTGGAAACCTCCAACGATCATGAAGAAGATTCCTTTAAGGAAAATGATCCAGGACTTCTCAGATCAGTTCAAATGGTGGTACTATGATGGGCGTACTGTTGAAGCTGTTATATTGCTTTGTAAAGAAGGGTCATGGGAGACCATCAGGGTCTTTGATCCCTTGTGGCTGACCAACTTGTCTGAACAAGATGTTACAACTTTATACAAGTGTCAACCATTTTTTGAAGTTGCAGATATAGACCAGGCGTTGCAGTATGTGAAAGTGATACGTATATGCTTTGCTTTTGACATACACGCCGGAGTTAACTGGAAAACTCGTACAAAAGAGATGTTGAAGAACAACTAATGTTAGTTAGGTCATTTTGAAGGGATCTAGGTCCAAGGGGGAGTATGTAGATGCATAATATGTCCCTAATCCCTTGTAATATGTATTTCATCTATGTTTAATGTAATTATCTGATGTATTAATGAAATTACATGTTTATCCTTAATGTTTACTCATATATAACGACTGTGTATTAAACGATCTGATAAATATCGATAACGTTGATCAATCGTGCTATTGAAAGGCCCATTCGTACGAATGGATCATGAGAATGATCCATTCGCGCGAATAGATCATGAGAATGATTCATTCGCTAGAATAAGTCATGAGAATGATTCATTCGTACGAATGAACCATTCTAATGATTCATTCTTACGAATGAACCATTCTGCTGATTCATTCGCACGAATGAGTCCATTCACATGGCTCATTCGTACGAATGGCCTCAGCACTATATATAGAACTTTCACTTCATGAGCACACATACAACACATATACACATAGGAGAGACTAACCAGAGCAGAACCAGACTAAGCAACAGAACACACAAACTCTTTGCACCTGTATTGTCGAATCTCTGTCCGTTGAGAGTTTCCAGGTCTTGTATCCAACTTCTCTACACCAAAGGGTCGATAGAAACCTTCGTTTCGACATCTAATCCGCTCGTTTCTTACGACCCGATCCGTGTCATAGATTGGATTGCCAATCAAATCAGATTCCGCACGATTTGATTCGGTTAATGTGTTAAATCATTGGATCAAGGTAGATCCCAATCCAACAACATGTTTCTCCAAGATTGACCTTCGTTCCGGATACCATCAACTTGGCGTTCTCGATGAAGATATTCCGAAGACTGCTTTTCGGACTAGATATGGTCACTACGAGTTCATGGCCATGCCCTTCGGTTTGACTAATGCACCTGCCGTCTTCATGGACCTCATGAACCGTGTATGCAAACCTTATTTGGACAAGTTCGTGATCGTTTTCATTGACGACATCCTCATCTATTCTAAAACGAAAGAGAAGCATGAACAACATCTTCGTTTGATTTTGGAACTCTTGAAGAAGGAACAACTATACGCCAAGTTCTCCAAGTGTTAATTCTGGCTAAAGGAAGTTCAATTTTTGGGACACATAGTCAACAATAAGGGAATTCATGTGGACCCGGCAAAAATCGAAGCGGTAAAGAATTGGAGTACTCCTAAGACTCCTACCGAGATTCGTTCCTTCCTTGGACTAGCGGGTTACTATCGTCGCTTCATCTCAAATTTCTCCAAGATTGCGGTCCCGCTCACTGCCTTGACTCACAAAGGTAAGCATTACGAGTGGGGACCCAAGCAAGAGGAAGCTTTTCAAACTCTCAAGCACAAGCTCTGCAATGCTCCTATTCTAACTCTTCCTAGTGGTAATGACGACTTTGTCGTTTATTGTGATGCATCCAACCAAGGTCTTGGTTGTGTTCTAATGCAACGTGGCCAAGTAATTGCATACGCATCACGTCAGCTCAAAATCCATGAGAAGAACTATACGACCCATGATCTCGAGCTTGGTGCTGTCGTTTTCGCCTTGAAAATTTGGAGACACTATCTATATGGCACCAAATGCGTGGTTTTCACCGACCACAAAAGTCTCCAACATATTTTCAATCAAAAAGAGCTTAACATGAGGCAACGACGATGGGTTGAACTTCTTAACGACTACGATTGCGAGATTCGCTACCACCCCGGCAAAGCAAACGTTGTAGCCGACGCCTTGAGTCGTAAAGAACGTATCATGCTTCATAGTGTTCATATTCATAACGATATTCAAGCCCGTATTCTCAAAGCATAACACACCTCGGTTACCGAGGGAAACATGTATCAAGAGATGGCATGTGGCGTAGAACTTTTGCTAGAAACCAAAGCCAACGGCCTATTGTATTACTTGGATCGTATCTGGGTTCCCTATCGCGACGACCTTCGTATATTTTTGATGAACGAGTCCCACAAAACTCGATATTCGGTACATCCCGGAGCTGATAAGATTTACATGGGTCTTCGTCAACAATATTGGTGGTCGGGCATGAAAAAGGATATTACCCTCTTTGTGGCAAAATGCTTAACTTGTTCTAAAGTGAAGGCCGAACACCAAAAGCCTTCCGGACTCCTCGAACAACCAGAAATTCCCATGTGGAAGTGGGAGAACCTCGCTATGGACTTCATCACCAAACTTTCACGCACTACTAGTGGGCACGATAGTATCTGGGTTATTATCGACCGACTTACAAAGTCTTCTCACTTCTTGCCTATTCGTGAGGACTATCGAGTCGAGAAATTGGCTCGGATCTACATTGATGAGATCGTAAGTCGTCACGGAATCCCTTTGAACATCATCTCCGATCGTGATTCGCGTTTAACTTCCCGATTTTAGCGATCATTACAATCTGCGCTTGGTACTCGTTTGGATTTAAGTACGGATTACCATCCTCAAACTGATGGACAAACCGAGCGAACAATCCAAACTCTCAAGGATATGCTTAGAGCTTGTGTCATTGACTTTGGTGGCAATTGGGATTCTCACCTACCACTGATTGAATTTTCCTACAACAACAGCTACCACACAAGTATTAACATGGCACCGTTTGAGGCTCTTTATGGACGGAAATGTCGTTCACCGATTTGTTGGAACGAAATTGGTGAAGCACAAATCACCGGTCCCGAGCTTATCCAAGAGACCACCGATAAAATCTCTCTTATCCGTGACAACATTCGGGTAGCAAGGAGTCGGCAAAAGAGCTATGCCGATAAACGACGAAAACCCTTGGAATTTCAAGTTGGAGACATGGTTCTTCTAAAGGTATCACCTTGGAAAGGCGTAGTCCAATTTGGAAAGAAGGGAAAACTTGCACCTCGATATGTGGGTCCATTCAAGATACTCGAGAGGGTAGGAAAAGTGGCCTACAAACTCGATCTTCCTTCAGAACTCAACAACGTTCATCCGACCTTTCATGTATCTAATTTGAAAAAGTGTCTAGCCGACGAGAATCTCCACATCCCTCTTGACGAAGTGCGTATTGACGAGAAAATGCACTTTGTTGAGAAACCCGTGGAAATCATGGACCGAGAAGTCAAGAAACTCAAGCGTAGCCGCATCCCCATTGTCAAGGTCCGTTGGGAGTCTAAACGTGGACCCGAGTTCACTTGGGAACGTGAAGACCAAGTATCCGCATCTCTTTTCATAGCCTCCACTAGTTGAATTTCGGGGCGAAATTCCTTTAACATGGGGAGACTGTGACGTTTCGGATTCTTCGTTCGCGCACTTGTAATATGTTTATCGTGTAATCATTCTCAAATTAAATAAAATACAAGTGTTTTTATTTAGTTTTATACAATAATTATTTTATTTTTTTACGGATTTGAATTAATTAAAATTTTATGAGTTTTAAAACTTATATAAAATTTTATATAAAAATCTAAAATTAAAAGTTGCACATTCAATAAAATAACCTATTTAAATAAGATAAATAACTTTTATAAAAATTATTTATAATAATAATAATAAAATAAGTTTATAAAAACATTTAAAATATAATATAAAATTAAATTGATTTAAAAGAAATTAAATTAATTTATTTAAATAAAAAGTTTAGGGGTCGTTTTGTAATTAATCAAACTAGAAGATTTTAAGCTAAAGTCTGTTGAGGGACTGTTTCTGGACAAATTAAACTACAAGGATCCATCCGTAATTATCTCAGGGGGCGAATAAAAACAAAATTTAACTCCAGGGACTAAATCTGCCAAATTGCAAATCGTAAATCCGGTCACCCCCCTACATTGTCCGGCGGTCCAAAGCTTTTTCCGGCGAGCCACCGACAGGGTTGTTCCCTGCACCTCGACAACCGCTAAAGGCACCTCTGGCTTCGTCTCTCCCACGTGAACAAGACCCCCCGACCAATTGGTCTCCACTACATAAGGATCGTCTGATCCTGTTGGTGGCCAAGAAACCCACGTTCGAATTCGCGCCCGACAGACCACCTCCACGCGTGTTGAATGTCTGGTTAGTTTCGTCTCGTCCAGACTAGTGTCGGAACGTGCCCAATTGCACGTTTTAACATAGAAATCAAGCTCGACTATAAATAGCCATGGTCGGCCCTGCACGAGTTCGCTACCCTCCTCCCTCCCACCCACTCTCACTCCAAATTGAGGAAACCATCACCTTCGTCGACCCTGGGTGAAGCTGTGACCAGGATTTCAGGAGCTAATTCCCCACAGAAATCGATTCCCGCTTGTGACTTTTTCAAGTTCAAAGGCTGTGTCGACCAGACCCTTTACGACCACGTAAGAATCCTCAACTTCGTTTCTTTACCTTCTGTTATCATAAGACAAGCTGAACTAATCGAAGTCACGACTCCAAACCATTGATTACCGGACAGACTAATGTTCTAAAAAAATTACTGTTTTATTTGCTAAATTCTGGGCCATCGAAACTACTTAGTTTCGATTGAGTAAATGGTCAATCGAAACTAATAGTTTCGATAGATGGTAGTTTCGACAGCCTGTATATCATTTATAAATGATCAATCGAAACTAGTAGTTTCGATAGATGGTAGTTTCGACAGCCTGTTCATCACTTATAAATGATCAATCGAAACTAGTAGTTTCGATAGATGGTAGTTTCGACAGCCTGTGTATCACTTATAAATGGTCAATCGAAACTAGTAGTTTCGATTGAACACAGTTTCGATACCTGTCACAACTATAAAACAGTTTCGATCAATCAGTAATTTCAAGTAAATCTGGACCAACTTTTATGCAAATAACACTGAAAAATGCTATTATAAACCTATACACAATTAAATACGAATGTGCACATGATAATACCCATTTATCTACATAGGGTTCCATCGTGCTTAGGTTTCAAACATCCGTATCACCTACTCTCGTGGATTATCATATCCGCTAGCCAGGTGAGTTACATAGCCCCTATTTTATATTTTTATACGTTTTAGGGTGAAACATTATACATGCTACTCACATTGTTTATACGTGTTATACATGAGACTATATGCTTATTCTTTGGATGTACATACATTTAAACACAAGACAACCAACTGTAATATTGATAGATCTATTGTGCCTGATCAGCCCACCCGGTTAGAGTGTTTATTACTGCATACTCGGATATAACCGCGTGTTATATTCAAACATATCGGATATAGTGGGTAACTATATTCAAACATACCGGACTTAGCTGTTGTGCTCTGTTCAAGCGCGTCAAACTCGGTTTGAATTGTGATTAAATAAATGATACATCATACATACTATGTTTAACAAGATAAACAATGAGTTGCAAAACGATTTACAACTACTATTTACCGGAATTATTAAACTTATGTACTCACCAATTTTTTAGTTGACACTTGATTTAAATAATGTTTCAGGTTTGGATATGTGACTACTTGCCGAAGATTTCTCCACTTAAGAACTATGGACCTGGTTAAATAAATCAATGTTTTGAACTAGACTAGGTTATTTGGAATGTATTATATTTGGATCTTGTTGTCTTTAAATCTAATTAATGAATTATGCAACCTTTTAGCTATCATATGCTTTTGAACAATCATTCCATTGTCCGCCTCGATGATTCCGCCATCGGTCGGGGTGTGACAACTGTGTATTACACAATCATTGTGTATTACACACATGTCTCAACATTATATAATACACATCATTGTCTATCATATTGTCTATCAATCGATAGACATATTGTCTATCAATCTATAATATACAATGACTGTGTATTACACAATCATTGTGTATTACACACATGTCTCAACATTATATAATACACATCATTGTGTAATACACATCATTTTGTAATACACATCATTGTGTAATACACATCATTGTCTATCATATTGTCTATCAATCTGTAACACTATGTAGTACAATGTGTTGTGTAATACACAATGATTGTGTAATACACAACACATTGTGTAAAACAAAATCATTATGTATTACACACAATGTGTATAAAACACTATGTTGTTATATTCATTGATGTTGTCCAATCATTTTGTATTACACAATAAATGTGTATTGCACAATCATTATTTAACATTCCATAATATAGAATCAATAATTAATCAAAACAGAATAATGATACCTTGGCAGACAGTTTTTCCCATATGTGCCACATACATAATCTATGACGGCTATTTGGTAAAACTTCTTGAATAGCTTTCTTCATGGCAGGATCTTGGTCAGTAAAAATTACTTTAGGAGCACAACCAAACGCCTTGACATAAATCCTCAATAACCAACTATATGACTCAGCAGTTTCAGATCCAAGAAGTGCAGCACCAAGGGTAACATTCCTATTGTGGTTATCTATACCAGTGAAGGGAACAAACACCATATCATACCTGAAAACAAAAAGTTGAAGGAAATGTCATATATTACACATTATTACTAAAACACAATGAAAATTTAAATCTTACTTATTTGATCGATAAGTGGCATCAAATCCTACAACATCACCAAATACCAAATAATTGCTCTTCGAAACCTCATCAGCCCAAAATAAACCACCTAAAGTTTCGTCTTCTTTAATAGTATAATCAAACGAAAAATTGGGACAATATTGCTTTTTCCTCTCAAGACATTGAATAACCATCTCTGCATCATACTCACCAATATATACATTTAGATCCCTCTTGAAATTCTTAAAATCATTTTTTGTTGCACCTAGATCCTCATAACCACCATACAAACTCTTCAAAATGTTAAATGCTCTTACAGGCCCAAGATTAATGGTAGACAACGCTTGAATTGCACTTTCTTTTACATAATTAACCTTTCTTGCAGAAGTCAAAAATTGAATGTCTTCTTTTTTAACAAAACTGTGGTTATGCTCTTCTTGAAAACCATATATTTGATACTTTTTATCAACATTTAACCGCAACTTAATGTTTGCATTACATCCAATCCTTTTAGATGGTTTCTTACGCCTTTTCACTTTACCATCGTGTAATTTATCAAACGATCTTCCTTTTTTAAATCCTTGCCTTGAACAGACAAAGTACTTCAACTTAATAACACCCTTAGGATTGTATGATGAGGTCCTCCTAATTGAGAAACCACTACAGAGAGCATACTTGCAGGAAAATGCATGCTCAATAGAATCAAACACCATACCAACAGCAGGTTTAACTGACTGGTTCACAACAGGTGTGTAATACCTTTTTCCAGAATTTGGTGATACACGCTGTTGACCAAGTTCATTGAAATTTTGGACATCTACATAAGTAAAAGTAACATTAGAAATAATGAAGAGACAGAAACATATAAACATAATAAAATAAGACACAATACAAATACAGTTATATATAAACAGATCAACACTCTGACCTTTATAAAACACTATGATGTTATATACATTATCAATCTGTAATACACAATGACTGTGTATTACACAATCATTTTGTATTACACAATAAATTGTGTATTACACACATGTCTCAACATTATATAATACACATCATTGTGTAATACACATTATTATCTATCATATTGTCTATCAATATGTAATACACAATGACTGTGTATTACACAATCATTGTGTATTATACATCATTGTGTATTACACACATGTCTCAACATTATATTGTAATACACAATGACTGTGTATTACACAATCATTGTGTATTACACATCATTGTGTATTACACATCATTGTGTATTACACACATGTCTCAACATTATATAATACACATCATTGTCTAATACACATCATTGTCTATCATATTGTCTATCATTACACAATCATTGTGTATTACACATCATTGTGTATTACACACATGTCTCAACATTATATAATACACATCATTGTGTAATACACATCATTGTCTATCAATCTGTAATACACAATGACTGTGTATTACACAATCATTGTGTATTACACATCATTGTGTATTACACACATGTCTCAACATTATATAATACACATCATTGTGTAATACACATCATTGTCTATCATATTGTCTATCAATCTGTAATACACAGTGACTGTGTATTACACAATCATTGTGTATTACACACATGTCTCAACATTATATAATACACATCATTGTGTAATACACATCATTGTCTATCATATTGTCTATCAATCTGTAATACACCATGACTGTGTATTACACAATCATTGTGTATTACACATCATTGTGTATTACACACATGTCTCAACATTATATAATACACAATGATAAACTAAAATACACATTCTCAACCTGTAATAAACAATGATGATAACACAATCGGTGATCAAAATACACATTCTCAACCTGTAATAAACAATGATGATAACACAATCGGTGATCAACAAACAACAAATTAAATAAGTACCAGACTGAACTTCATCAATCGCCATTAAATAAACCGAAAGAATCAGATGATGGAATTTAAGAACGATTTTGGAATCAGGTGATGGAATTTAAGAACGATTTTGGAATCAGATGATGTAATTTAAGAACGATTTTGGAATCAGATGATGGAATTTAAGAACGATTTTGGAATAATCGAAAGAATATGGAATCCGACTCCGCCGCAAATCGTTAAAGAGAGCAGGGATTGTGTTCCCAATATAATGAATGAAATTCCAAAAGTGACCCTCCACCCAAATTTGGTGCAATGACATATGTCCCTATCAGCATCCTTCTCACCCTCCTCACATTAAAAACCCTTTTTACCTGATCCTAACCCATCTTTTTTATTTAGCCCTACTGATTGTGTTTTCCTTTTAAAACTTCCATCAAGATTGTATTTAAGTCGTATTCCGTTTCAATAAAAAGATAAATTTTTAGATGCAATTTCTTGATGGTATCAGAGCGGGATCTCTACCTTTTGAGACCTAAGCCCTAAAAAAAATCCGTCAGACCTTGTTTCATACACCATGACCGGCGCCGATCATGAAAACAGCAAAGAAGACTCAAGGTCAGAAAGCAGCGAAATCGATCACTGCAACTTTTATGGGAAGGATGGACACAACTTGGGTGGTTGTCTCAAGAGAATAGGCTACCCGGAATGGTGGCCTGGGAAGGGAGACAACCCCTAACGAGAATGGTTCTAGCCCTATACCGAGACTTGCAAAAGATCAATACAAGATGTTTCTAAAATATCTTGCCAACGACAACAATGAAACGGCGCCATTTGCCAACATGGGAGGTAAATCTCACACGAGTCGCGACTGGGTTGTTGACTCAGTTGCAACTGAACATATAACTCATCGAGGTGATTTCTTGAAACATAACGACGGATTCTCATGGGTTGTCATACCCAATGGAGACTCTGTTCCAGTTATGGGAAAGGGAAATTTTATTATACCAGGAGGAACTAAGATAAAGGGAGTATTACATGTTCTAAATTTTAAGTGCAACTTATTGTCGGTTCGCCGATTAGCAAAAGGATCTTCATTGTACCGTGACGTTTTTCCTGACTTCTTTGTCATTCGGGACTTGGAATCAAGGAACGTGATTGGAGGGGGTACTTATGATGGTGGCCTTTACCGAATGGGAGGCATGAAGGAAGAAAGGAAGGCTATGATGACAACGACTGACACATGGCATAAAAGATTAGGTCATGCTTCAGACAACAAACTGTTTCATGTAAGTTTTCTTAAAAATATATCTTTTGACCCAAAAGACAATATCTGTGACTCATGTATTAGGGCCAAACAGACCAGATTACCATTTCCGGTTAGTTCAATAAAAATGAGTGACTGTTCTGAATTAATCCATTGTGATATTTGGGGGAAGTATAGAACGCCTTCTCTCTCCAAGGCAAACTATTTTTTAACCATCGTGGATGATTTTAGCAGGGGAGTATGGGTTTTCTTGATTAAGCATAAGTATGAGGCAAGCACTTGTTTAATCCATTGCCATAAGATGGTGAAAACCCAATTTGGAAAGGAAATTAAAAGAATAAGGTGTGACAATGGAGGTGAATTCGTGTCAAATAATATGAAAAAGTTCTATGCAGAACATGGAATCCTTTTGGAAACCACTTGTCCACACACCCCACAACAAAATGGAGTGGTAGAACGAAAGCATAGACATCTGCTCGAAACCGCACGTGCTTTACGGTGTGAAGCCAAATTACCCATTAAGTTGTGGGGAGAATGTATCTTGACAGCCGCCTACTAGGGGTGTTCATTTTACCCGAAACCCGAATATCGAACCCGACCCAAATTAACCCGAACCCAATTAATATGGAACCCGAACAACCCAAACCCGAAGATAGTATCCGGTTTGGTAATTGGGTTAAAAAAAAGGTTAATCGGGTTAACCCGATTAACCCGAATAATAATAAAAAGGTATATTATTATTAATAGTTATTTGTAATCTTAGCTCAGTATAAATCTAAACATTTTTAATGTTTATTTTATTTCACTTTTTTTTAATATATGATTGGAAACGGACGAGCGGACATGAAGGTGAAAATTTAAAAAGTGAACACTGTTAATGAGTTTATTGGTTAATACGATTTGTCGTTTTTTAGTTTATATGATTGGTTGATACACTTTGGTTTTATGCTTATTTTATTTGATTGTTTTTAGTTAATATACGTGTTTAGTGCATGGGTTTGAACGAAAAATCATATTGATAGTGTTTTTATTTGACATTTTGTGATTATTATTTAATAAATATCATGTTAAGTTAAATAATAAAGTATGCGTTGCAACTTGTATTTAGAAACCCGAATACCGATTAACCCGACCCGAATAAACCCGAAACCGAATAACCCGAAACCGGTTAACCCGAATCTTATCTGGGTCGGTAAACGGGTAGGATTCTTATAACAAAAAACCCAAATAACCCGAACCGAATAACCCGAAACCCGATTAAAAAACCCGATGAACACCCCTACCGCCTACGTCATAAACAGATTACCATTTGAAGTCATAAAGAACAAAACTCCATACGAGCTTCTGTACAACCGAGATCCGGAGTATGAACACATGAACAGTGGCGTACCTACCTTCCAATAGGTGGATCGCTCGACACCGATAAAAAAAAGCTTTTATTTGTTATATATACGGTATAATCTCGACCGACCCCCATGAAATTTTGACACCGACCCCATAAAACTTTGACCGACCCCAAGAAAAAAATAATTTTTAACACCAACCCCGTATAAACTAATAACTTAATTTGACATCTGTACTAAAAACTTAGTCAGTTAAACAATTAAACCCACATTTAATTAACTCATTTACCCATTTAGACAATTAAGCTCATATTTAGTTAACCCGTTACTCATTTAAATTTTTAAATAATTTAATCTAATAAAAAATATAAGTAGCAGCAATCATGATTCTTGATCAATCGACGACTCGACGTTTCATATTCACACAATCAGAAGAACGATAATTTGCTAATAACGATTCTCGCCATGCCTCCTAGTCGAAGTTAACGCAATTATTGCAAACGATTAACCATGATTCTCCTCTGCCTCCTCATAATTTCAGGCTCTTTGCTATTCACGAATTCACGATTCTAGCCCCTGGTAGTCTGTTCATTGTTCACATCCTTGCGCCCTTGCCTACTCACGATTTCATGTAACTTTTTTAATTTTCTTCTCTAAATTTTGAATTTTACTTTTCATATTATTTTGTAATAATACTATGTCATATCTGCTGTTTACTAGTTGTAATTAGTTACAATGTGTGTATAATGTGACCCGACCTGACCCAACCCGATTCGAACCGAAATTTTTTGATATTTAACGATAAACAATAGACCCAAAAAAATTTCGACCTCCATGAAAAAAATTTCTGGTCCGCCACTGCACATGAAGATTTTTGGTTGCTTAGCATACTTTAGAAATACCAAGACAGGAGGAGATAAATTCGAACGACGAGCCAAACCGGGGGTGTTCATCGGATATCTTCCAGGGACTAGGGGTACAAAATTTATGATTTAGAAGAAAGAAAATTGGTGGTGTCAAGAGATGTAAAATTTGTTGAAACTACTTTTCCTTTCATCCATACCATACCAAACGAAGAAAAGATAGAATGTGAAGAAATTTTCATATATCCCTATGATGAAAATATGACTAAAGGGGGAGTGGTTGAAAGTGAACCACAAGAAAAAAACTCACTTGAGCAAAGTGAGGATAATTTGACAGAAGGTTTGCCACAAGAAAATGATATGGCAAGTGGTTCGGAACAGGAAGACACGTTGAATCAAGAGGATATGGAACTCGAAATAAATGATTCCTCAGATGAAAATGAAAACACCAACACAGAAACTCAAGTTGTTGAAGAAGTTAGAGAGAAAAGAAACCGGGCACGACCACAACATCTTGATGATTACGAGGTAGAGTTACCGCCATCGGTTGACCACACACGACCCACACCCGATAAAGCGACCTCGACGGTACATCCTTTAGCTCATTTATATAACATATGACAATTTTTATGATTCTCACAAAGCTTTCTTAACGGCCATCAATTCACATGATGAGCCAAGAAATTTTTATGAAGTTGCGCAGGACGAGAACCGGAAGGAAGCAATGAAAATAGAAATGTGTGCTCTAGAGCAAAATGGAACTTGGACACTCGAAAACTTACCGAGTGGAAAAAGAGCCATTGACTCAAAATGGGTATACAAAGTGAAGTATAAACCGAATGGTGGGGTGGAAAGATACAAGGCAAGACTTGTGGCTAAGGGCTTTACACAAATGAAAGGTGTTGATTATCATGACACCTTTGCCCCAGTTGCCAAGTTGGTGACTATCCGAACGCTCCTAGCCGTGGCCACCAAACGAGATTGGATAATCCAACAGTTGGACGTGAATAACGCCTTCTTACATGGCAATTTGGAAGAGGAAGTTTACATGAAAATTCCCCCAGGATTCACCAATAAACAAGAAACGAGAGTATGTCGTCTAAAGAAATCAATATATGGTCTGAAACAGGCTTCACGCAACTGGTATCATAAATTTACAACCCTCCTTGAATTTGGTTACCGGCAGTCTATTGCAAACCATTCCCTGTCCATATACAAGGACAGGAGTGTCTATGTTGCAACATTGATTTATGTTGATGACATAATAATTGTGGGTAATGACAAAGACCAAATCCAACAAACCAAATCCAACCTTGACCAGAGGTTTAACATAAAAGATTTTAGGAACCTAAAATACGTTCTGGGAATAGAAGTGGCTCGCACGTCTGAAGGCTTGGTGCTTAGCCAGAGAAAATATACCTTGGACATTCTCAAGGATAGTGGTCTTGAAGGCTGTCGTCCAAGTTCATTTCCTATGGAACAAAATTTGAGACTAGACAAGAGAAGTGAGGAAAACAAGATTGATGCCAATCAATATAGGAGACTTGTAGGAAGGTTGTTATATCTTCAAGCAACACGACCAAACATAGCCTACTCGGTCAATGTCCTTAGTCAGTTTGTGGCAGACCCAAGGGAAAATCACATGGATGCGGCCACAAGGGTCCTTCGTTACCTCAAAGCTACTCCTAGACAAGGAATTATGTTACCCAAGAATGATGGTACTAATCTTGCCACTTATTGTGATTCGGACTGCCAGACGATCTCGAACGGGTTACTTACTTCTCTTAGGAGGGGCGCCCATTTCTTGGAAATCCAAGAAACAATCTATAGTGTATCGTTCTTCTGCCGAAGCAGAGTACCGAGCCATGGCAACCACGGTAAGTGATCCTGTATTCTATGAACGAACAAAACACGTGCAGTGGCGAAGCTTGAAGAAAAACGCAGGGGGGGCGCAACGGAATCCTATAATTTTTCTTTCCTATGAGGGGGGCCGCAACGGAATCCTATAATTTTTCTTTCCTATCAGGGGGGCCGGAATACCTATAAAATTTTTGGCCGAATACGTATAAATTAACACTTCTGAGCGAAAAATCAGGGGGGCCGCAACGGAATCCTATAATTTTTCTTTCCTATCAGGGGGGCCGGAACTTAATACTTATAAAATTTTTGCCCAAATACGTATAAATTAACACTTCTGAGCGAAAAATCAGGGGGGCCTAAAGTATGAGCTTCAACAGATGTATTTAGTAGTTGCAATCCATGCCGTCGTGCGTAACACTAAGAAGGTATGGGGGCAGCCGCCCTCCATAAAAAAACAATTTAGTGTTAAATACGCATTAAAATCCCGATCGTCCCCTATAAAAGTTTTAAAAAGTCCCCCGATTGCCCCTCAATGAAATTTTTTTTAGTGTTATATGCAGGTTATATATCATTACTCAACCGACCTCAAAAATTTCCGACCCTCATAAAAAAAAAATTTGGGTCCGCTAGTGCGTCCAACTATCATACAAATAAAACATTTGTTTAAAATACATAGAGCATTTGATTTGTAAGTATATTTAAAGCTCTTTCTTAAACTATGATTAAGTATATACAAATGAACATATTGTATCACTTAAAAATTTCCTATTTGTTCCTAAACTGACAAAGTAAATGCATCCTTAAAAATTTACTATTTATTCCTTAAACTTACAAAGTAAATTTACTATTTACTATACAATTGCTGATAAATATGTAAGTGTATATGTTAATTAGGAGAAGGGTTAGTGATGATTGAACAGCTGTTTTGATTTTTTTATCCAACAAAATGACAATACTATGCTTAGGATTACATCCTAATTCAAAATTTGAAAAAGTAACAGCCTTCCTCAAATAAAAATTTGGACTATTAAAATCCAGTTTTCAAACGAACCGGAAGCAAAAACATGAGAAATTAGCAAGTGACACCGGCTACATTGCTGGCAGAACCCTAGATTTTGGCCATTAGTTAAAACTTTGTAATATTGGAATGGATTTCACAAACCTTATGTCGCTGATAATACTTTCTTCAAGCCATCGCGTAGCTCTGTTAAATCAGCTTCCAATGCATCTAAACGTTGAAGTGTTTCCTCGCCTTGAGTTGCTTTCAATGCATCCAATCGTTGGAGACATATGTCGACTTGAGTTCCCATCTCGATAAGAGCCGTCTCCATATCACCAAGTCGTTTTTCCAAGGTCTTGTCCTTGGATATCGCATGATCCCTCGTTGATTCCTTACATGTGTCAACTTGTCCTCGCTTCTAGATTAATTGTTGGCTCTGATTCCACTTGTCACGGAGTGATTCCCAACTCTCGTGCGCCACTTAGACTCTTGCTAAGTTCAGCCTTTGACCCAATACTCGTAACAAGAATTTACAAAGGAGAGTACAAGTGTGTAACTTGTGTATGTGTTTGGGTGTTTACAAATGAGGGCCTTGATGCCTATTTATAATACTTGCTACTAGTTCTAGATCATTCTTATTCTAGAGTCTTCTAAGAACAAAATATCATGGATATTTACATGATAGATTCTAAGCAGTTAATGCGGTAAAATATCGGATATCGGTCAAGGATCGATATTCGAGATGGTGAGATATCGGTGGGATATAGTTAACCATAAATTTATATAAAAATTATATATTAATCGTCAGATTCAATAGTTATAGACTAGAAACATAAAAATTATGTATAAATTTTTAAATTTATAAATATAACATTACTTTTATGCTTTTTATGTATAGATTTATAAGTTTGAGGACCAAATATATACTAGTAAAAATGCAGAAGGGTTAAAAGTTAAAAATCCAAACTTAATAAACCCTAAATCCCTCCACCCCGTTCATTGCGTCGTTCCCCATCTGCCTCCAATCTCACGCACGCCAGCTCCAAAATCAGATCGATTGGGTTCGAAATCGTGAATTGCTGGGTTGAGTTCCCACAATTGAGACACAGGTGGTTCGATTATGCTTTGAGATAAGGTAAGAATTCGTTCTGCTTGCTCGATTTGGTCCAAACCAAGAATATCAGTGATATAACCGATATTTAAGACTCCAAATTTCGGTGATATATTGGTTATCTCGGCCGACATTCTCGGGGACAATATTCTAACCGATATTTTAAACCGATATGCTAGCCTATGACCGATAATCGATATATCACCGACATATCGACCGAGTTAACTACATAGGATGGCTTCTAACACCTTCCTTTGAAATTGATCTGGATGTTTCTTTTGTCATAATAATTCAGCTCCTTTCTAGCCCTTTGAAAATTGATCCGGAACCTCCCGGAATCCGAGAAAAGTGACTTGATTTTAGGCGGGTCGTGACATTAGGCTCGTGAACCAGCTCGAGTTCGATAAGTGTAGCTCGGGTTCGGACTCGTTTATAAAACAAACTTATTTTCAGGATTAAGCTCGTTTATGCCTGACTCGGTTCAAGTTTTTACACCCCGATCACGAATAGCTCATGATTCAACCTTTTAGCGAGCCGGTTCTCAATACCGGTTCAACCGTTTCAAATTATTAGACTAGTAGAGCGACCGGTTGAGTAATAAACAAAACATTGCCGTACTTTGATAAACAAACAATTCCTGAAACCAAGATCTTTTTACCACTTTCCTTACAGACATCGCCACCTAAATTGCTAAGCATTATCCGATTCGTATCCTTCAAACATCTCCGATATGATCAAGACTCCTATCAAATCTCTTGATCTTCGAAACATATTCTCATATTCCTGCGTCTCAATCATCATCTTCCTGTAACTAAACCCTAATTCTAGGGTTTGCAACGAGAATGAGGTGGCGCCGATTAGCAAAGTCCTTACAGGCTTTCTCTTCTCATACTGCACTCTTCTGCTTTACACTCTTGCTCCTTCTCAAATTGGATCATCATATCTTCTCCTCTTGGTGGTTAGTTTTCTTTTTTTGTTTGATTCCGTTAACAACTTAGTTAACATTACAATCATAATCGGAAATAATATAAATTGAGAATCAAATCCTGTTGATTTTCCAAATTCCAATTGTGAAGTTCTTGATTTGTGTACTGAAAGGAGTAATTTGTACTGTTCTATTGTAATTTTGAACAAAAAATTGGGCATTCTCTATTGATTTGAGGGGTATATACAAGGGTGAACTAAGGCTGGTAATTTCTGACACTACGATATGACACAGGGTTTAGTTAAATGGGTTCGGGTTTGAGTTAAACTGTTTTCAGATAAACAGGTAGACACACGGTTAACCCGTTTGTATTTTTTAAAATAATTAAATATATATTTATATCATTCTATGTTTATTTTTGGTGAGTTTTGTTTGTATTTTGTTGTTTATTAACCGTGTTAAACGTGTCGTGTAATTCGTGTTAATGACTAGGTTATTTTTAATGGTGTCTAAACGGGTCGTGTTCGTCTAACCTGTTTATAAACACGTTTAGTTAAACGGGTCATGTTCGTGTTTGGTACCCGTGTTAATCTTGTCTTGTCTGACCCGTTTAACACGACTAGACACATTTTTCCAGCCCTAGGGTGAACGCCCGTATACCAGGGGATATTCAAGAACTATATGCACCCGTATACCAGATGGAATGACTAATGTGACAGGGGAGGGGGTGGGGGTGTTCATTCAATAAAACAGTGGTGTTCCTTTAGCATAACCCATTTTTAGACACAGCTACACTGACTTGTGATATACTATTGTTTTGGATTTAATTTTGTAAATTGCAACTTCTCTTTCTTTGTTATGCAGGATTGTTTTCTTTCCGCTTTTCGTATTTCATTTAATTGTAGCGCGAGTGAGATTCTCTTTGCCCGCACCTTCGGCTCCCCATAACCGTCATGTATGATATTTTCTTATTATTTATGATTGTTTTAGTATTTAGCATGTAATCTTATCTCTGTCTCTCTGTGCAATGGGCACCATGTCATGCAGCTGTGGGCATGGGTTTGCTTGTTGCATTTGAACTGCTTCTTTGTGTCTTTCTGGAGAGTGTTTATGGTATTGAACATATTTATTTAGTATCCTTAGATTATTGAAGTTTGTCTATCCATCCTTTTTGTTGGTCATATGCTATCTAAGTTGTTCTCTAGTTGAACTCGTACGGCGTTTGGTTCATTGAAATTTTTATGAAGTGATTGGAATTTGTCAAAGGAATTGGAAACTTTAATGCGCATGGTTGAAAAAATAATCATGTTTGGTTTGCAAATTTGTTAAAGAAGTCGGAAGGTGGTGACGGCGGCAGCGGTTGATGCGGTTATGATGGTTTGGCCGCTGTGTCGGCGGTGGTGGCAGTGGGAGATTCCAATTCCTTTGGTTGAATTCCTTCACTATTTGGAAGGAATGTGGATTTGTTACCGTAAGGAATTCATTCTAATTTCAATTCCCTTCGTTCTCCAACCAAACATGGTATCTATTGAATTCAGATTCAAATTCCAAAGAATTATTCGAACCAAACATGTAAGGAATAGAATTCAGATTCCAATTCCATTTAATTTGAGTTAGCAAAGGCTCCGTTATGTTTCTCTGTAAAGCTTTGCATTCTGTTTAGTTTTATCTTGTCCAGATTCTATATATTGTGTTGGTTTACATTTTATTAATTTCAATCGTGCAGTTATAAAGGTTCCTGCTGTAAGCTTGAAGATTGTCTTTCTTCCTTTGTTGGCCTTTGAAATAACAATTCTTGTCGACAATGTGAGGTGCTTTAATTTTAGACTTTTATATGGTGTTAATTTTATTTTCCTGGCGGGTGACATAAATAACCTGATAAATCTAGTCCTAAAACAAAATTTGTAATTATGTACAGAATGTGCAAGGCTCTACTACCGGTAAATGAAGAATATTTGACTGATGATGCAATATGGGAAACACTTCCTGTAAGTCGCACTTCCTTTGCTACCATCTTCAAATGTTACTTTAATATGCTAAAGAAACAAAAAAAATATATACAGAAACCGTCTATGCAATCGATGTTACCGATATATCGGTGATATATCGGTTATCGGTCCTATGCCAAAATATCGGTCAAAATATCGGTCCCGATATTATCGGTGATATTTACCGAGATATCGCCGAGATTTTGATTCCATAATATCGGTTGTCTCACCGAGTTTCTCGGTTTACTAATCTTGGCCCTTTTTTTAACATTTTTCTGCCCCAAAGCCCATTCCCCTTTAAAAATGTTGGTCAAATGCGTTGTACACATAGCCAAAACCATCGAAGTAAATGCCCTAACTCCCTAATACACCCACGTTCACACTTCCCACACCTGCTAGATCATGTTTCTAATATAAAATACTGCCACTTTTTAGTTTTGACTTATGATTTGATTGTTAATATTATATATGTGTGTGTGTGTATAAGTTTATGCATGATATAAAAGCTACCGATATCCCACCGCGAGAACCGATATCTCAAATATCGGTCCTTGACCGATAACCGATATTTTTCCGCATTAACTGCTTAGGAAACCATGCATTGTTCTCGTAATGGAAGTTTATTTTAGCATGAATCTTGCTCATGATTACTCAATACTACTGCTAATTAGCATTTTTATCTTTCTTTTAGCATTTTTGGATTTCTATTTCCATGATCTTCTTCATTGCTGCTACCTAACCCTTCTGAAGCTATGTGGTAATATTCCATTCAAATAACTGTTTTACTACTTAATATATGCTTATTTCTTGTGTATGAGTGTTCATATATATATATATATATACATATACACACACACACACAAACATATAAGATCATGAGAAAACCACATAGTTATGTGAAAACCACTAAGAGCCAATCAAATAATTTATAAAATATTTATTCTTTTAATTTATTTTTAATGGTAACAATGTAGTATTACATATTTTACCAAAAAGTCATTGATTTACTAGTTTTGAAAATAATATTGAACAGATCTGTCAACAACCAAACTCCTTAATTCGCCAAGAATTTATATAGGGGTGAGTTCACTAGAAAACTCATTTTCATGAGAAAACCAAAAAACTTCTACTGCATATGTGTGGTACACCCAAAAACCCAACCCACCCCCAAAAACCTAAACCCCCCCACTCCACCGCCACCCAAAAACCTAAACCCACCCCCCAAAAACCTAAACCCCCCACCCCACCCCACCCCTCCAAAAACCTAAACTAAACCCAAAAATATAACCAAAAAGCCTAACCCCCCCCGCCCCACCCCCACCCCACCTACCCCCTCACCCACCCCCCAAAAACCTAAACCCCCCACCCCACCCCACCCCACCCCTCCAAAAACCTAACCTAAAAGCTAAACTAAACCCAAAAAACTAAACCCAAAAACTAAACCCACTACTTTTCGAGTTTTTTTTTTTTGAATGAGGACGGCGTGGGAAACAAGGTCTCTAAAACAGTTTTTTAATTTTTGATTTATTTTTTGAGTTATGATTTTTTTTTTTTTTTTTACCTTAAATAAGTAGTTTTTTTGTTTTCTCATGAACATTGAGTTTTCTCATGATCCTTCCCCTATATATATATATATATATATATATACACATATATATATACATATAGGGGAGGGATCAAGAGAAAACCACAAAGTTAGGCGAAAACCAAGAAAACCACATCATTTTAGGCAATTTTTTTATTTACGTATACGTATCCAAAATCATTTTTTTTATTTACGTATACGTAACCGCAATTTTTTTGTTTTATGTTTACGTATACGTAACACTATGTGTAAAAATGTTTTTTGGTAAAAATGTTTAATATTACATTGATACTCTTATAAATAAATAAAAATAAAACAAAACAAAACAATAAATAAAAATTATTATATGATTGGATAAAATTGGTTTTTTTAGTGGTTTTCTCGGTTTTCGCCTAACTTGTGGTTTTCTCTGGAACCCTCCCCTATACATATATATATGTATGTATATATATATGTATGTATATATATATTCATTTGCATACGATTGGAATTGTGGTTTAGAATTTTCATCATTTACCTACACGACATACCTTAATTTATTTGTGAAAGAAGAGAATTCTTTACACCATGTCTGATTGAATTGCATTTATTTAGCAGGTGATATAGGTGCTTTAGGCTGGTGGGACTTGTTCATAAATTTTGGGTATTCCTCCTCATGTTGTCAAAAATTTTGTATTATTTTTCAATTGGCACATTTCTTAAAAAAGTAAGAAACTTTGGTCCGGTTTCTGTTCTGGTTAAAACAGTTTAGTTCACATCCAACAAAAGGAGTAAACTTTAAAAAGGCTCTCATTAGGGTAATCTTTATTATGTTAATTCTGCAAAGTCTTTGAGCATTTTTTTCTTTTTCTTAAAGTGTGTTACCTAAAAACAGAAATGAGACCAAAGTGGATTACCTTTTTATTTAACTTGCCCTGTTTTATTTTGTTTTCACTTGTTGCAATTTGTTGTCTACAGAATTGCAGAGTGCTTCGCGTTTCTTGTTTGCACAAACTGGTCTAATCCAGCTATTCATAGAAATCACCAATCACATTATGCCAGCTCATCATCATCATCATCAAAAATAGTGGCCTATTGGTTTCTTCAAATAATATCGCAGAGGATAGAATATGCGGATGGCAATATATTGGTGCTCTCATAGCAATGATTCCCATTATTGTATTTCAAATACTTCTTTGTATGCGCTTGGAGGTATGTTAAAAATTGTTTGATTTTCTATTATTTTAGGATGAGTTAATCCATAAAAGGCCAACCAACTTTTGCTCAGAAAATCTCGTTAAGTTTCAAAATTTTCAACTAAAACCTTCACACCTCAAAATTTTAAATACTTCCGAAAAAACATTTTGTTTTTTAATTCAATGTCATTTTTCTATGAAAGTATGAGGGAAAGTTGGTTACTTGTAATACAAGTTGGACCGAAGTTGGTCGCCTTTTTATGCAATTAACTATTTTCAAGAATCTGGTTTCTTTAAATTCTATGAAAAACAAAACGCTTGAATGTAAATTATGGTCATTTCGAGTTTCAGGAAAGCCCTACTGCTGCTAGTTTTATCCCACTATCCATTGTCTTCTCTCCTTTACTTGTACTGCAAGGAGCAGGAGTTGTTTTTTCTGCATTTAAATTGGTGAAGGAATATATCTTACTACATACTCCGCCCGGGACGATCTTTTGTCTTTTCTGCTGGAACTCATGACCGCTTTGGGTTTTTGTACGGTGGCTCTAGGTAATCTGAATGGCATCCGAAGAATTGATGGAGCGTTGACCAAACCCAAGTCAATGTTACTAATCATGTCTATTTCATTTAAATTTTATGCATAGGTTGCTTGGTTGGTGGTCCATTGATGAAGAAAGCCGAAAAGAACAAGCCCGACTTTACCATGATGGGGCATCGGGGTAGGTACCATTAGAACAATAATAATTAACGGGTCAAAACGGACTTGGCTGAAACGGATCATAATTTGGAACATGTCATAACGGGTCGGGTTCACCAACATACATTTTTTCTCATTTTAATATTCTTTGAAAGAACTAATGCTTGATTATGATTACCCAAACAATATTATTTCAACCATAATTTTATAATCAAATAAAACAATTTAGGAGGTTATATGCATTAAGAATATACTTACACTTTTACCCTGGTTGACCCTTTCCCCTTTTTTACTAAATTGTTTCACTTCACACTGATGCAAATAAAAATTGATGTAAAATCTGTAAATGGCAGTTGGACTGCCGATGTGGCACAATCACAAAAGTGATTGTTTTAATATAAATTGATATATTGATTGTTTTAATATATTTTGATATATTTTTTTTAAATGTTTGTATCTGCACAGTTATAACACTTTCTGTGGACATCCACCTGAAGTAGTAAAGAAAATGCCCAAAAAGGATCTCACTGAAGAGGTAAACACCAGCTTTTATTCTCATTATGTATCCAATTTATTTTTTTATTTTTTTACATGGACATAGTGGTTACAAAATTTAATCTTTAATTCTTTATTCATCAATTCAGGTTTGTAGACTTCAGGCTGCTCTTTGTGAGCAAACTGAAATCACAAATATCAGCCAACAAGAGTATGAAAGACTTCAAAATGTAAAAAACTACTGATCGTTTTAGTTTTGAAATGTGAATATTATTCCGTTTTGAAACTGATTAAAAGAAATTATGTCAGGAAAAAGTTCTGTGTCGGGTCTGCTTCGAAAGAGAATTAAGTATAGTACTCCTTCCATGTCGGCATTGGGTCCTTTGCAGGTACTCTTAATTCTCGTAAACTCGACCTTTTTTTTAAGTTATTATCATGATTTATTTCGACCTCTGTTTGTGCAGTAAATGTTCTGTAAAGTGTAAAAAATGCCCTATTTGTCGTGTTAATATTGATGAGCGGTTACCTGTACATGATGCATAGACGACATTAGTTAGTTTTATCCTTTTATGAGACTATTTTGCTATATTTTGTTGGGCAAAATATGAATATATGAGTACAAATGTTTTATAGCACATATAAGAAGTTTGTCATTTCATTGTTCTTGTAGACAAATTTAGAACTATAGTCCATTTTATACTTGATTTCAAGAATCATCCCTATTTTATTGTTTTCAGAACATTTTTTATTTATCAGAGGGCAATCTTGTCTTTTCATTAACATAAAGCAAACCATGATACCAGAATTAGTTCTCAATGAAGATTAATCAGGAAAACATTTTGGTGACTACATAGTGAATAAATGATGATGAGTTTTTGGTCCATGAGATGGATGCTACTATGCAAGAGTTGGGATATACATCTGGTAAAGTAATATTCAAATTGCTAGCCTTAGGTAATAATGTTGTTTATTTGTTGAATAAGTTATTCTTAATTAATGACACTTTCTTAAAAAAAAATTTGTTTCCTATGAGGATTCACCTCTGTCTTCATCCTTATACCAAATCAAACCAAACGTACCCAGTATAATCCCACACATAGCTAACGCTATTAGTAGGGTCTGGGGAGGGTGTGATGAGGGCAAACCTTACCCCTATCCCAAGGGATAGAGAGGCTGCTCCCGTTTAGACCCCCGGCTCCATGGGAAAGAAAAAGATAAAAATATAAATAAAATTAATGAGTAATAAAGTAAAATAAATCTAACAGTAATCTAACAATTAGCAGTGTATAAATAAAATTAAAAACGTACCCTCTATCTTCATCTATCTTCATCCTTATAATTACATTAAAATCACTACCTTTTCTCTCATTTTTAATTAAATAATAATTTTTTATACCTTTATGATTACCTTTTCTCTCTCCTTCACTCACAATCACTTTTAAAAAATATTAAAAAAATTATACAGGTGAACAGTGTTTCCTCCAAATATACAGAAAATTTATACATTTTCTCTCTCCTTCACTCACAACCACTTTAAACCACCCTCTAAAATATTGAAAACTCACTCACAAACATATAGAGAAGCTGTTGTGAATGCTCTTAGCTTCCTTATCCTCATCCCAATAATTTAATTAAAAATCACTTTTTCTATACTCCCACTTTCTAAAAACTACTCGCATCTCAATCCCCATCCCTATCTGTATATTATATTTTTTTATTATTTCTTTCTATTTCTTCTATTTACAATCTTTAACTACAAACTATTTTGTTTTATATTATATTTTTTTTCTAAAATTGATTTCTAATAAATTTATAGAAGTTTGACTATCTAATTATTAAGTTCGGGTTAATTGGGTTGGGTTAACCCAACAAGGATGAAAATGACACCCATAGAGAAATATAAGGAATCTAAAGTGGAGTGGTGATGGAAATTATATGGAAGAAACTGATTTAAGTAGCTAACCAATGGCCCTCTTCTGAAACTTGAGAATGTAATGGCATCTCAGTAGCCTTTTGAAGGAACAATAACAGAAGCAATGTTAGGAGGAAACATACTATAACAACATATACTAAAAAATTCAATGACATGCTTATGCCAAGTGGAGTGGAGGACCTGCAACCACTGGGTTATAATGCCATCTAGTTATAGGGCTCAAAATTAAGAATGATAACAGGTTATGCGAGAAATACCAATTCTTGGCGGCGAGAAGTTCTTGTGTTTGAGCGGCCGCGGTAGAAATCAAAACAAACGATCAATCAATCGAGAGATGCAGAGGACGGAGAGTGCGATTGAGAGATTTGGAGGGGAAGATAGCGCCAGATTTGGTTGAAGAAGGATGCGGTGAGAAAAGTGGATACTCAAATATAGGCTTTTGTTGTAGCTTTTCCTGTGATTTTGGGGATGGGGAATGGAGATGAGGATGCTGATGTATATCATTATATTTATTATTTAAAGTTTTCTTTTATTTTGAACCTGCATAAGGTTCTATATCTCCATCGCTATCCTTAATTTTTATAGTTTAATAAATAGAGATTCTCTAAATATAGAGATCAATTTTCATAAATCTCTATATTTTTTGTGAGTATGTAGGAGAGAAAAATAATAATAAAATAAGTGTTTGTGAGTGAGATAGAGAATAAGATGTGAAAAGTTAAAACAAATTTAAAGATAAATTTGAAAAAATGTGATATTTAGTTAAATTATAGAGATGAAAATAAAAAAGTTGATGTGAATGCTCTTATTATGAATCTCTATATATTTTGTAAATGTATAAGAAAGAAAAAAATAATAAAATAAATGTTTGAGTGAGATATAGATAAAGATAGAGATGGAGAATGATAAGTGGGAGGTTAAACAAGATATCAGTTTGGAAAACTTGATGATTGTAAAACAACTAGCAGACGCAAATCCGTGCGTTGCAGCTGAGGTCTTAATAATATTTGGAACTTTATTTAAAAAACGAAAGCGTCACGTAAAAGCTCGTGTTGCGGAGAGTGTTGATAGTATTCAGAACTTTATATTAAAAACATGAAACTGTTAAACAAATTCACTTCAGAATGTTAATAAAAATAAGCACATTATCGAAACGTAGATAGAAATAAGCACAACACAATGCTATTCTCGAAATTAAAAAAAATTACGTTGTTATGGAAAAAAATTTAAAAATGAAACCGTGAATTTTTTCTACATCGGAACGTTGATAAAAATGACTTCTTTTTTATACTTATGGCCCAAACTTTATACCCATTGAAAGATCACATAGGTGCTATCATTGTTATACTTATGGCCCAAACGTTATAATAAGGTTGGGGACGTACATCCCCAGACTTCTTTCGTCATTTCATTCGTTTAACATATTAGACATATAATGATTTTTTTAAAACTTTTGCACGTTTTCTTTTCATAAAACATCTCGTTCATTCGTAAAACCCTTTCTTTCATTTAAAACCATTCCTTTACAAACATTTCGTTTCATAAACGTTCTTGTTTCAAACATCGTTTCTTTCAAAACCCGTTCATTTATAAACATTTCGTTATATACCCTCATCATTTCATAAACATTCGTTAAATATGCACATCACCCTATAAACAAGTAATAGGGATTCTTGACTCACATGACCGTCTGTGTTCAACCTGAATTGAACGTCTATCTAATGCTAACGTGCACACCGATCTACACATAAGTCGCGGATTCTATCATTTTATGCTAGTGTCGCCTAACAGTGTCACCGGCACATGAACAGTGTCGCCATAACTTTCGTTCTAGACTTGGTGGCGTGAGATTTAGTTTCGCCCATATATTGTCACCCACATATTTGTGTCGCAATATTAGTGTCCCCAAATGACATTGGTGATACTATTAGTGTCGTCGGGGAATGACACGTGCCCTAATCATTGAAAACCTAAGGGACGACGCCAACCATAGTTGTCTTCCCCGATTAGTGTCGCTTGAAGAAACAGTGTCGCCACTTAGTGTCGCTTGAAGAAACAGTGTCGCTACTTAGTGTCGTCACTTGAAGATCTTCATGTTCAGGCCCGTTTTCAACCCAAGTTCGTAAATTTTTACGTCCAAAACGTTTGTTTAACTCTCATAAGCTCAGATCTGGACTTTATGCCCCATTTCATACGTAAAAACATGGTCTTTTAAAATTAAACCCTAGGTTAACCCAAAACTCATTTAAACTGAAAAAACAGAGGTTTTAGGTTGGACTCTTACCTCAAAGACGATGTTTATTTCTTCTGATCTCTCTCACAAACACTGGAGAAACATATTGGAGCCAACTTTGAAGATCCACAACTTAGTTTTGGCACTTTCTCTCACTAGAATGCCCCTTTCTCTCTCTAGACGAATTTAAGATGGTGATGGAATAAAAACCATATTGAAGGCTAGTTAGGGTTTATGGAACCCACATGGGCCAAGCCTGTCATTCCCCCAAGCCAGTTATCACTTTTCTTTCTTCCTTTCGGCCCAATTAAACATGTCATGTTTTCTAGATGTTACACGTTACCGTGATGTACCAAACCTCCGGTCGAACAACATCAGTACGTATTGTCGAAACCGGTTTTGTTGTTCGGTTTTATGGTCTTCGATCAGTTTTGTGTCATTACTAACCGAGCCGACACTAGCCAAACAACATTTATAACGATATTGGTATTCGAAACTGTTTTCAGTATTTCGTTTTATGATTTTCCATCGATGTTGAACACAACTTAATTTTTTTTGGGTTATATCAAACAAGTTTTGAGTTATAAAACCGTTAGTAATTTTTTTTTCATACCGGTAATGTAACGACACAAACTAAAACTGACTAAATAACATCAGTACCAGTATCATTATTTGTGTTTTTGTTTTATACCATTAAAAACATGTGTCTCTATCCTTTTAGGTTTTTACTATATTTATAAAGTTTTGAGAACGTCATATTTTTTTTTAGGCGCCACAACGTGGACGTGTTTATTACGTAGTTATAATTCTTATTAGTATAAGCTTTGATAAAATTTAAGAAAATAGGAATATAATAATAAAAACATTACTAGTAATGAGTTGGAGTGAAGGGGTGATATTGATATTAGATAAAATTGAGTTAGGTTTAAAAACTTTTGAATCAGTCATCAGACGTTCATCTCCACGACTCCACGTCCCCCAACTCTTTTTAAACTATTTCATCCATCGTTGCCGACCTCTTTCTTTCATTAGTGTTGTTGATTGTTGAAGGTACAATATTGCAATCTGTTTTTTTCCCTAAATTCTGACTTTGTTTTGAGTTTTTGTTTACAAACAAAATGTAAGTTAAATGGTTGCTTGATCATCGTTGTGAGTTCTAAAGTCTTTTTATTAGTATTTTCTCCAACTTGTAACTTTTACATATATACTATGATTAAAAAACAACATTATTACTAGAGATGCATCATTCAGGCGGAGAGCGCAGGACTCAAGTCGTGGTCATGCACTATTAGAGTCGAGTCCTGGTCTTATTAGGCATTCTGGTCGCGGATACTGTGGTAGTAGCAATGCTAGCCGTGGTGAACAAAATAAGATAAATTTACTTATTTGGTTATTGTACATTTGCGAACCATGAGGTTCATAGGCTGATCAAAAATACATCTTGATTTAGACAACTTATAAACAGATCCCTAGGGAAATGGTGTTTGATCAATTTAGTAAGGTAACTAATTATTTGTATATCTTATCCTTATTTATTTTAAGTTTACATTAATAACTTTACTTTTTGTAGTCTGCTTATAAATGGAATTCAGAAACGATCATTCGACTAGAAAAGCATTCGAGAACCTTTTACCTGATATGGTGTTGGAGAGACGAAAAGAATCTGCTGATTATCCGGCCAAGGACGTGTCCCTTGACAAATGGGGAAAGTTGTGTTTGGTAAACGAGTTATTGTATAATTATTTTTTATTGCCTTTATAATACCATACATGTATTTGTACTCTTTAAAGATTTGGAACATGCCTAGGTGGCGTAAGTTGGCCGAGAGAGGAAGAAATAACCGCAAAAGGTAGGATAGCTCTAGTGCGGTATCTCGGCTTACCGACGGATCCATCGGATACGATGAACATCGTATCCGTTTAGTAAGCTAATCATATTGATAAATTTTAGTAACTGCTTTTACTTGTTACATATTACATTGTTTATACACTGTTTTTTGTAGGAAACGAAATTTAAACGACCAGTTACATATTTGGAAGTCTTGTTCCGATCTTACTAAGGCGTCCAAGGAAAGGTTTTAGGCCGAATATACCATGAACATAACAGTGAAGGTATGGAGTTTTGTACTTCTCGAGCAAAATAATTATACGTGAGTTATCTTTATCATTTTTTTATAATTAATGTATCAACTTTTAGTAAAAAATAAAAGCCGTGTTCTTTTGATAACTTGTGTAGGAGGCGTACGCGAGAGCATTGGTCGAGAAGTACGGGGAGGACACCACTCAATATCTGGTGTGTGATGTTGAGTTGTGGGAGCATATTTTGGGAGGAGAGAGATTTGGGATTGAATCTTCGGATCCTAATTTCATAGTGACGGCCACACATTCTTCAATTTCCGGGTCCGCAATATCATACCTCGTCTTGCCACCTTTGGTACTCAACATAAGATTGTGTGCCAGTCACTACGAAATTAGGATCCGAAGTTCCTATGCCAAATCTCTTCCCTCCCATAATACGCTCCCTCAACTCAACATCACCCATCGGATGTTGAGTGGTGTCCTCTCCATAGTTCTCGACCATGGCTCTTTCGTACGCCTCTTACAAGTTATCAATAGAACACGATTGTTATTTTAGTAAAAGTGGGTACATTAATTATAAAAATGTTAAAGATAACTCACGTGCAATTCTTTCGCTCGAGAAGTACAAAACTCCATTTCTTTTCTATTATTTTTTTAGTATCCAGCCCAAAACTTTTCCTTGGACGCCTTAGTAAGATGAGTATCTAAAAAGACTTTCAAATAGGTAACTGGTCGTTTAAATCTCTTTTCCTAAATAAAACATAGAGTATAAATAATGTAATATGTGGTAAATAAAAACAATTACTAAAATTTATTAACATGATTAGTTTACCAAGCAGATACGATGTTCACCGTATCTGATGGATCTGCTGAGATATCACTTTTGCGGTTATTTCTCCCTCTCCAGACCAACTTACGCCACTTAGGCGTATTTCAAATCTGTAAAGAGTAAAAATACATGTATAATATTACAAAGGCAATAAAATATAACAATGTAATAACTTGCTAACCGAACACAACTTCCTCCATGTGTCAACGGGCACATCCTTGGCCGGATAAACAACCATTGTATTAAAATCATCATTATGTACTCCGATAGTAAACACGACTGCCCTGGCTTTATCTGCAGATTCTTTTCGTGTCTCCGACATCAATATGGGAAACGGTCCTTCATCACGTTCTCGAATGCTTGTTTAGTTACAGGAAAAATATTTGAGGTTTTCAAAAGATTGAGATCTTGGTCAGAGAAGGTACAAATATCCTGTTCGGGATGGCTGAGCAACCCTTGGTTGGAGAAATCCTCCACCGATTCAACAGTGGCTGAAGCTTGTGAACGAGTTAATTGTTTTTTACCCATTCGAAAAAGGAGAGATTTTCGCAAAAGAAAAACAAGGTCGAGAGAAGATTTTTTACCTTTTTTCTGCAACTTCAAGTGAAGAAAACGGTAGAATATAATGGAGAGAGAAGAAGGTAATTACATCCTATTCTTGTTAACAGCTAATTCGCATGGATAATCGGGTCACGTCCCATCGAGTATCATCAAGATTTAATCCTTTGATTTTTGAAATTCAAAAAATTAACAGCTGTAATGGTAATAAACAACTGTCAATTTTGATATCCTGACCATTAATATTACTAACAGTTATTTGTTCCCTATCTCGATTTATGTTCGCATGTAACATGTGTGGACTTAGTCTTTCCTGAAGAATCACTCAATACAACGTGAAAAACGTGTGGAATATGCACGAAGAGGCTAATAACGGTCATATTTGAAGACTTAGTCAAGCCGGGATTCTCGGATAGTTTGTTATACTTTTTTTTGTATTTAATAAGCGGTGGATCGACTAGGAAACACACACAACACACTCGCAATCATCTGTAACACTTAGCAATCGATCGTATACTGCTCTCATTGTACTCATTTTTCAAGATTTAATAAAAGTTCTGGAGGCAAGTTCCCGAGGTTTCATGCTGGAGATCCTGAAGGATTAAGGGCTTTCCTTGTATACCATAGTGTCAATCTTTACATTTACGTTCATAACTTTACATTTTGATTAAGCACACTACCTCACATACTAATTTTGGTTACAAAATTAGTCTTTATAATTTTTACCCAAAACATTGAGGAGGTTCAAGTTTAACTTCTTAATAATTCTTTTGAAAAATTGCATATAATGGTGCAAGAGTAGAAGAGCTACCTATATGAGCATGAAGTTTAGCCGCTTCAAGAAGCAAAGACTTGGCTTTGAAATGCTTATGGAAGGATAGGATACATGCTAGTAAAAATAGTGTAAGTAAAAACATATAAGTATGTAAACTTTTGTGTATATTATTTTCATTTATTCATTGTGACTAGAAAGGGTTCAATCCATATAGATACCCTAATATTCGAATATTTGGAATGTTTAATATATTAATATGAAATTCAATCGTTACAATATTTCATTTATGCATAAGTTTATTGTTTGTAGTGATTTTGTTTTAAGTTAATCAAGGATTACACTAAAATAGGGGAAGATCGTTGGATATTTTAGTGTAACTTGATTAACTTGTATGACCAATGTGAATCATAAAAATCATCAAATAAGTCAGGAGGTGCGGAATGCACACTTGTTTGAGTTTATTAGATTTTAGGAACCTAATTGACGGGTTCCAAAGACGCATCACCCCCTTGGCAAGGGTCTGGGGGCAGCACCTCTGTAAGCGGGGTTCAAGGGGGCTCTGCCCCTGGCTGGGGTCGAGCTATGTGAAAAATTCATTAGAATTTTAATTTTTGAAATTTTACATGTGAAATTCGTGATCAACAATTGAGCGGTTTTAAGGAAATTTGAATTGATAACTGGTAATGGCGGTTATCAACCCCTCATGATGCATGTACAATTTATGCTATTTTGGTCACTTTCTTTATTCATTCTGGTTCACGAAATTCTCTACAAACGCATACTTTGATTCTTGTCTCAAATCTGAGTTTTATCTAATCATTAAATTCAAGAGAACCTCTGAATTGTTTTGATCTGAAAGTAACATCACGACTCTCAGATCAATCAGGAGTGCATAATTCTCGAATTCCCCTATAGTTTTCTTGTAGTATGTTTTTGTTTACTTCCACTAAAAAATCAACCAAAGATCCTAACATTTCCAAACACCTCTATAAAGTTGGAGAACTCTTATCATCTATGTCTTCTTTATGAAGAAACTAATTTGGCCCTTCCCTTGTTACTTGTTAATACGTACTTTGTCATAAAAAAACTTAATTAGATTAATTAAGTAATAATAAATTTGGGTTGGTATTAAATGGTAATTTTTTAATGATACTGTTTAATGCACGTTGTTTACCTTATCATGTTTCTTTTAATATTGGTTATGGTTTCATCTTTTTTAAGGTTTTCGTGTTAAGAGCGAAATAAGATTAGATTAGCTTGAAAGTAAAAAAAATATAATTAATTCAACTAAGTGTGATATTAAAATCAATTGATTGGATTCCTATAAATATAAATTGTTGACGGCCATGGCATACTCCTTCCCAGAACGTAGCAAACAATTAATTAAGAACAATGATTAATCTCCACATGAAGATTATCATCTCACCACCTCCTTCCACTGCCACTAATTTTCACCGCCGGTTCTATCACACCACCACTTCTCCTTTCCCCCCTCGTAACATATTTCATTTCTTTACAAGCATATTCTTTTTTTCTATATATAGTTTTTGTGTCTATGCGGAATAATCTCTTTCTTATGATTTTTTTTATTATTTTGGTAAATAAATAATAAACTGTTTTCTATTTTTAGGCGGTATAAAAATCGCCAATTTACGATGCAAAGCCTTCTACAAGCATAACAACAAAGGTATTTGAACTCTAATATATGATTGCTTTTTCATGATTTTGACATGTAACGTAAGTTTCAGACATTGTAGATCTATATTTTTTAGTGGCCAACCCACGAATGTTTTTCATGGGGTCGGAGATTTTCAGGACGGTTGTCTATAGCTAAATACTAAATTTTTTTGGTTAGGGTTGTGTCTAGACCTGTAATCGAGCCAAACTAGACCATGATGGGCTTGGGCTCGGCCCGTTTACCTTAACGAGCTTAAATGTTGAGCTCTGGCTCGGTTTGTCAAAAGCTCGTATCTCGTCGAGCCGGCTCGTTTATTTTTTAAGCTATGGTTTAAATGGGTATTGAGCTTTTTTTGTTTAAATGATTTTTGGATTAAAGGATTTAGTATAACTGATTTATAAGATTTAATTGGTAATGACTTGGGCCAATTGTATTATTACTTAAGTTTTATATTTGTTAATTAGGTTATAATAGGTTTTTATTTATAAAATGGTAAAATCTTAAATTGTTTTTCTTAGGGTCGACGTCAAAATTTTAAGATCGGTGTCAAAATTTCATAGGGGTATGTGTCAAAATTTCTTGAGTGGTAGTTAAGATTAGATCGTATATATAACAAACAAACAAAAGTTTTCATTGGTGTCGGGTGACCACCCTACCTAAAGTGTAGGTACAAATAAGTCCCACCCATCATCTCACTCGCTATTAGATCAATTGTAATTAGTATTAATAGAAGATAGATTATGTAAATATGGTTATAATATATAACTTTGTCTTGTAACCATAATATATTACACTTTTTTACAATGGTTGAACGTCAATTTAACACAAAGGTTAAAAACTTTCAAATAGATTGTGGTGCCGAATTTCGTCCCTTAAAATCATTCTTTGCTTTCTTGCCATTATTAACAAGTTATCTTGCACTCATACCACGAACAAAATGGTGTCGTCGAACGTCGACATCGCCACGTTGTTGAAATTGGCCTTACACTTATGGCCCAGTCTTTCGCTCCTCGACGCTTCTTGCATTTTACTTTTGACATCAATGTTTATCTCATCAAGCGATGCCTTCTCGAACCACTTCTCGACTTTCCCCTTTCCAACACCGGTTCAACCGCTCTCTTGATTTTTCATTCCTTCATGTTTTTGGTTGTTAGTGCTTTCGATCACCAGTCCTCATCTTCGACCATACATCGTCACAGGACGGACTTCCAATCTACACTGTATGTCTTTCTGGACTACAATCTCTCCTATCATGGTTATCTATGCTTTGGTTCGTCCACAGATCAGATCTATATAGCCCGCCACGTCCGTTTTAATGAGGATTATTTTACCTTTGCCACACCTACCAACATCTCTCCTCCTAGATTTGCATCCAACATTTACACCTCCTTCTCCAATTTCACATTACTACCTTAGGATTTTCCTGAACCATTCTCCCCTACAACTTCCCAACAAACTCCACCACCATCTCCCCACAACTCTGTTCCGTCTTCTCACTCCTCCAATTCCAATTCTTCCTAATCCCCTCCCACACGTCGTCCTCGTACTCGTCCTCCGAATCTTCATTAAAATTCCAAATCTCGTGCTCCTTATAGTCCTTCAGTTAATCATGTGTAACTTCCTCTCCTCCAACAACTGAACCCACCTCCTTTACCATTGTAAACCAACATCTGGAGTGGCTTCAAGGCATGGCCGAAGAATTTTCAGCTCTTACTAAAAATGGCACTTGGTCATTACAACCACCTAATGCTAATGTTATTGATTATCAGTGGGTACATTGGTTAAAGAAGGACCAAAATGGAGCAGTTATTCCTTACAAATCCTGACTTGTGGAAAAGGGCTTTCGAAAACATCTGAGTATTGACTTTCACGAAACATTTAGTCTAGTTGTTAAATCAATAACAATCCGAGTGGTTCTATCTCATGTCGTTACACAACAATGGCCTCTTTGTCAATTGGATGTTCATAATGCATGCTTACATGGTGACTTCAAGAAGACGGTCTACCTTCGACAGCCACAAGGAATTGTTGATCCTAAACGTCTGGATCATGTCTGTTTACTTCACAAGTCCTTATATGGTCTTCGACAGGACCTTCGAGCATGGTTTGATCGCCTATCTCAAGCTCTTCACAAGCTCGGCTTTCAAGGATCCAAAACCGATCCTTCCCTATTTACATACAATTATGGGACAACACCCATGTACACTCTAGTTTATGTTGATGACATAATCGTCACTAGTACCAACCCTAAACTCGTCGATACTCTCAACAAGTAGCTTTCTTAGCCATGATTTTGCTCTTAAAGACCTCACAACCTTGACTACTTCCTAGGTGTTGAAATTATGTGCCAAGGTTGTGACATTCTCCTATCTCTGCGAAAATATATATACGAGGTTCTTCAATGAGCAGGACTTTCGGATTCAAAACTAGTATCATCTCCTATGAGCACCTCGCAAGTGTTATCACTCGGAGCCAATACTTTATTCTCTGAACCTGTACGGTATCGTCAAATTGTTGGTGCCCTTCAGTATGTCACTCTGTCAAGGCCACATTGCATTTGAAGTCAACAAAGTCTGCCAATACATGCATGTGCCCTCCGAAAATCGTTGGTTTGCAGTCAAACTAATTATTCGATATTTAAAGGGCACCCTAAATCATGGCTTGTTGATTCGTCACAATTATGTTTTCCAACCTTCAAGCCTTCATTGATGTTCACCGGCAGGGAACCTCTTCTATTCAAGCCTTCTCTGATGTTGAATTGGCCGATGCCTAGATGATTGTTGGTCTATGGGGGGATTTGCTATCTATTTGGGATCTAACCTAATATCATGGATCGCACGTAACAAAAAACCATTTCCCGGTCATCTACATAGTCAGAATACAAAGCTCTATCCGACACAGTCGCAGAAATACCTAATTAGAAGCTCTTCTCCGAGAACTTGGGATAAATACAAAATGCTACCATTCTCTGGCAACCTACCTTGCAGCCAATCCAGCCTTTCATGCCCGAACAAATCATGTGGAAATCGATTTTCATTTTGTTCACAAAAAAGTCGCTCAAGGTTCAGTTTATATTAACAGATGATCGGATTGTGGACATCTTTACAAAACCGCTACCAACTCAAAGATTTGTGTTCTTATGTTCCAAGCTACAAGTCACTCCCCGCCTTTAGCTTGCGTGGAATTATTAGATCAATTGTAATTAGTATTAATAGAAGATAGTTTGTGTAAATATGATTATAACATTTATCCATCTCTTGTAACACTAAATCAATGTACAATCATAATTACACACATAACGGTGTGTAACTCACTGTGTACGTAAAATCACGTGTCACCTTTATGTGACCCTTCCTAATTGAATAATACGGTGCAGATGTACTGCAACAAAGTGAGTTGCCATTTGTGGAGAAGCAGCATGCAATAAAGAAGTATATCGATTCCATTAAGACCATTTTCAAATCAATGGATGATGGAAACATAAGTCCATCAGCTTATGACACGGCTTGGGTTGCACTTATAGAAGATGTGGATGAACCAAATGGTGGTCCTCAATTCCCATCAAGTTTACAATGGATCGTGAACCATCAGCTCCCTGATGGCTCGTGGGGCGAACCTTTTATGTTTTCAGCTTTTGATAGGCTCCTTAACACGTTAGCTTGTGTGATCGCACCAACTTCTTGGAACGTTCATTCTGATAAGTGTGGAAAAGGTGCCAACAGTCTCCATTACTCACTATCTTTCTATTACCATGTTATTAATTATTAAATATTTGAAATTATACAGGAATTAAATTTGTGAACGAAAACATGAACAAGCTTGAACACGAGAAGGAAGAACATATGACACCTGGTTTTGAATTAGTCTTCCCTACTCTCATTGAACTCGCACGTAAACTAGGAATCGAAGTGCCAACTGATTCTCCGGTCTTGAATATGATCTATGCAAGACGGGACATGAAGCTCGCAAAGTTAGTTATGCTTTTTATTGTTCATAGCTAGAGTAAATTCCAAAAATGTGCTTTTTTACATTTCATAAAACATGTATGCAGTATAGATTCAGAGCATAGTTTTCCACATGTTAAAATATTATTGAACTGTGTTTTTAAAACGGTAAATATATTCAGATCAAAAAATGAGGATACTTTTAACAAAGGTTTCAGATTATAATATAACAAAAAAGTTTGCCTTCTAAACGCTCAAATAGATGATTATTTGATAATTAAACTCATATTAACCCATCAAAATATTAGATAGGACTAAATACAATATATTAGTTATCATGTTTTAATTATCTTTATTATAATTTAATATTAGGTTAGGTTTTATTGGTACTTATCATCATTGCCCTATTATATTATAGATAGTATATCAATAGTAAACAATCCCTAAAGAAGTTCTTATTATTTTATACAGTGTCAAAGTTTTAGAGTACTTGTAATTTTTTATCTCCTCTTTATGTCCCTCTCTATGTACAAATTGTCAGCATGACAAGAGGAAGAAAGAAAAGAAATAAAGTCATCACAAGGGAAACAAGGGATGAACACATGGTCTACATCCAAGGAAAGAAGAAAGTAAAAACCTAAAGCACTTGGAGCATCTCCAACGCTCGACACAACAAACACCAACAAACCTGTCACGTTAGCTTGCACATCAGATGTCCACTTAACCTTCAAAATCATTCATTTTTACTCAACACTACATCTTTTTAGTACGTATTTTTTATATAAAGAAATAATCAAATATGTTGTGTGTATGGATCCCACTACATTCGTTTGTTGGTGTTTGGAATTCTAAACGTGGACAAACAAATGCCCACCAAACACCCTCGTCTAGTGTTGACATTTGAATTCAACGGCCACCTGGCAATCCACTCCGCTGTATTGGAGATGCTCTTATATAATATAGAAGAATAATAATAAAATACAGAATATTAATGATATCTTAAGGTATAATACATTATTGATAAACGATTTATAGCCCTATAAAGATTATAAGTACAAAGCAAGCCTAAATTAAATATAACCCTTATAATTATAATAAATGTTATCTATGAAATAAATCCTATATGATCTCTAATCCTAAGAAGCATGGTTGCTTAATTTAGTTTTGTTCACTTTCTATAAACTCCCAATTCAAATATACAAGAAAGACAATAATCTATAATATGTTTTTCATGTGGTAATGAAAGGATACCCAAAGACATACTTCAAAAGATCCCAACAATCATGCTTTATAGCTTGGAAGGCATGAAAGATTTGGAATGGGATAAGCTTCTTAAACTTCAATCAGAAAATGGATCCTTCCTTTGCTCTCCAGCGGCAACTGCTTTTGCATTCATGCAAACTAAAGATCAAAAGTGTCTTACATATTTAACCAATCTTGTTGACAAGTTCAAAGGAGGAGGTAATATTATGCATTTTATATAAGTAGCCAAATAAACTTTTTACCCTTTAACAATAACATATAACTAAAAGTAACCTATTTTCATGAGATAGATTGAAATTGATTCCTCTATTTTCAACTCATGTTATATAACAAGTTAATCAGAAAAACTCATTTGATGCAGTTCCAAATGCGTACCCTGTTGACATGTATGAACGAATTTGGATCCTGGATCGCCTACAACGCCTTGGAATTGCACGCTATTTCCGTTCAGAGATCAACGATTGTCTTACCTATATCTACAGGTATATATATATATATGTATAACTTAATTCGAATCAGAAAATCTATAGAAAAAATGGAGTGTTTTGCCATCCATAAGAATCAAAATTGTTTGAAGGTACTGGGATGAACAAGGAATCGGATTTGCTAGAAATTGCAATGTACCGGACCTTGATGACACTGCAATGGCTTTTCAGGTTTTAAGATCTAATGGTCATCAAATTTCTACAGGTTAGTTTCATTAACAATGTAAACTAAAAACAGATGTCATGTTTTCTCTTATAATTAATCAAAATTAACTTTCTTGTAATTGTGAAAGATGCATTTCAACACTTTTACAAAGATGGGCAGTTCGTGTGTTACCCTCGACAGTCCATAGAAACTGTGACTGTGATGTTCAATCTATATCGAGCTTCACAAATGCTTTTTCCAGGAGAGAAAATACTCAATGTTGCCAAAAAAATTTCCCATAAATTCTTGAGCGAAAAACGAATAACCAATCAACTTTTGGACAGATGGATCATCACAAAAGACTTGCCTGGGGAGGTATAGAAACTACCAATAGCTATAAGCAATATGTAGATGCAATGTGACCAAAAGTTTGTTTTAAACTTGGTTCACAGGTTGGATATGCGCTTGATGTCCCATGGTATGCTAGTTTACCTCGACTAGAGGCACGATATTACTTGGAACGATATGGAGGTGAAGACAACGTTTGGATCGCGAAAACCCTTTATAGGTATAGTTATCTGTCTACTTAATTTTAGAATTAAAACTCATCATTTTCTGCTTAATTTTGTAATTAAAAATCAAATTTTATTATATCAAATGAAATACAGGATGGGAAATATTTGCAATAACAAATATCTTGAGATGGCCAAATTGGACTACACTCATTGCCAAGCAATTCATCAGTTGGAATGGAGGCAAATCCAAGAGTATGATATCTTTATTTGGACTCTCACATTTTATTATAATTTAATTTAGCTAAAAATAAACATTTTGTAAAAGTAATATAGGCAATTATGTTAAAATCTTTTCATTTCTCTGATCTCTAGTACATGTTTTAATCATATAATTGTCAATTTAATTTGGATTATTCGCGATAGACAAAATGCAATGCATTTGCAGCTTCATAATTTACCAAATTTCCAAGCAGATGGTATGGACATCTAAACATAGAAGAGAGCTTAAACACTAAAGTTTTGTGGTCATATTACGAGGCAGCGGCTAGCATATTCGAGCCAGAGAGATGCAATGAGCGAGTCGCTTGGGCCAAAACGACGGTGATGCTCAACATCATTAACTCCTTCTTTAGCAGACCCCGATTCACCAATGCTGACATCCAAGCATTTGTAGACAAATTTTCAGACCCTAAATACCATGAAAAAGATTTAAAACCTTGGCACATGGTATTGAATGCACTGCATAAAACTCTAAACCAAATCTCATTGGAAACACTAATAGCTCATGGAATAGACATCCAACCACAACTCCATCGCGCTGTAAGTTCTTCATCACCATATTCAACAAATATCGTACGCCAAAATGCCATTGTTTAGCTCATCATTGTTCTCCCATTTTGCTTCAACTTTACAAAATAAGTGGACGTCGTGGTTGTTGAACCGGCAAAAGGTGGATGCAGCTGGAGGAGATGCTGAACTAGTAGTTCAAGCCATATACTTAAGCAATGGTCAATGGCTACCTGAGGAACTATTGTCTCATCCTCAGTACCAAAGGCTTTCCTTTGTCACAAATGAGTTGTGTCACCAACTTTTTCTTAAGGTACACAAAAGATAGATACTATTTACACCTCTTAATTGATATATATTCTTGAGTAAACTACCATTTTCGTCCCTGGTGTTTAGCCATTTTAGCCACTTTCATACAAAAACTTTTTTTTTAGTTTTTTCGTCCCTGCCTTTTCAAAATCTAGTCATTTTCATCCAACTGACTAACTCCGTCTACATTTTAACGTTGAATCATGGGTTAGTTTGAAATTCATAGGTTAAAATCTAACCAAATCGCCCCTTATTTAACCAAAATTGCCCATGATTTAACATTAAAATGTAGACGGAGTTAGTCAGTTGGATGAATATGGTTAGATTTTGAAAAGTCAGGGATGAAATAGCTAAAAAATAAGTCTTTGGATGAAAGTGGCTAAAATGACCAAACCACAGGGACGAAAATGGCACTTTACTCTATATTCTTTTATTGAAATTATACTCATGTTTTCAGGAGAATCGCACGATAGGATATCATATTGAGTCGAAAATGAAAGAACTTGTACAACTCGTGCTTTGTGACTCACCGGAAGATATTGATCCTGATTTGAAGCAAATGTTTTTAATTGTTGCCAAAACGTTCTACTATAGAGCTTACTTTGATCCTGAATCTATAAACATCCATATTAGTAAAGTCTTGTTTGAAAATGTGATTTGATATTGATCACAATGGAGTTGCTAGATATTAGGTTGGTTAGGATTATTGTGTAATTATGTAATTGTACTCAGACGTTGTGTCGATTACTGCAACGTCACATATGTATGCATATAATTCGCGTGAATGTATCAGTCAAATACAGTTATTTCAGTTTAATCATTTACGTATTCACGATCTTGTTTCTTTCATTCTGAAATTTCTTTATTTTCATATCGATTGGGACCTTCAATTGGTATCAGAGCAAAGAATTACATTAGTGATTTGGCTAACCACTAAATCACCTTCATCAAGAATTGACTCTTAGATTTTCAATGAGCTTTTATGTTTATTACCAAAATCAATCAGGGGCACCTTCCATCTATGGGGCCTTCTCTTGGCAATGAGCTTTTATGTTTGATTGGGCATGTGGCCTTTGTAAAAGGTCCAACAACCTCCTTTTATGCTCTCGAATAGAATAGCCACATGATGTTATGTTGCCTCCTTCCCCCTTGCTTGTGCAAAGTATCAAAGATGGAAGTTAAGGATTTCGTCAAAGCCTCATAGATGGAAGGTGCCCCTGATTGATTTCTTCTCCATCTGGCAATAATTCGATTCTCAAATATTTAAATAGAAGGCTTGTTGGTCGTCCAAAATTACGAAGAATGATTCTCTATTTAGGGTTCTTAAACCTTCTTTATCTTCGTCTTTATTTCTTTGTAATTTTTTGTTGATTTCGAGTAATAAAATCGTTTCATTATCAATTTTTGACAGCAATCAAACAACAATTCATCAAAGACTGGAAGGACTCAATAACCGAAACCAACTCTGCATATACAATTAAGGCCATGATAGGGTTAAACCAGAATTGGAGAAGAAAAGCTAAGAATTAGGAGAAGAGAATAACTCAAACAATCTGATGATTTCATTCATGATACCAAATATATAATCAAACAAAATACTAAAGACACCCCCAACTAACAATAATAGCCCTAACCCCCTTAACCTAATTGACTAAATAATAATAAAAATAAAACGTAACAATACTCCCCACTTAAAAACATTCTTGACCTCAAGAATCACAAATTAACAGAAAAAAAATTGCAACATCCATGGACACTTTGGGTTGACCCGTTCCACGGTGGACGCCATTCAGTTCGTCCAATGGCATTCAGGGCTGTGTCAATGAGACGCCACGGTGGATGCCATTCACGTCTATCGGTTATATCGCCTATCGGTGTCGATTCTTTCTTTGCGGACACCGGTTTCGTCGTCTGCTTCAATAGGCTCAAAACCACTGATGGTGCGGTTTTTGAAAATGGTACGGGTGTAATTGTTAGCGGTCGTTTTGGGTGCCGGTTTGGGGAGGTTGAAGGGGTTGCTCGAGTAGATTTTTGGGCAGTTTTTGGTGCAACTTTGATGGATGTTACGGGTTGTGGGACTATTTTAGGTGTAGGCGGAGCAGGTTGGGGATCGGTTTTCTTGGCTAGATTTGGTGTAGACGACACAGGTAGTGTGGATGACGCGGCTGAAGCTTGTTTCTGCTTCGATCCGGTTGGATCCAATCCTAATGCCACCATTATCTATTCCTGTTGTTTCATCGCTTGCTCCTGTTGTTTCATGATGGCGGCTAGGGTTGCCCGGAGGTCAGAAATCGCCTTGTCATGATCCTTGAGAGCCTTGTCTTCATCTTGATTACGGGTGTTCGTCATGGTAGCGGTAGCGAATCCGATTAGGATCGCCTGGAGAAAGCTCTGATACCCTTGATAGGGTTAAATCAGAATTGGAGAAGAAAAGCTAAGAATTAAGAGAAGAGAATAACTCAAACAATCTGATGATTTCATTCATGATTCGATACCAAATATATAATCAAACAAAATACTAAAGACACCCCCAACTAACAATAATAGCCCTAACCTAATTGACTAAATAATAATATAAATAAATAAAAATAAAACGTAACAGGCCAAAAGGTTAGAACTAACAGCAAAAAAAAACTCGATTCAGTGCATATCATCGAGAAAACAGAGGTTTGTTATAATCATTAAACCCAATTATCAAGTTGATCAAATCATTTCAGTGTAAACAATCGGAAGAACGCAAGCCAGAAAAAGGATCATAACAATAAAAAAAACTCAGAACGTGTATTAAACCCAGATAGAAAATCAAAAAGAACTAAGGCAACAGGAACCAGAATCAGAAATTGTTTTGAGGCAGCGTGATCATCATTGTAAATTACCATTGCACCTCTGGATTGCGGTTTGTGAATTTTTTATTTTATTTTTTTATTAAAAATTTTTTTGTAAAATCTTGCTCAATTTTATCTGAGTTCTGCAATTCTAGACACTAATTCATGTTTTTTGTTGTATGAATTAGTTAGATCATAAGTTAACGCCGCTTACATATACATAACACTAAGTGTTACATATACGTAACAAGAAGAGATGTTCGTGGTTTCATAAAATTGTGTAAGTTACATTTATAAACTGTATATTTGGTTTTTTAATCATCTTGTTTTTCATCTTTTCTGTGTTGTATCTTTATAAACCTATAAAGGTTCTGCTTTAAATAATGTTTTCATATTTTGTGTGTTGTATATATAACTCGTACTGTTTCATATACGTAACTTAGTATCTTATCAAAGTTATGGTTCTGATACGTATATGTAACTCAGTAAATTCCATCATTTTTTATGTTCTGTTGTTTGTGTTTGATTATTACACTACATGTTACATATATGTATTTAAAACGTGTAATGTTTTAATGTAACACAGTTGTTACGTATATGTAGCACATGTGTTACGCATAATGTACACATTGTGTTACATACACGTAACCTAGTAGCTTATCAAAGTTGTGGTTCTGACACGCATATGTAATTAGGTGTGTTCAAAAAAATCTGAACCCGAAATATCTGAAATTCCGAAGCCGAGTTATCTAAAATGTCAGATATCCGAATTTTTAGATTCGGATTCGGATAGTGATTTTCGGAGATTTCGGATATCTGAATATCTGAAATATTATATTTATATGTATTTTTTAATTGTTTTTATAATTTAAAGATAAGAAAATTTGAATCAAAACCCGCAATATTATATTTATATATGTATATTTTAATCATTTTTTATACTCTTTAATTGTTTTTATAATTTTAAAATATTATATTTATATATTTTTTAAAGTTTTTAAAAAAGAAAATTTTTGCACATGAGGTGTTTATAAAATGCTAAAATGAATCACTACGACAAATATGTAATGGGATTTGATGTTTATTGATCTACTTGTGGAAAATATGGCGGGTCGTGATTTGGTTATTGATTTAGTAAGGTATGGGATCAAAATATCAAATATGGCCAAGACATCAAGGATCCTAAACTCAAAGGTAAGTGGAACTCTATACCTTAGTAAATTTTACATACCTTGATAAGATGATCAATAGCTTTAATTAAAATGTCAAATTGGTAGAATATTTCCTAAAAAGGGACTATGAGTTGCAAGTTGGTGATAATCAAAGTTACACATGTGTTTCACCAAGTTGTGAAAGTGAATATGAAGTTGTTTTGTTGATATGATAGCAGTGATTACTTATATGTTACTAATGTGGGTAAAGTGGTTGTTGTTGATAAATGAAAGTCAATGTCGGATGAGTTGAGAAATGGTATTACCACATGTGGATGGAGTAAAAGAAAGTTGAAATGTTGTTGGAAGACGTGTCAAGTTGTCAAAATAATCAATAAGTTGAATATGGGTCGTCAATATATTCTTGGTTATTTCAAATGGGTCGTTTTTAAAAGTTATAAGACTTTTAAGTTGATAAAACTGACGTATACCCACCGGTGAGATATACACAAAATACATGTAGGATCATCATTAGGACCATCATACTTGCCGACCATCTATAAACGGATCGGATTAACCAACCAAAAATAGCTTCAGTCATTATGTATTGAACAGAAGCAAAAGCATCAGTAACGGTCGGATAATAGTAAAAGGTCATAGCAAATCATGTAGCCACTTGTACTAAAAAAACAAGTAAACATAATCCCCCCTACACAATAAAATATGTTTATATTAGGAGGAACATATTTACTAGTAATTCCTCCTAGTTATATCATCTGACACGACTATGTTCGTGTTCGATTGTTCAAAATTCTCAGGTTCTGAAACTTTCTAGCATGGTCGTGCTCACGGTTAACATGACCATGTCTAAAAGAATGTGGAAGTCTTTCAAAAATTGTGGATTTGATTTCATAGTTTCTATGGTCATACAAGATTCCCTAAAAATAATAAACTAATCGTGATGGTTTGGTTTTCATAGGAAAAGGAACAATGTGATGTTTGAAAATCAAATTACCATCTTTTGTAGTTAAAATGTTTTGCAACATCAATGACTCAAATGTTCTAAGCATGTCAACTAAAAAAACACTTGATTTCATAACTTCATTAATAAAAATAAAAAGTGCATCAAGTAGATAAGCAAGTAATTTAACTTCCACAAGAATTTTTAAAACAAAAGGTGTCAAATGTAGACAACACATGATCAACAAGTGATCTAATTTAACCTCTGAGCAGCCTCTTTAGCCAAAACCCTCTCCTTTGCCTTTGTTTTTGCCTGAGATTTGGAACCCATTATTCCACCACCCCATTTCTTCCTGTATTCATCATACTTGTCGTTGAAGTTGGCCTGTAATACCAAACAACTTAGAATCACAAATCACCCATTTAAACATCTAAACTAACCACACACAAGCAAGCAAACAAACCTTGATAGCTTCCAGAATTCTGCTGAACTCCATTTTATCTTCGTTCTTCACTGTAGTCAAACAAAGAGCTGCTGCGGTTTTCTGATGAACAATCTGAAACATTCGAAAAAGAAATTTAATTTCCAAATCCCAGTCTTAAAAGATAACCAAATACCCAAACCAGCATTGCCCGCCCCGAATAGGGTTAATGAGGTCGTGTTTGCGGGTTGGCTGGTCCAACCGAACAAACACAAACCCGAATCTGTATCAGACATGAATCTGAACACGATACGAATATTTACACGATACCAATTACTATTATTATTTTGACATTTTTATACTCTAAAACTAAAAATTTATAACTAAAAATACAAGGGTGTAGAAAACAACTATGTTTAAATTAATAAACTTAAGATATATGTTATTGGCTCGTAAGCGTGCAGCCCCTTTGTAAGAGAGAGTGGGGGGCGCTTCTGTGAGAGGGGGCGTGAGAGAGGGTTTGTCTTTGGGTCTTGAGGTGGCCCAAAGAAAAAAGGGTGTGGGGCATTGCACCTACTACACATAGCCTTAATGTTAATATCCATTTCAATTTTAACTTGTAAATTTTGGCATAAATAAACCTAACCATGCCATAAAACACAAAAAGAAATAAAGATGAATAAAAAATAACATTAAAAAATGGGTTAAACACGTCGACCCATGAACCCGCAAGGTTGACCCAAACACAACCCGCTTAGCTAAATGAGCATGTGGGTTCGACCCAAAACTGACCCGAACCTGTATAGATTAAATCCAAACCCGCAATTTCGTGCTTAGTACGTGTCTTGTTAGAAATTCACACCCCTAACTAAAGTTAGATTCGAGACACTTACAGCTCCAAGTCGAGATTTTCCCTTGACAATGCAGTAAGGGATCTCCATCTTCCTGCACAATGCAGGAAGCCAGACAACCAACTCAATCGGGTCCACATCATGAGCAATGATAACCAGTTGTGCTTTGTTCTGGAATGAGATAAAAAAAGGTTATAGGATTTTTGAAAAAGCAAAATGAATAAAGGATATAGATGTTATTTGTAGTTTAAAAGATATGAAAGAGGACCCAACCTGCTCAATAAGGTATGTGACATGATTAAGACCATATTTCACAACAATAGGTTTCTTTGCTTCAACTGTTTTTCCATCGTTCTCAGCTGCAGCTCGTTTTTGAAGACGTTCCTTTTTCGCAGCCTTATCTTCGGGCCTGTACTTGAGCAGCATCTTGAACAAAGTGGTTGCTACATATTATAAGAACAAAAGACTTTATACGACAACTCAAGAACAAACCACCAAGAAATATAAACTAACAAATAAAAAGTAGAAAATGCTATGATTTTCAACAGTTTTAAAAACTTTAAACAAATATACACACACGTTTCGATAGAAACATTTTACAGAGACGATAATATCCAACCAGATAAATCCTAAAAAGGGGTGTTTGCGATTGCTTATTGCCCCAGTTTTGAGAGATTTAGGATTTATTAACCAAACTGTTTATTACATTATTTGAACCAAACAAACACATTTGCGTTGCTTGTTCAAAAGAAGTGGTTCTAATAAGTAAGCCCAAACACACCCTTTTATATAACTCCTAAAAGGCATTAAAGAACCCATCTTTCAAAACTGGTCAAAAGAAGTAGAGTGTCTTAATAAAAGCAGCTAATATCCAATAAAACTACCATAAGACATTACAGACATGTTAAAGAAGTAGAACACACATAAATTCACAGTAGCAAGTTCTTCCAAGTCTAGATAAGCTCCATAAAAAACTTTAGCTTAAACATAAAAAGTAAAAAAAATCAGCAAATAAAACTTGTTGCGCAGCAAAAGAACTATTGTAACTTAATAAAACTATATAATAAAAGAAGCAATCCCCAAGCAAACTCAAAACTGTTTATCTACTGCAACAAGCATAAATTACCAAATCTATGCCTTGGTTTTAAAACGTGCGCAAGGCGTGAGCTGTACGAAAAGCACACAAAAGCGCCTAGGTTTTAAAACCCCGTCACCTCATTGTGCTTTAAAACCAAGATCTATGCTCAGAAAATTCATTTCACCGGGTATTTTTAATATACATTTTAATTTTTAAACAATAAAACGATAAAAACAAGTCTAATCATTAAAATAAAGGAACTATGAGAATTTTAAAAAGTTTGAATTGTTACCGAGATTTTTGTCTAGGGTTTTGGTAAACTGGTTCAAAGCAGGTGGCACCTTCAATCGCTGCTTGAGGATCCTCCTCTTCCTCTGAATGCGAACAACTTGCGGCCATCTTACAAACCTGTGCAGATCCTTCTTAGGCGGCAACGCTCCACCAATTCCAAACTGCTTCGGCCTCTTCTCGAACAACGGATTCACTACCTTCTCCTGTAAAAATAAACAAAAAATCATACATAAACGAACATCAACGAAAAATAAGCTCAAATTAAGATCGTACCGTTTTCTTCTTCGTTGCTATTGGCTTTACACCTTTCTTCGGGGCCTTCAATTGAGAAGAAAGTTAGAATCAATCAAATAAAATCAGCAAATTACAACTAGCGATTATGCAACCATTTCTGGTTGCCAGTACATATAATATTTCAAAAATACGTGAATGAATTGAGTTAGGTTGATCAAGAGAGAAGGAATTGGAGACTAACCATGTCTGCAAGCTGAGATCGAAGGTCTGGAAACGGCGGGGATTAAAGGGGGTTTTCTGTTTATAACGAAAATGAAGTTCAGAAGTTTTAGGGTTTCGCATTTGATGGGCCAGTTTTTTTTTATTAAGCCGTTCAGTAAGTTTGGGCTAGGCCCACCATGGTGGCTTGTTAAGAAGCGTTTATCATTAAGGATTCAGCGTCTGTTCGGTATGGGGTAATGAAATGTACGAGTGAATGGAATAAACGATGTAATATAATGGACAAAGGAATGAAATTGATCATTCCCCTCCATTGTCATGTTTGGTTACCCTGAGGTAATGAAATAAATCATTACTTTATATTGTTTGGTAGGTTAAAAAAGACGAACGAATAAAATCGGTGGTGAGTGGCGGTGGTGGTGGTGGTGGGTGACGGTGGGCAATGGGGGGTGGCAGTGGTAGAAGGTGGAGGGGCAACAGTGGTGGTGGTGGGAGGGGCGGTGGGTGGTGGTGACGGTGGCGGGGGGTGGTGGTGGCGGTGGCGGTTGTGGGCGGTGGCGATGGGAGGTGGGGGTGGGTGGTGGTGTGGTTGTGGGTAGCGGCGGTGGTGGCGGCGAGAGATGGCGGTGGGTGGGGGAGGCGATGGTGGGAGGTGGTGGTGGGTTGTGGTTGGTGGTGGTGGTGGTCGGAGGGTGTGGTAGTGATTAAGGGTGAAATAGGGGATGGAATGAAAAAAAAAACAAGTGGAGTGGATGGAATGAATTTGAGGGATTTAGAGGGAATGGTATTTCTTGTGGAATGGGTGGTGGTGGTCCAACCAAACACCATTTTTTTTCATTCCCTCGTAATCATCCATTACATTTCATTCCACCTCACATTCATGCATACCAAACGCTAGCGTAAGGTGTGAAAAGAAAAACCCGAAAATCGTCCGGTATCTGTAACCGAACAAATTGTGAAATCGGTTTTGGTTCGGTTTATGAATATACAAGTGAATAACTATATATGTAATTACTAATATGTTGAGAGACTTAGAGTTTAAAGTGACCTATATACATTATACACACGATACTTTCTTTGCAACTCCGCCTACAGGTGCACAAAATGAGTGTTTTTTTTTACCATTTTGACCCTCTGTGTTAATATAAATAGGTATTTGATGTATTGGTTTGATCACAACACTTTTCTAGCTCTCAAACAAAAAAAATGCTCAAAAAATGTAAAAACGCTCAAAATTTCGCAAGTATCAAAACCCTCATAGTCTCATATGTCTACCTCAAGCACTCAAGGTTCCTTTAAAGTCGGTGCTTCCTCGGTTGAATTAACAATGAGAAACCTAAGTATGTTTTTCAAAATATGATTTATGTGAAATACCCAACGGGAGTCAAAGGGTTCGATGCAAGAATTGTGTTTCGTTTCTCAACTCCCAATCTAACTTCACTTTGAAACCACATGTGGAAAAACATTGTAGTGCGATGAAAAATAATCTAGCTCGTGATCAAACACAAATATCAAGCTATTGAGGTATTTGGAATTTCGACGTCGACGTGTTTTGTGAGAGGATGGCAGAATTTGTTATTCAAGAAAGCTTGTCGTTTGATCACTTTGACAACCGGCGCTTGACGAAGTTAATTCAAGATATGCTCTAACCTTGTTATCATCACGTAAGTGTTACTACTCTTAGACGTTATTGTATAAAAATGTGGAAAGAATCTAAAAAGGGATTGATTAAAGGTTTTGAAATTTTAAATATCAGTGCTAACTTAACCACCAATGTTTGATCGGCTCCTCATATCACACCCCCAAATTTATTTAATTAATAAATAAAGGTCGTAACGATTGGTAACATTACACAACAGCGGAAGCTAAAGTAAAGACTTCTATTTGACGAACATCATTACAAATACTAAAATAACGTAGTACATTATCCTAGAACCATATAGGCCGAAACCGTCTCGAGGTTTGGCGTTCGTGCTTCTTCGGCTACTAGGGTTTAGTCCAAATGGCTAACCTATTCCAACCGCGCCATAGCTATATTTTACCTGAAAAACATACTTAAAAGTGTCAACACAAAGGTTGGTGAGTTCATAGGTTTAATTGTCTCAATGTAAAATAGTTTTCTTTGAAAACATTGATAAAGGGCTTGCGGCCATAATATGAAACGTTTTTCTTGATAATATTGACTAAAGCATTTGCACATGAATAAATGGCAAAACCATTTATATGTAAACGATTGGCAAAACCATTTATATGTAAACGATTGGCAAAACCAATTTGCATAAGAATGATCTCAAGTTTCAAGTATTCAAATTTCAAGTATACAAGTTTTCCTGTGCATAAAAACGTTTTAAAGTATCAAGAATATGCATGTGTACAAAACGATTTCAAGTATACGTTAAACGAAACTAAGTAACCTTTTCAAGTTGACCCATCATAGCTAGCTAGCCATACGAAGTTTACTTTACATGAGTGTTAACCAAACCAAACACAGGTGTTTCGCCCCTCGCCCATTCCCCACGGGCTCAAGAGTTAAGACAATGTGCAGTCATCGGGCCATACGGACCCTTGGTTAGCGCGACAAACCATGACTGGGAGTATCAATCCCAATAGTACTATTCACAATATCCCGGCTATACGAGTTAATGGTTAATAAATTGTTCACGTAGGGGACTTTACGAGCTCTTCCACGATTGTCTCATGTAAACATAAATGGGCAGTCATGATTCCTTGTTTCTATGTATAAAGCAAATATGTTTCATGTTTTCTCAAATGTACCATGTAATGATGTTCTCAAATGTATCAAACAATGATGTTTTATGTTTTCAAACGTGTTATGCAAGTATGTTTCTCCCCTGATGTTTCTAAAAAATTTAAAAGTAAAAAGGGGTAGTGAACTCACCTTTGACTGCTTAATAGACATAAAAGTACCAGTGTTGCGAGAAATCCAAGGGTGCGCAGGTAATCATCACCATAACCCTAATTACAAATATATTATCAACTTCTGATACTAGGGTTAAGTTATCGCGAGTGCAGTTGAGCCATGTTGTAAGGCCCCAAACCCAGGAACCCGACATGTTGACATACATGTAAGCACAGTGTAAATGACATCAACTTGTCTCAATAAATGCAGCGGAAAACAAACAGTCAACAGTGGTCAACAACCCAAATCTCAATCATAATCCAAACAAGTAATAATATCTAAATCATTCAACATCATAACGGGAAAGTAAATGTCATCACAACGATCCCGGTAACCAAACGTCATCCAGAAGCCACCAGCTCACACTTTCTCCTTACCTGAAATACATGCTAAAAAGTCAGCTACGCTGAGTGAGTTTTATAGTAATTCGTTCGAGGATATTAAATACTGAACCTTTATTAAAAACGATTTACGTCACAAAGGTTTTCTCATTTCTTTACCGATTAATCAATTATATATTTTATCGACATACACGAAATCACGTCGACTGTCTAAAGACTCGTACGATCATGACTCGTTGACCGATCATTGTCAGTCATAACACTCACCGACCAACACGACTTACTATCACGCTTAAGCAACCCATTCCATCCGACTAAGGTCAGACTCAATTCTCGTCGACTAGAGTCGACACGATATCAATTAATCTCTTAATATCAAGTCACCGCATTAGACAACATGACACCAAATCCTACGCATACAATTATAACTATCGTTTCCAAACACAAATATTAACATCAAAACCCTTATCATTTTGTGCCTTCGCTATATTGCACGTTGCATGTATTCAAGCCCAAAACTACAAATGTTTAAAAGTGGGCGATAGAAACTCACCTTTGCTAGACGCAACTTGATCTCTAGAACCCGCTAACACCTCGTACCCGCTCTTCGACTTCGCACGGATATTACACATAATTTACGAGTCAATATGTGACCCGACATTAAACATTCACCTACACAACCTAACTCTATGTCGCGCAAGGCAACGTACACGTGCATGGCACCCTGCATGGTGTTTATAGGCTACGAGAACCTCTCGTCCACATTCCCGACGTCCAAGCTTGCGTTCGGTTTGACACCGAGTCCTCGAACTTGCTCTACTCCACCTTCGCTTGTTACTACACACCATAATACCCCCGTTGCGCGTCACCCGCCCTTGGTCGTCTTCTTCGTGACACCGTCCGGAATCACCACAGCCCCGTCGCCGCCACTTGGACCACCCGTCGCTATTTTTCGCGTGTCCTCCGCCTTCGGTCGGTCCTGTAGGCGGCTCTCCGGCCTTCCTGCTACTGTCGTGCACCTCGTCGCGCCATCACAGCCGCACCCGGCCACCGCCGAGACACCACCACTCCGCCACGCTGCTGTTCCGATCCACCACCACTATGCCACGATGTTGTGACCGTCCCTGCGCCACCACCGCCGCGTCCGGCCACCACCGAGTGGCGCCGTGTTTGTTGCTTCCTCCTCCCGGCTACGCTTCAACCTCGCAAATACCCTTGGGTCCTCGGCCAAAGCGAAACCCGAGCACCACGCACACAAGATTCAAACTAAAATGAATACATGGAGAGAGTAAACAACTATACCTTGAAATTGGATGATTCGTGTGAATCGAATCACCAAGAACTCGTCTCCTTCCTCTACTTGTCACCTACGAAACCCTAATATCATAAAAATGATTAATACCTTTACCCGCTGCTTAAAACACGTACACAATGATTAGAGGCTTGCGATTATACCTTGATCTCGACAAGAACATGATGAATGGCCTTTCTCCTTCTCCCTTCACTTCTCGGCAGCCGCACAAAACAATGGGGAACCCCCCCCCCCCCCACATTGTCGTAAACCCTATAGGGGTATTTGCCGGACCGGGCTTCGGCCCTTGTGTGCTTTCGGCTAGCCTTCATGCTTGGCCCGTCTCGCAACTTGTTACAACTCCTTCCCAAAGGTCTCGCTATATACACTTTGCACCTCGTCTAATTATATATAAAACAATAACGCCCTAACCCCGTCAAATCTTCCAACCTCGCGAACATTTAGTTACAATAATTACAAACCCTTTTTCTAAACGAAAAACCGGGATGTTACAAGTCTTCCCCCCTTAAAGAGGTTTCATCCTCGAAACATGTGTCATCTGGAAACAAATGCGGATAACGTTCACGCATATCTGTTTCCGGCTCCCAAGTAGCTTTTGATCCCTTATGATGCTTCCATTGCACTTTAACAATAGGGATCACTTTCCTTCGCAATCTCTTTTCCTTCCTATCTAGTATAGCCACTGGCTCCTCTACATAATTCAACTTATCGTCCACCACAATGTCGTCTAACGGTACGTGTTCTGTAGCATCCGCCAAACACTTCCGTAAATGGGACACATGAAACGTTGGGTGTATCCCTGCCAATGCATCTGGCAACTCACGGTGAGCATGTTTCTTTTTAAACATTCTTCACTGAGAGGAATCCCAGGCGCCAAGAAAACCAGGGTGATGGGGATGCAGAGGCTAGGCCTAAGGCCCCATCTAGTTCCAAGGATTCCACAATTGTGGATGAGGACAGACTGAAACTGGAAAATCTGGAATTGACGGCCAGGGTGGCTATGCTAGAGGCTGAAGTGTCCAAACTAAGGCGCCAAGTCTCTATGCATGAAGCCCATCATTGCCCAAGTGTGACTTCTCCTTCCCTTGTATCAGTGGGAACCCAAACAGACCCAACACTATGCACTGATGCAACCAAAAATGGAGAGATAGTTACTACTGAAGATGACAGAGATAGCTTGGATGAATGGATACAAGTGCAGGCTGCCTTTCAAAGCACACTTTTCAAGCTTGCGTTTGTTCAAGTTCATGACTTGCAAGACTCAGAAGATGAAGAGGAAGAAATCTCTGAGGATTGGAAGTTAGTTGCCAGGGCTGTAGATGAAGTGTTCCCTGAGTATATGGAGATTGACAATGAAGATGAAGAAATACCTTCCTCCTTTTCTCTACTTCCAGCTGCTGCTATATCAAGACATGTCATATCTCCCCATTTTCCCTTAACAGCACATAATCTGGAGTTTGACTCCATCTTGTCATGTGGATATGATGGTCTGTCTGAGAGATTCTGGATTGGGTGGGAGTTTGCTGGAGTACACGAACTTAGGTGGGAGAATTTGAACTTATTTGACACTCTATCTCTGCACCTGACTGAGTGTATCAACACATCTGAAGCTTTGCCTGCTATGCTCGCCATTGAGCGCTTCCATGACATATGTGAAGACAACATGCCCAGATTTGAAGCTTTTCTTGATCTTGCTAAGAAAGTGGCATATAATAAGGTTGAGGATGAAGAAGCAGAGTCCTCCCAAGCAGCTCAACAAAGACAGGCTCAAAGGTCTGAATTAATAAGAAGCAGGGTGTTGACAGAAGACCAAGTCATATGCTTCAGAAGGTACCTATACAATGAAATGGTCAGGGGGTTGGAGGTGTATGGATGGTCAGAAATTGAGCAATCAGGATTCAAATTTCTCTTAAGTGATGGATCTTCATTTATAATCAACAATGCTTAAGAGATCTTTCTTCTTAACCCAGACTTCCTATTCAAGGTATTTGTACAAAGATCACAGATCTAGAACACCAACTCCAGAAGCAGTCAGAACATGATTCTTATTGTTAAAGATTTTCTTGAAAAAGAAGGATGGATTGCCATGGAGGAGCCAGACTCAGACCTGTCCCTTCCTTCTTCTCCAACTGTTGTATTAAATACAGAAAAAGAATCAAAAAGAACGACTGAACAGAAGGTTAAGGAGGCATGGAAGGATGAAACTGGTGAGGAATGTGAAATGGGTGAAAATGAAGAAGTCCCCCCACTTTTGTCTGTTTCTCAGATTACCAATGAAGTTGAAGCTGAGGTCTCAACAGCATCTCTCACATCTGCTGTTGTGATCCATGAAGCTGAAGCAGAGGCATCCAATAAAGACAACGGGAAGTGCATCATGACATAAGAAGAAGAAGAGAGGATTGAGAAAGAAAAGGAGAAGAGAAGAAGAGATAAAGAAGAGGAGGAGATGGATGAGCTCAAAAAGGCTCAAGAAAGGAAAGCTGCCATACTCCTCAGAGAACAGCAGATCCAGTTGCATACTAGGCAACTAGATAAATTAAAAGTTAAAGTTTCTGCAGTCTCTCAAATAAAAGAAGATGAAGCTCTAGCCCTTCAGGTGCAAGAAACACTGAATAAAGAAGAAGAAGAAGAAGAAGAGAGAGAAGAAGAGAAGAGAAGATGCTAAATTCAGAATCACTGATTCTGAATTAGCAAAAGAAATGAGAGAGGAGTGGACTGAAGCTCTAATTTCTCAGGGTGAGGATGCAGACTACCTTGAGAAATTATCCAATAAAGAAATATACAGAGCTTTCATAGGACAACAAGGTAAATTGTCCAACAAGAAGAGGACAGAAGAAGAAGAAGAAGAAAAGGCCAAACAAAAGTCCAGAAAAGTCATTGCCTTGAATGTCAGAACCCATGAAGAAAGGAAGGTCATGATGGACTTCCTGAAGGCTAGAGGTGAGAGTGGAAAGCGGCTGGGTCCCATGAGTTTCATGAACCTACAAGCCCTCTATGTCAAAGTTAAGAAGGAAGAGGAAGAGAGACTGGGGAAGACAGGCTAAAAAAGAAAGGTAGACACTCAAACTGCTGAAAGAAAACAAAAGAAACCCAAGCCTTCTCCCTCATCCACTCCTTCCTCTGTCCAACAACCTTCCACTCTCCCTCCTAGACCTCCCTCCTCTCCACCCAAAAAGTCTAAATCCTCTCACCCAGCCCCTCCTCATCAACAGCCTCCCAAGAAGAAAACCAAACCTACTACTACACCAGAAGACTCAAGAGAAATTGTAGTATGGTTCTACAACAATCAAGATTAATGGTTTGAAGTCTTCAGGGGAAGGGCAGAAGTAAAAAGATCAATCTATACATCTGTTGATGAGGTAATGCAGCTTCCAGATTCTGATCTCCAAAGAATGATGGAGTTGGGTGAAGCTCATGAGTCTGAGAATGAAAGTGGGAGGAATCTGTTGCTAGTGATCAAACATCACTTCAATCCTAGCAAAGATGTAATTATTGATGCTAAACCTCTCCAATCCTACTTTTCATTCATCAGTTGGTCCTACAATGCTGCTCAGGATTAGTACACCTTAATAGATGTCAGAGGACAGAAGATGAGATGTTCAAGCAAGGCCATCTTCAGTATGCCAAGCAAGGATATCAAGTCTCTATCTGAACTTCCTCTTGACAATCCAAGCAAGGACCCAAGAGGCTATAAGACAGCAAGGATAGTTGCTCACATGCACAAGCTTCAGCAACAACAGCAATAAGAGAGTTTTGGTAGCATCAGTCTAGGGGGAGTTTGTAGAGATAAAGATTGATGGCTACAAAATTCTCCAAGTACAATTGTTGCGGACTCCACAATTTTGCTGCTGACTTACAAGCTGTTGCGGATAAGGTTAATTGTTGCGGATGGTGTGTTCTCCTGCTGATGAACAACTATGCTGCGGATAGCCTTATCTGCAAAAGTCCAGAGTTGCTGCTGATAGGCTTCTCAGCAGCATCAAACACTTGATGCTGCTGATAGGCAAATCATCAGCAGCTTTGACTTTGCTGCTGACACCTCTGCTACAACACTGACACACCTATCGGCAGAAGGAATGTTATTGATGTAGATGATTAAAGACAAAGCTACTACTTCTGAAGTCTCCTGCAAAGATTCCTAAGAAGACTTTTGACCTGAACATAACTGTTTGTTGCAGTTTGTCTTTTAGTTGTCTACCAATTGTAGTATAGCTTGTAACTGTACAAGATCAACGGTCTGTGTTTGATCTAATCCTTAGAATCAAGGGTTTATCTTGATTCTAAGTTGCTTTATATGTATTGTATCTTCCATTTGTACAAGTGTGCTTCCTTAGAGTTTTCTCTGTAATCTTGTAAACATTGAAGATTAATACAATTTGCATTATCAGTATTCTCTTTGTTTACTTGTTTACATTGCATAGTTGTGTTTGTTTCCGTCAATCTCAACTGAAACAGAACCATCTTGTAATCACCGATCATACAATTAGTTAAGCCTTAGTGTACTTAGGTGTTGAAGGGGTTCCACCCCCAACATCCTAAGGCATCAGGTTTGACTGTTGACCACAAGTTACTTTCAACCACAGGTTTACATGTATAGTTTGGAAAACTTCACCGAATTAGCCGGTTAGACCAATTGAACATAGAACCTGACTACTTACAAGTTCGGTTTACAACCAGTTAGACCTTGGTTTTAATATGTGTGATATTCGATGTGTATTGCGCAATGCGAGCGCATCACGTATGTGGTGCGTTCTTTATTAGAAAAATACTAAAAAAATTAGAGTAAACTGTCATTTGAGTCCATGTGATTTGGTCACTTTTACTACTTTCATCCAAAAAGATTAATTTTCTCATGCTTATCCTCGTGTTTTTCAAAACTTGACATTTTCATCCAACTGGTTAACCCCATCCATTTTTAACGTTAAATGAGTGGTATTTTTGTCTTTTTATACATTTGTTTATTTTATTCATTTTGAAATCTTTAATTATTCCCCTTATTTAACATTAAAAATGACACAAATACTCATCATTTAACATTAAAAAATGGACGGAGTTAACCAATTGAATAAAAATGACAAATTTTGGAAAGCACGAGGATTCGCAAGAGAAAAATAAACATGTTGTATGAAAATGTAAAAAATGACCAAACCACATGGACGAAACTGGCCGTTAACTAAAAAAATTAATTATACATAATATTTTAACATGTTAACTTTTATACATTAAAAAATAAGAAAAATAAATACAAAGAAAAGCTATAGATACCACCAAACAAGCTTTATATACAACCAAACTAATACCAACTCTAAAAAAAGTTGTAGGTACAATAAATAAAAATCAAGAAACAAATAAAGAAAAATAAAATAAACAAATTAGAAAATATCTAGGGTCATATTTGATAAAATCTATAACACTAAGGATGAAAGTGTAATTTAATATTTAAAAGAAAAGGTAAAGGTATAAAGTTGTAAATCCTAAAAAGTACATTACAGCCGTCACTTTTCATCTTCTCTGCTATTTTCATTCTCTCCATCGCATATTTCATCTTCTTCTTCATCTCCATGTCAATTTTATGAGTTTATCTTCTCTCCAAGATTCCTAGCCTTCTCCAAGAGTTCTCCATCATCTTCAAGTAAGATCAAACCCAATATTCAGTTTAGGGTTTAGTATTAAGTTGAAAAGATCCAACTCAAGTCTTAATTCCTTGTTGCACGCAACATAGTGCATCTTGCGATGCGACGCATTATGCGAAAACAACACAATACATAAACACTACGCATCAAGTGCAACTATGCGCTAGACCTATCACAATGGCGCAATACGCAATATGCGCGCAATTAAAAAAGGAAGAGTCAGACCATTGGTACAATACATAACTATAATATTACTACATATCCAAATTATATGTACCAATCAACTAACACAATGGTCAAGTATCAAATGATTTTAATTTGAAAATTTGACGCTAGCACCTTTATAATTATTGATCACATACTCAAGTTAATTTTTAGTTTTTTAAATCCAGTTTAGCCATTTATTTTCAAAGATAATTTTGATAAAGATTTTTTATCTTGGAAATTTGCTGTAAGAACTTCTAAAAACAAATTCAAGAAAAATCCATCAAAAAGTTGAAATACATAAAAGTTGAAAAATAAATCAACATACAAAACAACGAATCATCCTAACCGTTAGATCACTCACCTTTGCTCCAAATGCTAACTGAATCAGAATACAAGTTACAGTTGGTGAAATCAATAAAAGTACAAACAGACATGCATCCTAAAACTGGTCAACTCACGCCTTCTTTGGTCTTCCTCTTCCTCTCTTAGCCGGAGCAGATCCGCCATCCTTTGTGGCGGTAGACGAGCGGCCCCTTCCACGACCTCTGCCAGAAGATTTCCCGCCCCGTTTACTCTTCTTTTCAGCAAAACCGTTAGCTTCCGAGTCACTGTCATCATCTTCTTCATAGGCGTTTTCTTCATCAGATTCAGAATCAGAAGATTCTTCAGATTTCTTCTTCCTTTTGTTGGGTGTTTTTGCAGAACCCGCAGCAGCCTTTTTGTTAGTTTGTTTGGCAGCAGGAGGTTCGGTACTAGGTTCTTCAACCCCTTCACCCTCAGCTTTTCCATCATAAACCTCAAGCTGTAAAGAACCAGGGTTACAGGTTTTCATAAACCGTTAAAAACAACCGGACCACATAAACAGAAGCAAGTTGGTCGATTCGGCATGTTTTGAAGATTTTGCTTTTATTGGTTTGAGGGCTGGGTCAGATTTGGAACAAATTTCAGCTAGGGATGTGAATGAGCCGAGCCGTTGAGCTACTCGAGAGCGGCTTCGCTAAAAACTCAAATTGAGCCGAACTTAAACAGACTCGGGCTTCACAAATCAAGCTCGAGTAGGCTTGCGAGCCTAAACGAGCCTTTTATTAACATATTTTTTTTAATATACTAAGTATATATTTATATAGTAATTATTACTATTATATTATAAATTATGATAAAAAATAATTAAATGATACATATTATGTTATATATAAAAATTATAAATAAATAATAAACAAGCCCGAGCCAAGCTCTAGCTTTAGAAATAGAGATCTAAACGAGTTGAGCTCGAGCCTAAACAAAACTGGGCTCGGCTCTTTTACACCCTACTTTAAGCCCATTTTGAGAGTCAAAATTTCCTCTTTCAACTATTTTTTTTAATTTTATTGGTTCGAGATAAAACACGACCCAAATTGACCCATTAATAAATAAACGTATACAAATGGCCACCTTAAATATATACTATTAACTTAAGTGAAATAGAAATACGAATTATACGACTACAAGATTGCAATATCGGGTTACCTGATCAAGTTGATCACCGACATTTGTTCGATCAACCACCACCAAAGAATGAGCAAAACCACATGCAACCCTGCGGGACAACAAAATAATCACATGGTAGATAAAAAATTTGAATGTGGGTTTTGAAACTGATTATGTGTTTGGGCGTGCTATCTTCAAGTGTTTGGCAAATTTCAGTTCTTTAAGAAATAGAAGCCTCTAAAACTAGGTTATAATCAGAACCAGAGTATGTTTATCAAATAGTTACATCAAGTACTTACATTATAACATGCATTCCTTCAAGGGCATCTACCTTCTTTGGGATAGAAGACGATCTGCAAAACAAAAGTTAATAATAATAACAGCCATTCAAAAACAAGCACGGTGAAAGTACAAAGCAAAGTAATATACTTCTGCTGGTGTGGTCCATATCCAAGTTCACCGGATTGAGCGTGGCCCCAACTTATGCATGAGCTATCTGCACCAACAAAATGGTGCATACTGCCTGAATCCATGCACCGTATGTTCCAACCACTGCAGACACAAAAAGTCATGTTACTTGTGTCTTGCAAACTTACATTAGGATATATTATATTACAAATAAAACATTAGCTTGTGATTTTGTTATAATTAAAATCGACAAAATTGTATGGTGATTACCAACTGGGAGAGCTGATCCAACTTCTCTAACGTTACTCAACCTAGTTCATGATTTCAGCTTGTAAAAACTGAATATTGTCAAGTTTACGAGTTGAATCATTAAACCCAAACACGTCCATAAATTTATTCATGTCAAAGACATCAACCTAACCCGGACACACTTAAAATCGTGTAACCTGAACACGGCCTATTTAACTAATTTGTCTAAATTAGTCAAACGGGTTGACGGCTTGGTTTTAAAAAGCGACAAGCGCACCGAAGCGAAAAGGTCTAAAACCGAAGTGACTTGGTTTTAAAAAGCGTGAGGCGCTCTGAGGCGTTTAGTTCCCAAATGCCGAGGCACGAGACGAGAGCCTCACGTGCGTGAGGCGTTGCTATATGTGAAACCAAACAAGCCTTGTGTACAATTAAAAGTGCATGTCTCATTTTTTTACACCTCAGCCTTTTTTTTCATGTAAAAAAGTCATGATCTCTTCATCTCTTTGGTTGTTTCTACGTATCACCCTCCTACAAACCGCAGCCTTGACCAATGTTGATCAAATTTTGACCCAGATGTCATGAGGCGCCGCCTCAAGGCCCTAAGGCGTTTTCCTGATCGCCTCGAGTGCCTCACGCCTCAAGCACTCCTGAGGCGCTATTTTTAAAACCAAGCAAGGCGCAAAGCGCAAAAGTGGTGAGCTTTTTGTACGCGAGGCGCAAAATGATTACATAACTTTTTTTATATATCTTACGGGTTTTTAGCATCCCCTACCCAAAATTTAACTATAATAAGCTTTATATATGTTTTAACATATAAATTACCTACATGTACAACTTAAAAAGCCTGATGAACAACATTCTGGAGCACAAAAAAGGCCCATGTACATGAGGCACGTGCCTCAAGCCAAATTTTTGCCAAAAATCGCGCCTCAGCTGCGCTTTATGTTTACGTGTGCCTTTAGTCACCAGAAGCGATGCCCCTTGTGCCTGAGGTCGCCTCGCTCCTAGGCGCGCTTTGACGGGTTGTAAACGTGTTAAACGGGTCAATGTGTTGACATGTTTAATTAAACAGGTAAGCGGGTTAAAACAAGTCAACCCGAACATGGCACGTTTAATTAAACATGTCATGTCAAACAACCCGTACCCATTTATTAAACCGGTTAGATATTACAACCCAAACCTGATTAATCATGTGTCATGTTCACGTTGTGTTTAGGATCATGTCTATATAAAATAGTTAGAAAGAAGGTAGAAACCTAAGATCCATGAGAGGTTTGGGGTACATCCAATCATCACCGGTGTTCTTAATCTTTCCCCACATGTACATCTGGCCTCCACCTGAACATACATGATTCCATGAGAATTAAGAAAACCATGATTACAAATATTGTTCAGGGTCTAATTGTTAAAATGTAAATTTGGAACGGGCTTATATTAATCATATTTAGTGAAAATAAAACATTTATTCTTTTACCAAAAAAGGAACAAAAATGGGCATACCAGCAGTAACAGTGGAATTAACAGAACCAGCAGAAACGACTGCACCAGGAGGTACGAGATTATGTTTTGTGAAAACCTCTAGGCGGCGAGGGCTAAACTCGTCCTTTTGCTCTCTATGCCCGAGCCTGTTAACATAGTTTAAGATGATAGAATTAAATACCATGCATATAATCAAGAATTTTAGTACTAAAAAATCCACATTTAGAATTAAAGGTGGGAAACAAAGCGGGTTGCACACAGGTTGGGTTGGCTGACCCGCAAATATTTTGTTGTTCAGTTTTGCCCATGTTCTATGATAACAAAATCTATCTTATTACAATAATAATCTAATTCTTTAAAAGACAAGATTTAAGAAACGGTAACCATTAAAAATACTCTTTGGGCGACTCCTGTCCTGACCCGTTTTATTTGACCCAAACCGACACAATGCCTCCACACTGAACCATTAATAAAATCATAAGATGAGAATTAGAAAGACTAACCTTCCATATCCTCCAAAGCCCCACCTAGTATTTGATAAAAAAAAACATAATTTAAATAATTAATTAAAGAACACTTCTGTTTACAAAAATACCAGTAATGCAGAAAAACTTACGTGTAAACATATCCCTTCGAGTCCACAGCAACTGAACATAGAACCATATCAGAAACAGAAGAATAATAATAAAATTAACTATAACTAAAAATAATAAAAAAATAACCTGTATGGTTTGATCCACAAGCCACTTTTACTATGGTTTCATTAGCAAAAGCAGCAATTGCTTTGGGGCGAGGTTGAGCCTCATAGGCAAGTCGTACAGAGCTATCTTTAGTATTATACTGCAGACAAGAAAAACTTTATAATTTTTCTAATAAAAAGAAAAGAAAATTGTGACAAATATGTTACTGAGTGTACCTCATTGTCGGTTCCATGTCCAAGTTGACCATACTGTGGAAGTCCAGCAGTTCTAGAAACAACACACAAACAAAACCTAAATTAACATCATAATCATAATAAATTAATAAAATTATTAAATAAGGTGCATTGACCATACAGTATAGAAGCGCCTTCAACAGAGGTCAGCCATACAGTAAAATCAGCTCCACATGCAACACTTGTGACTTCAGATACCAGACAGCGTACCGGATATAACTCAATTTCTATAAAAGAGAAAGCAATCAACTTTACAATTAGTTTTAATATTATTATATGTTAATGAGAATGAGAATGCAGAAGAATAGATTGGTAGTTGTTTAAAAATGATTATTTGTTTACTGGTTGTAGATAAATATATTATGCTTCTTATTACTTAATTATTCAGGGGTCAAATGATAAGTTTCGGATAACCATTTTCATACTAGCTGCACGGAATTAATAATTACCCTTTTTTATCTCGCGAGCATGTGTCATTTATCACACGAATGTCACTTTTGGTAATTTCATAAATCAACTTCTTAACAAGTCAGAATTGTTAGAAACTCAAACGACCGGTTATCTGCTACTCTGCTTATTACAACTTTAAACAACAAAAAGTCAAAAACACAATCAAACACCATCTCCTACAACCCCCTTTATTACAGGTGACGACTATCGGGATTGTTCGTTCAAAATGCATATCCAAACACCCCTTTTCACTTGAATTATTAAGTTAGCAGATACCCACATGAGATTTTTACTCCATTCTTTGGTACCATGACTACAAAAAATTTATAACTTTAATATAAGAAAATTGTGCTCTCAATAAAATAATTAGTTTAACTAACTCACCGTTTTTCACTGACCCTGTACCGAGCTGCCCGTGTTTATTCCAACCAAAAGACAAAGAGAGCCCATCTTCGGTCACTACAACTGTATGGGCTTTCCCACTCCCTGCTTTAACAATTTTGTACCTGAAATTCAAAAAAACAAAATCAACATACACTAAAGTTATTTCATGAATTAAAAAATGTTTAAAATTCAAATATAAATCAATAAAAGAAAGCATCCTAGTAGTGAAGTAAACGCACAGGTAACAGTTACATTTCAATATTAAATGATACAATTTTGACAATTATGCACTCCTTCAATGACATTGTATCATCTCATTATATGTAGAAACTAGTTTAGAATCCCGTGTATTACACGGGTTAAATAAATGTAATGTTACATACACAGTAATAAAAAGTTTGTGTTATTAAAACCCGTGTAATACACGGTTTGAATAAACTATTGTATTACACAGGTTGAATAAAATATAATGTAATCTATTAACACAAACATTCGTCAAAATGGAACAATGTGAATATGTAAATATATGATTAAAAGTTTTTTACTTGAATCCTAGCTGACTATAAAATTGTTTTCAGATTGTAGAGTTCATAAAATTATAAGGGAACAAATTAATTAATGATAAACACAATTTTAAATTAAAAATTATGTAGATAAAAATTGAAACAAATAATTAATTTAGTTGTCTAAAATAGTTGAGTTAGTTATTAATAGGAGAGAGATGTGGGAAAATGAGAATGAGGAGGCCTAGAATTTTGACAAGTGTTCTTATATTTTACTTGTTTATTATGTAGTATAGATGACATCAAGCACTACTAGTCAAGTTTTAGATCTGTGTTTGACAAACAGATTATTAATTATTGAGATTTAAAACGCAATAATCAGGTTTTAATGTTTGGATAAACAAATGTATGCTTCGGATAATCCAACAATTTAGGGGCCACATAATCGGTTTCGGATAATCAATTTCACCCGATTACAACTCCATTTTCAAAAAACTTCTGTTTTCTATTTATAAAATGTTTTTTCAACAAAAATATCCTTTTTCTGTCATTTTATCAATTATATCATCAGTTTAGTAAAAATTCAAGCAAACACTATCTTCTACAACCTGTTTTTATTATCCGATCCTAACAATTCGACATATGATGATTTAGACACAATCACATAAACCAAACCTATAATCCAAAACATAACATAAAAATTGCATAAACTATCAGAAACTCACAAAAAAACAACATAAAAACTCACGAAGCAAGCGCAGAGACCACGGTGGGCCTATCGCGTTGAATCTGATCCCCATGACCAAGCTGCCCCTTCTGCAAACACACAATAATGTTCACAAACATGACATCAAACCCACAACAACTCTAACCAACTTACATCATTCCGGCCCCAAGTGTAGCAACGACCATCAACATCCAGAGCCACACAATGACAAGATGCTACACAAAATAATTTCAAAAACATTATAAAAACCTAAAAAAAATATATATATTAGAACAGAAACGACGACGTATTAGTATAGTACTCAGCAAGACTCACCACAACCAGATGCAACGTAACGAATGTCAACGCCAACGAGCGGCCGGAGCCGCGTCGGCGAAACTAAGTTACCTTCCGACAAGCCCTTCCGGCGGCCAATGGTGTCCCAAGCAGTCGTACCGCAGAACAACAACTCTCCGCCCTTCACTTCCGCATCTTTCTTATCCGTCTCCGCCGTCGCCGTTGACATCTCCGACCAAACAATTGAAAACGAGGGAAAAATCTGGTCTTTCCGGCGGAAATCGGGAGTGTGGTTGCTGAAACCCTAGGGGACGAATGAAATGAAAAACAATTGGATGGAGAGAGAGAAAGTAGAGGATGGATTGGGCAAATCGGGGGTTCGGATTTCAATTCCAAATCGACATATTTGTTGCTTTTGAAATGTCATTTTGTTTTCTTTATCTTTTTTATTTATTTATTTTGGAGTCATTGTCACCGAGATTTTCCCCCTTTTAGCTTGAATTAGGGTTTAACTATTTAAAGGTTCCCTTCCGCAAGTTCTTTCTTGTATGCACTTGGCCCACGTTTTTTTTCTTTCTTTTTGTAATTTTGCATACATAAACATTTGATTGAATTTAACTATGTTTTTGACTTTTTTTTCTCATCATGTGTCATGTTTGCTTTACTCTTATGTTGACGTTCTGTTACATGAACATCTACATGGCTAAGGGGATGTTTGATAGCCTATTAATGATTCATTAAAGGGCTACCTCTGAATCGTTTAGATGTAACGGGTGTTTGTTTCGCTGACAGCCCACCTCTTAATGGTTCATTTTACCTCTTAATGGTTCAGCTGAAAAACCATGTTGAATCATTCAGACCTCTTAATGATTCATCACTTAATGGTTCAGCACTTGTCAAACAGCCCCTAAATCGGTTTGTATGGTATCAATTTGGCATGTTTTGGAGGGTAAATGCATTATGATTGGCATGTTTTGGAGTGTAAGTACGTTATGATACAATATCATAAAAAAAAGATGGCTTATGCGAGATGCTAAAAACCTAATTTTCTTATAATAATGTCAATCCATTTGGTGACGGCTCAACCATTTTGGAGGATTAAAGCTTCATCATTGGTTAATACATCAATGCGGCAATAGTTCCATCATGAAATGTGGACAACATGATCCTAAATCATTGTTGATTTTCATTGACTTTCATGCCATTAGTCCTTAACATTGGTAAAATAGTAGTCGTGATGAACTCAAAACACTTGAATTCAATATGAAACTCCCATGTAATCCACCATTTAACATCCTGTGTCAGTCCCAATCCATATCAATATACGATCCAATCTTCAATAATAACCTGTAGGATGAGTGATTGTTGAGGTGTAAACTCTCAATTTGATACAAAGATCACAATCACACAATAAACATACACATATATGCAACTAGAACAAAGAATGTAAATAAACTGGTGAATTACATTCCAAAATAGTAGATGTTTGTGTACAAGTCTCTCAAAAAGCTCTCGTAATCACTCATACATGTAAATGAAACATGTGCACACTATATAGAGCACTTGAATTACAAATTCACTCAAACAAGTTCAACACCTAAAACATTGGTACGAACACAAAGACTTTTATACGAAAGTTGACTTCTACTAACAAAACATTCGTGTACTCCAAACTAAGTGAACTTTTACACTTCAGCCTTTTAAATTCCTTACAATCTCTTCTTATGCTGATGTTCCAAAATCTCTAATTTATAACCTTCACTGCAACCTTAGATACCACTCTTTGAAATTTCTTTGCATTTGCTTCAAATTCCATGTGTATCTAATTAGATGTGTAAATAAGATATTCAAATCTTCTTTCCCAAACTTGAGTAATTCCATCAAATCATAAATCTTGATACCCTTTTTATTTTCATAAACAATAACAGCTTCACCAGTGAGAGCATCATAGTACCATCTCTGAAAATTCTGTAAACTTTGTGGTACAATTTTGGTAATGGTACTCTAGTCATCACATTTGCAGGTTGAAAGATGAGTCTGATAAGAGGTTTTTGAGTACATGGACTTGTATTATGTGTTGCAAGATTGAATTGGATTGAACAGTTTAAACAAAGTTGTGTCTATGTGAGTTTCTAACTATGTGAAATTAGGTCATGTGTTTGCTTACCGAATCTAAAACTCGGAGTGGTCATTTTTTTTCTCATAATTGCTTTAAAACCAATTCTTCTTTTCCAGATATTCTTAGATAAAGTATACGATTACAATAAAGTGGCGGGTAAACGGGCAACAAGTTGCGCTGCAACCCCCTTTTGAATAGCAAAACCGATCCTTTTGGGTCTTAGGGGCCAAAATATTACTATGCATGACTCGTTGAACCCTGTTTAGGAATTCCACTGCCTCCGGTGCTAGGAACCCAAAAGTATCAAAAGCAAAAGGGATAAACACGTGTTGGTTCTCTAAACAAGCTTTCTCGTGTTTAGCAACTTTGCCTGATTCCGCCTTTAAAGCAGCATGGCCTGCCACAACCCCATTGTCCGTGAGCCCCACAAGAGGGGACACTCCTGTAAGGTCCACACAAGCGTGTTTCCCCCCTGCCCAACCAAACACAAGAATATCAGCCGGTCGTAGAGTAGACCTCCCTTCAAGCGGATCTGTCAGAAAGTTCACGGGAGCCTCTTTTTTAGCAGAAATTCCTGCCCGTTTGAGAACATCACAAAGAACATCTCTAACCAAATCATGCCTGTATTTAAACACGGGTAACTCTTTGCAATGGACCGCATGCTCGCCAAAAGAATCCAAACAAGCCTTGCGGCAAACTAGGCAGGGGTCATCAGTCGAAAACAAGGGGATCATTAGCCGATACTTGAGGATAGCCCGGTACTCCACAGCCGACATATGCTGGCCTAGTCCTTCAATGGGGATAACTGTTAGAAAATCTTGAGCCCGAGGAGCCCTGAGATATTCAAACACCGCTTTTTGGCGAGGTGATAAATCAAACTTTACTCCCAAATTCTGGACGATTATGCTAAATAAGGCATTCACCAAAGCATGTTGGGCTTTAGGGGGGCGGTGTCCTTAGTAGAGAAACCGCTAAGATCGAAATCAGGAAGGGACATGCGCAAGCGATCCATCGCACACCCATAATCAGAGTCTAACCCATCAATATCACAACCTCGAAGAATGTGGTCCTGTAAACTCCAAGATTGTGTCCTCGATGCCACAAATGCATAAGCAGATACATCCTGAGCCGCACATAAACCCAAACCCCCAAAACGGGTTGGAAGTGATGCCAACCTCCATTGAAAATCCCCAAAAAAAACACCACCACAAACCACGATATCCTCGATCGCACCCCGGAGGCCCTTATCAAAAATTGAAACAGCTTCCCCCACATACATAGGCTGGCATGTTCTAAGGCCGAATAATAGCTTTGCAACTCTCATACATGAGCGGAGCAAAATGAGCTCGCATTGAGGGTCCCGCAAACGTGGGAGGCAGCTCATCAGTTCCACCGTACAAGAAGCCCTTTTTACAGCCAAATTACTGATGAACCCTGCATCTCTGCTAATGGCGCCCCCAAGGAGTTTCACACCCAGCACTGGCCTTCCAATCTCACAAAGGAACAATCCATCTTGTACCTTCACCCCATTACACGACGACCAAAAAACTTCCGTTTTCTTGACGTTAAGTTCAAGGCCCAAACAGGGCCCCTCCAATTTAAATTTGTTGTTACCACAATTGTTTCAAACTCAAACAACTCTCAGATCTCAAGTTTACTTTTAATTGTCTAGTTTACTTAGTATTAACAAATAGTGTAACACCCAGTATTTCAGGTCATTATCCATATTCATAATGGCACGTTCGTATTTTATATTTGTTAGGAGTATTATCTTTGACATGATATTGTCAGAAGTCCAGCAAAGGAACACGTGCTATATTTTAGTAATTTTCAGGAACTACTAGAATAGTAAACAGTTATAACACGCAAGATACGGTCGTTGGTGATTAAAAAGAATGTTATTCCAGAAAAGTCTAGGGAGACGCTTTAAAAACATAAATATTGGTGACTAACTTTTATAAAAAGTTGACACATAAATAAGTTACATAACTCTAAGTTATTTTATGTGTATACATGTATAATATAGTTCAAGTAATAACTACGTCGGGAATTCACTAGCAGATTATTAAAGCTAGTCAATCTACACAAAATGTAGGACGTTTTAATAATTAAATATATTAAAACGGGTATTAATTTCGGGTAGTATACCGCGTCTAAATCAATCACATCATCATCATGATTGTTTTGCTTACACAACACTCAAGCATCATAATCATCATGATTATGACCAAGAGTGCAAGCAAACTCAAAGATCACATCACCATCATTATATCTTTGCTTATACTCCACTCCAACGTCAAGTCGTAATGATGATGACTTGTTGAGTTCTACACTCAACCCCCTTTTCATCAAATAATTATATATATACGTGCATATATATGTATGGATATATATATATAATATCTAGGTATATAGATATATAAAGTTTAAACCATTAAAAAGTCATACACCGGGTTTACACCACTTAAGAATCGACCTAACTAGCTATTAGACTTCAACTAAATGACTTGACAAGACCCAACCCCCCACCCCATGCCCTATTTCGGCCAAAACATAAGGTGGGGCCACCCACCATGACTTCTTCACTTACCCACCCCATCCTTGTGTCATAAGGTCCATACCCCATCACCCAAGAGTTTAAGCAAAGGCCAAATCAATCTCATCATCCATACCTTGCAATGATTATGATGGAACCAACACTCCAACTTGTTGATATACATGCATATGTACGACACACACACACTTATGGGTAAAGATCTATCCAAAAGTCACATCCATCTTGTCCACCATCCTTGTAATGATTATGGAAGATCCAACACACCTCTCAATACTCCATGCATTGTCATGATGACAATCATTACTACCAAGATCTTACTCCACCTCAATCTAGTATATAAAGGAATGAATGGAAACAAAGCAAGAACTTTCCCTTGCTCCTTCTCTTGTTCTCCCCTCATTTCGGCTCAAATAACACACACACATACCCACAACTTCAAGTGCCAAGCCCTAGTACTTCAAGAAGAAATCCCCCTCTCCAAGACCGGAAAAATACCCAAAATCCCGTAACTCAGTTCTGCCAGATTTTCGGGCCAACTTTACAAGACCATATCTCCTTCGTTACTTGGCCAAATCGGTCCATATTTCTTCTAGAATGAAGCTCCATGTTAAGAAGGAAGAACCCAAGTGGAATCACTCGAATCCATGGAGTATTCGACCTCCAAACAGCCGGCGCAAGAAGGCCGCTCCGTGCAGGTCGAATCTGGATATCTCTTTCCATTTTTCTGTTTTGAGGTACCTACACAACTCCAAACGTAGTAATTCTTTTTCACATCTCCTCTGGTTTCAATAAACTTGATTTTAGAAGAAAACCCCAAGTCATTTGGTCTTCTAAAACCATCTAAAAGTCTATTCGAAGTACGCCTAAAAATCTGAGTTTTCAAGGACGAAATAAAACATAAAAGTCTTGATGAGTTTTGGCGTTATTTCTTCATAAGTCATGTTTGAGTACATATATTTAATACACGTACATGTTCATACATAAAATACCAAACTACAAGGACCATGGACAAGACAAGGACACATCAAATATAAACTACATATATACATACTATCACATAAAATAACACTTGGATGATGGTGTTCCTCATAAACCTTTCATTCCATTCATGTGTTATGTTGAAGGATACATGTTCGTGAAGTTATATGATCATGTGTGACTTACCTGGCAAGACCCAAGGTAGTGTCCTATGATTCAAGAAGACATACGAACGATTATCATCAACATATGAACGTGAAAGGTGTTACTAAAAGTATAGGTTTATGGATAAAATTATGATATATATGTGTTGATGTACGGTTTTGGTTAAATCGTGGAAATGTTATAGGAGTTAAAGATTAGTATCCTAATATGAACATTGGATATATGTACATGGAACATATGAAGAGATTCGGTTAAAAATAAATAATCACGTGACATCGTGGAACATAAGTGAATATATTTTAAGTTACAAAAATAATATTTATTTTTGGTACACTTAATAAGTCACCAATAGGGAAACATATTATTTTCTCGGAAAATATGTAAGCGTCTAGACTGGAATAATAGTCACCAACGAGTCGTAAATAAAAACACTATTTTTACTAAACAAAGGCGTACTTAACGGGATTTGTTAAGTCGGATATAAGACGGGTAGTTTTAACACATTAGTACCCTTGTGTGATTAGGGTACGGATAGACAAGAACTAGCACAAGTTTGTTTGCTAGGATTTCATCGAACACAAGGTGAGTTCACGGCCCCCTTTTAACTTTTTAATGTTTTGTAAACATCGGGGGGAGAAACATACTTACTTGTTATGTTTGAAAACATGAATTACATTTGCTTACAAGTTTGACATCATGAACATTTAGGTCCAACTCCTTGTGAGTTTCACTAATCCCCCTTTTTCTAAGTTTTTCAAATGATTTGGGGTGGAAACATACTTGTAAAAGACTTTTGTGTGTAAATGAATTGAACTAATGATCTAACCGTATGTGTGTATTGAGGGAAAAGTAAAGCGCTTAAAGTCCTCTGAACAAGTTAGTAACCATTAGCTATTTTAGCCCGGGATTATATGGATAGTACTATTGGGGGTGACGCCTCCGGTCATGGTTAGTCGTGCTAACCAGGGGTCCACATGGCCGAATGACCGCATATTATCTTACTCGCAAAAAGGCGAGGGGGAGGCACAAAAGGTCGGGGTTTGGTTACGGTCTCGTACATTACATACTATTTTGTATTCCTTGCAAGCTTACAAATGGGGTTAATAGATCGGATTAGTATTCAAATTCATTGGTAATACATGCAAAAGGGTTCTGATCAGGTTAAAGTGATCAGGTTTTAAACAAAAGAGTTCTGATCAGGTTAAAGTGATCAGGTTTAAAACAAAAGGGTTCTGATCAGGTTAAAGTGATCAGGTTTTAAGAAAAAAAGTTCTGATCAGGTTAAAGTGATCAGGTTTTAAACAAAAGAGTTCTGATCAGGTTAAAGTGATCAGGTTTAAAACAAAAGAGTTCTGATCAGGTTAAAGTGATCAGGTTTTAAGCAAAAGAGTTCTGATCAGGTTAAAGTGATCAGGTTTTAAACAAAAGAGTTCTGATCAGGTTAAAGTGATCAGGTTTTAAACAAAAGAGTTCTGATCAGGTTAAAGTGATCAGGTTTTAAACAAAAGAGTTTTTGATCAGAAAATGATCATGTTTAAACATTGGATTTATGACGGTAAAGTCATGGACACGTTTTCAAATGAAAACTACTCATTATTATGACGGTTAAGTCATGTATAGTTTTTTTTCGGGGAAAACTACTTAGTTTTATGACGGTAAAGTCATGTACATGTTTTCGGGAAGAACTATAAGCACTGATATAACTAACTCTGTGAACTCACCAACCTTTGTGTTGACACTTTCAAGTATGTTTCTCATGTAATCTTTAGCTATGGCGCGGTTGGAATAGGCTAGCTATGTTGGATCAATTTCCTAGTAGTTGGAATGACGTAGAATATCAAGTCTCAAGTCTATCGTTGATCTAGAAGAACTTAGATCATAGTATTACTTAGTTTAGTAATTGTATATGTAATCAAGTCTTAGAAATCACAATTACTGCTTCCGCTATCGTGTAATGAACCAATCGTTGCAACCTGCATTTATTTATTAAGTAAATGAATTTGCGGTTGTGACAAATAGCATTTTCCATGAATTCCATATGGAACGATAACCCTAGTTTTTACAGTTTAAGGTAGCTAAGAATCGATTTTTAAATATACTTTTGATCGAGGTTTAACAAGTGATCAAACTTTAGTTTAGAACACTTTAGACAACTTAATTGCTTCATGTTTGTGTCTAGTGAACTAAACATAAAACAAATCTATTAAAATATCTTTCACATTTTTTATATATGGTTATAACAAGACCACAAATATTAGAGCATGTGGGTCCTAAAAGATATACGGCCTCTTATGTAAATTGGTGCAAATGGGTTTTATTCATCTCACTACTTATACAAAGGTTCTTACACATTAAATGACTATAAGCGAATTGATTCCAAATATCAACCCGGCTAAAACATGGTATGTTTCCTTGTTTATGTGAATTAAGTCACAAACACCATAATTACGTTTCATTAAAACTCGTGCGTGTTTCCAGGAAAATCATCTCCACTCCAATCTGATATTGATAGAACAGCAAGAAACAACAAAGTCACCGCGAGAGGACCACAAGTTTAATTATTTTGCGTGAAAGACATCAATCAACAAACTCCCAACATAAGTTGAATAATATGTACTAATAAAAGGTTTAGTTGTTAAAAAGTTAGTTAATTGGTTAGTAGCAGTTCAACAAGTTGATTAGTAAATTAGTCAATCATTTAGTCAAATTTGGGATTATAAAAGGGACTGTAATACTTAGAAAGCTCAATTAGAAAGATAATAAGCAGTCACTTCATTTCCCTCTCTTCTCTCTTAAGTGTGTGTTAATTAGTAATCCTCAAGAACTATTCTCCATTGCTGGTTCTTCAAGATGCTTAATCGGGTGTTGGCCACTGATCTTTCGGTCCCAATTACCAACTCAAATGTTTAGTTCGCATCATTGAATTGACTAAAAGAATTATTATTCTGAAAAGTGTGAAAATTCTGGTATTGTGCACCATTTGTTGGCATCTTGCATTAATGCAAAGTCAATTTTGGCGTGGCAGTAAATTACTTACCTATACAACGGCTGCACTTGGTTCAATAAATGAAATCATGGATTGGGACAAGAAGTTAGATCTACCAAAATACCAATTTTTTTTTAACGACAGATCTATTCTGCTCTTACTTCTAAATTACACCAAATAATTTATCCCATGTCTGGGTTTGAACCCAAGACCTCCCATCTAAGAGTTAAGTGTCTCTACCGAAATACCAATTGAAGGAGAAATACACTAACAAGAGCTACAAGTTGGACAATCGTCTCCACACTCTGAAGAATAACTCGCCTATGATTTGTCCTTACGCATAGGCGACAATGATTCCTAATAATAAACACTTAACGATGACTTACTTTATGTATTTTTTAAATTAATTCTTATAATTTTTTTTAATACAACTTGGTTTGGAACCCGACCCAGTTCGGTTCCTACCGGGTAAGGGTTTCCCCCTCTAGAACCCAACCTAACCAACACGGATTCAGTCAAAAACCTGTTTCAATTCCATTGACCATAATTTGACCCGGTTTCAACCCGAACCGGGTTAGAGTTTCAACCCGATTTGTGCACCTCTGGTTCACGCCATATTCATGACAACTATGTGAATCATTTAGAGGAGCAGAAACGATCGCACCTGAAAGGGCGACTTTGATTAATATGGTGGAAGAAATTGAAGCAATTTCTTTTTCTTCGAATGAAAAATAGAGCTAAAGTTGTATGTGTTTAGTGTCAAATGTGGTGCTCTCTAAATTTGGCATGATTTATGTTATGTAATTTTTATATGTAACAGATGGTGATCTCCTTCTCTCTAGCTACTTGCTAGGAAAGAGATCCTTATTTTTTGTTATAAAATTTCCCGCCGCTCAAAAAAAAAACTAAAAGATCTGTGCCAACATATTTTCTTCCGCGACAAAAACAAATTTAAGAAATCAAACCCGACTTAGATGATAATTTCATCTCGGTGTGCAAAAATATATATATTTCAACTCCTTTTGAAACAACACGTATAGGAATGTGGAATGATTGTTAGTTGACCTGCAAAGCGGCCCCATAAATGTCAACCGCACTAGATTTCAGTTAACCCGCCATTGGTCTTCTGTGGCTAAATGAAGAAGGAAAAGAAGCTTTTAATCCTTGTTTGTTTTCTCTTCTACACTTGACTTACTAAGTATGAATACACCAGCTACAATAAGCAGGGCACCTGCAAACCACTGTATGAATCTATCCATCAGATACAACATAAAGGCGTTAATCCATGAAATCTGATTATTTGAATCTGTTGAATGTTAATCCAACCCATTAACCCGCCAACCCGACACGATTGTCACTCCTAGTTCAGATCAAACCATTTGGCTGCAATGTTTGATTTAGCATATAGCTTATTAAGTAAAATGTATGACTATCTCTAGACTCTAACCAAACCAAACCAAACGTACTGACTATCTCTAGACTCTAAGATATATAAAATGGCTTTTCATTGAGGAAAATGCAGCAATCTTGTGACACCAAGACGGTATTGACCCGTACGCAGAAGATTAGGTTCATTTGGGTCATTTTTCTTATGCTTTGGGCCTCAGGGAAATTTAAAAAATCCTTTGATAACTACGGGTCCAAAAGGGCAGAATTTAGTAGGATTTAGAAACATTAATCAGCTTAAGAAAAGAATGTGGAATGAAGTAAGAGGCAGTGGTTTCGAGCTCTGATGAAGCACATTTGCTTCCAAGCTTTTCTCCTTTTTATTTGAGGTTATTTTGATTTTTTTTAAGTTATCTATTGATCTTTTATTTGATTTCTTATATTGATTTTTTGACATTTTTTTAATCATTAATTTGGTTTTGTAAACATTTTTGGGGTAGAGATTTTAGCTTTCTTTAGGGCTTTTTCGGTAAGGTTTGACGGTAATAGTAGTTTTTATAATTACATTTAATAAGTTGGTTATTTGCTAAAAGATTGAAAGAAAATGAAAGGTACCTAGTCACCCAATCTGCCCCGTTTAGACCCAAACCCGTTTTGACCGTTACCAAAACTGATCATTTTGCCACCTCTAGACTCTAGTTGATTTGTAATGACAACAATGAGAAAACAAGTAATCAACATGGAAATTATATCAAGAAAAGGAAATGTTATAAATACTTTGTATGCTAACTAAGAATCTAAAGTTACATTGTAAAAAAAAACTTTGAAATGAAAATTGAATCATATCTGATTCTCTTAAAACTGTAATGTGTCGTATTGCATAGCAAAGTTCATGCCCGATAATCAAAGTGCAAAGATAATAACTGAGATTCAAAGATGATGATATATGTACCTTGGGTGACAACGGTTCCTCAAAGAGGAAAAATCCAGCTAAACCGGAAGAAAGAAAGTTGGTTGCAAAGTTGGTGACGGTAGCTTGCAGAGATGAAAGAGCTTTTAGGCTATTCACATAACATCCCCACATCATTACATTGAATAATATAACCATACCATACCTAACAAGCTGTTAAATGAAAAAAACACGCGTTATTTGCGCACAAACATATATTCATCTTTTAACCAGATTATATGTTTTAATTAACTTATAGTAGACAACGCAAACAATAATACAAATAAACATAGCGTGTGTTGAGAAATTATTTATAACATAAGTGCATACTTATTGTAAACATGGTGAAAAATAGTAATGCAATAAAACCTCGATAGATGAATACCCTCACGACCAGAAAAAATAATCGTTTAGCGTGATTATTTATTTATCAATCATGATAACAATAACTGTAACTAGGGGTGTTCACGGTCCGATTCAGCCGAGATTTTTGGGCAAACTGACGGTTTGGCGGTTTTGTATAAACGTAAACCAAACCGGCCGATGGTTTAAACCGGTTTTAAGATCAATACTAACTTCGTAATCAAACGCCCTATGCAATAAGATCAAACAATTTAAGAAATTCAAGTTAGTAATGAATTTAGTTGAATACTTATAAGCAACTAAATATACCAGTGAGTAAATACGATATAGTACTTATGTTTAGACCAGTTACTAAAGCAATTGCAAACCTCATGATCGAAAAATCGTATAGTACTTATGTCCAATGCAGTTAATGTTAACATTTGGAAAATTGGAAGATAAATAGTTTGTATGATTAAGGCAAATCTACATAGTTACAATTGAAACATTACATACGTCTCAAATCAAATCATATAGCAGAAATTAATGCATATCAGGATTGTTTCCTAGGGTTTGGAAATACGTAAATGATGGAAGAAGAGGGCTTCAATTCTTCAAATCTATACATGGAAATCAACAATTGAGTGTAGAACAGTGAAATTGGAAGAATCAATCATGCATATATGTGTAAATGGAAGAATCGGTTAACTTGAATTCCGATGGATCGACGAGGGCTGGTTTTAAGGGGAATAGAAATGAGATGGTGGAAGAAGAAACCTGTGGGGTGATGAACTTAGCGGAAATGGCGGCAAAGGCAGCGTTGAGTCCCGCTGAAACCGCCCATCCATACCCTTTCTTCTTGCTAATACTCGCCGCCATCGAAGCTTGGCAAAGATTGATGTCTGCAATGGGTAATAGCATGAACTCATACGACGTCGTTTCTCTGTGTGTTTTACCAAGTAAAAGCTTACGGGAGTTTGGTTAAAAAAAATCGTTTACTTCCGGAATTGAACCAAGATAAATAAGGAATTCTATTCAATTAGTTAAATCCACAAACATTAATAAAGGTGTTATTTGTAAATGTTCGTTCATGTGTCATTTGTTTATGTCATTCATTAAATGTTTTTATATAATTAAATTTTATTTAAACTTTTATATTTTTATATATTTTATTTTTTATTTTATTATTCACTAGGTTAGAAACTCGTGTACTACACTGGTTGAACAATAAAAATGACAAAATTCATAAAATTATAAGTATTTCTTATTACTAAAATTACATATAAGTAACAACTTTAAGTAATAAAACAAAAATATTGAAATGAAAAAAAAAATTATAATTTATAAATTTCCATAATTTGAAAGTTAAAGATTTGAATTGATTTTCCATAACTTTAAAAACTTCTTAATTGTAATTAGCGAAAGTTAAGTATTCGAATTAATGACTCCATAATTTATATTGACTTAGTTTGGGCGTGAAAATTTTAGTTGACCTCAAAAAATTATAAGTATTTCTTATTACTAAAATCATTCGGTTAATATTCGTGAGCCGTTCGTTAACAAGTATAATTCATCTCAATACTTATACAAAGGTCTCTACACATCAAATGACTATAACGCGAGTTAGATTCCAAATATCAATCTGGTTGAAATGTGGTTTATGTGACTAAAGTGACAACACCATAAATACGTTTCATTAAAGACGCGTGTTTGTATCTCAACAAGTAAACATAGATATGCCTGATAAAATAGTTGGTACTTAGATAGGAATCATATATATAATGACACAAGGCGGTTAATTCCAACATCCAATGTTTTAAAAACTGTTTTTTAAACTGTACTGGATTAGGCTAAAAAATGGTTCAACCGGTTGTATCGGATGGTTCAACCGGGTTGACTAGTAAACCTATAGTTTCATAAAAATACAACTTCAACTTAAAAAGTAATCCAAAAGTACATGATTCCATAATAAAAAATCATCCAAAAGTTAATCCATAATCAAAAGATAATCCAAAAGCACTCAAATTTTCAATAAAGTTTTTTTAAATAAAAGTGTATAATTGTTTTATGCCATTGGAGTGTTGAATTCATCAAGTTCACGATTGCTTAACAGATAAAAATTCACTATCATCGTCATCAACAAGAGCATAACTATTTTCGTTTCCTACAATATTAAATAAGAAGTTTTTTCGATTAAATGTTTTTAGCGACAAGCAGAATAATGATGGTTAAACATAGTTTTTGCATGGGCCGCTATTTTCTGAAGATGAGCATGTTAACTTTTTTGGGAAAACTTTATCAAATAGTAACCAAGTTTCTCAAGTGTTCCATTTAAATACCTCAAAGTTTTTTTGTTCCTTTAAAGTCACCCAACTTTCAGTAGGTGTTCCAATCCTATGTAATATTTTTATAAATGTTTAATTTTTTTTAAATTGAATGAGGCAAATGAAATATATATGAATATTAGTTACCAATAAGTGAAATTTATATTCCAATTAATCTAAAATTGTAGGTAATAGTGAAGAAAAAAATTCACCGAATAATAAACAACTTTCAAAATTATTATATTTAAGTCGAGTTGAAAAAAATAATTGATAAATAGTAAACAAGATTCATATATGTTTCATTTGCCTCATTCAGTTTTAAAAAAATTAAACATTTATAAAAATATTACATAGGATTGGAACACATACTGAAAGTTGAGTGACTTTAAAGAGACAAAAAAACTTTGAGTTATCTAAATGGAACACTTGAGAAACTTGGATACTATTGTGTAAAGTTACCCCTAACTTTTTTTCCTAAACTGAGTTGTAGGATAGGTAATTAATCAACATGACTTCTGTTTGTGACTTTGTGTGTATCCCGGCAAACAAAAATTTTTTTGTGTTAAAGTTTAAACATAAAATTTTACTTGTAACTAAAACCGGTACAACGGTATAACCCGGTATTATCAGTAATACCTGCGGTTCAACTAACATAGCGTTTATTACCGATTGATTTAAACCGGTTTTTAAAACATTGCCAACATCCATCGTATTAGAGTTTGACAATTAGTTTCATGTTATGTTACCAAATCGACAACGTCATGAATATGATTGATTTAAGTCACACTAATAAATTTTAGTATTTATTTCTAATCGTCCTTGTATAAACAATGTCAGCTTCATATATTTTAGTTAGGGTTGTAAACGAATCAAACCGAATGAAGCCTTGTTCGTGTTCGTTCGTTAAGCATTGAACTTGTTCACGAACAGTTCATGAACACTAACCGAACGAAATTTCATGTTCGTGTTCGTTCATTAAGGAAATGAGTTTGTTCACAAACGTTACCGAACGAAGCGTTGTTTATGACTTTTGATGTCAACCCTAATGCTTACATGATTTAGGGTCGAGAGAAGCTTATATTATTTAGGATTGAGAACTTAGAAGCCCTAACCGATTAATAATGGATAGGGAAATGACGCATAAATGAGAATATGGTTTCCTACTTTATTTAGTTAATTGTTAGGGTAATAAAAAATTTAAAAATTAAAGAATATAAAATGTTTAGATAAAATAAAACAGAAATATACAAAAATCTTAATGAACATCTTAAACAAACGAAAATAAATAAACATAAACGAACGTTCACGAACACAATTGAACGAACGAGACCTATGTTCATGTTCGTTCATTTAGTTAATCGAACGAATTTCTTGTTCATGTTCGTTCATTTATTAAACGAACGAACGTAAACTGTGATATCCGAGATATTCCGGCATATTACTAAATTTAAAAAATCAATTTCGTGTTAAAAACTATTCCCTTAAAAAGATAAATATTAACTTAACATATATATGAATATATATATGTGATAAAGATATCCATATATGTAAATATATAGATAGATTCTTCAAACTTGGCAAAATAAGAAATAATATAAATTTATAATATATATATATATATATATATATAATGATAAAAATATATATATATATATATAAAGTTATAAGTATAAACATACAAAATTTATTAGATTTTATAAATCCATCTTAAATTATTTTATTAAAGTTCGGGGACCAAAACTGTCATTGCCTGAAACTTGTTTTAAACTAAAATTAAACTTTAAACGGAAAGTGCTAAACCAATTAAACTTCGAGGACCTGTTCTGCCACAAACCCAAACTCCCGAACCCAGAACCAGTCATGGGTTCGAGTCCCGCATTCCCCTCGTTTTTCAGCCTTTTTACTCAAAATCGCGAAAACGTCCGGATTCGTTGAACCTTGGGTTCGCCTCCCGCATGCGACCAAAACCCAATGACAATCAATGCCTGATCCGACCTTAAACACGCGTAATTTGAATTCGAAACCGACATTTACTCAACTGTAACCTTCCCACCTAATCGAGCCCTTAATGTTTGAATCCACTATAAATATCGATGGTTAAACATCGAAGACACCACACCACAACTCACTACACTCTCAATTCGTTCAAAACGTATCTACATTTGGCCGATTGAAGCTGCGACAGCCGATCCAGAACCCGAGCTCATTCTCCCTCAATCCGAAACCATCTTAGGTAATTCTTGTGGCTAACATTATCGTTACACTCTGAGGATCGAAAGCCCTCTGTTTACTTGCATTAACAGAGGGCAAATCGACACGAATTTGGCAAGATTGATTCTAGGGTTCATATCAATTTGGGGGTTGGTTTGAGTGTTTGTTTAAAAGATTTTCGTTTTATGTTATACACTAACGAGCCCGTAGTCGGGATGGTTAGGGTGCGCGTGTGAAAGTGAAACCGGTCAGGGGGCCGGGTTCGATCCGGTCAGCCCCTGTTTTTGGTATATTAAATTTTTTTTATACTTTCCAAACAGATTTAACATTTCTATTAATTTTTATAAAATCTGTTAAATCTTTATAAACCTAATTATGATTTTTGTTTACACTTTTCATATTTCATATTATTTTAATAAATCAAACTTGGTTAAACCTATAATAAATTTAGCCTTTAATTTAGTTTTAAATTCTTAAAAACTATAAAAAAAAAAGTTATACTTTTAAGACTCCATAAAACTTATATGATAAACAGAAAAATAACTTGTAAAACTTGAAACTTTAATTTAAGATAAAACTTTAATTATTTTTCTGTTTGAAACTTTAAAACCTCAAATAAATAAATTTTATAAACAAAACTTATAAGATTTGTATACAACTTAGGAAACATAAACTTATAAACATTGTAATTCATTTAAAAAAAAAACTAAATCAGGACCCATTCATTTATTTAGTTAAAAACAAGGAAGATATTTATTCTTTATCTAGCTTCTAAATGATTTAAAACTTATAAACTTATAATGTAAGCTTTATAAGTAATTCTATTTTTCTTATAGGTACTTGATAGTTATTATCATATTAATTTGAAAAAAAAATATATTTAATGCTTGAAACTTTAATGATTCATATGGTTTATTCTTATAAATAATTGTTTATCCTTAACAATTATTCACACTTTAAATAACTTCTATTAATCTTTTATCTATCCTTTAAATGTTAAATCCTCAAAGAATATTTACTTTCTAAACACTTATTTATCTTTACGATAATTGTTAGTAATCTTTAATAATTATCCACACTTTAAATAATCATTTCAAATCTTTAAAATTGTTTAGTCTTTCATTTAATAATATGTACAAGAAAACTATTTCAATTATTAATACCTATTTGGGTGTAATTAATAATTGAGAAACTTTTAAATAATAAGTATTCTAATCTACAAACTTATGAAACTTTGATATTCAAGTCTTATGACATTAATTTAAAACTTTTATTTTAAAACTTTGAAATTTAACTTCATAACACAATCATTCCCGTCTCCCACTTGGAACCCTAGTCGAATCTTGAATCCTAGATACTTTGTCTTAGACTTTTTATTTGAAACTTTAGACTTATATTCCTAGGCTTATTGTGAGGATACTCTCCCTCTCCAAGTCTTGCAAAACACTTAGTCTTGTCGGTACTCGTCATCATCCAAGTGAGTATACTTAGCCCCTTTTTCCTTTTATACTTTTGGGGTGAAACATGTTCACAATTCTTAAACTTATACAATTCTTGTACAACTATGACTACGTGTTTATTCTTATGTTAAACTTGAGACTTGTATGCTTAGATTAAACTTAAAACTAGCACATTCATTAACTTTGATCAAGCCAATAGTAACAATGATAGATCTATTGCATTTGACCAATCCACCTTGATTGATTGACCCCTTCGGGGGGGAGCCCTTGGTGTTTGTTACTACATTAAACTTTAAACTTGAGACTTATAAGGGTAACCTGCGGGTTATGCCTAAACTTGGTTGGAGGGTTGATGTGCACAATGTTTAAGATATTTGTTTTCTCATACTTACATTATAGAAAGCACAAATCATAGTGAATTGTAATACTTTTCAAATACTTGTTAAACTGTGTCAAAACCTTTGTATCTCACCAACTATTTTGTAGTTGACAGATTCTTTCACATGTTTCAAGTACTACAACATGAGACTTTACTGTGATCACATAGGATGCTTGGACCTAGAATGCTTAATCAATTAGACTTGTATTCTTGCTATGTATTTGATTTATTCTTTGTATTGGAACCTTGAAGTTATTTAATAAAATTATTTAAACCTTAATAGTCAACCTTGTGCTATTGAACAACCGTGTCCGCCCCGACGTATAATCCGCCGTCGGTTGGGGTGTGACAGATTGGTATCAGAGCCTTGGTTATAGGGAATTAGGTTATTAGACACATGACCTAGACTATAACTTAGGAGACCCAAACATGAGTTATCTCATGTCCTTTACTAGGAACTTTTCTCCTCATTCTATTCTTAAATCTTACACGTGAACGCTTGGAGATCCTACGTTTCTACTTACCTACGTGCTACAAGAGGCTACTACATCGAGGACACGTTCTTAGGCTTCAAGTCTAATCCACCACTAAACTCTCGTCAAGAATATTTAAGTTCTAGATAATGTGTGAGAACTTGTGCGGACCGGAAGGGTGAATACCTGTATTCTGGGAAATTCTGTCAAGGAAAGCATTTCGTATAAATCCAAATCAACCGTTGGACCCGTATGCTTTCCTGGGAATTCTTGGGATGAGTATTCACTTATAGGAATGCATGACTTCTCTAAAACATTAGTGAGCTTAGATCTCCCTTGATATGCCAAAGTACTTACTTAGTGATATGCACTAAACGAGTACTATCTCAAACACTATATACTTCATAAGTTCATGATTCAAAAACTTTCCTCTATAATCTTTATTCTATGATTCTTAAGTCTCGTCTTGTCACATGACAGCATGCTTACTCGTCATGACCTGAAGGAGTTACCTTCAAGGAGAAATTCTTACGAGATTATACTTAAAAACTACATACATAAACTTATATTTATAGATACTACCCAATAAACTTCGTGATCGTTGTAATATAACCCTTAAAACTATGTATTACCCTACAAAATCTTCTATAAAGCTTCATTACTCTATAAATATGACACATAAGAGGTAACCTTTGTATTTTTACCTTACCCCCTTAGCAATTAACCAAGTTTCATTTGATAACTAACTTAAAACTTTCGTTACACTTTTATACATCTCAAAGTTTTCATACTTCCTTAAACTTCATGATCCTTGTAATACCAACACATTTAAAACCACGTATTTTTACAAACTTCATTATTTTATAAACTTGGGGAAACCCTTGTGTCTCATTTCATTTTTCGTCACTCAAGCAAACTTCATTTTATGACTAACTCAAAACTTGTTACACTTTTAAAACCTTCATACGTCCTTAAAACTTACGCATCACCGTTTCTTGTAAACAAAAACTTAACGTCTTTTAAACCTAAAGTACATTAACAAAGTGATTAGTAACCTGATCGCTTTCCCGTAAAGGAAGAAGACTACTATAGAATAAACAAACTCCACGCTTAAGACCTTAAGCCCACAATAAACCTCGACATAGTACCTTAAACCCAAATATCGGTGACAATAACTAAAAAGTTGTAGACTCACGAGGAAATTCTGGCTATGGAAATAGGGTACATAAGTGAGTCCTCGTGACCCACCCCTTCTTCCGGGAATTTTCTTCGTTAGCTCATCAACTTCAAACCGAAAACCATTTTTTAATACTACTGTGATGACTCAGTATTATGAATAAAAATCTTTTTGAAAACATTTAATCAAATTACTTACAAATCTCTTCCTATTCCCTTCTCTTACTAGGTAATAGACTCACACTCACACTCTTCACCAGTGTATCGTCCAAGAGGAGAGTCCGACCGAGAAGAGAGCAGCGAGTCACCGGTGTATCAACCAAGTCCTTACCCTAATGCAAGGGCAAGAGCTGAACTCAACACCAACTGGACCAGAAACCATAGGACATCACCACCGAGGAATCCTTACCAACCACCTCATCTTCATCACCGGTTTTCATCACCACCAAGGGACCCGTATCTAGCACCTACCCCTACCCTAAGGGCTAGGCATGCCAGGGAACCTGCCGTGGCAATGGGAATCCCCGTGCCTAACATTCCTAGGTTTATGGAAACCGAGGAATCTATGAGGAGGGAGATGGAGCACAGGGCACGGCAAGACCTACTAAACCAAAGGATCGACGACCTGGCCAACCAAATCTGGATCCAGGAAGAAAAGATCGTATCTTTGGAAGAAGACAGAGAAATCTTCGAGGACCGTATCGATGCCACTAGGGCAGAGGCTAGATTCGCCATCTGAGTGACTCTAGCAGTTCTTGTGATGGTACTAATCTGTTTCTTGGTGGAGAGCTACCTAAGGCGTGCATGAATCCTCCAATTCTCTTAAATTTTAAAAGTTTTGTCTTATGTAAGGGCTAGAAGCCTAAATTTTGGAATATTTAATGAAAAGTTATTTTGAAATTTCATCTTGTTATCACTTGTTGATTTGACACTCCTCTCATCATTACAAACTTAACCCTCTTACCCATACACTTCCGTCAAGAGTAGCTCACGTTAGTACTAGAGATAATTAACGACGTGGCATTTAACTATAAAAACCCTAAGTGACACGTACACTTGAAGAATAAACTTTGAACGAACCTTCTAATTCGTAAGCACTCTTTTAAAACAACTCGACTTACGAGCCACTGCCGTAATCGAAGAAATTATATATATCCAAATATCGAAGATGAGGAAGAAGTTGAAGTTGAAAAAGGAGATGAGGAGATGCAGGTTGACGAAGAAGATGAGACGGTTGAACTTGACGAAGAAACCGTCAAAAAAGGAAAATTCACAAACCGTGCGCCCCGTCAACCGTGAACTCCCCAACAAACTGAAGCTTCGTGTAAGGCTTGGTGTCATATTTCCAAAGAACCGACGATCGGAAATCAACAAAAGAGAGATAATTTTTTGGAGCGGATACTTGAGCATTACAATAATCAAGTTGGAGGAAGCACCCGAAGTAGACACCAACTAAATTCAAGTGGAATTCTTTGAATGCAAGTATGTGTCAGTTCAACGGATGTTGGATTCAAGCGGTATGTATTTTTTATTTTTTGTACGTTTATTTATTGTTAATAGTTTTAAAAAATTAATATATTGTTTATATATTACTTTGTAGGATCGTCTACGTACTAGTGGAGCCAACGATTTGGATGTAATGAAGAAAGCGTTAAGTGACTACAAAAAAAAAGCTTTTAGCGAAGTCAAATATTGGGAGATTGTATGGGTTCATGACAAATGGACCCGTCAACCGTTGATGGGTGAGGAGTTTGATACTTAATCCGATCATAAAAGAAAGTCATCAGACTTTGTCAAGTACACGGGTTCAAACGACGAACATTACACTAATTGGGCACCGACCCAAACAAGGCGCGACACCATCTAGACCAACACGGAAACCAAAGAAGTCGTCCAATTCGTCGTCAAGCAAAGGAAGTTTGGCCGAACAAGTTGCATGCTTCGCGAATGTTCGGGAGGATATGGTGAATAAATTCGTTGATTCAAGAAAGGAAAAGGACGACGACATACGGGCTTTGGTGGAGGAGCAACAAGAGGCTATCAGGTCTGAACGTATGGACCGGGAATTTAAAATATTTTATGAACCGCACGACCATCTAACCAGACCGATGTTGGAAATAATCCTAAAACGGAAACGTGAAATAGCCGCAAAGTATGACTGACCTTGTGATTTTTAATTTTTTAGGTTTTTTTTAATTGTTTTTATTTATTGTCTTTTCATTTATTATGTATTTTTTATTAATTAATTAAAGTTTTTATTTATTAATTTGATTTGTTTTATTTTTTTTAAATAAGAGGGTTGGATGGTACTTGGAGAGTACCACTCCCACCTTAGAGGGTACTGATGTGTGCTTGGAATGGTCTATAAAACTAAATAAAAACTTAACCTAGACACCCTAGTAATAATTCTAGACTATCGTAATACTAGACCATAGAACAGGCAAGTGTACCTATCGACTGTAGTAAAGTCTAATAAAAGCCCGGATATCGAAACCACAGGACACTAGTGACAACTAACCTAGACTCTAACTCAACTAACTAGACTGATTAAAATGGAGGAGATTTGTGTTGTGATTCTAAATCTAACAAACTAAAGAGGACTAACTAACGACAACCAATTATCAAGCAAAGTATCTAGACGGACTCAACAACGAAGAAGACACTACCTAGGTTAAGAATCCTACGTGTGAATCTTGGATTTCTCTCGGTTAAGGAAACTATGGTGGAACCAAGATCTTTGAATACTACACTCTCAGACTACGTACAGGATCCCTCGTTATTCTAAAGGTGTGACCTTGACGGAAAACCTAAGGGGTGTGTGACGCTCACTTGTTGGTTGGATTACCTCTCAGTCTCTCCAACAACACTAAAGTACCCGATAGACAGATCACCTTCTAGTCTCACTATCTCAGTACATTCAAGGAATGGAAGGGATAACTTGAAGACTCTCGATACGACACGGGAATGCAAAGATACTAAGAACCCTAGGGGAAACTTTCTTTAAGAGTATTTACACCTAAAACCCTAATACCAGAGACAAACTGACTACTTCTCACCTCTCAACTATCGAAGTAGGTAGAATATTTAAACCCTCTAAACTCTCAACTATCGTTCCTATGGATTCGTTCGATCAAAAACCATAAACTAGTCACAAACACACAATAAGCAACCTAATACGCATCTATACATGAAAAACATTCATAAAGACACATGTGGAACAATAATCAATCATAAATCATATCTGAATACACATACACATCATACCAATTGCAATCAAGTTCGTTACTTTAACATTAAACCATCAATTAAGAATCCAAATACCGATAAAAATCCGATCTTTACAACGTATTCATCAAAACCTAGGTAGCTATGAAAGTCTAGCCAACAACCATGTCTAGTAACGTCATATCAAAGACAACGCATAAACATAGTATCAATTAAACAAAGAAAAGATAAAAGCTAACCAATCCGGGTTCTAAAACTCCAATCCCTTGCTTCACCAGCCTCCTCGTCTCTGATAATCGCCTAACAACTAGTACTTGAAGGCTGGTGTCATAACCCGCCTCAGGTACCCCCTGGACGTGTGCGAGCCCGATTGGTAACTATTTCTTTGATTTCAGAGTTTTTATAAAAATACAACGGGATTTTTTTCAAAAGGATCGTTTCATCATTTATCTCAACCTCGAGGTTTGTACTTGTAAATATCAAAACTCAGTTGGAAGACAAAAGTTTTATATTTATTTTATAAACATAGGGTTCAATACCCTTTTCATCTTTGATTACAAAACAGAGTTTGAAATCAAATACATCACAAGCCACTAGAAATAATATAACTCAGGGTTGATCAATTCCCTCGTCCTATCTCCTTTCTTTAGGATTTCCCTTTACACGAGGCATGAGAATCCTACGTGCATTCCATCCTCTTATTTCATGGGTCATATTTCATATCTGCCCGCCATACTTTCCTCATCACAATTTTATTCATTACCTGAAAAACATTTTGAAAATAGAACGTCAGCGCGAACGCCGGTGAATACAATATCTTGACATAAAATCATTTGACACCAACAAGTATTAATTTCATAATCACAACTTCATGTTCAATCTACACACTCAGCATGCCCGTCCTGTTCAATCGCACCACAATATACACTGATAGTATGTCTTTATAACAACGGGGGCTCATGCCACCTCATTTGTTAAAAAAGGAAATACCAGTCGCAATCCAGGAATTTCATCCAAGACCCGTGTATCCCTTGCAAGTTTTACGTATACCTATGGCCTGAATGCTTACACGTAGAAGAACGTTGAGCATTACTTTGTTAACCTTTATTTGGCCATTTTCGTAAATAAAATGACACAAGTTTTGAAAGAGATAAAGTATTCACCTTTATAGTAGGAATAAGTCTCTAGAGTCGAAAGCTTATAAGCGAGCTTCTTAGTCTCGATTTCTCTAGCGTTCTGACCTTTCTACGAGTGTTTCTTTCTTAACAGGGGACTACGAGGAGCGGGAATCGAACCAGGATCGTCGAGAGTGGACTATAGGGGTTCTGGGATGAATGTGTGAATTGAGAATCGGTTTTGGATGTGAAAATCCGAATGAAATCGATAATCAATTTATATGGTGCAATCTGACCCCGTAGCGGACCGCTACGCTAGCGGGTGGCTGTCCGCCACCACCCTTGATTGCGTCAGCCCTAGAGTCAAAGTCTGATTGGACCGATCCTAAGTTTGTGGCTAGCGGACCGTTACCCAGGAGCGTAGCGGTCCGCCACCCAGCTTCATGGCGATTTCTGAGAGTTTTGCAACTGGCGGACCATTACCACCTGGCGTGGCGGTCCGCCGCGAGTACACGTGTCACAATAAGTGATCATTTGTCACTATACACGTGTCGTTACCAGATTGTTTGCTTAGTCCCTACGTAGCGGACCGTTACCATGCATGGTGGCGGTCCGCCACCCAATAACAAAGGGGGCTTCAATAGCGGACCTCTACCGGTTCCTGGCACCCGTAGCGGACCGTTAGGATTTACCTTAGCGGTCCGCTAAGGTGTAAATTTCTAAATTTTTTATTTTAAACCCTGAACTTGTAACACCTACCACAAAAATGTCCAAACTTTGACCAAAGGTAAAACCCTAGGGAGTATAAGTGTAATTATGCTAAAGGTTCAGGGTTTAAAAGAAAATTTTGGAAATTGAGACCTTAGCGGACAACTAAGGTAAACCCTAATAGTCCGCTACGGGTACAGGTAACTGGTAGAGATCCGCTAAGGAACCCCCACCCCGAATGGTTGGGTGGCGGACCGCCACCATAGGTGGTAGCGGTCCGCTACTTGTTGGTTAAGCAATAAATTTGGGTAAGCCACGTGTATAATGACTAATGGTCACATTTTATGACACGCGTACTCGTGGCGGACCGTCACGCAAGGTGGTAACGGTCCGCCAGGCGCAAAACGATGAGAATCTGTTACGTATAAGGGAGGCGGACCGCTACGCCTCACGGTAACGGTCCACTAGCTGCAAACTTATAATCGGTCCAATCAGAGTTGGACATCTAGGGCTGATGTCATCCATGGCGGTGGCGGACCGCCACCGCCTACGTAGCGGTCCGCTACATGTCTGTTTTTCAGCCTATAAGTAGTTGAGTCGTTTCAAACCGTTTTCTCATCCCAAACATGAAACCAACTTCCAAATATTGTTCCAGAGACCTCCTAGACGATTCCCTACGATCACGGTTCGATTCCCGCTCCTCGTAGTGCCCGGTTAAGGAAGAAACGCTCATAAAAAGGTTGAAACGCTAGAGAAACAAAGATAAGAAGCTATCCTATAAGCTTTAAACTCTAGAGGATCATTCCTACAATAAAGGTGAATACTTTATCTCTTTGAAAACTTGTGTCAAACATCTTAGTTTACGAAAATGGCCAAATAAAGGTTAAGGGACTAATGCTCAACATTCATCTATGGATAAGCATTCGGGCCATAGGTATACGTAAAACTTGCAAGGGATACATGGGTCACGGGTGAAATTCCCAGATTGCGGCTGGGACTTCCCTTTTTAACAAATGAGGAGACATGAGTCCCCGTTGTTATAAAGACATACTACCAGTATATACAGTGGTTCATACGGTCAGAACATGGGTCTGCCGAATGTGTAGATTGAACATAAAGTTGTGATTGTCGAATTAATACTTGTTTGTGCCAAAATGATTTTGGGTCAACATATTGTATTCACCAGCCTTCGCGCAGACGTTTTATTTTCAAAATGTTTTCAGGTAACGAATAAAATATGAGAAGGAATGTATGGCGGACAGATATGAAATTTGACCCATGAAACTAAAGGATGGAATGCACGTAGGATTCTCAGGCTCGTTTAAAGGGAAATCCTAAAGAAAGGAGATATGACGAGTTGTACTATTTTCCAGTGGCTTGTGATGTATTTGATTTCAAACTATGTTTTGTAATCAAAGACGAAAGGTGTCACACCCTGGCCGGCGGCGGATTATACGCCGGGGCTGACACGGTTGTTCATGAGCACATGATCATCCATTTAATGTGATAGTATTTATTATTTGAATTAAAAAACATCTGTTACAATTGGAAATAAGGAAACAAAGTGTTCAAAACATAACATAATTCAAATTTAACTAGGTCCAGTCCTATGTGATGAAGTTGAGTCCTCAAACTGGTGCACTTGAAACATGTAAGTAAATGTCAACCACAAGTAGTTGGTGAGTAACATAGGTTTTGACACCAAACAAAAGTTAAGTAAAAATGATTCGAAATTCAATATGTTCAAAACATAAGTATGGCATAAATGTGAAAACATACAAGGTTCCAAGCGTACAATTCAAGACGTAGTAAATGGAAAACTGGTAAGTACAATCCCACTGATTGTGTTTTGGAAAAATAGTAATATGGTACACACAAAACCCGCCAAGGTCTGTGTTAACTGGAATCGGATTCCCCTATAAATGATCATGTTAGGTACTACCTTAGGCCTGGGTAGCAGATTAATGAATGTACTGACATGAACACATGTAATGGTCGCCAAGTAGTTTAAGACATAAAGTACATAGTAAATAGCATGAGAACAATGGTATTGAATTTGGTATAGTGTGTAAACATGTTCCACCCCGAGTATTTGTAAATAATAGTAAAGAGAAAGAGGGCTATGAACTCACCTTGCAATGAAGCTAGAAACGATATGAATTGGAAAAGACTGATAGGCCTCGTGAGGAACTCTCACAATAAACCTACACGCGTAATGATACTCTAAATTTAATGTACGTCTAAATGGTAGTAAGAAGATTTTGGGACTTTAGGGTTTCACGGGATTTGGATATGGGACTTGTACAAGTTTGAAATGAATTATATACGTTTAAAATGGTAAAGTAATACTAATTGGAAATAACTAGGAACTCTAATAAATAGTATTTACAATAATGGTATGTTTGAAATTATTTATACGATTATTCTAAAATAGTTAAATAAATTATAGAATGAAAAAGGTTTAAACAATTATTTTATGTAGATAAAATAATCAATTAAACTATTAAGTAATCTCTTTTATTTCAAATATTTATAAAACATGCATTTAAATAACTATAAATATTAAACGAAATTAATTAAATTTGTATGATTATTTATTTAAAATAATCATTTAAGTATTTCTATGGATTTTGAATGCTTTAAATAATTATTCTTTGCAAAACTAATTATTTATAAGTTTTGAAAAATGGAGTAATTTAAATAATTACATTAAGATTTGTTTTATAAATATTGTTATTTTATTTACGAATTATAATATCTATAACATGTTTTTACTAGATTAAAATTAGTAAAACATCATGTTATGTTTTTTTCTGCTTTTATAAAAATTATAAAACATATTTATTGAATTTATAACAATTCATTTAGGATTTAACTTATGTAATAAAACTAGTAAAATGACACAAAAAGAAATAAAGGAGGGACGCAGGACTGGAACCCGCGACCTGGGCTGTGGAGGCAATGTGTCTTAACCAAACGAACTGGGCACGAAACCATGTAGGTATTGGATTTCATTTTATTTAAAGATCAGTCTCAAGCCTCTCTTCTTCCCTAACCCAACTCGTAAACCCTAGCCCTCAAATTGCTTCGGTCGATTAACGATTGTTCCCGAAAGCATAGGGCTTTGAATCAGGGGTTCATGGCGAGCACAAAGGTATAAGGATTACCTGTAATGGATGCTTGAGTAGGACGTACGGCTAGGGCCTTAGGATCGATTTTCTTCGAGTTTAAACGAGATCCAGGAGCATTATGAGATGTAATGGAGAGTTCCATGGGTTGCGAGGGAGGTTTCAAGAGTGTTGAGAGACAAATTTCATCACTTGATTTCAACAGGAACGCTCGATTCGAATGCGAATCGGCTTCGGACGGTTACGGGGGTCGTTTTATGGTTAAGTCATTTGATTAGTATTAAATTGGTTCTTGATTACCATTTAGTTTTAGTCGAGTAACGTTCGTGTATCATCAATTGGGAGTAACACACACGAATTCGAACGGATTGTCATTTGATTTGAGGTTTTGTTGACTCCAAAAAGGTCAAAATCGCAAGTAAAAAGGGATGAAACAGAATTTACACAAAGACCCCTGAAGTTTTAAGCTTTTGTTATTTCATGAGCAAACTTTGGTTTAAATGAAATTACGGTTTCAAAAAAATGACCAAATGGACCCGAACTTTTATAAAACATTAAATCTTATAAATTCATATAATCTATTAAATCTTTTATGTTATAAATATAAAAAAATGTAATTTTCTAAATAAAAATAAATTCTTATTTTTGTTAAATAACATAAACTTTTATAAACCCTAACCTTATATAGTTCATGATCTAGTTCATTATGAGTTTGTTCAATATATATATATAGACTTTCTAATATATATTTATATTTATTTTCTTGGACTTTAAACAATTAAATATATAATTCTTTATTTAATTAATTGTTATTTTGAAATGCAATAAATGCATGTATGTATTTTTAGGAAATGAAATAGATAAATATGATAACTTTCATTGAAATGAATAGATGAAATCATATAATAATGAAATTATAACCGGAATTTCTTGGGGATTACAAAATAGTATTGAAACCCTATGTTTATAAAGTAAATACAAGGCTTTTGTTTTCCAACTGAGTTTTGATATTTATAAATACAACCCTTGAGGTTGGGACAAATGATGAAACGATCCTATTGAAAAGACTTTCGCTGTATTTTATAAAAACTCTGAAATCAAAGAATCAGGATACCAATCGGGCTCTCACACGTCCAGGGGGTGCCTGAGGCGGGGTTTGACAGGTTGGTATAAGAGCCACATGTTTTAGCGAATTAGATACTTGGATATAGTATCTAAGATATAACCATTAATGCATTTAAGATAAGAAAACAAGGTAACCTTTTGATCGGTATGTAGTTATCTAATAAACGGATTTGTTCTGTCTAAGGAAAGAGCGGTGTATAAATCTATCCTAGACCCGACGCTCTTACCTGGGAACATATCTGTTGGAGGTGCTACTCTATGAAGATAACCATCCTTGTAAAGCTTTAGCTAAGATTAAGATACTGGCTTTAGTATCTAAGTCTTGACTAAATAAAATAAGATAAATACTAAATATATTAAGATTGCAGCTGTCTGGAGGTAATCCCATTCCGTATTACGATCCTAATCGTCCTATTAAGCAAGAATCCTCGGAATACCTTCCCTTGGGTTCATAACAGAATCCTATTTGTTCACCTTACTATAATGATGATCCGTTTGTTATGCTCCCTGAGCACAATTCTCCCGAATACCACCCTCAATCCCAAAATTCTTCCAGCCAATGGATGGATGATGGATCAGACTTCAGTAATTGGAATACTGGTGCCCCATCTATACAATGCAATGAGGCACAATCCAGCCAAATTCAATCGTCAAAAGAAGATCCTTCGGAAGATTCCCATTATCAAACTGCTTCTGAAAATCCTAATAACTATCCTTTTAATAACCCTGTTTCAAACAGTCCCGATTATAAATCCTATAACTCTGAATCCCCGGTCATGTATGATCCATATGTGTTTCCCAAACCAATATATGCTGATCCTTACCAAGCCTACTTCCAATCACCACCAGAATATCAGAATGCTTATAATGATATGTTGGTTGGTATTCGTGAACTTCCACCAAAATATGGTTATGAATATAATATGCCGTCTTCCCCTATCGAATGTCTAGATCGTTCGTTGGGTCAAACCCATGAAATAACAAAGGAGAAGATCAGGGACAAGGCAAGAACCAATTTTTATGGGAAACAAGTGTACGAATATGGAGAGGACTTGATGACCTTGGGGAAAGAACTGATGAAAGATTGAAATTTTGTTGTATTTTGTACTTTCATATTGTAATATATTTTCTTACAATAATAAAATATCTCTTTGTTTTAATTTTAGAATGACTGGAAAAGGCAAAGGTCCTAGCTTTCTTCGAAAATTCGCTCCTGCTGATTACTTCGAACGTAAAACGAATGAAACAGCTATAGAACTTAAAGAGGAAACTGAAAGTTCTACTTTCAGAAGCCTCGAAGAAATAGGAAACCCTAGCGTTCCCTATAATCCTTCTATAAGTTTTCATTCTGCTCCTACTGCTGGAAGCTATAATATTACTCCCGTTTACTCACAAAACTTTCATAAAGAATACCCCGAAATTCCTTATGAAAATGAATGTGATCGTGAAGAAAAAGAACGTGCTAATTCTAATATACCTTATGTTCCTTAGTATGAGACAATTCATATTCCTGCTCCGCATATAAATGAGAATGCGTCAGGAAGTGAAAGAGAACAAATGTTGTTGAACCGAATAGCTGAATTGGAAAGAGAAAAGGCTGAAGTTGAAGCTCGGAATGCCCTATTATTTTAGGCTCTTGAAAACAAGAACTTTAGAAATTTCTGAATAACTTGTATATATCTTCTATAATATATTTTATCAATAAAAAGCGTTGTTTTACATCAATTCTTGTTCTTTTGATAGTATATCTAAACAACCTGGACCTTCTCAAAACACAAGAGGCCAGAAAAAGCAAGCAGAAAATGCTGCTGAAAATAATAATTCCCGTGTAGAAATCCAAAAGATGATTACGGAAGGAATCAAGGATTCTCTTCCAATGATCCAACTAAGCTTGAAAAGAGACATGCTGATAAAATATTTGTTTAACCTTCAATTCCTTAATTTGTTCATTCCCAACAAACACGAACAATTACTCAATCAAAACCTGTTACTCTTGAACCAAAGAGTTGTGTTTTTCATAAATTTAAAAAGACTGAAAAGGAAGAATATTACCATAACTCCTCTGAAGGTGAGAGTATGGGTAATAATTATAGTCATATAGCAAAGAAGATGAAGGTAGTAGGTTGTACTTACAAAATATTTCAAGACTGCAAACCTTTCAACTTTTTCAGGAAGGAAGGAGGAATAGCCACCTTAAGGTGGATAGAAAAGACGGAATCAGTGCTAGCAATCAGCAAATGTGTTGAGAAAGATAAGATCCTATATGCTTCAAATCTGTAAAGATCAAGCTCTAGAATGGTGGAACAATATTGTTGCTGCCAAAGGAGGAGATGCAACCTACACAATGGGCTGGAATGTCTTTAGGGCAAGGGCCGAAAAGAAGTATGTTCCCCAGAATGAACGGGAACAAATTGAAGGAAAATTTCTGAGTCTGAGGATGATTGGAACAAATTATCAGGAGTACGCCATTAAACTCCTCGAATATGCTCGAATCGTTCCTCATCTTGCTACCCCTGAATCTAATCTGATCAAGCGTTATATTTGGGGTTTGATCGGAGAAATCTGCGACATGGTAAAGGTCACAAATTGTGAGAATCTGGATGATGCTATGGATTTAGGAGCATCATTGACAACTAGCCTGATAAGAAATCAGGTAGAAGGAAAGAAAAAGAAGGAAATAGCTGGACAAGGCCCAAGTGGATCCAAGAAATCATCCTTTACTCCTCGAAGTAACAATTCTTCTATCCCTGGATGTCCAACGTGCAGGATAAAGCACTTAGGACAATGTCGATCACGACCTTATTGCAGCTTCTGCAAAATATCTAGAAACAAAGCAGAAGATTGTTATAGAAAGAAACCAATTACTTTCTTTGGATGTGGCGAGGCTGGTCATATCAAAACCAATTGTCCTAAGCTGAAGAAAACCAATGGGACAGGTCCCAAACCTGCATATGAAGTGAAGAAGAATGCATAAGCATTCGTTCTCAACACTCATGAAGCAACAGGTATACCCGATGTCATTACGGGGACATTTCTTGTTGATGATATTTATGCTCGAGTTTTATTTGACTCTGGTGCAAACCAAAGTTTTATAAACCATAGATTATGTAGACTGTTAAATAAAACTCTAGCAAAATTAGACAAGAAATACGTGGTAGAAATTGCCAACGGTGACCTCGTATAAATCTCCGAAATCCTTAACGATTGCCATATCACATTATCAGGACATGTTATACCTGCAAAACTGTTTCCAATGACTTTGGCAGGTTTTGACGTTGTCCTAGGAATGGATTGGTTAGTTTCTAACCAAGCCCGTATCCTATGTGATAGGAAGGCAATAGAACTCCGTTCACCGAAAGGTGATATTCTTACAATCTATGGCGATATATTATCCAACTCAGTTGGAATAATTTCTATGTTGAAAGCCACAAAATACTTACGAAAAGGATGCTTAGCATACCTTGTTCTGTAACTACCGACACTAAAAGGAAAATTGAAGATATGTCAGTTATGGCTGAATTCTCTGATGTCTTCCCTCACGAACTGCCTGGAATTCCACCTGAAAGAGAAGTGGAGTTCAGAATTAATATTATACCCGGTACAACACCTATTGCTAAAGCCCCGTACAGATTAGCTCCAAATGAAATGGCAGAATTGAAGAAGCATGTAGACGAATTACTCGAGAAAGGATTCATAAGACCAAGTTCATCACCCTGGGGAGCTCCAGTCTTATTTGTCAAGAAGAAAGACGGTTCGATGCGTATGTGTATCGATTATCATGAACTTAGCAAAGTTACGATAAAGAATCGTTATCCACTCCCACGAATCGATGATCTTTTTGATCAACTTCAAGGAGCTCGTTGCTTTTCTAAAATAGATCTTCAATCTGGCTATCAACAATTGAAAGTCCAGGAAGAAGACATTCCTAAAACTGCTTTCAGAACTCGATATGGTCATTATGAGTTCACGGTAATGACATTTGGACTTACTAATGCACCAGCAACATTCATGGATATGATGAATCGAGTCTGTAAACCTTACTTGGACAAATATGTTACCGTGTTTATTGACGACATCCTTATCTATTCCAAAAGTAAGGAAGATCATGCCAATCACTTTTGAAAATCTTACTTGAAATCCTGAGAACAGAAAAGCTATACGCTAAGTTCTCAAAATTTGAATTTTGGCTATCAGAAGTTCAATTCCTTGGGCATGTGATAAATGCCAATGGCATTCAAGTTGACGCTGTCAAAATTGAGGTCATATCCAAATAGGAAATCCCTAAGTCACCAACTGAAGTCTGCAGTTTCCTCGGTCTAGATGGTTACTATCGGAGATTTATCCAAGATTTATCTCGAATCGTCGTACCATTAACTTCTCTGACCCGCAATTCAGTTAAGTATGAATGGGGTCCTAAGTAATCTGAAGCTTTTGAAACTCTGAAACAGAAACTGACTCAAGCACCCATACTGGCTTTGCCAGATGGAAATGAAGGCTTTTCAGTTTACTATGATTCATCACACACCGACTTTGGTTGTGTGTTAATGCAAGGAAGTAAAGTCATTGCTTATGCTTCTCGTCAATTGAAAATTTATGAAAAGTATTATACGACTCATGATTTAGAACTGGGTGCCATAATCTTCGCACTGAAATTATGGAGGCACTATCTATATTGTGTAAAATTCACTATCTTCAATGATCATAAAAGCCTAAAGTACATATTCAGTCAGAAAGAACTGAATATGAGACAAAGACGTTGGATGGAAGTCCTGAATGATTATGATTACGAAATCTGTTATCATGAAGGAAAAGCCAATGTCGTAGCTGATGCTCTGAGCAGAAAGGAATATGAGAAACCTAAACGAGTTAGTGCCTTAAGAATCGATCTCCAAATCGATCTTATCACTCGTATTAAAGAAATCTTATAAACTTGCTTTGCAAGAACCCAACCTTGAGAAAGAAGGATTGGGAGGTATGATTGATCAGTTGATCAAAGGAGGTGATGGAATCCTCAGAATGAATAAGAGAATTTGTGTTCCTATCTATGAAAATACTCGTGAAGAAATTATCGAGGAAGCCCATAAATCTAAATACACAATGCACCCTAGAAGAGATAAGATGTAAAAAAACCTAAAAGCCACTTACTGGTGCATAGGAATGAAAAAACATATCGCTATTCATGTTGCAAAGTGTTTGACCTGTTGATAGCGTGTTTTTAGTAGTAATAAACATATTCTATTTAGTGCTACACAAAATCAGGTTTTAAATTTATAAAATGATAATTAGTTTGACTTAAAACACACACAATATGCAAGTGTACCTATCGCAGAGTAATATAGTTTGGGTAAGAACCAAGTATCGAACCATGGACACGGATCCCGTACTCAACCCTCGCTATTGTCTGACTAGAATAATAAGTTGGAAAATGGGTTTTGTTTAAAAGGAAAATAAAAAGTTAAGAAATGTAATTAGAACTATTATTTTGTTTAAGGTGTTACTCTAGTTGTTATCCCTTGTTAATTAATGTTGAATTTAAAGTAAGGCTGGTCATAGTTACTAATACTAAACCTTTCGATAGGGGAGTTAGTATTTTGTAACAGAACAGTGGATACGGTCGACCAACTGTTGCTTAATGAATATAACGGACCCTTAACGGGGTGTCAAGTCCGTCGGTTTCTCACAGTTCATTATTCGGACTTATTATCCTTGTGACTGATGTACGTCTGGTCTTGTAACTTCTTCCGGTAAGTCGGAATGCATGACTTCCTCCAAAGGTACTTTATGAATGCTCGGACCTAACAATTTATGTTCTTAAATAGTTGTCTTTACTTATAATATTATTTCAAATAAATAGGACTTTCCTTCTCAAGACCAAACCCCATGGCTCCCGCTAAAAGTCCTCTGCAAGCTGATACGAGAGACGTATAGAAATACCGACACAAACCGCCCGATCTGGTTAGGGCTCAAACGGCATGCTGAATACCCAAACCTCCAATCAACCCATAATATTAAATCTATACCAACCGTCGGACTAGCACCAAGATTTGTATATAGACCGTACAAACATCAAATAAGCTTTCCAAACAACAAGTCTTGCTTGGGTAACTCACAAGATTTAAGATTATTAGATTGGTTTAAAGATAAATTATTCTCGTCTTTTTTAGATAACTTATAGTAAAGACTTTAAAAACATAACTTATTAAAAATACTTCATTAATTAATTAAGTTCAACCAACTCAAGCAACACAAGAGGACTAGCCATGAATGACCATACAAGTGACTACACTGACCCTTAGATAATGTGAGAAGTGTTCCAACACCAAGGGAGAGTGAGTATAGGTTGTCTCTTGTTTCACTCGAACGAGAAAATAAGTTCATATTACAAGACTTAGAAAAGAAAATAAAAAGAAAAAGCTAAATGGACCAAAACCGAGAGAGTTCCGGCTCTTAGCGGAGCACTAAGGCCTTCCCTACTCTTGATCTTGGACACCTAAAACACTAGAATGAGCTTGCTATTTATAGACTGAGAATTTGGTAATGCACGGCCGTGCATTGGGATGCACGGTCGTGCAAAGCACTCATTTCTTGCACGTGAGGGAATCTGGCAGAGCATAAAAGGACGGGGCCACGTGTCACCATTTGCATGATCGTGCAATGGAATGCACGACTGTGCCAAGTCCAAATTTGACTTTATGTTTTATTTTGACTTCTATGTTGACTCCATGTGTCCGGTTTTGTTCAATTGTCTTCCGAATGCTGATTTTGCCTTGTTTTTGGGTGTTTTCTTCTTGTTTTTGTATGCAAGAGTTAATTATTCTGTTGTAACACAAATAAGTAGATTAAGTATCATATCTTATCATTTTCTATATGATTTGTGCTAATTATGGGGATAATTGTGCATGTAAAACATGTATAAATGATAGCATATCATAACACCCAATACTTAAACTTTGCTTGTCCTCAAGCAAACTCATGCATGATTATACCCATAAAATGAAACATTGATCTAAAGTTTTGTCCCAAATGGTTAAACGTATCTTTTAGCAATAATAACTTGATGTTTGCACCTTTCGAATGTTCCTCCACAAAGGGGTAGCAAGCCAAACATACTTGATGGAACTATGATTATGCACAAAATTACAGTCTCACAAATGTTCACTCAACACTCGGGTTTAATATATGAATAATGTATGTCAAGAAAAACACTCAATGCTATAATTAATGCTCGTATAATCATAGGCTTGTATAGAAATCAAATCTCCACCAATTGACATAAAATATGTGCATAAATCAAGAAGGCTTTAAATTGGTTGTAATGATAGCCTTAAGGTTAGGGTAGGAAATATTTGGGAAGAGTAGCTAATTGTTGAAAAACAAACTTGGCTTAATGAGTAAACGGTGAGCGGGCTTGTTGATAAACTTTGACTAGACATTGTGACTAATCTAAGGACTATTTTAAGGTCAGATCGTCAAGACCAATTTCTTTCTTCAAGAATGCAAACTTTTTCTTATTTTGAAGCATTCATCACTATCAATCCCCTATGGATTTTTCGATTGTTTCTTCCTAATATATCCATATTGTTGGGTCTATATTTGTGAGGCTGACGCTTATCAAATAAGTATAATTATTGGTGTTGCCGAATAGATGGGTATTCGGGTTTGTAACCGTGAACATGGGTTCACGAGTTGGGTCTTGGGCCGGCTATGGGACGAGAACATTTTTAGGCTTAGTTTGTTTAGGCTTAGTATAAATATGTTTATGTAACCTAAATTAGGCGAGCGACCAGAATAGCCGTCTAGAGAGAGTTAAACGAGAGAGAGCTGTCTAAATTAGGTTAGCGGTTGTTAAGTGTTTTTCTCTGCAATTCTCTCAATTAATATACGAGTATTACAAGTGAGTTTGTTCTTGAATCACCACAATCACCAGTTTCCGCCTTGTGATTGTGAGAGTTTGATATCGTGTGTGTATTCGTTTGTGCGTTTATATGAAGATCCATCTAGATTGGGATTTACAATTGGTATCAGAGCCATTGAAGTCATTTAAGGCTCGATTTCGATATCAAGATTCAAGATTTTGAGGTATTTTTCGCGATTTTCGACTGAATTTTTTTTAATCGATTTTTGCTGTGTTTGCTTTTGCGATTCGCTGCTGTCTTTTTTGTTAAAATCGTCAAAGAGAGGATTGTTTGATATTCAAAATTCATAGGGATTGGTTGAGATTCAAAATTCATCAATTGTGTTCTTCCCTGTGTTCTTCGTGTTCATAGGGATTGGTTGAGATTCAAAATTCGAAATCACATAACTTTCGTAATTAATTTTGGAAACTAAATCAGTCAAAATTTGAGTTCACGGGTTAGGCTTCTCAGGCAAAAGGAAAGGTCAAAGCTGATTTTTTGGGATTCAAAATTTGAAATCCTAAGATTTTTGGATTTTAAAGTTGGCAAGTCAATCTCGGTTTGACTGGTTCACGGATTACTTCACGGGAATAGGTTCTCGGGCTAAGGATTCGGGTTCAGTGCAGTTCACGGGTTTCTGAAGTTCACGGTACAAGATTGGTTCTCGGCTTCTGAACAGTTCACGGGTCCTCTATTGTTCACTGCTTGTTATTGGTTCACGGCTGAGAAGGTTCATGGGGTATTGAGAGGTTCATGGTTTCGTTTCAGGTTCACGAGGCTTTGAACTTTCACGGTAAAAAAAAGAGTTTTTTTGGCGAGAAAAGTGATCTTAGCCAAATTTTTTAGAGTACGTTTATACTTATATTCGGAGTTGTTTTTGAAAAGTTGACGACATCGGATTATTTTTTGTGAAAATTTTGGCGGGAAATAATTTGAAGTTTTTCTTGGTCAAAATTTTGAGAGAACGATTACACATCTATTCGGACTCATTTCTGAGGAGTTGACAATATAAGATTTTCAGTGAAAATTTTGGTGGGAAAATACATCTTGTCAAGCCAGTTCACAAATATTTGATAAAATGTTTTCTACATTTGGAGCAGTAGGAACAACTTCATCATCTTCAGTTTCAATTCCACCTGAGGTAACATCTAATCTTTGTTCTCAATTATGTATTGATAAGGTGGGGATGTTTAGAAAAGAAAATGATGATTTGAAGTTTGAAATTGAAAATCTTAAATATCATAAATCAAAGTTTTCTAAAACTGAGAAAGCATATAAGGAAGTAATAGAAGCCAGTAAGAAAGATATTTCATTTTTAAAAGAACAACTAAGTCAGAAATGTTGTGTGTTAACTGATGAAAAAGAAGAGATTAAAATATTAAATACTGAATTAGAAAAGGCAAAATGAAATTTAAATGAAGCAAAATTCAAAGTAAAATTCTTTGGTCAGTCAAGTAAAGTAGTTGTTATGCTTGAAACTCAACTCCACAAGCCGGGTAATGAGAGCAAAGGGCTTGGATATAATAACGTGCCTCCTCCATTCAACGGAAACTGTACTATTGTTCCTCACTCTGTTGAGGAACAAGTAAAGGAGTTCTTCATGTTCACTCCTGGAAATCTGTCAAGCTCTAATGGATCTGAATCATCATCATCCTTAGCTTCAACTGTTAAATGTGTGAACTATTCCGATGCTTCTACTTCATGTGCAGAAAAAGTAGAGATCGAGGAATGTGATAGTGAAAATAATGAGTATGAAGAGGCGTGTTTTTGCAAAAATAATATTAATGCTAATTTAAATTGCAAAAATAAAACTCGTACTTCCAAGAGCACTTCTTCTAAGAGCAACAAACATTATGTGCAGGCTTGGAAAAATGGTTCAAAAACTTTAAAATTACATGCATATAGTGATGGAAAAACCAGATTTGTTAAACCTGTCACTGATAATGTTGTTAAGTATTCCAACAGGGACCTGTCAAAGCTGAAGGAGAAAAGCAAGCAGGTTAAAAAACCAAGGGTCAGTGTTCAAACCTCAAGTGCTTCACCTAAGCACTTCACCAACGCTGAGTTTTATACCAAGTATGATCATCATCATAAGAGGTTTGAACAAGACCATGCTCAGAAAAATAGAAAATTTGCAAGTTGCTCAAAGAGAAGATGTGAACATCATTCTAAGAGTGATCAATCTTATCATTCACATTCATCATCATCTTCATCTTCATCATCATGTGGCAAAGCCGGTCACATTGCAAGAAATTGCATACATCGTCCTTATGAGTCATATTACATAAAAAATCAGAGGACTAAACCGAGGGATAGAACTTACTCTAAGCCAATGAAGGCTAACCATCCAAAGGCAATGAAGAGTCAGACTCCCAGAGTTAAGCCCTCTGATGGTGACTTGAATGTTGCAAAGAGAAACAGATAGGCGTATTTTGAAAGACAAAAAGTTAAACAAAATAAGCAAACAGTGAAACCAAAAGTCTTAGTTTCAAAAGAGACAAAACCGTATGTTCAATCAAAGCATGTCTGGAAGGCTAAGAAAAATGTTGCGGCAACACATGTCCTTGATTCTAAAAATGATATGTGTTTACATGAAGTATCTTACATTGATCCTTCAGGAATGCCCAGGTCAACTATGGCTTGGGTACCTATGTCTAACTAATCTTCTCTTTCGTGCAGGGACAACCAAGGAGGACTGTCAACAACCAGAGTGGTGTGTTGATAAGGGTTGTTCCAGGCACATGACAGGTGACATCTCTCTGCTGCATAACATTAATACTTTAACAAAGGGTATGTTTTCTTTGTAGGAGATAAGGGAGGTAAGATCAGCAATAAAGGTACAATTTACTTTGGTACATTATATTTTGAAAATAATGAGTTATTGAAATTTGAGAATGGTTACAAAAATATTTTTCTTTACAATTTAAATTTGTACATTTTTTTAATTTTAATGCACAAATTTAGGGGGAGATATGAGAAAAATACAAAAAGATTGTCTTTAAAGTTTATTAATGTAAAGACGAAAATACAAAAAGAGTTTGCTTTTGAGGTTATTTAACAGAAAAATATAAAAATATTGTTTGTGTCTGGGTCGGAAGGTTTGCAATTAAAAGGGAAGTGATATAATTGTTCGTTTATTAAGGCTATGATCAACACATGTAAGGCACTAAATTACAAAGATTAGGATTAGTGTTGGATATGTTGATAGGCTTTGCATGTGATACATTTAAACAAAATAGTCTTATGGCCTTAGTGTGGAACATCTCATAGATTAGTGTAATTTGCTATTCCTGTTAATAATCGAGAACTTAAACATAAAGCTTGATGAACTGTGGATAATCCTTGCTCTATTGGGATTACACTAACTGGGACCCTTTACAAAGGGGTTACGAGCTTGACTTGATACAAGTCTGTAAATATTATATATCTATATAGTTAAAAGACATGCAATAAGTGAAAAGACACTCAATGATAGTGCAAAGCTAATCTGCAAAGCAGAATTCTGAGCAAAAAGACATGCAATGTTAATGTCGTGCTATAGGAATAAATTCAAAAGATATGCAATGCCATACATCAAAAAGATATGTCTAAAGACGTACATATTATTATTGTAAATATTTTATTTTTTTGGGAATATGTGACTGGGAAGGGATCTCTTGTCAACGCATGTAAGCCCGTAGTGCTATGTTTTTGATCAATTGTTGTCAGAGATTCCCTGAAAAGTTGCATAAACCTGTGCTAGTTATGCTCAATTAGTTATAAGGTAGGTGCTCAAAAGATCACGAGAAATGGAAGGTTTACCTGATAAGCTGTGGGATCCATTAAAGTTCATCAAGAATTCAATTAATTCACTTTCATTTTATTACAGGTTTCTGAGATATGAGTGTGGGACCTATTAAGTCATAACTAATTTAAATCGCAGTGAAAAACTTCGGTTTGAAGCTAAAGTATGAGTTTAGAGGGATTTTTATATTGGCAATCTGCTTGACCTGTCTGGGTAAAAATACGTGCTGAAAAATGTTCCTTGGTCTGCCTATAGAACGATATGATCCCATTGCAAACTTCCTAAAGGCTCGTTGTTACATTTCTGTGTTAATTACTGTTTGTTTAAATTTGTGTTGCATTTTGTTAAGAAAATTACAAAAAGATTTTATTTCAAATTTTATCTTTAATTTTACATCAGTTATAGTTTAGTTTTTTAGCTTTTCTATTTATTTTATTTTATTTTATCTTTAAAAAAAATTGACAATTCTTGGATTTAAAGACTTATTGTCAAAAGAATATAAATTTCAAAGGTTTGATAGTACATGGATGTACTAAGTATTCGTGAGGATACTGGATTACCTGTTGCATACAAATGTCTACTTACAAAATTTCTGAGAGTTTGCAAGATTTGTTTCAAATCTAGATCCAGGGTTGAAGAAGAATGAAATGTTGTCAATTGCTGACAAGCTTGAAGTACCAGCACAACAAAATGTACTCGAGTCAGAAGACCTGATGTGTTTTCATCTTCCGACAATGAAAGTACACATGAAGAAGTACTTGTGAATCTGCTTGAAAGAGAAAGAACGAAAAAGAAAAGAGTTATTGAGAATCCTCCTTCTACATCCTCTTTAGCAAGATGATCAAGCAAGTGTTGATTAGGATCCACATGTGGATTTAACTCCAAGAGAAGAAAGAGAGACCCAAGTTTGAGAGTTCAGAGATGTTGAATCTTATCTACACCAACATCGACACCACAGCAACAACCATAGATTCTGATGACAATGTTGTATGCCGGAAATGGTGATCACAGTGTTGCATTCGAGTTATGAAGATCATTTGATAGCATCAGCCTAGGGGGAGATTGTTGGGTCTATATTTGTGAGGCTGACGCTTATCAAATAATTATAATTATTGGTGTTACCGAATAGATGGGTATTCGGGTTTGTAACCGTGAACAGGGGTTCAAGAGTTGGGTCTTGGGCCGGCTATGGGCCGAGAACATGTATTTTGGGCTTAGTTTTTTTGGGCTTAGTATAAATATATGTTTATGTAACCTAAATTAGGCGAGCGACCAGAATAGTCGTCTAGAGAGAGTTAAACGAGAGAGAGCCGTCTAAATTAGGTTAGCGGTTGTTAAGTGTTTTTCTCTATAATTCTCTCAATCAATATACGAGTTATTACTTTGAATCCGTTTGTTCTTGAATCACCACAATCACCAGTTTCCGGCTTGTGATTGTGAGAGTTTGATATCGTGTGTGTGGGTATTCGTGTGTGCATTTATACGAAGATCCATCAAGATTAGGACTTACACATATTTTTTATTTGCTTTTGCATACTCCAATTTTTCAAGTAAGTTTGATTCCTTTGATCAATTGATCGGTCATACCTCCTAATCATTCTCTCTTGAGGTTGGGTTCTTGCAAATCAAGTTTCTGAGATTCCTTAATATGAGTGATAAGATCGATTTGGAGATCGAGTCTTAAGGCACGAATTCGTTTAGGTTTCTCGTGTTCCTTTCTGCTCAAAGCATCGGCGACGACATTGGCTTTTCCTTCATGATAACAGATTTCGCAATCATAATCATTCAGGACTTCCATCCAACGTCTTTGTCTCATATTCAGTTCTTTCTGACTGAATATGTACTTTAGGCTTTTATAATCAGTGAAGATAGTGAATTTGACTCCATATAGATAGTGCCTCCATAATTTTAGTGCGAATATTATGGCGCCCAGTTCTAAATCATGAGTCGTATAGTTCTTTTCATGAGTTTTCAATTGCCGAGAAGCATAAGCAATGACTTTGCTTCTTTGCATTAATACACAACCGTAGCTGGTATGTGAAGCATCACAGTAAACTGAGAAGCCTTCATTTCCGTCTGGCAAAGCCAATATGGGTGCTTGAGTCAGTTTCTGTTTCAGAGTTTCAAAAGCTTTAGATTGTTTAGGACCCTATTCATACTTAACTGACTTGCGGGTCAGAAAAGTTAATGGTACAGCTATTCGAGAGAAATCTTGGATAAATCTCCGATAGTAACCGGCTAGACTGAGGAAACTACGGACTTTAGTTGGTGACTTAAGGATTTCCCATTTGGATATGGCCTCAATTTTGACAGTGTCAACTTGAATGCCATTGGCATTTATCACATGCCCAAGGAATTGAACTTCTGATAGCCAGAATTCACATTTTCAGAACTTAGCATATAGCTTTTCTGTTCTCAGAATTTCAAGTAAGATTTTCAAGTGATTGGTATGATCTTCTTTACTTTTGGAATAGATAAGGATGTCGTCAATAAATACGATAACGAATTTGTCAAAGTAAGGTTTTTAGACTCGATTCACATATCCATGAATGCTGCTGGTGCATTAGTATGTCCAAACGACATTACCGTGAACTCATAATGACCATATCGAGTTCTGAAAGCAGTTTTAGGAATGTCCTGTTCTTGGACTTTCAATTGATGGTAACCAGATCGAATATCGATTTTAGAAAAGCGACGAGCTCCTTGAAGTTGATAAAAAAGATTATTGATTTGTGGGAGTGGATAACGATTCTTTATCGTAACTTTGTTAAGTTCACGATAATCAATACACATACGCATTGATCCATATTTTTTCTTGACAAACAAGACTGGAGCTCCCCAAGGCGACGAGCTTGGTCTTATGAATCCCTTCTCCAATAATTCATCTAATTGCTTCTTTAGTTCTGTCATTTCGTCTGGAGCTAATCTGTACGGGGCTTTAACAATAGGTGTTGTTACATGTATTAGATTAATTCTGAACTCCACTTCTCTTTATGGTGGAATTACAGGCAGTTCATCAGGAAAGACATCAGAGAATTCAACCACAACCGGCACATCTTCAATCCTCTTTTTGGTGTCGTTAGTTACAAAAATAAGGTATGCTAAGCATCTTTTTCATAAATACTTAGTGGCTTTTAACATAGAAATTATCCCAACAGAGTTGGATAATTTATCGTCATTGATTGTAAGAATATTGTCTTTCGGCGAACAAAGTTCTATTGCCTTTTATCACACAGGATACGGGCTTGGTGATCGGTGTCGAAGGGACCGGTCAAAGATAAATAATTAGTGTGTCCTAATCACCTTAAACTAGTTAGGGTAAAAAGGGTGTCGAACCACGAAGAGTTTGTGGTCGGTTCTTAACTGTAATTGACAAAGTGATTTATGAAGTTGCAATGGGTCTTTCTGACCAAACACAAGCAATGATTGAGGTGAAATTAACAAATTCAACAAACAAGGATTATCAAGTAACAATTACGATCACTAGTAATAAAGTAACAAACAAATGATTTAGATTGTAACAATAATTAAAAAGGAATCACGCACGGGTTTCAAGTTCACAAGTAATTAGGGATTATCACACCAAGATATGAGTTCAAGCAATCAAATGGTTATCCAAATCAAATTGACAAAATCTAACCAAGAACATCAACATTCATACATCATCGGCAAATAGTGTAAGACAATATTCACGAATGAAATCGAGACAAATATATGCAATATAGAATTAGATTAATCAAAAGATTCAACACAAATCAATGTTCATAGCAATTATCATCTAACGGGGTCAATGGTGAAAGAATTTATCGACTACCGTGAGTTCATAACCATACTAAACACAAAGATTCAAGTACTTCAAACCAAACGATTACAAGAATTGTTTCTAAAAGCTAGCACATGATAAACCCTAAAAACTTACAAACAATCAACCCGAGAATGATTACCGGTGGATTAGCCGCTCATGGTTGTGGAATTCATCTTCGATTCTTCAATGTTTCGGTAACAATATTCCCAATTGATGTTGGAATGGTGTTTCCTAGCCTCTAAAAGCTCACAAATCGCCCAAAACTACTCTCTAAAAAGTTGATTTTGAATTTGGGGAAGAAACCCCTAATTAAACACTGAAAATCGGATGTTTCACTAAAAATTCGCGCCTGAAACGTAACCAGCGTAAGCTTACTCCGCTGAGCTGAGGCTACTGTTCAGAAAATGTTACCGTCGTAAGCTTACGCTCCTAGGGGGTACGCTTACGCCCCTAGTGTTTTTTTTAACCAACTTTATGAATTCGGATTATCGAGCTACCCAAGATTCATATATTATGGGTCTCTTAACTCATTTTCTAGCTCGAGATATGCCTGTTTCAAGATTTAGCTTCTAGAACTTCCACATCAGCCTCCATCTTTTGCATAGTTTCCAATCCAATCCCTGTACTTCCTCTCTAATGCTTCTAAAACACGTACTTAGCATCCAAACACCTATAAATCATAAAACACATGCAAAGTAAACGCGTTCCATGCTAAATCACACATAAAAATGTATAGTTAAGCATTATAAACACCCAACGAACACCTACTCATCGCTTGGTTAGAGGCTAACCAATCCATTCCTAAGACAATGTCAAAAACTGCCAAAGTCATTGGCAACAATTTTACAGGTATAACATATCCTGATAATGTGATTTGGCAATCGTTCAGGATTTCAGAGATTTGGATGAGGTCACCGTTGGCAGTTTCTACCACATATTTCTTGTCTAATTTAGCTAGAGTTTTACTTAACAGTCTACAAAATCTATGATCTATAAAACTTTGGTTTGCACAAGAGTCAAATAAAACTCGAGCATAAATATCATCAACAAGAAATGTACCCGTAATAACATCAGGTATACATGTTGCTTCATGAGTGTTGAGAACGAATGCTCGTTCATTCCTCTTCACTCCGTCTGCAGGTTTGGGACCTGTACCATCGGTTTTCTTTAGCTTAGGACAATTGGTTTTGATGTGACCAACTTCACCACACCCAAAGCAAGTAATTGGCCTTTTCCTATAACAATCTTCTGATTTATGTCCAGAAATTTTGCAAAAGTTGCAATAAGGTCCAGATCTCATGGATAGAAGAATTGTTATTCTAAGGAGTAAAGTTAGACTTTTTGGATCCACTTAGGCCTTGCACAACTACTTCCTTTTTCTTCTTTCCCTCTTCCTGATTCCTTATCAGGATGGTTGTCAATGATGCTCCCAGATCCATAGCATCATCAAGATTTTCACAGTTTGCGACTTTTACCATGTCGCGGATTTCTCCAATCAAACCCAAATATAACGTTTGATCAGATTTGATTCAGGAGTAGCAAGATGAGGAACGATTCGAGCATATTCCAGGAGTTAGGTAGCATACTCCTGATGATTTGTTCCTATAATTCTTAAACTTATAAATTTTCCTTTAATCTGTTCCCGTTCGTTTTGGGGAACGTACTTCTTTTCAACCCTTGCCCTAAAGGCACTCCAGCCCATTGCATATGTTGCATCTCTTCCTTTGGCAACAACAATATTGTTCCACCATTCTAGAGCTTGATCTTTAAATAAGTTGAAGGCATACAGGACCTTATCCTCCTCGGCACACTTGCTAATTGCTAATACAGACTCTGTTTTCTCAATCCACCTTAGTATGGCTATCCCTCCTTCTTTCCCAGAAAAGTTGAAGGGTTTGCAATCTTGAAACATCTTGTAAGTACAACCTACAACATTCCTCTTCTTTGCTATATGACCATAATTATTACCCATATTCTCACTTTTAGAGGAGTTATGGTAATATTATTCGTTTTCAGTCTTTTTAGATTTATGAGAAACAGAACCCTTTGGTTCAATAGTGACGTGTTTTGATTGAGTAACCGTTCGTGTTTGTCGGGAATGAACAGATTGAGGAATCGAATGTTGAATAGATATACTATCAGCTTGTCTCTTTTCAAGCTCAGTACAGATCATTGGAAAAGAATCCTTGATTCCTTCCGTAATCATCTTTTGGAGTTCTGCATGGGAATTATTAGTTTCAGCAGCATTTTCTGCTTGCTTTTTCTTGTCTCTCATGTTTTGAGAAGGTCCAGTTTGTTTAGAAATACTATCAAAAGAACAAGAATTGATTTAAAACAACGCTTTTTATTGATAAAATATATTACAAGAAGAAAATACACATGTAAAAATCATTGTTTCTAAAATTATTCTCTTTAAGAGCTTGGACTAATAAAGCATTTCGAGCTTCAACTTCTGCTTTTTCTCTTTCCAATTCAGCTATTCGGTTTAACAACATTTGTTCCCTCTCACTTCCTGATGCATTCTCATTTATATGCGGAGCAGGAATAAGAGTTGTCTCATAGTACGAAACGTAATGTATTGAGTTGATTTTCACAAACTTAACAGAAATGGTCCCTCTAATTAAAATTGAGTTGATTACATAAATGGGCTCTCTGATTATATGAGGGTATTTTGGTTATTTAATACAAACTTAACAGAAAAACTAACGTATGTTAGTGTTAGTATCAAAACTCGTTACAAAATTAAATCACAAGCCCCAACATATGTTATTTTAAACCCTTAGTACCCAAACTCCGTTTCTTTCGACTAACCATAGGTACTATCTATGTAATAAATTTTATAAAAGTAATATTGAAAAAATACAACTAACTCTAGTTTTTACTATTTGAAACATATAACTTGAAATCAAACAAATTGGCACACTTTTTACGGACGATCTTAAATTCTAAAAACGAGTCTGGTCTACCGAGCTCGACTCGGATATAACATATCACACACAAAAGAAACACAAACCTACCGAGTCAAACAAACACAAATTTAGCAATCCGAGTCAATCCGTTCCAACCAATCACAAACTTCTAATTTCATATTCAACCAATCAGAGAGAAGCACACGGATTCCCTGTTTCTCTCTCAGAAGCCGTTGCAAACTCAAATTTCCCGTGTATATATATACCCACGCATTATTAACTTTATTAATTTTTCGCAATCAGAAACCCTAACCCCCAAATCAATCCATTCTCGTAAGATCCTCCCGCCTGCTCTTTAATCGTCAAATCAAATTAGTAAATGTTTGATTTTGCTCTCTAACTGTGTGTTTTTGTTTTCAATTTTCATTCAGATCCGTTACTCTGAAACGCAATGGCTCGTACCAAGCAGACCGCTCGTAAGTCCACAGGTGGAAAGGCTCCACGGAAGCAACTTGCTACCAAGGTATTTCATTCATGAAATCTCCTTTAGATTCGTCGGTGTAGTACAATTTCTTTTTTGATTCTGTTTTAAAAGTGTTAGTTTATGAATCGTTATTCCGTCAGGCTGCCAGGAAATCAGCTCCAACAACCGGAGGAGTGAAGAAGCCCCATCGTTACCGTCCTGGAACCGTCGCTCTCCGGTGAGCCTCTTTATTTTGCCTAATTGTGGATTTCGTTGCCAAATTTTCTTTGTTAGATAGATAGGTGGTATTTACGGTCACCAGTGTTAAATTATTGTTTTTCTGTTTGTGTTTATAGTGAGATCCGTAAGTACCAGAAGAGTACCGAGTTGCTGATCCGAAAACTGCCATTCCAGAGGCTTGTTCGTGAAATCGCCCAGGATTTTAAGGTGTGTATGCAGTTTTTATACACATAGTTAATATAGTTCAGAGTCAAATTTATTCAGTTTATATTCAAGGTTGAAGTTCTGAAAGTTGTATTTGAATATTTGACTAAAATTTGAATAAATGGATTCAAATGACCTTATTCAAATCTGGAAAAATATTTACAAAAAAGAAAAGAAAAATCTAACACAGATGTAATTTTAAAATGCTAAATTCAACAAAAAGATTCTAACATGATAGCTGAAAACAGTCTGGTCCACAACAGTAGTCTAAATGGCTAGACAAGTCCAAATGGTCACATATCAAACAAGAAGTATACATGTGTGTGTATTATTTGAATCGACTTGGATAATAGTGTCTTAAATTTTATAATCGACTTATTTATCCTGTTCAATTTATTATTTAACTTGAATAAACTGAAATTTGAATTTGACTTCGGTTTGAATTGAATTTTGAGTTATTTGAATTAGATTGAAATATTGAACATCCTTAATAGTTAATTTATCTTGTGTTGATCAGCAACTGATTTTCATATTGTTTTGTTTTAGACTGATCTGAGGTTCCAGAGCCATGCGGTGCTTGCTCTCCAGGAGGCTGCTGAGGCCTATTTGGTTGGTCTTTTTGAGGATACCAACTTGTGTGCCATTCATGCAAAGAGGGTGACAATCATGCCCAAGGACATCCAGTTGGCTAGGCGTATCCGTGGTGAGCGTGCTTAGTTTGTTTGAATGAGTACTTTGTTTCATCAGAAGGTTTGTGTTGTCTTTGCTTTTGCTAGATTTCGTTTGTAATGTTTGGGGATTAAACTTGAACAAGAACCCTTCTATTGTAGGATGTAAATTCTATACAACTGATAAGTTGTAAGATTTGGTTATATGTGGATATTAATGTGGTGTTTTTCAACATTTTAAATTGTGTGCTTGTTGATGACTTCTGCATTGGATCGTAATGGTTTATCCAACCTGTGCAATTGTGGTAATGGTGTCTGGTTGTCTGTTTTTAGTTGGTTATGATTCTGGTTTTAGACGGTTAGAAGCAGATCAGATGATGTTCTAGAAAGCTGTATGCTTAGGAAGAAGTCTTTATTGAAAAGCCTGATAAGTGATTTAGGGCTGTTAATACCCACACTCGAACATCAAACTGTCGCTTGCATAATTAGTTAGACATTGCTGTATATGTTTTGTTACTCCTTTGAACTTTCATTGATCGGGTCATCTCTGTATACGTTCGGTTGATTTGGCTAGCTGCAAAACAGGAAAAAAAATAGTATATGTTCGGTTGATTTGTCTAGCTGCAAAACAGGAAAAAAAATGTTTACTAGGTTAGCAAAATAATGTATGATTAGGCTCTCATATTTGGCTTTGGGCCGAGGGGAGTAACCCCGTAAAGGTGGGGTGGCAAGCGAGGTAGCGTGGAACACCACGCCCCCTTGGCGCTTTGGAGCTCCACCGTGCATATTTCCACGGTTTGGAGAAGGGAAAGGTGAAAGTTGTGGGGCCAAGACAAATGGGTTTTAAACACATGTATTTTTCAAGTGATTGGAAAGTGGAACACCATGCCTCTCAAATGTGGATACCGTGTGTAAATGACGTGGCGTTGACGTAGAGAGGTGTGGCAACGTGGAACCACTACCCTTAGCCTTAATAGATGTGCAAGCCCCTAGAAAAGCTGGCCGCTCAGCCTATTATTTCATCCAAGCAGTTCACTGTTCGTACTTTAAATTGGCACTGTCCTTGGTTCACAATTTGTTCATAAACTGGCTTGGCCCTGTCTTTTGTCTCAGAACCATCTTGTATTCCTACAACGCTGAAATGCTTTCATGGTTAATTTTGTTTTCGCATGAACTGGTTGGTGAATTTGTTAGTGTTGTGAAAGTTTCATGATGGATCGGGTCTTTACTGAACCAAATTTTATTATCTTCCCAGATAACATGTAAGTCAAAATATGAGAGGGGTTTGTGTTGCATTGTTGGTGATTGAGATGGCATGGCATGTCATTTGAAAGAAAGGAGCTGATGTCTATGGTTAGAAAACTATATAAACATTTACCATATTCCTCCTTACCTTAGTGACTCTGATGTCTATGATTAGAAAACTAATCTATATTATGACATAAAAAAATCCAATTGTACAAGACGAGTACAGGTTTTGTTTTCCCTTTTGGATTACCAGATATGAAATGTGATACTGGTAGAAATCGGCGGTTGTTGTCGACTCCAAGAAGGTAACTTGAAAAAATATGAATAGTTGATATAAATACAGCAGGAGTTGTAGCTGAACAGGGGAAAGAATTTGGTGCTATGTTAGGTGTTACCTGCGTTTTTGCATGAAAAAAATAGCTAGATTTCCTTTGCAAAATAACATCAACTGGAACCGGTTGCAAAGCGTTTCTTTTTTGATCGGGTACAAATCTGGCCGGGCAGGAACTGGAGCCGGTTATGGGTTGAACCCTACCTTGTGGAACCGGGTAGGGTCAGGTCTCGAACCGGTTCCAATATATATATATATATATATAGGATTAGGTTCAAGTAAAAAAGATTTTAATTGTAAGAAGGGTGAGAAGGATTTAGGGTCATTAGAATAAATTGTAGAAAATATTTAATGGTTGAGATTAAATTGTAGGAGAAAAAGTTGTTGGAAGGGTATTTTAGTCTTGCCCACTTTTGTTGACTTTTTATCAAGTTCCCCCCTCATTTTTAAACGTTCATAACTTTTACATACAATATTATTTTTTTAAAAAAATTACACCATAAAAACGAGCGTTTTTTATCTTTAAAACGAGTATAGTGTCGTTATAAACAAAAACGATTTTTTTTTATGTTTTTCAGCTTATTGTGTAATTGGTCAGTTCAATGTGTAATACAAGTTAATTGTGTAATACAAGTTCAATGTGTAATACAAGTTCATTGTGTAATACAAGTTTATTGTGTAATACCACGTCTGGTCATTGTGTAATACAAGTTCATTGTGTTATATGTATTTATCATTGTGTTTTACGTTTTCCAGCTCATTGTGTAGTTAGTCAGGTCATTGTGTAATACAAGTTCATCGTGTAATACAAGTTCATTATGTAATACAAGTTCATTGTGTAATACCACGTCTGGTCATTGTGTAATACAAGTTAATTATGTAATTAGTCAGGTCATTGTGTAATTAGTCAGGTCACTGTGTAATACAAGTTCATTGTGTAATACAAGTTCATTGTGTTATACAAGTTCAATGTGTAATACAAGTTCATTGTGTTATATGTATTTATCATTGTGTTTTATGTTTTCCAGCTCATTGTGTAGTTAGTCAGGTCATTGTGTATTACAAGTTCATCGCGTAATACAAGTTCATCGTGTAATACCACGTCTGGTCATTGTGTAATACAAGTTCATTGTGTAATACAAGTTCATTGTGTAATTAGTCAAGTCATTGTGTAATACAAGTTCATTGTGTAATACAAGTTCATTGTGTTATACAAGTTCAATGTGTAATACAAGTTCATTGTGTTATATGTATTTATTATCGTGTTTTACGTTTTCCAGCTCATTGTGTAGTTAGTCAGGTCATTGTGTAATACAAGTTTATTGTGTAATACCACGTCTGGTCATTGTGTAATATAAGTTCATTGTGTAATTAGTCAGGTCATTGTGTAATACAAGTTCATTGTGTAATTAGTCAGGTCATTGTGTAATACAAGTTCATTGTGTAATGCAAGTTCATTGTGTCAAATATTTTTCATCATTGTGTTTTACGTTTTCCAACTCATTGTGTAATTCGCTCAAATATGTCAGGTCATTGTGTAATATGCTGATTGTGTAATATCACTTCATTGTGTAATATCAGGTCTGATTATTATGTAATATCAGACCTTGTATTACACATTGACCTGGTGTATTACACCTTAACCTGGTATATTACACATTGACCTGGTATATTACACATTGACCATTATGCCCTCTCTTTAAAAACAATAAAATAACACATGTCAAGCTTAGAATCCTTCTTACCCTTCTTATTTTTAAAACCCTTTTTGCTATAACATAACCCTATATATATATATATTTAACAATTAAATAACATTAATTAAATAACATAAAATGTAACTTTTATTAATTTTTAATTTGGAACCGGGTAGGGTAGGAACCGGTTCTTGAAAATACCGAGTAAGAACCGGTTCGGGTAGGGTAGGTCGGTTCTGGAACCACTTTGTTTTGTGCACCTCTACATTAACACCATCCCTTCTATCAGTTAATGAAAGGATAATTTAGTCTTTCTACATGTAAGGGACTATTGATGTAACTTACTCTCAAACTAAAATAAACAAAAAACCAACTTTCATACACATCTTGTTCATCCCCCACCAATTGTCAGTACCCTCACCTTCCGGCGAGCTCCAACAACTAACATTTCTCCGGCTAGTACCACCAACCAACTCCATTTTCCGGCCAAAATCATTCTGGCAGCAACCACAGGTTAAGTAGGCCTGTTGAGCGTAAACCAAACCTTTTTACTTGTTTGTGGTCGCTTGATACGGGATTTACAATCCACTCGGGGATTTGTACAACCTAGTCCTTGTTTTGCATTGTTGAAGCTAATGCCATAAATCCGCTTGTGAAAGTTCTTGATGAGCCTGATTTTTGAGCCTGTGTGACGCTTCTTTTGACTTTGGTGAATGGGGAGCTGATGCAGAATGGTAGTAAGCTAAGCTGTTGGAATGGTGAAACTGTTGATTTCGCCATCTGTGAGGTTACAGGAGAAACCAGAGGGACCAAAACTGTAATTTACCCTTTTCTTTATAGACGTAGAGACCTTGGTATGAGAGATGAAAACCGAACCGACCTAGTGACTAAACCAAAAACCTATATGTTTTTATCTTTTTATAACCAAAATTTTTGGTTTTGGTTCAATCTGACTGACCCATGCACACTCATGGAGGGGTGGACCAATCTAATTTTTTAACCCAATGCGGGGATGCCTCAGGGAGACAGGGAACATGCCACCCGAGAATCATGATGAAGTATTATAGCTGAATGAGCATTTTGTTCCTGGATTGTGTTTTCGGATCATAAGGTATAAGCAAGTTGAGTCGAATTGTACTAAGGGGGTGTTTGGGATCACTTATTAACCCAAAAGTTCTTTATGTCGAAATGACTTATTAACTTATTACTTTTTGAAAATGAGTTTTTTTAAAAAAATGTTTGGATTAACTTATGTGGTGGGGAAAGTCAATAAGCTGTTTTTTTAAAAAGTTTGGTTTGACTTATTCATGGAAAATGACCAAAAAATGTTATATTAGGAAAATTACCCCCTAAAAAGTAATAATGAGAAATGAAAACTTAAAAATTGTAATTTCTTAAAATCACCTTATTATCCATTTTCTAAAAGTTATTTCGAAAAGTCCTTATATCATATCTAAACAAATTTATAACTTATTGACTTATTACAAAAAGTAATAAGTTAATAAGTAGGTTTAATAAGTAATCCCAAACACCCCCTAAGGTAGGGCTGGCAATTTTAGACACGTACACGAATACACGACACGAACCTACACGATTTTAACAGGTATCGTGTATGATCTTATCGTGTTTCGTGTCCTAAACAGGTAAAATAACTGTTTACCTGTTAACATTTTTTTTAAATAAAAAATATTAAAATATGATATTATACCTGGTAAAATACTTGTTAGGTACCTGTTAGTACCTGGTAAAATAACTGTTAGTACTTGTTAAGACTTGTTTCACTAAACATGTTCTTAAACATGTGTTTCTAAACATGTCTTATCGTGTTAAGCAGATATAAACAGGTTCGTGTTCATGTTCGTGTTTGAGAAAAAGTACACGATAAGTTATCGTGTCGTGTTCGTGTATACATATTTCGTGTTCGTGTTTTATCGTGTACGTGTATACATGATATGCCAGCTGATAGCGTGTGATAAGTATATAAAAATATAAATAAATACATTTTTAGGATGATTTTACAAGATCAAGTTTTAAATTTATAAAATGATAATTACTTTAACTTAAAACACACACAATAGGCAAGTGTACCTATCGCAACGTAATATAGTTTGGGTAAGAACCAAGTATCGAACCATGGACACGGATCCTGTACGCAATCCTCGCTATTGTCTGACTAGAATAATAAGTTGAAAAATGGGTTTTGTTTAAAAGAAAAATAAAAAGTTAACAAATGTAATTAGAACTATTATTCTGTTTAAGGTGTTACACTAGTTGTTATCCATTGTTAATTAATACTGTATTTAAAGTAGGTTGGTCATAGTTACTAGTACTAACCCTTTCGATAGGTGAGTTAGTATTTCATAACGGAACAGTGTATACGGTCGGCCAACTGTTCCTTAATGAATATAACGGACCCTAAACGGGGTGTCAAGTCCGTCGGTATCATCACAATTCATTATTCGGACTTATTATCCTTGTGACTGACGTACGTCTGGTCTTGTAACTTCTTCCGTTAAGTCAGAATACATGACTTCCTCCAAAGATACTTTATGAACGCTCGTACCTAACAATTTATGTTCTTAAATAGTTGTCTTACTTATAATATTATTTCAAATAAATAAGACTTTCCTTCTCAAGATCAAACCCCATGGCTCCCGCTAGAAGTCCTCTGCAAGCTGATACGAGAGAAGTAGAGAATTACCGACACAAACCGCCCGATTTGGTTAGGGCTCAAACGGCCTGCTGAATACCTAAACCTCCGATCAACCCATAATATTAAATCTATACTAACCGGCCGTGATAGCATCAAGATTTGTATATAGATAGTACAAATATCGAATAAGCTTTCCAAACAAGAAGTCTTGCTTGAGTAACTCACAAGATAAAAGATTATTAGATTGATGAAAAGATCACTTATTCTGGTCTTTTTTAGATAACTTATAGTAAATAATTTAAAAACATAAATTACTAAAAATACTTCAATAATTAATTAAAATTCAACTAATTCGAGTAACACAAGAGGACTAGCCAAGAATGTCCATACAATTGACTCCACTAACTCTTAGATAATGTGTGGAAGTGTTCAACACTAAGGGAGAGTGGGTATAGGTTGCCTCTTGTTTAACTCGAACGAGAAGAATAAGTTCATATTACAAGACTTAGAAAAGAAAATAAAAAGAAAAAAAATCTAAATGGACAAAACCGAGAGAGTTCCGGCTCTTAGCAGAACACTAAGGCCTTCACACCTCTTGATCTTGGACATCTAAATGGGAGACTTGAGCTTGCTATTTATAGGAAAATAGTTGGGGTTTGCATGACCATGCATTCAAATGCATGGTTGTGCATTTGGTCAACTCGTACATAGGTACTCTTGTAAGAGAATGTTTCACTTTTGGGGGACGCAGATACAATGGAAGAATCTCTTGCTTTTATGGTGCACACGGATATAATGCATGACCTGGTTTCCGACTTCCACATTTACTTCAATTTCTTGGTGTTTTTCAATTCTTTTTGTTCGGGAAGCCGTTTAACCTGAAAAAATAGAATATATACGAATTAAGTAGTATTTGCAAGGTTTTAATTCAATAATTACCATAATATGGGGATTATTATGCTTATAAAATATGTATAAATTATGACATATCACCAGCCCTACCCTAAGGCTATGATATATTCAAGTCATGTAAATGCCACTCTTAATTTAACTAAAGATTTTATCACTTTAGATTATCAAAGCTATTTCTCTCGGTAGTAAATAGCATACGAAATCAAATTGGAGATAATAAACCATACCTTGACCTTAATTATTAAACGCATATAAAAAATTGGAAGAAAACAACAGAAGCCATGTTCTTGGAAACTGATGTCGTCCAGACGGACTATAAAAACTAAATATAAAACCTAACCTAGACTCCTAAGTAATTAAAGGAAAACCTATGAACTAAACCGCACTGACAGGCAAGTGGACCTATCGAGTGTAGCACAACTTAACGGTAAACCGGATTATCGAACCCTAGAGAAACTGAATACTAATACTAGACTCTGACTCGGACTAAAGATGATTTGGTTTGTGGGTTTACTACACTACTGATTATCACTACGAATGCAATAAACTAAGTACGACTCAAACTATCAAGATAAGAACTAAGGAAATATCAATAGATAGGAAGAACACTACCTAGGCCGGAATCCTACTTGCAAAGAACAACTTCTACCGGTTCTGGAAACTATGATGGATCTGTGTTTCAAAGGATAACTTCTAAAGACAACCTAGTGGATCCCTAATCAATCTCAGGGTGTCACCAACTAAGCTTCCTAAAGTGTACTAAGCTCACCAGATTGTTTGATCACTTCTCAGGTATTTCCAACTATGATAAAGTACCCTAATGAACAGATTACCTCTCAGTCTCACTATCCACCATACATTCAAGGAATGCACGGGGTAATCCTAGAATAACAACTATGGTTCAGAATAGCAACAATCACTAAACACTTAAACCAACTTCCTCTCATACAGTTGACACTCGGATTCCTAATGACGAAGACTAACCGACTAATTCTCACATCTCGGGTATTGAACTAGGACACACACTCAATTCTAATCAGCAATCAATCACAACTCCTAGGGTTACTACGTCTAGCAAACCACCGAAATCACAAACCCTAAGATCTATGACCTAGATACGCTAATCAAACTGGCAGACAACCACAATCAACGCAAGGAATCAAAATCAATCACACAATCAGAATTAGAGTATGCATATACATCACAATTATCATACTATGATTGTTTACAAAATCATAAATCCATTAAACGAAACCAAAACCAGTAAAAATCCGAACTTCAACAAGCATTCATCATATGACCTAGGCAGTATTAACGTCTTAGCCTAGGATCATGCTTAAACAACTAGAACAGAAGTATCAAACACAAACATAGTCTCAAACATAGAAACAAACAATAAAAATCGAATCTTGAAAACCTAGAATGTTAAATTAACAAACCCGGAATCCAAAGGCTTCAACTTTATGCTTAATTCTTCCTCCTTGCTCCCAAAATTGCCTCTGAACTCTTTCTAGACGGCAAAGATATCGAACCCTTTGATAATGGGACTCAATTTCTATTAAATTATGTTTTTACAAAAAATCCCGGAATACGACTCTCTCGCGTATCGCGAGAGAGATAGGCCATCCCCTCGCGTACCGCGAGGGCCAATATAGTCGGGCTGGTTTTCTTCTGCCTTCGCGTACCGCGAAAGATGGTCCTCTGGTCTTCGCATACCGCGAAGAATGGAATTTTCCCATTTTCGACTTTAGAACATCGGGCTTCATTCTCGTGCTCGGTTTCTTCAAGTTTTCACTTGCAATCACCACGAGCACCCGAGAACATAACAACGACTCAATACGTAACAAAAACGACTCAAAACGAATATAAAACTGTGTAAAACAACTCGAAACATGGCGAAAATACATGTGTGCTTTGCAATACATCAGTAACTTTGTGGTATATTTGTAACTCTAGAAATAAGAAAAAGTTCTAACAGTCGGTCTTTGACTGTTGTTAAAGTGATGGATAAAGGTAAAGGGTATATCCTTACGGGTACCCCCATGTGAGGATGCTCACACCGTGAGCCAAAGTGGAACATCACCCCCCTTTTGCGTGAAGGGGGCGTGAGGAAGCAGCCGTGAGTGGCTTCACGGGAGAAAAAGGAAGAGTTTGTGAGTGTTGGGTGGGTCTTCTATTGTAGGTGTTGGAGTTGGGTGGGTTCCTTATTGTCAAATATGTGGTATTTCAGTCACTTTGGTATTTTCTTTACCAAATGAGACCCAAGTGAGAAACCAACTAAGCTTACGTGGCGCCCACGTGACATAAAAGTTACTCTCACTCCAAGTAAGAGTATACCACATACTCTAATCAGGGGCGGAACTTATTAGGGGCTAGAGGGGACCCATGCCTCCATTATTCTTTTGCTCATAAGTATCGTTTTCGTCTCCGTAGGTTTATATAATATTAGTTATAGTGTTTAGGTCCCTCATAATTTAGACCAAAAGTCCAAATCTATTTTATAAATCCACTAATCCAGAGACTGTTGTGAAGATATCACAGACAATCACATTCATAGTTGTAATTATTGTTTCTTTGTCGTTTATGTGTAAAATTTGTTTTTTTTTGTTTTATGGTATTTATTTGGTGAAAAAATTTGGTTTTTATGTGTAATATTTTCGGCCCTGTCAATTTAATTGTTGCAGTTCCGCCACTGTGGATAATATAAATGAAGATTCGTTTCTATGAGTTAAAAATAGATCGAAATTTGGTGAGTTAAATCGGGAGAGATGGTGTGATTTTAATATTCAAGATGTAATTAAAAAAAATATTTTTAATCGTTAACCCATTTTAATAACATCCTAAAATTAATTATCTCGCCTCAACAAATTAAAATAACCTTTAAAAACCTGTACAAAGTTATAAATATAATAAAAAAACTCGACCAACTCAGATAAGAAATTTCCGTGACCCAACCCGGCAAATATTCCAACTTGATACACACATAAAAATAGTCTGTATTAAAAATAACACTAAAATTTATATCAATTCTTAGTATATGAAATTAACTTTACTTCTCTTTTAATAGAAAAAAAAAGTCTTCCAAAATTTACAAATCGTAATCAGAAAGGGTTGATAAATATTAAATTAAATTTTTGAGTGAACTATCTATTTTGTAATTATGGTTTAATTATTTTTGTCAGTTTTATTTAAAAAGTTTATTTTTCTCCTGTATATCCTCGTGGGTTACAAAACTTGTCATTTTCATCAAACTGGTTAACTTTATCCATATTTTAACGTTAGAATATGGATGAAATTAAGTGATTGGATGAAAATAAAAACTTTTGTAAACCACAAAGATACATCGAAAAGAAGTAAATCTTTTGAATGAAACTTGTAAAAATGGTTAAACCAAGTGGGTGAAAATAACAATTTAGTCTAAATATTTTTATATGGCTTTTAAAAAGGCTTAAAAGACATTATAACAATGGAAAGTAAACAACAGTCTAATATGCGATCCAATCCATCCAATACTGGAAACAAGATGGCCCGTGATCAAAGGACCTTTATATATTTCTGGAAATTAGACGACTTGACACGTGAGCCGTTGCCGCCAGCCCGTAACAAATGGGCCAATCATCGACGCTACATGCCTACAAAAATTTAAAATCAATATTTTTCATTATGTAGTCTAGCAATAACATCACTAATAATAATTGGTGTAAACTTCAATTTTATGGACATGTAATAAATAAATATACATTTCTTGTTTAAAAGTCATAAAGTAGAAAATAAAAAAGAAAACTAGGATTTGAACGAATATCTTCTAGCTTTATCCGTAGCTGTCAAACCAAAATAAAGAAAATAAATGAACAAGAAATAAACACATATATAGAGAAATTCACATACACGTAGAGACTTTCGTTAATGCAATATAAAGTAAAAGAATTGTATAAACACTTATACATTTTTCTTTAATAATGATGTATAAGATGGTTGTGTAATTGTCTATCCCATTCACTTTCTAATTCTCGTTATATATCATGCGAATTACACGGTTTTGTACTTAAAATATGATTTTGTAATGAACACGTCCCTTTATATATATATATATCCCTTTATATATAGGGGGAATGTTTAGTACAACACTGATATTAAGATTTAAGAGAGAACTACGAAACCATATGAGACAGCTTTGCTGAATGAATGGAGAGTGAAAAAGAGTAGGATAACGGGTTGGTTACGTGGTCTTTTTAGTTTTCCCTTTATCAATTCAACCCAACTATAAGTAAATATTATTCATATTTTTATGGCTGATTTATGATATGATGATACGCATGGAATAGTTATCATATTTAAAACTAGTTGAATTTAATAGAAACTTAGAATCATTGAGAATTTAAATTTATAGAATTATACTTGAGTTTTTAGAAGTATCAAGTTGGTTTTAGGGCCTATGAGACTTGAATCGAAGAGGTCAAGACCTTTAAACTTGGGTCCCAATTAGTTGGCATATAGTACAAGTTTGTTTATCCAGAATTACACTTTTTTTATAACCTGGGTTAATGCTTACGCAGTAAGCCACTGGGCTCCGACCAATACCATACTAACCGGTCAGAACAAGGTAAATCGCGGCCTAATCAGGGTAGGTGGCCTTGTGGATAGACCACCTACCAGACTTAGGCCACGATTTACCTTGTTCTGACCGGTTAGTAGGGTATTGGTCGGGGCCCAGAGGGTTTACTGCGTCTACGTAATCATGTTCCCCAGTTGTAAAAAAAAATATAATTCTCGAAACAAACCCGTACTATATGACAATTTTTTACTATTATACTTGAAATTTTTAGATATTTAAAATTTATAAAATTATACTTGTCCTTGTAGACAATTTTTTATCCAGCCATTTCACTTAAAATAACCATAAAGTTTCTAAAAATATCGAGTTAAAACTAGGGGTGAGAAAATAAGCGAATTAATCAAACCGTAACTAAATTAACTGACTAAACCGAACCGAATAGTTAACCGATGGTTCGGTTAAGCCATAACAATTGAAAACCAGTTTAGGGTTATCTCCCTAGAGAGACCCGAGCCCCTTCAAGGAACTCAAACTTACTCTCACGCTCGAGCTTGGTCGTAGAGATCCCCTCCGGGGTCCCTACGTCGAGGGTAACGGTGCTTCTCGCCTCAGGAATAACTCACCTTAATTCTCCTATCGTGGAGGAGGTGTACGAAACAGAAAGTGACGAGGAAGAAGACATAAGCGGCGATCACATGCACATTACCCAGGCGTTTGTTAGAAAAATACCGGAAAAAAATGAAGACCCAACTAGAAAGATCTGAAAAGATGGAAGAACTACATACAAAACTGAACTTCGAAACCCCTTAAGAAACAAACCAGAAAATGGAAGCTGCCAGGGAAAGAAAGCTGAAGCAAATATCACCTCCTAAGAAAGACGGGGCTAACCAGCACAGTAACACCCCGACGGGATCAGAACCTACCATAGCCGGACTCTTGACTTCCATGCTGACGGCACTCGAAGCACCGAAGAAGGATCCACATCACGTTGAAGGTACGTCTAAAGAAACCCTTGCCTAATTGCAAAAACCTTACGTACCACATGATTTGTCAAATACCTCCAAGTTCAGTATGAGAATAACAGAAGCCCCTCTCCCCACAGGGCTTAAAATGCCGTCTAGTGTTGAAAAGTTTGATGGGACAAAGGATCCAGAAGATCATCTACATGTGTTCCAAGGGGCTGGTCAAGTGGGACAATGGTCCGTTCCCACTTGGTGTCACATGTTCGCCCAGACGTTGACAGGGGCAGCACGGATTTGGTTCGACAGTCTCCCGAGGGGGAGTATAGATGACTTCGAAGAACTCAAGAAACGATTCTTACGGAAGTTTAGCCAGAACAAAAAGACCATCAAGAACCCTAATGAGATATAACATATAAGAAGAAGGGATGACGAGAATGTAGAGGCATTCACGGAAAGGTTTGTGAGAGAAAGCATGCAGATAGGGATGTACATGAGGTCATGAAGATAAGTAGTTTTATGAATGGGGTTAGAAACACACCTTTGTGTGAAAAGTTGGGGGAAGAGTTTCCCGAAACCTTTGACCAACTCATAGACAAGGTTAGGGCCTAGGTCAGGGGAAAAGATGCGGGGTCGAAGGCAAGATAATGGGAGATTAAGAGAACAACCCTCGAAGCAAAACCTAGAAATAGACCCTAGGCGATCGGATCAACCAGGCTAAAAACCTTGTATGAAAATCCGAGACAAGTTTTCTCTCCATACAAAACTCCACGAAACGAATACCAGGGGCGTCCTACCAATTTCCCATCTTACAGTAACCAATACCGTTCCACCAGCGCGGGCCACCTTAAATTTTCCGCTTTGACAAAAACGCCCAGTGAGGTGTTGGCAACAGAGAGATCTAAACTACCGTTTGGAAAGCCCCTTCCCCATCAGAAGGGAAGCAACGATCACCCACACGATTTCTGAAAAAAGAGGGTATAAAACAGATGATTGCATGCATCTGAAAAAAGAAATAGAAATGTCAATCAGGTCCGGAAGACTATCCCACCTGGTTAGAGACATCAAGCAACAGGGGATAGTTCACAATGAACATAAGGAAAAAGGCAAAAGGAGAGGAAGGCAGTGCGAGGAGACATGTGGATGTCATAAGGAAATGGGAAGGTGAGGAAGAGACTAAAAACAAAAAGAACAAAAGAGAAGAAGAAGGAGCCGAATGGATGGAAACCCTCATAACATTTCCAGCTCTAATAATGGAAGAAGCACAAGAAGCTCCACTAAACATCGCAACCATTCTCTCAAGGTACCGGGTAGCCCGGATACATGTAGATGGGGGAAGTGGGTCGGAAGTAATGTATGAACATTGTTTCAAAATATTGGATGAAAGAACACAACACCTGCTAAGAGAAGACAACACCCCCCTCGTGGGATTTTCTGGTGAAATAGCATATCCCATCGGTAAGATTACATTACCCTTCACATTAAGGGAAATAGAAAAAAAAACGAATAGTGGAAATGACCTTCGTGGTCATAAGGGCAGAGTCAAAATACAATGCCATTTTGGGAAGATCGGGTATAAAAGCCCTAAGCGCTTTAACGTCACCAGCGCATGGGATGATGAAATTCCCGACCCCGAAAGGAGTCGCTACAATCAAATACTCCTCAGAAATAATAGCTTCTGTGGGGAGGTCGGAGGAGAAAGGGGAGAAAAAGAAAAAAACAAGACAGAGGAATGGGTCCTCAATGACCATTTTCTTGAACAGACGATAAAGATTGGAAAAGAACTCCCGAAGACGAGCCTTAGGGAGCTATTAATCAGAAAGATGGACGTGTTTGCATGGGAACATAGAGACATGTTGGGAATACCAAGAGATCAAGCCGAGATTCATTTAGATACATACAAACAGAAAAAAACGAAGCATGGGCCTAGAAAGGAGTAGGGCGGTCTGTGAAGAAAGAAGAAAACTGTACAAGGCAGGAATCGTCGGGGAGGTCAGGTACCCAACATGGATATCCAATCCGGTGATGGTAAAGAAAGGGGACGGAGGTTGTAGAATGTGCAAAGACTTCAAAAACTTGAATCAAGCATGCCCGAAGTATTGCTATCCCTTACCGGAGATAGACTCGAAGATAGATTCACTAACCCCATACCTGTTGAAGTGTTTCTTGGATGCATACAAGGGATACCACCAGATCCGTATGGCAAGGGAAGACCAAGAGAAAACGACATTCTACACTGTTGAAGGAATTTTTTGTTATAAAAAGATGCCCTTCGGACTTAAGAATGCCGGGGACACGTACCAAAGATTTATGGATTCACTGTTCAACGATCAGATAGGGAAAAATATAGAAGTTTATGTGGATAACATGGTGATCAAAAGCCGCAAGGAAGAGGACATGTTAAAAGACATTGAAGAAAATTTTGGAAGGTTAAGGGGGGATAACATGCGTCTGAACCTAGGAAAATGTTCCTTCGGAGTGGAAGAAGGAAAGTTTTTAGGAGTAGTAGTGACAAAAGAGGGAATTCGGGCCAACTCGGAGAAGGTGTAGGCGATATCACAAATGAAATCTCCCACGACGGTGAAGGAAGTGCAAAGATTGAATGGGAGACTAGTAGCTCTAAACAAGTTCTTATCTCATCTGGATGACAAAACCCTACCCTTCATGGATACACTTAAACAGGCAATAAAAAAGAATAAATTTAGATGGACAGAAGAGGCAGAGGAAGCACTCCAGCTAATGAAGGAACACATATGCCAGCTTCCAACACTAGCCACCCCGTTGGAAAAAGAAGTACTAACCATATATTTATCGGCTTCAAAAACGGCAATCAACTCAGTGCTAATGGTAGATCGACAACATAAACAAATACCGATATATTTCCGGAGCAAGACATTGAAGGGACGAGAAGAGAGATATCCTCCGATAGAAAAGTTGGCGCTAGCACTGATATATGCATCTCGAAGGTTGAGAAGGTACTTTCAGGCCCATCCCATAAGGGTGATCACCGAAAGCCCCGTCCAGAAAATATTGGGAAAGCTTGAAATTTCGGGAAGAATGGCAAAATGGGTCACAGAGTTAGGAGACCATACCATCGAATACATACCAAGGACGTCGATTAAGGGCCTAGTACTGGCCAATTTTTGTCACGGAAACATATGAGGATATTAAGGCTGGAGAGTTAGAAAAGGAGGAAGGAATAACAGAAAAGAATGAAGAAAACACATGGAAATTGTTCACGGACGGAGCATCGAATGACGATGGCTGTGGGGCAGGGCTCATGTTAATTAGCCCAGAAGGTGTCGAGATGACATACACTTTCAGGTTTGAGTTTCCAGCTACCAATAACGAGGCCGAGTACGAAGCTCTCATCGCGGGGTTACAAATTGCAAAGCGAATGGGAGCTATGCACCTGGAAGTACACATGGAATCGCTTTTGGTAGCCAATTAGATAAATTGGAGAGTACGAGGCAAAAGAAGAAACCATGGTTAAGTACCTGCAGAAGGCACAAGAAATGCAGAAAGCATTCGAGTCAAGTAGCATCACCCACATACCCAGAACTCAGAACAAAAAAGCTGATGCACTCAGTAAGCTAGCGTCCACTGCTTTTCAGCATCTCGCGAAAGACATCAAAGTGGAGACGCTGGCTATCCCGTCAATCGCGATCAAGGAGGTTATGACCACCCAGGCAGGTGAAGCAACGACATGGATGACACCGCTGGAAGAATACCTGATAGGAGGGAAGCTCCCCGATGGAAAGGGCGAAGCTCGAAAAGTCAAGGTCAGGGTTTACAGTACAAAAATCGTATTTGGGCTCCTCATTGCGGTGCGTGGACGAAGACGAAGCAGATTACATCACCAGAAAAATCCACGAGGGCATATGCGGAATGCACGCGACACCAAATTCTACCGTGGTAAGGCAATGAAAGCAGGGTTCTACTGGCCAGGCATGTACAGGAGTGTAGTAGAAACACTTCGCAACTGTGACAATTGCCAGATACACGCACCGGTAACGAAACAACCAAAGTATGATCTGATGTCGGTTGGTTCGGCATGGCCCTTCCAGAAATGGGGAATCGACCTAATGGGACCTTTCCCCGAAGAACCCGGAAAAGTTAAATTCTTGGTAGTGGCTATAGACTACTTCACCAAGTGGGTAGAGGCCAAACCTTGGCAACAATCACAAGCAAGCAAATGATTAACTTTGTCTGGAACAACATCGTGTGCAGGTATGGGATACCACAAACGATAGTCAGTGATAATGGCACACAGTTCGTAGGGGAAACATTCCAAGAGTGGTGCAGGTAGCTATGCATCACTCAATCATTCGCATCGGTGGCACACCCGCAGGCAAGCGACAAAGTAGAAAGGATGAACAAGACAATAGTGGAAGGCATAAAAAGCAGACTAGGAAGGGAAAGGAATGGGTGGATCAAAGCGTTGTCCTATGTCCTGTGGACATACAAGACAACCACAAACCGGGGAAATAAAGAAACCCCATTCAGCTTAACATATGGCACAGAGGCAATGATACCGGTAGAGATTGGATCTCCGACCAAAAGAACAACCACAGAGGAGCAAGAGAATGAAGAAGAACTGTGAATGCACCTCAACCTGTTGGAAGAAAGAAGGAAAATAGCAACAATAAAAGAGGCTGCATACAAAAAACAAATGGAGAAATACTACAACAGCAAGGTAAAGAAAGAAAAATTGCAGGTGGGACTGGGCCCTCAGGGCCAACGAAGCAAGCAGCCAAGAGAGTAGGGGAAAATTAGCTCCGAATTGGGAAGGTCCATACAAGATCACTTGGACGAATGGAAAGGGAACGTACAAGATCAGCAAGGCGGATGGAGCCGAGGTCCCCAAAACTTGGAATACGATGCAACTGAAGAAATACTATATGTAAGATAGCAACCTGAATGAATGAATTATGTAACCTGCCCCGTATGGGAAAAACGCGATATTGTCTTTTGGAAATTATTAAAATGAAAAAAGCAGCTGAACTTTTGTGGTAAGAATTGTATAGTAGGAGTGCAACAGATGTTCCATCTCACCAGATGGACGAGAAAAATTCCTATCCCTTGAGATGATGGAATAATATAAAAGGTTGTCTCACAAGATAACCGAAGGAAATGTACCATCTCACCAGATGGACAAGAAAAATCCCTATCCCTTGAGATGATGGAATAATGTAAAAGGTTGTCTCATAAGATAACCAAAGAAAATATCAGATGGACAAGAAAAATTCCTATCCCTTGAGATGATGGAATAATATAAAAGGTTATCTCATAAGATAACCAAAAGAAATGTACAATCTCATCAGATGGACAAGAAAAATTCCTATCCCTTGAGATGATGGAATAATATAAAAGGTTATCTCATAAGATAACCAAAAGAAATGTACCATCTCATCAGATGGACAAGAAAAAATCCTAGCCATTGAGATGATGGAATAATATAAAAGGTTGTCTCATAAGATAACCAAAAGAAACGTTCACCTTACCAAATGCACGAGAAAGGCTCCTATCCCAAGAGACGAGGGAGTAAGGAGGAAGATTATCTCGTAACCAATGGAAAAATTCCATCTTGGTAGAGGCACAAGAACAAACTTCTATCCATAGAAAAGATGGAATGATGCAAAAGGCTATCTTGTAAGAAAGCCAAGCAGAAAAACCACATCTCACCAGAAGGGTAAGAAAGAACTCCCATCCCTCAGGATGGTGAAGCAATATGAAAAATTATCTAAAAAGATAACCAATAGAATCATGTCATTTTACAAGATGGACACTAAAAAAGAGAGCATATTAGATACTTTTTCGCCCCACATAAAACAGATGTCCAAACAAATACATACACCAGAGCGGCATAAAACATAGTTAACATAGTCATCGCCAAAAAACACAAACATAGTTATAACGATAAACAAAGTAAGTTTAGAAACAACACAAGTACATATAAGCCCACACAGGAGCACCACAACCAAAAGATCAACATAAACAAAAGAGTCCAAAGCAAGCGATCAAGGACCAGGAGTGATAGGTTCCGGGTCAACAACGGACACCAAGGCTTGTATCTCAGAAACAAAGATCCGGGGAGAATTGCTCAGGCGAGTTATCAAGGAATGGCCAGAAGAGGTAAATACAACACCAATATCCTGCATATATTGTTCAGCATGAGGGGCATAATTAGGGTCTCCTCAATAGGAACCCCATTAGTAGCGTACTGGAAACCGGCAGACAAGCCAGTTTGATAACCTGCAACCATACAGGCTCGGCTAAATTCTCCCAACAAAAGCATATACTCGTTGCTATTCTGGACACGCTCAAATAGAGTAACAAGCCACTACTTTTCACCCCAGAGTTTGTCCCGTCTAGCTAGCATAACCTCGAATTCATTATGCAAAATGCGACGTTCATCAGCTATGCGAGCAATCTCTGAACGAGCTTGACAAAGATAATGCTCCAGCATCTCTTTGACCTCCGCTCAATCACGTGTCTGGCCAGCAAGCTGCTCCTTCAGACAACAGATGTCCTCCTGAAATAAAAGTAAAAGAGGAAGCAGTCAACACAACGGGATAGGAGAAAATATATACATACTAGACACATAAGACGTGTTGAAACAAAAAGAAGTACACGAAAGTGTGAGAGTACCTCTCGCTCGGCACTAAATGCTTGCCAAGCGTTGATAGATGTATTAGCTTCAACAAGTTCATCACGGCAGCACAAAAGTGAGGTTTTAGCAGACTTTAATTTACCTTCCAAATATGCAACTTTATGGTCCAAATGCTCAAGTTCTCTGTTCACACGGCCCAATTCGCTAGAAAAGTCAGCACTGGCTTTAGTAAGAACCAATTTAATCTGTTTTTCCTCAGCCAACTCGTCCTGCAGGCGAAGAACCGACAAACGAGATCGAGAAAGAACAGCATCCAAGGACATCACCTTATGACGAAGGCCAGCAGCCTCGATAAAAGACCAAAGGTGATCAAGGCTAAATTGGTCAGACAGGGAAGATGCTTCCAGACCATCAAAGTGAGAAATCAACGAAGGTGATAACATACTCTCCAAAAGATCACGAGCATGAGAAAGAGTTTCTAGTAATTGATTAATAGGCAAACCAACAGGAGAAGGAAAGGAAATTGTAATATCCAGGGTTTTCCGATGTATTATTTCCCATTATCAATTGTAACCCATTGAAACTTATCTATTTCAAATTCTAATGAACGTATCACTTCAAAATCTTTGCACAGATTATTTATTTAAAACTTAAATTTTTATAAAAATAAGATGAATAGAGTTATATTTCTAGAATAGGTTAAATTCTTAAAGCTTTACAAGTTTATATCTATTACAATATAAATAATAAACTTATTAACATTTAAATACATGAAACTTATGAGAACATAAACTTAGAAATCATTTTATAGAATTTTAAAATGATTTTTATAAAGTCCAGGGTCCAAACGGTAATTTCTGAAACTTAATTTAAAAACTAAAAACCAGGTTTTAACATAAAACGTTAAAAGTCGGAAACCTAAGGGACCTGTTGTGCAAATCGCCCAAAAACCCGGAACCAAGATCAGTCGCGAGTTCGAGTCTCGCAACACCCGGTTTGCACCCCATTCATTCGAAATCGCGTATTACGGCCATGTTCACTACACCTCGGGCTTCCATTCGCGCATGCGACCACAACCCAAGGTGTATCAATGCTCGGATCCAACTGTAACCACGCGTAATCACGAATTCGAATCAGTCGACTCAACCATAAAAATCCCAACTGTTCTCGCATTAATTGATGAAATCGATTATAAATACCGACTCAGAAACTTCAGCGACATCACCCTCAAACTACCTAAACACTCAATTTAGTCGTTCGTCACCCACATTGCTCGATTGAAGCCGTGTCTGCCGTTTCTAAACTCAGAGCTCGATCTCTCTCAATCCGACACCGAATCAGGTAATTGTTATGGCCAAAAGCCTCATTTGTATCCAAGGATCAAAATCCCTCTGTCTAATTTCAATGACAGAGGGGATTTCAATTCGTATTTTGGGATTCAAGTTCTAGGGTTCATACGGGAATTGGGGGAGGTTTAGGATTCTGTTTATTAATTTTATTTTCCAGATTATACACCAGCGAGGCCCGTAGCCGGGTGGTAGTGCGTGTGTTTTCAAACTTAGCTGGCCCGGGTTCGAATCCCGTCAGCCTGAGTTTTATGTTTTGATTTTTTTTGTACTTTTTGATCAGAATCAATTTTCCCGAATATTTTTATAAAATCTGTTGATATTTGTATAAACTTGAAATCGATTTTTAAATTGTACCTTCATTTTCAGAAAACATTTTAATTAAATAAAACTAAGTTAAAACTATAGAAAATTAAATATGTAATATTTGTTTTAAATACTTAAAAGCTATAAAATTACCCTAAGTTTTTATAAAACTTAAATACTCAACAGAGATTATTTTATAAACTTAGAAACTTTAATTAGTTATCATTTTATTTAATAAACAAACAAATTATTTTTGTTTAAACTTTAATATAAACAAAAAATGTAAGCAGAAAAATTATATAAACTTTATAGAATCGAAAAACTTATAAACTTGTTCATTTTCATAAAAATTATATGCCTACTTATTTATCTAAATAAAAATAGAAAATATAAATATAATTTATTTAAAAGCTTGAATATTATAAACTTAAAAACTTTATAAAAATATTAAAATATTTATAAAACATAAACTTATACTTGTACACTTATAAATTGCAAGAAAATTATTTTTTTATAATTTATTTATTTAAACTTCTAAATAACATTCTAAATATTAATTATTACAAGTCATATTTTAGAAAGTAGATACTTATTTATTAAACACTTTAAAAAAATTGATTTATAATCATTTTACTTAAAGTATGCAAACTCTCTTGAATAATCAATAATAATTATTTACCCTATTTTAGATAATTGTTATAGTTAATTATTTAGGTAATTAATATTTATCTTTAATAATTATTCTTTGATAATTATTATCTATTTTAGCCCTACTAAATAATAATCTATTATACTTAATACTTATTCATTTTTCACTTAAATTAATATTCTTACTTTTGTAAGACCATTTAAATTTATTAAATACCAAGGGTAGATTTTAATAATAAATTAAAATCTATTTAAAACTTCAAGTTTAATAAACTTTACGATACTATTCATAAACTAGATCACCACTCATTCCCGCCTTCCCATTTGAAACCCTAGTCAATCCTAAATCTTGGAATCCTAGATACTTGTCATAGACTTTTATAATCAAGTCCTAAAAATTTAGACTTATCGTTTAGGCTTGTTATGAGGATATCTTTCCTCGAAGCTTTACTACACTCATCCTTTGTCGGTCACTCTTACATCCTTCTTAAGGTGAGTATACTTAGCCCCTTTTTGTTTTGTTTTTTATTTATAAACTTGGGGTGGAACATGTTCAAACTTTTAGACTTATACAATTTAAACATAACTATGCTTATATGCTTTCTATGTGATATATGCTTTTGAGACTTGCATGCTTAAATTAAACTTAAGACTAGCATGTTCATTAACTTTGGCCGAGCCTATGGCAACAATAATAGATCTATTGTATTTGACCAATCCACCTTGATTGATTGACCCTTCGGGGGGGAGCCCATGGTGATTGTTACTAAACTTAAACTTTAAACTTTTAAGGGTAACCCTCGGGTTATGCCTAAACTTGGTTAGAGGTTTGAAGTGCACAATGTTTAACTTGCTTGTTCTCACATTTATACTTAGATGCAATAACATAGTGAATTGTAAAACTTTTAAAGACTTTGTTAAACGGTGTCAAAACCTTTGTATCTCACAAACTATATTTAGTTGACAGTTTACTTAACATGTTTCAGGTGCTCAAGTTTGATGCTTATCTTGTGAACACGTAGGATGCTTGGACCTAGAAAGACTATCAATTTAATCTTATGTTTCATTATTATTGTTGAACAATATGTTTACCTAGTTATGTTTGAACCTTTAAATTTCATTAATGAAATATTGAAACCTTATTAGTCAACCTTGTGCTTTTGAACAACCGCGTCTGCCCCGACGTATAATCCACCGTCGGTTAGGGTGTGACAAAAATGCTTTTACCCTTTTCGAAGGAACTAGAAGCAAACAAAGCAAAACCCGGTAAAACACATCCAACAAAGGAGGTGGCCACCAGGGAAGGAGGAGAAGACATCAAAGGAGCACTGGTTCCAAGGGCTACAGACACAGAAGGAACCGGAATGGAAGCATTTGACAAAGCCAAATCCAAAGATACACCAGAAGAACTCCCAAAAGGAAAATCAAATTCTAAATCCGAAAGTTGGGCAAAACCACCCTCGGAAAGTCGAGGTGGGCTAACAGCAGAAGAAACAGGAGTATGAAAATGCAACTTGGGAGTCTTAGAAGCACTCCTAAGACGTCCTTTCAAACCGAGTTCTTCAGGAGAAGATACAATAGAACAAGGGGCAGGACGCTTTCGAAAGAAAGTTAAGGGACGCTCGTCCTCCGAGCCAGATTCACTAACCACATCTACGAAACCGCTAGCAGAAGAACCAACCGTCTGGGTGTCCATGGTAGCAGAAGAAATCGCAGAAACCCCCGTCTTTGCAGGCAAAGAAGAATCAGAGATACCAATTGGATTGATGGGGAGAGCAACATACTTCAGGTTTTCGTGGGCCTTACCCAACACCTTTGAAAATTTCATTTCTGTACGAAAAAGAAACGTATATTAAACAAAAAAAAAAGAGAAGGAAAGAAGAAAAAATGATTACAAGAGAAGGACAAGTAAACCCCAAGACGAACAACCCACCTTTACCCCCCCACTCCAAGACAGCCGGACGGGTATAACACACCATTCTTAAACACGCGGAAGCATAAGTAAAAACCCAGGAATTTTTTTTTTTTTTTTTTTTTTTTTTTTTTTTACGTCCTCGCGTACCGCGAGGGACCAGACCCACAACTCTCGCGTACCGCGAGGGGGCGTCAGGAAAGCAATCCGAGAGACTTGTCTCTCGCGTACCGCGAGAGAAACCTCTCAGGTTCTTCGCGTACCGCGAGGGACCAGATTTCCAGAAAGTTTCAGTTTTCTCAGCAGCTTTTCTACTTAGCCAAAATTTCCATCTTTTACCAATATCACTTAACAACAACTTTCCCACAACATAAAAATTGACACAAAACCTTTATCAACATGGTCACACACCAAAAACAAGTTTTGTTTATCAATTTACAAGCAAAAAGGGGAATTCTACTAATTCATCAAAAACATAAATTTTGCATACGAGAATCCGCCAACGCCTTGGACTTGACTTTGACTACTTCGGAGTTTTTCCTACATTCACCACATATAACACCATTAGTAATGAAGATAAATTCATAACAAACAAGTAAATTCCTACTTGTTTCACCCATTCACCCATTTGACCCGTTTCCACCCAAATTATCATTTAGGCTATATATTCTTGCACCCTTACTACAAGTTTCAATTATGATCAACACATAATCCATTTCCATTATGGCACAAAGACCATAACTCCGTTTCATTTATGATCAACACATGATCCATTTCCATTATGGCACTAGGCCATAACTCCGTTTCGTTTATGATCAACACATGATCCATTTCCATTATGGCACAAGGCCATAACTCCGTTTCGTTTATGGTCAACACATGATCCATTTCCATTATAGATTATCACCATAACTACATTCATTCCTTGTACATACTAAATCATTCACAATTTATCATATCACAAGTATGCACAAAATCACATAACACATAATCCACAAAATTCACCATTTATCATCAATACTAAGTAAGTGCATAGGCACTTACCTTTCGGGTTAGAAGACCCCGCACCGCTTTCAAGCTTTGCAATTAGATTACCTAAACACATTCATCTAGTTTAGTAATCCATTCATTTCTCCATTTTACAATTTAATTGAGCTTACAACCCAATTCCCACAATTCAACCCAAATTGACCCGTTTGGGTTATCCCCATAACCAAACACCCCCTTTAATCAAGAACTCAACCACTTGAATTCTCTTTCCAATACCTTGACACTAATTTTTCATCAAACTAGTTTCTTTAAGTTCATTTGGGGTTTGTTTAAGTGTCTAACACCTCTATAACACTTAATCATTATCAATTTATAAATTTTTCATCAAAACCCCAAAACCCCCAATATCTTCCATATGAACCCTAACTTTCAAAAATCAAAATCAAAGGGTTCCATGGTGTTATTCACCTTCCTACACCTTTAGTTTAGCTAGATTATCAATAATCTAACACCATTTTACCACATGCAACATAAATTTCGGGTTTCACCCAAAACCCACCAAGAACACAACATTGGTGAATCAAAGAGGAAGATTAGCACTTACTTGATGTTAGGAAGGTGATGAGTAAGCCAAAACCTTCTCAAATCAAGCTCAAATGCACGAAATTGGCTTCAAACTCGTTTTCTCCTTTTAGCTCTCTTGAGATGAACGACCCAATTTGCCAAATGAGCCTAATTTTGACTCTAAGGAGTCAAATATGGCAGATTTGCATAATTACAACATTAGTCCTTCCACTTCCAATTCACCCATATCCTTCCATAACTAGTTAAAAACTAGTGTAACTCCCGTTACCAACTTGAAACCCGCTTGTTTCAATTTATTTCAAAATATTATTTTCAACATAATATTTATTTAGAAATATTAATTATTTATAACGAGACCCGGATTTTGGTTCGTTACAAATCTCCTCCCCTTATTTGGGTTTCGCCCCCGAAACCCGACTTCACATAAAAAGGTTCGGATAGTATTTAAGCATCTCTTCCTCGGTTTCCCAAGTCATTTCCGCCCCCTTTCTATGCTTCCATCGAACCAATACTTGGCTAATCTCTTTATTGCGTAACTGTTTCACTTTCCTATCCAAGATTGCCACTGGTTCCTCAACATAATTTAACTTTTCATCCACCTCAATATCATCCAATGGAACAAAAGTAGACTCATCCGCTAAACACTTGCGTAAATGGGACACATGAAACGTATTATGAAGTCTACTTAGTTCCTCCGGTAGCTCCAAACGGTAAGCTACCGCACCCACTCTAGCAACAACCTTAAACGGCCCAATGAAACGTGGGCTTAACTTCCCCCGTTTCCTAAACCGTATGACCCCCTTCCAAGGAGAGACCTTTAAAAGCACAAAGTCCCCCACTTGAAACTCAATCGCCCGTCTCCTATTATCCGCATAGGACTTCTGGCGATCTTGCGCTGCCTTTAAGCGAGCCTTAATTTGGTCAATACTAACATTCGTTACATCAACCACATCCTTACTACCAAGTTCCCGTTGACCGATTTCACCCCAACACACGGGTGTCCTATATTTCCTCCCATACAATGCCTCAAAAGGCGGCATACCAATGCTAGAATGGTAGCTATTGTTGTATGCAAATTCCGCCAACGGTAAATGGTCATCCCAACTACCCCCAAAATCCAAAGCACACGCACGTAACATATCCTCGAGCGTTTGAATCGTACGCTCGCTTTGCCCATCCGTTTGTGGATGATAAGCGGTGCTAAGGTTCAACCTCGTACCCATGTCCTCATGGAATTTCTTCCAAAAACGAGAAGTGAATCTCGTATCCCGGTCCGATATAATCGACACCGGCACCCCATGGCGTGACACAATTTCTTGCACATATAAATCCGCCAATCTATCCGATGAGTACGTTTCCTTTATAGGAAGGAAATGCGCACTCTTTGTCAACCGATCCACAACTACCCAAATTGCATCATAACCCTTTCGCGTCTTTGGTAGTTTGGTGATCAAATCCATGGTAACATTTTCCCACTTCCAAAGCGGTATTTCAAGCGATTGCAGCTTTCCATACGGCTTTTGGTGTTCTGCCTTTACCCTTAAGCATGTGAGACACCTCTCCACATACTTAACAATATCACGCCTCATTCCCGGCCACCAAAAATGACTCCTCAAATCATAAAACATTTTTGTGGCCCCCGGATGGATAGAATATTTGGATTTGTGCGCCTCATCAAGAATAGTTGTCAAAACACTTGACAACCTAGGAATCCAAATTCTATCAAAGCACGTCTTCAAACCCGTGCTGTTTTCCCCAAGCTTATCAACGTAAGCAACCATCCGCTCTTTCTTTAAGTCACCCCCGAAGGCTAACAATTGAGCCTCCCGGATTTCATCAATTAGGGATGATGAAATTGTCATCTTAAATGACTTCACCTTCAAAGGTGCATGACTCGACTTCCGGCTAAGTGCATCCGCCACAACATTCGCTTTTCCCGGATGATAAAGTATTTCACAATCGTAATCCTTGACCAGTTCAAGCCACCGCCTTTGCCTCATGTTGAGGTCCTTTTGGTCAAAGAAGTACTTGAGACTTTTGTGATCCGTGTAAATCGTACACTTAGCCCCATACAAATAATGCCTCCAAATTTTGAGTGCGGAAATCACGGCCGCTAGCTCCAAATCGTGAGTAGGGTAGTTCACTTCATGAGTCTTTAATTGCCTAGATGCGTAGGCAATCACCTTCCCCCTTTGCATCAAAACACAACCCAACCCCGAATGCGAGGCATCCGAATACACAACAAAATCATCGGTCCCGACTGGCAAGGATAAAACAGGCGCCTTAGTCAACTTTTCTTTCAAGAGTTGAAAGGCAGATTCTTGCTCGGAACCCCAAACAAACTTAGTCTCTTTACGGGTCAACTTCGTCATCGGTAAGGCAATCCGAGAGAAGTTTTCGATAAACCGCCGGTAATAACCCGCCAACCCCAAGAAACTTCTAATCTCCGAAGGCGTCTTCGGTGGAGACCAATTCTTAACCGCCTCTATCTTGGATGGGTCGACAGTAATCCCTTTATCATTAATCACATGACCCAAGAATTGAATTTCGCGTAACCAAAAGGCACACTTGGAGAATTTAGCATAAAGTTTCTCCTTTTGCAAGACTTCGAGAATTTCACGCAAATGGCAAGCGTGATCACCTTCGCTCCTTGAAAAGATGAGAAGATCGTCAATGAAAACAATGACCGAGCGGTCGAGGAACGGTCTACACACCCGGTTCATAAGATCCATGAAAACCGCGGGTGCGTTGGTTAAACCGAAAGGCATAACTGTAAATTCATAGTGACCGTAACGAGTGCGAAAAGCGGTTTTAGGAATGTCATCTTCTTTCACCTTCAGCTGATGGTACCCGGATTTCAAATCAACCTTAGAGAACCACGACGCCCCTTGCAATTGATCAAAAAGGTCGTCAATCCGAGGTAAAGGGTACCTATTCTTCACAGTCAACTTATTCAACTCCCGATAATCCATACACATCCTCATGCTCCCATCCTTCTTTTTAACAAAGAGAACGGGCGCACCCCAAGGTGAGACACTTGGGCGTATGAAACCTTTATCAAGAAGTTCTTGCAATTGCTCCATAAGCTCTTTCATTTCTGGCGGTGCTAATCTATAAGGCGCTTTGGCTACCGGTTTAGCACCCGGCATCAAGTCGATCCCAAACTCTATCTCCCTATCCGGCGGAACCCCCGGTAACTCGTCAGGAAACACATCCGCAAACTGATTCACGACCGGCACATCGTGAATCTCTTTTACCTTTCCATCCACATCCGTAACACATGCCATGAACGCCTTGCAGCCACGCGCCATGTACTTGGTTGCCTTCACAAAGGAGCACAACCTCACCTTACCTTTCTTATCACCTTCAATGTAGATGGACTCTCCCGACGGGGAATCAAGTTGGATCGCCTTCGGTCCACATAAAATACTCGCCTTATTCTTTGACAACCAATCCATTCCCACAATAACATCAAAGTCTCCCATGGTCATAGGAATCAAGTCTATAAGAAACGTCTCACCCCCCGCTCGTAGCTTACAATTCTTAAAAATGTCAAACACTAGGAAGCTCTTGTTATTAGCCGCCTCGATTTCTAAGGGCTCATCTAACTTGCTACTATGAAAAGAAAAGTGCTTAACAAATTTCAGAGACACAAACGAACGACTAGCCCCCGAATCAAAAAGAACTAGTGCAGGTAAAGAGTTAATCTTGAATGTACCTGTCACCATCTCTGGGTCAGTCTTCGCCTCTTCCGCCGAAATGTGGAAGGCTCTACCCTTAGGCTTTGGCATCTCAACACTCGCTCCGCTTCCACCTTGCTTTAACTCGGGACAATCCGCTCTATTGTGCCCGGGCTTGTAACAGTTGTAGCATATACGGACTTGGCTTGGACATTGATTAGCCAAATGCCCCGGCTTTCCGCATTTATAGCAACTTGAAGAACCCTTCCTACATTCCCCATAATGCACTTTTCCACATAACTTACAACCTTGTGAAGAGGATTTAATAAACGGCTTCTTACTAGGGCTCCCGCCCTTGATCTTCTTCATTACCTGATCCACAATTTCCCTTTTTCTCTTCTCACCCCTAGCCTCTTGCCTCTTTAACTCCACCTCCCTTTCCCGACACCTGTTTATTAAATCAACAAGCGTGGTAAATGAGGATGGAGATATGCTATCTCTGAATTCTACTGTTAGCATAGCATAGAATCTATCAATCTTGGCCTTTTCGGTAGATACCACATCCGGACAAAACTTAGCCCGATCAAAGAAGGCCCCAGCCAATTCGTCAATTGACTCAGTCGTCTGTCTCATGAGGAGAAACTCCTCAGTCATCCTGTCCACCGCGGCTTGTGGGCAGTGGTATTTCAGAAAAGCCGCCTTAAATTCCTCCCAAGACATGGAGGTCACCCCAGAAACACCTCTCTCCCTACGGAGATTCAACAACCATTCCTTTGCCCTCCCAGTCAACAGAGGCACACTAAACATTACCCTGTCCTCGGGTTTACATTTAGTCGTTTCGAAGTTCGACTCCATATCCACCACCCACCGGTGGCTAAGAATCGGGTCCACCTGACCGTCGTATTCCTTTGGTTTAATTACCATGAAATCCTTGAGAGTACAACCTCGAGGTTCCTTTTCTTTTCCCTTCATGACCTCTTCAAGAGAGAGCTTGATAGTCCCCCTCATTTCCTCCATCAAGAGATTCGTGGCTTGCTCAAACGCCTTGGCCACTTCTTCTTTTATCATATTTTGGATTCTTGTATCCAACGGTTCTTCGTTCACATCAACATTTTCGTGGTGGTCACCCTCGTCCGTCATCTCTTAACTGAGAAATAGAACCAAAAACACCTTAACATTCCTACACTTTCAAATCACCTAGGGTATCCGTCACACTTATGCACTTATATGAATTAGGTATATATATATATTTACCTACTTATATACATACATATACGATCACCTTCACCTAATCCTTGCAAATGTTCATTGTCATATGGTTATCATAAAAGCTCTTGCACATCTCGTCTTATTAATCATATTGGCCAGACATGTTTAATAATACGTTATGCCCAAGTACAATTATCATATTCATATAACAACTTACAAGACAAGTTTCGGCACACATAACACTTTATCATTTAATCATGCGATTATAGCATATCTACATATCTCTTTTATCCAATCATTACTAACCTTTCATTTCCGGAAGCTCCGAGTCTTAGTCAAGTCCTTCATGGATTCTCGTATCAATTCCCCATATCAAGAGCATCCGGTTTGAGTTTAGTGCCTTGCGCACTAATTCCCTCAAACCATTGCTCTGATACCAATTTATAACACACCATTCTTAAACACGCGGAAGCATAAGTAAAAACCCAGGAAATTTTTTTTTTTTTTATTTTTATTTATTTTTTTTTTTTACGTCCTCGCGTACCGCGAGGGACCAGACCCACAACTCTCGCGTACCGCGAGGGGGCGTCAGGAAAGCAATCCGAGAGACTTGTCTCTCGCGTACCGCGAGAGAAACCTCTCAGGTTCTTCGCGTACCGCGAGGGACCAGATTTCCAGAAAGTTTCAGTTTTCTCAGCAGCTTTTCTACTTAGCCAAAATTTCCATCTTTTACCAATATCACTTAACAACAACTTTCCCACAACATAAAAATTGACACAAAACCTTTATCAACATGGTCACACACCAAAAACAAGTTTTGTTTATCAATTTACAAGCAAAAAGGGGAATTCTACTAATTCATCAAAAACATAAATTTTGCATACGAGAATCCGCCAACGCCTTGGACTTGACTTTGACTACTTCGGAGTTTTTCCTACATTCACCACATATAACACCATTAGTAATGAAGATAAATTCATAACAAACAAGTAAATTCCTACTTGTTTCACCCATTCACCCATTTGACCCGTTTCCACCCAAATTATCATTTAGGCTATATATTCTTGCACCCTTACTACAAGTTTCAATTATGATCAACACATAATCCATTTCCATTATGGCACAAAGACCATAACTCCGTTTCATTTATGATCAACACATGATCCATTTCCATTATGGCACTAGGCCATAACTCCGTTTCGTTTATGATCAACACATGATCCATTTCCATTATGGCACAAGGCCATAACTCCGTTTCGTTTATGGTCAACACATGATCCATTTCCATTATAGATTATCACCATAACTACATTCATTCCTTGTACATACTAAATCATTCACAATTTATCATATCACAAGTATGCACAAAATCACATAACACATAATCCACAAAATTCACCATTTATCATCAATACTAAGTAAGTGCATAGGCACTTACCTTTCGGGTTAGAAGACCCCGCACCGCTTTCAAGCTTTGCAATTAGATTACCTAAACACATTCATCTAGTTTAGTAATCCATTCATTTCTCCATTTTACAATTTAATTGAGCTTACAACCCAATTCCCACAATTCAACCCAAATTGACCCGTTTGGGTTATCCCCATAACCAAACACCCCCTTTAATCAAGAACTCAACCACTTGAATTCTCTTTCCAATACCTTGACACTAATTTTTCATCAAACTAGTTTCTTTAAGTTCATTTGGGGTTTGTTTAAGTGTCTAACACCTCTATAACACTTAATCATTATCAATTTATAAATTTTTCATCAAAACCCCAAAACCCCCAATATCTTCCATATGAACCCTAACTTTCAAAAATCAAAATCAAAGGGTTCCATGGTGTTATTCACCTTCCTACACCTTTAGTTTAGCTAGATTATCAATAATCTAACACCATTTTACCACATGCAACATAAATTTCGGGTTTCACCCAAAACCCACCAAGAACACAACATTGGTGAATCAAAGAGGAAGATTAGCACTTACTTGATGTTAGGAAGGTGATGAGTAAGCCAAAACCTTCTCAAATCAAGCTCAAATGCACGAAATTGGCTTCAAACTCGTTTTCTCCTTTTAGCTCTCTTGAGATGAACGACCCAATTTGCCAAATGAGCCTAATTTTGACTCTAAGGAGTCAAATATGGCAGATTTGCATAATTACAACATTAGTCCTTCCACTTCCAATTCACCCATATCCTTCCATAACTAGTTAAAAACTAGTGTAACTCCCGTTACCAACTTGAAACCCGCTTGTTTCAATTTATTTCAAAATATTATTTTCAACATAATATTTATTTAGAAATATTAATTATTTATAACGAGACCCGGATTTTGGTTCGTTACAACGGGTGAGAGGATCATCCCACATGGAACTCATCTTAGCCATAACTAGAATCTCCTCAGGTAAAGGTCCGGCAGGGGTAAGGTTAGCGGTCAAAAGGGCATAAAGCTTTTTCTCAACAGAAGGACCAGGATCCTTATCGTTAATAGGGACGGTCAGACTACGATATGGCAGAGGCTCGGGAAGGAACGATTCGGAAACAAAAAAGTAGTGGTCTTTCCAGTCATGAATGCAGGAGGGAAAACAAGAAATACAACAACTCGAACCGCGACGTTTTTTGAAGGTAAGCCAATCCCCATCAACCCTCAACCGATAAAAGCGGCGAAACAAAGGTACAGAAGGCACCCCACCCTGGGCCCGACAAGAAACTTCGAAATATGTCAGTTTCAATAACCCTAAAGGGGGAAATTGAGAAAAATGTGCTTGGTGAAATTTAAAAACAGACTTTTGGAAATCGGTGAGAGGATACCGGATGTTAGAATAACTGAAACTCCGGATATAAATAGTCATGAAACCCTCCAACCCCAGGGCAATATCATCAGTAGAGGGCTTTTTTGGGAAGGAGTGTTAAAGGCATACGATAACGTTGGCAAAACGAAGCAACGTCTCATTTCGTTAAGACCGATCGGACATGAGCAAGTTCATCCCTAACCATGACGATAATTTTAACAAAGAAAAGGGAGCACTAACATGAAGAACGAAGGAAAAGAGAAGAAGAAAACCGGACCGAAGAGCGTTTAGAATAAACCCTAAAGAAGAGAAAAAGGGGATTTAAATGAATAAAGGGAAATAGGCACGGAGAAGTCGTTTCAAATTCTCACGCACAAATACATCTGGGTAACAGGCAACACAACACGTGGACGGACAGGGAGAACCCTGATACCGTTGATGGGTCCCGCAATTAAACCAAAATAATACTTCCAACCACCAGAGATTAATAATCAATAAAAGGCCAACCAACCAAGATCTCCATGGCCGACAACACATAGAGGAAAGGGGAATTGAAAGTCGCTATAAATAAGAAGGACCAATGACTTCGGGGGACTTGTAGAAGATACTCCCAGAAAAGGACAAAATAAGGGATATCCCAAACCGAGACAAAACAAGGAACAAGGAGATACAAGAGATATGCCTCTTACCTAATTTAATGAAGAAAGGACAAGCTCATTTAATGGATAAATGGGGAAGTCGGTAAAGGTACATTATCGAGAAGGGTTCCCGTCGAAGGCAGGGTCAGACTCCCTTACCCACTGGACAGGAGCCGCTGCCATGAACATCCCCATCCCATCGGAGACTTCAGCATTTAATGCATAAGCTTCTTCACCACTTATATAAAAGAAGATGAAAGGAAAAAAGCAAGGTAGAATCACACGAACTCTCTCTCTCAACTTACTCATACTGAAACCAGTTTAGGGTTATCTCCCTGGAGAGACCCGAGCTCCTTCAAGGAACTCAAACTTACTCTCACGCCCAAACTTGGTCGTAGATATCCCACTCCGGGGTCCCTACGTCGAGGCTAATGGTGCTTTGTTTTGCAGGTACTCTTCGGGAGATACTAGAAGACAGCAACTTAGATCCAAATACCCCTCGGTGCGGATACTGGCTGCTACAAAGAGTTTAATAGCCAACTTCCGATTCATTATTGTTCTTTTGGCTCAATAACCAACTCGTTTGTATTGCTAGTCTTGTATTGCTAGTCTAACAGATGGTTAACCGAATCGAAACTGAACCGAGTATAATTAATTAACCGATTAACCGAAACTGATCGGTTTTGAAAACCCCTGAACCGAAATGTTCGGTTTTGGTTACGGTTATGGCCTAAAACCAAACCAAACCGCTCCGTGGATACCCCTAGTTAAAACTATTTGTTCGGCTCGCTAATATTCTACACTAATATTGGGTTTATACTTGTATTTGACTATTTCTATAACAAATGCTTTGATAGAAAAAAAAAGTTTTTAATTGTAATTTAGACATAATAATCAATGAAGACTGATAAAATTTCATATAAAAAATTTATTTCTTAGATTTGATTTCCGTTTGATTAATTGTTAAATGTATAAATCTTATTACTCTAATAAATAAAAATCTCTTCAGGACACATGTCACTCTCTGATTACTTCTTACATTTATTTTTCCGCCTATCTCTCCTATTAAATATTAGATTTTCTATTTCCCTCTCCTATTAAATAATAATATTTATATTAATAAATCTAATTACGAATAGTTATTATTTAATTAAAAATAGTTATTATATCATCAATCAAATGAACATAATATGAACTAACATTTATCAATTAAATAAAAAAATTAATACTCAGTTGAAAAAAATGTTTTAAAAATTAACTTAACAGACCTTATAACTGTCACGACAAATTACATTTTTTAAAAACATATTTTTACAAATGTGTTTGTTAACAAATTACATTATATTTTATTCAACCGATGTAATATACCGGTTTATTCAACCTTTGTATTACACGGGTTTTTAAAAATATAAATTTTAATTAAATATAACTAATTTTAATTTAATATCCTATACGCCACGTATAGGTCAATACGTGGCGTATAGAATACCAAAGGTTGGTGGCTATACGCCACGTATTGATCTATACGCGGCGTATAGCCACTTGATATACCAGGAAAACGCAGCGTACAGACCCAAACGACCCAAAACAAACAAAAACAAACCCATATGCGACCGGCAAAAAAACTTCGAAAAGGTACGTCTCTACACCCACGATCATTAATGTTAGGTTTATATTGAATATTAGCGGGTAAAACTGGGTAGATTAGCGATTTTTGGATTGAAACTTAAGAACTATACGCCACGTATAGGGCCATACGTGGCGTATAGTTCATCTGAGGAAGACGATGAAGCCATACGTCACGTATAGATCTATACGTTGCGTATGGCCCATGTTCTCGGCAACTTGGCTCACGTATGGCCTGATTGCCCGCGTATGACTAAGTTTGCCCGGTAACTGGCCTGCGTATGGCTTGGTTGCCCTGCGTATGGCTTGGTTTACCCGGTAACAGCCTATACGCCACGTATAAGGCTATACGTGGCGTATAGGTTTAAAAAAAAATTTATTTTATTATTTAAAATAAATTTTTTTAATTATTATTATTATTTATTATTTAAAATAAAAAACTATATATTATTATTATTATTTAAAATTAAAAACAATATATTATTATTATTTATTTTTTATTATTTAAAATTAAAAACAATTAATTATTATCAGATATGGCGGATCATGATGATGATATTCATATAGAGCCGCTAGACGATCTTGCGCACTACCCTTTTTTGGGTTTTCCGGCTGACTCGGAGGCGTATGCTCGGTGCCAGAAGCTCCGGGAGGTGCGGTTGGGTCCAGGGACTGCAGTTGATTGGGCGCTCCTCGAGGAGGTACAGGAGGCCGAGCGGGCTAGGGCCATCATCGGCCAGGACACGCCATGGTCGCGTCTTTTTGATCTATCGTTCACGGAGACCTACCGGCTGACTCGGAGGCGTATCCCCGACACGTACGTCGGTCTGTTAGGCTGGAGAGGGCTACCCAGGTATTGCTTGATGGCCTTGTTGCCGACTCACGGCGACAGGGTCGTCAACTCGATCGCATGGACTGATGATGTGGGCGGTTGGACAGATCGTTGATCTGTCACGAGCCGCCGGCATCGAGCAACGCCCACTACCACCGCGACGTCATTATCCGGACGACCCCGTTCAGGATGAGGGCGTGGCGGGTCAGGATGAGGGCGGAGGCGGTCAGGGTGACGGCGGACCCGCTTAGCTTTAGTTATTTTATTTGTATTTTGTTTCTTTCGTTGTTATCTATGTAAAACATTTTGATGTATATATATTTAACTTTTTGATGTAATGTATATAATGTTTAGTTAATTTGTTTGGTTGTAATGTTTAATATTTTATTTGGTTTGTAATGTTTAATACTTTGCTTGTTTATACTGTAAAAATATAACAAATGTTTAAAAAAAAATATATAAAACTTATAAATAGATAACAAACTTATATTAACAAAATTATATAAATTAAAATAAAATAAACAAAATAAAAAAAAAATAAAAAAATATAATTAAATAAAAAATACCTATACGTGGCGTATAGGTCAATACGCCACGTATAGGATTCATAAACGTGCAACTCTTCCAACTTTTGAAGTAAAAATATAACCAGTGCCTCATACGCTGCGTATAGGTCAATACGCCACGTAGTGGACCAGCCGCCAGACAGAGAATGACACGTGGCATTCTGTTGGCAGTGACGGAACTCTATACGCCCTCGTATTGCCCTATACGAGGGCGTATAGGGTGGCGGCGGGTCCAATTAGCAATACTCCGTGTGTGGTTAGAATCACCCAAAATATATTTTAAAACAAATAAATAAATAAATAAATTTGTTTGTTTGGGTTTTTTGTTTTATTGTTTTTTTAATCTGAATTAATTTAACGCCGAAATGTATGATAAAATGACAAATAAGTTTAACAAAATCCAAAACATACTATTGGACCCTCTTGGTGTTTCACATGTTCGGATGTTCCTGATCAATACAGTTATTTCTGTCATTTTTCTTAACAGGTCTGTCCTTGGATTTCTTAAAATGTTTTGGGCTTGAGACATTTAAAAAAAATGGGCCCCATAATATAAACTCATAATGACATAATAAAAAACTATAACAAACGAATAACGATTATTTTGTTACTTTTTAAGTGGGTTTTTTTTTTAATTTCTAAGTGGGTTAATAAGATAAATGGATAATACAAGTAGTGAGCATTTTTTTAATTTCTAAGTGAGTTAATATTATAAATGGATAATAAAAGTTGGACCTTTTATAAATATGTATATACTAGAAAATATGACTGCGTGTTGCGGCGGGTTTGTGAACCTCGTTACGCGCATTGCAGCGAGAACAATAACATCACTAACTACATAAAAGAAACGTATGAAGTTGCCACGACTCGGTCATGGAGTTCGAAAATAGCTAAATTGTGGCGCGGATAGGAGTTAACATTGAAACGATAAATTCGTTAAACCTGAGGTGGTAAAATTAACAATTTACAAAGCTAGGGGTGAGTTTTGTCATTTTACCAAAGTGGGGGAGAAGTGTCAAATTACCAATTTATAAAGTTAGGGGTTAGTTATGCCATTTTCGTAAAGTCAGGGGTGTCAGATTAATAATTACAAAGTTGTGGGTGACTTTTGTAATTTAACTAAATTTAGAGGGAACAATGATCTATTTTAAAAAGAAGAAAAATAAGAAGGAGGGCTGCAGGAATCGAACTTGCAACCTCCTTGCAAACTCCTTGCAAACATGTAATTTAAAACCAATCCATCTAACTCAAACTTTTGTAATATTCTAAACCATGAAATATGTAACCGGTGGAGACAATCTAGAGAGTCAAACTCAAGAAATTTAAAAAAAAAACTACAGACCCCTCAGGAGACCGGGCCCCGGAGGGTCGCCCTCCCCGCTCCCCTTAGAGCCACCCCTGTTTCTTATTACAAAATAATCATTCGGCTTATATACTTTTTATTGAAAATTATAAAATTAATATCATATATATTCACAACAAACTATTGTTAATTCTTAATATATAACCTATTGGTTTTAAAGATCTCAATGATCATAATGTTAACTTCTAGATCTAAATCTAAATACATCATTTACGGGGGATATTTGTTCCTACTAGTTTTTCTTAACTAACACCTTTTTGTTCTTAAATACCATATAATCTGTGATCACTTTTGTAAATGACAATAACAGGAGCATTTGTCTAGTAATACAAAGTGATGTCAAGAGTAGAAAGATGAGGTGTTAATATACATGAGCGCACACGAATGATTTTTTTAGTTTAAGGGGTAAAAAAGTTAAAAAATGATTTTTTTTTAAATTCACAACCATGTCAAAATGGTGGTGTTGTAGTAAATACGATTATCCATATTTTCATTTTCATAACAAGACAATCTTATTAGTTCACTCGTTGGAACGGTTTTTAAAAACCAAATGACGTCATGAATATTTTAGAATTTCTATAACTACATACATATGACTAATGTTCATAAATAACAAGTCTCAAGGTTATGAATCATGATAATACTGATATTGACAATATTAATACAAGTGACGATATCCTTGATATGGAGCTAGAACTGCTAACTAGCATGAGTACACTAACAACGAATATGATGCCTGAAGATGAAGATATCACCCTTATATTTTGGTGTAGCTTTGTCATTTTAATAAAATATGAAGTTTTAAATAAAAAATATGAAGTCTGAAGTATTAAATGTACTAGTTTAGATCCCGTGTCTACACACAGGGTAAAAATTAAAAAATATCAATATATAAAGTTTTCAAATATTTATGTACGTATTTTACATGTGTAAAAATATATTACATATATTAATGATATAAACAAATCCAAAATATGTAAAAATTAATATATAATTGAGTTTCAAAAATACGTTAATTACTATTTAATGTAATTTGACTTTTCATTTACTATTTGATTGAAATAAAAGTTAAATAATTAAATTTCAAAGTTTCTTATAATAAGAGATAATTTAAAATAAATGTATTTTATTAGTATAATTAGTATTTTATTTAAAAATACATTATAATTAAAAAAATAGCAGTGCATTAAATAAGAGAGAGAGGCGAAAAAAATGATGAGAATGAATATGGAGCCGACATGTGGCACTAAAAAGCCTTTATTTATTATATAATAATATAGATTAGTAAGTAAGATTTTGAATGAATAAAACAAAAATATTAAAATATGATTCGACCCTCGATTTGAATAATTCAAAATGGGATGGTTCAAATACACTCGATCATATCGATTTTGTTACTAATTCCTGGTCCTATTTAAAAACATTGATCCTTTATTTATAACTTACTTATATAAATAAATATTTATTTTTAAAAGTTAAAGCTAAATGCGTTAAACATTATATTTCACGAAAGTACTTTGTTTATTTACATCAATAGACTTTTCAACAAACTCTTTGTTTTGTTAACAAGTTATGGTGTATGAGTGTACAATCACTTTTAATAAAAACCCAATGTCAAACAAGTAGTTAAGGTTTCAAAAAACGGCAAACCAAACAAACCATGTCACTTGGATTAGGATTTAGGGGACCAACCAAACCGGCCAAAACGTTTCTGTTTAGTGTTTGAGTGGTTTGGACAGGTTTTCTAGATTTTTTTTTTCAAAAAAGTTAGGTTTTATTAGAATTTTAAAAATAAAAATGTTTTCATAAATATTATTATAAAGAACGAAACGTGCAAACAAGTTTAAACATAAAGGACGGTTTATGGTATTACCTTAGTTAGGACAAAATATGAAATTTGGTATAAACATAAATGATAAAGTGTAATTTGTTCTTTTATTAACGACAAAAAAGACAATTTTGCTCTCACGTGAGAGGCACGTGACCACATTTAACGTCTGAAATTAACGGACGTTCGTCCAAAGGATGAAAAGTGCAAAATTTTCTAAACATAAAGGATAAAATCTGTAATTTTCTTAGTTAAAGGACGTAAGCCGAAATCTAGTCAATAAATAAAGGACGTAAAATGTAATTTACTCTAATTACTAACCCTATACTAAAACAAATTAATGTCTATACTGTGCTGAGCTTCCTATTGGACCGTTGTACACGTGTACAATTCTTATTGCTTCAGTTTTTTCTTTTATCATTTCCTTCTTTTTAAAAAGCCATGAACTTTGTTTTTTTATAAACAAGTGAATGGAGCAATTCAACAAGAAAATGATATTGTCCCAACATAAAAAGGTTTCAGCCTCCCCTCCTCTCCCCTTCCACTTGGGTTCGACTCTTGGTAGAAGATATTTTTTTTCTTTTATTTCCAGTTTTTTTACTTTTGTATTTTTCTAGTTTTTTTTGTTTTATTTCGTAGGTTTTTTAATTTGTTTTTTGACGTGTTATCGTTTGTATTTTGGTTCGAACCCGTCACAAAACACGAGTACCAAATACTTGTTAGATGCTAAAGGTGCATCTTAATACATTATTTTCTACACTTGTTGCATAAAATTGCTTCATGGGTTTGAAAAAAAAATAAATACAAAAATAACGTATCAAAAATTCATGTCAACATCAAAATCATTCGTTATTTGATTTTTTGTACCCTAAAATAGTTATTTTCTGTTTTATCTTAAATTACCCACCACATTCATTAAGTTTAATAATGTTTGACCCTACAAATTTACACCAACCATAGTTAATAGTTAATACCCATCACATTCAAAAGGAAACGAAATTTATGTTATGTTCATTCATTAGTTGGCAGGGAGGTCGACGAGATGGTGTGGTTATGCAGCAGTATTGGTGGGATTGATCTGAATAACGAAAACGATAAATGGAAATGGATAGGGGCGGCGGCAAATGACTTCAGTGTGGCGGCGGTTAAGGATCTTCTCGACAAAAACAGGATGGCTTCTAGTTATTATGTCCCGGAATGGTGCAAGTGGATCCCGATGAAATGCAATATTTTCATTTGGCGGGCAGAAATGAATAGAATCGCGACTGTGGAAGTGCTAAAGAAAAGGAACGTTAGTGTGGTAGATCAGAGTTGCTGTTTTTGCGGCGAAATTGTCGAGTCAAAGGAACATCTTTTCTGTGCTTGTCCGATTACGTCTCTGCTGTGGACTCACATATGTGCCTGGTGTAATATTCCGAATTTTTTCGTTTTCTCTTTTAGAGATCTGCTGGAAATTCATGATCACGTCGGGTTAACTGGAATTAAAAAAGAGGTGGTTAAAGGTATTATTCGGATAGGATGCTGGAGTATTTGGAGAGCTAGAAACGCAGCGAAGTTCAATAACTTAGCGGTCAAGGTGGAGAAAATTATTAGTGAAGTTAAATCGATTGGTTTTCTTTGGTATAATGTTAGATCGAAATATAGGAATGCCTCATGGGAAGTTTGGTGTAAATTTGTAATTATGTAGTTTTGTGTGTTTTTTGCCGCCTCGTTGTGAGGTTGGTCGGTTTGTTTTAATGATATTTTCCTTTCAAAAAAAATAAAATGATTTAGTTCTTGTTTTGGCTATTTTTTTATCATTCATTTCTAATTCCCAGGACTTGTTTTTAGAATGTAATTATTAAAATACTAAATAGTTAAAATCAAATCTATACTATATAATCTAGATTACTTACAATTAGCATAATGCTAATCACTGATGCACAAAGTACAAGAAATCAATGCAAGTTTTTATTTTTGTCTCTTTCTTCATTTTTTTCTCTCATTTAAATATATGATGCTTTGTCTTTTTTCTAATTCCCAGCCACTTTATCTTTCTCTCTAAATATTAATAAAAATAATACTAAATGATTTTTTATTTACCTTTTTTTCTTGCTATTCGACTTTTTTTTATCTTATAAAATTAGTAAATATGTGTGATGTTAGTTTTAAAACAACCATATTAAATTTCTTTCTAGCATACAAGAATTTGACATAGTCATATTTATAAGCTTTTTTTTATTCGGTTATAGCTTTTAAAGTTAGATAATTTATAAAATTTTGAATATATCATTGCGACGTGTATATTTATATCTACATTTCGATGTAAGTTTCGTTCAAAACGGAGTTACGCATGAGCGCATGATCGTGTAAGTTTCATTTTTTTATACAATTTTTTTAATGTTAATAACTATTTTGGTAAATAATTAGTTTTGGCATTTTAAAAAAGTATTGAGTGATAGCCAAATATATTTTCAAGGTAACGCAATACATAAAACATAAAAAAATTTCACTTCGACGGAAAAGTCGCTACCCCTTCCTCCTTAATAGATCCGCCACTGATTATTATTACCATCACAAGTACAATTATATATATATATATATATATATATATATATATATATATATATATATATATATATATATATATAGGATAGAGATTAGTTGTTAACTCGTAAACCAAAAAACCAAATTCTGACCACACATTAATTTTTATCTTATTTTAATTCATTCCTCAAACGTCAAACATTCTATTAACTATAATAAATATGTGGTCAAGATTTGGTTTTTTAGTTTACACATTTAAACATGGTTTACATTTGATCATATATATATATATATATATATATATATAATAAAAAGAAACCTCCGGGAATAGTAAAGGTTTTGGTTCTTTTCATTTTGGCCACCAAAGTTTTGTAGCTTTTTTCTTTACCTTTTCAACATTTTTGTTTTCAACCCTTATACTATATAATATACACTTTTAGTCCGTTTCATTTTCTATTAACAATTTCATTTTCAACCCTTATACTATATAACATACACTTTTAGCCCGTTTCATTTTCTACTAACATATTCAGTTTCAACCCTTATACTATATAACATACGCTTTTAGTCCGTTTCATTTTCTATTAATTTCGTTTTCCTTTAATAACTTTCGTTCGTTAACTTTTTTCAAAATACGAAGAGCGCGACTGTTTTTGTTATTAACTAATAATTCTCCATGGGGAATAGGAGACTTTACCTCCTTTTTATTTTGACACAAAAGTTTGTGTATTTATAGTTTTGACACAAACTTCTTTTTACTCAAAGTTTTTTCTTTTACAGATTTGTCACAAAAATTCAATAGAGTAAAGGTTTTTTTTATAAATTTACAACAAAAGTTCACTGGGTATTAGTAATAGTTTCATTTTTCTGTAATAACTTTATTTTTTAAATGGGATGCACGGGTTTGTTTAATTTTTTTGACGATTCGAGTCAATTTTTTTTGTCTTACGTTATCACGAGTATGTGTTAAAATGTAAGTTTTATACCCGTGGACGAGCCGAATCGATAAGCACCAAACTCCCGCCGCGTATCACGGGGAAAAAACTAGTTCATTTCTAATTCCCAGGACGTGTTTTTAGAATGTAATTATTAAAATACTAAATAGTTAAAATCAAATCTATACTATATAATAAAGGAAAACCATAAGGGGACATGTGTCACTCTCTGGTTACCCCCCACCTTTATTTCCCCTTCTCTCTTATATTAAGTATTAAATTTTCTGTTTCTCTCTCATATTAAATAATAATATTTATATTAATAAATTTAATTACGGATACTTATTATTTAATTATAAATAGTTATTATATCATCAATCAAATTACAAATTACATTTTTTAAAAACATATTTTGACGAGTGTGCTTGTTAACAAATTACATTTTATTTTATTCAACCGATGTAATATACTGGTTTATTCAACCCGTGTAAACACATGTTTTTAAAAATATAAATTTTTTATTACTAAATATATAACATTTTATTTATTCAACCCGTGTAATACATTTTAACCTAATAATAAAATATAAAAAAACGTTAAAACATTGCCCTTGACTACTTGAGTGCCCTTTACACTCTAATTGAAAAATATTTAAACTAGGAATTGTATCCCATGTTTCGCGGTGAGAACCGGACTTTAACGGTTGAGGCGGCGATATTAACGTGGCTAAACACAAAAAAAACGTGGTTAAATAAATTTTGCTCTGCGCTCCACAACGGGAGACTGACTTCAAACGATTAAAGCGGTGATATTAACGTGGCTAAACACAAAAAAATGTATGAAATTAATTATATTAGTAATAAAATTAAAACATAACGACAATGAATAGTGATTATTCCACTTAGAATATAACACGTAATTTTTTTTATATTTTAATTTTCAACCATTATACTATATATAATATACGATTTTAGCCCGTTTCATTTTCTATTAATTTCGTTTTCTTTCATAACTTTCGTTCGTTAACTTTTTCCAAAATACAGAGGGTGCATCCGTTTTTAGGTTTGTTTTTGTCAACGTTTCGATATAATTTTTTTAAAAAACGAAGTTGGATTCAAATTTGATTTTTTTTATCGTTTCCTATAGCGAGTGCCGTTATGGTTATGGTACCGTGATGAGCCAAAGCTATGCTAAACGAGCAACATCATTGTTGGTGTTCATATTATCGGATCTCCGTATCGGTATTCGCTTTTATAATTTTTTTTCTCCTTTTTATTATTTTGTTTTATGTTTCTTTTTTATTAGGATTATTTCTACCGTTGCGCGTACGTTTTCATTTACATTGGGCCGGACACCCGTCGCAAAACGCGGGTGTAACCATCTAGTTATTATAAATAACAATTTTTTTTAAAATTTTTTGATATTAAAGAATAATTATAGTATTATAAATATATAAATATTTAAAATGTGCAAAAATAAGCTGTTGTACACAAATCACCCACCATAATATGTATTCACTAGTTTTGCGAGACTTTTTACCAAGTCAACTGAGGTGTGATTGATCCACCGGCCACCGCGGATTTCTATCGCCCCCACAACTAACTCTCTATAAATCGGGACATAAACCCGCCACCACTCACCACCATCATGGCCTCAACAATAATCTTCCTAATCTACCTCCTCGCCGCCACCACCGCCACCGCAACCACCACCACCAAACAACCCACCAGCAAATGGACCCTTCTCCAATCAAACATAGGCATCACGGCCATGCACATGCAACTACTCCCAAACGACCGTGTACTCATATACGACCGTACCGACTTCGGTGCCTCCAACCTCTCCCTTGCTAACGGCAAATGCCGTGAAGACCGATACGACTACGTTTTGAAGAAAGATTGCACTGCTCACTCCGTTGAATATGATGTGGTTTCTAATTCTTTTCGTCCTCTCATGGTTCTCACGGACGTTTGGTGTTCTTCGGGTTCTTTAACGCCCGATGGCACCATTGTTCAGACGGGCGGGTTCAATGACGGTGATCATGTTGTTAGGGTTTTTAAGTCGTGTGATACGTGTGATTGGAAAGAGCTAAAATCTGGGTTGATTAATCGGAGATGGTATGCTACTAATCATCTACTGCCAGGCGGCCGTCAGATTATTGTTGGCGGCCGCAGGCAGTATAACTATGAGTTTTACCCGAAAATATCGTCGACGGAGAAGGCATATAGTTTGCCTTTTTTGGTTCAGACGAATGATCCGAATCTTGAAAATAATTTATACCCATTTGTGTTTCTTAATCCGGATGGAAATTTATTTATATTTGCGAATAATCGAGCAATTTTGTTCGATTATTCGAGAAACCGAGTGCTGAAAAAATACCCGCAAATACCGGGTGGTGACCCGAGGAATTACCCGAGCACCGGGTCCGCGGTACTACTTCCATTGCGGATTGTACAAGGGAATGTGACAGTGATTGAGGTTTTGGTTTGTGGTGGTGCACCCAAAGGAGCATTTATGAACTCCCAAAATGGGACATTTGATGGAGCATTGAAAACTTGTGGTCGGATCAAAATATCCGACCCGAATCCGAAATGGGTTATGGAGTCGATGCCATTAGCTCGTGTGATGGGTGACATGTTGTTGTTACCGAATGGTGACGTTTTGATCATCAATGGTGGATCGGCTGGTACCGCGGGGTGGGAGTACGGGAGGAACCCGGTTTTCCACCCCGTGGTGTACAAGCCTGATAACCCGTTAGGTCACCGGTTCGAGATTCAAACACCGAGCACCATACCTCGAATGTATCATTCTACCGCGATTTTGGTTCGTGACGGCCGGGTTCTTGTTGGTGGAAGTAACCCTCACATATATTATAATTTCACAAATGTACTTTATCCCACGGAACTAAGATTTGAGGCGTTTTCACCTTCATATTTGGATCCCCGCTTATCCGGCGCAAGACCCAAGATATTACCTGGTTCCCATACCCAGTTTAGTTACGGGGACCAGGTAATCATCCGGTTCATGGTTTTGGGCCACGTGGACCCAAAAACAGTATCGGTGACAATGGTGGCACCTTCTTTTAACACGCACTCGTTTTCCATGAATCAAAGGTTGTTGATCCTTGAAGGCTTGAACACCACCGTGCCTGTCGGGAAGGCAAAGTACGAAGTGGCGGTGAGGTTGCCGCCGTCATGCTATGTTGCACCGGAGAACTATTACCTTTTGTTTGTGGTTCATGGGCAAATACCAAGTGAGGGCATTTGGGTTCAAATTGGTTGACCGGAAGAGAAGTCAAAGATAGTGAAGGGTTACACGTGAACCTCTAATTTGGAAATGTAGTGACACCCGTGATACATCTAGTGCACATGGATAAAGTAGCATAAGGAATTTATCGACCAATTGATCATGAACAGGGGATGCATGAGTTTAGAGGCAGGCAATAAGGTCAAATCAGACAAAAAAAATGTTTAGAAAACAATGAAATTAGATGTTTAGAAATAACTAGATTTTTTATTTTATTATTTTTTTAAAAGTTTTGTGGTAGAATGAGAATTTCTAGAGATGTTAAGTGAGAAATTTTTTATCTCCTGTTAAGTAGTTGATGATGATTTAAATGTTGATGTTGTAAGAAAAATTGTCAATTTAAAAATATAATATAATACTGTTTATAAAAAAGAAGGTATAACAATAGAAAAGTAACATCTTAAATCAAAATTTAGAATTTGAGACCACGTGTTAGACGTATTAGACCACAACCGAACCAAACACACAAACTGGTCCATGCACTTAAACCCGGTTCTTGATTGTAACTTTTTATCGTCTTTATAATTTTGAGAACTCAATTTCTTGTTTTTGTGAAATGGAACCGCGTATGGATAGAGTTCTCCTCTCTATTCGATCTCCAAGTGAACGGTAGCCTCTCTCTATTTGTTTGAAGCTTTCACTATTTGTCAAATAATGGAATGAACTAACATGTTCATTTATATTAGACTAGTGTCGATAGGCTGGCATAACATGTCAGACACGACACGATGACCTATTGTGTTCAACACGAACACGGGATGATAACTAATCATATCATTTTTTTCAAACACAAACTGTTTAGAAACATGTCATATGTTAAGGGACTTGCTTAGAAACCTTTTTATAGAGAAAACAAACATCACATATGTAATAAAAGAAAAAAAACGCCAAAACTTCATAAAAATTTAAAAAGTCGAGTTATAACATCTATTAACATAATAAATCATAATTTTTTTTTAAAGTCTGGACCCGGGCAACGCAAGATCTAGGTGTTTGGGGTTGGGCTGGGCCTAGATGCAAATAGGATGTTAGGTGTTAACATGTCACTAACGGGTCTTAATAGGTTAACATGTCTTTAACCTGTTTAGACACGAATTTAACCGTGTATTAACGTGTCGACCTGTTTAAGACACGAAACCTGTTAAGGTCAAACACGGAACATGTTAATTACGTGTCGTGTTAACAAGTCTGTGTCAAAAATTGCTAGCCCTAAGTGCCGAGGCCGAATACCGAGGTGTGACCAATGTTGTTGCTGAAAACTTGTTGGTTACACAACCTTCTTCTTGAATTTAGTCGACCCCCACTCACACCTCTTGTTTACTGCGATAATATGAGTGCCATTTACATGTCCGGTAACCCTATTCAGAACCAACGCACCAAACACATTGAGATAGACATCCACTTTGTTCGAGAGAAAGTCCAATGGGGCCAAACTCAGATTTTACATGTTCCTTCTCGTGACCAACCGACGGATATTTTCACAAAAGAACTACCGAGAGTTTTATTTAATGACTTCAGATTCAGTCTAAGCATTCAACATCCCCCTCCTTAGAATGAGGAGGTATATTAGACTAGGAATATTTTGTATATATTTATATAGTTAAGGGTAGTCAACGATAAATATTGTATCTATAAATATTACATTAATAATATGGAAGGACATGCTTTTGAGCCATATAGAATCCTATTATTTCTTTTATTTTAAAATCAAATCTCTCATAAAGTATTCTTAAAATGGTTTTAGTAATAATTACATGATTTTATTTATGTAACCAAGTTGCTTAATGACAGTTAAAGAAACCAATATTTCCTTTGATCCCGGGACATTGGCTCTCGCCAACAGTGAACTATTACGATAGGGCTCACCCATTTCTGAAATCCACTATTCCACTTTAATTCATTTAGAAGGCACGAAAGTTCACATTTTCTCTTTCGTTAAAGCTGCGCTGCAGTGTAGAAGGATCATATTCCAAAGATAGTAAGTATTTCTTGTCAACCAAGAGACGGGCAACTGCTCCATCTAGCTTGAACAACTGATGCGACTGTTGCTACAACAAATATGCTAAATATACCCGGTGCTGCAACAAATAAGACAGGAGTGGGTTTGAACGTTCCTAGAATGCCAACTTTCGAACCTTCTACACCTGGCTGCTAAGATGAAGGAACTCATTAGAAGGGGTCCGAGACCGGGGTCTCGGAACCACCCTCCGACGCTCAACATTAGAGTTTATCCACAGTGAATACATATATATAACATGTAAGTATAGAGATATATAAGATTATGTAAACGCATAAGCGCATAAGGAGTAGAGGGTATAAATGGTGGTGGTTGAGATCCGACGGGCTAGCTACAAGCAGCTGCAGTGGTACCTCAGCAGCATGAAGCTGCTTTCTTGGCAGTCGGGTGCTGCAGGAGGTCAAGAGCTCCTTACAACATATTAGAGATTGAGGGAGAGAGTTAGATGCTCTGGTCTAGGCTAGGCAAATGATGTAACATCCATGATTTTCAGGTCATCAAATTCCTGTATTCAACTTATTATATAAACACTTGAAGTCCCATACTTGTTCGACTCAATATGTCACAACTAAGTACTATATCTTTTCTCTGTATCAACTCAAATTTTTAACTTGGCTTTACAAACTTATTTCTCTACGATATAACACATGTATACATATTATTAGATATATACAATTCGTTATAATAAATATGTATCAAAATAAAACATGTGAGTTTTAATTATGTAATTAGATTTTCTTAAATATATACATACATAAATATAAACATTTGTATATTAATTTTTTTTTACTAAACAACCCATTTACACGATTTGTAAGTTCTATAATAATGGAGTTTTTCCATATAAATTTTTTAGAATAAAATAAAAGGTGTTTAAGTCTTTTTTTTATATAAATTTATAAAAACTATTTTTAAAAATACTAAACCTCCATTTATAATGAGTCTTGAACCTACTCGTTGAAACTTGAATCCCCACTAATGAAATTGAACCTTTGCATCTCAATTTTGACCCCCTTTCATTATAGCTTGACCTAGGTTGACTTCCAAAATTCAAACAACCCGGATCCTTGCAAATTCATTGTGAAATTCGATCAAACCCAGAATCAAAGGACTTACCTTAGATACTAGAATGATTATCGACTGGTTCTAAACCCTTTGGACGTGTTAATTTATTTCCTACATGGCTAATTTCAAAATTCAAACCGATTTGTATAACTTTGACTCCCCAAAGTCAAATCGAGCAAATCCCAGTCTCAAATCAAGGGATTAAACGCATTTAACACCCGCAAATCATGCACTGATTGATCACGTATGTACCCAACCCCAAAACACGACCCAATTCATTTCTCAACCGTCGAATTAACGTGTAAATAGTGCTGAAAACTGTCCTCCTCTAGTCCGAGTCGATTTGTATAATTAAGACCAAATTGAACATCGCGAACCATACCCACACCTTCACAAGCACCATTACAAACTTCCTAATCCCTCTCATAACCAGCATTACGCCTTTGAAGCCCTGTCAAGATCGAAGAACACCTAACCCGAAACTTTAGTTGTTCGTCCTCTATACACAACCATTTCAGGTAACTCAAGTGTCACACCCCAACCGACGACGGAAACGTCGGGGCGAGACACGTAGACTGTTCGTAAGCTCATGGTTTACTAAAGTTGTAATATTTAAAACATCAAATTTCATTTCATAGATCAAGATTTCAACAATACAGAAATGGAAATTACATCAATAAATTATTTGATTTAAATACTAGGTCCTCAATCCTAAGTGAAGAAACTTGAATCTATCTCAAACATCCGTACCTGAAACATGATAAAATGAGAGGGTCAACTATAAATAGTTGGTGATCATACATAGGTTTTGACACCACAATAAAAGTTCAAATGTTTTGTGTACAATTCATATGATACATGGTTTATAAAGCATTTATGGAGAATCTATGTTAGGCAAGTTGTATAAATGAAACCTTGTAACTGAAGGGCATAACAACACATGTTATCCTAATGTAAGGCATAAAAACACATGTTATCCTGATGTAAATGTAGGGCATAACAACATATGTTATCCTGATGTAAATGTAGGGCATAACAACACATGTTATCCTGATGTAATGTGTTAATGATTGCACGAGTATGTCATGTATATGTAGCCTTAACAAATAGAATTCAAGCACAAAGCACATATAAACAAATATGATCATATTGTAGAATTGTACGTGTGTAATTGCAAATAGTGTGTTATTGAATAATCATGTTTCACCCAAAAAATGTACAAAAAGAAAAAAAAAATGGCTATGTAAACTCACCTTGAAATGAGTAGCTTGAAAATCACACAAAAAGTTGTTGCACAATTGACTAGCTAACCACGAGGTCAACCTATGTTTGATGGTATACGTGTATCAATGTTTGTAGAATATAAAATTTGGGGTTTCTAATGAGCAAAGGGGTTATTATGGGTTTTCCTTATTTAAATAAGAAAAATAATTATTAAGTTTCAAATAATAATTTTGTAAGTCTTGTTAAATAATTGTATTGTAATTTGAATAAATAAGAGAATAAATAATTGGTTTTCTTTTGCTTGTAAATAAATAGATTTATAAATGAATGGATAAATAAATGAATAGATAAATGAATGAATATATAAATAAATGAATATAAAGAAACCCTTTATTTATTTATAATTTGAATTCCATAAAAAAGTAGTGCAAACTGATAACCTAGTTAATAATAATTTAATCATAATTAATCATTAATTAAAGGTATGAAATTTGTTTTAAATAAATAACTTATATAAGAGAAGTATATTAAATAGAAGAATTTGTAAAACTTTATAAGGCTATGGGTTTATACAATTTACAAATTAGAGACTTTAAATAAATGATTTGTTAAAATAATTGTAATAAAATAAATTAAAGTTTATTAGGTTTTTATTATAAAAGTAATGAATACAATTGTTTCTCTAAAAAAAACTTATCAATTTACATGTTAAAACTATTCTAAGTTTTGTATATTTATAAATTAAATTTTATAAAATGTTTTTAGACCTGAAAATAGTGTTTTAAAAATAAGTGCAGCAGGATCGAACCTGGGTGGGTTTTGGGGATCAATTGTTCTAATGCTGGGTTTCACCTTGTTTTAAACATAAGACAAAGGGGGCCGTGTATAGGGCAACAAAAGTGCAAAAAAGGGGAGTGGTTGTGGGTTTCGAACCCACGCCACCTAGTTCAGGCCCTGGAGCTTTATCCGGCTGGACTAAGTGGTTCGCTGGTCATAAACACAAACCTGAAATTGAAATACGTAAACTCAAATGAACCAGAATCCCAAATCGATTATATGCGTAGATCGTTCAAAGTCCATACCCAATTGAGATCGATTCCCTCTGTCAATTGAAATTGACAGAGAGCTATTGACCGTAACGAAACGACGAATCTAAAGCCATAAACCTTCCCTGAAATGATTGAGAATCGAGTGCGCTTGGATGAAAGTTAGGGTTTGATGTTCTTGGAGATTGACAGGGTTCAAGAGGTGCAAAGCATGCCAATTGAGGGTTGGGAGATTTTGAAAGAGGTTGTGCGACGGTGAAGGTATGAATTAATTTAATCAATTTCATCTTGAATGCATGATTCGATTACAGTTTTGAAGGTGACAACTATATAACGAATTACGCGTCAAATGGGAATGAATTGGGTCGCGAAAATGGTCTGAATACAGATGGAATTAGTGTACGCGTGATTTGCGTGATTGAACGCGTCTCCATTTTTAGTTTTGGCATTGATATGGGCTCGGTTTGACTCTGAGGAGTCAAACCTGTTTGAAGTTTGAAATTTGCCGCTGATTTGGTTGAGTGGGGACGATTTTGGGCCAAGATGAGGTCGGTAATAGATCTAAGTCTTAATGCAGGTCCAAAAAGTCTAGTTCGATCCAAATCCTTCACGAATTCGTAAGTGCTTGGCCTTTTTGACCTTTGAAAGTCAATTGTGGTCAAAATTTAGGGAAATGGGGTCAAAATTGGATGAAGGGGTTCAACTTCAAAAGTGGGGGTTCAAGTTGAGGGTTCATATGCTCAAAGGGGTCAAAACTAGTTTTAAAAATGTTGAGCATATATATATATATATATATTTGCTTAAAAGCTAACCCATCCATCATAGGTGTGTGGTTTAAATTTATAACCCCTAATTATATAATTGTATACATAGTTTTATAAATGATTATACACATATATATACATGTATGTCGGTATATATATAAATACATGTAATAGAAAATAATATGTTACAATGAGGGTAAGATAATATTAAATGTGAGAGGTGTGGAATTGAAACAATGTGTTATTATAAAATAATAATAATAATAATAAAAATAATACCAGAAAAGCGTGGATGTTACAGTCTCCCCATGTTAAGGAAATTTCGTCCCAAATTTAACTAGTGGGGGCTACTGAATTAAAAAATATGAGGGTTGGATTCCCAATGTGTTTTGTCTGTCGGTTTGAGGAGTACATTTGATAACAAGATTCAGGTCTGTCCTTCAAGGTCAAGCACATAGAATGACAGTGGATTTAGTTTTGAAATGAACTCGAGGAGAAAGTCTGTAGAATAATAATAATTTGGGTTCTAAAGGTGAAATGCATTACTTTAAATGGGTTTGCTGGGGATTTGATGAGCAGTGTTTGTTTAAGATGTAGTCTAATATGTTCAGGAATTATCAGTGGAATAGAGATTTCACAAACATTGGCCTGTCAAACAACATAAAACTTCACGTGACACGAATAACACTACTTCTGATACTTTGACAGGAACACTTATATATAGGAATAGGAAGTACCAGCGGCGTATCCACCATGCCCTTGTCATATAACATTAGTTTCGTTATTTTATATCATGATAGGTTTAATGTCATAACACACGACATAATTTGCTATGTTTTTCATGCGCTGATCTTTATAAGTACGTGTGCACCCGTAATTATCCAAATCATCGCGTGGTCCGTATAGTTCATCCCATTGTGTGTGTGGGTCAAGGGGGTAACACAAAATCGTTTAATTCGTAACTATTGTTTTCACGTATGTGTTGCTAACAAATAACTATGTCAATAGATAGTAGAGTCAATCAGATACTAAAGAGTAATAATGTGGATAAGGTGAATAATCATGCCTTGTGTATGATGTACTTAATCAATTGCAACAATGTAAAGAATCTAATTCCATGTATAATGTAAGCACTCAAGTTTCCATGCGTGATCTAGTGTTATATACATTGTAAGCAAATAGGTTTCAGGTATAATGTGAGTAATGTAGCATCATGTATATTGTATAGTGTGAACAATTTAGTATCATGTATTTTGTAAACAAATAAGATTCATGTATTATGTGATCAATCCAGTATAATGTATATTGCAAGCAAACAAGTTTCATGTATCCTGTGATTAACCTAGTATCATGCATATTGTAACCAACTAAGTTTTATGTATCATGTGAGTGTTCATTTGTAAGTTATTGGATCTCATGAGTAATGTAAACTTATTGAATTTTGCAGACGATATTACTCGGTGCTTACGTACAATGTGGGTAGTCGAGTTTTATATTTTCAAATTCGTCAGTGCTTATACGAATGGTTAATGGCGAAATGATTCGTCTTCTTGAAGTTGGCTAGCAAGCTCAAAATTTTTGGTGACAAACATAGTAGGTGTAAATAGTTCAAACACTGACATGATAACATAAAGGATTACAATGCATAATTTATTCTTGACTAGATCTCTATTCGACTCCATCTTGCACTAGCTTCAACTAGTTTCATTCACCGCTTCGGTGTTGACTTGAGTTTCGTTAGTGTTTATGTTGAAGGTACGCCCACGAGCACCACCTTGGTTTGCATTAGCTATCCTTGGGCATTGGTTTCTGAAGTGGTTTGGATTACCACATTCATGACAAGCACGCCCATTAGTAATGGCCAAAAAAACTTGATTGGCAACTTGCTTATTGGCTCGGTTTCCCTGATGAGTTTGACTAACAGGTGGTCTAGATTGGCAAGTGTTTGCTACATGACCATACCTTCCACAATTGGCACATAGACGGCATGGCATGTTTGGGAAGTGATGATAATTGCACGTGTTGCACAAAGGGTTGTTGTCCGCATATGGTTTCTTATTCTGGTTTTGGGTAAGGGAGCAACTTGGTTGATTAGTACAGCAGGGGTAACGACAACAAAGTTACTCTTCTTATTGTAGTGAGGAGGTTTGGGTTTGTCTTCCTTAGAGGGTTCAGAAGAGGCTGCTGGGTCAGTGACTTTCTTTGTACCCTTCCTTGTTAGTGTACCCGCCTTCACATGGTTATCAACTAATGTGGCAGCTAGGCGGATAACGTCTTCAAGAGTAGCTGGATTTCTTCCTAGGACAGTATCTTGAATTTTCATGGGCAGACCACCGATGTATTTTTCAATACCCCGAGTCAGTGGTGTGACCATGTGGCGTACCAGAAGACTTAACTCACGGAAACGAGTTGTGTAGGCTAAACTTTCAGCACTGTCTTGGGTAAGATCCCAAAACGCAACCTCTAGCTTCTTCATTTCATTGCGAGGACAGACCTCCTCGGTCATGAGTCTCTTAACTTCATCCCATGGGAAGGCCATGGTCACATCCACACCCCGGTTCCTTTTCTCACCATTCCACCAAGTGAGCGCCCGTTTTTGAAAGACGCTGGTGGCATAGTGAACCCGGAGATTGTCAGGGCAATCGCTGTTGAGAAAAGTGTTTTCAATGCTTTCGAACCATTGAAAGAGGCCCGTAGCTCCTTCGGTGCCATAGAACTTGACGGGGTGCACGAGTTAAAGTGTTTGAAAGTGCATGGGGGTGGGTTGGCACCACCACCATTATTAGCACTGCTGTTAGTGCCACCATTGTTGTTATTGGCCAGAGCGAGTTGGTTCACAAGTTGAGTGAGAAGAGTAGCAAGGTCATTGTTATTGGTCTCATTGGCGCGACGGGGAGGCATGTTATAGATTTAAACAAAACAGAAGGAAAGATATAAGAGGTTATGAGGATTTCTTGGATATAAAACAAAGGATAATTTGAAACATAAGTATTGATAGTTTGGATTGCACTCAAATGGTGATAATACCACTTGAATGCTATGACATATTAAGGTTAATAAATTTATATAACTTTCAAGGAGACATGCTTTAGCCTGTAAGTAAACACTCATCCCGGAAATTTCCATGAAAGCATACGGATCCCTCGGTTGATTGGGATTTATATGAAATGATTTTCTAGACAGAAAACCCAGAATACAGGTGTCACCCTTCAATATTGCACGTGTCCTCTACTAGTTAACAAAGTTTAAAACCCTAACGAGGTGTAAAAAGAAATTTAATAGACTTATGTATATGAGTATGGCGTTACACATGCTATGATGATAATGACATAGAAGAAGGATTGAGACTTATGATAAGGTTAAGGGTATTATTGCTTTTAATTTATTATTTAGGTGAAACCTAACAAGTCATGAAGCCTAACAAATAGATATTAACACATAATATATTCGACATGTAGCACATAGCATGCAGCATATCATATAATCATAGAGACATGGCATAAATGGGCGTCCTAAGGTTATAGTCAAGGTCAGAGATGTCTAATAACCTAATTCCCTATAACCAACGCTCTGATACCAATTTGTCACACCCCAACCGACGATGGAAACTGTGACAATCCGGACTTTCCAGGTTAACTCCGTTAGTCAAATTCAGTTAAATACTAACCCAGTTAACTCGATCTTAAACCCAAGGGACCAATTCTGTCAATATTTAATCTTAAACTTCAAGGACTAGTTGTGTAATTACTCAAAACTCATTTCATTGACTTTGAAAAGTCAAAATTTAACAAATTGAGTTTCTGTTGACTTTTGAAAGTCAAATTCACAATTTGTGATTCAAATTCAAGATCCTTAATTGATTGCTAGTCGAATTTGTAACTGAAATCACACGTTATCGACATTAACGACGTTAACTACAGTTTTATTCACCATCATTGTGCCATATTAAGCTCAGTTATGATCATTAAGAATGTAACCGTCGACTTCATTCTCATTGCTCAGCAATTCACAACAATTCGATCAAATACACTGAAATTGAACGCCCTCACACCTTAATCGCATACCTTAGAAACTTTAGCACACGACAATTCGATCAGAGACGAATCCGAAGTCACCGGAGACAAACCATTCGAAGTCGGAGTCCATCCTAATCATACACCATCAATTCCGTTCATATTCTGGTAATTGAACATATTCATAGCTTCGTTTCAATGCCCAGATCAAAAGCCCTATCCTTATTGGGGCTTAAATTATTGAATTTAACATGAACAAATATCTAGGGTTCATACGATTTCGACTCAGTCGAACTCTATCAATTTGATAATGATTAACGGAATTAAGCACGTCCTCAGACTCGCCTCAATGTATAGATTGAAAGCCCTATCAAAACAGGGCTTATAACATCGAATTGACGATGAACCAATTCTAGGGTTCATCGTATTTCGAATTCAATCGAACCCGACCCCCAACTCAGTCTCAATCAAATCAAACCACATAATTAGATTCGTGATACTCTGTTTGTCAAAAGCCCCATGATTTCTACAAGTTTTATTATCAGATTTAATCAATTCGAATTTGTGGTTTCAAAACTAAGGTTTCGGCTTTTCAATCGAACAATTAACGATTCCAAACTCAATGTTTTTGCAATCAAACTTACCCACATACTTGCATAACACTAATGAATGAAATCCCTATGTTATCATGGCTAATCGTGATCAAATTCATCGAGATTGGGACTGGTCTTTCGTTTCGGGTGGGGGAGAACACAGGAGTCCTCCGTGTAAAAATCGTTTAGAAGCGGGTTCTGATGCGATAGCCTAGCAGGCGGAGTTGGTTAGGCTGTTTGACTTGTGCGTAGGAGATCCGGGTTCGAGTCCGGTCTCCTGCATTTTAGTTTTAGGGGATTTTTCACTAGGTTCTTTTTTATAAAATCATTCCTTATAATATTATAATACTATACTAAAATGTTTTGACACCCGAAAACACCCGTTTGCTCGGGATTTAAATTACAAATCATTTTAGATGTTATTTCATTATTAAACATAATATAATTATTTATGTTACTTACTAAGACTATTATTAAATTCATAAAAACACGCAAGCAGTGGTTTTATATTAATATTCGGGTTTGGATTTATAACTCGTATATATTATTATTCTCAAATTTTAAAATAATATAATTATTTATATTATTACTCGAAATTATTGTTTAACTCAACCGAACACCCGAAACAATATTTTTAACTCGTGTTTGGTGAAATTTGATACGCACCACGTTTACTTTATTATCACCCTATAACACTTTAGAATTCCGATGACTCGTTCGTCTATTCGGTATTCCTAAGTATGTATTAGGACGGTAAACCTTTCCGTGTCGTCGTCACGAAATCCCATGTGTACCTAACAGTTGTAAATCGTATTCTAGGGCATTTGTAGATTGTCCGCTAGCACTCTATTTGTGGTATTTGTTGCATTCTTGCGAGGTGCTATTTTACCAACGCTCTACTCGGACTCAGGTGAGTTTCACGGCGCATTTTTACTTGTTTTCCTATTGGGGGAGAAACATGCATATACACAAACATCATTTTACTTGTTTTCCCGTTTGGGAGAATCATGCATACAAACAAACAACATTTTACTTGTTTCCCATTGGGAAGAAACATGCATACGAACAGACATCCGTTTACTTGTCTTCCCGCTGGGGAGAGGCATACATTGTAACGGACATAGATCACATAGTATTTCACTACCACTTGTTTACCTAAGTACAAACATAACATGCAAAGTCCTTACACACTCGGACCGTTAATATATGGAGTATAGCGAGGAAATTTGAGTAGTACTAATGGGTTTGACAAAACCCACCCGGGTTAGTCGCGCTAACTTGATTGGAGGTCTAACGGGTGTAAATTGTCCTAAACACTTGCCATTGTTGATGTTAGCAATGGCGGAAGGCACCCAAACACAAACAATCAGCTTCGGTTGTGAACGCTTAAAGTAACTTGTACATTGTCTAGCTAGCAATAGGTGTGACTTACGTATGTGGATCCTACAAACACTCAAACAGTTTATTCACTTGTAAACCTGTGAACTCACCAACCTCGTGTTGAAACTTTTTCTTACATGTTTTTCAGGTCGCTAAGGCACAAGTTGCACACTTAGGACATGCATGGAGTCCTACTAGCTTTTCATCCTTATGCAAACATTTAAAACAATTTACTTATTTTATTATACTTGAGCGCATTTGTTTTGCGCATTTATTTTCCTATTTAAACGCTTCCGCATTAACTCTAAACTTTTATGATATTTCATTTATGTCCCATATAGTGTCGTTTGATGTAACTAATGACTGAGATCCTGGTTTGTCACGCACCAAATGGTAAAACTCCGTTAGTGAAATTTGGGGGTGTGACAGATTGGTATTAGAGCCATTGGTTATAGAGAACTAGGATTGCATACGAGACTATAACCGCACACATGCAGTAGTTACATGACACAAACACTCATACCTGATACACATAACACCCATATATACATTGTATTGCAGGCATGTTAACACCATCTATATCACCCTCAGTTGGCAAGGGACACATCATTTGCATTGCATCATCATTCCTAGTGGCGACACTCGGGAATCACCAGAACAACATCCACTCCCATCCGAGGGCAGCGAGACGGAGCCTTCAGAGGAGTCACTTGCACCACCATCACCTGTCGGGTTTGGTGGGCTTTCTCAGGTCCATGTTATGGACGACACTCATCTAGCACATATCTCTTTAGGATTTGGGATTGTCAGAGGCGAGTCCCTACTGTACCCACTAGCAACAATACGCCGAGTGAAGGCAGACCGTTGCACACATTATTGCAGAATCCATTGACACGTAGATGTCATCACTTTCCCGAGCCATGGGCTCGCGTCTTTGGTCGATATTCTGTTGAGAATAGATTGACCCCAAAGTTGAGAACGCATTGCTCATTGCATACTCAAACCCTATTCTGACTTAGTGGGAAGAACAACTACTTTGCTTCTTCCAGTAACACATATCCATGACCTAGTTTCACTTCTCGAAGTCGCATTTCATGTGCATGTTTGCTTCATGTGCATGTTACCATCTACAATCCGCTGGATTGGACTCTCGTATTGTGTTTCAACTCGAGTGAATACTTGGATCAAATGATTCCTGACTACTCATCTTGATATGAGTCCTAGTTGATCAACTTATGGTTGATGACTAAGCTTCACGACGACTTATCATATTTGACTAACACTCTATACTCAAAAATACTAACTAAAGGACATTATGGCACAAGACAAGGAGAATTAGGGTGAGCATGCAAAGTAAATTAACATTACGGGTGCACACGTAATAGTAATTTGATATGCATGTAAGTCCTGGTGACACCTAGTGTATGGATGAATGGTCCTAATCTGTGATTTACAAACTTAAGTTTTCACTATCCATAGAAATTTTTGTAACCTAATCAATGACTAGTTGGTATCGTTAAACCTGTTTAACAGTTGATAGACGCGACTATCAAGTTGCAGATGTTTACAAACACACTGAACTATTATCAATCGGATCCATCATTTTATCTCACTCATGTAAGAGTCTTAGTGAGATTAAGACTCTCATCCAAACGTAATCACATAAACCAACTCAACTATAACCCTGGTAGAACCTCATGACAAACCCATCGACTCCAACCATGTAGGCGGAATTGGAAGAATTCTTTCCTACTAACACGTTATTCCTTATACTCCAAGATTAAATTTCATTTGACCCTATTACCTTACCCGGTGACTAATCCTTAGTCTAAATTGATTTATACCCCAGCACACCTAGTTATTCCAATGATATTAGCGAATGGGGATCTATCTAGATAACCGTCAGTTGAACGCGAATAATTAAACAGACATCCTATCCCTTATGTTACTGGAATCTATATCTCATTAGATTTTCCTTGCTATATGAGAGCCTCTTTCCTTGACCTTTGCATTGACCAACGCTTACCTTATAAGCACGGGTCTTAGTAGGGGTCTCAGCATGTCTTCACAAATTTCGTGTTGGTATGGTCGTACCCCAAGTCTATTAGGAACTAAGTACACTATAGAAATAGTGGGCGGGTAAATAATCGAAGCACCTCACATTCTTAGAGATGTAAACTAGGATTGACTAGCCATAAGCTTGACACAGACCTCATGCCAGTCACACTTGGTAGCTTTGACATAATTGTCGGTATGGATTGGTTACCTAAGAACCGACTCGAAATCATTTGTCATGACAAAATCGTTCGCCTTCCTCATCCTAGTGGATAAATTCCTTCTGTCCAATGCGCAGGGAGTGGTGTAGTCGTGGGCATCATATCCTTTATGAAAGCGCATAAGTGCCTGCGAAAGGGCCATACTGCTATTCCGGAACTGTCGCTGAGCAACCATCCGAAGAAAAGAAGATAGATGACACCCCGATAGTTCGTGAATTTCCAGAAGTGTTTCCCGAAGACTTACCTGATCTTCCACCTCACCGTCAAGTTGAATTTTAAATTGACCTAGCACCCGAAGAAGCCCCTTTTACCCGGGCACCCTATAGACTTGCATCTAATGAGTTACAACAGTTATCTATACAACTACCAGATTTGTTAGATAAGGGAGTTATCAGACCTAGCTCATTGCCATGGGGAGATCCAATCTTATTCGCCAGGAAGAAAGATGGGACTTTCAGTATGTGCATCGACTACCGTAAGCTGAACAATGTAACTATCAAGAATCATTACCCTCTACCTCGTGTTGACGATCAATTGACCAACTTCAAGAGTCAAGTTTTTATTCAAAGATCGATATTCGGTCCGGATATCACCAGTTGAGTGTCCGAGGTGAGGGCATCTCCAAAACTAGGAATATCTGCGTTTAATCCTTAAATTGCTAAATAAAGAGCAATTGTATGCCAAATTTTCAAAATGAGAATTTTGGATTTGCGAGGTTCAATTCCTAGGACATATAGTCAACGAGAAGCATGTCGATCCAGCTAAAGTAGAAGCCATCAAGAATTGGGTGACTCCGACCGAGGTGCGTCAATTTTTGGGATTGGCTGGCTACTACCGCCAATTCATCGAAGGATTCTCGAAGATTGCTCAACCTCTGACTGCACTAACTCAAAAGGGTAAACCCTACCTGGAGCAATACTCAGGATCCGCATTCCAACTGTTAAAACAGAAACTCTGTAGTGCACCCATCCTATTTTTTTTCCAGAGGGAACGGATGACTTCGTAGTGTATTGCGATGCCTCTATTCAAGGCCTTGGTTGTGTGTTGATACAAAGCGAAAATGTTATCGCATACGCTTCTCGTCAACTGAAAATCCACTAGAAAAACTACACAACTCATGACTTAGAGTTGGGAGCTGTAGTTTTTGCGCTGAAAACCTGAAGACATTACTTGTACGGTACCAAGTGCACTATCGACACCGATCCCAAGAGTCTTCAACATATCTTCGAACAGAAAGAGTTGATCATGCGACAACGTCATTGGATCGAACACTTGAATGACTATGGTTGTACGATCAAGTAACATTCAGGCGAGGCTAACGTAGTAGCCGATGCCCTAAGCCGAAAAGGAACTAAGCCCAGACAAGTTCGAGCATCACAACTCACTATCCACTTCAGATTACTTGATCAGATCCGTAGTGCTCAACTCGAAGCCCTGAAAGAGGGAAAACCTACCGTTAACATCCACACGTGGAATCAGACGGTATTCGCTACTTCGTGGGGGCGAATATGAGTTCTAAAGTACGGGAACTTAAGAGAGCTTGTTGTAAGGCCCCTTTCCCGGGTGACCTCACTTGTTGGATTTACTCATAAACATAGTCATAAATACTGAACTTAAATTAAAACATTCAGAAGTAGCGGAAGCAAACATCATTCAAATTACACGACATGACAGCGGAAGTCTTTACAAATTGAAACATAACATTGTCTTAACATAATTAAAAGTGGGATGTCAGTCTCGTGCCAGGTAACCTTCACGCCTTCGCACGACCCTTTCCTTTGTTACCTGAAATGTATACTAAAAGTCAGCTAACGCTGGTGAGTTCTAGTTTAAAGACAATCATACATAATATTTATCTTATCATGAATATAATGTATATAAGTATATTCGTACTTTTAAATATTCTTTACTTTACTGTTCTCACATAACATTCATTGAGGGTATATACATATGTACATACATACTTTCTTTGGGAGAACACATATTGGCCATAATCTTAAGGGAGATCAACCCATCATACTTGTCGCGAATGTCACGAAGACATCGCAGTCAGAGCTACCGTCGTAGCCCTTCTCATTACCGTCCGGCTCTAGAAAACCGTCCGTCATAACATTAAATCCGTCCGGCAACTTTTGTCCGTCCGCTCTTAACCGTCCTACCGTCGTAGTCCGTCATAACATTAAATCCGTCTGCCCTAGGGCATCCGTTTCCCATGTGACCATTATGTATGCAACTGTTCTACATTAGTTAAGGCAATTGCTTCGACCGTCCATTTTTACCTTTTCATACGTCCTATATTACGTAGGTACGTTTTCGTCCCGGTTGCAAAATAGTCACGTGGTCGTCCGTCTACCGAAGTAGCCGTTGTCATAGAAGGGTTTATAACGTTTACATTCATTCATAACATGCAATATATATGTAATATAAAGCAAGATTTCATTCTTTTACGTTATATCCTTCTTTCATTCTTTCTTTATATCATACGCTTCATTCTTTATTCGTTATTCATTTTCACATATATAAGTATTTATATATACATATATATACGTATGATCACATTGACACTTATAGCATTTATTCATTTAGTGTATACACTTCAGCCCCAAAACATTTATAAATCATTTGCACATACATAGAAGGGGGCACCTAGAACTCACCTGATGAGCTACTCTAGGTTGTCCTAAACAAAGGTCCAACAGCGTCACTTTCGATCTGGATTAGGTAGTTAAATACACATTAGACCCAACCCCGACTCTAATGGTTTAATCATTCTTAACTTACTGACTTTACTTAACCAACCTGCTGTCTGCTTCCTGCGCACTTAGTAAGTGCGCAGGGACTTGCTCATGCGCACTTGGCAAGTGCGCAGGAGTCTTCCTCCTGCGTACTTGTTAAGTACGCAGGGACTTCCTCCTGCGTACTTGGTAAGTACGCAGGAATTCCTTCATGCGCACTTGGTAAGTACGCAGTACCTGGTTCTTGGACCAAAATTTCGGAATTCATGCATGTTAATCCGATCATGCTAATCTTACAATTTTCTTTGATCAAAATGTGCGGTTTCCATTCTAGATGCTATTTCTAAGCTTATTATCAAGTTTCATCCGTAAAAACATCATCTATTTAGCTAAAACTCGAGAAACCCCAAAGTGAACAAAAACTCAGATTATGTTCGAATCATTACCTGGATTGAAGTTCTGATTTGGAGGTTTTGCTCACGAGCTCAGCTGTAACGTGCTCCTCTAATCTCGTGACGATCCGTCGACTTTCTCTCTCTAGACCCGAGCTCCCTTTCTCTCTCTAAGATGGTGAAAATGAAGGTGAAATGAGCTAGTGGGCTGCCTTGCCCCTTTTATACCTGGGCTTCCCTCGGCCCGTTGGAGCCGAGCCCAAGCCCATCCGTTCTTATTTCGTTTTATGACGTTTAAATCTCTATCGTATTATTATTTACTTATTTACTATTTTCGGGATGTTACACTTGTAATGGATGAATCTCACAAATCTTGCTATTCTATTCATTCTGGTACCGATAAGATGTATCATGACCTAAAGGTTCTTTATTGGTGGCCGAACATGAAAGCTGATAGAGCCACCTATGTGAGCAAGTGCCTGACTTGCTCGAAAGTAAAGGTCGAGTACCAAAAACCTTCTAGTTTGCTCCAACAACCGGAAATCCCAATGTAGAAATGGGAGCAAGTTTTCAATGAACTTTATCACTATACTACCCCGAAATCCTACCGGATGCGACACCATTTGGATGATCGTAGATCGTTTGACTAAGTCCGCTCACTTTCTAGCAATCAAAGAGACGGTCAAGATGGAGAAATTAACTCGCATCTATCTAAAACTAGTAGTCTCTCGGCACGGAGTGCCTATTTCAATCATCTTTGATCGTGACGCTCGATTCACCTCACGTTTCTGGCAATCTTTGCAAAAAGCCCTAGGCACACGCCTAGATATGAGCATAGCATACTATTCTCAAATAGATGGCCAAACGGAACGTACTATTCAAACCTTAGAGGACATGCTATGAGCTTGTGTGATTGATTTCCGTAATAGTTGGGAAACTCACTTACCTTTAGTGGAGTTCTCCTACAATGATAGGTATCACACTACAATTAAAGCAGCACCATTCGAGGCATTATATGGACGGAAATGCCGATCTCAGATTTGTTAGACTGAAGTTAGGGATAGCCAACTTACGGGTCCTGAACTCGTATTCAAAACCTCAGAAAAGATCATTCAAATTAGAAACCGTATGGCAGCAACTCGTGATCCTCAAAAGAGGTATGCCGATAAGCGTCGTAAACCGTTAGAGTTCCAAGCAGGCGGCATGGTCTTATTAAAAGTCTCACCTTGGAAATGTGTAATTCATTTTGCGAAATGAGGCAAACTGAACCCTTTTTATGTTGGACCGTTCAAGATAGTGAAGGGAATGGTCCGGTAGCGTATCAACTGGACCTACCCGAAGGACTTACTCGTGTACACAACGTCTTTCATATCTCAAACTAGAAGAAATGTCTAGTAGACGAGACACTCGCGGTTCCTCTTGAGGAACTACTCATCGATGAACAGTTGCGTTTCATCACAGAACCAGTAGAAATCATGGATAGGGAAGTCAAAACGCTCAAACGCAGTAAAATCCCTATTGTCAGAGTTCGTTGGAACTCGAAACGCGGACCGAAATTCACGTTGAAGCGTGAGGATCAGATGATGCGCAAGTATCCATATATGTTCAACCATTCCACGTCAAACTCTTATGGTGCGATTTTAATTTTCGGAACGAAAATTTCTTTCAACTAGGGGATGATGTGACACCTCAGAATTTTTTTTAGTTATTTTAATTTTCGGGACGAAAATTCTTTCAACTAGGGGATGATGTGACAATCTGAACTTTCCAGGTTAACTCCGTTAGTCAAATTCAGTTAAATCCTAGCTCAGTTAACTCGATCTTAAACCCAAGGGACCAATTCTGTTAATATTTAATCTTAAACTTCAAGGACTAGTTGTGTAATTACTCAAAACTCATTTCATTGAATTTGAAAAGTCAAAATTTAACAAATTGAGTTTCTGTTGACTTTTGAAAGTCAAATTCGCAACTTGTGATTCAAATTCAAGATCCTTAATCGATTGCTAGTCAAATTTGTGACTGAAATCACACGTTATCGACATTAACGACGTTAACTACAGTTTTATTCACCATCATTGTGCCATATTAAACTCAGTTATGATCATTAAGAATGTAACCGTCGAATTCATTCTCATTGCTCACCAATTCGTAAGAATTCGATCAAATACACTGAAATTGAACGCCCTCACACCTTAATCGCAAACCTTAGAAACTTTTGCACACGACAATTCGATCAGAGACGAATCCGAAGTCACCGGAGACTAACCATTCGAAGTCGGAGTCCATCCTAATCATACACCATCAATTCCGTTCTTATTCTGGTAATTGAACATATTCATAGCTTTGTTTCAATGCCTAGATCAAAAGCCCTATCCTTATTGGGGCTTAAATTATCGAATTTAACTAGAATAAATATCTAGGGTTCATACGATTTCGAATCAGTCGAACTCTATCAATTCGATAACGATTAAAGGAATTAAGCACGTCCTTAGACTCGCCTCAATGTATAGATTGAAAGCCTTATCAAACCCAGGGCTTATAACATCGAATTGACGATGAACCAATTCTAGGGCTCATCTTATTTCGAATTCAATCGAACCCGACCCCCAACTCAGTCTCAATCAAATCAAACCACAGAATTAGATTCGTGATACTCTGTTTGTCAAAAGCCCCATGGTTTCTACAAGTTTTATTATCAGATTTAATCAAATCGAATTTGTGGTTTCAAAACTAGGGTTTCGGCTTTTCAATCGAACAATTAACGATTCCAAACTCAATGTTTTTGCAATCAAACTTACCCACATACTCGCATAACACTAATGAATGAAACCCCTATGTTATCATGGATAATCGCGATCAAATTCGTCGAGATTGGGATTGGTCTTTCGTTTCAGGTTCGTAGGGGGGAGGGGGAGAACACAGGAGTCCTCCGTGTAAAAATCGTTTAGAAGCGGGTTCTGATGCGATAGCCTAGCAGGTGGAGTTGGTTAGGCTATTGGATTTGTGCGCAGGAGATACGGGTTCGAGTCCGGTCTCTTGTATTTTATTTTTTAGGGGCTTTTTAACTAGGTTTCTTTTTATAAAATCATTCCTTATAATATTATAATACTATACTAAAATGTTTTGACACCCGAAAACACCCGTATGCTCGGGATTTAAATTAAAAATCATTTTAGATATTATTTCATTATTAAACATAATATAGTTATTTATGTTACTTCCTAAGACTATTATTAAATTCATAAAAACACGCAAGCAATGGTTTTATATTAATATTTAGGTTTGGATTTATAACTCGTTTATATTATTATTCTCAAGTTTTAAAATAATATAATTATTTATATTATTACTCGAAATTATTGTTTAACTCAACCGAACACCCGAAAAAATATTTTTAACTCGTGTTTGGTGACGTTTGATACGCACCACGTTTACTTTATTATCACCCTATAACACTTTAGAATTCCGATGACTCGTTCGTCTATTCGGTATTCCTAAGTATGTGTTAGGACGGCAAACCTTTCCGTGTCGTCGTCACAAAATCCCATGTGTACCTAACAGTTGTAAATCGTATTCTAGGGCATTTGTAGATTGTCTTCTAGCACTATATTTGTGGTATTTGTTGCATTCTTGCGAGGTGCTATTTTACCAACGCTCTACTCGGACTCAGGTGAGTTTCACGGCCCATTTTTACTTGTTTTCCTATTGGAGGAGAAACATGCATATACCCAAACATCATTTTACTTGTTTTCCCGTTGGGGAGAATCATGCATACAAACAAACAACATTTTACTTGTTTCCCGTTGGGAAGAAACATGCATACGAATAGACATCCGTTTACTTGTCTTCCCGCTGGGGAGAGGCATACATATGAACGGACATGGATCACATATTATTTTACTACCACTTGTTTACCTAAGTGCAAACATAACATGCAAAGTCCTTACACATTCGGACCATTAAAATATGGAGTATAGCGAGGAAATTTGAGTAGTACTACTAACAAACCCCACTCGGGTTAGTCGCGCTAACTTGATTGGAGGTCTAACAGGTGTAAATTGTCCTAAACACTTGCCATTGTTGATGTTAGCAATGGCGAAAGGCACCCAAACACAAACAGTCAGCTTCGATTGCGAACGCTTAGAGTAACTTGTACATTGTCTAGCTAGTAATAGGTGTGACTTACATATGTGGATCCTGCAAATACTCAAACAGTTTATTCACTTGTAAACCTGTGAACTCACCAACCTCGTATTGACACTTTTTCTTACATGTTTCTCAGGTCGCTAAGGCACAGGTTGCACACTTAGGACATGCATGGAGTCCTACTAGCATTTCATACTTATGCAAACATTTAAAACAATTTGCTTATTTTATTATACTTGAGTGCATTTGTTTTGCGCATTTATTTTCCTATTTAAACGCTTCCGCATTAACTCTGAACTTTTATGATATTTCATTTATGTCCCATGTAGTTTCGTTTGATGTAACTAATGACTGAGATCCTGATTTGTCACGCACCAAACGGTAAAACTCCGTTAGTGGAATTTGGGGGTGTGACACAAACGTCGGGGCGGGACATGTAGACTGTTCATAAGCTCATGGTTTACTAAAGTTATAATATTTAAAACATCAAATTTCATTTCATAGATCAAGATTTCAACAATACAGAAATGGAAATTACATCAATAAATTATTTGATTTAAATACTAGGTCCTCAATCCTAAGTGAAGCAACTTGAATCTAACTCAAACATCCGTACCTGAAACATGGTAAAATGAGAGGGTCAACTATAAATAGTTGGTGAGCATACATAGGTTTTGACACCACAAGAAAAGTTCAAATGTTTTGTGTACAATTCATATGATACATGGTTTATAAAACATTTATGGAGAATCTATGTTAGGCTAGTTGCACAAATGAAACCTTGTAACTGAAGGGCATAACAACACATGTTATCCTAATGTAGGGCATAACAACACATGCTATCCTGATGTAAATGTAGGGCATAACAACACATGTTATCCTGATATAAATGTAGGGCATAACAACATATGTTATCCTGATGTAAATGTAGGGCATAACAACACATGTTATCCTGATGTAATGTGTTAATGATTGCACGGGTATGTCATATATATGTAGCCTTAACAAATAGCGTTCAAGCACAAAGCACAAATAAACACATATGATAATATTGTAGAATTGTACGTGTGTAATTGCAAATTGTAACATTTCTGATTTTAGTATTCCTATTTCAATTCAATGTAATGCAATTTCAAGTTCTATACTCGTGCGATGTCTCATTATTTTCTCGCCGTAAATTAAATGCAATGATTCTATACAAATTCGCAAGTGTTACACGGTTATATACATTTAGACACTATACAATAAACTATTTTATTCAAACTTATCAAATCTGAAAAGTCAAGGACTAAAGTTGAAAAATGTCAAGAAACCCTAATTAGACACGGTCGTGCTTCGTATAAGCACGGTCGCGCCAAGTGCTTTGGCACGGTCGCGCGACCTGCTTTGGAACGATCGAGCCCGGTGCTTAGGCACGGTCGCGCCTATCTTGGCACGGTCGCGCCTGCGTAACAGTCAAATCGTAATTGTGACTTTAATCATCCGATCGTTCGAATTCGTAAATTTAACACGCTTTAATCACATTAACAAACTCAATAAACCATTCCCATTACTCGAATTCACTTCGGTTTTGTCCTACCAAATTCCAAACGATTAAGCATTTCAAGAAGAACCCAAATTCTCTCAATATTCTCAAAGCAATCCAATCAAGCATTTCCAGACCATCACTGAATCAATCCGAAGCCATTGAAGCAGTCGGAATCGCAGTCGAAGTCACCGGAAATCTTTATCTCCGTCGCCGGAACTCCTCGCTGCCGTTCTCTATCGATCCGCTCCTATTCCGGGTAATTGAATCCTCTATTTCATTCCTTTCTGTATCAGTATTGAAAGCCCCTATTCAATTTGGGCTTCCATTATAGAAATCGATCCGAATCAGAACTCATATTTTATTGAAAACGATTTAATCGAATCCATACTTAATCGCGATGTTCATGCAATTAAACTATATGAAAAGACTCGTAATAACTCATTAATCAAAAGCCCTATCAAATCCAGTGTTTAAAATACAAGAATCTGTCAATTCGTGTCTGATTTGGAATAGACACGGTCGCGCTAATCATCTAGCGCGGACGTGCCTCATTTAGCGCGGTCGTGCCGATTAGCAGCGCGGTCGTGTCCTCCTGTCCAGACCTTGTCATGCCCTCTGGGCTAGTCCCTGTTGTGTCTAAAGATCATAGACACGACCGTGCCGGGCCAAGGCACGGTCGTGCCTGTTGATTTGTCTAGATTGTGCTCCTGTTGGTCAACCCGGTCGCGCCCCGACTAGCGCGGTCGCGCCCGTGGCTTGAGCACGATCGTGCCCTTTCGAGGCACGGTCGTGCTAGACTCAGAATTTTTATCAGAATTATAATTTTTATATTTTAATCAGTAAATGTTTCAGATTTTATAAAAATATGTGTTCTGTATTTAAAAATGGATTTAAAGTTTAATCTTGGCATAAATATGATATATTGAAAAGTTTATAAAAATTAAATTTATATTTATTTAAAATGAGGTTTGAAATAATTAAGTTACAAAATTTATAAATAATGATTAGTTATTTAATTTACATTTTAAATCAAAATCATTTATTTATTTATACTTAATTACAATTAATATTTACATTATTTCATAAACTATAATTATATATTTATTTATTTATTCAATTCAAACCTAATCAAATTATTTCAAACATATTTTACTTCAAACTCTATATATTTTATACAAATCAATAGTTTTATACACAAATTCAACTTCCATTTTAGACTTAAACTTTGTACATCTATTTGATTCAATACACATTTACCCTTTAGGTTAATTTGTGCATTTCGAGGATCATATTTGCTATCTATAATCTTTGTTAGCTTCACTTCCATACCAAGTGAGTATTCACAACCCCTTTTACTCTTTTACACTTTTGGGGTGGAACATTAACTTTATACACATTACACATTTCACAACTACATTTATACAAACAACACAAGTGCAATATCCTACTTACATACATGTGTGCAAAATTTGAGCTTTGTGCCCGAGTGCTAGTTGTGCTAGTCTTTGTGAAAACTATGTGCAATCATTAACTATACAAGCCGACGGTTTTCAATGATAGATCTATTGAGTCTGACAAACCCACCCAAGTGGAGGTGATTGATACCGACAACACAATTTGCATACTAGTTACAAAGGTTTGGTTGTACTTGATTACACAATAGCTGCTCCCCATAAATGCCTTATTTTTCATGTCTTGTAAAGGATTTGTTTTCAACTATATGCAATCTATATACAACTGTGTTATACTCACCAACTTTTTAGTTGACTTTATTTTATTTATGTTTCAGGCCCTAATATGTGAGAATGATTCAAGACGTGCTCAACATAGGATTTGGACTTAGTAATATTAAATCAAGAAGTTTATGAATTGTTTATTGTTCTTTGTTTGGATTTTGGTTTGTACTTGGATTATGTGAAATGGAAATTTGGCTTTAATATATTTCAATTTAGTCAACCTTGTGCTATGAACAGTCTTACATGTCCCGCCCCGATGATTCCGCCATTGGTCGGGGTGTGACACAAATAGTGTTTTATTGAGTAATCATGTTTCACCCTAAAAATATATAAAAAAGAAAAAGGGGCTATGTAAACTCACCTTGAAATGAGTAGCTTGAAAACCACACAAAAAGTTATTGCGCAATTGACTAGCTAATCACGAGGTCAACCTATGTTTGATGGTATACGTGTGTCAATGTTTGTATAATATGAAATTTGGGGTTTCTAATGAACAAAGGGGTTATTATAGGTTTTTCCTTATTTAAATAAGAAAAATAATTATTAAGTTTCAAATAATAAATTTGTAAGTCTTGTTAAATAATTGTATTATAATTTGAATAAATAAGAGAATAAATAATTGGTTTTCTTTTGTTTGTAAATAAATAGATTTTTAAATGAATAGAAAAATAAATGAATAGATAAATGAATGAATATATAAATAAATGAATATAAAGAAACCCTTTATTTATTTATAATTTGAATTCAATGAAAAAGTAGTGCAAAATGATAACCTAATTAATAATAATTTAATCATAATTAATCATTAATTAAAGGTATGAAATTTGTTTTAAATAAATAACTTATATAAGAGAAGTATATTAAATAAAAGAATATGTAAAACTTTATAAGGCTATGGGTCTATAAAATAACCTTATTTACATCCCAAATACAATTTACAAATTAGAGTGTAACATCCCAAAAATAAAACGACAGGTATAATAACGGAATAAACGAACGAGGCATGACGGGTCGGGTCGGATGGGTCAGCGGGCTATAAATAGCCTATGCCACCCCTTTTCTCTCAGTTGCAACTTTTAGAGAGAGAAACCGTAGAGAGAGAAAGTTGGCGGATCGACCCAAGATTTCAGCAACGTGTTACTCCATAACTCGTGAGAAGAACCTCCGGATCAGAAACTCGATTCAGGTAACAATCCGACCTAAATCTGAGTTTTAGTTCGTTTTTGGGTTTTTTGGGTTTTGGGTGAAAAGGTAAGGTTTGAACGGATGAAACTGATATATAATCATGGATTTGAGTTCCTTAATGGAAAATGAACGTTTTGAATGCAAACAGGTTCGGGATCTTGACATGATCAGACCCGAATGCGAAAGTTAGGGTTTTTCACGAAGAACAGGTCGTGCGCACTTGCTAAGTGCACACGAAGCAGGTCCTGCGCACTTAGCAGGAGGGACCTGCGCATTTGATAAGTGCGCAGGAGGAGGGACCTACGCACTTGATAAGTGCGCAGGCAGCAGGGTCTGCGCACTTGCCAAGTGCGCAGACATCAGAACTGGTTAAGTGAAGTCAGTATGTTAGAATGGTTAAACCGTTAGAGTCGGGATTGGTCTGATGTGTATTTAACTAATCAATTCAGATCGGAAGTGACGTTGTTGGACCTTCGTTTAGGACAACCCATATTAGCGTATCAGGTGAGTTCTAGAGCCCTCTTTTAAATGTTTTGTTAAATGTTTTGGGCTGGTGTGCATACTTACGAAATGATGTTTTAACGAAACGATGTTTACGAAAGGAATGGTTATGAAGTTTTTTTGCCAAAAAGGTTTACGAATGTTTATGAACGGTCTAAATGAGGAAATGTTTAATGAAAAGGGAAAGAGGTAAAGGTTTAAAGAAGTCATTACAAATCTAATCTGTCGAATGAATGGAATTGACGAATGAAGTTTGGGAATGTGATTCCCAGCCTTGTGGTAGATTATGGACAGCGAGCCATAGTTACCATAAGAACAACAGGGCAGTGTCTTGGTGGCCTGTCAATGGTTTTGATGTTGTACAACTGGTAAGGGAGTAACGACGGTTACTCGGGTGATGACGATCATCCTAAGTGAATAAGGTAAGGGAAATCAATGACGGCGATACGTAACGGTTGATTCCCAAAGGAAAGATGCGTGTTGGGCAATGACGGCGATACGTAACGGTTGACCCTACGTAGTGAATGGTTGGGCAATGACGGCGATACGTAACAGTTGACCCCACGTAGTGTATGGTTGTGGCAATGACGGCGATACGTAGCGGTTGCCCACAACACCAAAGGTTCCTTTGGGGACACTGTGACACGTAAAGTAAGATACATAATTAGATAACAATAATGTATGACTTAAGTGAATGTTAAAAGTTTTAACGAACGATCCGTTCAACGGTGTATATGATAATGATGTTGATGATGATATGGGTACGAAACCTTTTTTTTAAAAGATGTTAGATTATTACATGCTTTTGTGAAAGGTTTTACTAAATGAATGAATGATATGTTTTTGGCAAATGTTGATGTTAAAGTTTTTATGAAATGCTAGAACTCACCAGCGTAGCTGACTTTTTAGTGTGCACATTCAGGTTAAGGCAGGTTATGAGGATGTACGGTGATGCTTGGCTAGCGAGAGGAGTTACCCGGCTGACTATGAAGACTGGCATCCCGTTATGTTTTAGTTATGATGTATTTATGTTTTAAACAATGTTTACGCTTCCGCATGTATGAACAATGATGACGTTATGTTTAAATGAAGTTTTCCGCTGCGTTATTTGATATTCATGTTTAAGAACTGTTTGTGAATGAGTAAATCCAACAAGTGAGGCCTCCTGGGTTTGGGTCCTTACATAGAGACTTTAAATAAATGATTTGTTAAAATAATTGTAATAAAATAAATTAAAGTTTATTAGGTTTTTATTCTAAAAGTAATGAATAAAATTGTTTCTTTAAAAAAAAACTTATCAATTTACATGTTAAAACTATTATGAGTTTTGTATATTTATAAAATAAATTTTATAAAATGTTTTTAGACCTGAAAATCGGGTTTTAAAAATAAGTGCAGTGAGTCAGGATCGAACCCGGGTGGGTTCTGGGGATCAATTGCGTGTAAACCACTGAACAAGTGGTCCTTTATTGTTCTAATGCTAGGTTTCGCCTTGTTTTAAACAGAAGACAGAGGGGGCCGAGTATTGGGCAACAAAAGTGCAAAAAAAGGGGGAGTGGTTGTGGGTTTCGAACCCACGCCACCTAGTTCAGGCCCTGGCGCTTTAACCAACTGGACTAGGTGGTTCGCTGGTCATAAACACAAACCAGAAATTGAAATACGTAAACTCAAATGAACCAGAATCCCAAATCGATTATATGCGCGGATCGTTCAAAGTCCAGACCCAATTGAGATCGATTCCCTCTGTCAATTGAATTTGACAGAAGGCTATTGATCTTAACGAAACGACGAATCTAAAGTCATAAACCTTACTTGAAATGATTGATAATCGAGTGCGCTCGGCTGGAAGTTAGGGTTTGATGTTCTTGGAGCTTAACAGGGTTCCAGAGGTGCAAAGCATGCCAATTGAGGGCTGGGAGAGTTTGAAAGAGGTTGTGCGACGGTGAAGGTATGAATTAATTTAATCAATTTCATCTTGAATGCATGATTCAATTATAGTTTTGAAGGTGATAGCTATAGAACGAATTACGCGTCAAATGGGAATGAATTGGGTCACGAAAATGATCTGAATACACATGGAATTAGTCTACGCGTGATTTGCGTGATTGAACGCGTCTCTATTTTTAGTTTAGGCAATGATATGGGCTCGGTTTGACTCAGAGGAGTCAAACCTGTTTAAAGCTTGAAATTTGCCACTGATTTGGTTGAATGGGGACGATATTGGGCCAAGATGAGGTCGGTAATAGATCTAAGTCTCAATGCAGGTCCAAAAAGTCTAGTTCGATCCAAACCGTTCACAAATGCGTAAGTGCTTGGCCTTTTTGACTTTTGAAAGTCAATTGGGGTCAAAATTTGGGGAAATGGGGTCAAAATTGGATGAAGGGGTTTAACTTCAAAGGTGTGGGTTCAAGTTGAGGGTTCATATGCTCAAAGGGTTTAAAACTAGTTTTAATTACCTTAATTCTTTTGTAGTTTGTTATACATTCATCTTTCTTTTAAAACTTATAAAAATATAAGAAAACTCTATAAAGTTTTTATATTATAAATTCTAAACTTATTTAAAAATGTTGAGCATATATATATATTTGCTTAAAAGCTAACCCATCCATCATAGGTGTGTGGTTTAAATTTATAACCCCCAATTATATAATTGTATACATATTTTTATAAATGATTATACACACATATATACATGCATGTCGGTATATATATAAATACATGTAATAGAAAATAATATGTTACAATGAGGGTAAGATAATATTAAATGTGATAGGTATGGAATTGAAACGATGTGTTATTATAAAATAATAATAAAAAAATAATACCAGAAATGCGTGGATGTTACATCAAGTACCATTAGATTCGTTTTAATCCTAGGAACAAAAGCCCTATGACTTCGAGTTCGATCAGTGGCTTAATCGGGTCAATTACGGTGGCCAAGGTTACGGGTTATGCTTGGGGACGAAGGGACTTAGGGTTTATGGGTTTTGTTATTTCCAACCGGTCTCTAACAAAGGCAATTGCCCAGTTACACCGGTTAAACCATTTCGTTCTTAGAGACAAGGTCGCGGGTTCGATACAAGCCCGCACCTTTTTCTTCTTTTTTCACACCACGAAACCCATGCTACTTTTCACTGTATGTTTAATCATTTCTAAACCGGATTCATAACACCAGATGAGTTCTGGTCTGGTGGTAACTCGCACTTACTATACAGGAGCCAACTGGGTTCGAGCCGGGTGGCATGTGTTTATATTCTTTTGATCAGTTTTAGTGTTTTAAAAATTCAATAAAAATTATGTTATAAACCTAATATTATTTGGAATGGTTTCATACAAAAATCCATAATTTTAAACATAAAACCTTTACTTTTACAATTTAAATGTTTTAAAAATCCATTAATCATTGTAAAAACAATTTAAAATTTTATTTCAAATTAAGCCATTAAATTACAAAACTAATTACCTATTTCATAAAATATTACTAAGATTTTATAAAATACTTATACCATGTTTTATAAAAACCATAAATGATTCTAAGATGGGAAAATTCTATATAATTTATTTTCTCTATAATTATATTAAGACCATTTTTAGAAGCAATCTATTTTATATTAAATAAAAATATGAGAATTTATTTTTTTTTAAAATAAAGGGGTACTTATTAGTATATTTTACATTAACAAACTTAGTTAGGGTTCTAAGTTATACAAAACTAAGTTATACAAAACTATATATATATATATATATATATATATATATATATTTGCACATTATGTTAAATAAATAAATAAAAATAGATTTATTTATTTTAATAAATATAATACTAAATTTTCTTTTAAAGACACATTATTTTAAATAAATAAAAGAAATTTATTTATTTAAATTATTTAAACTTAAACCCTAAGTCGATTATTACTCTTACTATTAAAATCGTAAATAATTTGGACTTACATTTTTACATTAAAGTCTTATTCTATTACAAGTTTTAACGTACACCCAACCTTTAATGGAATAACACAAACCTTCTTATAAAAACCCTTATGCACAAATCCCGTTGAACCCTAGAACTTTGCTTTAGACTTTATACATATCTTTGACTCATGTTCACATAAATCAACTCTAGGTTAAAATCACGTGTGCTACATATTGCTCGTGTTACCTACACAATTGATACAAGTGAGTTTTACATAGCCCCTTTTTACATTTTGTACTTATTGGGGTGAAACATAATTACACTTTGAACTCTTTGCAATTACTCGTATACAATTCACTATTATGATGCTATGTGTTATTTGTGCTTTATGCTTGAATGCTATGAGTGAACACTACATATACATGACACTTGTACAATCATTAACTCAGTACAAGCCAACGGTTAACATTGATAGATCTATTGTGTTTGACAAACCCACCCAGGTAGGGCATTTGTTACTGACTCTACATTGGGGTAACATTCATGTTATGCCTCACAACAGTCATAAGGTTTGATTGTACACTTAGTTTAACCATAGATTCTCTATAAATGCCTTATATACCATGTATCATATGAATTGTATAAACAATTTTGAACTTTATTTGTGGTGTCAAAACCTATGTATGCTCACCAACTTTTTAGTTGACCTTGTTTTCATCATGTTTCAGGTACGAACGTTTGAGTTAAGATCAAGTGCATCATTTAAGATTGAGGACCTAGTTTTAAACTTAATAAAGATATTCATGTACTTTTGATTCTTGTAAACATTGTAATTGATTACTCGAACTATGAAATGACATTGGTTGTTTAACTATTTCAACTTTAGTAAACCATGAGCTTATAAACAGTCTACATGTCCCGCCCCGACGTATTCCACCGTCGGTTGGGGTGTGATAGATTGGTATCAGAGCCTTGGTTATAGGGAATTAGGTTATTAGACACTTTTGACCTATACTGTAACCTTATGACACCCATCAAATGCCATGCTCTATGATTTTTGTCACATTACTAAATGCTACATGATTATTACTTTGTGTGAATATTTTTACATGTTATTCTAAGTAGTTACATCGCATGATACAATACCTAATAGTCTATGTGTCACACTACTTGATAACTCTTGTGCTTATAAACATTGCTATCTACATGTTACCTATTTGATTCATTAAGTGCCATCCTAAGTTTCACCACACACTTATACACACCTAATTCTTCAAGTACCCTTAATCTCACACATGATACCATCATCTTTTGTGAACAAAATTTAAATTATTGGTCATAATGCCCATTAATAATAAACTAAGAAGCCCACCTATCCTCCAAGGAGAAGAATCCTACTAGAATAAATAAACCTCACCTTCGGGCCTCAAAGGCCAGTCCACAATGATTCTCATCATGACCATGAGCCCAAACAATAGTGTTATTCGTACATGATGGCTGGAAGAGTGAGTAGACACATGAGAAATTCTGGCTAAGGAAAGACATGGTACTTAAGTGTGTCCTTATGACCCACCCCTCTTTCCTGGGAATTCTCTTCATGGATACACTACTTATAGCTCAAGTGTTACTTCTAAAATACTATTGTGAAGACTCTAAATCTATGAGAACTCCCATATTTAACACTAAATATTTTATTATCGCTTACAACCTTCTCCTTTTTTTCTGCTAGACATGGACTCCTACTCTCCTCCCTCCCTGGTATACCATCCCGGAGCAGAGTCTGATCACGAAGAAGACAACGGGTCACCAGTGTATCGGTCACCAACACCCCAGCTGCTAGGCCAAGGTTTGACATAAAAGCAGATTGGATTAGGAACACATGCCTAAGACTTCGAGCATCTGGATCACCCCCATCAAGAAACTCGTATCAGGCACCTCATCTACACGACCATTTACCATCCCCTCTGAGAGACCGCTACCTAGCGCCCGACCCATATCATCCTAATCCAAGGGCAAGGCATACCATGTCACCCACTAGTGCTATGGGAGTCCCATTCGATGCTATTCACCAATACGTGAGGGCCTCAGAGTTTGTGAGACAAGGAATGAAGCACGGTATGAGGCACGACCTGCTAGGCCAGAGAATAGATAGCCTAGCGGATCAAACATGGTGCGAAGAGGAGAAAATTTCAACTCTGGAAGAAGACAAAGAAATACTTGAGGATCACACAGAAGCAACTAGTGCTGAGGCTAGATTTGCTATCCGAGTAACCATAGCGGTGCTAGTCTTGGTGCTTATATGCTTCCTAGTGGAAAGCTACCTAAGACGTTAGCAGAAATTTCTATTTCTTGTCTTTAAATTTAAGTTTGAGAACCATTTCCCTATGTTTTGAATAATTTTCAACATTTCAACATTGAATAATGAGTTTTATATTACAACTCTAATGTTATTACTCATTGATTTGACACAGTGAGTGTGAATTACATCCGTCATATTTTCATCAGAATTCCCAAGTGTCACCTTTTTTAATTCACTACAATTTACTACACTACCTGCGATCTTCTTCGTAAACAAATCATCCTATTATTTGATTTAAACAACATCGTTATTTTGTTTATCAAACCCTAAGTTAGTAGATAAGACTGGGATATAAATTTTCAATGAACATCTCTACCTAGAAAGGAAATTCAATACAACCTGATTTATGAAATATTATTTTGATAAATTATGACTTTTACTTCGTAAAATTTATTAATTCTAAACCTTGGCTAAACTTGTTTAGCCATCGTAAATCATGGCTTAAGTTACTTAATCACTGTTTTTCTTAAATATTTACAACAAAGAGGCCGTCGTATAATTATCTATTTACTTATTCAATCTTTATTTTCATCATATTATCTATCTACAAACAAGAATAAATTACAATTACTTATATATTTACGAACAAAATCAATTATTCGCAAGCACATCACTCAGAATATTTTTAGAACCTCCTCGTTATCTTACACTTTCGGTAATGTATGAGTGTACCTGCCACTTCAAAGGGATGAATCATTTCGCGTAGACGTTAACCATCTATACGAGATTTAAAAAGCTAAAACCTAACTACCCACACATGAACGCCAAACAACACGCTTGTCCGCAACACTCACAAAACTCGTTAGTATACGCCACTCATAAGATTCAATAAACTACGTATGCACGTTCACAAAATACACAGTACTAGATGGAACACATAAAACTAGTGTTTGCAACATACATAGTGCCAGATTGAGCGCATGAAACTTAGTTGTCCACATTATACATAATGGAAGATTGATTTACATGATACATGTTGTTTGTAATATACATGATGTTGGATTGGTCACATGGTACATAATACTTAGTTCACAATATACATGACATAAGAATGATTACATGACGCATGAAACTTGGTTGTTCACGATACACATGATACTCAATTGCTTACAATATACATGAAAACTTGTTTGTTTAAAAAATACATAAATAATAAATTGTTCACCTTGTACACACAACTCATTTGTTTACTATATACATGGTACTGAACTATTCACATTATATATGAAACCTATTTACTTACAATGTGCATAACACTAGATTATCTATGAAACTTGAGTGTTTACATTATACACGAAACTAAGTTGTTTACAATTGATGCAATTGAATGAGCACATTATACACAAGGCATGATCATACACTTTATTCACTAAATGTAGGTCCAGATTTCACTCAGAAATCTCATAGATGATCGATTCTCCACACACAAAGGCAGAAACAGTGTGTATGGAGGTGAAACAGAGGATAGAAACAGATTTGGTGAAGATAACAGGCTAAACACACTCACAATCAACACAAATATGATATGAAATTGTAAGAACAGTGCACAATACTCAAAATGCAGATTGTATTGATTGATGAACAATGAAAGAGAAGGTTCAGGGTTACAGCCACGACTCACGCCCTAATCCTTCTCAAACTAGGCTATTTATAGTAATTGACAGGTATCGAAACTATGTCAACCGAAACTACTAGTTTCGGTTGAACATTTACAAGTGAATGAACACCCTGCCGAAACTACTATCTATCGAAACTACTAGTTTCGATTGAACATAACTCAATCGAAACTTAGTAGTTTCGATGGACCAGACTTAACTAAAATAAAGTTGTAAAATACAGAAACTGAAATTACAATAATAGTAAGCTAAACTAAGATTGTTCAAAATAAAATAATGACAACAGCTTAATAAAATTAAAAGACTCTACAATATCCCCCTAAGCTGTTGCATTACTTTCTTCAGCCCTTCACTGACCAGCTGGTCCTTCAGTCGACTTCTGAATGTAAGGCTTGACATGTAGGGTCACAACCCGTTGATATGCCTTTGCATCCGCCTCATATTCATCACTGTAGGCTTGAATATGATTCTTGAAAAGCACCTCCACAACATCCGGTTGAAACTTCAGCAACTCCATCGGTTCAAAGATCACCATATCTTCCTTGCCTTCACACTAAATCACGACACTTCCAATATTTGGATTGTAGTACCATTTCTTGAAGGTTTGGAGTTGAACAGGCACAAATTTTGGAATAGTAATGGTATTGTGAGTTTGTGCTGGCTTGTACCTCAAGAAGACATAAGGCTTCTTGATCTTTGGATGAAACCTAGTCTTTGAAATCTTTTTCTTTGTCTTTCTAGGCTTCATTCCCTTGGAGTTACAGTTTACTTGGGAGTGTAGGAAGTGTTCAAAGTATGAAGCCATCATCACCTTCCCTGGATTTTGAAGGGGAAGCTTGGCCAGACCTCTCAGGTCATAGAAGGGGAGAGTCTGGAAGTCAGTCATATTCTTGAAATGCTGAATATCTTCTAATAATGAACAACTTCCTTACTGCATCATACGTCCATCCAACAGGAGGCCTCTTCAGCTCTTGATGTTCGGCTATCCATTCATAAGTCTGAGGGATCTTCTCCTCTACAAGCTTTCCCAACCAGGGTTTCTTAGGGTTTGGGTAGTTGGGATCAGAAGTTTGTTGAGTTGCAGCTTGAGTGGTGTCAGGTTCTGTTGGAGTGGGTTCTTCAGTGAAAACAAGCTTCACTATGTTGACTTGAACATCTTCTTCAGCTTGATTCTCATCAGATAGAGATTCAATTTCATCTCCTTCTTCAGTAAAGTATTTGACTCTTTCAGTCTCTAGGTATAGATCATTGTAGCCAAAGTTGTCGATTTCATCTAAGAGGGCATTGAGCTCATCGTCATATGCCACATCTTCTTCATCCAGAATTACCATCTCAACATCTGTCTCTGTTCCCTTCCCTCGCTTCCTAGCTTCTCTTCTTTCACTTGCTGAGGGAAGTTCGAACTCTTGCTCTTCAATCTTAACCTCCACAGCTTCCTTTGTCTTAGTGGCAGGTTCGGAGAAGATGATCACTGCTGATTTTGGGTTTGTGACCAAGGCAAGGGAAGAGGGTTCAACACCCGAGGTGGTCCCCCCTGATATGTGGAGGTGGTTGCTTGTTGCTGAACAGGCTTTACTAAAGAAGCCTTGAGTTGCTTAACAATTTCAGCTAAGGCTTTGAATTCTTCCTGTTGCTTTGAGATGAGCTTTTGTTGGGTTTCAAGTTGAGTTTGCTAGACCTCAAGCTGGGTATGTAAGCCCCCCACTTCCAGCTTCAAGTCTTTAACTTCTTCTTTACACTCATTAGTTCTTAAACCTTCAATCACTGTCTCTTTTCTTTAACATGATCCTGTAGTTTCTTCACTTCAAGACTTAAGGTCTTAACTCTTGGTACTGATGATGTTGGTTCATGAGATGTAGGATCGGTGAATACAAGATGGTTCTATTCTAGTTGAGATTGGCGGAAACAATCATAACTAAGCAATGTAAACAAGTAAACACAAAGAATACTGATAAATGCAATTTGTATTAAACTTCAATGGTTACAAGATTACAGAGAAAACTCTAAGAAAGCACACTTGTACAATGAAACGATACACTACTTATATAGTAACTTAGAATCAAGACAGACCCTTGATTCTAAGGATCATATCAAACACAAGCCGTTGATCTTGTATACTAGAAGCTATACTACAAGTAAAGACAACAAATACTACAAAGGTTGTTGTCTTTTATTGTCTGCACCAGTAACATTCTTTCTGCATGAGATGTGTCAGAGTTGTAGCAGAAAGGTGTCAGTAGTAAAGTTGATGCTTTTGCTATGCCAATCAGAATCAACGATTGATCTTCAGCAGATATGGCTATCAACAGCAATGTTGGTGATCCGCATCAAGACTCAACTATCTAAAGATTGATTTACCTCTCAGCAGCATCAAGTGTTTGATGCTGCTGAGAAGCCTATCCGCTGCAACTCTGGTCTTTAGCAGATAAGACTGTCCGCAGCAGAGTTATTCATCAGCAAAAGAACAACTATCCGCAGCAAACAGGCTTATCCACATCAGCTTGTTGGTTAGTAGCAAAACTGTGGAGTCTGCATCAGTTGTACTTAGAGAATTTTGTAGCCATCAGTCTTTATATCTACAAACTCCCCTAGACTGATGATACCAAAACTCCCTTACTTCTATTGTTACTGAAGATTTTGCAAGTTAGAAACTATCCTTGCTACCTCATGTAATCCCTAAGAAATTCCGACCTTTATCCTTAATTTTTCGGCATTTGTAACTCTATTATTATATGATTTGCATTTATGAAAGTGTCACATTTTATTTCATGAATGTTCATACATGTATACATTTAGTACAATTGTTTCAAGATCATTTATGTAGAGAATTGTTTTAATACATCTATATATGTATATATATGTGTATAGTTATTTTCTAAACCTATGTATATAAACACATATACAAATACAAATGTTACTTTTCATAACAACATGTAATGCTAAATTATTAATAAATAGCTAGTCATAAACATATATATGTTGGACAAATCTTATAAAACATATTCAACTCATAGTATAAACCTCATAAATGTATTAAAACGAATCATGTAAAACATAAAGATTCAAAAGAAATGAATTTCATTGAACCCCCCTTTGGACCATTGAACCCCTTGATCACATTTGACCCCTCAATTTTAACCCTTTTCATTTTTTAACAAAATAACGCAGGTTTGAATTTTAAAAGTCAAACCGAACCCAATCCTCTCAAATTCATGCAAGATTAATCAAATTCGTGAGTTTTAACTTCGTGTAAATGTGTATAATCAATCATGCAGCCGTTCTAACCATTCTTAACGACCTAATTACAACAAAAATTAAATGAATTTAAGCTTAATCGTCCCGTAACCATCACCCATCAAGTCTCACATCAATTCACGCATTTAACATGAAACTGGGTTATAAAATCGAACCCACACCATCACTACAGACGCCACAAACTTTCTACACCTCTGTATTCATTGCATTGCTCCTCTAGAACTACGGCGAGCTCAAGGAAATCCGGCGTCGGCCTCCTAGTCGTTCTCCATTAATCCGCAACCAATTCAGGTTAACCTTGTGGTTAGCTAAAGAACTTGCGCAACTATCCGTACTTGTGATTTCAAGCTACCAATCCAATGTGAGTTTACATAGCCCCTTTTTATTGTTTTTACTTTTGGGGTGAAACATGTCGTCAACTTTATCTATTTAACCAAATTCAATATCTATGTTCTTGTGCTTGATCTTTATGCTTTATATTTGAACTACATGGTGACCAATGCATGTGTTTCATGCCAGTACATTCATTAACTTGCAGTCCAAGCCTAAGGTAGTACCTAACATGATCATTTATATGGGAAACTAAAACTATAACTTACCACAAGGCCTTGGCAGCTTTGTTGGGTATCAACTATAACTTGGAGTATCCGCTTGCTCCCTTTTTCAAAAATGGCAATCAGTGGGATTGCGTATCTAGTTTTCTATTATCAGGCTTGAATTGTACGCTTGGAACCCTGTATGTTTTCACATATATGCTTTAGACATGCTTTGAATATATTGAATTGTAATCTATACTAACTCTTTTGGTGTCAAAACCTATGTATCTCACCAACTACTTGTAGTTGACATTTACTTACATGTTTCAGGTGCACCTGTTTGAGGACTACTTGATCATACATTGGACATGGACCTAGTTTAATTTAATTATGTTATGTTGAACCCTTTTTTTTCTAATCCCAACTGTAACAGATGCTTTTAATTTGAATAATAAATATTATCATATTTAATAGATGATCATGTGCTTATGAACAACCGTGTCAACCCCGACGTATAATCCGCCGCTGGCCGGGGTGTGATAGATTGATATTAGAGCCATGGTTATAGGGAATTAGATTATTAGACACATGGCCTAGACTATAACCTAGGAGTCCCAAACATGAGTTTAACTCGTGCCTTTTATTAGGAACTCCACTCTATCCTTACTATGCATACGTACCTACATCTGTCTATTTTTGATTACCTGATACAACTCCATGAATTACAACATTCAAGAGTCTGCATGAAACTATTTAGAACTACTTGAACTACATGAAACTTACACTTGGACTTAAGATTCTAATCCGAATGAAACTCTCGTCAAAGGTATGTAAGTTCTAACTAATGAATGAGAACTTGTGCAATCCGAAAGGGTGGATGCATGTATTCTGGGAGTTCTGTCTCGGAAAGCATTTTGTATAAATCCAAATCAACCGATGGACCAATTATGCTTTTCTGGGAATTCTTGGGATGAGTGTCCACTTATAGGCTAAAGCATGACTTCTCAAACATCAGAAAGACTTAAAGTACCTTGATAAGTCAATGTGCCCATTAGGGTACCATCTTTGTTTCATCTAACATCTCATGATTAAATTGCAAACTTTTATACATGATTCACATCTTATGAACTTTCTATTCACCCGTTTGTAGAATGCCTCCCCGTCATGAGCGTAGGAACAACCTCACCGATAGGATCATTCAGTAAATGGCTAAAATCCTACCAACCATGGTCAATCAGCTGAACCAGAATGCTGCACCAAGAAATTCCGCATGTACATTCAAACATTTCAACTCCTGCAACCCCACCAAGTTTTACGGGAACGAAGGAGCCACTAGACTTCTCCAGTGGTTTGAAAGCATTGAGGGGAATTTCATCAATGCTGACTGTCCTGAGAACCTGAAGGTTCGTTATGATACTAGTGTCTTCCAGAAGAGGGCACTCACATGGTGGAATGGAGAAAAACGTAACCGTGGGATTGAGGTTGCACTAGCCTTGCCTTGGGCCGATGTCAAGACGCTCATGAAAGATGAGTTTTGCCCCCGTAATGAGGTCAAGAAATTAGAAGCTGAGTTCTGGGATCTCAAACAAGACAGTGGTGAAAGACTTGCCTACACCACCCGCTTTCATGAGCTTAGCCTACTAGTGCTCCGTATGGTCACTCCTCCCGAGCCATTGAGAAGTACATCAATGGTCTGCACATGCAGATTCGGGACACTATTTTGGGTAGTAACCCAGCCATTCTCGAGGAAGCCATTCGTCTTGCGGAAACCCTGTCAGAAAATTATGTTAAGGCAGGGACTCTTTCTAAAAAGGGTTCCAAGAAGACCTTTGAGAAAGCCACCACTGAACCCCTCAAGGAGACCAAGTCTGAGTCTTCCTTCAATAACAAGAAAAGGAAGGGCAAGAACTTTGCCATTATCACACCCGCTACTCCTTTAGCCCAAGTAGCCCCTACTGCCTTCAACCCCACCAAGAAACAATATGCGGGAACTTCACCACTTTGTAATACCTGCAAACTCCACCACCCTGCTCACGCACAATGTCGTCTGTGCCCTACTTGTGGACGTTATGGGCATTGGGCTAACACCTGTCGTATTCCACCAACTAATCAAGTCTACCAACCTGCTGCTCCTGTTCCTGTTCCCGCTGCTATCACCCAGGGACGCGCTTGTTACGAGTGTGGTGACCCTAATCACTTAAGGAACTGTTTCCCTAGGCTAGTCATTATGAACCAAGCAAATCTAAACTAGGGCAACATGGTTCAGGGAAACATAAACCAAGGGAATATGAACCGAGGGAATGTGAATCAGGGGAATGTAAACCCTATAGCTCGTGGACGTTCCCTTAACATCAATGCCAACGAGACTCAAGCCAACAACGATGTGGTGAACGGTACGTACCTAATTAATCAACAATATGCTTCTATCCTGTTTGATACTGGTTCCGATAGGAGTTTTGTGTCCTTTGAATTTGAACCACAACTTGCTATGAGTCGAGCTAAGATAGACAAACCCTTTGATATTTTAGTAGCAGATGGTTATTCTTTTTCATGTGACACAATTATTAGAGATTGTACCTTAACCTTGAGCCTCTTTCCACTTTCTCCTCTAGCCTTCAGGAAGTCCATCATGACCTTTCTTTCTTCATAGGTCCTTTTGTTAATGCAATGGTCTTCTTGGTTTTCTGTTTGGCTTTTTCTTCTTCTTCAACCCTTTTCTTATTTTCCAGTTGACCTTGCTGACCCATGAAAGCTCTATAGATTTCTTTATTTGATAATTTCTCAAGTTAGTCTGCATCCTCACCTTGAGAAATCAGAGCTTCTATCCACTCCTCTCTCATTTCTTTGGCTAGTTTAGAGTCAGTTATCCTGAACTTAGACTCTTCTTTTCTTTTTTCTTTCTTCTTCTTCTTTATTGAGTTATTCCTGCAGCTGAAAAGCTAGATGTAACATTTCTGATTTTAGTATTCCTATTTCAATTCAATGTAATGCAATTTCAAGTTCTATACTCGTGCGATGTCTCATTATTTTCTCGCCGTAAATTAAATGCAATGATTCTATACAAATTCGCAAGTGTTACTCGGTTTTATACATTTAAACGCTATACAAGAAACTATTTTATTCGAACTTATCAAATCTGAAAAGTCAAGGACTAAAGTTAAAAAATGTCAAGAAACCCTAATTAGACACGGTCGTGCTTCGTATAAGCACGGTCGCGCCAAGTGCTTTGGCACGGTCGCGCGATCTGCTTTGGAACGATCGCGCCCGGTGCCTAGGCACGGTCGCGCCTGCGTAACAGTCAAATCGTAATTGTGACTTTAATCATCCGATCGTTCGAATTCGTAACTTTAACACGCTTTAATCACATTAACAAACTCAATAAACCATTCCCATTACTCGAATTCACTTCGGTTTTGTCCTACCAAGTTCCAAACGATTAAGCATTTCAAGAAGAACCCAAATTCTCTCAATATTCTCAAAGCAATCCAATCAAGCATTTCCAGACCATCACTGAATCAATCCGAAGCCATTGAAGCAGTCGGAATCGCAGTCGAAGTCACCGGAAATCTTTATCTCCGTCGCCGAAACTCCTCGCTGCCGTTCTCTATCGATCCGCTCCTATTCCGGGTAATTGAATCCTCTATTTCATTCCTTTCTGTATCAGTATTGAAAGCCCCTATTCAATTTGGGCTTCCATTATAGAAATCGATCCGAATCAGAACTCATATTTTATTGAAAACGATTTAATCGAATCCATACTTAATCGCGATGTTCATGCAATTAAACTATATGAAAAGACTCGTAATAACCCATTAATCAAAAGCCCTATCAAATCCAGCGTTTAAAATACAAGAATCTGTCAATTCGTGTCTGATTTGGAATAGACACGGTCGCGCTAATCATCTAGCGCGGCCGTGCCTCATTTAGCGCGGTCGTGCCGATTAGCAGCGCGGTCGTGTCCTCCTGTCCAGACCTTGTCATGCCCTCTGGACTAGTCCCTGTTGTGTCTAAAGATCATAGACACGACCGTGCCGGGCCAAGGCACGGTCGTGCCTGTCAAACTTGTCTAGATTGTGCTCCTGTTGATCAACCCGGTCGCGCCCCGACAAGCGCGGTCGCGCCCATGGCTTGAGCACGATCGTGCCCTTCCGAGGCACGGTCGTGTGTGACTCAGAATTTTTATCAGAATTATAATTTTTATATTTTAATCAGTAAATGTTTCAGATCTTATAAATATATGTGTTCTGTATTGAAAAATGGATTTAAAGTTTAATCTTGGCATAAATATGATTTATTGAAAAGTTTATAAAAATTAAATTTATATTTATTTAAAATGAGGTTTTAAATAATTAAGTTACAAAATTTATAAATAATGATTAGTTATTTAATTTACATTTTATATCAAAATCATTTATTTATTTATACTTAATTACAATTAATATTTACATTATTTCATAAACTATAATTATATATTTATTTATTTATTCAATTCAAACCTAATCAAATTATTTCAAACATATTTTACTTCAAACTCTATATATTTTATACAAATCAATAGTTTTATACACAAATTCAACTTCCATTTTAGACTTAAACTTTGTACATCTATTTGATACTATACACATTACTCGATAGGTTAAATTGTGCATTCCAAGGATCATAATTGCTATCTATAATCTGTGTTAGCTACATCTTCATATCAAGTGAGTATTCACAACCCCTTTTTACTCTTTTACACTTTTGGGGTGGAACATGAACTTTATACACATTTCACATTTACATTTACTCAAACAACACAAGTGCAAAATCCTACTTACATACATGTGTGCAAAATTTGAGCTTTGTGCCCGAGTGCTAGTTGTGCTAGTCTTTGTGAAAACTATGTGCAATCATTAACTATACAAGCCGACGGTTTTCAATGATAGATCTATTGAGTCTGACAAACCCACCCAAGTGGAGGTGATTGATACCGACAACACAATTTGCATACTAGTTACAAAGGTTTGGTTGTACTTGATTACACAATAGCTGCTCCCCATAAATGCCTTATTTTTCATGTCTTGTAAAGGATTTGTTTTCAACTATATGCTATCTATATACAACTGTGTTATACTCACCAACTTTTTAGTTGACTTTATTTTATTCATGTTTCAGGCCCTAATATGTGAGAATGATTCAAGACGTGCTCAACATAGGATTTGGACTTAGTAATATTAAATCAAGAAGTTTGTGAATTGTTTATTGTTCCTTGTTTGGATTTTGGTTTGTACTTGGATTATGTGAAATGGAAATTTGGCTTTAATATATTTCAATTTAGTCAACCTTGTGCTATGAACAGTCTTACATGTCCCGCCCCGATGATTCCGCCATCGGTCGGGGTGTGACAGATTGGTATCAGAGCCTTGGTTATAGGGATTTAGGTTATTAGACATCTTGACCTAGACTATAACTTTAGGACACCCACTTATACTATACTTCATGATTTTGTGCTATGTGTTACATGCTATGTGCTACATGCTTACCATGATAAATTGTTTATTATATTTGGTACCTCACTTGTTAGAAATTTATGGCATATTAGGATCTTCTTAAATAATACCTTTTCCTGTATCCTAAAACCCCATGATATTTCTACCTTCTTTTCTATCTTTATTCTTTCTAAGCATGTGGAAAAAAAAAAAAGAAATTCTTGAAGCAAAAATCTTTAAAATATTTTTTATTTTCTTCGTTAAGGTTTTTAAACTTGTTAAATTATTTGAGGACACGTGCAATCTGGAAGGGTGACACCTGTATTTTGGGTTTTCTGTCTAGGAAAGCATTTCGCATAAATCCCAATCAACCGAGGGACCCGTATGCTTTCCTGGGAATTCCCGAGATGAGTGTTTACCTATAGGCTAAAGCATGTCTCCTTGAAAATTATATAAGTTTAAATTAACCTTGATGTGCCTTAGTATTCAAGTGATTTTATCACTTTTGAGTACAATCCAAACTATGAATATCTATCTTTTATTTGGTTTTCTCATTCTATTAAATCCTAGCAATTCTCATAAGTTCTTACAATCTTTCTTGTCTTGTGAAAATCTGTAGAATGCCTCCTCGTCGTGCTCCCGCCGCCAACGCCAACTCCGACATTGCTGCTATTCTTACCCAATTGGTGACACAACTCACCCAAGCCAATGGTGCCACAAATGGCAATGGTGGAAATGGAAGCAATAGTGGTAATAATGGTGGTAATGGTGGAAATGGTGGAAACAATCCATCTCAATGCACCTTCAAGCACTTCAATTCTTGCAATCCCCTAAAGTTTTATGGAATCGAAGGAGCTACTGGACTCCTTCAATGGTTTGAAAGTATTGAGAATACCTTTCTCAATAGTGACTGTCCCGACAACCTCCGTGTTCGTCATGCTACTAGTGTCCTTCAAAAGCGGGCACTCACATGGTGGAATGGGGAGAAAAGGAATAGGGGTATTGATGTAGCTATGGCTTTACCTTCGGATGAGGTCAAAAGGCTTATGACCGAGGAATTCTGTCCTCGAAATGAAGTGAAGAAGTTGGAAGCTGAATTTTGGGATCTTGCCCAAGATAGTGGGGAAAACTTAGCATATACAACTCGGTTCCATGAGTTGAGTCTTCTTGTGCCCCACATGGTCACTCCTTTAGCCCGTTGTATCGAAAAGTATATTGGTGGGCTACCAAGACAAATTCAAGATACTGTCTTAGGTAGAAATCCTGCTACTTTGGAGGATGCCATCCGCCTGTCTGCTACCTTAACTGATAATCATGTTAAAGCTGGAACTCTTACCAAAAAGGGTTCTAAGAAAGTTGCTGAAACCGTAACCCCTCCTGCCCACAACAAAGAAGCCACAACTGAACCCTCTCACAATAACAAAAAGAGGAAAGTTAGAAACTTTGCTGTGGTTACTCCTGCGGTGCCCGTTAATCAAGTTGCACCCGTAGTTCAAGCACCGGCTAAAAAGCCATATGTTGAGATTTATCCTCTTTGTGCCACCTGCAATTTTCATCATCCTCAAAATATCCCATGTCGCATTTGCACTCATTGTGGGATATATGGTCACACTATCAATATTTGTAGGGCCAAAGCTTTTGAGGGTCAAGTCAATCCACCGAACCAACCCAACCCGCGAGTGGCTAATCAAGGTGCTCCCGCCATTGTTAATAGGCGTGCTTGCTATGAGTGTGGTGACCCGAACCATTTTCGTAATCTATGTCCAAGACTTGCAAATGCTAGACAAGGTGGAGCTCGTGGGCGTGCGTTCAACATAAACGCCAACGAAGCCCAAGCCAACAATGACGTGGTTAATGGTACGTTCCTTGTTAATAGTCAATATGCCTCCATTTTGTTCGATACCGGTGCCGATAAAAGTTTTGTGTCACTTAATTTTGAGCCTTTTCTTGCAAAGACACGATCCCAATTAGAGAAAACCTTCACCGTTGAAATAGCAAATGGTGACTCCCTTACCATTGAGTCCATTATTTATGATTGCTCCTTAGAACTAAATGACCATTCATTCCCAATCAATCTTATTCCAATGCCACTAGGAAGCTTTGATATTATCATAGGTATGGATTGGCTATCAAATCATCATGCCGAAGTTATTTGCTTTGAAAAGTGTATTCGAATTCCGCTACCATTGGGAGAAACCTTAAGGGTTTTTGGTGAAAAGCCTTGCATGGGTCTTAAATTGATGTCTTGTACTACCGCTCAAAAGTACTTATGAAAGAAGTACATCGCCTTCTTAGCTCATATTGTTCAAAAGGATGTCAAGGAGAAGAGTATCCAAGACATTCCTGTCATTAGAGATTTTCCCGAAGTGTTCCCTAAGGATTTATCCGGTCTTCCTCCCGTTCGTCAAGTAGAGTTCCGTATTGATCTTATACCTGGAGCTTACCCCGTTGCTAGAGCTTCTTATCGGCTTGCACCTTCCGAAATGCAAGAGCTTGCAAGTCAACTTCAAGAGCTCTCCGACAAAGGTTTCATTCGCCCGAGTCATTCACCGTGGGGTGCACCCGTCTTATTTGTTAAGAAGAAGGATGGATCATTTCGCATGTGTATTGACTACCGCGAACTCAACAAGCTTACTATAAAAAATCGTTATCCTTTGCCTAGAATCGATGATCTCTTTGATCAACTTCAAGGTTCTACTTGCTTCTCGAAGATTGATCTTCGATCCGGTTATCATCAGCTCCGTGTTCAAGAAGATGACATTCCTAAGACTGCTTTTCGAATAAGGTATGGTCATTACGAGTTCATGGTTATGCCTTTCGGGTTAACCAATGCACCCGCAGTTTTCATGGATCTCATGAACCGTGTGTGCAAACCGTACCTTGATAAATTCGTGATCGTTTTCATTGACGATATCTTAATCTATTCCAAGACTAAAGCCGACCATGAAGAACACCTTAGATTGGTTTTGGACCTTTTAAAGAAAGAACAACTATATGCCAAGTTCTCCAAATGTGAATTTTGGTTAAAAGAATTTCAATTTCTTGGTCACATCGTCAACGACAAGGGTATTCATGTTGATCCTGCTAAGATTGAAACGGTTAAGAATTGGAATGCCCCGAAGACTCCTACCGAAGTTCGTTCATTTCTTGGTCTTGCGGGTTATTATCGTCGTTTCATCTCAAACTTCTCAAAGATTGCTGTCCCTCTTACCGCGTTGACCCATAAGGGTAAAGCTTATGAATGGGGACCGAAACAAGAAGAAGCTTTCCAAACTCTTAAGCATAAGTTGTGCAATGCTCCCATTTTGACTCTCCCTGATGGAAATGATGATTTAGTTGTCTATTGTGATGCTTCTAACCAAGGTCTTGGTTGTGTCCTCATGCAACGAGGAAAAGTAATCGCTTATGCATCAAGACAACTCAAAATTCATGAAAAGAATTATACGACGCACGATCTCGAGTTGGGTGCGGTCGTATTCGCGTTAAATATTTGGAGACATTACCTATATGGCACGAAATGTGTGGTATTCACCGACCACAAAAGTCTTCAACATATCTTCAACCAAAAAGAACTCAATATGAGGCAACGAAGTTGGGTCGAACTCCTTAACGACTATGACTGCGAAATTCGTTACCATCCCGGCAAAGCGAATGTAGTAGCCGATGCTTTGAGTCGAAAGGACCATGTTATGCTTCATTGTGGCCGTATTCAAACTGATATTCAAACTCGTATCTTAGAAGCTCAACAAGTCTCGATAACCGAGGGCAACATGTATGAAGAAATGTCGTGTGGTGTGGAACTTCTTCTTGAATCAAAACCAAATGGCTTACTATATTACTTGAACCGTATTTGGGTTCTCGATCGCGATGATCTCCGTGCATTTCTCATGAACGAGGCTCATAAGACTCGTTATTCTATTCATCCTGGTGCGGATAAAATGTACCAAGACCTTCGCCAACTTTATTGGTGGCCCGGTATGAAGAAAGACATTGCTCTTTATGTGGCCAAATGCTTAACTTGCTCCAAAGTCAAAGCCGAACATCAACGTCCTTCTGGTTTACTCGAACAACCAGAAATTCCCATGTGGAAATGGGAGAATTTAGCTATGGATTTCATTACCAAGCTCCCTCGCACCTCGAGGGGTTATGATAGTATTTGGGTGATCATTGATCGACTCACCAAATCTGCCCACTTCTTACCTATTCGTGAAGACTTCAAAGTGGAGAAATTAGCCCGAATTTACATTGATGAAATCGTGAGCCGTCATGGTGTTCCCTTGAACATAATATCCGATAGAGACGCTCGGTTCACTTCTCGATTTTGGCAATCTCTCCAAAAGGCTATTGGTACTCGATTGGATTTGAGCACGGCTTACCATCCGCAAATTGATGGTCAAACCGAGCGAACAATCCAAACTCTTGAAGACATGCTTAGAGCTTGTGTAATCGATTTTGGTGGAAATTGGGATTCACATTTATCCCTTATTGAGTTTTCTTACAACAATAGCTACCACACAAGTATCAACATGGCTCCATTCGAAGCTCTCTATGGTCGCAAGTGTCGTTCTCCTATCTGTTGGAGTGAGATTGGTGAAGCACAAATCACTGGTCCCGAGTTAATTCAAGAAACATCCGACAAGATTATTCAAATCCGTGACAATATTCGAGTAGCGAGGAGTCGGCAAAAGAGTTATGCCGACAAACGTCGAAAACCCTTGGAATTCCAAGTCGGTGACCTTGTTCTTCTAAAGGTGTCTCCATGGAAGGGTGTGGTCCGTTCTGGAAAGAAAGGCAAGTTAGCACCTCGTTATGTTGTTCCGTTCAAAATCCGTGAAAGGATTGGGAAAGTGGCTTACAAGATCGAGTTACCTCCATCTCTTGGCAATGTACATCCTACATTTCATATATCTAATCTAAATAAGTGTCTCGCCGATGAAAATCTCCATATACCACTTGACGACGTGCGCATTGATGAAACGATGCACTTCGTTGAGAAGCCGGTGGAAATTATGGATCGTGAAGTCAAGCAGCTCAAGCGAAGTCGCATTCTTATCGTTAAAGTTCGTTGGGAATCTAAGCGTGGTCCTGAGTTCACTTGGGAACGAGAAGACCAAATGAAGCTCAAGTACCCTCATCTTTTTACTAATAATGTTGTTTCCTCTAGCTAAATTTCGGGACGAAATTCTCTCAACATGGGGAGACTGTAACATTTCTGATTTTAGTATTCCTATTTCAATTCAATGTAATGCAATTTCAAGTTCTATACTCGTGCGATGTCTTATTATTTTCTCGCCGTAAATTAAATGCAATGATTCTATACAAATTCGCAAGTGTTACTCGGTTATATACATTTAAACGCTATACAAGAAACTATTTTATTCGAACTTATCAAATCTGAAAAGTCAAGGACTAAAGTTAAAAAATGTCAAGAAACCCTAATTAGACACGGTCGTGCTTCGTATAAGCATGGTCGCGCCAAGTGCTTTGGCACGGTCGCGCGACCTGCTTTGGAACGATCGCGCCCGGTGCCTAGGCACGGTCGCGCCTATCTTGGCACGGTCGCGCCTGCGTAACAGTCAAATCGTAATTGTGACTTTAATCATCCGATCGTTCGAATTCGTAACTTTAACACGCTTTAATCACGTTAACAAACTCAATAAACCATTCCCATTACTCGAATTCACATCGGTTTTGTCCTACCTAATTCCAAACGATTAAGCAATTCAAGAAGAACCCAAATTCTCTCAATATTCTCAAAGCAATCCAATCAAGCATTTCCAGACCATCACTGAATCAATCCGAAGCCATTGAAGCAGTCGGAATCGCAGTCGAAGTCACCGGAAATCTTTATCTCCGTCGCCGGAACTCCTCGCTGCCGTTCTCTATCGATCCGCTCCTATTCCGGGTAATTGAATCCTCTATTTCATTCCTTTCTGTATCAGTATCGAAAGCCCCTATTCAATTTGGGCTTCCATTATAGAAATCGATCCGAATCAGAACTCATATTTTATTGAAAACGATTTAATCGAATCCATACTTAATCGCGATGTTCATGCAATTAAACTATATGAAAAGACTCGTAATAACCAAGTTCTGTCACACCCCGCCAAGGCTGAAACGCGAGGCGCGGCGTTTATGGTTTCCAAAGCATATGATTACCGCAAACACATACATGATAAATGGATACATAAATGAGTTTAAAGTTTTACATTACAAAAATGTAAAATGAGTTTACAAAACATTAAGATTTCACAAATATGACTCAATTCAATGAGTTATACAAGGGAAATCCTCCTTGAGTAGTATCCATCGTGCATGCATGTAATCTACATTGCTAACCTTGAAATCACGTTCAGTTACCTGAAAAATATACTTAAAATCGGCAACACGAGGTTGGTGAGTTCACAGGTTTAATCAAATAGTTCTTTGCAAAATTTCATTGTTCGTAAATAGTTTCAGTTGTATGTGATAAACAGAATAAGAATTGTTGACCCATTTGTAAACTAGCTAGGAATACAAATAATATGTTCATACATGAGGCGTAACCAAACCATGACAATTGTACACGCCCCTAATTTCGTTATCCGGTTCTATGCGGTCATAAATCCTCTAGATTGTGGTTAGCGCGACTAACCATGACCGGGAGACGTCACTCTCCATAGTACTATTCATAGGACCCTAGGCTACAGTTAATGGTTACTACGTTGTTCCAGGGGACTTTAGCGGCCTCAAATTGTTGTTCTCATCTCATGTAAACATACAAGTCGTGTCTTTTTCTCTTGTTATCCCATAAAATAATTGTAAGTATGTTTTTCCTCCAAATATTGAAAACAGTAAAAAGGGGCCGTGAAACTCACCTTGAGTTTGCGGATACTTGTAATAAAACTTGTTGTAGTCAACCTTGACTATTCGTACCCTAGATACCAAGGGTAAATTGTTGTTAAGACCAACGTCTTAATTGTAAATTGTTCATCGACCTTGTAAATCTGATTGTGTTTGTTTAAACATCGTTTTAGTTTTCCAACACATGTTTTGTTATAAAATAGTTTTGAGTTACTGCCCAACTGGGACTGTTGTACAGGCATCGAAACTACTTAGTTTCGATGTGGCAATTGAGTATCGAAACTACTTAGTTTCGATTGAGTAGTTGGGTATCGAAACTACCTAGTTTCGATTGAGTAGAACAGTTGTCGAAACTTCCTAGTTTCGATTGTGCAGCTTAGATATCGAAACTTCCTAGTTTCGATTGGAGTAATATGTATCGAAGCTTCCTAGTTTCGATTGTGTAGACAGGTATCGAAACTACCTAGTTTCGATTGAGTGATAAGTATCGAAACTATAGTTTCGATTGAGTTAACTGGTATCGAAACTCCTAGTTTCGATTACTGGACTTTTGTTTGACAGAATCAGTCCTGCAAAATTTTATGTTTTAAACTTGAATTCGACACACTCTTCTTCTTATCTTTCTTGCGTTTAAATAAGATGTAAGTTTAGCTACGGTTTTAAAGAAAATAATGTAAAAATGTCGAGTTTTTACCTTAAAACCGAGATGAAGATGATGAAATAAAACAGAGATGATCTCGACTCTTTTGCAGAAACACTTGAAATTCTTCTTAAAATACTGGTTTGTGGTAGGATTTTGCCTTAGCACTCGACTTTGATTTGGAGAGAGTTGGAATGTTTGCCGTACGAAAATGAGAAATATGAAAAGGAATTGTGATGTTGAGACTGAGAAGGTATGGGACGAGTGAAGGGGGGGGGGGGTTTCTCTGGCTTTTTCGGCCAAAAGTCAAGGGTGGGTTGGGGGTTAATATAAATCAACAATTTGTTTTTACCACTAATTTATTAATGGTATTAACATCTATTAGAGTTTTTAAAAGGGGTAATTTAATTCGGTTTGGGTTTCTCACGGTATAATAAATTTAACGAGTTTATGGCTCGTTAACGAAAAACATTGAAATCTTGGATTGTATAATCCGTTGAGGTGATTATTTGTAGGTATAAGTACCTAAAAGTGACGCTACCTAATAGCGTTTTCGAAAGAGTTTGTTAGTTTACTTTTACGTATACTATATGATTTATTCTAAAAATAAGTTATTGACCAACGAAAAATTTGTGTAACGTATACGCCTGGATATTTAATTTATCCAATATTGTTCGTCTTAGTCGGTTTGTACTGGTACTTGCACCGGTAATTCCTAGAATTACCCAAGTATAAATCGAGACCATGTACGATCTTTGCTAGACTCTAAAGTCCTTGTTTGTGAAATTAAATAAATCACAAAAATAATTATAATGTAAACTCGTTTATTGTAATGTAAACTTGTTCATAATGTGTACGGATATTGACCTGAAATGTCGGGTGTCACACATTAATCAAAAGCCCTATCAAATCCAGCGTTTAAAATACAAGAATCTGTCAATTCGTGTCTGATTTGGAATAGACATGGTCGCGCTAATCATCTAGCGCGGCCGTGCCTCATTTAGCGCGGTCGTGCCGATTAGCAGCGCGGTCGTGTCCTCCTGTCCAGACCTTGTCATGCCCTCTGGACTAGTCCCTGTTGTGTCTAAAGATCATAGACACGACCGTGCCGGGCCAAGGCACGGTCGTGCCTGTCAAACTTGTCTAGATTGTGCTCCTGTTGATCAACCCGGTCGCGCCCCGACAAGCGTGGTCGCGCCCGTGGCTTGAGCACGATCGTGCCCTTCCGAGGCACGGTCGTGTGTGACTCCGAATTTTTATCAGAATTATAATTTTTATATTTTAATCAGTAAATGTTTCAGATCTTATAAATATATGTGTTCTGTATTGAAAAATGGATTTAAAGTTTAATCTTGGCATAAATATGATTTATTGAAAAGTTTATAAAAATTAAATTTATATTTATTTAAAATGAGGTTTTAAATAATTAAGTTACAAAATTTATAAATAATGATTAGTTATTTAATTTACATTTTAAATCAAAATCATTTATTTATTTATACTTAATTACAATTAATATTTACATTATTTCATAAACTATAATTATATATTTATTTATTTATTCAATTCAAACCTAATCAAATTATTTCAAACATATTTTACTTCAAACTCTATATATTTTATACAAATCAATAGTTTTATACACAAATTCAACTTCCATTTTAGACTTAAACTTTGTACATCTATTTGATACTATACACATTACTCGATAGGTTAAATTGTGCATTCCAAGGATCATAATTGCTATCTATAATCTGTGTTAGCTACATCTTCATATCAAGTGAGTATTCACAACCCCTTTTTACTCTTTTACACTTTTGGGGTGGAACATGAACTTTATACACATTTCACATTTACATTTACTCAAACAACACAAGTGCAAAATCCTACTTATATACATGTGTGCAAAATTTGAGCTTTGTGCCCGAGTGCTAGTTGTGCTAGTCTTTGTGAAAACTATGTGCAATCATTAACTATACAAGCCGACGGTTTTCAATGATAGATCTATTGAGTCTGACAAACCCACCCAAGTGGAGGTGATTGATACCGACAACACAGTTTGCATACTAGTTACAAAGGTTTGGTTGTACTTGATTACACAATAGCTGCTCCCCATAAATGCCTTATTTTTCATGTCTTGTAAAGGATTTGTTTTCAACTATATGCTATCTATATACAACTGTGTTATACTCACCAACTTTTTAGTTGACTTTATTTTATTCATGTTTCAGGCCCTAATATGTGAGAAGGATTCAAGACGTGCTCAACATAGGATTTGGACTTAGTAATATTAAATCAAGAAGTTTGTGAATTGTTTATTGTTCCTTGTTTGGATTTTGGTTTGTACTTGGATTATGTGAAATGGAAATTTGGCTTTAATATATTTCAATTTAGTCAACCTTGTGCTATGAACAGTCTTACATGTCCCGCCCCGATGATTCCGCCATCGGTCGGGGTGTGACACTAGAGCTTCATCTTCTTGTAATTGTGTAGCTGCAGGAACTTTAACTTTCAAAGCATCCAGTTGCCTAGCATGCAATTGGATCTGTTGTTCCCTGAGGAGAATGACAACTTTTCTTTCTTGAATCTCTCTAAACTCTGCCATCTCCTCTTCTTCTCTTTCCCTTCTTCTCTTCTCTTTTTCTCTCTTCTCTTTCTTTAATCTTTCTTCTTCTTCTTCTTCTTCTTCTTCTTCTTCTATCATGATGCCCTTCCCCTTGTATTTGTTGGATGCCTCTGCTTCAGCTTCATGGATCACGACAGCAGATGTAAGAGATACTGTTGGGATCTCAGCTTCAGCTTCATTGGTAAGCTGAGGAACAGACACAGAGGAAGGGACTGCTTCACTCTCTTCCTTTTCCCATTCACTCCCATGTATAGCTTTGAAGGCTTCTTTGACATTCTGAGCAGCCACTTTTCTTGACTCTACTGCTGCACTCAGTATGACAGTTGGTGAGGAGGGAAGGGATAGATTTGATTCAGAGTCATCCATTGCAAGCCATCCCTCCTTTTCAAGATAAGCTTTGATAATATTGATCATTGCTTGACTTTCTAAGGAGTTGATGTTGCATATGTGTGTCCTGAGCTCAAAGACCTTATGTAGGAAGTCTGGATTAAGGATCATGATCTCTTGAATGTTGTTGATTTTGAAAGATGATCCATCACATAAGAAGAACTGAAATCCAAAGGACCCAGTGCTTGACCATCCTTGCACTTTCAGGCCCCTGACCATTTCATTGTAGAAGAATCTTCTCCAACATAGACCTTGCTCTTCTGTTAAAGCATTGCTCCTTATCAAGTCAAATCTTGGAGTCAGTCTTTGTTTTGATGTTGTTGAAGACTCTGCAATGTGTTTAGGATAGGCCACCCTGTTTGCTTCTTCTAGAAACCATTCAAACAAGGGCAGATTATCCTCCATCAAGATGTAGAACCTACTGATTGCAAGTTCTGCTGAGAGATCTGAGGATGTGTTGATGCAACTTGATAAGTACAGTTCAAGAACTTGAAGTAGATTCAGTGTATTCCAGTTAAGCTCTTCTATTCCACCAAACTCCCGTCCAATCCAGAATCTCTCAGATAGACCATCATACCCCAAGCTAGAATAGAGTCAAACTATAGCTTATGTGCAGTCGGTGTAAATTGAGGGGCAATGGTCTATCTTGATATATTTGCTGCAGCTGGAAGAATGCTGAATGACAAAGGTGTGTCTTCATCTTGACTTTCGTTCTTCAACACCTCATCAACAACTCTGACAACTAACTTCCAATCCTCAGAGATATCTTCCTCTTCATCTACTGAGTCTGGCAAGTCATGGATTTGAACAAAAGCAGGCTTGAAGAGTGTACTTTGAAAGGCAACATGCTCTTGTATCCTATCATCAAGGCTGTCAGCATCATCTTCTGCGGTAACTATCTCCACCTTTTTGGTTGCATCAGTGTATAAAGTTTCATCTGTTTGAGTGCCCACTGATACAAGGGAAAGAGTAGTCACTGGAGGGCATTGATGGGCTTCATGCATAGAGACTTGGTGCCATAGTTTGGACACTTCAACCTCTAGCATTGCCACCCTGGCCGTCAATTCCATATTTTTAAGTTTTAGTCTGTCCTCATCTACAGTTGTTGAATCCTTGGAACTAGATGGGGCCTTAGGCCTAGCCTCTGCATCCCCATCACCTTGGTTTTCTTGGCACCTGGGAATCCTCTCAGTGAAGAGTGTTTCAAGAGAAACATCCTCACTTTGAGTTGTCGTGGTTAGGGTCTTAGTGATGTTATCACTGTCCTCCTGGTCAATTGATGTACCAAGAGTAGTGATAGCCCTTTCCACATTCACTCTATCATCACTCCTAGAGTGAACCTTCTTAGGTGATGAACTTGGGCTGGGTACATTAGCAGCCAAGTCAATCAATACCTCTGAGATAGTGGTAGTTGGAGAAGGTATATCATCTTGACTAGGTGCCTCTGCACTTAAGTTCAGAGAAGAAAAATAATGAAAGGGCTCAGCAGGTTTTTCTATGGATCCGGGATGTGATCCTGATCCTAATAGAGAAACTTCCAAGGAAGTCTCTCTAATGGTTTGGCTATCCCTTTTGATATTCTTATCAGAATGTTAGGATTCTGAATGAGGGCTTTTAGGTTGGGATTGGGCATGTGAGACAAGAATAGAAGGAGTCTTCTTGCTCCTTTTTCTGGTATATTTTGCCTCAACTGGAGCCTTGTGTTCCAGTTGGGCAGTGATAACATCCAAAACAGGCGTAAGTAGTTTTTGTGCCTGTGCATCCTCAATAGGATGCACAGGAGTTCGAACACTGGAAGTAGATTGATGTTCAGGCTTTGAAGTGGAGGGTGTGGGATTAGTATCAGCTGGGATTGCTGAACTGTCACCCTTGGTACTTTGTATGTTCATCATTGTAGATAACAATGGAGCATTGACCCCTGAGAGCTTTTTGGAAACAATTCTCATGCTTTGAAAAATATTATTTTTATGACCCATCATAAGATAGATTCTTGCAGGTTTTGAAAGATCTTTTAGTTCATTGTTGAAAACTTCCTGCAAGAATCTTGGGTACATATAGAATGGCTGTTTTGCACCTTCTTGAAGGTTATATCTCAAACCTTCAAAAATGAGATGTGCAAAGTTGAAACCTTGGCCAGTGACCATACCGTGAACAGCAGAGGCGAGAGCAGAACTAACTTGATGCCATCCACTTCTCTTCTGGGATATGCATTGTAGTAGAGTGTGGCATAAATACTTCCATGGATGACCCATCAGCGCATTTCCAATGGTATATTCGTTCTGATTTCCAGTGTACCCTATGGATACAAAGATCCTCATATACTCTTCCCTGGAGTATGAAATGGCGTCCCCCTCGTCCTGAAGCTTGAGATATTTTCTGAGAGTAGCTTTAGTGACTATGATGTCTTTGCCGTCTACCGTAGCATGGATTTGGGGAATCCCATATTCGGTAGAGTAGACGGCGGTGCTCCAAAAGTCCTCCATATGAGTTATGTATATGGTAGGGTTGACGGTTAGTGCAAAGTATATCTTTGATTGACAGAGAAAATTGATCATATCATTGAACCCGTCGGACTTCTTTCCTTTCACTAGGTATGCAGTGAGATTATGGAAGGGTGAGAACTTGTCATTTGGCTGGTTTATGTCCACCTCTGTCATTGTCGTTGGGTTTGGAGGGAAGGAGGATGTTTTTTGAAAGGTGGTTAAGTATGGAAGGCTTTGAATGCTGTGAATGCTTGAGAGAAAATGGTGAGAGTTAGGCTGGAATTGAATGTGAAGAGGTTAAAGAGAAATTTGATTTGTGATATAACGACAGAGGAGGGAAAAAGCAAAGTTACTTGTACAATACAAACTTATTCACTTTTCTCTGTTACAGCTGTAATACACTATAACAGTTATGGTAAAGACTTAAAGTACTTTTTACAGCGGGTAAAAGTTAATTTGGACTTATTTTTACACATCCGCAGCAAACTTGGATGCTGCAGATGGTTAAGTCTATCCGCTGCAAAATTGGTTGCTGCGGATGGTTTAAGACAGTCAGCAGCAAACTCAATTGCTGCTGATGGATGCAATGGTCCGCAACAATGATGTTGCTGCTGACTGCCTTAAAGCTATCCACAGGAAACTTGTTCCTGCTGATAACTTAAAGCAGTCAGTGGAAAATTCTTTGCTCCTGATAATTAAACCTATCAGCAGCAAAAATGTTTGCTGCTGATTGTTAACTTTTTATTTACAACAAAATACAGACACATTTTATTCAAAAATTTTGGTGACAAATTTTAATCAAAGTTCATCATGCTAATGGATTCAACTAAATATCTAAATCTAGCTTCATCAAATGGTTTTATAAACAAGTCAGCATATTGCTCATTGGTATGAACTTTGGTTAAAATAATTCTCTTTTTCTCAGCTTGATCTCTTATGAAGTGATACCTGATGTCAATGTGCTTTGTCTTGGAGTGTTGCACCGAATTATTTGTGATTGATATAACACTCATGTTGTCAATGTGAATGGGAGTGGCCATGAAAGTCATCCCATAATCTAGTATTTGGTTTTGTATCCAGATGACTTATGCACAGCAACTTGAAGCTGCAATGTATTCTTCTTCTACTGTAGAAGTTGATACATAGGTTTGTTTCTTGCACTGCCATGAAATCAGTCTTCCTCCCAGAAACTGACATCCCCCTGATGTGGATTTTTTGTTCAAGTTGCATCCCCCATAGTCACTGTTAGTGTATGCATACATGTTGAAATTATCATTTTTAGAATACCATAGCCCAAGTCTTGGGGCTCCTTTTAGATATCTAAAAATTCTCTTGACAGCTTGAAGATGTGTATTCTTTGGAGTTGCTTGAAATCTTGCATAGAGGCATACTGCAAACAGGATATCTGGCCTTGAGGCAGTGAGATACATGAGTGACCCTATAATTGCATGGTATTGATGTTGATCAGTGTGTTGACCATCTTTGTCTGGAGTCAGTTGATGGTGCACTTGCATAGGAGTTCTTGCAGCAGTGCTTCAACCATCTTGAATCTTTCCAAAATGCTCTTGACATATTTGGATTGGCTGATAAAGATTATGTTTGGAACTTGTTTGACTTGAAGACCCAGAAAGAAATTTAGTTCACCCATTGAACTCATTTCAAACTTTGAGTGCATTAGGATCTCAAAGTCTTTAGACAACTTCTTCCTTGTTGATCCAAAGATGATGTCATCAACATAGATTTGTACAAGTAGGATTTCTCCCCCTTCATCATTGATAAACAAGGTCTGGTCAATGGCACCTCTTATGAAGTTGTTCTTAGCAGATATCCAGACAGAGTTTCATACCAGGCTCTTGGAGATTGATGTAAGCCATAGAGAGCTTTGTCTAGTTTGAACACTTTGTTAGGATGTGCAGAATCTACAAAGCCTGGAGGCTGTTTGACATATACTTCCTCACCAATCTTCCCATACAGAAAGGCACTCTTGGCATCCATTTTCAAAACCATGAAATTCTTGGATGCAACATATGCCAGGAAGATTCTGATGGCCTCCATCCTGACAACAGGAGCAAAGACTTCATCATAGTCAATTCCCTCTTCCTGAGTGTAGCCTTGAGCTACAAGTCTGGCTTTGTTCTTGACGACAATGCCTCTCTTATCTTGCTTGTTCCTGAATACCCATCTTGTGCCAATAGCAGTTTGACCAGGTGGAAGATCAACAAGTTTTCAGACATCCTGTCTCTTGAATTACAGCAACTCTTCCTGCATTGCCTTAATCCAACTGCTGTGTTTCAGAGCTTCATCTATCTTCTTGGGTTCTACCTTAGATAGAAAACAAGAAAACATACATATATTGGCCTCATGAGATTTGCTTCTTGTTTGAACTCCTTGGTGAACTTGGCCAATGATATTTTCCAGGGGATGTTCCTTGTTGATTCTCTGTGCTGGTACAACATCCAATTGTATCCCTTGCTCAAGATTGTTCTGATTTTGATCAGGAAACTCTTCATTCATGGTGGAAGAGTCTTCAATATCAACAGCAGCATCAACATTATCAGCAGCAGCATCAGCAGCATCTGCAGTAGATGCTTCTACAGCATTTACAGATGTGTCTTCATTCAAATTTTCATTCTCAGAGAGCCTGCTGCTGGTGACATTTGAGAGTCTGGTTCCGGCTTCATTGGCTTCAATAGCTTCCACAACAGATGGATGATCAATAGATGGCCTTTTCAGTATGATAGAGGGACTAGGGAACTCCAATCTGTAGTCAGAGGAAGATGTGGAAGCTGGTGCTTTGGAAGAGGAAGAATCCATATTTGAGAAGATGAGAGGCTCAAATATTTATGTGAAGGAGTCTATATCAAAGAGCCAGTCTGGGCCTTTTCCCTGTTCACATGCGATGTGTTCCCTACATTCCACATTGGCTGATTCTTCCACTATTCTTGTTCTTGAGTTGAATACTCTGTAGGCCTTGGATTGAGAGGAATAGCCCACAAAGTATCCTTCATCATATTTGGCACCAAACTTAGGAAGAACCCCATGTGTGATCAGAATGGTGCATGGCCATCCAAAAGGTTTTAGATCCAATGTAGGGAACTCTTTTGAACCAGAGTTCATAAGGTGTCTTGTTGAGAGGATTGACAATGAGAACTCTATTCTGCACATAGCAAGCTGTACTGATTGCTTCTTGCCAGAATGTGAGAGGCAGTTTTGAATCAGCCAACATTGATCTTGCTGATTCAATTAGAGTTCTGTTTCTTCTTTCAGCAACCCCATTTTGTTGAGGAGTTCTTGGAGCACTGTATTGTCTTTCTATTCCCTTGCTTTCACAGAAACAGTTCAGAGTGTGGTTCTTAAACTCTGTACCTTGATCACACCTTATTATTCTCACCTTTTGAGTGCTTTGATTCTCAACTCGAAGAATATAAGATTTAAGAATCTCAGCAGTTTCATCTTTTGTTCTCTAGAAGGATACACATGAAAATCTGGTATAGTCATCAGTAATCACCAGACAGTATAACTTCTTGCCCATTGACATGACATTTGTAGGACCAAAGAGATCCATGTGCAGCAGCTGTAGTGGAGTGTCATTTGAATTCAATGTCTTGGGCTTGTGACAACTCTTGTGTTGCTTCCCCTTCAAACATGCAATGCACTGATCTTCAAGTTGGAATTCTTTGTCAGGAAGCCCTCTGACAAATTTTTCTTCACCAACTTGTTAATGGTTTTGATATTGACATGGCTTAATCTCCTGTGCTAGAGAGCTGATTCATCAACTGAAGCCTTTGACAGAAAACATGATACACTACCAGATGGAGTGACCTCATTCATGTCAAGCACATATAGGTTATCTTTTCTCTGAGCAGTCAAAAGGATCTTCTGTGGAGGAGATTTGGTTAAGCCAGGGGATAGTACAAAACATTCTTTATCTGTGAAAAGCATCCAATGGTTTTTGATCACAGACCTGGGATACACTCATGAGATTGAAGTCTAATTCTTTAACATACTTTACTCTTTCAATACTCATCCTTTCATTGGACACAGTTCCTTGTCCAGTGATTGATCCTCCTTTTGAATCACTCCCAAAGGAAACATATCCTCCATTAAAGTGCCTGAAGTTGGAGAGGATGGATCTGTTGCTGGTCATGTGCCTGGAGCAACCACTGTCTACAACCCAGGTGTTATTCTTGTGACTTGGCTGTCCCTGTGGTGGTATCTCTGATGTGTCTGCCATGAGAGCTTGGTTGTTGGCAGGAAGATCCTCATACTAGAAGCTCCAGTCAAAGTCAGCAGTTCCAACAGCTGCACAAGCTGCAGTTTGAGCGAGAGGAGTGGCTTGTTGCTGTTGTTGTTGTCTTGGTTGAGCTTGGTGAGTTTGTCTTGTATGAGCAGCAGCTAGGTTTGCCCTTGGTACCTTGCATTCTCTAGCAAAATGACCAAGTTGGTTACAGTTGTAACATATCAGTTTGCTTTTGTCCAAGCCAACTTTGGTGTTGGATTTTTTGCTTGGAATGGGTCTTCCTGTTCTAAAGTAGAACCTTTTTGCTCTTAGAGAGAGCATGGCATAGGAGTGCTGTATGTCCATTTCTTCTAGATCATCTGGATCAAAATATTCCAGATCTTCCTTGATAAAGGACATATTGCTTGAGTTTTCAGAAACAAAGGCAACAGAAGTTGAGGTTTGAGGTGGGGCTTCAAGAAGAAATGGTGAGTTATTAGATTGAGAGGTTGGAGTCTGGGGATGAGTGACAATGGGAGGGTAGTAGTTGCTTGAACTAGGAACTGAGTGGTCAGAGTGAAGAGCAGAGGAAGTGGTGGTGGATGATGAGGCTGTTGAGTAAATTGAGCTTCTCTCATTGACTTGAATCGTTTATAATTCATAGGTCTTCAGCATGCCAAAAAGCTCAGTCTTCTACAGAGTCTTTAAATTTTCAGTTCTTCTGATTGACACTGTGTAAAGTGTCCAGCAGCTTGGCAAAGACCTGACGAACTTCTTGAGAATGTCTTCATTCTCCAGCTTCACTTTTGAGCACTGTAGCTCTCCCACAAGGTAGGTGTACCTGTTATACAACACAGTAAGAGACTCACCTTCCTTCCAGACAAAGTTCTCATATTGTTGCTTCAGAATGTCTCTTCTATTTTCTTTTACTTCTTCTGACCCATCAAACATATTCTCAAGAGCCTCACATAGCTCCTTGGCAGTCTTGTATCCTATGAAGTTGTGAAATACTTCATTTGGAAAGCACATCTGAATGGCTCCTAAGGCTTTGAAGTCTACCTCCATCTTCTTGATGTCTTTATCTGAATACTTTGAGGGTTCTTTGGGACCGATGGACCTTCAGAATCAGCAGAGGCCACCATGGGTACATATGGTCCATCTTTAATGGATCTCCACATCCCATACTCTTGATAGCAGAAGAAACTTTCCATCATGTTCTTCCACATATCATAGTCTTCTCCAGACACCAGTCTTGGTGGTCTGTTGATGCTTCCAGTATCATCAAAACCATTGCTTTGTGCCATTTTTGGATTTGTGATATATGGTGTCTTAACAAAGAGATAGTAGTGAATAGAACCAGAGAGTGATTAAACAAGTGTGAGTTTGTTTAATCTGTGAGCCAAAGCTCTGATACCACTTGTAGGATCGGTGAATACAAGATGGTTCTACTCTAGTTGAGATTGGCGGAAACAATCACAACTAAGCAATGTAAACAAATAAACACAAAGAATACTGATAAATGCAAATTGTATTAAACTTCAATGGCTACAAGATTACAGAGAAAACTCTAAGAAAGCACACTTGTACAATGAAACGATACACTACTTATATAGTAACTTAGAATCAAGACAGACCCTTGATTCTAAGGATCAGATCGAACACAATCCGTTGATATTGTATACTAGAAGCTATACTACAAGTAAAGACAACAAATACTACAAAGGTTAACTTTAAGCAAACGTCTTCTTAGGCATCATTGCTTGGATACTTGGAAGGAGAGCGTTGTTGTCTTTTATTGTCTGCACCAGTAACATTCTTTCTACATGAGATGTGTCAGAGTTGCAACAGAAAGTTGTTAGTAGTAAAGTTGATGCTTTTGCTATGCCAATCAGCAGCAACGCTTGATCTTCAACAGATATGGCTATCCACAGCAATGTTGGTGATCCACATCAAGACTCAACTATCCAAAGCTGCTGATGATTTGCCTCTCAGTAGCATCAAGTGTTTGATGTTGATGAGAAGCCTATCCGCAGTAACTCTGGTCTTCAGCAGATAAGGTTGTCCACAACAGAGTTGTTCATCAGCAGGAAAACAACTATCCGCAGCAAACAAGCTTATCCACAATAGCTTGTTGGTCAGTAGCAAAACTGTGGAGTCCGCAACAGTTATACTTAGAGAATTTTGTAGTCATCAGTCTTTATATCTATATGAGATAGTGATGTAGGTGGAGTAGGAATGTATATATGTTGTGGAGATGGAGGTGGTGTGGTGATGTGTACATGATTAGGTGGTGGTGGTGGTGTAGGGATGGGTGCATGTTGTGGAGATGGAGGTGGTGTAGGTTGTGGTGTTGGCTGTGGTGATGGTGGAGGTGTAGGTTGTGGTGTATCGAAATTTGAATAAGAGGAAGATGATAGATCTTCAAACCTTGTCTTTATTTTCTTTGCCTTGGGCTCTTCAAGCTCATAATCAGATTCTGAAACAACTTGTCTTTCGGAGGATGATGCAGGGGGTTCAGTTTGAGCATCGGAGTCTGAGTTGTAGTAGTATGACCCATAGATTCCTGCATCCAGAGTCCCACTAGACTCTGCAACCTCCTCCTCGTCTCCTTGTATACGAACTTCAACATTAACCACTAGCTTAATAGGAATCTGTACTTCCTCAACAAAAGGAGCTTCTAGCATAGGCTCATCAGCAGGCTGTTTTTCTTCTTGAATAATAGGGATTTCATCATCAGCTTCAGCTTCAACTTCAACCTCTTGTTGGTTCCCTTGATCATGTACCATCTCCTCTTCTTCATCTTTAGATAAGTCATTTGCTTTTTCAATCGGTAAATTAGGATCAATGTCTGGTACTAACTCTTCCTCCTCACTAATCACGTGTCCAAACAACGGAATATCAACTATTACTCTGTTAGTTCTTTTATTTTTGCTTTTCATGTAGCTTAGAGTCTTTGCTACCATATGATCAAACACCAAGATATTTCCTCCCTGTTGAAGGTTTGGATGGAGATGATTTATGATGATCTGAAGAAATCTGGGATAGACTAAAAACTTCTCTTTCACAGCCCCAGTTAGATTCTCTTTAAGTTGTGTGAATACCAACCCTGAAAAAGTTGTACTCCCTGCCTTTGATCAAGCCCAATACAGCAGATGTCACCATTGCATTTGCAGATTCAAAACCACCTTTTCGAATGGACAAGCAGTGGATGAAGATATGCACAAAATATCTCCAATGTGATGGTAAGGAGTTCTTAATGATTTGGCCACTCTTGAGTTCATCTGGATGGCCCATTCTTCTAAAGCATTCCTTTATGTAGAAGCTTGGAAAATTTATTGGTGCTTTTGGATTATCATTGAACATCAGCACTGTCTTATTGTGGTTTCATAAAATAGAACCTCTTGCTCACGAACTGTGGCCCTTATGTGCTCCACATTATCAACAGTAACCAACTCAGCAGTTTCCCAGAATTCTCTAATAGATGCTTCAAAATCCGGAAGGTTGTGACTGATGGCAAAGCTTATGTTTGAATTAGCAAGGAAGTTCAGGACTGGAATGAACTCGACACTTTTTGGAGCATTAGCATCAAGGAAAGCACAAACATTGTGCCTTTTAACGAATAGTAGATCCATATCTGCAAACACACAGGATTAATCAAGTTTAATACTTAGAGAAATTTCAGAATAAAACTGATTGAAACTCTTTGGCCCAACACTTAGACAATTTCTGAAATAAGCCCTATCGAAACTACTAGTTTTGATCAAAACAACAAGTTTCGGTCAACACTTAGAAAATTTTAGAATAGGCCTTTATGAAACTACTAGTTTCGATCAATACTTAGAAAATTTCAGAATAGGCCTTATCGAAACTACTAGTTTCGATTGAAACAACAAGTTTCGATTGAAACAACAAGTTTCGATCAACACTTAGACAATTTCCGAAAATGTTGACCGAAACTAAATAGTTTCGGGCAAAGAGACAATACTTGGGCAAATTTGGGTATCGAAACTACTAGTTTCGATTGAAAATCTGTTTAAATTTTGAAAAACCTATTTTAAAAGAAAAACATCCCTTTTATCAAAACTACTTAGTTTCGATGCCCAAACCCTTGAACATACTTAAACACACAGAATCAAGACTCAAAGAAATTTACAGACTCATATAAACATGAAATTGACGAATAAGATAAAAGAAGGAGTAAGAGTGGCCTGTGAGTGTCGAAACTCCATCTTACCTATGATTCAAAGATAAATATGCAAGTATGTACACAAAGATGTAAGATATTAACAATGGTGAGTCTATGAAAAGAAACTAAGCCTTGATCAGCCATTAATATGAAGTGTTAGTTGTGAAAATCTATCCATCTCAAACCCTAGGTTTGATCATCTAACATTTCAAATAGAAACCTTAAAACGATCGTTACCTGATGATGTTGATGATGAAGACGACGTGGGAATCAGGTTAGATACTAATTTCGCAAACTTAGACCGAGAGAGCTTTTGTATGTGTGAGAGAAGGTGTAAAAGATTTGGAGACGGTAAAGTGAGGCTTGACGACGAAGAAACCTGATTATGAAGTCATTTAATTTTGCATGTGGCAAAAGACAATTTTCTATCGAAACTACTAGTTTCGATAGAGTAAAGTAGTTTGGGTTACTTGGAAGTTTCGGGTGACTGGAATAGTTTCAGGTGACTGGAATAGTTTCGATAGATATGAAACACATAAACTAAAGACACAACTTAACTTATATACAACCTACTAAACTATAGAAATAAAAAAAATAAAAATAAAAATAAAAGTAAAAATAACATTTATACAAAATATTCACACTTAACATTTTTTTTGAAAAGATCCAACATGAGATCATATCTAGTCAGTCTATTGAAGCACTTCCTTTTACAGTCAACAACTGTGAGTCCCTGAAGATAGCTGATATTTGTGCAAGATAAACTTGAACATTTGTTTGTACATAGATTTTCATGTAATTAAATGGTACTATTAAAACAAGATACAAGGTGTACCCCACATATTGAAAATAAAATGGTTTTGAAAACCTATCAATCATCAAGAAATACCCATATTCATCCTATCATCTCTTTCTGATCAACCAAGGTACCATCTTAGTAATTTCAAAATGCCACCAAAATAAAATAAGAGATCCAAGTGGATTTGAAGATTTAAAATGAAAAATATCCAAGTAGATATTAAAAAGGTATGAACATTCTAGATCTTTGCGTAAGCAAAACAGAAGAAGTCGTAAAATTATCCAAGCGGATAGGAAAATGTTGAACACCCGAGATCTTTGCGTAAGCAAAACAGACGGGATCAAATCATCCAAGTGGATGGGAAAAAGATGAACACCCGAGATCTTTGCGTAAGCAAAACATACGGGGTCATTGGTGGTAAATATCGTTACTTTGACGGTCACCTGGCGTATGAATAGGAATCCAACACGTAGGCCTGTATCTGATTGAATTGGTTTTCTTAATATACAAAATGGGTTAGATGTTTTAATAATGGGTTCAAACACACAAGTATGAGATAGGATTTAGGTTTTCACACTACTTACAAGTTTTAACCATATGTCAGGCCTACCAGCTATATGCCAGTAAACACCATCGCTTTTGGTCTATTCCATGTCCAAGAGATGTGATAAGACGCTATCATTTCTCAAAGGTTAGATTCAATTTTCCTGTAACAAAACCACTTGTAAGACTGTACACAAAGCAATTCTTTTCAATTTTAACATATTAAATTCTCATTTCTCCCCCAAAAGATTTGCTAGGTGATAAAAATGAACTATACACAAAAGGAAAATCATTTTTGAAATTTTCTTGACCGTTAAGCATAAACATAAAACACATTAATATTCACAACGATTACTGAAAATTGATCATGCCAAGCATCTCTACCAGTTGGCTAAATCTGGCAGAATCAAAGGCTTTTGTGAAGATGTCTGCGGTTTGCTTGTCGGTTTTGACCTCAATGATTTGAATATGTTTCTTTTCAACACAATCACGGATAAAATGATGCTTGATCTCAATGTGTTTGGTTTTGGAATATTGAACTGGGTTTTTGGTGATATGGGGAACGACAGTGTTGTCACAAAGAATGGGTGTCTCATGGAATGTGATCCCATAGTCAAGCATCTGATGGTGAATCCATCTGACTTGGGAACAACAAAGGGCGGCGGCAATGTATTCGGCTTCGGCGGTGGATTAGTTTCTTACATTGCGGTTGCCAAGGAACTGACAACCTCTAGAAGTGGATTTGCGGTCTAAGTTGCATTCCCCGTAGTCTGTCTGAATAAGCCACAAGATCAAACAAATCATTTTTAGGATACCAAAGACCCAATTTTGGCTTGTACTTTAAATATCGCAAAATACGTTTGACAATAGATAAATGAGAGAGTTTAGGATTAGCCTGAAAACGTGCACACAAGCACACTACAAACATGATGTCGGGTCTGCTGGCAGTGAGATACATGAGAGATCCTATCAAAGAGCGATAGAGGTGCTGATCAACGCTTTCGCCATTCAAATCGGGAGACAAACAATGTCGAACTTCCACGGGATTTTTGACTGGATGGGACTCAGCCATTTAAAACTTGGCCAATATTTCTTTCACTTATTTCTCTTGATGAATGAGAATTCCTGACTCGGACTGATCAACTTGCAGTCCAAAAAAGAACTTCATTTCTCCCATAGAGCTCATTTCAAATTTAGAACGCATCACTTCTTCGAATTCTTTGCACAGACGAGGATTTGTGGATCCAAAGATGATATCGTCCACATAAATTTGCACAATGATTGTATCCTTTCCATCCTTCCGTTTAAACAGAGTTTGGTCAATCGCTCCTCGTGTGAAACCATTTTCAAGCAAATGCTTTGATAACTTCTCATACCACGCACGAGGTGCTTGGTGAAGACCGTATAATGCCTTGTCTAATTTGTAGACACGGTCTGGAAAGTTAGGATCAATGAAACCCGGTGGCTGCTTGACATAGACTTCCTCTTGAACCTTTCCATACAAAAATGCTATTTTGACATCCATTTGATGAATAGTGATGTCCATATAGGCTGCATAGGCGAGTAACATTCTGATGGCTTCCAAGCGAGCTACTGGTGCAAAAACTTCCTCAAAGTCAATCCCTTCTTCTTGATAGAAACCTTGAACAACCAAACGAGCTTTGTTCCGAACCACAATTCCTCCTTCATCCTTTTTGTTGTGAAATACCTACCGAGTGTCGATTAGAACTTTGTTCTTGGGAAGATCCACCAGATTCCACACATTCAGTTTTGAGAGTTGCTGTAACGTTTCTTGCATTGCTTCCACCCAACTTTTCTCAAGCAAAGCTGCTTTGATGTTCTTAGGTTCTACTTGAGATATAAAACACGAGAACATGTTGTTGTCTAATGCATCACATACACTCCGGGTACGAACACCCACATTGAGCGGACCAATGATGTTGTCGGTGGGATGATTCTTGTGAATTCTTAACTAAGGAGTCTCATCTTCTTCCAATAGTTCATCCAGATTTGTGATATTGTTAGCTGGAGGATCAGCTTTATTAACAATAGGATCCTCGGCAGTTGATTTTGGGTAGGGGTGTAAACGAGCCAAGGCGAGCCCGAGCTTGACTAGGCTCGAGCTCGGCTCGTTTAACTTACTGTGAGCTCGAGCTCGGCTCGATTCGAGCTCTAATTTTGAAGCTCAGGCACGGCTCGTTGGTAGTTTTATACGCTCGAGCTCGGCTCGTTTATTATATATTAATTTATATATTTATAATTATTTTTGTATAAATTTTATTATTGTTTTTATATATAACATAATACATATTATTTAATTATATTTATCTTAATTTTATATATACTAATTATTATTTTTATTTTATAAATATATATTAAATATATTAAAAACATTATATAAATAAAAGGCTCGTTAAGGCTCGCGAGCCGGCTCGAGCTCGATAAGTGAAGCTCGGGCTCGAGCTCGTTTATTAAACAGGCTCGAGCTCGTTTAAGCTCGGCTCGTTTCAAGTTTTTAGCGAGCCGATCTCGCCCGTTTTCACCCCTAATTGTGGGGCAACATCTACTATTGGAATGGCGTTGTCTTCAACAGTTTCACTTGTTGCACCAGAACCGGAAGAGTCCATATTGGATTCAGCATCAACAGGTACAGGGATTTCATTTTGAGTGGATGAGTAAGAGCTTTGATCATTTATGTTCCCTAGATTGTTCACAGAAAAGTAAGGATTAACAGGAGTTAATTCATTTGAAAAGCACAGGAAGATTAAATGACTTAAACAATGATTTGACATCAAAAAGCCAATAAGGACCGTCCCTAGCGTCCGTATGATTGCTTTCATTCCAATTGATATCAATGGACTCCAACACCATCCTTCTTTGCTTGTTGTAAACACGAAATGCTCGTTGATTAGAAGAGTAGCCCATAAAATAGCATTAATCGGCTTTGGCTTCAAACTTGTTTAGCTGATATGAAGTATTCAACATCGTGCACACACACCCAAACTTTATGAAGAAATCAATAACTGGATTTCGCTTGTACATGATCTCATAGGGTGTCTTGTTGCAGGTTTTGGTGATGAGAACCAGATTTTGCACAAAACATGCAGTGTTGACCGCCTCAGCCCAGAAGGTCACGGGAAGCTTGGAATTAACAATCATAGTTCTAGCAGCTTCAATCAACGTGCGGTTTCTCCTTTCAGCTACCCCATTTTGTTGAGGAGTGCGCAGTACACTGAATTGCCTAGAAATTTCTTTGCTTTCACAGAAGGAATCAAGAGTGGCATTCTTGAATTCTGTTCCATGATCGCTGCGGATAGTCTTCACACTCAGATTGAAGAGGTTCTCAATTTGAAGCAGCTAAGTCTTCAGAATCTCTGGCGTCTCATCTTTCTTAGCCAGGAAGAACACCCAAGTAAATCGAGAGAAGTCATCGGTTACTACCAAACAGTAGGATTTTCGTCCAAGACTCATGACACTCACAGGACCGAAGAGATCCATGTGACGTAATTAGAGAGGGGAGTCAGTGGAATTTGTGGTTTTGGGCTTATGAGAATATTTGTGTTGTTTTTCCCTTGGAACAAGAGATACAATGTTCCATAGGAGAAAAGTCTTTGAGAGGCAAATCGGTGACAAGGTTTCCTCGAACCAGGCATTTCATGGTTTTAAAATTTACGTGTCCCAACCTCTTATGCCACAGAAATGATTCATCTTTAGAAGCCTTTGAAAGAAAGCACGATTCAATTCCCGACGGGTTGTTCATATCCAAGCTATAGGTGTTGTTTCGTCTGGGAGCACGTATGAGAATGAGTTCTTCTGGAATCACCACTCTAGGCTTCAAGATCAGGCATTCTCTTGAATTAAACAGGGCACATAAATCCTTATCATAAATATGAGAAACACTCATCAGATTGTACTTCAATTGGTAAACGAAGTTGACATGTTCCAAACTATTTACACCATTCGATACCGTTCCTTGTCCTTCAATGTTTCCTCACCTTGGATTGCCAGCAAAAGCTACATAATCTCCATCCATTGGATGATAATCTTTCTACAAGTTAAATTGACCGGTCATATGCCTTGAACATCCACTATCTACATGCCAAATGTTATCTTCGGTTCTTCTTGGTTGACCCTATACACAACGAACCATTTAGACATTTTGACTAAGACCATTGCTATCAAGAAGTTTCTTGTCAAAATAGGGCATCTCATGGGAATCATAATCAGAATCCTCCCTAGGTGAGGCATGGTCATTGTAGAAATAAAGACTGATGGCTACAAAATTCTCTAAGTACAAATGCTGCTGATCTCAAAGATTGCTACGGATCACCAAAGCTGTAGCTAATAAGCCTTATCAGCTGCTGACCAAAGTTGCAGCTGATAGGCCTTATCTGTTGCTGACCAAAGTTGCAGCTGATAGGCCTTATCTGCTGCTGACCAAAGTTGCAGCTGATAAGCCTTATCAGCTGCTGACCAAAGTTGCAGTTGATACGCCTTATCTGCTGCAGATCAAAGTTGCAGCTGATATGCCTTATCTGCTGCAGATCAAAGTTGCAGCTGATAGCCTTTTCACTGAAGATCAAACGTTGCAGCTGACTGTTCTTAATAAAGCAACCACTACCTCTGACAACTTTCTGCTGTAACACTGACACACTCCATGCAGAAAGAATGTCATTGGCACAAGACAATAAAAGACAACGACGCTCTCCTTTTGAGTATTCAAGCAATGATGCAAAGAAGACGTCTGAATAAAGTTAACCTTTGTAGTTATTATTATTATTGTCTGTATATGTAGAATAGCTTCAATACAAGATCAACAGTCTGTGTTAGATCTGATCCTTAGAATCAAGGGTCCGTCTTGATTCTAAGTTACTATATAAGTAGTACTTAGATTCATTGTAAAAGTACTTTTGCTTAAGAGTTTTCTCTGTAATCTTGTAATACTTGAAGCTTAATACATATTACATTTATCAGTATTCTTCCTGTTTACTTGTTTACTTTGGTTAAGTTGTGATTGTTTCCGCCAATCTCAACTGGAATAGAACCATCTTGTATTTACCGATCCAACAAGTGGTATCAGAGCTTTGGCTCACAGATTAAACAAACTCACATTTGTTGTAAAATTTATGATTTTTAGTAACCATATTTCGATTCAATGTAATGCATTTCAAACTCAATACTCGTGCACTGTCTTATTATACTTTTCGCCATAAATTAAATGCAATGATTCAATACAAATTTACAAGTTTTGCTCGATTATATACACTTAAACGCTATACAAGTAACTATTTGTTTCAAACTAATCAAACCTGAAAGGTTAAGGACTAAAGTTGAAAATTTAGCAAGAAACCCTAATTAGCACGGTCGTGCTTCGTCCTGGCACGGTCGCGCCAAGTGCCTCGGCACGATCGCGCGACTGGTCCTGGAACGATCGCGCCCGGTGCCTAGGCACGGTCGCGCCTCTTTTGGGCATGGTCGCGCCTGTGTAACAGCTGAAACGTAACTGCAACTTTAATTACCCGATCGTTCGAATCCGTAACATCCATACGTTTCTTTTCCCCTTAACGAATGTATTACCATTTTCAAATTTTACAAACGCTTCAGTTTCATACCATCAATCTCGAAATCTCTCTCAAGCAATTCAAGCAAAAAAACTCGAATCCTCCTCTGAACCCAAATCCTCCCAATCAAGAAAGGAATTCGCATCTCCTGAATCTCGTCAAGTCTCTGGACTCTCTGGCCTAGCCGGAATTACAACCGAAGTCGCCGGAAGCCGCTACCGCCGACGCCGGAACTCCCTCCTACCGATCGCTATCAATTCCTTACTGTTTGAGGTAATTGAATCATCCTTCCTTTTCGTTTCGGTCCATATATCAAAAGCCCCCTATCAATCTGGGCTTTCAGTACAGAAATCGTTCGAATCAGAACTCATGTTTTATAAAAAGATGATTTAATCGAATCCCTGCTTAAACACGTTGTACATGCAATTAAGTTATATGAAAAGACTCGTAATAACTCATTGATCAAAATCCCTATCAATTCCAGCGTTTAAAATACAAGAATTGTTCAATTCGTGTCTGATTTGGAAGAGACACGGTCGCGCTAATCATCTAGCGCGGCCGTGCCTCATAGAGCGCGGTCGTGCCGACTAGCAGCGCGGTCGTGTCCTCCTGTCCAGACCTTGTCATGCCCTCTGGGCTAGTCTCTGTTGTGTCTAAAGATCATAGACACGACCGTGCCGGGCCAAGGCACGGTCGTGCCTGTTGACTTGTCTAGATTGTGCTCCTGTTGATCAACCCGGTCCCGTGGCTTGAGCACGATCGTGCCCTTCCGAGGCACGGTCGTGTGTGACTCAGAAATTGTATCAAAATTATAATTTTATATTTTTCGATCAATAAATGTTTCGATTTTATAAAAATATGTTTTCTGTATTTAAAAATGGATTAAAAGTTTAATCTTGGCATAAATATAATTTATTTAAAAGTTTATGAAAATTAAATTTATATTTATTATCTTACACTTAAATGATATTTTAAATAATTAAGTTACAAAATTTATAAATAAATAAGATAATGATTATTTATTTAATTTACATTTTAAATCAAAATCATTTATTTATTTATACTTAATTACAATTAATATTTACATTATTTCATAAACCATAATTATATAGTTATTCAATTATCCAATTCAAACCTAATCAAATTATTTCAAAAATATTTTATTTCAAACTCTATATATTTTATTCAATACTTTTAAATACAAATCAAATAGTTTTATACACAAATTTAACTTTCATTTTAGACTTAAACTTTATGCATCTATTTGATTCAATACACATTACTCTTTAGGTTAAATTGTGCATTTCGAGGATCATATTTGCTATCAATAATCTTTGTTAGCTACACTTCCATACCATGTGAGTATTCACAACCCCTTTTACTCTTTTACACTTTTGAGGTGGAACATGAACTCTATACACATTTCACGTTACACATTACATTTACACAAACAACACAAAGTACAAATCCTATTTACTTTCATGTGTGCAAATTTGAACTTTATGCCCGAGTGCTAGGTGTGCTAACCTTTGTATGCGATTATGTGCAATCATTAACTATACAAGCCGACGGTTTTCAATGATAGATCTATTGAGTCTGACAAACCCACCCATGGTACGCGGTGATTGAAACCGACAACACATTTGTTTTGCATGCTAGTTACAAGGTTTGATTATACATGGTTAGACAGTAGCTGCTCCCCATTAATGCCTTATTTATCATGATATGTAAAGGATTTGTTTTCATCTATATGCTATCTATATACATCTGTGTTTACTTATAGGCTAAAGCATGTCTCCTTGAAAATTATATAAGTTTAATTAACCTTAATGTGCCATAGTATTCAAGTGATTTTGTCACTTTTGAGTACAATCCAAACTAAGAATATCTATTTTATTTTGCTATCTCATTCTATTAAATCCTATCAAATCTCATAAGTTCTTACAATTTTTCTTGTCTTGTGAAAATCTGTAGAATGCCTCCTCGTCGTGCTCCCGCAACCAACGCCAACACCGACATTGATGCTATTCTCACCCAATTGGTGACACAACTCACCCAAGCCAATGGTGCCACCAATGGCAACAATGGTGGAAATGGAAGCAATTGTGGTAATAATGGTGGAAATGGTGGTAACAATCCATCTCAATGCACCTTCAAGCACTTCAACTCGTGCAATCCCCTAAAGTTTTATGGAACCGGAGGAGCTACTGGACTCCTTCAATGTTTTGAAAGCATTGAGAATACCTTTCTCAATAGTGACTGTCCCGACAATCTCCGTGTTCGTCATGCTACAGGTGTCCTACAAAAACGGGCACTTACATGGTGGAATGGGGAGAAAAGGAATAGGGGTGTTGATGTAGCTATGGCCTTACCTTGGGATGAGGTCAAAAGGCTTATGACCGAGGAGTTCTGTCCTCGAAATGAAGTGAAAAAGTTAGAAGCTGAATTTTGGGATCTTGCCCAAGATAGTGGGGAAAGCTTAGCATATACAACTCGGTTCCATGAGTTGAGTCTTCTAGTGCCCCACATGGTCACTCCTTTGTCCCGTTGTATCGAGAAATATATTGGTGGGCTACCAAGACAAATCCAAGATACTGTCTTAGGTAGAAATCCTGCTACTCTGGAGGATGCTATTCGTCTATCTGCTACCTTAACTGATAATCATGTGAAAGCTGGAACTCTTACCAAAAAGGGTTCTAAGAAAGTTTCTGAAACCATAACCCCTCCTACTCACAGCAAAGAAGCCACAACCGAGCCCTCTCGCAATAATAGAAAGAGGAAAGTTAGAAATTTTGCTGTGGTTACTCCTGCTGTTCCCGTCAACCAAGCTGCACCTGTGGTTCAAACACCGGTCAAAAAGCCATATGGTGGAATTTACCCACTTTGTGCCACCTGCAACTACCATCATCCCCAAAGCATCTCATGTCGCCTTTGTACTTATTGTGGGAGATATGGTCATACGGTCAGTGTTTGTAGGACCAAAGCTCTTGCGGGCCAAGTCAACCCTCCAAACCGAACTGTACCTCAAGTGGCTAATCAAGGTGCTCCCACCATTGCTAATGGGCGTGCTTGCTATGAGTGTGGTGACCCGAACCATTTTCGTGATCAATGTCCAAGACTTGCAAATGCTAGACAAGGTGGAGCTCGTGGGCGTGCGTTCAACATAAACGCCAACGAAGCTCAAGCCAACAATGACGTGGTCAATGGTACGTTCCTTGTTAATAGTCAATATGCCTCCATTTTATTCGATACCGGAGCCGATAAAAGTTTTGTGTCACTTAATTTTGAACCTTTACTTGCAAAGACTCGGTCCCAATTAGAGAAAACATTTACCGTTGAAGTAGCAAATGGTGACTCCCTCACCATTGAGTCCATTATTTATGATTGCTCCTTAGAACTAAATGACCATTCATTCCCAATCAACCTTGTTCCAATGCCACTAGGAAGCTTTGATATTATCATAGGTATGGATTGGCTATCAAATCATCATGCCGAAGTCATTTGCTTTGAAAAGTGTATCCGAATTCCGCTACCATCGGGAGAAACCTTAAGGGTTTTTGGTGAAAAGCCTTGCAAGGGACTTAAGTTGATGTCATGCACTACCGCTCAAAAGTACTTACGTAAGAAGTACATTGCTTTCTTAGCTCACATTGTTCAAAAGGATGTCAAGGAGAAGAGTATCCAAGACATTCCGATCATTCGGGATTTCCCCGAAGTTTTTCCTAAGGATTTATCCGGTCTTCCTCCCGTTCGTCAAGTAGAGTTCCGTATTGATATTATACCTAGAGCTAACCCCGTTGCTAGAGCTCCTTATCGTCTTGCACCTTCCGAAATACAAGAGCTTGCAAGTCAACTTCAAGAGCTCTCCGACAAAGGTTTCATTCGCCCAAGTCATTCACCGTGGGGTGCACCCGTCTTATTTGTTAAGAAGAAGGATGGATCATTTCGCATGTGTATTGACTACCGCGAACTTAACAAGCTTACTATCAAGAACCGTTATCCTTTGCCTAGAATCGATGATCTCTTTGATCAACTTCAAGGTTCTACTTGTTTCTCAAAGATTGATCTTCGATCCGGTTATCATCAGCTCCGTGTTCAAGAAGATGACATTCCCAAGACTGCTTTTCGAACAAGGTATGGTCATTACGAGTTCATGGTTATGCCTTTCGGGTTGACCAATGCACCCGCAGTTTTCATGGATCTCATGAATCGTGGGTGCAAACCGTACCTTGATAAATTCGTGATCGTTTTCATTGATGATATCTTAATCTATTCCAAGACTAAAGCCGACCATGAAGAACACCTTAGATTGGTTTTGGACCTCTTGAGAAAAGAACAACTATATGCCAAATTCTCCAAATGCGAATTTTGGCTAAAAGAAGTTCAATTTCTTGGTCACATCGTCAACGACAAGGGTATTCATGTTGATCCTGCTAAGATTGAAACGGTTAAGAATTGGAATGCCCCGAAGACTCCTACCGAAGTTCGTTCATTTCTTGGTCTTGCGGGTTATTACCGTCGTTTCATCTCAAACTTCTCAAAGATTGCTGTCCCTCTTAGCGCTTTGACCCACAAGGGTAAGACTTATGAATGGGGACCGAAACAAGAAGAAGCTTTTCAAACCCTCAAGCAAAAGTTGTGCAATGCTCCCATATTGACTCTCCCCGATGGAAATGATGATTTAGTTGTCTATTGTGATGCTTCTAACCAAGGTCTTGGTTGTGTTCTCATGCAACGAGGCAAAGTAATCGCTTATGCATCAAGGCAACTCAAAGTTCATGAGAAGAATTATACGACGCACGATCTCGAGTTGGGTGCAGTCGTATTCGCGTTAAAGATTTGGAGACATTACCTATATGGCACAAAATGTGTGGTATTCACCAACCACAAAAGTCTTCAACGTATTTTCAACCAAAAAGAACTTAATATGAGGCAACGACGTTGGTTCGAACTCTTTAACGACTACGACTGTGAGATTCATTACCATCCCGGCAAAGCGAATGTTGTAGCCGATGCTTTGAGTCGAAAGGACCACGTTATGCTTCATTGTGCCTGTTTTCAAACCCGTATCTTAGAAGCTCAACACGTCTCGGTAACCGAGGGTAACATGTATGAAGAAATGTCGTGTGGTGTTGAACTTCTTCTTGAATCAAAACCCAATGGCTTATTATATTACTTGAACCGTATTTGGGTTCCCGATCGCGATGATCTCCGTACATTTCTCATGAACGTGGCTCATAAGACTCGTTATTCTATTCATCCTGGTGCGGATAAAATGTACCAAGATCTTCGCCAACAATATTGGTGGCCCGGTATGAAGAAAGACATTGCTCTTTATGTGGCCAAATGCTTAACTTGTTCCAAAGTCAAAGCCGAACATCAACGTCCATCTGGTTTACTCGAACAACCAGAAATTCCCGTGTGGAAATGGGAGAATCTAGCTATGGATTTTATTACCAAACTCCCTCGCACCTCGAGTGGTTATGATAGTATTTGGGTGATCATTGATCGACTCACCAAATCTGCTCATTTCTTGCCTATTCGTGAAGACTATCGGGTTGAGAAACTAGCCCGAATTTACATTGATGAAATTGTGAGCCGTCATGGTCTTCCTTTGAACATAATATCCGATAGAGACGCTCGGTTCACTTCTCGATTTTGGCAATCTCTCCAAAAGGCTCTTGGTACTAGATTGGATTTGAGCACGGCTTACCAACCGCAAACTGATGGTCAAACCGAGCGAACAATCCAAACTCTTGAAGACATGCTTAGAGCTTGTGTAATCGATTTTGGTGGCAATTGGGATTCACATTTATCCCTTATTGAGTTTTCGTACAACAATAGCTACCACACAAGTATCAACATGGCTCCATTCGAAGCTCTCTATGGTCGCAAGTGTCGTTCTCCTATCTGTTGGAACGAGATTGGTGAAGCACAAATCACCGGTTCCGAGTTAATTCAAGAAACATCCGACAAGATTATTCAAATCCGTGACAATATTCGAGTAGCGAGGAGTCGGCAAAAGAGTTATGCCGACAAATGTCGAAAACCCTTGGAATTCCAAGTCGGTGATCTTGTTCTTCTTAAGGTGTCCCCATGGAAGGGCGTGATCCGTTTTGGAAAGAAAGGCAAGTTAGCACCTCGCTATGTTGGTCCATTCAAGATCCTTGAAAGGATTGGGAAAGTGGTTTACAAGCTCGAGTTACCTCCATCTCTTGGCAATGTGCATCCTACATTTCATATATCTAATCTGAAGAAATGTCTCGCTGATGAAAATCTCCATATACCGCTTGATGACGTGCGCATTGATGAAACAATGCACTTTGTTGAGAAGCCGGTGGAAATTATGGATCGTGAAGTCAAACAGCTCAAGCGAAGTCGCATTCCCATTGTCAAAGTTCGTTGGGAATCTAAGCGTGGTCCTGGGTTCACTTGGGAACGAGAAGACCAAATGAAGCTCAAGTACCCTCATCTTTTTACCGATACTATTGTTTCCTCTAGCTAAATTTCGGGACGAAATTCTCTCAACATGAGGAGATTGTAACATTTCTGATTTTTAGTAACCATATTTCGATTCAATGTAATGCATTTCAAACTCAATACTCGTGCACTGTCTTATTATACTTTTCGCCATAAATTAAATGCAATGATTCAATACAAATTTACAAGTTTTGCTCGATTATATACACTTAAACGCTATACAAGTAACTATTTGTTTCAAACTAATCAAACTTGAAAGGTTAAGGACGAAAGTTGAAAATTTAGCAAGAAACCCTAATTAGCACGGTCGTGCTTCGTCCTGGCACGGTCGCGCCAAGTGCCTCGGCACGATCGCGTGACTGGTCCTGAAACGATCGCGCCCGGTGCCTAGGCACGGTCGCGCCTCTATTGGGCACGGTCGCGCCTGTGTAACAGCTGAAACGTAATTGCAACTTTAATTACCCGATCGTTCGAATCCGTACCATCCATACGTTTCTTTTCCCCTTAACGAATGTATTGCCATTTTCAAATTTTACAAACGCTTCAGTTTCATACCATCAATCTCGAAATCTCTCTCAAGCAATTCAAGCAAAAAAACTCGAATCCTCCTTTGAACCCAAATCCTCCCAATCAAGAAAGGAATTCGCATCTCCTGAATCTCGTCAAGTCTCTGGACTCACTGGCCTAGCCGGAATTACAACCGAAGTCGCCGGAAGCCGCTACCGCCGACGCCGGAACTCCCTCCTACCGATCGCTATCAATTCCTTACTGTTTGAGGTAATTGAATCATCCCTCCTTTTCGTTTCGGTCCATATATCAAAAGCCCCCTATCAATCTGGGCTTTCATTACAGAAATCGTCCGAATCAGAACTCATGTTTTATAAAAAGATGATTTAATCGAATCCCTGCTTATATGAAAAGACTCGTAATAACTCATTGATCAAAAGCCCTATCAATTCCAGCGTTTAAAATACAAGAATTGTTCAATTCGTGTCTGATTTGGAAGAGACACGGTCGCGCTAATCATCTAGCGCGGCCGAGCCTCATAGAGCGCGGTCGTGCCGACTAGCAGCGCGGTCGTGTCCTCCTGTCCAGACCTTGTCATGCCCTCTAGGCTAGTCTCTGTTGTGTCTAAAGATCATAGACACGACCGTGCCGGGCCAAGGCATGGTCGTGCCGCTTGACTTGTCTAGATTGTGCTCCTGTTGATCAACCCGGTCACGCCCTGACTAGCGCGGTCGTGCCCGTGGCTTGAGCACGATCGTGCCCTTCCGAGGCACGGTCGTGTGTGACTCAGAAATTGTATCAAAATTAAAATTTTATAATTTTTGATCAATAAATGTTTCGATTTTATAAAATCATGTTTTCTGTATTTAAAAATGGATTAAAAGTGTAATCTTGGCATAAATATAATTTATTTAAAAGTTTATGAAAATTAAATTTATATTTATTATCTTACCCTTAAATGATATTTTAAATAATTAAGTTACAAAATTTATAAATAAATAAGATAATGATTATTTATTTAATTTACATTTTAAATCAAAATCATTTATTTATACTTAATTACAATTAATATTTATATTATTTCATAAACTATAATTATATAGTTATTCAATTATCCAATTCAAACCTAATCAAATTGTTTCAAAAATATTTTATTTCAAACTCTATATATTTTATTCAATACTTTTAAATACAAATCAAATAGTTTTATACACAAATTCAACTTTCATTTTAGACTTAAACTTTATGCATCTATTTGATTCAATACACATTACTCTTTAGGTTAAATTGTGCATTTCGAGGATCATATTTGCTATCTATAATCTTTGTTAGCTACACTTCCATACCATGTGAGTATTCACAACCCCTTTTACTCTTTTACACTTTTGGGGTGGAACATGAACTCTATACACATTTCACGTTACACATTACATTTACACAAACAACACAAAGTACAAATCCTATTTACTTTCATGTGTGCAAATTTGAGCTTTATGCCCGAGTGCTAGGTGTGCTAACCTTTGTATGCGATTATGTGCAATCATTAACTATACAAGCCGACGGTTTTCAATGATAGATCTATTGAGTCTGACAAACCCACCCATGGTACGCGGTGATTGAAACCGACAACACATTTGTTTTGCATGCTAGTTACAAGGTTTGATTGTACATGGTTAGACAATAGCTGCTCCCCATAAATGCCTTATTTATCATGATATGTAAAAGATTTGTTTTCATCTATATGCTATCTATATACAACTGTGTTATACTCACCAACTTTTTAGTTAACTTTATTTTATTCATGTTTCAGGCCCCAATATGTGAGATTGATTCAAGACGTGTTCAACATAGGATTTGGACTTAGCAATTTAAATCAAGAATTTTATGAGTTGTTTATGTTTCTTGTTTGAATTTGATTTTGTACTTGGATTATTTGTAATGCAAATTTGACTTTAATATATTTCAATTTAGTCAACCATGTGCTATGAACAGTCTACATGTCCCGCCCCGATGATTCCGCTATCGGTCGGGGTGTGACATTTGTTTAATCATTCTCTGGTTCTATTCTTATCTATCTCTTTGCTAAAGTCACTCATTGTCTAAAAATCGAAATGGCACAAAACAATGGATTTGAAGACATTGGAAGCATCTCCAGTCCACCAAGATTGGTTTCTGGAGAAGACTATGATATGTGGAAGAACAGGATGGAAAGCTTCTTCTGCTATCAAGAGTATGGGATGTGAAAATCCATTAAAAATGGACCATACATACCCATGGTGGCCTCAAATGATTCTGGAGGTACACTGGTTCCCAAAGAGTCCTCCAAGTACTCTGATGAAGACATCAAGAAAATGGAGGTAGACTTCAAAGCCTTGGGAGCCATTCAAATGTGCTTACCAAATGAAGTTTTTCACAACTTCAGGGGTTACAAAACTGCTAAGGAGCTATGGGAGGCTCTAGAGAAGATGTTTGCTGGCTCAGAGGAAGTCAAAGAAAACAGAAGGGACATACTAAAGCAGTATGAAAACTTCGTCTAGAAGGAAGGTGAGTCTCTAAATGTTTTATATAACATATTTACTTATCTTGTAGGTGAGCTGTAGTGCTCAAAGGTGAAGCTGGAAAATGAAGATATTCTCAAAAAGTTCATCAGGTCTCTACCTAGCTGCTAGACACTCTACACAGTGTCCATCAGAAGAACTGAGAATCTCAAGACTCTCCAAATGACTAAGCTCTTCGGTATGCTGAAAACCTATGAGCTAGAGATGATTCAGGCAAAAGAAAGAAGCTCAAGCTATCAAACTGCCTCAACATCCACCCCCACCTCCTCTGCCCTCCACTCTGACCACTCAGGTCCGAGTTCTAGCAACTACTATCCTCCCATTGTCACCCATCCTCAAACTCCAACCCCTCAAACAAACACCTCTCCATTTCTCCTAGAAGCTCCTCCTCAAACCTCAACCTCTGCTGCTTTTGTTTCTGAAAACTCAAGCAACATGTCATTTATCAAGGTGGATCTGGAATGCTTCCATCCAGATGACTTGGAAGAAATGGACATACAACACTCGTATGCTATGCTCTCTTTAAGAGCAAAAAGGTTCTACTCTAGAACCGGAAGACCTATTCCAAGCAACAACTCCAACACCAGAGTTGGCTTGGATAAAATCAAACTAAGATGTTACAACTGTAACCAACTGGTCACTTTGCTAGAGAATGCAAGGCACCAAGAGCAAACCCAGCTGCTCCTCAATCAAGACAAGCTCACCAAGCCCAACCCAGACAATAACAGCAACAAGCTACTCCTCCAGTTCAAACTGCAGCTTGTGCAACTGTTGGAACTTCTGATTTCGATTGGAGCTTCCAGTATGAAGATCTGCCTGCCAATAACCAAGCTCTTATGGCAGACACAACTGAGATACCGCCTCAGGTATACGAACATCTCTGTTCTCAAGCTTGTATTGATAATGTGTTAGGCTACAGAAAGCATAATCAAAACCTTATAAATCAAAATGAAGAGTTTCATCAAATGAAATCTGAATTCATAAAGGTAGAAAACAGTTACAAAGAAAAAATTAACTGCCTAAAGAAAGAGATTTCATTATTAAAACATGAACAAAGCAATCTTGAAACTCAGATTGATGATCTACTGGCTAGATTAAAAGCTACCAGAGCTGAATTGGCAGAACAAAAAGTTCATGTTGATAAATATGAATTTGCATCTAAAAAGCTGCAAAGACTTTTAGATGCTCAAATTCATGAAAAGGTAAAAACTGGTCTGGGGTATCATGGTGAACAATACCAAGCCGTTGCACCTCCTACTGACTATGTTGTCATCCATGAACCAAGCTTCAATCTCTCAAACCTTGAAACGGCCAACCGAGATCTTGATCCCTTAAGGCAAGAACCGTTGGTACAAGAGTGCACTACCTCGTCAGATTCTGAGTCAACTTGCTCAGAGTCCACTAAAGCTGATGAGGCCTCATTAACAGCTCAAGTACCAGCACCGGCTGTCTTGGAAGTCATTCAAACAAGTGCTCCTGTTCCTTTCATTCCCTCAGTACAGGTACCAGCTTCAGTACAAGTACCAGCTGCTCCAGTTCCTATGCCTTTCAGCCAAATCAAAATCAGCTATCCTCTAGAAGGAAGAAAGCTAACTGTTGAAAAGGGACAGTCCTCAACTTCCATCAACTCCAAGCCTCAAAGGAAGGTGTTTGACATATGTCATGCTCCTGGAGAAAGAGTTCCATATGTTCAAAAGACATTGGAAGAAGCCACTTTTGAGCACAACAAAGCTCACCCTTGGAACTTCAAAGACCTTTTCAAAAGAAAGGATTATGTTTATCTTTCAAGGGACAAACTGGCTAAATCATGCTTTGTCTGTGGAAAATACAACCACACTGCCAACACCTGTTTCTACTACCTTTAGCAGCAGAGGAATCAGCAACAAAGAGTTCAAAAACCACATGCTTTTGAGAAGACAAACAAAAGCAAACAGGTTAGAAGTTTTGAAGCAAAGACAACTCAATTCTGAAACTCTCCCTCTCCACCAAGGAAGCAGTTGCCAAAATCTTAACAAGCTTGCATTATCTGTGGTGAATCAGACCACTTTGCTGCAAAATGTCAATTTAACCCCTTCAACCAGATCCTTCATCAAGCCCCACATAAACAAAATCATACAGAGAAACCCTCTGTTAACAAGGTAAAGAAGGATCAACATACATCGGTTGTTAAACCATCAGCAGCCAGAAAAAGTGTTGGTAATCAAGTGAAGCACAAGCAACCTAAAGACAAGCCTTTAGCAGAAACCCAATCTGCTGCTGCTCAAGCAAAACCATCAGCAGCAACAAGATCTGCTGCTGATAAGCTAAATTCAGCAGCAACAAAATCTGCTGCTGAAAAGCCAAAGCCATCAGCAGCAACAAGATCTGCTGCTGATAAGCTAAAGTCACCAGCAACAAAATCTGCTGCTGAGAAGCCAAAGCCATCAACAGCAACAAAACCTGTTGCTGATAAGCTAAAGTCTCCAGCAGCAAAATCTGCTGCTGTTAAAGAAAATCCATCAGCAGCCAAAGCAAAATCAGCTGCTGACAGAGAAAAGAGAACTGGAAGACCATCTCCTCAGCAATGGAAAGCCAAGATCCCAGTTTCTATCCCTTCAAGAATCATCATTGGCTCTGTTGAATGCACACATGATGAATCTAACATTCCAAGAACCCTTTTCTTCAAGGATGTAAGCTCTTGGACCCCTCCCACTAACTAGATCTCTATCATGTGAAGGGACAGCCAGGTCACAAAAATAACACCTGGGTGGTAGACAATGGTTGTTCCAGGCACATGACAGGCAACAGATCCATCCTCTCCAACTTCAGACACTTCAATGGAGGATATGTTGCTTTTGGAAGTGACTCAAAGGGAGGATCCATTACTGGACAAAGAACTTTGTCCAATGAAAGAATGAGCATTGATAAGGTTAACTATGTCAAAGAATTGGATTTCAATCTCATGAGTTTATCCTAGGTCTGTGATCAAAAGCGTTGGATGCTCTTCACAGATAAAGAATGCTTCGTACTGTCTCCTGGCTTATCCAAACCTCCTCGAGAAAAAAATTTATTAACTGCTCAAAGAAAAGAAAATCTCTATGTGCTGGACATGAATGAAGTCACTCCATCTGGGAGTGTTTCCTGTTTTCTGTCAAAAGCCTCAGCTGATGAATCATGTCACACCCCCAAATTCCACTAACGGAGTTTTACCGTTTGGAAGGTGACACACCAGGATCTCAGTCATTAGTTACATCAAACGACACTATATGGGACTTGAAATGTCATAACATAAAAGTTCCGAGTTAATGCGGAAACGTAAACGTTAAAATGAAGTCAAACGTAATTACACGCAACGAGCGCCAATTAATGTAATTAAGTAAATTGTTTAACATGTTTGAAATGAATGATATGACAGTAGGACTCCATGCATGTCCTAAGTGCGCAACCAGTGCCAAAGCGACCTGAGAAACATGTAAGAAAAAGTGTCAACACGAGGTTGGTGAGTTCACAGGTTTCAAGTTTGTATAAGAGAGTGTTTGCCAGATTATGTACATTCAATATGCATATATATAGGTAGCTAGACTATGTTCATGTCTTACTAAAGCGCTCACAACCGAAGCTTACTGTTTGTTTATTTGCCTCCTGCCAGGTCTATCAACACTGGCGGTGTGAGTAGGCTAACATTTCACCCGTTCGATCTCTAATCGAGTTAGCGTGACTAACGCGGGTGGGATTTGTCAAACCCAGTAGTACTACTAAACATTACCTCGCTAAGATCCATATTAACGGTTCGATATAAGATGAGGACTTTCTGTGATAGTGTGTTACGCTTAGCCTTAACAGTGATATCATATAAAGTACCATAATCAAAATAGTTGCGTCATGTTTTCTCCCCCAACAGGAAAAACATGTAAAATAATATTTGCTTGCGTACCTGTTTCTCCCCACGGGAAAACAAGTAAAATGATGTTTGTGTATATGCACGTTTCTCCTCAATAGGAAAACAAGTAAAATATGTTTGTGTGTAAGCATGTTTCTCCCCCAATAGTAAAACAAGTAAAAAGGGGCCGTGAAACTCACCTGAATTGCGTAGCAGGTAGATTTACACAAAAATGAGTTTGGAACCACAAGTGTTAGCCTGCACGGCTTACGTATGCCCTAGAATTATAAACATAACAATTACTAATACAATGAGCTTTGTGATGATGACACGGAAGTTTGAATGTCCTATGACGCTCTAATGATAACAAGTAGACGAACTTGTCAACGGGAATAAGGGTTTTCCTTAAAAATAAAGATATGATAGATTTGATTAGTATCGAAAGTCTCTAATTACGAATATAATATTCTTAACTATATATATTCGTGCGTTTGCACCATTAAATAGTGGTTTAAGAAAGTATTATAAATAGTTATATTATCTATAAGTTTGAAGCATGACACGGTAATTATTACCACGGTGAAAATAATATACATATATATTATTTTATTTGGCGTCAAGGGTTTAGAAATAATATAAATATATTATTTAAATATGGTGAACATTAAAAACGGTTTATAAAACTAAACCCGAACATTAATATATAAAAGAAAAACAATCATTTGCGGGTTTACATAAATTAAATAATAGGTTAGTGAAATAATATAACTAATATATTATTTTTAATATCGCCAAAATGCTCAAAAATGTATTATAAAATCAATCCCGAGTTTATGTGTGTTTTCCGGTGTTAAAACACATTCATTTATTATTATAATATCATAGGGTTGGTTTTTATTTAATAACAATATGTAAAAAAGTGGTTCAAGATAAAAATGGGGGTAGAGAGACTCGAACCCAGGTCTCTCCCCCATCAGCCATACACCTTAACCAGTCCAGCATGCTAGGGAATCGTTAAGAAGACTCGGATCTATTGCGTTTTAACACTCAGTGTGAGTGTTCTACCCCATCGCGATCCGAATCAAGAACCATCCCCGAATTCTCTGAATTCGATCACGATTTGCAACAGGATTGTGAGGGTTTTGATTGGTGGTGAAAAGCGAATCTACGGGTATGGTTAATTGTAAAAACATCAGGTATAGAACGGTTTAATTCCTATTTTGAAAACCGAAACCCTAGATTATGATCTCGAAATTAAATCGGTTGAATTCGATAAGATTAACTTCTGAAATCATAGGGCTTTTATATATTGATGGGTTGTGAATCTAACCCTGAGGTTTGATTTGATTGAGATCGAGTCGAAGGTAGGGTTCAATTAAATCCGAAATCACATGAACCCTAGAATCGGTTCACGTTCGATTCGATGATATAAGCCATAATTAACATGGGGCTTTTGATATAGGGATGGAAACGATGCTAAAGGTGTATTTAATTACCTAAAACGAAAACAGATTGATAGTGTTCGGCTACAACACAGCCGCGAGTTCGACGAGTTAGTCTCCGACGTCTCCTAGTGCGTATCCCACAGAATTGAATGGTGCAACAGGTTCGGGAGGGTGCGACTTAGATGTTTAGAGTATTTGATTTCAACATTGTAACGTCTAATGATCGAATTCATTGGATTCTTGATGAATAGTCGACGGTTTCACCTCCAACGGAATTAATGGGATTAATTCAAGTTAATAGCAATGTTAATGGACCAATGATGATAGATAATTGTATTAATGTCTATTTCGGTTATGAATTCAAACGAATTTCGGATATATCTCGCGAATTTGAGTTAAGAACCATCACAGTTTGACTTTTAAAAGTCAACTAAAGCAAAACGAATTGATTTTGATTTTTCAAGTCAACAGATTTGGTTTTGCATATTTACATGACTAGTCCCTGTAGTTTAAGATTAAATATTGGCAGGAATGGTCCCTGAGGTTCAAGATTGAGTTAAAAGGATTACTAGATAACTGGATTTGGATTAACGGAACTAACGAAAAATTGACGGATGTCACATCTTCTCCTAGTTGAAAGAATTTTCGTCCCGAAAATTAGAATAGTACCTTAAGAGTTTGACGTGGAGTGCTTGAATAGATAAGGATACTTGCGCCTCATCTCCTTACACTCCAACGTGAATTCCGGTCCGCGTTTCGAGTTCCAACGAACTCTGACAATAGGGATTTTACTGCGTTTTAACGTTTTGACTTCCATATCCATAATTTCCATGGGTTCTTCGATGAAACACAACTGTTCATCAATATGTAGTTCCTCAAGAGGAACCGCGAGTGACTCGTCTGCTAGACATTTCTTCAAGTTTGAGATGTGAAAGACGTTGTGTACACCACTAAGTCCTTCATGTAAGTCCAGTTGATACGCTATTGGTCCGATTCCCTTCATTATCTTGAATGGTCCAACATAACGAGGATTCAGTTTGCCTCGTTTCCCAAAACGAATGACACCCTTCCAAGGTGAGACTTTTAATAAGACCATATCCCCTACTTGAAATTCTAACGGTTTACGACGCTTATCGGCATAGCTCTTTTGACGGTCATGAGTTGCTGCCATACGGTTTCTAATTTGAACAATTTTCTCAGAAGTTTCAAGTACGAGTTCAGGACCTGTAAGTTGACTATCCCCAACCTCGGCCCAACAAATAGGAGAACGCCATTTTCGTCCATAAAATGCTTCAAATAGGGATGCCTTGATGCTAGTGTGATAACTGTTGTTGTAGGAGAACTCCACCAATGGTAAGTGAGACTCCCAAGTGTTACCGAAATCAATCACACAAGCTCGTAGCATGTCCTCCAGATTTTGGATAGTACGTTCTATTTGGCCATCAGTTTAAGGATGGTATGCTGTGCTCATATCTAGACGCGTGCCTAAAGATTTATGTAACGACTGCCAGAAACGAGAAGTGAATCGTGCATCATGATCCGAAATGATAGAGATTGGCACCCCGTGCCGAGAGACTACTTCTTTCAAGTAAATGCGAGTAAGCTTGTCCATTTTGTCGGTTTCTTTGATTGCTAAGAAGTGAGCGGACTTTGTTAATCGATCAACAATTACTCAAATAGTATCACATCCAGTAGGTGTTCGTGGCAACTTTGTGATAAAGTCCATTGATATTTGTTCCCATTTCCACATGGGAATTTCTGGTTGTTGCAGAAGACCAGAAGGCTTTTGATATTCAATTTTGACCTTTGCGCATGTCAGACATTTGCTCACATAGATAGCTATATCGGCCTTCATCTTTGGCCACCAGTACAGTACCTTTATATCATGGTACATCTTGTCGGAACTTAGATGAATAGAGTAACGGGATTTATGAGCCTCATCCATGACTAGTTCCCTTAAATTTCCGAATACTGGAATCCATATTCGCTCGGCGAATTAGTGAATACCGTCAGATTTTACTTCGAGTTGTGCTTCCATTCTACGCGTACCTTCCAGCGGTAGGTTTTCCTCTTTCAGGGCTTCGAGTTGAGCACTACGGATTTTGTCAGGTAATCCGGGGTGAATAGTAAGCTGTGATGCTCGAACTCGTTTGGGCTTGGATTCCTTTTGACTTAGGGCATTATCTACAACTTTAGCTTTATCCAGATGATACCGGATCGCACAGTCATAAACATTCAAGAGCTCGACCCAACGACGCTATCGCATGTTCAACTCTTTATGCTCGAAGAAGTCCTGAAGACTCTTATGATCGGTGTAGATGGTGCATTTGGTATCGTACAAGTAGTGTCTCCATATCTTTAGCACAAATACTACGACTCCCGATTCTAAGTCATGAGTTGCGTAGTTTTTCTCATGTATTTTCGGTTGCTGAGAAGTGTATACGATCACTTTCTCGCGTTCCATCAGCACACAACCAAGACCTTGAATGGATGCTTCACAGTACACCACAAAATCATCCGTTCCCTCTGGAAGAGATAGGATGGGTGTACTGTAGAGTTTATGTTTGAGGAGTTGGAACACTGACTCCTGGGTGTCACCCCAGTTATAGGGTTTACCCTTTTGGGTTAGAGCGGTGAGGGGTTATGCAATCTTGGAAAAATCCTTCAATGAAACGACGGTAATAGCCAGCCAATCCCAGAAATTGTCGCACCTCTGTTGGCGTTGTAGGTGCTGTACAATTCTTGATTGCTTCTACTTTAGCTGGATCGGCATGTATTCTTTTCTCGTTGACTACATGTCCTAGAATTTGCATTTCGCGATTCTAGGATTCGCACTTTGGAGAATTTAGCATACAATTGCTCTTGATTTAGCAATTCCAGAATCAAATGCAAATGCTCCTCATGTTTTTCTTTGTTCTTAAGAACAGGTGAGGATGTCATCAATGAAGAAAATGACGAACTGATCAAGGTAGGGTTTACACACATGGTTCATGAGATCCATGAATACTACGAGTGCGTTGGTTAGCCCGAATGGCATGACCCTAAACTTGTAATGGCCGTACCTAGTTCTGACAGCAGTCTTAGAGACGTCTTCGTCTCGGACTCTCAACTGATGATAACCGGATCTAAGGTCGACCTTGGAAATCAAAACTTGATCCTTGGAGTTGGTCAAACAGATCATCATGGCGGGGTAGCGGATAACGGTTCTTGATCGTTACTTTATTAAGTTCACGGTAGTCAATGCACATAGGAAATTCCCGTCTTTCTTCTTGACAAACAGGATCGGAGCTCCCCATGGCGATGATCTAGGTCAGATGAAACCTTTATCCATCAATTTCTGTAACTGAGTGGACAACTCTTGTAATACATTAGGTTCTAATCTATAAGGTGCCTGAGCGATTGGTGCCGCTCCGGGTGCTAGATCGATTTGAAAATCAACTTGACGATGTGGCGGAAGACCAGGCAGATCCTTGGGAAATACTTCCGGGTAGTCATGAACGATCGGGATATCGTAAATCTTCTTCTCCCCAGATGGCTGCTCAGTGACGAGAGCCAAAAGGGCAGTATGACCTTTACGTAGACACTTTTGTGCTTTCATGAAAGATACGATGCCCATAATAGCACCACTCTTTTCTTCTTGGACAGAAAGGGTTTCTCCACTAGGGAGAGGAAGGCGAACAAGTTTGCTCACGACAAATAATTTCGGCTTGGTTCTTAGATAACCAATCCATACCGAAAATTACATCAAAATTACTGAGCTATACCGGCATAAGGTTGATATCAAGCTTATGACCAACCAATCCGTGTTTACATCTCTTAAGAATGTGAGTCGCTTCAATTATCTGATTGTCTGCTATCTCAATAGTATACTTGGTTTCTAATGGAGTTGGAGTACGACTGCACCAACTTGAAAATTGTGAAGTCATGTGGAGAATTCTAATGAGACTCGTGCTTATAAGTTAAGGGTCGGTCAATGCAAAGGTCAAGGAAAGTGGTTCACATATAGGAAGGAAAATCTAATGAGGTATATATTCTATTAATACAGGGAATAGGTCGACTGTTTAAGTACTCGCGTTCAACTGACGGCAGATTAGATTAATTCCCCGTTTCCTAATGTCATTGGAACAACTGGATATGCTGAGATATAAATCTAATTAGACCGAGGATTAGTCACAGGATAAGGTAATAGAGTCAAATGGAATTCATTATTGGAGTGTAAGGAGTAACGTGTTAGCGTAGAAAGAATTTCTCAAATTCTGCTTACATAGTTGGAGTCGATAAGTTTGCCATGAGATTCTATGAGGGTTTCAATCAGGATGGATTTTTGTGATCACGTTTGGATGAGAGTCTTAATTTCACTAAGACTCTTACATGAGTGAATCAAATGATGGATCCTATGGATGATAGTTCAGTGTGTTCGTAAATACCTTCAACATGATAGTCGCGTCTATCAACTGTTAAACAGGTTTAACGATACCATCTAGTCGTTGAGCGGGTTATGAGAATTTATACTGTCAATGGAAATATAAGTATGTAGATCACAGATTAGGACCATTTATCCACACACTAGGTTTCACCAGGACTTACATGCGCTTCAAATTACTATTACGTGTTCACCCGTAATGATAATTTGCTTTACATGCTCACCCTAGCTTCTCCCTGTCCTGTGTCAAAATGTCCATTAGTTTGTATTGCGGAGTACAGAGTGTTTTCAGATATGATAATTTATCCAGAGGCTTAGTCATCAACCATAAGTTGATCAACTAGAATTCATATCAGGATGAGTAGTCAGGAATCGTTTGATCCGAGTATTCACTCGAGTTGAAATACAATACGATAGTCCAATCCCACGGATTGTAGATGAGATCATGCACATGAAACAAACATGTACGTGAAATGCGACTTCGATGAGCGAAACTAGTTCACGGATACGAGTTACAGGAAGCAGCAAAGTAGCCGTCCTTTCAACTGAGTCAGAATAAGGTTTGAATATGCGTTCTCAACTTTGTGGTCCATCTATTCTCAACAGAATATTGACCAAGGAAGCGAGCCAATGGCTCGGGAAAGTGATGACATCTACGTGTCAATGGATTCTGCAAAGATGCATGCAACGGTCTGCCTTCAGTTGGCGTATTGTTGCTAGTGGGTACAGTAGGAACTCGCCTTCGATGATTCTTACTCCTAAAGAGATATGTGCTAGCTGAGTGTCGTCCATAACATGGACATGAGAAAGCCCACCAAACCTGACAGGTGATGGTGATGTAAGTGACTCCTCCAAAGGCTCCGCCTTGCTGTCCTCGGACGGGAGTGGATGTTGTTCTGATGATCCCCCTAGTGTTGCCACTGGGAATGGTGATGCAATGCAAATGATGTGTCCCTTGCCAACTGAGGGTGATACGGATTGTATTAACATGCATGCACTGCTATGTATGCATAGGTGTTATATGTATCAGGTATAAGTGTCTGTGTTGTGTAACTAATGTGTGAGGTTATAGTCTAGTATGCAATCCTAGTTCTCTATAACTAATGGCTTTGATACCAATCTGTCACACCCCCAAATTCCACTAACGGAGTTTTACTGTTTGGAAGGTGACACACCAGGATCTCAGTCATTAGTTACATCAAACGACACTATATGGGACTTGAAATGTCATAACATAAAAGTTCAGAGTTAATGCGGAAGCGTAAACGTTAAAATGAAGTAAAATGTAATTACACGCAACGAGCGCCAATTAATGTAATTATGTAAATTGTTTAACATGTTTGAAATGAATGATATGACAGTAGGACTCCATGCATGTCCTAAGTGCGCAACCTATGCCAAAGCGACCTGAGAAACATGTAAGAAAAAGTGTCAACACGAGGTTGGTGAGTTCACAGGTTTCAAGTTTGTATAAGAGAGTGTTTGCCAGATTATGTACATTCAATATGCATATATATAGGTAGCTAGACTATGTTCATGTCTTACTAAAGCGCTCACAACCGATGCTGACTGTTTGTTTATTTGCCTCCTGCCAGGTCTATCAACACTGGCGGTGTGAGTAGGCTAATATTTCACCCGTTCGATCTCTAATCGAGTTAGCGTGACTAACGCGGGTGGGATTTGTCAAACCCAGTAGTACTACTAAACATTACCTCGCTAAGATCCATATTAACGGTTCGATATAAGATGAGGACTTTCTGTGATAGTGTGTTACGCTTAGCCTTAACAGTGATATCATATAAAGTACCATAATCAAAATAGTTGCGTCATGTTTTCTCCCCCAACAGGAAAAACATGTAAAATAATATTTGCTTGCGTACCTGTTTCTACCCACGGGAAAACAAGTAAAATGATGTTTGTGTATATGCACGTTTCTCCTCAACATGAAAACAAGTAAAATATGTTTGTGTGTAAGCATGTTTCTCCCCCAATAGTAAAACAAGTAAAAAGGGGCCGTGAAACTCACCTGAATTGCGTAGCAGGTAGATTTACACAAAAATGAGTTTGAAACCACAAGTGTTAGCCTGCACGGCTTACGTATTCCCTAGAATTATAAACATAACAATTACTAATACAATGAGCTTTGTGATGATGACATGGAAGTTTGAATGTCCTATGACGCTCTAATGATAACAAGTAGACGAACTTGTCAACGGGAATATGGGTTTTCCTTAATAATAAAGATATGATAGATTTGATTAGTATCGAAAGTCTCTAATTACGAATATAATATTCTTAACTATATATATTCGTGCGTTTGCACCATTAAATAATGGTTTAAGAAAGTAATATAAATAGTTATATTATCTATAAGTTTGAAGCATGACACGGTAATTATTACCACGGTGAAAATAATATACATATATATTATTTTATTTGGCGTCAAGGGTTTAGAAATAATATAAATATATTATTTAAATATGGTGAACATTAAAAACGCTTTATAAAACTAAACCCGAACATTAATATATAAAAGAAAAACAATCATTTGCGGGTTTACATAAATTAAATAATAGGTTAGTGAAATAATATAACTAATATATTATTTTTAATATCGCCAAAATGCTCAAAAATGTATTATAAAATCAATCCCGAGTCTATGTGTGTTTTCCGGTGTTAAAACACATTCATTTATTATTATAATATCATAGGGTTGGTTTTTATTTAAAAACAATATGTAAAAAAGTGGTTCAAGATAAAAATGGGGGTAGAGAGACTCGAACCCGGGTCTCTCCCCCATCAGCCATACACCTTAACCAGTCCAGCATGCTAGGGAATCGTTAAGAAGACTCAGATCTATTGCGTTTTAACACTCAGTGTGAGTGTTCTTCTCCATCGCGATCCGAATCAAGAACCATCCCCGAATTCTCTGAATTCGATCGCGATTTGCATCAGGATTGTAAGGGTTTTGATAGGTGGTGAAAAGCGAATCTACGGGTATGGTTAATTGTAAAAACATCAGGTCTAGAACGGTTTAATTCCTATTTTGAAAACCGAAACCCTAGATTATGATCACGAAATTAAATCGGTTGAATTCGATAAGATTAACTTCTGAAATCATAGGGCTTTTATATATTGATGGGTTGCGAATCTAACCCTAAGGTTTGATTTGATTGAGATCGAGTCGAAGGTAGGGTTCAATTAAATCCGAAATCACATTAATCGTAGAATCGGTTCACGTTCGATTCGATGATATAAGCCACAATTAACATGGGGCTTTTGATATAGGGATGGAAACGATGCTAAAGGTGTATTCAATTACCTGAAACGATAGCAGATTGATAGTGTTCGGCTAGAACACAGCCGCGAGTTCGACGAGTTAGTCTCCGGCGTCTCCTAGTGCGTATCCCACAGAATTGAATGGTGCAACAGGTTCGGGAGGGTGCGACTTAGATGTTTAGAGTATTTGATTTCAACATTGTAACGTCTAATGATCGAATTCGTTGGATTCTTGATGAATAGTCGACGGTTTCACCTTCAACGGAATTAATGGGATTAATTCAAGTTAATAGCAATGTTAATGGACCAATGATGATAGATAATTGTATTAATGTCTATTTCGGTTATGAATTCAAACGAATTTCGGATATATCTCGCGAATTTGAGTTAAGAACCATCACAGTTTGACTTTTAAAAGTCAAACTGAAGCAAAACCAATTTATTTTGACTTTTCAGGTCAACATATTTGGTTTTGCATATTTACATGACTAGTCCCTGTAGTTTAAGATTAAATATTGGTAGGAATGGTCCCTGAGGTTCAAGATTGAGTTAACATGATTACTAGATAACTGGATTTGGATTAACGAAACTAACGGAAAATTGACGGATGTCACGAATCAGCTCTCTGGCACAGGAGATTAAGTCATGTTAATATCAAAACTATTAACAAATTGGTGAAGGATAATCTTGTCAGAGGGCTTCCTGACAAAGAATTCCAGCTAGAAGACCACTGCATTGCTTGCTTAAAGGGGAAGCAACACAAGACTTCTCACAAGCCCAACACCTTGAACACAAATGACACTCCACTACAGCTACTGCATATGGATCTCTTTGGTCCTACAAATGTCATGTTAATAGATAAGAAGTCATACTTTCTGGTGATAACTGATGACTACACCAGATTCTCATGGGTATACTTCTTAAGAACTAAAGATGAAACTGCTGAAATTCTCAAATCCTATGTTCTTAGGGTAGAGAATCAAAGCAATCAAAAGGTAAAGATCATAAGGTGTGATCAAGGCACAGAGTTCAAGAACCACACTTTGAACTGTTTCTGTGAAAGCATGGGGATAGAAAGACAATACAGTGCTCCAAGAACTCCTCAACAAAATGGAGTTGCTGAAAGGAGAAACAGAACTCTAATTGAGTCTGCAAGATCTATGTTGGCTGACTCAAAACTGCCTCTCACATTCTGGGCAGAAGCAGTCAGCACAGCCTGCTATGTGCAAAATAGAGTTCTCATTGTCAAGCCTCTAAACAAGACACCTTATGAACTTTGGTTTCAAAGAGTTCCCTACATTGGGTTTCTAAAGCCTTTTAGGTGTCCATGCACCATTCTCATCACACATGGGGTTCTTCCTAAGTTTGGTGCCAAATCTGATGAAGGATATTTTGTGGGGTATTCCTCTCAATCAAAGGCCTACGGAGTATTCAATTCAAGAACAAAAATTATGGAAGAATCAGCAAATGTGGAATGTAGAGAACACATTGTCTGTGAGCAGGGAAAATGCCCAAACTGGCTCTTTGACATAGACTCCTTCTCCCAAATATTTGAGCCTCTCATCTTCTCAAATATGGAGTCTACCTCTACACAAACACCTGCCTCCACTTCATTCACTGACTACATACTGGATTTTCCCAAATCTTCCATCAGTCTGAGAAGACCATCCATTGATCCTCCATCTGTTGTGGAAGCAATTGAAGCAAGTGAAGTCGAAACAAGACTCTCAAATGTCACAAAGCAGTAGCCTGTCTGAAACTGAAAATTTGGATGAAGACTCCTCGGTAAATGTTGTAGATGCTACAAATGCTATTGATGAAAACGTTGATGTGGCTGCTGATGTTGAAGATCCTTCCACCATGAATGAAGAACACCTTGATCAAAATCAAAGAAATCTGGAAGAAGGGATACAGCTGGAGGTGGTACCAGCATAGAGGATCCACAAAGAACATCCTCAAGAAAATATTATTGGCCAAGTTCACCAAGGAGTTCTCACAAAAAGCAAATCTCACGAGGCCAATATATGCTTGTTTTCATGTTTTCTATCTCAGGTGGAACCCAAGAAGATATATGAAGCCCTGAAACACAGCAGCTGGATTGAGGCAATGCATGAAGAGTTGCTGTAATTCAAGAGACAGGACGTATTGAAACTTGTTGATCTTCCACCAGGTCAATATGCTATTTACACTAGATGGGTTTTCATGAACAACCAAGATGAGAGAGGAATTGTAGTCAAGAACAAAGCTAGACTTGTAGCTCAAGGCTACACATAGGAAGAGAGAATTAACTATGATGAAGTCTTTGCTCCTGTTGCCAGGCTGGAGGCCATCAGAATTGTCACACCCCAACCGATGGCGGAATCATCGGGGCGGGACATGTAGACTGTTCATGAGCACAAGGTTGACTAAATTGAAATATATTAATCATCAAATTTCATTGCAACATTCAAGACAAAATAAATCCAAGAAAGAACATAATTGAAATACATAGAATTCTTTATTTAAATTAGCTAAGTCCAAAGCCTATGTGTAGCACATCTTGATCAAACTCACACATTAGTACCTGAAACATTAATAAAATAAAGTCAACTAAAAAGTTGGCGAGTATAACACAGGTTTGTATATAGATAGCATATAGATTGTAAATAAAACAAATCCTTACATAACATGATAAAATAAGGCATTTATGGAGAGCAGCTATTGTGTAACCAAGTACAATCAAACCTTTGTAACTAGCATGCAAAATTGTGTTGTAGGTAACAATCACCCTACCTGGGTGGGTTTGTCAGACTCAATAGATCTATCATTGTAAACCGTCGGCTTGAATAGTTAATGATTTCACATAATTTGTTCATAAAAGTTAGCACACCTAGCACTCAGACATAAAGCTCAAATTGCACACATGAATGTAAATAAGATTTGTATTTGTGTAGTTTGTGTAAATATAAACAATGATTTGAATAGTGTTCATGTTTCACCCTAAAAATATAAAAGAGTAAAAAGGGGCTATGTAATACTCACCTGTGTCAGAGATGTTGCTAGTACAAGTGTCTAGGTAGCAAAGTGTTCCTTGTGATTTACAACATTAACCTAGAGTGTAATATATATGAATATAGATTAATAACATGTACATTAGTCTAAAGCCCAGTCTAGGGTTGCAATGAAAGTGGGTACAAAGGGTTTGGGTTGCATTATATAACGGAATGTGTAGGTGGTTGTGGTTTGTACTTGAAGAAACGTTTTTATAAAATGAAAGTTGAAATAAATAGTTTTAAAATAAACCATTTAGGGTTTAATTGGAATGTCTAAATAAATTAGATAACTAAATTCCCTTTATTTGTTTATTTAGAAAAGTAGTGTGGAATTAGATTTGTTTCCAATTTAGATTAAAATAAATAAGTTTGCTTTTATTTATTTATTTAGTTATGAAAAGGTGTCAAATTATGGTAATTAAACATTAGTTTATAAAAACTAAAATTAATTACAATTTAACACTAAGCGGGTTGTAAATGTAAATTATATAAACAATAAATAATTTCATTTATTTATTTATCATTTTAAATAGGTATGTTAAGTAACTTAAATAAAAAGACAATTGACACGTATTCTTAAATAAAAGAAAAGAGACTATATATATTTAGATATAGTATTATTAGGTTTTAAATACATAATTTAAATTTTATAAAACCTTATAAAAAGTATGTATAAAACTTTGTCACAAAATTTATAACATTAGGTGAATAAATTATTCAAATTAATATAATTTTAAATTGAGTAATTAACAATTAAATTTATAAAGATGGATATTTTTGTGCAAAAATTGTAAACCTTGTTTTATTCTGTTCCAAATAGTGTAGGAATTATAAAATAATTTTTATAAAATTATTTGGAATCTTAAAACTGGTATTAAAAACAGATGCAGACCACCCGGTTCGAACCCGGGTGGTTTCTGTGTGGGGATTACGTTCTACCGCTGGACCCATGGGTCCTTTGATGACAGAACCCTGATCAAAGGGTTTTAATCGCGCAACAGAGGAGGTCCGGGTTTCGGTTTAATCGGTAAGGCAAAAAGGCGTTGGGTATGGGTTTCGAAGCCACGCCACCTGGTTCGGCGGTGCAGTGGCTTACCGGCTGGACCAGGTGGTTTCGCTGGTATAACATGGAATCCAAAAATATTAAAACATTGATCAGAATCAAGCTACAATCTCAAATCGACTTTGTATGAACTGGTCACGAATCCTTAACGAATTTGTGATTGATGCCTTCTGTCATAAGAAATTGACAGAGGGCTTTCGATCTCCAAGTAAAAATGAAATGAATGACATGATTCATACCTGGAATGGTCGAGTACAGCGGGCCAACGGCTAGCGTGGTATGAATTAGGATCTTGATGCTCGATTGAGTTGCAGCGGTGAAATGAGGATCGATTGACGATGGAGGGAGTTTCTAATGAGTTGTGCGATGGTGTGAGGATGGATTGATTCGATTGATTTCATCTTAATTACCCGATTCGGTCGTGATTTGAGGGTAACGGATGTCGGTCCTGAATGCGCGTAAATTCGATCGATGGTGAATGAATTTAGTCGTGGAATAGGGTTAGATACATGCGAGGATAATCAGTGCGTGATTCACGGGCTTCAATCGTGTTTAATTTCTGAGTTTGACAAGTATTTTTGGTTTGGTTTGACTCTACGGAGTCAAAGTGCATTCCAATTCAAAATTACCGCTCAAGTTATTGATTTGGGATGTTGATTGGGCCGGATAGGGATCTATTCAGGGTCATACTGCCATGGACTACCTATTACCACATAATTTGATCGATCAGGGTGATTATTGAAGAAAGAAATAGACCTTTTGACTTTTTAAGGCAAATTTTGTCAATACTAGGTCAAAATTGATGTTAGAGGTCAATTTCAAAGGTGAGGGTTCAAGTTCGAGAGTCTGAGAGTCCGAATGGCTAGGGGGGTTCCAATGACTAAAGCGTTTCAAATCAAGTTCAAATGGATTCAGGACGTTATACATATATAATTTATTTTATAAAACTTGAAAAAAAAACCTAGACATTATTTGTCAAATTCTAACTATTTTATATGGGAATATTTGTAAGTTTTAAAGTATGTATATATATATGTATAAATTTTCATACATGTGTTATATAATAGGAAAAAGATCATATGAAAGTTTAACATTTTTGAGTTTATCCATTCTATATTGTGTTTGAAGCAAGCACGAGGTTGAGATAGAGTTATTATTGAAATAAAAATATTATCAGAAAACCATGAATGTTACAGTATCCCCCTGTTGAAAGAATTTCGTCCCGAAATTTAAATATTGGAGGATACCGAATAAGGGAAAGGAAGTGCGTTGGAGTGTTGATTGTCGTTTTGAGGATTATGATAGATAACAAGATTCATGTGTGTTTCCTCAAGGTCATGTATGAATGATGATAGTGGATTTAGTTTAAGAGAATTAAGGGGAAAACTGTTGGGAAAATATTTTGGGCACCAAAAATGAAATGCATTACTTGGGATGGACTTGATGGGAACTTGATCGGGGTTTGTTTAAGATTGTAGTCTAATAGGCTCAAGAATTGTTAGTGGATAAGAGGTTTCACAACTATTGGTCTAGGTCAAAACTTCACGTGACACGAACAACGCTACATTTGGTAATATGATAGAGCACTTATATATAGGAAGTACCGTCGGCGTATCCACCATGCCCTTGTCATATCACTTTAGTTTCATTGTTATATATCACGATACGTTTTAGGTCATAACACACGACAGGATTCACTATGTTTTCCATGCACTGATTTTTATAATTACGTGTGCACCCGTAATTACTCAAATCATCGCATGGTCCGTATAGATCATTCTGTTGTGTGCGGGTCAAGAGGGGCATATTTTCACTCCGTTCATGTCTATCGTTTTCATATAAAAGTTTCTAAAAGTAACTATGTCCTTAAGCATGTCAGTTAGCAACTAGAGAGTAATAAGGTAGTATAACTTAAAGTTTCTTAGTTTACTCGTGTTTGAACAAGAATACGGCAAACCCCAAGTAGCTTCAATGTGTTATGGTTTTCAACCTTGATAAACAAAGTGTATGACCATTCTTTGTGTATAATGAAATCAGTCAATTACAACAATTGTAAGCAATTTAGTTTCGTGTATAATGTAAACACACAAGTTTCATGTATGATCTAGTGTCATGTAGCTTGAAATCACATAGGTTTCATGGGTAAATTGGACAATCATGTACAGGTAGGAGATGAATTTCATGTATGATGTTAACAACTCAGTATCATATAGTATCATGTACTTGGTAACCAAAAATAAGCTTCATGTTCAATTGATCCATCAAGTATTGTATAGCAAACAACCAATTGTTATGTATCATGTGCTCAATTTAGTGTATGTATATTGCAAACAACTATGTTTCATGTATTCCGTAATCAATCCAGTAGGGCGTGCATTGTAAATAATTAAGTTCCATGTATTATGTAGTCAGTGTAGCATTGGATACATTGAAAATAACTAAGTTTCATGTATTATGTGATCGCGTTGTGTATGTTGTAAATGTGCATACGTAAGTTATTGAACTTCGTGTGTGATGTATACTAACGAGTTTTGTATGTGATCAGGTGTTGCGAAGAAACGTGTTGTTTGGCGTTCGTGTAAAATATGGTAGTTAGGTCCTAGTTCTTTAGATCTCACTGAGGTTCGTGGGGATGGTTAACGTTTACGCGAAATGGATCGTCTCTTGAAGTGGCAAGTGAAAGGTAACAAGAAGGTTCTGAAAACATCCAGGGGAAATGTGTTTACAAATACCGATCTTTGTTTGAAAATGGGCTGTAGTAAATTTTGTTTCTTGGTTGTAGATATATAAAGTAGTGAAACCGTTGGATCACATAATTTAAATAAGTAGACAATTTATGGGAAAAATCTTTTAAATTTTCAACTATTACTAAGAGAATATGTTTAAGCGGAATGATTGGCTAAACAAGTAGTCGTATACTAGTTCAGTCAGGGTTTAGAAATATTACTTTAATGAGGAAAATCATAATTATTTATCAATTCGAAATAATATTTTTATAAATCGGTTGTATTAACTTTCCTTATCAGGTGGAAAGTTTTATAGAAAATTTACGGTTTTTTTTATACTATCTAAAAGTTTGATAATCACTTTTGTTTGAATAAGATGACGAGGTTTTTGTTTAAATCGAAAAATAGGATGATTTGTTTATGAAAGAGATTGTCGGTAGTATACTAAATAGTGGTGAATGAAGAAGGTGATACTTGGAGAATCTTGATGAAAATATGACGGATGGGTCAAATCAATGAATAATAACTTTAGAATTGAAATATATGAAATTGATTAAATACTGGAATGTTAAACATTACTCAAAATATAGGGAAATGATCTTCAAACTGAAAATTTAAAGACAGTAAATAATGAAAAATAATTTTTGTCAACGTCTCTTGTAGCTTTCCACTAGAAGGAGAATAATTCCCAAGACGAGCACCGCTATGGTCACTCGGGTAGCCGATCTGGCTTCAGCCTTAGCTATCTCCGTGCGATGCTTCAGTATTTCTTTTTCAAGTATGGAGATTAACTCCTTTTGGTACCCTAGTTGGTTTGCTAGGCTATCCATTCTTTGTCCCTGCAAGTCGTGCATTATCCCCTGCTCCATCCTTTGCCTCTCAAATTCTGAGGTCCTCACATATTGGTGAATGTCATTGGTTGGAATTCCTATAATACTAGTGGGTGTGGTATGCCTTACCCAAGGGTTAGGATGGTACGGGTCGGGCATTAGATATGGGTCTCTTAGTGGGGGTGGTAGTTGATTGTGAAGATGGGGTGTCTGATACGTGTTCCTGGGTACCGGTGATCTAGCTGTTCGAAGTCTTGGGTCGGTGTTCCTAATCCAATCTGCCCTTACATCAAACCGTGGTCTAGTAGTTGGGGGTATTGGTGACCGATACACGGGTGACTCAGTGTCTTCTTCTTAATCAGACTCTTCTCCAGGATGGTATACCGGGGAGGGAGGAGAGTAGGAGTCCATGCCTAGTAGGAAAACAATGGAAAGGTTGTAAGCGATAATAAAATACCGAGTGTCAAATATAGGAGTTCTCATAGGTTTAGAGTTTGACTAGTCATAACACAGAGTCTTCACAATAGTATTTTAGGAATACACTTGACCTATAAGCAATGCATCCCTAAGAGGAATTCCCAGGAAAGAGGGGTGGGTTACTAGGACACACTAAAGTACCCTGTCTTTCCTTAGTCAGAATTCCTCATGGGCCTACACACTCTTCCAGCCATCATGTATTAATAACACCATTGTTGGGCTCATGGTCATGATGAGAATTATTGTGGACTAGGCTTTGAGGCCCAAAAGTGAGGTTTATTTATTGTAGTGGGCTTATTCTTCTTGGAGGGTGAATGGGCTTCTTGTTTATTATTAATGGGTAGTAGGCCCAATTAGGCCCAATAGTTTAAGTCTTTGTTCACAAGAGGTGATGGTATCATGTATGTGAGTTCAAAGGTGTATGAAGAATTTGGTGTGCATGTGTGTGTGTTAAACTTAGGAGAGCACTTAATGAAACACATAGGTAGCATGTAGGTAATAATGTATGTAAGCACAAGAGTTATCATGTAGTGTGACACATAAACTATTAAGTACTGTATCATATGATGTAATTATAAAGTATAACATGTAAAATTATTCACATAAGAAATAATCATATAGCATGTAATAGCATGGCATAGTATGGGTGTCCTAAGGTTATAGTCTAGGTCAAGAGTGTCTAATAACCTAATTCCCTATAACAAAGGCTCTAATACCAATCTGTCACACCCCAACCGATGGCGGAATCATCGAGGCGGGACATGTAGACTGTTCATGAGCACAAGGTTGACTAAATTGAAATATATTAATCATCAAATTTCATTGCAACATTCAAGACAAAACAAATCCAAGAAAGAACATAATTGAAATACATAGAATTCTTTATTTAAATTAGCTAAGTCCAAAGCTTATGTGTAGCACATCTTGATCAAACTCACACATTAGTACCTGAAACATGAATAAAAAAAAGTCAACTAAAAAGTTGGTGAGTATAACACAGGTTTGTATATAGATAGCATATAGATTGTAAATAAAACAAATCCTTAGATAACATGATAAAATAAGGCATTTATGGAGAGCAGCTATTGTGTAACCAAATGCAATCAAACCTTTGTAACTAGCATGCAAAATTGTGTTGTAGGTAACAATCACCCTACCTGGGTGGGTTTGTCAGACTCAATAGATCTATCATTGTAAACCGCCGTCTTGAATAGTTAATGATTGCACATAATTTGTTCATAAAAGTTAGCACACCTAACACTCTGACATAAAGCTCAAATTGCACACATGAATGTAAATAGGATTTGTATTTGTGTAGTTTCTGTAAATGTAAACAATGATTTGAATAGTGTTCATGTTTCACCCTAAAAATGTAAAAGAGTAAAAAGGGGCTATGCAATACTCACCTGTGTCAGAGATGTTGCTAGTACAAATGTCTAGGTAGCAAAGTGTTCCTTGTGATTTACAACGTTAACCTAGAGTGTAATATATATGAATCTAGATTAATAACATGTACAATAGTCTAAAGCCCAGTCTAGGGTTGCAATGAAAGTGGGTACAAAGGGTTTGGGTTGCATTATATAACGGAATATGCAGGTGGTTGTGGTTTGTACTTGAATAAACGTTTTTATAAAATGAAAGTTGAAATAAATAGTTTTAAAATAAACCATTTAGGGTTTAATTGGAATGTCTAAATAAATTAGATAACTAAATTCCCTTTATTTGTTTATTTAGAAAAGTAGTGTGGAATTAGATTTGTTTCCAATTTAGATTAAAATAAATAAGTTAGCTTTTATTTATTTATTTAGTTATGAAAAAGTGTCAAATTATGGTAATTAAATATTAGTTTATAAAAACTAAAATTAATTACTATTTAACACTAAGCGGGTTGTAAATGTAAATTATATAAACAATAAATAATTTCATTTATTTATTTATCATTTTAAATAGGTATGTTAAGTAACTTAAATAAAAAGACAATTGACACGTATTCTTAAATAAAAGAAAAGAGACTATATATATTTAGATATAGTATTATTAGGTTTTAAATACATAATTTAAATTTTATACAACCTTGTAAAAAGTATGTATAAAACTTTGTCACAAAATTTATAACATTAGGTGAATAAATTATTCAAATTAATATAATTTTAAATTGAGTAAATAACAATTAAATTTATAAAGATGGATATTTTTGTGCAAAAATTGTAAACCTTGTTTTATTCTGTTCTAAATAGTGTAGGATTTATAAAATAATTTTTATAAAATTATTTGGAATCTTAAAACTGGTTTTAAAAACAGATGCAGACCACCCGGTTCGAACCCGGGTGGTTTCTGTGTGGGGATTACGTTCTACCGCTGGACCCATGGGTCCTTTGATGACAGAACCCAGATCAAAGGGTTTTAATCGCGCAACAGAGGAGGTCCGGGTTTCGGTTTAATCGGTAAGGCAAAAAGGCGCTGGGTATAGGTTTCGAACCCACGCCACCTGGTTCGGCGGTGCAGTGGCTTACCGGCCGGACAAGTGGTTTCGGTGGTATAACATGGAATCCAAAAATATTAAAACATTGATCAGAATCAAGCCACAATCTCAAATCGGCTTCGTGTGAACTGGTCACGAATCCTTAACGAATTTGTGATTGATGCCTTCTGTCATAAGAAATTGACAGAGGGCTTTCGATCTCCAGGTAAAAATGAAATGAATGACATGATTCATACCTGGAATGGTCGAGTACAGCGGGCCAACGGCTAGCGTGGTAGGAACTAGGATCTTGATGCTCGATTGAGTTGCAGCGGTGAAATGAGGATCGATTGACGATGGAGGGAGTTTCTAATGAGTTGTGCGATGGTGTGAGGATGGATTGATTCGATTGATTTCATCTTAATTACTCGATTCCGTCGTGATTTAAGGGTAACGGATGTCGGTCCTGAATGCGCGTAAATTCGATCGATGGTGAATGAATTTAGTCGTGGAATAGGGTTAGATACATGCGAGGATAATCAGTGCGTGATTCACGGGCTTCAATCGTGTTTAATTTCTGAGTTTGACAAGGATTTTTGGTTAGGTTTGACTCTAAGGAGTCAAAGTGAATTCCAATTCAAAATTACCGCTCAAGTTATTGATTTGGGATGTTGATTGGGCCGGATAGGGATCTATTCAGGGTCATACTGCCATGGACTACCTATTACAACAAAATTTTATCGATCAGGGTGATTATTGAAGAAAGAAATAGACCGTTTGACTTTTTAAGTCAAATTTTGTCAATACTAGGTCAAAATTGATGTTATAGGTCAATTTCAAAGGTGAGGGTTCAAGTTCGAGAGTCCGAATGGCTAGAGGGGGGGGGGGTTCCAATGACTAAAGCGTTTCAAATCAAGTTCAAATGGATTCAGGACGTTATACATATATAATTTATTTTATAAAACTTGAAAAAAAAACCTAGACATTATTTGTCAAATTCTAACTATTTTATATGGGAATATTTGTAAGTTTTAAAGTATGTATATATATATATATGTATAAATTTTCATACATGTGTTATATAATAGGAAAAATATCATATGAAAGTTTAAAATTTTTGAGTTTATCCATTCTATATTGTGTTTGAAGCAAGCACGAGGTTGAGATAGAGTTATTATTGAAATAAAAATATTATCAGAAAACCATGGATGTTACAAGAATCTTCTTGGCATATGCTGCATCCAAGAACTTCACAGTCTATCAAATGGATTTAAAGAGTGCCTTTCTGTATGGGAAGATTGGTGAAGAAGTGTACGTCAAGCAGCCTCCAAGCTTTGTAGATCATGCACATCCTACTCAAGTGTTCAAACTAGACAAAGCTCTGTATGGATTACATCAAGCCCCAAGAGCCTGGTATGAAACCTTGTCTGGATATCTACTAAGCAACAATTTCAGAAGAGGTGCCATTGATCAGACCTTGTTTATCAAAGATGAAGGGGGAGAAATCTTACTAGTTCAAATCTATGTTGATGATATCATCTTTGGATCAACAAGGAAGAAGCTGTGCAAAGACTTTGAGATTCTAATGCACTCAAAGTTTGAAATGAGTTCAATGGGTGAACTAAATTTCTTTTTGGGTTTACAAGTCAAACAAGTCCCAAATGGAATCTTCATCATCCAATCCAAATATGTCAAGAGCATTTTGGAAGGATTCAAGAAGGCTGACCGCTCTGCTACAAGAACCCCTATGCAAGTGCACCATCAACTAACTCCAGATAAAGATGGCCAAGATACTGATCAACATCAGTACCGTGCAATGATAGGGTCTCTCATGTATCTCACTTCCTCAAGGCCAGATATCATGTTTGCAGTATGCCTTTGTGCAAGATTTCAAGCAGCTCCAAAGGTCTCACATCTTCAAGCTGTCAAGAGAATTATTAGATACCTAAAGGGAGCCCCAAGACTTGGGCTTTGGTACTCTAAAAATAACAAGTTCAATATGTATGCATACACTGACAGTGACTATGGGGGATGCAACTTGGACAAAAAGTCCACATCAGGGGTATGTCAGTTTCTAGGAGGGAGACTGATTTCATGGCAATGTAAGAAGCAAACATGTGTTTCAACTTCTACAGCTGAAGCAGAATACATTGCAGCTTCAAGTTGCTGTGCACAAGTCATCTGGATACAAAATCAAATGCTGGATTATGGGATGACTTTCATGGCAACTCCCATTCACATTGACAACATGAGTGCTATCTCAATCACAAACAATCCGGTGCAGCACTCCAAGACAAAGCACATTGACATCAGGTATCATTTCATAAGAGATCAAGCTGAGAAAAAGAGAATTATTTTAACCAAAGTTCATACCAATGAGCAATATGCTGATTTGTTTACAAAACCTTTTGATGAAGCTAGATTTAGATATTTAGTTGAATCTATTGGTATGATGAACTTTGATTAAAATCTATCTCTAAAATCCTGTTTTAAAAATGTGTTTGTCTTTTGTTGTAAATAAAAGTTATGAGTCAGCAGCATTTTTGTCCTTCAGCTGCTGACAGGTTTAATCTTCAGCAGCAAAGGATTTGCCTCTGACTGCTTTAAGTTATCAGCAAGAACAAGTTTCATGTGGACAGCTCTAAGGCTGTCAGCAGCAACATCCTTGCTGCTGATGGACGCTGAGAGAAAGGAAGCTGAGAGTAAGGAAGCTGAGGAGATGGAAGCTTCTGTAGCTGAAGAGGAGTCTAATACTGCCGTTTCTCTCATGGCCATTGGAGAAGCACAAAGTTCATCATCTGAGGTAGATTCTAACCCTTTCTCTGTTATTTCTTGTTCTAAATGTCTAGGGGTAAAGCTTGAAAATTCTAGGCTCCAAGACAAAATCGAACCCCTAACTTTGGCAGCTAAAATATACAAAGAAAATGAAAAACGTTTTAAAGAATCAGTTGAAACGCTAAAGAAGGAAAAACGTGAATATTCTTTAAAAATAAGCGAACAACAGGTTCATTTAGACGTTGCCTACAGGGGGTTAGAAAAACGGAACAATGAAATCAACAAACTGTAAAATGAGATCCTGCAGTTAAAATGTTCTAATGAGAAGTTGAAAAACTCTCGCTTCGTGGTGGAACACTACGAATCTGTAGTGAGAAAAATGAATGGCCTGGGACTTGGTACCAATGCCATTCCTCCACCAATTAGTGGGAAGTTTGTCAATAGCCTGATAGACATTGATCTCACTTGTCTAGATGAGTCCTCTGATAAGGATGATTCCCCTAAAAAGGATGAATCCTCAAGTAAGGCTAACTCCACATCTAGTGAGGAGTATGTTACTGCTTCTGAAGATGGGTCGGTTAACACTTGCCCTGAAGGAGTAGTCTCTGAGGAGTTGTTGACTGAACAGAAAGTCCATAAAAACATTATCACTAATGGTGATAATTGCATTTTAACTGAACCTGATATCATTGAAACAAATGATAAACTAAAGGCAATGCTTTACAGGGGATATAAAAACCTTAACCAAGTTAAGCAAGAGGCTTTTTCATCTCATTATGGGCTTGGTTACAAAGAAAATTTGCAAAAATATTATACCCCCAAAAACCAAACTGTAGAGGTTCAGACTCCTGTTCATAAACCAACTCCTCCTGCTCATAATGGAGAGTTATCTAAGGCCATATCTAATGAGCCTTACAAGAGAACTCATGTGGACAAGAGGATGTGTTTTCACTGTGGCTTGGTTGGTCACATTTTTGTGAACTGTCCCTCAAATAACCAAGGGAAACGGCCTGTTGTTACACAACCAGCTGTTATCCCTAAGTCTCCATCTATGAAACCTCCCAAAAGTCCAAAACAGAATGTGGTGAAACCACCAGTCTAACCGATGGCAAAGCCAAAGATCAAATCTGAGGCCAAACCATCTGCTGCAAGAAAGGTAAAGCAACCTGCTGTACCTCGTGTGTCTACATCTGGTAGTACACGTACTGGTGAGAAACCTGTGGCTAGACTCTCTAAGCCATAGAGAAGAAGAAGGAATAAGAGGTTGAGAAAGCTAGAACAGCTGACTAAAACTCAATCAGGTGAAGCTTCCACGAGTTCACCTGCTGTCATTGAGCCAAAGTCTCCTGTTCTGGTCAAGAATCAAAAGAGATCCTGGAACAAGAAAGTTAAAGGTTCTCAATCTCTTGTTCCCAATTCCTCCAAAGATTCACCAATTTTGAACAGTCATCATGACTGTGAGTTGAAAGAAGTAGTTTATTTTGAAAAAGACGGACGACCCAAGACCACAATGGCTTGGGTCTCCAAATCTAACTAATTCTTTTGTTACTTGTGCAGGGACGTCCGAAGGGTACTATCTCTAACCGTTGGTATGTAGATAGTGGATGCTCCCGGCACATGATAGGAAACATGGCCCTGCTCCAAGATGTTAAACCATTCAGAGGTGGCTATGTGGCCTTTGCTGGCGAAAAGGGCAGCAGCATCACGTGTCAAGGCGTGGTTTCAAATGGTTGTGTCAGCTTTGACAATGTCAACTTCTGCGAGCAGCTGAAGCATAACCTGTTGAGTGTCTCACAAATGTGTGACAAGAAGTACTCAATATTGTTTGATAAGTCAGAATGCCTGATTCTCAAACCCGGTTTTGAGGTTCCCGAAGACTGGATTCTGATGAGAGCACCAAGAACGAATGACACATATAAGATCGATATGAGTGTGGCAACAACCACCTCATCAGTTGCTACTTGTTTGCTTACTAAAGCGACAGAGCTTGACTCCATCTTGTGGTATAGGAAACTCGGACATATTTCTTATCGTAAAATGAATCATCTTGTCCGAAACGGTTTGGTAACCGGGGTTCCTAAGTTGAGATTTACCGTTGCAGATGACTGTATGCCTTGTAAAAAGGGCAAACAGCAACGGAAGTCTCACAAGCCCAAGCTCCAAAACTCTATCGATACCCCTTTGGAGGTATTACACATGGATCTGTTTGTCCCCATAAGTATCAGGAGTATTGGAGGTAAGTCATTCTGTCTAGTTGTAACTGATGATTTCTCACGTTTTTCTTGGGTGCACTTTTTAGGTACAAAAGACGAGACTGCTGATATTCTTCAATACTTGATCCTGAGCTTGGAATCACTTTGCAAGATGAAAGTTAGAAGAATAAGGAGTGACAACGGAACTGAGTTCAAGAATAATTTGATGGAGATTTTCTGTCTTAAGAAAGGAATCCGTCACGAATTCAGCGCGCCGTACACGCCTCAGCAGAATGGAGTTGCTGAACGGAAGAACATAACACTGATTGAGACTGCAAGGACTATGTTGTTGGATGCAAAGCTTCCTGTCACTTTCTGGGCAGAAGCAGTTAATACAGCTTGTCATGTCTTAAACAGAGTTCTGGTTGTGAAGAGGCACAACAAGACATGTTACGAGTTGATCAACAATCGACTTCCCAATCTTGATTACCTAGTTCCTTTTGGTAGTCCTTGTTCCTTGTTGCTACAGTACAAAGACCGCCAGTCTAAGTTTCATGCAAAAGCGGTGGAAGGCATCTTCTTAGGATACGTTGCCAACTCGCGTTGCAAGAGAGTGTACAACATAGAAACTCGTACTGTCGAGAAATGGTTCGAAGTGGACTGTAGTAAACACAGCACTCCACAAGAACCAAAAGGTCCAACTTGGGGTTTTGATTATGATGCGCTATTCAAGTCATTCAATCTTCCGGATTTATCTGCAGAAGACGCCGCAAATGTTTATGATTTATTGGGTGGCGGCGATGACTCCAGTTTCTCTACTCGTGCTACAGTACCTATTATAACTCCTGATTCCAATGCTGCATCTGCATCTGGAACTCATGACAGTGATAACAGTGAAAGTGTTCATATTGTTGGAGATGACGCTCAAGCCAATCCTAACACAACTGTAGGACATGAAGCTCAAGCTGATCCAATTAATATTTAATCCTCTTCATCTGGAACACATTAAATGGGGGAGTTAAGCACAAATCTTGATTCAGAAATTCAGGAACCTATTGTACCGGCGATGAGAGTGCATAGGAATCATCCAATCGAAAACATTATTGGTGATCTTGATGCCGGTGTTCTAACTCGTCATCGAACTATTGCTGAGAACACTAGTCTTTACACGAAGATACTTGACACTGGTTACATGGAAACATGTTTGCATGCTGCATTCGTGTCCCAGTTAGAGCCGAGGAATGTGAAGGAGGCTCTCACGGACAACTGCTGGATTGAGACGATGCAAGATGAATTGTCTCAATTCAAAAAGTTACATGTGTGGGATTTGGTTGACTTGCCGAAAGGATTTTAGCCAATTGGAACCAGATGGGTGTTCAAATGCAAGACGGATGATCGTCATGTAGTTGTGAAAAACAAAGCAAGATTGGTTGTTCAGGGTTTTTATCAGCAAGAGGGCTTGGATTACAATGAAGTATATTCCCCATTTGCTAGAATTGAGGCCATTCGACTGTTCTTGGCTTATGCCACATAAGTCGGCTTCAAGGTCTATCAACTTGATGTGAAGAGTGCTTTCCTTTATGGTAAAGTTAATGAAGAAGTCTATGTCACTCAACCTCTCGGCTTTGAAGATCCGCATAATATCAATAAGGTGTACAAGCTCGACAAAGCACTTTATGGTCTTCATCAAGCACCGCGGGCATGGTATGAGACATTATCAAAGCATTTACTGTCTAATGGTTTCGACCGTGGGCAGATTGACTCGACTCTCTTCATTAGGAAAGCAGGAAGTGACATTCTTCTTGTGCAAGTATACGTCGACGACATTATTTTTGGATCGACCAATGAAGGGATGTGTAGGGAATTCGAGAAGGTGATGAAGTCCAAGTTTGAAATGAGCAATATGGGTAAAATGTCGTTCTTCCTAGGTCTGCAATTCAGTCAAAGAAAGGATGGCATTTATCTACATCAAACTAAGTACGTGCAGGACATCTTGTCAAAATACAAGATGAGTGATAGCACTACTTATGGCACACCTATCCCAGTCAATCATGGTTTGCATCCTGACAGAGATGGAAATGATGTGGACATCAGGTTGTACCGTGGGATGATCGGATCACTTATGTATCTCACAGCTTCAAGACCCGATATAATGTTTGTTGTATGCCTGTGCTCAAGGTTTCAGTCACAACCGAAGGAGTCTCATATGATAGCAGTGAAGAGAATTTTCAGATACCTGAAAGGGAAACCCCAATTAGGTCTTTCGTACTCTAAGCAGCAGTCATTTGACTTCAAAGCCTATACTGATTCAGATTATGGCGGTTGTAACCTTGACAGAAAGTCAACTTCTGGTGGATGTCAATTCTTAGGAGACAGGCTGGTCTCCTGGCAGTGCAAGAAGCAGTCAACGGTTTCTGTCTCAACCTGTGAAGCAGAATACATTGCTGCAGCTAGCGGGTGTTCTCAAATATTGTGGATTCAGCAGCAATTGAGAGACTACGGCTTGAACTTCACTGAAACTCCTCTATTCATTGACAACAATGCCACCATGTCCATCACAAATAACCCGGTGAAACATTCCAAAACTAAACATATAGAAATTCGCCATCATTTCATCCGTAATTGTGCTGAAAAGCATTTAATTGAACTTGTAAAAGTTCACACGGATGACAATCTTGCTGACCTTTTCACAAAGGCATTTGATCGGTCTTGTTTTGAGCATCTTGTCAACTTGATAGGAATGTTCAATCCTGAGTGAAAACTGTCACACCCCGACCGATGGCGGAATCATCGAGGCGGACAATAGAATGATTGTTCATAAGCACATGATCTACTAAGGTTGCATAATTCTTTAATGAGATTTAAATACCAAATATCCAAATACAATTCAAGTTACAACACCCTATACTAGAATATTACACGTAATTATTTTACAAGGTCCAAAAGCCTTATGTGTAGCACCTTCAACACATAGTCACAAAATCACATATCTTCACCTGAAACGTAATCCAAAACAAGTGTCAACTACGAGAGTTGGTGAGTTTACATATGTTTAAATAAAATAAAAGTTTAGTTAAAAACGTTTATACAATTCATAGTTTGACATGGTATGATATGGCATAATGTGGAGAATTCACTACATGTATACCAATTGTAAGCATGTAATTTTGTATATAAGCATAAAGGTTTAACGTGATATGCATAGCATACCGCTACCCTAAAAGTGATAGGCATGGAATCAAGACTATGTGGGTTACACATAATTTAAACCATCCTAAAAGTATTCATAGCATAACAAGTGATCAAGCACAAAAGCACAATAATCTACGCATGTAAACACAAGTTGAATTATATGTAAGTAAGCACAGATTACGTTTCACCCCAAAATGTATAAAAATATAAATAGGGGATATGTAACTCACCTTGCAAGCGGGTATTTGTCCACACGTGTAGGTGATAAGTATGTTGAAGTCTAAGCACAATGAAACCCTATGTAGATAAATGAGTATTATTGTATGTTTATATGTATGTGCGTATTCGTATTTAAATGAGTATAGGTTTTATAATAATATCCTTAGTATTTATTTGTATAAAATGTGGTAGAAAATGAATACGGTTTTGTAAAACTTTGACTTATAAAATATTACATTTTTAAATAATTAATCATTATGTTTAATGTATTTAAACAATAATAATAAATAAAAAGATAAGTCTTTATTTGACTAATTATGTTGATATTTTATATATTAAAATTTATTTTAACAAGTTTATTAAAAAAAACATTGCTAGAGTTTATATAAAGAAAATGAGATATTTTATATATTAAATGTATTTTAATAAGTTTATAAAAAATGTTACAAGATTTATAAAAATATAGGACATTTTATATATAAAAATGTAATTAAATAAGTTTATAAATTATTACAAGATTTATAAAAATATGGGATATTTTATATAAAAAAAATGTATTTAAATAATATTACAAGATTTATAGAAATGGATTAGTTTATAGATAAAAAGATTGTTTAATCGGTTTCAAAATAAACGAACGATCAAACTGACTCGTTTTAGTCTTTAGTGTATAAAAATAATATTAAAATAAGTTAAGAAAATTTAATAAAATAAAAAAATGACAACAGGAGCAAAATGGGGTTGGGCCGGAGGCCACCCGGATCGAACCCGCGACCTGTGACACAAACACACACACGCATAACTAGCCGGGCTACTGCTCATCGCTGGTTATGTGTGTGTCGTTTAATTAATAAACCCAATGCGAGTTGGTTGCTGGTTCTCGGCAACTCGCGGACCAAGTCACCGAGAACTTCTGATTGCTCAGAAATGGTCAAAATTTGCTCGGTAACCGATATGTATTAGTTAGCCATTAGCAAAACGAAGGTAAAGGAATAAAATGCGGCGATAATACCTGGATCAAAGTGGTCCGAGAAGTTGGAATAAAAACTCGAAAAAGTGCACAACTGAACACGGTTTCTGGTCCAAATTGGAACTTCAAATGGGGCTGGGGAGCTTCGTCTGGATGTCACGAACACAGTGGTATCATCAATTTAAAGAGAGAGTAGACAGAGAGGGGTGGCGTGCTCGTGCAGGTCCGTAAATGACCATTTATAGCCGAGCCCAATCCCTATAATGAAATATGCAATTGAGGGTGTCTGGACATTCGTCTGGACGAGACGAAGCTAACGAGCTATCAAGCACGCGTGGAGGTTGACTGTCGGCTCGAAATCGTGGCGTGGGTTCTCGGCCATAGACACGATCCGACTTTTCGTATGATTAATCGACAAATTGGTCGAGGGCTTTTGTTCGCGTGGGGACGACGAGGCCAGAGCCGCCTTTAGCAGCTGTCGAGGTGTAGGGAACAGCCCTGTCGGGGTGTCGCCGGAAAAAGCCTCGGACCGCCGGACAAAGGGAAAGGGATGACCGGAAAAGCGAATTGCGTTTTGACAGGTTTAGTCCCTGGAGTTTGGTTTAATTCGAAATAACCCTTAAAATAATTACGGATGGTCCCTGTAGTTTCATTTGACCAGGAACAGCCCCTCAAACGAGTTTAGTTTTAAAACCTTTTAGTTTGTTTAATTACAATACAACCCCTGAACTTTTATTTAAATAAATTAATTTAAATCTCATTTAAATCAAATAAATTTATAAGTTTTTATAACTTATATTATTATTATTTTTATACATAATAATTTTATAAAAGTTATAAATCTTATTAAAATATGTTATTCTATTAGATATGCAACTTTTTAATTGTAGATTTTTATATAAATTTTTATATTAGTTTTTTTTTTAAATTATAAAATTCTAATTAATTTAAATTCATAATATAAAATACCTATTCGTATTAAAACCAAATAAAATTCTTACACTGTATTAAAATAGAGAATGATTACACGATAATTTTAATACAAGTACGAGAACGAAAAGTCCAAAACGTCACAGTCTTCCCAAGTTAAAGGAATTTCGTCCCGAAATTCGATTAGCGAAGGTTATGGAAACGGGAAAAGGGATGCCAATAGACTTAGAATGGAATTATTCACGAGAGAAAGACTTAGTGGGAAGTAACGTATGATACGGATGACGTAAATTCGAGTCGAGTCGTCAATTAGATGATCTAATAGTATAATGAGATTTATGCATACAATTGTTCACACAACGCATGAATGTAAACTACTAGAAACCAGATTTTAACAATATTGGTGCCAATCACCTTGTGACATGGCATTTTCCTTTAAAAACTCCACCCCACGGGTGTTCATATTTTCAAAATTTGTAAAAACATTTTCAAAAACCGGTCCTCGTCTTAGTACTTATGCATGGTGTATACTCGTTATATCAAGTGGGTTTATGTATAGGGTGTACCAGCGGCTAACCCACCACCCCTTTGATATACCGGGGATTCCCCGTGCATAATTACTAGGATTTAGAACTTCAACAATTTAAGTAAACTTTAACAGAGCTAGCAAGTTGTATGACTGGGTTTAAACATAATAGGTTTGTTTAACAAAAGTATGGGAATGAGATAAATGGTGATAGCATAGCTGTTATATGCAATCACGGGTTATAGAACTCATAGCAATGGATTTCCCATCCGCTATTTCCACGATATACGAGTTATCAAGATTGGTTGGTTGTTTAGCAAATAGTTGGTTAAGAGCAAGAGACACAATTTTTCTATTGGCATGAATATTAAATAAAACGGATGTATAAAGATAGTGAACAAAGGAACGTACCGTTGACAGTGTTGTCGTTGGCCGGAGCCTCGTTAGCATTTATATTAAATGCTCGTCCACGAGGACCACCTTGATTTTGAAGTCTTGGACATTGGTTTCGAAAGTGGTTTGGGTCTCCACATTCGTAACAGGCCCGTCCATAGGTGAGAGGCACTGGATGGTTGCCTTGAGTAGGTTCATTAACGATAGTGCGAGCACGACAAGTAGTAACAACGTGTCCATAGCGTCCACATTTTGAGCATAGACGGCATGCAGCATGCGGGGCATGGTGATACATGCAAGTAGGGCATTGGGGAAATGAACCTACATAATTTCTCAGAATTTGACCCGCAGGAGTAACTTGGGTCACAGGTACGGCAGGGGTGATGGCCGCAAAGTTTTGGGCCTTGCGCTTCCTATCATGATGGGAAGGTTTGGGCTCTTCGTTTTTGTCGGACACAGAAGTAGCAGCTTTGTCGACCACTTTCTTGGTATCCTTCCTGGATAAGGTACCCGCTTTGACGTGATTGTCAGTCAACACAACAGACAAACGAATTGCGTCTTTGAGAGTGGAGGGATTACTTCCCAATACGGTGTCTTGGAGCGGCATAGGCAGTCCACCTATGTATTTCTCAATTCCCCGCGCTAAGGGAGTAACCATGTGGGACACGAGCAGACTTAGTTCTTGAAAACGAGTGGTGTAAGCCAAATTCTCTCCGGTATCTTGGGTGAGATCCCAAAATTCAGCTTCGAGCTTCCTCATTTCGTTGCGAGGACAGAACTCGTCAGTCATAAGTCATTTCATTTCGTCCCAAGACAAGGACATAGCGGATTCGTTGCCTCGAGTACGTTTCTCACCGTTCCACCAGGTGAGTGCTCGTTTTTGGAAGACGCTGGAAGCATAACGGACTTTGAGGTTGTCGGGACAATCGCTGTTTAGGAAAGTACTCTCCATACTTTCAAACCATTGAAGAAGGCCAGTAGCACCTTCCGTCCTGAAGAATTTGGTGGGGTTGCAAGAATTGAAATACTTGAATGTGCAGTATGGTGGGTTTGCACCATTCCCTTGCGTATTAGACCCATCACTGTTGTTGTTAGCTTGGATCATTTGGCCTACTAGTTGAGTAAGTAGTGCAGCAAGGTCAGTGTTGGGATTGCTGGAGTTAGCATTAGCTGCGCGACGGGGAGGCATTCTATAAAATACCACGAGAAAAGGCAAAATTTTATGAGACTTCGGATTAAAATAGGCATGCATGTGTTACAGTTGGTAGACTGTTCACAATAATGTAAGCAGGAACGCGAGATGACACTCATCATGTCGCATGATAATGTATGTAAGTTCTGACTAAAAATGATCACATAATTCATTCAAAATTTATAACACTAAAGAATAGGGGAAATAAGCCATGAAATCTATTCCTGGGAGGATATGATAACATGGATTATTATTCGCGCGATAGGAATGGCCGGGATTCGCATGCACTACCAATCGTTATTACGTGTGCACCCGTAATAATGATTTGTTTTGCATGTTCGTCTAGTTCTTCCCACCTCGCTATAATGTCCCCAAATTTTGAGTTTAAGTTCGGATTGTATCCTTGCGAATACATTGACTTATCAACGTTAAATAATTCCTCAAAGCTTTCAAGGAGACATGCTTTAGCCTATAGGTAAACACTCACTTCAGGAATTCCCAGGAAAGCATACGGGTCCGTTTATTTGGATTTATACTAAATGCTTTCCTAGACAGAAAACCCAATGTACAGGTGTCACCCTTCCAGATTGCACGTGTCCTTTACTGGTTTCAAGAAATTAAGTCGTTGACGAGATTTTCAAGATTTTAATAGACTTGAGAGTCTATGAGTATAAAATGTGTAGGAATGTTGCAATAATCATGGATTAGGAAAGAGTATGGACAAGGATGAGTAGTGTATTTGTTTGCATAAGTTTGTTTGTCAAATGTGTATGTAAAGTATGTATCATGTATTTAAGCCTTGTATGTATGTGTATAAGTCTCATGTACCAAACTTGGGAAAATTCAAATAATACCTAACTACAAATAATTCACATAGCAATTAATCATTTAGCACATAACACATAAAATGGAGTCCTAGGGTTATAGTCTAGGTCATCGTTTCTAATAACCTAATTCCCTATAACCATGGCTCTGATACCAAGCTGTCACACCCCGACCGATGTCGGAATCATTGAGGCGGACAATAGAATGATTGTTCATAAGCACATGATCTACTAAGGTTGCATAATTCATTAATGAGATTTAAATACCAAATATCCAAATACAATTCAAGTTACAACACCCTATACTAGAATATTACACGTAATTATTTTACTAGGTCCAAAAGCCTTATGTGTAGCACCTTCAACACATAGTCACAAAATCACATATCTTCACCTGAAACGTAATCCAAAACAAGTGTCAACTACGAGAGTTGGTGAGTTTACATATGTTTAAATAAAATAAAAGTTTAGTTAAAAACGTTTATACAATTCATAGTTTGACATGGTATGATATGACATAATGTGGAGAATTCACTACATGTATACCAATTGTAAGCATGTAATTTTGTATATAAGCATAAAGGTTTAACGTGATAGGCATAGCATACCGCTACCCTAAAAGTGATAGGCATGGAATCAAGACTATGTGGGTTACACATAATTTAAACCATCCTAAAAGTATTCATAGCATAACAAGTGATCAAGCATAAAAGCACAATAATCTACGCATGTAAACACAAGTTGAATTGTATGTAAGTAAGCACAGATTACGTTTCACCCCAAAATGTATAAAAATGTAAATAGGGGATATGTAACTCACCTTGCAAGCGGGTATTTGTCCACGCGTGTAGGTGATAAGTATGTTGAAGTCTAAGCACAATGAAACCCTATGTAGATAAATGGGTATTATTGTATGTTTATATGTATGTGCGTATTCGTATTTAAATGAGTATAGGTTTTATAATAATATCCTTAATATTTATTTGTATAAAATGTGGTAGAAAATGAATACGGTTTTGTAAAACTTTGACTTATAAAATATTACATTTTTAAATAATTAATCATTATGTTTAATGTATTTAAACAATAATAATAAATAAAAAGATAAGTCTTTATTTGACTAATTATGTTGATATTTTATATATTAAAATTTATTTTAACAAGTTTATTAAAAAAAAACATTGCTAGTGTTTATATAAAGAAAATGAGACATTTTATATATTAAATGTATTTTAATAAGTTTATAAAAAATGTTACAAGATTTATAAAAATATAGGACATTTTATATATAAAAATGTAATTAAATAAGTTTATAAAATATTACAAGATTTATAAAAATATGGGATATTTTATATAAAAAATGTATTTAAATAATATTACAAGATTTATAGAAATGGATTAGTTTATAGATAAAAAGATTGTTTAATCGGTTTCAAAATAAACGAACGATCAAACCGACTCGTTTTAGTCTTTAGTGTATAAAAATAATATTAAAATAAGTTAAGAAAATTTAATAAAATAAAAAAAATGACAACAGGAGCAAAATGGGGTTGGGCCAGGCCACCCGGATCGAACCCGCGACCTGTGACACAAACACACACACGCATAACCAGCCAGGCTACTGCCCATCGCTGGTTATGTGTGTGTCGTTTAATTAATAAACCCAATGCGAGTTGGTCGCTGGTTCTCGGCAACTCGCGGACCAAGTCACCGAGAACTTCTGATTGCTCGGAAATGGTCAAAATTTGCTCGGTAACCGATATGTATTAGTTAGCCATTAGCAAAACGAAGGTAAAGGAATGAAATGCGGCGATAATACCTGGATCAAAGTGGTCCGAGAAGTTGGAATAAAAACTCAAAAAAGTGCACAACTGAACTCGGGTTCTGGTCCAAATTGGAACTTCAAAGGGGGCTGGGGAGCTTCGTCTGGATGTCACGAACACAGTGGTATCCTCAATTTAAAGAGAGAGTAGACAGAGAGGGGTGGCGAGCTCGTGCAGGTCCGTAAATGGCCATTTATAGCCGAGTCCAATCCCTATAATGAAATATGCAATTGAGGGTGTCTGGACATTCGTCTGGACGAGACGAAGCTAACGAGCTATCAAGCACGCGTGGAGGTTGACTGTCGGCTCGAAATTGTGGCGTGGGTTCTCGGCCATAGACACGATCCGACTTTTCGTATGATTAATCGACAAATTGGTCGAGTGCTTTTGTTCGCGTGGGGACGACGAGGACAGAGCCGCCTTTAGCAGCTGTCGAGGTGTAGGGAACAGCCCTGTCGGGGTGTCGACGGAAAAAGCCTCGGACCGCCGGACAAAGGGAAAGGGATGACCGGAAAAGCGAATTGCGTTTTGACAGTTTTAGTCCCTGGAGTTTGGTTTAATTCGAAATAACCCTTAAAATAATTACGGATGGTCCCTGTAGTTTCATTTGACCAGGAACAGCCCCTCAAACGAGTTTAGTTTTAAAACCTTTTAGTTTGTTTAATTACAATACAACCCCTGAACTTTTATTTAAATAAATTAATTTAAATCTCATTTAAATCAAATAAATTTATAAGTTTTTATAACTTATATTATTATTATTTTTATAAATAATAATTTTATAAAAGTTATAAATCTTATTAAAATATGTTATTCTATTAGATATGCAACTTTTTAATTGTAGATTTTTATATAAATTTTTATATTAGTTTTTTTTTTTAAATTATAAAATTCTAATTAATTTAAATTCATAATATAAAATACCTATTTGTATAAAAACCAAATAAAATTCTTACACTTTATTAAAATATAGAATGATTACACGATAATTTTAATACAAGTACGAGAACGAAAAATCCGAAACGTCACAAAAACTAAGTTTTCTTAAACCAATTCAATTCATGGAAGTTAAATTTTAATTCTTTTAAATTTTCTATACAGTTCTTTTAGTTTTAAAATATTTTACAAAAATCAAAAACAAAATAGTAAATGGAGAAAATTTCAAAGTTAATTTGAGAAAAGAGGAAATAATAGTACATCAGAAATGATATAAACGTCATAGACTGCTCATATGGGAAATGATTGCGTCATGCTTACTTAACTGTTTTAAAATTATTCTGTTTTTAATCTGTTTATTTACAAGTAATTTGAATTGTCAGTAGGCTGTATGCGTCTTTGAATCACTAGTAGTGTGGAAATTAAATCTAAATTACAACTGTGATTTGAACCCATGTTTGCAAGTGTGTGTGCGTAAAAGATTAGAAAAGATCATTATCAGATAAAGGATGTTAGATTTTGGCAATAATTTTCTTTTGAGATCCGTTTCGGGTTATGTTGTTAGCACAATTAATGCGGTACATCTCACTGCCATACTCACAAGTATGCAAGGAGAGATTGAATCAAGACATGTCTCTACATCAACCGTTGAACATGTATTCACCATTGAATCATCCCTGATTCATTGAAATCAAATCCAGATAAAAGTTGGATCACCTGACCTTATAATCAAACACCATACATATTATCCTGAATCATCATACCAACATTCAAAGAAGAAAATCACATGAAACCAAGACAAATGAATCACTAGATTCTGAATCTTATGATTCCTGATAATCCTTATGGATTCTGCTTGATTTTTCCTGTGGTAATAGATGTAACTTCATTCTGAAAATTAAGAAAATCATTGGGAAAATCTTAGATGCCTTGAGATAGTGCAAAATATCTTAGCATATCAGTGGGGTACACGTTGTATGTCTTATAATTAATACCTTAATACACAAAAACGTGATACAAAGATGCTTATAGTTTCAAATATTATAACATTGTCAACTTGAATTACTTGTTTATGTACTTATTACGTATGAATAAAGAGTAATACATGACATGATCCCATATTCTTTGATGTTTGTACTATATCGTTTTTGCTGTAAGTTAGCCTGATATGCTCCTCTGCTCGTGTCTTTGATCAAAAAAATAGTTTGTGTGAATGATTGTATATATCTATCTAGAAAAGAACAAAAAGATTTTAAATTTATGCATAGTTCAAGTTTAATTCAGAAAAAGCCAAAAATATTTTATGTTTAACCTTCCTGAATTGTATTTGAATTCTCCTGATTGAATATTTTTATCTTGTTCGTTATTTGACTTGAAAATCTTCATAAATCTGAGTTGAAAAGATGCACACTTAAGGTTTGTGCGTACTTGTCAAGTTCGCACGAAGTAAGCCTTGCGTACTTACCAAGTACGCAAGTGTTAAAGCTTGCGCACTTGTAAATGCGCAAGAGTTAAGTCTTGCGCACTTGTAAGTACGCAAGAGTTAACTCGTGCGCACTTAACAAGTACGCACGACTGATAAGTAGTGGGTATAAATGTGACACTTAGAAACTTTTCTCAGTTTCACGCATTCAAACCGAACTTTTCCCCCTGCAATTTTTCACTCAAAATCGATTGTGTCTAAACCATCTTTTCGTCCCGTCTATACTTTCATCATCTCATTACATCGCATTGGTGAGAATTTAGACTAATTTCATCCGTGAAATCGTGACATTCGACCGATTCTTGACTTAGAAAAATTTAGGTTAAAAATCTTGAATTTTTGGGTAAAATTGGGGTTGTTTGGGTAACTTATTGTCTGTAAGATGCTAATAGGAAACTTAAGCGATTCCCTAATCATCCTTTGGTCCTTGATTTTGAGCCGACGGTTGAACTTTAATCGTCAGTGGGTCGGGTGACTAATTTAGGTCAAAATTGGTCATAGTTAGGTAGTTTGAGGTGTTGATAATGGTCCCATAGATTCGAATCCTTGATTCTGACCTAGTGGCGACCTATTCGACCCGGTATTTGAGCGATTAGTCATCTTGTTAAAATTCTGGAATTTTCTGTCAAGTGAGGTTCTTGCGCACTTAGCAAGTACGCAAGAAGCAATTCCTGCGTACTTGTTAAGTACGCAAGAGGAAAACACTGCGCACTTAGCAAGTGCGCATGACCAACACTTGGGAAAATTTCCAAGTCTGAAATTTTTGTTCAATGAGTAACTACTATACCGTTTCATGTTTGTTCATTTCCAATGATACGTGTTGTTCTGAATAAGTTTTCTGTGTGTTTTTGCAGATTATGGCTCGGGCGTTTACTAACAAATTCAACTTGTTAGCTAACACTCAACCCGAATGGAAAGGTGCAGCTTTGCAATACAGGGAGATAGCTGATTTCTTGAACTGCTCAAAAATCAGCTATGCTATCTCGGTTGACCCGACCGTGTCAAGACCTTATTTGGAGCAATTCTGGGAGACGGCTGAGCACGACTGCACGGTATCCCCCAATGTCATAAGGGATACCGTTGATGGTCGGGCTATTGCTTTTTCTGAAGAAACAATAAGAACGGTCATGTAGTTCGAAGACCTCGCTACCGACCCGATAGCCTATCCAGATTACTATGTGGATGGGTGTTGGAGGCAAAGAATGGGATATGTCGGAGCGAGGGACTATGCTTCATACAAAAAGATGTGGGTACTTGATCAATGGCGGTACTTCGCCCACGTCATGATCGTGTGCATCTCGTCAAGGAAAGCTGGTAAAGATGCCATGGGTCATGACCTTGCAGCAGCCATGGTGGGCTTGTCTCTTAATAGGGGCTACAACTTCTCGCGCTACATCTTCAAAGCAATCAATGATCAGATCAACACAGCAGAGAAGTTTAGATTCCTATTGTACCTTCGGTTTGTGCAACTCTTGATTGATGATGCGTTGCCAAACCATCGTGCTATTGGGGAGAGACTGCAAGTCAAACGGGTGGACAAGAGAGTATTTGCTCAATTTCTAAAGCCAGGCAGTGTAGAACCTACCCATGTGCATACTGAACTCTTTGGCCACCTAATCAATGAAGCATATGTGGCACCTGATGATTGGAACTGGTATAGCCACAACTCTGAGCCTGAACATAGTGAACATTCTGATGAGCAACAAGAGGAGGAAATGGAAAGTGATGATAGTTCGTCTGAGGATGGAGATGACGAAGGTGGTGATGGTGGTGCTGAGGAATCCGATTCCGAAGCAACAGAATCAGATTCTTCTGATTTCGATGACGCACCATCGCAGGCACATCCCAGGAGATCGGCACAGGTAACCCTACCTGCGTCGTCCTCCAAAAGGAAGCGACAGAGCTCGAGCAGTGAATATGAGCCAAACACTGACTCTGACGCTACTCTACAAAGACAAAGACGAGAGAGTCTACACAAGAACAGGGGCGATAGGCAAGAGGTTGCTATCCCCACGGTTGTAGAGGTCCCGACTGTGCAGCAAGTACAAGTTCCAGCTGCGAGTCTGGATTCAGCCTCTACCCCACCAGCACAACAACTGTACCGAATGAGGAGAAGGCCATAGGTTCAAGCTGACGTGGCTGTCACGGCAGTCACAGAGGAGGTTCCTGTGACGGTGACCCTCCCTACATCATCAGTCCAGGTGACGGTGACTACTCCAATTGTCACGGAGTCTGTCACCATCACACCTACCATAACACCCACTCCCATCATATCATCCCCAATCCCAACACCTACCACCGAGCCGTCAAGTCAACCCTTCAACTATGGAGACTTCACCCAAGGGTTTGACTTTGACACAATATTCTCTTCCCCCATCCATAATGCCGAAGCCTCATCATCTAGGCATCCTGATCCGAATGATGCAAAGATCGATGTGCTAGAAACCCAAGTTGCTGGAATGCTGAACACTATTCAAAAGTCAAAAGAGGATTCTGATGCTCAGCAAGCACAGATTAACTCACTGGCGGATGAAGTTAGGATTCTGCGTAGCCAAAGAACGGGGACTGATGAGCGTCTGAAGAATGTCCTGGCACATAATGAGCTATTAATGAAGACAAATGAAATGATTCTAGGCCACAGAACTTCACTTGAGCTAAGGCTGGATTTACAGAGAAAAGAGCACACAGTGATGGTCAAATTAGTTGCAGAACTGACCGAGAAGCTTGGTGCTCAGGGGGAGAAAGAGAAAGAGAAGGAGACAGAGAAAGAAAAAGAAAAGAAATCCACTGGTGATGAGGCTTGTCATCCAGTCGACTTGACGAAGGATGACGATAAAGACAAGGATCCTGAAGCCGGTCCTAGTGGAGGTGAGCACCTAGCTTTGGCGATTGTGCCCATCTCTGCTATTCCAATGGCTGAGGGGGAGTCTACTCAGCAAGAGGGTGGTGATACCTCTAGTGGTGGTGGTGAGAAAGGGAAGTCAGCAGCTGATGAGATTCTTTATCTCGAGCCTGACTATTCTAAGGAAGCACATATCGATGCTCTCTTTAATCTGGAAGAAGGAGAGATCGACTCTGGTGATGACTGGAATGATGAGGATGAGGACGTGGTGATAGAGATTCCCAAGGGCGACGGGGAAGGAGAGTACGAGTTAGAGGATGGTGAGATCTTTGAAGTGCCATCGCTCGAATCTCTGCTCGAAACAGGCTCAGTTGACACGGCAAGTAATGTTTAAGCTACAACTGAAGCCTCCCCAGTCGACCCTACACCTGTGGACCCCGAGGCACCAAAAGATAAAGACATGCCTTCTGCATCTTCAAAGGGTCCAACTCCCGTGTGGCAAAAGACGTCCATCACAGACAAGCACAGAGCTACATGTATGATCTTGGTTGTTAGGTTCGAGGAGGACAAGCAGCTGTTCGCCATCAAAAGATCTGGGGGGTTCAATACTTGAAACCCACCAGTGAGGCGTTCAACTCTTTGCCCAAGTACGACCTTGTGAACCTCGCAAACCGTGACCTGCTGAGTCACTCGAGTCATGAAGTGGTGATGGGTTTGTGGGTAACTCTACAGCGGGAAGCAAGATCAGGTAAATTCGAATACTTCAAGCCTCAGGTGCCCAGGAGAGTCAAGGATAAGCACGCTGTACATCCTGTGACTAAGAAGCATCTAAAGAAATTGGTATACAAGCCAGTGTGATGTGAAACTAAGATTCCCCTGAGCAAGTTATCTCAGGATATTCTTGGTGACATGTGGTACTGGTACGTAGATCCAAAAACGGGCGAGGCGATGATTATGGGTAAAGGTAAGACAGCCAGTGGAAACATAGTACCAATAGAACTGATCAGAATATTTGATGAAGTTTGCATCATCAACTTTTCTGTGAAAGATCTGGAGATACTAGCTGACAGGTATTGTGTCCACACGGACGAATGGACAAAGCTCCTTGCTTCTAAATACAAGGAGACCAAGTTCTGCCTTGATTACAAGAAGAAGATGGAAGCTAAGGAGCAAGTGCTGTGAAGACTGAAGATTGAAGACTGAAGACGATGAAGATCCCAAGCTGTTGTCAAGGGGGAGTTTGTTGAAGCACTTTCCTGTGACAACACTCTGGATAGAGTCTTAGTCTGTATTTCTAATGTCTGTAATTGTCTTTGTATGTAAGAGTCTTTATGTATTAGTTTATCGAGTTGTATTTACTTTTACATATTGAATGTTGCATTTATTCCTAAGTGTTTTGCGCAATTACATGTGCGCAGGAGAAAGCTCCTGCGTACTTAGCAAGTACGCAAGAAGACCCATGTGTACTTGCTAAGTACGCAAGAGCATTTGGCCCCGCGCACTTGCTAAGTGCGCAAGCATCAGGTCTGTATAAATAGGTTTGGTTCACAGAGGATAAGTACGCAGAACTCATATCTTAGACGAACTCAGTTTGTTAAGTACGCAATTTGTAATCTCTCTGTAACCGTCAAGTGTTTATAATAGAAAGAACTTTTATTGTGACTCTTGTGTTTGGTTTACTTTGTTTCGTAAGACTCTCCGCCTAGTCACGGGTATTCCGCACCCGGTCCGACTAGTAGGCCACTTGCATGTAACGATTCGACACACACGAAGGGACCTACAACCTTATATACCATGTATCGTATGAATTGTATAAAATATTTTGAACTTTATTTGTGGTGTCAAAACCAATGTATGTTCAGCAACTTTTTAGTTGACCTCGTTTTCATCGTGTTTCAGGTACCAACGTTTGAGTTAAGATCAAGTGCTTCATGTAAGATTGAAGACCTAGTTTTAAACTTAATAAAGATATTCATGTTGTTTTGATTCTTGTAAACGTTGTAATTGATTACTCGAACTATGAAATGAAATTGGTTGTTTAATTATTTCAACTTTAGTAAACCATGAGCTTATGAACAGTCTACATGTCCCGCCCCGACGTATTACGCCGTCGGTTGGGGTGTGACAAATGAAATGATTGTGAAGAGGGGGATGACCCCCTATTTATAGGGCCGGAGTCATGGAGCCTTATGGGCTTTTCCTGATGGGCTTTGGGCCTGAAGTGGATCTTTGAGTGATGTGGGATGCAGGTAGCCTAACAGATCATCCCAACTGATTATTATGTAGGCCTTATTGGTTTAGACCAATAGATTATATTTGAGGACCCACTTCTTGAGGTTAGTTGTGCTTCATGTACGTACCCACATCATCAGCTCCCAATCAGGAGTGCTTATTGCTCAGTAATGAGGGCTTCTGACTTACCTTTTCTTTTCCTTGCTTAGTAACTACATCGTACTAGACTACAAATCTTCATTGTCCTTCTTTCGCCCTATGTTGTTTTAGTGAGTTGTCAACTTGTTAGCGATGTCTTTAAATATAAGGTTAGTTCTCCGAATAGCGATTGTACTCGCAATGTTTGATGCCTAGTCGTAGTAGCCAGATGTTATCGAAGGATCATATCTAGATTGAATGTTGAACATTCTTGCTCACCTAATAATAGGTGATTTGTTGTACTAGATACGTGGATAGGGTCAAACAAGGCAGACATTGTGCTTCTTGCTGTAGAAGTGGTAGCTTTCGGCGACATGAGATAATTAGCTTCTTGTCGAGGGGGATTAGCTTCTTACAGATGATATGATAGAACCGCTTACAGATGATATGATAGAACCGTTGAGGTTCCCATCATCCTTCTAATTCAAATGTTTATGCCTTGATATGATCCCATTTATCAAAATAGATTTAATCTATTTCCATGTAAAAACACGTGGCATGTTAGAATGTTGATATAACGGTCGTTTTCTTTGGTTCGGACATTCCTAAGTGTTTTACGGGTATTGTGTCAAACAACCATTGCGTAACCGTTCTAAGTGTTAATCTCTTGTTGAACAGGAGCTTGCGAATGCCGTTCATCAAATGGAGCCGTCTTACTAACCCAAAAAAATCTTTGGGTTTTTGCGTTATCGTGATAAACTTCTTTTTGTATTATATGGGCGGTAGAACTAAACATGCGGAAGCTCACGCGATAACATAGCGTTTTGGTTCACGAAGGTTAGCAGGTGTGCTTACCTCGTACGAACGTGACCATGTGCGCTTATTCCGTGCGGATGTGAGCTTCTTTCGATGCTTATTTCAGAGGTCTTAGATCACCGCTTTTTGTCATATTGCAAAAGTATGTCTTGGTCTTGCTTTCTTTATAGCATTTCTTTGCAAATTTGAGCGGCTGACTTTGTGGACAAGCATGTTGTCTACTTTTTGGTGCTTGTAAGAAGATTCTGAAAAATTGAAGTTGTGCAAGAAAGTGGATTTTTGTCTTTGCAAAGTATCGTTCGTTGTGCTTTCCGATGTTTATGACATCATTCTTTGCAAGGCTTTTTATTCTCTTAATCTTTCTAGTTGTTGTGCGTCTAGGTTGTATCAAGAGATGGAGGCACATTCATCGTGGCCGTTGCTAGTATGCATGTCTGTGATTCCCTCAGATCTGCTGATATTCAAGGATAAAGTCTTCAATCACTCTCTGAATTGGCGGAAACAATTCAGAAATCAAAGCCACACCAAAATGATCAAATCAAAGATGAACAATATGGATACTATCAATCACACAAGACACATATAATCATGATGATTATCTTCATTAATCCAGTAATGTAATCAAGTATTAACAGAAGAAACACTGAAATTCAATTTGATTAATTTGCAAATCATAGTACAAATGAGAATCGTTACTTGAAATACAAAAGACACAACTATTTATACTAAAGAAGTTTCGATTGAAATCTTCTGGTCGAAAAATGTTTTTGACCGAAAACACTTTCCAACCGAAAACTCTAAAGTTATACAAAACTAAATCTAATTGATTTCTATGGACTATTAGGTTCCAACAATGTCATTTCTTTTGGATGATTTGTCACTTGTCATGTTACTTGGAGACCTCGTATTATTTCACGGGCTTGTTTTTTAGCCTATGTAGGCAATGTGCGTGTTTTAATCATGTTTTTATACCTTTCGGACTTGCGCCTGCTTCTTACTATATGTAGAGATATATCTTTCTCTTTCCTTTGATTGCAATGAGACATGTACCTCTTTAGTGTAGCATGTCATAGTCTTTTTTAGTTGTGCCACGTTACCTCATTGTTTGGGAGACCCAGTTCGAGGTTCTGCTTAGTGCGTGTCTGCTTCTCGTACGCAGTTGTGCTCCGTGCATATACCTAAACCATCTCATCATGTTTTAATGCCTTTTGGACTTGCACCTTAAAGGCAACTTGTATGTCCTTTTAAATATTATGGACGTCTATCCTTTATTAGATTTTTATCCTATTTGTGTATCGGCAAAACTCGTGTGCTTTGAAGTGTCAAGTCTTAGTTTAGAGTTTTGTTTTTGTGTTTCCATAATACAAGTTTTATCAAGGCATGGTGATGCAGACACTATACTAGATAAATGCAAGGTTATGAATACACAGTATTATCCTATCTTTGCAAGAAGCCCGTTATATGTTATAATATTGGGCGTAATCATAAGTATTTATGAGTTACTACTTTTGAAGAACTATTGATGGGAGTTGACCTTGTTACATGGGTAAGTAGGACTTAAGATGCACGCAATTGTATTGTTTTAGGCACTCAACCTTTATACGGGTAGGTCATGGACGAATCTCGTTGAGCTTTTTGGCCTAGGAGCTCATCCCTTAACATGGAGAGGTTTTACCCGGACCCCATGGAGCTTCATTCATTAATGAGCTCACCCCCGGTAGGATAATTAACACAAAATAGATTTTGACGAAAGAACGCTTTTTTATTCATTAATTGCATTGGTACAAAAAGGATAATAACAAGTGTTCCCCTTGTTTTACATCAGTTATTTGTAGGAAGCGACGAAGGTGTTTGACATTCCAGTGTCTTGGAAGTCATTTTCCTTCCACTCATGTTTGTCTCTTAGTTCGCACGAGCTTCCTTTATGTGTTTCGTTAAAGTAGTATTGCCTTTTTTAGGCCTAACTTGCTAACATTGACTTGCTTCATTGCTTCTGAGGGGGGAAAGGACCTGGCAATGTCCGTACCCTATTTGTGAAATGCTAAGCTTATCAATCTTATGTCCACCGAACAAGGTCCTAGATAAACCTCACATATCCCCCAATGCACCATTATATCAAATGTTTATTTTGATTAGCCTCACGCATTTGAGGTGATGTGATAAGTAGGATTTTTATTGTAAAGGAACTCTTCTTCTAGGACGTGCTTCTTAGCTTCTATTTGTAGATATGCTGCTTGTTTCTTATCTTATGGTGATTTTCTTTCCTTTCAGGAATTGTGACATTGAGTTTTGTGATTGAATGCTCCTTTGAGACTCATATTAAGTAAAAGGTGAGCGAAGGTTGATGCTGAAAGTGTCAGCTTGCATGCTTCTTGCCCTATTTGGACTTGTTTAGCTTTATGCATATGACTCCTTGTGTTAACTCTTTGCTCTTGACTTTGGTAATAGCATTTGAGTTGGCAAATGTGTGTATCTTAGATGCCTTCACTTATTTGAGTAGTCAGAGCCTTGCAAGAAGCGCTTCTGCTTCGTGCGTGGAACACATTCCTTGGTTGTTGATTAGGATAAACCCGGTCTGTGAATGATGCTTGAGCTATATGTAAGGTACATGCTTCTGTTGAGAGCCTTCATTTAGCTTCTTTTATTTTTTTCATGGGTCTCGTTACTATGAAACCCCGTAATGAAAGCCTTTATGATGTTTCCTTGACCTCTTGACTTGTAGCTACCCTGATGAGTAGTACTTTTCTCGCTTGCTTGGCTTCTGCCGATGAAGCATTTTGGGTTGATCCTTTTACTTCTTACATTTGCTATAGATGGTGAAAGGCGACATGCTCCTTTACTTGTAGGAGGGCATTTTCCCTTGACATCCATGGTGTACTTTATGATTGCTTCCTTGCTTCTTTCCGTGTAGGTGCTCTTCTGAATAGTATCAATTATGTTCTTCCTATATTTTGATGGCCTCTCTCGTTTGCGTAAGCAAGAGTACCACAACTGTTTGATGGTTGCTACTCCCCCAATACTAAGGAGCTTCATTAGTCCATGTGTTGTAGCTCTGAAGTTGCTCGTCCTTGGTTGTCTGATGAAGACAACCTAGTGGGACAAGGACTTTTTGACCCAAAGGTTAGCTACTTAGCTCGAGGAAGACTTCTTGCCTTAAATGGACATCAGTTTCTATCTGTTTTGAGAAGGCGTACTTGTTATCACGAGAGCTTAACGAATGAAGCATCCTTTCTTTTGTGAGCATGATCTTGTTCCTGCAAGAAGCAACGTTCATGCATATTTTATGAGCCTTCTCTTTCGTTTGACTAGTGTGGTAGGTGTGGAAATTAGCTTGGTCTTTTGGTAAAAAGGAAGTATGAATGTTGTTCTTCCATGGCTTTCCTTGGTTTTTCTCGCTTCTTCTTAAGAAAGTGTACCATCTTCATTTCTTACCAGCCTTCTTTTTACATTTTTCAAAATATGCGCTAGTCTTCATGACCGTACAGCTCCTTTAATATTTCGTATTTATAACAGGGCGAGGAGGTTGGAAGCTTGTAATTTGCTTCTTTAGTGGCCAAGATTCTTTATAGTGTTTTGGTCAGAGTTGTGAAAGCTACGCGCTTCTCTTTATCTTGTTGATTACTCGATGGTGGCGATCTGTTTTCACCTTCTTGACTCCCATTGTTCATGCTGTCATTGACAAAATGCTAGAAGCGATGCTTCTTTCTAGGTGAATCGTTGTTTTCCTTTTCTGTGCTTCCAAGTTATTCTAGACTTTTTTACCTTTTAGATATGCTTTGATTTGCTTGGGTGTTTCTTTCGTAGGCTGGATGAGCTTAATGTATTGCTTTTCTATCGAAGAGTAATTTGTTTCGGCATCCTTTAATGCCCTGCTTATGAAATAGACCAGGATTTGAACCCAGTTCCTTTCGATGAGCAGCACTGTGCTGACAAATTCATTACCTGGAGTGTTTTTTTTTCTATACATCCCCATCAATGTCTTGAAGAAAGGCAAAGACCTCTCAGCACGTGTTGATAAAAAAACTTTTTATTGTTGCAATTCTCATGTTCAGGCTTTGCACCTTCTTCTTCGTTTTAGGAGATTTCATGTTTATGACTGCCTGGATTTTACCATTTGCCTTGTAGTTGTTAGCGGAGTTTATGCTTCCTTTGTGAAGATTGTTGAATCGAAGTCGTGTTGGCCCTTTTTATTCAGAGCTTGTCCTTGGCTTGGTATCATCTGCATCCGATGATCTTCTTATGTCATTGTTAGAATCTTTATTTTGGTTTGTAATTTAAAGTTGGATATCTTATGGGAGAAGCACGATAAGGCATTGGATTGCTTCTTGAATCGTTGGTGTTTGACCAATGATGTCATGAGGTTTCTTCCTGATATCGAAATTAGGCTATATCCCTGGCGTATGGGATTTATCCGATGAGACTTGATCGGGGATGGGCTTTTGGCATCCACGAGATGTGATTAGCTTAATTTCGGCTTGGATGACTTATTTAATCCTTTGACCAAGTTCTTCCTTTATTGACATTTAGAAGCTTTAGAAAGTGTTTATCTTTCTATTAGTTAGTAAGTCGTCGTCATCATCACCCAGAGGTTGAGCTTATTATGCAAATATGGTAGTTTCTTTTTGTGAAGGCGGACATTCAACTAACGAAAGTGACTTTCATATGTGCCAAGGCGGGCTTGACCTAAGTATTTGTCTTCTTGTACGATCGTCCTTGGTTTTTATGAACCAAACGTCTATTCCTCTTAGTCATTTTGTATGCGCTTATGGCTTCTAGTGGAGACTTGAGCAACTTACTTCTTGAAAGATACCATAATTATTGTTTGTTTGCCTCATGCACTAACCTACTTCTTGCATTTGGTGAGGTATGCTTCATGCAATTGGCGAGGTAAGCATTAAGTTGTGTAGGTACTTTGCCGAGGTGTTTTGGCTCTTCGGCGAGTTGCTTCAGTGCATCAACAGAGTGCTTTTGTGTAAGTTGGTCCTGTCCTCAGTTGAGTAAGCTTCAAATGAGTTAGATGCTCTCCTGCTTCGAATGAACTGGTTGCCCCTGATGCTTTGGTGCTTCAGCAGGTAGCTTTTCTTCTTCAAATTACCTTAGTGCTTTTGCAAACTGCTTATGTGTTTATGCAGGATGCTTGTATGCTTTCTTAAGTTGTTTTGGTTAGCCTAGATTTTGTTATATTGAAGCCTTCACCGAGGGCCCTATGTGAGCCTTGTCATTAGCTTGGTGGAGATAAGACCACCACACGTTTTCTATAAGTGAAGGTGTTCAGATTAAGCATCTTTGTGTCAAGTGCTTTGATATTTTGATGAGCTGCTTCTACTTCTTAGCAAGGAGATTTGGCCTTAGGCCTTGCCTTGCTTCTACATTCCTGCTTGTGATATTTATTTATTTGATGGGAACATGGACTAACCCGGTGAGGGTTTTGTTTAATAGTTGTCATTATAACTTTTGACATATCACATGTTTGAGCCTTATTTTTGTCGCTTTTGATGATAAATGTTTGGAGACAAGTGTTAGCTTGTATATAGTACACGTTCATGAGGTGCCTTCATGCCTTCTTTTGAGTAAACCCCTTTCTTTCCTTGGTGTAAGTCTAGATTTTGCTTTTTTGGTATAAGGATCTAAAGTCCACCATTAGGACAAAACTCATTTGTCCAGGTAACTGATTGCTGTGGTGTTTTGTCAGAACATGTTGACATAGTAAGATACTTTGCATGTTACTATCACAACATGCTTCCTTGCCACGTCACCATCAAACTTCCTCATGCGGTGGCTGCTACGTACATGTCCCGCTTCTTGCGTTTAGCCGCGGTTCATGCGCGTATCCATATCATCAACCCTGGTCAGAGGTGGTGATTGAGCAACAATGGGCACATCTGACTATCTCTTTGTCAATTGTTATTTGCTTTCGCACATTCTCTTCTTTGCTTCATGTTTGAAGCTCTTTCTATATACTATCATGGAATGATTTGCATGTGATGAAGAGAGAAAATCTTGAATTGTATTGCCTCCATAATCCCAGCAGAAGTTAAGTTATGCCTCCTGCACGGCATAGTTGTAGTAACCATAAATTTGATGCTTTGTAAACTATTTTCATTTATGTAGTTAGAAGCTCTGTTTTTTATAAAGCTTCTGTGGTGAAAATGAGAAGAGATTTAATTTGCTAATTCCATGCCCACTCATGTCTTCTTTTCCAGCTATAATAGGTTATGTGGTGATGCTAATTCTCCAAGAACGATCCCCGGTGGAGGTGTACTCGGAGTTTGAGGTTGTAATAACCGTTTTTATGAACTATGTTAAATTTACACCACGGTTGTATAGCATGAGCGTTTTTTCGTATTCGTTTAAATCCATATGAGACAAAGTTATGAATCTGGCGTTGATTGTAGAATCGTTTGTTTTCGTTATAGTTAATGTGATCTTGTGATTCATGCAAGGAGGCGTGTTATTTTGATTCAGTTATATCCACGGTGTATGGGATGTAACCGAGGAGACTAAACTTTTATTAGATTGCGACCCTTGCTTGAGCAGTTTTAGCTTCTTACAGTAATGGTTTTGGGTCCTATTGTCATGCTTTGATTCTTTATGGTAAAATTTGAGCTTCATGCTTTGGTGAAATGCTTTCACAAGCTATGTTGATGTTGCAGCGAGCTTCCTTGATACTTGCAATGAACCGCATTACTTCAGCACCAGATATGTGTACATATGTGTTGGATAAGGGTTGTACCTTCTGCTTTATATGTTGTACATAAATGTGACATGTGTAACATTAAAAAAGTTTTATGGACAAGAAGGTTGTGAACAAAAGATTTGTCATAATAGACTTGTCAACATCACCTTTTTGTAGTAAAGGACAAAATTTGCATCTTCATCTTGTCAACATGTCATAATATGTCGTTTTCTATGTTAATATGTGTTAGCAAGCTGAATGGTTGCTTCTTAGAAAAAAAAATTCGTCGGTTAGTGCTTCTTGCGGGAACCAGTAAAATGTTGAATTGATCCCTGCTTGCCATTGGTAAGATACTTTAATCAAAAAACAAGAGAAAGTGAGTAACTATTAGTCCCTTCATCGAAAAATATGGTAATATAGAAATGGAAATCTGCAGAGTTAAAAGGTAAATAACCCTTCTTTATGATAATGTGAGACTCTTTAAAAAAAAGGTGGTCTGACGCAGAAGTAGACCTGTCGCTTTCTTAAAAAATAGGTCTGACAGGCTTTCTGAAAAAAGAGGTCTGTCGCAGAAGCAGACCTGACACTTTCTGAAAAAGGAGGTCTGACGCAGAAGCAGACCTTTTACTTTCTGAAAAATGTGGTCTGACGCAGAAGCAGACCTTTTACTTTCTAAGCTGTTTACAGGAAAGATAATGTGATTTAAAAGTTTTTGTGAGAGACCAACGAGTATATCAAGACTATTTTCTCTTTTCCAAAATAATTTTGCTATATCCCCTTTACTTGAAAAGATAAAAAATAAAACAAGTGTGCTTAAAAGAATGTTTAGTTAACATCATTTTTTGATATTCAAGTGTCCAAAATGCAAAAAAGATACTCTTCAAATTTAAAGACACGTAAATGTATTCATGCCAATTTTAGAGATCATTAATATGTGCTTTATTAACCCAACAAGTGAGGTGAATACTTTTAAGATAACAAGCTACCATAAACTTATTTTAGACCCTTAAAAGCGTAATTTTGTATAACAAGAAACAATTTAAAGTAGATTACGGTGGAGAAAGCATGAGGTTTTAGAGCTTGGTAACCAAAGTTGCGAACGTAGGTCCGAATATTGCAGAAGGAAATGTGTAGGAGGCATAGAAGCGACCTCCTAGGAACGTTCTCTCCTGCCATGAAAAGAACTTAGAAACAGAAGGAACTAAACTACGAAGATTTTCTGTTCTAAGTAGTCGAGCCCCATGGTGGGCGCCAACTTGTTGCTACAACGAATATGCTAAGTATACCCGGTGCTGCAACAAATAAAACAGGAGAGGGTTTGAACATTCCTAGAATGCCAGCTTCCAAACCTTCTACACATGGCTGCAAAGTGGGGGTGTGCACGGTTCTGTTACTAGCCTTAACTGAAACTGATACCGAAGTCATCGGTTATTCTATTTTATTAACCGATCGGTTTTCGGTAAATTGGTTCGGTTTATTCGGTTCTTTTGTCGGTTTTCGGTTCGGTTAATTTTGGTTAATAACCAAAACCAAACTTCGGCTATAATTTTTGCTTAGCAATACATGAAATGGTGGTATAAATACATGAAATGGAGGTATAAATACATAAATGGAGGTATAAATATATGAAATGAAGGTATAAACATGAAATACATGAAATGGAGGTGTAAAAGCAAGAAATATATGAAAATATGGATGGTTCGGTTAATTTCAGTTAATCGAGGGTACAAAAAATAACCGATAACCGATCTTCGGTTAATTTGGTTTTCGGTTAATCGGTTTTCGGTTAATTTCTGTTCGGTTTCGTCGGTTTTCGGTTCAATTTTGGTTAACGGTTCGGTTATTGCTCACCCCTACTGCTAAGATGAAGAAACTCGTTAGAAGGGGTCCGAGACCGGGGTCTCGGAACCACCCTCCGACGCTCAACATTAGAGTTTATCCACAGTGAATACGTATATATAATATGTAAATATATATATATAAGATTATGTAAATGTATAAGCGCATAAGGAGTAGCGAGTATAAATGGTGGTGGTTGAGATCCGACGGGCTAGCTGCAAGCAGCTACAGTGGTATCTCAGCAGCATGAAGTTGCTTTCTTGGCAGTCGGGTGTTGTAGAAGCTCAAGAGCTCCTTACAACATATTTGAGATTGAGGGTGAGAGTTAGATGCCATGTTCTAGGCCAGGCAAATGAGATGGTTGTGAAGAGGGGGATGGCTCCCTATTTTTAGGGCTGGTGTCATGGAATGGGGTTTTCCTGATAGGCCTTGGGCCTAAAGTGGATCTTTAAGTGATGTGGGCTGCAAGGAGCCCAACAGATCCTCCCAACTGATTATTATATAGGCGTTATTAGTTTAGCCCAGTAGCTAATATTTTAGGATCCGCTTCTTGCGGTTAGCCGTGTTACATGTACGTACCCACGTCATCAGCGACCAACATGTACAATGATTTTAAACAACAGCCGATGCGTTTAGCATGAACGATCTACTTGAGGTATTCATCTTAGATAACCACTAAAGCATTCAACTTAGACCGACAACTTAGAGCATTCAACTCAGACGACAATTGATGAGATATTTCAACTCTAACAACAATTGTTTAAGAAAATGGTTATGAAAAAATTGTAACCGAGGGTTTTGGTTAGGCATTGTTTCTATTGTGCATAGTAGTACATGGAGAACAGTTTCACGGGAAAATGAATGTCAAATTAATTGGCTTAGAGATGGACGAGCAAGTAAGGTAGATTTGAGGCTGTTGTATTCCTTGTCTTTTAGTGGAAGCATATTCCTGAGCACCACTTAGATAAGTGAGGGGTGTTTCATCTCCTTTCATTCAAAGTTTAAGAAGTTGTGTCTTAAACGTGTATTCGTGTGATGCAGTATGGGGGGGCATAAGCCCGAGCAAGATAAATTTATAACTCGCAGGCAATTGTTCCTTGAGCGTGAGCAAATGGTGCCTCAGAGACAGTGGAAATATGTGACACACACTTCCCATATTACTCGAGATGCTGGCCACTTGTCAGATTTACTCATTAACATATAGTAAACAAATATCATACACAGCGGAAGACTTAAAATAGTATTTTAAGTTTTTTATATCATAACTTTGTTTAATGTACATTCTAAAAGAAAGTACAACATAACTATTCTAACGCCAGCCCGTCAGAGGATGCCAGATAGCCTCCCAAAATGCCTCTACTCTAGCCCCTTGCCTTTACTGTTGGAGGCTACATCTTTACCTGATACACATGCTTAAACATATACCAGCTTACGCTGGTGAGTTCTAAGTTTTAGTCAAAATATCTTTGACCTTTGGCTCATACATAAATGGGTTTATATGACACGTAGTAAAACATCACATTAACTTCTTGCCCAAACATAATACTTTATACTTGCACACTTATCTTTCCGAGGTCACTTTAACCTCCAAGAGGTCGTCACCACTTATACATACCCTTGCATAAGGTGTCCATACTACATCCCACAAAGGAATGCAATACATCTCTACGTCTTACGTTGCAAGATATTATGTGACATTTGGCCAGATGTGGCAAAACCTTTCTTTACAAACCAACATGGTCAAAACATTTGACATGACAAGGCATGCCAAAAACTCTCTCTCTTTTTCTTTCTCTTTGTCGAGACAAATAATTTCAAGACCTCTTGCAAGTCAAGGTAAAAACCCTGACTTCTCTGCCATTACTTATCTGCGCAAACCATGATAAGTTCTAAAACATTTTACGTGTCAAAACCATTTTCTTTCTCAACATGAAATCGTGTAAAAAAGACAAGGATTCATTTCTTTCTTTTCCCAATCAATCTTTATCTTAAACCCTCGTAAAGGTTTATCCATAATATATCAAAGAAATAAGGTAGTTATCTTCCAAGAGTAGTACCTCTAACAGAAAATGTTCCCAGGAAAGAATGATGGGTCTAGGAGGGACTTATACACCACTCTTTCCTTAGACAGAATATTTTGTTTGACAAATATCTACATACCGGTCAGATGGTTACCCAACATTCCTTTGATATCTCATGAATACTCTGTTACATGGTTTTTGGATTTATACATCTTTTATACATAGCTTCTTGCAACATGAATGCTATCCCAAATATTTAAATCAAGGTATATAGCATTTATGCAACTCTTTCTAGCATGCATACCGACCCAAAACATTTAAGTAAAACATTTAAAAAGGGACTCATAGAACTCACCTCTAACTTCATGCTTGTTTAAATAATCTTTACGTGCTAATGTAGCTAGCACAACAACTTGAATCAGATCCTAAGTCATTATAACATTGCTAAATCATAAGTCCCTAGCTTAATGGAGATAATCAAGTCATTATGAACTAGTCGGAACCTTACCTCAGCACTATCTCTTGCATATTGGGATCGAAAAGTTGGAAACTGGACTTCCCTACGCGAACTAGGGCTCGCGGCATGCTTCCCTAGGTTGAGTGTGTGGTTTGTAAGGTGTTAGGACTATGTGAATGCTTCCAAAATCGATAACAAGTCCCATCTATTTATAGGCTGCCCGACAGCGAACCTTTCCCTTTCATGTCGGTCCGCTATGGATGAATTGCGGCTAGCGGACCGCAAGGGATCTGATGTCGGTCCGCTATCGATCCTTCACGTGTCAGTTCTCAGCGATTAGTCACCCGACACGTGTCACATCCTGAGTGATCCCTTGTCCACTACGTAGTAGACCACTATCCCGGAGATGTCGGTCCGACATCTGCCTACTTTCCCAAATTTTTACTTTTAGTCCCTGAACTTTGATCCAATTATATTTTATCCCTATACTTTAATTTAATGTTACTTTAAGCCCCTAGGGTTTCACCAAATGATTATTTCAACCCTTATACTTTATTATCTTTTAAAATTGGGGTGTTACAAATCTACCCCTACAAAGGTTTCGTCCTCGAAACCGGATACTTACTAGAATAATTAGGGATAAGACTGCTTCATTTCATCCTCTGTTTCCCATGTGGCTTCAGATCCCTTCCGATGTTGCCACTGAATTTTCACTTGCTTGATTACTTTATTTCGTAATCTCTTTTCTTTCTAGTCGAGTATAGCCACTGGCTTCTTGGCATAATTCAATCTTTCGTCTACCTCTATATCTATATCATTCAATGGTACATGAGAGGTTTCGTCTGCCAGACACTTTCACAAGTGTGATACATGGAATGTCTAATGGATGTAATCTTCCATAAGGCTTTAGATGCTCTGCTTTGACTTGAGAACAAGTCAAACATTTAGCCACATATTTCATGACATCGAATTTCATATCGAGCCACCAATAATCTTGGCGTAGATCTTGGTACATGTTTGTTGTATCCGGATGAATAGAATACCGAGATTTATGAGCTTCATCTAAAACTTAAATTCGGAATTCACCTATATGTGGTATCCACATACGGCTGAATCGAACTTTAACCCCATACTCGTTCTCTTCCAAGTATTTTTCTTGTCTAACCATTCTCTCCTTCTTAACATTTTCCGCTTTCAATGCTTCTATCTAGACATTTCTGAGCTGAGTCATAACGTTAGGAGTTACAACTAACATACATGACTTTACCCTGATAGGAGGATGCTCTTCTTTACGGCTTAGAGCATTTGCCACTACGTTGGCTTTTCCTGGGTGATATAGGATTTCACAGTCATAATCCTTTATCAGCTCTAACCATCTTCGCTGCCTCATATTTAGATCTTTTTGCTCAAAGAAATACTTTATGATTTTATGATCTGCGTAGCTTGTGCACTTAACTCGAAATAGATAATGTCTCCAGATCATGAGTTGGGTTGTTAGTTTCATTGGGTTTGGTTGGATCATGACACTGGATAGAGCCATCAACATAACCATGGAGATTGTTTGTGGTGAGAAAAGCCTCAAGCATAGTCTTCCAATACCCATAGTTGGTTGGTGACAAGGTAAATACAAACTTGTGTGAGTTGTGGGAGGCCTTTTTGGTGTGTGAAAGAGAAGTAATATTTTTCATTTCCATTTATGAGTACTATTTACAAATACTTTCTTTTGCGAAAACTTATGTGTGTGCAAGAACCTTCCTGTTGCAAGTACTATTTTGAGTGAGAACTGAACAACTGAATACTAGGATGTTGTAACATCCCAAAACTCCTAAATATAAGATAGGACATGTGTCGGTTGAGAAATATGGCCAAAGAACCCAACCGGGTACGAAACGAGAAGACTATTCGCCCGGAAATAGCCCAAAACTTCGCTTAAGCATCTCTCGGGCTAGAAAATGAGTTACGGAGACCATAATATATGAAACTTAGAGTCGCAACGGACCGTCACCATGTGTAACGGTCTATCATGGCGGTCAAAATCCATAACGGATCGTCACGGTCTGTCACACAGCAAAATCGCGAAAACACTCAATTTTAAGCCACGTATCACTGATTCATCGCACCCTAACACCATGACGGACCGTCATGAGCCATAACAGTCCGTTACGTGATCAGGAAGTGCTTGGAGGCTAAGAAAACGGTAACGGACCATCACCGGCGGTAACGATCGTTACAGGCTCAGAGTTTTGCCTATAAATAGATGGTTATATCCGTTCACTTGCAACAATAACCACACAAACACCATATTACACACACATACAATCTGGAAAGAATTTGAGGAGCCTTTGCGGTGCGTTAAAGTGGGAGTGCGGTACGCTGCGAGTACGGATCGAGTTCGGAGAGCATTTAAGCGAGGTATGAACGTAGGAAACGACTCGAGACTATCGTAAGTACACCGGAACCGTACCCTAAACACGGTTATTTGAATTACATGCTTAAATGATATGTGTTATGTGATATGTGTATGATAAAGGGTACGGGGAAAAAAAAGGTTAGTCTAGACATTAAACGGGAGTAATGGAGTAGCCACGACGTATTCAAGGGGTGGTGGATACGCCACTAGTACTTCCTATATATAAACCTCTTGATGCTTTGTGGTGAAACCATTATGAATGTTTTGTGGTATAGACTAAAGAATGATAATGAAATATAGTAAACGTACAAGAGAACTTCCTACCGGTATGTAGTTATCTGACAATTGGAATGTTCTATCTAAGGAAAGAGTGGTGTATAAATCTCTCGTAGACCCGTCACTCTTTCCTGGGAACGTCTCTATTGGATGTACTACTCTGGAAGTATAATCACCCCATTTTACAATATATGAATGTGAATACATGATGAATATGAATATATGAAATGCATGATGAATATGTGAATGCATTATGATACGTGCAAACATTAATGAGTATGATGGAACGAGTCTAAACCCTAAAATGGAATAACGGAGTACTCACGAGGTGTTAAAGGGGTGGTGGATACACTGTTGGTACTTCCTATATATAAACTTTTTTAATGCATTGTGCAGAAACCATTACAAAGTTTTAAGGTAAGGACTGGTTAGGAAATAGATACACAAGGTCCAAAATGAAATGAGATGCCCGGCCTGTAAGGTGGATCTCAATAATAATGAAGAGAATTAAAAAGAAAAAGGAAACTCCAGACCTATGAGACTGAATGGAGAAAAAGAAAATCTAGGCCCACGGGGCTAAAAGAGTAAAAGATTCCAAGCCTACGGGGCTGAGGAATGAATGAGTCTGCGTGACAAATGCAAGGGGTCTATACTGACGAGTGATGTAGTGCAAAGCACACATTTTTATTCCATCATTTTCGAGTCGTTTTAGTTAGTTGTGTATTCGTTTTGAGTCGTTTTTTGTTTCTATTGAGTCTTTGTCATGTTCTCAGGTGCTCGTGATGATTACAAGATAAAACCGGAAAAAACCGAGCTCGAGAATGAAGCCCGAAGTTCAAAGTCATAAATAGAAAAAGTATAGTATTCGCGGTACGCGAAGATCAGAAGTATATCTCTCACGGTACGCGAGAGAAAGGAAATCCGGGCGCGACTAATTTGTCCCTCGCGGTACGCGAGGTACTGGCCATGTTTTCTCGCAGTACACGAGTGCCTCAAAATCCGATAAAAAACCCTAAAATCAGTTTTAATAGAATTGTAATGCATTTATCAAAGGAGTTCGTATTCTTGCCGTCCAGAGAGTTGCTAGAGGCGATTTTGGGAGTGTGGAGGTCAATTAAAGGCTAAAGTTTGAATCTTTGAATCTTGGTTCTTTAGTAATAGCTTATTCGATTTTCAAGTTTTCATCTTTGTGTTTGAATTGAATGTTTGAAACCATGGTTTGTGTTTATTATTTATGTTTGGATGTTTTAGATATGATCCTAGGCTAAAACTCTTATACTGCCTTGGTCATTAGATGAATACTTGTTAAAGTCTTGATTTTTATTCGGTTTTGGATTCAATTAATGGTTTATTGATTTTGTAAACGATCTTGAGCTGACAATTGTGATGAATATGCATGTTTAATTCTGGTTTTGAGTTGGTTAATGTGCTTCATGTTATCTTGTTGAATGTCTTTCATAAATAGATGCATGTTTAGGTTGTTTGCTTGTTGTTGATGACTTGAGTGGTTTGCTAGACGTAGTAATCCATAAGAACGTTAGTTGATCCTTGATTAGAAGGGAATGTGTGTCCTAGTTCAATACCCGAGAGGTGAGAATTAGTTGTCTAGTCTTCGTTATTAAGAATCCGAGTGTTAACAGTCTGAGAGGGCGTTAGTATTAGGTGTTTAGTAATCGTTGCTAGGTCAAATTATAGTTGTTATCTTGAGATTACCCCGTGCATTCTTTGATGTATGGTGGATAGTGAGACTGAGAGGTAATCTATCCATTAGGGTACTTGATAATAGTTGGAAATACCTGATAAGTGATCCCTTAATCTGGTGAGTTAGTACACTTTAGGTAGCTTAGTTGGTGACACCCTGAGAGTGATTAGGGATCCACTAGGTTGTCTTTAGTAGTTATCTATAGAAACCCAGATCCATTATTGTTTCCAGAACTAGTAGAAGTTGAGCTTTACAAGTAGGATTTCGACCTAGATAGTATTCTTCACATTCCTGATTTCATCTTAGTTATTACCTTGATAGTTTGATTCAACTTAGTTTATTACATTCTTAGTGATACTCTTTAGTGTAGTAAACCCCCAAACCAATCAAATCTTTATCCGAGTCAGAGTCTAGTAATGTTACATAGTGTCTCTAGGGTTTGATAACTCGGTTTACCATTAATCTGTGCTACACTCGATAGATCCACTTGCCTGTCAGTGCGGTTTAGTTCATAGGTTTTCCATCTTATTACTTAGGAGTCTAGGTTAGGTTTTGTTAGTTTTATATAGACCGTCTTGACGACATCAAGTTTTTGGCGCCTTTGTCGGGGACACTTGGCAATAGCAATATTAGCTTTGACTAGTTCTTTGTTTGATTTTTGGTTTACTTGTTTTTCTTTAAGTCTGTTATGTGTGCTTATATTATGTGCCTACGAGCTTGTACTCTTTGTCTATTTGTGTGTCTAACTTAGAATCGAGTCTTTCTGTTCTTGAGTGTCTGCTTCTTTTTCCTATTGAGTCTTTCTGTTTATGCACAATACTCGCTCGCAGGGATCACCATCTTGTTCTGCTTTCTTAGAGCCCGAGCGAGAGCTACACGAGGGCACCCGTGACTCTCGGGAGCGTTTGAAAGAGTTGTGAGAAAACCAGGCAGGTCCTAGTAGCCCTATTCCATTTCCTACTATGGGCGACGCTGATCCACCAACGAGGCGTACAATACACCAGAGGGCCAGTGATGGGGTCACGGGCGCGAGATCTATGATCAAGCACCCCGCTATTCCAAATGTCAATTCCTAGTAGATCCCATCACATGTCATGAGTACGATAACTCATGCTACTTAGTTCCATGGCCTTAAGGATGATGATGCACCCGGACACCTGTCCCGCTTTGTTCGTATATGTGATACCTTTAATATCACGGGTGTATCTGAGGACTCTATCTACTTGCGTTTATTTCCATTCTCACTCTATGGGCGTGCATCTGCTTGGCTTGATACCCTTCCCGACAATTCTATCACCACCTGGGAGGATCTTCAAGATTAGTTCTACGAGAAGTATTATCCACCTTCCAAGGCCGCTCGCCTCCGGGATCAAATCCACTCTTTCCGGATCCCGACGAGCCTTATCATTTGGCTTAGGAGCGGTTCAACACGCTGTTGAGCCGATGTCCCCAGCATGGTCTGTCAGACTGGAGAAATTCTACAACGGTCTCACCTTCGAGAAGCAGCAAATGTTCAATGCAACTGTGGTAGGCCATATCATGGAGAAGCTCGAGCCATCTGAGTGAGAAGAAATGTTCGAGAGCTTCGCTCAGGCCGAGCAGCATTATCCATCTACTAGGACTTCCATTCCTAGTGCTAGAGGTGTGCATCAGGTCCACCCTGATTCTAGCATGTTGCTGCACTCGCCTCAATGGTCAACGAGATAAAGGAGCTGAAGCTCAGTGCTCAGCGGTGTAAAGTGTGCAGGGGAGGCCACGACACCCGCGATTGCCCAGTGAATAATCCAGAGCAGGTGAGCTATGCTGGCAACCAGTACCAGATCCATGGGTATAACAATCAAAATTCATTTGGATCGGGATGGAGATCAGGACATAACCCACCAAGGTTTAATGGTCATCAGCAGTATCAGCAGAATGGAGGAGGAGAGATATGACCTAGCACGGGAAGCAGTGTCGACATGACTTCGATCAAAGAGATGCTAGAGACTCAGACATAGCTGCTTGCCTACCTAGTCCAGCAGGACAGGGATGCTAGGAAGAGATTGAGACTCAGACATAGCCGCTTGCCCACCTAGTCTAGTAGGACACTTTACTGAAGAATCAGCAATCGGCATTCCATGATCTGGAACACACGGTTGAGGACATCGCTAAGAGTTTGAAGGATCGACAGAGAGGTCCACCTTCAAGCTCCAAAGCTTCAATGATGGTTGTTCCAGTTAGGAGTGTGGGGGAGAAAGAGGTTGATGAGGATGACCCCCACTCTAGTGCGTACAATATTTCGTCACATGAGGAGGTCAAGAAGATTGACTGGAAGGCTAGATTTGCGGAGATCGATGCCAGGATGACCGAGGAGCAGGTAGAAGAGAAGATAGCAGTAGAGGTTCCTGCCGAGGAGCGGAGATGCAGACCCCCAAGATTGACCTGAATCGTGTTCCCTACCCAGCACGGTTACCGCCATTTAGGCAAGCCAGGTAGCACAGTCACTTCCTTGATTTGTTCAAAAAACTAAAGGTCAATATTCCACTGATAGAGACACTCCAGCGCATGCCAAAGTATGACAAGTTCCTTAAAGATCTTCTTTCCAACAAGAAGAAGCTCGAGGAGGTCTCTAAAGTCTCACTTAGTGAGCAATGTTCTGCAGTGGTACAGAACAAGCTGCAAGAGGAACTAGGAGACTCGGGTCGTTTCACGATCCCATGCCTCCTAGGAAGTTTGCCTGTGCACCACGTGTTGTCCGACTTAGGTGCTAGCATCAATCTGATGCCATATTCTCTTTATAAGCAACTAGACCTAGGTGAACCGGAACTGACACGTATGAGCATAGCCTTGGCTGACTGTTTAGTCAAGTATCCACGAGGAATTGTGGAAAATCTATTAGTAAAAGTAGGCAAATTTTTCTTCCCCGTGGATTTTGTCATTCTAGATATGGAGGTGGATGATGGAGTCCCACTCTTCTTAGGGCGCCCATTCTTGCACACCGCCAAGGCAGTGATTGATGTCTTTGACGAAAAACTCACACTTCGTGTGGGGGATGAGTCGGTTATATTCGATGCCACACCGTCTGTGAAGGATGTTGGCGAGCATAGCCACTCCGTGTGCATGCTTGATGCCTCCATAGATGATTATTGGGACTCTTATCCATTAGAGGATGATGTTGATAGAGATGTAGGAAGGCTGAAAGAGGAGCCTCCAGATTGGTTGGAGGAATTTGAGAAGTAATTGATAGGGTCCTCGTTCCTAAATGATGACGATGATGCTTGCAGTTTGAGTGAAATCTTAGCACAAGTGGAGCAGATGGTTTGTGAGGCACCCATTGTGGAGAGTGTTGAGGATACTGATGATCCTGGTGAGGGATTAGAGGTTAAATTCATAGAAAATCTTATTCATGAACCTCTTTCTATTCTTTGTTCTGGAGGGAAAGTTGTTGAGCCTATCCCGAGTTCCAGTTGCCCTAGGTCTAGGCCACCCCGTAAGAGAACCCGTACTTTAATAGATCTATCTGATTTAGGGAGTGTTCAAACCCCAAGTGTGGGGACGTTTAGGGAGAGTAAACTGCTTGGCTATTTGAGTCATATTATCTTTTGACCAGGTATATTTAAGTTGTGGTGGAAAGATCAGTGTGAAGAATGTGATATAAGTTCGAGGTTTGAGAGTTTGCACATAACCGGGAGACCGCGTAGGATGAAGGCGGTGCTGGTCAAAATCAAGGAGAAACCTCCTAATAGGTTTGCTTGAATCTCAGACAAGTGCCCGGGATGTAGGGTTTGTATGCATTACTTGGTTGAGTCCGTGTCTTTTTCTACGTTTTTTGGTATTGTGTGTTTGTGTGTGTTGTGTCTTGCAGGGATTTGTGCTTGATTTCGTGAGGAAAATCGTTGGGAACGAAGTTTCGAACATGTTTTATTCTGGTTTTTATCATGGGAATGAGTTTTGGAAATTTTGGGTTAACAAAAATTTTGAGGGGTAAAAAATTTTCTAAGTATGAAATTGAAAATTTTTTGAAACTTTCTGTTATTGAACCCTCTTCGCGTACCGTGAAACATGAACCCAAGTCTCTCGTTGTACGTGAGAGACAAACTTTAATGCCGGCTTGTTTGTCATTCCCTCGTGGTACGCGAGGGGTGAAGCCTGCTTTCTCGCGGTACGCGAGAGGCATCTGATTTGCCACTTGTTCTTTGTTTTCCCATGGTTACCCGCACCGACCACCCGATCACCATTCTTACACCACTCACCATCACTCAACACCATCCACCATCCAACATATCCATCATTCATCATATCATATATCCATCATCCATATCATATTCACCACTCAACACCGACCATGGGAAACTTTCGTAACCGGTGATTTTTTTCTTGTTGTGGCGTTCATGTCTATGTGTTTGTCACGCATCAGGTACGTGTCCTTGCATATCTATCCAGAGTTTTCGTGATTCAGTTTGAGTCTTTTATTTGTGTCAGTTGAATGCTGCGAGTTTGTTGTGAGGTTTATTTTGCGGGTATTGTTCATCTTGTCTGTACTCAATCTCCATTCGGGCGAGACCGATGCTTCTATCAGCTTGTAAAGGCAACCCTGTAGTGTGTGCAACCGCGAACGAAATGCTATACGGTGCACACGAGGAGGAAAGAAGCTGGATACATTTGTTTGCATCTACATTACCAGCTAAGTTGCTTCCTGTTTGTATTTTTGCATTTTTATTTTGAGTTGTGTTTTGCTTCACATTGAGGACAATGTGTCTTTCAAGTGTGAGGATGTGAGTGTTTAAGTTTTAGGTTGCTTCACATTAAGTACAATGTGTCTTTCAAGTGTGAGGATGTGAGTGTTTAAGTTTTAGGTTGCGTAAGTTTTAGGTTGCGTAAGTTTTAGGTTGCGTCTTTTATAAAAATAAAAATTTCAAAAATACAAAAAAATTAAAAATTTTGAAAAAATGTTCTTTGAAAGTAAAAGTCTTGCATAATAAATGGAAAATGATAGTACAACTAGATCTACTTGTTGAGTTTAATTGAATAAATAATAGGAAACGCGTCTAATTAGTGATGTTTTGGTAGACCCAGCCAGCTTGAGTAGCTTAAATAACCTGTGAGTGTTACTTAGGATTAATCACGTAATAATATCATGAAATCTTGTGGGTACTCATCTTAGGGTAATGGTAATACTGAAACTGTCAACATAGGGTGATAGGTACCACGTTAAGTTAATATTTAGAGGTTTATGAAAGTTTCCATGGCACACCACTCTCTTTTTATGAGAATCTTGGTGGCGCCCATTCCATAAATCCATAATTTCATAATCATGAGCTTAATTGTTTGAAATATGAGTTTTGCTTATGTGTTTCCCTCTGGGATGGTGACTTGGAGGATACACCCCCTAAGTAAGATTTATGTGCTTAAATGTGTTGAACCTAGTCTATGTGTTAGCTTCCGAGATGGTGACTTGGTTGAGACGCCTCTAGAAGAAAGTTCTTACGTTAAATCATTACCATCCATTCATTCCATTTTCCATTTATTTCTAAAAATCTGTAAATCTTAGTTTAACGTGGTGGGCAAATCTATATGGTTTAACCCGTGCCTAAACATGACCGAGAGACGGGATTAGGTAGAGTTGTAGCTTCTAAGTGTGAGTCGCATAGGTTGATTGATTGTTGTATAAATTGGAATTAGAACACATCACGGGGGACTAGATAGTTGGTGGTTGGGTTTAATCGGACAGAAATATTGAATATTTCTTTTTAACGCGTGTGTATGTTTGTGCCAATTGGTAATTGATGTTTGTAAAGTTAGATTTCAGTTATGATTCCATTGCAGACTTTTTCGAGGACGAAAAAAGGTTAAGTATGGGGATGCTTGATGTAGTGCGAAGCACACATCTTTATTCCATCGTTTTTGAGTCGATTTAGTTAGTTTTGTATTCGTTTTGAGTCGTCTTTGGTTTGTATTGAGTCTTTGTCATGTTCTCAGGTGCTCGTGATGATTACAAGTGAAAACCGAAAGAAACCGAGCTCGAGAATGAAGCCCGAAGTTTAAAAGTTAAAAATAGGAAAAATATAGTCTTCGTGGTAAGCGAAGATCAGAAGTTCATCTCTCGCGGTACACGAGAGAAAGGAAATCTGGGCGCGACTAATTTGTCGCTCGCGGTACGCGAGGGACTGGCCATGTTTTCTCGCGGTACGGGAGGGTCTCAAAATTCGATAAAAAACCCTAAAATCAGTTTTAATAGAATTGTAATGCAATTATCAAAGAAGTTCGTATTCTTGCCGTCCAGAGAGTTGCTAGAGGCGATTTTCGGAGTGTGGACTTCAATTAAAGGCTAAAGTTTGAATCTTTGAATCCGAGTTCGTTAGTAATAGCTTATTCGGTTTTCAAGTTTTCATCTTTGTGTTTGAATTGAATGTTTGAAACCATGGTTTGTGTTTATTACTTCTGTTTGGATATTTTAGATATGATCCTAGGCTAAAACTCTTATACTGCCTTGGTCATTAGATGAATACTTGTTAAAGTCTTGATTTTTATTCGGTTTTGGATTCAATTAATGGTTTATTGATTTTGTAAACTATCTTGAGCTAACAATTGTGATGAATATGCATGTTTAATTCTGGTTTTGAGTTGGTTAATGTGCTTCATGTTATCTTGTTGAATGTATTTCATAAATAGATGCATGTTTAGGTTGTTTGCTTGTTGTTGATGACTTGAGTGGTTTGCTAGACGTAGTAATCCATAAGAACATTAGTTGATCCTTGATTAGAAGTGAATGTGTGTCCTAGTTCAATACCCGAGAGGTGAGAATTAGTTGTCTAGTCTTCGTTATTAAGAATCCGAGTGTTAACAGTCTGAGAGGGCGTTAGTATTAGGTGTTTAGTAATCGTTGCTAGGTCAAATTGTAGTTGTTATCTTGAGATTACCCCGTGCATTCTTTGATGTATGGTGGATAGTGAGACTGGAGGTAATTTGTCCATTATGGTACTTGATCATAGTTGTAAATACCTGAGAAGTGATCCCTTAATCTGGTGAGTTAGTACACTTTTGGTAGCTTAGTTGGTGACACCCTGAGAGTGATTAGGGATCCACTAGGTTGTCTTTAGTAGTTATCTATAGAAACCCAGATCCATCATTTTTTTCCAGAACTGGTAGAAGTTGAGCTTTACAAGTAGGATTCCGACCTAGGTAGTATTCTTCCCATTCCTGATTTCGTCTTAGTTCTTACCTTGATAGTTTGATTCGACCTTAGTTTTATTGCATTCTTAATGATACTCTTTAGTGTAGTAAACCCCCAAACCAATCAAATCTTTAGTCCGAGTCATAGTCTAGTAATGTTACATAGTGTCTCTAGGGTTCGATAACTCGTTTTACCATTAAGTTATGCTACACTCGATAGGTCCACTTATCTGTCAGTGCGGTTTAGTTCATAGGTTTTCCATCTTATTACTTAGGAGTCTAGGTTAGGTTTTGTTAGTTTTATATAGACCGTCTTGACAACATCAAGTTTTTGGCGCTGTTGCCGGGGACACTTGGCAATAGCAATATTAGCTTTGACTAGTTCTTTGTTTGATTTTTGGTTTATTTGTTTTTCTTTGAGTCTGTTCTGTGTGCTTATCTTTTGTGCCTACGTGCTTGTCCTCTTTGTCTATCTGTGTGTCTAACTTAGAATCGAGACTTTCTGTTCTTGAGTGTCTACTTCTTTTTCCTATTGAGTCTTTCTGTTTATGCACAATACTCGCTCGCAGGGATCACCATCTTATTCTGCTTTCTTTGAGCCCGAGCGAGAGCTACACGAGCGCACCCGCAACTTTCGGGAGCGTTTGAAACTGTTGTGCCAAAATCAGGTACGTCCTATTAACCCTATTCCATTTCCTACTATGGGCGACGTTGATCCACCAGCGAGGCGTACAATACACTAGAGGGCCAGTGATGGGGTCACGGGCGCAAGATCTTCGATCACGCGCCCCGCTATTTTAAATGCCAATTCCTGGCAGATCCCATCACACTCGATAGGTCCACTTGCCTATCAGTGCGGTTTAGTTCATAGGTTTTCCATCTTATTACTTAGGAGTCTAGGTTAGGTTTTGTAAGTTTTATATAGACCGTCTTGACGACATCAACGAGTATAAGAACTTTTCCAATAATCTGACCGGAGGTACGGCCTAAGATGGTTGCGAGGGGGTTAGCACACCCATAAAATATATGAATGACGTGACCGGAGGTACATCCGGAGATGGTCACGGGGGCGCCGAGAGCCTGAGAAACTTAAACAATAATAAGAACCTAAAGGGTGGCTGGGCGGAGTTGGTAAATGAACGATGCAGTGTACTTACTTAGCGTAAGCTAATTCAAAAACGTTTTCCAAACACTGTAGGAAAGAAGCACATGGAATGAAGCTTCTTGAGGACGTGGCTGGGCGGAGTTGGAAAATCCCTATATAAGATAATGTAATTATATTATCCTTGTAAAAACAATATTATATTAAAAAAAAAAGTTATCTTAGCCATTATGGAAAGGTTTTTATTAATCTGAGACCCGTTTTTCGTAATAAAATACTCTGATAAAATAATAAGATTAGTAGGGTGTTTCAGATGTAAGCAAAGAGAATACTAATCACGAATACTATCGATGTGAGAACTTCAACTGAACGAGTACTTGATAGTGAATACTAGGATGGAAACCCTAGTTTTAGCGGCGAAGGAAAGCAGGTGCCAAACAATAAAAAACAAGCTTAAAAAACGAAAAAAAACACAGGCTCCAATTGGAAAAATGATCGGTGATTGTGACTGACTTTCAGAGATAAATACGATGGTGACAATTGTATACACTAAATCATAGTTCTTGGATCTGATACCAAGATAGAACTCTTAAGTGTGTGTAAATGATAATTGTATTAGTTGTAATTGTGTATAGGTGATCACAACGTGATTGTATGATTTTTATAATACCGATAATATACATGTATTCAAACGAAACATGTTTAATTTGAGTATGATATTGTTTAAAGGTCCTAGGAAGCTTAAATGTGTGCTTGGAAGAAGAGGAGTAAAGTTGGAGGGCTAAAGTGTCAATATAGCATGGAAAAAATCACGGAAAATCAACCCGGGCTGGCCGTACCATACGTCGAGTGGCGTACTTGTTGCCGTATAAAAGAATTGGGACATATTACATTTGGCGTACAAAAGGAAGTTGGCCATACAATACGCCCAACCCGACGTATTGTATAGTGGGAGTCGGCAAAACAACTAAAAAAAATAGGAAATCACCCTATTTAAACCCAAATCTATAGGGTTTCGAATTATTTTCTTTTTCTAGCTGTTTTTGACGAATTTTGGGAGTTCTTGAGCAACGTTATAAGGTTTATTTACAATTGTTTTATGTTTCAAAGGTATACAATTAAGGTTAATGTTGTTATGTCGACAATGAGCGACTAAACTTCACTTAGATCACCTCCTGGTGAACGATTTGTGTACGTAATCATTTGCTTTTAGTTTACCTAGGTTTGGATTGAATTTTGTGAACCTGTTAAGTTCTTTTGGATTCAATTGTCTATTCGATTTATTTAAACAATTTGATTTTATTTAACTTTAATACAATTGTCATTATTTCTTGGTTTTCTTGTATCGGAAATAATTTGGCATTGTGTTATATTTTTTTTTAATAATTGAATTAGACTGAACAATTTAAACAAAGTCATGTCTATGTGATCTCCTATCTAGGTTAAGTAAAGACTGAATGGTTATTTGATGAAGCAGAAACCCGAAGTGGTTACTCATTTCTTTAATCGTTTTCAAAACCCATTTATTTTTATTTTCTATTGCAAGTATTTTCTCAAAAATTAAGATCACAACTCTCGGTTTTACTTTTAATTGTCTAGTTAACCCGTAAGTTACAAATAGCATACTCCACGAATTACATGTGGATACGACAACCCTACTTTTCTATACTACAGTCTAAGAACAAGATTTTAACTATATTTTTTATTAGTTTTTAACACGCGATCAATAGGGTTTGTACAAGATAAGGGTTAAATACTAACCTCATATTTACATAAACTACCTCTAATATTATATTATTACAATTGTATCTAATAACCTGTGACCATCCCCTTTCTCTCCATCAACTTCGTTGACTTGAAGTTTAGATGAACGAGTGTTTCATGTCAGAACCAATTATTATCTTCAATACTAGCTTGCAAACACAGGTTTTCCCATTCTTAATTTAGTCGTATAAAGGCGGTTTTTGGTCCTCATTACCTTCATTAACAATTTTCTTCTACTATCGTGCATTATTAGATAATCGTCCTTTATGCGGATATCACGCCCACACTCTGTTGCTTGATTGAGACTACTAACCAATTATTATCTTCAATACTAGCTTGTAAACATAGGTTTTCCCATTTTTAATTTAATCGTATAAATGCGGTTTTTGGTCCTCATTACGTTCATTAACGATTTTCTTCTACTATCGTGCATTATTAAATAATTGTCCTTTATGAGGATATCACGCCCGCACTCTGTTGCTTGATTGAGACTACTAATATTACTCCGAAGGCTAGGTATATAATGAATATCGGTTATTAGGCTTTGTTCACCCGTCTTGCGTTCAAGTAAAATGAGACTTTTCCACAAATATCAACACACGAACCATCCCCAAACTTAACTTTCCGCCTATTGGTTCATTGAGTTCCGAAAAATAGGAAAACTTTACCGTCATATGAATGCTCGCTTCGTTATCCAAGTACCACATATCTTCTTGTCTTGGTTCAGATTCGTAATTTCTGGAATCATGTTTCTACGTTCAAGAATATGGTTTCTTGAATGCACCTCGTCATGAACAAGGACGGGTCCACATCGTTCCGCCACGTTTGCTTCTTCAGTTTTCTGTTATCGTTTGGGACAATTTGAAATTAAGTGACCAAACTTGTCATATCGATAAAATTGGATTTTTGAAATTTCCTTACTAAAAAAGTAGCAACATCTTTTGCCATAATCTTCAATTTATCACAATCTTCACTTAGTTCCAGTTCGTCATCTTAATTCACTACCACTGCTGCTGGAATACTTTGTTGATGATACTTTCACATTAGCCTTGTTACTTGAAGATGTCAATGTGGTAAGAGGGATCTTTGTTGGTTCTAGCGATTAAGAAAAGGACCGTTAATAGAACATTATGCACTTACATTTAAGTAATTATATGAGAACCGGTTGAGTACTCTCTAATTACAATCATATAACACTTTCAGTAATTATAACTTTTATTGATGAACACTCTCATTTGTTTTGTGGAATAAACAAACAACTTAAGCAATAAGAGGACGAGCTCCGAATAATAAACATAGCAATCTTGAAGCTAATAAGAGGACGAGCTCCGAATAACAAACATAGCAATCTTGACACTCTTGCTTACACGTTTATGAACTTTCTAATTATCTAATTTTGCTCATCGTTATAGATTGCTACATATAGAGAGTCTTAGAAGTCTTGATTTCTTTGAATCCCTCCAGCAAACTTGTTTTATTGAAAACAATGTTGTAGTAAATCTGAAACTTTTAGTTCAAAGTAGACATTTGACAAAAGCAAATTCTCAAAATAGATATTGATTTTTAGCCTAGAAATACATAGACTTACACACTGAACCTCCGGATAATTTAGCCGGCAAAAAAGTATCGAAAAACAGAGACCTGCATCAATGAAATGTCGACATGTGGCACAAATCATGCGAAATAGCCGGCCCGTCTAGACTATTTACACGCGAGCCAGGGTTTTTTGCACTTAACCGACCGTTATAAGGCCCTTAGCCGAGGGTTTCTGCACTTAGCGGCCGTTATAAGACCCTTAGCCGAGGGCTAATCCGGCAAAAGACGGCTATTTAGTCGTGAGCTTGGGCCGTCTAAATAGCCTTGGCGGGTCAACTATTTAGTCGTGATTTTGGCCACATGTCAACATTTCCATTTAAATTTTAATTCTTAAAATGTTAAATCTTATATTTTTAAGTTTTTAAATTTTATATTTGTGTGAACAACGGTTTTAAACGTTTTTTTTTTCTTTTCGTTAAACGATCTTTTAAAGTTCGATTTCGTTTTCCTAACTCTCATTTTTGTATCGACATGATTTTTTCGTGTTTCGTTAAACAATATTTTAAAGTTCGATTTTGTTTTCATAACATTCATTTTTACAAAGACAGGATTTCTAGATATACCGTTACCACATTCTTTTTTTTTAATCCGCGTCTCGATGTTTATAATCAAGTTTTCGCAACGCGCGCCCCGTCGCTACGCACGGGTGGGTTTAAGACTAGTTTAGCTTTAAAGGAATCGTGAGTGATAAGCTTCAAGTATTAAAGAATAAAACTAACTCAGTTGATCAATAGATAATCATCGTTTACAAGAGCTCCCAACTACGTACATAATACATCTTTCAACTCATACATACTTGGACTATTTCGCTAAGTGCTACACAATAATTAAAAGGTAGGTAGTGTATTAAAACTAAATCCAAGTATAACACGTATATTATTCAATTAGGTGCGTGCTTGTTAGTCTTAATTTTATATTGTATTGATTTCACAAGTATATTAATATACTTGTTATACTTAGATTTTGTTTTAATACACTAACTACCTTTTAATTAGACTATGCGTACTACTCCCGTGAAGCCATGGGCGTGGTGCCACCTCACCCACCACGGACGTGAAACACTGCGCCGGGTGGGGGGAGGGGGGCGTGGTAGCTGGAGCGTGGTGGTGCTCACAGGCGTGGATCCGGGTTTGCTTGCCATGAGCCAAATCAGACTCTTCCTCTAAACTCTTCCTTTTGTTCTTGTTCCTCTTTCGTTTCTTCTTGCTGTTACCACCATCGCCGTTTTCAATTTTGGAATTAGGGTTTTTATCTAAAATTTCCTTAGCGATGTAGTCGAAGGTACGGTGTAGAAAATATGTGGGGTAAATTGTGTTTGAGGGGCTTTTGTGTCAATTCCTTTGAGTTTTTAGTGGGGTAAGTTGAATTATGTGCGGTAAATTGAATTATGTTTACACAATAAAATATGTTTTTAGTACTAATTATAAATTAATTAAATAAAGTAATATTAATTCCTTTCGTTACTTTAAACTAACGAATTCTACACAATAAAATATGTTTTTAGTATTAGCTTATTTAATTAATTAAATTAAAAAACAATAACTATGTAATTATTACAAAACCGATCACCCTCACTCTACTATTACATACCTGGGTGAAGGTGAGGGAAGCTAGTGTCTATGTGGCGCCCACGTGGCACACAAAAGCTTTCACATTCACCTTACCACTACACATAGTCTTATTACGTAGCGTTTAGTGAAATAGTATAAGAGTTAAAGATGTATTACGAACGTACCTTTTAAGCAAGCTAGCTTTGGTTTCAGTGTAAAGAATAGTTGGGAGCTCTCGTAAACGAAGATTATCTATTAATCAACTTATTTAGGGGCGTCTTTGAGGGTGGGCGGCCGCATAGAACTCAAGCTTTGGAGGAGACCTAAATTTTTTTTCTCGTTTAGGTATCGTAGGTCAATTAACATATATAAAAATTATAAAATTATTAGTAATTACATGTTTTAGAGATGTCCAACAACTCCGGTTTTTCGTTGAATTTGTGTTTTTGATGAAAGGATCACTAGTACAAAAATATGACTTTTGAGGCGGTGATTTTAGCTTTAGAGGCGGTTGTTAACCGCCTCAAAACACATCGCATCAAAATATTACAATTTTTTTCTTAATGTCAATTCATTAAAATGTATACATATTCTAAATGAGATAGAATATTGAAAAAGCAGTCCCGAACGGGAACAATCCGAAACTTATCTCTATTAGATAAATTTTGGACGGTTATTTTCTAAAGGGTTATCCTAATTGAATATGTATACAAACATAAATACAAAATAAAGAAAATACTAAATCTTTAATAAATAAATGTTAAACAAATAAATAATAAATTAAATAAAAATAAAATCAATACTTTATACTAATATACATTCTAATAACGTAAAAAATAAATAAATAAATTTGTGATTATTAAATTTTAAGTTTGAACTAGAATGAGGTCCTGCGCTTTGCGGCGGATTTCGGGTAGTGCTAACTTTTACACATGTGCGTTGCGGTGTTAAACCGCGGCAGAAATTAACGTCCTCGAAAGATTATAAATTAAAGAAAAAACTTTTAGGTAAACTCACCGTACACGAGAAAAGCGTATAACATTTATGGTTGTAAATTAAAACGTAAGAAAAAAATTTGTATGAAAGCCTTTAAAACCGGCCAAGGAATGAAGTTGTGAGTTTTGAACCCGCGTTGCCTGCTTAAGTGTAAGCCACGGAGACCACTGCGCCAAAAAAATATGTAGCAAAATGCGTGTACATTATGCTTACCCACTTGTAAATTTTGAACACTAAAACACACCCACATACAAACTTTACCTTTTATTATAACCCGTATAAAAAAAAGTTAAACCGTAAAGTTATAAAAAAAGAAAAAGAACATAAGGGAAAAAAAGCAAAAAAGAAAACAAAAAATTAAAGTAGGAACCTGGTTTAGAACCTGCGTCAATTGAGTTGTGAGCTAGTGAAAACACGAGTTGAGCTAAAGCCAATATTTGTTAATCCATTCATCCATATTGCCTTTAGTTACATTAGAAAATTGTGAAAAAAGAAAAGAAAAAAAGAAAAGAAAAATATGCATTGACCACTTGTACCAAAAGCTAACCAAGAAGTAAACTTTGAACAGTAATTTTCTGAGTGTACCCACATTTAGGTTTTAATATCTAATTAATATTTAGTTATTATAATATAGTGACTATTTTTGTTGCATAATTATTTGTTTTCTAGCAAAGGAATAATAAATCGTTGAGCAAAAAGATAGCTACTTTCGATCGTTTAAAAACGTGAAAGTTTATTAATGGTTGAACAATCTCTTTAGTTTACGCTACAAATTATTTTTTTGATTTGGAAAACTTTATCAAATAGTAATCAAGTTTCTTAAGTGTTCCATTTAAGTCACTTAAAGTTTTTTTGTCCCTCTAAAGTCACTCAACTTTCACTAAGGATCTGTTTGGTATGGGGTAATAGAATGGACGAGATAATGGAATGGACAAATAAATGAAATGGACCATTCCATTTCATTGTCTTGTTTGGTTACCATAATGTAATGGAATAAATCATTACTTTATGTCGTTTGATAGGCTAGAAAAGACGAAGTAATAAAATCGGTGGTGAGTGGTGGTGACGGTGGGTGATGGCGGCGGTGGTGGGCGGTTGTGGGTGGTGGTGGTAGGAGGTGGTGGTGGTGGGTTGTGGAGGAGGAGGAGGCGATGGGAGGTGGCGGTGGGTGGTGGCGGTGGTGGGAGGTGGCGGTGGTGGGAGATGGGGGTCGGTGGTGGCGGTGGTGGTGGCGGTGGTGGCGGCAAGAGATAGCGATGGGTAGTGGAGGTGGCATCGGCGTTGGTGGGTGGTGGTGGCGGTGGTGGGATGTGGTGATAGGTGGTGGAGGCGGTGGTAGGAGGTGGTGGTGGGTGGTGGGAGGTGGCGGTGGCGGTGGTGGTGGGTGGTAGAGGCGGTGGTGGGAGGTGATGGAGGCGGTGATGGGAGGTGGTGGGAGGTGATGGAGGCGGTGATGGGAGGTGGTGGTGGGTGGTGGTGGGAGGTGGAGGCGGGTGGTAGAGGCGGGGGTGGGAGGTGGTGGGTGGTGCGGTGGTGGCGGCGAGAGATGGCGGTGGGTGGTGGAGGCGGTGGTGGTTTGTCGAGATAGTAGGAGGGTGTGGTGTTGATGAATGGTGAAAGAGGGAATGAAATGAAAAAAAAACAAAGGGAGTGGATGGAATGAATTTTAGGGATTTAGAAGGAATGACATTACTTGTGGAATGGGTGATTCCATTCCATCGTCCAACCAAACACCATTTTTTTTTCATTCCCTCGTAATCGTCCATTCCATTTCACCTCACATTCCTGTATACCAAACGCTACCTAAGTGTTCCAATCCTATGTAATATTTTTATAAATATTTTTTTTTAAATGAATGAGGCAAATGAAATATATATGAATATTAGTTACCGAATAATAAACAACTTTCAAAATTGTTATATGTAAGTCGAATTGAAAAAAAATAATTGCTAAATAATAAACAAGATTCATATATGTTTCATTGGTCTTATTCAACTTTACAAAAATTTAAACATTTATAAAAATATTATATAGGATTGGAATAACTACTGAAAGTTGAGTGACTTTAAAGAGATAAAAAAAATTTGAGTGACTTAAATAGAACACTTAAAAAACTTGGTTACTATAAGTTATCCCTTTTGATTTGTATCCATTTTAACACATTATCAAACCTACTTGATCATAAATTAGCATTTAAATAAATAAAATAAGGACCTTTTAAACTTTATTTGATGTGGTTGTAATCAAATATAATTAATGTATATAATAGAGTAGGGTGTAATTGGAAAATAGAGTATAATGTAGTTAGAACAAACCGTAAAAAATACGAGTTTATTGACTAACCTTAAATACGTTTGAGATTTTTGGAGATGAGACGTGGATTGGATGAAGTTCTTGAATTGAACGAGGCTCTTCAATAAAATTGTTGGAGTTGGAGTTGGAGTTGGAGTTGAGAGAGAGTTAGAGTAGTTGATTGAAAAAAATTTACGTTTCAATATGTTAGCTAAAGTAAGTTTAAATGTTAAATAAAAAAGTATAATTCAAATTTTAAAATAATTGAATTAACTCAAATTTGAAGTATTTTCGGATTTGATTTTCATGCTCTTCGAAATTGGAATAAGATAGGAATGTTATAAATCAGATATATATGTAACCATTTCTCTGTCCCCATTAGAAATTGTTTTGACAGTTATTTTCCTACATGTATATATACAACTTTACCATTGAATAAAGATAGTTAATATCATTTTACCCTGTTTTCTATTTATATCTGAGAGAGAGTGATATAAATCAGATATATATGTAACCATTTCTCTGTCCCCATTAGAAACTATTTTGACAGTTATTTTCCTACATGTATATATACAACTTTACCATTAAATAAAGATAGTTCATATCATTTTATCCTATTCATTCACTATTTCCTTGGAATATGCAACTTATATCAAGAAAATTCCTCATTTATATATAAACGGCCTTTTAGAATAGAACATGCGGTTCTAAAAAACAAGAACCTGGAGTTTCTTCTAGTATATATAATTTTTATACACAGGCTCGTTTTAATACCTGAATCTTCACTTGTAGATAAAATGTCGAACTTGTCAAAACTATAATTCGTTGCACTTGAAATCTCAGGTAACAATTATCTCCCGTGGACTCTTGATGCTAAAATTCATTTAACAGCAAAGAGTTTGAGAGAGACAATCAATGATGAGAATGAAACCTCCTTTCAAGACAAAACCAAGGCTATGATCTTTCTCCGTCATCATCTTCACGAAGATTTGAAGAGGGAGTACCTTACTGTTGAGGACTCTTTTGAATTATTGAAAAACATCCAGGAACAATTTGACCACCAGAAGCTGGTCTTACTCCCAAAAGTTCGCTACGAGTGACTACATTTGAGGCTACATAACTATAAGACTGTTAGCTAGTATAACTCTGCTCTCTTTCGTTTCACCTCTGAACTGAAATTATGTGAATAATAATAATAATAATAATAACCGAAGAAGACATGCTTTCTCAGCGTTCCATACCTCAAATATGCTCCTGTCACAGCAGTATAGGGAACGTAAATTTACTAAATATTCTGAATAAATATTCTGAATTGATATAATGTCTTCTGGTCACTGAGCAAAATAACAAGCTTCTACTACAAAACCATCAAGTGCGACATGTTGATGCAAGCCCATTCCTAGAAGCGGATGCGGAAAATTATCATAGCGAACGTGGGAGAAGGAGAAGTCGCGGCTCAGTAGAGGCCGTGAACATGGACGGAGCAATACTTGGCATCGGGAGTCTCATAAAACTCGTCCCGCACATGTCGTATCCCCAAATACCTCGTTGAAACTTATCAAAACAAGATGAAAGATAAAGTAAAAAAAAACAAAAGTCGAGATAAATCTGATTGAGAATGCACCTACCTTCTCATCTCTTACCCCACTATCAGACACTCATTTAGATACATGTGATTTCATCGAAAATGTTCGTGATGTCTAAATTTGTATTAATTTTATTTTATTTACATTATTTCCTGAAAAAACATGTTTACTAGCTCCAGCGAAGCTATTATTGGTGATGAATGTTTGGTTAATAGTGGTAGTACCAACACTATTATCAAACATAAGAATTTTTTTCCTGAGTTGTCTCTAATAGAGATACCTGTTGGTACTATCTCTGGTGTCAGTAACCTTATTGAAGGCTCTAGCATAGCACATATAATCTTATATTCGGGTACCACACTGATTCTCAATAATGCATTATATCTAGTAAATCATGACGAAATTTACTTCATTTTAAAGATATTAGACAAAATGGTTACCAACTTAGAACAATTTCTGAAATTAATGTTGAATAACTTCAACTTACCTCAAACAAAAATGGCCAGGAGACCATTATAAAAAATAAAAACCTACAAACTCTATCATCTGAATTATATTTTACTAATATCAATCCTATTAATTCATACATGGTTAGTAACCAGAAGTTATTATATACAGACAAATTCAGCTTATGGTATGACCATATAGGTCATTGAGGTAGCATCGTGATGAGGTGATTGATCAAAATGAGTCAACAAGCACCCTCTCAACAATTTAAATATTTTGCTACCAACATGTGTAGTGAATTCTTTCAGCAAATCAACTTTTACGCTCTCTGAATACAAACTCATATAAAGAATCCCTCTTATATTTGGGAAGAATGCAAAAGGATATATGCGGGTATGTTAATCGACATGTGGACCATTTTCAGTATTTTACAATCTTAAGAGATATATCTCTATATGGTCACGTGTGAATCTTTTAGCTACCTTATACGTAGCATTTGCCCGCTTATTGTATATCTATCGTTATAAATGTTGAACACCCAGAAGCTCATGTTCACATATAAAAATGATTTAGCTGAATCATTAAGTAATTATTAAAGTTAATAGCTAGATTGCTCCTGAAGAGATATAAAATATTATGTGAGGGCATGCTATTCTGCATATCGCTACACTAATTAGTTTAAAACCAACTGCTGATCAAATACTCTCTATACAACTAGTCTCCAGAAGAGAACCAAGTGTCCTACATGAAAATATTTGGTTATGTGATATATGTATCAGTACCGCCATAACATACCACAATGGGACATGTTTACAACATTGTATGTTGACTATCATCTTACTAAGACAATATTCTCAGTCTTAGGGGGAGACTAAATAAGGAAAGACTGGTAATACATGAAAACATAATCATCGAATGTATCATCATCACCCCTGAAGTGGTTAATATAAGTCTAAAGTCTAATATGTCATGTTTTTTTGCAAAGAATAGCAAATGAACTATATGATGCATATCCATACACTCAAACAGAGTGACAAAGTCACATATACCAATATAAACTTCACCTGCTCAAACTGAAGTAATCATAGAAAGGTTACCATACACAGGAAACATGGGAAATAAATCGGTTCCAAACATAAAAACCCACAAGAATAAGAGCAGAATAAGGCAGTTGGTCCAACCCTATACACAGAACCCTAGAAGAGGTTATAGATAAAATCCTAGAAGAGATTAACGAAATCGCTTAAAGAAGCGATAAAACCCATAAGAGGTAAATGTCCTAGAAGAGACTAATATGATTCCAGAAGAAATCTATAATGCCCTAGAAGAGGAAAATGAGTTTTAGAAGAAACTCATGTACCTAACAAATATGAGATCTCAATTATATTATGTACAATGTAGTACATTATGGAACCAAAATGAAACACGTGTTTGAAATATTTGCATATGTTATAGCAATAGATGTAATCGATGAAAAAGATTATGTGCATAAAACTCTGTAAGAGTACATACACAGAGATGAATGACTACAATGGCAAGACGCCTAAAAGGCTGAAGTAAATTTGCATGACAAGCGAAACATTTTCGGACCGGTAGTTCGAACACTCATAGACGTCAAACCAGTAGGTTATAAATGAGTGTCTTTAAATAAAAAGAAACGAAAATTATGAGATTATGCGATGTAGGCATGACTTGTAACATTAAGGTTTTTCCCTAATCCTAGAAGTTGATTGTGAGGAAACGTGTTCCCCTATAGTGGATGCGATAACCTTTAGATAATTATTCGGCCTCGCAGTCTCAAAAATGACTTCAGAAAACTTATGGATGTTGTTACTACATACTTATGTGGAAAACTTAAAAGTGAAAACTACATGGATATTCCTAAAGGGTTAGAAATGCCTAAAGCATTATAATTAGTATCCTGAGATGTGTGTTATAAATCTTAAGATATTTTTATATAGTCTCGAGAAATATGGTCGTATGGTACGATCGACTTAGTGAATATCTCGAAAAAGAATGATACAAATCTGATGTAATTAGCCCATTTGTCTTTATAAAAAGATCACACTCAAAATTCACCATAATATCAGTTTATGTTGATGATAATTAGACCATGTGTCTTTATCATTGGATCTCCAGAAGAGATAGAGAAAACTGATAAATTGTTAAAGAGTGAATTTGAAATGAAAGATCTTGGTATGACAAAATTATGTCTTGGTCTTCAAATTGAGTATATGTGAATGGCACATTTGTCCATCAATCAAACTACATTCAAAAGATGTTAGTACGTTTCAATATGGATAAAGCTCATTCGTTTAACGTCCCTATGGTTGTCCGACCGCTAGATCCACATAAGGATCCTTATCGACCTCAAGAAGAGGGCGAAGAAGTACTTGGTCCATAAGTACCATACTTAAGTGCAATCGAAGCCCTTATTTATCTTGCAAATAACACGAGACCTGATGTTGCATTCTCGGTACATGTACTAGCAAGATATAGTTCGAATCCAACACGTAGACATTGGAATGGAATAAAACATATATTTCGGTATATTTGCGGGACGCAAGACTTCGATATTTTCTACCAAAGAGATAAAAAGTCACAGCTTGTTGGGTATGTTGATGTTGGATATCTATATAAAGCACGTTCTCAAACATGTTACGTATCCATATATGGAGGCACATCAATTTCTTGGAAGTCTACAAAGCAAACACTTACAGCAACGTCATCAAATCATGCCAAGTTAATAGCACTATATGATGCCGGTCGAGAATGTGTGGGGTTGAGATCAATGATTAATCACATACAAGAAGCATGTGGATTAGAACATATCAAGAAGGACTCGACAATTATCTATGAAGACAATGCTACTTGCATAGCTCGTATTAGAGAAGGCTACAACAAAGGTGACAGAACAAAACATATTTCACCAAAGTTTTTCTCAACATATGACTTGTAGAAAGAAGGGGAATTTGATGTTAGACAGATCAAGTCAAGTGACAATCTAGCTGACATGTTCACAAAATCTTTACCAAGAAGCAGTTTCGACAGCTATCACAGAGGATCGGACTTCGTAGATTAAAAGACGTTAGTTAAATTGAGGGGGAGCATTATACATGCTACATTCTTTTTTCCTTGACTAAGTTTTGTCCCTATAGGTTTTCTTAACGAGGTAACATAACTGGTCCAGTAGTATCAGTTTTATCTTTATGTCCTGAAGTACCGATTTAACACAATCCTAAAGTATGTTGTTGATAGTGTATAATTAATATAAATACATATATCTGAGGGGGGTGTTATAAATCAGATATATATGTAACCATTTCTCTGTCCCCATTAGAAATTGTTTTGACAGTTATTTTCCTACATGTATATATACAACTTTACCATTGAATAAAGATAGTTCATATCATTTTACCCTGTTTAAGGATAGTTTTTTTAGGCCAGGTTAGTTGAAAAAATGGATTAATGCAATGCACCGCCCCAAAAAAAAAACTGGAACCGCCCCTAAATATCATCCGCCCCAAAGAAAATATCTTTTGATTTTTAAATTCGATTAACTAATATAGCAGGTTTTTGAGGCGGTTGAGGTATAAACCGCCCCAAAAGTTAAGTCTAACCGCCTCAAAACAAAACTTTTGTACTAGTGGATGTATTCTAGATGGGCTCTAAAGTGAAGTTTTATTTATGTTATTATTTTTATTATTGGCGATTGCAACTGTCTTGGGACGATAGTCGATACTCGACACATAAAAAATCACGATAGTCAAATGTCGATACATTAGAAAAACCGGATGTTGCGATTTGCGATTGGTGATCGACGATTACGATTGATTGTTTGCATCTCGATTTCAGACAATTTTAGTTCAATTTTATTCCTTTGTTGGATTTCATCGAAACTAGTCAGGTTTGTTTGAACTTTTGAATTCTTGTGTTCTAGTTTTGTTTGATTTCTTGTGTTCTAGTTTTGTTTGATTTCTCGTGTTACTGGATTTTGAATTTTGGTTTGCATTATGATTTTGTTTGAATTTTAAAGGCTCATTCTTGTTTTATTTTTGTACTAATTGCATATAGAGTATTGTTGCTAGTAACAGTGACCTCTATTCAAAAAAACTTTGATAAAATTGAAGTTGTTGACGTTTTATGTATGACCCACAATGTCGATAATAGATATTGAGGCTCATTTTTATTTAAGAAAAACTTAAGGGGTCGGCAATAATAGATATTGAGAATAATATATTAGAGAGTATGAATTATGAATAGTTTATCAACAACTTTGGTTCCAAAATGTTAGAAGAGCCTTACAGTTCATTTAACTATATGATGTAAGACAAGTTAATTTGCTAAATTAATTTTGTTTTATTTATTGTTATTAAAATTATCATAGAACTAATTAATTTTGTTTATATACATAAGTTTTTATTTCAAGGGTTCCATTTTTACTCACCGCAAATGGCTTATGAAATCTACATACCCTCCTGTCGGTATGAACTTGTTAAATTCTCATGGTGTGGCCGCTCACTCTTAAGTAAATGACAACCATCTTTGCATGAAAAAAGATCACCCACAAACCATTTTGTATTTCTCTCCTTAATTTTCTACGATTGGTTCATCACACCCGAATACTTCCCTTTTAAAATCAAAACCAATACTCATCTAATAAACATGGCTATATATAATATATCAAGTAAATACAAAAAAAATATAAATAATTGAGAGGAAAGTGGTGTCTTTCTATCAATTCGGTCAAGTGGCGGAGCATGAAAAAGTAAGAAGCGGGGGCCAAAAGTCAGAAGACCAAAAAAAATTTTCCTATCGCTATGTTTCGGGTTATATGTTCAGGTCGGGCTAAACAAATCAATAATAAATAACTTTAAATATAAAATAATCTATTATAATACGAGAGAAAAATGGTAAGTACCTGGAAGAAAATTACAACTCAGCCCGACGACCTTTAATATTTTTGAATTCATCGATTATGGATTCCAAATCAAACTTATTAGCAATATCTTTTTCTATGTAAATCACCAAGCTATTCGCGAGATACTCGTCTGCCATCTTATTGCGAAGTCGATTCTTGAATATTTTCATTTCTCTTGTTCATCATCAATTCTTTTGAAAAAAGAACTAATAGTTAAAGTTTTCAACTTTCCCATAATATGCCTAACAAAAGAAAAACAATAGTCATAATCGATTTCATTTCATCAATTCATCAATGAAAAAAATAGGGCTAGCTCCTAGTATAGTGTACCTAATTATAATCATTCATTAATTCATCAACTTAACAAGAAGTATAGTGTACCTAATTATAATCATTCATCAATCATTCATCAATTCATCAACGAATGCAAGAAATAAATAATCATTCCTAATTATAATCCTAATAACAAGAATACAACTAAAAAATAAAGAAAAAAAAAGAAATTAGGGCTTGATTAGAGAATGCAAGAAATAAATAATCATTCCTAATTATAATCCTAATAACAAGAATACAACTAAAAAATAAAGAAAAAAAAAGAAATTAGGGCTTGATTAGAGAATGCAAGAAATCAAAAAATTAGAGCTAGCTAGTAGCTCCTAGTATAGTGTACATGTGATGTAAGAAGCAAGCAGCCTAGCAGGGCGCCGGCGACTGGTGGTGGACGGCGAGCAGCGGCGAGCGGCGGCGGTGAATGGAGGCGACGGCAGCAGCAGCGATTTGGGCAGGGAAGCAGTGGTTGGTGAACGAAAATGATTTGGGGCAGCAGGGTAAGCGGACCAGCAAGCAGCCTACCTAGCAGGGCGCCGGCGACTGGTGGTGAACGGCGAGCAGCGGCGAGCGGCGGAGGTGAATGGAGGCGACGGCAGCAGCAGCGATTTGGGAAAGTGGTGAACGAAAATGAATTGGGGAAGCAGCAGGGGTCGATCGATGGTTTTGTTTTAAGTTTTCATTTTTCATTTCTCCCCCTAAACTTACACTTTTATTTTTAAAATGAACAATCTATTTTTTTTCGAAATTTTTTCATTTCCCATCCATAACTTATCGAAACAAACTCAACAATTTCGGTCGAACCCTTTCAAGAAGGGGAGGGGTGGATGGATAAATCGGTTCTTTAATCTAGTCTATATGTTCTTTCTTTCATGAGTATGGAATAAGATGTACTAGAATCAATATATTAATACATTTAATGATAACGTAAATCTCAGTCTAGTGTTGATCCTGAGATTCGACACTAATGGGATTCTCCTATTAACCCTTGACGAGCTACAAAACTTCTCTGAACTGGGATAACTGGAAAAGAAAAAACACGTTAGGGCGTCATAGGGAGAGATAATCTATGTAAAAACCATCTGGCATGAGAATCGGTTCATTTTTCGAAGGTGATGTAATGAAGAAGATGAAGTGCAAGAGTGAGTGTATGTGTGAGGTTAGAGCATACCTTACGTTTTCTTGCTTTCCTTTATATATACCTGTTTGGAGTGGGGTTTTCCACCCTGCTGGCATTAGGGTTATGGGGTCCACCAACATTGGCTTACCCACCCTTTGTGGGTTGGGTCGCCCAACCCCGTTGGAAATAAAAATCATTTGTTATATATACCATATAATCCTGAGCGACCCCCATGAAATTTTGACACCGACCCCATGAAATTTGTTTTGATCAAAATGACACCCAAATATTTATTTTAAAACTTTAAAATTTTACATATATAAACTTATTAATAGTTGTTATAAACTAACCGAACAAATATAAACATCTTATAAACAATTAAGTTCACTAAGTCAGTAATCATTTAACCCAATAACCATTTACTCTAAGCTTTTTTATTCATTTCTGAACAACTAATCGACCTTGTAAAACCCTCCCCTAGGCCTGTAAGCGAACTGAACGAACATAAACGAGGCATGTTCGTGTTCGTTCGTTTAACTGTAACCGAACAAATGAACGGACACGAACACTTAAATGAACGGTTGATGTCGGTCAAACGGTCTATTAAATTAAACACAACCTAACCTAGACTCTCTAGTTAAACTCTAGACAAACCTACTAAACTAGACCACAAAGACATGCAAGTGTACCTATCAATTGCAACACAGCTAAAGGAAGTCTGGATATCGAACCCACGAGACACTGACTATAACACTAACTAGACTATGACTATGACTGAACTGGTTTATTTGATTGGGGGGATTCTATGAACTGAGGTTATCTGCTAAACTTAACTAAACTGAACGAAGAAAACAACTAACCAACAAGACAAAGGCTTTAGGTAATTCTGTAAGGAATGAAGACTCTACCTAGGCTGTGAATCCTGTTTACTAAACTCGGGTTCTATCTGCTATGAAATATGTAATGGAACTGGGATCTTATGATATGACACATTTAAAACCAACTAATGGATTCCCGATCACTCTCGGGATGTGACCACATGGAGACTCAAAGGCTACTAATACACCAGTACTCGGATTACCTCTCGGTCTCACCGATTATGCTAAAGAACTCAAAAGACAGCTCACCTATCGGTATCACTATCTCAATACAACAAAGATGCAAGGAGCAATCTGAATTCAACATGTTTAACACGAATTAACAACGATACCAAAACCCTAAGGAAACGTCCTCTCATACCGTTCACTCTCAGAAATCCTAACACCAAAGACTAACCGTTTATCTATCACGTTTTCAGGTATTTAGACAAGAAGAACACTAAGTTTATTAATTGATTAATTAATTATCCTATGGTTACTAACGTCTAGCAAACCACATACAAATCACAAACACACAGTAAGCGATCTAATACACACCTATCAATTGAAAGACATTCAAACAAGGTATGCAAGGAACAATAAACCAATATAGAATAGAAACTAAGAATGCAAACTCATTAAACAAGTGAAATCAGATCTGGTCTAAAACATAAAATCCAAAACACAATCCATAAACCGATAAAAATTCAATCTTTAGCAAACATTCATCATTAACCTAGGTAGATCTATGGTTTTAGCCAAGAAACATGGTAGAAACAGAAGATTCAAAGTCAAATAAAGTAAACATAAGTTCTAGAATTAAATCAAAGCAAGTACTACGATCAATCGTGACCGAACGATTCAATGTCTAACCCGATTCAATGCAAAACTTTAATTCATTGATCTAAAGCTTCTTCCTTTTGCTCAAAATCGCCCAAAAACTCTATCTTGACGGTAATCAGTCCAATCTCTCAAGAATGGCCGTTCAAAACAATTAAAAACCTAAAATTGAACTTTTCACGGATTTACAACCCTCTCGCGTACCGCGAGGGACAACCTAGTCGAGGGCCTTCCTGGTTTCCCTCGCCTACCGCGACGGGCTTGGTTTCACATAATTTTGATTTTTTTCCTTTTCAATTCTTTATCTTTCACGTGTGCTCGATTTCTCCAAAATTTAGCTTTATTTCCCGCTCCTTTACCACACTATTACCTACTAACATGACCCAGACTCGGTATGAACCAAAAACGACATAAAACGAGTACAAAACTATACATTTTCGCACAATTACATTAGGATAATTATATGTGTTTTTCAACACATCAAACATCCCCACACTTACTCTTTTTTCGTCCTCGAAAAAGATCTCTGCAATGGAATCACAACTGGACATAGAATTATCAATCTCTGTTATTTATCAGCATAAATATAATCATGCATTAAAGTGTAATAACCGGTATTTCTGTCCGACTAAACCCAAACACCAAATTTCAAGCCCCCGAGAAATGTTCTAATTCCATTTTATACAGCATATCAATCTATCTATGGGTCTCACACTTAAAGGTTACAACTCGACCTAATCCCGTCTCACGGTCATGTTTAGGCCTGGGTTAGATCATGTAGATCTTCCCACCACGATAAACTCAAATTTACATGTTTTTAGAAATTTAGATGGATAATGGGTCGGATGTCAAGAGCATTGTTAAAGTTATGAATAAATCTCACCTAGGGGTGCGTCTCCCAAGTCACCATCCCAGAAGGTAGCACATACGCTGCGGTTATATCACTCAAAGCACATAAGATTTCAATTTAGAGGCGTATCCACCAAGTCACCATCCCAGTGGGAAACACATAAATCAAAGCCTATTTATCCAAAATATTGATCACAAGAGTTCCCACCCATGGGTGTATCAACCAAGTCGCTATCCCGAAGGGTAACACGTAGGTGAAAAGTCAAGCTTTCAATTTTTATTAGTTATACTCACGAACAAATGGAATTATGGATGCGGGCGCCACCAAATCTCGGATTTATTTTCATAAAAAGAGATTGGTGTGCCATTAAAATTTTAAAAAACCTCTGAATTTCATCTTAGCGTGGTACTTATCACCCTATGTTGATAATTTCAGTTTTACCGTTTTCCTAAGATGAAAACCCATGAGATTTCATGATTTAATTAAATTATTAATTCTAAATAACACTCTCAGGATGTTTAAGCTTTTAATACTGGCTGGGCCTACCGATTCATCACAACTTAGACACGTTTTCTATTGTTTATTTCATTTCAATTTAAAACACAGTTTATGCCTAGTTTTACCTATCATTTTTCATGTGCTTGCATGATTTCTAATTCAAAAGACCTTTTTTTAGACTCAAAGTACAAAACCTATACAAATGTCTCCCATCTCCACACTTGAAATTCACATTGTCCTCAATGTGGACCGAGAAACGACGATAAAATATAAGAAATTTACAAAAATAAAATAAGAAAGAATTAAAAAAAAGAAAAAATAAAATATACAAAAATCGGAACAAACTTCCCTGATATAATGATTGTGATAATCCTCGTAAGTGATGTTCCAAAGCCTTCCAATCGAACGCGCTCAACTCACCAAGATTGCAATAATTCCTCACGAACGAAAGCGGCTGATTTTCTAACATACTAGCAATCACGTCAAACAACCACGATAATATATAACAACACACCCAAACCTGTCGAGCCCCCAAGTACAAAATAATATATACATCAGAGTTAATATACATGCCAAAAGAAAATAAAAGAAATACATAAAAAGAAATATAGAATGAAAAATACAAAAGACTAAGTACAACCAGGCAAAAGGTGTTGCTGATAATCACTGCGGGTCTCCACCTATGTCTGACTGATCTGGTGCCCTGAAAAACGGTGGGATCTCTAATCCCAATTGTGTCATCATATACCTAATTGCATCATCCTGCTTATCCATCCTCGCATACAACTGATCTCTGAGGTCCTCAAGGGTAAGTGGCACAGGTGGCTGAGGGTGTAACGGGTACTGAATCTGGGGGCGCTCTATATGGTGTGGAATCCTCTGGCGTGTTGTGGGCGCCCCCATCTATACTGCCTACTCGGTAGGCGTCCCGACAGGTGGTGGGACCTGCGGACCCTGCCTGATCTCTACAAACTGCCGCAGATCGTCAATGGTCATGATCCCCGCCACCCACAACTCTACTAATCCATGTGGAATCGTATCCGGGCCCGATGTGAGTAGACGGCAATGTCGGACTGGCGTTTGATGAGAGTGCAAGCCAAAATCCGATGAATGCAACGGATAAGGGGGTCGCGAATGGACGACACCAAGAGAGACGAGGAGTACGATCCATGGCTATGGAATGCCAAAAGTCACGCAACTGACTGTCGCTATCCCCCTGGTCGTGCATTCACCTGAATAAACCTCGTAGGCTCTGAATAAATGGTTGTGCTGCTACCTCCGCCTCGGTGTACCACCGCGTGGCCACCGTGAACTATGGGACCGACAGCTCGTAAACCTGTCGTCCCAAGGAAAATGAAACCGCGGCAGGCTCCTCGAACTGGTCTGTGACGTACCGAAAAGTGGAATGAAACTCGACGGTGAGCTCCTGGTACTGTGTCGTGTCACAGGCCAAAGCCGCGGTCCATCGGTCACCTAGCAGGCCCTATAATCTCTGCAGCCGCCCTAGCTCCCCGATGAACGGCCAGTCGATCCCACAGTGCTGATATAAATCCATGTCTATAAATCGCTCTAACCGCATCAACTCCTCTGTCATGAGCACGAATCGGAGTAATGTGTGGTGGCTGAGAACCCTGGCATCCAACGGTATCGGTTCCGCGTCAGTGTTGGATGAACCTCGGGAACCGCGTATCGAATGACACGCTGGCTCGCCCCTCGGGTGTGGAACTAGGCCCCGCTTGCGCTTGGCCTCACCGGCCGCGCTAGAAGACTGTCCTGGATCATACATGCCTGCAAAATAAAGTTAGATTAACAAAATATACAATAACATATAAAAGACCAGGCGGGGCGATCGTATAGCATTTCATTCACGGTCGTCCTGCATGTTAGTATATAAATAAGACGCTACAAAAATTAAAAAAAATTGAAAAATTCGGGATACCCTTCTTGTTTATATTAAAACCAGACAACCTCGCCCGATTGGAGATTGAGTACAGGCGAAGCTGTCTAACCCTGCAAAGAAAAAATATAGGATATCCCAAGACACAATGTACAAGTTGGCAACAGTTAAATACAATACACGACTCGATTTAGTTCAATTGCCAAGCACTGGACAAAAGTTTACAAAAATATACAGTTGAAGTGACTCAAATTACCAAGACTGGACTCAAATTGACTCAGTTTAGCAAAGTAAAACGACTTAGTTTACAATCCCGCCACGATCTTAAGGGCATTAGTATGTACAATTAGCCTATTGGCATCACACCCGATTCAAATTACCCGCGACCCATTACAAACCGAAATTAACGGCTAAACGACTCCTATAGCAATTACTTCACCTAGACCAAACCCATTTGCACCAAATTGGTGACCAAAATACACAGGGCACCGAGACCGTACTTAATTTACACCAATTTTCTTAATATCGAAATACCCCCTATCAAGCAACGACACAATTTACAGCTTCAAAACACAGAATATCATAGAGTGATGACCATTAATTTATTTTACTCAAATCGATATCAATTAGTCACACGATTTCAATCACGACTCAATGTACACTGCTAAGGAGTCAAATATAACTCGGACCAAATTCTGAATACAAATTATAACAGGGATGCGTACCTTAATGACGAAGAAATTGGAAACAGGAACTGAAATTCGAATTGACCCCCCCCCCCCCGGTGGTGTACCCTGTAATGGTGGCATGTGATGGCCGAAGGATGGTGGTGATGGTGAGACTGTGATTGGAGGTCGATGGTGGTAATTGGCGGCGGTGGTCAGTGGTGGCTTGACGGTGGTGGAATTGTGATGATGGGTGGCTAGTGGTGACGGTGATGGTGGTAGGCGGCGATGGTTGGTGACAGGTGTCGAATGCAATTTGGTGGTGGTAGGTGGAGTCGCCGGAGATGGAGTCGGGTGGTGGTGATGGTTAGAAATGAAGATGACGGTGATATTTGGGGGTTTTATTTTTTTCTGGTTTTTATAAACTCTTGCGTACCGCGAGAGTTGAGCTCCCAGAGTCATGCGTACCGCGAGGAAATTTTTAAACGGTCGTTGCTTTTCAATGCCTTGCGTACCGCGTGACCATTTAGCAGTTCCCTCGCGTACCGCGAGGGACAGGTTAACTTACCGACCCGTTTTGTCTCTCGCGTACTGCGAGAGATGCCTCATTATTTCCTCGCGTACCGCGAGAGGCCTTCAATCACAGAAAGTAAAGTCCGTTTTTATACTTAGAAAATTTTCACCCCTTAAGAATTTTTTTTCATCTTGTTTTTCAAAACTTATTCCAACCTTAGAATTGAGAGCATACATACCTGGAACATTGATATTGATGGTTTTCCTTCACCACTTTGGATACAATTCCCTGAAACACACGAAAAACAACAAAAAAAACACGAACCGAAAATCTACAAAAACTAAAAATAAAAAGAGAACACACAAGTTTATAAATTCTACACTCGGGCTTTCGCCCGAGGAATCACACTTACTTAGCTTAGTTTCCTGGTTTGTTGAGGAGAATATTTCCCCCTTAACATTCTTAATCGGTCCTCTAATGTAATGCTTCAGTCTATGACTGTTTACCTTCCACGAGCTACCCTCACCATCATGTAGCTCCACTGTACCGTATGGAAAGGCCTCTTTCACCGTGTACAGTCATGTCCACCTAGACTTAAGCTTTCCTGGGAATTGTTTTAACCTAGAATTATATACCAAGACCTTATCCCCACAGGTGATTTCTTTCACCCCTCTTAATCGACGATCATGCAACGCCTTTGTACGCTCTTTGTAACTCCAAGAACGTGTGTATGCCTCGTCACGCAATTCATCCAACTCATGTAAATGGAGAAAATGGTATTGTACTACTTTAGGAAAGTCAAGGTTGACTGCCTTCAAGGCCCAATATGCCTTGTGTTCTAGCTCTACCGGTAGATGACACGCTTTTCCATAGATCGTCCTAAAGGGTGTGGTACCTATAGGTGTTTTAAAAGCAGTTCTAAAGACCCAAAGTGCATCATCTAACTTCTCGGACCAATCCTTCCTATTCTTCCCGACAGTTTTCTCCAAGATCCTTTTCACTCCCCTGTTTGCATTTACCACTTACCCACTAGTTTGTGGATGATAGGCAGTCGATACCCGATGGGTGACCCCATAGCATGATAACACCTTCTCCATATGGGTATTACAGAAATGTGTGCCCCTATCACTGATCAGGACTCTAGGAGTGCCAAACCTGCTAAACAACTTCTTTAGAAATCCCACCACTACTCGGGCATCATCTGTAGGCAAGGCTTGAGCCTCGACCCACTTAGAAACATAGTCAATCGCCACAAGAATGTACCGGTTCCCTCTAGATGCAGGTAACGGACCCATGAAATCAATGCCCCAAATATCAAATACTTCAACAACCTGGATCGGGTTCTGGGGCATCTCATTCCGGGATAAGATATTACCGGTGCGTTGACATGCATCACACGTTTTACCAACTTCTAAGCATCCTTAATTATTGTCGGCCAATAGAAACCAGAATCAAACACCTTTTTGGCGGTGTAGGATGGTCCGTTGTGACCTCCTGTCAAGCCTTCATGACAATGCTTAAGGATCTCAACACCTTCCTCCTTGCTCACACATCTCCTCAACACTCTATCAGCTCCCACATGAAACAAATGTGGAGCATCCCAAATGCAGTGGTTGGCATTGGGAAAGAATTTATGCGTATGTTGGGAGGTCATGCCCTTAACCACTACACCATCAGCCAAGTAGTTTGCTAAGTCAGAAAACCATGTCAAACCTTGTGCCTCGGCACTCATGTAAAACACCGGCTTTATGGCCGGTCTCACCTTCACCGTCATCAAGGACTCATGGGGAAATGTGTCCCCTATGGCCTCCAACCGGATCTCTTCCCTCCCGGGATCCTCTAACCTCGATAAATGGTCGGCTGCTACATTCTATGCTCCCTTTTTATCTTTAATTTCAATATCAAACTCAGAAAGCAAGATAATCCATCGAATCAATTTAGGTTTGGCATCTTTCTTCACGAACAGATATCGCAATGCCGCATGATCAGTGTAAACGATGGTTTTAGATAGCACTAAATAGGAACGAAACTTATCGAAAGCAAACACCACCGCTAACAACTCTTTCTCGGTAGTTGTGTAATTCTCTTGAGCATCGTTAAGAGTTTTACTCGCGTAATAGATCGGGTGGAAGTGCTTCTCTCTCCTTTGACCTAACACAGCACCAACTGCGAAATCACTCGCATCACACATGAGCTCAAAGGGCAAGCTCCAGTCGGGGGCTATCAAGATGGGAGCACAAACTAACTGCTCCTTCAAGAACTCAAACGCCTTAAGACAATCGACATCAAAATAGAACTTGACGTCCTTTTCAAGAAGACGGGTCATGGGTCGGGTGATCTTTGAAAAATATTTAATAAATCGCTTATAGAAACCTGCATGACCTAAGAAATTACGAACGGATTTGACACTGGTCGGTGGTGGAATTCTACTAATAGTGTCAATCTTAGCTCTATCCACTTCAATACCTGCACGTGAAACTTTGTACCCTAACACAATCCCCTCAGTCACCATGAAGTGACACTTCTCCCAATTAAGCATCAACTTCGTATCTATGCATCTCTTCATCATCTTCTCTAAATTAAGCAAACAATGATCGAAAGAACTCCAGAATACAGAAAAATCATCCATGAAAACCTCCATAGAATTCTTGATCATGTCCTGAAAGATAGCCACCATGCACCTCTGAAAGGTGGCTGGAGCATTACACAACCCGAAAGGCATAAAACGATACGCGAAGGTACCGTATGGGCATGTAAAAGTGGTCTTCTCCTGATCCTCCGGTGCAATGGGGATCTGGAAATAACCCGAGAAGCCATAAGGAAACAGTAGAATTGCTGCCCCGATAGGCGCTCCAGCATCTGGTCAATGAAAGGAAGGGGGAAGTGCTCCTTCCTGGTGGCATAATTCAGTCGCCTATAACAAATGCACACTCTCCAACCAGTGACTGTCCTAGTAGGGATCAACTCATCATTCTCATTCTTAACAACTGTCATCCCACCCTTCTTCGGGATGACCTGAGTAGGGCTAACCCATGCTAAATCAGAAATATGATAAATCAATCCAGCATCGAGGAGTTTAAGAAACTCCTTCTACACTACATCAGACATGTTAGGGTTAAGCCTCCTTTAAGGTTGCACAACAGATTTGTGCTCATACTCCATCAAGATCCTATGCGTGCAGAAAGTTGGGCTAATACCCTTTATGTCTGTGAGTTTCCACGTAATGGATTGTTTGTTAGCCTTTAGAACCTCTATCAATATTTCCTTCTCCTCTTTCGTCAGTACAACAGAAATCACGACGGGTAAACCGGCCTCACCATCCAAGAATGCATACTCTAAATGGGAGGGTAGCTATTTGAGCTCAATGGATGGTGGTGCCTCAACCGAGGGTTTCTTCTCCTCCTCGGTGACCTCAGCAACCTCAAATACCTCTGGGTACTCAAGAGGTGTACAAGTTGGGTGGCTCGGACCTTGTTCAGGAAGAGCATCAATCTCAACCTCCTGGTCATCCTCACCCAGGTGTTGTGTGTTAAGCAAGTTAGGGCCACACACGTAGTCAAGGCAACGATCCATGTGAGATATGAAAATGTCTATAAAGAACACGGAATCGTCCTGACCACTAGAATTCTTCATCGACTTCATGACATCAAAGGTGGCATTCTCATCCCCTACATGAAGTGTGATCTTACCGTTGAAGACATCGATCAATGCCTTGGCGGTGCGCAAGAACGGGCGTCCCAAAATGATTGGAACTCTATCATCAACCTCCATATCAAGAATGATAAAGTCCGTGGGGAAGACAAACTTATCAACCTTCACCAACATATTCTCCACTATTCCCCGTGAATATTTGACCAAGCGGTCAGCTAAAGATATGCTCATGCGCGTAGGGGTCGGATCTCCAAGGCCTAGCTTCTCGATGAGAGAGTGTGGCATCAGGTTGATGCTAGCATCGAGATCGGCCAAGGCGTGGTGCAGATTCAAGCTACCAAACAAACACGGGATCGTGAAGACACCCGGATCTGCTAATTTCTCCGCTAGCTTGTTCTGGACCACCGCAGAACATCTTTCATTCAGAGTGACTGTCGAAATATCCTCCAACTTCTTCTTATTAGACAGGAGATCCTTAAGGAATTTAGCATATTTAGGCATATGCTGGACGGCTTCAACAAACGGAAGATTAATTTTAAGCTGCTTAAACATCTCCAGAAAATGTCCATAATCCTTAGCATATTTCTGTTGCATCAGGCGAGCAGGATATGGAACACGACTCAAGTCAACATCAGGGGTCTTCTTTTTCCCCTCATTCTCCTATTTCTCAGCGGGAGACTCACCTTTGGGCACGATACTTGCTGGGACTCGCCTCTCATGTGCCCCTTCAGGTGTCTCCATCTCTATCTCCTCATCAACCGGCTCATCGTCATCAGCTGCCAGTGTCTGCTCACTCTCTACACCCTTACCACTGTGGGTGGTCACAGCCTTCAAAGAGGCTTTAGGGTTAGTCTCAGTACTACCCGAGAAGGAACCTCTAGATCTGTCAGTCAGCTGGCGTGCAATGTCTCCCACTGTACGCTGCAAATCTAAGAATGTAGATTGCTGACTCCTCGGTAGTGTGTCATGCTCCTTCAACTTACCCTGAGTCTCCTGATCTGTCCTCACCAACTAAGCAAGCAACTGAGTTTGGGTAGCCAACATCTTCTTAATCTTCTTCTCTCTCGAATTACTTCCAGAATTCTGTCCTCCATATCTATCTCCACCATACGGATTTTGACGGGGTTGAAACCCAGGTGGGTTCCTGCCAGATCTCCAACTGACGTTAGGGTGGTTTCTCCGTCCAGAATTAAACATAGGGGGTTTTGGTTAACCAGGAAGTCCACCTGTTCTTGTTGAGTGACAGAGAAATCGATGGTGTCATGACCTCCTCTACACACCTCACACTTCATAGCACTCATCTTCAGCTCTTTAATCTCCTTTGCCATAGTTGCAAGTGCAGCAGCCATGCTAGTATCAGTGTTGACCTAATGAACACCTCTAGTGGCAGAAGTAGGTGTCCTAGAACTAGGGATGGAATTCCTAGTAGAAGGCTGTTGTTGCTCAGCATGGGAAAAACTCTAAAACATCTCCTCACAATCCTCAGACTCCTTCTTATCCATGATGTGACCTCCTGCAGCAGTATTGAACATCTGTTGTTTCTCAAATGTCAGACCATTATAGAACTTTTCAACTAATGCCCAATCAGAAAGGCCATGTTTAGGACACTTACTAAGCAGAGTATTGAACCTTTCCCAAGCCATGTGGTAAGGCTCTTCGGGGTACATACGGAACGAGTGGATCTGATCCCTCAGACGGGCGGCCTTAGTTGGTGGATAATACTTTTTCAGGAATTTGGCCTTCAGATCCTCTCACGTGGTAATGGAATCCTGGGGCAGGGTATCCAACCAAGTGGCAGAGAGACCAGAGAGAGTGAACGGGAAAAGTCACAACAGGATGGCGCCATCAGTAGCACCAGTAATGTGAAAGGTATCGCAAATACGTGCAAAGCGGGACAGATGTCCTGGTGCATCCTCGTCCTCGAGTTCGTGGAACTGAGTAGAGTTACTGATTGTGTTCATCACATGAGATGGTATCTGTCAGTTATGAGCATTAGGCACAATAGTAGGGGTAATAGAGGACCTAGCACCCATGAAACCATCACATGCTCTCTGGTGAACAGTACGTCTAGCAGGGGCATTAGCGTCACCCATGTCAGCAATAGGAATAGGAATGCGTTCCTTTTTCTCGACTAGCTCACACAAGCGCTCACAAAACTTCCGACTGCGCTCGTGAAGTTCCCGCTCAGGCTCTGAATAGGCTTCAAATTCAGGTGATCCCTGTGAACGAGTATGTTGCATACACTAGACAGAAAACAAAGAAGAAAACAAAAGAAACTAAGAACACAAGAAAGACTCAAACTATGGCACACAAGTAGCACTCGAGACACAAATAGAAAATAATCAAACATAGGAAATAAACTAAAAATAAAAGAGAAAATAAAACAAATAACCAAACAAGAACTAATCAAAGCTAATTTTGCTATCGCCAAGTGTCCCCGGCAACGACGCCAAAAACTTGATGTCAGTCAAACGATCTATTAAATTAAACACAACCTAACCTAGACTCTCTAGTTAAACTCTAGACAAATCTACTAAACTAGACCACAAAGACAGGCAAGTGTACCTATCAATTGCAACACAGCTAAAGGAAGTCCAGATATCGAACCCACGAGACACTGACTATAACACTAACTAGACTCTGACTAGGACTGAACTGGTTAATTTGATTGTGGGATTCTATGAACTAAGGTTATCTACTAAACTTAACTGAACTGAACGAAGAAGACAACTAACCAACAAGACAAAGGCTCTAGGTAATTCGGTAAGGAAGGAAGACTCTACCTACCTTGTGAATCCTGTTTACTAAACTCGGGTTCTATCGTCTATGGAATATGTAATGGAACTGGGATCTTATGATATGACACCTTTAAAACCAACTAATGGATTCTCTATCACTCTCGGGATGTGACCACAAGGAGACTCAAAGTCTACTAATACACCAGTACTCGGATTACCTCTCGGTCTCACCGATTATGCTAAAGAACTCAAAAGACAGCTCACCTCTCGGTATCACTATCTCAATACAGCAAAGATGCAAGGAGCAATCTGAATTCAACCTGTTTAACATGAATTAACAACGATACCAAAACCATAAGGAAACGTCCTCTCATACCGTTCACTCTCAGAAATCCTAACACCAAAGACTAACCGTTTATCTATCACTTTTTTAGGTATTTAGACAAGAAGAACACTAAGTTTATTAACTGATTAATTGATTATCCTATGGTTATTGATGTCTAGAAAACCACCTACAAATCATAAACACACAGTAAGCGATCTAATACACACCAATCGATTGAAATACATTCAAACAAAGTATGCAAGGAACAATTAACCAATATAGAATCGAAACTAAGCATGCAAACTCATTAAACAAGTGAAATCAGATCTGGTCTAAAACATAAAATCCAAAACACAATCCATAAACCAATAAAAATTCAATCCTTAGCAAACATTCATCATTAACCTAGGTAGATCTACGGTTTTAGCCAAGAAACATGGTAGAAACAGAAGATTCAAAGTCAAATAAAGTAAACATAAGGTCCATAATTAAATCAAAGCAAGTACTACGATCAATCTTGACCGAACGATTCAATGTCTAACCCGATTCAATGCAAAACTTCAATTCCTTTATCTATAGCTTCTTCCTTTGCTCAAAATCGCCCAAAAACTCTAACTTGACGGCAATCAGTATAATCTCTCAAGAATGGCCGTTCAAAACAATTAAAAATCTAAAATTGAACTTTTCACGTATTTACGACCCTCTCACGTACCACGAGAGGTTTGGTACGGTCCCTCGCGTACCGCGAGGGACAAACTAGTCGGGGGCCTTCCTGGTTTCCCTCGTGTACCGCGAGGGAATTGCTCCTCCTCGCGTACCGCGAGGGGCTTGGTTTCACAGAATTTTGATTTTTTTCCTTTTCAATTCTTGATCTTTCACTTGTGCTCGATTTCTTCAGGATTTAGCTTTATTTCCCGCTCCTTTAGCACACTATTACCTGCTAACATGACCCAGACTTAGTATGAACCAAAAATGACATAAAACGAGTACAAAACTATACATTTTCGCACAATTACACTAGGATATTTATATGTGTTTTGCAACACTTCGACGGTATTATCTAGGTGTTGTTCATTTAATCCTAGATAATCTAGGTATTGTTGTTAAAAAAAATGAACGGCTTTCAATCCGGAAAAAATATTTCAACTCAAAATATTTCGATGATCTAACTCAATCCGGTGAAAAAGTTCGATGACCCAACTCAATCTAGTAAAAGAATTAAATGACCCGGCCTGAGAAAAATCCCTTTAAATATACATTTGAATATCGAAATATTCCGACCCCCATGAAAAAATTTCCTGAGTCCGCCATTGTCCACCAATAGGATCATGTGAATGCTTATCTGTTCTCTTATTGGTGGGTATCTTTTAGTCTAGAGCGACCACGTTGCCCCAATCGTTTTTGTGATCCACTTTGGGCTCTAGCCTTATCTTTTACTCGCTACTCTACAATCAATATTGAATTGTTTCCGTTCCTTTCCTCTTCAAATCCCCTTAGTCTTGTCCTTAGTTATAAAAAAATAACCAGGCTAGACTTTAAATATAATTTTTGTGTTTCCCCTTTTTTTCTTTGGGATTCCGAACGTACTTCGGGGGGGTGAAATTGGGATTGTGCAAAGGTGTGCCATAAATGTAAGTGACTGAAAGAGCAGAAGAAACACCTTTGCATTGGCGTCTCTAGTGCGTCACACCTCTCTTTTGTCATCATGACTACGGCCTGCGTGTTTTTTTTTTAAAGGCAAACTTTTTTATTCCTATGAGAGTGGGACTTGAACTCATTACCTCTTTAATCCTTTGACTTTTTTTTTAAATGATTTTCCTCTACCAATAGATCATCAACCCCATTAGCATTACTGCCAGCGTGTTGAGTTGGTTGTTTGGTGGGCAGCAATCCGCCATTTTGAATTTTGGACATTAATACAGCAAGGGTATAAATTCATTCTCTTCCCCCTTTATCTTTATCTTTCTATTCTAACACCCCACTTCCTATTATGTCTTTTCAGGCGATTTTATACGTGAACCGAAGTATTACTTATGGCGTTCTCATCTCACAAAGATGAAAAGTCAAGCAAAGAATAGAGGTCATAAAAAACTTAAATACTTGATAAATATAGAATGATTTATTTATATATATACAATTGGAAAACTTCATTACTTTAAATGTTCAAGAATATATATATATATATATATATATATATATATATATATATATATATATATATATATATATATATATATATATATATGGGCATGTTCTTTTGAGAACCAACCATATGTTGAGAACCGAAAGAACCGCACAAAACGTGTACATATCGCTTTAGTGAAAAAAGTAAAATTCAACAACAATGTTTTATTTATCTCTTCCCACTCTTAGTTTGAGTTTATCTCCTCTCCTGAATTTTTTTAAGAAAAGTATAAAAATATGCATATATGCATTCATTTGTGCATATAGTGTGAGTGCATATATGCATTTAAAAAAACGACTATAAATTCGAGGTCTTTTAAAACCAAACCTTAAACATATTGAAATGTACATGAATTCTAGTTAATTTATATTATAAATAGAGGAAGAGTTAATGCGGTTCTCACGGTTCTTAACATATTGTTGGTTCTCAAAAGAACATACTTGTTAATGTGTAAACTAAAAAACTGAATTTGATCCATTGATTAAAAACTAATCATCTCAGATCAATGGCTGTAATTAAATCACTATTAAAAATTACATCACATTTTAAAATCATATATTTTAATACGTTGAAGGGTATAACCGTAAATTTGTATTGCACCATTTTTGTATTTTCAAGATACATATGTCAATTCAATTTTACACTACCCCATAAACCATCATCACCATCTGCAATTTTTTTTAATAGAAAAAAAAAATAATCTTAACCAGCAAAACCATTCATTTTTATAAATTAAAAATTACATCACTGTGTACTCAATCTTGAAGAAGGTCCGAGAATCATCCTTCATCATTGTGCGCTCAATTTTATAAATTAAAGGTTAGTACAAAGATGAGATTGAAAAAAGGGATCGAGTTTATCACTATCCGAGAATCCTCTTTTATTCGACAAAAAATCAAAAAGATTGAGCTTTTATCAGGAAAAAAAAACATTTAAAAAATAGAATTTTGAAAAGGTTTGAAGCCCAAAATCGTTCCACCGTACTCTTTTCGTAATATGATATCACATTTATGTAATATGATGTTATATATGTGTCACATTTATGTTTGTTGTTCAACAAAAGATGATATGTAATATCAAATTACATTTAATGAATATGATATTACCTTTATGTAATATGATGTGTGATAATCACTAGTGTTTGTTGTTCTAATATATGCGTAAGGATTTGTAAGTTGTAGAGTAATGATACATATATAAAATGTACATATTACATGAATGAAATAACATATTACCTCAATGTAATATGCTGTTATGTATGTATAGTTATCATCACTAATGTTTATTACAGGAACATAAAGAAATCAAGTAAGACTGTTGTTCTCCATAACTTTTAGTTGATCTTGTAGGTACATTTATTTTTAACTTGTATATGCAGGGAGAAAAAGTGAAAGATTAGCATTGCAAACATCGTTTAGCAAATTCAAAAACTCTGCTGATGATCCAGGGATGGAAGAAAAAAAACAAAATGTTGACACAGGTATGAAATATGTATGTATATAGACAATTATTCAAGAATTGTATTACATGTATGTAATGTTTTCAAAACATATACATATATATATAATCAGGAATGTGTTCGTAATGGATATACAATTAAGAGATTTTACATAATCAGGAATCAAACAAAAGAAAGAAAAAACTGATGCTGCTATTGCTAAACCTGTGCAAATGAAAAAGAAGTTAAAGAAGAAAAAAAAATGGTCTGCCATACTAACGTGTTTCTAATCAGTATATACTTTAATATATGTAGCTACTGTATGTTGATAGCATTGGGTGCATTGGGATGAAGGATGATTGTAAATCAAGAGCTATTAGTTATTGGACTATGAACATGCTACAATTAAGGGAGACTATTGAAATTAGAAATGGTGGATTTGGTCTCGGAGAATTTAGGGTGCTGTCTATAGTTAACATTGATTCAAACAAAGTGCATGAAGACGATGACTTTTTGGTAAAATGTACTTCTAAAAATTTATCAATTAATTTTTAATAATATTGGACTAATTTATTGTGACTGTTTTTATTAGGCTAAGATACCAAAGCTTGAGAAAAAGTTGGACTTAATTGTGAAGCGTAAGAGTAAATTTGAAAAGGCATTAGCGGACATATACAAAAGAAATCCAAGAAACCTTGAAATAAAGATTTTGGTGGAAAGGTACGAGTCCATATTTGAAGATAAGCCTAAATGGGAACTATCATTCACAGAAGAGGCAGATATAACAATTGCCACATATGTACAAGATTTGAATGTAACTCGTGAGCTAGGTGACCATAATAATTTGAATCAATTGAAGGATGGTGACATGGGGGCAGATAAAGATGTTTTGAATACTGTCAATGATAAGGTGGAAGATAAAGATTCCAAATTGGAGGTGTCAACAACAATTGATGAAGGGGTATTGCAGAAGCCAACAGCAATTGATGAAGAGGCATTGAAGAAACCAGTAACAAGTGATGAATGTCCAGCTATAGTTGTTTTGAATAATTTGCATGAAAGCGGTGAGAAGGTGGTTAAAGCTGATTTGGTGGACCCATACATACCTAATTTGGAGAAGCAAGCAGCAAGTGATGAAAGTTCTGATGCGGAATTGCAGAAGCCAGCAGCAAGTGTTGAATGTCCAACTACGGAATTGGAGAAGCCAGAACCAATTGATGAGAAGGTGGTTAAAGATGATTTGGACCCAAACATGCCTAAATTTAGTTTTCGATTGACGTAAGATTCGGAATCAGAAAAGACAACTGCAAGTGATGAAACGGATGTTAAGGATGATTTTGATGTAGGTGAGAAGATGACAGGAACCTTGAAAGAATCCAAATCAACTCAAGAGGACACAAGGAAAAGCAAAAAACCTGTCCGGATGAAGATTATATCTAAAGATTTAAAATCTCCTTTCATAGTACGGACAGTAGAAATAAATAGAATAATCACAAAAGAAGAAGAGGCCATATGGAACTACATCTTCCGCCAACAGATAACGTAAGTTTGTTTGTAGTCATTTTACTTATATGAAATATATTGTTACATAAATGTTATTATTCTTACTTATACGTAGCATATTGTTACAAATATGTTGTGTTTTTACAGTGATATAATTTGAAGTCGATGTATGTGAATTGGCACCATAAGACATGTTTTAAACTACCTCTTATATTTAATTTTTATATATGTACAGTGAAGATATATTTGGATCAAGTTATGGGGTCTGAATGGAAGGTTCATTAATGCAAAGCTTAAAACCAGAAACAAGAATATACAGCATTGTTATTGATTGTTGGGCGGTAGTTCTCAATTATGAAGAAAAATACCGAAGCCCCGAATCACCTCATAGGCTTTTTTGTGGAACAACTTTAATAGTAAGTTTACTACATATATAAATTATTGATTAAATGATTGCTTAACTGTTAATTAGCCTGTTTTTTTACTTGTACTTGTCACTTAACAGTTAGATTGGATGTTAACCAATATAGAGAAAGATGATACTAGCAGGTTGGAATCATTTAACAAAAACATGCTAGGGGTTGTGGAGGGTTTTTTAGATTTGATGGATCTTAAGACATTTGATTTGGTTTTCATTACTTTTATCTGATAACTTTTGATTTGAAATACGCTGATATTTCAATCATTGACAACACGCATGATGAATGTAGCTTCATCGCATTAAAAGATGATCCAGATTTCTTCAAAAAGGATACTCCCTACAAAGTGGTAAGTGAGATGCTTTATCTAATTTGAGAATTCACTTATATTTTGTTGTGTTGAATGAAGAAGGGTTAAGTTATTAAATATAATACAATTATCTGATGGCGGTTACTTATGTGTAAGAAACCGTTATCACATATAAGTAAAAGCATGTTACAATCTTGTAATGACTTCTTACACAAATGTAACCACATTTTACGTACATGTAAGGACTTATATCTACATGTAATTACAACTTAAATATATTTATTTAATCGTAATTGCCTGATTTCATAAATAGAAATGTTCAATTATTTATTTGTTTTTATATTTTGGTACAGAAACAAATATTCGTTCATTACTTGATGAAGTGGGGGCATCCCAAGGTTGAAAGAATTGCAGCATCAACAATAAAGAAGATAAAAGTTGTATGGGCAACAAAAAACAACAATTTCGACTGTGGTGTATTTGTTATGCGGCACATGGAAATGTTCATGGGCAGCCACGCAGAGAACTTTAATTGTGGATTCAGCAGCAATGCATTTAAAAAGAAGGCACAGTTGAATGCACTATGGAAAAAATATGCCACGAAAATACTACTTTCAGATGCAAATGTCTACAAAGAACATCTATTGGCGGAGGCATTTAATAAATGCTAGATGTGCTTGAAGGGGAACTTTTGGTGGCACAATGTATCTTTTGGTCTGGATTACAAAAACGTTGTTTCTTATTTTGGGGGTGCATAAGTGGAGAATTTTGAACAATATGAAAATGTGGTTTCATTATATTTCTGGATATTTGGTACTTGTTTGTTTGAATCTGTATATATGTGGTACTTGGGTTCTAGTCTTTTGTGGTACTTTGGATATATGTGATACTTGGGTTCAAGTCTTCTGTGGTACTTAAATTTTGATATACTTTGGTTCTAGAAAATGTTTAAAAATACATACATAACAGTTTAGAAAAACCGTTTGTGTCATTAAAGTACGTAACATCTAAATATAACGTTTCATTCAATGTTGAACTGTCATAACAGATTAAAGTATGTAACATCTATATAGAAAGTTACATATATGTAACTCGGAATTACTTATAAGTAACACAGTACTACAGTATTTTAAGGTGCTACAAATATGAAAGGTGGTTTTAACAGTTATAATGTAGAGAATTGTATGTAATATCTTTTCTAAACAAAATGTATAAAAAAAGTTTAAAAACCATTTGATTATAATAGTTTATAGTAAAGGTCATAACAGTTTAAAAATATGAAATATGTAACAATTAATATGATATATAATAAACATCATAGTATGAAAGTTGTAACAATTAATATGACATAATTACTTATATGTAACATAGAATTACATACATGTAACACGATACTAAAAAATAAGAAACGGGTAGTTTAAGATTAATAGCCATAAGTTTTTATACTTTACTGCAAATAAAGACCCATAAACAACCATTCTTAGTACAAAACAAAGCCCCATAACTATTTACATAGAGGATCAACACCAAAATAGAACCCCATAACCATTCTTTGTATAAAACAAAACCCCATAACTATTTACTAGATGACCAAAAGATTTTAAGGGGGAAGTTGCAATGTCATTCAACAAAAGATTTTAAACCTACTATAATCAAGTAGGAGGCGGAGGAGGGGGGAGATTTTTGTCGGGGCAGTTGAGAGAATCGTGGCCGATAACCCATTTTCTACATAAATTGCATAGCCTTGGGTTCTTTTTTCGATTTTCAACTGCCTTTTCACCCTGGCCAACTAGTCAACGATTCTTCCCACAACCATTGTTCCTAATTCCTTGTGGTACAGTGTAAAAAATGTCCATCCCCAGGTTTTCCAACCAGCTGACTTATCACAGCAGTCCTTGTGTTAAGATTTGCCTTATCCTGGTATTTTTCAAATATCTCATTCTTAATTTCCCTGATCTGCTCCACAAATCCAACAAGTCCATCAGATTCTAACCTCAACCGGTCTATGCATTCAGTAACTAATTCCAACACCGCATTCTTCAACACAGAGTGTTTGCTGTTATCAACCCCGTACCTATTAGCTACGGTATACACACTCTTTGGCGGAACCTCCTTTCTCCATCGACTGAGTATATATTGATCAAGGATGTTATCAATTTTATTCATTCTAAAGACACAAAAAATATGTCGACAAAGGTAGCCAATCCGTGTAAACCGCATGCAAGAACATGACACCGCATTATCTTCCAAATGAAGCTTGACCTATAAAGTATAAACAAATTCAAAATATAAAATATGTATATGAAATATCAATATTTAAAATAAAAACTATGATTACATGTATGTATTATACATAAACATACATACATGTAAGACATATATACACAATTGTAGGTTTTGGCTGCATATACGCAGTAAAGACATATATACATAATTGCAGGTTTTTAGTTACCTTAAATTCATTGACAATGTCACTTCTTTTGTCGGTGTGGGCGACAGTAAAGATCTTCATTCCTTCCATAACTTCAACACTTATTATAAAACAAAACATCATCCCTTTCACAATTTCCTTTTGAACCTCTGAAAATATAGTTTGGGTATACACATCTGATGCATGCTTCTCTATAGCTAAGCCGGTGCGGAAATCACGTATAGTTGTGTTAGTTTTATGCTCAATGACTCGTTGATTGTACCGCTGCTGGTCTATTGCAGAGTCAAAGCATAACAAGAATTGAACAAGAGTGTTCGTTGCACTTGAATTTACTTTAAACTGAGCATTGGAGCTTTCACACCTTGACGTGGTCTTCATTAAACAACACAAAGGAATCTCTCGAAAATACGCGGGGACCCAACTCGCCCTCATTGCATACATGTCATTCAACCAAACATGCTCGGTCAAATTGAATTCAATCATTAGCCTTTGCCACCTTTCTTCAAAAGTAGACGGTTTGATATAAATATTCCAAACCAATTTGTGGATAGATGCCCTAATGTTTGTATTGTCATACAAATTCCCTGAAATCTATATATAAAGAATGTAAGTGGCATTAGTAACACTTATATATAAATCCCATGAATTCTACATATATGTAACCAAATATTACATGAATGTAAGATTATGTTACATACTGTTAGATTTAAGTTACTTATGCGTATTACGATACAAAATTACATAACTTTTTGAAATATCTAAATTAAAGAAAAGGAAATTACCTTGGAAGGTAGTTTTTTCATTATGTGCCACATGCACAGCCGGTGAAGAGATTCATGAAAAACACAAGAAACAGCTTGCTTCATTGAGGGGTCTTGGTCAGTTAAAACTAACGTCAGTTGCTTTTTATGAGCTTTAAGAAAACAGTTAAGCAACCATGTATACGATTCGACTGTTTCACTATATATCAAACCCGCGCCAAAAGTAGCACATTTTTTGTGATGATCGACGCCGGTAAAGGGGACAAAAATCATATTGTACCTAAAAACATAAGAAAAATAACAACTTACTTGTTTGTTGAATATATAAGTTACAAAAAATTTCTAAAAAAATAAGAAAAAGAATAACTTACTTGTTTGTTGAATACGTCGCATCAAAGGCTAAAACATCACCAAATGCATTATAATTCACTTTAGCAACCCCATCAGCCCAGAACAATGATCTCAACTCACCATTAACCTCAGAAAATTCAAAAGAAAAATTTGGTAAATTGGCCGAGCGCTTTTGCAACTTTTGAATCAACATCTGTGCATCTCGGTTACCAATAAACATTATAATATCACGACCAACGTTCTTGTAATCAGTTTTGCTCCCTCGCATATTGTGATGACAACCTTTTAACACAGATTGCATCCGATGGGCTGCAGTCGGACCAACTTTGTTCAAGCTCATTCTATGAATAAACTGTATATCATCAAAATTTAAACGTCTTCCCTTCCTTATCAAGTCCATATTTTCAGCCGAAACAAGTGAATGATTATGATGTTCAACAAAATCATATATCACAAAGCTTGAACTACCTTGAACAGATTTCAACTTGATACGTGCATTGCAGTCTGTTGTAGGTCCCTAATTCGGTGCGTGACGGATCTCTAGACTTGCGGTACGACACGGTGATAACGTGCGGAATCCATGATCAACGTGCTCGTGTAACTCAATCAACAACAACGGTGTAAATAAACTCTTTGTATTCCACCAAGATATTAGTCTACAAGATTACACATAATTTCTCTCGTCTCTAATCTGTCTTGTAACTTACTCTGTTCTGTCTCAGTTCCTCTATTTATAAACACATGTTCTGCAGTAGGCGAACTTAATAAGTTCGCCTCATAGATGCTTAGGTGAACTTATTAAGTTTGCCTCTTATAGGCTAAGCGAACTTAATAAGTTCGCCTCTGATATACTAGGCGAACTTAATAAGTTCGCCTCTGATAGGCTAGGCGAACTTGTTAAGTTCGCCTCTAGCAGAACTTACACAGAATTTTATCAACAGTTACAAAACATGTCCTAACAGACTCCCCTTTAACTGTTGCTAACAATTCTATCAAATACAAGTCAAAGACTCTAAGACTAAGACATAATATCTTCAAGTTCGTTGTCACCAGAATATGCTCCAACAGACTCCCCCTTGACAACAGCTTCAGAAGATTGTCATCAGTCTTCATATATCATCAAACACACTGTAGTCTTCATCTTGTTCATCTGCACATTCTCTTTCTATCTAGAAGAAAACTTGGGAGAAGGACCCCTTGTCAACTTCTATCTACAATATTCAGTTTTTGCAAAGGAGAACACCCAAGAATAACCAACAATTAAGATTTCCATGTAAGCTGGAAAAATAAAATCTTTTTGGTTTTTCAAACATAAGAAAGACAAAATCTTTTTGGTTTTTCTCTATTTAAATTGAAATATAAAATACAAAATCACATCTTTTTGGTCGAACATCACGAGTAAGAAGATCATATCAGTATATATGAGATATCAATCACACAACTTGGATATAAAATCCATATAATATCAAATTGTATCCTATGTCATTCTTTCAAGCCTTGACCAATAAACCCAATATCTTTCAACATTATCACACTCTATCTTTTCAAGACTTTCATACTGCATGTTATGATACGCGATAAACATTCAAAGAAAAATAGGATCAGGCTATGACACACAAATTCAAATTGTCAATATTATAAGATTTGAAACTAAAGCATCTCATTCCCACTTTGTCACACCCCAACCGACGGCGGATTATACGTCGGGGCGGACGCGGTCGTTCAATAGCACAAGGTTGACTATTAAAGTTTCAATATTTCATTAATAATAGATTCAAAGGTTCAATACAAAGGAAATTACAAGTATACAACATTTATTTAGTAAGTAGTCTAGGTCCAAGGCGTCCTATGTGATCACAAACAAGTCTCATGATGTAGCACCTGAAACATGTGAAAGAATCTGTCAACTACAAAATAGTTGGTGAGATACAAAGGTTTTGGCACAGTTTAACAAGTATTTGAGAAGAATTACAATTCACTATGATATATGCATTCTATAATGTAAGTATGAGAAACAAGTATCTTAAACATTGTGCATGTCAAACCTCCAAACCAAGTGTAGGCATAACCCGCAGGTTACCCTTATAGTATCAAGTTTAATAGTTTAAGTAACAAACACCAAGGGCTACCCCCGAAGGGTCAATCAATCAAGGTGGATTGGTTAAATGCAATAGATCTATCATTATTACTATCGGCTTGATCAAAGTTAATGAACATGCTAGAATTAAGTTTAATCTAAGCATACAAGTCTCAAGTTTAACATAAGAATAAGCATCAAGTCATAGTTTGTACAAGAATTGTATAAGTTTGAAGTTTGAACATGTTTCACCCCAAAAGAATGTAAATGAAAAAGGGGCTAAGTATACTCACTTGGATGATGAAGAGTGTCCGGTAAGAGTAAGTGTTTGCAAGACTTTGAGGGAGAATATCCTCATAATAAGCCTAAGAATATAAGTCTAAAGATTTAAGTATGATCTATAAGTCTATGGCAAGGATCTAGGATTCAAGATTTGACTAGGGTTTCAAATGGGAGACGGGCATGATTGTGTTTTGTAAGGTTTAAACAAAAGTTTCAAATGAAGGTTTTGAATGAATGTCGCAAGATTTGAATATTGAAGTTTCATAAGTTTATAGTTTAGAATAATTATTAATTAAAATAATTATTTAAAAGTTTCACAATTATTCATTATACAAGAATAATCAAAAATAGTTTTCTAAGCATTTAGAAATAAATAATTTAAGTGTAAGACTAAATAATTATTAAAGATTTATAATTATCATTTTAAAGAATAAATAGTTATTAAGGATTTATTCAAGAAATAAATAAAAAATAAAAGAACAAGTATTAAGAATAAATACTTATTTAAAGGGTATATAATGGTTAAAGTTTAATAATAATTATTCAAAGCATACATATTTATTAGGGATAAAATAATTATCTCATAATCATTTTATTTAATCATCTATCAAAGTATTTAGATGTCAAGTATATATTTTACAACTTAACTTGTAAAAAATGTTTAAAATATTTTAACAAGTTTAAATAAATTAAGTTCTAAGATTAACACATATGTTTAAATGGAATTTATTATAAAGTTTATAATTGTTTTTAAGGTTTACAACGCCTACAAATTTATGAGCCTTTAGAAAAATAAATACACATATTTATTTTCCTTGTTTTAAATTTATAAAATGCATAAGTCTATAGTTTGTTAACCTTAAGTTTTTTTGTTCTTATATAAATTTTATAAATCTTTTTGAGTTTACAAAAGTTATAAAACTTTCTAAATGTTTGTATGTTTAAATTTTAATTTTTAAAATAAATAATGAATTGAGTTTACTGTTTTAAATAAATAGTTTTCGTATAAATGAATTTTTTTTATAAAAGTTTACAAGTATATTTTTCTTTTACAATTTTTAAATGGTTAAATATAATAAGTTTCAACAACATTTTAATTAAATAAAATGTTTTCAAAAAGTAAAAGTGTAAATAGAATTCACATTCAAGTTTATAAAGATTTAACAGAATTTATAAAAATTGTTTAAAAGTGTTAGAAACTGCTTAAAAGGCTAAAAAAAATAAAAAGGATAAAACTGGGCTAACCGGATTCGAACCCGGGTTGCCCGGTTCCCAGACACACATATGCTCAAACCATCCCGCCTACGGGCCTCGGTGGTTTAATACACGAAAAAGAATTCCTTAAACAGTATCCCACACTAACCCCAAATCATATGAACCCTAGAATCAAGAATTCGGTAAATGCACATCGATTAGCCCTTTGTTCATCAAATTAAACATAGGGCTTCTGATCTATGCAAAATTTCGAGTTGATTGGCCATAAAAATTACCTGGAATGGTATCGAATCGAGGGAGGACCAGTTGGGTCTTGTCGTCGACGGTCGCGAACCCAAATCCGGCAATGCCGATGTTAATTTGAAGAATTGAGGGTTCAGGGACTTATAGTGTGATGTCGTCTAGGTGTGTGAGTTGGTTTTTATAGTGAATTCCGGTGTTAAATGCTTGGTTGGTTGGGACGATTACGATTGGGTTTAAACGAGTTAATTCTCGTCATTACGCGGGTTACCGTTGGAGCCGCGTATTGATGAGCGTTGGGTGGTGGTCGCATGCGCGAGGCGAGGACCGAGGTTCGGTGAACCTGGACGAAATCACGATTTTTGGGTAAAGAGGGTGGAAGTCGGAGTCTGTGGGTTTCGAACCCACGACTGAAACTGAGTTCTGGACTTTGGTTGAATTACACAATCAATCCCTGGAGTCTCCTGGCCTTAACATTTCCCGCTAAAATGTGATTTTAAGATCACTCCAAGCTTCGGAAATGACCGTTTCAGTCCCCGGACTCTTTAGACAAATAAAATGTTTAGTTTAAATAAGTTTTCTCAAATGTTTTTTTTTATAATTTCTATAAAACGATTTATAAGATTGATTAGTTTATAAGTTTAAGATAAGTTTATATTATATAATTACAAGCTTATATATTCATATATGTATACTTCTTAAATAAGCCTCATATATATATGTATATATATATATATATATACATATATATATATATATATATATTTTCCAAGTATAAATGTTTTTCCTTAACTATTTAACAATTAAATTAATATTCAATGTTTAAGGAAATAGTTTTAAGACAAATTCAAGTTTTAAATAAATGATACGTGCAAGTGGTTAGAAAAAAAAAAGAAGGGTATGACGGAAAAATACTGGATATTACAGTCTCCCCTACTTCAAAAAATTTCGTCCCGAAATTAAAGTAAAAGGGTCTAGTTTAGGATTTAAGTCTATGATACGCCCAAAGAAAATGATAAAAATGCCTTACGTTCCCAAGAAAACCCCGGGTTACGTTTAAATTTCTTAAAGAGGAAATATCTATAGGAATAAGACTTTTGCTTGAGTTTCTACGTTTTCAAAGTATATGGTTGCCATGAGTTTCCCTAAGAAGTATATAGTTTCATTGAAATATATGAAGATTTGTTTTCGGAAATGTATTTGAGAGAATGCTCAAGGTTTAAAGCGAGATGCATCACTCGGATAGTTTTTCAAGAATTTGAGTTTGTAGTCTGATACGCCTAAGGATTTCTACGGTACCTAAGTTTTGTGGCTACCTTTTTACAATAGGTCTCGGATCATAGCACACGACAGAGTTTACTATGCCTTCCCATACGTTGATTTTCATACTTACGTGTGCACCCGCAAGCATTTAAATCGTCGCATAGTCCGCATAGGTCCTTCCGTTTGTGTGTGAATCAAGGAAAAAGTATAAGAATTTGTTTAACTCATGATTATAGTTTTTCACATAAGAGTGATCATTGATTAACGAGTCCCTTAGGGAGTAGCGTCATTCAATAATTAAAGAGAAGAATGTGACAAGATTTAGAGTTTCAAAGTTTCCTCGTGATTGATTAAGAATACTTCAATCATCGAGTAGTTTAAAGTCTTTACACTTTCCTCGGGTTTGATCAAGAATACATCAAACCTTGAGTAGTTTAAAAGTCTTGTACGTTCATCATGTTTGAATAAGCATACATCAAACATGGAAAAGTCTTATACGTCCATCGTGTTTGAACAAGCATACGTCAAACATGGAGTAGCTTAAAGTCTTATACGTCCATCGTGTTTGAACAAGCATACGTCAAACATGGAGTAGCTTAAAGTCTTATACGTCCATCGGGTTTGAACAAGCATGCGTCAAACATGGAGTGGCTTAAAGTCTCATACGTTCATCATGTTTGAACAAGCATACTCAAACATGGGGTAGTTTAAAGTCTCATACGTTCATCATGTTTGAACAAGCATACGTCAAACATGGGGTAGTTTAAATTGTGTTTGAACAAGAATACGTCAAACATAGAATAGTTTAAATTGTGTTTGATCAAGAATACGTCAAACATAGAATAGTTTAAATTGTGTTTGAACAAGAATACGTCAAACATAGAATAGTTTAAATTGTGTTTGATCAAGAATACGTCAAACATAGAATAGTTTAAATTGTGTTTGAACAAGAATACGTCAAACATAGAATAGCCTTAAAGTCTCTTAGTTTAGCTTCAGTGTAGAAGTATATGATTACGTTTTGAGTATAAAGTGGTTATCTAAATACTCTAGTGTTTAAGAGAGGTGTGGGACAGTGTTTGGAACAGGATTAACCGTTACACGCTTTCTCACAGAAGATTCGAGTTGTCCAGAAGGTTAGTGGATCCCGATGTTTGGTTTAGATAGGAGTCAGGGGATGTACTCTGCTAAAGAGAGTAACGTCCTCCTTCCTGCTAGTGTCTAGTATCAAGAGTGAAGGTTTCTCATATATATGAAATGTACGTTTATCAAGTCTTATAGGGTTTGGTTAAGATGGACACACAAAGTTTTCAAGACTAAGAATCCAAGTATAAGTTTGAAAATAGGATAAGTCAGTTGAGTTTCAAGTTTCAGTATTAAGCTTTACACGATCCTTTATTGATCATGTTTAGTTTTTAAGAACACGGGATTGAGTATTTATACAAGTTTTACATGACTCAAAAGTCTCTGACCTCATAGTTGTGTATACGAAGTTTAATGTTTTAGCAACGTGTATTTAAGCTTTTAGTCCCCGTTGTGATTTATAGTAAGTCTTTTACGTGACAAGAGTTGAATGAGGAAAGTCTCCAAGCATAAGGCAACGGGAAAAGTTTTGATAAGGTTTATGATAGTGTGTTTACAAATGATCTTGATTCATAACAGAAAGTATAGTTTTCTTTTGTATAGAATGTAATTAAGATGTTCACAAATGACGAGTTAGGCATCGATAAGTAGTACGAGTAAGATTTATAGAAGATAGGTGTGATTGTCAAGCGAAAAGTTGGTCAAGTTTACAAGTGTTAAGTCTATACAAGAAGTAAGGATCATGGTTGTTTAGGGTAATGATTCGTAAGTCGGGTTGTTTTTGAAAAAGTGCTTACGAATTAGAAGATTTGTTCAAGATTTATTCCTCAGGTACACGTGTCACTTAGGGTTTTTATAGTTTAATGCAACGTTGTTAATTATTTCAAGTACTAACGTGAGTTGTTTTTGACGAAAGTGTTTGGGCAGGTGTGTTAAGTTTACAATGATGAAAGGAAAGTTTAAACTAGTAAATGATGACAAAATGAAATTTCAAAATGGTTTCCGTTTAGATGTTTCAAAATTGGGACTTCTAGCCCTTACATATTACAATTTAAACGAAAAATTAAAGTGCGTAAGTAAGTTGATTAAATATGTTCAAAAGGTTTTTATTCATAATACTGAGTCATCACAGTAATATTTTCAAAAATAGTTTTTTAATTGGAAGTTGATGGGCTAACGAGGAGAATTCCTGGAAGAAGGGGGTGGTCACAAGGACTCACTTAAGTACCCTATTTCCATAGCCAGAATTTCCTCGTAAGTCTACAACTTTTTAGTTATTGTCACCGATATTTGGGTTTAAGGTACTATGTCGAGGTTTATTGTGGTCTTAAGCGTGGAGTTTGTTTATTCTATAGTAGTCTTCTTCCCTTGCGGGACAACGATCAGGTTACTGTTCCCTTTGGTAATGTACTTTAGTTAAAAGATGTTAAGTTTTGTTTACAAGAATCGGTGATGTGTAAGTTTTTAAGGATGTATGAGAGTTTCGGGATGTAATAAAGCGTAACAAAGTTTGAGTAAATCATCAAATGAAACTCGGTTAAGTGTTAAGGAGGTAAGGTAAGAATACAAAGGTTACCTCTTAGGTGTCAAGTTTATAAAATAATGAAGTTTGTAGAAGAATTTTGTAGAGTAATACATAGTTTTAAGGGTTGTATTACCATGATCACGAAGTTTATTGGGTAGTATCTATAAATATAAGTTTACGTATATAGTTTTTTTGTATAATCTCGTAAGAATTTCGCCTTGAAGGTAACTCCTTCAGGTCATGACGAGTAAGCATGCTGTCATGTGACAAGACGGGACTTAAGAATCATAGAATAAAGATTATAGAGGAAAGTATTTTTGAATCATCAATTTATGAAGTATATAGTGTTTGAGATAGTACTCGTTTAGTGCATATCACTAAGTAAGTACTTTGACATATTAAGAGAGATCTAAGCTCACTAATGTTTTAGAGAAGTCATGCATTCCTATAAGTGAATACTCATCCCAAGAATTCACAGGAAAGCATACGGGTCCAACGGTTGATTTTGATTTATACGAAATGCTTTCCTTGACAGAATTTCCCAGAATACAGGTATCCACCCTTCCGGTCCGCACAAGTTCTTCCACATTGTCTAGGACTTAAATTCTCTTGACGAGAGTTTAGTGGAGGATTAGGCTTGAAGCCTAAGAACGTGTCCTCGATGTAGTAGACTCTTGTAGCACGTAGGTAAGTAGAAGCGTAGAATCTTCAAGCGTTCACGTATAAGATTTAAGAATAGAATGAGGAGAGAATTTCCTAGTAAAGGACATGAGATAACTCATGTTTGGGTCTCCTAAGTTATAGTCTAGGTCATGTGTCTAATAACCTAAGTCCCTATAACCAAGGCTCTGATACCAATCTGTCACACCCCAACCGACGGCGGATTATACGTCGGGGCGGACGCGGTTGTTCAATAGCACAAGGTTGACTATTAAAGTTTCAATATTTCATTAATAATAGATTCAAAGGTTCAATACAAAGGAAATTACAAGTATACAACATTTATTTAGTAAGTAGTCTAGGTCCAAGGCGTCCTATGTGATCACAAACAAGTCTCATGATGTAGCACCTGAAACATGTGAAAGAATCTGTCAACTACAAAATAGTTGGTGAGATACAAAGGTTTTGACACGGTTTAACAAATATTTGAGAAGAATTACAATTCACTATGATATATGCATTCTATAATGTAAGTATGAGAAACAAGTATCTTAAACATTGTGCATGTCAAACCTCCAAACTAAGTGTAGGCATAACCCGCAGGTTACCCTTATAGTATCAAGTTTAATAGTTTAAGTAACAAACACCAAGGGCTCCCCCCGAAGGGTCAATCAATCAAGGTGGATTGGTTAAATGCAATAGATCTATCATTGTTACTATCGGCTTGATCAAAGTTAATGAACATGCTAGAATTAAGTTTAATCTAAGCATACAAGTCTCAAGTTTAACAAAAGAATAAGCATCTAGTCATAGTTTGTACAAGAATTGTATAAGTTTGAAGTTTGAACATGTTTCACCCCAAAAGAATGTAAATGAAAAAAGGGGCTAAGTATACTCACTTGGATGATGAAGAGTGTCCGGTAAGAGTAAGTGTTTGCAAGACTTTGAGGGAGAATATCCTCATAATAAGCCTAAGAATATAAGTCTAAAGATTTAAGTATGATCTACAAGTCTATGGCAAGGATCTAGGATTCAAGATTTGACTAGGGTTCCAAATAAGAGACGGGCATGATTGTGTTTTGTAAGGTTTAAACAAAAGTTTCAAATGAAGGTTTTGAATGAATGTCGCAAGATTTGAATATTGAAGTTTCATATGTTTATAGTTTAGAATAATTATTAATTAAAATAATTATTTAAAAGTTTCACAATTATTCATTATACAAGAATAATCAAAAATAGTTTTCTAAGCATTTGGAAATAAATAATTTAAGTGTAAGACTAAATAATTATTAAAGATTTATAATTATCATTTTAAAGAATAAATAGTTATTAAGGATTTATTCAAGAAATAAACAAAAAATAAAAGAACAAGTATTAAGAATAAATACTTATTTAAAGGGTATATAATGGTTAAAGTTTAATAATAATTATTCAAAGCATACATATTTATTAGGGACAAAATAATTATCTCATAATCATTTTATTTAATCATCTATCAAAGTATTTAGATGTCAAGTATATATTTTACAACTTAACTTGTAAAAGATGTTTAAAATATTTTAACAAGTTTAAATAAATGAAGTTCTAAGATTAACACATATGTTTAAATGGAATTTATTATAAAGTTTATATTTTAAATATAAGTTTATAATTGTTTTTAAGGTTTACAACGCCTACAAGTTTATGAGCCTTTAGGAAAATAAATACACATATTTATTTTTCTTGTTTTAAATTTTTAAAATGCATAAGTCTATAGTTTGTTAACCTTAAGTTTTTTTGTTCTTATATAAATTTTATAAATCTTTTTGAGTTTACAAAAGTTATAAAACTTTCTAAATGTTTGTATGTTTAAATTTTAATTGTTAAAATAAATAATGAATTTGAGTTTACTGTTTTAAATAAATAGTTTTCGTATAAATGAATTTTTTTTATAAAAGTTTACAAGTATATTTTTCTTTTACAATTTTTAAATGGTTAAATATAATAAGTTTCAACAACATTTTAATGAAATAAAATGTTTTCGGAAAGTAAAAGTGTAAATAGAATTCACATTCAAGTTTATAAAGATTTAACAAAATTTATAAAAATTGTTTAAAAGTGTTAGAAACTGCTTAAAAGGCTAAAAAAAAATAAAAAGGATAAAACTGGGCTAACCGGATTTGAACCCGGGTTGCCCGGTTCCCAGACACACATATGCTCAAACCATCCCGCCTACGGGCCTCGGTGGTTTAATACACGAAAAAGAATTCCTTAAACAGTATCCCACACTAACCCCAAATCATATGAACCCTAGAATCAAGAATCCGGTAAATGCACATCGATTAGCTCTTTGTTCATCAAATTAAACATAGGGCTTCTGATCTATGCAAGATTTCGAGTTGATTGGCCATAAAAATTACCTGGAATGGTATCGAATCGAGGGAGGACCAGTTGGGTCTTGTCGCCGACGGTCGCGAACCCAAATCCGGCAATGCCGATGTTAATTTGAAGAATTGAGGGTTCAGGGACTTATAGTGTGATGTCGTCTAGGTGTGTGAGTAGGTTTTTATAGTGAATTCCGGTGTTAAATGCTTGGTTGGTTGGGACGATTACGGTTGGGTTTAAACGAGTTAATTCTCGTCATTACGCGGGTTACCGTTGGAGCCGCGTATTGATGAGCGTTGGGTGGTGGTCGCATGCGCGAGGCGAGGACCGAGGTTCGGTGAACCTGGAAGAAATCACGATTTTTGGGTAAAGAGGGTGGAAGTCGGAGTCTGCGGGTTTCGAACCCACGACTGAAACTGAGTTCTGGACTTTGGTTGAATTACACAATCAATCCCTGGAGTCTCCTGGCCTTAACATTTCCCGCTAAAATGTGATTTTAAGATCACTCCAAGCTTCGGAAATGACCGTTTCAGTCCCCGGACTCTTTAGACAAATAAAATGTTTAGTTTAAATAAGTTTTCTCAAATGTTTTTTTTTATAATTTCCATAAAACGATTTATAAGATTGATTAGTTTATAAGTTTAAGATAAGTTTATATTATATAATTACAAGCTTATATATTCATATATGTATACTTCTTAAATAAGCCTCATATATATGTATATATATATACATATATATATTTTCCAAGTATAAATGTTTTTCCTTAACTATTTAACAATTAAATTAATATTCAATGTTTAAGGAAATAGTTTTAAGACAAATTCAAGTTTTAAATAAATGATACGTGCAAGTGTTTAGAAAAAAAAAGAAGGGTATGACGGAAAAATACTGGATATTACACACTTTCTTGTGAGTTAAGGTACCATTTAAGTATGAAATACAACGTGTACCCCACTAGTATGCCAACAGAAAGTAAATGCACTATCTTCAAGACATATGAGATTTTACTAAAGATTATCTGAATTTCCAGAATGAGGAGACATCACTTAGCACATGATTAGCAGAATCCAAATTGGATTGTATTGGAATCAATGAGATTCAGAATTGAATGATTCAATGTTTTGGCTTATATATGTGGAATCATAAGATTCAGGTACGTGGATCCAACTGTTATCTGGATTATGAATTCAATGGAATCAGTAAAGATGATTTATCAATATGATCCAAGGGCTAGTATATGTTTGACAGATGTTGTCAAGTACATATCTTAATTATACTTCAAATTGCATGTTTTTCGGGACATGGGCACTGAAGCAAATCGAATGAATAGTGCTAAGGACATAACCCGAAACTGATCTCATAGGAAAATCTTTATTAAAAGCTAATATTCTTTATCTGATAGTGATCTTTTAACACACACACCCAGGCATAAAATGGGTTAAAATCACAGTTGTAACATATGAAATTATGTTTTCACACTACTAATGGTTCAGTGACGCTTTTAGTCTACTGACAATTCAGATTATATGCATACACAACACTATCATTTCCTATTTGTGTAGTCTCTGAAGTTTAGATCAAAACATATACTTCAGATATATTAACATAAAGCACCAACCAGTCAATCTAAGGTCATGTTTGAAAGAACATCTACTGATGCACTATCATCTCTTCTTTAACTTCAAGTAATGTCGATTTTATCTTTTTCAATTTGTTTGGATTTCTCAAAATCTTTTTAAAAGAAAGTAAAACAAATGAAAATAAACTCTTCCATGAAAACATTTTAAGAAAAACATTTTACTTGGTTACTCAGGATTAAGCAAGTCAATCAATTAAAATCTCAAACCGATGTAATCCTGTAATTGAATGTCTTTGCCTTTTGTCATCAACACAGTTTTGTACTCCCCCTGTCCTGTAGACTCCCCCTCAACTAGTCAAATGGTTGCATCAACGACTTTATGCTCACCATCGTCATCCTAAGTTTCAGGTTATCTTTTGGACTTTGTAAAACTCTTTCCAAAACATTGTGTGTGACATATTCTCCCCCTTGAGCATCAAGTCGTTGAATCAAATATATTCTCAGTTATCAATAACTCGTTACTCTTGCAGATGTCAATCCCTGTCATGTGCTTAGAACCACCACTATCAACAACCAAAATGGTATTAATAGTCCCTCTTGGTAAATCCTGCACATCTAAACAAGAAACATTAATTTGAAATTGGGACCCAAGCCATGGTAGTCATGGGTCTTCCATCTATATCAAAATAATAAACCTCACTCCATTCACAATCGAATCTCTCATCGATTTTTGGAGATTGCTTCGACGAGTCAGAAAAAGAAACTTTAGATTTCCAAACATACTTCTTGTCATTAAGTTCTTTTTGCATAAAATGTGAAGTGTTTGAACATTTTCTTTCATTTGAAAATTGATTTGATTGTGAAAACTCTTGTTGTTCTAAAAGTTTTCTCAATCTTCTGTTTCTCCTCCGTCTTTGAGGTCTAGAAAGCTTAACCTCAGATTTTGAATTACTCTTTGATGTAACATGAGGTTTAACCACATTTGGGTTAACATAAGGCTTACCATGAGTTCTTACCTTTTCTGGAGTAACATTTCAGTTACCTTTGGCGTTGTGAGGACAAGCAATCCGAATGTGACCAACAATACCACAAGAAAAGCAAGATCTCGTTTCACTATAATCTCTCATATAAGGAATCTTCACGCGATAACATGCACTTGAAGAAGATTCTCCTACATGAACTTCTTTTGGCTTTTGAGAATTAATAAACTTTTTCTCAACAAGTTTTGATTCAAGCTTCATCTTCTCAGGAACTACATGCTTCTTTCCTTTATTTTGGTAAGGACAGGTCACAATGTGTCCCATCTCATTACAATGAAAACATGTACGCCTGTCTGTATAATCTCTGACATATGGAACTCTCCTTGAATTTGAAGAACCTCCAAATGTATTTTTACCAGTTGAATTAGAATCAACCTTTGAGTCTTCATTCTTAACCTCTTTAGGTATCCCCTCTACCTTAGCTTCATCAAAATATTCATCATCACTCTCATCAGAATACACCATATCTTCACCTGTGACCGGATTCACTTTCAACACAGTCTTAGGATCTAAATCCTCATCTTTTATAATCTCAGGTGTAACAGAATAATTTCCGTTGAATGGTGGAGGAACATAGCCAATACCACTAGTTCCCTTCCCCTCTTCAGTATTATCGTGATAATATCCTAATAAGAATGATGAATTTCCAAAGCTTTCTAACTTTCTGTGTAATCTGATTACCTCTGCTTTAGATTCAGCTAGTTCCTTATCTTTCTTTTCTCAATTTCTGCAAAGGACATATCCAGGTGATATGCCTGCTCTTTGATCTTCAAAGTCAGAGAACTTATATCTCTCTTCAGTGATTCTATTCTCTCAATGCACACATTCTCATTATCTTTTAATTTCTGGTTTACCGTGTGCATCAATTTCATATCACAAATGAGGTTTACGTTGTCATCCATAACCCTCATCATTTTATCCTTTACTAAAATACAATTAGAACAAAACATCTCAAAGTTAGAAACTACCTCAGCTTTTACTTCTGAAGAAGATGTACCAGGAGCCATGAAAACGTCATCATCAGCTTCATTCTTTTGATCAACAATGACAGGCTCTGCATCATTTTCTAATTCACTCAGATCATCTTCAACTGTCTGAAAACTTTCTTCACTCATCACATCAGTCTCAGTAGATTGAGTACTTTCACCAGAATGAATACTCTCACTATCAGTTAAATCTGCAGAAGAATCACTTTGAGAATCACCATGCTTCTCCAAAACTTCATTGATCAAGACCATAAACGCTTGAGAAGTTGCTTCACCCTTTTTCTTCAATGCTTCCCATAGATCTCTTGAAGTTGGACACTTCCCGAGACTATGAATGATTTCTTTTGGTAAAGACATCTTTAAAGTTTCACACGTTTTCATCTCTCGATCAAACTTCTGCTTTTCTAGTTTACTAAGAGCTGTCACTGGTTTAGGAACAACATAATATCCCATATAGTCATAAGTAGGATGCACATATCCTTCAAATATGGATGTCCAAAAGTTTTCATCAGTTTCTGATACGAACTGTTCGAACCGGACTTTCCAGCTACGAAAATTTGATATGCACAAAAGTCTCGGTGGCATAGTTCCAATCTCATTATCATTACATGAAATTGACATTTTGAAATTTTTGCGAAAATATCCGGAAAAAATTTCCCGCCAAAATACTCTTTTTAAAAATTTCGAAAATTCAAAATTTCAAAAATGATTCAAAACAAGCATGTAAACTTTCCCTAAAAAATTTGGACAAGAAGAAATTTCTCGCTAAAATATATATATATATTTTAAGAACACTAGCTAAGTTCGCCTGCCTAAGCGAACTTAATAAGTTCGCCTGACTGAACCACCCAAGCGAACTTAATAAGTTCGCTTAACCCTGTGAGAAGCGAACTTAATAAGTCCGCTTAACCCTGTGAGAAGCGAACTTAATAAGTTCGCTTGCTAAGTTCGCCTGCACAAGAACTCAGCAAGTTCACCTAAAACAGCTGAAACAAACTCAGAAACCCAAACACGAACAAACTCGGCTGAAAATCATGATTTCTGATCAAAATGATGGAATTAAGCAATTCTGAACCGTATGATTGTGTAGAAACTGATTAGGAACAATCCTATCGGATCAATTTCTTCAAACCAATCCAAAATCAATCCAAATTGATCAAAAATCTTCCATTTTTATCAAGAACACGAAAAAGATGAAAAATCCTTCAAATTCTCTGAATTTTGATGTTGATTGGACACGAAAACACCACGAATCTGCTGCTAATCGAGAGCAATAGCTCTGATACCACTTGTAGGTCCCTAATTCGGTGCGTGACGGATCTCTAGACTCGCGGTACGACACGGTGATAACGTGCAGAATCCATGATCAACGTGCTCGTGTAACTCAATCAACAACAACGGTGTAAATAAACTCTTTGTATTCCACCAAGATATCAGTCTACAAGATTACACAGAATTTCTCTCGTCTCTAATCTGTCTTGTAACTTACTCTGTTCTATCTCAGTTCCTCTATTTATAAACACATGTTCTGTAGTATGCGAACTTAATAAGTTCGCCTCATAGATGCTTAGGCGAACTTATTAAGTTTGCCTCTTATAGGCTAAGCGAACTTAATAAGTTCGCCTCTGATATACTAGGCGAACTTAATAAGTTCGCCTCTGATAGGCTAGACGAACTTAATAAGTTCGCCTCTGATAGGCTAGGCGAACTTACACAGAATTTTATCAACAGTTACAAAACATGTCCTAACATCTGTAACTTTAAACGTGCTACTACGACATGGATCCATTGAACTAGGATCCATTGTGTCAAATTTTTGACCTTTTGGTTTTCCTGCTTTGTTACACAACAAGTATCTATGGGTAATAACACCATTTTTCTTCTTAACTGGACCTAAACGGGTAGAAAATCCAGCCATCTCAGCATATGTTTCGTACATCTTTAGAGCATCCTCCAAATTCACAAATATCATCCCCAAAAAAGGTTTATGTTGTACACTTATTTTAGGTGACCAGAATCTTGTTCCATTAGGAGATTGATAAACAAGACTGGACCGAGAATCTTTCAAAAAAAATAAAAAATAAATAACTAAATGGTTATAATAAAGGTAATGACAGCAAAAGCACTCTATAAATAATAAAATGCTACCCCCTAAAGATAACATGCATATTACATATATGTAATATAATGTTACATATTGTGTAACGTTAACAGACATGAAGAAATTGTGTTTTTTCATACAAAATAGACTCATCTGTTTTTTCATCTAATGCAATCCACACCCCCAACAAAAATGATGTTATTTCATAAAAGATTGAAACATCCTTGTTCGTAGCATTATTATCAGTAAAAACACAAAAAAAAAAAATTGGATCTTGTTGCCTTCAGCATCATTAAAAAAAAGGGTATTACCTTGTTCATCATAACCAATATACTGTAATGGAAGATTAGAACTCATCGGATGTTCATCTATATCAAAGTTTGAATCTTCATAATTCTCCCTATTTCTCTTCAATGCATCATCAACAGGCTCCATGGTTGTATTCGTAGAATCAGTATCATACTCCATTTTTGGGTGTTTTTCTTTCCACGCCTGAATCAGATAGAGAACAAGAATTTGAGTGTTTAATTTTGTTGTTGGATTCAGTCTTTTATAAGGGGTTCATTAAAATAAAAGATATATAAAAAAAATGATAATGATGACACTTAAATGTAATATTTAAGATTCGTTTTTTTGCATAAATGATAGATATTAAATTACTATAATACCCTTTCAGGAAACTCAATAGACATGCATGTGTCATAATCTCATTGGATGAAATGGTTTTTTGGTTTACACAATTAAAACAAGTTTACACATGATCCTTTCTCTCTCTCTCTCTATATATATATATATATATAAATATATAGGGAAAGTATCATAAAAAAACTCAATGTTCATGATAAAATCAAAAAACTACTTATTAAAGGTAAAAAGTAAGAAAAAAATAATAACTCAAAAAATAAATAAAAAATTAAAAAACTGATTTGGAGACCTTGTTTCCCATGTCATCCTCGTTCAAAAAAAAACATGAAAACTAGTGGGTTTAGCTTTTGGTTTTAGTTTTTTGGGTTTAGCTAAGCTTTTAGGTTAGGTTTTTGGAGGAGTGGGGTAAGGTGGGGGGTTTAGGTTTTTGGGGGATAGGTGGGGTGGGGTTAGGTTTTTTGGTGGGGGAGGGGGGGTGGGGGTTTAGGTTTTTGGGGTGGGTTAGGTTTTTGGGTTTAGTTTAGGTTTTTGAAGGGTGGGAGGAGTGGGGGGTTTAGGTTTTTGGGGGTGGGTGGGGTGGATTTAGGTTTTTGGGTGGGGGTGGGGGTGCGGTGGGTGGGTTTAGGTTTTTGGGTGGGGTGGGGGTTTAGGTTTTTGGGTGGGGGTGGGGGTTTAGGTTTTTGGGGGTGGGTTAAGTTTTTGAGTGTATTACACATATGCAGTATGGTGTACTACACATATGGAGTAGGAGTTTTTTTATTTTCTCATGAAAATGAGTTTTCTAGTGAACTCACCCTTATATTTATATAAGAAATGGTTTAAATAAAAAGTGTTTTTAACGTGAGAAGTGTAAGAATTATTTTGAAGCGTTGATCTAGTAAATCAATTGTTAAGATCAAATAAGTTTGTTTTAAGCGTGAAAAGATTCCGAAAAGGGTAAAATTGGAATAGCCTACCTTTGTTGACTTTTTATAAGTTCCCCCATTTTTTTTTAAAACAAGCATAACTTTTTTATACGACATTGTTTTTTTAAAAGAATTACACCATAAAATCGAGCATTTTATTCTCTTTAATTTGAGTATACTTTTGCTATACTTTTATTAAAAAATGACTTTTTTTTAAAAGATCGATGTTTTGTGCGTATACCATACGTGATTACGTGATTATGGTCATGTGTATAAATGCGTGATTATGCGATTACGTGATTATGGTCATGATTATAACATGTGTGATTACATGATTACGTGATTATGGTCATGATTATAACATGCGTGATTAAGTTATTATGGTCATACGTAACTATAAATCATACTTTTTACCTTTAATAAGTAGTTTTTTGATTTTATCATGAACATTGAGTTTTTTTATGATACTTTCCCTATATATTTATATATATATATATATAGAGAGAGAGAGAGAGAAAGGATCATGTGTAAACTTGTTTTAATTGTGTAAACCAAAAAACCATTTCATCCAATGAGATTATGACACATGCATGTCTATTGAGTTTCCTGAAAGGGTATTATAGTAATTTAATATCTATCATTTATGCAAAAAAACGAATCTTAATCTCTGTCTGGCGGCTGGTCCAATACGTGGCGTATTGACCTATACGCAGCGTATGAGGCACGGGTTATATTTTGCTTCAAAAGTTGGAAGAGTTGTTCGTTTATGAATCCTATACGTGGTGTATTGACCTATACGCCACGTATAGGTATTTTTTATTTAATTATAATTTTTTTATTTTATTTATATTTTGTTTATTTTTATTTTAATTTATATAATTTTGTTAATATAAGTTTGTTATCTATTTATAAATTTTATATATATGTTTTTTTAAACATTTGTTATATTTTTACAGTATAAACAAGCAAAGTATTAAACATTACAAACCAAACAAAATATTAAACATTACAACCAAACAAATTAACTAAACATTATACACGTTACATCAAAAAATTAAATATATATACATCAAAATGTTTTACATACATAACAACGAAAGAAACAAAATACAAATAAAATAACTAAAGCTAAGCGGGTCCGCCGTCACCCTGACCGCCTCCGCCCTCATCCTGACCCGCCACGCCCTCATCCTGAACGGGGTCATCCGGATAATGACGCGCGGTGGTAGTGGGCGTGGCTCGATGCCGGCGGCTCGTGACAGATCAACGATCTGTCCAACCGCCCACATCATTAGGTCCTCCATGCGATCGAGTTGACGACCCTGTCGCCGTGAGTCGGCAACAAGGCCATCAAGCAATGCCTGGGTAGCCCTCTCCATCCTAACAGACCGACGTACGTGTCGGGGATGCTGTGGCGGATGGTCGTGGATGGCCTCGACGTGCGGCGGCCCGTCCTCCATCGCCACACCATGTAGCGGCTGAGGCATAGGCGGGTACCCCTGTCCAGGCATATGCGGCAACGGCACCGGGACCCAAAACTGGTCCTGGACGGCCCCTACGAACCAAAGGCCTGTGGGAATCGGTGCGTGATGCGCATGCCGCTCGTCGTGCGACGGTCTAATCGGACAGGGGGAATGGCCGGTGACATCGCAGGCTCATGCACGTCAAATGGTGTAACCGAGCGCATGATCTGCGTGATGAAAGCACCGTCATACAAAAGCCCGCGCTTCTACCGCATATAGGCAGATGCAAAATAAAGTGCAAGGCACGTCGATAGGTCGCACCGCCTGCCAGTAAGCAGACAATAGAGAAAGAAGAGGTCTCTATCGGTGCACCACGCATGCCTTTTCAGACGCGGTGCGATCGACGTCAAAATAAGCCGGTGCAGATATCTATACAAAGGGTCTCTAATACCCGAGACCCTCTCCTTGGTAACCAACCAAGGACTATCTGAAATCAAGCCCCAAAAAACAAGGAGTTCCTCCTTGTCCACCTCCGTCACCGCCTCTTCAAAAAGTGGCGTGACCGTCTCAGGCTCGTGGTAGAAACCCGTCGTGACGGCCCACTGACGGAGGGTCTGACGGTAAACTATCCCAAAGATCGAAAAGGAAATATGATCCGGATCCATATCCGGCGCCTCCCCGGGAAGAGGCTCTAGCCCAGCCTCTGAGAAGATGAACATCGAAAGAAACTCGACGACCACCTCTCGGTAGGTCTCCGTGAACGATAGATCAAAAAGACGCGACCATGGCGTGTCCTGGCCGATGATGGCCCTAGCCCGCTCGGCCTCCTGTACCTCCTCGAGTAGCGCCCAATCAACTGCAGTCCCTGGACCCAACCGCACCTCCCGGAGCTTCTGGCACCGGGCATACGCCTCCGAGTCAGCCGAAAAACCCAAGAAAGGGTAGTGCGCAAGATCGTCTAGCACTTCCATATGAATATTATCATCATGATCCGCCATATCTGATAAATAATAATAATATATTGTTTTTAATTTTAAATAATAAAAAATAAATAATAATAATATATTGTTTTTAATTTTAAATAATAATAATATATTGTTTTTTATTTTTAATAATAAATAATAATAATAATTAATTTTTTTTTATTTTAAACCTATACGCCACGTATAGCCTTATACATGGCGTATAGGCTTTTACCGGGTAAACCAAGCCATACGCAGGGCAACCAAGCCATACGCAGGCCAGTTACCGGGCAAACTTAGCCATACGCGGGCAATCAGGCTATACGCGGGCCAAGTAGCCGAGAACATGAGCCATACGCAACGTATATATCTATACGTGGCGTATGGCTTCATCGTCTTCCTCAGACGAACTATACGCCATGTATGACCCTATACGTGGCGTATAGTTCTTAAGTTTCAATCCAAAAATCTCTAATCTACCCAGTTTTACCCGCTAATATTCAATATAAACCTAACATTAATGATCGTGGCTGTAGAGACGTACCTTTTCGAAGTTTTTTTGAGACGACAATCGTAATCAACGAGCTTTTTTGCTGGTCGCGTATGGGTTTGTGTTTGTTTGTTTTGTGTCGTTTGGGTCTGTACGCTGCGTTTTCCTAGTATATCAAGTGGCTATACGCCGCGTATAGATCAATACGTGGCGTATAGCTACCAACCTTTGGTATTCTATACACCACGTATTGACCTATACGTGGCGTATAACCTATACTTAAAATTAATAAAATTTAAAATAATTAAATTAGTTAGTTATATTTAATTAAAATTATAATTAACTATATTAAATTAAAATTAGTTATATTTAATTAAAATTAATCAAAAAATAATAAAATATTAATTATAATTAATTTAAATAATTAAAATTACAAATAATTAAAATTTAAAATAATTAAATTGACCCTATACTTAAAATTAATAAAAAACTAATAAAGCATCATCCGTGAGTCGTGAAGTATTGTGAAAATGTAGATCCATTAGTAGCCATTATTTTCTTAAATCGTTCAATACGATCACTGTATATATTTTCCCATTTTGCTGCATCATCATTTCGGTGCAAATTCCAAAGTGCATTCGGCGTGGGAATCGGAAAATCTCCGTCTAACTTGACGTGGATGAAATGAGCCCTGTTGACGTGAACTAATGATACAGTTTGATGTTGAGCGTGAACGTTTGGACCAAACCATAATGGAAAAAATGTTGGATTACCGTCGATGCTTAAAAGATGAACAATCACCCTAAATCTTTGAGCAATTAGGAGTCCTGTGTATGGCATCGACATCCAACGACTAACTGGTGCGGCTTTCACATCCTGCCAATCTATTGTGTGACGTAGCATATCATACTCTTGAAAGGCGACTCTGTCAAAAACAGTTCTCCACCATTCCTCTGTATTGTCCATCTCCTGTAGAAGTTGTTGTCTGATAAAAAGCCACCGGTTTTCATTTAACCCTAAGCCCAAAGCTACCGATCGAAAACCACAGTTACCGTCGGGATTTACATCCTGTATATGTGAAATGTACGGATGAAAGACAGACGGTATCGAATCCTTAAAACAATTTATATTGTTAACCGCATCTTTCCCCATAATCAATGGAAAACCAAGATAGGCGTTATCATCTTGTGGTTGCTTTCCTTTACCCTTCGTTGGACGACGGTGTTGAATAACCGAACTCGCTTGTATCGAGTCTTGTGACGCAATGTACGAGCTGTGTCTCGCAGGGTCACATTTGCTTTGCTGGGATCCTGTGAATGAGCTGTTTCTCGCGACATCCTGTTTCCTTTGTTGTTGCTTTTTCAAAGTTGGACGACCGCGAGTATCTTCTTGTACCACAGGCGTTTTCTTTTTACTTTTGCTCGGAAAGACCACCCCTGCGATTCTCGACAGCATACTTCTTTTGACCTGATCAGGTTCTGAAATAATTTTGTTTCTCACTTGACCAAGTAATTTATCCACGTGTACATTTTCATCATCGACAAACGACGGTTTTAAATCAAGTTTCCTCCAGAAGACGTCCAACGCATCTAGCGGGATTCTGCCACATGTAGCTTCGATACTTGCCAGACGACAAGCACACGGCAACCCACAACTACTGAAAAGTTGACAACCACTCGTTGCATTTTGTTTCCGTATATGTGATAACTTGTACCACTCATTTTCTAACAAATTTAGAGCTTTATGTGAAACCTTACCGTGCAGGTTATCAAACAATTCAATAGCTATGTGGCTATCCATTTTTCTTATGAGGCTTGTTCCAAACGCAAACTGTAATTGATAATATTGATATGTTACAATTTCATCAACAAACCCAACAAGTCTATCTAGGGATCTGTTAGCATTTCTAAGATAACTCTTTAAAAGCGAATGCTGGCTCTCGACTCGGTTCGTTGTTTGTTGACCAAAAGTGAGGTTTTTGTTGGACCAGGCGGATACAAACTTTTCTTTATACGGGTCCAACCAATTTTTAGTCACATAATGTATAACTCCTGGAAAAATATTGAATAAATATTTAAATATTTAATAATTATTCAATGTTGGGTATAATTTTGAGACTGATGCTGTCAATCGAAATTACAGTAACGAAACTACTAGTTTCGGTTGAACTTTTGTTCAATCGAAACTACTAGTTTCGGTTGAACTTTTGTTCAATCTAAACTACTAGTTTCGGTTGAACATTTGTTCAATCGAAACTAGGTAGTTTCGATACCTGTTTTTCAGGCCCATTGGGCGGTGGCTTGGAAAACAAGGCGCATGTGCTTGGCCTCCTATATATAGCAGATTATGTCCTAGGAGTGAGTGTGTGTCTGTAGAGGGAATCACCACCCCAGGGGGAGCTCACCCTGGGGTGAGACTAATTGTTAGTGTATGATCGAGCGTTTATTTTCATTTCAATCAAAGAATCATACGTTTTATGCTTTCAATTATCTGTTCTTTTCATTTTCATATGTTTCTGTTCGTGTATGTGATTCCCGCACCCGTCTCTACCATTTCTGATTCAAGAGTGATACCGGATCCAGAGATTCCGCCTCTCGATCCGGACTGTTTGAAGGATTTCTCCGCAGATCTGTTCTTTCAGGTCTGCTCAGGACCTACATTCAATACTGAAAATATTAAATATTCAAAACTTACTTCCTCGTTTGGCAGCATACAGTCGTTCGTAAAGCCGGTTGAAGTTGTACTGGTATATATCTGGCGTGGGAGACTCACATAATACCGACCATGAATACTTGAAATTTGCCCAGTTTTCGTCTGTAAATGATGCCCTGCAATGTTTTGCGATATTCTTGTGTATGTGCCACCGACATAGGTTCTTCGAACAATCCGGAAATATTTTATCACATGCGTTCATAAGAGCTTTGTCCCTGTCTGTTACTATCACACGCGGCTCCATACACTTTTGCAACATTGCTTTTATTTGCAGTAGCACCCAGACGAAGTTTTCCTCTCGTTCTTTTGATATAAATGCATGAGCGACGCAAAACGACTGGTGTGTGGAGGTCACACCGACCACTTGGACAAATGGAAGTCTATACATGTTTGTTTTGTAAGTCGCGTCGATCATCAACACGTGCGGGAACGCACGCCACATCTCAAACGATTTCGGATGAACAAAGAATATCTCCTCCACAATATTTGTGGCAGGATCTTCCCGAGTATAGTAGACGTATTTTTTAGAAGAAAGCAGGTTTTCCAGAATCTGCATTGGAGTTTCACCGACTCTCGTTTCGTTTTTTATCTTTTGTATCGCATTATAAATGTCCTTTTTAATGCAACTACTCTCTGGGTTTTGTTCCCTTATAGTTGCCAGAATGTTTCGTGGCAACATGTTTTGTGAATACAACTTCACCACCAAAAGTTGTTCCGACTGAGACAGTCTCCTCACAAAGGAGTGCGCCTCAAGATGTTGACTAGGATCGTGGTTATGACTGTCATCCTTCACCGTTAATTTCCAATCACTAGTATTTTCTTGGTACTCTCCTTCTAATTTAAAGGGACAACCTATTTTCTTGCTACCGGCACGTCTAACCGTGGCAGTAGACGCATGTTCGCCGTGACGGTCACACACAAGCCACACCTTGATAAACGGTTCCGTCGGATCGTCTCCTTTTCTCCTCGATCGTCGGGTGACAAGGACGTAACCATTCTCACGTCCTATCCTAACCGCCCAATCCACCAACTGTTCACGAGACTGAAAATTCTGGTCAGTTTTATACGACACGTTTTGATGGTTTTGTTCCTCGTCTTCGGACACGAAGTCGTCGGTTTGTTGTGTCGGGTATGAGACTTCACCGTATACGTAGTCGTCGATTTGTTGTGTCGGGTATGAGACTTCACCGTATACGTAGTCGTTCGTGGGCTGTGTAAGGTAAGACGGTTCACCGTATACGAACTCGGGATTGCTCAGTGGCTCGTTCAAATCTGGAAGCCTTACCCGTTGATGAGAATAAACGTCGGACGAGACCTCCTCTCGGTTCACCTCTTGAACGCCAGAACTTTGCGGGTTGTTTTCCACCGACTCGTTAGAATATACCTGAAAACGTAGTTACCATCCCACCACCAAGACATGTTTATAATTTTTGTGAGATTGTTTGGAATTTTCTTTTGAAAGTATACGTTCGAATGAGAATATCGTGTGTCATTAAATACGTAAAATTCGGGCCCTATACGCATCGTATAGGCCAATACGGTGCGTATAGGGTACTGTAACATCCCAAAATAAATAAAAACCCAAATAAAAGAAAAAGGAAGGTGGGCTTGGCTAGGGGCCGGCCCATGGGCCCGAAAACTGAGAAGAACCCTTCTAATCAGTAGCCATTTCCTCCTGTGTCCTTCATTTTCTTCCTGCGCAAGAACCTTAGAGAGAGAGAGAGAGAGAGATCGTCTAGAGAGAGAAAGCTCGGATCAAGCTCAAAGTCTCGAGGATTGTTGCTCAACATCTCTGGAGCATAAAGGAACGAGAAGGAAGCTATAACAGGTAATTATTATGCCTAAATCTGAGTTTTTGTAACTTTCGGGTTTCGGGTTAATAATCGAGTAAAGGTTTAGATTTTTACGTGTGAAACTGGAAACAAACCACGGGTTTGGGTTCATGGGGGAAAATGGAACATTTCGAACGTAAAAAGTTCATAGCTTGATCGATTAGAACAAAGGGACCAGATCTAGGGTTCTGTTTGGGGAAGAAGACTGCACAGTCGAAACTACTAGTTTCGATATGGACGCATCTATCGAAACTACCTAGTTTCGACAGGGGCAGACCCATCGAAACTACCATAGTTTCGATATAGACCCAAGACCTTAACTAAGAATTTATATAAGTCATACGACTCGAAACTACATAGTTTCGATAAGGAGCCAGGACTCGAAACTACCTAGTTTCGATAATGAAACCATGACCCGAAACATCTGAGTCAAGCCTAGTAATGTCTAAGTGTCCCCTAGGAACACAGCCTTACGCCTATGACTTGATTATACAGATTGTGGGTGACCATAGTGACATTCAGGAATCGGCTAGGTGTAAACAGAAACGATTCATATGGTGAGTTCTTATTGCCCTTTTTTTTCTAATGGTTTTGGGCTGGCATGCATACTGGTATAGTATTTTATAAAAATGTTATTTTTATAAAATGAAAGGCAAAGTATAGTATTTTATAAAAATGTTATTTTTATAAAATGAAAGGCAAAGTATAGTATTTTATAAAAATGTTATTTTTATAAAATGAAAGGCAAAGTATAGTATTTTATAAAAATGTTATTTTTATAAAATGAAAGGGCAAAGTATAGTATTTTATAAAAATGTTATTTTTATAAAATGAAAGGCAAAGTATAGTATTTTATAAAAATGTTATTTTTATAAAATGAAAGGCAAAGTATAGTATTTTATAAAAATGTTATTGTTATAAAATGAAAGATAAAGAACAGAAGAGCATAGTATTATCTTTTAAACAAGTTTTTGAAAGATAACAATGAGCTAAAGAAAGAACGATAAAGGAGCCGTACTTCGGTACAGCTCGACAGTGACAGTGACAGTGACAGTGACAAATACCATGTTATATGCTTATGTGTTAATATGTGTTATTTGTCTATATGAAAGTTATGTGATTGCATTTCTATTTGTGTAATAGTGTAATTGCATTGCATAATAGTTGCATAGTAGAAAGTCCTGCAGGCATGCTAAAGTAGAAAGTCTCACCCTGAGGTGTGAGCAATGCTAAAGGAGTCTTACACTTCGGCGTAAGCAATGCTAAAGGAGTCTTACACTTCGGTGTAAGCAATGCTAAAGGAGTCTTCACTTCGGTGTAAGCGAGAAAGTCTCACCCTGAGGTGTGAGCAATGCTAAAGGAGTCTTGCACTAACGTGCAAGCGAGAAAGAAAGTCCCACCCTGAGGTGTGGGCAGCGCTAAAGTAAAAGTCTTACCCTGAGGTGTAAGCAAGATAGGGATCTGGTCCTCGGACCACGATCCATATGTGATAGTTAAAGTATGATAAAGTCACTTGTCAAGTATAAGTGAAATGATAGACAGAGTACAGTGGGACACCCTAACGGGTTTCCTCAAAGATAAAGTTTTAATGACAGATAGTAACGTAACAGATTTATAATTGTAACGTTGTAAAGTTTTAAAGTAATAGTTAAAAGTTTATTTCAAAGAAAGTGAAAGTAAAGCTTATTTTATTTTAATAAAACTAAGCTACCAAAGATAAAGTTTACAGTTTAAAGTAAAGAGAGAACTCACCAGCGTTAGCTGACTTTTAGTATGCATGGCAGGTAAAAAGGGTAAAGCTAAAGAAAAGTGAAAGAGCCATGTGGGCTGGATAGCATGGACATCGGGCTGCGGTATTGAAGACTGACATTTCCAATCCTGATAGTTCATGTTATAGACAATATTTCATGTTATAGTTTGATGAATGATTGGAATTAAAGACTTCCGCTGTAATAGATTCTGATTTCCGGTTTAAGAACTATGTTTGTTATGTTGTGTGCCAACTATGAGATGTACCCGTATTGGGGCGTTTCAAGTTGGTATCAGAGCCATAGTTTGAGAGATTCAGACATTTGCGATAATGTCTGAACTTAAACTGAGAATGGGACAAAGCAAAGGAAGGAAAGGAATGTCAGTCGGAGCAGCCCGTCCATGGAAAGATAATAGACAGAAGGTAGTCAATGTCCTTACATAGAACATAGACAATAACGCCTTAGTACAGATAGCAGAAAGTAGATGCTTTAGCATAAATAGTACATAGTACATGCCTTAGCACAGACAGTAGACAGTAGATAGTACGTGCCTTATAGTAGAAACTCTGAACTTGGATGCAAATGTTACTCGGAAAGGAAATGTTCAGAACCCGAGTAGTAAAGTAAATTAGTAATTTCATACCGGTCTCTGTAATTAGTAATTTACAGTACTCGAGGTGTTCTAAATTGTTACCTATCTTGATAACACGAGCTATCTTTGTTCACAGTAAACACTAAATGGCTAGAGCAAAGAGAGGAGGTCGCACTGGGGGTCGTACTGGTCGTCGAGGCCGACCTCCAGGTAACCGGAACCGTCCTGAAGAAAGTGAGCACTCCCGCAACGAAGCTGAATCGGTGCATGTGGAGCATAATGATAGTGGGAACCATGTGTCGGCTCCTAACAATGCCCCTAATGAGGCGCTTGAGTTGGAACCGATTGTGAAAGAAGCTATAGCGGCAGAGGTTACTTCAACCTTGAAGAAAGTTCTACCAGAAGCATTGGGCGAGGCCCTTAAAGAGTTTAATATAGGGAAGAAAGAAACGAAAGAGGAAAGCAGCAAGAGACTTGGAGTCACTGACAGTGATGATTCTGATTATGAAATGGCAACCCGGGGTTGCAACTATAAGTCCTTTCGGGGGTGTGACCCGCCGAAGTATGATGGACGGAAAGATGCTGTTGCCACTTTTGAGTGGATAGAGAGAATGAATGGGGTGATCAACATTAGTGAGTGCCGTGATGATCAAGCGGTCAAGTTTGCCGCTCACTCATTCACTAATGAGGCATTAAGCTGGTGGAGATCGATCGAAAGAATCAAGTCTTCTGCTGAGATGAAAAAGATGAAATGGGACGACATGAAAAAGCTGCTAATCACTAAGTTCTGCCCGCAGAACGAGATTGACAGAGTTGAGAGGGAATTTCTGGGGCTCTGTGCTGGTAGTATGACTCATCGCCAGTATACCTCCAAATATCAAGAGTTGGCTCAGCTGGTTCCACATCTGATGGACACTGAGGAAAAGAGGATTAAGTACTACATCAAGGGACTACCACAGAAAGTCCGTGTGCACGTGAAAGCTAATGCTCCCACGAGTTTTGAATCTGTGGTATCACTTGCTGGGATAGTTTATGATGACTTCGAATCCGCAGACCCACTGCCTACTGAGAAGAAAGTGACCAATGCCGTTAAACGGCCAGCTAAAGAGTGGGCGGGGCCGGAGACGAAGAAACTGAGGATTGAAGATGGGGTTGAATGTGCTAAGTGTGGCAGGAAGCACTCGGGCGAGTGCCGAGTTGGGTTAAATATGTGCTATAGGTGCGGAAAGACCGGACACTACTCTCGAGAGTGTCCCGGGGCACAGTCTTGTTATAACTGCGGGATACCTGGCCACATGGCCAAAGACTGTCGGAAACCCAAGGCTACTGGCACCGAGAAGGGTAAAGAACCTGAGAAGCCGAAGGCAAGGACCCGGGCGTATGCACTGACACAGGAGGAGGCTAGGGGAGACCCAGATGTTGTGTCAGGTACGTTCATCCTTGACCACACTTATGTTTCAGTATTATTTGATTCGGGTGCCAGTAGGAGTTTTATATCATCTTCTAAGTGTAAAAGAATGAAATGCAAAGTTACTAGAGTAGAGCAGGCCTTTAATGTGGAAACCGCAGTGGGCAAGACCACGATAGTAAGTGAATTGGTAGATAATTGCACGATAAAGATTCATGGCCATAGATTCCCAGTTAGGTTGTATGTTATGACCTTGGGAGGATTCGATATAGTTTTGGGTATGGATTGGTTAGCTGCCAACGAAGCCCGGATAATATGTAGACGAAAGATAGTTCAGCTCAAAGCTCCAGACGGTGGCGAGGTTTTGGTGTACGGGGATCGCGACGGTTCACTAACGAACGTCATATCAATGATAAAGGCAGAGAAGTATATAGGGCGCGGATGCGAGGCCTACCTGGCCTATGTGATAGACAATGATGTAAAGGTGAGAGAGTTAAAAGACGTACCAGTTGTATGTAATTTTCCGGGGGTGTTTCCTGAGGAGTTGCCTGGGTTACCACCTGACCGGGAGACAGAGTTCCAGATAGACTTAGTGCCAGGTGCCCAGCCCGTGGCTAAAGCACCGTACCGACTTGCACCTCTAGAGATGAAAGAGCTGATGGTACAGTTGGAAGAACTTTTGGATAGAGGATTTATCAGACCAAGCATTTCTCCATGGGGTGCTCCGGTTCTGTTCGTAAAGAAGAAAGATGGTGCCATGAGAATGTGCATCGACTACAGAGAGTTGAACAAGCGTACAGTAAAGAACAAATATCCGCTACCAAGGATCGATGATCTGTTCGACCAACTACAGGGCGCCAGATGGTTCTCCAAGATCGATCTGCGGTCGGGATATCATCAGTTAAAGGTAAGAGAAGAGGACATACCTAAGACAGCGTTTCGCACGCGTTATGGGCATTACGAGTTTCGCGTGATGTCTTTCGGCTTGACGAACGCTCCGGCAGCATTCATGAGTATGATGAACCAGGTGTGTAGACCGATGCTAGATAGGTCGGTGATAGTGTTTATAGACGACATACTCATTTATTCGAAAAGTGAAGGTGATCATGCTTGTCATCTTCGAGAAGTACTAGAGACGCTACAAAAAGAAAAGTTGTATGCCAAGTTCTCCAAATGCGCGTTCTGGCTTAAGGAAGTCCAATTCTTAGGTCACGTTATCAACGCAGACGGCATTATGGTTGACCCGGCTAAGATAGAGGCAGTACAGGAATGGGAAACCCCGAAGACGCCAACCGAGATTCGGAGTTTTCTGGGATTGGCAGGTTACTATCGAAGGTTCATTCAGGACTTCTCGAGAATAGCTTCGCCACTGACAAAGTTGACACGTAAAGAAGTAAAGTACGAATGGGGTCAGGCTCAGTCCAAAGCATTTGAAGAGTTAAAGAAGAAGTTGACCCAAGCCCCAGTGTTAGCACTACCCGACGGTAACGAGGACCTGGTGGTATATTCTGACGCATCGGGACAAGGGTTAGGGTGTGTTTTGATGCAGAGGGGAAAGGTGATCGCGTATGCGTCACGACAGCTAAAGATCCACGAAATTAACTACCCGACTCACGATTTGGAGCTCGCGGCAGTTGTTTTTGCGTTAAAGATTTGGAGGCATTACCTCTACGGGGTGAAATGCACGATTTATTCGGATCACAAGAGCTTGAAGTATTTCTTCGAACAGAAAGACCTGAATATGCGGCAAAGGCGGTGGTTAGAATTGCTGAAGGACTATGACTGTGAGATCCTATACCACCCGGGAAAGGCGAATGTGGTCGCTGATGCCCTAAGTCGTAAGGAGAATCGTTCTCCTATTAGGGTAAAAGCGTACCAGTTAGTGATAACCCCAGATTTTATGACAGAGCTAGAAGCAGCACAGAAGGAAGCACTAAAGGAAGAGAACATAAAGAAAGAAAGAATGGTCGGTCAACAGACAAAGTTAGAATTAAACACTCATGGAGTGAGGACCAGGTGTGGTCGCATGTGGGTACCGAAGGGCGTAGAGCTTAGGGCCAAAGTACTTGACGAGGCTCATAAGTCTCGATATTCCATCCACCCAGGAACCACGAAAATGTACCAGGATTTGAAAAAAAAAGTATTGGTGGCCTAACATGAAGAATGATGTGACCGGATATGTAAGCAAGTGTCTGACTTGCTCACAAGTTAAAGCAGAGCATCAGAAACCGTACGGGAAGATCCAGCCTCTGGAAATACCCGAATGGAAGTGGGAGCGTATCACCATGGACTTTATTACAAAGCTGCCCCGCACAGCAAAAGGCCATGATACGATTTGGGTTATAGTGGATCGTCTGACAAAGAGTGCACATTTCTTGCCAATTCGCGAAACGTATTCATCTGAGAAGTTGGCAGAAGTATTTATCAATGAAATTGTCTCTCGACATGGCGTACCGTTATCAATTGTATCTGACCGGGACACCCGATTTACATCGAGGTTCTGGAAAAGATTTCACGAGTCAATGGGTACAAGACTGAACATCAGCACGGCTTATCATCCACAGACGGATGGTCAATCAGAAAAGACCATCCAGACGTTAGAGGATATGCTCCGCGCATGCATTATAGACTTTGGTGGCAGTTGGGATAGTCACCTACCATTGGCAGAGTTCTCCTACAACAACAGCCACCACACCACTATTGGTATGCCGCCTTACGAAATGTTGTATGGTAGAAGATGTCGAACCCCGGTCTGTTGGGGCGAGGTAGGACAGAAAGAGTTGGGGAGTTTAGAGGTAGTCACAACAACCTCTGAAAAGATTGACCAGATCAAGGCCAGAATGAAAGCTGCACAGGACCGTCAAAAGTCCTACGCGGATAAAAGGCGAAGACCAATCGAATTCAAGGTCGGGGATCAAGTACTATTGAAAGTATCTCCCTGGAAGGGGATCATTCGATTCAGAAAGAGAGGGAAGTTAAGCCCAAGATTCGTCGGGCCTTTCAAAATACTAGCACGGGTTGGTGAAGTCGCTTACCGGTTAGAATTACCTGATGAGCTGAGTGGAATTCACCCAACCTTCCACGTGTCGCACTTGCGCAAGTGCCTGGCCGACGAATCGGCACACGTGACACTTGACGACATCGATATAGATAATAGCCTCAATTACATCGAGGAACCCGTCGCCATACTAGACAGGAAAGAAAAGCGGTTACGGAATAAAGCGATACAGTTAGTCAAAGTACAATGGAAGCATCGTAAAGGGTCGGAAGCTACATGGGAAACCGAGACAGAAATGAAAGAGTCGTACCCGCACCTGTTTGACTTATAACAGGTTTCGAGGACGAAACCTTTCGTAAGAGGGGTAGACTTGTAACATCCCAAAATAAATAAAAACCCAAATAAAAGAAAAAGGAAGGTGGGCTTGGCTAGGGGCCGGCCCATGGGCCCGAAAACTGAGAAGAACCCTTCTAATCAGTAGCCATTTCCTCCTGTGTCCTTCATTTTCTTCCTGCGCAAGAACCTTAGAGAGAGAGAGAGAGAGAGATCGTCTAGAGAGAGAAAGCTCGGATCAAGCTCAAAGTCTCGAGGATTGTTGCTCAACATCTCTGGAGCATAAAGGAACGAGAAGGAAGCTATAACAGGTAATTATTATGCCTAAATCTGAGTTTTTGTAACTTTCGGGTTTCGGGTTAATAATCGAGTAAAGGTTTAGATTTTTACGTGTGAAACTGGAAACAAACCACGGGTTTGGGTTCATGGGGGAAAATGGAACATTTCGAACGTAAAAAGTTCATAGCTTGATCGATTAGAACAAAGGGACCAGATCTAGGGTTCTGTTTGGGGAAGAAGACTGCACAGTCGAAACTACTAGTTTCGATATGGACGCATCTATCGAAACTACCTAGTTTCGACAGGGGCAGACCCATCGAAACTACCATAGTTTCGATATAGACCCAAGACCTTAACTAAGAATTTATATAAGTCATACGACTCGAAACTACATAGTTTCGATAAGGAGCCAGGACTCGAAACTACCTAGTTTCGATAATGAAACCATGACCCGAAACATCTGAGTCAAGCCTAGTAATGTCTAAGTGTCCCCTAGGAACACAGCCTTACGCCTATGACTTGATTATACAGATTGTGGGTGACCATAGTGACATTCAGGAACCGGCTAGGTGTAAACAGAAACGATTCATCTGGTGAGTTCTTATTGCCCTTTTTTTTCTAATGGTTTTGGGCTGGCATGCATACTGGTATAGTATTTTATAAAAATGTTATTTTTATAAAATGAAAGGCAAAGTATAGTATTTTATAAAAATGTTATTTTTATAAAATGAAAGGCAAAGTATAGTATTTTATAAAAATGTTATTTTTATAAAATGAAAGGCAAAGTATAGTATTTTATAAAAATGTTATTTTTATAAAATGAAAGGCAAAGTATAGTATTTTATAAAAATGTTATTTTTATAAAATGAAAGGCAAAGTATAGTATTTTATAAAAATGTTATTTTTATAAAATGAAAGGCAAAGTATAGTATTTTATAAAAATGTTATTGTTATAAAATGAAAGATAAAGAACAGAAGAGCATAGTATTATCTTTTAAACAAGTTTTTGAAAGATAACAATGAGCTAAAGAAAGAACGATAAAGGAGCCGTACTTCGGTACAGCTCGACAGTGACAGTGACAGTGACCGTGACAAATACCATGTTATATGCTTATGTGTTAATATGTGTTATTTGTCTATATGAAAGTTATGTGATTGCATTTCTATTTGTGTAATAGTGTAATTGCATTGCATAATAGTTGCATAGTAGAAAGTCCTGCAGGCATGCTAAAGTAGAAAGTCTCACCCTGAGGTGTGAGCAATGCTAAAGGAGTCTTACACTTCGGCGTAAGCAATGCTAAAGGAGTCTTACACTTCGGTGTAAGCAATGCTAAAGGAGTCTTCACTTCGGTGTAAGCGAGAAAGTCTCACCCTGAGGTGTGAGCAATGCTAAAGGAGTCTTGCACTAACGTGCAAGCGAGAAAGAAAGTCCCACCCTGAGGTGTGGGCAGCGCTAAAGTAAAAGTCTTACCCTGAGGTGTAAGCAAGATAGGGATCTGGTCCTCGGACCACGATCCATATGTGATAGTTAAAGTATGATAAAGTCACTTGTCAAGTATAAGTGATGATAGACAGAGTACAGTGGGACACCCTAACGGGTTTCCTTAAAGATAAAGTTTTAATGACAGATAGTAACGTAACAGATTTATAATTGTAACGTTGTAAAGTTTTAAAGTAATAGTTAAAAGTTTATTTCAAAGAAAGTGAAAGTAAAGCTTATTTTATTTTAATAAAACTAAGCTACCAAAGATAAAGTTTACAGTTTAAAGTAAAGAGAGAACTCACCAGCGTTAGCTGACTTTTAGTATGCATGGCAGGTAAAAAGGGTAAAGCTAAAGAAAAGTGAAAGAGCCATGTGGGCTGGATAGCATGGACATCGGGCTGCGGTATTGAAGACTGACATTTCCAATCCTGATAGTTCATGTTATAGACAATATTTCATGTTATAGTTTGATGAATGATTGGAATTAAAGACTTCCGCTGTAATAGATTCTGATTTCCGGTTTAAGAACTATGTTTGTTATGTTGTATGCCAACTATGAGATGTACCCGTATTGGGGCGTTTCAGGTACGAGTTATACGCTGCGTATGGATCTATACGGAGCGTATAGCGAGTTGATGGATGACTAGTTGCAGAAAGTACCTCGTACCCTATACGCATCGTATTGTCCTATACGATGCGTATAGGATTGGAATGACCAAGTTGTACGAGGATGTCGGGCATGGGAAATTGTGAAGGGCTATACGCATCGTATTGCCCTATACGATGCGTATATGACCAAGTCCGATTAGCATTCTCCGTGTGTGGTTAGTAGTCCCCTTATATATATATAGGGGAGGGTTCCAGAGAAAACCACAAGTTAGGCGAAAACCGAGAAAACCACTAAAAACTAATTTTACCCAATCATATAATAATTTTTATTTTTTGTTTTGTTTTATTTTTATTTATTTATAAGAGTATCAATGTAATATCAAATATTTTTACCAAAAAACATTTTTATACATAGTTTTACGTATACGTAAACATAAAACAAAAAAAATTACGGTTACGTATACGTAAATAAAAAAAATTTTGATTTTGGATACGTATACGTAAATAAAAAAAAATTGCCTAAAATGATGTGGTTTTCACCTAACTTTGTGGTTTTCTCTTGATCCCTCCTATATATATATATATATATATATATATATATATATATATATATATATATATATATATATATATGGTGAAGTTCATAAGAAAACTAATATTTAGGGAGAGAACTTCTCTTTAAAGGTAAAAGAAAATAATAGAAAAATCATAACTCAAAATATTAATAAAAAAATAATATATATATATATATATATATGGTGAAGTTCATAAGAAAACTAACATTTAGGGAGAGAACTAGAGAACTTATCTTTAAAGGTAAAAGAAAATAATAGAAAAATCATAACTCAAAATATAAACCAAAAATTAAAAAAGTGGTTCGGAGACTTTGTTTCCCGCGTCGTCCTCGTTCTTAAAAAAACTTGTAAAAATAGCCGGTTTTGATTTAGGGTTTAGTTTAGATTTTAGGTTTGGTTTTTTGAGGGGGTGGGGGGTGGGTTGGGGGTTTAGGTTTTTTAAGGGAGGGTGAGGGGTTTAGGTTTTTTTTTGGGAGGGGGGTGGGTGGGTGGGGTGAGGGGTTTAGGTTTTTGGGGTGATACTACACATATGCATTATTACGTTTAGGGTTAGCTTTTTAAGGGTAGGGGTGGGTTCAGTGGTTTTAGGTTTATGGGTGGGGTTGGGTGAGGGTGGGTGGGGGGTTTAGATTTTTGGGTGGGATGTGGGGGGGGGGGTTATGTTTTTGGGGGTGGGTATAGGGGGTTTAGGTTTTTTGGTGGGATGTGGGAGGGGGGTTTAGGTTTTTGCGGGTGGGTGTGGTGAGGGGTTTAGGTTTTTGGGGTGATACTACACATATGCAGTATTACGTTTAGGGTTAGCTTTTTAAGGGTAGGGGTGGGTGCAGTGGGTTTAGGTTTATGGGTGGGGTTGGGTGGGGGGTTTAGAATTTTGGGTGGGATGTGGGGGGGGGGTGTTAGGTTTTTGGGGATGGGTGTGGGGGGTTTAGGTTTTTTGGTGGGGGTGGGGTGGGGTGGGGTTTAGGTATTTGGGGGTGTGTTAAGTTTTTGGGGGTTATACTACACATATACATTATTGAAAATAAGAAGAAAAAAATAAGACGAGTTAATTCTTATTTTTTATAGCGTTATTTATACTCAAATGAAAGATAAAGAAATTCTTGATTTAATGGTGCAATTTTTTTAAAACAAAGTAATAACGTATGCAAAAGATAGAAATGTTTAAAGATGTATATATTTTAATTTCTAGTTTTATCCTTCCTCTTTAAAAATCCACCTCTTATTTTTTTAGTGGTTCTCTAGTTCTCTCATTAAAGTGAGTTCTCTTATGAACTCAACCCTATGTATATATACTTGATATATATCTTCATATGTATTTTTTTTATTTAAATGTTCAAGAATGTTTTATTCTTATCTTTTTTTAACATCAATTACGATAACTGACGATCATCTCCACCACCCTCTGGAGGAAACCCACTATAGGTGAGAAAACCATCTAGCCCAACATAGAAACTATTTTTTGTCACAAGTGATACTTGAACCATAAACCCCCCCTATTTTAATTTAGTCTTGAGTACATCATCTCAACCATTTGGGCTGAAGATGGTTACTATCTAAAGAACAAGGGTGGCTCAAGGGTAAGGAAAGTAAAGCTAGAGCTTTAGGTCCTCACTTTTCTAGGGCCACCAATTTTAACTTATATATACAAACACTTCTAGAAGCATGGTCCATTGCCCGTTCCTACCCCTGTGTTTTCAAAAAATGGCACCAAACTTTCATTTCTCTTCATGCCACCAAAAAGGTTGAGCTAACCCTGTTTTTCAGAAAAAGGCCCCAAACTTTCATTTAGCTTTATGTCATCAAAAAGGTTAAGCCGGCCCTGCTAAAGAACTTTAAAGCAGGGATGGCTTAGTGGCATGTGCGACATGTGCCGCCGCGGGGGGCATATAGTTTTGATGGCCTTGCACCGTGCATTTAGTTTTGATATTTTTAATATATATATATATATATATATATATATATGGTGAGGTTCAAATGCTAACCAATATTTATGTGATAACCATGATAACCACTCTTAAACATAGTATTACGTAAACATATCAAATAATGTTACACATACATAAACAATATGTGTCACGTATATGTAACAATATTTGGTACGTATATGTAAGACTCACCATTTCCGTATTTATGTTCAAGATATATGTTCATGATGCTTAAATACTCTTTTAAAAATTAAAAGAAAAAATAATTTATAAATTATGTGATTGTTTGATAGTGGTTTAGCACGGTTATCACATAAAAATTTGGTTAGTATTTGAACCCTTCCCTATATATATAATATTATATTTTATAAAAAACTATAAAGTTTAAACCCATTAAAATTCAAATTTATTTTGGCCCAAATTTAATTTAAACACTATTTTTAGGTATATGTTTTGCTACAATATTTTTATTTTGTTTATCTTTCTATTACATTTATTTCTATATAATCGGATTTTTTTATACGATTAAATTTTTTTAAATATAAGTTCATATTTTATGGGCATTTCTCTGTAGTCGCGCTTAACATTTGAAATATCAGATACGTCTGAGATTTAAAGTAAAGAAAATATACTTTTCGTTATCAAAAAAATTCCCTTTCTAAAGAAACAGTTCCGAATACGTTATCATCACACGAAACATTTGCGTGCATGGAAAACATTGACGTTTGCCCCCTACCAAACAATTAAATTCCTTAAATTAACCCATATAAATAAAATATGAAGTGTGGGTTTCATTTTAATCTTCATCTCACGTATATTATATATTTTATTAAACTTTTTCCTTTTTTTAATTAAGTATTATGGTATATATTTTACTAATGTATTCTTAAATTTTGAATATTATGTTAAATAAATATACTTTACCTCTTTTGTTTTTAAATTCGTTTTGCGACGTGATGATTTTATCTACGTTTTCATATAAAATTCAGCCCTTCATGAAGCCCGAGTTTAACCCATTAGTTGTATCTTAATAGATTAAAATACTACGTATCTAATATTGTACTGTGACACCATTGAGTAAAATGTAAGAAAACAAATCTGAGCTATAGTTAGCAAGAGGAATACTCCTTAAAAGGGGGCCATGAGTGTAGTGGTGTCCAACAATATGTGAAACCGAACATGAATTATCTGAAATTTCGAATCTGAACTATCTGAAAATTTGGATATCCAAATTTTCGGATTCGGATTCAGATATTAATACCGGAAGTTTTTGGATGTTTCAGATATCCAAAATATTTTAGTTTTTGATTATTTATTATATATTTATATTTGTATAATATTATTATTTTAAACCCTAAAACTAAAAGGTGTTCCTCCCTCATTCACTTCTTCAGCGCAACCATGACTAATGAACCACCACTCCATTGCTCCTGACCTCCGACTCCAACCCAACCATGATGAGGTGACGGTTGTCGCACCCTTCGTTCCGCCGTTGACTGTCGCCACCCTTCCTTTCGTCGTTCACCCTTCGTTCCGCCGTTCCACTCTTCGTTCCCCCGTGCCCCCATTCCTCGTTCTGACGATTTGAGGTAATTACTAATTTATAATAAGAATTGTCGATGATTGAAGAAACATAAATCGGAGTGTCGAACTTAGATTGTATGTTCCAACACTTTAGAGAATGATAGCCTCATCTCGGTTCTTCTACGAGCTCGGTTCCTTCCTCTCCGGTTGTCGGGTTGGCTGCAACCATAGGGGAAAACTACATTAGAGGGCCCAGGAGTCGTAGCTTCGAGGGCACTCCGACGCTCAAGTCAGTATTGGATTTACCATAATCATGTATTTGTATCAAGAGTAAGAGCATTCACAGCAGGTTCCCCATATATTTGTGAGTTGGGTTCCCTATATTTTAAGGAGTGGTTTAAAGTGGTTGTGAGTGGAGGAGAGAGAAAATGTATAAATTTTTTTGTATATTTGAGGAAAACACTGTTCACCTACATAAAATTTTTAATATTTTTTAAAAGTGTTGTGAGTGAAGGAGAGAGAAAAGATAATGATAAATGTATAAAAAATTAGTATTTAATTAAAAATGAGAGAGAAAATATAATGATTTTTAGTATAATTACAGAGATGGGATAGGGAAAATGATGGGAATGCTCTAAGTGTATATATCAAATGTGTTAAAGAGGATGAGGGGGAGGAAGAAGGTTTACCATGAGAGTGTAGTCCATGTTAACGCGTGGGCTTTAAAGTTGGATCTACCTCATCACGAGTGTTTTAAGCATGGATATGAGGCCTAGATAGGAACTTCATCATATTAACAAGTGATGTTTGCTTATGGAGAACAAGTGGTCCAGATTCTTGGCTTGAGCTTGATGATTTGTGTAAGGCCCCAAACCCGGGAGGCCTCACTCGTTGGATTTACTCATTCACAAACAGTTCTTAAACATGAATATCAAATAACGCAGTGGAATCATTCATTCAACATAACTAAAAACTTGTTCATACATGCGGAAGCGTACATTGTCAAATACATAAACTTAACATAAACAACTCATAACGGGATGCCAGTCTTCATGATCGACCGGGTAACTCTTCTCGCTTGCCAAGCATCACCGTCCATCGTCCATACCTGCCTTAACCTGAATGTGCATACTAAAAAGTCAGCTACGCTGGTGAGTTCTAGCATTTCATAAAAACTTTAACATCAACATTTGCCAAAAATGTATCATTCATTTAGTAAAACCTTTCACAAAAGCATGTAATAATCTAACATCTTTAAAAAGGTTTCGTACCCATATCATCATCAACATCATAATTATAAACACCGTTAAACGGATCGTTCATTAAAACTTTTAACATTCATTTAAGTCATACATTATCGTTATCTAATTCTGTATCTTACTTTACGCGTCACAGTGTCCCCGAAGGAACCTTTGGTGTTGTGGGAAACCGTTACGTATCGCCGTCATTGCCACAACCATACACTACGTGGGGTCAACCGTTACGTATCGCCGTCATTGCCCAACCATTCACTACGTGGGGTCAACCGTTACGTATCGCCGTCATTGCCCAACACGCATCTTTCCTTTGGGAATCAACCGTTACGTATCGCCTTCATTGATTTCCCTTACCTTATTCACTTAGGATGATCGTCATCACCTGAGTAACCGTCGTTACTCCCTTACCAGTTGTACAACATCAAAACCATCGAAAGGCCACCAAGACACTGCCCTGTTGTTCTTATGGTAACTATGGCTCGCTGTCCATAATCTATCACAAGGCTGGGAATCACATTCCCAGACTTCATTCGTCAATTCCATTCATTCGACAGATTAGATTTATAATGACTTCTTTAAACCTTTACCTCTTTCCCTTTTCATTAAACATTTCCTCATTTAGACCGTTCATAAACGTTCGTAAACCTTTTTGGCAAAAACACTTCATAACCTTTCCTTTCGTAAACATCGTTTCGTCAAAACATCATTTCGTTAAAACATCATTTCGTAAGTATGCACACCAGCCCAAAACATTTAACAAAACATTTAAAAGAGGGCTCTAGAACTCACCTGATACGCTAATATGGGTTGTCCTAAACGAAGGTCCAACAACGTCACTTCCGATCTGAATTGATTAGTTAAATACACATCAGACCAATCCCGACTCTAACGGTTTAACCATTCTAACATACTGACTTCACTTAATCAGATCTGATGTCTGCGCACTTGGCAAGTGTGCAGACCCTGCTGCCTGCGCACTTAGCAATTGCGCAGGTCCCTCCTCCTGCACACTTAGCAAGTGCGCAGATCCCTCCTCCTGCGCACTTAGCAAGTGCGCAGGTCCCTCCTCCTGCGCACTTAGTAAGTGCGCAGGACCTGCTCCGTGCGCATTTAGCAAGTGTGCACGACCTGTTCTTCGTGAAAAACCCTAACTTTCGCATTCGGGTCTGATCATGTCAAGATCCCGACCCTGTTGCATTCAAAACGTTCGTTTTCCATTAAGGAACTCAAATCCATGATTATCTTTCAGTTTCATCCGTTCAAACCTTACCTTTTCACCCAAAACCCGAAAAACCCAAAAACGAACTAAAACTCAGATTTAGGTCGGATCGTTACCTGAATCCAGTTTCTGATCCGGAGATTCTTCTCACGAGTTATGGAGTAACACTTTGCTGAAGTCTCGGGTCGATCCGCCAACTTTCTCTCTCTACGGTTTCTCTCTCTAAAAGTGGCAAATGAGAGAAAAAGGGTGGCATAGGCTATTTATAGCCAGCTGACCCATCCGACCCGACCCGCCATGCCTCGTTCGTTTATTCCGTTATTATAACTGTCGTTTTATTTTTAGGATGTTACAAGTCTACCCCCCTTACAATAGGTCTCGTCCCCGAAACCTATCGTAAGTCAAATAGATGAGGGTACGACTCCCTCATTTCCTTCTCCGTTTCCCAAGTGGCTTCCGATCCCTTTCGATGCTTCCATTGGACTTTAACCAATTGGATAACTTTATTACGTAAACGTTTCTCCTTCCGATCAAGGATGGCCACGGGTTCTTCGATGTAATTAAGGCTGTTGTCAACCTCGATGTCAGTAAGTGGTACGTGAGCCGATTCATCCGCCAAACACTTTCGCAAGTGTGATACATGGAAAGTAGGATGAATCCCACTTAACTCATCAGGCAACTCCAACCGATAAGCGACTTCCCCAACCCGTGCCATTATCTTGAATGGTCCGACAAACCTCGGACTTAACTTTCCTCTCTTTCTGAATCGTATGATTCCCTTCCATGGTGACACTTTCAGCATTACTATGTCACCAATATCAAACTCAATAGGCCTTCGTCGTTTATCCGCATAGGATTTCTGACGATCTTGTGCGGCCTTCATTCGCGCTTTGATCTGATCAAACCTTTCCGACGTCTCTCTTACGACTTCGAGACTTCCTAATTCCTTCTGTCCAATCTCACCCCAACAAACCGGGGTCCTACATCTTCTCCCATACAACATTTCGTAAGGCAGCATGTCTATCGTCGTGTGATGACTATTGTTGTAGGAGAATTCAGCTAACGGCAGATGGCTGTCCCAACTGCCACCGAAGTCGATAATACAAGCACGGAGCATGTCCTCCAATGTCTGAATTGTCCTTTCGGACTGACCATCCGTTTGCGGGTGGTATGCTGTGCTGATATTAAGCCTCGTGCCCATCGCCTCGTGAAATCTTTTCCAGAACCTCGATGTGAATCGTGTGTCCCGGTCAGATACAATCGTCAAAGGCATCCCATGCCGTGCTACTACTTCGTTAATAAATACTTCCGCTAACCTTTCCGACGAGAACGTCTCGCGAATAGGTAGGAAATGAGCACTCTTCGTTAAACGGTCCACAATTACCCAAATGGTGTCATGACCTTTAGCTGTGCGAGGTAGCTTAGTTATGAAGTCCATGGTAATGTGTTCCCACTTCCATTCCGGTATATCAAGTGGTTGAATCTTTCCATACGGTTTCTGGTGCTCGGCCTTTACTTGCGAGCAAGTCAAGCACTTGCTTACATACTTCGTCACATCACGTTTCATTCCGGGCCACCAGTATTCCTTCCTCAGATCCTGATACATTTTATTGGTTCCGAGATGGATAGAGTAACGAGACTTATGAGCCTCATCCAAGATCTTGGTTCTAAGCTCGCCACCCATAGGTATCCATACCCGTCCAAAACGTGTCCTAACACCAAGGGTGTTATATTCCAACTTGTCCTGTTGGCCAACCATCCTTTCCTTCTTTATGTTTTCCTCCTTAAGTGCCTCATCTTGAGCCTTTTCAATTTCTCTCATCACGTCCGATGTTACCACCAACTGGCAAGCTTTCACTCTAATAGGAGTAGGCACATCCTTTCGGCTTAGAGCGTCAGCCACCACGTTTGCCTTTCCAGGATGGTATATGATTTCACAGTCATATTCTTTTAGGAGTTCTAACCATCGTCTCTGCCTCATATTAAGCTCTCTTTGTTCGAAGAAGTACTTCAAACTTTTGTAGTCTGAGTAAATAGTAAACTTCACCCCTTAAAGGTAGTGTCTCCAGATTTTCAATGCGAACACGACAGCAGCAAGCTCCAAATCGTGAGTCGGATAATTAGCTTCATGAATCTTCAACTGCCGTGACGCGTACGCGATCACTCTCCCACGTTGCATCAATACGCATCCCAATCCCTGACCCGAAGCGTCAGAGTATACCACTAAGTCTTCATTGCCCTCGGGAAGGGCCAAGACTGGAGCTTGAGTTAGCTTTTCCTTCAATTCCTTAAACGCCTCATCCTGGGTCGAACCCCATTCGTACTTTACCTCCTTTCGAGTCAACTTCGTCAACGACGAAGCTATTTTCGAGAAATCCTGGATGAATCTCCGATAGTAGCCCGCCAATCCCAAGAAACTACGGATTTCAGTTGGCGTCTTAGGAACATTCCATTCCTTCACCGTCATTATCTTTGCTGGGTCAACCATAATGTCGTTCGGGTTAATGACGTGACCTAGGAATTGGACTTCCCTAAGCCAGAACGTGCATTTGGAGAACTTAGCATACAACTTTTCCTTCTTCAGAGCTTCCAATACTTCCTTCAAGTGACACGCGTGATCACCCTCATTCTTGGAGTAGATGAAGATATCATCGATGAACACGATTACCGATCGATCCAGCATCGGTCGACAAACTCTATTCATCAAATCCATGAACGCTGCGGGGGCGTTCGTCAATCCAAAAGACATCACGCGGAACTCGAAATGTCCATAACGTGTGCGAAATGCAGTTTTCGGTATGTCTTCTTCCCTCACCTTCAACTGATGATACCCGGACCGAAGGTCGATTTTTGAGAACCAACTTGCGCCTTGCAATTGATCGAACAGGTCGTCGATCCTTGGTAACGGGTACTTGTTCTTTACGGTACGCTTGTTCAACTCGCGATAATCAATACACATTCTCATCGAACCGTCTTTCTTCTTCACAAACAACACCGGAGCACCCCACTGCGAGATGCTCGGTTGGATAAATCCTTTCTCAAGTAACTCGTCTAGTTGTACCATAAGTTCTTTCATTTCCACTGGTGCTAGTCGATATGGAGCCTTAGCCACGGGCTGGGCATCTGGTACTAAGTCGATTCGAAACTCAATCTCTCTGTCGGGTGGTATCCCAGGCAAATCCTCTGGAAACACCTCCGGGTACTCGCGTACCATGGGTACATCGTCTAGTTCCTTCACTTCCTTACACTTGTCAATCATGTACACCAGATAAGCCTCGCATCCGCGCCTCAAGTAATCTGTTGTCTTAATCATCGAGATGACGTTTGGCATCGGGACGTCACGATCTCCAAAAACCTCGACTTTGCTACCATCCGGAGCCTTGAGTCGGATTATCTTTCGTTTACATATGATTTGTGCTTCGTTGGCAGTTAACCAATCCATACCCAGCACGACATCAAACCCTCCCAAAACCATAACAAACAATCTGACAGGAAACCTATGACCTTCTATTTTTATCGTAGAGTTGTCAACTACCTCGGTCAGTCTCGCAGTTCTACCCTCAGCGGTTTCTACGCTAAAGGCCCTTTCTAGTATACTGACAGCGTACTTCACTTTCTTACAAAAAGTCGCAGATATAAAACTCTTACTAGCACCCGAATCAAATAACACAGAAACAAGAGTGTTGTCAAGGACGAACGTACCTGACGCCACGTCGGGGTCAATTCTGGCCTGGTCTTGCGTCAGCGTGTACGCACGAGTCTTTGCTCGGGGCCTCTCTTCCCTCTTCTCCGGGCCTTTCCCCTTCCCGGCTTCCCCCATCTTGGGCTTCGGGCAGTCCCTACTCAGATGACCGAAATCCCCACAGTTGTAGCACTTGTAGTGTTGTGTGCACTCACGGGCGTAGTGCCCGGTCTTGCCACATTTGAAACACAAGTTAGTTCCCAGTTTACATTCACCTGTGTGCTCCCTTCCACATTTCTTACAAACGGTTGGCTCATCCACCCGAGCCCTCTTATCACGAGCCCCAAACATCTTTCCCCCACTTCGCTTGCTTGAGAAGCTCGGTCTCTTCTTTTGCTCTTCAACGGCAACAACATTCAGTTCCAGATCGTCAAATACCACGCCACTTAGCTCTACTGCCGAATCATAGGAAGTAGGGGCGTTTGCCTTAACATAGGTGCGGACCTGGTCCGGCAACCCTTGAATATAGCAGACAATCTTTCTCTCTTCAGTGGTGACAAGATGTGGCACTAGACGTGCCAGTTCATTGAATCGGGTTGTGTACTGCCGGTGCGTCATGCTCCCGGCCTTCAAACCCAGAAATTCTCTCTCTACCTTCTCAATCTCGTTCCTTGGACAGAAGTTCTTGATTACCAGAGTTTTCAAGTCATTCCACATCATCGAGTCAACAACCTCATCCCCCTTAGCCTGACGTACACCTTCCCACCAGTGGGATGCTTCCTCCCTCAAGGAGTTAGCAGCAAACTTCACTACTTGATTTGCTCGACACTCGCTCAGACGGATGGCGGCTTCCATACGTATCACCCAATCAAAAGTAGCCACCGCGTCCTTCTTCCCAGTCAGGACCGGCGGGTCACATGCCTTAAAGGACTTATAGTCGCACCCGCGAGCAGGCGGTGCGTTGTCGGTCTCGTTGTTCTGGGCACCAGTTGCCGCACTAGATCCGCCTTCCCCACTAACTTTCTTTAATGCTTCAGCCAACAGACTTTGCAGAGAATTCTTCATCAACTCGGAGAACTCTCGAGCTATGGCTGCTCTCACCTCTAGTTCAAAAGTGAAAGGTTGTTCTGCAACTTGTGTCTGCTCAGTTCCATACACACTAACCTCCGGTTCAGTGTGAACACTTCCTTCTTCACTGTACTCTTGGCGCACAAGAATCCTGCCACGCCCACCATTTCGACCGCCGGTACGACCACCGGTACGGCCACCACGCCTTCCGTTCCCTCTCCTCGCCATTTCGTTCTATAAGACAAGAAATCCAATGTTATCACGCTAGATAACAAATAAAATTCAATAAGTACTGTAAGATGTTAATATACACTGGCCATCTGCAATTAACCATTACACTACCTTTCGATTTCTATTTGACCACCTTTGTGATTCCATCAGAACACAAGTCCTTACCTAACCCTTTCTAAGACATACTACACATGTAAATATATACTAACTTCATACCTGATGCTGTGGCTCGAGTTACCCGTACTGGCATCCGCTTTTGGTCCCATTCACAGTTTAAGTTCAGACACTGAGAGTGTCCGAATCTCTCAAACTATTGCTCTGATACCAACTTGTAAGGCCCCAAACCCGGGAGGCCTCACTCGTTGGATTTACTCATTCACAAACAGTTCTTAAACATGAATATCAAATAGCGCGGCGGAATCTTTCATTCAACATAACTAAAAACTTGTTCATACATGCGGAAGCGTACATTGTCAAATACATAAACTTAACATAAACAACTCATAACGGGATGCCAGTCTTCATGATCGACCGGGTAACTCTTCTCGCTTGCCAAGCATCACCATCCATCGTCCATACCTGCCTTAACCTGAATGTGCATACTAAAAAGTCAGCTACACTGGTGAGTTCTAGCATTTCATAAAAACTTTAACATCAACATTTGCCAAAAACGTATCATTCATTTAGTAAAACCTTTCACAAAAGCATGTAATAATCTAACATCTTTAAAAAGGTTTCGTACCCATATCATCATCAACATCATAATCATAAAAACCGTTAAACGGATCGTTCATTAAAACTTTTAACATTCATTTAAGTCATACATTATCGTTATCTAATTCTGTATCTTACTTTACGTGTCACAGTGTCCTCAAAGGAACCTTTGGTGTTGTGGGCAACCGTTACGTATCGCCCTCATTGCCACAACCATACACTACGTGGGGTCAACCGTTACGTATCGTCGTCATTGCCCAACACGCATCTTTCCTTTGGGAATCAACCGTTACGTATCGCCGTCATTGATTTCCCTTACCTTATTCACTTAGGATGATCGTCATCACCCGAGTAACCGTCGTTACTCCCTTACCAGTTGTACAACATCAAAACCATCGACAGGCCACCAAGACACTGCCCTGTTGTTCTTATGGTAACTATGGCTCGCTGTCCATAATCTACCACAAGGCTGGGAATCACATTCCCAGACTTCATTCGTCAATTCCATTCATTCGACAGATTAGATTTATAATGACTTCTTTAAACCTTTACCTCTTTCCCTTTTTCATTAAACATTTCCTCATTTAGACCGTTCATAAACGTTCGTAAACCTTTTTGGCAAAAACACTTCATAACCTTTCCTTTCGTAAACATCGTTTCGTCAAAACATCATTTCGTTAAAACATCATTTCGTAAGTATGCACACCAGCCCAAAACATTTAACAAAACATTTAAAAGAGGGCTCTAGAACTCACCTGATACGCTAATATGGGTTGTCCTAAACGAAGGTCCAACAACGTCACTTCCGATCTGAATTGATTAGTTAAATACACATCAGACCAATCCCGACTCTAACGGTTTAACCATTCTAACATACTGACTTCACTTAATCAGATCTGATGTCTGCGCACTTGGCAAGTGCGCAGACCCTGCTGCCTGCGCACTTAGCAAGTGCGTAGGTCCCTCCTCCTGCGTACTTAGCAAGTGCGCAGGTCCCTCCTCCTGCGCACTTAGCAAGTGCGTAGAACCTGCTCCGTGCGCACTTAGCAAGTGCGCACGACCTGTTCTTCGCGAAAAACCCTAACTTTCGCATTCGAGTCTGATCATGTCAAGATCCCGACCCTGTTGCATTCAAAACGTTCGTTTTCCATTAAGGAACTCAAATCCATAATTATCTTTCAGTTTCATCTGTTCAAACCTTACATTTTCACCCAAAACCCGAAAAACCCAAAAACGAACTAAAACTCAGATTTAGGTCGGATCGTTACCTGAATCGAGTTTCTGATCCGGAGGTTCTTCTCACGAGTTATGAAGTAACACTTTGCTGAAGTCTCGGGTCGATCCGCCAACTTTCTCTCTCTACGGTTTCTCTCTCTAAAAGTTATTATAGGGTGGCATAGGCTATTTATAGCCAGCTGACCCATCCGACCCGACCCGCCATGCCTCGTTCGTTTATTCCGTTATTATAACTGTCGTTTTATTTTTGGAATATTACAATTTGTGATGTTCTCGTCACTAGTAGACTTGTAAGATCACTATTCGTAGGAAAATCTGGGCGAGGCTCACAGCCATATGGAGATAACGTGTGCACTGAACATTCGTCCTTGAATAAGGATCACTTGATGTGAAAAGAGGGAACGTCTACAACATACCACTACTTTGGATCTTTTTCTAGGTGACCCGTGTCTTAGGCGGTGTATGAAGGTTGTGTATACCCAGGGCCGGCCCAAAGGGGCTGCGGGCAACACGACCGTAGGGGGCCCAACATTTCGAGGGGCCCAAAAAAAAATTTATATATATGTTTAAAATTTATGAGGCTTTAAAAAAAATTATTGGGCCTTTTTTTGCGGCTCTGCTCATTATGGGCCTTTTTTTTTTGCGGCACGTGTAGGGCATTCGAACCCTCGGGACCGGCTCTGTGTATACCTCATGATAAGGGGTATACAACGTGGAAACATCTCGTAGAGGATGACATGGAAGTCATGAGCCGTGGAACACCGCGCCCCTTAGCGTGGTCCACGGTTGTGACTGATTTCTGTGGAGATATCCACACTCGTGGAGAAGGAAGCAAATGGGTTTGTAGGGTTTTCTTTAGAGAAGAAAGGGGTGTTTGCCAATTTCTTTTTGGCCATGTTCTTTTGTGTGTTTACATTTTTAGCATGTTTCATCTTTCTATTTTATAAAATATATCTATACTATATAATAAATAAAGGTTTTCTAGTGCCATGTGTCGCCTACATATTTATTTTCATCATTTTTTTTTCGCATCTCTCTCTTATTTAATGCACTTCTATCTTTTAGCAATAATATATATTTAAAGAAAATACTAATTATACTAATAAAACACATTTATAATTATTTCTTATTATAAGAAACTTTAAAATTTAATTATGTAGCTTTTATTTCAATCAAATAGTAAATGAAAGTAAAATTACATTAAATAATAATTAACGTATTCTTGAAACTCAATTATATATTAATTTTTACATTTTTTAAGTTTGTTTCTATCCTTAGTATATTAAATATATTTATACCTGTAAAATATATACATAAAGATTTAAAAAATTTTATTTTTCACCCCGTGTGTAGATACGGGATCTAAACTAGTATATATATATATATATATATATTACCTTAAGATATTTAGATAAATCATATTGACATTATTATATTTATATCTTATACAAATTATTTAAACTATGCACAGACTTTATAAAAAATATTGTATGCAAATATCACTCGTAATCATCCGACGATCAAGTCTAGTTTATTTATTTATAGTTTTAATTTTGTCTTTCATTTTAATGTAAATTTTTATGTTTCTAATAAATGAATCTTATATTCATTGATAAAAAAAATGTATTTATAATTATTAATGAACATGATGTTTTTAATTTTACATTTATTTTTTAAAAGAGTTATAAAAAAACTATTAATTTTTAATCATAAATAAAAACAATCACCAAATTTAATTAAAAAAATAAAAATGACGTGGAAGTGTGAAAATATTAAACTATTTCACTCAAATGTGGAGAAATGTGAAAAACCTATGAAATTTAATATGACGTTGATGTGGCAGTGTGGAGAGGTGTGAAAATGTGAAGTATACCCCTTAGAGCATCCGGTATACCTCCATCATTCACCTAAGTGATCCGATGTGACACCCACGTGGCACCATCACTTAAGTGATACACCACCCCCTTATGGTGTGATCAAATGGTGTGAAAAAAATCACGGGAAAAGAACAAGTGATGAGAGAGTGGGTGGTAAAGTGGCATTGGGTGATTGGGTGTGATCCAAGTGATAATGGGAGAAAACCACCCCCTCTTCAAAGTGATAATGTTAGGTTTGAATATCACTTGAAAGAATCGCGTGTATATCGGATGCTCTTAGAGCATGGGGTATACCGGTGTGATTATGATGTGGTGTGATAATAAAGTGCACGCCACGTTGCGACACATCATTATCCTCATTATCACACCAGTGATCACTAGGAAAGGGGTATACCCGTGTGATTGTGGTGGTGTGATAATTAAATGTTTAATTAAAATTTTATTTTCAAGACAAAACCATTGTATTAATTTCAATGCACAATGTACAATCAATTACAAGGGGAGCATTGAAACTTCAGCCCGTTTGATCAAACCACTCGCGTGAAAAATCTTACGCCACAAATCACGACGTGAGATTTTAACCAAGGAGGCGGTGTTCCGGTTAGATCACGGCGTGATCTTAGATGCCACGGAGGATCACGCAATAATCACCTTTGATATACCGGATGATCTTAGCATCACTAGTGGGTGGAAAGTGAGTGAGTGAGATGAATGAGCCAATGAGATGACGCCTATATATCAAAACCTTTTGGTTCAAACTTACTCACCATATCATATGCCCTTACAAAATGCTTAAGATTAGTTTCAAATGGCAATTATACATCATAACAGAAAAAGAGAAATATGAACGTATCAACAATGATTTTCACTTACTAGCACGTTTTCAATGAGACTTCGATATAAATGGATTAAAATAAAAACATGACACATAAATATGACATCTTTCTGTACAAAAGAAAGAAGTTAATTTTGTTAAAACTGATTACATGTTCAAATATAGCATCTTTAAATTAATACAAAATTACCACTCCATACACTTTTACTAACAACCAAGTATTAAAATTTCAATTTTAAAAATTAACAATTTCCAACATTATTAAGTTTGCCTTAATCAATTCTTGGATTGAACTATTGACCTCTATTTAAAGTTAAATTATAAAATAAATATATCTACAATTAATAAATGAGTTTACATCAAAAATAAAATAACACTTCTTAAAAGAAATTTAAAGTAAAAAATGTTATCGTATACTAACCCATATGCCTTCGCTTGGGATTTCTTGATGGACCACGAATAAAATATAATTGCCTGCCGGAGCAATGTTTCCCGATGGCGGTGCCACCACGCTTACTTCGTAGTGAGAATTTCCGACCGCCATGGTGGTGTTACCACCATCGAGGATCAACAACCGTTGATTCATGGAAAACGAGTGCGTGTTAAACGAGGGTGACACCATTATAACCTTAACCAAATTTGGATCCACCAGGCACGAAACTTGGAAGCGGATTATAAACCGTTCCGCATGATGAACCATTGTTTTGGTCATAGGCGAGATTATAATTGGGCGTAAACCATATAACATTGGATTCAAATAAGCGGGCGAAAATGCTTCTAGGCTCAACTCAGTAGGATAAAATACATCTGAAAATTTATATTTATCGTGTGGATTACTTCCACCAACAAGAACGCGACCATCTCGAAGCAAAACTGCAGTCGAATGGTACATTCGAGCTATAGTGCTCGGGTTCTGCACCTCAAACCGACATTTAGTCGGTTTATCAGGCACATAAATGACCGGGCTTAAAACCGGGTCCCGCCCAAGTTCCCATCCAGCAACCCCAGCTGACGCGCCATTAATAATCAAAACGTCACCGTTTGGTAACAACAACATATCACCCATGACACGTGCTAAAGGCATGGTCTCCATAACCCATTGTGGATCCGGGTCGGATATTTTAAGTCGCCCACAACTATCCAAAGCCCCATCAAACTTCCCATCATTTGCATTTTTGTATGCCCCTCTAGGCGCACCCCCACAGACTAAAATCTCAACATTATCTACACCCCCTTGTACAATACGCAATGGAAGTAGTACGGCCGAGCCGGTGCTCGGGTAATTCCTCGGGTCACCACCCGGTATTGCCGGAAAGGTCCGGACAACCTTGCTCCGAACATAATCGAACAATATACCTCGGTAGTTCGCGTAGATAAAAAGATTACCATCCGTGTTAAGAAACACGAATGGGTATAGATTGTTTTCGACATCTGGTTCATTAGTTTGAACCAGAAACATCAAACTAAAATCAGTTTCGGTGACTGACATTTTGGGGTAAAACTCATAATTAAATGATTGTCGGCCGCCAACAATGATTTGGCGGCCGTCAGGTAATATATGATTGGTGGCATACCATCTTTGTTGACTTAACCCAGATGGTATTTCCCACCAATCACATTCATCACAAGATTTATAAACTCTAACAACATGATCACCGTCATTCCATCCGCCAGTTTGGACGAGACTCCCGTCGGGCATTAACGTTCCAGAAGAACACCAAACGTTTGTGAGAACCATGAGTGGACGTATTGAGTTGCATGCGATGTTGTACTCGATGGAGTGGGCGGAGCAGTCGGTGGAGTTGGGGCGGCATTTGCCGTTTGGAAGGGAGATGTTGGAGGTGCCGAAATCGGTGCGGTCGTATATGATGACGCGGTCGGTGGGGAGGAGTTGCATGTGCATGGCGGAGATGCCGATGGATGGGAGGAGGAGAGACCATGATCCGCCGTCTGTGGCGGGACATGGTGGTGGGTGGAGGAGGATAAGGAGGAGGAAGAGGAAGATATGGTGAGAAAATAAAATAAATGGGAAATTCATTTTTTTTTGGTTGTGGAGGTGCATGTTAGCAAAGTGGATGTGTGGTGGCGGTGTTATATAGTGGTTGCGGCGGTGTAAAGTGTTTGAATTGACAACTTATGCGATTTCATTTTTTCTATTTGATTCTAAAGTAAGTATATTAAAATTTAAAAGGTTTGAGGAACATAGACCATGCCTTTTTAAAGTTGTGTAGTGTGATTCGAAATGATCATTTTCTTCCTCTTTAAATATTTATTAACTTTTAAGAATAAATTCTAGCACTTTATATATCTATCTATACTAATAAAAGAGTAAAAAAATTGTCACGTGTCGCTTTTATATTTATCCTCATAAAATTTCTCGCTCATTTACTCAATTTGTCTTTCTATGTAATAATACTAGTTTAGATCCTGTGTATACACATGTGGTGAAAAATATCAATATATGATTTTTTTTTAATCTTTATGTATATATTTTACAACTGTAAAAATATATTACATATACTTAAGATATAAAACAAATTCAAAATATGTAAAAATTAATATATAATTAGGTTTCGAAAATACGTTAATTATTATTTAATATAATTTGACGTTCATTTACTATTTGATTGGAAATAGAAGTTACATAATTAAATTTCAAAGTTTCTTATCATAAGAGATAATTTAAAATAAATGTTTTTATTAGTATAATTAGTATTTTTTTTTAAATATATATTATTAGTAAAAGATAGAAATGCATTAAATAAGAAAGAGAAGTGAGAAAAAAATAGTAAGGATGAATATGGAGGCGACACGTGGCATGAATAAACCTTTATTTATTATTTAGTATAGATTAATATATAATTGGGTTTCGAAAATACGTTAATTACTATTTAATGTAATTTGACTTTCAATTACTATTTGGTTGAAATAAAAGTTACATAATTAAATTTTAAAGTTTCTTATAAAAAAAGATAATTTAAAAATAAATGTTTTTATTAGTGTAATTAATATTTTTTTTAAATATATATTATTATTTAAAGATAGAAGTGCATTAAATAAGAGAGAGAGGCGAAAAAAAATGATTATAATGAATATGGAGGTGACACGTGGCACTAAAAACCTTTATTTATTATATAGTATAGATTTGTTTCCTATTTTTAAAACTTATTATTTATGGATAACTTATATATTTATAGAAAATGTATTTTAAATTTTAACTTATTATTTCATTTATGAATAATTTACAAATTCACAAAAATAATTTAAATTTTAAATTGTTTCCTAAATTCTCGATTTGAATATCTATATCTATCTTATATAATAAATGAAAATCATGTATGTCATGTGTCGCGTCCACGTCTCTTCTTGTCATTTTTTTCTCGTCTCTCTCTTATTAAATGCACTTTTCTATTTTTCATAATTATTTATATTTAAATAAAAATATCAATTATACTAATAAAACACATTTATTTTAAATTATCTCTTATTTTAAGAAAAATTTAAAATTTAATTATGTAACTTTTGTTTTTGTCTAAATAGCGGTGTAAATCAAATTACATTAAATATAAATTATTAATGTATTTAAACCGTGTAATATATATGTTTTGAAAGATATAATCTGTTTATTACTAAGTATATAACATTACATTTTATGTGACACGAGTTTTTTAAAATACAAATTTTTATCACTAAATATATGATATTACATTTTATCAATCCCGTGTAATACACGGGATTTTAACCTAGTATATATATATATATATATATATATATATATATATATATATATATATTGTATTACATGACTTGTTTAATAGAAAAATAAAAGTACGATAAATAATTTTTTTTGTTTCCTTAATTAAGTAATAATTATAATTTAAATTTTATTTTAGTATAGTTTTTTCTGAATTTTTTTTATAGATTTCAAAATTCAAGCTTACTTAAAATAGAGAAAATTAGAAAATTTTAGTAAGAAAAAATATAAAAATGACACGTGACATTTCTTGGAATCATTTATTAGAATATAAGAATATTAATTTACAAGTATTCACTATTATTTTATAACTAAGTTATTTATTTCAATAAACAACTTTCTAACATAATATAAATCGATACTTCTATATCTATACTTTCTAATAAATAAATTTTTTTTGTGGAACAGTTGTCACTGTCTTGGACATCATTACCCTTTTTTTAATGTTTCTCTTTTTTATTAATTATACAAATTTATTTAGTTGTTTTCATAATTTTTTTTTCCGTCTCTCTCCTATTAAATAATAATAATTTCTATATTTCTTTTTGTCATATATTTGAATTTTGTTTTCTATCATTAACATATGTAATACATCTACACCTAAAAAATATATACAAAAAAAATTAAAAATTTATGTATTAATATTTTTCATTCCGTGTGTATTACACGGGTTCTAAGGTAGTTTGTAATTAATGAAAGTTAGGGTTGAAAAGCGTAATATACGTGGTGTAAAATAAAGAAATCAAATGAAGAAACAAACCCTAATAGAAACGATGGCTGTTCCCCTGTCACGATTCATGTGCTTGTCTCCGATTAAACATATAAGAGGTGGTATGAATTGTGTAGTTTTTAATTATGTTAAAGATTATTTACAAAAGGCATATAGCTAAGTTTCCATGCTCAAAGTACAAGTATATAATGCATACTCTTTATATGTCCTTTTGTCTTCTTCTGGCTTTCTCTCCTTTACTCGCTTTCATTCAAGATCTTCATTTTATATTATACTAGGTTAAAATCTCGTGTATTACACGAGTTAAATAAATAAAAAAATATATATTAAGTAATAAAAAATTTATTTTTTTAAAACTCGTGTTTTACACGGGTTGAATAAACCGTGAAATATAATATAATTTGTTAATATATACACTCATCAAAATATGTCAGAAAATTTATTAATATAAAGATTAATATTTTCTTTAAATATATATTATTATTGGATAGTGATTTAATTAATAGGAGAGAGAAGCGGAAAAAAACTTACGAGAATGAATGTGGAGGCGACATGTGACATAGAAAACTTTTATTTATTATATAGTATAAATTGACTTTGGAAGTTTTGAACCCACTTTTCATAACAATTATAAATATTAAACATTTATTTTAATTAAGCCTTTTCTATTCTTTTTTTTTTGGTTTTTAGTTTATAACTTTTAAATATGATATTTTATAAAATTCCGAATATACCGTTGTGACGTGCTTATTTTTATCTACGTCTCGATTTAAGTTTCGCTCAAAACAAAATTGCGCGTGATAGTGTACGAGTTGTCTAAACATTTTCGTACAACGTCGTTATGAATTTTATAAACGGTTTAGCTTTCATTTTCAAATTTTTTTTTACGGTTAACTTCTTTTAACAAATTTGTTACGGTTAATTTTTTTTTGTAATGTTATTAAATGTTTTGCTGCAACTCGTGCAATTGCGTAAAGGTTTTGTTTTTTTATATAAAGTTTTCTATGCGTTTGTTTATTTGATACATTTTAACATTTTTAATTGTTTCGTATTTCTATATAACATCTTTAATATTATTAGCGCTCTATTAAATTTTAACTTTTTTTAATGTATTGTGTGTTTTAACATGCCGCTACATACGAGCTCACGCAGTGCAACGCACGTGGCTTTTCATTTGTCTGCCCTAGTCCAGAGCATCTACTCTCTCACTTAACCTCTAATATGTTGTAAGGAGCTCTTGAGCTTCTACAGCACCCGACTGCCAAGGAAGCAGCTTCATGTTGCTGAGATACCACTACAGCTACTTGCAGCTAGCCCGTCAGATCTCAACCACCACCATTTATACTCTCTACATAATCCCATATATCTATATATGTATTTACATGTTATATATATACTTATTGACTATGGATAAACTCTAATGTTGAGCGTCGGAGGGTGGTTCCGAGACCCCGGTCTCGGACCCATTCTAACGAGTTCCTTCATCTTAGCAACCAGGTGTAGAAGGTTCGGAAGCTGTCATCTCAGGAATATTCAAACCCCCTCCTGTTTATTTGTTGCAGCACCAGGTATACTTAGCCTATTCGTTGTAACAACAATAACCAATTATGTGAAATTTACAAAGGTTTACAAGCAAATCAGCAGCAAAATTGGTTATTCATAAGAATTATCATAACAACATAAACCATATACTATCCATAGTCATGAAACCCTAAACTAATTTTCTACCATACTAAAGGTGTAATTTCTACAAGATACTAATTATCATTCAAATTAATCACCAAACTAAGACTTAAAGGGAAAGTGGATTTGTTCATAGTCGAAGATATAGATATATGATACGACAGAGATAAAAGGGTGGATGAGAAGGGCATACTTTCGAAGAGTAGGAGCCATCTTGTTGGTGAGAGCGACAACAACAATCAAACAATCAGACTGGCTCGGGTTATGCCTGAAAATGATCCCAAACCTATTCAAATCATACCTAACAGCTCTGGTATGGGTCATCTCGAAGGCATAGCAAACGATGCCAAAGGTCATAGGCCTCCACGACGTGCCGATTCCATCAGATCGTCGACCTCGGAGATCATGAACTCCTAATGTTGAGCATTAGGGGTTTTATCGATCGATGGCTTGAGGAAGAAGATGAGACTGATTCCGATTAATTGCAAAAATGGGTATATGTAAGATCCGCATGTAATTTCTAGATGTAGTAGTTTGAGCGGGAAAATGATTGTGAGAGTCATTGTGATGCTGACATGTGTACAATATTGTAATCATTTATTATGTTAAAGATTATTTACAAAAGGCATAGAGCTAAGCATCTATGCTCAAAGTACAAGTATGTAATGCATACTCTTTATATATCCTTTTGTGTTCTTCTGGCATTCTCTCATTTACTCGCTTTCATTCAAGATCTTCATTTTATATTATATTGACTTTGGAAGTTTTGAACTCATTTTTCATAACAATTATAAATATTAAACATTTATTTTAATTAAGCTTTTTTCTTTTCTTTTTTTTTGCTTTTTATTTTATAACTTTTATATATGATATTTGATAAAATTTCGAATATACTGTTATGACATGCTTATTTTTATCTACGTCTCGATTTAAGTTTCGCTCAAAACAAAATTGCGCGTGATAGTGTACGAGTTGTCTAAACATTTTCGTACAACGTCGTTATGAATTATATCATATTTTTACTTTTTATAAACGGTTTCGCTTTCGTTTTCAAATTTTTTTTACGGTCAACTTCTTTTAACAACTTTGATACGGTTAATTTTTTTTTGTAATGTTATTAAATGTTCTGCTGCAACTCGTGCATTTGCGTAAAGGTTTTGTTTTTTTTATATAAAGTTTTCTATGCGTTTTTTTATTTGGTACATTTTAACATTTTTAATTGTTTCGTATTTCTATATAACATCTTTAATATTATTAACGCTCTATTAAATTTTTGCTTTTTTAATGTATTGTGTGTTTTAACATGCCGCTACATACGAGCTCACGCAGTGCAACGCACGTGGTTCTTCAAAAACTTGGATTTATTTAACGAATTAGTCTTTTATAAGTTTTGAACCGTTTGGTGTCGGATTTTTTAGCTTTTTCGAACACTTTTATTTATTTAACGATTTAGCTTTCCTATTTTTTATAAAGTTCAAAGCCGTTTTGCATTCGTTGTTTAACGTGTCGTGACGCGCACCGGCCGCAACGCGCCGGGATAAATTACTAGTTATTACTTAATTGTGTGAATTTCATTATGGTTAGTTTAATTAATTAAGGATAAAACAATATATTTATAGTAAAACAAAAAACCACACAGCATCTTAGGTGACTTAACAAGTTCACTCCTAAGGATGCTTAGGCGAACTTGTTAAGTTCGTCTCTCTATGAACTTAAACAGAAGGTTTGCTACAGCTACAAATTTATGCTCTAACAATATTAGCTAATGGGCTAAACCAATAACGTCCATATAATAATCAGTTAGGAGGATCTGCTGGGCTCCTTGCAGCCCACACCACTCAAGATCCCCTTTAGGCCCAAAACCCATCAGGCTCCATGACTCCAGCCCTATAAATAGGGAGTCATTCCCCTCTTGACAACCATTTCATTTGTCTGACCTAGTCCAGAGCATCTACTATCTCACTTAACCTCTAATCTGTTGTAAGGAGCTCTTGAGCTTCTACAGCACCCGACTGCCAAGGAAGCAGCTTCATGCTGCTAAGGTACCACTACAGCTACTTGCAGCTAGCCCGTCAGATCTCAACCACCACCATTTATACTCTCTACATAATCCCATATATCTATATATGTATTTACATGTTATATATATACTTATTGACTGTGGATAAACTCTAATGTTGAGCGTCGGAGGGTGGTTCCGAGACCCCGGTCTCGGACCCCTTCTAACGAGTTCCTTCGTCTTAGCAACCAGGTGTAGAAGGTTCGGAAGCTGTCATCTCAGGAATGTTCAAACCCCCTCCTGTCTATTTGTTGCAGCACCAGGTATACTTAGCCTATTCGTTGTAACAACAATAACTAATTATGTGAAATTTACAAAGGTTTACAAGCAAATCAGCAGCAAAATTGGTTATTCATAAGAATTATCATAACAACATAAACCATATACTATCCATAGTCATGAAACCCTAAACTAATTTTCTACCATACTAAAGCGGTAATTTCTACAAGATATTAATTATCATTCAAATTAATCACCAAACTAAGACTTAAAGGGAAAGTGGATTTGTTCATAGTCGAAGATATAGATATATGATACGACAAAGATAAAAGGGTGGGTGAGAAGGGCGTACTTTCGAAGAGTAGGAGCAATCTTGTTGGTGAGAGCGACAACAACAATCAAACAATCAGACTGGCTCGGGTTATGCCTGAAAATGATCCCAAACCTATTCAAATTATACCTAACAGCTCTGGTATGGGTCATCTCGAAGGCATAGCAAACGATGCCAAAGGTCATAGGCCTCCACGACGTGCCGATTCCATCAGATCGTCGACCTCGGAGATCATGAACTCCTAATGTTGAGCTTAGGGGTTTTATCGATCGATGGCTTGAGGAAGAAGATGAGACTGATTCCGATTAATTGCAAAAATGGGTATATGTAAGATCCGCGTGTAATTTTCTAGATGTAGTAGTTTGAGTGGGAAAATGATTGTGAGAGTCATTGTGATGCTGACATGTGTACAATATTGTAATCATTTATTATGTTAAAGATTATTTACAAAAGGCATAGAGCTAAGCATCTATGCTCAAAGTACAAGTATGTAATGCATACTCTTTATATATCCTTTTGTGTTCTTCTGGCTTTCTCTCATTTACTCGCTTTCATTCAAGATCTTCATTTTATATTATATTGACTTTGGAAGTTTTGAACTCACTTTTCATAACATTTATAAATATTAAACATTTATTTTAGTTAAGCTTTTTCTTTTCTTTTTTTTTTCGTTTTTTTTATAACTTTTATATATGATATTTGATAAAATTCCGAATATACCGTTGTGACGTGCTTATTTTTATCTACTTCTCGATTTAAGTTTCGCTCAAAACAAAATTGCGCGTGATAGTGTACGAGTTGTCTAAACATTTTCGTACAACATCGTTATGAATTATATCATATTTTTACTTTTTATAAACGGTTTCGCTTTCGTTTTCAAATTTTTTTTACGGTCAACTTCTTTTAACAACTTTGATACGGTTAATTTTTTTTTGTAATGTTATTAAATGTTCTGCTGCAACTCGTGCATTTGCGTAAAGGTTTTGTTTTTTTTATATAAGGTTTTCTATGCGTTTTTTTATTTGGTACATTTTAACATTTTTAATTGTTTCGTATTTCTATATAACATCTTTAATATTATTAACGCTCTATTAAATTTTTGCTTTTTTAATGTATTGTGTGTTTTAACATGCCGCTACATACGAGCTCACGCAGTGCAACGCACGTGGCTCTTCAAAAACTTGGATTTATTTAACGAATTAGTCTTTTATAAGTTTTGAACCGTTTGGTGTCGGATTTTTTAGCTTTTTCGAACACTTTTATTTATTTAACGATTTAGCTTTCCTATTTTTTATAAAGTTCAAAGCCGTTTTGCATTCGTTGTTTAACGTGTCGTGACGCGCACCGGCCGCAACGCGCCGGGATAAATTACTAGTTATTACTTAATTGTGTGAATTTCATTATGGTTAGTTTAATTAATTAAGGATAAAACAATATATTTATAGTAAAACAAAAAACCACACAGCACCTTAGGTGACTTAACAAGTTCACTCCTAAGGATGCTTAGGCGAACTTGTTAAGTTCGTCTGTCTATGAACTTAAACAGAAGGTTTGCTACAGCTACAAATTTATGCTCTAACAATATTAGCTAATGGGCTAAACCAATAACGTCCATATAATAATCAGTTAGGAGGATCTGCTGGGCTCCTTGCAGCCCACACCACTCAAGATCCCCTTTAGGCCCAAAACCCACCAGGCTCCATGATTCCAGCCCTATAAATAGGGAGTCATTCCCCTCTTGACAACCATTTCATTTGTCTGACCTAGTCCAGAGCATCTACTATCTCACTTAACCTCTAATCTGTTGTAAGGAGCTCTTGAGCTTCTACAGCACCCGACTGCCAAGGAAGCAGCTTCATGCTGCTAAGGTACCACTACAGCTACTTGCAGCTAGCCCGTCAGATCTCAACCACCACCATTTATACTCTCTACATAATCCCATATATCTATATATGTATTTACATGTTATATATATACTTATTGACTGTGGATAAACTCTAATGTTGAGCGTCGGAGGGTGGTTCCGAGACCCCGGTCTCGGACCCCTTCTAACGAGTTCCTTCATCTTAGCAACCAGGTGTAGAAGGTTCGGAAGCTGTTATCTCAGGAATGTTCAAACCCCCTCCTGTCTATTTGTTGCAGCACCAGGTATACTTAGCCTATTTGTTGTAACAACAATAACTAATTATGTGAAATTTACAAAGGTTTACAAGCAAATCAGCAGCAAAATTGGTTATTCATAAGAATTATCATAACAACATAAACCATATACTATCCATAGTCATGAAACCCTAAACTAATTTTCTACCATACTAAAGCGGTAATTTCTACAAGATATTAATTATCATTCAAATTAATCACCAAACTAAGACTTAAAGGGAAAGTGGATTTGTTCATAGTCGAAGATATAGATATATGATACGACAAAGATAAAAGGGTGGGTGAGAAGGGCGTACTTTCGAAGAGTAGGAGCAATCTTGTTGGTGAGATCGACAACAACAATCAAACAATCAGACTGGCTCGGGTTATGCCTGAAAATGATCCCAAACCTATTCAAATTATACCTAACAGCTCTGGTATGGGTCATCTCGAAGGCATAGCAAACGATGCCAAAGGTCATAGGCCTCCACGACGTGCCGATTCCATCAGATCGTCGACCTCGGAGATCATGAACTCCTAATGTTGAGCTTAGGGGTTTTATCGATCGATGGCTTGAGGAAGAAGATGAGACTGATTCCGATTAATTGCAAAAATGGGTATATGTAAGATCCGCGTGTAATTTTCTAGATGTAGTAGTTTGAGTGGGAAAATGATTGTGAGAGTCATTGTGATGCTGACATGTGTACAATATTGTAATCATTTATTATGTTAAAGATTATTTACAAAAGGCATAGAGCTAAGCATCTATGCTCAAAGTACAAGTATGTAATGCATACTCTTTATATATCCTTTTGTGTTCTTCTGGCATTCTCTCATTTACTCGCTTTCATTCAAGATCTTCATTTTATATTATATTGACTTTGGAAGTTTTGAACTCACTTTTCATAACATTTATAAATATTAAACATTTATTTTAGTTAAGCTTTTTCTTTTCTTTTTTTTTTCGTTTTTTTTTATAACTTTTATATATGATATTTGATAAAATTCCGAATATACCGTTGTGACGTGCTTATTTTTATCTACTTCTTGATTTAAGTTTCGCTCAAAACAAAATTGCGCGTGATAGTGTACGAGTTGTCTAAACATTTTCGTACAACGTCGTTATGAATTATATCATATTTTTACTTTTTATAAACGGTTTCGCTTTCGTTTTAAAATTTTTTTTACGGTCAACTTCTTTTAACAACTTTGATACGGTTAATTTTTTTTTGTAATGTTATTAAATGTTCTGCTGCAACTCGTGCATTTGCGTAAAGGTTTTGTTTTTTTATATAAAGTTTTCTATGCGTTTTTTTATTTGGTACATTTTAACATTTTTAATTGTTTCGTATTTCTATATAACATCTTTAATATTATTAACGCTCTATTAAATTTTTGTTTTTTTAATGTATTGTGTGTTTTAACATGCCGCTACATACGAGCTCACGCAGTGCAACGCACGTGGCTCTTCAAAAACTTGGATTTATTTAACGAATTAGTCTTTTATAAGTTTTGAACCGTTTGGTGTCGGATTTTTTAGCTTTTTCGAACACTTTTATTTATTTAACGATTTAGCTTTCCTATTTTTTATAAAGTTCAAAGCCGTTTTGCATTCGTTGTTTAACGTGTCGTGACGCGCACCGGCCGCAACGCGCCGGGATAAATTACTAGTTATTACTTAATTGTGTGAATTTCATTATGGTTAGTTTAATTAATTAAGGATAAAACAATATATTTATAGTAAAACAAAAAACCACACAGCACCTTAGGTGACTTAACAAGTTCACTCCTAAGGATGCTTAGGCGAACTTGTTAAGTTCGTCTCTCTATGAACTTAAACAGAAGGTTTGCTACAGCTACAAATTTATGCTCTAACAATATTAGCTAATGGGCTAAACCAATAACGTCCATATAATAATCAGTTAGGAGGATCTGCTGGGCTCCTTGCAGCCCACACCACTCAAGATCCCCTTTAGGCCCAAAACCCATCAGGCTCCATGACTCCAGCCCTATAAATAGGGAGTCATTCCCCTCTTGACAACCATTTCATTTGTCTGACCTAGTCCAGAGCATCTACTATCTCACTTAACCTCTAATCTGTTGTAAGGAGCACTTGAGCTTCTACAGCACCCGACTGCCAAGGAAGCAGCTTCATGCTGCTAAGGTACCACTACAGCTACTTGCAGCTAGCCCGTCAGATCTCAACCACCACCATTTATACTCTCTACATAATCCCATATATCTATATATGTATTTACATGTTATATATATACTTATTGACTGTGGATAAACTCTAATGTTGAGCGTCGGAGGGTGGTTCCGAGACCCCGGTCTCGGACCCCTTCTAACGAGTTCCTTCATCTTAGCAACTAGGTGTAGAAGGTTCGGAAGCTGTCATCTCAGGAATGTTCAAACCCCCTCCTGTCTATTTGTTGCAACACCAGGTATACTTAGCCTATTCGTTGTAACAACAATAACTAATTATGTGAAATTTACAAAGGTTTACAAGCAAATCAGCAGCAAAATTGGTTATTCATAAGAATTATCATAACAACATAAACCATATACTATCCATAGTCATGAAACCCTAAACTAATTTTCTACCATACTAAAGCGGTAATTTCTACAAGATATTAATTATCATTCAAATTAATCACCAAACTAAGACTTAAAGGGAAAGTGGATTTGTTCATAGTCGAAGATATAGATATATGATACGACAAAGATAAAAGGGTGGGTGAGAAGGGCGTACTTTCGAAGAGTAGGAGCAATCTTGTTGGTGAGAGCGACAACAACAATCAAACAATCAGACTGGCTCGGGTTATGCCTGAAAATGATCCCAAACCTATTCAAATTATACCTAACAGCTCTGGTATGGGTCATCTCGAAGGCATAGCAAACGATGCCAAAGGTCATAGGCCTCCACGACGTGCCGATTCCATCAGATCGTCGACCTCGGAGATCATGAACTCCTAATGTTGAGCTTAGGGGTTTTATCGATCGATGGCTTGAGGAAGAAGATGAGACTGATTCCGATTAATTGCAAAAATGGGTATATGTAAGATCCGCGTGTAATTTTCTAGATGTAGTAGTTTGAGTGGGAAAATGATTGTGAGAGTCATTGTGATGCTGACATGTGTACAATATTGTAATCATTTATTATGTTAAAGATTATTTACAAAAGGCATAGAGCTAAGCATCTATGCTCAAAGTACAAGTATGTAATGCATACTCTTTATATATCCTTTTGTGTTCTTCTGGCTTTCTCTCATTTACTCGCTTTCATTCAAGATCTTCATTTTATATTATATTGACTTTGGAAGTTTTGAACTCACTTTTCATAACATTTATAAATATTAAACATTTATTTTAGTTAAGCTTTTTCTTTTCTTTTTTTTTTTCGTTTTTTTTTATAACTTTTATATATGATATTTGATAAAATTCCGAATATACCGTTGGGACGTGCTTATTTTTATCTACTTCTCGATTTAAGTTTCGCTCAAAACAAAATTGCGCGTGATAGTGTACGAGTTGTCTAAACATTTTCGTACAACGTCGTTATGAATTATATCATATTTTTACTTTTTATAAACGGTTTCGCTTTCGTTTTCAAATTTTTTTTACGGTCAACTTCTTTTAACAACTTTGATACGGTTAATTTTTTTTTGTAATGTTATTAAATGTTCTGCTGCAACTCGTGCATTTGCGTAAAGGTTTTGTTTTTTTTATATAAAGTTTTCTATGCGTTTTTTTATTTGGTACATTTTAACATTTTTAATTGTTTCGTATTTCTATATAACATCTTTAATATTATTAACGCCCTATTAAATTTTTGCTTTTTTAATGTATTGTGTGTTTTAACATGCCGCTACATACGAGCTCACGCAGTGCAACGCACGTGGCTCTTCAAAAACTTGGATTTATTTAACGAATTAGTCTTTTATAAGTTTTGAACCGTTTGGTGTCGGATTTTTTAGCTTTTTCGAACATTTTTATTTATTTAACGATTTAGCTTTCCTATTTTTTATAAAGTTCAAAGCCGTTTTGCATTCGTTGTTTAACGTGTCGTGACGCGCACCGGCCGCAACGCGCCGGGATAAATTACTAGTTATTACTTAATTGTGTGAATTTCATTATGGTTAGTTTAATTAATTAAGGATAAAACAATATATTTATAGTAAAACAAAAAACCACACAGCATCTTAGGTGACTTAACAAGTACACTCCTAAGGATGCTTAGGCGAACTTGTTAAGTTCGTCTCTCTATGAACTTAAACAGAAGGTTTGCTACAGCTACAAATTTATGCTCTAACAATATTAGCTAATGGGCTAAACCAATAACGTCCATATAATAATCAGTTAGGAGGATCTGCTGGGCTCCTTGCAGCCCACACCACTCAAGATCCCCTTTAGGCCCAAAACCCATCAGGCTCCATGACTCCAGCCCTATAAATAGGGAGTCATTCCCCTCTTGACAACCATTTCATTTGTCTGACCTAGTCAAGAGCATCTACTATCTCACTTAACCTCTAATCTGTTGTAAGGAGCTCTTGAGCTTCTACAGCACCCGACTGCCAAGGAAGCAGCTTCATGCTGCTAAGGTACCACTACAGCTACTTGCAGCTAGCCCGTCAGATCTCAACCACCACCATTTATACTCTCTACATAATCCCATATATCTATATATGTATTTACATGTTATATATATACTTATTGACTGTGGATAAACTCTAATGTTGAGCGTCGGAGGGTGGTTCCGAGACCCCGGTCTCGGACCCCTTCTAACGAGTTCCTTCATCTTAGCAACCAGGTGTAGAAGGTTCGGAAGCTGTCATCTCAGGAATGTTCAAACCCCCTCCTGTCTATTTGTTGCAGCACCAGGTATACTTAGCCTATTCGTTGTAACAACAATAACTAATTATGTGAAATTTACAAAGGTTTACAAGCAAATCAGCAGCAAAATTGGTTATTCATAAGAATTATCATAACAACATAAACCATATACTATCCATAGTCATGAAACCCTAAACTAATTTTCTACCATACTAAAGCGGTAATTTCTACAAGATATTAATTATCATTCAAATTAATCACCAAACTAAGACTTAAAGGGAAAGTGGATTTGTTCATAGTCGAAGATATAGATATATGATACGACAAAGATAAAAGGGTGGGTGAGAAGGGCGTACTTTCGAAGAGTAGGAGCAATCTTGTTGGTGAGATCGACAACAACAATCAAACAATCAGACTGGCTCGGGTTATGCCTGAAAATGATCCCAAACCTATTCAAATTATACCTAACAGCTCTGGTATGGGTCATCTCGAAGGCATAGCAAACGATGCCAAAGGTCATAGGCCTCCACGACGTGCCGATTCCATCAGATCGTCGACCTCGGAGATCATGAACTCCTAATGTTGAGCTTAGGGGTTTTATCGATCGATGGCTTGAGGAAGAAGATGAGACTGATTCCGATTAATTGCAAAAATGGGTATATGTAAGATCCGCGTGTAATTTTCTAGATGTAGTAGTTTGAGTGGGAAAATGATTGTGAGAGTCATTGTGATGTTGACATGTGTACAATATTGTAATCATTTATTATGTTAAAGATTATTTACAAAAGGCATAGAGCTAAGCATCTATGCTCAAAGTACAAGTATGTAATGCATACTCTTTATATATCCTTTTGTGTTCTTCTGGCTTTCTCTCATTTACTCGCTTTCATTCAAGATCTTCATTTTATATTATATTGACTTTGGAAGTTTTGAACTCACTTTTCATAACATTTATAAATATTAAACATTTATTTTAGTTAAGCTTTTTCTTTTCTTTTTTTTTTCGTTTTTTTTTATAACTTTTATATATGATATTTGATAAAATTCCGAATATACCGTTGTGACGTGCTTATTTTTATCTACTTCTCGATTTAAGTTTCGCTCAAAACAAAATTACGCGTGATAGTGTACGAGTTGTCTAAACATTTTCGTACAACGTCGTTATGAATTATATCATATTTTTACTTTTTATAAACGGTTTCGCTTTCGTTTTCAAATTTTTTTTACGGTTAACTTCTTTTAACAACTTTGATATGGTTAATTTTTTTTTGTAATGTTATTAAATGTTCTGCTGCAACTCGTGCATTTGCGTAAAGGTTTTGTTTTTTTTATATAAAGTTTTCTATGCGTTTTTTTATTTGGTACATTTTAACATTTTTAATTGTTTCGTATTTCTATATAACATCTTTAATATTATTAACGCTCTATTAAATTTTTGCTTTTTTAATGTATTGTGTGTTTTAACATGCCGCTACATACGAGCTCACGCAGTGCAACGCACGTGGCTCTTCAAAAACTTGGATTTATTTAACGAATTAGTCTTTTATAAGTTTTGAACCGTTTGGTGTCAATTTTTTAGCTTTTTCGAACACTTTTATTTATTTAACGATTTAGCTTTCCTATTTTTTATAAAGTTCAAAGCCGTTTTGCATTCGTTGTTTAACGTGTCGTGACGCGCACCGGCGCGCCGGGATAAATTACTAGTTATTACTTAATTGTGTGAATTTCATTATGGTTAGTTTAATTAATTAAGGATAAAACAATATATTTATAGTAAAACAAAAAACCACACAGCACCTTAGGTGACTTAACAAGTTCACTCCTAAGGATGCTTAGGCGAACTTGTTAAGTTCGTCTCTCTATGAACTTAAACAGAAGGTTTGCTACAGCTACAAATTTATGCTCTAACAATATTAGCTAATGGGCTAAACCAATAACGTCCATATAATAATCAGTTAGGAGGATCTGCTGGGCTCCTTGCAGCCCACACCACTCAAGATCCCCTTTAGGCCCAAAACCCATCAGGCTCCATGACTCCAGCCCTATAAATAGGGAGTCATTCCCCTCTTGACAACCATTTCATTTGTCTGACCTAGTCCAGAGCATCTACTATCTCACTTAACCTCTAATCTGTTGTAAGGAGCTCTTGAGCTTCTACAGCACCCGACTGCCAAGGAAGCAGCTTCATGCTGCTAAGGTACCACTACAGCTACTTGCAGCTAGCCCGTCAGATCTCAACCACCACCATTATTAGTTCTCACCTTTTGTGTATTTCTCAGATCTCACCCCGGGGGTATCTACAGTTTCAAGCGTTCAAGGCTGGCTACTGCGGGGGGGTGTAACAGAATGCCACCCTTAAGCAGGTAACTACTGCTGTTTCTTAAACTTCCAATTAAAACTTACTTTTACTGCTACTAACTAATTTTATCCTTATTGGAAAATGAGATAAGGAAAATTATTATGGATATGGATACCAAATGGAAACGAAAATTATGGTTTCCAATCCTTTGAGACTTTTATCTGATAAGTGGTGAAGAAGACTGGTTGGGCGGGCATATTTTTAATGAGACTTTTATCTTTTTTTTCATTCCTTTGGTTTGCTATAGTAACAAATTCTATCGTGTACAATGTTTTCATAACCGGACCGGCTCACCTATATGTAGAAATAATCTAGGCTTTGATAATTTACAATTACAAATTGTTTGGTTTAGTATTTTATTAACATATTTTTCTTTATGTTGATTTTCTTGTGGATTCATATATAACAGTTTGATATTGCCATACAAGTAGAACTTCTAGCCACTTAGAATCCAACAAGTAGTTGTGCCCAGGTGAAACTTTAATTAAGATTTTTTTTTTTAAAAAGGCCCCGTCTTTTTACTTCGCTTTGGGTCCCCAAAATAGTTGAGCCGCCCCTGGGACCGGATACCCACAAAGAATGAGGTAACTGTTTGTTTAAAATGGTGGATTGGCTGATACTTATTTACCAAATTTAGATTAGTGATAATTGAAAATCATTAACTTGCAATCTCTCTGATTATATGGTTCTGCTTTTCACCATGAAATAGTTACTGGTTTTCATGAAATTATTACTGATTCCCTGACTGGTAATCTTCTGCTGTAACTTTTTGTTTCACCAGGTTGTTTTGTTGATTGCTGCTGCTGGAACTCTTTTTTTTTGCTACTGCTACTAATATCACGACTTCCACTACAACTATAAATAGGATATCTCTGTTACTTACTACCTTTATCTATAAAACTTATTTTGACCGAATTTTCAAGGATTTGATGCTTTGGTTTTTGTCAGATTAGATGGCCAGAGTATGATAATGGGTGAGTTGTGGGGTGGATGCTAATAACTGTTGGGGGGTTAGACATGATCACACACACACGAAAGTAATAATGAACACAGGGATTTAACGTGGTTCGGTCTAAATTGACCTACGTCCACGGGTGACAACTAGGTATTCTTTTATTATGACGTGATACAAATTACAAGTACAAAGGATGATATATATACCAACTAATCTACGATTAGAAACTTAATTGTTGGACCTTGGTTATTAGAGGATTAAGTATGAAAGTTATTTGGTGTAAGCCGTGAACTAGGGGTTCACGGCTAGGGGATAATGGGCCGGCCCAGAGGGCCAAGAACATGTGTATTGTGTTTAACTTAGTATAAATACATGTGTTTGTCTAACCAGTTAGGGCGAGCGGATTTGATATTATTTGCTTATTGAATACACAAGTATTTTACTAGGTTGCTAAAACTTCTATAGCAAAGGGGTCGCAGGTTCGATTCCTGTAGCTCTCATTTTTTTTCCTTTTAACACATAACACTCCCCTGACCACACACTTTGGTAAAATAGTAACACTCACCCCCTAGCTTTGTAAATTATTAATTTTATCACCTTAAGTTTCTAAAGGCTTTACCCCTTATAATATATATACTCTGATTTTTGCTCATTAACTTTTGTTCGTTTTTTTTCATGTCGTGGTAAAAATTTCTTTAAGAACGGCATCGTATTAATTGTAGGGTATTTTTTATGTGTCGAGTGTTATATCGACCGACGGTAACTTATTGCTACCGTGAATAATAAGACCGACACCGACTAAAAAATATCATTTCTAACGTTACTTATCAATTTCAAAAAATAAATGTGTATTAACGATTGTTATCATCAATTCCACTATTTTAGTCAACTAAATTAATAAATCGTTTCAGTTTTCATCTACAGATTTTTTTAATTCAAAATTTTGTTTACCATCAATTAAATTGTTCAATCATATTTTTATGAATTTTACAAACTGAAAACGATCTTATAACTAGATATGATCAAATTAAAAAAAACATTTAATCATACATTTACATATTTAATTATCTAATATTTATTATGATTCGTTGAATCCAATAATATTTCTTGTCACATCATCATAGCACAAGTATTCAAGTAATTTGTTTTCTTTTAGATTAAGTTTAAAATTAAGTTTCAAAAAGGTGTTTTAAAATATAATTAATTTTTTCCTCTTTAAAAAGAAGGGTAATCCAAGATTATGAAACAATTTAAGATATTCGTCATGTTACCGTGAAAAATTCTATTATAATCAACGAGACATTTTATAAATTAAACTTGTATTTGTTTTTCATCTTGAATCTAGATTCCACGTGCCATGAAAAGTCTTCTTGCCAAATTAAACAAAGTTCACATCTTCACAGTTTCAAAGTATTTAAGTTACTCAGGGTTAATTTCCTTTATCTTGTTAATTTTTCCTACAAGATTTGTCATTATAATGTGATTTGGAACATGTAAGTTCTGTAACGTTTTAATTGTTGTTTTTTTTCATTTTTTTGTGCTTTTTTGTTCAAGTAATTCGCTTGTATATTTTTTAAAGAATAAACTTGCCAAGACATTTTCGTAAATAATTTGTTTTTATCATCATTACAACACACCATACTCTTCATCTACATTTTTGGTTTATAATTATTCCTTTCATGAGTAACATCGAAGTCTTAACACTTACCCTTACCTAGGTTACGAAAATCGAATCTACATCCTACATGACCCTAGTGCTCTTGGCATTGGTCTACTCGTAGTGGCATCCTTCACTTGGTCTCATTCTTAGTTTAAGTTCAGACATTAGGGGATGTCCGAATCTCTTAAACTATAACTCTGATACCAACTTGTAAGGCCTCAAGCCCGGGGGACCCTCAGTTGGAAAATCATTGCATACATAGTTCTTAAACTAAAAAATCTCATAAGATAAGCATCGGAAAATAATCATCCATTACATAAACTGTCTTAAAATTCATAAACATAAAGTTCATGATTTAAACGGGATGCCAGTTTCCTTGTCGCAAGCAAAGCACCATCACGAGCCTCCAACAACCTACACTTAACCTGATATGCATACTAAAAGTCAGCTACGCTGAATGAGTTCTAGTTTACCTAAAACACAAGTAGATAGTTCCATTCAATCGTAAGCATAGATATATAAACCTTTTTAAACGTGAAACGTATATAAAACATTCATCACAAGCCATACATACAAGTCTAGATCCGTGTCATCTCGTAAGCATTTGTATTATCCTTTACGACTTAAATGTGTAGACCGACAATACATACCATTCATCGACAACTATGGCTCTTACGTCCATAACACTTTCGCATCATTAACTTGACCTTAGGGGCCGCGTGCACCCCAAAGCGATCATCATCACTTCCTTACTAGTTGTACAACCGTTAGCAAGCCACAAAAGCTTCATTTAGCATAACATAGCATAGCTTCTGTTCCCGAGGGAACCATAGCATATTTTAACAATAATGATTTTATAAAAACATTACTTTTCTTCCCTTTAGGAACATTATCATTATATCAAGTTTGCCATCGAGTTCAGCTTTGAGTTCGGGTTCGTTTTGCATCCCTACAAAACTCTAGGATTCAGAAAAAATTGAATTGGATATGATGTGAAGTGATTCTAAAATACAAGTTGCATGTGCTCAAAAGAGATTAAATGTATAAGTAAAATAATGACAACGAAAAAGAGGAAATATTCTGTGAGATTTTGTTGAGAGAACTGAATACTCATTAGGGATGGTAATTAAAGCTTTCGGTGATTCTACCAGCTCTAAAGTCTATACCACTTGTTAAGCTTCTTTAGCGATGGAGAATAGATGTATCCACAATCAGAGCATTCACATCAGGTTTCCTATATTTATGTGAGTGAGTTTCCTATATTTTAGGGGTGGTTTAAAGTGGTTGTGAGTGGATAAGAGAGAAAATATATAAATTTTCTGTATATTTGAGGGAAACACTGTTCACCTGCATAAATTTTTTAATATTTTTTAAAAGTGGTTGTGAGCGGAGAAGAGAGAAAAGGTAATGATAAAAGTATAAAAAAATATTATTTAATTGAAAAAAGAGAGAGAAAAGATAGTGATTTTAGTGTAATGGGGATAGAGATGTTAATATGAATGCTCTCATATACTTTAACCATAATATAAAAAATATTCTTTTTACGTATAAAAGGCGTTGTGTCCATGTTCCCTTATAAAATGATGGCATCTCATACCTATAATATACCTGGCTACAGTGGCGGAACTTGAACCTTTGGGCGGGGGAGGGGGGGATTTCCTACTAGGGGGTCGAAACTATAAAATTTTCGGTTAAATATGTATAAATTAACACTTTTGACCGAAAAATCGACTGAATACGTATATATTAACACTTCTAAGCAAAAAAACGAGGGGCCGGCGCTCCACCAGGCCCTAAGTATGTTCCGCCCCTGCCTGGCTATAGACTACTTCTTACTTGTCGGGTTCACTGATATTTTCATGGATATTAAAGATCCTAATTTATGATTTTGAGTATCTAACTAAGTTACAAAATTTTAATAGCTTATAATATATTAATATATTCAATTTTAATAAGTAAACACATAAATAATATATATATATATATATTTAATTTCAATGCAAGTAAACACATACAGTATCAGTTTCAAATAATCAAACATATGACGCCTAATATCATACCCATGCTTAAACCCGTAAAAAAATTACAATTAATCTCATACTCGACTTGATATCTGAATACCTAATCCGAATATTTAATCTTTTAATTTTCTTTAAAAAATTAGCACTAAAGGTAATTCTTGGAAGCATTCAAACCACATCATACCTACTACCAACATGTATGATCCTTTGTAAAACCCATTTATCTAAAATATACTTTTTAAAAGCTAGAGTAAAGTACATAGATGGTCTATCTGGTTTATCAAAATTTTAAATATGGTCCCTAACTTTTCAAAAGTACATAGATGGTCCTTGGGGTTGCACTTTGTAACGCATTAAGTTCCACAAACTTTGCAAAAAGTACATGTATGGTCCCTGTGGTTTGCACTTTGTAACGCATCTAGTCTCTAACTTGAACCTTCTAAAACCTTTAGATCTGTTCGCTGGGAACTAAATGTGTTACAAAGTGCAAACCACAGAGACCATCCATATACTTTTGAAAAGCTAGGGACCAAATCCAAAATTTTGATAAACCACAGGAACCATCCGTGTACTTTAATCTTAAAGCTATTAACATCCTAGAGTTGACAATCTCTGACGAAGGGGTTGTTTTAGGTTTTGATTTATCAATAGAACATCTAAAACTTATAGTTAATAATAAAAATAATAATAGTAAAAAATAAAATAAAAGGTCAAATAGGTTGAACTAATAAAATATCACCTAAAATGTACTTATATTTAGTATAACATCTTAAATAGTTTTATCTAAAATTTGTTGGTTGGTGCAATAATATAGCTTTTCTATCATATGAAGCAATCTTTATTTATATAAAAATAAATCTAAAAACAATAAAAGAAATAAACAAGTTTACCGCAAAACCTGACTTGTTACTTGTTTCTATTCACTAAAAATACACAAATTCTGACCCGTTTCGACCTGTCAACACACATCTATTGCCACCTCTAAAATTCCCCGTAAATAAACGATTCTTCACTGCCTATCGGGCGTATGAGCGTTTATGGTATTAAAACTACTTGGTTCAAGATAATAAATAAATAAACTAAATTAAGTAGAAGACGACGGAGGATAAAGCTCCCACAGTGCCACAGTAGTGTCTTCAGATGCCAAAGCCATTTGTTTGCAATCTGCGGCGAATGAAATGGCATTGCACTGCATAAAAAACATAAACAGATGATGACAACAAGGTGAACATAAGAATTGTCATTTTTCTATAAATAATTAGTATTTCAAGTATAAAATATCAGATTCTTTTCAACAAAGAATGAACATTTCTGGCTAAAACGGTATAAGAGGTTACATGTAATAAAAATACACTCGGTACGATTTTCCACTCAATCAACCCACTTGACATGTTCCCTTTAAAAGCTAGTTTTTTAATACCTGTTTGACCCGTGAGAAATAAAACATAACCTAAGTCAACCCATTCACAGGTAAACGGGTCAACTAAGTAACTATGAACAGAAATGACTAATGGCATACCGTGGCATGGTGATACTTCAAAATTGCCAAAGGGTTTCCTTTTCTGTAATTGTAGATCCTAATCCTGTCATCACATAATAATTGAGGATTAAATGTTGGTATTCTTGATGATTTTAAGAAATAATTGCTATAGTGTTTCGGGTTTAGTGTTAAACTGTACCTACTTGGTTGTGTAACTGTAAACCTGGTATTCACGATCGACTCACAGCAGAGAACAATTTCTAATTTACTTGTTTATTATATACTATAGATATAGATATCTATACTATATAATAAATAAAGGTTTTAAAGGGACAATTGTCACTCTCTTATTCATTCTCATCACTTTTTTCTCGCCTCTCTCTCCTATTAATTATACAAACTTACTTTAATTATTTTTTTATAATTTTTTATTTCCCACATCTCCCTCTTATTAAATAATAATAAAGTTCTATAATTATTTTTATAAAACTTTTTTCATTTAAAAAAATAGGATCGTTCATAAAACATTTTTAGAAATTGGACATTTTTTCATTCTTTTTATAAAAATAACTACATAACGTTTCTAAAATTTTTATTACCAAATGTATGACATTTATTTATTTAACCCGTGTAATACACGGGGTTTCTAACCTAGTAAACATAATAAATAAGTAATTGATTGCGCCATGTGTCAAAATTCTGTGAATCCAATATTCATTTTCCCGCTCATTTTTTCTTCACTAATCTATATAACATTTCCATACTAACTATTTTATATTTCCTTCATTAATTTTTAAAAAAAGAAGACAAAATTGCCCCAAGTATTCTTGTTCTTCTTCTTGATTCTTTGGAGTTTGATCCACTAAACGATCCTAACAGCCTCATTTGGCTTTTTCGTGCGCTTCTTGCGCCTAGAAACTCGCACATAGGCCCTTTTTTTTAAACTAAGCATAATAGTTGGCAATTGGCATGGGAACATGCTTCAAACTATGATGAAAATACTTAAATACCAAGTTCTGAGAAGGATGGAAACAAACATCCATGACAGAAGCACGGTGGCCTCTCAGCACAGCCACTGGACCAGGGGGTGGTCTCTTGCTCATTCTGGTCACAATTCTTTCATTCAGACATTAAATCAAACACCTTGTAGACCTAATTTTGATAATGCTTACTAATCCCACCCATCCAACAACAATTTTATAAATGACTCTTTTAACTCTAAAAGTAATCAAGCTGACATCCAAAGAGTAGGGTGTCAATTTCTGGAAGTTATCGAGATATGAAAACGGGAGATGGATTCTTACTTGCTTACTTGTACCCGGAAGGTCGCCGGAGCAGCGTATGTGACTGCCGGTGGTGGTTTGCTGCCTGACTGGTTAAACCAAGGGAGGTCGGGGGAAAAGCCGGTCACCGGTGGCGGTCGCGGAGCTCGATTCCGGTAAGGTAGCGTAAAAAGACTAAAAGCCAAGCTTGAATCGAGTAAACGAGCTCGATCCGGAGCCTTAACGAGCATATTGTTCATATAATTTAACTAATACTTAAACATATTGTCACTGACCGTTTCCCCCTTCACTTTTCAAAATTTGACGATATTAACCCTTTATTTTGTAAACTAAACTTTAACACCCTTAAGTTTCTAAAGTTTCACGTTTATCTCCTGTAGTATATATAATCTGACTTTTCCTTGATAACTTTCGTTCGTCAATTTTTTTGGTGACGTCTCGGTATAAATTTCGTTAAAAACGAGTCGTATTCAATGTAAGGTATTTTTTAGGCGTCGTTTGTTATATCGACTAAGGCTAACGTGTTAGTACCGTGAAAAATGAGACTGACGTCGACTGAAAAATATCAATTCTGTTTTTTTGTGTTGTAGGTCCCCGGGTCTCTCGGATCGTTACGTGTGGGTGTGTGCGACTAGTCGACCGGGTGCGGAATGCCCGTGACTAGGTGGAGAACAACAACACAAAGTAAACCGACAAGAGAAGTCACTTTAAAATCCGTCTATTATAACTTGAAGGTTACAGAGAATGAATGCCTAAATTGTCTGCGTACATACATTCTGTCAACCATTCCTATTTATACTAGACCTGCTGTCTGTACACTTAGCAAGTGCGCAGGTTCATTTGCTCATGCGTACTTAACAAGTACGCAGAGACTTCTTGCGTACTTGCTAAGTACGCAGGAGATATTTCCTGCGCACATGCTAAGTGCGCAAAACACTTAGAGAAAACAAACATTCAGTACATACATCAGTAATTACAACTCGATTACTCATACATACAGACGCTAATAAACAAAGACAAATACATACAAAGTAAGTACAAAAGCTAAGACTATATCCAGAGTGTTTGTCACACAAAAGTGCTTCAACAAACTCCTCCTTGACAACAGCTCTGGATAGTCTTCGGTCCTCATAGCTCACCATCTTTAGCTTCCATCTTCTTTTTGTAGTCAAGGCAAAACTTGACCACCTTGTCATATTTCGAAGCTAGGAACTTTGTCCAGTCGTCCGTGTACACGCAGTACTTGTCAGCCAGTTCCTCCAGATCTTTCACAGAGAAGTTTATGAAGGAGACTTCATCAAACACTCTGATCAGTTCTCTTGGCATTAAACTTCCAGTTTCGGACCTCACCATTCCAATAACCACAGCCTCGCCCGTCTTTGGATCTACGTACCAATACCATGTGTTACCAAGGATATAATGAGATAACTTGCTCAGGGGAATCTTGGTTTCACACAGCACTGGCTTGTATACTAGTTTCTTTACACTTTTGCCAGTCACGGGATGTCTGACATTCTTGTCCCTGACTCGCTTGGGCACTTGAGGCTTGAACATATCGAATTTCCCAGATCTTACCTCACGCTGTAGAACCTGCCACAAACCCATCGCTACTGCGTGGTTTGAATTACTCAGCAGCTCTCGGTTTGCTAGGTTCACGAGGTCGTATTTTGGCAAAGAGCTGAAAGCTTCACTGGTTGGTTTCAAATATTGAACCCCCCCAGCTCGCTTTATGGCAAATAGCTTTTTATCATCCTCGAACCTTACAGCTAAGATCATACCTGTAGCTCCACGTTTGTCTATGATTGATGTCTTCTGCCAAACAGGAGCTTGATCATTTGATGAACTTCCACGCGTGTGTTTGCTTTTCTGCGCCTCTGGATCCATAGGTGTAGGGTCAGAAGGAGAGGCTTCAGTCGACGCCTCAACAGCACTCGCAGGCTCGACTGAACCTGTATCAGGATTAGCTTCAAAGAATGGAGCTACAAAAATCTCTCCATCCTCAAGCTCGTATTCTCCTTCTCCGTCGCCCTTGGGAATTTCTATCACCACATCCTCATCCTCTTCATCCCAGTCGTCACCAGAGTCGATCTCTCCTTTTTCTAGGTCGCTAAGAGCATCGATCTGTGCTTCCTTGGAATAGTCTGGCTCTAGTAGTAGAATCACATCTTCCGAGACTTCGTCAGATAGATCTCTAAGCACATCAGCTACAGACTTTCTTTTAACACCTCCCGAAGCATCACCTCCACCTCAGCCATTGGCACAGCAGAAATGGGAACAATCGCTAAAGCACACGATTGCTGCTCACTTCCACTAGGACCAACTTCAGGATCCTTGTCTTGATCGTCATCCTTAGTCAACTAGGTGACAAGCCTCTTCACTACTAGGCTTGGGTGGTTGCTTCTGTACTAACTCCTTCAACTGTGATAGCAGTAACACTTGGCCTCCTCCTCTGTCTTCTATAAAGCTGGTGTGAAGATGAAGTAGTCGGTGATTTAGTACTCGTGGCAGTCCCTGCTACTTGCCTCGGAGCACTGACTTCTACTTAACGAATACTAGGCTGATGTTGCCTATCTCCCCGATGCTTAAGTGTACTTTCCCTTCTGCGTCTTTGTAAAGCATCATCAGAATCAAAGTCGGGTTCGTATTCACTGCTTGACTGCTGTCTTTTTCTCTTAGAAGATGACTCGGGAAGGGTCACCTTTGTCAACCTTCTTGGGTGTGCCTGAGATGGTGCATCATCAGAATCAGACTCTGTAGCTTCAGAATCAGATTCTTCAGCACCACCAATACCTGCTTCTTCGTCTCCTTCTCCATCAGACGATTCCTCTTCACTCTCAACATCCTCACTTTCTTGTTGTTTGTCCGAGTGTTCACTCAGATCAGGCTCTGAATCGGGGCTAAACCATCTCCAGTCAGCTGGAGCTACATAAGCCTCATTGAGTAGATGGCCAAAGAGTGGGGTGTGCACAGGGATAGGTTCGACACTCCCTGGCGTTAAGAATTGTGAAAATAATCTCTTTGCCACTGTCTTTACTTGCAGTCTCTCACCAATGGCCGGTAGATTTGGCAACGCGTCATTGATCAGGAGTTGCACAAACCTAGGATATAACAAGAACCTGTTCCTCTCCGCTGCATTGATTTGATCTGTGAAGGCCTTGTAAATGTATCGGGAGAAGTTATACCCTCTGTTTAGAGACAAGCCAACCATGGCTGCAGCAAGATCGTGCCCCATTGCATCCTTCCCCGCCTTCCTGGAAGAGATGCACACGATCATCACATGTGCAAATTATCGCCATTGATCGAGCACCCACATATTTTTGTATGAAGAATAATCCATAGCACCGACATAACCCATTCGCTGTTTCCAACACCCATCCACATAGTAATCCGGATAGGCAGTGGGATCAGTGACACAGTCTTGGAAATGTAATACCCGTCTGATAGTGTCCTCTGAGAAGGCAATGTCATGACCTGCAACAGTAGCCCGAATGACATTAGGAGCTACCGTGCAGTCATGTTCTGCAGTTTCCCAAAACTGCTCCAAATAGGGTCTTGACACTATGGGATCTGCCGAGATAGCATAGCTGAGTTTCGAACGGTTTAGAAACTCAATTATCTCTTTGTACTGGAGGGCGGCACCTTTCCATTCCGGTTGTGTAAGCGCTAGTAGATTGAACTCACTGGTGAACGCACGTGCCATCACTGCAAAGACACACAACAAACATAATAAGAACAAGAAAGATCATTGGAATTGAAAGAAACAATCAAGGTATAACACTTTCACAAAGAAAAAATTTTCAGACTTAGAAAAATTTTCAACTGTCCTTCCTGCGTACTTGGCAAGTACGCAGGTAATCCTTCTTGCGTACTTAGTAAGTACGTAGGATATATACCTTGCGTACTTACTAAGTTCACAAGGAATGACACTTAGAAAATTTTATCAGTCCAAAAGCATAATTTCTTGTGGACTTGGCCGAGAATGGTAGTCACCACATGGTCGAAACATATTGTGATAACCGATGGAACTAACACCATTAGCCAAGTCAAGTTACACTCGGACAATTTTTGATCTAGACCATTTCCGACCCACAGTCGCGACATATGAAGAGTCAGAAACCAAAATCAAACAAATTTAAAGCAATTTCTTGATGAGATAGAGTCGATTAAAGCATTTATTCAAGATTTAGGTTATATTTTAGGTTAAAAACACACCCAAATCGGTCAAATAACATTAGTCGAAACCCTAGCCTTTTTAGGTCAAGAAATCGGTCCAAAGAGACGATTTAATGGATGGAATTGTCCGAGAATCTCACCAATTGATTGTTAGATGAAGGTGAAACAATGAAAGTGACGAAAAGCCGGTTTGGAATCACACGAAATTTTGAAGAAAAATGGCCGAGGGTATTCAACAGTCGAGTTTGAATGAGAATGAAAGAAAAATGTCTAACACCTGTTTATATACCCCATCACTGAACCGTCTTGCGCACTTGGTAAGTGCGTAGGAGATAACTCCTGCGTACTTAACAAGTACGCATGACTTATGTCCTGCGCACTTGTTAAGTACGCAAGGTTTAACCCTTGCGCACTTACTAAGTACGCAGAAACCAGTGTTTGCTAAAATTTCAACCCAAATTATGAAGAAGTCAAAGTCAAATAACGAACATGATAAGTCTATTCAATCAAGAGGATTCAAATACAATTCAGGAAGATTAAACATGAATATTTTTGGCTATTCTGAATAACATTGAACTGTTCACAAACTTAAAACTTTTTGATCTTTTCTGAATAACCATATGCACACATTCACAAACAAGCTCTTTTTGTTCAAAGACACGAGCAGAGGACATATCAGGCTATTATGATAGCAAAAATGATACACGGTAAACATCATAGAATATGGGATCATGTCATAGCTTACAGTTTATTCATACGTAATAAGCACATAAACAAGTAATTCAAGTTGACAATATTATAATATTTGAAACCATAAGCATCTTTGTATCACGTTCTTGTGTGTTAAGGTACTTAAGTATAATATATACAACGTGTACCCCACTGTTATGCTATGAACTAACTTTGCACTTATCTCAAGGCATCTAAGATTTTCCCAATGATTTTCTAAATTTTCAGAATGAAGTTATATCAATTAGCACAGAAAAAAAAATCAAATAGAATCCATAAGGATTATCAGGAATCATAAGATTCAGAATCGAGTGATTCATTTGTCTTGGTTTCATGTGATTTCTTCAGTGAATATCGTTATGATGATTCAGGATAATGAATATGGTGTTTGTAGATTTAGGTAAGGAGATCCAACTTTTATCTGGATTTGAATTCAATGAATCAGGAGTGATTCAAGGGTGAATACATGCTCAACGGTTGATGTAAAGACATGTCTTGATTCAATCTCTCATTGCATACTTGTGAGTATGGGCAGTGAGATGAACCGCAGTAATTGTGCTAACGACCTAACCCGAAACTGGTCTCAGAAGAAAATTATTGCCAAAATCTAACATCCTGTATCTGATAGTGATCTTTTGCATTCTTTTACGCACACACACTAGCAAACATGGGTTCAAATCACAGTTGTAGTATTGATTTAATTTCCACACTACTAATGATTCAAAGATGCTTACCGCCTACTGACAATTCAAATTACTTGTAAATGAGCATATTAAAAACATAACAATTTAAACATTCAAGTAAGCATGACGCAATCATTTCCCATACGTGCAGTCTATGGCGTTTAGATCATTTCTGATGTACTATCACTTCCTCTTTTCTCAAGAGAACTTTGAAATTTTTCTTGTTTTCTATTTTGTTTGGATTTTTTGTAAAATATTGGAAAATTAAAAGAACTATACAGAACATTTAAAGACACTAAAATTTAACTTTCGTGAATTGAATTGATTTGCGAAAAACAAGTTTTCACTCCGGATTAAACATTCCTATTATGTTGACAAGATGTTCAAAACGAGCCCGATCAAACGCCTTAGTGAAAAGGTCAGCAAAGTTGTCATCCGTGTGAACTTTTACAAGTTCAATGAGATGCTTTTCAGCACAATCACGGATGAAATGATGGCGAATCTCAATATGTTTAGTTTTGGAGTGTTTCACCAGGTTGTTTATGATGGACATGGTGGCATTGTTGTCAGTGAACAATGGAGTTCCAGTGAAATTTAAGCCGTAGTCTCTCAATTGCTGTTGAATCCACAATATATGAGAGCAACCGCTTGCAGCAAAAATGTACTCTGCTTCGCATGTAGAGACAGAAACCGTTGACTGCTTCTTGCACTGCCAGGAGACCAGCCTGTCTCCCAAGAATTGACATCCACCTGAAGTTGATTTTCTATCAAGGTTACAACCGCCATAGTCAGAATCAGTGTACGTGGGATGCTTATATCCCTCTAATATGGATATAACTCCCTTGTCAAGGCCATTGTAATAGATCCGTGAGCCTTCTTTTCTCTATCATAGACTTTCTTCTCTTCCTCATCAAGCTTAGAGCTAGGCTTAGGTACTTCCTCATCAAGATAAGTGTACGTGGGATGCTTATATCCCTCTAATATGGGTATCCACAGTGAAGAATCAGTATAAGAGATGTAATGTTCAAAGCGTGCTTTCCAGTTAGAATAGTCATTTACATTCAACAGCTTTGGTGGTTTTTGCGGTTTTCCAATCTCATTATCATAATTCAGGAGATTACCGAGGTTCTGAAGATTTTCCATTGCTGAACACTTAGACAAATTTCAGAAAAATCACAGAAACTTGCGCACTTGAGATCAGCCTTGCACACTTAATGAACAAACCTTGCGAACTTAAAGTTTTCTCTTGCGTACTTAGTAAGTACGCAGGAGTAACTGATAAATACACAAGTTATAAATCAAGTACGCAGGAGGATTTGTCTTGCGTACTTAGTAAGTACTTAGTAAGTACTTAGTAAGTACGCAGGTAGACTGTCCTTTTTGCCAAATCAAGTAAGTACGCAGTTCACTTTATCACCAACTCTCACCTAACTTTTCCGGTCACTGGAAATCAGTCGGAGATGGAGAAAATTGAAGATATTTGCAAACAAAGTGAGCCAAAGGGTTAGAAACTTGTTTCTAACCAATCTTTGGTGCTCAAAACACTCAAATACACAAAAAAGGTCGCTTTTTGAAGGATTTTTGCTTCTAAAATAGTGCTCAAGAGCTACCTCTATTTTATCACAAAAATCAACAAAAACACACACTTTTTGCTTATAAAAACTCTGTAATCTGTGTAGAAATTGCTCCCAACACACTCACAACACTCGAAATCAAGAGCAAAGCTCTGATACCACTTGTAGGTCCCCGGGTGTCTCGGATCGTTACGTGTGGGTGTGTGCGACTAGTCGACCGGGTGCGGAATGCCCGTGACTAGGTGGAGAACAACAACACAAAGTAAACCGACAAGAGAAGTCACTTTAAAATCCGTCTATTATTACTTGAAGGTTACAGAGAATGAATGCCTAAATTGTCTGCGTACATACATTCTGTCAACCATTCCTATTTATACTAGACCTGCTGTCTGCGCACTTAGCAAGTGCGCAGGTTCATTTGCTCATGCGTACTTAGCAAGTATGCAGAGACTTCTTGTGTACTTGCTAAGTACGCAGGAGATATTTCCTGCGCACATGCTAAGTGCGCAAAACACTTAGAGAAAACAGACATTCAGTACATACATCAGTAATTACAACTCGATTACTCTTACATACAGACGCTAATAAACAAAGACATACATACAAAGTAAGTACAAATGCTAAGACTATATCCAGAGTGTTTGTCATACAAAAGTGCTTCAACATGTGTTTCGCCATGTTAATGGCACCGCCTCAACCGTTTTAAGTCCAGTTCTCGTCGCCACGGAGCGCGGGGCTAATTTTCTAGTTTTAATTAATATATTACATATATATTTATATAATAATAGTTATATATATATATAATTATTATAAAATAACTAAATAATGTAGATTAAGTTATATATAAAAAATACAATAATATATATATATAAATAATTATAACAATATATATGTATAAATTAATTAATAAATAAATAATAAACTAGTCGAGCCGAGCTCGAGCTTGAAAACCTACTCACGAGTCGAGCTTGAGCCTTAGAAATAGAGCCGAGCTCAAGCCTAGTCCAGTTCGGGCTCGACTCGGCTCGTTTCGTTTACACCCCTATGTAGAACTAGCGTTACACCCCTATGTAGAACTAGCGTTACACCCCAGAATTTAACATAGCAGAAACTTTATATAAAAAGGCATGACCTTCAGATGTGTCAAATTAAACTAAAGTTTTCGAAACTTTACACAAAGAAAAGTAAAACCAAGAGACATAAATAAAAAAATAATTTATTAAAACTGGTTGGGGGAGAGAGTGTCATATGTTAAATAAGTCTAGTGGGTTGGTCCGCGCAAAGCGGCGGGTATCACTGATGCCTTTCTTTTGCTTAAAACTCCAACAAAGTCGTTGTTTACTTAAGTTTTCAGTTATTAACAAAAAAATGAGCTGACCTAAGTTTCAAAACTGAATAACCAAATTGCTTCTAACCAAAGCTAGTCGGTTTTTAAAGATAGATAACTGAATATTTCAGTTATTGATTTGGTTAGGGTCTCCACTTTATAGAGTATGTGGTCCCTCCACTTTTGTTTCTTCATCTATATGGACAAAGAAACAATGCAATGGATGAATTTTTTGGAAAAACCAAATGGTCCTTTTATAGTCATTTATTTAATCCATATTTCTTTTCTCGTCCGATGTGGGATAGGCATAGATTTGTGAACAAGAGGGATAAAGTTGTAAATGGCTAGTTGTTTATGTATCAACACTTGTACCAAATGTAGTGTACATGTTCTTAAATGTCTTAAAATTGAAGTTAAATTACATTTTTTCCTTTCTTTATGCTTTATATAGTAGTATAGATATAGATATAGATTATTGAAGCTTTATTTATCTAAGAGTTAATTACAATGAAGGACCATGTGGCATGATTCAATTATAATTTTGGGCCCAAATTTGGGAAACTACAACGTTGATTCAAAGGTATGCGCTAACGAAAAAGGTCCCTTTAAGGGATGAGGCTTAACTTTTTTATGTTAGTTGAATGTAAAATGACCAAAATATCCTTTACTAATAAAAGTATACGTAGAAACCTAAAGGGGGTGAATAGGTTTTCTTAAAAAAATTGATTAATTTAAAACTTAGTTAAACTTGTATGATGAACACTTGTCAAGAACACAATATACATGTAACTAATTAATGAAACAAGTATGTAAAGAGTTAAGTGAAGGAATGACAAAACCGATTTATAGAGTTTCTTGAACGGAAGAGATCACCGGTACAAACGTCTCACTAAACAAAGGTAGTGATCACCCTCTTCAACCAACTATCTCCGGATAGTGGTACTTACACCATAAACACTATATCAACGGTAGTGTAACACTCACAATCTCAAGCACTGTATCTAGGTAGTGTAACACTCACAATCTCAAGCACTATATCTAAGTAGTGCACACTCTCTCAACTTATCACTATATCAAGATAGATGCTCAAAACTCACAAAACACTATATTGGGATAGTGTTTACCAAACCAATCATCAATTATATCAATATATTATGATGATGAACTCACACCAAGTGAATGACCCTTACAAATCTCTCTCTAAATCAAGTGGTAACAAGCTACCATATATAACAACAAATACAAGACTAGAAAGAATGATAGTTGTAGAACAACTCTTCTAAATTTGCTCTTGATCTTGAATTTCTCTCTTGGATTGATGATTGAAATATCAAAGAAACTAGAGAGATTATATATATATATATATGTATTTGAAAGTGTTGTGAGCGAAAAGGGTGAGTTAGAATGAAAGAGGAGGGAACTAATTATAGGCACAACACGAGAATCAGAAAAGTGACATGTTGTTGCATCCATGATCGCAAGCACGGTCGATCCATCGACCGTGCGTCCTGCATTCCCACTTTTTGACTTTCTTTTTTGTGAACAGTATGCATTGTCTCATCCATCCATTCTAACCATTTCAAACACATTTCTGGCATGTTTTGAGTCTCAATAAAGCTTTCTTTGTTTGTAGCAAAGTCTTGAAAGACTTTACACATAAATGACAAGTTTACTTTTGTTACTTTGAAAGTATATAAAATGTTTTCCCAAAGTGTTACTTTGAAAGTATATAAAATGTTTTCCCAAAGCGTCATGCATTCCCACTTTTTGACCATTTTTGGACGTGTGTTACATGGGGTGTTTACGTGTGGATCAATTACAAGAAGAAGCGTGATAGAGACCGTGTTGGTGATTTGCAAGGATTCGCACTAACATCGAGACGCCGTTATCATGGTGTGTTATTCCTTTAGTGGTGATTTTACCCAATCAGGTATTGTATTATGAACATCCTATGGTTGTTATTAGGATTTCTCCTGTTATCTAATTGGATCACTGAAAGGGTTTCAAAATCTTTATTTTTTACTTTCTCTACGTTCTTGGTGCGAAACCCCAACATGTTCCATTACTTTTAATTAGGTTTGCAACTTTATTGTTTTGCATTAGTGATAAAATGTGTGCTGGTTTAGGGTTGAAGTAAAACGTTCACAAGCCTGTATAAAAACATTGTTCATAGGTTTAAAGATTGAAATTGTTTTGTTTGTTCACAACTGTAGCTATTTATATACTTGGTATTGATTATTGAACATTTGAGTATGAATGTTTTAGATTCTATGTATGTTTCCTATATGCACTAATCTAACCGCCATATTTGTGCATTTATGCCGTTTGATGAATTTACCATCATTTTTGTGCATTCTGCATCCCCTACGAAGTCCTAAATCCTAGATTCATTTTAGGTATTTATTTTTATTGGTTTATTTTATTATTTTTATTTGATCATATTGTATTTAGTATATGTTAAGTAAGTATTAGTTGTTTACCACTATTATTAGTCGTGTCATAATCCTAGAAGTTTGAACTTTTAGCTACAATTTAACGTGTTTTTGTACCCCGACCCGTTCTAATCCATCTGTTATAACGTGACCCATTTTTTACCCTCACTAACAAAAAATACTAGATTCGTCACTGATTTTGATCTCGCTTTATGGTATTGTTGCAGTTTGATCTTGACCTGGGTGCGCGGAGATTGATGTCTGAGCACATAGAATAAAACTAATATTGGTCTCATTAACAAGTTGATTATCAAAATATAGTCACGTTACACAAGGAATAAAACTTAAGAATAACTTTGTACAAGTGTCTACTCCACACGTCATAACTTGTTGCAATGTTTATTTTCAATTATTCTTGATCTTAAAAAAAACACAACTAAACTAAAATGGTATTAATTACACCAAAATCATCATCATTATGTTGAAAATAAGATTGAGTCACAGATACTTATTATAGAACCAAAGACTGATTGCAACAAAATTCTTCTAAGTACTATCAGCAGCGTTCAACACTTGTGGCTGCTGATAGGCTTATCAGCAACGTTCAACACTTGTTGCTGCTGACAGGCTTATCAGCAGCATTCAACACTTGTTGCTGCTGATAGGCTTATCAGCAGCATCCAACACTTGTTGCTGCTGATAGGCTTATCAGCAACATCCAACACTTGTAGCTGCTGATCCTCAACTTTGCTGCTGACAGCCTTATGCCTTGAAGATCAATCGTTGCAGCTGACTATCCATGCCAAGCGTCATTGACAACTTTCTGCAAAAGCAACTGACACACTCAAAGCAGAAGGAACCTCAATGGCGCAACCAATGACGGACAACAATGCTCTTCTCCAAGCATGCATGTAATGATACATAAAGAAGACGCTTCAATAAAGTTAGCTAGTTTAGACTTAACGTGTATTATAAGCATTGTACAAAAGATCAACGGTCTGTGTTAGATCTGATCCTTAGAATCAAGGGTCAGTCTTGATTCTAAGTTAGTATAAATACCTTGTAAACACTTCATTGTAAGTGTGCTTTTCAATAGAGTTTTCACTTGTAATTGTTTATTCACAAAAGCTTAATACAATAGTGTTCTTAATAGTATTCTTTCTGTTTACTCGATTATACTTGTGTAGTTGTTAATGTTTCCACCAATTTCAACTAAGAACAGAACCATCTTGTACTTTCACGATCCTACAAGTGGTATCAGATCTTTGGCTCACAGATTAAACAAACTCACATTTGTTTAATCACTACTGGTTCTATTCAAAACTATCTCTTTGATCAAGACACCCGGTATCACAAATCACAAATCAACAATGGCTCAAAACAATGGATTTGACGATATTGGAAGCATCATCAGACCATAAAGACCGGTGTCTAGAGAAAATTACGAGCAGCAATACGAAAACTTTGTCTGCAATGAAGGTGAGTCACTAACCAGTGTGTATAACAGGTACACTTACTTGGTAGGAGAGCTGCAGTGCTCTAAGGTGAAGCAGGAGAATGAAGACATTCTCAAAAAGTTCATCAGATCTCTTCCTAGTTGCTGGACACTTTACACAGTGTCAATAAGAAGAACTGAGAATCTGAAGACTCTGCAGATGACCGAGCTCTTTTGTATGCTAAAAACCTATGAATTAGAAATAATTCAAACCAAAGAAAGAAGATCAAGCCATCAATCAGCCTCTTCCACCACCTCTCCCGCGCTTCACTCTGACCACTCAGGTCCTAGTTCAAGCGACTACTATCCTACCAGACAAGCACACCAAGCTCAGCCAAGATAGCAACAACAGCAACAACAACAACAACAACAACAACAGCAACAGGTCAATCCTTTTGCACAAACTGCAGCCTGTGCAGCTGTTGGAACTGCTGACTTTGACTGGAGCTTCCAGTATGAGGATCTTCCTGCCAACAATCAAGTTCTCATGGCAGACACATCAGAGGTACCACCAAAGGTATATGAAACTCTGTGTACTCAAGAGTGTATTGATAAGGTCCTTTGATACAGGAAACATAACCAGAATCTCATAGATCAAAATGAAGAATTTCACCAAATGAAATCTGAATTTAAAATGGTTGAAAACAGTTACAAGGAAAAGAATGATTGTTTAAAGAAAGAAATTTCATCATTAAAACATGAACAAACAAACCTTGAAACTCAAATTGATGATATTCTGGTTAAGTTAAAAGCTGCTAGGGCCGAATTGGCAGACCAAAAGGTCCACGTAGAAAAATATGAGTTTGCATCAAAAAAGCTACAAAGACTTTTGGATGCTCAAATTCATGAAAAGGTAAAAACTGGGTTGGGGTATCATACTAACCAGTATAAAACTGTCGCACCTCCTGCTGACTACGTTGCCATCCATGAACCAAGTTTCAATCTAGCAAATCTTGACATGGCCAACCAAAATCTTGACCCTGTTGTCAAAGAAACTCCTGTGCAAGAAAACACTATTTCATCAGAGTCTGGGTCAACTTTCTCAGACTTCACTGAAACAAGTAAAGCTTCATCTCCTCCTGCCCATCACGTGATTCTGACTAAAGATGAAGTCCCCATTATCCCTTCAATACCAGTTCCTAAACCCTTCAAACAAATCAGAATTAGCTATCCTCTAGAAGGAAGAAAGCTAACTATTGAAAAGGGACAGTCTTCAACCTCCACCAACTCAAAGCCTCTTTCCAAATCAATCCAACCAAGGAAGGTGTTTGAAATATGTCATACACCTGGAGAGAGAGTTCCATATGTTCAAAAGACATTGGAAGAAGCCACCTTTGAGCACAACAAATCTCACCCCTGGAACTTCAAAGACTTGTTCAAGAGAAAGGACTATGTGTACTTTCAAAGGGACAAACTGGCTAAATCATGCTTTGTGTGTGGGAAATACAATCATACTGCTAGCACCTGCTTCTATTGCCTTCAACAAAAAAGAAACCTAAAGCAACATGCTTTTGAGAAAACCCGCAAAAAAAAAAAGGTAAGAAGCTTTGAAGCCAAAGCAACTCAGTTTAGAAACTCTCTGTCCCCACCAAGAAAGCCTATGCCAAAGCCCCAACAATCCTGCTGATGGCTTTAAGGCTGTCAGCAGCAACATCCTGGTTGCAGATCATTGTATCCATCAGCAGCAAATGAGTTTGCTGCTGACAGACTTAACCATCCGCTGTAACCAAGCTTACAGTGGATGGGCTTAACCATCTGCAGCAAGTAAGTTTGCTGCTGATGGGTAAAACCAAGTCTAAAGTAACTTTTACCCGCTGTAAAAAATACTTTCAGTCTTCACCATGACTGCGTTAGTGTATTACAACTGTAACAGTATAAAGTGAATAAGGTTGTACTGTACAAGTAAGTTTGCTTTTTCCTCGTCTGCCGCTATATCATCACTCAAATTTCTTCACCACCTCTTCACATTCAATTTCATCCTATCTCCCATCACTTTCTCTCAAGTCCCCACAACATTCAAAGCCTTCCATACTTAACCACCATTCAAATACCTTCCCTTTTCCCTCCAACCCCAACAAAAAATGGCAGAAGCAGACATCAACAACCCCAATGACAAGTTTTCCCCATATCAAAACCTCACAGCTTACCTAGGCAAGGGCAAGAAATCAGAAGGCTTTGATGACATGATCGACTTCCTTTGTCGATCAAAGATTCACTATGCCTTAACCTTAAACCCGACTATTTACATTCCTCACATGGAGGATTTTTGGAGCACCACCGTCTACTCTACCGAATAGGGCACTCCTCAAATCAAAGCCACGGTAGACGGCAAAGAAGTTATCATCACTGAAGCCAAACTCCGCCAACACCTCAAGCTTCAGGATGAAGGGGACGCCACCTCATACCCACGAGATGTGTACATGAGAACTTTTGTATCAATAGGGTACACTGGAAATCAAACAGAGTACACTATCGAGAAGGCACTCATGGGTCCCCAATGGAAGTACCTATGCCACACTCTTCTCCAATGCATATCTCAAAAGAGGAGTGGCTGGAATTAACTCAGTTTCGGTCTTGCATCTTCATTTCACGGTATGGTAACTGGGTTTGGTTTCAATTTTTCCCACCTCATTCTTGAAGGTTTGAGATATAACCTTCAAGAAGGGGTAAAATCACAATTTTTTATGTTCCCACGATTCCTGCGGGAAGTTTTTAACAAAGAGCACCAAGATCTTTCAAAACCTGCTCGAATCTACATTATGTTGGGGCATAAAAATAATATTTTTCAAAGTATGAGGACTGTTTCCAAAAAGTTCGCAGGGGTCAATGTTCCATTGTTATCTACAATGACGAACATGCAAAGCACCCAGGGTGACAGTTCAGCAAACTCAGCTGGTACTGATCCCACACCCTCCACCTCACTGCCTGAAACACAAACATCTGCTTCCCTTGATCGAACCCTTGTGCATTCTACTGAGGATGCACAGGCACATAAACTACTTACATCTGTTTTGGATGTTATCGCTTAACCGGAACACAGGGCCCCGATTGCAGCCAAGTATACTAGGAAAAGGGGCAAGAAAACTCCTTCTTCTCTTGCCTCCAAGGCCCAAACCCAACCCAAAAGACCTCACTCAGAATCCCAACATTCTGGTGAGAATATCATAAGGGAAACCCACATTGTTAGGGAGACTCCTTCGGACGTCTCTCTATTAGGATTTTGATCACTTCCCGGATCCATAGAGCAACCCGCTGAGCCATACCTTTATCTGTCTTCTCTGAACTTAAGTGTAGAGGAACCTGGTCAAAATGATGTACCTTCTCCCACTGCCACTATCACGGAGGTATTGATTTATCTTGCTTCCAAAACACCCATCCCAAGTTCTTCACCCTCGAAGGTCCATTCTAGGAGTCATGACAGAGTGGATGTGGAAGAGGCTGTCACTACTGCTGGTCCATCAATTGACCAGGAGGTCTGTGACAACATTAGTAAGCCCTCAACCACGGCAACTCATGGTGAGGAAGTTTCCTTGGAAACTCCCCTCGCTGAGAGGAATCCCAGGCGCCAAGAAACCATGGGTGATGGGGATGCTGAGGCTCGGCCTATAGCCCCATCTGGGTCCAAGGATTCCACAAATGTGGATGAGGACAGTATGCAACTTTAAAATAAGGAATTGACTGCCAGGGTGGCTATGCTTGAGGCTGAGGTGTCTAAACTTCGACACCAACTCCTTATGCATGAAGCCCATCAATGCCCCTCCATGGATTCTCCCTCCCTTGTCTCAGTGGGCACCCAAACTGATGCCTATGTGTCCACTGATGCAACCAAAAAGGGGGAGATAGTCCCTATGGAAGAAGATACAGAGAGTCTTGACAACTGGATTGAAGAGCAGGCCGCAGTTCAAAGTACACTTTTCAAGCCAGCCTTCTTACAAATCCATACCAAAACAAGTTTGGGTTAATTACAGAATTAGTCCATGTGGTTTCCATGTATTAGAGTTTGAATATAGGCAGAAATAGTCCATGTGGTTTGAATTTGAGTTAAATATGTTAGGATCTAACGGAATTTAGTTAACGGGGTTAACCCTAAATTGTCGGATGTCACATCATCCCCTAGTTGAAAGAATTTTCGTCCTGAAAATTAGAATAAATAAAATGAATTTTTTTTAGGGTGTCACATCATCTCTTAGTTGAAAGAATTTTTGTCCCGAAAATTAGAATAGTACCTTAAGCGTTTGACATGGAGTGCTTGAGCAGATGAGGATACTTGCGCATCATCTGATCCTCACGCACCCATGTGAATTCCGGTCCGCGTTTTGAGTTCCAACGAACTCTGACAATAGGGATTTTACTGCATTTGAGCATTTTGACATCCTTATCCATGATTTCTACTGGTTCTTCAATGAACCGTAATTGTTCATCGATCTGCAGTTCCTCAAGGGGAACAACGAGTGTCTCGTCTGCTAGACATTTCTTCAAGTTTGAGACATGAAAGACATTGTGTACACCGCTAAATCCTTCAAATAGGTCCAGTTGATACGCTACCAGACCAATTCTCTTCACTATCTTGAACGGCCTAACATAACGAGGATTCAGTTTGCCTTATTTCGCAAAACGAATTACACCTTTCCAAGGTGAGGCTTTTAATAAGACCATGCTGCCTGCTTGAAACTCTAACGGTTTACGACGCTTATCGGCATAGCTATTTTGAGGATCACGAGCTACCGCCATACAGTTTCTAATTTTAACGATCTTTTCTAAGGTTTCGAATACGAGTTCTGGACCCGTAAGTTAGCCTAACAAATAGGATATCGGCATTTCCATCCGTATAATGCCTCGAATGTTGCTGCTTTGATGCTAGTGTGATAAACACGAGTAAGCTTTTCCATCTTATCAGTCTTTCTGAATACTAGAAAGTGAGCGAATTTGGTCAAACGATCTACGATCACCCAGATGGTGTCGCATCCGGTAGGAGTTCGGGGTAGTATAGCAATAAATTTCATGAAAATCTGCTCTCATATCCGTATCCGAATTTCCATTTGTTGAAGCAAACCATAAGGTTTTGTTTTTGGTGTTCGACCTTGACCTTCGAGCAGGTCAGGCACTTGCTAACATAGGTGGCTATATCAGGTTTCATGTCGCCCACCAATTTAGGACTTTCAAGTCATGATACATCTTATCAGAACCAGGATGAATAGAATGGTGGGATTTGCGAGATTTATCCATTACAAGTTCCCTTATGTTCCCGTACTTTGGACTCACATTCGCTCCGCGAAGTAGCGAATACTGTCCGATTTAACCTCAAGTTGGTTCTCCATACCACGTGTGGATTCCAACGGTAGGTTTTCCCTCTTTCAGGGCTTCGAATTGAGTTATATGGATCTGATTAGGTATTCCAGTGTGGATAGTGAGTTGTAATGCTCGAACTCGTCTGGGCTTAGTTTCTTTTCGGCTTAGGGCACGTTAGCCTTGCTCGGATGACACTTGATAGTATAGTCATAGTCGTTCACAAGTTTGATCCAACGACGTTGTCGGATGTTCAACTCCTTCAGTTCGAAAACGTGCTGAAAATTCTTGTGATCGATGTAGATAGTGCATTTTGTACCGTACAAGTAATGTCTCCAGATTTTCAGTGCAAAAACTACAGCTCCTAGTTCCAAATCATGGGTTGTGTAATTTTTCTCATGAATTTTCAATTATTAGGAAGTATATGCGATAACCTTATCGCGTTGCATTAATACACAATCGAGAATGGAGGCATCGCGATATACTACAGAGTCATCCGTTCCTTCCGGGAGAGATAAGATGGGTGCACTGCAGAATTTCTGTTTAAGAAGTTGGAATGCTGACTCCTGGGTGTCACCCCAGTTATAGATTTTACCCTTTTGGGTTAAGGCAGTGAGAGGTTGTGCATTCTTGGAGAATCCCTCAATTAATCGACGGTAATAGCCAGCCAATCCCAGAAATTGTCGTACCTCTGTCGGAGTCGTCGGTGCCGCCCAATTATTGATGGCTTCTATTTTAGATGGATCGGCATGTATTCCGTTCTCGTTTACTACATGTCCTAAGAATTGCACTTCATGAATCCAGAATTCGCACTTGGAAAGCTTGGTATACAGCTGCTGTTGTTTCAAAAATTCCAGAATCAGACGTAGGTGATCCTCATGTTCTTCCTTGTTCTTAGAACAAATGAGGATGTCATCAATGAAAACGATGAAGAATTGATCAAGGTAGGGTTTACACACGCGGTTCATGAGGTCCATGAACACCACGGGTGCGTTGGTTAATCCGAAAGGCATGAACATGAATTCATAGTGGCCGTACCTAGTTCTAAAGACAGTCTTAGAGATATCCTCATCTTGGACTCTCAGTTGATGGTAACAGGATCTAAGATCTATCTTAGAATAGAAGCTTGATCCTTGGAGTAGATCAAACAGATTATCTATGCGGGGTAGAGAATAGCGATTCTTGATCGTCACTTTGTTCAACTCACGATAGTCGATGCACATGCGGAAAGTCCTGTATTTCTTCTTGATGAATAGGACTGGAACTCCCCATGGCGATGAACTAGGTCGGATGAAACCTTTATCCAACAACTCTTGTAGTTGGGTGGATAGTTCTTGCAATTTGCTGGGTGCAAGTCTGTAGGGTGCCCGAGCAATAGGCGCTGCTCCGGGTGCTAGGTTAATTTGAAATTCAACTTGACGATGCGGTGGAAGACCAGGAAAGTCTTCGGGAAATACCTTCGGATAGTCACGTACGATCGGGATGTCGTCAATCTTCTTCTCATCAGATGGCCACTCGGCGACGAGAGCCAAAGTAGCAGTATGACCTTTTCGTAAGCACTTATGTACTTTCATGAAGGATATGATGCTAACGACTGCACCACTCCTTTCGCCTTGGATAGAGAGGGTTTCTCCACCAGGGAGAGGGAGGCTTACAATTTTGTCACGACAAATGATTTCGGCTCGGTTCTTAGATAACCAATCCATACCGACAATAAGGTCGAAACTGCCAGGTGTAACTGGCATGAGGTCAATGTCAAGCTTATGACTAACAAATCCTAGTTTATATCTCTAAGAATGTGAGTTGTTTCGATTTTCTGGTCTTCTGCTATCTCAATAGTATACTTGGCTTCTAAAAGATTTGGTGTACGACTGCACCAACTTGAAAATTGTGAAGTCATGCTGAGATTTCTAATGAGAACCGCGCTTATAAGATAACCGTCGGTCAATGCAAAGGCTAGGGGAAGAGCTTCACATGTAGGAAAAGAAATTTAATAAGATACAAATTCTAGTAACATAAGGGATAGGATGTCTGTTTAAGTAGTCGCGTTCAACCGATGGTTGGTTGGTTTAAATCCCCATTTTCTAATGTCATCGGAACGACAGGATCATTTTGCGAAGAAAGAAGTCCGTTTACATAGTTGGATATCCTAGAGTTAGACTGAGGATTAGTCACATGATAAAGTAATAGGAACAAATGGAATTTTATTGCTGGAGTGTAAGGAATAACGTGTTAGTAGGAAAGAATTCTTCCAATTTCGCTTACATATTTGGAGTCGATGGGTTTGCCATGAGGTTCTACAAGAGTTTCAATCGAGTTGGTTCTGTGATCACATTTGGATGAGAGTCATAATTTCACTAAGACTCTTAAATGATTGAGATAGAATGATGGATCCTATTGATGATAGTTAAGAGTGTCCGAAAAACATCTTCAACCCGATAGTCGCGTCTATCAACTGTTCAACAGGTTAACGATACCAACTAGTCGTTGAGTAGGTTACAAGAATTTCTATAGACAGTGGAAACTTAAGTCTGTAAATCATAGATTAGGACCATTTATCAACACACTAGGTTTCACCAGGACTTACATGCACCTCAAATTACTATTACGTGTGCACCCGTAATGATAATTTGCTTTGCATGCTCACCCTAGTTCTCCCTGTCCTGTGTCATAATGTCCTCTAGTTTGTATTGCTGAGTACAGAGTGTTTTTAGATATGATAAGTCATCAAGAAGCTTAGTCATCAACCATAAGTTGATCAACTAGGACTCATATCAGGATGAGTAATCAGGAATCATTTGATCCGAGTATTCACTCGAGTTGAAACACAATACAAGAGTCCAATCCAACGGATTGTAGATGGGAACATGCACATGAGATGTGACTTCGAGAAGTGAAACTAATTCATGGATACGAGTTACAGGACGGAGCAAATTAGTCGTCCTTCCAACTGAGTCAGGATAGGGTTTGAGTATGCAATGAGCAATGCGTTCTCAACTTTGTGGTCAATCTATCTTCAACAGAATATCTACCAAAGACGCGAGCCCACGGCTCGGGAAAGTGATGACATCTACGTGTCAATGGATTCTGCAATAATGCGTGCAAAGGTCTATATTCACTCAGCGTATTGTTGCTAGTGGTTACAGTAGGGACTTGCCTCCGACGATCCCAACTCCCAAAGAGACATGTGCTAGTGCTGAGTGTCGTCCATAACATGGACCTGAGAAAGCCCACCATACCCGACAGATGATGGTGGTGCAAGTGACTCCTCCGAAGGCTCTGTCTTGCTGCCCTCGGACAAGAGTGAATGTTGTTCTGGTGATTCCCCGAGTGTCGCCACTAGGAATGATGATCCAATGAGAATGACGTATTCCTCGTCAGCAGAGGGTGGTATGAATGATGTCAACATGACTGCAATGCAATGTATGTCTGGATGCTATTTATATCATGTACGAGTGTCTGTGTCGTGTAACTAATGCGTGTGTGCGGTTATAGTCTAGTATGCAATCCTAGTTCTCTATAACCAATGGCTCTGATACCAATCTGTCACACCCCCAAATTCCACTAACGGAGTTTTACCGTTTGGTGTGAGACAAACCAGGATCTCAGTCATTAGTTACATCAAACGACACTATATGGGACATAAATGAAATATCATAAAAGTTCAGAGTTAATGCGGAAGCATTTAAATAAGAAAATAAATGCGCAAAACAAGCGCGCCCAAGTTTAGTTTTATAAAACAAGTAAATTGTTTTAAATTTTTGCATAAGGATGAAATGATAGTAGGACTCCATGCATGTCCTAAGTGTGCAACCTGTGCCTTAGCGACCTGAGAAACATGTAAGAAAAAGTGTCAACACGAGGTTGGTGATTTCACAGGTTTGCAAGTGAATAAACTGTTTGAGTGTTTGCAGGATCCACATACATAAGTCACACCTATTGTTAGCTAGACAATGTACAAGTTACTCTAAGCGTTCGCAATCGAAGCTGACTGTTTGTGTTTAAATGCCTCCCGCCAGGTCTATCAACTCTGGCAATGTGATTAGGCCAACATTTCACCCGTTCGACCTCCAATCGAGTTAGCACGACTAACCCGGGTGGGGTTTGTCAAACCTAGTAGTACTACTAAACATTACCTCGCTAAATCCATATTAACGGTTTGATGTGTGTGAGGACTTTCCTGATAGTGTTTGCACTTAGGTAAACAAATGGTAGTGAAATATTATGGGATCCGTGTTGGTCTGTATACCTGCTTCTCCACCGGTGGGAAAGCAAGTAACAAGATGTTTGTTTGTATGCCTGTTTCTCCCCCAACGGGAAAACAAGTAAAAGTATGATTGCTTGTGTGCATGTTTCTCCTCCAACGAAAAAACAAGTAAAAGATGTTTGTTTGTGTACATGTTTCTCCCCCAACAGGAAAAAGTGTAAAAAAGGGCCGTGAAAACTCACCTGAGTCTGAGTAGAGCATAGTAATTATCACCACACAAGGATGCAACACTAACCACGAATGGATTGCACGAGGACAATCTATGAATGCCCTAGAATAAGATGTAACAGTTAGGAACACGTAAGAGTTTGTGACAATGACACGGAAAGATCGAACGTCCTAAAATATACTTAGGATCAACGGTTAGACAAACGTGTCCTCGGGTTTATATAATTTCTTAATTTAATAATTAAGATAGATGCGATTTGTATCAAAAATTTCTAATTACGAATAATATTATTAAATATGTATTCGTGTGTTTTTACCATTAAAATAATGGTTTAGGGAAAATAATATTATTATGTTATTTTTAAGTTGAAGAGATAACACGATAATTAAATACTTGACAAAAATAATAAATATATTATTTTTATTCGAACTCTTAAGCTTCGGTAAAAATAAAAATAATTAAATTGTTTTTAAACGTGCGAATAATAATTAAAACGAGTTATGACATCAAATCCGAATATTAATATAAAATAACCGTTTGCTTGTTTTTAATAAAATGATAATAAATTAGTAAAATAACAATTTAATATTATTTCTAATACTTAAAAATGTATTATAACATAAATCCCGTCACTACGGGAGTTTTTCGGGTTTCAAACATGTTTATTTATTATAATAATAACATAGGTTTGTTTTTGTTTAAAAGTAATATATAAAAAGTTGCTATAAAACGAGATGTTGGAAGAGGGACTCGAACCCGGGTCCCCTCCCCAACAACACAACACTTTAACCACTCCAGCCCGTTAGGGTTTCGCGATTTGAATCGGATCAGAATGGTTTTAACACAAGGTTCCACTGAGTTCTCCCCCCTTCGCACCTCAAACCCAAGCCCAAAACCATCGAATTCGATATCGTTTGAACATAAAAGCATAGGGGTTTTGTTGCTTAGGGTATTGCGAAACTGAGGATACAAACAATTGTAAAAATGGTTGAGATTTGAGTTGTTAATTTCAGTTTCAAAGCCGTAAACCCTAGAATATGAACACGAAATCAAATTGTTCAAATCTGATATTAAGAGTTGTTGAAACCATGGGGCTTTTACAGAGTAAGGTATTGCGATTCTACCCATATGAATGAATTGGATTTTAATCGAGTCTAGGGTAGAGTTCAATTAAACCGTATTCAAATGAACCCTAGAATCAAGTTCATGATCATTTCGATGATATAAGCCTCTAAAAGGTTATGGCTTTTGTTCTATAGATAAAAACGAAGATGTGGGTATGTTTAATTACCATAATGGAGTTCTAATTGGTAGTGCACGGCTAAAACGTGTTTCGAATTCGACGAGTTAGTCTCCGGCGACTCTGGTTCTTTCTCCGGCCGAATTGATGTGTGTTATAGGTTCAGTGGGACTCGTTTGAGGTGCGAAGGGTATTGGATTGTAGAATTGTTCATGAATTGTTGCGAAATGATGAGTACAAGAGCCGAACTCGACTACTTGATTACTAGTTATTGGGATTAATTTCACAGTAATATCGAGGATTAAAGGCTTAATGATGGACTTTAATGTCATGAACGTGTATAACCGTTATCAATTCGGACAGAATTTGATTATAGGATTCGAATTTGACTCAAACAAATGTAGTTTGACTTTAGAAAGTCAACAGGAACTAAAATTATGAAATCTTGACTTTCAAAATCAACCAAAACACCTTTGGGTGAATTGCAGAATTAGTCCATGTGGTTTCCATGTATTAGAGTTTGAATATAGGCAGAAATAGTCCTTGCGGTTTGAATTTGAGTTAACTATGTTAGGATCTAACGGAATTTAGTTAACGGGGTTAACCCTAAATTGTCGGATGTCACATTAGTAACCCATACCCTTAACTCACACATTCCCATGATCCCACCATAGACCCTGCAATCGCTTGACAATTATTTTATATTCAAAACGCATCGGGTTAGAACCCGAAATCCTTCACACCTTAAATAGAGTAAACTCATTTCATAAGTATGTACGATAGCCCCAAAACCTTAAAACATTTAAAAGAGGGAATTAGAAGCTCACCAGTATGAAGATCCCTCTCAAATACTGTGACGGTCTTCTCGCATGAACCTGAACCTGTCAACGTATACAAGCTCAGGATACGTTCTAAACCCTACGTCGAATAATGCGTACCTAAAATAAAACCCCGACACTCGTCTCGTCTGCTTGTTAGACCGGCTCATCGAACTCTTGTCACCCCAAATACTCGCATCGACTAGTCGTTTACTCGGTTAGGAATAGAATGGTCAAACAGGGTTCCCATGCATGCACGTACTCGGCCATGCACCATCCTAACTTGCCAAGATCCTAGCTTTATCCAAACCCGCGCCCGAGCACCAATGCGTATCACCGGGTACCCCTCACACCCCCATCACCGTGAATGGTTAACACCACCGTCGTCCTCTCCTCTCTGGTCCATCGCTAGCTCGTCCGTCAAGCCCTACCATCTCCCCATCGTCATCCCCGTCCTCTAACCGGGTCCAAACCCCAACGGGTCAACACCACGCGCCACCGCTACGCGCCACCCTCCATGCCCTCACCATCTCACTTCTCACTTTCATCCTTAGACGACCACCACTCCAATGCCGCACAATCCCAAACACCACCAGCCACCGTCGGCCCCACGTCGCACTACCACAGCCTCCGCCGTGGCAGTCATCCCGCCCCCACTGTCGCCGAAACCACGGTAGCGTAACGCCACCAAGGCCAACGTTGCATGTTGTCTTCTTATCGTATACCCGTAGTCCATTCCTCTTGTCGACCATCACACTTCCGGCATCACCATGACTTCTCCTGCTGTCGACCACCCTCCTCGCCACCATTGCTACCATACCTCACGACTGAGGTGCTAGTATAAATCCCTAACCGGGTTCTCACGCAAAGAATGTATAACAAGAACGATAGAGAAATACCTTGGCTATATTTGGTGTTCCCGCGTGACTCCGTCGTAGACTCTCCGCACAACCACCGTGATCGTCCTCCTCTTCTTCCTTGTGTCCTACGGCTGCCGTCAAGCACTCCCTAGGCCGAATGGCCTAGGGTTTTCCCTTAAATGTTTATTTAAACCTTCCAAGGTTACACTCGGGTCCCTGCGGTTCCACACTAGCGTGTTCCAATCTTAACCGTGCCATCTATGCTAACGCACATGTTTTTAAAAGAGATCCGAGTCATCTCCGACCCGAACCATTTACTTATGAAATTTCTGGATGTTACACAAGGAAGAAGTTGTGTAAAGACTTTGAGATCCTGATGCACTCAAAGTTTGAAATGAGTTCGATGGGTGAACTAAATTTCTTCTTGGGTCTCCAAGTCAAACAAGTTCCAAATGGAATCTTTATCAGCCAATCCAAATATGTCAAAAGCATTTTGGAAAGATTCAATCTGGCTGACTGCTCTGCTGCAAGAACTCCTATGCAAGTTTACCATCAACTGACTCCAAACAAAGATCGTCAAGACACTGATGAACATCAGTACCGTACAATGATATGATCTCTAATGTATCTAACTGCCTCAAGGCCATATATCATGTTTGAAGTATGCCTTTGTGCAAGATTCCTAGCAGCTCCAAAGAATACACATCTTCAAGCTGTTAAGAGAATTTTTAGATACCTAAAGGGAGCTCTAAGACTTGGGCTATGGTATTCTAAAAATGACAAGTTCTATCTGTATGCATACACTAATAGTGACTATGGAGGATGCAACATGGACAAGAAGTTCACATCAGGGGGATGTCAGTTTCTGGGAGGAAGACTGATTTCATGGAAATGCAAAAAGCAAACCTGTGTATCAACTTCTACAGCAGAAGCAGAATACATTGCAGCTTCAAGTTGTTGTGCACAAGTCATCTGGATACAAAATCAAATGCTGGATTATGGGATGACTTTCATGGAAACTCCCATTCACATTGACAACATGAGTGATATATCAATTACAAACAATCCGATGCAGCACTCCAAGACAAAGCACATTGATATCAGGTATCATTTCATAAGAGATCAAGCTGAGAAAAACATAATCATTTTAACCAAATTTCATACCAATGAGCAATATGCTGACTTGTTTACAAAACCATCTGATGAAGCTAGATTTAGGTATTTAGTTGAATCCATTGGCATGATGAACTTTGATTAAAATTTGTCTCCAAAATTTTTGAATAAAACGTGTTTGTCTTTTGTTGTAAATAAAAAGTTAACAGTCAGCAGCAAACGTTTTTGCTGCTGACAGGTTTAATCATCAGCAGCAAAGAATTTGCCACTCACTGCCTTAAGTTATCAGCAGGAACAAGTTTCCTGCGGATAGCTTTAGGGCAATCAGCAGCAACATTTTTGCTGCGGACCATTACATCCATCAGCAGCAACCAAGTTTGCTGCTGATAGACTTAGCCATCAGCAGTAATCAAGTCTACTGTTGATAGGCTTAACCATCCGCAGCAACCAAGTTTGCTGCTGATGGGTAAAATGAGTCCAAATTAACTTTTACCCGCTGTATAAATCACCTTCAGTCTTTACCATGACTGCTACAGTGTGTTACAGCTGTAAAATTATAAAAAGTAAATGGGTTGTACAGTACAAGTAAATCTGCTTTTTCCCTCCTTTGTCGTTATAGCACAAATCAAATTTCTTCCTTCACCACTTCACATTCAATTCCGACCTAACCCTCACCATTTTCTCTCAAGCATTCAAAGCTTTCCATACTTAACCACCTTTCAAAAGCTTCCTCTTTCCCTCTAAATCTAACCACAATGCCAGAAGTTGATATCAACAACCCCGATGACAAGTTCTCAACCTACCATAATCTCACCGCATATCTTGTCAAAGGAAAAAAATCTGAAGGATTTGACGACATGATCGACTTCTTTTGTCGATCGAAAATCCACTTTGAACTCACAGTCAACCCCACAATCTATATCCCCCACATGGAGGATATTTGGAACTCTGCAGTCTTTTCTACCGAACAGGGGACTCCCCAAATCAAAGCCATAGTAGACGGCAAATACATCACCATCAAAGAACCACTCTCAGTAAACACCTCAAGCTTCAGGACGAGGGGGCCGCCATCTCATACACCAAAGACGGATATATGAAGACCTTTGTATCCATAGGGTAAACTGGAAATCAGGATGAATACACGATTGAGAAGGCACTAATGGGTCCTCCTTAGAAGTTCTTATGTAACACTCTTCTTCAATGCATATCTCAGAAGAGAAGTGGATGACATCAAGTGAGCTCGGCACGTGCCTCTAGAGTTCATGGTATGGTAACTGGACAGGGTTTCAATTTTGCACATTTGATATTTGAAGGTTTGAGATATAACCTTCAGGAAGGTGCAAAACAAGCCTTCTTTATGTACCCTAGGTTCATGCAGGAAGTTTTTAATAATGAAATAAAAGATCTTTCAAAACCTGCAAGAATCTACTTGATGTTGGGTCATAAAAATAACATTTTTCAAAGTATGAGAATAGTTTCCAAAAAGTTCTCAGTGGTCAATGTTCCATTGTTATCTACAATTTTCAACATACAAAGCACCCAGGGTGATAGTTCAGCAGTCCCAGCTGATACTGATCCCACACCCTCCACTTCACAGCGTGAACATACTTCTACTTCCCTTGATCGAACCCATGTGCAGCCTATTGAGGGTGCACAGACACAACAAATACTTACCCCAGTTCTTCAAGCCTAATTGGAACACAGGGCCCCAGTTGAGGCAAGTTATACCCGAAAGAGAAAAAGGAGCAAAAATACTCCTTCTAATCTTTACTCTCAGGCCCAATCCCAACCCAATAACGCTCATTCAGAATCCCAACATTCTAATGAGAATATAAAAAGGGATATGCACATTACTAGGGAGACTTTCTTGGAAGTCTCTCTATTAGGATCAGGATCACATCCCGGGTCCATAGAACAACCTCTTGAGCCTATACACTCTTCTTTTTCTTGGAACTTAAGTACAGAGGCACCTTGTCAAGATGATGTACCTTCACCAACTGCCACTATCTCTAAGGTACTGATTGACTTGGCTGCCAGAGTACCCAGCCCAAGCTCATCACCTAAGAAGGTTCACTCTGGAAGTGTTGAAAGAGTGAATGTGGAAAGGGCTATCACTACTGCTGGTTCATCAATTGATCAGGAGGACAGTGATAACATCATTAAGTCCCTAACCACGGCAACTCACAATGAGGATGTTTCTTTTGAAACATTCTTCACTGAGAGGAATCCCAGTCGCCAAGAAAACCAGGGTGATGGGGATGCAGAGGCTAGGCCTAAGGCCCCATCTAGTTGTAAGGATTCTGAAACTATGGATGAGGATAGACTGAAACTGGAAAATCTGGAATTGACGGCCAGGGTGGCTATGTTAGAGGCTGAAGTGTCCAAACTAAGGCACCAAGTCTCTTTGCATGAAGCCCATCAATGCCCAAGTGTGATTTCTCTACCCTTGTATCAGTGGGAACCCAAACAGATCACACATTATACACTGATGCAACCAAAAAGGGGGAGATAGTGTCACACCCCGGCCGGCGGCGGATTATACGCCGGGGCTGACGCGGTTGTTCAAAAGCTCATGATCATCTATTTAATGCGAAAGTATTTATTAAACCATATTAAATTATCCGTTACAAGAACAATGAAAAGTTACAAGTTAACATAACATAAATCCCAATTTATTAACTAGTTCCAAGTCCTACATGAGCAGCAATGGTCTTAAGCAGGTACACCTGAAACATGCGAGTAAATGTCAACTACAAGTAGTTGGTGAGCAACATAGGTTTTGACACCAATACCAAAGTTTAGATAAAGTTTACGATTCAAAAGATTCTAATGCAGATCTAAAGCATATCTAAGAACACATAAGGCTCCAAGCGTACAGTTCAACCCTGGTAAATGAAATATAGCTGCCACAATCCCACGGATTGTCGTTTTGATAAAAAGGGTTAGATATCACCCGAAGTTTTATAGTTCACATCCAACATGGGGAGATACACCCATGACAATAGTTCACATCCAACATGGGGAGATACACCCATGATGATGGTTCACACCAACAACAACCCGCCAAGGTTATGTGGTAAGTTTTGTTTAGTTTCGGTTTCCCCTATAAATGATCATGTTAGGTACTACCTTAGGCTTGCAACACAAGTTAATGAACGTACTGGCATGCATTCATGCAATGGTCACCAAATAGTTAAAGATATAAAGCATGTAGATCATAGCAAAGAATCAAGTTAAAGAATCGTGTAGATAAGATAGTTAATGCATGTTTCACCCCAAAACAAAAGCAGTAAAAAGGGGCTATGAATACTCACTTGAATTGAAATTAAGGATGATATGATCTAGGAAAGACGATTAGGCCTCGTGAGGATTTCTCACACAACCTACACGTAAAATGTTACTCTAGTTTAATGTACGTTTAGTTGGTATTAAGGAGATTTTGAAATTTTAGGGTTTTATGGGGGTCCGAGTCTGGACATAGGGTTTGAGTAGGTTTGGTAGTGAAACATATGCATTTAAGATGCTAGAATATCCGGAATTTATCCGCGTACTCATTTATTTATCAATAAGTAAGTTATAGTGCGAAACGAGGTTTAGATAATGTCGTATATGAATTGTTAAATCTGCATAGTATGGTATGGAAAATAATGTTCTTGAATTTACTTCCATACAGTTTATCAACAAATTACGAAGTAAGAAATCGTTTGATAGGTTTTACAAAATAGTTAGTTAAATTATTAGTTGATTTAAATAAAGAAAATAAATTTCTTAAATAATTGAGATAGTGGGAATAGTTAGAAGGAAATTAATAATAAATTTCTAGAGGCTAGTTAACCTTTAAATAAAATTAATTGCACTTTATATAAAATGATTATATTTATTCAAGTGCTTATAAGTTTAAAAGGATTTAAATGATTATTATTTATAAGATTGTAGAAGTTTTAATAATAATTAAAAATAAGATTTGTGAAATAAATATGAACAAATAGTATAATTTAATTTTGTCTAAATAGTTAATTTTTATCACTTTAATTTGGATTCTCAAGGGGTTTAGTAAATTAGATATTAGAGAGTGGGTTTGTATGATTTATAAAAATTAATTAGGAAATTTTTAAATGTTAAATAATGTTTTCAAAATGGTTAAAAAAAGAAAAGGGGAAAAATGGCCTCCCTGAGATTCGAACTCGCGCCCCATGGCGGTTCTCAGTTTACACGCACGCACTAACCACTGGACTGGGCATGATGCCTTGTTCAGTGGCCGGCTCGATTAACTTTTGATAAGGAATCCTCATCGCCCTTCGTCCCCAAACCTCCCCGATAAACCCTAGCCTTCTAATCTCTCTATCCGGCCAACGATACATGCCCGAATTCATGGGGCTTTTGATCGCTGGTCTAAGGCGAATCTAATGAACTTAGTTTTACCTGAATTGGGTGCGTAGAGGACGAGAACGACTCGGGTCTTTAGGCTCGGTTTCTTGGTGTTCGATCACGACCCAGAGAGGAAATGTAGAGGGTTTGAGAGTTGGGGGAGTGTGAGATGGATATCGCGAAGGAGTGGGATTCGTTTTATAGGCTTGATATCGTCTCAAGCGTACGAATCGGTTGAGTTCCCGATTTGGGCGGTTACGGCTTGAGTTTTGGTTTAAATGTTCGATTACCATTGAATTGGATCTTCAATATCATTAAGTTATGATCGATTAATGATTTTGTATAATCAATTGGTGTTTGATCGTTCGTATTCGAGCGGTTTGCGTTCGATTTGGGCTGGGTTGACTTCTGAAAGTCAAAGCCGTGAGTTGGGGAAGAAGAACACAAGGATTTGCAGTTAGGTCCCCGGGGTTTCAATGTTACCATTTTATGTTTTAAACTTAGGTTATATTAGGAATTTAGTTTTAGATTTGGCATTAAAGACCCCTGGACTTTTATAAAGTTAGAAATTCATTAAACTTTTAATTTCTATAAAAGTTAATAAATTGTAACAATTTCATTTTCATAGTTTTTTTTTTTTTTTTTTTTATAAAAGAAAACAAATTGTTTTATTTCTATAAATTATTTTGTATAATAATGTTAAAATAAGATGAGATTAGTTTTAATCAAAACCATAAGTCCCATTATTTATTTGTTTAAAAGTATAATTAATAACATTTTGTAATTATAGTTTAACTTTATTTAAAAATACATATATATTAATATATTTATGTAAGTTTAGGAATAAATGTTCATATTTATTTAGTAGAATAAATATTTATATACTTGTTTTAAATATTTACTTTTCATCTTGCAATAAGGATATTAAAAGTATGCGTATAAAAGAAATTAGATAATTTATTGAAATGGCTAAATGTATTCATAAAATAAATAAGTTACAATGCCGGAATAGTTAAGATCAAGGTCGAAATTTCTTGGGGGTTACAGTCTCCCCTACTTTAGGAGATTTCGTCCCGAAATTTAACCGTTGGAGGCTACTGAATCCGGAAGAAGATGAGGGTATTGGATTCACAATGAGTTTTGACTACTGGCTTAGGAAGTGCAATTGATAATTAAATTTAGGTTTGATACAAAAGTCGGACATAAATGATAGTAAGGGGGGGGGGGAGAATTGCTGAAGAACGTTTTGAGTTGTAAAGATGCAATGCATCACTTGGAGTGAGAACGATGAGGATTTGGTGGTTAAAATTTTGTGCAGGATGTTGTCCAATGTGTTCAAGAATTTCACTGGATAAGAGAGTTCACAACCTAGGTCAAAGTCAAAATAACATAAACTCCACATGATACGAATGACATCACTACTGCCAATATGACGTGAACACTTATATATAGGAAGTACCAGCGGCGTATCCACCATGCCCTTATCATATCGCATTAGTTCCGTTATTATATATCAAGATAGGTTTTACGTCACGATACACGACGGAATTCACTATATTTTCCATGCGCTGAATTTTATAATTACGTGTGCACCCGTAATTACTCAGTTCATCGTATGGTCTGTATAGATCATCCTATTGTGTGGGTAAATAGGGGACACAAACTCTTAACACCTATTGTTTTCACATATGGGTTGCAAGTAAATAACTGTGCTCCTAGATAGTGAGGTCAGTCAGAAGTTAAAGAGCAGTAATGTAACACGACTTAGGGTTTCACAGTTTCCTCGTGTTTGAACAAGGGTACGTCAAACCCCAAGTAGTATAAAGTTTGAAGTTTTTAACTTTCATGGGTAGGGTGAATCACCATGTCTTGTGACCCCTTGATTGTAATAATCGTACCCAATCTAGTTCTATGTGCAAAATAAGCATCCAAGTTTCATGTATAACATAGATGATCTAGTATCATATGCATTTCAAACAATCAATTACCGTGCATTAGGTGAATAAGTTAGTGTCATGCATATTGCAACGAGAAAGTATCATGCATTAGGTAGACAAGCTAGCATTATGTATATTACGAATGAGTACGATTCAAGTATCATGTATCAGGTAGCGAGCTAGTATCACGTATATTGCAAACGAGTACGATTTAAGCATGGGGTGAAAAATCTGGTATCCTGCGTACTGCGGATAACCAAATTCCTCGTATAGCGTAATTAAGTTTCGTGTATCAGGTCAACAAATTAGTTTCATGTATAGTATGATCGAAATTTCATGAGTGATTGAGTTTTGCCGACAAGCGTGTTGTTTGGCACTCATGTATCGTGCGTGTAGTGAGTGTGTTGATCGGAATTTGCCCTTTGTTTGTAACTCTTTAAATAAAATAGTGGGTTGATTAACCAGTTAAATGGGATAATTAAGTACAAAACTTTATTTATTACGAGAGTTTTATTTTATTTTTATTTTTTTTATACAAAACCGGATAGTGATTAAAAGGGTCTTCACTTATCAAAAGTTTAAATCAGGTCGAAATCAATTATTTAACCGAGGTAGGGAGATAATAATCGTATCAGACTTCTTGACAAGATAACAGGGTTTATGAATATTTTTACAGTCTAAATATCATTTACGACTCCTGATGAGGTTTTCGAGCCTTAAAGGGGTGATGTTTTTGGGTGGTTTTGGTGAAGGTATATCGAGCGTTAAATCAACAGGTGATGTCATTCAAGTGATAGGATCAAACTTAACCATTGAAAATCGTCAAATACAAAAGTTCAAACATAAGTTAACTGAAATTTAAAGACAAACATAGAGGGTTTGGCTAACGCCTTAGGTAGCTTTCCACCAGGAAACAAACGAGCACCAAGATGAACATCGTGATGGTTACGCGAATAGCAAATCGGGACTCGGCTCGAGCTATCTCCGTTCGTGCATCAAATATCTCTCGATCTTCTTTCATCATGTCGAGGTTGGTGCTCAGGTTTGCAATCAGGTCTTCCTGGTACTGCACCTGACCTAAAAGGCTGTCTATTTGCTGGCTTAGCAGGTCATGCCTTATCCCCTGTTCCATCCTTTGCCTCATAAATTCTGCGGTCCTCACATCATGGTGAGTGGCATCCGCTGGAACGCCTATAGCACTGGAGGTCCCTATAGTCTGCCCGATTCTTGAGTTTAGGTGATAGGGGTCGGGTGTTAGGTAGGGGTCTCTCGGAGGGGTAGGTAGTAGGTTGTGTCGATGGGGTGCTTGATAGGGATCTCTAGACGAGTGTGGTTCAGATGCCCTTAGACCGGTGCTTCTCATCCAATCTGCTCTTATGTCAAATATGGACCTGATAGATGGGGACATCGGTGGCTGGTGGTCCGGTGATGGAGTTCTGGTGTCTTCCTCATTTTCTGACTCCGTCTCGGGTGAGTATACTAGGGAGGAAGGAGGGTAGGAGTCCATTCCTGGCAGGAGCAAAAATAAACTTTTGTGAGTGATAGTTAAACACTAATTGTTAATGAATTCAGAGTTTTGACTTGACATAACGCCGAGCTTTTCACAATTGTGTGTTAGGAGTAACACTTGACCTATAAGTAGTGTACCCACAAAGAGAATTCCCAGGAAAGAGGGGTGGGTCACAAGGGACACACTTAAGTACCCAGTCTTTCCTTAGTCAGAACCTCTTATGGGTCTACACCCACTCTTCCAGTCATCATGTACTAATAACGCTATTGCTTGGGCTCATGGTCATGTTGAGAATTATTATGGAGTGGGCTTTCCGGCAGGCTTTAGAGGGTAAGTGAACTCCTTTAGTTTCTTATTAACGGGCATTAGGTCTAAGGGTTAAGTCTTTATTCGTAATTGTTGATGGTGATGTAATTCCTTGTGTGTTATGATGAGGGTGTATGAAGTCTTAGAATGGACTAGTGCATGGCAAGACTTGGGGTGATATTTAGTGGAAACGGTGTGGATTAATCAAATAGCGTAGCAAATAAGGTGCCACAGGAGTAGTATGTAGGTTATCAAGTAATATGACACATAAGATAATTCATGTCGCATCATGCAATGTAATATATTATATAATATGTAAGATAATCACTCAACGGTATCCTAATGGCATGGACTATAGGCTGAGAACATGTTTCAAGCAATCCAGGTAGTTTCAAATAGATTCATGTAGTTGTATCAAGTATTCAGAAATAGATAGATGTAAGTAAGTATAGCATAAAATGGAGTTCCTAATGAAATACACGAGTTAAACTCATGTTTGGGACTCCTAGGTTATAGTCTAGGTCATGTGTGTCTAATAACCTAATTCCCTATAACCATGGCTCTGATACCAATCTGTCACACCCCGGCCGGCGGCGGATTATACGCCGGGGCTGACGCGGTTGTTCAAAAGCTCATGATCATCTATTTAATACGAAAGTATTTATTAAACCATATTAAATTATCCGTTACAAGAACAATGAAAAGTTACAAGTTAACATAACATAAATCCCAATTTATTAACTAGGTCCAAGTCCTACATGAGCAGCAATGGTCTTAAGCAGGTACACCTGAAACATGCGAGTAAATGTCAACTACAAGTAGTTGGTGAGCAACATAGGTTTTGACACCAATACCAAAGTTTAGATAAAGTTTACGATTCAAAAGATTCTAATGCAGATCTAAAGCATATCTAAGAACACATAAGGCTCCAAGCGTACAGTTCAACCCTGGTAAATGAAATATAGCTGCCACAATCCCACGGATTGCCGTTTTGATAAAAAGGGTTAGATATCACCCGAAGTTTTATAGTTCACATCCAACATGGGGAGATACACCCATGACAATAGTTCACATCCAACATGGGGAGATACACCCATGATGATGGTTCACACCAACAACAACCCACCAAGGTTATGTGGTAAGTTTAGTTTAGTTTCGTTTTCCCCTATAAATGATCATGTTAGGTACTACCTTAGGCTTGCAACACAAGTTAATGAACGTACTGGCATGCATTCATGCAATGGTCACCAAATAGTTAAAGATATAAAGCATGTAGATCATAGCAAAGAATCAAGTTAAAGAATCGTGTAGATAAGATAGTTAATGCATGTTTCACCCCAAAACAAAAGCAGTAAAAAGGGGCTATGAATACTCACTTGAATTGAAATTAAGGATGATATGATCTGGGAAAGACGATTAGGCCTCGTGAGGATTTCTCACACAACCTACACGTAAAATGTTACTCTAGTTTAATGTACGTTTAGTTGGTATTAAGGAGATTTTGAAATTTTAGGGTTTTATGGGGGTCCGAGTCTGGACATAGGGTTTGAGTAGGTTTGGTAGTGAAACATATGCATTTAAGATGCTAGAATGTCCGGAATTTATCCGCGTACTCATTTATTTATCAATAAGTAAGTTATAGTGCGAAACGAGGTTTAGATAATGTCGTATATGAATTGTTAAATCTGCATAGTATGGTATGGAAAATAATGTTCTTGAATTTACTTCCATACAGTTTATCAACAAATTACGAAGTAAGAAATCGTTTGATAGGTTTTACAAAATAGTTAGTTAAATTATTAGTTGATTTAAATAAAGAAAATAAATTTCTTAAATAATTGAGATAGTGGGAATAGTTAGAAGGAAATTAATAATAAATTTCTAGAGGCTAGTTAACCTTTAAATAAAATTAATTGCACTTTATATAAAATGATTATATTTATTCAAGTGCTTATAAGTTTAAAAGGATTTAAATGATTATTATTTATAAGATTGTAGAAGTTTTAATAATAATTAAAAATAAGATTTGTGAAATAAATATGAACAAATAGTATAATTTAATTTTGTCTAAATAGTTAATTTTTATCACTTTAATTTGGATTCTCAAGGGGTTTAGTAAATTAGATATTAGAGAGTGGGTTTGTATGATTTATAAAAATTAATTAGGAAATTTTTAAATGTTAAATAATGTTTTTAAAATGGTTAAAAAAAGAAAAGGGGAAAAATGGCCTCCCTGAGATTCGAACTCGCGCCCCATGGCGGTTCTCAGTTCACACGCACGCACTAACCACTGGACTGGGCATGATGCCTTGTTCAGTGGCCGGCTCGATTAACTTTTGATAAGGAATCCTCATCGCCCTTCGTCCCCAAACCTCCCCGATAAACCCTAGCCTTCTAATCTCTCTATCCGGCCAACGATACATGCCCGAATTCATGGGGCTTTTGATCGCTGGTCTAAGGCGAATCTAATGAACTTAGTTTTACCTGAATTGGGTGCGTAGAGGACGAGAACGACTCGGGTCTTTAGGCTCGGTTTCTTGGTGTTCGATCACGACCCAGAGAGGAAATGTAGAGGGTTTGAGAGTTGGGGGAGTGTGAGATGGATATCGCGAAGGAGTGGGATTCGTTTTATAGGCTTGATATCGTCTCAAGCGTACGAATCGGTTGAGTTCCCGATTTGGGCGGTTACGGCTTGAGTTTTGGTTTAAATGTCCGATTACCATTGAATTGGATCTTCAATATCATTAAGTTATGATCGATTAATGATTTTGTATAATCAATTGGTGTTTGATCGTTCGTATTCGAGCGGTTTGCGTTCGATTTGGGCTGGGTTGACTTCTGAAAGTCAAAGCCGTGAGTTGGGGAAGAAGAACACAAGGATTTGCAGTTAGGTCCCCGGGGTTTCAATGTTACCATTTTATGTTTTAAACTTAGGTTATATTAGGAATTTAGTTTTAGATTTGGCATTAAAGACCCCTGGACTTTTATAAAGTTAGAAATTCATTAAACTTTTAATTTCTATAAAAGTTAATAAATTGTAACAATTTCATTTTCATAGTTTTTTTTTTTTTTTTTTTTATAAAAGAAAACAAATTGTTTTATTTCTATAAATTATTTTGTATAATAATGTTAAAATAAGATGAGATTAGTTTTAATCAAAACCATAAGTCCCATTATTTATTTGTTTAAAAGTATAATTAATAACATTTTGTAATTATAGTTTAACTTTATTTAAAAATACATATATATTAATATATTTATGTAAGTTTAGGAATAAATGTTCATATTTATTTAGTAGAATAAATATTTATATACTTGTTTTAAATATTTACTTTTCATCTTGCAATAAGGATATTAAAAGTATGCGTATAAAAGAAATTAGATAATTTATTGAAATGGCTAAATGTATTCATAAAATAAATAAGTTACAATGCCGGAATAGTTAAGATCAAGGTCGAAATTTCTTGGGGATTACAGATAGTTGCTGTTGAAGATGACAAAGATAGTCTTGATGAATGGATACAAGAACAGGTTGCATTTCAAAACACATTTTTCAAGCCTGCTTTTGTTCAAGTTCATGACTTGCCAGACTCAGAAGATGAAGAGGAAGAAATCTCTGAGGATTGGAAGTTAGTTGCCAAGGCCGTAGACGAAGTAATCCCTAAGGAGACGGAGATTGACAATGAAGATGAAGAAATACCTTCCTCTTTTTCTCTACTTCCAGCTGCTTCTGCTATATCCAGACAAGTCATATCTCAACATTTTCCCTTAACTGCACATAATCTGGAGTTTGACTCCATCTTGTCATGGGGATATGATGGTCTGTCCTAGATATTCTGGATTGGGTGGGAGTTTGCTGGAGTACACGAACTTAGGTGGGAGAATTTAAACTTATTTAGCACTCCATCTCTGCACCTGACTGAGTAACACGTCTGATGATGTGCCTGCTATGCTTGCCATTGAGCGCTTCCATGACATATGTTAAGACAACAAGCCCAGATTTGAAGTTTTTCTTGATCTTGCTAAGAAAGTGGCATATACTAAGGTTAAGGATGAAGAAGCAGAGTCCTCCCAAGCAGCTCAACAAAGACAGGCTCAAAGGTCTGAATTAATAAGAAGTAGGGTGTTGACAGAAGAACAAGTCATATGCTTCAGAAGGTACTTATATAATGAAGGGTCATGGGTTTGGAAGTGCATGGATGGTCAAGCACTGGTCCTCCAGCTTTCAGTTCTTTCTATGTGATGGATCTTCCTTTATCATTAACAACATTCAAGAAATCCTACTCCTCAACCCAGACTTCCTGTACAAGGTCTTTGAACTCAGGACACACATTTGCAACATTAACTCCCCAGAAAGTCAAGAAATGATCAAGATTATCAAAGCTTTTCTTAAGAAAGAGGGATAGATAGCAATGGATGATTCTAACTCAGACCTATCCATTCCCTCCTCACCAATTTTCATCCTGAATGTAGCAAAGAATAAACAAAATAGCTGAACAGAAGATTAAAGAGGCATATAAGGCTGAATCTGGAAAGGAATGGGAGATGGGTGAGAATGAAGAAGTCCCTTCCCATTTGTCTGTTCCTCAAATTGTCAATGAAGCTGAAGCAGAGATCTCAACAACATCTCTCACATCTGTTGTTATAATCCATGAAGCTGAAGCAGAAGCATCCAATAAAGACAAAGAGAAGGGTATCATGACTGAAGAAGAAGAAAGTATAGAGAAAGAGAAGAAAGAAAAGGTGAAAAGAAGAAGAAAAAGGGGAGAGGAGGAGATGGCTGAGCTCAAAAAGGCTCAACAAAGGAAAGCTGCCATACTCCTCCGAGAACAGTAAATCCATTTGCATGCTAGGCAACTTGATAAATTAAAAGTTAGAGTTTCTATAGCTACACAACTAAAAGAAGATGAAGCTTTAGCTCTTCAGTTGCAGGAACAATTAAATAAAGAATAAGAAGAGAAGATGCTAAATTCAGAATCACTGATTCTGAATTAGCAAAAGAAATGAGAGAGGAGTGGACTGAAGCTCTATCTTCTCAGGGTAAGGATGCAGACTACCCTGAGAAATTATTCAATAAAGAAATATACAGATCTTTCATGGGACAACAAGGTAAATTGTCCAACAAGAAAAGGGCAGAAGAAGAAGAAACGGCCAAACATAAGTCCAGAAAAGCCATTGCCTTCAATGTCAGAACCCATGAAGAAAGGAAGGTCATGATGGACTTCCTGAAAGCTAGAGGTGAGACTGGAAAGAGACTGCGTCCCATGAGTTTCATGAACCTGCAAGCCCTCTATGTTAAAGTTAAAAAGGAAGAGAAAGAGAGACTGGGGAAGACAGGCTCAAAAAGAAGGGTAAACACTCAAACTGCTGAAAGAAATCAAAAGAAACCCAAGCCTTCTCCCTCATCCACTCCTTCCTATGTCCAACAACCTTCCACTCTCCCTCCTAGACCTCCCTCATCTCCACCCAAAGAGTCCAAATCCTCTCACCCAGCCCCTCCTCATCAACAGCCTCCCAAGAAGAAAACCAAACCTACTACCACACCAGAAGACTCAAGAGAAATTTTAGTATGGTTCTATAGCAATCAAGACTAATGGTTTAAAGTCTTCATGGGAAGGGCAGAAGTAAAAAATCAACCTATATATCTGTTGATGAGGTGATGCAACTTCCAGATTCTGATCTCCAAAGAATGTTGGAGCTGGGTGAAGCTCATGAGCCTGAGAATGAAAGTGGGAGGCATCTGTTGCTAGTGATCAAACATCACTTCAATCCTAGCAAAGATGTAATTATTGATGCTAAACCTCTCCAATCCCACTTTCCATTCATCAGTTGGTCCTACAATGCTGCTCAGGATGAGTACACTTTAATAGATGTAAGAGGACAGAAAATGAGATGTTCAAGCAAGGCCATCTTCAGCATGCCAAGCAAGGATATCAAGTCTCTATCTGAACTTCCTCTTGATAATCCAAGTAAGGACCCAAGAGGCTATGAGACAGCAAGGATAGTTGCTCACATGCATAAGCTTCAGCAACAACAACACTAAGAAAGTTTTTGTAGCATCAGTCTAGGGGGAGTTTGTAGAGATAAAGACTGATGGCTACAAAATTCTCTAAGTACAATTGCTGCGGACTCCAATTTTGCTGCTGACTTACAAGATGCTGCTGAAAAGGTTAGTTGCTGCGGAGAGTGTGTTCTCCTGCTGATGAACAACTATGCTGAGGATAGCCTTATCTGCAAAAGTCCAGAGTTGCTGATGATAGGCTTCTCAGCAGTATCAAACACTTGATGCTGCTATAGGCAAATCATCAGTAACTTTGACTTTGGTACTAACACCTCCGCTGCAACACTGACACATCTATCAACAGAAGGAATATTATTGGTGCAGATGATTAAAGACAAACCACTTCTGAAGTCTCCTACAAAGATTCCTAAGAAAAATTTTGACCTGAACATAATTGTTTGCTGCAGTTTGTCTTTTAGTTGTCTACCAATTATAGTATAACTTGTAACTGTCCAAGATCAATGGTCTGTGTTTGATCTGATCCTTAGAATCAAGGGTTTGTCTTGATTCTAAGTTACCTTATATGTATTGTATCTTCTTTTTGTACAAGTGTGCTTCCTTAGAGTTTTTCTCTGTATTATTGTAAACAATGAAGATTAATACACTTTGCATTTATCAGTATTAGCTTTTTTTACCTGTTTACACTATATAGTTGTGATTGTTTCCCAAGGAATAGCATTCAATAACATTGCTAATGATATGTGATCCCAAAGGGTCACACACTAAGAAGTTATCAATGATACGTTTAAACGTATTTAAACGCCTTAACACGGTCAAGTTATTTTTTAGAAATAGTCATTTATAGCAATTACTTAAGGTCATATATTTGTTATATATGTAAGTATTTATATTTACATGTATGTGAATATATATACTTTTAATCCATTAAGAATTTACATATGTGTAAGTTATTTACGTTTTCATTCAAACAGTCTAACTTAGTTTACTTCAAAGTTGACATTGTATACATATATTTACATATGTATTTTGATACATATATATAAAATATAATATGTGTAACATTGTGAGTAACTAATTTGTTTAAATGAAACCATCAAGTCTTGAAGAAACTAGATGCAGTAATGGAGTGTACTAATTATTTATTCTATGGACCATATCATAATCTTTTGCTTTAACATGTTGTTGTCGTGACTTTTCAAGGAGGAAAAGAGTGGGTCTTTTGACCCATATGACACACCATTCTTAGCTATGATTACTAGGTATGGTGTTAAGAATAAGTGTAAATATATATCACATGCTTTGGTGCATTTTAAAGATTATGAGAACTTCTTTTTCTTCCTTTTTTTTTTGCTCAATCACGGCAGATTGAAGGTTGTTTGGAACAGCTCATTTTTATTTTTATAAAGGCTAGATTAAGGGGCTTGAACGACATACAAATTATCCCAAGTGTTATGCTAATTAGTGAATCGTTCTGGGAGGTTCTTGAGTGTTTATTATGCACTTTTGTACACATATTTGATGACATATCAAGAAGGAGTTCTTGAGGTTTTCTAACATACATCTTGACAAGTTTAACAGGTTTAGTTGGCTAGCACCGTCCTTGAAGGTTCATTGCTTGGTGTGGATACATTTTGGAGGAGCTTCTACTTTGATCTCTTCATCCACTATTTTCAAGTGATTAAGGCAACCACTTCTCTACAAAGGTTGTAATTCTAAACCTACTATGTTTGTTTGTTTTAGTTTCATCATCTTGCAATTGGATCCTTGGTGGGAATCTATAAAAACATTTTAAAAGAACACGTGTTAAATGCTTCCGTTGCTAAAAGTTTTAAACCCTACACGTGTACGATATCCTTCAGTGGTATCAGAGCCACTTTTGCAAGTTTTGAAACTATTATCTTTTGACAAAATCGGTTTGGATCTTTTAAAAACCGATCTAGTATTTGTATGGATTTTTCATTTTAAGAAAAATAGATACAAGTTATTTTTGCAACTATATTTACTTATTTATGTTTATACACTTATTCACAACCTTACACATGCATGTGTGGTAGTGAATGGATTGTTGCAAAATTGTCAAGATATATATATTTATATGTTTTACGTGTTACTATATGACCAAGTCAAGACCTTGTGTTGTTTTGTTGTAAATAATTATGTTTTCATAATTTTATAATTTTAGGCTTGCAATAGGACATATATTAGTCATTTGTTACATTTGGAATGTAATAGGGCATATGTTAGTCATGATCTTTGTACGTTTATTTAATCTACAAAGTCAAGGATGGTACCCAAAAATGAAGACAACAAACTTGGAGATTTGGAGATCAATAAGGAGTTCTAGATCAAGTGGGAGCGAAATTAGGTTTTAGGGTCCCTAAAAGATTTGGTGATATTTTGTGTTTGGCTTACAAAATTCACTTGCTATTTTGGCTTAGTCATACTTGTGTGGTTGTTTTATATTTTGTATCAACGCACAAAATGGTTTTATAAAATAACGAGACAACCTTATGAGTTTTGTTAAAATAGAGATTTTATGAAACTCAAAACCACACAATTAGATAAATAATAAAATGAAGATTTTATAACTTAAAATACACTGAATATTTGCAAGGTGAAAATAGAGATTTTTGGTAACTTTGTAAATGATGCTAAAATAATTTTCAGTATATATGTCAGTTTCGAGTTTTAAATAATTAAACAAGACGTTTAGAATTATTTGTCCAAACTCGATTAGAAGCGGCTAAAATAAGAGTTTTATCAAAGGCTAAAAAATTGGTTTTAGGAAGCGCGTCGAGATAAACCGACGTACGATAAATATTTAGGATATTAAAACCGGACTCGTCACAAATCATTAAAATGGGGAATTTAATAAAACTAAAATCAATCAAATTTTTTTTATTGAAATACAACAAGTTTCATGCATGAGGAATTTATTGTAAAAAATGTCTTGACCATTTCAAATAAATTTGACTTTTAAAAACATATGCGTACCCTTAAAAACTTAAGTCCATGCCATCCTGTTTAAGGACACTTGCACAACTTAAAACTAGACAGCGATCAACCAATTCCGAGGAATAGTTGACATAAATGGGATTAAACATGCATACTTGAAAATAGTTTGTCTAAATGATCCCATAATATCTAAGAGTTGCATGATGTAATTGGTTAACGTAGCCTACCAATCAACTTAACTTTTTGTAAGCAACGATCAAGCACTTACGAGAGGTTAAGGGTGATGTGGATCTTAGTCTTTAATGAAATTAAGGTTTTATAATTAAACCAATGGGTAATTAATTTATTAAAGAACTAAATACCGAAAGTACTAATATTTAGACTTTGTTTACATTTTGTAGATGACTAACTCTACATTAAGCGTAAATCATCCATTATGATCTATCCTTTTAAGGATAAATTTAATGTTAGAAATTTCCTCATCTGGTGTCGTATTTTAAGAATAGTTCTTGAACATGAGAAGGAAACTATATGTTCTTGATATCTCGTTCCTTCAAAGCTATATTGCATGACTTCATTAAACAATGATAAGCTTCTAGAGAATCTTAATGATTCTATTGAAGTACTAGTTTAGATCCCCTGTCTACACACGGGGTGAAAATTAAAAAATATCAATATATAAAGTTTTTAAATATTTATGCATATATTTTACAAATGTAAAAATATATTACATATACTAAGCATAGAAACAAACTCAAATTATGTAAAAATTAATATATAATTGGGTTTCGAAAATACGTTAATTACTATTTAATGTAATTTGACTTTTATTTGCTATTTTATTGAAATAAAAGTTACAAAATTAAATTTTAAATTTTCTTCTAATAATAGATAATTTAAAATAAATATGTTTTATTAGTATAATTAGTATTTTCTTTATATTATATATTATTATTAAAAGATAGAAGTGCATTAAATAAGAGAGTGAGGCGGGAAAAAAATGATGAGAATGAATGTGAAGGCGACACGTGGCACTAAAAACCTTTATTTATTATATAGTATAGATTAGTTTTTTTGATGTTGGATTCTATGGAATCACATCTACGAGAGAAACTTCCTTTCTTAATAGCCTATCACATATCATTGTCATTAAAATGAAAATTTCGTCACTTCGTTCATCAAGAAAGTCTTGAAACCAAACGGTTATACTATATATGCAATATGATTGAAGGATCATCCATTAAACTTCATCTTTAGAAGATGAAAAGTCTATTACATAGACTTGATAGTCTAAACATCCCGTTAATAATGACTTAGATGAATGTGTCATTCTAAGCTCATTGCCTAAATCTTTGAATAGTTTGTCTCGAACTACAATAAGGATGAAACGGACATGTCAAAGTTTCATCTACATAATTCCCTAGTGAATTTTGAGAAGAGTTCTTCAAATCAGACCTCATGAGACTATTAAATGGACAAAATCAAGATAAGAAATTACCAAGGCAAGGACATGAGTGAATTGTCAGAGATCGTCCGAATCCCAAACATAGAAAGACAAAAACAACATCTAGAACCATTATGGTAAAGTTAGTCATTGGAGGCGAGATTACTCATATTATTTGAGTGAGCTACAACGAAGGAAGAAAATTGGTGTGACCAATGCTTCAGGTATCTATACTATATAACTATTTAATGTCCCTCTGACAGAAGTATGTGAAACTACATATAACAATCAACATTTATTGAAATGTGCAATATACGAGAACCAGTATGATACTGATTTCAAGTATTGGACTTATGCATTTGTAGTGGAAGCAAAGAGTTGCTACTTATAGTCAAATACAGTTTATTGTCCATGTACTTGCATTGTAACATGAACAAAGTTGTTTGTTCTAATGTTTCAGTTTCGTGTATATGAATTGGATATTTGAATATGAATGTTCTGTTTTGAGAATTACCTTTTAAACAAAATTCCTATTCTGAATACCCATTATTTAAATAGTTATATAGATATCATAATAATCTAAGTATGACTTGGATTGAACTAATCTATGTTATTGTTATAATGATTAAATAAGAAACGGTTTACCAAATTCGAAGTGGACCGGATGTGGATTTGACTTTTAGCCAATTACATATATATGTGCGTATCTCATTTGAATCATAAAATAATATAATTTGTATTATCTATTAAGGTAAAAGATCGCATGATATAATACAAGCAATAGTACTTATGTAGGATTATATCGAGTTATAGAGAAAGTTATAATTCATTACCTAAAATTAATGTAATCATTAGAAAGGATTCAACCCTTATTACATAGGTATGAATAAAATACTTGAAGAAGTTTAAGGTTTTTAAAAAAACTTTCTTCTTGTAACTCGTAGGTGTTAATGAAAGAAATTCGATTTCTCGAAGATACAAATATCCTAGGGAATATTTTTCATCATCTAAATTTGTAATGTAAAATTTAGTAAACACCATGCAAATACCAAAAGCAAGAATATGATATCATAAATTGTTGTGAGAGTCATTTTATCAAGTGATCTAGTATTATAAAGCCAACATAAGATGTTAGACTTTATGTAAATTAGAAACTAGATTAAAACGCATTTCTAGAAAATCTATTTAAAAGGTTAATTTTACAATCCTAGAAATTGTTGGTTTTAGTGGGAGCCTTGTAAATCTCGAAAAAGATTCGAAGTCATTGAAATGCAATAACATTAGTTGACGTTTGGAAAGTGTATCCAAAATGTTATTTCTACAATCCCATGAATTATATCCATAAGCTTGTTGAAGCAAGTGGGAGCTATCTAGAACTCCAATAAGATTTGAGGACATTAAAATCCAAGGCTTTTGATTGAAACTAATAAATAACAAAGAGTTGTTATACTTTAGTAAAAGTTTTTTTATACTTAACAATAGTTGTTTTATCCTAACAATGAGTTGTTAAGATAATAAATGAAACATATAATGTTCATAAGTATGGTACATTAAACGGTCCACCACTTATGGTATACAGTTTAATTGACTTGGTAGTCTATAATGACCTAACCAACAACCATTATGCAATATCAAATTGTTCGTTTGTTGCATATTTCTATGAACAAGTTGAGATTGAATACTTTAGATGATAATCTAAGTACAAGGCTTAATTGATCATCAATCCTTATGATTAGATTCAATTATGAGGAAGTGGACTTTAGAACTAAAGACTGAAATAAGATTTTGAAAGGCACTCGTTTTTACACGTAGCTTACAATAATTTTTTATGGTGTATTCCATTAAGTTATTCCATTATGGCGACGTACAAAAACATTTATGATGACATTATTTTGAATAACTATCATAATGAATGTGAATAAGGTCCCTCTTCCATAACGAGGACATTTACATGGTGTAACCTTGTAATATTTACATATAAGTGCAAGTTCATAAATCTAATTATGATTGAAGTAAGTTAATCTCTTAACAACAACCATCTCAGTTTTGAAATAATCAGAATATGTTGTGACATGTCAAACCAAAGATGATATAAGATGTTGCAATAAAAAAAGTGGGTGCATGGTGTGAAATATATATATATATATATATATATATATATATATATATAATCTTGCTTACAAATAACTTATGATCATTTTAAACTTAATTCTAAACTAGATGGTCTATAAATTCTAGTTCGGAATACGTTCCTTTATAATGATCAAAAGGTTCATTCATGCTTGGAATAGTGATCTATTATATAGATTTATATGCCTAAAGAGTTATATTCTCCAAAAGGCACATTGACATGATCTAGAAAGAGTTCAAGATACAGTTATTATTGGAAAAAACTTGTATATGCCAATAAAGAATATTGAGTAAGTTATGCTCAATCTAAGTGTTGGATTAGATGATACATTTCCACTTGGATTAACAAATGGGATCATCATAATGTCAAAGAGGAAATTAAATTGATACTTTTTTATGTTGGAGAACATGACAAGTAGAATACCAGAAAACCTCAGTAGAATTATTACTGAAGTAATTAGGAATATTTCTCAGTGACCGTAATGTTGTAGATCGACGTAAGTGCAATAGTTTGCACATGTAAGAATTCCAATATAACAACTTTTAAAATACTATTCCCAAATAGTACTTCGACTGCAAGGATATATGTGGAAGATTTTACACACATATGATATGCTAGAATAAGCACTGAGAACCGCATTTGGTTTTACAATCCAGTTGTAAATAAGTTGCTCGACGATTTTAAAATGAAGAAACTAATTAACGTTCAGTGGAGAACAAATGTGATAAATGTAATTTGATTGCAAAGATACATGTGGATAAGTTTACACACATATGAAGCTTTGGAATTATCACCAAGAATCGTATTTGGTTTTACAACCCAGTTGTAAAGAAATTGCTCGAATTTAAAAGATTTTAAAATGTAGCAACTGATTAACGTTTACTCATTACAGAATGATGGTGCTTTGGGTTAGAAAGTGTTATAATGATAAATCACATTGAGTGGTTGTATAACCACATGAAAGTCTAAAACTAAATCTAAGATTTCCCTCAAAGTGAAAGTAGCAACGAGGTGATTATCATACATGATGCATGCAAGATATGATAAGTCAATTAGTATTTGGGTATTTGGAACACAAGTAACGATATTCTATCTGGTATGGTCTATTAGGAATAACCATATTCAGTAATATATGTTACGTTCTTTATTAGCATGTTTAAAACCATGAATAACTAAGTTATTCTAAATTGTCTGTAGTCGATCAAATTATGGGAATAATCTTGAATTAAGACTATTGTTAATTGGGTTGGTTAACATTCATGAGATTGAATGTATAAGGAGTTATTACCAAATTCACAGATATTTATTAGGAAATAAATATTGGACGTTCCATGGATCTTTGTCATGTGTAAGTTTTGAGATTAATGGTATTGTCACTATATCCTCAGACCTAAGATGCGTACTAGGGACTCGATTATACCAAGGTTGTTCTTTGACGTAGTTTAACACTACTCTTTAACCATGTAGTTATAAGGGCTGCGATTGGGTACAATGCGAGGTATAGTGAGAGGCGTATGTTGTCAATATGGGATATGTTTCCTTATTTTAATAAGTGGTTAACATCTTGGGCCCCTCAACGAGTCAAACTGATCTAAATGCATGGCCATGCTCAAACCTTGTTTGTTACATCCATTTGAATCGGAATCGAGATACAAAGTTGTTGAACACTATGTAAGATTGACCTAGATCCATGTCTCATGTTCAACTAGATGTCCAAATCAGAAAGGATAACTGGCAAATTACCATATACTATTACCTTTGTAGTGTATGTTTCCTAAACACTTGGTTTAGTGGATGACTTAAGTCATATATCATTAGGAGCAGTGGGGCGTTGCTAGACGTACTACACTGTTTATACTATTGCATGTTAGACCTTGTGCAAGTGGGAGATTGTTGGATCTATATGCCCAAGGAATAGCATTCAATAATATTTCTAATGATATGTGATCCCAAAGGTCACACACTAAGCAATTATCAAGTATACGTTTAAACGTATTTAAACGTCTTACCACGGTCAAGATATATTTTAGAAATAGTCATTAATAGCAATTACTTAAGGTCATGTATTTGTCATATATGTAAGTATTTATATTTACATGTATGTGAATATATATACATTTAATCCTTTGAGAATTTACATATGTGTAAGTTATTTACGTTTTCATTCAAACAATCTAACTTAGTTTACTTCAAAGTTGACATTGTATACATATATTTACATATGTATTTTGATACATATATATAAGATATAACATGTGTAACTTTGTGAGTAACTAGTTTGTTTAAATGAAACCATCAAGTCTTGAAGCAACTAGATGTAGTCATGGAGTGTACTAATTATTTATTCCATGGACCATGTCACAATATTTTGCTTCAACATGTTGTTGTCGTGACTTTTCAAGGAGGAAAAGAGTGGGTCTTTTGACCCATATGACACACCAATCTTAGCTATGATTACTAGGTATGGTGTTAAGAATAAGTGTAAATATATATCACATGCTTTGGTGCATTTTAAAGATTATGAGAACTTATTTTTCTTCCTTTTTTTTGCTCAATCATGGCGGATTGAAGGTTGTTTGGAACAGCTCATTTTTATTTTTATAAAGGCTAGATTAAAGGGCTTGAACGACATACAAATTATCCCAAGTGTTATGCTAATTTGTGAATCGTTCTTCGAGGTTCTTGAGTGTTTATTATGCACTTTTGTACACATATTTGATGACATATCAAGAAGGAGTTCTTGAGGTTTTCTAACATACATCTTGACAAGTTTAACAGGTTTAGTTGGCTAGCACCGTCCTTGGAGGTTCATTGCTTGGTGTGGATACATTTTGGAGGAGCTTCTACTTTGATCTCTTCATCCACTATTTTCAAGTGATTAAGGCAACCACTTCTCTACAAAGGTTGTAATTCTAAACCTACTATGTTTGTTTGTTTTAGTTTCATCATCTTGCAATTGGAACCTTGGTGGGAATCTATAAAAATGTTTTAAAAGAACATGCGTTAAATGCTTCCGTTGCTAAAAGTTTTAAACCCTACACGTGTACGATTTCCTTCATGTTGACCCTATACACAATGAACCATTTAGACATTTTGACCAAGACCATTGCTATCAAGAACTTTCTTGTCAAAATAGGGCATCTCATGGGAATCATAATCAGAATCCTCCTTAGATGAAGCATGATCATCATATAGAACATTATTTTTAATTTTCCAGGTTCTTTTCAAATAATTTTTAGCATTCTTAATTCTTTTACGCGTAGATTTTTTACTATGAGAAGACTTAGAAGGCACATTTGAATTTAATAAAATTTTGGGAGACGATTCTTCATTACAATGTACTGTTGTCAAATTACAACTTTTTGAAACATGATTTGAAGCACCACAACTAAAACAAACTTTATCACAAGACGCTTTAGCCTGATAATTATCATCACAAGATGAAGATGATTGTGATGTTGAGGCATCTGAACATGATACGATTCTTTCTTCAATAACTTTGTCTTGAAGACTTTGTTCTTCCTTTAATCTGAAAAATTCCATGTTGCTCATGGTTTCACGTGGTACATCATTCTCAATAATTCCTGCACTTTTAAACTTGGTAACACAAGGCACAAGATTCAAAGATTTCGGAATAAAAGGTAAGGCATTTTTAAACTTAGAAATGTCATTTCCCAAACCCACATGCTCAGAAGGCATAGTATCAAAATACAAATTTTTAACGTGTTCACAAATATCTAGTTTTTACATGGACATATTATTACATTCTTTTGACACAAGTTCATTTAAAACAGCTTTAGAACAAGAACTCTCATCATAATCATCCTCTGAAGTTACACAGTTTGACTCTGCACATGAAGCAAAACTGTTAGAATCTGAGGACGTAATATAATCATCAGCCGATAAAGTACACACAAAAGGAATAGGAACATGAGCAACAGGCATGTCAGCAAATCTACCAGACTTAGAATAAGGTGGTGGATAAGAATTATAACCAAGACCATCTGTGCCTTTCCTATTAAATTGTTTATCAATTATCCCCAACAAAATTTTCTGATCTATATCCATGTGGTCAACTTTAGCTCAAAATTTTATTATTAATGGTTTAAGTGTTAAATTACACAATTAAAGAACGATTTTCTCCATAAGTGTCATGAATTTTCTTTAAATACAATTTCTCATTTTTGGCTACAGAGTCAAACATCACCTTTATGTGATCTCGTTCGTCAATCAAAGCTTGATTGATAAATCTATATTTTTGAATTTCATTTAAACACGATCTAGCATTACACAGTTTAGAAATAACCTCAGCTGGTATAGCAGTGAGATCCTCAGCTGGCTCGATCATGACACACTTTCCTTTGTCCTCAACATCTGCCATCTAGGCTTTGTCAGCAGCTTCCTCGGCTTGTTCTCTCCAGTGATAGTGTCCACCAGCTTGACAAACAAGAGCTGTGGAGCTTGAAGATGTGTTGGACTTGGGAGGATTGGCAGCTTTCTTGCGGGAAGAAATCTTCTTTTTATGCAGATCTTTGGATGAAGGCTCCTTGCAGTTTCGTGCAACATGACCCAGATGGTCACAGTTGTAGCACCTCACCTTCTTGATGTCAAACCCAAGAGTCTTTCCATGCTTGAATATATTCAAACCCGTCCTTTTGATGAACCTCTTGGCTCTTAAAGTCAGCATAGCCATGCACCAATCAATGTCCATTTTCTCCAAATCATCAGGATTGATCTGCTCCAATTCATCAGGTTGAAAACTAACCGGTGTGAAGTTTCCAGAAATCAGTGCATCATAGCACGACATGAAGGCAGTCATGATTGAGACATATTCATCAGGAATCATAGTAATAGTCTTTTGAGAAGCATAGGAACTGATAGATTGAATTGCAGCAGCATAATGAGGAACATCAGTCTGAAAGTATAAGCTACTGGAAGAGCTTGATATAGCAATGAGAGCTATGTTCCCAGAGTGGTTGGTAGGAGTGACTGCTCCTTTCTTGATCTCAATCTCATAAGATTCAAGAATGCGGTAGACTTCTTGTTGAGACAGGAAGCTTAGATTCTCAGTCTTTTTGATCATGATACGGTACATGTTCCATTCCCTAGGAAGAGCATCTAGAAGTTTGTTGTTTAGCTCTACAGTTGGGTACTCAACACCCATTACCTTCAGCCTAGATACAATGCTTGAGAAATGGTTGATCAGATCAGACATTGATTCTCCTCTGACACTGTTGAATATCTCATATTGCTTCTTAATCAGATCTCTCTTACTCTCCCTAACTTCAACAATACCTTCAAATCTAGTACACAAAGCTACCCATAGATCTTTGGTTGTAGTGTACTTGGTAAAAGTGTTGAAGATATCCATAGGAAGAGCCATAGCAATAGTCCCATAAGCCTTGTTGTCTCGGGCAATCAAAGCAATGTCTTTATCATAATATTCAGCCACGGTCTTAGGATGTTGAACATCAGTAGTAGTGATAACAAGTTTGTAGGGACCATCTTGGATAGAGTTCAGCAAGGTATGATCATGAAATTAAAAGAAATTCTTCATCTTCTTTGTTCAGTCATCAAATTCTCTTGTGGACACAAGAACAGGTGGTTTGTTCCCTCCAGAAAACTCATTGGAGCTTGAAGTTGCCATTAACTCAGAAGTTGAAACTAAAACAGTGACTAATTTCGGGTAGACAAATTTGATCGAAACTACTAGTTTCGATAGAGAAACACTGATCGAAACTCCTAGTTTCGATTGAGAAAAAGTTGCCCGAAACTACTAGTTTCGATTGAAGAAATACAACCCGAAACAACTAGTTTCGACGGTTAACACTTGGTCAGAAAAAGAAGCAGAACCTCAGTAGAAACTACTAGTTTTGATTGAAACTAGTTTCGATACCCTAAGTTTCAGGTGAACAAGTTGCATAGAGTAGTCTCGATTAGAATAGGACAAAAGGCTAGTTTCGATTGTACCTTCTCAAGACAAAAGTACAGACAAGAAGTTTCGATGACCAACGAAATTCAGAGAATGTTCCCCAGTAGTTTCGATGCCTTCTTCTCCAAACTCAGAAATACTACATTGATGAAAAGCTCCAGAAATCAATATTGCAGAAATGACAATTCAATCTAGCAAAAACCTTCGTCTAACTCTCCTGATCACTAAACCAACCTCCGATCTTGAAATTACGAACAAAAACCCTTGGAAATCGATGAAACAGTAACAACCGAGATGAAACAGTGCTTCCGACAATGTTATACAGAAAAACTTCGAATTACCACACAAATCACCTAGAATCGATCAGAAAACCTGATAATACTAAAAAACTCAAGAGCATAAAGCTCTGATACCAATTGTAGGTCTAGGTTTCACTCAGAAATCTCAAAGATGATCGATTCTCCACACACAAAGGCAGAAACAGTGTGTATGGAGGTGAAACAGAGGATAGAAACAGATTTGGTGAAGATAACAGGCTAAACACACTCAAAATGCAGATTGTATTGATTGATGAACAATGAAATAGAATGTTCAGGGTTACAGCGGCTACTCACACCCTAATCCTTCTCAAACTAGGCTATTTATAGTAATTGAAAGGTATCGAAACTATGTCAACCGAAACTACTAGTTTCGGTTGAACATTTACAAGTGAATGAACACCCTGTCGAAACTACTATCTATCCAAACTACTAATTTCGATTGAACATAACTCAATCGAAACTAAGTAGTTTCGATGGCCCAGACTTAACTAAAATAAAGCTGTAAAATATAGAAACTGAAATTACAATAAAAGTAAACTAAACTAAGATTGTTCAAAATACACTAATGACAACAGCTTAATAAAATACATGACTCTACAAGAAGCATATTTATGCTGTGACAAAAATAAGGAGCCTGTGGGCAAAGAGGTGACAACAACACCCAGAAAGTAGCTAAGTGGCCCAAGATCCTTCATGGCAAATTCATTTGCCAACTGTTTCATAAATCAGTGGAGAAGCTCATCAGAGGAGGTGACTAAGAGAATATCGTCTACATACAAGAGGATGTATGCCGAGTCGTTTCCATTATGATAGACAAACAAGGAGTGATCATAACAGCTGTGAGTAAAGCCCATTCGGTAAGCATAATCAACAAAATGTTGGTACCATGCTCATGGTGCCTGTTTTAAACTGTAAAGAGATTTCTTCAAATGACAAACATAATCTGGAAAACGGTTATCTCGAAAACCCATGGGCTGATGCATGTACACTGTTTCATCCAAGTTTCCGTGAAGAAAGACATTCTTCACATCCAATTGGTGAATAGGCCAAGCTTTCGAAACTGCAATGCTAAATACGGTACGAATGGTAGCTGGTTTAACTACGGGACTAAACGTTTCACCATAATCAATTCCAACCTGTTGTGACCGCCCATCACATACCAAACGGGCCTTGTACCTTCTAAAGATCCATCGGACCATGTCTTATGGCGAAAAATCCACATTCTTCTGACAATGTTCATATTAGGTTGCCTAGGTACCAATTCCCATGTCCTATTATCGATAAGAGTACGAAAGTCATCGTTCATGGCGCTCTTCCAATCCGGGTTTCTTAAGGCATCGGTTGGGTTTAGTGTTAATGGGGAGATGGATGTGGTGTGTAGATTTAAAGGCTGTTTTGGTTTGGTTATTCCTGACATACTACGTGTTTTAATAGTTCATAGGGGGCAGGCCGGTTGGGATGTGGATGCTGAATTGAAAGGAGGAGGTGGTGTGGGCTGAACGGTTTCACTAGCAGGAGGGGTTATGGTTAGTGTAGGTTGGGGATGGGGACGCCTACTGTAAGTAATGGGGGAAGGTGGTATAGACTGGGATGGGACAGGAGGTTGAGGGGGTGGCTGTGGAGGTGGGGTTGTTGGAACTATGGGTGATGTGGGTGGTGTTGGGTTATGTATTGAGGAGCTAGGATTGGACCAGACGGATGGGTGGAGATCAGAGGTAATGATGGTTGGTGTGGGAGTGGTGGGAGGATTAGATGTATAGGGAAACACGCTTTCGTCAAAGACCACATGTCGGTTAATGGTTATTTGACGAGTTTGTAGATTGTAACATTTAAAACCACGGTGATTAGAGGGAAAATCAAGGAAAATACAAGGAGCAGAACGTTTCTTAAGCTTATGTATGGTAGTAGAAGGAAATAGAGGATTGCATAAGCACCCAAAAACACGAAGACTTGTGTAGGACAGTTGACGGAGGTAGAGATTGTAGGATCAGTGAATACAAGATGGTTCTATTCTAGTTGATATTGGCGCAAACAATAACAACTAAGCAATGTAAACAAGTAAATAGGAAGAATACTGATAAATGCAATTTGTATTAAGCTTCGAAGATTACAAGATTACAAAGAAAACTCTATGAAAAAGCACACTTGTACAATGACTCAATACACTACTTATATAGTAACTTAGAATCAAGACAGACCCATGATTCTAAGGATCAGATCGAACACAAGCCGTTGATCTTGTATATGAAGCTATACTACACGTAAAGACAATAACAACTATACTGGTTAACTTTACTCAAACGTCTTCTTAGGCATCATTGCTTGCATGCTTGGGAAGAGCGTTGTTGTTCTTTATTGTCTACACCAGTAAATTTCCTTCCGCATGGGGTGTGTCAGAGCTGTAGCTGAAAGTTATTAGTGGTGTTGTTGCTTTTGCAAGGCTGGTCAGCAGCAACGATTGATCTTCATCGGGTATAGCTATCAGCAGCAAAGTTGATGATCCGCAGCAGGACTCAACTATCCAAAACTGCTGATGATTTGCCTATCAGCAACATCAAATGTTTGATGCCGCTGAGAAGCCTATCCGCAGCAACTCTGGTCTTCAGACGATAAGGTTGTCCGCAGCAGACTTGTTCATCAGCAAGAGAACAAGTGTCCGTAGCAGACAGGCTTATCCGCAGCGGCTTGTTGGTCAGCAGCAAAACTGTGAAGTCCGCAACATTTGTAGTTAGAGAATTTTGTAGCCATTAGTCTTTATTTCTACAAACTCCCCCTAGACTGATACTACCAAAACTCTCTTACTGCTTTTGTTGCTGAAGCTTTTGCATGTGGCCTACTATTCTTGCAACCTCATAGCCTCTCGGGTCCTTGCTGGGATTGTTAAGAGGAAGCTCAGATAGAGTCTTGATGTCTTTTCTTGGCATTTTAAAGATTGCCTTGCTTCAACACCTTATCTTTGGTCCTTTAAAATCTGTCAATGTGAACTCATCTTTTCAGCATTGTAGGACCAACTGATGAATGGAGAGTGGGATTGGATAGGTTTGGCATCGACAATCACATCTTTGCTAGGATTGAAGTGATGTTTGATCACTATAAATAGATGTCTTCCACCCTCATTCTCAGGCTCATGAGCTTCACCCGGCTCCATCATTCTTCTTAGTTCTTGTTCTGGGAGCTACATTACCTCATGAACAGATGTATGGATTGATCTTCTTACTTCTGTCTTTCCCCTGAAGACTTCAAACCATTGGTCTTGAGTGTTGTAGAACCAGATGACAATTTCTCTTGAGTCTTCTGGTTTGGTTGTAGGTTTGGTTTTCTTCTTGGGAGGCTGTTGATGAGGAGGAGCTGGGTGGGAAGATTTGGACTTTGTGGGTGGAGATGAGGGAGGTCTTGGATGGAGAGTGAAATATTGTTGGATAGAGGAAGTGGTGGGTGAGGGAGAAGGCTTGGGTTTCTTTGGTTTTCTTTCATCTTTTGGATTAGCCACCCTCTTCTTGGAGCCTTTCTTCCTCAGTCTTTCTTCCTCTTCCTTCTTAACCTTAAAGTACAGGGCTTGCAGGGTCATGAAACTCATGGGACCCAACCTCTTTCAATTCTTTCCTCTAGCCTTTAGGAAGTCAATCATGACCTTCCTTTCCTCATGGGTTCTTTTGTTAAAGGCAATGGTCTTTTTGGATTTCTGTCTGGCTTTCTCTTCTTCTTCAGCCCTTTTCTTGTTTGCCAATTGACCTTGCTGACCCATGAAAGCTCTGTAGATATCTTTATTAGATAATTTCTCAAGGTAGTCTGCATCCTCACCTTGAGAAATAAGAGCTTCTATCCACTCGTCTCTCATCTCTTTGGCTAGTTCAGAGTCAGTTACTCTGAACTTAGCCTTTTCTTTTCTTTTCTGCTCTCTTTCTTCTTCTTTATTTAATTGTTCCTGCAGCTGAAGAGCTAGAGCTTCATCTTCTTGTATTTGAGAAGCTTCAGGAATCTTGACTTTCAGATCATCCAGCTGCTGAGCATACAGCTGGATTTGTTGTTCTCTGAGGAGAATGACAGCTTTTCTTTCTTAAGCTTTTCTTAATTCCGCCATCTCCTCTTCCTCCTTTTCTCTTCTTCTTTTCTCCCTTTCCCTCTTCTCCTTCAACAACCTTTCTTCATCTTCTTCTGTCATAAGTCCCTTCCCCTTGTCTTTGCTGGATGCCTCTGCTTCAGCTTCATGGACCACAACAGCAGATATAAGAGATGCTGTTGGGATCTCAGCTTCAGCTTCATTGATAATTTGAGTAATGGACAAGGGAAGGACACTTTCTTCATGTTCTTCCCATTCAAGACCTGTCACTGCTTTCCATTCTTTCTTCACCTTTTCCTTTTCTCTTCTTTTGGATTCTTCTTCTGTGTTTAATCTGACAGTTGGTGAGGAAAGAAAGGATAGGTCTGAGTTTGAGTCAGAGTCATCCATTGCAAATTGTCCTTCCTTTTCAAGATGAGCTCTGATGGTTGTTATCATTACTTGACTCTCAAAGGAATTTAAGTTGCATATGTGTGTTATGAGCTCAAAGACCTTGTGCAGGAAGGCTGAATTTAAGAGTAGGATCTCACTGATGTTGATTGAGAGAGATGATCCATTACTCAGCAAGAATGTGAAGTCAGAAGACCCAATGCTTGACCATCCTAGCACTTCCAAGTCCCTGACCAATGTGTTGTACAGAAATTTTCTCCAGCAGACAACTTCTTCTTTTGTTAAAGTACTGCTCCTAATCAGGTCAAGTCTTCTTGGAGCCAGTCTTTGTTCTGCTGCTGTTGAAGATTCTGTACGGTCTTTAGGATAGGCCACCTTGTTTGCTTCTTCTAATAGTGCTTCAAACCAGGGCAGATTTTCCTCCATTAAGTCTTGGAACCTACTGATTGCAAGTTCTGCTGAGAGATCTGTAGAGGTGTTGGTGTAGCTGGATAGGTACAGTTCAAGCACTTGAAGTGGATTTAGTGCATTCCAGTTCAGCTCTTCTACCCCACCAAACTCCTTTCCAATCCAGAATCTCTCAGTTGAATCATCATACCCCCAAGCTAGTATGGAGTCAAATTCTAGCTTATTTGATGTCAGTGTGAATTGGGGGGCAGTGGTTTGACTTATTATGGCTACGGCTTCAGGAAGCATGCTAAATGATGGAGGCGTGTCTTCATGGTGACTTTCATTCTGTAACACCTCATCAATGGCTCGGACAACTAACTTCCAATCCTCAGTGATATCTTCCTCTTCATCCACTGAGTCTGGCAAGTCGTGGACTTGAACAAAAGCAGGTTTGAATAGAGAACTTTGAAAGGTTGTCTGCTCTTGTATCCATTTGTCGAGGCTGTCAGCATCATCTTCCACAGCAACTATCTCCCCTTTTTTGGTTGCATCAGTGCACAGAGTCTGGTAAGTTTGAGTGCCCACTGAGACAAGGGAGGGAGTAGTCACTGGAGGGCATTGATGGGCTTCATGCATAGAGACTTGGTGCCTTAGTTTGGACACTTCGGCCTCTAGCATTTCCACCCTGGCCATCAATTCCAAGTTATGAAGTTTCAATCTGTCCCTATCCACAGTTGTGGAATCCTTGGATCAAGATGGGGCTTTAGGCCTAGCCTCTGCATCCCCATCACCCTAGTTTTCTTGGCACCTGGGATTCCTCTCAGTGAAGAGTGTTTCAATAGAAACACCCTCACCGTGAGTTGTCATGGTTAAGGTCTTAGTGATGTTGTCACTGTCCTCCTGGTCAATTGATGTACCAGAACTAGTGACAGCCCTTTCCACATTCACTCTATCATCACTCCCAGAGTGAACCTTCTTGGGTGATGAACTTGGGTTGGGTGCATTGGCAGCCAAGTCAATCAATACCTCCGAAATAGTGGTAGTTGGAGAAGGTATGTCATCTTAACAGGGTGCCTCTGCACTTAAGTTCACAAAAGAGAGATAAAGGTATGGCTCAGCAGGTTGTTCTATGGATCCGGGATGTGATCCTGGTCCTAATAGAGAAATTTCCAAGGAAGTCTCTCTAATGTTTTGGCTATCCCTTTTGATATTCTCATCAGAATTTTGGGATTCTGAATGAGGGTTTTTAGGTTGGGATTGGGCCTTTGAGAAAAGAATAGAAGGAGTCTTCTTGCTCCTTTTTCTAGTGTATTTTTCCGCAACTGGGGCCCTTTTTTCCAGTTGGGAGATGATAACATCCAAAACAGGTGTTAGTAATTTTTGTGCATGTGCAACCTTAGTAGTCTGCACAGGGGTTCGAACAAGGGAAGCAATTTGTTGTTCAGGATTTGAAGTGGAGGGTGTGGGATCAGTAGCAGCTGGGATTGCTGAACTGTCACCCTTGGTACTTTGTATGTTCATCATTGTAGATAACAATGGAACATTGACCCCTGAGAACTTTTTGGAAACAGTTCTCATACTTTGAAAAATGTTACTTTTATGACCCAGCATAAGATAGATTCTTGCAGGTTTTGAAGGCTCTTTTAATTCATTGTTAAAAACCTCCTGTAAGAACCTTGGATACATATAAAATTGTTGCTTTGCACCCTCTTGAAGGTTGTATCTTAAACCTTCAAAGATGAGATGTGCAAAGTTGAATCCTTGGCGAGTAACCATACCATGAACAGCAGAGGCAAGCGTGGAGCTCACTTGATGCCATCCACTTCTCTTCTAGGATATTCATTGTAGAAGAGTGTGGCATAGATACTTCCATGGGGGGCCCATCAACGCCTTCTCTATTGTGTACTCATTCTGATTTCCAGTGTACCCTATGGATACAAAAGTCCTCATATAGTGTTCTTTTGAGTATGAAATGGCGGCCCCCTCGTCTTAAAGCTTGAGGTGTTTGCGGAGAGTAGCTTCAGAGACGGTGATGTCCTTGCCGTCTACCTTGGCTTTGATTTGAGGTATCCCTAGTTCGGTAGAAAAGACGACAGAGTTTCAAAAGTCCTCCATGTGAGGGATGTAAATGGCTGGGTTGACAGTGAGTGCATGGTGAATCTTTGATTGACAGAGAAAGTCGATCATGTCATCAAACCCCTCGGACTTCTTCCCTTTTATTAAGTATGCCGTGAGGTTGTGGTATGGAGAAAACTTATCATCGGGACGGTTTATGTCTACCTCTGCCATTTGTTGGGTTTGGAGGGAAGGATGAAGGTTTTTGAAAGGTGGTTAAGTATGGAAGGCTTTAAATGCTATGGAGGTTTGAGAGAAAATGATGAGGGTTAGGTTGAAATTTAATGTGAAGAGGTTATGGAGAAATTGATTTGTGTTATAACGACAGAGGAGGGAAAAAGCAAACTTACTTGTACAGTACAACCTTATTCACTTTTTACAGTTACAGCTGTAATACACTATAGCAGTCACGGTAAAGACTGAAAGGAATTTTTACAGCAGGTAAAAGTTAATTTGAACTTATTTTTACCCATCAGCAGCACACTTGGTTGCTGCGGATGGTTAAGCCTATCCGCTGCAAGCTTGGTTGCTGCGGATAGTGTCTTCCGATGCATATGTGAAAGTTTTTTTCCTTAATTAGTCGGCCTGCATAGTTTACGAATTATGCTTAGTAGGGACCTAAAACACTGGCGCATCCATCCATAAAGGAGAGAGTACTCCAGGAAATATCTAGATTCCTCAGTCTCGAACAGCTCATCGGAAGGCAATACCAGCTCCCTGTTTGGCTCGAAGGAGTCTCACCAAACACCCATGAGCTTCTGGACTGAGTTGTCGTCCCTTACCCGTGTTCGTTCTGGAAACACGTCTTCTTATTCCATCTTTTCTCGAATCTCCTTTAACGGAAGAAATAGAAGCTCAAGAAGGAATACCAAAACCTAGTTCACTCGCTGAGTCTCTTTGCATCCATGGCTGAATGGAAAAGGTTGCATCTTACAGCAAGAAGAAGAAATTTTAGATTTTTTGAGTCTGTCAGCAGCAAACTCAATTGCTGCTGATGGATGCAATGATCCACAGCAAGGGTGTTGATGCTGACTGCCTTAAAGCTATCCGCAAGAAAATTGTTCATGCTGATAACTTAAAGCGTTCAGTGGCAAAATCTTTGCTGCTGATTATTAAACCTGTCAGCAGCAAAAACAGGTTGCTGCTGACTTATAACTTTTATTTATAACAAAAGACAAACACATTTACAAAAACAAATTTTAGAGACAGGTTTTATTCAAAGTTCATCATACCAATGGATTCAACTAAATATCTAAATCTAGCTTCTTCAAAAGGTTTTGTAAACAAATTAGCATATTGCTCATTGGTATGAACTTTGGTTAAAATAATTCTCTTTTTCTCAGCTTGATCTCTTATGAAATGATACCTGATGTCAATGTGCTTTGTCTTGGAGTGCTGCACTGGATTGTTTATGATTGAAATGAGACTCATGTTGTCAATATGAATAGGAGTAGCCATGAAAGTCATCCCATAATCTAGCATTTGATTTTGAATCCAGATGACTTGTGCACATCAACTTGAAGCTTCAATGTATTCTGCTTCTGCTATAGAAGTTGATACACAGGTTTGCTTCTTGCACTGCCATGAAATCAGTCTCCATCCCAGAATTTGACAACCCCCTGATGTGGACTTTTTGTCTAAGTTGCATCCCCCATAATCACTGTCATTGTATGCATACAGATTGAACTTTTCATTTTTAGAATACCATAACCCAAGTCTTGGGGCTCCCTTTAGGTATCTGAATATTCTTTTGACAGCTTGAAGGTGTGTGACCTTTAGAGCTGCTTGGAATCTTGCACAAAGGCATACTGCAAACATGATATCTGGCCTTGAGGCAGTGAGATACATGAGTGATCCTATCATTGCACGGTACTGATGTTGATAAGTGTCTTGACCATCTTTGTGTGGAGTCAGTTGATGATGCACTTGCATAGGAGTTCTTACAGCAGAGCAGTCAGTCATCTTGAATCTTTCCAAAATGCTTTTGACATATTTGGATTGGCTGATGAAGATTCCATTGGGTACCTGTTTGACTTGAAGACCCAGAAAGAAATTTAGTTCACCCATTGAACTCATTTCAAACTTTGAATGCATCAGGATTTCAAAGTCTTTACACAGCTTCTTCCTTGTTGATCCAAAGATGATGTCATCGACATAGATTTATACCAGTGAGATTTCTCCCCCTTTATCTTTGATAAACAATGTCTGGTCAATTGCACCTCTTCTGAAGTTGTTGCTTAGCAGATATCCAGAAAAAGTTTCATACCAGGCTCTTGGGGCTTGATGTAAGCCATAAAGAGCTTTGTCTAGTTTGAAAACTTGGTTAGGATGAGCAGGATCTACAAAGCCTGGAGGCTGTTTGACATAAACTTCCTCACCAATCTTCCCATATAGAAAGGCACTCTTGACATCCATATGATAAACCATGAAGTTCTTGGATGCAGCATATGCCAGAAAGATTCTGATCGCCTCCAGTCTGGCAACAGGAGCAAAGACCTCATCGTAGTCAATACCCTCTTCCTGGGTGTAGCCTTGAGCTACAAGTCTGGCTTTATTCTTGACGACGATGCCTCTCTCATCTTGCTTATTCCTGAATATCCATCTTGTGCCAATAGCAGTTTGACCAGTTGGAAGATCAACAAGATTCTAGACATCCTATCTTTTGAATGGCAGAAACTTTTCCTGCATTGCCTCAATCCAACTGCTATGTTTCAGAGCTTCATCTATCTTCGTGTGTTCCACCTGAGATAGAAAACAAGAAAACAAACATATATTGGCCTCATGAGATTTGCTTCTTGTAAGAACTCCTTGGTGAACTTGGCCAATGATATTTTCCAGAGGATGTTCCTTGTTGATTCTTTGTGCTGATACCACATCCAGCTGTATTCCCTATTCAAGATTGCTCTGATTCTGATCAGGAAAGTCTTCATTCATGATGTTAGATTCTTGAATATCAGCAGTGGCATTGGCATTATTAGCTGCAGCATCTGCGGCAGATGCCTCTTCCATATTTATAGAGGAGTCTTCATTCAGTATTTCCTGTTCAGAGAGGATGCTGCTGGAGACATTTGAGGGTCTGGTTCTAGCTTCACTGGCTTCAATACCTTCCACAACAGATGGAGGATCAATGGATGGTCTTTTCAGTCTGATGGAGGGTTTAGGAAAATCCAGTCTGTAGTTAGAGAAGGAAGTTGAAGCTGGTGCCTTTGAAGAGGTAGACTCCATATTTGAGAAGATGAGAGGCTCAAATATCTGGGTGAAGGAGTCTATGTCAAAGAGCCAGTCAGGGCCTTTTCCCTGTTCACTTGCAATGTGTTCCCTATATTCCACATTGGCTGATTCTTCCATAATTCCTGTTCTTGAGTTGAATACTCTATAGGCTTTTGATTGAGAGGAATAGCCACAAAATATCCTTCATCAGATTTGGCACCAAACTTAGGAAGAAGACCATGTGTAATCAGAATTGTGCATGGACATTCAAAAGGTTTTAGAAATCCAATGTAGAGAATTGAACCAGAGTTCATAAGGTGTCTTGTTGACAGGTTTGACTATGAGAACTCTATTTTGCACATATAAAGCTGTGCTTACTGCTTCTGCCCAGAATGTGAGAGGCAGTTTTGAGTCAGCCAACATTGATCTTGCTGACTCAATTAGAGTTATGTTTCTTCTTTCAGCAACCCAATTTTTTTGAGGTGTTCTTGGAGCGCTGTATTGTCTTTCTATGCCCTTGCTCTCATAGAAACAATTCAAGGTGTGGTTCTTGAACTCTGTACCTTGATCACACCTTATGATCTTAACCATCTGATTGCTTTGATTTTCTACCTTGAGAATGTAGGATTTGAGAATCTCAGCAGTTTCAACTTTTGTTCTCAAGAAGTATACCCATGAGAATCTGGTGTAGTCATCAGTTATCACCAGACAGTATGACTTCTTGCCCATTGACATGACATTTGTAGGACCAAAAAGATCCATATGCAGCAGCTGTAGTGGAGTGTCATTTGTATTCAAAGTCTTGGGCTTGTGAGAACTCTTGTGTTGCTTCCCCTTCAAACAAGAAATGCAATGATCTTCTAGTTGGAATTCTTTGTCATGAAGCCCTCTGACAAGATTTTCCTTTACCAACTTGTTAATGGTTTTGATGTTAACATGGCTTAATCTCATGTGCCAGAGAGCTGATTCATCAATTGAAGCTTTTGACAGAAAACAAGATACACTGCCAGATGGAGTGACCTCATTTATATCGAGCACATAAAGATTTTCTTTTCTCTGAGCAGTTAATAGGATCTTTTCTGGAGGAGGTTTGGTTAAGCTAGAAGGTAGTACAAAACATTCTTTATCTGTGAAGAGCATCCAATGCTTTTGATCACAGACTTGGGAAACACTCATGAGATTGAAATCCAATTCTTTGACATAGTTTACTCTTTCAATACACATTCTTTCATTGGACACAGTTCCTTGTCCAGTAATAGATTCTCCTTTTGAGTCGCTTCCAAAGGCAACATATCCTCCATTGAATTGTCTGAAGTTGGATAGGATGGATCTGTTACCTGCCATGTGCCTGGAACAACCACTGTCTATAACCCAGGGGTTATTCTTGTGACCTGGCTGTCCCTGAGGCGGTATCTCAGTTGTGTCTACCATAAGAGCTTGGTTGTTGACAGGAAGGTCTTCATACTGGAAGCTCCAGTCAAAGGCAGAAGTTCTAACAGCTGTACAAGCTGCTGTTTGAGCTGAAGGATAGGCTTGTTGTTGTTGTTGTCTTGGCTGGGCTTGGTGAGCTTGTCTTGATTGACCAGCGGCTGGGTTTTCCTTCGGAGCCTTGCATTCTCTAGCAAAATGACCCAATTGGTTACAGTTGTAACATCTTAATTTGTTTTTATCCAAGCCAACTCTGGTGTTGGAGTTGTTGCTTGGAACGGGTCTGCCTGTTCTGGAGTAGAACCTTTTTTCTCTTAGAGAGAGCATGGCATAAGAATACTGTATGTCCATTTCTTCCAGATCATCTGGATGAAAGCAATCCATATCCTCCTTAATAAATGACATGTTGCTTGAGCTTTCAGAAACAAAAGCAGCAGAGGTTGAGGCTTGAGGAGGAGCGTCAAGAAGAAATGGTGAGGTGTTGGGTTGTGAGGTTGGAGTTTGAGGATGTGTGACAATAGGAGGATAATAGTTGCTTGAACTAGAACCTGAGTGATCAGAGTGGGGAGCAAAAGAGGTGGTGGTGGATGTTGAGGCTGTTTGGTAGCTTGGGCTTTTTTCCTTGGCCTGAATCATTTCTAATTCATAGGTCTTTAGCATACCGAAAAGTTCAGTCATTTGTAGAGTCTTCAGGTTCTCAGTTCTTCTGATAGACACTGTGTAGAGTGTCCAGCAGCTGGGTAGAGACCTGATGAACTTTTTAAGAATGTCTTCATTCTCCAGCTTCACTTTAGAGCACTGCAGCTCACCTACAAGATAAGTATACCGGTTATATAACACAGTTAGTGACTCTCCTTCCTTCCAGGCGAAGTTTTCATATTGCTGCTTTAGGATGTCTCTTCTGTTTTCTTTTACTTCCTCTAAACCAGCAAACATCTTCTCAAGAGCTTCCCATAGCTCCTTGGCAGTTCTGTATCCTCTGAACTTGTGAAAAACTTCATTTGGTAGGCACATTTGGATGGCTCCCAGTGCCTTGAAATCTACCTCCATCTTTTTGATATCTTCATCTGAATATTTGGAGGGTTCTTTGGGGACTAGTGTACCTCCGAAATTAGCAGAGCCCACCATGGGTATGTACGGTCCATCTTTAATGGATCTCCACATCCCATATTCCTGATAGCAGAAGAAGCTTTCCATTATGTTCTTCCACATATCATAGTCTTCTCCAGACACCAGTCTTGGTGGTCTGTTGATGCTTCTGATATCTTCAAATCCATTGTTTTGAGCCATTTTCAATTTATGATAGCGGGTGTCTTTAGCAAAGAGATGATTTAGAATAGAACCAGAGAGTGATTAAACAAATGTGAGTTTGTTTAACCTGTGAGCCAAAGCTCTGATACCACTTGTAGGATCGGTGAATACAAGATGGTTCTATTCCAGTTGATATTGGCGGAAACAATAACAACTAAGCAATGTAAACAAGTAAACAGGAAGAATACTGATAAATGCAATTTGTATTACGCTTCAAAGATTACAAGATTACAAAGAAAACTCTATGAAAAAGCACACTTGTACAATGACTCGATACACTACTTATATAGTAACTTAGAATCAAGACAGACCCATGATTCTAAGGATCAGATCGAACACAAGCCGTTGATCTTTTATATGAAGCTATACTACACGTAAAGACATTAACAACTATACTAGTTAACTTTACTCAAATGTCTTCTTAGGCATCATTGCTTGCATGCTTGGGAAGAGCGTTGTTGTTCTTTATTGTCTGCACCAGTAACTTTCCTTCCGCATGGGGTGTGTCAGAGCTATAGCAGAAAGTTGTCAGTGGTGTGGTTGCTTTTGCAAGGCTGGTCAGCAGCAACGATTGATCTTCATTGGATATAGCTATCAGCAGCAAAGTTGATGATCCGCAGCAGGACTCAACTATCCAAAACTGCTGATGATTTGCCTATCAGCAGCATCAAGTGTTTGATGCTGCTGAGAAGCCTATCCGCAGTAACTCTGGTCTTTAGAAGATAAGGATGTCCGCAGCAGACTTGTTCATCAGCAGGAGAACAAGTTTCCGCAGCAGACAGGCTTATCTGCAGCAGCTTGTTGGTCAGTAGCAAAACTGTGAAGTCCGCAGCATTTGTACTTAGAGACTTTTGTAGCCATCAGTCTTTATTTCTACAGAGATGTTAGACCTAGCATGTTAAGTATGATTAAGCTTAGTATTGATGTTGTGTAGGTTGTAACCGTGAACCTAGGGTTCACGGTTTGGGTGTTTTGGGCCGGCCTTGGAGGTCAACCATGTGTATACGGACCTAGTTAATTAGACTTGGTATATATACATGTAAACCCTAACTGAGTAGTGTTAGCGGTTTTTAGTGTTTTCTGTGTAATTCTCTCAAGAAATCTAACGAGTTATTACATTGAATCCTTGTGTTCTTGAATCACCACAATCAATAGTTTCCGCCTATTGATTGTGAGACTTGATAGCATAGTTGTTATTGTGTGTTAATCGAAGATCTATAGAGATTTGGGACTTACAATGGGTATCAGAGCCATTGAATTCGTACAAGGCTCGGTTTTGATATCAACGATTCAAGAATCATATCTTTTTGAGGTATTGTCTATTATATTCAGTTGAGTTTCGGTTCTAATCAGTTTTCTTTGTGAAGGATTGTCATAGTTTTCTACTGAGAATCGAGTTTCTCTCGTGAATTCTCGGTTATTTTGCTGCAAAGAAGACGAATTCTAGGTTGAATTTAATTGAGAAAATTCAACGTGTTTATCGGGATCCATATTAAGGTTCAAAACTTGAATTCCTTAATTGTAGGAGTTATTTATGGAATTGAAATCAAGTCCATGCTTGATTCACAGTTTACTTCACAAGAATTACACGCTTTTCAGAGTTCACGGGTTTGCATTCACGGCTAGGAACATGGTAAGGATTCACGGCTTGCTTAAATCTGTAACATCTCGGAATTTTAGGCTCCTATGGTTCGGGTTAGTGAACGACCCGAACTCTTATTTCGCGTCAGGGGTAACATGGAATTTCACATAAAACTCTAGTTATCAAGATTCGAGGAGTCGGGTAGCATGTAACGCGATTAGTTAAGATCGAAGTCGACAATAAAAGAACTACGAGTACCTGGATGTAAAATACATAAGTTTAAATACGAACTTTTGGGTCACGGCTGCCGCAAGGGAGAAGGGAGGAGACGTCGGCAACCGGAAAGCCGACGACGGTGATTCGAGGCGGTTTGGAGAACTTTTCCTATTTAACCAAGGTAAACCCTTCCATACCTTGATCCATATTGCTCATGTTCCACCCACGTTTATCCCGACAAAACCGTAACCGCGGTGTGTTATGTGTGTGCGTGAATAGATGGAGCAGGAAGAATTGATCTTCTAGTTAAAAGTTGTTAGCGGGACGTGCGTGGGTTGCGCTTGTTGGTGAGGCTGCCATGGCTCGTGAAACTCAGGTAACTATCTCATTCATCCTCTTCGTGAGTTTGTTCGGCTGTTTATATAGAACCGTAACAAGTTTGTGCGTGTGCCTGGTGTGCAGGGGCGACCCTGGGGGGGCCGGAGAGGGCGACCGTCCGGAGCCGGTCTCCTAAGGGGCCCATAGTTTTTAAAAAAAAATTACTTGAGTTTGACCCTTTAGATTGTCTCCACCAGTTACATATTTCATGTTTTAGAATATTACAAAAGCTTGAGTTAGATGGGTTGGTTTTAAAATAGATCATTACTCCCCCTAACTTTAGTTAAATTACAAAAGTCACCCATAACTTTGTAATTATTAATCTGACACCCCTGACTTTGTGAAAATTGGCATAACTAACCCCTAACTTTATAAATTGGTAATTTGACACTTCGAAATTAAAAAAAAAAAAGCCAACTAGATTTTCAAACTTATTAAAAAATAACAAAATCGTTATTCGTTTGTTATAGTTTTTTATTATGACATTATAAGTTTATATTATGGGGCCCATTTTTTTTAAATGTCCCGGGTCCATTACATTTCGAGGAATCTCAGGACCGGCCCTGCTTGTGTGTGTGTGATATTTTTCTCCACTCACGTAGCCCAGGCCTGGTCAGGAGTAAATGTTTTAGATGGTGGCCATTAGGGTGGTTTATGAAGTCGATTAAGCATGGAAGCCTCGGAGGGTGGTCGCGGCTGTGTACGGCGGGTGCGACGGAGACCAACGGCGACCGAGAGGGGGGTATGATGGCAGTCACAGGCGCGCAACGAGGAGATGAAGACGGTTATGGAGATGCATGTAATGGACTGTGACGACCGGAATAGTATGCCCAACGAAGAAGATGACCCGGTGATCGGATAGGCGGCGTACTATGAGGATTCCAGCGACGGTGTTGGACCGGTGAGGAAAGAGCCGAATAAGGTCATATGCTTGGGTGGGAGTTCGGACAAGGTTAGGGTTTTGGTGAGCTTCGGGTTTGCATGGCGGGTGACGTGCATGCGTGGGAACCCAGTTTAAGATTACAGTTTCTTAACGAGCCAAGGACGATTCGTTGCGAGATAAGAACGACGTGGGAATTGCATGTCATGCATGCATGCATGAGAGCTCGGGTTTGTGGTACACAAGTCATATCCGGTTCAGGAAAAAGATTATACATAAACCCATGAGAATAGGGTTTCGTGGAAAGAAATGGCGAGGTGGAAGACGACGTGAGGTTAATTTATTTATATGTTATGCAGCGTGTATTATGATCGTGTTCTGATCATGTGACCACACGCTTGACAGGTTTGGATTTCGAGTGCGTACACGAGAGAGTGGCAGAGCTAGAGAATGAGATTCGGCATAACCGGTGAGTTTCTAATCCCCCCTCTTTTAAACGTTTTAATGTTTTGGGGCTATTGTACATACTTTCAAGTGGTGTTAATATAATTAATCAGGTTAAGGGTTTCGGGTTCTAAACCGATATGTTTTGAGTATAAAACGACTATTAAGAAGTCGTAGGGTCTATGGTGTGTTCATAGAAAAATGTGATCTAAGGGTATGAGTTATTAATATGTGATATGATAAAGGGTAGATCGGTGAGAGTCGGGCGTTAAGCTAAATTCTTATGATTTCATGTGGGGTATATATTGTTCCAGTGTTATGTGTGAGGTACAAGTGTAGATAACGTGTCGTATATATGATGTGTGATATTATGTGTTTATATTTGTGTGTCGTGTTTGCATCGTTGTCCGTATGACATGACAAACGGGATTTGTGAAGGATGAGGTCCTTCGGTAAGTCACCAAAGGTGACATTTATTTAGCAGGGTAATGATGAGCTCGGGGTGCGTCGAACGCCCTGACGAGGGTGCAGTGATGAGGTAAGTGTTTGCATGCATATGTATATATGTGTTAATTTGCATGCTAGTAACGAGTTATATTTATTGCGTATGAGATAGTGTTAATGTGACATGTTGAATGTGGCGTGTAGAGTTAGACTGACCGTTGAGTCAGGACTTGTGACATGACGTGTATAAGGGTCGTGTCATTTAATTGTGAGAGCGTTGCTTAAGGTCGGATGTGTTAACGTCTAGGGTAGGTTGTGTTAACCCAGAGTCGAGTTAATGCGTATTCTTGAGTATGAGTTGTTAGCATAGTATGTTGAGTCTATGTCAATGTGATTTTATGGTTATTACTATTATTATTGGCAGTACGGGTTGGGTCCCGGGTGATGAACGGGTATGGGATGTCGTGGGATATTATAGGGTTAACTATTCGTTAAAGAATCGTAAAACTATTTTATAAGGACCGAAGGGTTCAGAATGGAATAAACTAAATGATATGACGTGATGGTTTTTGTTTAAATTGAACTATTAGAACTCACTCAGCGTAGCTGACTTTGTGTGTACGTTAGATTGTTTCGCAGGTAAGCGTAGGGTTGACGTATCTTGGCTGGGAAGTGGCATTACTCGGGTCGGTGTGCAGGCATTCGCAAGATAACTTGAGTAACGTTAATTAGTAGTAAATGAGTTTAGAAAGACTTCTACTGTATTTTAAATTGCAATATATGTGTTTTTAATGAAAATGACCCGTTATGAGAACCAACTGTAGGATTCCCGGGTTAGGGTCTTATAACATCCCGGGAAAATTCACGGGTTCAGGTTCTCGGGTTAAAAGTTCACGGGGCATCTGAGTTCACGACTTCTGAAGGTCACGGGCTGTGGTTAGGTTCACGGGTAAGAAGAAGTTCACGGTTTAGGGCAGTTTACGGTGTTAGTTTTGTTTCACGTCAAATTTGGTTTACTGATCAGAACTGGTTCACGGTACAATTGGTTTCACGGCCCAGTATAAGTTCCTGGTATTGAAGTAGTTCACGGTAATTTCACGGCTTCCAACAAGTTCAAGGGTTGATTCTGACAACAATGTTGCAGATATCTTCACTAAAGCATTTGATACATCTCGATTCAATGTGCTTGTAGAGTCCCTGAAAATGAATGGTTTCAAAGATTAAATCGGTCACCAAAAATATTTTTCTTCGTAGTTAAATTTTTACAGTTTATTTTTATGCACAAATTTAGGGGGAGAATCAAGAAAAATACAAAAAAAAGTCAGCTTTAAATTTCTAGAGTCAAGCAAAATACAAAAAGAATTTGTTTTTGAGGTTATTTAACAAAAAAAAAATACAAAAATATTGTTAGTGTTTGAGTCAGGAGTTTGCAATTAATTGGGAAGTGATATGAATGTTCGTTTCTTAAGGATAGGATCAACACATGTAAGGCACTAAATTGAAATGACTAGGATCATTGTTGGATATGTTGATAGGTTATGCATGTGATACATTTGAACAAAATAAGTATTATGGCCCTAGTGGAGAACATCTCATAGATTAGTGTAATTTGCTATTCCTGTTAATAATCCAGAACTTAAACATAAAGGTTGATGAACTGTGGATAACCCTTGCTCTATTAGGATTGCACTAACTAGGACCCTCCACAAAGGGGTTGCGAGCTTGACTTGATACTAGTCTGTAAATATTATATATATATATATATATATATATATATATATATATATATATATAGTTAAAAGACATGCATTGACATGCAATAGGTGAAAAGACACTCAATGATAGTGCAAAGCTAATCTGCAAAACAGATCTCTAAGCAAAAAGAACGCAATGTAAATGTCGTGCTATAAGAAAAACACAAAAAGATATGTCTAAAGACGTACGTATACATATATACTTGTAAATATTTTTATTTTTGTTGAAGCACTTTTGTGTGACAAACACTCTGGATATTGTCTTAGCTTTTGTACTTTGCATTTTATGTATTAGTCTTTGTATGTTAGTGTCTGTATGTATTAGTAATCGAGTTGTAATTACTGATGTATGTACTTGTTGTCGGTTTTCTTTTAGTGTTTTGCGCACTTAGCAAGTGTGACTTAGCAAGTACGCAAGAACTCTCTGCGTACTTGCTAAGTACGCATGCACAAATTTGCCATGCGCACTTGCTAAGTGCGCAATACTCAGGCCTAGTATAAATAGGAAAGGTTCACAGAAGTTATGTACGCAGTCATATACTCAGTTGTATTTTCTCTGTAACCTTCAAGTTTATAATAGAAGGAATTTGAAAGTGACTTCGTTGTCGGTTTAATTTGAAAGTGGGCAGGTCCGACTAGTCACACACCCACACGTAACGATCTGAAACACCCGGGGACCTACAAGTGGTATCAGAGCATAGCTCTTGATTTCGAGTGTTGTGAGTGTGTTAGGAGCATCTTCTACACAATCTACAGAGATTTTGCAACTGAGTATATGACTGTCTCCGGAGAGATTCCAGTGACCGGAAAAAGTTGGTGAGTGTTGGTGAAAAAGTGATCTGCATACTTACCATATTTGGCAACAAGTACAGTCTTGCTGCGTACTTACCAAGTACGCAAGACCATATTTGCTGCGTACTTAAGCTATATCTTGCGTACTTATCTTTTACTCCTGCGTACTTGCTAAGTACGCAAGAGCAAATCCTAAGTGCGCAAGACCAATTCCTTAGGTGCGCAAGGCCAGCTTCAAGTGTGTAAGTTTCTTTGACTTTTCTGAAATTTAACTAAGTGTTCACCATGTCAAATCTACAGAATCTCGGTAACCTTTTGAATTATGACAACGAGATTGGAACCCCAAAGAAACCACCAAAGCAGCTTAATGTAAATGATTATTCAAACTGGAAAGCACGCTTTGAACACTATATTTCTTATACCGATTATTCATTGTGGATACCCATTCTTGAGGGTTATAAGCATCCCACATATACATATCTTGATGAGGAAGTTCCCAAGCCTATCTCCAAACTTGATGAAGAAGAAAAGAAAGTTTATGACAGAGAGAAGAAGGCACACGGATCTATTACTATTGCCTTGACCAGGGAGTTATTCCACAGCTTTAGAGGATATGATAACTCCAAGGATCTCTAGAAGGCTTTGCAGAAGAGATTCGAGGGTAACATCGACATCAAGAAGAGTAAAAGGGATCTTCTTAGGAAGCAGTATGAGTGCTTCAGATATCTGGAGAACGAATCCATAGATTAGCTCATCTGCAAACTTAGCTGAAAGCTTTTGACCTCATATATCCAAAGGAGGAGTTAATTTGAGATGTATACTACCCTGATGAGAGAGAATTCTAAGTTTTATGAGATGACAATTGATGAAGCAATCGGAAAGGTTCAAGCACATGATATGAACCTAAGAAGAAAGGAGGGCTCAGGGAGACCTCAAAATACAAGACCCTTCTATGTATTATGGGATGTCTTCTACAGCCAAGTCATCGGGCTCTGGAATTGCCCTTTTCTCAGGGAACTCTCATGAGGAAGATAATTCAAAAGTTTGTGGTGGTCATGCTTGTTATGCAGCATCTGGATCTGGTTCTGGATCTCATCACCAGAATTCCTCAAGAAATCCTTCTCCCACATCTTCAGCTAACCAATCTGCAATAGCCAAGATAGCTGAAGATCATGTGGCTTTGTTCTCATCATGTATGCTTGCCTATGAAAACTTTATTGGTGGCAAGCTAACGGATCCCGAAACCATAGAAGAAGACTTTAATCAGGTGGATCCGGATGATATGGAGGATATAGATATTCAATGTAATATGGCCATGATCTTGAGGAGAGCCAAGCATTTCCTGAACAGAACATGAAGAAAGTTCATTGGTGGGCATTCGAATGCCAAGGTTAGTTTTGATAAATCCAAAGCCAAGTGCTATAAGTGTCAGAATTTTGGACACTTTGCTCGTGAATGTCAAAAGGACAGAGCACCGGCCTCGGGTTTCACCAGACCTAGCCAAGGAAACAGTCAAGGCTACAACAACTCCAACAACCACAATCAAAGTCAAGGTGGTATGTCAAATGCTTTGGTAGTTCAACAAAACGATAGCTTTGATTGGGGTGTTCATCTGGAGGATACCATTATTGCACAAACCCAGGTTGGTCTCATGGATGAGATCATGGAGATGATGGAAGTAGAGGAAAGGGAAGCTTATGTGGCTGACCTAGAAGAGTCTACAACTGCAGTTGCCCTCATGTCTATTGGAGAGGGATCATGTTCATCAAATGAGGTAGATTCTAACTCTTTTGCTGTCATTTCTTGTTCTAAATGTCTAAGCTTGCAGGATGAAACTTCTAAGCTTCAAGACAAAGTCGAACCCCTTCGTATTGCAGCTTTAAGCTACAAAGAAAACGAAAAACGATACAAAGATTCAATTGAAACTTTGAAAAAAGATAAACGTGATTATTCACTTAAAATCAGTGATCAACAGTTTCATTTGGATGTTGCGTACAAGGGGTTGGAAAAAAGGAACAATGAGATCACCAAGCTGCAAAATTAAATCTTGCAGTTGAAGGGCAATATTGAGAAGTTGAAAAACTCTCGTTTTGTGGTGGAACACTACGAGTCTATGGTGAGGCAAGTGAATGGCTTAGGGCTGGGTACTAATGCCATTCCTCCACCAGTAAGCGGGAAATTTGTCAACGGTTTAATTGACATTGATCTGTCTTGCCGTGATGATTCCTCAAGTAAGGCTAACTCTGCATCTGATGAAGAGTTATTTACTGCTTCTGATGATGGGTCTGAGAACACCTGCCCTGAAGGAGTAGTCTCTGAGGAGTTACTCGGTGAACAAAAGGTTAAGAAAAACATTGTCACTGATTGTGATAACTGTATTTTGACTGAACCCGATATCGTTGAATCAAATGAAAAATTAAAAGTGATGCTTTACGGGGGATATAAAAACATTAATCAAGTTAAGAAAGAAGCCTTTTCATCTCATTACGGGCTTGGCTATCAAGAAAATATGCAAAAATACTATATTCCCAAAAACCAATCACCATCGGGTGAAACTACTGTTCACCAAACAACTTCTCCTGTTCATCATGCTGAGTCATCAAATTTCAAATCAAATGAGCGTTACCGGAGGACTTACAAAGAAAAGAGAACCTATTTTCACTATGATATGGTTGGTCACATCTTGGTGAACTTCCCTAATAAGAATCAAGGGAAATGGCCAATTGGTTCGCAACCAGTTGTTGTCTTCAAGTCACCACAAGTGAAAAAGCCCAAGATTCCTAAAGCAAATGTGATGAAACCACCAGTAAAACGTATGGTAAAGCCAAATATCACATCTGAGGCGAAACCATATGTTTCAAAAAGGGGAAAGCTACCTGCTAAACCTTGTGCTTCTACCTCTGGTAGTGCACCAACTGGTGAGAAACATGTGGTTAAACTCTCCAAACCATAGAGGAGAAGAAGGAACAAGAGATTGAGAAAGCTTGAACAACTGGCTGGAGTTCAAATAGGTGAATCTTCTACTAGTTCACCTACTGCTGTTGAATGTAAGCCTACTGTTCTAGTTAAGAAAAAGAAAAGATCGTGGAACAAGAAATCAAAAAGTTCTCAATCTCCTGACCCCAAGCCTTCAAAAGATTCATCCATTTTTTACATTCACGACTGTGAGTTAATAGAGGTTATTTATTTTGAGAAAGACGGACGACCCAAGACCACTATGGCTTGGGTCTCCAAATCTAACTGGTCTGTTTTGTGACTCGTGCAGGGACATCCGAAGGGTACTACCTCTAATCGTTGGTATGTAGATAGTGGATGCTCCCGGCACATGACAGGCAACATGGCTTTGCTTCAAGATGTCAAATCATTCAGAGGCGGCTATGTGGCCTTTGCAGGAGAGAAAGGCGGTAGTATGACATGTCAAGGCGTGGTTTCGAATGGATGTGTTAGCTTCGACAACGTCAACTACTGCGAGTAGCTGAAGCATAACCTGTTGAATGTCTCCCAAATGTGAGACAAGGAGTACTCAGTTATGTTTGACAAGTCAGAATGCATGATTCTGAAACCTGGTTTTGAAGTTCCTGAAGACTGGATTCTGATGCGAGCACCAAGGACAAACGACACCTATCAGATCGATATGAGCATGGCAACAACCACCACATCAGTTGCTACTTGTTTGCTTACCAAAGCGACAGAACTTGACTCAATCTTGTGGCATAGGAAACTCGGACACATTTCTTATCGAAAAATGAATCATCTTGTCCGAAACGGTTTAGTAACCGGGGTTCTTAAGCTGAGATTTGTCAATGCAGATGACTGTATGCCTTGTAAAAAGGGCAAACAGCAGTGAAAGTCTCACAAGCCTAAGCTCCAAAACTCCATTGATACCCCTTTGGAGCTATTACATATGGATATGTTTGGCCCCATAAGTATTAGGAGTATTGGAGGTAAGTCATATTGTCTAGTTGTAACTGATGACTTCTCACGTTTTTCTTAGGTGCATTTTTTAGGTACAAAGGACGAGACTGCTGACATTCTTCAATACCTGATCCTGAGCTTGGAATCTCTTTGCAAGTTGAAGGTTATAAGAATAAGGAGTGATAACGAAACTGAATTCAAGAATAATTTGATGGAACTTTTCTGTCTCAAGAAGGGTATCCATCATGAATTTAGCACCCCGTACACACCTCAGCAGAATGGAGTTGCAGAAAGGAAGAACAGAACCTTGATCGAGACTGCAAGGACAATGCTATTAGATGCAAAGCTTCCTGTTACTTTCTGGGCAGAAGCAGTAAATATAGCTTGTCACGTTTTGAACAGAGTTCTGGTTGTGAAGAGGCACAACAAGACTTGTTATGAGTTGATCAACAATCGACCTCCTAATATTGACTACCTAGTTCCTTTTGGTAGTCCCTGTTCCTTATTGCTACAATGCAAGGATCGAAAATCTAAATTTCATGCAAAAGCAGTGGAAGGCATTTTCTTAGGATATGTTGCCAATTCACCATGCAAGAGAGTGTACAATATAGGAACTCGTACTGTCGAGGAATGGTTCGAAGTGGATTGCAGTAAACACAGTATTCCACCAGAACCAGCCGGTCAACCTTGGGGTTTTGATTATGATGAGCTATTCAAGTCTTTCAACCTTCCTGATTTGTCTGCCGATGATGCCGCAAATGTGTACGATTTCTTTAAAGGCGGTGATGATTCGAATTTCTCCACTCGTGCCACTGTGCCCATTGTAACTCCCGATTCCAATGCTTCATCTGCATCTAGAACTCATGACAGTGATGATGTTGAAGTTATCCATGTTGATGGAGATGACGCTCTAGCTAATCCTAACACTCGTGTAGGAAATGAAGCTCCAGCTGATCCAATCAATATTGAATCATCGTCTTCTAGATCACAGGATATGGGGGAGTTGAGTACGAATCTAGACACAAATCTTCAGGAACCACCCATACCAGAGACGAGAGTGCATAAGAATCATCCAATTGATAACATTATTGGTGATCCTCATGCCGATGTTTAAACTCATCATAGAACCATTGCTAAGAACACCAGTTTGTACGCTGACAAACTTGACACTGGTATCATGGAAACATGTTTGCATGCTGCATTCGTGTCCCAGTTGGAGCCGAAGAATGTGAAGGAGGCTCTCACTGACAACTGCTGGATTGAGGAGATGCAAGATGAACTGTCCCAATTCCAAAAGTTGAATGTGTGGGACTTAGTTGACTTGCCAAGAGGCGTTCAACCAATTGGAACCAGATGGGTGTTCAAGTGTAAAACGTATGATCGTCATGTCGTAGTGAAAAATAAATCAAGGATGGTTGTTCAAGGATTTTATCAACAAGAGGGCCTGGATTACACTGAAGTATATGCCCCAGTTGCTAGACTTGAGGCAATTCGACTGTTTCTGGCTTATGCCTCATATGTCGGCTTCAAGGTCTATCAACTTGATGTGAAGAGTGCTTTCCTGTATGGAAAAGTTCATGAAGAGGTCTATGTCACTCAACCTCCCGGCTTTGAAGATCCGCATAATATCAATAAAGTGTATAAGCTCGACAAAGCACTTTATGGTCTTCATCAAGCACCTCGGGCATGGTATGAGACGTTATCAAAACATCTACTATCAAATGGTTTCGATCATGGACAGATTGACTCGACCCTCTTCATTCGGAAAGCAGGAGGTGATATTCTACTTGTTCAGGTGTATGTCGACGACATTATCTTTGGGTCTACAAATGAAGAGATGTGTAGAGAATTCGAACAGGTGATGAAGTCCAAGTTTGAGATGAGCAACATGGGTGAAATGTCATTCTTCCTAGGTGTTCAATTCAGTCAAAGAGAGGATGGCATCTATCTACATCAAACTAAGTATGTGCAGGACATCTTGTCGAAATACAAGATGAATGATAGCAGTACTTATGGCACACCTATCCCAGTCAATCACGGTTTGTATCCAGACAAAGTTGGAAAGGATGTGGATTATAAATTGTACCGTGGGATGATCGGTTCTCTCATGTATCTCACAGCTTCAAGGTCCGACATAATGTTTGCTGTATGTCTGTGCTCAAGGTTTCAGTCACAACCGAAGGAGTCTCATATGATAGATGTTAAGAGGATATTCAGATACTTGAAAGGGAAACCCCGATTGGGTCTTTGGTACTCAAAGCAGCAGTCGTTTGACCTCAAAGCCTATACTGATTCAGACTACGGCGGTTGTAACCTTGATAGAAAATCAACTTCAGGTGGATGTCTATTCTTGGGAGACAGGCTGGTTTCCTGGCAGTGCAAGAAGCAGTCAACGGTTTCTATCTCAACATGTGAGGCAGAGTACATTGCTGCAGCGAGCGGTTGTTCTCAGATATTATGGATTCAGCAACAATTGAGAGACTACGGCTTAAACTTCACTGGAACTCCACTGTTCATTGACAACAATGCCACCATGTCCATCACAAATAACCCGGTGAAACATTCCAAAACTAAACATATTGAAATTCTCCATCATTTCATCCGTGATTGTGCTGAAAAGCATCTCATTGAACTTGTAAAGTTTCACACGGATGACAACTTTGCTGACCTTTTCACTAAGGCGTTTGATCGAACACATTTTGAACATCTTGTCAACATGATAGGAATTTTCAATCCAGAGTGAAAACTTGTTTTTTTTAAATCAATTCAATTCATGAAAGTTAAATTTTTATTTCTTTTAACTGTTTTTTGTATAGTTCTTTTAATTTTCAACTATTTTACATAAATCCAAACAAAATAGAAAACCAGAAAAATTTCAAAGTTCTCTTGAGAAAAGAGGAAATGATAGTACATCAGAAATGATCTAAACGTCTTAGAATGCATATATGGGAAATGATTGCATCATGCTTACTTGGTTGTTCAAATTATTGTGTTTTTAATCTGCTTATTTACAAGTAATTTGAATTGTCGGTAGGCTGTAAGCGTCTTTGAATCATTAGTATTGTGAAAATTAAATCAATACTACAACCGTGATTTGATCCCATGTTTTCTAGTGTGTGTGCGTAAAATAATGCAAAAGTTCACTATTAGATACAGGATGTTAGATTTTGGCAATTATTTTCTTCTAAGATCAGTTTCGGGTTAGGTCATTAGCATAATTAATGTGGTTCATCTCACTGCCCATGCTCACAAGTATGCAATGAGAGATTGAATCAAGATATGTCTTAACATCAACCGTTGAGCATATATTCACCCTTGAATCACTCCTGATTCATTGAACTCAAATCTAGATAAAAGTTGGATCCCCTTACCTAAATCCTCAAACACCATATTCATTATCATGAATCATCATACCGATATTCACTGAAAGAAATCACATGAAACCAAGACAAATGAATCACTCGATTATGAATCTTATGATTCCTGATAATCCTTATGGATTCTATTTGATTTTTCCTGTGCTAATTGATGTAGCCTCATTCTGGAAATTTAGAAAATCATTGGGAAAATCTTAGATGCCTTGAGATCAGTGGAAAGTAAGTTCATAGCATAACTGTGGGGTACACGTTGTATAATAATAACTCTTACTTTAACACACAAGAACATGATACTAAGATGCTTATGGTTTCAAATCTTATAATATTGTCAACTTGAATTACTTGTTTATGTGCTTATTACGTATGAATAAATTGTAATCCATGACATAATCCCATATTCTTTGATGTTTATCTTGTATCGTTTTTGCTATAGTTTAGCCTAATATGATCCTCTGCTCGTGTCTTTGAACAAAAATAGCTTGTGTGTGAATTTGTCTATATCGTTATTCAGAAAAGATCAAAAAGGTTTTAAAGTTCGTGTACAGTTCAATATTAATCAGAAAAGCCAAAAATATTTGTGTTTAACCTTCTTGAATTAACTTTGAATCCTCTTGATTGAATGTGCTTCCCATGTTTGTTATTTGACTTTTACTTCTTCATAATTTGAGTTAAAATCTGAGCACACAAGGGTTTCTGCGTACTTAACATGTACGCAGGAAATAAACCTTGCGTACTTACAAGTACGCAGGACATAATTCATGCGTACTTGCTAAGTACGCACGCCTCCGTTTGTGGGGTATATATACTAGTGTTAGAAAAATTTTCTTCAGTTCATCTCATTTCAAACAAACGACACTGTGATATTCCTCAGCTCATTTTTCTTCGAAAATTAGTGTGTTTCCAAATGGATTTTTTGTTCTGATTCTTGTTTCAACATCATATAATTAACATTTGGTGAGAATCGACGACCATTTCATCCATTAAATCGTGTGTTTGGACCGATTTTTTAACTTAGAAAAACTAGGGTTTTGATCCTGATTTTTCACTCATTTTTGGATATTCTTAAGTCAAATTAAGCTTTAAAACTAGTTCAAGATCATTAATCGAAGCTCTATCTCACCGAATTTGTCTATAACACTCATTGATTTTGATTCTGACCCTTGGTTTGGCCGTGGGTTTGCGTGGGTCGAACCTTAGGTCAAAATGACCAGCTTATGGTACATTATTGGTGATTGGAATAGGTTACTATAGTTGTAAACATGGTTTTCGACGTTATGGCAACCATCCTCATTTTCAAATTTCACAAGTCTCTGATTCTGGATTTTCAAAAATTTCTCCAAGTGTTAAGTCATACGTACTTAACAAGTACGCAAGACATTAGTCATGCGTACTTTCTAAGTAATAAAAGACCTAAACCCTGCGTATATGACAAGTACGCAGGAAGGCCAATTCTGAATTTTTTCTAAGTCTGGTTTCTCTGTTCAATGTGAATGTACTATACTTGGTCATATGTATTCAATTCCAATGAAGCTTCTTGTTCTTAATGTATTTACTGTTTGTTTTTGCAATGATGGCTCATGAATTTACAAGTGAGTTCAATCTACTGGCACTTACTGAACCGGAATGGAAGGGTGCTGCACTTTAATACAGGGAGATAGTTGAGTTCTTAAACCGTTCAAAGATCAGCTATGCTATCTCAGCAGATCTGATAGTTTCAAGACTGTATCTGGAACAGTTCTGGGACACAGCGGATCATGATTCCACGGTAACCCCTAACGTCATTCGGGCTACTGTGGCAGGTCATGATATTGCTTTTTCTGAGGACACAATCCGAAGGGTCTTACAGTTCGGGGATCTCGCAACCGAACCAATTTCCTTCCTGATTATTTTGTGGATGGGTGTTGGAGGCAACGTATGGGATACGTCGGTGTACGGGATTATTCATCTTACAAAGAAGATGTGGGTGCTAGATCAGTGCAGGTACTTTGCCCACGTTATGATCATGTGCATTTCTTCCAGGAAGGCGAGGAAGGATGCCATGGGACATGATCTTGCAGCTGCCATGGTTGGTTTGTCTCTCAAAAGGGGTTATAACTTCTCAAGATACATCTACAAAGCCCAAACTGATCAGATCAATACGGCAAAGAGGTTTAGATTCATGTTATACCCCAGATTTGTGCAACTCTTTATCAATGATGCGTTGCCAAATCTACCTGCTGTTGGGGAGAGATTGCAAGTGAAGCGGGTGGCAAAGAGAGTTTTCTCATAGTTTCTAATGCCAGGCAGTGTAGAACCTACCCCTGAGCATACCCCACTCTTTGGCCACCTGATCAATGAAGCGTATGTGGCGCCAGCATATTGGAGATGGTTTAGTCCCGAGTCTGAGCCGGAACTCAGTGAACCTTCTGATGAGCAACAAGGAGGAGGAAGTTGATAGTGAAGATGAAGTGTCTGGAGATGGGAGACGAAGAAACGGGAAGTGGTGGTGCTGAAGAATCCGACTCCGAAGCAACAGATCTGATTCATCTGATTCTAATGATGCACCATCACAGGCACACCCAAGGAGATTGACGAAGGTGACCCTTCCAGAGTCATCTTCTAAGAGAAAGAGACAAGAGACTAGCAGTGAATATGAGCCCGATTCTGATTCGGATGCTGCTATTCAGAGAAAGTATCAACAAGCGTCGGGGAGATAGGCAACATCAACATATTCTTCATGAGGTGGAAGTGAGTGCTCAAAGGCAAGTAACAGTGACAGCTGCGAGCACTGAATCAACTTCTACTTCACTTTCACAACAACTTTATAGGCGACAGAGGAGGAGGCCACATGTAACACTTGACATGGCTACTACTACTATCACAGAGGAGGTTCCTGTGACAGTCACCCTCCCTGTATACTCTGTCCAGGTGGCGGTAGTGACTCCAATTCTAACCGAGTCTGTCACCATCACCCCAACCACCATCCCAACCTCAATCCCCACAACCACTCTCCAACACATCAGTGAACCATTTCATGAGTTGGAATTTACTCATGGATTTGATTTTGATGAAATCTTCACCTTCCCATCTCATCAAGCCGAAGCATCATCGTCTAGAGGTCCTGATCCTAGAGATGCCAGGATAAAAAATATAGAGACTCAAGTGGCTGGATTACATGAAACGGTACGAAAATTGAGGGAAGAGTCTGACAAGCAACAGGGCCAGATAAACTCCTTGATTGATGAGGTAGCCGCATTGAAGAAACAGCGGGCATCTGATGAAAAGCAACGTTAGGAGCATGATGCTATGGTTAAACTGGTCTGTGACATAGCCAAAACGCTTGCTGCTCAGGGGTAGAGATTGAAGGAATTGTTGGAGAAGCAACCACCTAAGCCTAGCAGTGAAGAGGCTTGTCACTTAGTTGATCTAACTAAGGATGATGATCAGGACAAAGATCCTGAAGCCGGACCGAGTGGAAGTGAGCAGTAATCGTTTGCTTTGGCGTTTGTTCCTATTTCTATCGTGCCTATGGCTGAGGGGGAGTCTACTCGGAGTGAAGGTGGAGGTGATGCTTCGGGTCATGATAAAGGAAAGTCTGCGGCCGATGTACTGAAAGATCTATCTGACGACGTGTCGGAAGATGTGATCCTATTATTAGAGATAGACTATTCCAAAGAAACACATATCGATGCTCTTTGTAATCTGGAAGAGGGAGAAATCGAGTCTGGTGATGACTAGAATGAAGAGGATGAGGATGTTGTGATAGAAGTTCCCAAGGGCGACGGGGAAGGAGAATACGAGCTTGAGGATGGAGAGATTTTCGAAGCTCCATTCTTTGAAACTAATCTTGATACAGGTTAGTCAAGCCTGCAAGTACTGTTGAGGCGTCGACTGAAGCCTCTCCTACCGAGACTACACCTGTGGATCCAGAGGCGCAGAAAAGCAAACATACGCCTGCAAGTTCATCAAAGGATCCGGCTCCCGTCTGGGAGAAGACATCAATCATAGGCAAACATGGAGTGACATGTATGATCTTAGCTGTGATGTTCGAGGATGACAAGAAGCTGTTTGCATATAAGCGAGCTGGAGTGGTTCAATACTTGAAACCAACAAGTGAAGCTTTCAGCTCTTTGCCAAATTACGACCTTGTGAACATAACAAACCGAGAGCTGCTGGGTCACTCAAATCACGCAGTGGCGATGGGTTTGTGGCAGGTTCTACAGTGTGAGGTAAGATCTGTGAAGTTTGAAACGTTTAACCCTCAAGTGCCCAAGCGAGTCAGGGACAAGAATGTTAGACATCCCGTGACTCATAAAAGCTTAAAGAAATTGGTATACAAGCCAGTGCTGTGTGAAACCAAGATTCCCCTGAGCAAGTTATCTCAGGATATCCTCGGTAACATATGGTACTGGTACGTAGATCCTAAATCGGGTGAGGCAGTGGTTATTGGAAAGGTGTGGTTCGAAAGTGGAAGCTTAGTGCCAAGGGAACTGATCAGAGTGTTTGATGAATTCTGCTTCATAAACTTCTCTGTGAAAGATCTGGAGGAGCTAGCTGACAAGTTGTAACATCCATGATTTTATGACCTAACTTGTAACTTAGTTTTATATAATTATGACACACCATTCCAAAACTGTACTTGTTTAGTATCTTATGTCACATTACTCATTATTTTAACATGTATCAATTCAAAATTTCAAAATTTCAATAACATATTATATGTTATAACAATAATGAGCTTCAATCACGTATTTATATATATATATATATATATATATACACACACACTTAAGTTAGATTTTTACAAGTCTTTATAAAAACTATTTTGTAATAAAATTTCAAAATAAATTAGTCTTGAAATTTTTATAGGCAAGGAATCCCTATAGTCACCTTTTAATCCTCAAACTGAACCTACCCTCTTGAAATTTGACCTTTTCCTCAATTTTGACCCTAAGTCCCAAATTCTTGACCATATTTGACTTCCAAATGTCAAACAGGCCAAAAGCTTCAAATTCATGATAAGAGTGGATCAAACCGGCTGGGATGGACCTGCATTGAGCCCTAAATCAAATTACCAACTCATCTCGGTCCATTAATCATGACAATCTGATCAATCCAGCGGGCAGATTCAAATTCAAACGGAATTGACTTTTGCATAGTCAAAACCCGTATCAATCTGTTTTCAATCCGTGCAATTAACGCGTTTAAATCCCGTAAATCACACACAAACGTCTCTTGCATGTTTTCATACCACAAGCACGACTCAATTTAACCCTAATTGACCTATTTGACGTGTAATTCGCGTCAACGACTGTCATACACAAACTTCAAATCGAATCGTACAATAAGAAAAAATTAAACAAATTAAACCACACACACACATTCGCATACCCCTATACAAACCCTCTGAACTTTCATTCGATCCCCATTTAACCTCTAGAGTTCTACCGAGCACCAAGAAAAGTCGGATCCTTGTTCCAGTCATTATTATTCGTCACAGCACCAATTCACGTAAGTGTTGTGTTATTGAATTCGTTTTTGAGTCCTTGTTAATAGCCCCTGACCAATTCGTGTTAGCAAAACATATCGGAACCGATTTGTAATATAAGGTTCTTGTTTTTTTCTTAACGCTAAGATGATTTGGGGGTTTAAATCTTGTTTCCTATTTAAACAAACGAGATCCTTTGTGATCAGCGAAACCACCCGGTCTAGATGGTAAGCCACTGCGCCACTAGACCCGGTGGCACTGGTTCGAAACCCGCATACGAGACACCTTTTTACGCACACATTAAACCAAAACCGACTTTGTATTCAACAACACATTAATACTAACTCGAATCAGTTAAGCTACAAGTACTAGCCCCTTGGCCCAGTGGTTTGCTCCTCTGGCCTACACGGCACAGACCCGGGTTCAAGTCCCTGTGGTCTGTTTATTATTATATATTTTTAAACCGATTTTTAAAGCTCCAAAAATTTTATAAAAATTATTTTTATAAACCTTACAATATTTGTAACAGAATAAGACCATATTTGTTAATTTTTAATATAAATTCAGATTTATTACGAATTTCGTTGTTAAAGTAGTATATTAAATATTTAAACCAAAAATTTAGATATTTAAATAATTAAAGGAAATTAACTTTCAAATAAAATATTTGTTTTTATAAAGTTTATAAAATTTTAACCTTACTTAAATCAAATACTTATTTTTAAAATGATAAATAAATAAATAAATTTATTTATTATAATCTACAATAAAAAGTTAAAGGTATATTTATTATAAATAAATATCATTTTTACACATCTTTATAAATAAATAAATAAAGAAAAAATATTTATTTAATTTATATTTAAGATAATTCACACACTATTTTTATAACTAAAAAAACTAAATGACAGATATTTAATTTGTTTAGTTATTCAAACCCAAACCCAAATCTAATTATTTTAAGACTATTCCTTTAAATTTCTCATTTTATAAAGCACCTCATTCAAGTATGAACCACTCACACCTACAACTCCAACTCTTGGTACACACATCCAACCCAATCCTAGACTTAGACATAGACATTTGTACACATTATTAATACAACATACATTACACATTAGGTTAACGTGGTGAGTGACAAGTATCACTTTACAACCTAGTCTCTCGTGCTAGCAAACACCTTTGAATCAGGTGAGTATTACATAGCCCTTTTTACACTTTTTGGGATGAAACATGAACTCTATACACACAATTGTTTACATTTACACAAACTACACAAACACAAATCCTCTTTAGATTCATGTATGCAAATCTTAAGCTTTATGTTTGAGTGATAGGTGTGTTAACTGTTTGTGTGCAATTTATGTGCAATCATTAACTATTCAAGCCGACGGTTAACAATGATAGATCTATTGAGTCTGACAAACCCACCCAGATTGGGGTGATTGTTACCGGCAACACAATTTGCATGCTAGTTACAAAGGTTTGATTGTACTTTGGTTACACAATAGTTGCTCCCCATAAATGCCTTATTTTATCATGTTATGTAAGGATTTGTTTATTCACATCTATATCTACTATCTATGTACAAACCTGTGTATGCTCACCAAATTTTTAGTTGACCTTACTTTATTCATGTTTCAGGTGCTAATGTGTGATTTGATCAAGACTTGCTACACATAGGTTTTGGGACTTAGTTAATTTTAATTCAAGAACAATTTGTATTTTATTTATGTAGTTTGGAATTGGTTTATATTTGTTTGATTTGAAATGTATTTAATATATTACAATTTAGTCAACCTTGAGCTCATGAACAGTCTACATGTTCCACCCCGACGTATTTCGCCGTCGGTTGGGGTGTGACAGATTGGTATCAGAGCCTTGGTTATAGGGAATTAGGTTATTAGACACTCTTTACCTAGACTATAACCTTACGACACCCATACATTGACATGCTACTACATGTTACATGATTAATTCTTGTGTAAATATTTCTATATGCTATCAAAAGTAATTACACTACATGATACAATACATAATGACTTATGTGTCACACTACTTGAGAACTCTTGTGCTTACACTCATTAATTTCTACATGCTACCTATGTGTTTCATTAAGTGCTATCCTATGTTTTAACACACACTTATACACACTTAGCTTTTCATGCACCCTTAAACTCACACATATAATGTCACCACCTCTTGTGATCTAAACCTAAACTATTGGGCCTAATGCCCATTAATAATGAACAAGAAGTCCACTTACCCTCCAAGAAGAAGAAGCCTACTACAATATATAAGCCTCACGTTCGGGCCTCAAAGCCCAGTTCACAACAATTCTCATCATGACCATGAGCCCAACAACAGTGTTATTAATATACGATGGCTGGAAGAGTGTGTAGGCCCATGAGGGATTCTGGTTAAGGAAAGACAGGGTACATAAGTGTGTCTTAGTGACCCACCCCTCTTTTACTGGGAATTCTCCTCAGTGATGCATTGCTTATACGTCAAGTGTATTTCTAAAATACTATTGTGAAGACTCGGTGTTATGACTAGTCAAACTCTAAACCTATGAGAACTCCTATATTTCACACTCAATATTTCATTATCACTTACAACCTTTTCATTATTTTCTGCTAGACATGGAGTCCTACTCTCCTTCCTCCCCGGTTTACCATCCCGGAGCAGAGTCTGATTGGGAAGAAGACATCTGGATCACCCTCACCCAGTCTGGATCACCCTCACCCAAAAAACCGTATCAGACACCCCATCTCCACAATCAGTTACCACCCCCATTAAGAGACCCGTATCTGATGCCCGACATGTATCATTCTAACCCTTGGGGAAGGCATACCATGGCACCCACTAGTTCTATGGGAATTCCAACCAATGACATTCACCAATATGTAAGGACCTCAGAGTTTGAGAGTCAAAGGATGGAGCATGAGGTAATGCACGACTTGCAAGGACAAAGAATGGATAGCCTAGCAAACCAATTAGGGTACCAACAGGAGTTAATCTCCATCCTCTAAAAAGAAATACTGGAGAATCGTACGAAAACGGCTAGAGCTGAAGACAGATTGACTACCCGAGCGACCATAGCGGTGCTCGTCTTTGTGATTATCTTCCTTCTAGTGGAAAGCTACCAGATACGTTAGCAGAAATTTTTATTTATTGTCTTTAAATTTTCAGTTTGAGAACCATTTCCCTATGTTTTGAGTAATGTTTAACATTTCAGCATTTAATAAATTTTATATATTCCAACTCTTAAGTTATTATTCATTGATTTGATACGTTGATTGTGAATTACACCCATCATATTTTCATCAAAATTTTCCAAGTATCACCTTCTTCATTCAACACGATTTAGGACACTACCGACAATCTTCTTCGTAAACAACTCATCCTATTAGATTTTAAACAACCTCGTTATTTTCAAGAGAACTTAATACAACCTACTTTATAAAAATATTATTTCGAATTAAAAAATAATTATGATTTTCCTCATTAAAGTAATTATTTCTAAACCCTGGCTAAATTAATATACGACTACTTGTTTAGCCAATAATTGCTCTTAAAAATATTCTCTTATTAATAATTGAAAATTTAAATTAAAAGATTTTTCCTATAAATTGTCTATTTATTTAGATTATTTAACTCAATAGTTTCACTACTTTATATATCTACAACCAAGAACAATTTACAATTTCCTATATTCAAACAAAGATCAATTATTTGTAAACACATTTCCCTGAGTGTTTTCAGAACCTCCTCATTACCTTTCACTTGCCGCTTCAAGAGACGATCCATACCGCGTGGCGTTAACCATCCCCACAAACCTCAACCAGATAGAACCTAACCACCACATTTTACCTAAACGCCAAACAACACGCTTTTCACGCAACACTTGATCACATACAAAACTCGTTAGTATATGTTACGCATGAAATTCAATAACTTACGTATGCACGTTCACAAGATATACAACACAATCACATAATACATGAAACTTAGTTATTTTTTATATATCCAATGCTACACTGACTACATAATACATGAAACTTGATTATTTGCAATACACGCTCTACTGGATTGATTACGGAATACTTGAAGCATAGTTGTTTGCAATATACATACACTAAATTGATCACATGATACTTAACAGTCGATTGTTTGATACACAACACTTGATTGATCACATTGAACATGAAACTTATTTGGTTACAAGGTAGACGATATTACATTACTGACATTACACATGAAAGATTATTGGTTTACAAATACGTGGTACTAAGTTGTTAACACCATACATGAAATTCATTGCTTGCAATACACATGATACTGCATTACTTACAATAAAGGTTTAGTTGATTTTACAAAATACATAATACTAAGTTGTCCCCGTTACACATGAAACCTATTTAATTACAACCTACATAACACTAGATCATACCTGAGACTTGTGCGTTTACATTTTACAAGAAACTAAGTTGCTTACAATTGTTGCAATTGATTGATTACATTATACACAAGGCCTGGTCATACCCTTTGTTCACCAAAGTTGAAAAACCTTGACACATTGAAGCTACTTAGGGTTTGACATATTCTTGTTCAACCCAAGGAAGCTGTAACACTTTAAAACGACTCGGTGTTTGACGTATACTTGTTCAAACACGAGCAAGCTATGAAGCTCTAAGTTATTCTACCTTATTGTTCTTTGGTTGCTAACTGGCCTGCCTGCTTAAGGACATTGTTACCTTTTAACAACTCATATGTGAACACAATAGACATGAACTAAGCGAATTTGTGCCCTTTTTGACCGCACACAACGGAAGGATCTATACGGACCATGCGATGATTTGAGTAATTACGAGTGCACACGGAATTATAAAAATCAGCGCATGGAAAAGATAGCGAATTTTGTCGTGTGTTATGACCTAAAACGTATCGTGATATGTAACAACGAAACTAATGTGATATGACAAGGGCATGGTGGATACGCCGATGGTACTTCCTATATATAAGTGCTCTATCATATTATCAGAAGTAGCGTTGTTCGTGTCACGTAAAGTTTTGACCCAGACCAATGTTTGTAAAAATCTTTTATCCACCGACAATTCTTGAGCATATTAGACTACCTTTTGAAGAAATCCGATTGTCAAATTCCCATCAAATCAATTCCAAGTAAGGCATTTCACCTTTAGATTCTTCGACAGATCTCTCCTAAACTCTCTTGAAACCACGATTCACTGATGTCATTCATACTTAACTTGAGCTATAGACCAAAATCTTGTTATCTATCATACTCCTCAAACCGACAATAAAAACTCAAACTCACTTCCCTTCTGATTTAGTAGTCTCCACTATTTAGATTTCGGGATGAAATTCCCTTAACATGGGGAGACTGTAACATCCATGATTTTATTACCTAACTTGTAACTTAGTTTTATATAATTATGACACACCATTCCAAAACCGTACTTGTCTAGTATCTTATGTCACATTACTCATTATTTTAACATGTATCAATTCAAAATTTCAATAACATATTATTTGTTATAACAATAATGAGCTTCAATCACGTATTTATATATATATATATATATATATATATACACTTAAGTTAGATTTTTACAAGTCTTTATAAAAACTATTTTGTAATAAAATTTCAAAATAAATTAGTCTTGAAATTTTTATAGGCAAGGAATCCCCTCTAGTCACCATGAACCCTCAAACTGAACCTACCCTCTTGAAATTTGACCTCTTCCTTAATTTTGACCCCAAGTCCCAAATTCTTGACCATATTTGACTTCCAAAGGTCAAGCAGGCCAAAAGCTTCAAATTCGAGATAAGAGTGGATCAAACCAGCTGGGATGGACCTGCATTGAGCCCTAAATCAAATTACCAACTCATCTCGGTCCATTAATCATGACAATCCGATCAATCCAGCGGGCAGATTCAAATTCAACCGGAATTCATATTCAAAACCCGTATCAATATGTTATCAATCCGTGCAATTAACGCGTTTAAATCCCGTAAATCATGCACAAACGTCTCTTGCATGTTTTCAGACCACAAGCACGACTCAATTCAACCCTAATTAACCTATTTGACGCGTAATTCGCCTCAACGACTGTCATACGCAAACTTCTAATTGAATCGTACAATTAGAGGAAATTAAATAAATTAAACCACACACACACGTTCGCATACCCCCATACAAACCCTATGAACTTTCATTCAATCCCCATTTCATCTCTGGAGTTCTGCCGAGCACCAAGAACAGTCGGATCCTTGTTCCAGTCATTCTCACTCGTCACAACACCAATTCACGTAAGTGTTGTGTTATTGAATTCGTTTTTGAGTCCTTGTCATTAGCCCCTTACCAATTCGTGTTAGCAAAACATATCGGAACCTATTTGTAATTTTTCTTAACGCTAAGATGATTTGGGGGTTTAAATCTTGTTTCCTATTTAAACAAATGAGATCCTATGTGATCAGCAAAACCACCCAGTCTAGATGGTAAGCCACTGCGCCACTAGACCCAGTGGCGCTGGTTCAAAACCCGCATACGAGACACCTTTTTACGCACACATTAAACCGAAACCGACTCTGTATTCAGCAACACATTAATACTAACTCGAATCAGTTAAGCTACAAGTACTAGCCCCTTGGCCTAGTGGTTTGCTCCTCTGGCCTACACGGCACAGACCCGGGTTCGAGTCCCTGTGGTCTGTTTATTATTATATATTTTTAAACTGATTTTCAAAGCTCCAAAAATTTTATAAAAATTATTTTTATAAACCTTACAATATTTGTAACAAAATAAAACCAGATTTGTTAATTTTCAATATAAATTCAGTTTTATTACGAATTTCGTTGTTAAAGTGGTGTATTAAATATTTAAAACAAAAATTTAGATATTTAAATAATTAAAGGAAATTAACTTTCAAATAAAATATTTATTTTTATAAAGTTTATAAAATTTTAACCTTATTTAAATCAAATACTTATTTTTAAAATGATAAATAAATTTATTTATTATAATCTACAATAAAAAGTTAAAGGTATATTTATTATAAATAAATATCATTTTTACACATCTTTATAAATAAATAAATAAAGAAAAAATATTTATTTAATTTATATTTAAGATAATTCACACACTATTTTTATAACTAAAAAAACTAAATGACAGTTATTTAATTTGTTTAGTTATTCAAACCCAAACCCAAATCTAATTATTTTAAGTCTATTCCTTTAAATTTCTTATTTTATAAAGCACCTCATTCAAGTATGAACAACTCACACCTACAACTCCAACTCTTGGTACACACATCCAACCTAATCCTAGACTTAGACATAGACATTTGTACACATTATTAATACAACATACATTACACATTAGGTTAACGTGGTGAGTGACAAGTATCACTTTGCAACCTAGTCTCTCGTGCTAGCAAACACCTTTGAATCAGGTGAGTATTACATAGCCCCTTTTACACTTTTACTTTTGGGGTGAAACATGAACTCTATACACACAATTGTTTACATTTACACAAACTACACAAACACAAATCCTCTATAGATTCATGTATGCAAAATTTAAGCTTTATATTTGAGTGCTAGGTGTGTTAACTGTTTGTGTGCAATTTATGTGCAATCATTAACTATTTAAGCCGACGGTTAACAATGATAGGTCTATTGAGTCTGACAAACCCACACAGATTGTGGTGATTGTTACCGACAACACAATTTGCATGCTAGCTACAAAGGTTTGATTGTACTTTGGTTACACAATAGTTGCTACCCATAAATGTCTTATTTTATCATGTTATATAAGGATTTTTCTATTCACATCTATATATATACTATCTATGTACAAACCTGTGTATGCTCACCAACTTTTTAGTTGACCTTACTTTATTGATGTTTCAGGTGCTAATGTGTTATTTGATTAACACTTGCTACACATAGGTTTTGGGACTAAGTTAATTTTAATTTAAGAACAATTTGTATTTTATTTATGTACTTTGGAATTGGTTTATGTTTGTTTGATTTGAAATGGATTTAATATATTACATTTTAGTCAACCTTGAGCTCATGAACAGTCTACATGTTCCGCCCCGACGTATTCCGTCGTCGGTTTGGGTGTGACACAAGTACTGCATGTACACGGACGAGTGGACAAAGTTCCTGGCTTCTAAATACGACAGGGTGGTAAAGTTTTGCCTTGACTACAAGAAGAATATGGAAGCTAAAGCTGGGAAACAGTGAAGACCGAAGACAATCCCGAGTTGTTGTCAAGGGGGAGTTTATTGAAGCACTTTTGTATGACAAACACTCTGGATATTGTCTTAGCTTTTGTACTTGTCTTGTATGTATTAGTCTTTGTATATTAGTGTCTGTATGTATTAGTAATCGAGTTGTAATTACTTATGTATGTACTTGTTTTCTGTTTTCTCTAAGTGTTTTGTGCACTTAGCAAGTGCGCAGGAGTTATCTCTTGTTTACTTAGCAAGTACGCAAGAACTCTCTGCGTACTTGCTAAGTACGCATGAGCAATTTGCCCTGCGCATTTGCTAAGTGCGCAGAACTCAGGTTTAGTATAAATAAGAAAGGTTCACAGAAGTTATGTACGAAGTCATATACTCAGTTGTATTTTCTCTGTAACCTTCAAGTTTATAATAGACGGAATTTGAAAGTGACTTCGTTGTCGGTTTACTTTGTGTTGCTTGTTTCTCCACCTAGACACGGGCATTGCGCACCCGGTCCGACTAGTCACACACCCACACGTAACGATCCGAAACACCCGGGGACCAACAATTTTTTTGGGAATATATGACTGGGAAGGGATCTCTTGTCAAGGCATGTAAGTCCGTTGTGCTATAACCTTGAGCTTTTACAGATTCTGAATATGTAAGCCCGTAGTGTTATGTTTTTTTATCAAATTTTGCCAGAGATTCCCTTAAAAGTTGCAAAAACCTGTGGTACTTATGCTCATTTAGTTATTATTTAGGTGCTCAAAAGATCATGAGGAAGTGAAGGTTTACCTGATAAGCTGCGGGATCCATTAAACTTCATCAAGAATTCACTTAATTCATATTCATTTAAATACATGTTTCTAAGATATGAGTGTGGGACACATTAAGTCATAATTGATTTTACCCAAAACATGATAACTGAAATCACAGTGAAAAACTTTGGTTTGAAGCTAAAGCATGAGTTTAGAAGGATCTAAATATTAGCAATCTACTCGACCTGTCTGAGTAAAAGTACATGCTGAAAAATGTTCCTTGGTCTGCCTGTAGAACGATTTGATCCCATTGCAAAATTCCTAAACGCTCGTTGATTAATGTGTTCTTTTTGGTTATTTTAAATTATCTTATTTTTTTTTAATTTTGTTTGAAATTGAGTCTCACTAATTAAAGGACCGAGTTTAAATTCTTTGAATAAACTATCTAACGGACTTCATCTGTGTTTACCGGCTAAAATGTTAGCCCAACAAGCTTCACGGTGGGCCCCCATTCTTTAATTTGAAACCGGGATCCTTAAAAGGATTGAAATAAACCCTTGTGTGGGTTTTATGTACACGGTTATCAGAAAAGAATTTCCACTCACCCCCTTTGGCGATTTGAATCGATTACGGCTGCTCATTGATCATTGTTGCAAGTTTACTGGACCGATTACAGGTACATTTTCTGAATCTTTGAATGTTATATTGAACTGTTCAACGGTGTGGGTAAAGGTAAACCCACTCGAATCGGTATCTATGATCGAAGGGATCGGGATGATGGTTAGAAACGGGAATTAGTGGGTCGATTAGGTTTAGGATGAGTCGGGGAGCATTGATTCACCAATAAAACTTGAAGATTTGAGGTTTTAATCATTCAATTTGATGTGGAAACCCTTTTCAGTAATCCCCGTAAACTGGGGTTCACGGTGTAAATTCAAACTATCGTGAACCCTTGGCATTCCCCGTATACTGTTTTACTAACCGTGAACCCCCATTAAGCTGTGAACATGTGTCTTTGAAATTATGTTGTGAGCCGTAAACTCTTTAATCGTGAATCCCTAGTAACCATGAACCTTGTGTTCCTTGCATAAGTGAGCCATAAACTGTAAGTCCCAGCGGGTCTACCGATCGATCTCTGCTGTAAAACACATAATACGTACACGAAGTGCGGAATCCTTACGTATACGTATGTCTCGAATAGTCACGAACGCAATGCAATCACACAAGATACGACTGCATAAACAGCTTCTTGTATTATCAATCAAACAGTAAACACAGAGTAGTTCTAGTTAAAATGCAGAAGTTACAAATGATAACAACTCTTGAACTATTTATAGACAACACAAACTGAAACAGGAGAACTTAATAAGTTCGCCACCTTTAATTACAAGTTCGCCTCAACTATACCAGGCGAACATATTAAGTTCGCATGTGCAAACTTAACTAATTACAATTACAAAACTTTAAACATAAAGATTAATCTATTACAAGGCTTGTTGTCACAAAACATGCTCCAACAGACTCCCCCTTGACAACAACTTGGTCTTTATCTTCAAGTATTGTTCTTCCAATTCTTTGGTAACGAGCTCCCTGCACATATCCTGTGTTTCAAACACACATACAACACCTTCTTATACTGTAATGCATGCTCTCTGATTTCATCAGTATACATAATCTCTTTACGCTTCAGAATCTTTTGACAAGACCTTGAAAAGTTAACAAGGTTCATAGCATCAAAGAATCTCACTATAACCTTTCCATTCAAGTCCTCTATCACAGCTTCTCTCATACACCCATCAACGTACCACCATTTAAGATCATGTAAACAATCATAAGATATCAGTTTCAAAGGAATCTTTGGTACTGATCTCACAGGTTTAAACTTGTATCTCCATGTTACCTTTTGAGTAACAGGATCTACTTCTTTTATTCTTCTTCCCTATTGAGGTTTCAGTCTCTCATACTTTCCAGAACCTACTTCCATTCTTATCAAGTTGGCAATCAAGTCAGCTATTCCATTATTTAATCTGTTAATCAAGGGCTTTGTTGATAACCCATTGACTTGACATCTCAGTAAAGAGTTAAAGTATTTAATCCTTGGCTTCAAATACGGAACTCCATATGTTCTCTTCAAAGCGAATAACTTTAACTCAGCTTCATAAAACCAACTTATTATTCTTCCAGAGCATTTCTTTTTGTTTACATATCTCTGCTTTTGCACTAGTGCCACTGGAGCAACTGGTAAGTTATCTCTCCAACTCCTTCTGAAAACCCTTCAGGAATTACATCATCTTTAAACACATCTGTATCAATTAAACCTTCACATCCTTCGTAAACAACTTTCTTATTATCACACTCCAGCTATACCTCAACAATCTCTCCTTCCTCTAACCCTTCTTCTTCTGTATCATAATCATCAGAAAGATCATCCAAATCTATCAAACATTAAATTTTTTCAGCTTTATCTATATCAGAATCTTCAAAGAACAAAGAATTATCTAACATGTCAGCATCATTAGCTTCATTGTCACCACTAGTCATCATATTGGCTTCAACAATAACCTCCGACTCCCCCTGAGTTAATGAAGGATTTGATGCAGCGTGTTGACGCTCACCTAAACCATCACCAGCACTTGGTTCATCATCATCATCTGGATTCTTCTGAATACCAATACTGTGGCAGGTAGTTTTATCATTCTGAGCCTTCTCCCCCTGAGCGTCAAGACGCTCAACCAATTGATTAACAAGGATCTGCATCTCTGCAAGCACCTTGTTTTGATCATTAATAGTCTGAGCACGCTGGGCTTCTCTAGCAAGCAAATCATCTACCTGATATTGGTAGCCTGAAACCTGTGTTTCCAAGGCTTGTATTCGTTCATCACTAACATCACTTGTAGACGGACCAGCCTCATCTTGTGCTTTAGATACAATAGGGATCACCTGAGGAGTAGGAGATTGTGAAGGATTAGGAGTTACGATCAAATAATCAACAAACTCTCTATCCATTGCAGATTGAGCAGCATTAATAGCCGAAGCCATCAATTTTGGTCCTTTGGCTACAAGAGCTTCATCATCCTCAGAACTAGATGTTTCAACTTGTAATTTCCTTTTACCAAGTACTGTATTGGGAGGCGGACCCCTTACAGACTTGCGTCTTGGTAAATTCACTTTCTTCTTACCTAGAGACTTATGACGGTTATCATATATATTTCTAGTAACTCAAGGAAGTTTAGCTAACTGATCATAATGATCAGGGCCAAAATCCTGAGAACTATCATCATTGTCATCAGAGCTACCAGATCCAGATGAACTGGTGCTAGTCTCTACAACCGCTACATCATCAACATGAGGTTCATTATCAACATGTACAGTTACATCATCATCAGCGTGATCATTATCATTATCATCATCATCACCATCATCACTGTCAGTACCTTCATTATCATCACCACCTTCCTCATCCTCTTCCTCTTCATCTTGATTGTCAACCGGAGGTAATTCCAAAGCAGGATCTGTCACACCCTAACCGACGGCGGAATACGTCGGGGCGGGACATGTAGACTGCATGAGAACAAGGTTGACTATATTGTAATATTTTAAATCATAAATTTCATTTCAAACAACCAAATACAATCAAGTTCAAACAGATATGTAAAAGAAATGCATAATATTCTTTATTTAATTTTCATCTAAGTCCAAATCCTATGTGTAGCATGTCTTGATCAAACTCACACGTTAGCACCTGAAACATGAATAAAATAATGTCAACTAAAAAGTTGGTGAGCATACACATGTTTGTACGTAAATAGTATATAGATGTGAAAGATCAAATCCTTACATATCATGAATAAATAAGGCATTTATGGGGAGTAACTAATGTGTAACCAAATTACAATCAAACATTTGTAACTAGCATGCAAATTGTTTTGTCGGTAACAATCACCCCAATCTGGGTGGGTTTGTCAGACTCAATAGATCTATCATTGTTAACCGTCGGCTTATTAGTTAATGATTGCACACAAATAGTTAACACGTATAGCACTCAAACATAAAGCTCAAATTTTTGCACTCATGAATGTAAATAGGATTTGTGTTTTGTGTAGTTTGTGTAAGTGCAAATAGTTGTGTGTATAGAGTTCATGTTTCACCCCAAAAGTGTAAAAGAGTAAAAGGGGCTATGTAATACTCACCTGAATCAAAGGTGTAACTAGTACGAGAGACTAGGTAGCAACGTGATCCTTGTAACGCACAACGTTAACCTAGAGTGTAATGTATATTGAATTAATAGTGTGTACAATAGTGTGTGTCTAAGTCTAGGATTGAATTGGAAGTTAGTTTCTTTTAATTATTTAAATATCTAAATTTTGTTTTAAATATTTAATATACAATTTTAATAACGAAAATTCGTAATAAAATGAATTTATATTGAAAATTAACAATTTTGGTTTTATTCTGATAGAAATATTGTAACGTTTATAAAAATATTTTTTTTTGAAATTTAATTACTGTGTAAAAATGATTTTTAAAATAAAAGAACGCCACCCGGTTCGAACCAGGGTGGGTTCTGGGTTGTGCTTGAGTCTTACCACTGGACTAGGGGTGCTTTCTGTTTATAGGGCGAATTTGAATTTGTTTTAACCTGAGTTTAAGCGTGGGGCCGGAACTGGTTGGACGCTTACACAAAACGGAGTTGGGTTTGCGGGTTTAGAACCCGCGACCACACGCTTATGGGTCCGGTGTCTTAACCAGTGGAACTGGCTTAATGCTTTGACAGGAACCGAAGTGAGAATAAATTAATACAGAAAACCCCAATCCATCTCCTTCCCTAAATCGTTTTTCCCGAAAACTCTAGCCCCCAAATTGGTTACAAATTAGCATAGCTACGAAACCAAGACCTTGGGGCTTTTAATCAGCAAGTCAAAACGAGTATAGGGATGTATTGTTTACCTGCAATGGTGAGGCAATGAGAAGGGACGGCTAAAGTTTTTGTACCGTCGTTCCTCGAGCTCGACAGAACCCTAGGGGCTAATGCCGGTCGCGAAAATGGTTAGAAAGTTTGTAGAGATGATTACGAAGGTGTGTGAGTGGATTAATTTGTTTGATTCATTTTAATTGTATAATTCGGCTATCGGGTTAAGGATGACAGTTGTGGAGGCGAAAAATGCGTTAATTCGAATGAAACGCGAATGAATTAAGTCTAGGAAGGGGTCTGTATTCATGATAGGACTAGTCCGCGTGATTTACGGGATTTAGAACTCGTGAAAATCCTTGATTATAGCTTACATTCAACTCGGTTTGACTTTGGAAAGTCAAACCGTTTGAATTCGAATTAAACCGCACAGACGCGCTAAATTGGTATGTTTAACGAGTTGGAAATTGGCCGATGATCATTCAAGCATTCCAAGAAGGTCCAAATCCGACGGGTTTTGTTGAATCCGGGTCTGAATAGTAAGGGATTTACGTTGTTTGACATCTAAAAGTTAAAATGGGTAAAAGTTCTTGATTTGGGGGGGGGGTCAACATGGAAGTCAAAGGTTCAATTTTCATGGGTTTAGGTGGTTAGGGTTCAGGTGTTTAGGAAAGGTTCAACTAAGTTTATTTATTGTAAATTTCCTTTGTAATTATGTATCAAAATTTATCTCTTTTATAAACTTTATAAAACTAATTATAGTTTAAAATGTCAAATATATATATATATATATATATATCAATAACAAACCGGTGTTATAGAAATGTAACGCAAAGTTCTAAAATTTTAATAGGTGTATTAAATTTAAAATAACGGTTTATGTGACAAAAGTGCTTGAATGAATACAGGTTTTACATGTTATTATTGAAATCATTAACATAAAATGAATTTAGAAAATTTGTGGTCTGAAAATCATGCATGTTACAGGATCATCATGTATCCAATTATTGTTTGGCGGTGCAACATAAGCAGGATTAATTATGTGCCCAAACAATGGTGTGGCAACTGGAATTAAAGCAGGATTATGCTATTTAATATTCATACAATCAGTAAAGATCCTCTTTGTCATTGGAGTTAAATTCAATCGGGGATTTACTGGTGGCAAATTAGGGATCAAATGATTCAGGATAACCTGCAAGAATCGAGGGTACATTAAGAAACCCTGACCCTCAGGTGGTGTAATCTGCATCACCAACTCCCTGTAGAAGTAAAGAGCAAAGTTGAAAGGTCGATTCAATGTCAAAGCTACCATTGCAACTTGCAAAGAAGACTTTAAACCGTCAGTACCAGCTTTCCTTGGTGATAAGCATTAAATAATCACATGCATAAAATATCTCCATTGCCCTACAAGACCACCCCTGAGTGCTTTTGTATCATTCTAGCGACCTCGATAACCCATTCTTTGAAAGCAACCTATAATCAGGGTATTCGGTAAACTAATCGGGTCATCATTTCTTCCACCCAAAGCGAGAGCTGTCCTGATATCCTGGGCAGAAATAGAAATTTCTTGGTTATTCACTGTAGCCCGAATCACATGTGGATCAACATCTGTATCTTTGTGTGCCGTCTCCCAGAATTGTTGAATGTATAATAGGCTAATATGAGGATTAGCTGGAAAAGCGACATGAATCCTTGATCGATTGAGAAAGTTAATAATCTCTTGATAATTTTCCGCCTCAGCTAACTCGGGATCAAGTAGTGCCACCTGATTGTGCTTATAGTCAACACGACGATCCATGACCTGCTTAGAACAGTATATTAGACATCGACAATTTCAAACACAAATTCAAAATAAGAAAAAATAAAAAAGTAACAAAAAAGTTTAAAGAAAAATCACAACTTTGAAAATGCCAAGTCTTTCCAACTTTGGTCCCCTAGGCGAACTTAACAAGTTCGCTTAGAGTTACAAGAGGCGAACTTGTTAAGTTTGCCTGAGCAAGTTCCCTCAAAAAGACGAACATTCATAGAAATCAAAATCTATCAATTCGATGTTATCCACAACAATCAACCATACTCAAACACTTGCCAACACTCGATTAATGTAATCAACAGTTCAATTTCAGATTTAAAACACAAAATGATGATGAACAAGCCATGCGACAGTCACGATGATAACCGGGAATAAAAACCGCGATTTCGAACAAATTGATGGATGAAATGAGATGATTATACCTTCTATGAACTCGCAAACTAATTTTGATATAGAAACAGGAACAAATAATCACTTTCACCAACTAGAATTCAAACTTAGAAAAATCGCACAATTTCGTATAAAATCGCCTGATAAGTTCGCTCTAGTCAAAACAAAGGTAAAAATGGTCAAGTTCGCTGAGTTCAATATATACTCATCTGATTAAGCTCGCCTAATTCAAGCGAACTTAACAAGTTCGCTCACCAAGCGAACGTGTTAAGCGAACAAGACAAGTTCGCCTAACCCATACTTGAACAAAATTTTGAAAATTTTCATTTTCTTCTCTTTCCGACATTCCGATTATCTTGCAACCTGTACAACAATCTCAATCCAAAATTATATGAATTTTTCATGGAAGATAAAAAAAAATCTTTTTGAATTTTTCTTATAAAACTAAATGAACAAGTAAAGAACATATTTTTGGATTTGTCAAAATTTATGCTAAAACACACTAAAATATTTTTGTACTTTTTCTTAAAGAATTAAAGCAGTAAATCTAGAAACATCTAAAAATAATTTTTTTTGGTTTTTCTCTGTACATACAGAATCACATATTTTTGGTCGAACACTTCGAGTAAGAAGATCATATCAGTATCTGTGATGTATCATATACCCATTCTGAATAAAAATCCCTAGCAGATCTAAGGGTTAACCTATGGCATTTTGCATATTTATAGATACTTGTCTCAACAAACAATTTCCCAGATCTAATATATCATATTTTCAGACACTATTAAATCAATTGAAATTTCTTTTTAAATTTTCAGAAATTCATGAAATGATACGCGATAAACTTCAAAGTAAACAGGATCAGATCATGACATGCTAACTTAGTCATACCGAATTTGCAATATACTTCATGTCAATTCAAGTTGTCAGCATTATAAGATTTGAAACTATAAGCGTTTTTATCCCACGTTCTTGTGAGTTAGTACCATTTATATGAAAACAATGTGTACCCCACAAATATGCCAACAGAAATGTAAAATTGCACTATCTTCAAGACATATTGAGACTTATGCAAAGTTTAGATCAATTTCCAGGATGAGACTATCTCAATTAGCACATAAAAGAAACCAGATCCTGAAGGATATATTGAAACAGAATGATTCAGAATCGAATGATTCATATAGCTTGGTTTTGGATGAAATATAATGATTTGTATTAACAGAAGAATGATTAAAGAATCGATTGACTCAGTGATACAGGGTAATGTGATGCAACTGTTATCTGGATATATTCAATTTAATCAAGATAATTGATCCAAGGGTGAGTATATGTTCCAACAATTTATCAGAAACATATCTTAGTCCAACTTCACATTGCATGTTTTTTGGGACATGGGCAGTAAAGTGAACTGAAAAATCGTGCTAATCAATATAGTCTGAAACTGGTCTCATGGAATATTTAAAGTCTCATATTCTTTATCTGATAATGATCTTTTAACACACACACCCAGCATACCATGGGTTCAAATCATAATTGTGACATAGACCATTATGTTTTCACACTACTAATGGACAAAAAACGCTTCTAACCTACTGACAATTCAAATTACATGCAAATATTCAAATTAAAATTTATATATAGCAATGTCAGACAGTCATGAAGCTATCATTTCCTGTTTAAGCAAACTAAGAAGTTTAGATCAACTCATATAAGCACAAACATAAATACAGACATAGGTAGTCAATCTATGGTCATGAGTATGTGATCACCTATTGATGTACTATCATTTCTTCTCTAACTTCAAGCAGTGCCTATTTTATCTTTTTCAAATTTGTTTGAGTTTTTCCGAAAGCAAGTAAACTAGCTAAAAATAAAGCATAAAACTACTTACTTTTAAATAATCTATAAAACTAAAAGAAAAACTTCCATGAAAAACCTTTTGAAAAACCATTGTCACGTTGGATTAAGCATACCAATCATTTGAGTAAGAGGTTCAAACCGTGTACGATCGAATGCTTTGGTAAACAAATAAGCATAATTGTCATCCGTATGAACTTTCACCAACTCAACCAGCTTCTTTTCTACACAATCACGAATTAAATGATGTCGAATCACTATGTTCTTTATCTTTGAATGTTTCACAGGATTTGTTGTGATCGACATGGTGGCTGTGTTGTCAACCATCATTGGTGTCCCTGTAAAGTTCAAACCATAATCTCTCAAGTGCTGTTGAATCCATAGGATTTGGGAACAACAAATGGCTGATGCAATATATTCTGCCACACATGTTGAAATTGCAATTGAGGTTTGCTTTTTGCATTGCCAGGACACAAGTCTATTCCCTAGAAATTGACAACCACCAGATGTTGATTTTCTGTCCTGACCGCAACCTCCATAATCTGAATCTGTAAAAGCTTTAAAATCAAAGTCAGAATTAATTGGATACCATAATCCCAACCTTGGTTTACCCTTTAAGTATCTAAAAATCCGCTTTACAGCAATCAAATGAGATTCCTTCGGCTTAGACAGAAATCTTGAACACAAGCATACTGTGAACATAATATCTGGACGTGACACTGTCAGATACATTAAAGACCCGATCATTCCTCTGTATAATCGATAATCCACCTCTTTCCCTTTAAGGTCAGAATCTAGTTTGTGATTAACTGGAATTGGAGTGTTGAAAGCTGAAGCATTTTCCATATCAAACTTCTTTAGAATATCAGCAACATACTTTGTTTGATGAATATAAAAACCATCTTCCTTTTGATCAACCTGAAGACCCAAAAAGAACGATAATTCTCCCACGCTGCTCATCTCGAATTTCAACTTCATCACTCTTTCAAAGTCTTTACACAGATCAACATTTGTCGATCCAAAGATTATGTCATCAACATAGATTTGAACAAGTAATAAATCTCCCCCTGCTTTTCTGATGAAAAGGGTAGAATCAATTTGACCATGCTTAAATCCATGCTCAAGTAAATGCACCGACAGAGTTTCGTACCAAGCACTAGGAGCCTGATGAAGACCATATAACATTTTATCTAATTAAACACCCTTTCAGGAAACTTGGGATCTTCAAAATCAGGCGGCTGTTTCACATATACTTCTTCCTTTACCTTTCCATACAGAAAAGTACTCTTGACATCCAATTGAAAAACTTTGAAACCCTTGAAAGAAGCATAAGCAAGAAACAAACGTATTACCTCAATCCTCGCAACTGGAGCATAAACTTCGGTATAATCAACGCCTTCTTGCTGATTAAAACCTTGGACAACAAGTCTCGCCTTATTATGTACCACAACACCACGATCATCACGTTTGCATTTGAATACCCACTTTGTGCCAATAGATCTTGAACCCTTGGGTAAATCAACCAAATCCCAAACATGTAATTTATCAAATTGAGCCAATTCTTCTTGCATAGCCTCAATAAAACAATCATCATCCAATACCTCAACCACATTCTTAGGGAATTTATGCTCTAGCTGCTCAACATAGTTGACTTTCTCAAAGCTCAATCTCCCATTCGACACAGTGCCTTGGCCAGAAATATTTCCTCCTTTCTTGCCTGTAAAAGCAACGTATCCTCCCTGAATTTCTTTCACATTTTCCAATAAATTAAGATTTCCCGTCATGTGCCGAGTGCATCCACTGTCAACATACCAATGGTTTCCAATAGTCCTCCTTGGAGTTCCCTACATACAAAGAGAAATGATTAGTTAGTAATAGAGACCCAAGCCATTGTGGTCTTGGGTTGGCCTGAGTCATTAAAATAAACTATTTCCTTCAATACACAATCAAATTTCTACTTAATGTTTGGAGATTGTTTCCTTGAAACAGAAATAGTGGATTTAGGTTTCCACTTTGATGTAACCTGAACCTTGTCAGTCTCTCTCAACACCTCAACCTTGTCATTTACCACTGGTTGTTCAAGAAGTTTTCTCAGCCGTTTACTTCTTCGACGTCTCTGTGGTCTAGACAAATTTTCTTTTGGTTGGGTAGACTCACCAATTGACTCAACCTTCTTCACAACTTTCACTATATCAGAAGCATTGTTAACACTTGGCCTCTTTACACCACTATCCACATTATTACTTACATGGTGGATTCACAAAAGGTCATGCCAACTTTGGATTCTCCAGACGCTTCCCCAAGTTCTTATTTGGACAATCTTTCAAAATATGACCAACAGCACCACAATGAAAACAAGCACATTTTTCCTTGTAGACACGAACATACTTTTCTTTCTGAACCTTGAATGAAGTAGATGATGAACACTGAGAAATAATGTTTGAAGAATGAACAACCTTATGCGTTTCCTCTTCAAGTTTCTTTTTACAAAAATCAAGAGTTGAGATTTTCTCAAACTTGTTTGTCTCTTGTAAATCAAAACCACCACTTACAAACGGTTTAACTTGTTTAAAAGTAGATTTAGGTTTTGGTTGTTCACTCACATCATCTGGTTCAGCTAGAATGCACCGGTCTCTTGTCACTGTTTTCATCACAATTGGTTCCACATACTTACAATCTTTCACTATGCCTTCAATTTTCTCTGAATCAAACACGTCATCATCATTTGAATCATCATATACCATGTCATTACCAGTAACATGATTGATGTTCAAAAGAGTTTTTGGTTCCAGGTCTTCAACCAAAACTTCTTCAATCAAACATGGGGTATAATTTGCATTAAACGGTGGTCAATCACCAACACCTCCCCCAATCTCTGTATCATCAAAAGAAGGACAAGAACCAACCCCACCAATAAACTTTTCACCCGAAGCTTTATCATTATAATATTCCAATAAGAAACAGGAATTCTTATAACACTCAAGCTTGTGTAACAATTTTGTTACCTCTGTTTATGACACAACAAGTTCATTAATTTTCTTTTCATACTCAGAGTATGACACATCGAGATGAAATGCTTGTTCATTTGCTTTGGTTTGGAAAACTTTAATATCATCTTTTAGAGATTCAATTTTAGCTTTCAAAACTGTTTCATTATCCTTCAAAGTTTGGTTCGATGTGTACATTGCTTTCATGTCATAGATGAGATTCATGTTATCATCACACAATCTCGTTATTTTGAATTCAAAATCAATGCATTTTAAACAAGAATCAACCTGTTTTACCTGCTTAGAATCGGCCATGAATGCATTTCCTTCAGCTAACATCTCTGCAATCTTTTATGTAACCTTTCCAGTAGCTCCATCATTCAGTAAATCTACATTTGCAAACTTTGGTTCACTCATCTGAGGCATTGACTCTTCACTTTCATGTAAACTCCCAGAATCTATAGAGTCATTATCAGAAGAACCACTTTCAATTCCATCTTCATGATGAACTTCAGCCAGAAAAGCTTAACTAACATGAGCCCCAATATCTTCCAAATGAATACCCCAGTCATAATTTTCATCTAATCAAAGTTGTGGAAGTACTCTGTTTGTTTTGATTGCCTTGAGAGTTTGAAGGTCCTTGATTCTGATTTCTTGGTTTTGTACATTCTCGAGCAAAATGACCAAACTCCTGACAATTATAACACTTCACCTTAGACTTATCCATTCCCATCTTGGTTTTTCTTGATACCCCAATGAACTTCCTTCCAGTTCTCTTCAAGTAATCTTTTCCTTGTCTCAACCACAATGCCATGTTCCACTGAATATTCATTTCTTCAAAAGTATCTTTATCCAGTTGTTTAAATTCCTCCTCAATAATATCGGGATTAGTGATCTTACCACAAATAAAATTTTCATAAGAGGTTAAAATGATGCATTCATTGCCATCATATCATTAGCTGTAGATGGAGACACTTTAGTAGAACACGAATGACCTTCATTCTTGGTATGAGTTGAACATCCAGAGTTTGAAGAAACAAAACATGTATTTTCTTGACAAGAATTGTGTTTAGGAACATCAGACGACTCTCCCGAAAATAAAGCAACTCCACCAGATTTCGATGCTGATGTACCTTTCCCAAAATAAATGCTTGGATCTTGATAAACTGTGTCTTTATTTTGTTTATGCAGATCATATGATTGAATCTTTCCCATCAAATCTTCAAGATAAGATCATCAAATCCAAATTGTTCTTTGATCACTATGGTGTACATCTCAAAATGTGATGGTAAAGCATCCAAGAACTTTTCAAGAATCTTCTTGTTTTTGTAAGTGATGTCATTGTTGACCATTTCACTTAGAAGATGATAATATCTTGACATGAGTTCATCCACCGATTCACCATCAAAGTGTTTAAAAACACTAAACTGTTTCTTTAGCAATTCTTTTATGCTCTTCTTGAAATCAGTGCTACCTTCACATCTTGTAGCCAAACCTTCCCAAAGTTCAATAGAAGTCTTAAACTTCTTGAAAGTATGGTAGATATCCAGAGGTAAACACATGGATAAAGCTGTAAGAGCTTTCTTTTCACGATCATATAACTTCTTTTCATCATCATTAAGAGCTGAAATTGGTTTTGGTCTATCCGACACACCCATATGACGATGAACAGGATGCTCATAACCCTAACTAATAGGAATCCACAAACTCGTGTCATTGATATTAACATAATTCTCAAATCAAATTTTCCAATTAGAATAATCTTTGAGATTCATAAGCCTCGGTGGCTTGGTTGGAGTTCCAATCTCCTTGTCATGATTCAGTAAATGAGTCATATTGTTCACTTGATTAGAAGTAGACGACATCCTTGAACACACTTCAACACCTAGAAAATTTTTACAACTTTCTGTATGAAGCGAACTTAACAACTTCGCCCACTAAGTTCGCCTAACTAGAATCCAGCGAACTTAATAAGTTCGCTTGACAAGTTCGCCCGTAACAGAACAGACAAGTTCGTCTGTATCAGCTGAAAAACAAGGAAGATTGTTCTAACACCCAAACGCACGAACATATCTGAAAATTTTCATAAATCTTGATTTAGAATGAAATAGAGAAATTCCTAGGATTCTTCAAATACTGATTTAGAACACTAATAACGGATCAATTTTGGTAAAATAACACCAAAAATGAAGAAATCACTCAAAATTCAGCACATAAAGTCGCAAACTTCTCAAGAACACAGAAACTTCCAAAAATCTCCTTCTTGTAGTGAAAAATCAATCGAGACAATGTCAAACAACAGTAGCTAATCAAGAGCAAAAGCTCTAAAACCACATGTAAGTCCCAGCGGGTCTACCGATCGATCTCTGCTGTAAAACACATAATACGTACATGAAGTGCGCAATCCTTATGTATACGTATGTTTCGAATAGTCACGAACGCAATGCAATCACAAAAGACACGATTTCATAAAAAGCTTCTTGTATTATCAATCAAATAGTAAACACAGACTAGTTCTAGTTCAAATGCAGAAGTTACAAATGAGAACAACTCTTGAACTATTTATAGACAACACAAACTGAAACAGGCGAACTTAATAAGTTCGCCACCTTTAGTTCAGGCGAACTTGATAAGTTCGCCTCAACTATACTAGGCGAACATATTAAGTTTGCATGTGCAAACTTAACTAATTACAATTACAAAACATACAAAAATTTAAACATAAAGACTAATCTATTAAAGGCTTGTTGTCACAAAACATGCTCCAACATAAACATTTGTGGCCGTAAACTCCTGATATGTCGAGAACCATGATGGGGTCGTAAACCCCTGATATGCCAAAAACCCTAGAACATTGTTACTTTATTAAATTGATCTATCTGTTTTGACATTAACTTAATTAGTTTTGTGCAAATATGGTTGAAATGAAATTTGTTTCTAATCACAATGCTTGTGCATTCACTCCGGACCCACCAGAAGAGTTTGATTACTTCAGATCAATGGTTGTAGGGTTGACACTTTCCCCTATCAACTTTGCTGTTATGGAGAATCCTATCATCTATAGAACACACATTCAGGATTTCTGGTCCACTGCAACGATACACCCAAACCACAACGGAGAATAACGCATAAATGGAACAGTTCAAGCTAAAAGAGTTGGAGTTTCAGAAGTCGTAATAAGAACTGCTCTACAGTTTGGTGATCTACCGGCTCATCGAACCAAGCTGAATCCAGATGTTGTTACTCCAATTCTTACAAGGATTGGTTATGAAGGTCCTTATCCTCCCCTTTACAAGAAGTTGCTTCATCACTGTCACACCCACAAATTCCACTGACGGAGTTTTACCGTTTTGGAAGGTGACAAACCAGGATCTCAGACATCAGTTACTTCAAACGACACTATATGGGACTTGAAATATAATAACATAAAAGATCAAGGTTCAGAGTGTATATGCGGAAGCGTTAAACGAAAGTAAATGTGCAAAACAAAGCGCCCAAATCCAAATCCAAACGAAACATAAAGATTGTTCAATAGATAATTATATCAATTGAAGTCCAAGACACATGCATGACTTAACGTGATCCTGAGTGCCAACCTGAGAAAACATGTAAGAAAACGAGTCAACACTAGGTTGGTGAGTTCACGGGTTTCAATCATTTCAAATAAAGCGTTTGCGGATTATGTACATTCAATATATATAACAATATGTTGCATGCCTATATTCATGTTTTGCTAAAACACTCACAACCAAAACTGACAGTGTGTTTGTTTGTTTATCTCTAGCCGGGTCTATCAACTCTGACTAATGTGTTAAGGTCAATATTTCACCCGTTTGACCTCCAATCGGGTTAGCGCGACTAACGCGGGTGGGGTTTGTTAAACCCAGTAGTACTACCAAAATTACCACGCTCATACCATATTAACGGTCCAATGTGTGTGAGGACTTTTCATGATAGTGTGTTACGCTTAGCCTCAACAGTGATATCATATGAATTACAATAACCCAAAAAGGGTTGTGACATGTTTTCTCCCCCAAATAAAAACAGTAAAAGGGGTCGTGAAACTCACTTGGATTGAGTAGTGGATTGGATCACACAAGAGATAAGTTGTAACCACGAGTGTAAGTCTTAGACGACATACGTATGCCCTAAAATTATAAACACATAAATTAGGGACAAGTTGAGATTTATGACGACGACACGGAAGTTAGAACGTCTTAACGCATTCTAAGGATTTAAGAGTAGACGAATGTGTCTACGGGAATAAAGATTCTTAATATAAAAATTAAGATCGAAGTGTTACGTGTCGTATGTTAATAACGAATAATAATTAAACAATTACATAAATTCGTACGTTTGAGTCGTTTACAAAAGTTAGGAAAATAATATAATTTAATATATTATTTTTAGGCTCGACGGATTAACTAAATAATCATTTACATGATAAAATAATAAATATATTATTTTCTATTCGAGATTACAAACGTAAGTAAATAATATAATATATTATATTTTTAATTAGTTTGAAACGTTACACAAAATCAATAAACGAGACGAAATAATATAAAAATATATATTATTTAATAACAGGAGTCACGGGTTGAAAATAATATAAACATATTATTTTATTCAAAATCGTAGTTTGAAAATAATATAAATATATTATTTTTAAAAGTGAAAATAATGTTAATTATCAGTTATAAAATCAAACCCGAACCTACGGGTTGTTTCCCGGGCTAAAACACATTAACATATTAGTATAATAATATAGGGTTTAGTTTTTATATTAAAATAATACAAGAAAAGGCCCCAAAATAAAATGCAGGAGACCGGACTCGAACCCGGGTCTCCTGCGTATGGGTCACGCGTCTTACCAAGTCCGCCCGCTAGGGTATCGCGTTAGACTCTGGTTCTAAATGGTTTTAACACAAAGTTCAAACAGGTTTCCTTCCCATATGCAAACCAGTTCGAACTCCCCCCTCAATCCTCTGAATTCGATTTCAGGGAACCAAATTGCATAGGGGTTTTGATGAACGAGGAATTTCGAACCTGTGGGTGAGTTTAATCGTAAAACCGACAAGTTTAAGGTCGTTAATTATGTAAATTAAGAACCGTAACCCTAGGTATGAACACCAAATCATTTGACAAAATTCGATATTAGGAGTTGTTAGAGTCATAGGGTTTTCACTAAATAGATCATTTCGAATCTGACGGTGTTCTTTAATTTGATTGAAATTAGGTCTAGAGCCAAAAGCCCCAAAACATTTTAATTATGAACCCTAGTTTATGGATTATGATCAAATCGATGTTATACATTTAAAATAACATATTAAACAGGAGATTGCAAGTCTGGTGATACAAGTTAATTTGATTTAAAACAGGTTTAGAGTAGGATTCGATCCAACCAGAAATGTTAAGAACCGTAGATTCGGATCTTGTTAAAACCGACAATAGAAGACTAGATTAGTATAGGGCTTTTGATCAGTGACAGGTTACGAAACTAACCATACACTTTAATTGGATTTAAACAGAGTCTAGGATCAAAAGCCCCAAACTGATTTATAAACAAACCTTAGATTCGGGATTGAGTTTAATTCGATAATGAAAGCCCTGGAATTGATAGGGCTTTCACTAAATAGATGAAAGCGAAGGTGAGGGTGTATTTAGTTACCTGAATTGGTGTCGGATTGATGATGATCGAGTAGAACAGGTGCCGATCGAGTATAGCTTGGTCTCTATCGTCACTGGTTCCTACTCCGTCCAAGTTGATGCGCGTACAAGCTTCAGAGGGATTTGTTTGTCGTGTGTAGAGTGCTCAATTGTGAAATTAGTATACGAAAATGATGAATTCGATGGTATTTGGCAATGAAGTCGACGGTTACGGGGTTAATAGCCATAACTGGGATTAATTCGCGTATAATGGAGATGTTAATGCTCTATGATAGTCGACTAATGACGTGAATGTGCAAAATGGTTACGAAATCAAACAGAAATCGATTAAGTGATTTGGATTTTGAATCAATGTTACGATTTTGACTTTTGGAAGACAACAATAACAAAAACCCACTTGATTTTGACTTTCAGGAGTCAACAGATTGAATTTCTGTTAAATGCACAATCAGTCCCTGCAGTTTAAGATTAATTCTTGACAGAAATAGTCCCTGGGTTTAAGATTTGGTTAATTGGGTTAAGACTTAACTGGATTTGTTAACGGGGTTAATCCTAAAAGTCCGGATTGTCACATCATCCCTTAGTTGAAAGAATTTTCGTCCCAAAAATTAAACAAAATAATAGAAAAAATTTCCGGATGTCACATCATCCCATAGTTGAAAGAATTTTCATCCCGAAAATTAGAATAGTACCTTAAGAGTTTGAAGTGGATTGCTTGAACAGATGTGGATACTTGCGTATCATCTGATCCTCGCGCTCCCACGTGAATTCCGGTCAGCGTTTCGAGTTCCAACGAACTCTGACAATAGGGATTTTACTGTGTTTCAGCGTTTTGATTTCCCTATCCATGACTTCCACCGGTTCTTCAACGAACCGCAGTTGTTCATCGATGTGTAGGTCCTCAAGAGGAACCGCGAGTGTTTTGTCTGGTAGAAATTTCTTCAAGTTCGAGACATGAAAGACATCGTGTACACCACTAAGTCCTTCAGGTAGGTCCAGTTGATACGCTACTGGACCAATTCTCTTCACTATCTTGAATGGTCTAACATAACGAGGATTTAGCTTGCCTCGCTTCCTGAAGCGAATTACACCTTTCCAAGGTGAGACTTTGAGTAGAACCATGTCGCCTACTTGAAACTCTAACGGTTTACGAATCTTATCGGCATAGCTCCTTTGACGATCACGAGCTGCCGCCATACGGTTTCAGATTTGAACGATCTTTTCTGAGGTTTCGAATACAAGTTTGAGGCCTGTAAGTTGGCTATCCCCAACTTCATCCCAACAGATAGGAGATCGGCATTTACGTCCATACAATGCCTCGAATGGTGCCGCCTTGATGCTAGTGTGATAACTGTTGTTGTATGAGAACTCCGCTAGAGGTAAGTGAGACTCCCAAGTATTACCGAAATCAATCACACAAGGTCATAGCATGTCCTCTAAGGTTTGGATTGTACGTTCCGTTTAACCATCGGTTTGCGGATGATATGATGTACTCATGTCTAGACGTGTGCCTTGGGCTTTTTGCAATAATTTCCAAAACTGAGAGGTGAATCGAGCATCTCGATCCGAAATGATTGAAATTGGCACACCGTGCCGAGAGACTACTTCCTTCAAGTAAATACGAGTGAGTTTTTCCATCTTGTCGGTTTCTTTGATTGCAAGGAACTGTGCAGATTTTGTCACGCGATCTACGATCACTCAAATGGTGTCGCATCCGCTAGGGTTCTGGTTTGTTTAGTTATAAAGTCCATTGAATACTGCTCCCATTTCCACATTGGGATCTCTAGCTGTTGAAGTAGACCAGAGGGCTTTTGGTATTCCACCTTGACCTTTGAGTAGGTCAGGCACTTGCTCACGTAGGTGGCTATATCGGCCTTCATCTTCGGCCACCAATATAACACCTTTAGGTCATGGTACATCTTGTCAGAACCTGGATGAATAGAGTATCGATATTTATGAGCTTCATCCATAACCAGTTCTCTTAAGTTCCCATAAGCTGGAATCCAAATTCGCTCTGCGAAGTAGCGAATGCTGTCTGACTTAACTTCAAATTGTTGTTCCATTCCTCGTGTACCTTCTGAAGATAGATTTTCCTCTTTTAAAGCTTCAAGTTGAGCACTGCGGATCTTGTCGGGTAACCCGCTGTGTATGGTAAGTTGTAGTGCTCGAACACGCTTGGGTTTTGTTTCCTTACGGCTCAGGGCATCGGCTACCACATTAGCCTTCCCCGGGTGATATTTGATTGCACAGTCATAATCGTTCAGAAGTTCCACCCAACATCGTTGTCTCATGTTTAGCTCTTTCTGCTCAAAAATATGCTGAATACTCTTGTGATCGGTGTAAATTATGCACTTGGTACCGTACAAGTAATGTCTCCATATCTTCAGTGCGAATACTACGGCTCCCAACTCTAAGTCATGAGTCATGTAGTTTTTCTCATGTATTTTCAGCTGACGAGAAGCATAAGTGATGACCTTCTCGCGTTGCATCAGAACACAACCAAGTCCTTGAATTGATGCATCACAATATACCACAAAATCAACCGTTCCTTCCGGAAGAGATTGGATGGGTGCACTACAGAGCTTTTGCTTCAGAAGTTGGAACGCTGATTCCTGGATATCACCCCAGTCATAAGGTTTATTCTTTTGGGTGAGAGCAGTGAGGGGTTGAGCTATCTTGGAGAATCCCTCGATTAAGCGACGGTAATAACCAGCCAATCCCAGAAATTGTCGCACCTCTGTCATAGTTATCGTTGCCGCCCAATTATTGATGGCTTCTATCTTGGAAGGGTCGACATGTATTCCCTTCTGATTGACTACATGTCCTAGGAATTGTACTTCGCGAATCCAGAATTCGTACTTAGAGAGTTTTGTATACAGTTGTTCTTTCCTTAGCAATTCCAGAATCAAACGAAGATGCTCCTCATGTTCTTCTTCATTCTTTGAATAGAAGAGGATGTCGTTAATAAACAAAATGACGAACTGATCGAGGTAGGGTTTACACACACGGTTCATGAGGTCCATGAATACCGCAGGTGCGTTGGTCAGTCCAAATGGCATGACCATGAAATCATAGTGACCATACCTAGTCCTGAATGTCGTCTTAGAGATGTCCCCCTCTCGGACTCTCAGCTGGTGATAACAGGATCTAAGATCTATCTTGGAATAGAAACTTGATCCTTGAAGTTGGTCAAAAAGATCATCGATGCGGGGTAGAGGATAACAGTTCTTGATCGTCACTTTGTTCAGTTCCCTGTAATCGATGCACATTCGGAAAGTCCCGTCCTTCTTCTTGACAAAAAGAACTGGAGCTCCCCATGGCGATGAGCTTGGTCGAATGAAACCTTTATCTAACAACTCATGCAGTTGTGTCGATAACTCTTGTAGCTCACTAGGTGCAAGTTGGTAGGGTGCCTGAGCAATAGGCGCTGCTCCGGGTGCTAAATAAATTTGGAACTCGACCTGTCGATGTGGTAGAAGACCAGGAAAGTCTTCAGGAAATACCTCCGGGAAATCACGAACGATCGGTATGTCTTCAATCCTCTTTTCTTCAGATGGTTGCTCGGCGACGAGGGCCAAAATAGCAGTATGTCATTTGCGTAGACATTTATGTGCCTTCATGAAGGATATGATGCCCATAACAGCACCACTCATTTCGCCTTGGACGGAGAGGATTTCTTCATTAGGAAGAGGAAGGCGAACGATTTTCTTGCGACAGACAATCTCGGCTTGGTTCTTAGATAACCAGTCCATTCCGACAATTACATCGAAACTACCGAGTGTGACCGGCATGAGATCAATGTCAAATTTATCACTATCCAGTTCAAGTTTCCAACCCTTAAGAACATAGGTTGCTTCTATTATTTGTCCGTCTGCTATTTCTATGGTGTATTTGTCCTCTAACAGGGTTGGGGTTTTTCTTAGCAGGTTACTAAGTTTATTAGTCATGAAACTCCTATTAGCACCAGTGTCAAATAGTAAAGAAGCAAAATAGTTGTTTAGAAGGAACTTACCGGTAACCACGTTGTGGTCATAACGAGCTTCTCCGGATCCTAGCACAAAGGCTCGCCCCTTTGCACCATTCCCTCCATTATTGCCCTGGTTGTTATTATTGCATTGGTGGTTGTTGTTGCCACCCTTCTTTAATTGTGGACAATCCTTTAGGAAATGTCCCTCTTTTCCACATTCAAAACAACCCTTGGTAAGACCCGGTTGTTGGAAGGGTTGCTTGGCTTGTAATTCCCCTCTGCAGTCTTTGGCAGCATGGCCCACTTTGCCACACCGCTGGCAATGGTTTTTGTTACAAGAACCGAGGTGGTGATAATTACATTTTCTACACCTGGGGTGGCTCCCAGTATAACCACTCTGAGCTGACCCGAAGAGGTCGACTGGTTGAAGTTCTTTGTAGGTTCAAACCTACGTTGATGTTGTTGCTGTGGCTGATTCGGCTGGAATCCCCTGTTGTTATTGCTACTGTCAAACTTCCTCTTGTTGTTGTCAGTAGACTTGGACGCTGACTTCCTGGGAGGTAGTGTCCCTTGGGTAACAGCTTGGTCCGTCAGTTTATGAGCAAGACGGATGGTTTGTTGGATGGTAGTGGGGTTGGATGAAGTAACCATGCTCTAGATTTGTGGTACTAATCCACTGATGAACATTTCTATCCGCTTGTAGGGTGGTGTAACCATGTGAGGGCACATCCCCGCTAGCTCGTGCGAGCGAGTAGTGTAGAGTTCTATTTCAGAACCCTCCATTTTCAGATTCCAGAATTCTCCCTCAAGTTTCTGAATTTCGTCCCTATGACAGTACTCTTCCTTCATCATGTTCTTGAAATCTTCCCATGGTGATGCATTGGCCATGTCCAGACCTAGCATCTAAACCTCTGCATTCCACCATGTGAGGGCAGGACCCTCTAAAGTTCCCGATGCAAATTTGACTCGGTCGGCCACAGGGCAGTTACACATGGAGAACACAGATTTCAATCTTTTCAAACCATCGGAGTAATCCGACAGCTCCCTCAGCTCCATTGAAAGTGTGGGGCTTGCAGTCCATAAATGTCTTGAAGGTACAGACATGCTGATTGTTCTGTGGATTGTTCGCTTGCCCTGGATTGGATAGAGTAGGTGGGGTTTAGGAAAGAGTGGAATAAATGCGTACAGTTGGTCGTCTAGAGTTAACGGTTAACAGGTTTACCTGCAATGTGTACTGCTAAGGCTTCAGCAACACTGTCATTAATCAATGCGGCCAGTTTGGCTGGTGTCAGGTTGATATTTCCACGACCACCGTTGCGACCGCCACGTCCACGTCCGGCCATGTTTCTTCATATTCACAAACACAAGAAATGAGTAAATACATCTCATATTAACATCATTCAAGTGTAAGCAAACAGAAGGAGATGTGTAAAGACATGCAGGTTTATGTCTATAGTACAAGGCTAACTTAAATCATCAGGCCATAGAATAAATAACTCAACGCAAACAGTTCACTAAGATTTTATTGGAATGGGAACATCCTTACCCATTTAGGTTTTTATTTAAAACAAAAAGAAATGACAAGATAAGATAGAATAGAATGGAATATCAAGCTCCACTCCCAGCGGATGAGATGACTGACTCAGCATCATCCTCCTCTACTTCCTCGGGCTCATCCTCAGGCTCAGAATCGGGTACTTCAGCTGGCTCCAAAGCAGCTGCAAGTTGTATCTCTAACTCCTCAATTCTTTCCTGATATTTTACCTCAGCTTCCTCGAGTACATTCACTCTAGCTTGAAACGCCCTTACCTATTGCATTATGCAAGTGGTCAGTGTTTGCCAGTTCTGCTACTAGCAGATCCATCCTGTGATCCATTTGTTTCTCCCCTCTTAACAGACCTGTGATCGCTCCTGCTGCATCTCTCATATTCCGGATCTCTCGATCCATAGTTGCCACAAATGCGGCAAAGGCTTGCTCCAAGTGGCAAGGTAACAATGGAATATGTGGTCCTGATGACGATGAAGATCCAAAGTACGGTGATGGAACTCGTTCCCATCTAACCCATTTGTTCAGTAAACCGGGGTACCAATCCCAGTCACTCCCATTCCGGATATGAATGAGCTCTCCATACACAATAGATTCATCAATGGGCTCAAGCCTACTCCTCTTGGGCTCCGGTGATGCAATGGCAGGAATGTCATGCTCCTGAATGGTAGGTGGTGAAAATGGTGGTGTAGACATAATTCCTGAAACATAAGGAGTAAGTATCTTTGTCGAGTGTCTATGCCAAGTAACTAATGTGTGTGGCTATAGTCTAGAATGCAGTCCTAGTTCTCTATAACCAATGTCTCTGGTACCAATCTGTCACACCCCCAAATTCCACTAACGGAGTTTTACCATTTTGGAAGGTGACAAACCAGGATCTCAGACATCAGTTACTTCAAACGACACTATATGAGACTTGAAATGTAATAACATAAAAGATCAAGGTTCAGAGTGTATATGCGGAAGCGTTAAACGAAAGTAAATGCGTAACACAACGCGCCCAAATCCAAATACAAACGAAACATAAAGATTGTTCAATAGATAATTATATCAATTGAAGTCCAAGACACATGCATGACTTAACGTGATCCTGAGTGCCAACCTGAGAAAACATGTAAGAAAACGAGTCAACACTAGGTTGGTGAGTTCACGGGTTTCAATCATTTCAAATAAAGCGTTTGCGGATTATGTATATTAAATATATATATATCAATAGGTTGCATGCCTATATTCATGTTTTGCTAAAGCGCTCGCAACCGAAACTGACAGTGTGTTTGTTTGTTTGCCTTCAGCCAGGTCTATCAACTCTGACTAATGTGTTAAGGTCAATATTTCACCCGTTCGACCTCCAATCGAGTTAGCGCGACTAACGCGGGTGGGGTTTGTCAAACCCAGTAATACTACCAAAATTACCACGCTCATACCATATTAACGGTCCGATGTGTGTGAGGACTTTTCATGATAGTCTGTTACGCTTAGCCTCAACAGTGATATCATATGAATTACATTAACCCAAAAAGGGTTGTGACATGTTTTCTCCCCCAAATAAAAACAGTAAAAGGGGTCGTGAAACTCACCAGGATTGAGTAGTGGATTGGATCACACAAGAGATAACTTGGAACCACGAGTGTAAGTCTCAGACGACTTACGTATGCCCTAAAATTATAAACATATAAATTAGGGACAAGTTAGGATTTATGACGACGACACGGAAGTTAGATCGAAGTCTTAACGCATTCTAAGGATTTAAGAGTAGACGAACGTGTCTACGGGAATAAAGATTCTTAATATAAAAATTAAGATCGAAGTGTTACGTGTCGTATGTTAATAACGAATAATAATTAAACAATTACATAAATTCGTACGTTTGAGTCGTTTACAAAAGTTAGGAAAATAATATAATTTAATATATTATTTTTAGGCTCGACGGATTAACTAAATAATCATTTACGTGATAAAATAATAAATATATTATTTTCTATTCGAGATTATAAACGTGAGTAAATAATATAAATAATTATATTATTAATTAGTTTGAAACGTTACACGAGATCAATAAACGAGACGAAATAATATAAAAATATATATTATTTAATAATAGGAGTCACGGGTTGAAAATAATATAAACATATTATTTTATTCGAAATCGTAGTTTGAAAATAATATAAATATATTATTTTTAAAAGTGGAAATAGTATTAATTATCAGTTATAAAATCAAACCCGAGCCTACGGGTTGTTTCCTGGGCTAAAACACATTAACATATTAATATAATAATATAGGATTTAGTTTTTATATTAAAGTAATACTAGAAAAGGCCCCAAAAATAAAATGCAGGAGACCGGACTCGAACCCGGGTCTCCTGCGTATGGGTCACGCCTCTTACCAAGTCCGCCCGCTAGGGTATCGCGTTAGACTCTGGTTCTAAATGGTTTTAACACAAAGTTCAAATAGGTTTCCTTCCCATATGCAAACCAGTTCGAACTCCCCCCCTCAATCCTTTGAATTCGATTTCGAATGAACCAAATGGCATAGGGGTTTTGATGAACGAGGAGTTTCGAACCTGTGGGTGAGTTTAATCGTAAAACCGACAAGTTTAAGGTCGTTAATTATGTAAATTAAGAACCGTAACCCTAGGTATGAACACCAGATAGATTTGACAAAATTCTATATTAGGAGTTGTTAGAATCATAGGGTTTTCACTAAATAGATCATTTTGAATCTGATGGTGTTGTTTAATTTGATTGAAATTAGCTCTAGAGCCAAAAGCCCCAAAACTTTTTAATGATGAACCCTAGTTTACGGATTATGATCAAATCGATGTTATACATTTAAATTAACATAGAGCTTTTATTAAATAGGAGATTGCGAGTCTGGTGATACAAGTTAATTAGATTTAAAACAAGTTTAGAGTAGGATTCGATCAAACCAGAAATGTTAAGAACCCTAGATTTGGATCTTGTTAAATATGATAATGGAAGACTAGATTAGTATAGGGGTTTTGATCAGTGACAGGTTACGAAACTAACCATACACTTTAATTGGATTTTAACTGAGTCTAGGATCAAAAGCCCCAAACTGATTTATAAACAAACCCTAGATTCGGGATTAAGTTTAACTTGATAATGTAAGCCCTGGAATTGATAGGGCTTTCACTAAACAGATGAAAGCGAAGGTGAGGGTGTATTTAGTTACCTGAATTGGTGTCGAATTGATGGTGATCGAGTAGAACAGGTGCCGATCGAGTATAGCTTGGTCTCTATCGTCACTGGTTCCTGCTCCGGCCAAGTTGATGTGCGTACAAGCTTCAGGGGGATTCGTTTGTCGTGTGCAGAGTGCTCAATTGTGAAATTAGTATACGAAAACGATGAATTCGATGGTATTTGGCAATGAAGTCGACGGTTACAGGGTTAATAGCCATAACTGGGATTAATTCGCGTATAATGGAAATGTTAATGCTCAATGATAGTCGATTAATGACTTGAATGTGCAAAATGGTTACGAAATCAAACAGAAATCGATTAAGAGATTTGAATTTTGAATCAATGTTACGATTTTGACTTTTGGAAGTCAACAAGAACAAAAACCCACTTGATTTTGACTTTCAGGAGTCAACAAATTGAATTTCTGTTAAATGCACAATCAGTCCCTGCAGTTTAAGATCAATTCTTAAGAGAAATAGTCCCTGGATTTAAGATTTGGTTAATTGGGTTAAGACTTAACTGGATTTGTTAACGTGTTTAATCCTAAAAGTCCGGACTGTCACAATCACTATTGGAGATATCTTGCACACGTGTGCATGAACTGCATATCTGGAAGAAAAGGAGGATTTGTTGAGCTAAACACCACCATTGCTTCAGCTTTGGTTGCTTTGACTATGAGCTTAGAATAAAACTTCTCGAAGATGTTGTTTGATAAATTTAAAAGCAATTTGAAAGGAGGAAAGAAGGAGATCTTCCCCATGTATCCTAGGTTCTTACAGATCATTCTCAACATAAATCATGCTGATCTGGAGCCTACTGTTGAAACATTGGACATAAAGGGTATGGGTCCAATGATTTTCATGTTCATGAATGTCAACAAGCATGGAAAAAGGGTGTATCAAGGGTTGCATCCCCTTGAAAAATTTGGTAGATTTGCTACTCTACCGGATGAAGAGATTGAAGAACCGGCTGTGCAAGTAAAAGCCGAGGTTGCTGAAGAATAGATGCTACCTGTTCAACAGCAACTTGAACCAGAAACACAAGATCCAATTGTGCCTGAGTTAGAAGATGCTGAAGTGATATCTTCTTCTGATGATGAAGGCACTCTTGAAAGACCACCAGTACCAATAAATCGGTATGTCAGAGAAATGGAGAGCAAAAGGCGTAGAATTGAGAATCCTCATCTCACTTCCTCGTCTAATCAAGATGACTCCGATGCTGATTATACATCGGATCATGATTTACCTTCCAGACCACGGAAGCGAAGAGATCCGAGGCATGTGAGAATGCCACCACTCACAACAACACCAACACCTACACAAACTCCCACCCCAACAGCTTCATTACCCACTCAAGTGCCACAATCATCTTCAACCACCTCATCCCAACCTCAATCCTCATCTCATGATACTCTCAATCCGACTTCTGAGGATTTTGATTATGATCAATTCTTAGTCTCCTCAAGTGAAGCATATAGAACTGAGAAAGTGAAAGGAAAAAAGTCCTATAGATTCTTCTACACCTGCTCCTGTAGATCCACATGTTCTGCAAGAGAGGGTATTTGAATTGGAACAGCATTTAGTCACACAAAACTCAAAGATTCTGACTTTTGAAGCTAATATGGGTTACCTTATTACCTTAGTATATGAGCTAAAGAAGCAGATTGATGATCTGAAGGGAAAGCAGGATGAACAAACCACTACTAGTACAAGCAATGATAAGAATAATCAAGTAGGTGGAGATAACGGAGGAAATGATCAAGGTGGCTATCAAGACGACACTCAAGGGAATGATTCTTTCAACTTTGAGTTTGAAGGAGACCTTACCGATCCAAAGGACAAGGACTTATCTCAACACTTGGATTCAGATCAAGCCAAAGACATTCAAGATGACAAAGTCGAAATTTCATCAAATTCGGAGATGGAAAGATTGAATCAAGACATTGATGATGAAGTTAACATTGCAAGCTCAACTGCAGATATGTCTGAAGATGTTAATGCAAGCAAACCCTCTAAGAAAGAGAGACCTACACAGAAATTGCCACCTGGTCCACCATTTGAGTCACATGTCACCGTCAACATAGAAAATTACTACTCAAAGAGAGGGGACAGGTCAGGCATTTCATCTTGGTCTTTTGATTTAGAGAAAAATTTGTACGTGATAAAGAGAAAGAGCAGACGCTTGGAATACTAAAAAAGTGCTAATGATTTTAGTTCTCTGACTAAACTTGATCTTCACCAGCTAAATGAAGCATATTTTGAAAATAAAGGGAGAGATGGTCCAGCTGAGATGTTTCGTACATTTCTGAATGAAAAGTGTTTAATAAACTTTGCTAAGATGAAAAAAACTGAGTCCAAGCTGAAAAAGGCTAAAGGAGTTAAAGCTCCTCACACAGGTAAACACTGGTACAATGTAATATGGCCTGCTCCGAAGACAGTCAAAATAGTTCCTGTTCACAAGAAGATGCCAGTAAATACACTGAGAGACTTTCAATACTGGGCATACGATCCAATTATAGCTGAAGCATTAATAGTTACTGATCCAGCAGAGCTGAGGATACTGGATCCATTTGATCTGTCAAAGTTCAGTGAACAAGACATTAAAGTGTTAGCAAGAAGCCAGATTCGGCATGAGCAGCAATTGGAAGAACAAGCAAAGATTTTTACTATTGCTGCTGCTGATATCTTGAGCAAGAAGTTGTATGCAGGGAGTGGAGATCATGGTGAAGACATCAACTTTTAAAGTCAAGAAAGCTTAATCCTAGGGGGAGATTGATAGACTCATAATGTTAAGTATGATTAGTTTAGTATTGATGTTGTGTAGGTTGTAACCGTGAACCTAGGGTTGACGGTTTGGGTGTTTTGGGCCGGCCTTGGAGGCCGAGTATATGTATACAGACGTAGTTAATTAGACTAGGTATATATACATGTAAACCCTAACCGAGTGTGTTAGCGGTTCCTAGTGTTTTTCTGTGTAATTCTCTTAAGAAATCTAACGAGTTATTACATTGAATCCTTGTGTTCTTGAATCACCACAATCAATAGTTTCCGCCTATTGATTGTGAGACTTGATATCATAGTTGTTATTGTGTGTTAATCGAAGATCCAACTAGATTTGGGACTTACAAGAGACGATATGTTGGAGTGGTAAAAGAAAGAGACTTAAGGGGGATAATGTTAAGTAAGTAAGTGGCATGTTCCAAGGCGTGATGCCAAAAAGTTACAGGGAAGGATGATTGTGCCAAAATGGTTCGAATTATATTATTAATAGAACGGATTTTACGTTCGGATTTTCCGTTTTGAGAAGACGTATAAGGACACGAGAAACGGAATACCATGCCATTTTGATCACAAAACTGTTTAAATAAGTGGTTGTTGTATTCTTTGCCATTATCACATTGAAAAGATTTGATTGATGTATGGAATTGGTTTTGAATTAGATTATGAAGTTCAAGAAAGGTTCCATAGACTTGGGACTTATTAGTAATCGGATATGTCCATAAAAAAATTGTGTAGTCGTCTAGAAATAGAACATAATACTTGTGACCGCCCGAACTTAGAACGGGGGAGGTCCAAACATCACGATGAGTAATGTCAAAAGGAGAATAAGTTATAGAAGTAGAAGAATTAAAAGTTAATTTACAATGTTTTCCCATCACACAAGATTGAAAAACCAAAGAAGGTTTACAGTACTAGAAGAACATTTTTCATAGTGATGTTTGGACCTCCCCCGTTCTAAGTTTGGGCGGTCACAGGTATTATGTTCTATTTCTTGATGACAACACAATTTTTTTATCGACATATCCGATTACTAACAAGCCCCAAGTCTATGGAACCTTTCTTAAATTTCATAATCTAATTCAAAACCAATTTCATACATCAATCAAATCTTTTCAATGTGATAATGACGAAGAATACGACAATCACTTATTCAAACAGTTTTGTGATCAAAATGGCAGGATGTTCCATGTCTCGTGTCCTTATACGTCTTCTCAAAACGGAAAATCCGAACATAAAATCCATCTATTAACAATATAATTCGAACCATTTTGGCACAATCATCCGTCCCTGTAACTTTTTGGCACCACGCCTTGGAACATGCCACTTACTTACTTAACATTATCCCCCTTAAGTCTCTTTCGTTTACCACTCCGACCCATCATCTCTTATAAGTCCCAAATCTAGTTGTATCTTCGATTAACACACAATAACAACTATGATATCAAGTCTCACAATCAATAGGCGGAAACTATTGATTGTGGTGATTCAAGAACACAAGGATTCAATGTAATAACTTGTCACACCCTTAAATTCCACTAACGGAGTTTTACCGTTTGGTGCGTGACAAACCATGATGTCAGTCATTAGTTACATCAAACGACACTACATGGGACTCAAATGAAAATGTATCATAAATGAACAAAGTAAGTGCGGAAGCGTTTAAACAAGAGAGTAAATGCGCACAACAGCGCGCCCAAGTGTAACAATAACGGAAACATAATAAATGTTCAATAGATTGATAATTATTGAATATATCATGTTAACACCATGCATGCCCTAACGTGCACCTGTGCCTTAGCTTAGCGTACTGAGAAAACATGTAAGAAAAAGTGTCAACACAAGGTTGGTGAGTTCATAGGTTTCAGTTTGCAACAAAGTTCAATAGGTTAATGTACATTCAATATATAAATCCATAGGTAGCTAACCCATAAGCATGTTAACTAATGCGCTCGCAACCGATAGCTGACTATTTATGTTTTTGCCTCCAACCAGGCCTATCAACCATGGTGAATTTTTAGGTCAATAATGCACCCGTCCGACCTCCAGTCGAGTTAGCGCGACTAACGCGGGGGAGGTTTGGCAAACCCAATAGTACTACTCAACTTACCTCGCTATGTACATATTAATTGTCCGATGTGAGGACTTAGTGATAGATGGGTACGCATTGTTAAAAAAGTGAAACATATATGAATTACATAACCAAAAATGTTTACGTCATGTTTTCTCCCCCAAATTGTAAAACAGTAAAAGGGGCCGTGAAAACTTACCTAAACGACGTAAGTAGGTTCACACTAGAATAAGATTGAAACCACGAGTGTTAGCCTGCAACAGCTTACGTATGCCCTAGAATTATACACATAACAATTAGGGATATAATGGGAATATGTGACGACGACAAGGAAGATTTGAACGTCCTAAAACATACTTAGGATCAACGAGTAGACGAACTTGTCCACGGGAATAAGGATTTCTTAATATACTAATTAAGATAAAAGTGTTTCGTGTCAAACGTTTCTAATTATGAATGTATTTAATACATAGATTTGTGTGTTTTCTCCAATAAATAATGGTTTAGGAAAATAATATAAATTATTATATTATTTTTAAACTCGTAGAATTTATACGATAATCATTTATATGGCAAAAATAATAATTATATTATTTTTATTCGAGAATATAAACGTGGTTAATAATATAAACAATTATATTATTTATAAGTTTGAATCATGACACGGTAACTATTAACATGGTGAAAATATAAATACATATATTATTATTTTATTTGGAGTCATGGGTTTAGGAATAATATAAATATATTATTTAAATTTGGTGAAAACATCAAAACGGTTTATAAAACCAAACACAAGTCTACAGGTGTTTTTCGGGTTTAAAACGTAATTATATTACATTATCATAATATAGGAATTAATTGTATAAGTATAAATCAATGAAAAAGTCCCCAAAATAAAAATTGTAGGAGACTGGACTAGAACTCGGGTCTCCTGCGTGTGAGTCTAGTGTTTTAACCATCTCTGCCCGCTAGTGAATAGCGACAGAACTTGGATCCGATTGGTTTTAACACTTAATCCCACAGTGTTCTACACCTCTACGCGGTCCGAACCACAAATCAGTCCCAAATCCCACCGATTCGATCACGATTGAACAAGATAGCATAGGGGTTTTGTTCCTCAATGAAATTCGAACCGTTGAGTGTATTTAATTTCAAAAACAACAAGTTTAAGGCCGTTAATTACTCGATTGAAAAACCGAACCCTAGTTTTATGAACACAGATTCAAATTCGTCAGATTCGATAATATCAAGGATTGAAATCATAGGGCTTTTAACAAACAATGAATTGCGATTCTAACCATGCCAATTAATTAGATTGAAATAGTGTTTAGGTTAGGGTTCGATCAAATCGGATTCGGATGAACCCTAGAATAGGGTTCGAGTTCAAGTCGATAATGTAAGTCACAATAAACATAGGGCTTTTGATTTAGACATTAAAGCGAAGCTGTAAATGCAAACAATTACCAGGATGGAGATGGAATTGATGGTGCTCGATCAAAACGCAGGTCCGGCTACGACGACTTTGATCTCCGGCGACTACGGCTTCAATTCCGATCGAATTGGACTGTGCAAATGCTTATGGATGACTCGTCTAGCATGCGCAGGGTGGTGGATTGAGGAATGATTCATGAACTGATGTGAGTTGGTAAGTAGAAGGACGAGTTCGACGGTTTTAACTTGAATTCCCATAATTGGGATTAAATTCCAATCAATGATTGTGTTTATTGTGTTAACAATGATCTGTAATGGCTGGGACGTGTATAACCGTTACAAAATTGGACGAATTCTGGTTATGGCTCGCGAATTAGAGTCAAGATCATGCTTGTTTGACTTTCAAAAGTCAGCAGGGACACAAAACTCCTGATTTTGACTTCTAAAGCAACATATTCATGTTTTGATTAAATACACAACTAGTCCTTGTAGTTTGAGTTTAGATATTGACAGAATCAGTCCCTAAGGTTTGAATTAAAGTTAATTAGGTTAGGATTTAACGGAATTTACTAACCGGGTTAATCCTAAAAGTCCGGATTATCACATCATCTCCTAGTTGAAAGAATTTTCGTCCCGAAAATTAGAATAAATAAAAAAAAATTCCGGATGCCACATCATCTCCTAGTTGAAAGAATTTTCGTCCCGAAAATTAAAATAGTACCTTCAGAGTTTAACGTGGAGTGCTTGAACAGATGAGAATAGTTGCACATCATATGATCCTCACGCTCCCACGTGAATTTCGGTGCGCGTTTAGAGTTCCGACAAACTCTGACAATAGGGATTTTAATGGATTTGAGCATTTTGACTTCCCTATCCATGATTTCTATGGGTTTTTCAATGAAACGTATTTGTTCATCGATGTGTAGTTCCGCAAGAGGAACCGCGAGTGACTCGTCTGCTAGACATTTCTTCAAGTTCGAGACATGAAAGACAATGTGTACACCACTAAGTCCTTCGGATATGCCAGTTGATACGCTACTGGACCAACTATCTTCACTATCTTGAATGGCCCAACATAACGAGGATTTAGTTTGCCTCATTTCCCAAAACGAATGACACCCTTCCAAGGTGAAACTTTTAACAAAACCATATCCCCTACTTGATATTCTAACGGTTTATGACGCTTATCGGCAAAGCTCCTTTGACGATCACGAGCTGCTGCCATACGGTTTCTAATTTGAACGATTTTTTCAGAACTTTGCAGTACAAGCTCAGGACCCGTAAGTTGACTATCTCCAGCCTCGGCCCAACAAATAGGAGAACGGCATTTTCGTCCATATAGTACCTCGAATTGAGCTGCCTTGATGCTAGTGTGATAACTGTTGTTGTAGGAGAATTCCACCAACGGTAGGTAAGACTCGCAGGTCTTACCGGAATCAATCACACAAGCTCGTAGCATATCCTCCAGGGTTTGAATAGTATGCTCCGTCTGGCCATCAGTTTAAAGGCGGTATGCTGTTCTCATATCTAGACGCGTGCCTAAAGCTTTATGCAATGATTTCCAGAAACGGGAGGTGAATCGTGCATCACGATCCAAAATGATAGAGATTTGCACCCCGTGCTGAGAGAATACTTCTTTCAAGTAAATAAGAGTAAGCTTCTCCATTTTTTCGGTTTCCTTGATTGCTAAGAAGTGGGCGAACTTTGTTAAACGATCAACGATTACCCAAATGGTATCACATCCTGTAGGAGTTCGTGGTAATATTGTGATAAAGTTCATGGATATATGCTCCCATTTCCACATGGGAATCTCTGGTTGTTGGAGAAGACCGGAAGGCTTTTGATATTCAACTTTGATCTTCTCGCAAGTCAGGCACTTGCTCACATATGTGGCTATATCAGCCTTCATCTTTGGCCACCAATACAGCACCTTTAGATCATGGTACATCTTGTCGGAACCTGGATGAATAGAGTAACGAGATTTGTGAGCCTCATCCATGACTAGTTCCCTTAAGTTTCCGAATAATGGAACCCATATTCGCTCGGCGAAGTAGCGAATACCATCAGATTTGACCTCGAGTTGTGATTCCATACCGCGTGTGGCTTCTAGCGGTAGGTTTTCCTCTTTCACGGCTTCAAGTTGAGCACTTCTGATTTTGTCAGGTAATCCGGGGTAAATTGTAAGTTGTAATGCTCAAACTCATTTGGGCTTGGTCTCTTTTCGGCTTAGGGCATCAGCTAAAACGTTAGCTTTACCCGGATGATACCGGATCACACAGTCATAATCATTCAAGAGCTCGACCAACGATGTTGTCGCATATTAAACTCTTTTTGCTCGAAGATATGCTGAAGACTCTTGTGATCGGTGTAGATGGTGCACTTAGTACCGTACAAGTACTGTCTCCATATCTTTAGTGCGAAAACTACAGCTCCCAACTCTAGGTCATAAGTGGTGTAGTTTTTCTCGTGGATCATTAGTTGACGCGAAGCATATGCGATCACCTTTTCTCATTGCATTAATACACAGCCCAAACCCTGAATGAATGCATCACAATACACCACAAAATCATCTGTTCCCTCCGGAAGAGCTAGAATAGGTGCACTGCAAAGTTTCCACTTAAGATGTTGGAATGCTGACTCTTGGTTATCACCCCAGTTATAGGCTTTACCCTTTTGAGTTAAGGCAATGAGAGGTTGGGCGATCTTAGAAAATCCCTTGATGAATCGACGATAACAGCCAGCCAATCCCAGAAATTGTCGCACCTCTGTCGGAGTCGTCGGTGCTGCCCAATTCTTGATGGCTTCTATTTTAGATGGATCGACACGTATTCCGTTCTCGTTAACCACATGTCCTAGAAATTGAACTTCCCGAATCCAAAATTCGCACTTAGAAAGTTTAGCATACAACTGTCCTTCTTAAGTAATTCCATAATTAAGCATAGATGTTCCTCATGTTCCTCCTTGCTCTTGGAATAAATGAGGATATCGTCGATGAAAACGATTAAAAATGGATCAAGGTATGGTTTACACACACGGTTCATGAGGTCCATGAACACCGCGGGTGCGTTGGTTAATCCGAAAGGCATAACCATAAACTCATAGTGGTCGTACCTTGTCCTGAAAGCAGTCTTAGAGATATCCTCATATTGGACTTTCAATTGGTGGTAAACCAGATCTAAGATTTATCTTGGAATAGAAGCTTGATCCTTGGAGTTGATCAAAGAGATCATCTATGCGAGGTAGAGGATAACGATTTTTATATCATCACTTTATTCAGTTCGTGGTAGTCGATACACATGCGGAAGGTCCCGTCCTTCTTCTTGACAAACAAGATTGGAGCTCCCCATGGAGATGAGCTAGGTCGGATGAAACCTTTATCCAACAACTCTTGTAGTTGAGTGGATAACTCTTGCAATTCACTGGGTGCTAGTCTGTAAGGTGCCCGAGCAATTGGAGCTGCTCCGGGTGCTAGATCGATTTGACGATGCGGTGGCAGGCCAGGAAAATCCCCTCGGGAAATACTTCTGGATAGTTACAAACAATTGGCATATCATCAATCTTCTTCTCCCCATATTGCTGTTCGGCGACGGGAGCTAAAATAGCAGTATGACATTTTCGAAGACATTTCTATGCTTTCATGATGGATGTGATGCCGACGACTGCACCACTCATTTCACCCTAGACATAAAGAGTTTCTCCACTTGGGAGAGGAATGCGAACGATTTTCTCAAGACAAATAATCTCGGATTGGTTCTTAGATAACCAATCTATGCCGACAATTACATCAAAACTACCAAGTGTGACCGGCATAAGGTCAAAATCAAGTCTATGACCAGCCAATTCAAGTTTACAACCCTTAAGAATGTGGGTTGCTTCAATTATCTGTCCATCAGCTATTTCCATGATGTACTTAGCTTCTAGCAGGGTTGGAGTTAATTTTATTAAATCACTAAGCTTCTTAGATATAAAACTCCTATCAGCACCAGTGTCAAAAAGGATAGAAGCAAAGTAATTGTTTAAGAGGAACTTACCGGTAACCACATTGTGATCGAATCTGGCTTCTCTGGATCCAAGCACTAAGGCTCGTCCCTTCGCACTATTTCCTCCATTCTTGCCATTTATTGTTACCTTTGTTGTTGTTGTTACCTTGATTATGGTTATTGTTTCCATTACCCCTTTCTTTGGTTGAGGATAATCCTTCCGAAAGTGTCCTTCCTTTCCACACTCAAAACAACCCTTTGTAGATCCCGGATGCTGGAAAGGATGTTGGGCTTGTAGTTTACCTCTACAGTCCTTGGCAGCATGGCCCATCTTGTCACACCGCTAGCAACGATTTCTCTCATAAGCACCGAGATGGTGAAAATTACACAAGTTGCAATTAGGGTATCTATCCTTATAACCACTATGGTTTTGTCCTGAAGAGGTCGACTGGTTGAAAATGTTAGCAGACATAAACCTACTCTATCATTAATGGGGTTGGTTGGATTAAATCCTCGACTTCTTATGTCATTGGGTCATTTCATGAAGAAAGAAATTCGTTTAAAGTATCGAATAGGCTGGGGTATAATTCGAATTAGACTAAGGATTAGTCACCGGATAAGGCAATAGGGTCAAATGAAATTCAATGTTGGAGCGTAAGGGGTAACGTGTTTAGCTTAGAAAGAATTCCACAATTTCCGCTTACAAGGTTGGAGTTAGTGGGTTTGCCATGAGGTTCTACTAGAGTTTCAATCGAGTTGGTTTCTATGATCACGTTTGGATGAGAGTTTTAATTTCACTAAGACTCTTACATGATTGAGGTATAATGATGGATCCTATTGGTGATAGTTCAACGTGTCTACAAATATCTTCAACCTGATAGTCGCGCCTATCAACTGTTGAACATGCTTAATGATACCAACTAGTCATTGAGCGGGTTACGAGAATTTCTACAGATAGTGGAAACTTAAGTCTGCAAATCACAGATTAGGACCATTCATTCACACACTAGGTTTCACCAGGACTTACATGCACCTAAAATTACTATTACGTGTGCACCCGTAATGATAAATTGCTTTACATGCTCACCCTAGTTCTCCACGTCCTGTGCCAAAATTCCACTAACGGAGTTTTATTGTTTGGTGCGTGACAAACCAGGATCTCAGTCATTAGTTACATCAAACGACACTACATGGGACTCAAATGAAAATATATCATAAATGATCAAATTAAGTGCGGAAGCGTTTAAACAAGAGAGTAAATCCGCACAACAACGCGCCCAAGTTTAACAATAACGGAAACATAATAAATATTCAATAGATTGGAAATTATTGAATATATCATGTTGACACCATGCATGCCCTGACGTGCACCTGTGCCTTAGCTTAGCGTCCTGGGAAAACATGTAATAAAAAGTGTCAGCACAAGGTTGGTGAGTTCACAGGTTTTAGTTTGTAACAAAGTTCAATAGGTTAATATGTACATTCAATATATAAATCCATAGGTAGCTAACCCATAAGCATGTGAACAAATGCGTTCGCAACCGACAGCTGACTGTTTATGTTTTTGCCTCCCACCAGTCCTATCAACCATGGTGCATGTTTAGGTCGAGAATGCACCCGTTCGACCTCCAGTAGAGTTAGCGCGACTAACGGGGGTGAGGTTTGTCAAACCCAGTAGTACTACTCAACTTACCTCGCTATGTTCATATTAACGGTCCGATGTGATGACTTAGTGATAGATGGGTACGCATTGTTATACAACTGATAACATATATGAATTACATAACCAAAAATATTTACGTCATGTTTTCTCCCCTAACATGTAAAACAGTAAAAGGGGACGTGAAAACTCACCTAAACGGCGTAGGTAGTTTCACACTAGAATAAGATTGAAACCACGAGTGTTAGCCTGCAACGACTTACGTATGCCCTAGAATTATACAAATAACAATCAGGGATATAATGGGAATATGTGACGACACGGAAGATTTGAACGTCCTAAAACATACTTAGGATCAACAAGTAGACGAACTTGTCCACGGGAATAAGGATTTCTTAATATACTAATTAAGACAAAAGTGTTTCGTGTCAAACGTTTCTAATTATGAATAATAGTATTTGACACATATATTCGTATGTTTTCGCCATTAAATAATGGTATAGGAAAATAATATAAATTATTATATAATTTTAAACTCGTAGAATTTATACGATAATCATTTATATGGCAAAAATAATAAATATTATTTTTATTCGAGAATATAAACATGGTTAATAATATAAATAATTTTATTATTTATAAGTTTGAATCATGATACGGTAACTATTAACACGGTTAAAATAATATACATATATTATTATTTTATTTGGAGTCATGGGTTTAGGAATAATATAAATATATTATTTAAATGTGGTGAAAACATTAAAAACGGTTTATAAAACCAAACACAAGTCTGCAGGTGTTTTTCGGGTTTAAAACGTAATTATATTACATTATCATAATATAGGAATTAATTGTATTAGTATAAATCAATGAAAAAGTCCCCAAAATAAAAATTGCAGGAGACTGGACTAGAACCCGGGTCTCCTGCGTGTGAGTTTAGTGTTTTAACCATCTCTGCCCGCTAGTGAATAGCGACAGAACTTGGATTCGATTGGTTTTAACACTTAATCCCACAGTGTTCTTCACCCCTACGCGATTCGAACCACAAATCAGTCCCAAATCCCACCGATTTGATCGCGATTGAATCAGATAGCATAGGGGTTTTGTTCCTCGATGAATTTTGAACCTTTGGGTGTATTTAATTTCAAAACCAATAAATTTAAGGTCGTTAATTACTCGATTGAAAAACCGAACCCTAGTTTTATGAACACATATTCAAATTCGTCAGATTCGATAATATCAAGGATTGAAATCATAGGGCTTTTAACAAACAGTGAATTGCGATTCTAACCATACCAATTAAGTAGATTGAAATAGTTTTTAGGTTAGGGTTAGATCAAATCGGATTCGGATGAACCCTAGAATTGGGTTCGAGTTCAAGTCGATGATGTAATCCTCAATAAACATAGGGCTTTTGATTTAGACATTAAAGCAAAGCTGTAGATGCAAACAATTACCAGTATGGAGATGGAATTGATGGTGCTTGATCAAAACACATGTCCGAGTACGACGACTTTGATCTCCGGCGACTACGGCTTCAATTCCGATCGAATTGGACTGTGCAAATGCTTATGGAGGACTCGTCTAGCATGCGCAGGGTGGTGGATTGAGGAATGATTCACGAACTGATGTGAGTTGATAAGTAGAAGGACGAGTTCGACGGTTTTAACTTGAATTCCCATAATTGGGATTAAATTGCAATCAATGATTGTGTTTTTGTGTTAATAATGATCTCTAATGGCTGGGACGTGTATAACCTTTACAAAATTGGATGAATTCCGGTTATGGCTCGCGAATTAGAGTCAAGATCATGCTTGTTTGACTTTCAAAAGTCAGCAGGGACACAAAACTCCTGATTTTGACTTCTAAACTCAACATATTCAAGTTTTGATTAAATACACAACTAGTCCTTGTAGTTTGAGTTTAGATATTGACAGAATCAGTCCCTGGGGTTTGGATTAAAGTTAATTAGGTTGGGATTTAACGGAATTTACTAACCGGGTTAATCCTAAAAGTCCGGATTGTCACATCATCTCCTAGTTGAAAGAATTTTCGTCCCGAAAATTAGAATAAATAAAAAAAATTTCCAGATGTCACATCATCTACTAATTGAAAGAATTTTCGTCCCGAAAATTAGAATAGTACCTTAAGAGTTTAACGTGGAATGCTTGAACAAATGAGAATAGTTGCACATCATCTGATCCTCACGCTCCCACGTGAATTCCGGTCCACGTTTCGAGTTTCAACGAACTCTGACAATAGGGATTTTACTGCGTTTGAGCGTTTTGACTTCCCTATCCATGATTTCTACGGGTTTTTCAATGAATCGTAATTGTTCATAGATGTGTAGTTCCTCAAGAGGAACCGTGAGTGACTCGTCTGCTAGATATTTCTTCAAGTTCGAGACATGAAAGAAATTGTGTACACCACTAAGTCCTTCGGGTAGGCCAGTTCATATGCTACTGGGTCAATTCTCTTCACTATCTTGAATGGCCCAACATAACGAGGATTTAGTTTGCCTCGTTTCCCAAAACGAATGACACCCTTCCAAGGTGAAACTTTTAACAAAACCATATCCCCTACTTGAAATTCTAACGGTTTACGACGCTTTACGACGCTTATCAGCATAGCTCCTTTGACGATCACGAGCTGCTGCCATACGGTTTCTAATTTGAACGATTTTCTCAGAAGTTTCAAGTACAAGCTCAGGACCCGTAAGTTGACTATCTCCAACCTCGGCCCAACAAATAGGAGAACGGCATTTCCGTCCATATAGTTCCTCGAATGGAGCTGTCTTGATACTAGTGTGATAACTGTTGTTGTAGGAGAACTCCACCAACGGTAGGTGAGACTCGCAAGTGTTACCGAAATCAATCACACAAGATCGTAGCATATCCTCCAGGGTTTGACTAGTACGCTCCGTCTGGCCATCAGTTTGAGGGTGGTATGCTGTGCTCATATCTAGACGCGTGCCTAAAGCTTTATGCAATGATTGCCAGAAATGGGAGGTGAATCGTGCATCATGATCCGAAATGATAGAGATTTGCACCCCGTGCCGAGAGACTACTTCTTTCAAGTAAATACGAATAAGCTTCTCCATTTTTTCGGTTTCCTTGATTGAAAAGAAGTGAGCGGACTTTGTTAAACGATCAATGATTACCCAAATGGTATCACATCCTGTAGGAGTTCATGGTAATTTTGTGATAAAGCCCATGGATATCTGCTCCCGTTTCCACATGGGAATCTCTGGTTGTTGGAGAAGACCGGAAGACTTTTGATACTCAACTTTGACCTTCGAGCAAGTCAGGCACTTGCTCACATAGGTGGCTATATCGGCCTTCATCTTTGGCCACCAATACAGCACCTTTAGATCATGGTAAATCTTGTCAGAACCTGGATGAATAGAGTAACGAGATTTATGAGCCTCATCCATGACTAGTTCCCTTAAGTTTTCGAATACTAGAACCCATATTCGCTCGACGAAGTAGCGAATACCGTCAAATTTTTTATTGACATATCCGATTACTAATAAGTCCCAAGTCTATGGAACCTTTCTTAAATTTCATAATCTAATTCAAAACCAATTCCATACATCAATCAAATCTTTTCAATGTGATAATGGCAAAGAATACAACAATCACTTATTCAAACAGTTTTGTGGTCAAAATGGCATGGTGTTCCGTTTCTCGTGTCCTTATACGTCTTCTCAAAATGGAAAATCCGAACGTAAAATCCGTTCTATTAACAATATAATTCGAACCATTTTGGCACAATCATCCGTCCCTGTAACTTTTTGGCATCACGCCTTGGAACATGCCACTTACTTAACATTATCCCCCCTTAAGTCTCTTTCGTTTACCACTCCGACCCATCGTCTCTTGTAAGTCCCGAATCTAGTTGGATCTTCGATTAACACACAATAACAACTAAGATATCAAGTCTCACAATCAATAGGCGGAAACTATTGATTGTGGTGATTCAAGAACACAAGGATTCAATGTAATAACTCGTTAGATTTTTTGAGAGAATTAAACAGAAAAACACTAAGAACCGCTAACACACTCGGTTAGGGTTTATATGTATATATACCTAGTCTAATTAACTAGGTCATCAATATGCTTCTTCAGCTCATATAGTAGGGTAATAAGGTAACCCTGATTAGCTTCTAAAGTCAGAATCTTTGAGTTTTGTGTGACTACCTGTTATTCCAATTAAAATACCCTCTCTTGTAAAACATGTGGATCTACAGGAGCAGGTGTAGAAGAATCTATAGGACCTTTTCCTTTGGCTTTCTCGGTTCTCTAAGCTTCACTTGAGGAGACTAAGAATTGATCATAATCAAAATCCTCAGAGGTCGGATTGAGAGTATCATGAGATGAGGATTGAGGTTGGGATGAGGTGGTTGAAGATGATTGTTTCACTTGAGTGGGTAATGAAGCTGTTGGGGTGGGAGTTTGTGTAGGTGTTGGTGTTATTGTGAGTGATGGCATTCTCACACGCCTCGGATCTCTTCGCTTCCATGGTCTGGAAGGTAAATCATGATCCGGTGTATAATCAGCATCGGAGTCATCTTGATTAGATGAAAAAGTGAGAGGGGATTCTCAATTTAACGCCTTTTGCTCTCCATTTCTCTGACATACCGATTTATTGGTACTGGTGGTCTTTCAGGAGTGCCTTCATCGTCAGAAGAAGATATCACTTCATCATCTTCTAACTCAGGCACAATTGGATCTTGTGGTTCTGGTTCAAGTTGCTATTGAACGGGTAGCATATGTTCTTCAGCAACCTCGGCTTGTACTTGCACATCCGGTTCTTCAATCTCTTCATCAGGTAGAGCAGAAAATATACCAAATTTTTCAAGGGGACGCGGCCCTTAATACACCATTTTTCCATGCTTGTTGACATTCATGAACTTGAAAATCATTGGACCCATACCCTTTATGTCCAATGTTTCAACAGTAGGCTCCAGATCAGTATGATTTCTGTTGAGAATGATCTGTAAGAACCTAGGATACATGAGGAAGATCTCCTTCTTTCCTCCTTTCAAATTGCTTTTAAATTCTTCAAACACCATCTTCAAGAAGTTGTATTCTAATCTCATGGTCAAAGCAACCATAGCTGAAGCAATGGTAGTGTTTAGGTCATCAAATCCTCCTTTTCTTTGTTAGGACATGTTTTGTAACTATTGATTAAATTTTGTGTAAGTTCATACGAACTTGACAAGTTCGCCTAAGCATTTTTAGGAGCGAACTTGTTAAGTTCGCCTATAGTGCTGTGTGGATTTGTGTTTTCCTATAAATAGGTGTTACAAGTCTTAGATGATAGATCATAATAGAACACAGAACAGAAAAACTGAGAGAACTTGTAAACTGAGATTTGTGGTGGAAATACAAAGCGTTTATTTACACTGTTGTTGATTGAGTTACACGAGCACGTTGATCATGGATTCCGCACGTTATCACTGTGTCGTACCACGAGTCTAGAGATCCGTCATGCACCGAATCGGGACCTACAAAGTGGTATCAGAGCCTTTGCTCTTGATTAGCAGAAGATTCGTGGTGTTTTCGTGTACAATCAACATCAAAAATCACTGAATTTGAAGTGATTTTGAAGAATTTTTCATCTTGTTTGTGTTCTTGACAAAAATGTAGAAATTTTGAAAAATTTGTAATGATTTTGGATTAATTTGAAGAATTTGATCCATTAGAAGTGTTCTATATCACATTATACTCAATCCTACGGTTCAATTTAATCAAATTCCTTCAATTCAGTAAGATATGATGATTTTCGGAATTTTTGGTTCGTGTTTTGGTTGAAGAGCTGAACCAGGCGAACTTAATCATTCTGTTAGAGACGAACTGAATCAGGCAAACTTATCAAGTTCGCTTGTGGTCTTGTTCCCTCAGTGAAGCTTAGTCGAACTTATTAAGTTCGCTCAGGCAGTATCAGGCGAACTAATTTCAGGCGAACTTATCTAGTTTGCTAGCGTTCATAAAAAAAAACTAAATTTAGGCGAACTTTTCTATTTTGGCGGGAAATTTGTTCTTGTCCAAATTTTTTAGGTAAAGTTTATATGCTTGTTTTGAATCATTTTTTAAAATTTTAAAAAGAGTATTTTGGCGGGAAATTTTTTCCGGATATTTTTGCAAAAATTTCAAAATGTCAATTTCGTGTGATAATATTGAGATTGGAACTATGCCACCGAGGCTTTTGTGCATATTAGATTACCGTAGCTGGAAAGTCCGGTTCGAACAGTTCGTATTAGAAAACTGATGAAAATTTTTGGAGACCAATAACAGAAGGATATGTGCATCCTACTTATGAGTTCATGGGATATTATAATGTTCCTAAACCACTGTCAGCTCTTACTAAAGTAGAAAAGCAGATGTTTGATTGAGAGATGAAGACGCGTGAAACTTTAACGATGTCTTTACCAAAAGAAATCATTCATAGTCTCGGGAAGTGTCCAACTTCAAGAGATCTATGGGAAGCATTGAAGAAAACGTGTGAAGTAACTTCTCAAGCATTTGTGGTCTTGATCAAAGAAGTATTGGAGAAGCCGAGTTATTCTCAAAGTGATTCTTCTGCAGATTTAAGTGATAGTGAGAGTATTCGTTCTGGTGAAAGTACTCAGCCTACCGAGAGTGATATGATGACTGACGTAAGCTTCCAGACAGTTGATATGATCTGAGTGAATCAGAAATTGATGCAGAGCCTGTCATTATTGATCAAAAGAGTGCAGCTGATGATGACGTATTCATGGCTCCTGGTGCATCTTCTTCAGAAGAAAAGGATACAGTAGTTTCTAACTCTGAAACTTTTTGTTCTAACTGTGATTCAGTGAAGGGTAAACTGATGAAGGTTATGGATGACAACTTAAACCTCATTTGTGATATGACATCGATGCATACGGTAAATCAGAAATTAAAAGATAATGAAAATGTGTGTATTGAAAGGATAGAATCATTAAAGAGGGATATAAGTTCTCTGACTTTGAAGATCAAAGAGCAGGCATATCACCTGGATATGTCCTTTGCAGAATATGAGAAAAGAAATAATGATCTTGCTGAGAAAGATAAGGAACTAGATGAATCTAAAGTAGAGGTGATCATATTGCATAGAAAGTTAGAAAGCTTTGGAAATTCATCATTCTTACTAGGATATTATAATGATAATGCTGAAGAGGGGAAGGGAACTAGTGATATTGGTTATGTTCCTCCACCATTCAACGGAAATTATTCTGTTACACCTGAGATTATAAAAGATGAGGATTTAGATCCTAAGACTGTGTTGAAAGTGAATCCAGTCACATGTGAAGATATGGTATATACTGATGAGAGTGATGATGAATATTTTGATACAACTAAGGTAGAGGGGATACCGAAAGATATTAAAGTTGAGGAATCAAAGGTTGATTCTAATTCATTTAGAAATTATACATTTGGAAGTTCTTCAAATTCAAGGAGAGTTCCATATGTCAAAGATTAAAAAGACAGACGTACATGATTTCTTTGTAATGAGATGGGACACATTGTGGTGAACTGTCCTTACAAATATAAAGGGAAGAAGCTTGTAGTTCCTGAGAAGATGACATTTGAATCAAAACCTGTTGAGAAAAAGTTTATTCATTCTCAATTCCCGAAAGAAGTTCATGTAGGTGAATCTTCTTCAAGTGCTTCCTATCGTGTAAAGATTCCTTATGTGAGAGAATATTGTAAGAAGAGATCTTGCTTTTACTGTGGTCTTGTGGGTCATATTCGAATGGATTGTCCTCACAAAGGCAAAGGTAACCGACATGTTACTCTAGGAAAGGTAAGAACTCAAGGTAAGCCTCATGTTAACCCAAATGTGGTTAAACCTCATGATACACCAAAGAGTAATTCAAAATCTGAGGTTAGGCTTTCTAGACCTCAAAGACGGAGGAGAAACAGAAGATTGAGAAAACTTTTAGAACAATAACTTTCACAATCTAAACATTTTTCAAATGAACAACATTGTTCAAACACTTCACATTTTAAGCAAAAAGCGCTTAATGAACAGAAGTATGTTTGGAAATCAAAAGTTTTTGTTTCGGACTCGTCGGAGCAATCACCGAAAATCGATGAGAGATTCGATTGTGAATGGAGTGAAGTTAATTATTTTGATACAGATGGACGACCCAAGACTACCATGGCTTGGGTCCCAATTTCAAATTAATGTTTCTTGTTAGATGTGCAGGATTAACCAAGAGGGACTATTAATAACATTTGGTTTGTTGATAGTGGTTGTTCATAGCACATGACAGGGAATGACATCTGCAAGAGCAATGAGTCATTACAGAAGTTGGTAAATCTATTTGATTCAACGACTTGATGCTCAGGGGGAGAATATGTCACACACACACAATGTTTTGGAAAGAGTTTTACAAAGTCCAAATGATAACCTGAAACTTAGTATGACGATGGTGAGCATAAAGTCGTTGATGCAACCATTTGACTAGTTGAGAGGGAGTCTACAGGACAGGAGGAGTACAAATTTGTGTTGGTGACAAAGGCAAAGGCATTCAATTACATTAGATTACATCGGTTTGAGTTTTTAATTGATTGAATTGCTAAATTCCATGTAACCAAGTAAAATGTTTTTCTTAAAATGTTTTCATGGAACATTTTATTTTATTTTGTTTTACTTTCTTTTATAAATATTTTGAAAACGCCAAACAAATTGAAAAAGATAAAATCGACATTACTTGAAGTTAAAGAAGAGATGATAGTACATCAGTAGATGTTCTTTCACACATGACCTTAGATTGACTGGTTGGTGCTTTATGTTAATATATCTGAATTATATGTTTTGATCTAAACTTCAGTTACTGTACAAATAGGAAATGATAGTGTTGTGTATACATATAATTTGAATTTTCAGTAGACTAAAAGCGTCACTGAACGATTAGTAGTGTGAAAACATAATTGCATATGTTACAAATGTTATTTGAACCCATTTTATGCCTGGGTGTGTGTCAAACATATACTAGCCCTTGGATCATATTGATAAATCATCTTTACTGATTCCATTGAATTCATTATCCAGATAACAGTTGGATCCATGTACCTGAATCTTATGATTCCACATATATAAGCCAAGACATTGAATCATTCGATTCTGAATCTCATTGATTCCTATACAATCCAATTTGGATTCTGCTATTCATGTGCTAAGTGATGTCTCCTCATTCTAGAAATTCGGATAATCTTTAGTAAAATCTCATATGTCTTGAAGATAGTGCATTTTACATTATGTTGGCATACTAGTGGGCACGTTGTATTCCATACTTAAATGGTACCTTAACTCACAAGAAAGTGGGAATGAGATGTTTTAGTTTCAAATCTTATAATATTGACAATTTGAATTTGTGTGTCATAGCATGATCCTATTTTCTTTGAATGTTTATCGCGTATCATAACATGCAATATGAAAGTCTTGAAAAAGATAGAGTGTGATAATCTTAAAAGATATTGGTTTGATTGGTCAAGGCTTGACAAAATGTCATAGGATACCATTTGATATTATACGGATTTTATATCCAAGATGTGTGATTGATATATCATATATACTGATATGATCTTCTTACTTGTGATGTTTGACCAAAAAGTTGTGATTTTGTATTTTACATTTTAGTTTTTACAAAGAAAAACCAAAAAGATTTTGTGTTTCTTATGTTTGAAAAACAAAAAGATTTTATTTTTCCAGCTTCCATAGAAATCTTAATTGTTGGTTATTCTTGGTTGTTCTCCTTTGCATAAGCTAAAAATTGCAGACAGAAGTTGACAAGGGGTCCTTCTCCCAAGTTTTCTTATAGATAGAAAGAGAAAGTGTGCAGATGAACAAGACGAAGACTACAGTGTGTTTGATGATATATGAAGACAGATGACAAACTTCTTAAGATGTTGTCAAGGGGGAGTCTGTTGGAGCATATTCTGGTGACAACGAGCTTGAAGATAATATATCTTAGTCTTAGAGTCTTTGACTTGTAATTGATAGAATTGTTAGCAACAGTTAAAGGGGAGTCTGGTAGGACATGTGTTTGTAACTGTTGATAATATTCGGTGTAAGTTCATAGAGAGGCGAACGCATCTTTAGGAGCGAACTTGTTAAGTTCGCCTATAGTATTGTGTGGATTTGTGTTTTCCTATAAATAGGTGTTTACAAGTCTTAGATGATAGATCAGAATAAACCACAGAACAGAAAAACTGAGAGATGTCACACCCTAACCGACGGCGGAAACGTCGGGGCGGGACATGTAGACTGTTCATGAGCACATAGTTGACTAAATTGAAATAGATTAAAACATTAAATTTCCATTCATAACCCTAACAAAACAAATTCAATAATACATGAATATTGAAATACATAACATGTTCATTCTGTTCAATTAACTAGGTCCACAACCTAAGTGAAGCAAACTTGATCAACTCATACTTTTGTACCTGAAACTTGATGAAAATGAGGTCAACTAAAAAGTTGGTGAGCATACATAGGTTTTAACACACAACCAAGTTTAAAGTATTTTATACAATTCATACGATACACGTGTATAAGGCACTTATGGAGAATCTATAGTTAAACTAAGTGTGTACAATCAAACCTTGTGACTGAGGAATTACACGTAGGTTACCCTTATGTAAAGTCGATAACAAACACCCTAACCGGGTGGGTTTTTTAGACACAATAGATCTATCAGTGTTAACCGTTGGCTTGTACTGAGTTAATGATTGTACTAGTGTCATGTATATCTAGTCTTAACTCATAGCATTCAAGCATAAAGCACAAATAACACATAGCATCATAATAGTGAATTGTATATAAGTAATTACAAAGAGTTCAAAGTTTAATCATGTTTCACCCCAAAAAGTGGAAAATATAAAAAGGGGCTATGTAAACTCACCTGTAATAATTGTGCAGATAACACGAGCAAATATGAAGCACACGTGATTCTCAAATCACACGTTAACCTAGAGTGAAATTGTATGAATTTGAATTAATAGCATGCACAATGTCTAAGGTGGAGTCTAGGGTTCAACGGGGTTGAGGGTAGGGGTTTGTACAATGGTTGTGTTATTACAGGTAATGGATGTGTGGGTTGGTGTTTGTATTTGGATAAAAGTATGTAAAACAAAGTAGGCTCAAAGTATATGAATTTTAATGAAAATAATGATTGTCTTAGGGTTTAGTTTACATAACTTAAATAAATGAATTAAACCCTAAATGAAATTTATTATTAATGTAAAAAATAATAAATTAAAATAATTAAATTCCTTTAATTTAGTTATTGTTATAAAATTAGTGTGTCTTTATATAAAAATGAAATGTAAATATAGATGTATTAATCTATGTTTAGTAACAATTTGGATTTGTTTAGATAAATCTTTAAATCCTAGATTGATAACTAAATGGAATATTGCTTTATGAAAATTCTTTTAAAATAAATGAATATATATTTTATAAAAATCCCTTTTTTTTACACACTTATACCGTACAATAGGTATCTTAAATGTTTTGCTATGTAACTCAACGTTTTAAGTTAAAATAAACTTTTAAATGATTTTTATATTGAAAATGAGGTTTTAAACGATTAAAGTTGTAAAAATGCATGTTTTGGGTTGAACATCGTATTTTTTTTTTGTAAAAATCGGTTCTAGAGAATGTTAGGTTTATAAAATAATTTTTATAGAATTTAATTACCGTTAAAAATGATTTTTTTTTTTAAATAAAAAGAACACCACCCCGTTCGAACCCGGGTGGGTTCTGAGTTGAGCTTGAGAGTTACCACTATACCAGTGGCTATTTCGTGATAATGGTCCGATTTAAATGGGTTTTAATTCGTAGCTGTAAAGGTGTTCGGTTGGGTTCAAGGAGGCACGCAAAAAAACCGGATTTATTGGTTTCGAACCCACGCCACTCAGACTGATGGTGCATGGTCTTAACCAGTCGGCCCGAGTGGTTTCGCTGGTTAGATAGGGATGTTTGATTAAATAAGTATGTTAATTATTTGAACCCATAAATTCCCAGATTAAACTCGTATGAACAACCCTTCGATTTTCAAACGAATTAGAGTTTGATGCCCTCTATCGTATGAAATTGACAGAGGGTTTTCAATCCTTACACAAAAATGAATCAAATGACACTGAACTTAACGAAAATGATCAAGTATTGAAGGTCGTCGGCTACTGGTTCAGCCACAAAATTCTTGGTGCCCGATCGATTGACAGAGGTGATATGCGGTGGAATTGAGGGTCGGGAGAGATTATACGAGCTTGAGTGAAGGTGAGGGAATGAGTAGAGGGTTTAATTTCGTTTTAGAGACCTCAATTCGATTCGAGTTTGTGTACAATGGAGAACAGCTACGATTACACGTCAATTGGGTCAATTGGAGATGAATTTGGTCGCGTAATGGGTTAGATGCATGCGAGATCCGTCATAGCATGACTTACGGGGATTAATTGCATTTAATTTCACGATTTGGAACGGATTTGAACGCGGTTTGACTCTAAGAGTCAAACTATTCAAATTTCGAATTCATCCGCGTAAAAGACCGAATTGGGCTATTATGTGGATCACGGATAGCTCGATTATCACTTGTGTGTGTAGAGAAAGACCGAATTAACAAGCCTTAATCGATTCGCAAGTTGGATTTCAAAGTTTTTGGGCCTGTTTGACTTTCAGAGTCAAAGTTGACGAATGGAGGTTAAAATTGGTTCATATGGGGTCAAGTCTAGTCCAAAGGTTCAATTGCAAGGGTGGGGGTTCATGTTTAGGGTTCAAGGACTTTGGGGAGGAGTTCAAGACCAATTTGTTTATATATAAAAATAATTTTATATAAGTCTTTACATAGTTCAACATTCGTCGATCCAAAAATTATGTCATCAACATAGATTTGAACAAGTAATAAATCTCCCCCTGCTTTTCTGATGAAAAGGGTAGAATCAATTTGACCACGCTCAAATCCATTCTCAAGTAAATGTACCGACAGAGTTTCGTACCAAGCACGAGGAGCCTGATGAAGACCATACAACGCTTTATCCAATTTAAACACCTTTTCAGGAAACTTAGGATCTTCAAAACCAAGCGGCTGTTTCACATTTACCTCTTCCTTTACCTTTCCATACAGAAAAGCACCCTTGACGTCCAATTGAAAAACTTTGAAACCCTTTGAAAGAAGCATAAGCAAGAAACAAATGTATTGCCTCAATCCTCACAACTGGAGCGTAAACTTCGGTATAATCAACGCCTTCTTGCTGATTAAAAACTTGGACAACAAGTCTCGCCTTATTACGTACCACAACTCCACAATCATCACTTTTGCACTTGAAAACCCACTTTGTGCCAATAGACTTTGAACCCTTGGGTAAGTCAACCAAATTCCAAACATGTAATTTATCAAATTGAGCCAATTCTTCCTGCATGGCCTCAATCCAACAATCATCATCCAAAGCCTCAACCACATTCTTAGGTTCTGTTTGAGAAATAAATCAAGCATGTAAACATGTCTCTAAGATACCTGTATCCACAATCTGAGCATACAAACATGAATTTTCTGCAAGTGTACGATGCCTCATTTGAACACCAACATTAAATCACCAATAATATTGTCAGTTGGATGATTCTTATGCACACGAGATTAAGGAATATCCGAAGCTCGAATAATAGCATCAAGATTTGAAGGCAACTCCCCCTCAACTGATGCCGATACAGATGAATCATCAACTATGTTCTGGATATCATTGGAAGACTCCTGGAACACAGTTTCATCATCTTCAGAGTTATCATGTTGTGTTGTTCCCGAAGGTGAAGCTACATTCAGATCAACTGAAAGAGTATCCACAATCGGAATAACCGAACGAGGATCGACAGTTGAATCATCATTGCTGTAGGACTGATAGAGTAGTTCAGCTTCAGCAGGAGAAATTGTAGTAGTAACATTGAAAGATCTGAATAAAGCATCATAATCAAATGCCCAAGAAAGACCTTTTGTGTCCTGAGGAACAGAGCGATTATCACATTTAATATGAAACCATTCTTCAACTTGACGTGATTCTTTGTTAAAAACTTTCTTATTATGAGAATTAGCAACATATCCCAAGAAAATTCCCTCAATCGCCTTCGAGCTGAATTTAGTAGGGACATCGCGAGTCTTTAACAAGGTACATGGATTCCCAAAGGTCAAAAGATAAGCCAGATTAGGCTTTCGATTGTTCAGCAATTCATAACAAGTTTTGTTGTGTTTCTTCACGGTCAAAACCCTATTAAGAACATGACAAGTTGTATTTACTGCCTCTGCCCAAAAAGTAACTGGCAATTTTGAATCAGATAACATAGTACGAGCAGTCTCAATAAGAGTTCGATTCTTCCGTTCAGCAACACCATTCTGTTGAGGAACATAAGGAGCATTGAATTCATGATGAATACCCTTAGTCAAACAGAATAAACCCAAATTCCCATTCTCAAATTCTGTGCCATTATCACTCCTAATTCTCCTGACTTGCAAATTGATCAATTTTTCAAGTCCTACAATTAGGAACTTAAGAAGTTCAGTAGTTTCATCCTTAGAAGCAAGAAATTTTACCCAAGAAAACCTCAAGTAATCATCAGTCACAACCAAACAATAAGATTTGCCTCCTTCACTCTTGACACTAATAGGTCTGACCAGATCCATATGCAACAACTCTAAAGGAGTTACAATTGAATTAGTCAACTTTGAAGGATGAGACTTCCTGTGTTGCTTTCCTTTCTTGCATGGAATACAGTCTTCATTCACATGAAATCTCATAACTGGGACACCAGAAATCAATCCATTCTTGACAAGATAATTCATCTTTTTGAAATTTATATGAGCCATTTTCCGGTGCCACAAAGTTGAATCGGACTCAGAAGCATTCGAAAGAAGACAAGTTGGAACAGACGACGTTGTCGTTGCTGTACTCATGTCTAGCATATATGTATCATTCTTTCGAGGAGCTCGCATAAGTAATCAATCTTTCGGTATCACAAATCCTGGCTTTAGAACCAAACATTCTGACTTATTAAAATGAAATGAGAAATCTTTATCACAGACTTACGAAACAGATAACAGTTTATGCTCTAGCTGCTCAACATAGTTGACTTTCTCAAAGCTCAATCTCCCATTCGATACAGTTCCTTGGCCAGAAATATTTCCTCCTTTCTTACCCGTAAAGGCAACGTATCCTCCCTGAATTTCTTTCACATTTTCCAATAAATTAAAATTACCCGTCATATGCCGAGAACATCGACTGTCAACATACCAATGGTTGCCAACAGTCCTCCTTGGAGTTCCCTGCACACAAAGAGAAGCATTTAATTAGTAATAAAGACCCAAGCCATTGTGGTCTTGGGTCGGCCTGATTCATCAAAATAAACAATTTCCTTCAATACACAATCAAATTTCTCCTGAATTTTAGGAGATTGTGTCTCCGAACCATAAACAGTGGATTTCGGTTTCCATTTTGATGTAACCGGAACCTTGTCAGTCTCACTCACCACTTCAACTTTGTCATTTACCACTGGTTGTTTGAGAGATTTTCTCAAACGTTTATTTCTTCGACGTCTTTGTGGTCTAGACAATTTTTCTTTTGGTTGAGTAGACATATCAAGTGACTCAACCTTCTTCATAATTTTCACAGAATCGGAAGCCTTCTGAACACTTGGCTTCTTTACACAACTATCTACAATGTTGCTTACAGATTTTACTGGGGCAATCACAAAAGGATGTGCCAACTTAGGATTCTCCAGTTGCTTCCCCAAGTTTTTATTTGGACACTCTTTCAAGATATGACCAACAATACCACAATGAAAGCAGGAACGTTTTTCCTTGTAGACACGAACAACCTTTTCTTTCTGAACCTTGAATGAAGTAGATGATGAACACTGAGACATAGTGTTTGAAGAATGAACAACCTTATGAGTTTCCTCAGCAAGTTTCTTTTTACAAAAATCAAGAGTTGAAATATTCTCAATCTTGTTTGTCTCTTGTGAATCAAAACCACCACTTACAAATGATTTAACTGGTTTAAAAGTAGATTTAGGTTTTGGTTGTTCACTCACAGCATTCGGTTCAGTTAGAATGCACCTGTCTCTGGTCACTGTTTTCAGCACAACCGGCTCAACATACTTACATTCTTTCACTATGCCTTCAACTTTTTCTGAATCAAACACATCATCATCAGTTGAATCATCATATACCATGTCATTTCCAGTAACAGGATTGATGTTCAACACAGTTTTTGGTTCCAAATCTTCAACAAAAACTTCTTCAATCACACTTGGGGTATAATTTGCATTAAACGGTGTACAATAACCAACACCACCCCCAATCTCTGTATCATCAAAAGAAGGACAAAAACCAACCCCACCAATAACCTTTTCACCCGAAACTTTATCATTATAATATTCCAACAAGAAACTAGAATTTTTATAACACTCAAGCTTGTGTAACAATTTTGTTACCTCGGTCTGTGACACACCAAGTTCATTAATTTTCTTTTCATACTCAGAGTATGACACATCAAGAAGAAATGCTTGTTCATTTACTTTGTTTTGCAAAACTTTGATATCATCTTTTAGAGATTCAACTTTAGTTTTCAAAACAGTTTCATTATCCTTCAAAGTTTGGTTCGATGTGTACATTGCTTTCATGTCAAAGATAAGATTCGTGTTATCATCACGCAATCTTGTAATTTTGAATTCTAAATCAATGCATTTTAAATAAGAATCAATCTGTTTTACCTGCTTAGAATCAGCCATGAATACATTTCCTTCAGCTAACATCTCTGCAATCTTTTCTGTAACCTGTCCAGTAGCTCCATCATTCAGTAACTCTTCATTTGAAAACTTTGGTTCACTCATCTGAGGCACTGACTCTTCACGTTCATGTACACTCCCAGAATCTGCAGAGTCACTATCAGAAGAACCATTTTCAATTCCATCTTCAGGATGAACTTCAGCCAGAAAAGCTTGACTAACATGAGCCACTATATCTTCCAATTGAATACCCCAGTCATAATTTTCATCCTGCTGAGATATCAAAGCTGTAGAAGTACTCTATTTGGTTGGATTGCCTTGAGAGGCTGAAGGACCTTGATTCTGATTTCTTGGTTTTGTACATTCTCGAGCAAAATGACCAAATTCCTGACAGTTATAACACTTCACTTTAGACTTATCCATTCTCATCTTGGTTTTGCTTGATGCCCCAATAAACTTCTTCCTAGTTCTCTTCAAGTGATATTTTCCTTGTCTCAACCACAAAGCTATATTCCACTGAATATTCATTTCCTCTAAAGTATTTTTATCCAGTTGTTTAAAATCCTCCTCAATCATACAGATCAGTGATCTTACCACCAATAAAATTTTCATAAGAAGTTAAAAATGAAGCAATCATTGCCATCATATCATTTGCTACAGATGAAGACATTTTAGTATAACACGAATGACTATCATTCTTGCTATGAGTTGAACATCCAGAGTATGAAGCAACAAAACATGTATTCCCTTGACAAGAACTATCTTTAGGAACATCAGACGATTCACACGAAAACAAAGCAACTCCACCAGATTTTGATGACGATGTACCTTTCCCAAAATAAATGCTTGGATCTTGATAAACTGTATCTTTCTTTTGCTTATGCAAATCATATGATTGAATCTTTCCCATCAAATCTTCAAGACTAAGATCATCAAATCCATATTGTTCTTTGATCACTATGGTGTACATCTCAAAATGTGTTGTAAAGCATCCAAGAACTTTTTAAGAATCTTCTTGTTTTTGTAGGTGATGTCATTGATGGCCATTTCACTTAGAAGATGATAATATCTTGACTTGATTTCATCCACTGATTCACCCTCAAAGTGTTTAAAAACACTGTTTCTTCAACATTTCTTTTCTGCTCTTCTTGATATATGTGATACCTTCACACCTTTTAGCCAAACCTTCCCAAATTTCACGAGAAGTCTTGAACTTCTTGAAAGTATGGTAGATATCCAGAGGTAAACACATGGATAAAGCTGCAAGAGCTTTCTTTTCACGATCATACAACTTCTTTTCATCATCATTAAGAATTGAAATTGGTTTTGGTGTATCCGACACACCCATATGACGATGAACATGATGCTCATATCCGTCACTAATAGGAATCCATAAACTTGTGTCATTGATATTAACATAATTCTCAAACCGACTTTTCCAATTTGAATAATCTTTAAGATTCATAAGCCTCGGTGGTTTGGTTGGAGTTCCAATCTCATTGTCATGATTCAGTAAGTGAGTCATATTGTTCACTTGATTAGAAGTAGACGACATCCTTGAACACTTCAACACTTAGAAAAATTTAACAATTTTCTGTAGAAAGCGAACTTAACAGATTCTCCTCTTAAGTTCGCCTAGCTTGAATTTAGCGAACTGAACAAGTTCACCTCTTAAGTTCGCCTAACTTGAATCCAGCGAACTTAACAAGTTCGCTTGGCAAGTTCGCCCGTAACAGAATAGACAAGTTATCCTGTATCAGCTGAAGAACAAGGAAGATTGTTCTAACACCCAAACGCACTAACAGGTCTGAAAATTTCCATAAATCTTGATTTAGGATGAATTAGAGAAATTCCTTTCGTAGGATTCTTCAAATATCGATTTAAAACACTTCTAGCGGATCAATTTTGGTAAAACAACACCAAAAGTGAAGAAATCAATCAAAATTCAGTATAAAAAGTTGCAAACTTCTCAAGAACACAGAAACTTCTGAAAATCTCCATCATGTAGTGAAAAATCAATCGAGACAATGTCAAACAACAGTAGCTAATCAAGAGCAAAGGCTCTGATACCACTTGTAAGTCCCAGCAGGTCTACTGATCGATATCTGCTGTGAAACACCTCATACGAATACGAAGTGCAGAATCCTTGCGTATACGTACATCTCGAATAGTAACAAATGCAATACAATCACACAAGACACGATTTCGTTAAAAGCTTCTTATATTGTCTCACAAATAGTAAACACAGAGTGATTACATAATTCAGAAGTTGTTACAAATCAGAACATCTCTTGTACTATTTATAGACAACACACACTGCACCAGGCGAACTTAATAAGTTCGCCTCCTTTAGTTCAGGCGAACTTGTTAAGTTCGCCTCAACTATACCAGGCGAACTTATTAAGTTCGCCTATGCAAACATAAACTTTTACAATACAAAACTAACAAAACATTAAACATAAAGACTAATCTAGTACAAGGCTTGTTGTCACAAATCATTCTCCAAGAGGGAGGCATTCAAACAGTCAGTTTACGGTTGCGAGCGTAATAGCAAACATGAACATGGGTTAGCTACCTGTTGATATATATATTGAATGTACATTAATCTGGTAAACGCTTTATTACTATATTGAAACCTGTGAACTCACCAACCTTGTGTTGACACTTTTCTTACATGTTTTCTCAGGACGCTAAACTAAGCCACAGGTGCACGTTAGGGCATGCATGGTGTCAACATGATATATTCAATAATTTTTAAATCTATTGAACATTTATTATGTTTCAGTTATTGTTAGACTTGGGCGCGTTGTTGTGCGCATTTACTCTCTTGTTTAAACGCTTCCGCATAATATTTCAGTTTGAGTCCCATATAGTGCGTTTGATGTAACTAATGACTGAGATCCTGGTTAGTCACACACCAAACGGTAAAACTCCACTAGTGGAATTTGCGGGTGTGACAGATTGGTATCAGAGACATTGGTTATAGAGAACTAGGATTGCATACTAGACTATAACCTCACACATTAGTTACATGGCACAGACACCCACACCTGATACACATAGCACACATACGTACATTGCAGTGCAGGCAGGTTAACCCCAACCATATCACCCCCTGTTGACGAGGGACACATCATTTGCATTGCATCATCATTCCCAGTGGCGACACTCGGGGAATCACCAGAATAACATCCACTCCCGTCAGAGGGCAGAGAGACGGAGCCTTCGGAGGAGTCACTTACATCACCATCAAATGTTGGGTATGGTGGGCTTTCTCAGGTCCATGTTATGGACGGCACTCAGCACTAACGCATATGTCTTTGGGAGTTGGGATCGTCGGAGGCGAGTCCCTACTGTACCCACTAGCAAAAATATGCCGAGTGAAGGTAGACCGTTGCACGCATTATTGCAGAATCCATTGACACGTAGATGTCATCCCTTTCCCGAGCCATGGGCTCGCGTATTTGGTCGATATTCTGTTTAGAATAGATTGACCACAAATTTGAGAACGCATTGCTCAATGCGTACTCAAACCCTATCTTGACTCAGTTGGAAGGACGGCTATTTTACTTCTTCCTGTAACTCGTATCCATGAATTAGTTTCACTTCTCGAAGTCGCATTTCGTGTGCATGATTCATCTACAATCCACAGGATTGGACCCTCGTACTGCATTTCAACTCAAGTGAATGCTCGGATCAAACGATTCCTGACTACTCACCCTGATATGAGTCCTCGTTGATCAACTTATGGTTGATGACTAAGCTTCTCAATGACTTATTATATCTGAAAACACTCGGTACTCAGCAATACATACTTAAGAACATTATGACACAGGACAGGGAGAACTAGGGTGAGCATGCAAAGCAAATTATCATTACGGTTGCACACGTAATAGTAATTTGAGGTGCATGTAAGTCCTGGTGAAACCTAGTGTGTGGATGAATGATCCTAATCAGTAATTTACAGACTTAAGTTTTCACTATCTGTAGAGACTCTCATAACCCACTCAACGACTAGTTGGTATCATTAAACTCGTTCAACAACTGATAGACGTGACTATCAGGTTGAAAATGTTTACGGACACACTGAATTATCATCAGTGGAATCCATCAATGTTATTCTCACTCATGTAAGATTCTTAGTGAAATTAAGACACTCATCTAAACATGATCACAGAAACCATCTTAATTGAAACCCGAATAGAATCTCATGGCAAACCTATCGACTCCAAGTATGTAAGCGGAATTTGAAGAATTCCTTCTAAGCTAACACGTTATCTCTTACGCTACAACAATAAATCTCATTTGACCCTATTGCCTTATCCAGTGACTAATCCTTGGTCTAATTCGAATTATACCCCAGCATATTCAATACTGTAAAAGAATTTCTTTCTTCATGAAATGATCCAATGACATTAGGAAACGAGGATTTAACCTAACCAACCATCAGTTGAACGCAATTACTTAAATAGACAACCTATTCCTTGTATTACTGGAATCTATATTTCATTGAAATTTATTTCCTACATGTGAACCTCTTCCCTTGACCTTTGCATTGACCGACGCCCACGGGTCTTATTAGAAATCTCAGCATGACTTCACAATTTTCAAGTTAGTGCAGTCGTACTCCAACTCTATTAGAAACCAAGTATACCATAGAGATAGCAGACGGTCAGATAATTGAAGAGACCCACATTCTTAGAGATGTAAACTAGGATTGGTTAGTCATAAGCTTGACATTGACCCTATGCCAGTTACACTTGAAAGCTTTGACATAATCGCTGGCATAGATTGGTTATCTATAAACCAATCTGAAATCATTTGTCGTGACAAAATCATTCTCCTTCCTCTCCCGAGTGGAGAAACCCTTTCTGTCCAAGGCGAAAGGAGTGGTGCAGTTTTTGGCATCATATCCTACATGAAAGCATAAAAGTGTCTTCGAAAAGGCCATACTACTATTTGGCTCTCGTCGCCAAGCAGCCATCTGAGGAGAAGAAGATTGACAACATCCCAATCGTACGTGACTAACCGGAAGTATTTCCCGAAGACTTACCTGGACTTCCGCCTCATCGTTAATTCAAATTTTGAATTGATCTAGCACCCGGAGCAGCGCCTATTGCTCGGGCACCGTACAGACTTGCACCTAGTGAGTTACAACAGTTATCTACACAATTGCCAGATTTGTTAGATAAGGGAGTTATCAGACCTAGCTCATCGCTATGGGGAGCTCCAGTCTTATTCACCAGGAAGAAAGATGGAACTTTCCGCATGTGCATCAACTACCGCGAGCTAAACAAAGTGACGATCAAGAATCGTTATCCTCTACCCCGTATAGATGATCTATTTGATCAACTCCGAGGATTAATCTTTTATTCCAAGATAGATCTTAGATCGGGTTATCATCAACTGGGAGTCCGAGACGAGGATATCTCTAAGACTACCTTCATAACTCAGTGTGGCCATTACGAGTTTATGGTCATGCATTTCGGACTAACCAACGCACCCGCAGTTTTCATAGACCTCATGACCAGTGTGTATAAACCCTACCTTGATCAATTCGTTAACGTTTTCATTGATGACATCCTCATATGTTCTAAGAACAAGGACTAACATGAGAAACACCTACATCTGATTCTAGAATTGCTGAAACAAGAACAGCTGCATACCACGCTTTCCAAGTACGAATTCCGGATTTGTGAAGTGAAATTCTTAGGGCACGGAATCAATGAGAATGGAATACATGTCGATCCATCTCAATTAGAAGCCAATTAGAAACAATCAAGAATTGGGGGCACCGACGATTCCAACAGAGGTGCGGCAATTTATAGGATTGGCCGGTTATTACCGTCGATTAATCGAGGGATTCTCCAAGATTGCACAACCCTTCACTGCCTTAACCCAGAAGGGTAAAGCCTATAACTGGGGCGCCACAAGAGAGTCAGCATTCCAACTCCTTAAGCAGAAACCTTGCAGTGCACCCATCCTATCTTTTCCAGAGAGAATGGATGACTTCGTAGATTATTGCGATACCTCTATTCAAGTCCTTGGTTGTGTGTTGATGCAACGTGAAAAGGTTATTTCATACGCTTCTCGTCAATTGAAAGTTCGTTAAAAGAACTACACTACCCATGACTTAGAGTTAGGAGCCGTGGTTTTTGCACTAAAGATCTGGAGACATTACTCGTATGGTACCAAGTGCACTATCAACACCGATCACAAGAGTCTTAAGCACATCTTCGAATAGAAGGAGTTGAACATCTGACAATGTCGTTGGATTGAACTCTTGAATGACTATGATTGTGCAATCAAGTATCATCCTGGTAAGGCTAACGTAGTAGCCGAGGCCCTAAGCAGAAAAGAAACTAAGCCCAGACGAGTTCAAGCATTACAACTCACTATCCACCCTCGACTACCCGATCATATCCGTAGTGCTCAACTCGAATGTCACACCCCAACCGACGGCGAAAACGTCGGGGCGGGACATGTAGACTGTTCATGAGCACAAGGTTGACTAAATTGAAATATATTAATCATTCAAATTCATTGCATAGATTCAAAACAAACCAAAATCAAACCAAGTACATAAAATGGAATACATCAATCCTTTATTAAAATTAACTAGGTCCAAAACTTATGTGTAGTAAGTCTTGATCAAAATCACACATTAGCACCTGAAACATGAATAAAATAAGGTCAACTAAAAAGTTGGTGAGCATACACAGGTTTGTACATAGATAGTATATAGATGTGAATAAACAAATCCTTACATAACATGATAAAATAAGGCATTTGTGGGGAGCTACTATTGTGTAACCAAAGTACAATCAAACCTTTGTAACTAGCATGCAAATTGTATTGTCGGTAACAATCACCCCAATCTGGGTGGGTTTGTCAGACTCCATAGATCTATCATTGTTAACCGTCGACTTGTATAGTTAATGATTGCTCATAAATTGCACACAAATAGTTAACACACCTAGTACTCAAACATAAAGCTCAAATTTGCACACATGAATGTAAAGAGGATTTGTGTTTGTGTAGTTTGTGTAAATGTAAACAATTATATGTATAGAGTTCATGTTTCACCCCAAAAAGTGTAAAAATGTGAAAAGGGGCTATGTAATACTCACTTGTATTGAAGGTGTAGGTAGCACGAGTAACTATGTAGCAAACGTGGTTCTTGCAATCACCAAATTTACCTATAGTGGAATGTATATACTTGAATCAAACATGCACGTGGTCAAAAGTAATGTCTAGGGTTTAACGGGGTTGGGTGTAGGGACTTGTACAAAGTGTTTTGTTATTCCATGTAAAGGGTGTAAGTAAGTTGGTGTTTGTATTTGAATAAAATGTAGGCTCAAAGTGTATAATAGTTGTCTTAGGGTTTAAATAATTTAAATAAATAAATTCTTTTTTTTATTATAATGAACGTGTCAGAGTAGTGTAAATATATATATATATATATATTAATAGTTGGTTGAATTATTTTTAAATCTAAATTAAAAATTTTACAAAAATATGTAAAATTCTTTTATGAGTGTATAGAATGATTAGGTAATATTTGTAAAAGTGTTATCGAAATTGATAGTTCTAAAGAGCAATTTACATACTTTATTTGTAAATTAAAATTTAATTTAAAAAAATATGTTTATATGAATTTTATATTGAGAACGATTTAAATTGTAAGAATAATTGTTTCTTTTTTCAAATTTGTTAACTGTCCTACTAAATCAGTTCTTTAAGGATAACTTTTATAAAAATAATTTTTATAAATTATTTGAAGTGCTAAAAAGGCCCTGTAAAAATACATGAGGTCCACCCGGTTCGAACCTGGGTGGATCCTGGGTGACAGTAACAACTTTACCACCGGACCCGAGGGCCAGTGGTGTTAAAACTCGTCTCAACAAATGTTTTAATCTAAGGACAAGGGAATGCGAGTTTGGGTATCATCACAAGCAAAAACAATGCAGGTATGGGTTTTGAACCCGCGACCAGTCGCCTGGAAGTCATGTGGATTAACCAGTAAGTCTAGGGAGATGTTTTGACAAAAGACCGGTCCAAAATCAGAAAACCCTTACGCCACCCGTCCCTTTGTCCCTATTTGAATCCCGAAACCCTAGCCATGAAAATCGGACCGATGATCAACCGATCGAAGCTCTGACCATGGGGCTTTCAAACATGTGATCAAAACGATTACAAGGGCGCAAGAATTACCTGTTTTGGTGAAGCGACGAAGGAAAGCGGCTACCACTTAAGATTCGGTATTCTTGGTGCTTGCAAGCTATCCAGAGGTGAAATGTCGAGGGTGTGAGGGATTAGGGAGTTTGTAAATGTCTAAGCAAAGGTGTAAGGGTGGATTAATTGAATTGATTTCATCATAAAGGCTTGATTCGAATCGGGTTTGAATGCGACGGGTATCGAACGAATTTTGCGTAAATTCGATTAATTGGGAATGAATTGGGTTAGGTTTTAGGGCTTTATACATTCACGATCAATCAGTGCGTGATTTAAGGTGATAAACGCGTCTAAATCCCTTAATTGATGATCGAATTACACATGGTTTGACTCTAGAAAGTCAATTCCGTTTGAATTGATTTGAATTTCAAATTTGGCCGCACTAGGATAGAATTTAGATGTTATTTTGGCTTGAAAACAGTAGATATCCGTTCTAGTGTTCAAGGTAAGTCTAGATTGGTCGGGTTTGATCGGATTTGGTATAGAATCTTAGGTAATATGGGGTTGTTTGACTTTTAAAAAGTCAAACTTGTTCAAATGGTTGGATTTGGTTAAAATTGGGGATTAGAGGGTTCAATTTCAAAAGGGGTTTGGGTTCAAAATGAGGGTTCAAATGCCTAGAGGGTTCAAACTAGTTAAATTGAAAGTTTGTTATAAAATATTTTTTATAAAACGTGTAAACTAAGCATTATTCATTTTATCATAATTATTTTCTATAGAAAACTCCATTTTATAATATTACTTGTTTAATTATAAATATTTTATAAAAGAGTACCTTCTCATTTTTTTTCTTTTATAAAATTTACAAATTGTATGAGTATTTAAAATATGAGTTTATAACTGTAGTATGGGATATCTATATATATATATATATATATATATATATATATATATATATCATTATTCCAACATGTGTTATAAAATAGGGAAATTATATACAAATGTGAAGTTTAAATTTCGAATTTGAACTAATAATCAATGTGTCACATTGTGTGGGACAAGTACGGGATTCGAAAGGAGTGTCATTTTTTTGTATAAATTAAATTAAAATAGTGTTAGAAAATCATGGATGTTACATCGAAGCCCTGAAAGAGGAAAACCTACCGATGGAATCCACGCTAGGTATGGAGAAATAACTTGAGGTTAAATCAGATGGCATTCACTATTTTGTTGAATAAATGTGGGTTTCAAAGTACGGGAACTTAAGAGAGCTTGTAATGGATGAATCTCACAAATCTTGCTATTATATTCATTCTGATACCGATAAGATGTAGCATGGCCTAAAGGTTCTTTATTGGTGGCCGAACATGAAAGCTGATAGAGCCACCTATGTGAGCAAGCGCCTGACCTGCTCGAAAGTAAAGTACGAGTAACAAAAACCTTCTAGTTTGCTCCAACAACCGGAAATCCCAATGTAGAAATGGGAGCAAGTTTTCAATGAACTTTATCACTATACTACCCCGAACTCCTACCGGATGTGATACCATTTGGGTAATCGTTGATCGTTTAACAAAGTCCGCTAACTTTCTAGCAATCAAAGAGACTGTCAAGATAGAGAAATTAACTCGCATCTATCTGAAAGTAGTAGTCTCTCGGCACGGAGTGCCAGCTTCAATCATCTCTGATCGTGACGCTCGATTTACTTCACGTTTCTGGCAATCGTTACAGAAAGCTCTAGGCACGCGCCTGGATATAAGCACAACATACCATCCTCAGGCTGATGGCCAGACAGAACGTACTATTCAAACCCTAGAGGAATAACCATCCTCATGCTACGAGCTTGTGTGATTGATTTCGGTAACAGTTGGGAAACTCACTTGCCTTTAGTGGAGTTCTCCTATAATAACAGTTATCACAATAGCATCAAGGCAGCACCATTTGAGGCATTATACGGACGGAAATGCCGATAACCTATTGTTGGGCCGAAGTTGGGGATAGCCAACTTGCAGGTCCTAAACTCGTACTCGAAACCTCTAAGAAGGATCGTTCAAATTAGAAATCGTATGGCGGCAACTCGTGATCGTCAAAAGAGCTATGCCGATAAGCGTCGTAAACCGTTAGAGTTTCAAGTAGGCGACATGGCCTTGTTAAAGGTCACTTTGGAAAGTTGTAATTTGTTTTGGGAAACGAGGCAAACTAAACCCTCGTTATGTTGGACCGTTCAAAATTGTAAAGAGAATTGGCCCAGTAGCGTATCAATAGGACCTAGCCGAAAGACTTAGTGATGTACACAACGTCTTTCATGTCTCGAACTTGAAGAAATGTCTAGCAGACGAGTCACTCGCGGTTCCCCTTGAGGAACTACACATCGATGAGCAGTTGCGTTTTATCGAGGAACCCGTAGAAATCATGGATAAGGAGGTCAAAACACTCAAACGTAGTAAAATTCCTATTGTCAGAGTTCGTTGGAACACGAAACGCGGACCGGAGTTCACGTGGGAGCGTGAGGATCAGATGACGCGCAAGTATCCTCATCTGTTCAAGCACTCCACGTCAAACTCTTAAAGCACTATTATAATTTTAGGGACGAAAACTCTTTCAAATAGGAGATGATGTGACGCCCCGGAATTTTTATTATTATTATTCTAATTTTCGAGACGAAAATTCTTTCAACTAAGGGATAATGTGACATCCGACAAATTTGAATTAACTCCGTTAACCAAATCCAATTAATTCTTAACCTAGTTAACCCTATTACAAATGTCAGGGACTAATTCTATCACCTTTCAAACTCTAATTCACATAAACTACAAGGACTAGTAGTGTATTTAACCTAAACTCAATTCCGTTGATTTTAAAAGTCAAAATTGAGTAAGAATGGCTCCTATTGACTTCTAGAAGTCAAACAACCCTCATTCTTGATTCAAATTCGTGATACCATAACCGAAATCTGATCAAATTCAAGTTGTAACGTATGGCATTAACCATTTCGACCATCATTGGAGCAATTAACAAGTTATTGATTCGATTTTAATCCAATTATGAACATTAAACTCGAAAACGTCGACCATCATTGTATATCTATCAAATTCGACGAATTCATGTGCTATTCTCGCAAATGAATCACCTGCGCACCTCAGGCGAACCCATATGAAGCTTTTGCAGATCCTAAATTAGTCGGAGTTGAAGCCGTAATCACTGGAGATTAACTCACACAACTCGCGACTGAGTTGTAACTGATCTCTACCAATTCGACATCGTTAAAGGTAATTAAACATATCCACACTTTTGTTTTCATGTATAAATCAAAAGCCCTATGTTAATTCAAGCTTATAGCATCGATTTAATCTTGAACGAATTCTAGGGTTCATATGATTTCGGGTTTAATCGAGTTATGCCCTAGACCCGGTTTCAATTCAATTAAATCCTATGGTTAGATTCGCAATGCGTTAATCTTTGAAAGCCCTATGAATCCAAACACTTCAATTATCAGATTCAACAGATTCGATTCTAAGTTCATGAACTAGGGTTTCGGTATTCAAACAAGAAATAAATGACCATATACTTATTGATTTTGCAATTAAACTTCACCTCATACTCGAAATACCCTAAATAAAAAAACCCCTCTGTCTTTTGGCTAAATCGTGATCGAATTTAGGGGTTTTGGGACTGGTTTTGGTTCGACTTATCAAAGGGGAAGAACACTAGAGACATTTGTGTCAAAACTCCTCAGATCCGAGTCTTGATGCGATTGCCTTAGCAGGCGGAGTGGTTAGATCAGTGTACTGTTGGCGGATAGACCCAGGTTCGAGTCTCTCCACCCTGCTTCGTTTTTAAAACATCTTTTTGCACATTATTTTAATATAAAATCTTTTTCATTATTATTATAGTGTTATAATAATACGTTTTGAACCCGGAAAACTCCCGTAGAGTCGGGATTGAATTTATAATACACTTTTGAGTATTTTGCTTAAATTAAAATTAATATAATTTATTATATTATTCCCTAAACTATTACGAACACGCAAACATTGATTTTATATTAATTTTCGGGTTTAGATTTTATTACTCGTCTTAATAATTATGGTCATGTAAAAATATAATCATTTATATTATCACTCAAATCTATTATTTAACTCAAACAAATACCTGAAACAATATGTTATATTGTTAACTTGTAATTGAGGACGTTTTGTACATAACACATTCATATTAAATAATAAACTAGGAATTCTTTGATTTCCGATGACGCATTTGTCTATCCATTGATCCTAAATATGTTTTAGGACATTAAACTCTTCCGTGCCGTCGTCACGAAATACTATGTGTCTCTAACAGTTGTGAACCGTATTCTAGGTCATTGGTAGATCGTCCGCTAGCAAACTATTTGTGATATTTGTTGCATTCATGTGTGGTATTGATTACTATGCTTTACTCGGACTCAGGTGAGTTTTCACGGCCCCTTTTACTGCTTTTAAACTGGGGGAGAAAACACGATGCAAACACTTTTTGATTTTTTTGTACTTCATTATGTATCACTTGTTATGACTATGCGTAAACTCTATCATGAAAGTCATCACATCGAACTGTTTAAATATAAGTATAGCGAGGTATGTTGGGTAGTACTACTGGGTTTGACAAACCTCGCCCGCGTTAGTCGCGCTAACTTGATTGGATATCGAACGGGTGCAATATTGACCTAAACGTGCACCATGGTTGATAGGCCTGGTGGGAGGCATTCAAACAGTCAGTTTATGGTTGCGAGCGTAATAGCAAACATGAACATGGGTTAGCTACCTGTTGATATATATATTGAATGTACATTAATTTTGTAAACGCTTTATTACTATATTGAAACCCGTGAACTCACCAACCTTGTGTTGACACTTTTCTTACATGTTTTCTTAGGATGCTAAGCTAAGCCACAGGTGCACATTAGGGCATGCATGGTTTCAACATGATATATTTAATAATTGTTAAATATATGAACATTTATTATGTTTCCGTTATTGTTAGACTTGGGCGCGTTGTTGTGCGCATTTACTCTCTTGTTTAAATGCTTACGTATTTACTCTGAACTTTTATAATATTTCAATTTGAGTCCCATATAGTGTCTTTTGATGTAACTAATGACTGAGATCATGGTTAGTCACACACCAAACGGTAAAACTCCGTTAGTGGAATTTGGGGGTGTCACTTAGTTCTTGGGAAGATCTACCAAATTCCACACATGCAGCTTTGAGAATTGCTTTAACTCTTCCTGCATTGCTTCTACCCAGCTGTTTTCAAGCAAAGATGATTTGATGTTCTTAGGTCCAACTTGAGAAATGAAGCAGGAGAACATGCTGTTTTCCAATGCACCACAAGCACTCCAGGTACGAACGCCCACATTGAGTGGACCAATGATGTTGTCGGTGGGATGATTCTTGTGAATTCTCAACTGAGGAATCTCATCTTCTTCCAAGACTTCCTCCAAATTTGTAATATTTTTCAGCAGGAAGATTAGCGATATCATCAATAGGATAACATCTACGATTGGAATTGTGTTGTCTTCAATTGTTTCACTTGTTGCACCAGAACCGGAAGACTCCATAGTGGATTTAGAATGAGCAGGTACAGGGATTTCAACATGAGCAGATGAGGAAGAACCTTGATCATTTATGTTCACTAGATTGTTCATAGAGAAGTAAGGATTAGCAGGAGTTGATTCATTAGAGAACTCAGGAAGATTAAATGACTTAAAAACTGAATCGACATCAAAGAGCCAATTAGGACGGTTTCCTGCGTCCGTGTGATTGTTTTCATGCCAATTGATATCAATGGACTCCAGTACTATCCTTCTCTTCTTATGGTAGACACGAAAAGCGCGTTGATTGGATGAATATCCCACAAATAGCATTCATCAGCTTTGGCTTCAAACTTGTTTAGCTGATCTGAATATTTAGCATTGTGCACACACACCCAAATTTTCTAAAGAAATTAATAACTGGCTTGCGCTTGTACATGATCTCATAAGGTGTTTTGTTGCAACTTTTAGTGATAAGAACCCGATTTTGCATAAAACATGCCGTGTTGACCGCCTCAACCTAGAAAGTCACGGGAAGCTTAGAGTCAACAATCATAGTTCTTGCAGCTTCAATTAAAGTGCGGTTTCTCCTTTCAGCTACACCATTTTGTTGAGAAGTTTTAAAAATCTATGGCGTCTCATCTTTCTTAGCTAGGAAGAACACCCAAGTAAATCGAGAGAAATCATCGGTTACCACTAGGCAGTATGACTTTCGTCCAAGACTCATGACACTCACCGGACCAAAGAGATCCATGTTAAGTAATTGGAGAGGAGAGTCAATGGAATTTGTGGTTTTAGGCTTATGATAAGATCTGTGATGTTTTCCCTTGGAACATGGGATACAGTGTTCCATAGGAGAGAAATCTTTAAGAGGTAATCTAGTGACGAGGTTTCGTCGAACCAGCCGGTTCATAGTTTTGAAATTTACATGTCCCAACCTCTTATGCCATAGGAATGATTCGTCTTCGGAAGCTTTTGAAAGAAAGCATGATTCAATGCCTGATGGGTTGTTCATATCCAAGCAATATGTGTTGTATCTTCTAGGAGCATGCATGAGAATAAATTCTTCTGGAATAACCACTCCAGGCTTCAAGATTAGACATTCTCTTGAATTGAACAAGGCACAAAAATTCTTGTCACAAATCTGAGAAACACTCATCAGATTGTACTTCAATTGAGGAACAAAGTTAACAAATTCCAGACTATTTACACCATTTGATACTGTTCCTTGTCCTTCAATCTTTCCTCCTCTTGGATTGCCAGCAAAAGCAACATACTCTCCATCAATTTGATGATAATCTTGTAGCAAGTTAAAATGACCAGTCATATGTCTTGAACATCCACTATCAACGTGCCAAACGTTATCACTGGTTCTTCTTGATTGGCCCTATACACAACAAACCATTTTGACATTTTGACCAATACCATTGCTATCGAGAAGTTTCGTGTCAGGATAGGACATCATATTGGAATCATAATTAGAATCATAATTAGAATCATCCTTTGATGCAGCACGGTCATCAAATAGAACATTTATTTTTAATTTTCCAAGTTCTTTTCAAAAAAAAATTAGCATTTTTAATTCTTTTACGCCTAGATTTTCTACTGTGAGAAGACTTAGACAACACATATGAATTCTCTGAAATTTTGGGAGACGATTCATCATTACAATCGGTGGTTGTCAATTTACAACTTTTTGAAACATGATTTGAATCACCACAACTAAAACAAAATTTTTCACAAGATATATTAGCCTGATAATTGTCATCACAAGAAAAAGATGATTGTGATGTTGAGCCATCTGAGCATGAAACGGTTCTCTCATCAATAACTTTGTATTGAAGACGATGTCCTTACTTTAATATGAGAAAGTCCATGTTGCTCATGGTTTCACGTGGTACATCATTCACAATAATTCCTGCACTTTTAAACTTGGTAACACATGGCACAACATTCAACGATTTAGGAACAAAAGGCAAAGCATTTTTAAATTTAGAAACATCACATCCCAATCCCGTATGCTCCGCATGCATAGAATTAAAATACAAGTTTTCAACGTGTTCACAAATATCTGGTTTTGACACGGACATATTATTACATTCATCCGACTCAAGTTCATTTAAAACAGTTCTATCATTGGTACTCTCATCACAATCATCTTCGGAAGTTACACAATTTGATTTTGCACATGAAGCAAAACTGTCAGAATCAGTGGACGTAATATAATCATCAGGAGATAAAGTGCAAACAAATGGTGTGGAAACATGAGGAGTTGGCATATCAGCAACTCTACCTGATTTAGAATAAGGTGGTGGATGAGAGTTATATCCAAGACCCTCTGTGCCTTTTCTATTAAATTGTTTATCAATTATTCCAAACATAATTTTCTGATCCATATCCATGTGGTCAACTTGTAATTTGGCATTTTCTGCCTTTTGGACTCTTTCACTTAAAATCTTATTATTAATGGTTTGAGTATTAAGTTGCACAATTAAAGAACGATTTTCACCAGAAATATCACGAATTTTCTTTAAGTAAAGTTTCTCATTTTTTTCCCACAGAGTCATACTGTTGGTTTTTTCTCAGCCAGTGGTGATCAGTTATATTAGTTATCAAAACGGTTGATAAGTAATTATAGATTAATAATAACTATTTAGTAATTATTAAAACGCAGCGGAACGAAACCGATTCAACACAAAATAGAAACCCGACAGGATCTAGGTTACAAAACATACGAATACGGAATAAGATTTAATCTAACTACCAATGAGATAGATATACCTTAGTGGTTAATGATTAACCGGTTGAGACACCGAGGTACAACGAACCGATGCTAGATCACGAACACATGCGAGCAACCGGGGCGGCGGCCGGGAGGAGCCCTTGCATCTGCGCAGCAGGCCGGAACAGGGCTGGACGGCGACAGACGGTGGCTGGATAGCTACCGGAATCGGGACAAAGGGAAGATCCGATTTTCCTTTTGGTTTGGCGACTGGATTTTCCTTTTGGTTTGGCTTCTTTTAAAATTGCCAAAAAAAAACAAGAAAAACAATTTCTTGTTTCCTTCTTATTTTGTGTTAATCGAGAGAAAGAAAAACAATTTTTCTTCCTATTGCGGCTGAGTCCCAAAATTAGGCTTGCCCCAAACAATTATTAGGTTATAATTATATATAATAAATATAAACCCTACTAAATGTTTCCGGGCCCAAAGTCCAATACAAGATACAAAAGCCTGAACCCGTTTTAATGTTTTATTGAAAGATTAAAACAATATATATAATTATTATTTATAAACCACTATAAATAATAATTCCCGTCTAACGAATATATATAAAATATATCGTCTCGCTAACAGTTCGCAATTACCAGTTAAGCGGGTTAAGTGGATTTAATGTTCGTTGCCCTAGGTGTAACTCTTACGGGTCATAACTCAGTTAGTAGCGTTAAATAATCGGGACCAGACATGTATATTTACAACAGTGTCCCACTTGGACGGTCTTCGATTAAGTTCCTTAACGCAGACAGCCAGAGGTGCTCTAGCTGCACATGGTTGCCCCTAACAAGGTATGACACTTTAAAGTCATTAACCAAAACATCTTGCTATTGCAAGACAATAGACTTATGGTAATAATTGTCATTTATCCTTTCTGTAAAAGACGTCAATTGAATCAATGAGACATGGATTTAATTCATTCTCATATGGCGTTCAATTATTATTGTTCTCGTTCAAGATTCATAGTGGTCCAATCAAACACACAATCAGTTTGGGTAAGGCCTTACACTTCACCAGTTTGAATCACGAGGGCGCCACGATGTCTAACTGTTACATATCATGTAAGAGTACAGAATCCCTTATCGACTACATACAACTCCCACTAAACTTCAGATCTGTTCCTAACCAATGCCTTTATGACTGGCAGTTACACGACAGCGGTTGACAGTGATTAAAGAACAGCCCTTGGTAAACGAAAGTTCTAGTATGCATCTCAGGTCAAAGGATACTAAATGAGTATACCAATATCAAAACATCGTATGATTAAAATCCATGAAGATGATTTGAAGCGAGTTACATCCAACGTCATCCAAGATGAGGTCTGTGAAATTGGAAGTCAACTACTTGAGTCCAAGTTTAGAATAGTCTTAATTCAGAGTCGTTCCCACGATTCTGATCGACTACGGATGATTAAGAACACAAGATTCATGGATTAAACGTATTAAAATCGAACACAGTTGTAAGAATTCATAATTGCATTTAAATCAGTAAACCAAAAGAATTCAAAAGTACAACTGTTTAATTGTTCACACATTCAAAATACTAAATCAAAACATATCACTAGCAAATCTAAGACCAATAGCATCTCTGTGAAGATCATGCTTGTCCTGAGTCATGGGCTTAGTAAACGGGTCCGCTAGGTTTTGATCTGTGTCTACTTTGATTATCATGATGTCACCACGTTCCATAATTTCCCGTATATAGTGGAACTTTCTGAGAATGTGCTTGGCTTTGTGATGAGATATGGGCTCTTTGGCTTGAGCTATAGCACCTGTTTTATCACAAAGTATCTCGATTGGTTGGCGAATACTCGGAACCACATCGAGGTCAGTAATGAATTTCTTCATCCAAGCAGCTTCCTTAGCAGCATCTGATGCAGCTATATACTCAGATTCGGTGGTTGAATCCGCCACCACACTCTGCTTGGAGCTCTTCCAGGAGATAGCTCCTCCGTTTAGAGTGAATATGAATCATGATTGTGAGCGAGAGTCATCTCGGTCAGTTTGGAAGCTGGCTTCAGTGTAACATCTTACAGTGAGCTCTTCTTCCACTCCTCCAAATATTAAGAACATGTCTTTAGTCCTTCTCAAGTACTTCAGGATGTTCTTGACTGCAGTCCAATGGGCAATGCCAGGACTTTGCTGAAAACGACTGGTCATGCTTAAAGCATACGAGACGTCCGGCCTGGTACATAACATAGCATACATGATAGAACCAATCGCCGAAGCATATGGAATTGCTTCCATACGCTTGGTTTCAATGTCCGTTGAAGGAGATTGCGATTTGTTCAGCACGGTGCTTTTAGTCATAGGAACACCTCCTTTCTTGGAGTTTTCCATATGAAAGCGTGCCATGACTTTGTCTATGTATGTGCCTTGACTAAGCCCTAGAAGCCGCTTAGATCTATCCCTGTAGATCTTGATTCCTAGAATGTAGGCTGCTTCTCCAAGATCTTTCATTGCAAAACAAGTTCCCAACCAGTGTTTAACACCGTTAAGCATAGGGATGTTGTTTCCAATGATAAGTATATCATCCACATACAAGATGAGGAATGATATAGTGCTCCCACTAGCCTTTCTGTAAACACAAGGCTCATCTTCATTTTTGACAAAACCAAACTCTTTGATCTTTTGGTCAAAACGAAGATTCCAGCTTCGAGATGCTTGTTTGAGTCCATAAATAGACTTATTCAGTTTACATACCCTATTAGGATATTTTGGATCAACAAAACCATCAGGTTGTACCATATAGACATCTTCAGAGAGATGCCCATTAAGGAAAGCGGTTTTGACATTCATTTGCCATATCTCGTAGTCATAGTACGCGGCTATGGCAAACAATATCCTGATAGATTTGATCATAGCAACGGGCGAGAAGGTTTCATCATAGTCAATGCCTTGAGTCTGAGTAAAACCTTTCGCAACTAGCCGTGCTTTATAGGTGTGTATATTTCCATGCATGGCGGTTTTTCTCTTGAAAATCCATTTGCTCCCTACTGCCCGAGATTCGGGGGGTAGCTCAACCAAGTCCCAGACTTGATTATCACGCATAGATTGCATCTCGGCGTTCATGGCTTCTAGCCATTTTGCAGATTCTGGATCTGAAATAGCAGATTTGTAGTTAGTAGGTTCGTCATTAGACTCGGCTACTAATAGGACTTCGGTACTATCAAGATGCCATAGGTATCTGTCAGGTTCTTTGCGAGTCCCTACACTTCTGCGAACGCTTGTGTTTATGTCTGATTCACCAGCAACAACTTCTTGTTGTTCAGACGCTCCGACTTCATCAGCGGTTGTTTGTGGTTCTCAAATTTCTTCAAGATCCACTATATTATCTCCAGTTCCTCGTTCAAGAATTTCTTTCTCGAGGAAGTGTGCCTTCCTTTTGATGGAAATAACATTTGCATCAGGATGGTAGAAATAATATCCGCTTCTGTTATAGTATCCAACGAAAACGACCTTTTCGCCTCTAGGATTGTCATCAGAATCGCTGGTGACATATGCATCACATCCCCATACTCTAAGGTAAGACATATTGGGTTTAGACCCATGCCATATCACATATGGAGTCTTGTTTACCTTCTTAATCGGTGCCAGATTGACAATGCGGGCGGCGGTCATAAGAGCATAACTCCAGAAGGAGTGAGGCAAGTTTGTTCTACACATCATTGATCGAACCATATTAAGTAGGGTTCGATTTCTCCTCTCGCTCACGCCATTAAGTTGGGGTGTGCTAGGTGGAGTAGGTTGTGAAACTATTCCACGCTCCTTGAGATGATTTATGAACTCTGTGCTGAGATATTCACCACCTCGATCTGATCGAAGTGTCTTTATCGTTTTACCGAGTTGGTTTTCCACTTCTTTTGAAACTCTTTGAACTTTTTAAAAGGTTCATGCTTGTGTTTCATAAGATAGACATAAGCATATCGACTATAATCGTCGATTAATGAAACGAAGTATCTTTCATGATTTCTAGACATGGTTCTGAAAGGGCCACATACATCAGTGTCTATGAGTCCTAGCAGATCCTTGGCTCGTTCACCAACGCCGGTGAAGGATCCTTTAGTGAGTTTGCCAGCTAAGCAAGACTTGCAGTCTTCAAAGGATTCTTGTCCGGTGGATTCAAGGATCCCTTCGGATTGGAGCCTTTTCATGCGGGCCTTGCTTATGTGACCAAGTCTACAATGCCATAGAAATGTATCATTAATGGTAGATTTGATACGTTTAGAAAGATTGTATATGTTATTATTAGTTTGAACATTAACCTCATAAATTCCATTTAGAGGTTTAGCCTCAAAATAGAAAATATCATTTAAGTAAGTTGAAATATTAATTCCATTAAAACCGTACTTAAAACCTTGTTCAAACAATAAGGAAACTGAAATAATGTTTCTGGTTAAACCAGGTGCAAACAAACAGTTATTTAAGATAACTACAAGGCCAGAAGGACATGAAAGGTGAAATGTTCAAGTTGCAAGAACTGGTACTCTCTTCCCATCACCAACGATGAGTTCCATGTCGCCTTGTTTCAGCTTCTTCCACTTTTCAGGCTCGTGCAATACATTAACGATGTGATAAGCACATTCGGTATCAAATACCCATGTGTCGCTAGAGATAGTGAAAAGTTCAATAACATAGATAGAAATACCAGAAGAGATGCCTTCACCATTTGCTCTCTTCGATCTTAGCTTAGCTAGATATTCAAGGCAGTTACGTTTCCAGTGCCCCATATTGTTGCATTCAAAACACTGACGCTCCTTGGGAGGGGGTGCTTTTACAACTTGCTTGTTTTTGTTGGCAGCATTCTTGGCAACAACAATAACTTGCTTCTTACCTTTGCTGTTATAACCCCTTTTCTTGGTTTTGGGCTTGTTAACACCAGCAGATTTGACCATGAACTCTTGATTAGTCTCACTTGATATTCTCATCTCGGCCGTTTCCTGCATGCCGTGCAGTTCGGGCATAGTCTTCTCCCATGTGTTCATATTTAAGTTCATTACGAAGTTGTCATAAGAACTAGGGAGAGAGTTCAAGATGAGGTTGGTGTCATTCGGTTTTTCATTCTCAAGCAAATACTTGAGAGAGAAGGAGGAGTGAGATTCCTTTTCAGTAGACATCTGTTAAATAAGCAAATTAAATGTTAATTAGTATTTTGGATGTAATAAATTCTTATATTAATGACCCATGGCAAGAATAGATTAAGAATTGAGAATCTGGTTATATCAATTAGTAATGGTGGCTGTGGCACGCAACATTAGTAAGTTATTTAGGCAGACGGACAATAATTGCCAATTGTGGAAAAATGCACAATTCTCGAGTATGAGGCCGCTAAGACAACTCTTGTCTATGCATTAATACGTTTAGCCTCATCTATGCCACTTTTAGTCTCCATACAGCTGGGGCATGTAATAGAGAGAAAAGTAATAGTCGCCCTAGTACAGGTACATGTGGAAGGGCCGGATGTGTCAACGAAACCATTGCACCTTGGAGGGATAGGTTACGCACCAAGTGCGGTGCTGTGGCTCCAAACACTGGTGTTTCACGTTATGCCCCAAGTGTTCCTTATAGTAGGATGGCATAGACTAAAGATTTTAAATATGGGATTTAATTTTAGTGTTTACCGAATAGGGTCAAACACAACGAATGATAAATCATACGTGTGTTGTAAAATCCAGTTTTACTATATATTAGATCGTGACAACGTGATGAACCCTTTCATATCTCTGGACACTTAATTTTAAATAACCTATTAAAACTAAGTTTGCCGCGATGTACCTAACCAATTAAAAGTTAATAGTTTAAATGAACTATTAAGTTATTCGTTTTGAAATTTTAAAATTAGTTTAAATTGCAAAACTTTATTGGTTATAATTTATTTTAAAAACAAACTGTTTGTTTTAATATAAAGTATCCACAAGTTGTAAAAAAAAAAGTTTAGAACTTGTTATTAATTTGATTGTGAAAATTTTGGTATTTGGTTGGTACGTTATAACATTTATAAGATAAAAGCAACCACAATAGCAAACACAAAAATATGTAAATCATATGGCCAAGGAAAAAGTGTTTGATCTTGCTAGAGTCTAATAGCAAGACCAAACTAGGTCACGGGGTCACAACACACAAACAACCACAAGGATGAACTTCGTGCATGCATCTAGCTGTTCCGTGTGACTCCCACTAAATCCAAGATCATGTCTCCGTCTTCTGTTTTGTCTTCGGGTCTTTATCTTTACAATATTTATACATAATACAAAAAAAATAAAACCCTAAGCTATTACAACTTTGAGCCATCAAAGTGGGCCAAAACATAAAAGCTAATCTATTACATTTTTTGAGCCATCAAATGGGCCAAACCATAAAACCAAAAACAGAAAACAAACACAAGACAGGGTCGGGCCAGATTTATATATTTAATACAATCAAATAACTGGGCAATCCTTTTGGTCAATAAAATAAATAAAAACTTTGACCAAAATAAATAAATAAAAATTGCCCTAAAAAGATCTAGATCAGAAACTTTAAATGAGTTAAAGTTTGTGATCTATAACCGGTTAAAAGACCGGATCCGATTCGTATGTTGTAACCTGGCTCTGATACCACTGTTGGTTTTTTCTCAGTCAGTGGTGATCAGTTATATTAGTTATCAAAACGGTTGATAAGTAATTATAGATTAATAATAACTATTTAGTAATTATTAAAACGCAGCGGAACGAAACCGATTCAACACAAAATAGAAACCCGACAGGATCTGGGTTACAAAACATACGAATACGAAATAAGATTTAATCTAACTACCAATGAGATAGATATACCTTAATGGTTAATGATTAACCGGTTGAGACACCGAGGTACAACGAACCGATGCTAGATCATGACCACATGCGAGCAATCGGGGCGGCGGCCGGCAGGAGCCCTTGCATCTGCGCAGCAGGCCGGAACAGGGCTGGACGGCGACAGACGGTGGCTGGATAGCTACCGGAATCGGGACAAAGGGAAGATCCGATTTTCCTTTTGGTTTGGCGGCTGGATTTTCCTTTTGGTTTGGCTTCTTTCGAAATTGCCAAAAAAAAACAAGAAAAACAATTTCTTGTTTCCTTCTTGATTGGAGTTAATCGAGAGAAAGAAAAACAATTTTTCTTCCTATTGCGGCTGAGTCCCAAAATTAGGCTTGCCCCAAACAATTATTAGGTTATAATTATATATAATAATTATAAACCCTACTAAATGTTTCCGGGCCCAAAGTCCAATACAAGATACAAAAGCCTGAACCCGTTTTAATGTTTTAATGAAAGATTAAAACAATATATATAATTATTATTTATAAACCAATATAAATAATAATTCCCGTCTAACGTATATATAAAATATATCATCTCGCTAACAGTTCGTAATTACCAGTTAAGCGGGTTAATTGGATTTAATGTTCGTTGCCCTAGGTGTAACTCTTACGGGTCATAACTCAGTTAGTAGCGTTAAATAATCGGGACCGGACATGTATATTTCCAACACATACATCACCTTAATATGATCTCGTTCATCAATCAAAGCTTGATTAATGAATCTATATTTTTGAATTTCATTTAAGCAAGATCTAGCATTACAAAGTTTAGAAATAACCTCAGTAGGCACAGTAGTGAGATCCTCAGCAGGTTCAATCATGACACACTTGCCCTTGTCCTCCAAGTCAGCTATCAAGGCTTTATCAGCAGCTTCCTCAGCTTGTTTTCCCCAATGATAGTGTCCATCAGCTTGACACACAAGAGCTGTGGAACTTGAAGATGTGTTTGTCTTGGGAGGATTGGCAGCTTGTTTTCCAGAGGAAATCTTCTTTTCTTGCTAATCCTTGGAGGACGACTCCGTGCAATTTCTGGCAAAGTGACCCAGATGATCATAATTGTAGCATCTCACCTTCTTGATATCAAACCCAAGTGTCTTTCTCTGCTTGAATCTGTCTAAACCAGTCCTTTTGATGAATCTTTTGGCTCTTAAGGTCAGCATGGCCATACACCAGTCAATGTCCATTTTCTCCAAATCATAAGGATTGATCTGCTCCAAGTCATCAGGTTGAAAGCTAATCGGTGTTAGATTTCCAGAAATTAGTGCATCATAGCACGACATGAAAGCAGTCATGATTGGGACATATTCATCAGGAATCATGGTGATGGACTTCTGAGGAGCAGAGGAGCTGGTAGATTGAATTGCAGCAGCAGAAGGAGGAACATCAGTCTGAAAGTATGGGCTACTAGAAGAGCTTGATCCAGCAATAAGAGTTGTGTTTCCAGACTGATTTGTTGGGGTAACTGCTCCTTTCTTAATCTCAATCTCATAAGATTCAAGAATGTTGTAGACTTCCTGTTGAGACAAAGCACTCAGATTCTCAGTCTTTTTGATCATGATGTGATACATATTCTATTCCTCAGGAAGAGAATCTAGGAGTTTCTTGTTTAGCTCCAGAGTAGGGTACTCAACACCCATTACTTTCAACCTAGATACGATGCTTGAGAAACGGTTGATCAAATCAGACATTGATTCACCTCTGACACTACTAAACATCTCATACTGCTTCTTGATCAGATCTCTCTTACTCTCCCTAACATCAGCACTTCCCTCATATATGGTGCTCAAGGCTACCCATAAGTCTTTGGCAGTGGTGTACTCAGCAAAGATGTTGAAGATATCCATAGGAAGAGCCATGGAAATAGTCCCATAAGCCTTGTTGTCTTGGGCAATTAAGGCAAGATCCTTCTCATCATATTCAGCTACTGTCTTAGGACGTTGAACATCAGTAGTAGTGATTACAGGCTTGTGGGGACCATCAGTGATAGAGTTCAGCAATGTATGATCATGAAATTGAAAGAAAAGTTTCATCTTCTTAGTCAGTCATCAAATTCTCTTGTAGACACAAGATCAGGTGGTTTGTTCCCTCCAGAATACTCAGTTGAACTTGAAGTGGCCATAATATCCGGAATCGAAACTAAAACAGTGACTAGTTTCGGGTGGACAACCTTGATCGAAACAACTAGTTTCGATAGAGACACATTGATTGAAACTCCTAGTTTCGATTGAGTAAAAGAGCCCGAATCTGCTTAGTTTTGATTGAAGAAATACAACCCGAAACAACTAGTTTCGATGGTTAACACTTGCTCAGAAGCAAAACCTCAGTAGAAACTACTAGTTTCGATACCCAAAGTTTCGATACCCAAAGTTTCGGGTAACTAAGTTGCACAGAGTAGTTTCGATTAGAACAAGACAAAAAAAAACTAGTTTCGATTGTACCTTCTCCAGACAAAAAGTAGACAAGAAGTTTCGATGACCAACGGAATTCAGAGAATGTTCCCAGTAGTTTCGATGCGTTCTTCTCCAAGCTCAAAAATACTCCATTGATGAAAAGCTCCAGAAATCAATAATGCAAAAATGACAATCCAATCCAGCAAAAACTTTCGGCTAACTCTCCTGAGCACTAAACCAACCTCCGATTTTGAAATCACGAACAAAAAAAACCCTTGGAAATCGATGAAACAGTAGCAGTCGCAATGAAACAGTGCTTCCGAGAATTTTGTGCAGAAAAACTTTCGAAATATCACACAAATCACCTAGAATCGATCACAAAACCTGATAATACTCAAAAACACTAGAGCATAAAGCTCTGATACCAATTGTAGGTCTAGATTTGACTCAGAAGTCTCACAAATGATCGATTCTCCACACACAAAGGGGGAAACAGTGTGTATGGAGCTGAAACAAAGGATAGAAACATATTTGGTGAAGATAACAGGCTAACCACACTCACAATCAACACAAATATGATATGAAATTGTAAGAACAGTGCACAATACTCAAAATGTAAATTGTATTGATTGAAGAACAGTGAAAGAGAAGGTTCAGGGTTGCAGCCGCTACACACCCTAAATCTTCTCAAACTAGGCTATTTATAGTAATTGACAGGTATCGAAACTATGTCAACCGAAACTACTAGTTTCGATTGAACATTTACAAATGAATGAATACCCTGTCGAAACTACTATCTATCGAAACTACTAGTTTCGATTGAACATAACTCAATTGAAACTAAGTAGTTTCGATGGCCCAGACTTAACTAAAAATAAATCTGTAAAATACATAAACTGAAATTACAATAATGAAATGACAGAAAGTAAGCTAAGCTAACATTGTTCAAACATACAAATAATGACAACAGCTTATACAGAAAAACATGTCTCTACAGGGTTTACATGTATATATACCTAGTCTAATTAACTAGGTCCGTATACACATACTCGGCCTCCAAGGCCGGCCCAAAACACCCAAACCGTGAACCCTAGGTTGACGGTTACAACCTACACAACATCAATACTAAGCTTAATCATACTTAACATTCTGGGTCTAACAATGGTAAAGTTGTTTTTTTTAACGGCAATGGTAAAGTTGTCTGTTTGGTTGTCGTCTGAAGTGTATTTAAATGCATAAAACTTTGTAACTCTGTTTATTATAGAAGTTATGTTACTATAATAATAATAATATTGTTGTTTCTATAAATCATATTTAGTAATTTATAAAATTCAAAAAAAAGTGTTTACGAGTGATCCTACAAGTTTTACTCATGCATAACATTATGTGTTTTTTGATCGATTACTAAACATCTTTCTTTGCAATAATGGCAAAAGTACCAGCATGATTGTATCAAGTTTCAAACAGTAGGGTCATGTTTTGTAAAACTCATATCAAATTAGTAATAATTCAAGTAATGAATTGGTAAAGTAATAATTCAATTCAAGTGATGAATTGGTAAAGAATAAAGAACAAAATAGATTTGGCTAAACCCAAACGTTTATTATCAAGAAATTTAACTCAAAAACTTGATTACAATGGATACCCTAACACGGTATTTATACAGCTAATCTAACACGTTAGACTACAATACGAATTACATAAACAATTAATTAAATATTAAGATCCTATTTCTACACAGAGAAAAACTACCACGAAGAACCATGTGTTTGAGCTTTGCCACGGTTGTGGATGGCCTTTTGTTTCTACATTGTATCAGAGCTACGGCTCTAATACCCGTGTTTAAAACCCTGGCCGCCCCGTTTTCCGGCTAGCCTTCTGATCCTGTCGTGTTTGTTCCCCTTTTCTGTTTTCGAACCCAACTAGCTTTCCCAATGCACTTGGGTCGGCCAAACATCTCCGCAAGTGGTATCGGAAATTAGCGAATAATAATAAAGAAAATTTCTTGTCAACGTTATAAAAATCAAAATGTACCAAATTTAATCCGAAGGTGACAGTCATCATCTACTTAGAGCATCAACAACACACTAGACCTCCACATTGAACTTTTCGAGTCAAAATCCCACGACCCCCATCCCCCGCGAACCTCCTCTCACTCCCCATCCCCCGCGAACCTCCTCTCAGGGGAAGAACTTAATAGGGGTCAGATGGAACAAAGAAATACTATGTTGTGAGGCTTAATTATATTGTTTGGACCCCTCCTAATCCAGATCAAATATGTTCCACAAATCCATTAAAATCTTGGTTTTTTAGTATTTTCGCCCCCCTCCCCACACCAATTTAATTGTTCAAGTCCCGCCACTGCTTCCTCTCCCCCTCCCTCACTCCGACTGTAGACGATCATGGTGGGAACAAAGAAATACTATGTTGTCCCATTTGTGATAAAGGTGAATTTACAATCCTATTTTTGGTAATAAAAAAACAACGTTAAATGTAATTTTAAAATGTATCTTTGTAACACCCGTATTTGTATACATTAATAAAAATGATTTGTTGTGAAAATAGTTCCCACCCTTTTCAAAACCAACCACATGAAGACGTTTCCAACCGGGTGGGCTGGTCAGGCACAATAGATCTATTAATATTACTGTTGATTTTCTTGTGTTTAAATGTATGTACATCCAAGCTAATAAGCATATAGTCCACATGTATAACACGTATAAACAATGTGAGTAGCATGTATAATGTTTCACCCCAAAATGTGCAAAAATGTAAAATAGGATCTATGTAACTCACATGGCTAGCGGATGTTTTTAATCCACGAGGGTAGGTGATACGGATGTTGAAACCTAAGCACGATGGAACCCTATGTGGATAAGCATTATTGTATGTTTTATATGTATGTGCGTATTCGTATTTAAATGTGTATAGGTTTTATAATAATATTCCTTAATATTTATTTGTATAAAATATGGTAGAAAAATGATAATGATTTTGTAAATTTAACTTATAAAAATATATATATTGTTAAAATATTACATTTTTAAATAAGTAGTTATTATGTATTTATAAAAGTTTCTATTTATTTATATTATCATTAATATATATATATATATATATATATATATTTTGTAAGTTAAAACTATTTTAACAATTTTATAAAAATATAGTGTTTATTATTTTATAAAAATTTGGGTGGGTTAAATATGTATAAAAATTTGCTTAATCGATTTTAAAATAAAGGAACGAGTAAGCCGACTCGTTTTAGTTTTTATTGTATAACAAGAATATTAAAATAAGTTAAAATAAATAAATAAAATAAAAACAGAAGAAAAAGTTTGGGCCGAAGGCCAACCGGAATCCAACCCGCGACCTATCTCTTGAACACACACACGCATAACCAGCCGGGCTACTGCCCATCGCTGGTTATGTGTGTACCCGTTAATTGATATACACAAGCGAGATATTGGTCGCTGGTCCTCGGCAACCGGCAAACCGTGTCCGAGGACACTGGTTTGCCCGGTAACTCAAGGGCGATGGTCGCGTTTTTGCTTGGAATTGTTTACCAGATGATAACAGAAGATGACGTAAACAAATTGAGGCTCGAACCTGGTCGCGAAGGGTCTGGTAGGCAGAAGCTTAAATCCTAAAATGTCAAGAATGGGGATCGAGCTTCTGGATGGAATTAGCCTCTAAAACCTTGGTCACAGCTTCACTCAGAGACGACGAATGTAATGGTGTCTTCAATTTGAAGTGAGAGTGGGTGGAAGAGGGGTAGCGAGCTCGAGCAGGTCCGAAGATGGCTATTTATAGCCGAGCTCAAACCTTATGACCAAACGTGAAATTGAGTATGTCTAGACATTCGTCTGGACGAGACGAAGCTAACGAGCTATCAAGCACGCGTGGAGGTTGACTGTCGGGCTTGAATTCGTGGCGTGGGTTCTCGGCCACCAACAAGATCAGACTATCCGTATGATGGGGAGACCAGTCGGTCAGGGGCTTTTACTCGCGTGGGAATGACGAGGTCAGGGCTGCCTTTAGCGGCTGTCGAGGTGCAGGGAACAGCCCTGTCGGGGTGTTCGCCGGAAAAACGCTTTACCCGCCGGACCAAGGAACATGGTGACCAGAAAGTCGATTTGGAAATTGGCAGATTTGGTCCTTGTAGTTTGGTTTTGATTTAATTCGGTCCTTGAAGTTTGATTTGTTCAGAAATAGTCCCTCAAGTGATTTTTATTTTTATTTTTATTTTTTTTTGTTTAAAACCCTTTAGTTTGAAAAGTTTCAAATTGGTCCCTTAACTTTAATAAGTTTTCTTTTTAATTTCAAATATATTTTATAAACTTATATTATTATTATTATTATAAATAATTTTTATAAAAGTTAGTTATCTTATTTAAATAGGTTATCTTATTTAATATGAAACTTTTAAATTTAGATTTTTATATAAAATTTTATATAAGTTTTAAAACTTATAAGATTTTAATTATTTTAAATCCGTAAAATAAAAATACCTATTTGTATAGAACTAAATAAAAACACTTGCATTTTATTTAAATAGAGAATGATTACACGATAAATATATTACAAGTGCGCGAATGAAAATCCGAAACATCACAGTCTCCCTATGTTAAAGGAATTTCGCCCCGAAATTCAACTAGTGGAGGCTATGAAAAGAGATGCAGATATTTGGTCTTCACGTTCCCAAGTGAACTCGAGTCAACGTTTAGACTCCCAACGGACATTGACAATGGGGATGCGGCTACGCTTGAGTTTCTTGACTTCTCGGTCCATGATTTCCACGGGTTTTTCAACAAAGTGCATTTTCTCGTCAATACGCACTTCATCAAGAGGGATGTGGAGATTTTCGTCGGCTAGACACTTTTTCAAATTAGATACATGAAAGGTCGGATGAACGTTGTTGAGTTCTGAAGGAAGATCGAGTAATCGATCAAAAAACACATAATTTATGTTGTGAGGCTTAACATTCTGGGTCTAACAATGGTAAAGTTGTTTTTTTTAACGGCAATGGTAAAGTTGTCTGTTTGGTTGTCGTCTGAAGTGTATTTAAATGCATAAAACTTTGTAACTCTGTTTATTATAGAAGTTATGTTACTATAATAATAATAATATTGTTGTTTCTATAAATCATATTTAGTAATTTATAAAATTCAAAAAAAAGTGTTTACGAGTGATCCTACAAGTTTTACTCATGCATAACATTATGTGTTTTTTGATCGATTACTAAACATCTTTCTTTGCAATAATGGCAAAAGTACCAGCATGATTGTATCAAGTTTCAAACAGTAGGGTCATGTTTTGTAAAACTCATATCAAATTAGTAATAATTCAAGTAATGAATTGGTAAAGTAATAATTCAATTCAAGTGATGAATTGGTAAAGAATAAAGAACAAAATAGATTTGGCTAAACCCAAACGTTTATTATCAAGAAATTTAACTCAAAAACTTGATTACAATGGATACCCTAACACGGTATTTATACAGCTAATCTAACACGTTAGACTACAATACGAATTACATAAACAATTAATTAAATATTAAGATCCTATTTCTATACAGAGAAAAACTACCATGAAGAACCATGTGTTTGAGCTTTGCCACGGTTGTGGATGGCCTTTTGTTTCTACATGGTATCTGAGCTACGGCTCTAATACCCGTGTTTAAAACCCTGGCCGCCCCGTTTTCCGGCTAGCCTTCTGATCCTGTCGTGTTTGTTCCCCTTTTCTGTTTTCGAACCCAACTAGCTTTCCCAATGCACTTGGGTCGGCCAAACATCTCCGCAAGTGGTATCGGAAATTAGCGAATAATAATAAAGAAAATTTCTTGTCAACGTTATAAAAATCAAAATGTACCAAATTTAATCCGAAGGTGACAGTCATCATCTACTTAGAGCATCAACAACACACTAGACCTCCACATTGAACTTTTCGAGTCAAAATCCCACGACCCCCATCCCCCGCGAACCTCCTCTCACTCCCCATCCCCCGCGAACCTCCTCTTCATTTGGTCTTCACGTTCCCAAGTGAACTCGAGTCCACGTTTAGACTCCCAACGGACATTGACAATGGGGATGCGGCTACGCTTGAGTTTCTTGACTTCTCGGTCCATGATTTCCACGGGTTTTTCAACAAAGTGCATTTTCTCGTCAATACGCACTTCATCAAGAGGGATGTGGAGATTTTCGTCGGCTAGACACTTTTTCAAATTAGATACATGAAAGGTCGGATGAACGTTGTTGAGTTCTGAAGGAAGATCGAGTTTGTAGGCCACTTTTCCTACCCTTTCGAGTATCTTGAATGGACCCACATATCGAGGTGCAAGTTTTCCTTTCTTTCCAAATCGGACTACGCCTTTCCAAGGTGATACTTTTAGGAGAACCATATCCCCAACTTGAAATTCCAAGGGTTTTCGTATTTTATCGGCATAGCTCTTTTGCCGACTCCTTGCCACCCGAATGTTGTCACGGATAAGAGAGATTTTATCAGTGGTCTCTTGGATAAGCTCGGGACCGGTGATTTGTGCTTCACCAATTTCGTTCCAACAAATCGGTGAACGACATTTCCGTCCATAAAGAGCTTCAAACGGTGCCATGTTAATACTTGTGTGGTAGCTGTTGTTGTAGGAAAATTCGATCAGTGGTAGGTGAGAATTCCAATTGCCAACAAAGTCAATGACACAAGCTCTAAGCATATCCTCGAGAGTTTGGATTGTTCGCTCGGTTTGTCCATCAGTTTGGGGATGGTAAGCCGTACTTAAATCCAAACGAGTACCAAGCGCAGATTGTAATGATTGCCAAAATCGGGAAGTAAAACGCGAATCACGATCGGATATGATGCTCAAAGGGATTCCGTGACGACTCACAATTTCATCTATGTAGATCCGAGCCAATTTCTCGACTCGATAGTCCTCACGAATAGGCAAGAAATGAGCAGACTTTGTAAGTCGGTCGATAATAACCCAGATACTATCGTGCCCACTAGAAGTGCGTGGAAGTTTGGTGATGAAGTCCATAGCAAGGTTCTCCCACTTCCACATGGGAATTTCTGGTTGTTCGAGGAGTCCGGAAGGCTTTTGGTGTTCGGCCTTCACTTTAGAACAAGTTAAGCATTTTGCCACAAAGAGGGCAATATCCTTTTTCATGCCGGGCCACCAATATTGCTGACGAAGACCCATGTACATCTTATCAGCTCCGGGATGTACCGAATATCGAGTTTTGTGGGACTCATTCATCAAAAATATACGAAGGTCGTCGCGATCGGGAACCCAGATACGGTCCAAGTAATACAATAAGCCGTTGGCTTTGGTTTCTAGTAAGAGTTCTACACCACATGCCATCTCTTGATACATGTTTCCCTCGGTAACCGAGGTGTGTTGTTCTTGAAGAATACGGGCTTGGATATCGTTATGAATACAAACACTATGAAGCATGATACGTTCTTTATGACTCAAGGCGTCGGCTACAACATTTGCTTTGCCGGGGTGGTAGCGAATCTCGCAGTCGTAGTTGTTAAGAAGTTCAACCCATCGTCGTTGCCTCATATTAAGCTCTTTTTTATTGAAAATATGTTGGAGACTTTTGTGGTCAGTGAAAACCACGCATTTGGTGCCATAAAGATAGTGTCTCCAAATTTTTAAGGCGAAAACGACAGCACCAAGCTCGAGATCATGGGTTGTATAGTTCTTCTCGTGGATTTTGAGCTGACGTGATGCGTATGCAATTACTTGGCCACGTTGCATTAGAACACAACCAAGACCTTGGTTGGATGCATCACAATAAACGACAAAGTCGTCATTACCACTAGGAAGAGTTAGAATAGGAGTATTGCAGAGCTTGTGCTTGAGAGTTTGAAAAGCTTCCTCTTGCTTGGGTCCCCACTCGTAATGCTTACCTTTGTGAGTCAAGGCAGTGAGCGGGACCGCAATCTTGGAGAAATTTGAGATGAAGCGATGATAGTAACCTGCTAGTCCAAGGAATGAACGAATCTCGGTAGGAGTCTTAGGAGTACTCCAATTCTTTACCGCCTCGATCTTTGTCGGGTCCACATGAATTCCCTTATCGTTGACTATGTGTCCCAAAAATTGAACTTCCTTTAGCCAGAATTCACACTTGGAGAACTTGGCGTATAGTTGTTCTTTCTTCAAGAGTTCCAAAATCAAACGAAGATGTTGTTCATGCTCCGCTTTCGTTTTAGAATAGATGAGAATGTCGTCAATGAAAACGATCACGAACTTGTCCAAATAAGCTTTGCATACACGGTTCATAAGGTCCATGAAAACCGCGGTGCATTAGTCAAACCAAAGGGCATGACCATGAACTCGTAGTGACCATATCTAGTCCGAAAGGCAGTCTTCGGAATGTCTTCATCGAGAACACGAAGTTGATGGTATCCGGAACGGAGGTCAATCTTGGAGAAACATGCTGAACCTTGAAGCTGATCGAAAAGATCGTCGATACGGGGTAAAGGATAACGGTTCTTAATTGTAAGCTTGTTGAGTTCATGGTAATCGATGCACATTCGAAACGATCCATATTTTTTCTTTACGAACAGCACGGGAGCACCCCAAGGTGAATGGCTCGGGCGGATGAATCCTTTAGATGAGAGTTCTTGTAATTAACTTGCGAGCTCTTGCATCTCGAAAGGTGCAAGACGATAGGGAGCTTTTGCCACGGGAGTTGCTCCGGGCACAAGGTCAATACGAAACTCTACTTGTCTAGGAGGAGGAAGGCCGGGTAAATCCTCGGGGAATACTTCAGGAAAGTCTCGAATGATCGGAATATCTTGCAATTTCTTACCCTTGTCTTTCGTGTCAACTACGTGGGCCAAGAAGGCAACGTACTTTTTCCGTAGGTACTTTTGTGCCAATGTGCAAGACATGAGTTGAAGACCACGACATGGTTTTTCACCGAAAATAACTAACGTGTTGCCCGAAGGGAGAGGTATACGAATGCACTTTTCGTAGCAAATAACCTCGGCATGGTGCTTGGATAGCTAGTCCATGCCAATTATAACATCGAAGCTTCCAAATTGCATTGGAAGGAGATCAACAGAGAATTCATGATTATTAAGCTCGAGATTGCAGTTGCGGATAACAGAATTTATAGTAATAGATTTTCCGTTTGCTATCTCCACGGAATAAGAATTGTCAAGTTTCGTTCTTTGTTTAGCAAGTCGAGATTCAAAGGTAAGAGACACAAAACTCCTATCGGCACCGGTATCAAATAAAATGGACGCATAATGATTGTTTACGAGAAACGTACCGTTTATCACGTCGTTGTTTGCTTGAGCCTCATTAGCGTTTATATTAAACGCTCGTCCTTGAGGACCACCTTGATGATGAAGTTTTGGGCATCGGTCACGAAAATGGTTTAGGTCTCCACATTCGTAACATGCCCTACCATTGAGAGGTGCCGGATAGATTGGACGGTTGGCTGGAGCAGCTTGATGGACGGGAGGACGGGTACGGCAAGTAGTGACCACGTGTCCATATCGTCCGCAGCTTGAACACAATTGGCATGATAAGTTGGCAGGATGATGGTACTTGCAGGTCTGGCATTAGGGATTCGGGCCCAAATAAGGTTTCGGGTTTTGACCCAAATGGGCCACTTGAATAGCAGGTACAGCGGGAGTTACGGCTGCGAAGTTTCGACCTTTTGGTTTCTTGTTGCGGTTAGAAGACTCGGGTTTTACATCTTTGACGGCCGCAAGAGTGGAGACAACCTTCTTGGAACCCTTTCTCGTTAAGGTTCCGGCTTTGACATGGTTGTCGGATAGTGTAGCGGATAGACGGATAGCAGCTTCAAGTGTAGGAGGATTGCTTCCTAACACAGCATCTTGAATTTGCATAGGCGGCTATGTATTTTTCAATTTCATGAGCAAGGGGAGTGATCATATGAGGCACCAATAGGCTCAGCTCTTGAAATCGGGTGGTGTAAGCCAGATTATCCCCGCTGTTTTGGGCAAGATCCCAAAACTCAGTCTCGAGCTTCCTCATTTCATTTCGAGGACAGAATTCATCAGTCATGGCTTTCTTCATATCATCCCATGATAAAGATGTAGCAACCTCAACACCACGAGTGCGTTTCTCACTGTTCCACCAGGTGAGGGCTCTCTTTTGAAGTACACTTGTGGCATAGCGAACCCGAAGATTATCGGGACAGTCATTGTTTAGGAATGTGCTTTCCATGCTTTCAAACCATTGCAGTAGGCCGGTAGCACCTTCAGTCCCGAAAAATTTTGTAGGATTGCACGAGTTAAAATGCTTAAACGTGCATTGAGGCGGGTTGGTACCACCATTTCCTTGTATGTTGTGAGACCCGTCACTATTGTTATTGGCTTGGGTCATTTGCCCCACCAGCTGGGCAAGGAGAGTAGCAAGATCCGGGTTGGAAGTGCTAGAGTTTGCACGTTGAGGAGGCATTCTAACACCATAAGAAAAGACAATGATATTTTAGATAAGATGGATATATATGAGTTATAGTGGGAAATAATGTAAGCAGAAAAGCGGGATTCATCATGACGCGTGCCAGTGCATGTGTATTTATTCAAAGTTGATGGGGGAAACTAAGCCATCTATTCCGGATAGAACATGATGTTATAGATCATTATTCGCGTAATAGGAATTGTCGGGACTTACATGCACTACAATCGTTATTACGTGTGCACCCGTAATAATGATTTGCTTTGCATGTTCGTCTAGTTCTTCCTATCTTGCTATAATGTCCCCAAATTTTGAGTTTAAGTTCGGATCGTATCCTTGCGAATACATTGACTTATCAACGTTAAATAATTCCTCAAAACTTTCAAGGAGACATGCTTTAGCCTATAGGTAAACACTCACTTCAGGAATTCCCAGGAAAGCATACGGGTCCGTTTATTTGGATTTATACGAAATGCTTTCCTAGACAGAAAACCCAATGTACAGGTGTCACCCTTCCAGATTGCACGTGTCCTTTACTGGTTTCAAGAAATTAAGTCGTTGACGAGATTTTCAAGATTTTTATAGACTTGGGAGTCTATGAGTATAAAATGTGTAGGAATGTTGCAATTAATATAGATTAGGAAAGAGTATGGATAGTGTATTTGTTTGCATAAGTTTGTTTGTCAAATGTGTATGTAAAGTATGTATCATGTATTTAAAGCCTTGTATGTATGTGTATAAGTCTCACGTATTAGACTCGGGAAAAATTTAAATAATACCTAACTACAAATAATTCACATAGCAATTAATCATTTAGCACATAACACATAAAAGGGGTATGTAACTACAGATTGCACGTGTCCTTTACTGTATAATTCACATCGCTTGAAGCACAACAGCTAAGTCCGGTATGTTTGAATATACTTACCCACTATATCCGGTATGTTTGAATATAACACGCGGCTATATCTGAGTATGCAGTAATAAACACCCTAACCGGGTGGGCTGGTCAGGCACAATAGATCTATTAATATTACTGTTGGTTTTCTTGTGTTTAAATGTATGTACATCCAAGATAATAAGCATATAGTCCACATGTATAACACGTATAAACAATGTGAGTAGCATGTATAATGTTTCACCCCAAAATGTGCAAAAATGTAAAATAAGGGGTATGTAACTCACCTGGCTAGCGGATGTTTTTAATCCACGAGGGTAGGTGATACGGATGTTGAAACCTAAGCACAATGGAACCCTATGTGGATAAGCATTATTGTATGTTTTATATGTATGTGCGTATTCGTATTTAAATGTGTATAGGTTTTATAATAATATTCCTTAATATTTATTTGTATAAAATATGGTAGAAAAATGATAATGATTTTGTAAACTTTAACTTATAAAAATATATATATTGTTAAAATATTACATTTTTAAATAAGTAGTTATTATGTATTTATAAAAGTTTCTATTTATTTATTTATATTATCATTAATATATATATATTTTTTTTGTAAGTTAAAACTATTTTAACAATTTTATAAAAATATAGTGTTTATTATTTTATAAAAATTTGGGTGGGTTAAATATGTATAAAAATTTGCTTAATCGATTTTAAAATAAAGGAACGAGTAAGCCGACTCGTTTTAGTTTTTATTGTATAACAAGAATATTAAAATAAGTTAAAATAAATAAATAAAATAAAAACAGAAGAAAAAGTTTAGGCCGAAGGCCAACCGGAATCGAACCCGCGACCTATCTCTTGAACACACACACGCATAACCAGTCGGGCTACTGCCCATCGCTGGTTATGTGTGTACCCGTTAATTGATATACACAAGCGAGATATTGGTCGCTGGTCCTCGGAAACCGGCAAACCGTGTCCGAGGACACTGGTTTGCCCGGTAACTCAAGGGCGATGGTCGCGTTTTTGCTTGGAATTGTTTACCAGATGATAACAGAAGATGACGGAAACAAATTGAGACTCGAACCTGGTCGCGAAGGGTCTGGTCGGCAGAAGCTTAAATCCTAAAATGTCAAGAATGGGGATCGAGCTTCTGGATGGAATTAGCCTCTAAAACCTTGGTCACAGCTTCACTCAGAGACGACGAATGTAATGGTCTTCAATTTGAAGTGAGAGTGGGTGGAAGAGGGGTAGCGAGCTCGAGCAGGTCCGAAGATGGCTATTTATAGCCGAGCTCAAACCTTATGACAAAACGTGAAATTGAGTATGTCCAGACATTCGTCTGGACGAGACGAAGCTAACGAGCAATCAAGCACGCGTGGAGGTTGACTGTCGGGCTCGAATTCGTGGCGTGTGTTCTCGGCCACCATCAAGATCAGACTATCCGTATGATGGGGAGACCAATCGGTCGGGGGCTTTTACTCGCGTGGGAACGACGAGGTCAGGGCTGCCTTTAGCGGCTGTCGAGGTGCAGGGAACAGCCATGTCGGGGTGTTCGCCGGAAAAACGCTTTACCCGCCGGACCAAGGAACATGGTGACCGGAAAGTCGATTTGGAAATTGGCAGATTTGGTCCTTGTAGTTTGGTTTTGATTTAATTCGGCCCCTGAGATAATTACATATGAGTCCTTGAAGTTTGATTTGTACAGAAATAGTCCCTCAAGTGATTTTTATTTATTTATTTATTTTTTTTGTTTAAAACCCTTTAGTTTGAAAAGTTTCAAATTGGTCCCTTAACTTTAATAAATTTTTTTTTTAATTTCAAGTATATTTTATAAACTTATATTATTATTATTATTATAAATAATTTTTATAAAAGTTAGTTATCTTATTTAAATAGGTTATTTTATTAAATATGAAACTTTTAAATTTAGATTTTTATATAAAATTTTATATAAGTTTTAAAACTTATAAGATTTTAATTATTTTAAATCCGTAAAATAAAAATACCTATTTGTATAAAACTAAATAAAAACACTTGCATTTTATTTAAATAGAGAATGATTACACGATAAATATATTACAAGTGCGGGAATGAAAATCCGAAACGTCACAGATTTTGATTATTCAGGATCCTCAGGAGTGCATAAAGGAGACTTTCTTCCTATGCACACCGGAATCACTACTGTTGGACCAACTTCGGCTGTCAAAGTTACTACGATTCAGGATCTTAGATTCACTCCAGGATCATCATCTAGAAATCCTGACATGCGTAACACTTTCAATAAATTTTTCAATACTAACGAATCTGTGCAGGATACAGGGATTACTCCGTCCATGGCTAAGGAGTTGAAGAAACTAAGAGAGATAATCTCTAGTGTACCAGGCGTGGTCCAGCCTATACCTGAGATGTTCGCTACCAGTCACATGATCTCCAGATTTACTCATCCCATATGCGATGCGGAGATCCCCAAGCGCTTTTAGACTCCCAGCATGAAGCTATACGACGGAACTACAGATCCTGAGGAGCGCGTTGCACAGTACAGGGAAAGGATGGAGATTAATCCCATACCTTTGGACCTAAAGGATGCTTGTCTGTGCAAGGGCTTCGGCTCTACCTTAACAGGATCAGCCATAAAATGGCTACTTAATGTTCTTCCATATTCTATTACTTCATTTGCTCATTTGATTAACCTGTTTAACAATCAATTTTCTTGCAGTAGAACTTTTGAGAGGTTAACAAGTGACTTTTACAGGATAATCCAGAATCCTAGAGAATCCCTCCGAGACTATGTCAGCAAATTTGGCCGAGAATCCTTGGACATCCCCAACCTTGACGTTGCCACAGCGGTCTAAGCATTTAAGATCGGAATGAAGAAAGATTCTCAATTTTATGAAGACCTTGTCATGAATCCTTGCAGGAATATTCATGAAGTCACGAACAGGGCATTAAGATTTATCAGTCTTGAGTATGACAAGAAGATCCAACAAATGGCAGAAGCTCCATCTAATTATAATCAACCTAACCGGAAGGCTCAGTCTACACCTTTCAAGCCGTACAGATCTAAACCATATTCTAAGCTGATATGTTAATAAATACACATGTAAATAATGCATATTTCCCCTTATTTTAATTGTTTTTTGTTACAAATCTTTTTTTTCGGACACTTATTTGTGTTTAATTTGAATATAGTAGCTCCCGGTGGGAACGTGGTGATTTTTGGAGAAAAACTCAAGACTTGAAAAAATCTCAAAAAAGGAAAATTCCGGACATGACCATGTCAAACTCTGACATGGCCATGTGAGCCAACGTTGTTGAGAACACCACAAGATGTGTTGATCAGATGGTCCACATGGCCATGTCACTTTCGGACATGGCCATGTGCATACGCAGATTTCACCTTTTATCCCCAATTCTCCCTCATTTGAAGGGGATTCCATTTTTTACTAAGAACCCTAGTTCTCCCAACTCCCCTTGACGATTTCAAGCAGATCTTGGGAGATTAAAGGCCAAGATTGAAGATCCAACACATTCAAGGATGATTTAACATCCTACAACCCACCTCTTCTCATTTTCTTGGTTTGATTACTAGATCTATCATGTTTTCATCCATTTTCTTAAGTATGGTTGTGGTGTTTGTAATATCCAATATTTTTTCGACGAAATTTCTTTTCCATATACGTTATAAATACAAATATTTAGAATCTTTATGTATCTAGTTTATATAATTATGCTTATATAATTGAGATTTATTTTAATATATATATATATATATATATATATATATATCGTAGATAAAAGGGTATTAAATTCTTAAAACATTATAACTATATAATTAATGAACTTACTTTTAATACTTAAACATGAAAACTATAAATCCTATATATTATTTTATAAAATTATAAGATAATAAAAGAAAACAAAACTTATAAGACTTATGTGGTTTTTATAAAAATAAAACATATTTATAAATAAAGCCCAAGGACTAAAACTGCCAACCCTTGAAACTTACATTTAACTAAACCTAAGTTTATACATGAAATAATAAACACTTTAAACTCCAGGGGCCTAAGTGCAATTCAACCAAACTACCGAACCGGGAACCGATCACAGGTTCGAAACCCCCCAAGCCCGGTTTTGAGCTCGAATCACCCAGAAACGTGTTTCCGGCGGAATTGAATGCACCTCGAGTCTCGCCTCAAGCATGCGACCATAACCCGAGGTATCCCAATGCTCGATTTCAACTTTAGTCTCGCATGGGTTCGAAATTAAAATCGTTTTACACAACCGTATTCCTCCTACATGTCCAAACATTAAATGGTGAAATCGATTACAAATAGCAATCCAGACAACTCAACGATACACCACTCTAACTCTCTGGACATCCAATTTCATCCAATTGTACCTGCAACTCTCGATTTGATCTCGTGGACAGTCGCCTCCGAACACAGATCGGTTCTTCCTCAATTCGTTATCAGTTCAGGTAAATCTCATGACCATTCTCATCGTTTTCATCCAATGAACAAAAGCCCTATATCAAAGCGCAATGACAAAGGGGTTATCGATTCGTATTTACGGATTTGGATTCTAGGGTTCATACGGGAATTGGGGCTGATTTGAGATGTTGTTTAACTAATTCTTTTTCCGGTTAGAACACTAGCGAGGCCCGTAGCCAGGTGGTAGTGTGTGTGTGTGTGTGTTTGGACTCAGCTGGCCCGGGATCGAATCTGGCCGGCCTGAGTTTTGACATTTTATTTTTTTTTATGCTTTTCATTCATTTTTAAACTTTCTAATTACTTTTACATAATCTGAAAAACTTTTACAAACTTAAAAATGATTTCTATTTATACTTTTAGATTCTGGAACTATTTTAATTAATTAAAACTTAATTAAAACTTGTAATAAATAATTCTTTAAAAATAATTTTAAACACTTAAAACTATAAAAATACTTCTAGACTTTTATAAAACTTACATTTTAAACAGAAACGATTTTTATAAAATCAAAAACCTAGTTTATTATTTCTTTTCTGAAATAATACTTATTTGTTTTTGAACTTAGCTTTAGACTTTTAAAACTTATATAACTTTTATAAATTTTCAGAGAAGTTATAAAACTTATATACAATTTAGAAAATAGAAAATAGAAAATTTATAAACTTATAAATTTTATATCCATATAGAAACTTAAAGCTAGAATATTTATTTAGTTTAAAACATAAATTAAATATAACTTGTTTATTTAGAAATTAGAAATTTATAAACTTAAACATCTTATAAAATAAAAACAGAAACTTTAGATTTTAAACTTGAACTTTTGTAAATTTATAAACTTTATAAAAGTTAAATAGAAACTTTAATTTAAAAACATTTATAAACTTATATTTTAAAACATAAAGTTTAAATAAATACTTATAAACTTCCAAATATAAAGAAACTTTATAAACTTATAAGATACTTATTTAAAACATTTATAAAAACTTATAGTTTTTACCTACACCTTGAAAACATTTATAAACTTATAATTAAAACATAAACTTTTTAAGAAATTCTATTTTATAAACTTATAGGTGCTTGATATTCATTTAAACTTATAAATATTATTCATTTACAAGTTAATTTGTAAAATAAATGTTTAATAGTTGAAACTATAATAAAAACCTAAATGATTTATATTGCTTATTCTTATAGATAACTATTTAACCTTAATAATTATATACTCTTTAAATAATTACTATTAACTCTTAATCACTATTTAGTATTTAAATACTTTGTATTTAATAATTATTTTACTCTTAAAATAATTATTATTTATCTTTAGTCCTTATCTTAAATAATTATTGTAAACAATAATTATTTTAAACGATTAACTTATTAAAACTTTGAAATCTAAACCTTGTATGATTCATTCAAAACCTTATTTAAAACTTGATTTAAACTTTATAAACACAAAATCTTTCCCGTCTCCCATTTGGAACCCTAGACAATCTTAGAGTCCTAAATACTTTCCATAGACTTATAGGATCAAACTTGAAATTTAAGACTTGTATTCTTAGGCTCGTTGTGAGGATATTCCCCCTCAAAGTCTTGCTACACTTAATCTTGTCGGGCACTCTTCCATCAATCCAAGTGAGTATACTTAGCCCCTTTTCATTTTACTTTGTTTACAAACTTGGGGTGAAACATGTACAAAGTTCCAAACTTATACAATTCTTGTACAACTATGTCTTTATGCTTATTCTTGTGTTGTTATGCTTGAGACTTGCATGCTTAAATTAAACTTAAAACTAGCATATCCATTAACTTTGATCAAGCGTATAGTAACAATGATAGATCTATTGTATTTAACCAATCCACCTAGTTTGATTGGCCCTTCGGGGGGAGCCCATGGTGATTGTTACTGAACTTAAACTTTAAACTTTTAAGGGTAACCTTCGGGTTATGCCTAAACTTGGTTGGAGGGTTGATATGCACAATGTTTAACATGTTTTGTTCTCACACTTATACTATAGAATGCATGACATAGTGAATTGTAAAACTTTTCAAAGACTTTGTTAAACTGTGTCAAAACCTTAGTATCTCACCAACTATTTTTAGTTGACAGATTTCTTCACATGTTTCAGGTACATCCACATGAGACTTTAATGTGATCACATAAAAATGCTTTGGACCTAGAATACTTATCAAATAAACATTGTATTCTTGTTATGTTGTTTTCATTCTTTGTATTGAACCTTTGAATATCATTAATGAAATATTTAAACTTTAATAGTCAACCTTGTGCTTTTTGAACAACCGCGTCCTCCCCGACGTATAATCCGCCGTCGGTTGGGGTGTGAAAGTGTTTGTAAGCCCCATGGGCTAAACTCGTTTTATCACTTGGATTAGATGACACTTAGCATGCTTTAACAACTTGTACACAACTATTGGTGTTGATTATGTCAATTTCATGATGATGCTTGATTACTCTTCAATGAATGTGTGTATTTGCTCTAGTTTGATGATTTAGTTAACTTTGTAGGTGTTGTAACCATATTATGTTGGAAAACTGTATGTGTTGTAGCATTTATTTACATATTTGCATATCTTGTATGTATTTTTGTGGCATTCGACTAGGAATGGTGTATGAAGGTAAGATTGGACAAATGTGCATCCTTATGCTTATGTTTGAGAAAACCGTGGTACATGTTATGAATTTCTCATGTCACTGGTTATGAAATTCTTTGGTTTATTAGCGTGAACTTATTGGTTTTGTAATCGTGATATGATGTTCATGAGTTGAAGATTGGTCATAGCCTTCTCTACTTTACGCATTTTGAGGTGGTTACCATGTGTTTATTGTGCTAACTTTCCAAATATTTGTGGAATTTGATAACCCTGACGGGAGTCTTATTCATCTTAAATCTTGACATAATTGTATCATTGGTTCTTCATTGCATAACTTTAGGTGGCTATTGTGTGTTTATCGTTCTAGATTTCCAAAGAGTTATATGATTAGATAGCCTTGACGGGAGTCTAGTCTACCTCCATGTACCATGTGTAGAAAATGATCCCACCATGAGTTTGTGCTTGTTATTGTGTTGCTAAGTCGATTCAAAGTCCAAGTGATATCTTCCATTGATTGTTTATCTTCATCTTTGCCTTCATTCTTTGATTAGTTAAATTGTTAGTTATTTTATTTTAAAAATACAAAAATATCAAATCTTCTACTTTGATCGGTTAGACAGTGACAAAGGTTTATTATCGGGAGCTTTCATGTCCACGGATCGATACCCGGTTCTTGCCTAAAACTGTAATACTTATGCGATAGGTGCACTTGCCTATTTTGTGTGTAGTTAGTCCTAAGGTGATAATCGTTTATTATTTTAAAACCTAAGTGTGAAAAATCTTTGTTAAAGTATATCTACACTTTACACACATCAAGTTTTTGGCACCGCTGCCGGAGACACGGTGTAGAAACAAAGGCTGATTGCAACAAAATTATTCTAAGTACAAATGCTGCTGATAGGCTTATCAGCAGCGTTCAACACTTGTTGCTGCTGATAGGCTTATCAGCAGCGTTCAACACTTGTTGTTGCTGATAGGCTTATCAGCAGCGTTCAACACTTGTTGCTGTTGATAGGCTTATCAGCAGCGTTCAACACTTGTAGCTGCTGATCCTCAACTTTGCTGCTGATAGCCTTGTGCCTTGAAGATCAATCGTTGCAGCTGACTATCCAAGCCAAGCGTCACTGACAACTTTCTGCAAAAGCAACTGACACACTCAAAGCAGAAGGAACCTCAATGGCGCAACCAATGACGGACAACAATGCTCTTCTCCAAGCATGCAAGTAATGATGCATAAAGAAGACGCTTCAATAAAGTTAGCTAGTTTAGACTAAACGTGTATTATAAGCTTTGTACAAAAGATCAACGGTCTGTGTTAGATTTGATCCTTAGAATCAAGGGTCTGTCTTGATTCTAAGTTAGTATAAATACCTTGTAAACACTTCATTGTAAGTGTGCTTTTCAATAGAGTTTTCACTTGTAATCGGTTATTCACAAAAGCTTAATACAACAATGTTCTTAATAGTATTCTTTCTGTTTACTCGATTATACTTGTGTAGTTGTTATTATTCCCGCCAATTTCAACTAAGAACAGAACCATCTTGTACTTTCACGATCCTACAAGTGGTATCAGAGCTTTGGCTCACAGATTAAACAAACTCACACTTGTTTAATCACTACTGGTTCTATTCAAAACTATCTCTTTGATCAAGACAGCCAGTATCACAAATCTAAAATGGCTCAAAACAATGGATTTGAAGATATCGGAAGCATCACCAGACCACCAAGACTGGTGTCTGGGGAAGACTACGATATGTGGAAGAACAGAATGGAAAGTTTCTTCTGCTATCAGGAATATGGGATGTGGAAATCCATTAAAGATGGACCATACATACCCATGGTGTCCTCTACTGATTCCGGAGGTACACTAGTTCCCAAAGAATCCTCCAAATACTCAGATGAAGACATCAAGAAAATGGAGGTAGATTTCAAGGCTTTGGGAGCCATCCAAATGTGTCTGCCAAATGAAGTTTTTCACAACTTCAGAGGATACAAAACTGCCAAGGAGCTATGGGAAGCTCTTGAGAAAATGTTTGTTGGCTCAGAGGAAGTAAAAGAAAACAGAAGAGACATCCTCAAACAACAATATGAAAATTTCATCTGGAAGGAAGGTGAGTCTCTAACCGTTTTATATAACAGATATACTTATCTTGTAGGTGAGCTGCAGTGCTCTAAAGTGAAGCTGAAGAATGAAGATATTCTAAAGAAATTCATCAGGTCTCTACCCAGCTGCTGGACACTCTACACAGTGTCCATCAGAAGAATTGAGAATCTCAAGACTCTTCAGATGACTGAGCTGTTCGGTATGCTCAAAACCTATGAATTAGAGATGATCCCGGCCAAGGAAAGGAGCTCAAGCTACCAAACAGCTTCAACATCCACCACCACCTCTTCTGCTCTTCAGTCTGACCACTCAGGTCCTAGTACTAGCAACTACTATCCTCCCATAGTCACACATCCTCAAAATCCTACCTCTCAATCAAATACCTCACCATTTCTTCTTGAAGCTCCTCCTCAAGCCTCAACCTCTGCTGCTTTTGTTTCTGAAAACTCAAGCAACATGTCCTTTTTCAAGGAGGATCTGGAATGCTTCCATCCAGATGATCTAGAAGAAATGGATATACAGCACTCATATGACATACTCTCTCTAAGAGCAAAAAGGTTCTACTCTAGAACCGGAAGACCCATTCCAACAAACAACTCAAACACCAGAGTTGGCTTGGAGAAAAGCAAATTGAGATGTTACAACTGTAACCAACTGGGTCACTTTGCTAGAGAATGCAAGGCACCCAGGGCAAACCCAGCTGCTGATAAATCAAGACAAGCTCACCAAGCCCAACCTGGACAACAGCAGCAGCAACAACAACAAGCTACTCCTCCAGCTCAAACTGCAGCTTGTGCAGCTGTTGGAACTTCTGACTTTGACTGGAGCTTTCAGTATGAAGATTTCCCTACAAACAACCAAGCTCTTATCGCAGACACAACTGAGATACCACCTCAGGTATATGAACATCTATGTTCCAAAGCATGTATTGATAAGGTGTTAGGCTACAGAAAGCATAATCAAAACCTCATAGATCAAAATGAAGAGTTTCATCAAATGAAATCTGAATTCAAAAAGGTCGAAGACAGTTACAAATAAAAAATTAATTGCCTAAAGAAAGAGATCTCATTACTAAAACATGAACAGACCAATCTTGAAACTTAGATTGATGATCTACTGGTTAGATTAAAAGCTACCAGAGCAGAATTGGCAGAACAAAAAGTCCATATTGACAAATATGAATTTGCATCCAAAAAGCTGCAAAGACTTTTAGATGCTCAAGTTCATGACAAAGTAAAATCTGGTCTGGGGTACCATGCTGAACAATACAATACAGTTGCACCTCCTGCTGACTACGTTGCCATCCATGAACCAAGCTTCAATCTTTCAAATCTTGATATGGCCAACAAAAATCTTGATCCTTCTAAAGATGAACCTTTGGTGCAAGAATGCACTACCTCATCAGAGTCTGAGTCAACTTGCTCAGACTCCACTGAAACAAGTGAAGCTTCATCTCCTCCTGCCCCTCAAGTTATTCTGACTAAAGTTGAAGTCACCATTATCCCTTCAGCACCAGTACCAGTTTCTAAACCATTCAAACAAATCAAAATTAGCTATCCTTCAGAAGGTAGGAAGCTAAAAACTGAAAAGGGCCAGCCTTCAACTTCAACCCAACCAAGGAAGGTGGTTGACATATGTCGTGAGCCTGGAGAGAGAGTTCCATATGTTCAAAAGACATTGGAAGAAGCCACCTTTGAGCACAACAAAGCTCACCCCTGGAACTTCAAAGACTTGTTCCAACGAAAGGACTATGTGTACTTTCACAAGGACAAAACTGCTCTATCTTGCTTTGTGTGTGGCAGATATAATCATACTGCCAGCACCTGCTTCTATTACCTTCAACAACAAAAAAACCTAAAGCAACATGCTTTTGAGAAAACAAACAAAAACAAAAAGGTAAGAAGCTTTGAAGCCAAAGCAACTCAGTTTAGAAACTCTCTGTCCCCACCAAGAAAGCCTATGCCAAAACCCCAACAATCCTGCATCATCTGTGGTGAATCAGACCACTTTGTTGCACATTATAAGTTTAATCCTTTCAACCAGGTTCTTCATCAAATTCCTCTTCAACAAAAGTCTATCAGTGAGATCAAGAAGGGTAGGCATACTTCGGAGATTAACCCATCAGCAGCAAACAAAACTGTTGCTGATCAAGCAAGACTCAAGCAACCAAAGGAAAAGCCTTCATCAACAACCAAGATTGCTGCTGCCCAATTTGCAGCAACAAAGTCTGCTGCTGCTCAAGTAAAACCATCAGCAGCAACAAAATCTGCTGCTGATAAGCCAAAGTACACAGATGCAACTTCTGCTACTGAAAAAGCAAAGAGAGCTGGAAAACCACCAACTCAGCAATGGAAGGCAAAGGTACCTCCAAGCATCATCATTGGTTCAGTTGAATTCGTCTATCCTTCTTGTAAATGCGTCTGTCCTTTGTTTTGTAAATGTGTTTGTACTCTGCTGTAAATAAAAGTTATAAGTCAGCAGCAACTCTTTTTCGCTGCTGACAGGTTTTCAACAACAAAGAATTTGCCACTGACTGCTTTAAGTTATCAGCAGGAACAAGTTTCCTGCTGATAGCTTTAAGGCTGTCAGCAGCAACATCCTTGCTGCAGATCATTTTATCCATCAGCAGCAATTGAGTTTGCTGCTGACTGACTTAACCATCCGCTGCAACCAAGTTTGCTGCGGATGGGCTTAACCGTCTGCAGCAACCAAGTTTGCTGCTGATGGGTAAAAGTAAGTCCAAATTAACTTTACCCGCTGTAAAAATTCCTTTCAGTCTTTACCATGACTGTCAGAGTGCTTTACAGCTGTAACAGTGAAAAGTAAAAAGGGTTGTACTGTACAAGTAAAGTTGCTTTTTCCTCCTCTGCCGTTATTACACAAATCAAATTTCTCCATAACCTCTTCATATTCAATTTTAACCTAACTCCCATCACTCTCTCAAGTCACCACAGCATTCAAAGCCTTCCATACTCAACCACCATTCAAACACCTTCCCTTTTCCCTCCAAATCCAACAAAAAATGGTCGAAGCAGACATAAACAACCCCAATGACAAGTTCTCCCCATATCACAACCTAACAGCGTATTTAGTCAAAGGCAAGAAATCGGAAGGGTTCGATGACATGATCGACTTCCTTTGTCGATCAAAGATTCACTATGCCTTAACCATAAACCCGACTATCTACATTCCTCACATGGAGGAATTTTGGAGCACCGTCGTCTACTCTACCGAACAGGGCACTCCCCAAATCAAAGCCACGTTATACGACAAAGAAGTTATCATCACTGAAGCCAAACTCCGCCAACACCTCAAGCTTCAGGATGAAGGGGACGCCACCTCATACCCACGAGATGTGTACATGAGGACCTTTGTATCCATAGGGTACACTGGGAATCAAATAGACTACACCATAGAGAAGGCACTCATGGGTCCCCAATGGAAGTACCTCTGCCACACTCTTCTCCAATGCATATCTCAAAAGAGGAGTGGCTGGAATCAACTCAGTTTCGGTCTTGCATCTGCATTTCACGGTATGGTAACTGGGTATGGATTCAATTTTTCCCACCTCATTCTTGAAGGTTTGAGATATAACCTTCAAGAAGGGGTAAAATCACAATTTTTTATGTTCCCACGATTCCTGCAGGAGGTTTTTAACAACGAGCACCAAGATCTTTCAAAAACTGCTCGAATCTACATCATGCTGGGACATAAAAACAATATTTTTCAAAGCATGAGAACTGTTTCCAAAAAGTTCTCAGGGGTCAATGTTCCATTGTTATCTACAATGATGAACATGCAAAGCACCCCGGGTGACAGTTCAGCAAACCCAGCTGGTACTGATCCCACACCCTCCACCTCACTAACATTTGTTTCCCTTGATCGGATCCCGGTGCATTCTACTGATGATGCACAAGAACATACACTACTCACACCCAGTTTGATTGCTCAACCGGAACACAGGGCCCCGGTTGCAGCCAAGTATACCAGAAAAGGGGGAAAAGAACTCCTTCCTCTCTTGCCTCTAAGGCCCAAACCCAATCCAACAGCCCTCACTCAGAATCACAACATTTTGGTGAGAATAGCATAAGGGACAGCCACATTGTTAGGGAGACTCCTTCGGATGTCACTCTATTAGGATCAGGATCACTTCCCGGATCCATTAAACAACCCTTGAGCCATTCCTATCAATTCTGAACTTAAGTGTTGAGGAACATGATCAAGATGATGTACCTTCTCCAACTGCCACTATCTCGGAGGTACTGGTTGATCTTGCTTCCAACACATCCAACCCAAGTTCTTCACCCCTAAAGGTCCACTCTAGGAGTTATGACAGAGTGGTTGTGGAAGAGGCTGTCACTACTGCTGGTCCATCAAATGACCAGGAGGACAGTGACAAAATCGCTAAGACCTCGACCACGGCAACTCATGGTGAGGGTGTTTCCTTGGAAACTCCCCTCACTGAGAGGAATCCCAGGCGCCGAGAAACCATGGGTGATGGGGATGCTGAGGCTAGGCCTACGGCCCCATCTGGGTCCAAGGATTCCACAAATGTGGATGAGGACAGTATGCAACTTCACAATCAGGATTTGACGGCTAGGGTGGCTATGCTTGAGGCTGAGGTGTCAAAACTTCGACACCAAGTCCTTCTGCATGAAGCCCATCAATGCCCCTCCTTGGCTTCTCCCTCCCTTGTATCACTAGGCACCCAAACTGATGCTTATCTGTTCATTGATGCAACCAAAAAGTGGGAGATAGTCCCCATGGAAGAAGACTCAGACAATCTTGACGACTAGATTCAAGAGCATACTGCATTTCAAAGTAAACTATTCAAGCCAGCTTTTGTACAGGTCCATGACTTTCCAGCTTCAGATGATGAAGAAGAAGAGACCTCTGAAGACTGGAAGTTAGTCGTCAGGGCTATTGATGAGGTGTTGACTGATGTTTAAAACAAAGAACAAACATATACATCTTTCAGCATCATCCCTGAAGCAGCAGCCATCATAAGTCAATCCACTGCCCCCCAATTTCCACTGACTTCAACACAGCTAGAGTTTGACAACATACTAGCTTGGGGGTATGATGGAAAGTCTGAGAGGTTCTGGATTGGATGGGAGTTTAGCGGAGTAGATGAGCTAAACTGGGACTCTCTCAACGGCATCCAAGTCCTTCACCTTTACCATCTACAATGTATCAATAACTCTACGGACCTTTCAGTAGAACTTGCCATTGGCAGGTTCTATGACTTGATGGAGGATAATCTACCCAAGTTCGAAAGACAAATGCAAGCAGTAAAGAGGTTAGCCTATCCTGAATCTTCAAAAGCAGTAGAAAGAAGACTGACTCCTAGAAGACTTGAAATAATAAGGAGCAGTCTTCTCACTGAAGAAGAAGTTCTGTGCTTAAGAAGATTTCTGTACAACTTCATCGTCAAGGACTTAGATGTGCTAGGATGGGTAAGCACTAAGTCTCTTGACCACACCTTACTGCTAAGCAATGGCTCCTCTCTCACCATCAACACCAGGAACATCCTGCTCTTGCCTACAGACTTTCTCTACAAGATCTTTCAACTCACGGCAAATATCTACAATGTCAACTCCCTTGAAAGCTAGGCAATGATAGCTACTATCAAATCCCATCTTGAACAAGAAGGAAGGATTGCTGAGGAAATATATGTGTCAAATTCTGACACTGATTCTGACTCAGCTTCCCCTTGGGTAGACATCTTTGCTGCAGCATATGCTTCAAGATCCACTGTCAGAGAAATGATGTCAGAAATAACAGGTCCTAGGTGCAAATCAAATGAAGCTAATGACCTTCCCTTGTCAACCTCTCAACTTGCCAATGAAGCTGAGGCTGAGATCCCAACAGCACCACAATCATCTGTTGTTGTGATCAGTGAAGCTAAAGCAGAGGCATCCAATGTAAATAAAGGGAAGAGAATTATGACCGAAGAAGATGAAGAGAGGTTGCTCAGAGAGAAGAGAGAGAAAGAAGAAATAAGGAGGAAGAGAGAAGAAGAGGAGATGGCTGACCTGAAAAAGGCTCAGGAAAGAAAAGCAGCCATGCTCCTCAGAGAACAACTAATCCAACAATATGCCAAACAATTGGATGACATGAAAGTCAAACTCCATGCAGTGTCTCAAGTTGATGAAGATGAAGAACTTGCTAGACAGCTGCAGGAACAGTTAAACAGAGAAGAAGAGGAGGAGGAAAAGAAAAGGAAGGTAGATGCTAAATTCAGAATCACTGATTCTGAATTAGCAAAAGAAATGAGGGAGGAGTGGATTGAAGCTCTGATCTCTCAAGGTGAGGATGCTGGCTACCTTGAAAAACTTTTAAACAAAGAGATCTATAGAGCCGTCATGGGTCAGTAGGGGCAACTGGCAAAGAAGAAGAGAGCTGAAAAGGAAGAAAAGGCTTGTAAAAAGTCTAAAAAGGCCCTTGCACTTAACAGAAGAACTCATGAATAAAGGAAGGTCATGACTGACTTCCTAAAGGCAAGGGGGGAAAGTGGAAAGAGGCTAGGTCCCATGACATTCATGAACCTACAAGCCTTGTACAGACAAGTCAAGAAGGAAGAAGAAGAAGAAAGACTAGGAAAGAAAGTCTTCAAGACAATGGTCACAGAAAAGGAAGACAAGAGACCAGTCAAGAAACAAAAGACTTTTGCCCCAGACACTACTTCCACTATCCAAAAACCTTCCACAAATATCCCCAAACCGTCCTCTCCTCCACCCAAAAAGTCCAAACCATCTCACCCAGCTCCCTCTCATCAACAGCCTCCCCTAAAGAAATTCAAACCCACACCTAAACCAGAAGACTCTAGAGAAATAGTTGAATGGTTCTACAGTTCACAGGATCAGTGGTTTGAAGTCTTCAGGGGGAGAACTGAAAGAAGAAGATCTGTTTACAAGTCTGTTGATGAAGTTCTACAATTGCCAGATTCAGATCTTAGAAGAATTCTGGAGCTGGGTGAAGCTCTCATACCTGCAAATGAGGATGGGAAACATCTTATGCTAGCAATCAAACACCACTTCAATCCTAGCAAAGATGTGATCTTAGACGTCAAACCCCTCCAGTCCCATTCTCCATTTGTGAGTTGGTCCTACAATGCTGCTAAAGATGAGTTCACCTTAACTGATGTAAAGAAGCAGCAGATGAGATGTTCAAGCAAGACAATCTTCAAAATGCCAAGAAAAGATATCAAGAATCTGTCTGAGCATCCACTGAACAATCCCAGCAAGGATCCAAGAGGGTATGAAGTAGCAAGGATAGTCTGCAACATGCAAAAGCTTTAGCAACAAAGGGATTAGAAGAGTTTTGGTAGCATCAGTCTAGGGGGAGTTTGTACAACCAAAGACTGATTGCAACAAAATTCTTCTAAGTACAAATGCTGCTGATAGGCTTATCAGCAGCGTTCAACACTTGTTGCTGCTGATAGGCTTATCAGTAGCGTTCAACACTTGTAGCTACTGATCCTCAACTTTGATGCTGACAGCCTTGTGCCTTGAAGATCAATCGTTGCAGCTGACTATCCATGCCAAGCATCACTGAAAACTTTCTGCAAAAGCAACTGACACACTTAAAGCAGAAGGAACCTCAATGGCGCAACCAATGACGGACAACAATGCTTTTCTCCAAGCATGCAAGTAATGATGCACAAAGAAGACGCTTCAATAAAGTTAGCTAGTTTAGACTAAACGTATATTATAAGCTTTGTACAAAAGATCAACGGTCTATGTTAGATCTGATCCTTAGAATCAAGGGTCTGTCTTGATTCTAAGTTAGTATAAATACCTTGTAAACACTTCATTGTAAGTGTGCTTTTCAATAGAGTTTTCACTTGTAATCAGTTATTCACAAAAGCTTAATACAACAGTGTTCTTAATAGTCTTCTTTCTGTTTACTCGATTATACTTGTGTAGTTGTTATTGTTTCCGCCAATTTCAACTAAGAACAGAACCATCTTGTACTTTCACGATCCTACACACGGTAATTCTAAGAACGACCTGAGTCATTGCTTTAGCCATTTTGTATGTATTTTCTATTTCTGTTTTATTTTGTGTTTATTTTATTTCTTATTTTTATCCTATAGTTATCTCGTACTCGTGATCGTTTTGCTTGAGGATACCAGTTTGATCATGGAGGTTACCATGAGGAAGGTTGGTGCGAGATCTGTGGAGGACCCCACTACACACCGGATTTTTATCATTTCCAGGGGTATCACACAGATTGTTATGAAGAACCATACTCCTACTCACAAGCATTTGAGGATCCCATCATACCACCATCCTAAACCGAGCCCTGTCCATCATTATATGAGTTGCTGCAACAAGGAATCGATATGTTTTCACAGCCAACCACCAATTGTGACCATGATGTGGTTGAGCAATAAGAAATTTATGTTAGTGAATCCGAGGAACTGCTTCGTAGAGTAGAGGCACAAGGAATTTTGATCAACGAGCTTCATGCCAACTTTCTACGAGAAAGTTCATCTTGCAACACAGATCTGAATAATGAATTGGAGCATGAGAATGGAAGTGAAGCCCATCCGGTTCCATCCTTTGATGTGTTTGAGCAAGAATCTGATGCGGAGTCAATAATGGACGAAACACAAGTCCCACCTCCAGTTCAGAGTGGATTCGAGTTTGATGAGCCAGAGTTTCCATGCCCCCACGTGTTGACCAATGAAGAGCTAGAATCAGGTAAGTGTTTCACTACTAGCTCGAATGGTTATGAGTATGATACTCATGTACCTTTGTTTGCATATAGTACCATGCCTGATTCTTTGTATCCCCTATGTACTTTACACTTGTCTTGTGAGGATGATATGATGCAGGGATCGCAAAGGGAAGAACCTCGCGAGGATGAGCTCATGGATGAGATGGAAGTGGGTCTCCCAAGCATCACTAATGGGGATACCACATACCACGTTGTTCTATCTTAGGAGGACAATTTTGGTGACGAATTGGTGAGCATATCTCTTACGGAATGGAAAGGAGAAAGGTTTGACCCGGTTGGCGATCTTGATGAACTAGAAGCCTTGATTTATGGGAAGCCAACCATGGTTATCAAGGAGAAACCGCACCAAGAGGAAGAAGTGCAAATGGACGGGTTCACCAACGAACCAATGACTATGGTAACACTCGATTTTCTGTTGTGCACCAAGAAGAGCCGGCCCATGATTGACCATGATGATGATTCGTCAAATGAAACAAAGGAACCACGGGATAAGGAAAATCACTTCTAGGACCAACCGAATTGGAAGGCACGACATCGATTCATAAAGCACGACAAATCAACACAATTTTGTCGGGATGATCGCCTCCTTCATTACATTAGTTTTATCAGGTTTGGTCCGAGCAAATTCAAGTGTTGGTGGCATGACCCGATTGCTTTATGTTTGCATTTACCGTCTGGTTCTCACTAATTAATGGTAAATGCACTAAAACAAACGTGTCGGATGGGTTTTCAAATATCATAAGCCACCCGTTTGTTCATTTGCCCCATCACTTGCCCTATAATGGCATGCATTAGGGCCGAGTCAAGCTAAGGACTCATTAATAAACGAAGCGCTTCTGGGAGGCAACCCGAGTTTTTTGTAAGTCGTTTGTCTAATTGCTTTTGTTTGGTTGTGAGAATTGCCAGACACAAGCTATGTTTCTGGAACCCATGGTCACATGGGCATGTGCCTGGTTCACATAGCCATGTGGATCGCAATTCCTGGTTGTTTCTCATACACATGGCAGACATGAGCATATCTGACCTATGTTTCTAGGGCACAAGGGCAGACATGAGCATGTCTGGCCTGTGTTACCAGGACACATGGTCCACATGACCGTGTCCCTGGTCCACATGGCCATGTCAGCCAAACTTTTCAAAAAAAAAAAATTTAATCCAAAGTTTTAACAATTTATGTTCATTTTGCTTTCCATTTACTACTTTAGTATGTGTGCTTTATGTCTTTTTACTATACTCATCTTTTACTCTTGAATGTGTTAGTGATCATTTGGGTTATATTTTTCACTTTTGGAGCATAGAGGCTTTTTGGGAACTTATTGAGCATTTGTCCACAAATTTCACCAAGGGAGTTTTTTTTGTTTCACCCTTTCTCGCACTCATATGCATTTTCATTGCTCATGCATATTTTTGGTACATTGAGGGCAATGTACGTTTCAAGTGTGGGGCTGGCGGGGTTTTTGTTAACTTTTGCACGTCTATACTATTCTTCTCATTGCATTTTAGAAAACCTCCCATTTTTGGCAAAAATTTCACTATAAGTTCAATAAATGGCATCCGTTTATCTTTATTTTAGATCCTTAAGCATGATTGCATTGTCGGCATCTCACGATTAAGTGAAACTCTCTAGTGTTGCAATAAAACATTCTGGAATATCTTGAAAGCTTGACAAGTTGAAAAATATGACATTTATGCATGTGTTTGCACCTTGACCCTTGTCCCTCCATTCTTATGAGCATTTTGAACCTTTATTGCTTGTGTGCACCTTATTGCACTACATGTTCACTTTTTTGTTGATTTTTGGAGTGACCCAGATGTTGCATTCATATTAGAACTTGCTTAGGACATATATTTCAAGATCATGAACTGAGTTTTTGTATGAAAATGATAGAGGCAGTAGGATCACCCACTTTGTACAACCTTTTTCATTTCTTTACCCTACCCACATCATTACCACTAGTCGTCGCGTTGAACCTTATTCCCGTTTTGTATTATAACCCACATTTTAAACCAATTAGCCAAATTAGCCTTTTATTTTTAAACCTTTATGTTAAAATTCCGGTCTATGTTGGTTGTCTAATTTGTGTTTTCTAATTAGTTTGTTTAGGACGTTTGTTGTTTCATTCGACGTTCATTGTGATGACAAAAAAATATTATATATCAAAAAAAATGAAAAAGAGAAAAGCTCAAAAAATATAATTTAGTAGTACTTTCGCATAAGAAAAAAAAATAAAAATAAATAAAGTTGAGCAAGTTTTGTGTATTGAACCGAAGAATCCTTTCCATAGCTCATTGCTAGTTATGTTTAGTTGGTGTATTTTTGTTTATTTTTTTAATCTCTGAAGTTGATCACAATTAGCGTCTAACTACTCCGGCTTTTAACCATTTAGCCACTTTATATCCCAAATTCCATACCCTTAACCCTAGCCACGTTACAACCCATCAAAGTCCTCTTGATTTATGCATTTTCTCGTGTTAATTGGTGGAGATTTGATTCCTTTGCAAGCCTATGATTATGTTGCTTCATTGTTTGGCATTAAGTGATTCATTTATATACTTGCACATATAAATATCCGAGTGTTGAGTGAACTTTTGTGAGAGGTTTAAGCTCATGCATAAAAGAAAGATCTAATAGACTTGTTACGTTTGAATAGATTTTGCCAAGTTTTAAAAAGAAACACAAAAATATGTTTAACTCGTTTGGTTTCTTCTTTTGACTGTTGAATTGTCGATAATCTTTTATGAGTTTGGATCTCTTGTTAGTTGATGGACTACTTTCTATCTTTTGTTTTGCCAATGGGATTGTTTTAAAACTTCTACATGAGAGTTTGCTTGAGGACAAGCAAAGTTCAAGTGTGGGGATGTTTGATATGTTAATAAATACACATATAAATAACGCATATTTCCCCTTATTTTGATTGTTTTTTGTTGCGAATCCTTTGGTTCGGACACTTATTTGTGTTTAATTTGAATATTGCAGCTCCCGGTGGGAACGTGGTGATTTTTGGTGAAAAACTCAAGACTTGAAAAAATTCTCGAAAAAGGAAAATTTCGGACATGGCCATGTCAAATTCTGACATGGCCATGTGAGCCAACGTTGCTGAGAACACTGCAAGATGTGTTGATCAGAAGGTCCACATGGACATGTCACTTTCGGACATGGCCATGTGCAGACGCAGATTTCACCTTTTTTCCCCAATTCTCCCTCATTTGAAGGGGATTCCATTTTTGACTAAGAAGCCTAGTTCTCCCAACTCCCCTTGGCGATTTTAAGCACATCTTGGGAGATTGAAGATCCAACACATTCAAGGAAGATTTAACATCCTACAACCCACCTCTTCTAATTTTCTTGGTTTGATTACTAGATCTATCATGTTTTCATCCATTTTCTTAAGTTTGGTTGTGGTGTTTGTAAGCCCCATGGGCTAAACTCGTTTTATCACTTGGATTAGATGAAACTTAGCATGCTTTAAAAACTTGTACACAACTATTGGTGTTGATTATGTCAATTTCATGATGATGCTTGATTACTCTTCAATGAATGTGTGTATTTGCTCTAGTTTGATGATTTAGTTAACCTTGTGGGTGTTGTAACCATATTATGTTGGAAAACTGCATGTGTTGTAGCATTTATTCACATATTTGCATATCTTGTATGTATTTTTGTGGCATTCGACTAAGAATGGTGTATGAAGGTTGATTATCTAGTAAGATTAGACAAATCTGCATCAGTATGCTTATGTTTGAGAAAACCGTGATGTATGTTATGAATTTCTCATGTCATTGGTTATGAAATTCTTTGGTTTATTAGCGTGAACTTATTGGTTTTGTAGTCGTGATATGATGTTCATGAGTTGAAGATTGGTCATAGCTTTGTCTACTTTACGCATTGTGAGGTGGTTACCATGTGTTTATCGTGCTAACTTTCCAAATATTTGTGGAATTTGATAACCCTAACGGGAGTCTTGTTCATCTTAAATCTTGACATAATTGTATCATTGGTTCTTCATTGCATAACTTTATGTGGCTATTGTGTGTTTATCGTTCTAAATTTCAGAAGAGTTATATGATTAGATAGCTTTAACGGGAGTCTAGTCTACCTCCATGTACCATGTGTAGAAAATGATCTCACCATGAGTTTGTGCTTGTTGTTATTGTGTTGCTAAGTCGATTCAAAGTCCAAGTGATATCTTCCCTTGATTGTTTATCTTCATCTTTGCCTTCATTCTTTGATTATTTAAATTGTTAGTTATTTTATTTTAAAAATACAAAAATATCAAATCTTCTACTTTGATCGGTTAGACAGTGACAAAGGTTTATTATCAAAAGCTTTCGTGTCCACGGATCGATCCTCGATTTTTGCCTAAAACTGTACTACTTATGCGATAGGTGCACTTGCCTATTATGTGTGTAGTTAGTCCTAAGGTGATAATCATTTCTTATTTTAAAACCTAAGTATGAAAAATCTTTGTTAAATTATATCTACACTTTACACACATCATAAGCCTAATAATCACAGGGTGAACGCTGTGGAAGATGACAAGGAAGCGGAAGAATATCTTAAATGATCCAAATATTGTTTTTCACTTGACACAACTGGTTTGTTATATGCCATGCAGGATCTCAGAGACAAGGCCAGGTGGCCTCACAATTGTGAGAAGAATGCAAGAGTAAAGGACGAGTCCAAATGGTGTGCTTTCCATGAGGATTTTGGCCATGTGATCGAAGATTGCATTGCCATGTGCAAAGAGATAAGCTATCTTTTAAGCAAGGGATATCTCAAAGAATTCCTAGGTAAAGGAAAGAACAAGACTAAGGATCAAGACAGGATCCTGCAAAGAGCAAAATCCCAGCCTCCAGATGCTAAGGTAATAGGTTTTATATCTGGTGGATCTGATATTTGTAGTACTTCTTACTCTGCAGCAAAAAGAAATGCTAAAGAAGCAAAGACAGAAAGATGAGACAAGCCCATCAGAACCTCCAGCTTGACTGAAGAGAAGGTGATCTCATTCGATGAGGATGACAGAGATAACTTTCAAAATCCTCATCATGATGGACTAGTGATCACTCTGCATATTGCCAATCACTTCATTCGAATGATACTGATCGACGGAGGAAGCTCTGTAAACATCATTCAGCATGATGTTATAAAAAGAATGGTGATCCCAGATTCCAAAATTATTTCAAAGTCAGCAGTATTGATAGTATCCAGCGGAGAGGTAAAGAACACAGTCGGAGAGATAAAGCTTCCGATATATATTGAGGGGGTAAACACTATACAAAAATTTTGCATAATAGATTCGCTATCTTGTTACAATATTATTCTAGGGAGACCCTGGATACACGACATGAAAGCGTTACCTTCGAAATATCACCAATGTGTCAAGATGCCAACCCCTTGGGGGTACTGAAGATCAACAGCTATCAACAAGACGCGAAGGACTGTTACACCTCTTCGATGAAAGCTTCCGCCAAGACCAGGCAAGCATAGCAATTAAAGAAGCAAGTGTGAGATGTCCTGGAGACCAAGGAGCAGGATGTGAAAGATGTATCCCAAAATGCTAAGGATCCTGACGTCAAGGCGCGTATTGGAACCAATATCCCTAAGGGTATTGAACAACATCTTTTGAATTTTGTTCGAATGTGGTTTTATTGAAAAGCTCCAATTTGATCATTTTGTTAAGTGGTTTTGAGTTTTTATTAAAAAAATTACTTCTTTGATATGGATAGATGAAACTTGTCAGAGATATTAACATTAATTTGATAATAGTTAATTTTTAAAGTTATTATTATTTGAATACTTAATTTTACTTTAATTATTTTTAGTTAAAATTCAATATTTAATTTTGTTTGATTTAAAATATATATTTATATTTATAATATTTTTAAATTTATTCTGACGTCATCCGGTTTTTAAATCCGGTCCGACCAGTGAACCTTTAAGGTGGCCGGTTCGCTGTCCGGTCCGGTTCTGAAAAAATTGTTGTACACGAAAACACCACGTATCTTCTTCTAAACAAGAGAAAAGGCTTTGATACCACTGTTAGGTCATCGTGACATGTTACGGATCTCTAGATTCGCGTACAACACGGTGATAACGTGCGGAATCCATAATCAATGTGCAATGTGTTCAACCACAACACGGTCTAAATAAACTCTTTCTATTTCCTTATCAACACTGATTACAAGCTCTCACAATTTTGTTCTTGACTTCTCTCTCTAAGCTCTAATGTCTATGTGACAACCCGACATTTCAGGTCAATACCCGTACAAGTAATAATCGAGTTCACATTTTTAATTGTTTTTGTGATTTATTTAATTTCACAAACAAGGACTTTAGAGTCTAGCAAAGATCGTACATGGTCTCAATTCATACTTGGGTAATTCTAGGAATTACCGGTGCAAGTACCCGTACAAACCGACTAAGACGAACAATAGTGGATAAATTAAATATCCAGGCGTATATATATTACACAAATTTTAAGTTGGTCAATAAATTATTTTTAGAATAAAAATATAATACCGTGGGGAAAATAAACCGAATTAAACTACCCCTTTAAAACTCTAGTTAATAAACTAATACCAAAAATCAAATTGCTTGATTATTTTAACCCAAACCCCCAACCCACTTACCCCTTGACTTCTCGGCCGAAGGGCAGAGGAAACCATCCCCCAATCTCACATATTTTCAAATTAACCCATACTCCCACTTGCGAGAAACTCAGACAAAACCATACTCTTTTCAATCAAAAACTCTCAATTTTCACTTTATCATTCATTTTCATACGGCAAATTCTCCATTTCTCTTCAAACCGAAGCCAAGTTTTAAGGCGAAATCCTACCACAATCCAGTGTTTTAAGAAGAATTTCAAGTGTTTCTGCAAAAGAGTCGAGATCATCTCTGTTTTATTTCATCATCTTCATCTCGGTTTTAAGGTAAAAACTCGACATTTTCATATTAATTTCTTTAAAACCGTAGCTAAAGTTACAACATATTTGAACGCAAGTAAGATAACAAGTAAAGGGTGTCCATGTCAAGTTGTAAAACAAAATATGCAGGACTGATTCTATCAAACAGAAGTCCAGTAATCGAAACTAGGAGTTTCGATACCTGTTGGTCAATCGAAACTAGGAGTTTCGATACCTTTTACTCAATCGAAACTAGGTAGTTTCGACAACAACTACACAATCGAAACTAGGTTGTTTCGATACCCAGTTTACTCAATCGAAACTATGAAGTTTCGACACCTGACTACTCCATCGAAACTAAGTAGTTTCGATGCACAATCGCCCAATCGAAACTAAGAAGTTTCGACACCTGGTCATCAGTCCCATTTGGGCAGTAACTTGGAACTATTTTATAACGTAGCAAGTGTTGAACAACTACGGAAATGTTTAAACAAAACAATCAGATTTACAAAGTCGGTGAACAATTTACAATTAAGACGTTTGGTCTTAACAAGAATTACCCTTTATGTAATTAGGGTACAATTAGTCAAGGTTGACTAGAGCAATATTCATTACAAGCAAACACAAACTCAAGGTGAGTTTCACGGCCCCTTTTTACTGTTTTCAATATTTGGGGGAGAAACATACTTACAACTATTTTATGGGATAACAAGAGAATAAGGCACGACTTTTATGTTTACATGAGATGAGAACAACGATTTGAGGCCGCTAAAGTCCCCTGGAACAACGTAGTAACCATTAACTGTAGCCTAGGGTCCTATGAATAGTACTATGGAGAGTGACGTCTCCCGGTCATGGTTAGTCGCGCTAACCACAATCTGGAGGATTTATGGCCGCATAGAACCGGATAACGAAATTAGGGGCATGTACAATTGTCATGGTTTGGTTACGCCTCATGTATGAACATATTATTTGTATTCCTAGCTAGTTTACAAATGGGTCAACAATTCTTATTCTGTTTATCACATACAACTGAAACGATTTATGAACAACTGAGTTTTACCAAGAACTATTTGATTAAACCTGTGAACTCACCAACCTCGTGTTGACGTTTTCAAGTATGTTTTTCAGGAAATTGAATGATGACTGCAAGGTTAGCAATGTAGATTACATGCATGCACGATGGATACTACTCAAGGAGGATTTCCCTTGTATAACTCATTGAATTGAGTCATATTTGTGAAATCTTAACTTTTTGTAAACTCAGATTATTATTTTTTTTGTAATGTATAATCTTAATCTTGTTTATGTATCCATTTATCATGTATGTGTTTGCGGTAATCATATGCTTTGGAAACCAGTGAACGTTACGCCTCGCGTTTCCGCCTTGGCGGGGTGTGACAGAAATTGGTATCAGAGCCATTGATTATAGCGAACTAGGAATCTAAATTGGAACCTAGTCTATAATTTAAATGACTCACTAAAACGTTTTCATTGCATGAGCATTGCATAACCAGTCATCATGTTATATGGATATTGTAGTCACAAGCATGTCGTCACATTCACACTCTGACCCCGTCTCTGATACTGAATCAAACGAGGAACTTTCCGCCGCTCGCTCCAAAAATCGAGTGCAAACCCGCAGCTCCACACCACCCAATGTTGCTTTAGGAGAATCATCTATAGTCTACCGAAAGAAAAACGGAGGACCCATTAGGGTACAAAGTGCTAGGAAGAGTGTTAGACTTCCGCACAAAAGAAAACTGGCAGCCCGTGACCCGAAGGACTTGGAGACTGATAAGGAGCCACCTAAGCAACGACCCTGCTACCACCCGACTGTGGGAACTATCCGTTGGATGCCACGTACTCTGGCCCGATGGAGGGAGATGGAGAGCATCCCATCTACCTTTGAGCTCGGAGAGTCTTCCAACTCTCCAACACCCCTACCCCACACTGGGGAAGTCATGGAGCTCACAGTGCCTACACTAGTAGCACGCGTTCGTACGCATGAGGAGCGTCTTGATGATCTCTTAGATGACATTCGGGCACATGGAGATGCAGCCACGCGATCACACCAAGGACTCGGATCTCGAGTTCAGACTCTAGATGACCGCACCCGAGACATACAGGATGCCACTAACTATCTGGAGTTGAGAGCCGACATGGACTGGCAGTTCACTGTCACTGTCCGAGACATGGTGGAAGCACTGGAGGAAAGGACTTTGGCTGCAGAATTTGTGGCTAGAGCAAGCTTTGTTATGGCAGGACTTGCCATGATGATTGGATTGTACTCTCACTTCTTCTTCTAAACCTATTATGGGCGGGTTGTGCCCATAGTACATTATGTAGTTTAAAACTTTAGTACTGATGAGGTCATGTGAACCCATCTCTTTTGTATCCTTGTCTGTTGGAACAATGTACTATGTATGTTTTAACTATGTATGTAATGGTTTATGTTGTGATAATGGTTGTTTACGTTTGATGTTGTCGTACCCTTATGTCATGTGATATCATTATTGCCATATAATGTTGTTTCTTTTTAAATGTTATGTTAGAAAGAACGTCATGGCACCTAAGCGTAGCACACCCCGTAACACTACTGGTGACAACAACGAGACAATTTCTCCAAATGTGGAACAACTCATAGCACAGCGAGTAGCTGCTGCCATGCAACAGTATGAGGCAAACAGAAATAGTGGAGGAGGAAATGGCAGTGGTACCGGCGGAGGAGGTGCAGGGGGTAGCGGTACAGCTGGAGGTTCCAGAGGTAATAGAATAAATAAGCCGTAACACATGGTCATGATCCGAATTATTGACGTTATGACTTGTAATTCTACAGATGCTCCAATTAGGAAGTGCTCCTACAAGACCTTTCTATCTTGCAAACCCCGTAACTTCAATGGCACCGAGGGTGCAGTTGGACTAATGAGATGGATAGAAAAGATGGAATCGGTGATTGATATTAGTGATGCACCGCTAACTGCATGGTGAAGTATTCTACATGCTCACCCACTGATAAAGCTTTAACCTGGTGGAATTCACAAATAAAGACTTTGGGAAGGCAGACAGCATATGAGTTGTCATGGGAAGACCTAAAAGCCATGATGATCGAGGAGTACTGTCCTCGAAATGAGTTACAAAAGCTCGAATCTGAAATGTGGAATTTGCAAATGATAGGTGATGATGTTGCTGGTTACACTGACCGATTCAATGAGTTAGCAATCCTAATTCCGCACATGGTTACCCCAGAATACAAGAAGGTTGAAAGATATCTGTGGGGTCTCGCACCGCAAATACGAAGCATGGTAACTTCATCGAACCCTACGGATGTCAAGAGCGCTATAATTCTAGCTTTCAAGTTAAGGGATAATGCTGTACGTGATGGTTTGTTTGGAAAGAAGGAGACCGAAGAAGGAAGGTCGGGGGAAAAGAGGAAATGGTTTGGAAAACCAAGTAATCAAAACAGGAATCAATGTTACAAGAGACCTGAAACTATGAAAGCCTTTGTGGAAGGTGTACTCAATGTGGAAAATGTGGAACAAAATGGATACCTTGGAGCACTACCAAGGTGTGACAAGTGTGGATATCATCACAGTGGAAGGTGTACTCAATGTGGAAAATGTAAAAAGTATGGGCACCTAGCCCATAACTGTTGGAGCAATGCAAACTCTAATAAGACAAATCAAGTAACAGGAAAGGGCAACCCAGGAACAGGGAGGATGAATCAGGGATGCTTTGAGTGTGGAGATCCAAAGCACTTCAGAAAAGACTGTTCAAAGTTGAAAAACCGAAACGACAATCAGGCCCGTGGAAGAGCATTTGTGATGGGGGCTGGTGACGCACGACAAGATCCAAACATTGTCACTGGTACGTTCCCGATAAATAATCACTATGCCTCTATACTTTTCGATACGGGTGCTGATTTGAGTTTTGTGTCAAATGACTTTAAGTCCCTACTCGGTATTAAGCCCAGTAAACTAGACCACAAGTATACAATTGAACTAGCAAATAGAAAATTAATTAGTACCGAAGAAGTCATTCAGAATTGTACCTTATGTTTTAAGAACCACACATTTAGTATAGATTTGTTACCTGTTGATTTAGGAAGCTTTGACGTTGTTATTGGCATGGATTGGTTGTCAAAGAATCATGCCGAAATTATTTGTTTTGAGAAGATTGTCCAAATCCCACTCTCAAACGGAGAAATTCTTTCGATTCAAGGTGAGAAGAGTGGAGTAACGTTAAGGATGATAAACTGCATGAAAGCTCGTAAGTATTTACGTAAAGGCTATTGCGTGTTTCTGGCTCACGTCGTCGAAAAGAAACCCAAGGAACGTCGACTTGAAGATATTCCAATCGTTAGGGATTACCCCGAAGTTTTTCCTGAAGACTTACCTGGATTACCACCACCGAGGCAAGTCGAATTCCGAATCGATTTGGTACCAGGATCCGCACCGATTGCGCGATCGCCGTATCGATTAGCACCTTCTGAAATGCAAGAATTATCAAATCAACTACAAGAGTTGCTTGATAAAGGTTTCATAAGACCGAGTTTCTCACCTTGGGGAGCCCCGGTCCTATTCGTAAAGAAAAAGGATGGAACCTTTAGGATGTGTATAGATTACCGAGAATTAAACAAGCTTACAATCAAAAACCGATACACACTTCCTAGAATAGATGATTTGTTCGATCAACTACAAGGTTCTAGCTTCTATTCAAAAATTGATCTACGTTCAGGGTATCATCAATTAAGAATCCAAGAAGAAGATGTACCAAAGACAGCATTTAGGACTCGATATGGCCACTACGAATTCCTAGTTATGCTGTTTGGTTTGACAAACGCACCAGCTGTTTTTATGGATCTCATGAACCGAGTGTGCAAACCATACTTGGATAAATTCGTGATAGTATTTATTGATGACATATTAATATATTCACGAACCAAGGAGGATCATGAACATCACCTGAAATTAATCTTGGAGCTACTCAGCAACGAGAAACTTTACGCTAAATTCTCAAAGTGTGAGTTTTGGATCCGAGAAGTGCATTTCCTTGGTCATGTCATCAACAAGGAAGGAATTCACGTTGATCCATCTAAAATTCAAGCGATCAAAAACTGGGAAGCACCAAAGACTCCGACCGAAGTGCGTCAATTTTTGGGTTTGGCTGGCTACTACAGACGATTCATCGAGAATATTTCAAAAAAAGCCTTGCCTTTAACCACCTTAGCCCAAAAAGAAAAGAAGTTTGATTGGAGTGACGAGCAAGAATCAGCTTTCCAATTTCTAAAGCAGAAGCTGTGTAGTGCACCGATCTTATCCCTTCCGGAGGGAATCGACAATTTTGTCGTATACTGCGATGCATCACACCAAGGACTTGGTTGTGTGTTAATGCAAAAAGACAAAGTCATCGCATATGCCTCACGACAACTAAAAGTGCACGAAAAGAATTATACGACCCATGACTTGGAATTGGGCGCAGTTGTATTTGCACTCAAAATTTGGAGACATTACCTTTACGGTACAAGATGTACTATCTTTACTGATCACAAGAGTCTTCAACATATCTTTGATCAAAAGGAACTTAACATGAGACAACGTCGTTGGGTAGAACTACTAAACGATTATGATTGTGATATCAAGTACCATCCCAAAAAACCAATGTCGTAGCAGACGCCTTAAGTCGCAAAGAACGAGTTAAAACTCTTCGTGTTCGTGCCCTAGGATTAACAATTCATACGAATCTTATTACTCAAATTCGATTGGCACAACAAGAGGCACTTAAAGAAAATAACATCCAAAATGAAGCACTACGTGGGATGATCAAACAATTGGAGTCTAAGTCGGATGATACATTTTACTTCATGGACAGAATCTGGGTGCCGAGAAACGGTAACTAACGAATGTTAGTTATGGACAAAGCCCACAAGTCTAGGTACTCCATTCACCCGGGTTCAGATAAAATGTATAAAGATCTAAAAGAATTATATTGGTGGCCCAATATGAAAGGAGATATTGCCACGTATGTCAGTAAGTGCTTAACGTGTTCAAAAGTAAAAGCCGAACATCAGAAACCGTCTGGCTTGTTACAGCAACCTGAAATTCCCCAATGGAAATGGGAACAAATTGCTATGGATTTCATCACAAAATTACCCAAGGCTTCCAGTGGTTATGATACCATATGGGTAATTGTCGACCGATTAACGAAATCTGCTCACTTTCTGCCAATGAAAGAAACTGACAAAACCGAGAAACTTGCAAAACTATATATCAAAGAAATTGTGGCTAGGCATGGGGTGCCAACTTCCATTATCTCCGATAGAGACAGCAGATTCGTGTCTAGAATCTGGAAATCACTACAAGAAGCCATGGGCACACGTCTTGACATGAGCACAGCATATCACCCACAAACAGATGGTCAAAGCGAAAGGACCATTCAAACATTAGAAGATATGCTCCGTGCATGTGTAATGGATTTCGGAGGAAATTGGGATACTCATTTACCATTAGCTGAGTTTTCCTACAATAACAGCTACCACACAAGTATTAATGCAGCTCCGTTTGAAGCATTATATGGTCGTAAATGTCGATCTCCGCTATGTTGGGCGGAAGTCGGTGAAAAACATTTGACAGGCCCTGAGATTGTCCAGGAAACCACTGATAAGATCTTCAAAATAAAGGACCGTCTGAAAGCGGCCCGAGATAGACAAAAGAGCTATGCTGACAACAGACGGAAACCATTAGAATTTCAAATTGGTGATCAAGTGATGTTAAAAGTCTCACCATGGAAAGGCGTTGCAAGGTTTGGTAACCGTGGTAAGCTCAACCCTAGATACGTTGGACCGTTTGAAATACTGGCTAGGGTTGGCCCTGTAGCCTACAAACTTAAGCTACCACGGGAACTAAGCAACGTACACGATACATTTCATGTGTCAAATCTCAAAAAGTGTTTATCAGACGAGACTTTAATTATACCGCCTGATGAAATTCACATTGACGATAAACTTCATTTCATCGAGGAACCAATTGAGATATCAGATTGGAAGGTTCAAAGACTGAGACGTAGTCGAGTCAAACTGGTTAAAGTACGTTGGAACTCAAAGCGTGGTCCTGAGTATACATGGGAACGAGAGGACCAAATGAAAACAAAGCACCCATCCTTGTTTAAGGATACACCAGTTCAAGATGACACAAATTGAATTTCGGGACGAAATTCTGTTAACATGGGGAGAATGTGACAACCCGACATTTCAGGTCAATACCCGTACAAGTAATAATCGAGTTCACATTTTTAATTGTTTTTGTGATTTATTTAATTTCACAAACAAGGACTTTAGAGTCTAGCAAAGATCGTACATGGTCTCAATTCATACTTGGGTAATTCTAGGAATTACCGGTGCAAGTACCCGTACAAACCGACTAAGACGAATAATAGTGGATAAATTAAATATCCAGGCGTATATATATTACACAAATTTTAAGTTGGTCAATAAATTATTTTTAGAATAAAAATATAATACCGTGGGGAAAATAAACCGAATTAAACTACCCCTTTAAAACTCTAGTTAATAAACTAATACCAAAAATCAAATTGCTTGATTATTTTAACCCAAACCCCCAACCCACTTACCCCTTGACTTCTCGGCCGAAGGGCAGAGGAAACCATCCCCCAATCTCACATATTTTCAAATTAACCCATACTCCCACTTGCGAGAAACTCAGACAAAACCATACTCTTTTCAATCAAAAACTCTCAATTTTCACTTTATCACTCATTTTCATACGGCAAATTCTCCATTTCTCTTCAAACCGAAGCCAAGTTTTAAGGCGAAATCCTACCACAATCCAGTGTTTTAAGAAGAATTTCAAGTGTTTCTGCAAAAGAGTCGAGATCATCTCTGTTTTATTTCATCATCTTCATCTCGGTTTTAAGGTAAAAACTCGACATTTTCATATTAATTTCTTTAAAACCGTAGCTAAAGTTACAACATATTTGAACGCAAGTAAGATAACAAGTAAAGGGTGTCCATGTCAAGTTGTAAAACAAAATATGCAGGACTGATTCTGTCAAACAGAAGTCCAGTAATCGAAACTAGGAGTTTCGATACCTGTTGGTCAATCGAAACTAGGAGTTTCGATACCTTTTACTCAATCGAAACTAGGTAGTTTCGACAACAACTACACAATCGAAACTAGGTTGTTTCGATACCCAGTTTACTCAATCGAAACTATGAAGTTTCGACACCTGACTACTCCATCGAAACTAAGTAGTTTCGATGCACAATCGCCCAATCGAAACTAAGAAGTTTCGACACCTGGTCATCAGTCCCATTTGGGCAGTAACTTGGAACTGTTTTATAACGTAGCAAGTGTTGAACAACTACGGAAATGTTTAAACAAAACAATCAGATTTACAAAGTCGGTGAACAATTTACAATTAAGACGTTTGGTCTTAACAAGAATTACCCTTTATGTAATTAGGGTACAATTAGTCAAGGTTGACTAGAGCAATATTCATTACAAGCAAACACAAACTCAAGGTGAGTTTCACGGCCCCTTTTTACTGTTTTCAATATTTGGGGGAGAAACATACTTACAACTATTTTATGGGATAACAAGAGAATAAGGCACGACTTTTATGTTTACATGAGATGAGAACAACGATTTGAGGCCGCTAAAGTCCCCTGGAACAACGTAGTAACCATTAACTGTAGCCTAGGGTCCTATGAATAGTACTATGGAGAGTGACGTCTCCCGGTCATGGTTAGTCGCGCTAACCACAATCTGGAGGATTTATGGCCGCATAGAACCGGATAACGAAATTAGGGGCATTTACAATTGTCATGGTTTGGTTACGCCTCATGTATGAACATATTATTTGTATTCCTAACTAGTTTACAAATGGGTCAACAATTCTTATTCTGTTTATCACATACAACTGAAACGATTTATGAACAACTGAGTTTTACCAAGAACTATTTGATTAAACCTGTGAACTCACCAACCTCGTGTTGACGTTTTCAAGTATGTTTTTCAGGAAATTGAATGATGACTGCAAGGTTAGCAATGTAGATTACATGCATGCACGATGGATACTACTCAAGGAGGATTTCCCTTGTATAACTCATTGAATTGAGTCATATTTGTGAAATCTTAACTTTTTGTAAACTCAGATTATTATTTTTTTTGTAATGTATAATCTTAATCTTGTTTATGTATCCATTTATCATGTATGTGTTTGCGGTAATCATATGCTTTGGAAACCAGTGAACGTTACGCCTCGCGTTTCCGCCTTGGCGGGGTGTGACAGTCTAAGACTTGCAAACACCTATTTATAGGAAAACACAAACCCACACAGCACCATAGGCGAGTTCGCTCCTCAATCTCTAAGAACTTATGCGAACTTACTAAGTTCGCCCCTTTAAAATACAGAATTTTTGCTACAGTTACAAATTCATGCTCTAACAGACTCCCTCTTAACTGTTGCATACAATTCTATCAATTACAAGTCAAAGACTCTAAGACTAAGACATAGAATATTCAAGATCATTGTCACCAGAATATGCTCTAATCGGGCTTGGATTAAATATTCCATGGGTGATTTGAAGTCTAGAACTTCTAAACAAATAATGGGATGGTTGAGATCTTAAATCTCAAAGGCGGGTGAAAAAACACAAGATTGTGATCAAAATGAGGTAATGAATATATGTATATTACATATGGTATAAAAACATATTGGGAGGGGTTAAACCTACATTACTTGGTTGTAAACGAAGTTTTTTTTTTCAAAAATGTAAGTACTTGTTCTATACCTTATGAATTGAACCATCAAATGGTAACAACGAGGAATCATTAATGCAAAGTGTTACTATTCTATGTCACAAGTGAAATAGTAAGTACATAGACCTAATGTGATCTTGATGTAGCCATGCTTATGTGGATAGTAATAAAGGTTGAGGATGGCATTTGTTTTCACCATGGAATCATTAAATCCCAATGGAGGTGATTGATATGGGGAGAGGACAATGTTAATTTGACACTATGGTGTGAATTACATAAATTTTAATGGTGTGGGGATAAATTATATATGTTTGGTGAAATCAAAATTAAAAAAAACTTCAATATTAAAAGTATGTGCATAATAAAGCTTCTTGGTGTTGGAAGCATAGGTTTGGTATTTAAAGCCTTTGATCTTTAATGAAAGTGTATGTTCATCATGGACTTACTGAATCCCAATGTGAGTGATGAACTTAGGTTCATAAGCCTTAATTGGCAAGGTGGTGAAGTATATGAACTTCAAAGGGTGTTGGGATTGATTGATAAGGGTGGATATTATTAATCATATGTACAGTACTGTTAGGGGTCAATTTTATGATCCAGAATCCAAGATCCCGAGTATAGTATGATCCGGATTCCGGGATCCCAAAATTTATATACGCAGGTAAAACGTGTTGACTCATTCATCCCTGAAGAACCGGTTAAGAGGTCAAAGAGAACGTGTGAAACTTGCGGGAGAAGCTCTATAATGGTCATATTTGAAGAGCGAGTAAAGCTCCGGGATTCTCGGATAGTTAGTTGAGCTATTATCTGTATTTAATGAGCAATATTGATCGATTTAGGAGCACATCTTCACTACGCACTTAGCTTTCTAGACTCATAATCACTTCTGTAACACTTATAGTTCGATCATTTACTGCTCAACACTTGTAATTCTTTATCTTTTATTCAAGAAACGAGGCAGGTGTCGATTGTCACCTCCCGAGGTTTTATGCACGCGATCCCTAAAGATCAAGGGCTTTCCTCGTAAACAACCGTGTCACTTTTTACGTTTTTATATTGTTTTACATTGATTTTACAAGCACACTACCTCACAAACTAAGTTTGGTTAAAAAATTAGGCTTGTTAATTTTTACCCAAAACAAGTACTATGGGAAATTGGTTAGAATTGATGCAGTGTTGTAGCATCACAGTTGAGAAAGGTATGCATGCCGGTGCTAAGGAATGACTAAATTTAAAGGCGAAGGATGGATGCAAGTTGCATTGGTGATGTGCAACGGGGCGTGAACTAGCTAAGATGGATTCTATACTTAAAAATGCAAGTAAGTTATTCTAAAATATGAAATTCATAATGTTGGTACATTGGGGTAGCGATAATCGAGAATTTAATTGACTTTTTGCGTAAGCATATAGGAATAAGTAATCGGGATGGGTGATTAAAGAGTTAAGGTAATACCCTATTCTAGTATGTATTTCGATTTCGGGGACGAAACCTTTTTAAGGCAGGTAGATTTGTAATATCCCGATTTTGAAGAAATAAACATATATTTTAAATAAACATATATACTCCTTAAAATGAATTTAATGGCGGGTGAAATATTATTTTATAAAATACTATGATAAATTTTATTAAAGGAGAATTCAATTGCTATGGGGTGAAATGTAGTAAAGTTACATTTCAATATTAACAAATTTGTATCCATGGGGACTAATCTTGAAAAAATCAATAATTAGTCGTAAAAAGAGGTGAAAAGTAAATAATAAAAGGGGGAGATTAAATTACCAAATTAAAATTAAATAAAAAATAAAAGCGGGAACGTGGTATTGGGGATGGAGGTCGACGACATCTCGTAAACGAGAGGGGGGTAATTTCATCCATGCAAATCACAAATTGGAGATATTAAAGCTTAATTCTAACAACACTTCTCGATTTCTAAGTTCCTGGTGAGTTATTTTCTATGAGTTGATGGCGTAATTAATGATTTAGGGTTTTCTATGGCTCTTGATTCAAAACCCACGAATTTGGGTTTCCATTTGCGTGATTTGGGTGTAAATGGCTCTAATTTATGGGCTACAATGATTGTTTGTGATTATTGAGTTATGGGAATCGTTGCATGTTTTAATCTTGATGTTAGATTATATGATTTGGTGTGTAAAAGTTGTACGCATAATAATTTATGTTGGGTTCTAGCAATTTCACACTTTTATGGTGATAGTTGATTGACAAAGTAGGAGTTTGATTATATTTTCAAGTTTTATATTTATGCTTAATTAACTTGTAACTTAGATGATAAAATGGTGATTTTGGGAGTTCAAATAGTATGTTAATGGTGAATTATAGTTATGCGCACAAGGTGTTTAATAAAATGCCTAAACTAAATAAATAGTGGAAATTAGGAGATTTTATAATGTTTACTTGATTTAAATGATTTGTTAATAATCAATGGGTGTTTAGTAGATATAAAGCTTGGGTGAAGCTACTGGTGAATGGAGTTAACATAAATTACATATGTGAATGTTATTTTCAGTTAATCACCTTAACGATAGGGATGGCAAAATAACCCGAGTCCGATGGGTATACCCGAAACTCTAAATATTCTGGGGGAGTATACCCGAAACCCGACGGGTACGGGGCCGGGTATGGGAATAATCTTAAAAAAATTTGCGGGTTTGGGACGGGTACGGGGCCCGATTAACCGAAATCACATACCCGTTTACCCGAACCATATACCCTAAAAATTGTAATTTATAATTTTATTTTCTCTTAACCAGTGTCTATTAATGCTTCATTTTAGTAGTTTTATTATGTGAAACTTAAATTTTTCTTTTGAAATATGTATTTATAAATATAAAAAAAAGAGTCATAGAAAAGTACACGATATATACCCAACGGTTATTGACCGATGCCCGCGAGTATGGCTGATACCCAATACTAACGGGTATGCCCGTTACCCGCGGGTATACCCGATACCCGACGGGTATTGGGCCGGGTATGGGACACAATTTTACAACCAGGTATGGGTTTGGGATTAACAATACCCGACCCGAACCCGACCTACTGCCATCCCTACTTAACAGGTCGAATGAGTATATGGGATTGACATGGTTTGGTTTATAACCCAAAAGACCATTACTTCTTGTTAAATGGCATATGTTAATTTGATGACTTTGACCCATAGTTGTGGTTGAATAAGAACAGGTGATAACAGGTCAAATGGGTGATAACAGGTCTCATGGGTGGGTGTAGGTCCCCGGGTGTCTCGGATCGTTACGTGCGAGTGTGTGACTAGTCAAACAGGCTGTGGAATACCCGTGACTAGTTGGAGTATCAAGCAACACTAAGTAAACCGATAACAAACACAAGATACTTCAAAGTTTGTCTATTGATAATCACATCCTGTTACAGAGTGAAACTGAGTGCGTGCATAACTTCTGTCACAACTGACTATATATACTAGACCTGATGTATGTGTACTTAGTAAGTGCACAGGAAAAAGTTCCTGCGTACTTAGCAAGTACGCAGAAAAGTTTTCTTGCGTACTTGCTAAGTACGCAGGCTTTGCATCCTGCGCACTTACCAAGTGCGCACAACACTTACACAAGACTAAACAAGACAAGTACCTACATACATGTTTACAACTCGATAAAACAATACATACAAATACTAAATAAAAATACATAAAGTAAAGTACAAAAGCATAAGACATCATCCAGAGTGTCTTTCACACAAACGTGCTCCAACAAACTCCCCCTTGACAACAGCTCTGGATTATATTCGGTCTTTAACCTCCTGCAGTTCTAGCTTCCCATCTTCAGCTTGTAGTCAAGACAGAACTTGACTAGCTTGTCGTATCTTGATGCTTGAAGCTTTGTCCACTCGTCCGTGTAGATGCAATATTTTCATTGAGAGCCGTCGGATCTTTCACTAAGAGTTGATGAAAGTGATTTCATCAAAGACCCTGATCAGTTCCTTCGGTTCCAATCTTCCACTTGCGGACCTTATTCTTCCAATCACCACCACCTCGCCCGTCTTTGGGTCCATGTACCACTACCATATGTTACCAAGGATATCCTAAGATAACTTGCTCAGGGGAATCCTGGTTTCACACAACACTGGCTTGTAAACCAGCTTCTTTAGGCTCCGGTTAGTCACGGGATGTTTAACACTCTTATCCCGAACTCTCTTGGGCATTTGAGGCTTGAAAACCTCAAAGTTTCCTGATCTTCCCTCTCGTTGTAGTGTTCCCCACAAACCCTTTGCTACTGCATGACTTTTGTCACCCAGCAGCTCACGGTTTGCAAGGTTCACCAGGTCGTACTCCGGCAGGGAACTGAACGCCTCGCTGGTAGGCTTCAAGTATTGAACCCCACCTGCTCGTTTGATGGCGAACAACTTCTTGTCGTCGTGGAACTTGACAGACAAGATCATACCTATAGCTCCATGTTTGTCTATGATGGATGTCTTTTAATAGATAGGAGCTTAATCCTTGGTAAACCATCCACAAGGATATTTACTTTTCCATGCTTCAGGATCAATAGGTTAGGGATCGGTGGGAGAGGCTTCAGTCGAGGTTGCTGCACTACTTGACTTAGCAACAGTTGTGTTAGAAGTAGCTTCAAAGGCTGGAGCTTCAAAGATCTCTCCATCCTCAAGATCGTATACTCCTTCACCGTCCCCCTTAGGAAACTCCACCACAACATCCTCATCTTCCATAACCCACTCATCATCAGACTCGATCTCTCCTTCCTCAAGGTTGCTGAGAGCATCGATCTGTGCTTCCTTGGAATAGTCTGGCTCAATCATTAAGATGACCTCATCAGATAGGTCGTATATTACATCAGCCACAAACTTTCCTTTATCCTTTCCACCACCAGAAGCATCACCTTGAGCAGAATCCCCCTCAGCCATAGGCACACTAGAGATAGGAACAATAGCTAGAGCTTGTTGCTCACCACTTCCACTAGGACCGGCTTCAGGATCCTTGTCTGTGTCATCATCTTTAGTCAGATCGACTAGGTGACAAGACTCATCAGTGCTAGGCTTGGATGGAACCTCCTTCTCCTTCAACAACTCCTTTATCTTCTCCCCATGAGCAGCAAGCGCATTGGTTAGGTCACACACCAACTTGACCATCACCTCATCCTCTTTTCGTTGAAGATCATCAGCCTTCCTCTGTTTCCTTAGAGCGGCTACTTCATCAATCAAAGAATTGATCTAACCCTATTGCTTATCAAACTCCTCCCTTGACTTCCGTACTGTTTGAGCAGCTACCTGAGTCTCCATGGTGGTAATCCTTGTATCACGAGGATCAGGTCCCCTAGAAGAAGAGGCTTCAGTTGTATAGGGGGAAAGGTAAAGATCTCATCAAAGTCAAACCCATGAGTGAAATCACCAAACTCAAAGGGTTGACTAATCGGTTGTAGGGTGGTAGTGGGAATAGTTGTTGGGATGGTTGTGGTTACAAAGGTGGTTGGGGTGATGGTAATCGACTCCGTCTGAATTGGACTCGACGCCATCACCTGTTGGACAGAATGAAATGGAAGGGATACTATCACAGGAACCTCCTCTGTGATAGTAGTGACAACCACTTTAGCAGTAACTCGTGGCTGCCCCCTCCTTTGGTATAGTTGGGTTGAGGTTGAGGTAGAGGTTGAGGCAGTGCTCACAGCCTTAGTGACTGGTCGCCGTGCAACAATAGCTTCTACTTATCAAATGATAGCCACAAATGGCCTATCCCCCCCAACGCTTTACACTTCTTTCTATTCTCTGTCTTTGTAATTCGGCATCCGAATCAGAATCGGGTTCATATTCGTTTCCAGTACTCTCTTATCTTTGTCTTTTAGAAGATGACTCGGGAAGGGAAATATTTGTCAACTTCCTTGGGTGTGATTGATATGGTGCATCATCAGAGTCAGATGAATCAGATTCAGTGGCTTCAGAATCTGACTCCTCAGCACCATCTCCTTCTTCTTGTTCTTCATCACCCTCATCTCCAGATTCATCATTTTCAGACTCATCATCTCCTTCCTCTTCCTCCTCTATCTGTTCGTCAGAGTGTTCACTCTGTTCAGGCTCAGACTCAGCACTATACCATCTGAAGTCAGCATGGGCCACATATGCTTCATTAATTAAGTGGGCAAAGAGAGGAGTGTGCTCAGGGGTAGGTTCTACACTGTCTGGCTTTAAGAACTGTGCAAAGACTCACTTGTCCACTCTTTTGACTTGCAATCTCTCTCCAATCTGAGGTAGGTTGGGTACAACATCAATAATCAACAGATGCATGAACCTTGGGTATAAAAGAAATCTAAACCGCTCAGCTGCATTGATCTGATGGAAGATAGACTTTTAGATATACTTTGAAAAATTGAATCCCTTGTTCAGAGATAGGCCAACCATTGCGGCCGCCAAGTCATGCCCCATGGCATCCTTTCCCGCCTTCCTAGATGACAGGCACATGATCATGACGTGTGTGAAGTAACGCCACTGATGAAGTACCCACATCTTCTTGTACGAGGAGTAGTCCATAGAACCAACATACCCCATCCTCTGTCTCCAGCAACCATCAACGAAGTATAGCACATTCACAAAGACTAAACTTCCAGGCTTAGAAAATTTTCAAGTTTAACCTTCCTGCGTACTTAGCAACTACGCAGGGTTTAGTTCTTGCGTACTTAGCAAGTACGTAGGATATATCTCGTGTGTACTTACTAAGTGCGCAGTAACCAACACTTAGCCAATTTTCAAAGACCAAAATAGAGGATTGTGTGATTTTGTAGTAGGTTATGGTCACCACATGGTTGAAAACCATGTTTAAAACCTATGGTACCAAACCCAACACCAAAATCGTGCTAAAACCTTGTCATTTTTGACCTAGCTTGGGACTGACGTGAACCCACGGCCAACCAAGAGGTCAAAACCAAAATCAAATAATGTTAAGGACGATCATGAGTTGCTAGAGCTTGAATTAATGATATTACACAGATTTTAAGGTATAATTTCATTCAAAAACACCCAAAATCGGTAGAAATTTCACTATCAAAACCCTAGGTTCAAATGATCAAGGAATCGGTCCGTTACAGTCGATTTAACGGTTGTAATGGTCTGAGAATCTCACTGAAGGTTAGTAAGGTGATGTTGAAACTAGAAATGGCATGAAAAACTCGTTTGGAAACACACAAATATTTGAGGAAAAACGAGTCTGAGAGTATACAACAGTGTTTGTTTGTTTGAATGAGATGAACTGAAAAATGAGTAAGTACCCCCCACACGTGCGTACTTAACATGTACGCAGGACTTAACTCCTACGCACTTAGCAAGTACGCATGACTTATGTCTTGCGTACTTGTAAGTACGCAAGGTTTAATTCCTGCGTACTTGTTAAATACGCATAAACCCTTGTGTGCTCAAATTTCAACTCAAATTATGAAGATTTTTCAAGTCAAATAGCGAACCGGATAAGAACATTCAATCAAGAGGTTTCAAAAATAATTCAAGGAAGTTAAACAAAAATATTTTTGGCTTTTCTTAACTTTTTGATAAATTATACAGAAACATTGAACTGCTCATAAACTTAAAATATTTTTGATCTTTTTCTGAATGAAGATATACAAGTATATACACAAGCTCTTTTTGGTCAAACTCATGAGCAGAGGATCATATCAGGCTATTATAAGCAAAAATGATTCACAATAAACATCAATGAATATGGGATCATGTCATGGATTACTACTTATGCATACGTAATAAGCAATATAAACAAGTAATTCAAGTTGGCAATATTATAAGATTTGAAACCATAAGCATCTTAGTATCACGTTCTTGTGTGTTAAGGTATTAATTATAATTATACAACGTGTACCCCACAGTTATACTACATGAATATATGTTTGCACTATCTCAAGGCATCTAAGATTTTCCCAATGATTTTTCAAAATTTCCATAATGAAGTTACCTCAATTAGCAAAGAAAAATCAAGCAAAATCCATAAGGATTATCAGGAATCATAAGATTCAGAATCGAGTGATTCATATGTCTTGGTTTCATAGGATTTCATCGGCGAATATCAGTATGATGATTCAGGATAATGAATATGGTGTCTGAGGATTTAGGTGAGGGGATCCAACTTTTATCTGGACTTGATTTCAATGAATCAAGAATGATTCAAGGGTGAATATATGCTCAACGGTGAATGTCAAGACATATCTTGGTACAATCTCCCATTGCATTCTTGTGAGTATGGGCAGTGAGATAAACCGTAATAATTGTGCTAATGACCTAACCCGAAACTGGTCTCATAAGAAAATCCTTGCCAAAATCTTACATCGTGTATCTGATAGTGATCTTTTGCAATCTTTTACACACACACACTAGCAAACATGGGTTCAAATCACAGTTGTAGTATTGATTTAATTTCCACACTACTAATAATTCAAAGACGCTTACAGCCTACTTATAATTTAAATTACTTGCAAATAATCAGATTAACAGATCAAATAATTTTAAACAAAACAAGTAAGCATGACGCAATCATTTCCCATATGTGCAATCTAAGACGTTTAGATCATTACTGATGTGCTATCATTTCCTCTTTTCTTCAAATGACTTTGAAATTTTCTTGGTTTTCTATTTTGTTTGGTTTTTTTTTTCGAAATAATTTGAAAGATAAGCAAACTGTACAAAATTAAAACGAAATAAAATTTAACTTCCAAGAAAATGTTTTGATTTGAAAAAGAATTTTCACTCGGGATTGAACATTCCTATCATGTTGACAAGATGTTCAAAACGTGTACGATCAAACGCCTTAGTGAAAAGGTCAGCAAAGTTGTCATTCGTGTGAACCTTTATAAGTTCAATCAAGCGCTTTTCAGCACAATCACGGATGAAATGGTGACGAATCTCAATGTGTTTAGTTTTGGAATGTTTCACCGGGTTGTTTGTGATGGACATGGTGGCATTGTTGTCAATGAATAATGGAGTTCCAGTGAAGTTCAAGCCATAATCTCTCAATTGCTGCTGGATCCACAATATCTGAGAACAACAGCTCGCTGCAGCAATGTACTCTGCTTCACATGTTGAGACAGAAATCGTTGACTGCTTCTTACACTGCCAGGAAACCAGCATGTCTCCCAAGAATTGACATCCACCTGAGGTTGATTTTCTATCGAGGTTACAACCGCCATAATCAGAATCAGTATAGGCTTTGAAATTAAACGACTGCTGCTTGGAGTACCATAGACCCAATCGGGGTTTCCCTTTCAAGTATCTGAATATCCTCTTTACAGCTATCATATGAGATTCCTTCGGTTGGGACTGAAACCTCAAGCACAAGCAGACGGCAAACATTATGTCGGGCCTTGAAGCTGTGAGATACATAAGTGATCTGATCATCCCACGGTACAATTTACAGTCTACATCCTTTCCATCTTTATCTGGTTGCAAACCGTGATTGACTGGGATCGGTGTGCCATAAGTACTACAATCATTCATCTTGTATTTTGACAAAATGTCCTGTACATACTTAGTTCGATGTAGATAAATGCCATCCTCCCTTTGACTGACTTGCAGACCCAAGAAAAATGACAGTTCACCCATGTTGCTCATTTCAAACTTGGACTTCATCACCCTTTCGAATTCCCTACACATCTCTTCATTTGTAGACCCAAAGATAATGTCGTCGACATACACTTGCACAAGTAGAATATCACCTCCTGCTTTCCATATGAAGAGGGTCGAGTCAATTTTTCCACGATCGAAACCATTGGACAATAGATGTTTGGATAAAGTCTCAAACCACGCTCTAGGTGCTTAATGAATACCATAAAGTGCCATATCCAGCTTGTACACTATCTATATTATGTGGATCTTCAAAACCTGGTGGTTGAGTGACATAGACCTATTCATGAACTTTTCCGTATAGGAAAGCCCTCTTCACATCAAGTTGATAGACCTTGAAGCCGACAAAGGAAGCATAAGCCAGAAACAGTCGAATGGCCTCAAGCCTAGCAATTGGGGCATACACCTCAATGTAATCCAGGCCCTCTTGCTGATAAAAACCCTGAACAACCAACCTTGCTTTATTCTTCACTAAAACATGTCGATCGTCCGTCTTGCATTTGAACACCCATCTGGTTCCAATCTAATGCATACCCTTCGGAAGGTCAACTAAATCCCACACATGCAACTTTTGGAATTGAGACAGTTCATCTTGCATCGCCTCTATCCAGCAGTTGTCAGCGAGAGCCTTTTTCACATTCTTCGGCTCTAATTGGGATACGAATGTAGCATGCAAACATGTTTCCATGATACATGTGTCAAGTATCTCAGCATACAAACTGGTGTTCTCAGCAATGGTTCTATGACGAGTTTGAACACCGGCATCAAGATCACCAATGATGTTGTCAATTGGATGATTCTTATGCACTCTCGACTCTGGTACATGTGGTTCCTGGATGTTTAAATCAAGATTAGTGCTTAGCTCCCCCATATCATGACAAGAGGATTCGATGTTGATTGGATAAAATGGAGCTTCATTTCCAACACGATTGTTAGGATCATCTTGAGCGTCATTTCCATCAACATGAGCCACATCTTCGTTGTCACTTTCATGTGTTTCAGATGCAGATACAGCATTGGAATCAGGAGCTGGAATAGGTAAAGTTGCACGGGTTGAGAAATTTAAGTCATCACTGCCACTATAGAACTCATACAGCTTGGCGGCATCTTCGACAGATAATTCTGGAAGGTTGAAAGACTTGAATAGAGCATCATAATCGATTCCCCACACTGAACCTGTTGGTTCTGGTGGAATGTTGTGTTTACTGCAATATACTTCGAACCATTCTTCAACTGAGCGTGTTCCTATATTGTACACTCTCTTGCATGGTGAGTTGTAAACGTATCCTAAGAAGATGCCTTCTCCCGCTTTTGCATGAAATTTGGATTTGCGATCCTTGTACTGTAAAAATAAGGAACATGGACTACCAAAAAAAAACTAGGTAGTCAAGATTGGGAGGTCAATTGTTGGCCAGCTCATAACATGTCTTGTTGTGTCTTTTCACCACAAAAACTCTATTCAAAACGTGACATTTTGTGTTGACAGCTTCTACCCAGAACGTAACAGGAAGCTTGGGGTCAGACAGCATCATCCTTGCAGTTTCAATAAGATTTTTGTTCTTCCTTTCTGCAACTCCATTCTGATGTGGTGTGTACTGAATTCATGGCGAATACCCTTCTTGAGATAGAAAAGCTCCATCATGTTTTTGAACTCTGTGCCGTTGTCACTCCTTATTCTTCTAACCTTCAGCTTGCATAAAGATTCGAGGTTCAAGATCAGGTATTGAAGAATTTCAGCAGTCTCATCCTTGGTACCTAAAAAGTGCACCCAAGAAAAACGTGAGAAGTCATCAGTCACCATTAGACAGTATGACTTACCTCCAATACTCCTAATACTTATGGGTCCAAACAAATCTATGTGTAGGAGTTCCAAAGGGGTATCAATGGAGTTTTGGAGCTTGGGCTTGTGAGACTTCCGGTGCTGTTTGCACTTTTTATAAGGCATACAGTCATCTGCAATGGCAAATCTCAGCTTAGAAATTCTGGTTACCAAACCGTTTCGGACAAGATGATTCATTTTACGATAAGAAATGTGTCCGAGTTTCCTATGCCACAAGATTGAGTCAAGCTCTGTCACTTTTGTAAGCAAACAAGTAGCAACTGATGAGGTGGTTATCGCCACGCTCATATCGATCTGATAGGTGTCGTTTGTTCTTGGTGCTCTCATCAAAATCCACTCAGCAGGAACCTCAAAACCAGGCTTGAGAATCAAGCATTCAGACTTGTCAAACATAACCGAGTACTCTTTGTCGCACATCTGAGAAACACTCAACAGGTTAGGCTTCAGCTGCTCGCAGTAGTTGACGTTGTCGAAGCTAATATATCCATTCGTAACCACGCCTTGACAAGTGATACCACCGCACTTCTCTCCTGCAAAGGCCACATAGTCTCCTCTGAATGGTTTAACATCTTGAAGCAAGGCCATGTTGCCTGTCATGTGCCGTGGATGTCGGGAACGTCCACTATCCACATACCAACGGTTAGAGATAGTTCCCTTCGGATGTCCCTGCACGAGTCACAAGCAAATTAGTTAGATTTGGAGACCCAAGCCATAGTGGTCTTGGGTCTTCCGTCTTTCTCAAAGTATACAACCTCGAGCAATTCACAATCATGATTGTCAAAAATGGGTGAATCTTTAGAAGACTTAGGATCAGAAGGTTGAGAATTTTTGGTTTTCTTGGTCCAGGACCTTTTCTTTTTAGCCTTTTGAACATCAGGCTTGCTAGTCACAAGTTTGGGTGAACTAGTGTAAGCTTCACCTTGTTGATTACCAGCTAGCTGTTGTTCAAGTTTTCTCAATCCCTTGTTCCTTCTTCTTCTCTGTGGCTTAGAAAGTTTCACCACAAGCTTCTCACCAGTCTGTGTACTACCAGAGGTAGATACACTGGGTTTAGCAGGTTGCTTTTCCCATTTTGGAACAGATGGCTTAGCCTCAGACATTGTCTTTAACTTCACCATAGGTTTCCCTGGTGATTTCACCACATTTGATTTGGGATTCTGGGGTTGCTTCACTGATGGTGTCTTGGGAGTAACAGATTGTTGATGAACAACTGGCTGTTTCCCTTGATTCTTGTCAGGACAGTTCACAAGAATGTGACCCACCATACCACAGTGAAAGTAAGCACGTTTTCTTTGTAAGTCCTCCTGTAAGGCACTCTGCTTTTGGCTACAGATGACTCAGCTTTAGGAGTACCTATAGTTGTTTAGTGAACATAACAAGGACCTTGTGCTTATCCTAATTCAGATATATTCATTTAGCATAATATTTGTTGATGTTTTTCTGAAATTTTTTACCCAAGTCACTGGCTTTATGGTTTTGAAACCTCCATAAAGCATTAACTTGAGTTTCTCATTTGATTCAACAGTGTCAGGTTCAGTTAAAATACAACTATCACGATCAGTGACAATGTTTTTCACAACTTTATGTTCACCAATCAACTCCTCTGAGATCACACCCTCAAAATTGGTGTTCTCAGAGCCCTCATCTGAGAAGAACTCATCGGAAGCTAAGTCGGCCTTACTTGAGGAATCATCCTTGTTAGAATAATCATCCTGACTTGATGATTCATCTAAGCATTACAAGTCAATGTCAATCAAACCGTTAACAAATTTCCCGCTCACTGGTGGAGGAATGGCATTAGTACCTAAGCCCAATCCATTCACTTGCCTCACTCTAGATTCGTAGTCTTCCACCACAAAACGAGAATTTTTCAACTTCTCAATCTTGCCACTTAACTGCAGAATCTCATTTTGCAGTTTGGCAACTTCCATGTTCTTTTTCTCTAACCCCTTGTAAGCAACGTCCAAATGAAACTGTTGTTCGTCGATTTTAATTGAAAAATCATGTCTTTCTTTCTTAAGAGTTTCAACTGATTCTTTAAAGCGTTTTTCATTTTCTTTGTAACTTAACGCTGCAATATGAAAGGGTTCAACTTTGTCTTGAAGTCGAGAGTTTTCTTCCTTCAAGCCTAAACATTTAGAACATGAAATAACAGTAAAAGAATTGAAATCTACCTCAGTTGATATGTTGGATGTCTCTCCAATAGCCATGAATGCAATTGCAGATGTAGATTCTCTTTGGTCAGCTACAGATGCTTCCCTTTCTTCTGCTTCCATCATTTCAACAATCTCAGCCATGAGACCCATTTGAGTCTAAGTAAGAATGGCATCTTCCAGATGAACACCCCAATCAAAGTTGTCGTCATGCTGAACCACTAGAGCACTGGACGTTCCACCTTGACTCTGATTACGGTTGTTCTATTTTTGAAACCTTGGTTGTTTCCTGGGCTGTTTCCCTGGCTTGGTCTGGTGAAACCCGAAGCTGGTGCTTTATCCTTTTGACATTCCCTTGCGAAATGTCCAAAGTTTTGACATTTATAGCACTTAGCTTTGGACTTATCAAATCCAACCTTGGCATTAGAATGCCCACCAATGAACTTCCTCCCAGTTCTGTTCAGGAAACATTTAGCCCTTCTCAAGATCATGGCCATATTCCACTTAATATCCATGTCCTCCATGTCGTCTAGATCCACCTGAATGAAGTCTTCCTCAATGGTCTCAGGATCCGTTAGCTTCCCACCAATGAAGTTCTCTTAGGCAAGCATACACGACGAGAACAAAGCCACATGATCTTCAGCAATCTTTGTTATGGCAGTCTGGTTGGCTGAAGAGGTAGATGTAGTGTTTCTTGATGAAGGTTGATGGTGTAAACCAGATCCCGATGCAATAAAACCAGTATGATTACCACCACCAAGTGCATGTTCATCTTCTTGGGGACTCCCAAGAAATAAGGCAATTCCCGAACCAGTTGACTTTGCAGTAGAGTTCACCCCAAAATACATGGAGGGATCTTGTATTTGAGGTCTACCATAACTCTCTTTCTTTCTCAGGTTCATATCGTGTGCCTGAACCTTGCCTATAGCTTCTTCAACGGTCATCTCATATAACTTTGGGTTCTCTCTCAGCAACGTGGTATACATGTCAAACTTGGGTGGTAAGGCATCCAGAAACTTCTCCACCAACTCATCAGCATTATACTTGAGCTCATATGGCTTCAGCTCAGTCTGAAGATGATAGAATTTAGAGATAAGTTCATCAGTTGATTCATTCTCCATGTACCTGAAACACTCATACTATTTCCTCATAAGCTCTCTCTTTATCTTCTTAACATCACTGTTCCCCTCAAACCTCTTTTGCAACGCCTTCCATAGATCTTTAGCAGAATCGTATCCTCTAAAGCTATGAAAAAGATCTCTAGACAATGTCATTGTTATAGAACCATGAGCCTTCTTTTCACGGTCATAAACTTTATTTTCTTCTTCATATAGCTTAGAGAAAGGTTTGGGAACAGTTTCATCAAGAAATACATAAGTTGGATGCTTGTATCCCTCAAGGATAGGTATCTACAGCGAGGAATCAGTATATGAGATGTACTCCTCAAAGTGTGCTTTTCAATTTGAATAATCATTTACATTAAGAAGCTTTGGTGTTTCTGAGGAGTCCTTATCTCATTATCATAGTTAAACAAGCTACCTAGATTCTGAAGATTTGCCATAGTGAAACACTTAGTCAAAAATCAGAAAAATCAGCACAACTTGCGCACTTAGAACTTGCCTTGTGCACTTAGAGAATGGTCTTGCGCACTTAAGAATTTCTTCTTGCGTATTTAGTAAGTACGTAGGAAGGATTGACAAATACGCACGAACAATATTTAAGTACGCAGCAAACTGGTCTTGCGTACTTAACAAGTACGCAGCAACAGTGTACTTTTTGCCAAAAATGGTAAGTACGCGGTTCACTTTATCCACCTGCTCCACCAACTTTTTCCGGTCGCCGGAAAATGCTCAAATCTTCAAAAATTGAAGTTTTGAACAAATTGATCAAGCCAAAAGGTTAGAAACTTGTTTCTAACAAACCCTTGGTGATCAAAACACTCAAACAAACAATAAAAATGTAGGATTTTGACCAATTTTTTAGTCTAAAACAACGCTACAAGAGCTACCTCTATTTTATCACAAAAATCACCAAAATCGGTCACTTTTGCTTGTAAAAAGGCTGTAGATTGTGTCGAAAATGCTCCCAACACACTCACAACACTCAAAATCAAGAGCCAATGCTCTGATACCACTTGTAGGTCCCCGGGTGTGTCTGGTCGTTACGTGCGAGTATGTGACTAGTCAAACAAGGTGCGGAATACCCGTGACTAGTTGGAGTATCAAGCAACACTATGTAAACCGACAACAAACACAAGATACTTCAAAATTTGTCTATTGATAATCACAGCCTGTTACAGAGTGAAACTGAGTGCGTACATAACTTCTATCACAACTAGCTACATATACTAGACCTGATGTCTGCGTACTTAGTAAGTGCGCAGGACAAAGTTTCTGCGTACTTAGCAAGTACGCAAACAAGTGTTCTTGCGTACTTGCTAAGTACGTAGGCTTTGCATCCTGCGCACTTACCAAGTGCGCACAACACTTACACAAGACTAAACAAGACAAGTACCTACATACACGTTTACAACTCGATAAAACAATACATACAAATACTAAATACAAATACAGAAAGTAAAGTACAAAAGCATAAGACATCATCCAGAGTGTCTGTCACACAAACGTGCTCCAACAAACTCCCCCTTGACAACAGCTCTGGATTGTCTTCGGTCTTCAACCTCCTGCATCTCTAGCTTCCCATCTTCAACTTGTAGTCAAGACAGAACTTGACTAGCTTGTCGTATCTTGATGCTTGAAGCTTTGTCCACTCGCCCGTGTAGATGCAGTATTTTCATTGAGAGCCATCAGATCTTTCACAGAGAAGTTAATGAAAGTGATTTCATCAAAGACCCTGATCAGTTCCTTCGGTTTCAATCTTCCACTTGCGGACCTTATTCTTCCAATCACCACCGCCTCGCCCGTCTTTGGGTCCACGTACCAGTACCATATGTTACCAAGGATATCCTGAGGTAACTTGCTCAGGGGAATCCTGGTTTCACACAACACTGGCTTGTAAACTAGCTTCTTTAGGCTCCGGTTAGTCACGGGATGTTTAACACTCTTATCTCAGACTCTCTTGGGCATTTGAGGCTTGAAAACCTCAAAGTTTCCTGATCTAGACCTGATGTCTGCGTACTTAGTAAGTGCGCAGGACAAAGTTCCTGCGTACTTAGCAAGTACGCAAACAAGTGTTCTTGCGTACTTGCTAAGTACGCAGGCTTTGCATCCTGCGCACTTACCAAGTGTGCACAACACTTACACAAGACTAAACAAGACAAGTACCTACATACACATTTACAACTCGATAAAACAATACATACAAATACTAAATACAAATACAAATACATAAAGTAAAGTACAAAAGCATAAGACATCATCCAGAGTGTCTGTCACACAAACGTGCTCCAACAGTGAGAGTAACCCGTTTATTATTTGTATTTTAAAGAATGGTGGGTTAGAACACATGTTATGGGTGGGTGAATAATACATACGTATTAAAGGGATGAACGTCTCGATTATGTGTTCTAATGGTTTACAAATTTGATTGTTGTCAAGATAGGTATGACAAGTCTATATTGGCAACAGATCAAACGGGTGACAAAGCAACGACCTTCCTACAGGCAAAGGTGAGTGACTCAAAATTGGGTTCGATTAGAATAGTCATAATAATGACTTGGGATTCTTATGGTTAAGTTTTTTTTATTATGATTATTGTGTATGGTTTAACTAAACAATGTTGTATTGTTTTAACGGTGTTTTGGGGGTTTAAACCCAGAAAAAAATGGTGTAAACTAATAATGAGTCGGGTGATAGAAGTGTTGAAATTTAGCATATTTCCAGAATTTTACCGGTTTTGAAATATTCATAGTAAATTAACCGGATGTCCGTTCGAGGTTTATTATACATCGACGGAAAGCTCTATGAGTCCACTTTGCTCATAATATTTAGTTGAGGTGAAATACCTATTGTAAAGGGGTGTAAACGTTGAATTTTTACAGCCGCGCAAAGCTGTTTTGAAACGGGAATTTTATAGTATTTATAAAATTATTGGGGTTTAACCGAGAATTCGTTAGGGGTGTCTTTTATACGGTTTTAATCCTCAAGGTGTCTAAGACTCTTTAGACGAGTTAGAGATGGGATATATCTTGATATAGAGTGAACTAAATGGTGGGATTTCGGTTAAGTTGTGGGGTTTGATATAATCATGGTGTCACAAGTTTGTAATCAAGTTTAAATATACTTTAACCATATGTGGCGTTTAATGAGATTTACAAACCCAAGATGGGTGAATGTTACAAACTTAATAAGGATATGTGGTTGGGATAATAATAATTTGTTAACCGGGCGGGTTGTGATGTGAAACAAAATAAATGTCGGTGTGCGAACTAACCTACTAATTGTAACATTCTTGATGTTCATGTATTTGTTCTAGTGCAACAAACATTATTTCATTTCCATACCTTATATTATATTTCAATTTCAAGATTTCATTCATACTATTTTAATTTTTACATGGTCACATACACACATACTAATCAAAAATTTAAACCAAGTGGAAGGGTTTTAAAGCTCTTACAAATTTATTCAATAGTTATATATACATATATACATATATGGTGGAAGGTTCCACTAAGAAGTGGTTTTTCGCTAAGAAATCCAAAGAAGTGGGTCAAACGAACTCCGATTGAGCTCATTCTAGCGGCGTTGGAACTGTCTCATCGAACCCTAATCCGGACCTAAAAACCTAACCCCCTCCACCCGCACCCCCAAAACCTAAACCCCCCCTCCCCCTCCAACCCCACCCCAAAAAACCTAAAACCACCACCCCAACCCTCCAAAAACCTAAACCCCGACCCCCCAAAAAAAAGCTAAACCCTAAGGATAAAATCCTAAAATTCAATGCTAAAATCTAAACCCTAAAAGCTAAGATAGTAGACTTCGACGATACAGTTTCAACGCCGCTAAAATGAGCTCAATCGGAGTTCGTTTGATATCGTTTATTAATGTTTTTGTCATTTCTTAGCGAAAAACAACTTCTTATTTGAACCTCCCCCTACATATATATTATTACATAGGAAATACATATATAAATAAAAAGTTGATATTGTAAAATATCATTACATTCAAAAGCTTGTTTATAAAACTTATAAAGTTGTAGGGTTTTTAAACAAGAATCAATTTATAAATATATATATATATATATATATATATAATTACACTAAAATATTTCAAATTTGGTTATTTATAAGTTATAACAATTTTTAAAGAAAAATCGATTAATATTTATACATATATACATTTGCAATTTAAATAAACAAGTTTGAAACCCCCCCCCCCCCCAACCATTTGAACTCTCAACATGAACCCCCACCCTTGGAAATTGACCCACTTGACTCCAACATTAACCCCATTCACCACCTTTGACCAATTTTGACCCAGTTTGACTTTTCAAAGTCAAACAGGCCAAATCCTTGCGAATTGGAAGCTTAACTCGATCAAATCCGACTGATTCGGACTTACTCTGGATACTAGATCAAATATCGACCCGTCTCGGGCCCAATTACCATCCCAATCCAACCAATTGAGCGGACAAACTCGAATTCAAACGGTTTGACTTCGCAAAGTCAAAATCGTATCAATCCAGCATCAAATCAGGCAATTGACGCGTCTTAAACCCCGCAAATCACGCCCTAATCAATCTCGCATGCATTCAATCCAATATCATGACCCAATTCATCGTCTTTCAATAGAATTAACGTGTAATTCCTTCGAACAGCTGTCACATTCAAACCTCTAATCGAATCATACATTTAGGGTGAAATTGATCGACCTAATTCACTCACACACCTTCGCACATCTCACTACAAACTCTCTGAACACTTGTTTGATCCACATTACATCTATGTGCCCTGATCGAGCATCAAGAACAGCGGGTTCTTTGATCCAGTCGTTAACACTCATTAACCAACCAGATCAGGTTTCGTTACTAATCATAGACCGAAAGCCCCTAATCAATTCGTATCAAGCTTCTGCATCGGGTTTAATTTCTATTAAAACCACGACCCTGTTCTGCGAATCTGATTTAGGGGACTTCGATCTAATTCATTTTACGAATATAGTTTAAAGGATTTCATAATCCGTCAGCAAAACCATTTGGTCCGACTTGCTAAGTCATTGCACCATCGGACCAGATGGTGTGGGTTCGAAACCCACAACCTGTAACATCCATTATTTTTCCAACCATTTTTTTTATTTATTTATAATAAATCTCGTACTTGTTCAAACTCATTATGTTACACTAATTAATATTTTAACTTATATTAATTCAAAGTTCTAACCTTACGTTACATATTTATTTTATGCATGTGTGAGTATGTTTTCATAAAACATTATGTTATATTGAAACATGTTAGTTTCTCATCACATCCATATATATTAATTTGTGATTATGAGAGAAAACATATGCATATATAATTATACTAAATACTAAATAAATCACTTACACAATCCTTAATGTTATAAAAAAAATATAACATATGAGTTAAACCATGCAATTACATTTCACATATATATATATATATATATATATATATATATAGGAAAAGGATCATGTGTAAACCCAATTTTATTGTGTAAACCAAAAGATTAATTTTAAGCCACTAATTTAATTTAAAATATAATAATTAGTGGATGAGATTAATTTTGACTCTTTATTTTAGAAATGAGTGGCTAGGATTGTTTAAGGGGTATAAGAGTCATTGTAACTATCAATTTTTTAATTAATTTTTTTAAAACTAATTCCCCGCCTTTTTCTTTAGACTTTAACAATTTTTTTATACATTGTTATTTTATTTAAACAAAATATACCATAAAAACGAGCATTTTTTATCTTTAATTCGGTTATAGTCTCGAAGATTTTTCTAATATTTTTTTAACGTTTTTTTACATATATGCAACAAACACATACATATATATCTAATATAAAGATAAATGTAAGTGTTTAAACTTTCCCTCCATTTTTTCAAAAACTCTCATCTTTTTTAGAATACAAATAGCTTTGTATACAATATCATTTTTATAAAAAAAAAACTACAACATAAAATATAGCGCTTTATTATCTTTAATCTGAATATAGTTTTGCTATATAGTTATTTTTATTGTTGTAAAGGTAATTTGAACATAAATGATATTGTTCATCCAAAAACCATGAATCACGAGATCAATTGTTGTTCTATTTATATTTTTTATCTAACTTTTTTTACACGTAATATGAACATACATGATATTGTTCATCCAAAAAACCTGAATCACGAGATCAATTATCGTTGTATTTATATTTTTGATCTAACTTCTTTTTTTACAGATTGGCTATTTAAATTTAAGATTCATTATACGTAATAACATTCATATGTAAAATTTATATGGGAACTTGTAATAGCAAGTTACATTTTGTTCCATTACATATATGTAATATGATATTATATATGTAATGTGATACTACATATATGTAACAATAAGATATTACATATATGTAATATGATATTATATATGTGTAATATTATATTACACATATGTAATTTTTTTATTTTATATAATATGAACAATTACATATATGTTTAAAAAATTTAACATATTTGTTTACTTTTTTTTAAAAGAAAACTAAAAATCTCTAATTAGATAATCTTAAAAAAATTTTAAAGAAAAGTGTTGAAGCACTTTCGTGTGACAAACACTCTGGATAGAGTCTTAGTTTTGTAATTTCATTACTTGTATTTGTCTTTGTTTGTAAGTGTCTGTATGTATTAGTTATCGAGTTGTATTTACTAATGCATGTTGATAGTTGCTGAATTCTCTAAGTGTTTTGCGCACTTGTATGTGCGCAGGAATTAGTTCCTGCATACTTAGCAAGTACGCAAGAATAGTCTGCGTACTTGCTAAGTACGCATGAGCAATTTGCCCTGCGCACTTGCTAAGTGTGCAGAAGTCAGGTTGTGTATAAATAAGATAGGTTGACAGTAGACAAGGACGCAGAAATAGTTCAAGAACTTGTATGCTCAGTATTTCTCTCTGTAACCTGCAAGTGTTTATAATAGACGAAAGTTTAAAGTGATTCTCTTGTCGGTTTACTTTGTGTTGTAAGACTCTCCACCTAGTCACGGGTATTCCGCACCCGGTCTGACTCAGGAACACACTTGCATGTGACGATCCGCCACACCCGAGGGACCTACAAGTGGTATCAGAGCTTTGCTCTTGATTTCGAGTGTTGTGAGCGTGTTTGGGGAGTTTTCTACAGAGATTTTACAAGCAAAAGTGGGTATTTTTGTTGATTTTTGTGATAAAATAGGGGTAGCTCTTGAGCACTATTTTAGAAGCAAAAATCACTCAAAAACTGATTTTTGTTGTGTATTTGAGTATTTTGAGCAACAAATGTTGGTTAGAAACAAGTTTCTGACCCTTACCATATCTGGCAAAAAGTTCAGTCTTGCTGCGTACTTATCAAGTACGCAAGACTAATCTTTCTGCGTACTTAAGTTAACTCCTGCAATTTATTTTCTACTCCTACGTACTTATCAAGTACGCAAGAGCAAATCATAAGTACGCAAGACCATTTCCCTAAGTGCGCAAGGCCTGTATCAAGTGTGCACGTGTCTTTCACCTTTCTGAAATTTGACTAAGTGTTCACCATGTCGAATCTTCAGAACCTTGGTAACCTTCTGAACTATGACAACGAGATCGGAACACCTCAGAAACCGTCAAAGTTGCTAAATGTAAATGATTATTCTAACTGGAAAGCACGCTTTGAGCACTACATTTCTTATACCGATTCTTCGTTATGTATACCAATTCTAGAGGGATATAAGCATCCCACACATATTTATCTTGATGAAGTAATGCCCAAGCCTATTTCTAAACTCGATGAAGAAGAGAAGAAAGTCTGTAGATGCATAATATGTCCCTAATCCCTTGTAATATGTATTTCATCTATGTTTAATGTAACTATTTGATGTATTAATGAAATTACATGTTTATCCTTAATGTTTACTCATATATAACGACTGTGTATTAAACGATCTGATAAATAGCGATAACGTTGATCAATCGTGCTAATGAAAGGCCCATTCGCACGAATGGATCATGAGAATGATCCATTCGCGCGAATAGATCATGAGAATGATTCATTCGCTAGAATAAGTCATGAGAATGATTCATTCGTACGAATGAACCATTCTAATGATTTATTCTTACAAATGAACCATTCTGCTGATTCATTCGCACGAATGAGTCCATTCACATGGATCATTCGTACGAATGGCCTCAGTACTATATATAGAACTTTCACTTCATGAGCACACATACAACAAAGATATACAATAGAAAGACAACACATATACACACAGAACCAGACTAAGCAACAGAACACACAAAAACTCTTTGCACCTGTATTGTCGAATCTCTGTCCGTTGAGAGTTTCCAGGTCTTGTATCCAACTTCTCTACACCAAAGGGTCGATAGAAACCTTCGTTTCGACATCTAATCCGCTTGTTTCTTACGACCCGATCCGTGTCATAGATTGGATTGCCAATCAAATCGGATTCCGCACGATTTGGTTCGGTTAATGTGTTGAATCATTGGATCAAGGTAGATCCTGATCCAACAAAGTGGTATCAGAGCCTGATTGTGCTCTAGATTCAACATAGAAAATCTAATCTTGCTTTTAATCTTGCTTTTTCTAGCTTCTTGAATGTTATAAAGATCACGTGATCGTTGTTTAGCCACGTTCAAAACTTGTGATTATTGCTTCTGAGTGATCTGATCGTCTCAGTTTCCAGATCTGATAATAGGCTCAATCATTGGTGCTTTTTGGTGCAAAAAAGTCAAACAGCCCTCTGTCGTACGAATGGCTACCATGATGAACTTCATTCGCACGAATGGCTCCTATCATTCGCACGAATAGATCAAGTCTCCCGCTCATTTGTTCAAACTTCCATTCGCACGAATAGAAAATTCCATTCGCACGAATAGAAAATTCCATTCGCACGAATAGAAAATTCCATTCGCACGAATAGAAAATTCCATTCGCACGAATAGAAAATTCCATTCGCACGAATAGAAAATTCCATTCGCACGAATAGAAAATTCCATTCGCACGAATAGAAAATTCCATGCGCACGAATAGACCCATTCGCATAAATCTCTTCTGAATTTTTTTTTTGTGTCGAAAAACTTCGTTTTTTACCATGTCGGACTTAGCCTTTGTTGCCAGTTAGAACAGTAAAATCCAAAACTTGTTATTAATCGATAATGAAGCTGGAAATGCTAACAAGGCTCCAAAACTCATGACAATGGACGAATATCATCACTGGAAAAACAGGTTTGAGATACACATTAATGGAGTTGATACAAACTTATGGATGATGATAGAGAATGGATATCAAAAAGTGTTGAGTGAGGATGGAACTCCTGTTTTGGTTTCCCTTTTAAGCGAACAACAAAGAAAAGATTATGACTTAGAAAAGAAGGCATATGCTATCTTATCTCAGGCCATATCAAGAGAAATATTTCATCAATTCAGGCAGTTTACATCTTCAAAATCTCTGTGGGTTGCCTTAGAACAACGTCACGAAGGAAATGCTTCGTTGAAAGCTATCAATGCTAAGGCCATTAAGAAGGAATTTGATAATTTCATGTATATTGGGAATGAGTCCTTAGATGATCTATTTGAGAGATTCTATCACTTGATGAGTGAATTGCATGCCCATGAGATCAAAACAACGAAAGAAGAAAAGGTTCAATTCATGGCAGATGCGCTACCACCAAAATGGGATTCATTCTTGATGGTTCTCAAACAGAACAATACTCTTGAAACCATTGATATCAATGAATTTCTTCAGAAATTGAGAGAACAAGAGGTGATGAATAAGTGGAAGTTAAAGAGAGGCATACAAGTTCAGGATCCTTCATTGTACTATTCCACATCAACTCAACAAAATGCTCCTTTGCAGACTGCGTTTGTATCAAACATGTCAAATGTTTCAGCCAGCCAGTCTTCAACAGCTCATGCTTCAGTTTCATCAAGCTCGGTTCCACAGCAGGGAAATACTGCTAGTACTCCTCCACCAAGCCCCATTAAATTGCAAACAGACAACTTCGACAAGGTTACTATCGAAGTGGCCAAGGAACACATGGCACTGTAGTCTACCGTTGTCAATTCATATGACAGTCTTGTTGCTGGACAGGTTGGAAACAGTCATCTGACAGCAGAAGACTATGCTCAGGTTGATAAGGATAAAATGGATCGAATTGATATAATGTGGGCTCTTGCAAGTGCAGTCAGAAGAGCGAGAGATTATGTAAAAAGAACAGGAAAAACTCTCGAAGGGAACAAAGACACTACTTATGGTTTTGACCTGTCTGCTGTTGTTTGTTTTAACTGTGGTGAGAAAGGGCATTTTGCTAGGCAATGTGAAAAGCCTAAACAGACTGGAAACCGCAACCCTTTCAACAACCGTCAAAGCCAACCGAAGCAACAAACTCAAAATACAGAAACAAACCTTGTTCCAGTTACTCTTGCACAAGATAATGGCACTTCAAGTGGAACAAAAGCTATGGTTGTTCAAACAGATGAGACTGTTGATTGGTCTTTTAAATTTGGAGCTGATGGTAGTTCAGGGGATAGAGCTTACATGGCAAAGGCTGTAGAAGTCAATGAAGAATCAGATTCTGATGCTGAGAGAGAGATTGCTTCAGAAAGTTCATCAGCTGCAGACGACACATCTTCAAACAGTTCTGGCTTCACAGCTGAGAATGAAGATAAATCATTTGTTGTCTCTTCAAGTCAATCAACAGCTGATGTGGATGATAACAATTCCTCTTCTGAATCTACCTGTAGCTGTGCTTTTATGGTAAAAACATCCACAGGCATTCAGGTAAATTCTGACAGTTTTGAAAGTGAGTCTGAATCTCAACCGTGTTTAATTTGTGATGAACTTGAGAAGAAAGTTGAGACACTTAAAAGTCACAACACAGACTTAATTGTTGATTTAACTAATTGTCTTGAAGCAAACCGTGTTTTAAAGGGAAACGAACTTGCTTTCAAAAACAAAATTGATCTTTTAAACAGGCAAGTTCATGAATTAGAAATCTGTGTTATCAACAAACAAAATGCCATCACTTTTTATTTAAACACGATTGATGAAACAAAGAAAAAGTTGGCGCTTGTCGAATGTGATTATGAAACTTTAAATCAAAAGCTGAAAAGTTATTCAAATTCTTCTTACCTTCTTGATTACATTATTTCACGTCGTCCAGGAAAGAAAAATGCTGGGATGGGGTATAAAAATTATCCTCCACCGGTGTTGAATACTATGGTAAACACACCGGATGATAACCCAATCACTGACTTTAAGGTCAAAACGCCACTTGTCGTTGATCCAACCGAAAACAAAATTTCTCAACCAAAGGTTAACGATATTGGTGCTTCAACCTCGAAGTCCCAGTGTGTTGATGGAATGGTAGAAGAGTGGGATGAAGACGACGATGAGTGTCCTACTCGTGGTTTGGGACACAAAAACTCGTCTGCTCCACAGAATGACAGCATTGGTATTTCAAAATCTACTTCTGAAAATGTTTTTAAAATTAAACAAACCAATTGCTGTCCATCTCATCCCACTACTTCTGATCAGAAGAGTCAAGTAACAAAAGCCTCAATCAAAAAGGTTAATTTTGTTAAAGCTGGAGAGTCTGTTCAATCAAACAAGTCACTCTCTTCAGCTAAACAAAAAGAAGCTAAGGCTGGTGGTTCAAAAACTCACCAAAGTGAAAATCAATACAGATCTCCGAGGTTGGTTGAGCGGAGATACTGTTTTGAGTGCGGTACAAAATGACACGTTGTTGTCAACTGTCCTTATCTTCAGAAGCCAAGTAAAAGAGTTAACCATTTTCCAGAAAATAAACAAAAGTTTATAAAGTCAAAATCTAACTCTTTTACCCAACAACAAGTGCATCAAAAGAAAGTTAAACAAAAGATGCATGACTTGTTGGTTTCTGATTCGAGTTCCACACCTGTACAAATCGTTAAGCAATCCACTGTTTACCACAAACAGTCGTTGCACAAACAACATGTGTGGAAAGCAAAATCAGATGATGCTTCTGACGACTGTACTTCAAAGTCAAATGGTTGTTCCAAAAATCCACAAGGACAGTGGATGGATTGTACTGTTGTAGATGAGACTGGGAAACCCAAGACCGTAAAGGCTTGGGTTCCTAACCTAAACTAATTACTTTCCTTATTGTGCAGGTTGTCCTTTATAATCCTATTAGCAATAATTGGATTATTGATAGTGGGGCATCCAGGCACATGACTGGGAACTTAGCTCTCCTTTTCGACGTCAGAAATATCAAAGGGGGCTATGTTTCATTTGCAGGCGATAAAGGTGGTTTTATCTCAGCTCAGGGAACACTGTCTAATGGAGCTGTCAGCTTTGAGAAGGTCAACTTTGTCAAACAGTTGGATAACAACTTACTTTCTATTTCTCAAATCTGTGATAAGGAGTTCAAGATTCTTTTTGATGACAAGCATTGTTATATCTTGAAAAAGGAGTTTATGATTCCAGAAGACATGGTGGTTATGTCTGCTCCAAGAGTGAATGATCTTTATATTCTTGACATTTCACAAGCATCATCCTCAGTGTCCACATCATCATGTTTTATTTCAAAAGCCACTGAGAAGGATTCTATTTTATGGCACAAAAGAATGGGACATTTCAGTCTCAGAAAAATGAATCATTTGGTGCACAAAAATCTTGTTGAAGGAGTCACTGTGAAAAGTTTTCATCTTCCTGACGTGTGTGTTTCTTGCAAGAAAGGCAAACAAACCAAGAAATCTCATAAACCCAAATCTCAACATTCCATCACTATACCACTAGAGCTCTTACACATGGACTTGTTTGGTCCTATCAACCGGAAGAGCATTGCTGGAGACTTATATTGTTTGGTTGTGACGGATGAGTATTCAAGATATTCTTGGGTGATTTTCTTAAAAGAAAAATCTGAAACTTTTGAATATGTGGAGATTCTGATTACCAAATTGGAGTCTCTGTATAAGTTAAAGGTTAGGAGGATCCGTTCGGACAATGGTACTGAATTTAAAAATCACCTTATGGAAACTTTCTGTCAAAAACTTGGTATTCACCATGAATTTAGTGCGCCATATGTTCCATAAATGAACGGTGTTGCTGAGAGGAAGAATCGGACCTTGATAGAAGCTGCAAGGACTATGCTCGCTGACTCAAACTTACCCGTGCAGTTCTGGAATGAAGCTATTGCTAATGCGTGTTACACGCTCAACCGGGTTCTAGTTGTCAAGCGTCACGATAAAACTTGCTTTGAATTGTTGCATCGACAGAAACCGAACTTACAGTATCTTGAACCGTTCGGCGCTCCATGTACCATGTTGAAAAAGGATGCTCATGGCAAGTTTAACGAGAAAGTAGAGGTAGGTTACTTCTTAGGGTACAGCACTCCCAATAAAAGAGTTTACAACAAAGCTTCTGGGAATGTAGAAGAATGGTACCATGTTGATGTTCAAAAGTATACCTCTCCTGCTGCTGGAAAAGGTCTTCCTTGGATGTTTGATTATGAAGAACTTTTTGCCTCGTTTAATCTTCCTCCAGAATGTTCAGATGAGGAGGTTGCTGTTCAAATGATGTATGATGCTCAAAACGCACCTGATGAACATGTGCAACCTACTCCCTCATCATCTGACATTCCTGAGTCCTCCAATAACACACAAGTCACACAGGATGATGACTCTTCTTCTTCTTCAGAGTATGAGGGTTCTCGACAAGAAATAGACCAGGTGATTGAAGATCCTTCCCATGATGTTGTACAATTGGGTGATGATGTTTCACATTCTGTGGCAATTGAACAGAGTATCACAAACCTTGATCAAACTGTTGAGGTTCATGCTCATCCTGTGGGTAGGATTGATAGAATTCATCCTCAACAGAATATTATTGGTGATCCCACATCTGGTGTCAAAACTAGGGGTCAGATCAACTCTGGAGTCTACTCAGAAATCATGGAATCTGGTGTGGTCAACGATTGTGCGCATTCATGTTTCGTCTCGCAAATCGAACCACGGTCTATAACAGATGCTTTAAAAGAAGAATCTTGGGTAAATGCAATGCAGGAAGAACTACTCCAATTTCAGAAGCTCGGAGTTTGGAAGTTAGTTGATTTACCAAAAGGAGCTAAGAAGATAGGTACTCGATGGGTTCTTCGTTGCAAAAGGGATGATCAAGGAATAGTCATAAGAAATAAGGCTCGTTTGGTCGTTCAGGGATTTAGGCAAATTGAAGGTACAGATTACAATGAAGTGTTTGCACCGGTTGCTCGTCTAGAAGCAATTCGAATTTTTCTTGCTTATGCATCCTACAAAAGGTTCAAAGTCTATCAAATGGATGTAAAGAGTGCATTCCTTCATGGAGAAATCAGTGAAGTCGTATACGTCAGTCAACCTCCCGGGTTTGAAGATCCTATGCATCGTGACCGTGTCTACAAATTGGACAAGGCACTGTACGGATTGCACCAAGCTCCGCGAGCGTGGTACGAGACACTTTCCACTCATCTTCTGAACAATGGATTTAGAAGAGGTGTCATCGACTGCACGTTGTTTATTCGAGAAAAGGGTGGAGAACTTTTAATGGTACAGGTATACGTGGATGACATTATTTTCGGATCAACGAATGATGTTCTGTGCAAAGAATTTGAAAGAGTTATGCAGGACAAGTTCGAGATGAGTTCCATGGGAGAGATGAAGTTCTTTCTAGGGCTACAAGTAGATCAATCTGAGACAGGGATTTTCCTTCATCAAACAAATTATGTTGGAGACATACTGAGCCGATTCAGTATGACTGATGCCAAACCTGCTGGTACTCCATTGGCGATCAATCACGGGATTTCGCCTGATGACAAGGGGGAGTATATTGATGCTACTCTCTATCGAGCCATGATCGGATCTCTCATGTATCTCACAGCATCTCGACCAGACATCATGTTCGCCACGTGTCTCTGTGCCCGATATCAGTCAAAACCAAAAGTCTCCCACTTAATTACTGTCAAAAGGATTTTTCGTTATCTGAAGGGTACTCCTGATCTTGGATTATGGTACTCTAATGATGATAACTTTGAGCTTACTGCATATAGTGATTCTGATTATGGTGGTTGCAAAACAGACTTCAAGTCTACATCTGCAGGGTGTCAGTTCTTTGGAAACCGTCTTGTGACATGGCAATGCAAAAAACAGACTTCAGTGGCTACATCTACATGTGAAGCTGAATACATCGCTGCTGCTAGTTGCTGTTCTCAGATTATCTGGATTCAACAGCAACTTCGGGACTACGGTTTGCAATTCTCAAACACTCCTATTTATGTAGATAATTCTGCTGCCATAGCTATCACTAAGAATCCGGTTCAGCATTCAAAAACCAAACACATCGGCATAAAATATCACTTCATTCGTGATTGTTTTGAAAAGAAACTGATTGATATGGTTCAAATTAACACTGATTTCCAAAAGGCCAACCTCTATACAAAAGCCTTTGACAAACCAAGATTTTTATTCTTGTTAGAGGTAAACGGAATGAAAAAGAAGGATGACGTTGTTCCGGACCAAGAGTCGAGTCAATAATCATTTTTATCAATTATGTTCCTGTATATATTTTCTTTCTTGCGTTTATTAAAAATCTAAAAAACTCAAAAATATTTTTCATTTTAAGATTTTAGGGGGAGAAAATGTCAGTAAGAAAATGATCTCTCGCTGAGAAAAATGATAGTACACAGACGCTAGTTATCTGAGACTCCAAAAAGATTTTCTAAATTGTGTACAGTTAATTGTGTACAGTTTGTTTAATAAATAAATAAATAAAAAAAAAAGATTTTCCATTTTTGTACAGTCTAAAACCCAAAAACATCTGAAAAACTCAAAAATGAGAAATCGTATCCAACCTTTGGGAAGTGATGGCACACTAACCATATGTATGAAGCACATTGCATTTAATGTCATAGTGAATAGTCACACTAAGTCGACATGTGATGCATTGATAGGCTTATCTTACTGAATCTCGACCATTGATGATCAATCTATACCATATTAGATATTGTCTTGTGAGTCACATAATGGTGAAAGGATTGACGAAAATCAACAATAGAAACTGAAGGTGTTTCTCATTCTGTGCACACCAGTTATCATCGGTTTAATGAGATATCAGAAAGTAGTTATAAAATTAAAAATTAGATTCCGAAGTCGTATACGTGCCATATTGCCTTGTAAATACCTGGCTGAAGCCGTCCATGCGATTAAGAATAAAATAAAAGTATGAATCCGAATCCGTATATGTGTCATATTACCGGGTTGCAGCCTGGTTGAAGCCATCCATGGGATAGGATGAACACAAACACCGTTAGCTGAATACGTGCCATATTGCCTTGTAAATACCTGGCTGAAGCCGTCCATGAGCTGATGGCTGTCACTGTGAATACTAAAAAAAAAAAAAAAAATTGGTGTAGTAAAGAAGTAACAGGGAATAACTGAGATCTCATGAACTTATGATGGCTGGTTAAGTAAGTTGTGCTGATTTGAAACATTAACATGTTTTGAAAAGTAATTCAAGTCAATTCTTAACTAGTGTGGGACACACAGACAATGGACTCAATCCTTCAAGATCATCTTGTAAGTGTTGAGAAGAGGTCTGCATAGGTTTAAGATGGACAAACATATCAATGATCGTATTTTGACTAAGTGTACTTAAAGCTCAGATAATTTGCAATGTTGCTGATTGCTATGAGTTTAGTACTGATCCCATGTTCGGATCTTTCTCACAAAAAGATGTGTAAATACCATTGTATAGTTGTATCTACAAAATTCAAAATGTCTCAGATCATTAGTCACTAAGTCTGTATGATTTCTCATAAGGATCATTCTTACTAAGACATGCGTGTATATATCTTGTTGATATTATTTTCAGCATTACATATTCAAAAATCCAAAAAGGTTTTACTTTTCCTGAATATTAGATTATCTGATAAGACTCGAACGACTGTCTGAAAATCAAAATTTGAAAACCGCTTGACTTCCTGATTGATCAAATCGTTCCTTTACTTCATAAACTATTCCAAACTTCATAATTGATCCCTCACTTCATAATTAAATGTAAATTACTTCATAATCAAATTGTTGTCAAGACCGATGTGGTCGGATACCCCATTTAACTTGAAAAGTTTAATTTGCATAAGGGGATTGTCCCATTCGTACGAATGGATGAGCAAAATGGCTCACTCGTACGAATGGATGAGGAGAATAGCTCATTCACACGAATGGACTGACCAGAATGGTCCACTCGTACGAATGAGTGGCAGAATGAATCAATTCACACGAATAGACAGACCAGAATGGTCCACTCGTACGAATGAGTGGCAGAATGAATCAACTCACACGAATGGACTGACCAGAATGGTCCACTCGTACGAATGAGTGGCATAATGAATCAAGTCTGGGTCACTCGCACGAATGGACTGACCAGAATGGGCCATTCGTACGAATGAACCAGGCCATCCTATAAAAAGGCCATTCATTCGCATTCTCAGCATCATTCGCACAAATCAGAAATCCTTATTCGCACGTCTGTTTGATTAAAATCTGCATTTGAACAAATCTCCGTCCAATCACCGATCTAACGCTTGATTTTTGTTTACAGGTATACCCTCAAGAGATTAATCGTCTGTATACTCGATTCTTGGATGACTCGACTAGATTTAGGGTTCAAAACCGAAAACCAAACCTAAAAAACGTAAAAAGTGACTTAATAAACCAATTAAAATGCTAAATATTGGTTGAAAATCATAGTCAAGTGTGTTGGTGTCTTTTTCGGCAAATCTTTTCAAGTCTTGATCGAATTTTTGGACAAGTTGGATCGCGACCCGTCTGTCATACGAATGGACACACTCTTCATGTTCATTCGTACGAATGAGCACTCATTCACATGAATGAACACTCATTCATACGAATGAAACTCATTCGCACGAATGAATACTCATTCACATGAATGAAACTCATTCGCACGAATGAATAGGTAGAATGATCCATTCGCACGAATGAACCAACTTTTTGGGTTCATTCGTACAAAGGGAAAATGGTCCAAAAGGTTCATATTTCCAAAATCTTGCATGTACTGATTTGATGTGCTTCATGTTTTTGTGTTTGCAGACTGATCGTTATGGCGCACAGAGCTCCAGTTGTTCTTAAGGCTTCAATAAAAAGCAACATATGTGCGTACATGATTCCTACATCAAAGAATGCACGTCCGTTTGTCGGAATGATCGAGTTTTTATCAAGATCAAGGATTGCTCATGCTATATCCCATCACCGGACTCCATATACGTCGCATCAAAGGGAGTTCTGGGCCTCTGCCGAGATTGACTGCGAGGTATCTCCACCGGTCATACGAGGGAAGATCGCAGGTCAAGATGTGGTTGTATCGGCAGCTCACATTCGCCGATTGTGTCAATTCGGTGATCATCCTGAAGATCCAGTGACACTGGATAAATATCTGTTCCGCGGATGCTTCATGAGAATAAAGTACGACGGGAATGTAGCAGAGGGAGTTTTAAACAAAGCGAACCTCTGTCCGCAGTACAAGTATCTTGGACATGTTCTTCTGCATTGCCTCGGTTCCCGTCGTGGCGGATTTGATGATATGCGCGAAACAATTCAAAGCGCATTCGTTGCACTGGTGTTGAACATTCCGTTCAACTTTTCCGAGATGGTGTTCACGCATCTTAAGGAAAACATCTATCTTAAGGGGGACAATGCGTATCTTATGTACCCCAGATTCTTACAAATGATAATAGATGACCAGCTTCCTCTTCTGCCAAGGTCAGACATCGACATGATCAAGCTAGAACACATGACGGATGTCACTCTAAACAGGGTACAGACCTACAGGGGCAGACCAACAAAGCCACCTCACAAACGACTTATTGGACATCTGGCAAATCCATATTATGTGGCACCAGCAAACAGAAAATGACGTCACGATAACAGTGATTCTGACAGGGAGGATATTGTTGTACCTCCAGCTGACGACCAAGATGATGACGACCAAGATGGTCAGGGAGATGGTGGCAATGCTCCTAATGTTCCATCTACTGCTGCCACCACCCCCACTGTTGCTGCTATCGATTCTTCCCTTCCAACTAACCCAGAAGATGTTAACCTGGACACCGTCCTGTTTACTGATTCTGAGGACACTGAAGACGAGCAGTCAACAAGGGGCAAGATTGGTCGCAACAAAACGAAAAAGGGGAGCAGATCAAGGAAGCTCAAGGGTTGATGATGACGTCAGGGATGCTGACTTTGTCCCTGACTATCCACAAGTATCTGCTGCTCCTTCTTCCCAATCTACCCTAGTCAAGAAAGGAAGAGGAAAGAGAATGGCCAAACGCCAAAAGTTTAAACTTGTTAGAAGGACGGAGAGCACCTCTGCTACTACATCAACTGCCACCAGGTCTGAGGCTCCAATGTCAACATCTATGCCTCAGACACAAACTGTGCCTCCTCCCATCTACACGACTGCTCCTACATCACAGCCATCAACTATTCGAGCTGAATCTTCAATGTCACTGCCGACTGTCTCACTACACGACCAGATCAGTACTTTAAACAGTTTGGTACTTCGTTTACTGGCTCGGAATGAAGAGCAATCAAAGCGTATTGACCAACAGGGCTCGCAGATCAGTCAGTTGACTCTGCAAAATACTGAACAAGCCCAAGCCATCACAAGTCTTTCCACTAGGTGTAATGATCAACAAGCCCTCCTTCTCACTGCTACAAACCAGAATCAACAGTTATCTAAAACTGTTGATGCACAAGCTCAGAGGATACAAAGGCTTGAGGAGGATAATAAGAGGCTGTTGGAAGACTTAGAAAGCAGAAGAGACCCAACACCCAGAATTGAGGGTGCTCGCAATGATGGTGATGATGGTGATGATGGTGACGATGATGATGATGATGATGATGATGATGATGATGACGATGATGATGATAGTGATGATGATGATGACAATAATGACAAAGATAAGGATGATGGTGCCAATGCTGGTGCTGCATCAAGTGCTGCAAAGACAGCAGAAGCAGAGGCGCGAACAAAGCAAAAATCAGACAAATCAGAAGGCCCATCATCAGATAAACAAAAGGGCACTGAAGGTTGATAGTTTTTGTTTTAAGTGTTTTAAGTTGTCTTATTGTAAATATTAGATTATTATGTAAATAATATCAGTTTTATTTTGATTAAATCAATGAAATTTCTTATTCTCACATGTTTATTCTTTGTTTGTTTATGAAAATAGTTTTGGATGTGATGCCTCTCAAGCAACAACCTTCAAAGTTAACTTATGTGCTTGACATGCAAGGGATCATCCAACATTCAGTTATTTATGACAAAGAGGAAGGGGAAATTGTACACTGCTTGTCCAAAGAACAGATTGCCGAGCTATTTCAAATGAATCCCGACGAAGTCATCACTGAAGAGGCATCTGTTCCTAGAACTGATTATCCCTCCTCTGACGAACTAGAAGACGTTGATGAGGTTGAAGTCGAAGACATCACTGATCAAGAATATCCAAAGTACACATCAGTAGATGGTGATGATCTTCCCTCCTTCGCAGACATATTCACTCAGCAGTCTGACGAGGAGGTCAACCGCATTATCGACAACAAAGGAGATGAAGCCGGTCCCTCCACTATTGACATTGACGAGCTGAATGAACGTAAAAGTCAGTGGATGGAATACATGGCCGAATTAAAGAAGAACTCAAATCCCTCTCCTCCAACCAAGTACACTAAAGTTTATCGACTCAAAGGACACAAGTCTGATGGTCGTATAATCAGTTGGGCATACTTCAACGACTTAAGCTGCTATGCTATAAAAAGAGAGAAGGGCATACAATATTTCAGGTACCCTCATGACTTCAAGACGCTGCCCGCATTTGAAGTAAATCAATTGGCGCGTCTAAAGCTTCTATACAGCGAATCTTCCGGTCTATCCGAATGGTTTGAACGTCAATTACAATACGAATACCGGAAGAAGTGGGTGAACTTCAAGCCACAAATGCCTACTCGTTACATTTATAAGGAAAAGGTTCATCCAATCACCAAGAAGCCCCTAATTGTCTTAAAGTGGAAACCTCCAATGATCATGAAGAAGATTCCTTTAAGGAAAATGATCCAGGACTTCTCAGATCAGTTCAAATGGTGGTACTATGATGGGCGTACTGGTGAAGCTGTTATAGTGCTTTGTAAAGAAGGGTCATGGGAGACCATCAGGGTCTTTGATCCCTTATGGCTGACCAACTTGTCTGAACAAGATGTTACAACTTTATACAAGTGTCAACCGTTTTTTGAAGTTGCAGATATAGACCAGGCGTTGCAGTATGTGAAAGTGATACGTATATGCTTTGCTTTTGACATACACGCCGGAGTTAACTGGAAAACTCGTACAAAAGAGATGTTGAAGACCAACTAATGTTAGTTAGGTCATTTTGAAGGGATCTAGGTCCAAGGGGGAGTATGTAGATGCATAATATGTCCCTAATCCCTTGTAATATGTATTTCATCTATGTTTAATGTAATTATTTGATGTATTAATGAAATTACATGTTTATCCTTAATGTTTACTCATATATAACGACTGTGTATTAAACAATCTGATAAATAGCGATAACGTTAATCAATCGTGCTAATGAAAGGCCCATTCGCACGAATGGATCATGAGAATGATCCATTCGCGCGAATAGATCATGAGAATGATTCATTCGCTAGAATAAGTCATGAGAATGATTCATTCGTACGAATGAACCATTCTAATGATTTATTCTTACAAATGAACCATTCTGCTGATTCATTCACACGAATAAGTCCATTCACATGGATCATTCGTACGAATGGCCTCAGCACTATATATAGAACTTTCACTTCATGAGCACACATACAACAAAGATATACAACAGAAAGACAACACTTATACACACAGAACCAGACTAAGCAACAGAACACACAAAAACTCTTTGCACCTGTATTGTCGAATCTCTGTCCGTTGAGAGTTTCCAGGTCTTGTATCCAACTTTTCTACACCAAATGGTCGATAGAAACCTTCGTTTCGACATCTAATCCGCTCGTTTCTTATGACCCGATCCGTATCATAGATTGGATTGCCAATCAAATCGGATTCCGCACGATTTGGTTCGGTTAATGTGTTGAATCATTGGATCAAGGTAGATCCCGATCCAACAAAGTCTATGATAGAGAGAAGAAGGCTCACGGTTCTATCACTATGGCCCTGACTAGGGAGTTATTCCACAGTTTCAGAGGATATGATAACTCCAAGGATCTTTGGAAGGCGTTACAGAAAAGATTCGAGGGCAATAGTGACATCAAGAAAAGTAAACGGGATCTCCTCAGGAAGTAGTATGAGTGCTTCAGATTTCTGGAGAATGAATCTATAGACGAGCTCATCTCTAGATTCTATCATCTGCAGACCGAGTTGAAAGCTTTTGAGCTAAAGTATCCTGATGAAGAATTAGTTGAAAAGTTTCTGGATGCTTTACCTCCCAAGTTTGAAATGTATACAACCCTGATGAGAGAGAATCCTAAGTACTATGAGTTGACAATTGATGAGGCAATTGGTAAGGTTCAGGCTCATGACATGAACCTAAAAAGGAAGGAGAGCTCAGGAAGACCTCAAATACAAGACCCTTCAATGTATCATGGGACGTCTTCTACAACCAAGTCATCGGGCTCTGGAATTTCCCTTTTCTCTGGACGCTCTCATGAGGAAGAAACTTTAAAAGGTTGTGGTGGTCATGCATGTTATACATCTGGTTCTGGATCTCATTCACAGAACTCCTCAAGAAATCCTCCTCCCGCATCTTCAGCAAATCAAACTGCAATTGCCAAGATTGCTGAAGATCATGTGGCACTATTCTCATCATGCATTCTCGCATATGAAAACTTCATTGACGGCAAGCTAACGGATCCCGAAACCATCGAAGAAGATTTTAATCAGGTCGATCCGGATGATATGGAAGACATGGACATTCAGTGGAATATGGCCATGATCTTGAGGAGAGCCAAGCGTTTCCTGAACAGAACAGGAAGAAAGTTCATTGGCGGGCATTCTAATGCCAAGGTCGGTTTTGACAAATCCAAGGCCAAGTGCTACAAGTGTCTGAACTATGGACACTTTGCTCGTGAATGTCAAAAGGACAGAGCACCGGCTTCGGGTTTCACCAGACCTAGCCAAGGAAACAGCCATGGCTACAACAACTCAAGCAACCACAATCAAAGCCAAAGTGGAACGTCCAATGCACTGGTAGCTCAACAGGACGAAAGCTTTGATTGGGGTGTTCATCTGGAGGATGCCATGATTGCATAAACTCAGGTTGGTCTCATGGCTGAGATCATGGTGATGATGGAAGCTGAGAAAAAGGAAGCTGAAGAAAAGGAAGCTTCTGTGGCTGACCTTGAAGAATCTACTACTGATGTTGCACTCATGGCGATTGGAGAGGTAACAAGTTCATCGATTGAGGTAGATTCTAATCCTTTTTCTGTTATTTCTTGTTCCAAATGTCTAGGCTTAAAAATTGAAAACTCTAAGCTTCAAGACAAGGTCGAACCCCTTCGTATTGCAGCGTTAAACTACAAGGAAAATGAAAAACGATTTAAAGATTCAATTGAAACGTTGAAAAAGGAAAAACGTGATTATTCACTAAAAATGAGCGATCAACAGCTTCACTTGGATATTGCATATAAGGGGTTAGAAAAAAGGAACAATGAGATAAACAAACTGCAAAATGAGATCCTGCAGTTGAAATGTACTAATGAGAAGTTGAAAAATTCTCGTTTTGTGGTGGAACACTACGAATATGTAGTAAGACAAATGAATGGCTTAGGGTTGGGTACTAATGCCATTCCTCCACCAGTTAACGGGAAATTTGTCAACGGCGTAGTAGACATTGATCTAACTTACCTTGATGAGTCCTCAGGTAAGGATGATTCCTCTAACAAGGATGATTCCTCAAGTAAAGCCAACTCCGCATCTAATGATGAGTTCTTTACTGCTTCTGATGATGGGTCGGTTAACACCTGTCCTGAAGGAGTAGTATCTGAGGAGTTGTTATATGAACAGGAAGTCAAGAAAAACATTATCACTAATAGTGACAATTGTATCTTAACTGAACCCGATATCATTGAATCAAATGATGAATTAAAGGTAATGCTTTATGGGGGGGTATAAAAATCTTAATCAAGTTAAGAAAGAAGCTTTTTCAGCTCATTATGGGCTTGGTTATAAAGAAAATTTGCAAAAATACTATACTCACAAAAACCAATCTATATCAGGTCAAACTCCTGTTCACAAACCAACTCCTCCTGCTCATAATGCTGAGTCATCTAATGTCAGATCTAATGAGCCTTACAGGAGGACTTACACAGACAAGAGGACTTGCTTTCACTGTGGTTTGGTCGGTCACATTCTAGTGAACTGTCCTGATAAGAACCAAGGGAAACGGCCAATTGTTTCAAAACCAACCGTTATCCCTAAGTCACCACCAGTGAACCATCCCAAAAGTCCAAAAGCAAATGTGGTGAAACCACCAGTAAAACCGATGGTAAAGCCAAGGATAATCTCTGAGGCTAAACCATCTGTTTCAAGAAAAGGAAAGCAACCTGCTATACCTTGTGAATCTACCTCTGGTAGTACACCTACTGGTGAGAAACCTGTGGTGAAACTCTCTAAGCCACAGAGGAGAAGAAGGAACAAAAGGTTGAGAAAGCTGGAACAGCTGGCTGGTGTTCAATCAAGTGAAGCTTCTACTAGTTCACCTGCTGTAGTTGAATATAAACCAAATGTTCCAGTCAAGAAAAAGAAGAGATCCTGGAATAAGAAATCAAAAGTTTCTCAATCTTCTGATCCGAAAGCTTCAAAAGATTCACCCATTTTGAACAGTCACGACTGTGAGTTAAAAGAGGTAGTTTATTTTGAAAAAGACGGACGACCCAAGACCACTATGGCTTGGGTCTCCAAATCTAACTAATTCTTTTTGTGACTCGTGCAGGGACATCCGAAGGGTACTATCTCTAACCGTTGGTATGTAGATAGTAGATGCTCCCGGCACATGACAGGAAACATGGCCTTGCTTCAAGATGTGAAACCATTTAGAGGCGGCTATGTGACCTTTGCTGGAGAGAAAGGCGGCAGTATCACGTGTCAAGGCGTGGTGTCAAATGGTTGTGTCAGCTTTGACAATGTCAACTTTTGCGAGCAGCTGAAGCATAACCTGTTGAGTGTCTCCCAAATGTGCGACAAGGAGTACTCGGTGATGTTTGACAAGAATGAATGTCTGATTCTCAAACCTAGTTTTGAAGTTCCTGAAGACTGGATTCTTATGAGAACGCCAAGGACAAACGACACCTATCAGATCGATATGAGCGTGGCAAGAACCACCTCATCAGTTGCTACTTGTTTGCTTACCAAAGCGACAGAACTTGACTCTATCTTGTGGCATAGGAAACTCGGACATATTTCTTATCGTAAAATGAATCATTTGGTCCGAAACGGCTTAGTAACCAGTGTTCCTAAGCTGAGATTTACTGTTGTAGATGACTGTATGTCGTGTAAAAAGGGCAAACAGCAACGGAAGTCTCACAAGCCCAAGCTCCAAAACTCCATCGATACCCCTTTGGAGCTATTACACATTGATCTGTTTGGCCCCATAAGTATCAGGAGTATTGGAGGTAAGTCAGTCTGTCTGGTTGTAACTGATGACTTCTCACGTTTTTCTTAGGAGCATTTTTTAGGTACAAAGGACGAGACTGTCACACTCCAACCGACGGCGGAATACGTCGGGGCGGGACATGTAGACTGTTCATGAGCACGAGGTTGACTAGATTGCAATATTTTAATCATCAAATTTCATTTCAAACACAACCAAATTCAAACAAGTACGAAACTGAAATACATAATATTCTTTATTTAAATTTAACTAAGTCCAAAGCCTATGTGTAGTATGTCTTGATCAAACTCACACGTCAGCACCTGAAACATGAATAAAATAAGGTCAACTAAAAAGTTGGTGAGCATACACAAGTTTGTACATAGATAGTATATAGATGTGAAATAAGCAAATCCTTACATAGCATGAAAAAATAAGGCATTTATGGGGAGCAACTATTGTGTAACCAAAGTACAATCAAACCATTGTAACTAGCATGCAAATTGTGTTGTCGGTAACAATCACCCCAGTCTGGGTGGGTTTGTCAGACTCGATAGATCTATCATTGTTAACCGTCGGCTTGAATAGTTAATGATTGCACATAAATAGTTAACACACCTAGCACTCAAACATAAAGCTCAAATTTGCACACATGAATGTAAAGTAGATTTGTATTTGTATAGTTTGTGTAAATGTAAATCATTGTATGTATAGTGTTCATGTTTCACCCCAAAAATGTAAAAGTGTGAAAAGGGGCTATGTAATACTCACTTGTATCAAATTGTAGTAGTTAACACGAGCTTTGGATAACTCAAGTGATTTGCTAATCACTAGGTTTGACCTAGAGTGAAATAGTATAGATTTGGATTAATAATATGCACAATGTCTAAGGAAATTCTAAGGCTTCAACAAGAGTGAGTGTAGGGACTTGTACAAAGGGTTGGTGTATACGTTTCCGTTGGCATTTGGATGAAAAATGTAAGTTCAAATTTAATAATAAAAGACTTATGGTTTAATTTGAATAATTAACTAAAATAATAATTAAATTCTTTTTATTTATTTGTTCATGAAAATGTGTCAAGAGATATTGTAAATACATATTAGTATTTAAATAGTTTGTGTAGGTTTTGAATAAAACAATTATATATAAACTTTTTTTTATTTAAAATTTATTACTTTTTAATCCACTAGGAAAGATTAATTAATTGGTTTAAAATTTTCAAGTTGATAATTTGGTTTATGAAAACAATTCCCGGGCCTTGTGGTTTTATAAAATAATTTTTATAAAGGAATTTGGGTTCATATTAAAATGATAAAAAAACATAAACTGACAAGAGGTAGGGCACGACCGTGCCAAAGATATGGTGCGACCGCGCTTAGGCATGGGGCGCGACTGTGCTTAGACATGGGGCGCGACCATGCTTGGACAAGAGGTGCGACCATGCTAAGCGATTAGCACGACCGTGTCTGGATTTTCCAGAAAAATAAATTGTCTTATTCCTGTATTACTAACGGCTGAATTCATAGGGCTTTAAAAGATTGAGTGTTTGCGAATCTAACCATGTACTTTAATTGAATGGAGGTCGTGTCTAGGGTGTAGTTCGATTAAACCAAAAACGTGATGAACCCTAGGTTTTATTCGAGTTTAATTCGATGGTATAAGCCCTGAATAGGTTAGGGCTTTCATTCAAGGGATTGAAATGAGTCTGAGGATGTGTTTAATTACCTTAATCGATATCGAATTGGTGGGGTTCGACCAATCGGAGTTTCGACTTCGGTGCGTTGGTCCCTGGCTTCTCCTGCTGGGATTCCGGCAAAATTGATGTGAGAAATGTGATTAGAGGAGCTTGAATATCTTGCGTAGATGCTTGATTTCAAGAGTGATACGTGAATTGGACAAGATTGAAAGAATAGAATGAAGGTATGACGGTTTTGGTTTCCTAATCACTAATGCGGTAAACTCGAAATGATTAATCGGTGATGAACGGTTTGAAACGGCACAATAAGCGTTACAACTACGGATTCGAACGGGTTTACGATTAAAGACTGTATTTACGTTTCAACTGGATATGAGGCGCGACCGTGCCAGGGCATGGCGCGACCGTGTTTACGGGGCGTGACCGTGCTAGGCAATGGCGCGAGCGAGTCTACTAGGCGCGACCGTGCCAGGTCATGGCGCGACCGTGCCAAGTATTATTTTGATAAATTTCAAAACTGGTCTTTGTAGTTTGTGAGATAGCGGAGGTTTGTTTCATTTGTTATTGTAACAAGGTAATATGTGTGTATGTCCTTATAACATTATGATAATACTCCATACTTGCACATGAAAATAGTAAATGATGTGACACTACGTTTTGAATGTGAACATAAGATTGAAATTGTCATTTATTGCACAGTATGAAATATCAGGAAAAACATGGATGTTACAGTATCCCCTAGTTGAGGGAATTTCGTCCCAAAATTTAACTAGTTGAGGCTACTAAATCAGCAAAGAGGTGTGGATACTTGAGTTTCATTTGGTCCTCTCGTTCCCAAGTAAACTCGGGGCCTCGTTTAGATTCCCAACGAACTTTGACAATAGGAATACGGCTTCGTTTGAGTTGTTTTATCTCACGATCCATAATCTCTACCGGTTTCTCAACGAAGTGCATTGTGTCATCAATGCGCACATCGTCAAGAGGTATATGAAGATTTTCGTCAGCAAGACATTTCTTCAGATTGGATATGTGAAATGTTAGATGCACATTGCCAAGTGATGGAGATAGCTCGAGTTTGTAGGCCACTTTCCCAATCCTTTCAAGGATCTTGAATGGACCCACATAGCGAGGTGCTAGCTTGCCTTTCTTTCCAAAGCGGATCACACCCTTCCATGGGGACACCTTTAGAAGAACAAGATCACCGACTTGGAATTCCAAGGGTTTTCGTCGTTTGTCGGCATAACTCTTTTGCCGACTCCTCGCTACTCGGATGTTGTCACGGATTTGAATGATCTTTTCGGATGTTTCTTGGATTAACTCGGGACCGGTGATTTGTGCTTCACCAATCTCGTTCCAACAGATAGGAGAACGACACTTACGACCATAGAGAGCTTCAAATGGAGCCATGTTGATACTTGTGTGGTAGCTATTGTTGTAAGAGAACTCAATTAGGGATAGATGTGAATCCCAATTACCACCAAAATCAATTACACATGCTCTAAGCATGTCTTCAAGAGTTTGGATTGTTCACTCAGACTGACCATCAGTTTAGGGATGGTAAGCCGTGCTCAAATCCAATCGTGTACCAAGAGCAGTTTGGAGGGATTGCCAGAAACGGGAGGTGAAACGAGCATCTCTAACGGAGATTATGTTTAATGGAACACCGTGACAACTCACAATTTCGTCAATGTAAGTTCGGGCCAATTTCTCAACCCGATAGTCTTCACGGATAGGCAAGAAATGAGCAGATTTGGTGAGGCGATCAAAGATCACCCAAATGCTATTGTAACCACTTGAGGTGCGAGGGAGTTTGGTAATGAAGTCTATAGCTAAATTCTCCCATTTCCATACGGGAATTTCTGGTTGTTCAAGCAAACCGAAAGGACGTTGGTGCTCGGCCTTGACTTTGGAGCAAGTTAGACATTTGGCAACATAGAGAGCAATGTCTTTCTTCATACCGGGCCACCAATATTGTTGGCGAAGATCTTGGTACATTTTATCCACACCCGGATGGATAGAATAACGAGTCTTGTGAGCCTCGTTCATGAGAAATGCACGGAGATCATCGCGATTGGGAACCCAAATACGGTTCAAGTAATAAAGTAAGCCATTGGGTTTGGATTCAAGCTGAAGTTCAACACCACACGACATTTCCTCGTACATGTTACCCTCGATGACCTAGACGTGTTGAGCTTCTAGGATACGATTTTGAATGTCGGTTTGAATTCGGATACAATGAAGCATTACATAGTCCTTACGACTCAAAGTGTCGGCTACAACATTCGCTTTGCCGGGATGGTAACGAATCTCGCAGTCATAGTCGTTAAGGAGTTCAACCCAACGTCGTTGTCTCATATTGAGTTCTTTTTGGTTGAAGATATGTTGGAGGCTTTTGTGGTCGGTGAACACCACACATTTTATGCCATAAAGGTAATGTCTCCAAATCTTCAATGCTAATACGACTGCACCTAACTCGAAATCGTGCGTCGTATAATCCTTCTCGTGAATCTTAAGTTGCCTTGATGCATAAGCCATCACCTTGCCTCGTTGCATGAGAACACAACCCAGACCCTGGTTAGAGGCATCACAGTAGACAACTAGATCATCATTCCCCTTAGGGAGGGTCAATATAGGAGCATTGCACAACTTTTGTTTAAGAGTTTGGAAAGCTTCTTCTTGCTTGGGTCCCCATTCATAAGGTTTACCCTTGTGGGTCAAAGTGGTTAGGGGGACAGCAATCTTGGAAAAATTTGAAATGAAACGACGATAATATCCCGCAAGACCAAGAAATGAACGAACTTCGGTGGGGGTCTTAGGGGCATTCCAATTCTTAACAGCTTCGATCTTAGCAGGATCAACATGAATACCCTTATCATTGACGATATGACCTAGGAATTGAACCTCCTTTAGCCAAAATTCACATTTGGAGAACTTGGCATATAGTTGCTCTTTCCTCAAGAGATCCAACACCAACCTAAGGTGTTGCTCATGGTCGGCTTTAGTCTTGGAGTAGATCAAGATATCGTCAATGAAGACGATCACAAATTTTTCAAGATACGGTTTGCACACACGATTCATGAGGTCCATGAAAACCACGGGTGCATTGGTTAACCCAAAAGGCATAACCATGAACTCGTAGTGACCATACCTTGTTCGGAAGGCAGTCTTTGGAATATCTTCCTCTTGCACACGGAGTTGGTGATAACCAGATCGAAGGTCAATCTTTGAGAAGCATGTAGAGCCTTGAAGTTGATCAAAGAGATCATCAATTCTAGGCAATGGGTAACGGTTCTTTATGGTAAGCTTTTTGAGTTCGCGGTAGTCAATGCACATGCGGAATGATCCATCCTTATTTTTGACGAATAAGACGGGTGCACCCCATGGTGAATGACTTGGACGGATGAAACCCTTGTCGGAGAGCTCTTGGAGTTGGCTTGCAAGTTCTTGCATTTTAGAAGGTGCAAGACGGTATGGGGCTCTAGCCACGGGGTTAGCTCTGGGTACAAGGTCAATGCGAAATTCTACTTGTCGAACGGGTGGAAGACCAGATAGATCTTCGGGGAATACTTCGGGAAAATCCCGGATGATGGGGATGTCTTGAATACTCTTCTCTTTGACATCCTTTTGAACAACATGGGCTAGGAAGGCCACGTACTTCTTTCGTAAGTACTTTTGAGCAGTAGTGCATGACATTAACTTGAGTCCCTTGCAAGGCTTTTCACCAAAGACTCTTAACGTTTCTCCCGATGGCAAAGGTATTCGGATGCACTTCTCAAAACAGATGATTTCGGCATGGTGATTCGACAACCAATCCATGCCTATGATGATGTCAAAACTTTCCAGTAGCATTTGTACGAGGTTGATTGGAAACGTATGATCATTAAGTTCTAGAGAGTAGTCATGGATTATGGAGTAAATTATAAGAGAGTCGCCATTTGCTACCTCTACGGTGAAGGTTTTCTCTAATTTGGATCGTGTTTTTGCAAGTAAGGGTTCAAAGTTAAGTGACACAAAACTCTTATCTGCACCGGTATCAAATAAAATGGAGACATGATGACTATTAACAAGGAACGTACCGTTGACCACATCATTGTTGGCCTGAGCTTCATTGGCGTTTATGTTAAAAGCACGCCCACGAGCTCCGCCTTGTCTAGCATTGATGAACTTCGGGTACTGGTCACGGAAATGATTCGGGTTGCCACATTCATAACAAGCACGCTCGTTTGCAATAGCGGGAATGCCTTGATTAGCCACTTGATGGTTGGTTCGGGTTGGTGGGTTGACTTGACCTGCAAGTGCCTTGGCTCTACAAACATTGACCGTATAGCCATATTTTCCACAGTGGGTGAAAAGGCGACAGGGAATGTTTTGGAAGTGATGATAATTGCACGTGGCACAGAGTGGGTAGACCCCAACATATGGCTTCTTAACTGGTGCTTGAGCCATGGGGGCAACTTGGTTAACAGGTATAGCAGGAGTGACCACAGCATAATTCTTAGCCTTTCTCTTCTTATTATTGTGGTATGGCTCAGTTTTAGCTTCCTTGATGTGTGTAGGAGGGGTTGTGGTGTCGGGAACTTTCTTGGTGCCTTTTCTAGTCAGAGTCCCTGCTTTCACATGGTTATCAGTCAAAGTAGCAGATAATCGGATAGCATCTTCGAGTGTTGCGGGATTTCTCCCTAAGACAGTATCCTGAATCTGCCTAGGCAATCCATCAATGTACTTTTCAATGCAGCGGGATAAAGGTGTGACCATATGGGGCACAAGGAGACTCAACTCATGGAACCGAGTTGTATAAGCCAAACTTTCACCACTGTCTTGGGTAAGATCCCAAAACCAGCTTCCAGCTTTTTCACCTCATTTCGAGGACAGAACTCTTCGGTCATTAGTCTCTTAACCTCATCCCACGGTAAGGCCATTGCTGTTTCCATGCCTCTAGTTCTTCTTTCCCCATTCCACCACGTGAGTGCCCGTTTTTGGAAGACACTTGTGGCATGACGAAAACGAAGGTTATCGGGGCAGTCACTATTGAGGAAGGTGCCCTCAATACTTTCAAACCATTGAAGGAGTCCTGTGGCTCCCTCGGTACCATAGAACTTAAGAGGATTACATGAGTTGAAGTGCTTGAAGGTGCATTGTGGTGGGTTGGCACCACCACCACCATTAGTCCCATGGTTACTATTGGCGGCTCCATTAGCTTGGGTGAGTTGAGTTACAAGTTGTGCAAGGATAGCAGCAATATCGGTGTTGTTGTTGGTCTCAGCAGCACGACGGGGAGGCATTCTACAGATTTTCACAAGACAAGAAAAGATATAAGAACTTATGAAACTTGATTGGGTTTAAAGAGGGCAAGAAAATAAATAAAATGGTTAATCATAGTTTGGATTGTACTCAAATAGTGACATAATCACATGAATACTATAACACATTAAGGTTAATTAAACTTATATAATTTTCAAGGAGACGTGCTTTAGCCTATAAGTAAACACTCATCCCGGGAATTCCCAAGAAAGCATACGGGTCCCTCGGTTGATTGGGATTTATGCGAAATGTTTTCCTTGACATAAAACCCAGAATACAGGTGTCACCCTTCCAGATTGCACGTGTCCTCTAATAATTAACAAAGTTTAAAAACCTTAACGAAGAAATAAAGAAATTTTATTGATTTAGATCCATGAAGTTTCCACATGCTATGATGGTGATGACAGTGAAGCAGGTAAGAGGGTTATGAGGCTTAGGGTATGGGTAGGGATATTGTTTATTTAATTTGTTATTTAAGTATAGTTTAATAAATCATGAATTTTTAACAAGTAAGGCATCAAATGAAATAATAATTAACATAGTAAGCATGTATCACATAGCATGTAGCACATAACACATAATCATGAAGCATGATATAATGGGTGTCCTAAAGTTATAGTCTAGGTCAAGAGTGTCTAATAACCTAGTTCCCTATAACCAAGGCTCTGATACCAATCTGTCACACCCCAACCGACGGCGGAATACGTCGGGGCAGGACATGTAGACTGTTCATGAGCACGAGGTTGACTAGATTGCAATATTTTAATCATCAAATTTCATTTCAAACAAATCAAACACAACCAAATTCAAACAAGTACGAAATTGAAATACATAATATTCTTTATTTAAATTTAACTAAGTCCAAAGCCTATGTGTAGTATGTCTTGATCAAACTCATGCGTTAGCACCTGAAACATGAATAAAATAAGGTCAACTAAAAAATTGGTGAGCATACACAGGTTTGTACATAGATAGTATATAGATGTGAAATAAGCAAATCCTTACATAGCATGATAAAATAAGGCATTTATGGGGAGCAACTATTGTGTAACCAAAGTACAATCAAACCTTTGTAACTAGCATGCAAATTGTGTTGTCGGTAACAATCACCCCAATCTGGGTGGGTTTGTCAGACTCAATAGATCTATCATTGTTAACCGTCGGCTTGAATAGTTAATGATTGCACATAAATCGCACATAAATAGTTAACACACCTAGCACTCAAACATAAAGCTCAAATTTGCACACATGAATGTAAAGTGGATTTGTATTTGTATAGTTTATGTAAATGTAAATCATTGTATATATAGTGTTCATGTTTCACCCCAAAAATGTAAAAGTATGAAAAGGGGCTATGTAATACTCACTTGTATCAAATTATAGTAGTTAACACGAGCTTTGGATAACTCAAGTGATTTGCTAATCACTAGGTTTGACCTAGAGTGAAATAGTATAGATTTGGATTAATAATATGCACAATGTCTAAGGAAATTCTAAGGCTTCAACAAGAGTGAGTGTAGGGACTTGTACAAAGGGTTGGTGTATACGTTTGCGTTGGCATTTGGATGAAAAATGTAAGTTCAAATTTAATAATGAAAGACTTATGGTTTAATTTAAATAATTAACTAAAATAATAATTAAATTCTTTTTATTTATTTGTTCATGAAAATGTGTCAAGAGATATTGTAAATACATATTAGTATTTAAATAGTTTGTGTAGGTTTTGAATAAAACAATTATATATAAACTTTTTTTATTTAAAATTTATTACTTTTTAATCCACTAGGAAAGATTAATTAATTGGTTTAAAATTTTCAAGTTGATAATTTGGTTTATGAAAACAATTCCCGAGCCTTGGGGTTTTATAAAATAATTTTTATAAAGGAATTTGGGTTCATATTAAAATGATAAAAAAACAGAAACTAACCAGAGGTAGGGCACGACCGTGCCAAAGGTATGGCGCGACCGCGCTTAGGCATGGGGCGCGACCGTGCTTAGGCATGGGGCGCGACCATGCCTGGACAAGAGGCACGACCGTGTTAAGCGATTAGCACAACCGTGTCTGGATTTTCCAGAAAAATAAATTGTCTAATTCCTGTATTACTAACGGCTGAATTCATAGGGCTTTCAAAGATTGAGTGTTTGCGAATCTAACCATGTACTTTAATTGAATGGAGGTCGTGTCTAGGGTGTAGTTCGATTAAACCAAAAACGTGATGAACCCTAGGTTTTATTCGAGTTTAATTCGATGGTATAAGCCCTGAATAGGTTAGGGCTTTCATTCAAGGGATTGAAATGAGTCTGAGGATGTGTTTAATTACCTTAATCGATATCGAATTGGTGGGGTTCGACCAAACGGAGTTCCGACTTCGTCGCGGTGGTCCCTGGCGTCTCCTGCTGGGATTTCGGCAAAATTGATGTGAGAAATGTGATTAGAGGAGCTTGAATATCATGCGTAGACGCTTGATTTCGAGAGTGATACGTGAATTGGACAAGATTGAAAGAAGAGAATGAAGGTATGACGGTTTTGGTTTCCTAATCACTAATGCGGTTAACTCGAAATGATTAATCGGTGATGAACGGTTTGAAACGGCACAATAAGCGTTACAACTACGGATTCAAACGGATTTGCGATTAAAGACTGTATTTACGTTTCAACTAGGTATGAGGCGCGACCGAGCCAGGTCATGTAGCGACTGTGCCAAGTAATATTTTGATAAATTTCAAAACTGGTCTTTGTAGTTTGTGAGATAGCGGAGGTTTGTTTCAGTTGTTATTGTAACAAGGTAATATGTGTGTATGTACTTATAACATTATGATAATACTCCATATTTGCACATGAAAATAGTAATAGATGTGACACTACGTTTTGAATGTGAACATGAGATTGAAATTGTCATTTATTGCATAGTATGAAATATCAGGAAAAACATGGATGTTACAGAGACTGCTGATATTCTTCAATACTTGATCCTGAGCTTGGAATCTCTTTGCAAGCTGAAAGTTAAAAGAATAAGGAGTGACAACGGAACTGAATTCAAGAATAATTTGATGGAGCTTTTCTGTCTCAAGAAATGGATCCGTCACGAATTTAGCGCCCCGTACACACCTCAGCAGAATGGAGTTGCAGAACGGAAGAACAGAACACTGATCGAGACTGTAAGGACTATGCTGTCGGATGCAAAGCTTCTTGTCACTTTCTGGGCAGAAGCAGTTAATACAGCTTGTCACGTCTTGAACAGAGTTCTGGTTGTGAAGAGGCACAACAAGACTTGTTACGAGTTGATCAACAATCGACCTCCCAATCTTGATTACCTAGTTCCTTTTGGTAGTCCCTGTTCCTTGTTACTACAATACAAAGACCGCCAGTCTAAGTTTCATGCAAAAGAGGTGGAAGGCATCTTCTTAGGATATGTTGCCAACTCGCCTTGCAAGACAGTGTACAACATAGGAACTCGTACTGTCGAGGAATGGTTTGAAGTGGATTGTAGTAAACACAGCATTCCACCAGAACCAACTGGTCCAGCTTGGGGTTTTGATTATGATGCGCTATTCAAATCTTTTAATCTTCCTGATTTGTCTGCCGATGATGCCGCAAATGTTTATGATTTATTTGGTGGCAATGATGACTCTACTTTCTCAACATGTGCTACTGTACCAATTGTAACTCCAGCTTCCAATGCTGCATCTGCATCTGGAACTCATGTCAGTGATAACACTGAAGATGTTCATGTTGATGGAAATGACGCTCAAGCTAATCCTTACACTAGTGTAGGAAATGAAGCTCCAGCTGAGCCGATTAACATTGAATCTTCTTCTTCTGGAACACAGGATATAGGGGAGTTAAGCACGAACCTCGATTCAAAAATTCAGGAACCGAATGTACCAGAGACGAGAGTGCATAAGAATCATCCAATTGACAACATTATTGGTGATCCTCATGCCGGTGTTCAGACTCGTCATCGAACCATTACTGAGAACACTAGTCTGTACACGGAGATACTTGACACGGGTGTCATGGAAACATGTCTGCATGTTGCATTCGTGTCCCAGTTAGAGCCGAAGAATGTGAAAGAGGCTCTCACTGACAACTGCTGGATTGAGGCGATGCAAGATGAATTGTCTCAATTCCAAAAGTTGCATGTGTGGGATTTGGTTGACTTGCCAAGGGGCGTACAACCAATTGGCACCAGATGGGTGTTCAAATGCAAGATGGATGATCGTCATGTTGTGGTGAAGAACAAAGCAAGGTTAGTTGTTCAGGGTTTTTATCAACAAGAGGGCTTGGATTACACGGAAGTATATGCCCCAGTTACTAGACTTGAAGCCATTCGACTGTTTCTGGCTTATGCCTCATATGTTGGCTTCAAGGTTTATCAACTTGATGTGAAGAGTGCTTTCCTATATGGAAAAGTACATTAAGAGGTCTATGTCACTCAACCTCCCAGCTTTGAAGATCCGCATAATATCAATAAAGTGTATAAGCTCGACAAAGCACTTTATGGTCTTCATCAAGCTCCTCGGGCATGGTATGAGACATTATCTAAACATCTAATGTCAAATGGTTTCGACCATGGACAGATTGACTCGACCCTCTTCGTTAGGAAAGCAAGAGGTGACATTCTTCTTGTACAAGTGTATGTCGATGACATTATTTTTGGATCTACAAATGAAGGGATGTGTAGGGAATTCGAACAGGTGATGAAGTCCAAGTTTGAAATGAGTAACATGGGTGAATTATCGTTCTTCCTGGGTCTGCAAGTCAGTCAAACAGAGGATGGCATTTATCTACATCAAACAAAGTATGTGCAGGACATCTTGTCGAAATACAAGATGAATGATAGCAGTACTTATGGCACACCTATCCCAGTAAATCATTCTGCATCCTGACAAAGATGGAAAGGATGTGGATTGTAGATTGTACCGTGGGATGATCGGATCACTTATGTATCTCACAGCTTCAAGACCCGACATAATGTTTGCTGTGTGCTTGTGCTCAAGGTTTCAGTCTCAACCGAAGGAGTCCCATATGATAGCTGTGAAGAGGATTTTTAGATACTTAAAAGGGAAACCTTGATTGGGTCTTTGGTACTCTAAGAAGCAGTCATTTGACTTCAAAGCCTACACTGATTCAGATTATGGCGGTTGTAACCTTGACAGAAAGTCAACTTCTGGTGGATGTCAATTCTTGGGAGACAGACTGGTTTATTGGCAGTGTAAGAAGCAGTCAACGGTTTCTGTCTCAACTTGTGAAGCAGAATACATTCTGCGGCGAGCGGTTGTTCTCAAATATTGTGGATTCAGCAGCAATTGAGATACTATGGCTTGAACTTCACTGGAACTCCTATGTTCATTGACAACAATGCCACAATGTCCATCACAAATAACCCGGTGAAACATTCCAAAACTAAACATATAGAAATTCGCCATCATTTCATCCGGATGACAATCTTGCTGACCTTTTCACTAAGGCATTTGATCGATCTCGTTTTGAGCATCTTGTCAACTTGATAGGAATGTTCAATCCTGAGTGAAAAATTGTTTTTCTTAAATCAATTCAATTCATGAAAGTTAAATTTTATTTCTTTTAAGTTATCTGTATAGTTCTCTTAATCTTCAAAATATCTTACAAAATCAAAAATTAAAAAAAAATAGAAAATGGTAAAAATTTCAAAATGAACTTGAGAAAAGAAGAAATGATAGTACATCAGAAATGATCTAAACGACATAGACTGCTCATATGGGAAATGATTGCGTCATGTTTACTTAATTGTTTAAATTGTTATGTTTTTAATCTGCTTGTTTACAAGTAATTTGAATTGTCAGTAGGCTGTATGCGTCTTTGAATCACTAGTAGTGTGGAAACTAAATCTAAATTACAACTGTGATTTGAACCCATGTATGCTAGTGTGTGTGCGTAAAAGAATGCAAAAGATCATTATCAGATAAAGGATGTTAGATTTTGGCAATAATTTTCTTCTGAGATCAGTTTCGGGTTATGTCGTTAGCACAATTAATGAGGTTCATCTCACTGCCCATACTCACAAGTATGCAATGAGAGATTGAATCAAGACATATCTCAACATCAACCGTGGAGCATGTATTCACCCTTGAATCACTCCTGATTCATTGAAATCAAATCCAGATAAAAGTTGGATTCCCTTACCTTAATACTCAAACACCATATTCATTATCCTGAATCATCATACCGATATTCAATGAAGAAATCAAATGAAACCAAGACAAATGAATTACTCGATTCTAAATCTTATGATTCCTGATAATCCTTATGGATTCTGCTTGATTTTTCCTGTGCTAATTGATGTAGCTTCATTCTGAAAATTTAGAAAATAATTGGGAAAATCTTCGATGCCTTGAGATAGTGCAACTTACATTACTATAACATATTAGTGGGGTACACGTTGTATATCTTATAAACAATACCTTAACACACAAGAACGTGATACAAAGATGCTTATAGTTTCAAATCTTATAATATTGTCAACTTGAATTACTTGTTTATGTGCATATTATGTTTGAATAAATAGTAATCCATGACATGATCCCATATTCTTTGATGTTTATATTGTATCATTTTTGCTATATGTTAGCCTGATATGATCCTCTGCTCGTGTCTTTGATCAAAATAGTTTGTGTGAATATGTGTGTATTTCTATCTTGAAAAGATCAAAAAGATTTTAAGTTTGTGTACAGTTCATGTTTAATCAGAAAAGCCAAAAATATTTGTGTTTAACCTTCCTGAATTGATTTTGAATCCTCTTGATTGAATGTTTTTATCTTGTTCATTATTTGACTTGAAATCTTCATAATTTGAGTTGAAAGTGTGCGCACATAAGGGTCTCTGCGTACTTGATAAGTGCGCATGAAGTAAACCCTGCGTACTTAACAAGTACGCAAGACTTAAGTCATGCGTACTTAGTAAGTACGCAGGAGTAAAGTCCTGCGCACTTAGTAAGTACGCAAGACAATTTTGTGTTGGGTATAAAAACGACACTTAGAAAATTTTCGGAAGTTTTATCTCATTCAAAAAATTTTCAACTGTTGATATTCCCTCCGCTACTTTTCCTCAAAATCGTGTGTTTCCAACCCGATTTTTCGTCCCGTGTCTAGTTCCATCATCGTATTACGATCATTAGGTAAGAATCTTAGGGTATTTCATCCGCAAATCCGTGTGATTTGACCGATTTCTTGACCTAACTTCTAGGGATTGGTTTTTAAGTTCTTGTCTGATTTAAGTGAAGTTTTCTTGTAAAATGTAACCTATATGTTGGTCAAAAGCTTTAATCAAACCCTGTTAGTCTTGAAATTATCCTAAACGAGTTTGATTTTGGGCTTGAACATGAAAATGTCGCGACTGAGGGTCGGACGTGGTCTAGGTCAAAATTTGTGACAAATGTAGCAGTTGATAATGGTCCCATAGGCTAGAATCATGTATTCCGACCTTCTGGTGACCTAATCTACATCAATTTTGGTAAAAGTTTGTTTTCTGAAAATTTGAACAAGTGCAAGTTCTTGCGCACTTAACAAGTACGCAAGAAGTAATTCCTGCGTACTTGTTAAGTACGCGAGAACAAATTCCTGCGTACTTACTAAGTACGCAGGACCAACACTTGTGAAAAATTTCTAAGTCTGAAATTTCAGTTCAATGAGTAACTGCTATACTGAGTCATGTGTTTTCAATTCCAATGAAACTTGTTGTTCTTATTGTGTTTTTGTGTGTTTTTGCAGGTATGGCTCGTGCGTTTACAAACGAGTTCAATCTTCTAGCACACACGGAACCAGAGTGGAAGGGTGATGCACTGCAATACCGAGAGATAGTTGATTTCTTGAACCGTTCAAGAATCAGCTATGCTATTTCTGCAGACCCGATAGTATCAAGACCATATCTGGAGCAGTTCTGGGAAACTGCAGAACATGACTGCACGGTAGATCCTAATGTCATTCGGGCTACTGTTGCAGGTCACGACATTGCATTTTCAGAGGACACGATCAGACGGGTCTTGCAATTCCGAGATCTCTCCACCGACCCAACAGCCTATCCTGACTACTTTGTGGATGGATGTTGGAGGCAGCGTATGGGATACGTCGGTGCAAGAGATTATGCTTCATACAAGAAAATGTGGGTGTTGGATCAGTGGAGATATTTTGCCCACATCATGATCATGTGCATCTCCTCAAGAAAGGCTGGAAAGGATGCAATGGGTCATGATCTTGCCGCAGCCATGGTTGGCTTGTCTCTCAACAGGGGCTACAACTTCTCAAGATACATCTTCAAAGCCATCAATGATCAGATAAATACGGCTGAGAGGTTTCGGTTCCTGTTATACCCAAGATTTGTGCAACTACTGATAAATGATGCGTTGCCAAATCTACCTGCGTCTGGGGAGAGATTGCAAGTCAAGCGGGTGGACAAGAGGGTGTTTGCACAATTCTTAAAGCCAGGCAGTGTAGATCCTACCCCTAAGCACACAGCACTCTTTGGCCACCTGATAAACGAAGCATATGTGGCACCGGCTGACTGGAGATGGTTTAGCCACGACTCGGAGCCTGAACTAAGTGAACACTCAGATGAACAATAAGAAGATCAGGAAGTTGAAAGTGTGGATGAATCGTCTGAAAGTGGAGACGAAGAAGAAGTTCCTCATGGTGCTGAAGGATCCGACTCCGAAGCTACAGAGTCTCATTCCTCTTATTCTGATGATGCACCATCACAGGTACACCCGAGAAGAACGACGAAGGTGACCCTTCCTGAGTCGTCTTCAAAGAGAAAGCGACAGTCAACAAGCAGTGAATACGAGCCAGATTCTGACTCTGACGTTGCTATTCAAAGACAAAGACGTGAAAGTGTAAAAAAACATCAGGGGGATAGGCAGCAACATGCTATTCCCAGTGAGGTAGCGGTTAGTACTCCGCAGCAAGTACAAGTTTTGACTGGAAGTACTGACTCAGCATCTACCCCACCTTCACAGCAATTATACAGGCGACAGAGGAGAAGGCCACGGGTACAACCTGATGTGGCAGTCACTACTAGCATAGAGGAGGTTCCTGTGATAGTGACACTTCCTGTATCATCTGTCCTTGTGGCGGTGACTACTCCGATTCTTACAGAGTCAGTCACCATCACACCTTCCATCACTCCTACAGCCATCATCACATCTACAATCCCAACTACCACCGTTGAACCTGTCAGTCAACCCTACAACTATGGAGATTTTACACAGGGATTTGACTTTGATAATATCTTCTCATCCCCACTTCATAATGCTGAAGCATCTACATCCAGACATCCTGATCCAAATGATGCAAGGATAGATACTCTGGAAACCCAAGTAGCTGCTCTAATTGAGATCGTTCGGAAATCAAAAGAGGAATCTGCTGCTCAACAGGCTCAGATAAATTCGTTGGTGGACGAGGTTACAATTCTGATAAGCCAATGGGCTGGGACGCACGAGAGACTAGCTAATGTAATGGCCCAGAACGAGCAACTGATCAAGACAAACAACATGATTCTGGGACACAGGTCGTCTCTTGAGCTTCGGTTTGATATGCAACGAAAAGAGCATGACATGATGGTCAAATTAATTGCTGATCTGACCAAGAAGCTTGATGCTCAGGGGGAGAAAGATAAGGAGACGGAGAAAGAGAAGGAGAAGACATCTAAACCTACTGGTGATGAGCCTTGTCATCTTGTTGACTTGACGAAGGATGATGACAAAGACAAGGATCCCGAAGTCGGTCCTAGTGGAAGTGAGCACCAAGCTTTGGCAATCGTGCCCATCTCTGCTATTTCAATGGCTGAGGGGGAGTCTACTCATTAGGAAGGTGGTGATACTTCTGGTGGTGACAAAGGAAAGTCAGCGACTGACGTTCTAAAGGATCTATTTGACGATGAGATCTTATACTTAGAGCTTGACTATTCCAAGGAAGCACAGATCGAGGCTCTCTACAATCTTGAAGAAGGGGAGATCGACTCTGGTGATGATTGGGATGAAGATGATGATGATGTAGTTATTGAAGTTCCCAAGGGTGACAGGGAAGGCGAGTATGAGTTCGAAGATGGAGAGATCTTCGAAGTTCCATCCTTCTAATCTCAGCTCGACACAGGTTCAGTCGAGTCTGCTGGTAATGTTGAAGCATCGACTGAAGCCTCCCCAGTTGACCCTACACCTGTGGATCCAGAGGCACCGAAAGATAAAGATATGCCTGCTAGTTCATCAAAGGGTTCAGCTCCTGTTTGGCAAAAGACTTCTATCATAGACAAACAAGGAGCAACATGGATGATCTTGGCTGTAAGGTTCGAGGAAGATAAGCAGTTGTTCGCAATCAAACGATCTGGGGGTGTTCAATACTTGAAACCAACCAGTGAAGCGTTCAACTCCTTACCTAAATACGACCTTGTGAACCTAGCAAACCGAGAGCTGCTGGGTCACTCAAATCACGCAATGGCGATGGGTTTGTGGCAGGTTCTACAGCGGGAAGCAAGATCTGGGAAGTTTGAAGTGTTTAAGCCTCAAGTGCCCAAGAGAGTCAAGGATAAGAAAGCTAGACATCCTATGACTAAGAAATACTTAAAGAAACTGGTATACAAGCCAGTGCTATGTGAAACCAAGATTCCCCTGAGCAAGTTATCTCAGGATATCCTCGGTGACATGTGGTACTGGTACGTAGATCCAAAAACGGGCGAGGCTGTGGTGATAGGAAAGGTATGGTCAGTAAGTGGATGCTTAGTGCCGAGGGAACTAATCAGAGTATTTGATGAAGTCTACTTCATTAACTTCTCTGTGAAAGATCTGGAGGCACTAGCAGACAGGTATTGCATGCATACGGACGAATGGACGAAGTTCCTTACTTCTAAATATGACAAGGTGATCAAGTTTTGCCTTGACTACAAGAAGAAGATGAAAGCTAAAGATGCAGTGCTGTGAAGACTGAAGTTTGAAGACCGAAGACGATCCAGAGTTGTTGTCAAGGGGGAGTTTGTTGAAGCACTTTTGTGTGACAAACACTCTAGATAGAGTCTTAGTTTTGTACTTTCATTACTTGTATTTGTCTTTGTTTGTAAGTGTCTGTATGTATTAGTTATCGAGTTGTATTTACTAATGCATGTTGATAGTTGCTGAATTCTCTAAGTGTTTTGCGCACTTGTATGTGCGCAGGAATTAGTTCCTGCGTACTTAGCAAGTACGCAAGAATAGCATGCGTACTTGCTAAGTACGCATGAGCAATTTGCCCTGTGCACTTGCTAAGTGCGCAAAAGTCAGGTTGTGTATAAATAGGATAGGTTGACAGTAGACAAGGACGCAGAAATAGTTCAAGAACTTGTATGCTCAATATTTCTCTCTGTAACCTTCAAGTGTTTATATAAGACGAAAGTTTAAAGTGATTCTCTTGTCGGTTTACTTTGTGTTGTAAGACTCTCCACCTAGTCACGGGTATTCCGCACCCGGTCCAACTCAGGAACACACTTGCATGTGACGATCCGCCACACCCGAAGGACCTACAAAAAGTAACTAGAAAACTATAAATTAAAAAATTAATTTGTTAAAAAAAATAACATTATATAAAAAACTTATTAAAATAAAAATGAAGTTAGTTTAACGAATATTAATTAGATTAACACAATTATTGGTTTTTTTAACGAAAATAAATTAATTTGGTTTTTGAATAAAAAAGTGATGGGTTTTTTGAATGAACAAATTTATACGTTTTGTTTTTGTTTATGAACATGTTAGATTAACATATTTATATTCAGGTTTTGGATAAAAAGTTATTAATTTTATAAAAAGGGAGAAACTTTTTTAAAAAATGGGATAAACTTGAAAAAATAATATTTATGATTATATTTACATGTATGTATATGTTCGTTACATACATGTAATAACTGACGTTCAAAAATAATTTACAAAAAAAGGTTGTAATGTAATATAAATGAGGGGGGATATTTTCAAAAAAAAATAGGGAAACTTGAGAAGGTGGAATCTTTTATTAAAAAAATGGGTGGGGTATGTAATTATCATATGTAATTGTTTATATTTCGATATATGTAATTTATACATATTATATAGTATGACAAAAACACTGTACAAAAAATTATTAGTATTCTAAAAAATAAGGGCAATATTTTTTAAAAATGTGGAATATTTAACAACTAAATTATGTTTATATTACATATATGCAATTGTTCCTTACGTGTATGAAGCAACAAACGTTAAAAAAATAAAAATTTATACAGCAAAACTATACTCAAATTAAAGATAAAAATACGCTCTATTTAATGGTGTAATTTTTATAAAAAAATAACATTGTATAAGAAAGTTATTAATATTTAAAAAAGAAGAGGGAAACTTGATTAGGTGAAATATTTAAATATTAAAAAATTGTGAGAATGCTATATTTACCAAAATACCCTTATAATAATAAAAAAAATCATTATGAGATGTCTTTTTCTTATTGGGTTAATTGGTTAACATATGAAATGATAGTTTACTAATGATCTCTACCCTATATATATATATATATATATATATATTTGATTATAAACCGTTTGTAATTTTAAAAAAAAACTTAATCAATTATAAAATATTGTAATTAACAAGTAAGGTTTTGTTTTTTTTTTAAACCATATAAGGACAATTTTCATAAACAAGTGAAAGGAATTAAAATTGAATGAATTAGCCTTCCCTCAAATGCTCTTGAACCCACTAATCACATTTGAACCTCCCCTCTGCTTAGAACTTGAACCCTGGAACAAAGTCATCTTCTAATTTTGACTTATCAAAAGTCAAAGGTAACACAAAATTATTTCAATCGATGGATTCGGTTCTCTTAATGCTTGATAATCATGCGAGCACGTTACCAACGATTATGACGACTTAATTCAACCCTAAATCGGAGTTTTTAAGGTCATTCAAGCCATTTCGGTTATGGGCATTCGAAACCACAAATCAAACCCCAAACGTCAGAAAAACCGTCGATTAATTGTTATTATGAGACTATATCCGTCCTTGAACAATCCCTAAACCTGTTAACATCAGAATACGCATAGAAGACTCGTTTTTTTCCTCTCCCTGTACACCCTCGATCGCAAGCCGCATCAAGGAACTAGACCCGTTTTTTTGGCGAATTAAGGATCGATTTCAGGTAATAATTCATCCCTTTTTGCCGATTTCCATTGTTAATCGAAACCCCTTTGTTTCCAATCATGAATCTGAGTTAACTTAGGGGCTAGGGTTTCGATTTGGGGGTGTGTTGAGGAAGAAGACTCGTAGGACTATCTATTTAAAAAGCGGTGATTTTAATTCTTGAAATTGTATATAACGTAGATCGAATGGTTAGAACTCTTACCCCACTCGCACCAGGTCGCGGGTTCTAGATTCACGCCTCTCCTTTTCCTCCACCTTTTTGTTTAAAGTGTTTCTAGTGCTTTCACGGTAAGTCAGGCTGCTCTAAAAGTTGCTTTGAGCAAAGTGACCAAACACGAGAAAGCGTGTCTTGACAACCAACACGTGTTTATATTATTTGCTTTTGACATTTTTGGTTTCCTTGCACCAGAGGCCGTGAAGTTACTTAACCGAGTACAGCGGGTCATGCATAGTAATGTTATGACCCCAAGATCTGTAGATGTAGTTTTTAAAAGACTTGGTTTTGCTATTCAAAAAGGGTTGGCGGCGCAGCTTGTTGCCCGTTTGCCTTCTATCTCTATGTAATTTCCCTTTGCGAGTTGTGTTTTGTTAAAAAAAAAAATTTATTTCTAGAGTAAATTTCGTTTTGAGTTCATGTGGTTTGATTAAAAAAAACTTTTTGAATCCAATGGTTTCAATTGAACTTTTTCCTCCACCTTTTTGTTTAAAGTGTTTCTAATTATTTCTCGAGTAAATTTCGTTTTGATTCCATGTGGTTTGTTCAAAAAAACGTTTTGAATACAATGGTTTCAGTTGGACTTTTTGAGTCCTCGTGGTTTCATTTACGTTTCAATTAAAGTCATACCTCTAACACTGTTAGAACAGTTCCGTTAACTTTATGTAAAAAGACTAAAATGTCCATGTTAATAAATAAAAACAAATAAAAAATGTATATTAATACACACACCTCAATTCTTCAACGAAATCCACCTAACCTGATCATCTTCATCATACATGCCTGAATATACACACACCTCAATTCTTCAACCAAATCCCCCTAACCTCAATTCTTCATCATAGAGGCCTGAACTAGTCGCCAAACACCCAAGATCCGACCATCACCACCTCCGCCAATCACCGCCTCGGCAGAACCAACCGCCCCCTTCGCTACCATGCCTGAACCAGTCGCCCCCTCCGCCATCCACCACCTCCATCGTCTCTCTCTCTCTCTATATATATATATATCTCGTTTTTTTCTATGGTTCTGAGCAAATCAACAAAGCTTGTTTTTTCTGACAAAAAGAATACTCAATCATCTTTCTCGTTTTTCGGCAGATCTAAGAACTAGGGTTTCTTCAACAGATCTGAGAACGAGGTGGTGAGGGGTTGCAAGCGGGTGGGTTGGTTTGTGTTGGTCGGAGACATTGAAATCTTGTGTTGGTCAAGGGAGAAACTGTTATTGGAGAAGAGCCGCAGGTGCCGCCATCGTTTGTAGGTTCTGAAATTAGGTGTTGGAGCTGATTAGAAGTTATTAGGGGAGACTAATTTTGGAACTGAGTACAAGCTGAGGGGTCGCAAAACACGGTAGGGAGACCAATTTCGAGCATCCCAGTCGGCAGAGGATGAGGTTGCAATCGATGGACTGAAATCGATGTGGATATGGTTGCAATCGATGGGGCCGGTGGTTTTCATGTTCGCCGGTGGTGGTGGCGAAGATGGTTGCAATCGATGGGGCAGGAGGTTTTCGTGTTCACCGGTGGTGGGAATGGCGACGGTGGTGGTGACAATGGTTTTCATGTTTTCCGGTGACTGAATGAAAGGGACGATTGGGTTTGAGGGGGTGTTTGGGATTACTTATTAACCTCAAAAGTTTTTTTTGTCAAAAGGACTTATTAACTTATTACTTTTTGAAAAGAAATGTTAAAAAAGTGTTTGGATTAACTTATGTGGTGGGAAAAGTCAATAAGTTGTTTTTTAAAAAGTGTTTAGCTTGACTTATTAATGAAAAATGACTTATTAATGGAAAATTACTCCCTAAAAGTAATAAGGAGAAATGAAAAGTTAAAAATTGTAACTTCTCCAAAACAACTTATTATCACTTTTCTAAAAGTTATTTTGAAAAGTCATTCTACCTTACCCAAACACACGTATAACTAGTAGGCTTAATAAGTAATCCCAAACACCCCCTGAAGCGATTTCATGTTAGTCCATGTTTTGGTTAAAAAGGGTACTAATTTTAGAAAAGGGTACTAATTTTAGTCGAGGGTATTTTCGTCTTTTAATATAAATTTAACAGAAAATATGGATGTGTTAGAGATGCGTAGTTAATTGAGACAATTGACAAACCACAAGGACTCAAAAAGTCTAATTGAATCCATTGGATTCAAAGCGATTTTTTGAGCAAACCATAGGGACTCAAAACGAAATTTACTCTTATTTCTAACTAGTGATTCTTCCCCACGCTACGCGGCGGGGGTCATGTCATGGACTCGAAACGAAATATAAGCGATAACATGTGGGAACGTTAAAACGTACGAAAATGTTCAAAAAACGCTAAAACGTAAACCCAAAACCGTAAAAAAATGATAAAACATACAAAAAAAACTGCCAAAAAAAGACCACACCTAGGGTTCGAGCCCGGGTAGATGGTGTGAAGAGAGTGTTGGTGTGCAACCGTAACCAGCTGAGGCAAAAGCCTTGTTAGTGTTAACTTTGTAACTCATACTCTTATATAGTAAAGAAATTTCAATGTAATAAAAAGGAAAGATAGAAAAAAACAAAAATAAAAATGAATCAAATAAAGAAAGAATAGCTCCATGCATGTGGCATATCTAAATGGTCTAAAACATAACACAAATCACTTGTACCTTGGCTTGAGTTGGTTCTGTTAACATACTATCAAAATGTATGCTATGTAATATATATGGATTAGTGTTTTAAATCCAAGATTTATCCTTATAAATCTAATAAAAATGTTTATTTACTTTTATAAAAAAACAGAAAATACCCAACAATATTATATATTTTTTTAATTTATTTAAAAACACATTATAGAATTTATGGTTCTTAGATGAAAATTATAGAAAAGATTTATTTAAATAAATCTAGTTACATTTATATATATGTTTATAAGATTTTTCTTTCCCTCGTGTACCACGAGGGATATTCTTGCCTTCTTCGCGTATCGCGAAGAACCCAATTTCATCATTTTTGACTTTTGATTTTTGGGCTTCAATCCCGTGCTCGGTTTCTTCAGATATTCACTTGTATTCTTCTCGAGCATCTGTAATCATGACAACGACTCAATAGTGTACCAAAACGACTCAAAACGAAGACAAAACTATCTAAATTAAACTAAAACAATAGGAATAAAGATGTGTGCTTTGCACAACATCACCTATCCATGGATGCCTTTATGAATTACCAATTGTTACCTGAAAAACATGTTAAAAAGTTGGTGAGTTAGTAGGTTTAAGATATGAGTAAACAAAAAGTTTCGTAAATAATTTTCATAAAATCACATTTATGAATATATAAGTTTGAATTATGTGCCGGAGGAAATGTAATGCAATTTGAGCCTACAACAACTAAACATGTTGACTAAGTTTGCCCCGATGAGTATTCATGCCCTATCACGAGGCATATGGTTTGTTTCGATAATAATCATCCAATATAGTTGCATGTTGATTTACGCGTCCAACATACTAGAGAATGGGGATTGTCAATCCCGATAGTACTATCTATATTAAACCAACGCTCGATCCATGAGTTAAATAGTTGTGTGTAACGGGGTCTTAATGTGATAGTGAAACTCATACAATTAACATTTCGGGTGGCATATATATGAAAACGAGTTTGTATAAGTGAGCATTTTTCCCCCAAATCAAGTAAATATAAAAAGGGGCTACGAAATCTCACATTTCGATGATGGTGAGTGTTAATTTCTACGAATAAGCTTGTGGTTGACCTAAAAGTATCCAACAAATTATGAGGATGCTAATGAGGTCTTATGAATTAAGTTTATCGTGAATGTCGGGTTGTATCCTTTAGTTTGCAAAGTCCTCAGCTTTTTATGAAAAATTTATATATGTATATATATATATATATATATATATATATATATATATATCCTTTTATAAAAATATGTTGCGATGTTGATAATATTTATGAACGAATTTGACCTAATGATCCTTTTGTGCAAAAAGGTAAGGTTTTAGTTATTTCGATTCGAAAATGATTTATACATATAATTTTGTAAAATATACTCAATGGTAAGTTTTAGTGTAACATATATTTATGGACGTTTTAATATTCGTAAACGTTTTTAATATAAGTATAACTTATATCGTACACATAGTCATTTTAGTAAAAGATAGTATTAATAATATATTTATACATATATTTTGTAGTGAAACTAAAGTTTTAAAATAATGTGTGCATATTTATATGATAAGAAAATAATATCTTTATTCTTTTTATAACTATTTTGCACATGTGTGATGTATTTAAATGCGGTCATGACTACATTATCATAAAATATCTAGACATATATTTCTTGATTTATTATATGGATCATAACTTTAATTTCCAATGATAAATCATACTTATGTGTTTATTTTAAACTATGACATGGTACGATCTTTGATCCTAGTAAGTATTTGTAGATCACAAAAGTTAACTTAATCTAACTATTGTTTTGAATAACTAATTTCATAAGTCTTGATATCCAAAGCTTGGTTTTTATATAGAAAATATCAACATGAATAAGTTTTTGTCTTGATATTCAAAGCTTGGTTTTTATATAGAAAATATCAACATGAATAAGTTTTTAACTTGGAAACATCATGAGTCTAGGTTTGTTAATTGTTCAAAGTGATCATACATATATATGTACATTAAAATGTTGGAGTCCATGTGTGTTCATTCAAAGTTAGGTTTCCATGAATATATAAAACTATAATCATGAATTTAATGTAAATGTGAAAAGATCATATGTTTAGGCCATCCCAAAGTTCAAAACATATTGCATGTATGTGTGTGTGTATATATTACAAAAATTGTAATTTATAAGTATAAGTTTTTAGTCTTGTATAGCATGGAATTCTAAAGTTATGAAAATGAGACATTAACATGTATAAATCTTAGTATGGAAGATATGAAAATGAGTTTAAAAAGGATGATCATACCCAACATAGAAGAAAGAATACAGATGGAGAAACTTTGGGGCTTGCAAATTGTCTTGGTGGTGGTTATAGGGGTCGTAAACCACAAGAACAAAGGGGTTCCAGAACTTAGTTTTTGAGGATGTTTTTAGTGTATGAAATGCTTTCTAAATGAGATCTATTTATAAGGGACTTAAGATATGGTTTTGTTTATTGAGATTGAACAATTGTATGACATTAGTGAATTAGGTAGCTCATCTACGGCATTGAACATCGAGAATGGTTGTTTCCATAGTTTTTATAATTTAGATGGATGTCATGGGGGCCCTTGAACAACTGTAAGCAGTAAATGAGGAGTTGATATAGCTGAGATGAATTGAATGCAATCACATAAACTCCAATCAAAGAAAGCATGCGGAGAGGGGAGCCCAGAAGACAGCCTGCTCCTCAGGAAAACGGCGAGCAGCTTCAGGATCTCCGAAGGAGGAAGGCGGAAGTGCTGAATCACAAATCAGGAGATGATGATTGGGAGGGAGTTCGATACAGAAGAAATGTTAAAAAGGAAAAGTCCAAGCTGTCAAGAGAGGGGAGGCTTAGAAATACGACCATTTTCTTTGTGTCTAACCTTCCGGTTGGGTGCTCTAGCAACCGATTATGGAGAGCTTTCGTTCACTTTGGAAATCTAGAAGATGCTTATGTCCCATGTAAATTGGATGGAGCTGGTAATGGTTTTGGGTTCATTAGGTTTTCGGGGATCTCTGGGGTGGAGAGTTGGACCTCTTCCCTGTGAGAAGTTACGGTCGACGGGGCGATTATCGGGGGTAAATGTGGCGAAGTATGGTCGTGATGGTAGAGTGAACCTAGCTCATTCATCTGCGTCTATACTGAATGGATACCCGGAGACTTCTAAGGGGAGAGGAACGTTCCGGTCAAAGGAAGGGGGAGAAAGCAAGAGAGGCTCTCTCCCCCTCGGCGTCAGTCGATCGAAGAAGGCTTTGGAGGGTCTTTTAAACAAGCGTTGATGGGGACAAAGCACAATGCTCGTAGGGGCATCTCTGTTTTCCTCCCAGTCGTGGAAACGAAGGCTATTCAGGTGTGGAGTGGGAAATCTCTTATAGGTGAGGTCTATGATCTGATTCATATGGATAGGCTTCGGGAAGAACTGGTGGACGTTAGAATGTTGGGATCTTGCATCCGGTATGTTGGGGGTCTTAAGGTCATGTTGACGTTTGCTGATCCTGAGTTGGCTGATGAGTTTAGGAGGTCATAATTTGATCTTTGGTCCCGGTGGTTTTCAATATTGTATGCATGGAAAGGTGAGAAGGATGAATTCGAGAAGCTCGCATGGATCGTGGTCAGAGGCATCCCGACGGGTCTTTGGGATAAACATGTATTCGATAGGATTGGGGAGTGATTTGGCAGACTCGTCCAGAAATCGAAAGCATGCGTGGAGGACGGGAATATATCCCAAGAAAAGCTTGCAGTGTCGGTAAAACATGGAGATGTTATTTCGAGGGAGATAAAGGTTCTTTGGGGTGGAAATCCGATTAGAATTTGGGTTCATGAGGTAGAAGAAGATTGGGCATCGTCCTTCCTGGTGCCGGACAACTCTTGCGTGTCTTCGGTGGAGGTTGCGGTGGTGAAGGACTTGGAAGGCGAGGGGGCGAAAGTCGAAGAGACGTCTTTGGGACTCTTGCATGGTCTTCACGGGTTGCATGGGGGTAAGGCTAACAACGAGGTGGAAGTTCCAATGGGAGGAAATGATGATATCGTGGGGGACCACATAGGGGAGTCATCTTCTACGCAGGCATGCAGTGCCTCGAGGTCTGGTGTTTTCTTCTTTGCGGCTAAGAATAAGCCAGATTTGTTGGGCCTGAAGGTGTTAAATGGGCCAAAGTGAAAAAATTAGAGAAAGCCCATTCGGGTGCCCATAGGACGATTGGGCTTGACTTAAATTCTAAACCGGATGACCCGTTCAACCTGGATAACATTATTTTGGAGACCTCAAATTTGGGGAAATCTAAGAGGAAAAGATTTACTGCTGATTTTTCCAACACTTTCGTCGCCACGGAGGGGGAACCAGGTAAACGGAAAAGACATCCTCCTTGTTCGCCGGTAAGGCGGGAATCCGGGATTGAGGTCCGATCGGTGTTAGATGATGAAGATAAAGGTGCAACTCTGGATGGGGAGGTGGAGAAGAAAGTGGAGGAGACGATTAGAGTTGGGCAGAGTGTCGGGATAGAGATGAAGGGTTTCAATAATCAGGTCCGAAAGATGGTTCAGGGTGAGAAGGAGATTTCTAGTTCTCGATGAATTTTTTATCCATTAATATTAGAGGGGTTGGTGGGTTGGAGAAACTTGCTTGGATCAGGAGGTTGGTCAGGGAAAACAAAATTTTGTTCCTGGCGATTCAAGAAACTCAGGTTTCTGGTATGGAATTTCGTGAGTATGCAAAGTTCTGGTCGGGGCATTCGCTTATGGCCGATGCGGTTAATGCGAGAGGTATATCGGGTGGTCTGTTATCGATCTGGGATCCGAGCATTTTTCGGATGTCGTCTATTACTAAAGGGTTTCATTACTTATTAATCTCGGAGTGTTTGGTTGGGGTGAACGGTCCGGTAAATATTTTAAATGTTTACGTGCTTGTGGATCAGCCTAGTAGGAGGCAGCTTTGGTCTGATATCATTGAGTTGAAGGAGAACTCTACTGGGTGCTGGATTGCGATGGGTGATTTCAATGATATCCGGGCCGAAGGAGAGAGGTTCAACTCGACTTTTGATTACAACAATGCTTGGCGTTTTAACGATTTCATTAGGGACGCGGGCTTTCTTGAATACCCCATGGCTAGAAGGAAGTTTACCTTTATGTCTGAAGATGGGGAAAGTTGAGTAAATTGGATAGATTTCTTGTGTGCTCTGATTTCATGGGGAGTTGGCCGGCGGCCACGCTTATCGCCTTGGATCGGGTTTTTTCGGATCATTGTCCTATTGTATTGATGTGCTCGAGTCTTGATTTTGGCCCTATCCCGTTTAAATTTTTCAATAGTTGGATCGGATGTAATGGTTTAAAAGAGATTGTGGTACAAGTTATGGGTTTGGAGGTTGGTCAGGGTGGGGGATTTTAAGCTTTGCTAAGAGACTTCGGCTATTAAAGATTAAAATCAAAGCTTGGAGAGAGAGAGTATGAAGTTTAAGGAAGAGGTGAGTCGGGGTGCGTTGTCTAATGAGATCAACGGGCTGGAAAAGTTGGCTTAAACAAGAACTCTATCATCTGGCGAAAAACTTAAAAGAACGGGTCTGAGGGTTCCTTTGAAGAAGATTGAAGTTCAAAAAGGCACAGGACTTGCATCAAAAGGCTCGAAGTAAATGGATCCGATTTGGAGATGAGAACATTGCGTATTTTCACGACATTTTTAACGCTCAAAAAGCTTCGAACAGAATCGGGTTGTTAAAGATAGGTGAGGTGTGGGAATCGGATACGGGTAAGATCAAAGAAGGCGTGCGTTTACTGTTTCAGAAGAAGTTCTCTGAGCCTATTCGTAGAAGACCCCTTTGCGCATTTGAAGGTATGGTTCGTCTTCGTCCGGAGCAAGCGGAGAGGTTGATATTTCCGGTTGATGAGGATGAGGTTCGTTTGGCTGTGAAGGGTTGTAGTGGTCGCAAGGCTCTAGGGCCGAATGGTATGTCTTTCAGCCTGGTGAGAACTTTTTGGGAGGAATTTAAACCGAGTATTATCCGAATGATGGTGGATTTTTGTTCCAATGGTGACTTGGGGCTCGGCTGCAATCCTTCGTTTATCGCGCTCATCCCAAAATTTGAGGATCCGCTGGAGCTCAATGATTTTAGACCTATCTCCCTTATAGGCATGCTTTACAAGATCATTGCTAAAGTCCTTGCGAATCGCTTAAAAACTGTCATTGACCACCTAGTCTTGCCTTCACAATCGGCCTTTGTGGGAGGTAGGAACATCTTGGACGGTCCGCTGATTGTGCACGAGATTGTTTCTTGGGCTAAGAAATCTAAACAGGAGATTTTAATTTTTAAGGTGGACTTTGAGAAAGCGTATGACACCCTAAATTGGAAGTTTCTCTTGGCTGTCTTGGAGAGCATGGGCTTTCCAGCAGGTTGGAGGAAGTGGGTGGAAGGCTATCTAAAATCGGGAAGAGGGTCTGTTCTGGTTAACGGGTCTCTGTATGGGGAATTCCCTTATAAAAGAGGTCTTAGGCAAGGTGATCCGATGTCTCCTTTTTTGTTCATCTTGGCCTTGGAAGCTTTAAACTTTTTCATGAGTAAGGCAGTGGACATCAGTCTGTTTCATGGGGTTCGCCTTCCTCAGGGGGCCCGTTGGTGTCCCATCTTTGCTATGCTGATGACGTCATTTTTTGGGTTTATGGTCGGCTAGGAACATTCTAAATCTAAAAAGGTTTCTGAGGTGCTTCCAACTGGTCTCGGGCCTGAAAGTTAACTTGGTTAAAAGCAGTCTGTTTGAGTTGGTTTGGAGGATCAGGAGGTCGCTCGGATGGCTAGAGTTTTGCATTGTGATGTAGGTAGACTCCTGTTCTCCTACCTTGGCCTCCCTGTTGGTGCTAATATGAAGAGGATTAAGAATTGGCAGCCGGTTATTGATAAGTTTAACAAAACACTTTCCTTATGGAAAGCGAAGACCTTGTCATTTGCGGGTAGGGTGACTCTGGCCAAGGCGGTCCTTGAAAGTTTACCGTCCTACTATATTTCTGTGTTCAAAGCCCCGGCCAAAGTGATCCAAACTCTTGAGGGGATTAGGAGTTAGTTTGTGTGGGGCAATTCGGGGTCGAGACAAAAAATACGATGGGTGGCTTGGGATAAACTCATTAAGCCCAAGGCTAGTGGTGGGAGGGCTCAAGGAATTCAATTTAGCTATGTTGGCAAAATGGTGGTGGCAATACAAGGCCAACCCGAGATAATTGTGGTCCCTGGTGATCGGGGCGATTCATAGACACCCCAGTTGTTGTTCCCTGGTGCCGGTTAAAAAATCGGTTCCGGGTATGTCGAAAGACATTGTTGCTATTGAGGGTGAGTTCGAGAGCAGGGGTGTTCGACTCCTAGATAAGCTGAAAGTGAATGTTGGGAATGGGAGGGGTACGCTTTTTTGGAAAGATTCGTGGTTCGACAGTGGACCGCTAAGAGTCAAATTCCCGGATGTCTTTAAGCTCGCGGAATGTAAAGACGCTTGGATTTCGGATAATAGATGTGTTGGAGGGGGGTCGTATAGGTGGAGTTGGGGTTGGCACAAAAACCCATCCACTGATGACGAGTGGAGGCAGCTGGGCGAATTGATGGCTGCCCTAGGCTCGGTGGTTTTGAATCAGTCGAAAGATAAGTGGGTTTGGTCTAATGCTCAAGGTTCCGAGTTCTCGGTGAGGGAGGTTAGGCGAGAGTTGACGCAAGGGGGACGGGAAATCAGGGTGAAGATGACTTCATGTGGAATAACTGGGCGCCTCCTAAGGTAAACTTCTTAGTCTGGTTCGCCAAACAAGGAAGGATTGCATCTAAACTAGAGCTGATTAAGCGTGGTGTGGTTCTGGATGATCCGTTTTGTTGCAGCTGAGGTTATAAGCAGGAATTGACTGAGCACATTTTTGTGGGTTGTCTGTTCGCCAGGTGTGTGTGGTGGCATGTGTTTCGGTGGTTAAAGATTAGCAGCCACATCCAATTTGGGTCCCTAAATGAAGTGTTGCGGTTTATGATCGAGCAGCCCGGCTCAATGAGGTGGAGAAAGTTGGTTTTTGTTGCCGTGTTTGCTGCTGTCTGGAGAATGTGGTTAAGCCGGAATGATAAGGTTTTTCTCGGGTCCTCGACCCATCCGCTTAGAATATTGGAGTGGATAAAAGAAGACTCGTTTATTTGGCTTAAGGTTAGGGCTAATTGTTTCACCTTGTCTTGAGAGGATTGGGAGGAGTTTAAGGTTTTCGGTATGTTATAGTTTGTTTTTCTTTTCTATTTGTTTTCCTAGCTCCTTGCTGATCATTTATATTTATATATAAAGTGGTGGTTGTTAAAAAAAAAAGGAAGTAAAGCATTATTTCCTGTTTAGGGTTTTTAAGGATTGAAAATGTGAAAAAGGGGTCCTCTTGTGCTGTAAGGAAAAGAACAAGAAAAAAGAATGGGTGATGACATGGTGTGTTGGTTAGAAAATTGTGTATGTCCCCTTTTACGTCAGTAGTCATGGCAAGGAAAAATGAAAGGCATACATGGCTTTATTACTAGACTAGTTTAGATTCTGTGTTTACATACGGGGTAAAAAATATTAGTATTTAAAATTTTTAAATTTTTATGTGTATATATTACAGGTGTAAAAATATATTACATATACTACAGATATAAACAAATTCAAAATATGTAAAAATTAATATATAATTGGTTTTTGAAAATACTTTAGTTACTATTTAATATAATTTGACTTTCAATTACTATCTGATTGAAATAAAAGTTACATAATTAAATTTTAAAGTTTATTATAAGAAGAGATCATTTAAAATAAATGTGTTTTATTAGTATAACTAATATTTTCTTTAATTATATATTATTATTTAAAGATAGAAATGCATTAAATAAGAGAGAGAGACGGGAAAAATATTATGAGAATGAATATGCATGCGACATGTGACACTAAAAAACCTTTATATATTATGTAGTATAGATATAGATTTTTAAACTTAAAAATATGTATATACATATGGTGTTCTTTGCTACCGTAAATTTGGAAAAGAATAGGAAACGTAAAAATTATGTTTAACTAGATTAAAAGTCTATAGATGTGTACTCTCTTGTCATAAATAAATGAAGAATGTTAGGGTGGTTAAAGTTAGTTAAAAGTCGGTATGACAACAATTACATATGTGTAGCGGTATCCATTAAATTTTTAAGAGAATGAGAATAAAATACATGTGTAAGTGTAATATTTTTAATTAAACGTGTGGATGTAGATAGTCATGTAACTAATTTAAAAGGTTAGAAAATTTACAAATAAATCTTAAATATATATTCATACGGGTTCATATATAAAATTTATGCATACATCTATGAAGCTTGTGAGTACTTACAAATATATCTTGAGATGATTCATTTGAGAGGGCAAGTCACAACGTGTTCATATAATATGTCATATAATGCTCGTAGTTCAAAAATACAGGTAAGTTAATAGGAATTTAATTTATGGATCTGTATATTTGATTTTAATATATAATTAATCAAAAGTATGTCCTGGAATTTTGACGAATGTTACATCGCTTCCCGTCACAAAACATGAGGCAAAATTTATAGTTTCCCTTAAAATGGACACATTGGACACAAAGTGGATATATAAGGCATAGTATTTCACCCACTGTCTAAAAGGAGAAATTTGTTGCAATTTCCCTTAAAATGGACACATTAGACGCAATTTCAGTCTAAACTAGACACATTAGATCTAATGTTTGCCTAAAGCATTAGCATATTATCTTTACTGGTTCTTACAAGGATGGTATTTTTTAAAAATATTTAGTCAGCTATTTTTGATAAAATGATGGGTTAACATGGAGATATTTATTTAGGTTAGTGTTAATTTTTGGAAAATAACTAGAGAGAGAGAGATTTACGAGAGAATGTACACTAGTTCACACGTGGATTCGTTTCAACCTAGATTTCTTAAAAAAATGTATCCTTAGAAACAAAATTTATGCACTTAGCATAAAATATGAATAACAAAACTTTTTTTTTTCTGTTTCTTAAAGGAACATATAGACATACACATGTTCGGCTCAACATAATTGGTAGCCTCAAGCAAACTAAAAATTTGGGGTCATTTTTTAAAAAACTTATGCTATAAACCCTCATTTTTATTCAAGGTTATCATCAAGACTTGTAGTATATTTGTACTAGCGGTTACGAACTTTAGTAGAGATCCTTTTAATTATTCATCTAAAGCATCTTGTTTAGTTTTTTTTTACCCTTTTTGATTCATCCGATTCATGCTTACGGTTTTAATTTGGCATTTCAAAATTATTTAACACCATAACACTTAATCTAAATGAGCAAATCACATATTCACAAATCACACTTAAATCTAAATCACTAAACTAGAAAATAAAAACAAATAATAGTTTACAAACACCAAAAAGGAAAAAAAAAATCAAATTGAAACACACCTGATGACCTACGTCTTCTCCAACACGTGCCACCCTTTGGCTGATTTTGTCACCTAGACGGAAAAGACTTCAACCCACTCTTATCATGTGCCCAAATATCTCCTTTTAACCATGGTTACCCATTCCCTCTGTCAACCCTCCTTTTTTCCTTCAAGATATTTCAGTCTTATCATCTCTCTTCTCATAAACAACGGCCGCCATATTAGACCGTCTCCGTCATTAAATCAATTGCAAAATCAGCGAGAGGGTGGCAAATCAACCATCGCTTGAAGAAACAATATATTGAACTTCGACCTTCCCAAAAATCACGACCCTTAATTATCGATAAGTCGATTGATGATTAACCTTTCATTCTTCCCAGCCTTTGATCTTCCCAAAAATACTCACTCGGTCCCCCCTAATTACCGCTCCACGCTACGACGCCTCAATTAATCACAAATTCTTAATTTCTATTTTACTTTTCAGCCTTCAAATTCCAGGCCCTTAAAGAACAGATATGGCCCAGTTACATATACGTAAACTTTTTTTATAAAAAATGAGGCCCTAATTTTTTGGTGGCTCCAAGCCCTAGCTTGGCCCACCTTTCTTATTGGGCCGCCCCTAGACATGCATTTGTTAAATATAGAAATATTATGTCAATGTCACAATAATGTATGTTGTGTTAATGAGAAGAATATTACTCAATTGGATCGATTCCACCACTGGCCAAAATTAGTGTACCTGTGTAATTAGTCTATACGAAAGATTCAGTTAACCACAGTTTTGTTGAATGATAATTGGTGTTCATACGTCTAAAAACAACAATAACCGGAGCCAGATTTTGTTGCTTTGAACATGAGCCATCCCGCGGTTAATGAACCTAGTTGTGGACTTGTAGGTTGGTGCACGTTTAACTGCCATAAAACGGTTAAATCTAAGTACAAATCCAAGATGTGAACTAACATGTATCGATTGAAAAAAACAAATGTTTACCATCTCCATGAGATGCCACAATGAAAGCAGCTTTTTCCAAAATGAAAGTGATATCTTCCTGTGATACTTGATCTAAAGCTTTCAAGAAATACTCTGCATGTTTCCTGTTTCAAATACCAACCCATTTTTATCAAAATACAAAGCAAGTGAAAATAAATAGTTGAACCGCTTTTATGCATAACACTATTAGTTTTTTGAGTATAAAATTAAAAGATTAAGAAAAAAGTTGACTTGACCTCTCTCCAAATGTCAGTATTTTTGTGCCGGTGCCTTGGATGGCAGTGTTGTTGTAGATGGAATTGAATGCTGGGTACTCATTCAGCACATGAAGATCTGTTCACCATAATCAAGAATCAGATTTTGATCTTTCAAATCATTAATGTAGAGTCAGCTTGAAATGGGCAACTTACAAAGCTGTGATAACTTTCCTTTTCCAGCTGAAAAAGATTCACCTCCTCCCATTAGCATCTGCATTTAAAACATAAATGATCATCACTTGAAATTCTTAATTTTTATTTAAGAATTGCTTTACAAGTTACAACAAACAAAAGATGATCAGCTTTAGTTAGAGCATACCCTTGTATCAGCCATAACTCGATGGTCACCACCGACATAAACTGACTTTGGTTCCTCAACCTGAGCAATGTCAAACATGACTAGCCTTAGAAACCAACCACCCATATTTTCACATATACACAACATGCAATGTAATTTATTAAGGTCCAAAACTAACAGTTACAAGTTGTACCAATATGGTGTTGTTGTCTAACAGCAATGTCTCTGGATATGAAGCACATTCACTGATCTCAGCTTGGACCTGCTCTTTAATCTCCCAGTCCAAATTTCCCATTTGCTCCTTGAGTTGGAAGCCCCAACTAGATGATGATTTTCCGGTCATGAACAAATGCTGTACACATGTTTTGCATGTGCAGGGATTAAAGAGTACATGAGGCTTTAGTGGAGCATGAAGAGGAAGGTTGAAACCTTTCAAGATTGGATATGTATACTGTCGTTCAACGCCCGAACATCCTTCTTCATAAATATGGTGCATTTTAAGTTTAAAATAACCACCTTCTCCCCATTTTTTGCCCCAAGAGTTTTGGGCTATCCAATAATCTTCTTTAGTTTCTGTTTCATCATAACCCATTAATGTGACAAAGTGGTTGAGATTTGTAGTTTCACTTTGGTATCTGTACACCCCTGTAGTATGCTGCCACAAAAGAAGGTTAGACTCAATCATGACACAAACCGGATGCCTAGACACAGCTTTTTTCAAGGCCATGATATCACTGTCATAAATCCATCCATATCCGTCTATGCGTCCAAATTTTTTCTGTTTATGTAAACAAACATGCTAAAGATCATAATTCAAAATAAATTAATAGTTACATAATATTAATTATGGCTTGTATGCGGACCTTTATTTCGTGAGCCCAACAATTACCGTATGGATACATCCCTGTAAAGGGATAATCACGCTCGGATGCAATACCGTGATTTCTGATGACGTATTGGTACGCCTTTACTGGGCTTTCACTTCCACATTTGTTCACTTGAGCAATGCAGTCCAGTAACTGTTGTACTGATAGTCTTATAGAAGATCGCAATGCGATCTTGTGAAGAGCTTCGATACAAGATATGGCAGCCATGGCCCAACATGACGCTGCATAAAACAATTTAAAGTGTACTTTTGTAACACTCGTAAATGCTTCTTTTTCTACTAAACAAATTACATAAATATATCATCGCAAAACAACTCAACTCTCAACACTGAACTTATATTCAATTTACTAAAAACAAAATTAAAGTAAAATGAACTAGTTCTAAAAAATATGAACTAATGGGAGGTTAATATAAAGCACTACAACCTAAAGATATGAACTATTTGTAAAAAGTAGTCAATAACCAGCGGAGTCCACAATTCTACATATATGAACCTAATTTTGTAAAATAACAACTAACAAACAACACCAAGAAAATAATAAAACATAAGTGGTAAACGGAGTAATTACGTGTATCAAATTGATCCCTGACAGGGATAATAATACCTTCCTCCCTCCAATCTTTACGATGGGGGGAGGTTTAGCATAAGAAGACGTCGCATAATAGCGCATGAATCGATTCCTCTGTATTAAACTGGAGAACGCCATCTACAAAGCAGAAAGTTATAAAATAAATAAATAATGAGGATAAAAGCGGTAATGAATGATGTAAACAACTTTACTAAGTGAATCAATGCAGCATTTATAAAATACGAGGGTTTTAGTAGAGTTCAAATTCATTCGTATGCAATGGGAAGAAGAAGAAGACGGAAATTAGACCGATACCTCCGGAAAAAGTCGAACGGCGGAAATTAGATCGATACGTACGGCTAAAGTAATCGCCGTTGATCGTTAGAGTGGTAGAGGCTACGAACGAAAATGGAAATCAAGTTGACAGTGACATATACTCGCACGTATTTGGTTATTTCGGCATGATGATAGATTTACACAACAGCCCCTATGTTATTTTTAAATCAAGATTCGGTCCTTTAGTTTTGACTAGTGACAACTCTTACTCGTTTCATAAAACTTGTAATTTTGTGAACAACTAGTTATTATACTCGCGGCAGGTACAAATTTATCCTAAGAAAATATATCACACACTAAAACAAAACGTTAAAACAAATCATACGAAAAAATAAAATTAAAAAGCTATTAAAAAACCACAAGAAAATGTAAAAAAAAACACCTAGAGGTTTCGATCCCGGGTGGTGGGGGCATGAAAGGAAGGCGTTGCGTTTTTGGACCATTTGGGCAAGCCCTTTGTAGTGTTAATCTTCAAACATAAAATGTTAAAACACAAAATAAATGTGAAAAAAAACTCCGCCAGGATCACACCCGGGTTGGTGGGGGACGGAAGGAAAAGTGCGCTCGCTTGACCAGTTGGGCTAGCCCCTCGGAATTGTAAACTTCAAACCTAAAATTTTAAAACCTAAACGAAACTTTGGTAAAAGTAAAAAAATAAAAATAAATGTATGTGCATATAATATTTTCTTAATATACACTATTTTTAATATTTAACTATTGTGTCTAATTTTTGGGAGTTTAGTTAACAATCTAGAAGTTGTGGTTTAATTTAAAAAAATAAATAAGTTGAGGGGTGAAAGTTTTATTACTAAAACTTTTACATTTACCTACCAGGGACTATGGAGTCATTTATAAAAAAATGTTTAGTGGGTCTCAAAATTCCTTTTGCTTATTTGCTGATTCTCCGTGAAATAGTGTAAAAAAATATATTGACACAATCTACCACATGGCAAGTTGTGATTGGCGTATGTTTTTGTGTTTGCCCAATAAAAAGAAGGAAGATAGTTAAGTAGAAATTAAAATAAATGGATGTATACTCACATCTTCACTTTTGAATTGTATGTTTAGTAATTGTTGAATCGGCTCGACTCAATAGGAGCCAGAAATTTGGATCGTGTTCAGCTCAGCTTCAATTAATGCAAACTCGTGGATCGACGAGTTAACTGCTTTTTTCAGTCTTGATGATTTTGTATGTTTATTTTTATAAAAGGCTCAAAACTAATGTAGTACCAAACTATCAATATACAAGGAAAAAAACTAATTTGTATGAGCCAACAAAGGAGTTACTAAAGGTAAATCAACTCGAGTTTTTTAAATGAGCGACCTACCTTCGGCTTGAATTTGACATAGACATTTATACAACTGAGTAGCTCAAGTATAATAGGATCAAGTTTTAACGAGTTAGTTTAAACAACGACTTTATAGAATTGAGTTGGATGATTAAAAATTAATTGCCTTTAATGTTAGTGAAGATGCACATTTCTAATAGGCCCAATACTTGTAAGCCCATTTAGGGTAAGCCCAGGTTGAAAGTGGTCCATTAGGGTTTTAGGTTTTATAAAATATGATACTATAAATATGGAGCTCTCCTTTATTAAAAAGGGGGCTTCTTTCTCTGTACTTGAGAAAAGAAATGTACAATTCAATGGATCTGATTCTTGCATGATGAATATTATTGATGTTGTGGTTGTCTTCTTTCTATTCTTGTTGAGATTACGTCTCTTCATTGGCGCCATCCGTGGGACCGACAACAAATCACACTTCGTTTTCTCCATGCTAGATTTCAGATCTATGCTACTTTGAATTTCTATAGGCTATTTATGATCATCACTATTGCAGATCTGCGTTGATCCGATCTTCCCACATGGTTTTTCTGGATCTAGGATTTTCAGATCTTCAGATTTCATGCTGTATATTCTTAGACAGGTGTTTTTTTGGAGGTGAGGTTCGGATCTGTTTGCCCTAGGATTCGGATCCACAATCTCTTAGATTTACTCTATTTTTAATATTGATGATCTCTCCCCTTTAAATTAGCGTTTGCTTGTGTTTTTATACAAGAGCATAATGCACAACCTTATCCCATCCCCTCAAAGCAAAAAAAATGCTATAAGGAAAATTGGCTCTATTCAGCATTTAACAGGAGTCTAGATACTTTGATGCGTCTCTTCACCAAGAAGAGGGAGTACCACCTAGTCTGCATAGGGTACGACCCATAGTGCGCTTACTGTTTTGTTTGTTAAGTATTTTTTACTCATAAAAGTGGGAGACAGCTACAATCGATAGACGCATTCAAGATCTCAAACCCCGGTTATATTCCCAGATGCAGTCGGAAGGCACTTTGGCCGGATAGTCTAGCCGGTTTTTTATATTCATGTGCCGGGCTCCGTGGGTTAGTTTGTTGTCAGAAGGTTGATTTCCCTTTTGCCGCTGTCTTTTCCGGGTCCATATTGTTGCCGGAAGGTTGATTCCGGACGAGGGTGCGGGTCGATATTCTCCACCATTCAACCCCGCGTCATGTTTGGAAGTTGTACATTAGTCTTCACTCCTTCAGACATGGGTTCATCTTGCATGGATCGCAAGATCCAAGTTTCGTTCAGTGTTTAGTAGCCGTGTCACCTTGCCGGGGGGGCATAATTAAGTCCGTTGCCGCGCCATCTCCTTCCGGCACGGTCTACGGGCCGTGCTATGCCTTTCCCGGATGATTTTTTGGTCTAAGCAATCCATGCTGGACTACCCACGTTGCCTCTTGCCTGACTTCCCATGTTACCGGATTGTCTCTTACCGGACCATCCACGTTACGGAGCACTTTCCTTCCGGGTTCTATATGGTTGGGCTATCCTTTTCCGGGTTACTGGGGCTGTCACCCGGGCATTTTTTCGTTGGGTTACCTATGTTATCAGAGGTTGTCCGGATTAATCTCCCTAATGAGCCACCTCATGATTGTATTTCTTTTTATTAGATGGATGATAAAGGAAACAAAGGAAACAAAGGAAACTGTGAAAATATATATGCATGCTAGAGTTTAGTTTTCACATCGTGTATATATAACTATGTTTCGTTTTGAATCATGCATCTTTCATCCTATACATATAAAAAGATGATCCGCCAAACATCTTCAAGATTTGAGATATGGACAGTCAGACCCTCACATCTGAGGCCACAACTATATTCCCCGGTACGGCCGGACGACATTATGATCGGATGTTCTCGTTGGTTTCGAAATTCATGTGTCGGGATTCACCGGTCCACATTATCGACGGATGTGGACCCTAGGCGATCATGCGGGTTTACATTCTCCACTGTTCAGACTTGTTTGGAGGTTATGGTCTAGTCGTCGCTCATTCTGATAAACAAAGTTTATCTCGTCGGATTACCATGGCTAAGTTTTGGTGCCGCATTTAGCTGTTGTGCCATCATGCCGGGTTGCCACATTGGTTTTGTCTCTATGCCACCTCGCTGATGTGGCTCAAACTTATTTGTATTTCCACCTTTGACAAAGGCATATGAGAACATGACGGTAGCTTCACTCAAGGACGGTCGTTCTCATTATCGTTGCGTGGGTTTGGGAACATGCACTAAGGATGAGGCACTTCCTTAGCACCAGCGAAGCAAGTGCCGTGTTTTATTATCACCAGGAAGACGAGCTTCCGGTCTTGTTATCACCGTTTAAGCACTTGCCAGGCTTCGTTACTGCCGGAGGGTCGTCTTGACGGGTTGGGTTATTTCCATAATAGCATTTGCCGGACAATTCTGGTCGTGCTGTCTACTTTGCCAGATGGTTTTTGTGTTGTCCTTTTTACTGACGTGCCGTGCTACACCCTGTCCGGCGGCGTTATGCCAAATAACCTCATCGTCGTGATAACTCTTGATTGAGCTACCTCTCGACCGTACTATCTACCTTGCCGGACTTCACTATTTCGGGACTATGATGTCGCCGGATTTCATTGTTTACGTATTATTATGATGTGCTATCATGTTGACTGAATATCATCACCACCTTAGGCTGTGGTAACATCACTATTCCCGGACTTTTACATAAATGCAAGAACATTTCAACCGGATATTACATGAAGTTATCATCCACGTTTTCTATTATGTAAAGATCTTCAGGAACAAATCTATAGCAGAAACTATGATGGTGTCCTCATCAGGAAATACTCTTGCCGGACCTCCTTTGTTGGGCTCCAACAAGATGGAAGTAGTTCCAATAAAAAAGGGAGGTCAAACTTGTAGATTGTTAATGTCAAGATTTTGTTTTGCCTTGGCCGGATGATTGTTGTTGCTTTCAAATGATCATAGCCACGATTCATTTCTCTTTGTTTGAAATATATATAGGAGCGACCATTATGAGGAACGTCTAGTGTTTTGATGTCGTCCCTCAAAGAAATTCGTGCTAGCCTTAAGGTTACAATATCCCACAAAGCTCCAGCAAATAACCCGACTAAGGTACAATCGTTGTTTCCGGATCGTTATTATATCTCGAAGAATTTACACTCACCTTTTTCAGAGGGTCCACATCCGTCGTTCATTATTATAGCGGAATGAAGTCCAGATCATTTGTCTTTGTCGGGTGAGGTTCCGGTCAATTTATTTTCTACCGGAAGAATCCGCGGTCATATTTTCCATCATCCATGTCGTTAATTATTGTCGTTTATTAAGGGAAGAAGGGCTTACAATTCGTACCACTGATCGTTATGGTGACCTATTATTGGTGTTTCATATCGCTCGGATCACCTAGAAGTAACAGGCAACGCCCGCCATAACCCGGAATAACGTTGGATTTCTCTACGGGACGGTAGTTACATAACCTATTAGACAATCCATAGCACCAAACCGTCTCCGTATTATATCCCATGGCAGAAGGGGTTTCTTCGTCAAAAAATCTTTTTCAATAATGTTTGGAGCTTTGCCCCGGCAGTATAATAATCAAATGATTTCTGTAAGCAAGGGATTCCCTACCATGCATGGATGTCATTAAACGGGGGGACTAGTACACCGCTATCATGGACCCAATCAAATGCTTCGAACAATCCGATTTATATATACCGAATAATCCTTCTCCAAGGACAATGGCTAGAAGCACAAATGTTATAGCATCAACACTTGTCAGATGCTCTTGTATTATGGACAAATCTTACCACTTATGGAAGTCCGACAGGTAACAACATCCTTCGGAGGTTATTATATGAAGGTAAATATAAACCAGATGAGTTATTGACGCCAGATTGCTATTACATCCGCATCTCTACCATTGCTAGATGTCACATTATTATTATCATCTAGTTACGTGCCACATCATCATTACCCTGGTACGCATCTCTAATAAAACAACAAAAGACAGTAAGACTGACCTACAAGGCGGCATGCAAAAGACCGGACCACGTGTCCGGCACAACAAAAGACAGTAAGACCGACCTACAAGGCGGCATGCAAAAGACCGGGCCACGTGTCCGGCACAACAAAAAACAGTAAGACCGACCTACAAGGCGGCATGCAAAAGACCGGGCCACGTGTCCGGCACAACAAAAGACAGTGAGACCGACGTACAAGGCGGCATGCAAAAGACCGGACCACGTGTCCGGCACAACAAAAGACAGTAAGACCGACCTACAAGGCGGCATGCAAAAGACCGGGCCACGTGTCCGGCACAACAAAAGACAGTAAGACCGACCTACAAGGCGGCATGCAAAAGACCGGGCCACGTGTCCGGCACAACAAAAGACAGTAAGACCGACCTACAAGGCGGCATGCAAAAAACCGGGCCACGTGTCCGGCACAACAAAAGACAGTAAGACCGACCTACAAGGCGGCATGCAAAAGACCAGGGCCACGTGTCCGGCACAATAAAAGACAGTAAGATCGACCTACAAGGCGGCATGCAAAAGACCGGGCCACGTGTCCGGCACAACAAAAGACAGTAAGACCGACCTACAAGGCGGCATGCAAAAGACCGAACCACGTGTCCGGCACAATAAAAGACCGGACCATGTGTCCGGCATCATAAAAAGATTGGATTTTAATCCAACACTTTTAAAAGACCGGATCAATGCATCCGGCACAATCAAAGACCGGACCATGTGTCCGGCATCATAAAAAGATTGGATTTTAATCCAACACTTTTAAAAGACCGGATCAATGCATCCGGCACAATCAAAGACCGGACCATGTGTCCGGCATCATAAAAAGATTGGATTTTAATCCAACACTTTTAAAAGACCGGATCAATGCATCCGGCACAATCAAAGACCGGACCATGTGTACGACATCATAAAAAGATTGGATTTTAATCCAACACTTTTAAAAGACCGGATCAATGCATCCGGCACAATCAAAGACCGGACCATGTGTCCGACATCATAAAAAGATTGGATTTTAATCCAATACTTTTAAAAGACCGGATCAATGCATCTGGCACAATCAAAGACCGTACCATATGTCCGGTATCATAAAAAGATTGGATTTTAATCCAACACTTTTAAATGACCGGATCAATGCATCCGGCACAATCAAAGACTGGACCATGTGTTCGACATCATAAATTGGATTTTAATCCAACACCTTTAAAAGACCGGATCAATGCATCCGGCACAATCAAAGACCTGACCATGTGTCCGACATCATAAAAAGATTGGATTTTAATCCAACACTTTTAAAAGACCGGATCAATGTATCCGACACAATCAAAGACCGGACCATGTGTCCGACATCATAAAAAGATTGGATTTTAATCCAATACTTTTAAAAGACCGGATCAATGCATCTGGTACAATCAAAGACCGTACCATGTGTCCGGTATCATAAAAAGATTGGATTTTAATCCAACACTTTTAAAAGACCAGATCAATGCATCCGGCACAATCAAAGACCGAAACACGTGTCCTCCACAAAGAACGGACCATGTGTCCGGCACAATAAAGAGATTGAAGTTGAACTATAAGTTCAATATAAGGACCGGACCATGCATCCGACACAATAAAGTGATTGAACTTGAACTATAAGTTCAATATAAGGATCGGACCAAGTGTCCGACAAAACATAAAAGACCATACAAAGGCCCGACAAAATGAAAGGATTGCATTATAAGTTTAAAGCTAAAGAAGTAGACCACAAGTCCGACAATAGAGGGGTCGAAACATAAGTCCGACACCAAAAGAATGGATCATGTACTCATCATTCAAAATGACTATGCCACGTGTCCGACAAATGTCTAAAAACCCAAGTATATAATTCGAACCAGGTGTCTGGAGCGCATTAAAGGTGTGCATCACTCAAGGTTTAATAACATCGCATATACCTGGCCGAATCACCTTATCCGGGTCTTGAAGGAAAGAATGTAATGACATGGTGAGAACATGGACACTTCGCAACGAAAGTAAAAAACCAAGACTCGCACTGACAAAAAGTCACTTGAACAAACAAGTAATCCAAACCAGAAGGCATGGATCAATGTCGTGCTATACCAGGGGACTTATAGAGCTATCCTTCTAATCGAACCTATGCAGGGCTATGCATCGACGTCAACATATTGTATAAGTCTAACATAACGTGTCTAACGCTACGTCACGCTAGACTGGGGGACTTGAAGATGCACATTTCTAATAGGCCCAATACTTGTAAGCCCATTTAGGGTAAGCCCAGGTTGAAAGTGGTCCATTAGGGTTTTAGGTTTTGTAAAATATGACACTATAAATATGGAGCTCTCCTTTATTAAAAAGGGGGCTTCTTTCTCTGTACTTGAGAAAAGAAATGTATAATTCAATGGATCTGATTCTTGCATGATGAATATTATTGATGTTGTGGTTGTCTTATTTCTATTCTTGTTGAGATTACGTCTCTTCAGTTAGGTATGTGAAAAAGTAAAGAGATATGAGTTTTATACACCACTTTTTGTATATAAATTTAAATTTAAGCATTTTACACCATTTGATATGACAAGATAATCAACTTTACATAGATAAACATACTTTAAGCTATTAGCATTTTTAAAAGAATATTGAATATGTATAATATATTTATAGTATTTTTTACATTATTTAAAATGTCTAAACTTAATTTTTTCGAAAGACAAAAATTAATAATTATAATATTTTTTAAATTATTTAAAATATATATTTAGTAGTTTAAATAAAAGAATGATCGAAATATTCAATTTAAAAAAGAAATTTATGTGAATCATTATTATTTAATAGGAAATAGATAGAAATAAAAAAGATTTTAAAATAATTAAATAAATATATATATTCAATAGGCGAGGGCGTCAGAAAAACACAAGTTGAGGTGACATATAATCATGACATGTTAAGTAAATAAAATATTCATAAAGAAATAGTTTGATCAATAAAATATTAAACAGTTATTAATAAACAGAAAAAACAAAAGAAATAGTTGAGAAAAGAAATATTAAGTAAGAGCATTCACAACAGCTTCCCTATTCCCATCACTATAATTACACTACCTTTTCTCTCTATTTTTTAATTAAATAATATGTTATTATACATGTATCATTACATTTTCTCTCTACTCTACTAACAACCACTTTAAAAAATATTAAAAAAATTATACGGTGAACAGTGTTTCCCCCAAATATACAGAAACTTTATACATTTTCTCTCTTCTTCACTTACAACCAGTTTAAACCACCCCATAAAATATAAGGAACTTACTCACCAACATATAGGGAAGCTGTTGTGAATGCTCTAAATGAAATATTCATAAAGTAAATAATCACAACGAAGATAATAAATAATTGAGAAACAATAAATGAATTTTTTTTCAATCAACTACTTATTTATTAGGTATAGCTTGGGCTCACGGAAAAATAAGCGAGAAAATTTTCAAACGGTTACAAGAATCTTTTGAAAACGTTTCTATTCGGCAAGAATAAATACATCGGCACATGAAGACGTTTCTAGAATTGCGTGACGTTATTTCTAACAATTATATAATTATAACAATTTCAAGTTTTTAACAATCTAACTATACTATTTATTATATTTTTAAACATTATATAGTATCCAAATATATTAAGTTATTTTTTTATTTGTTAGTGAAAATTTTATTGTTATTATTAATTTTCTTTTGAGATTTACATACAGATTGAAAAAAATAACAGTTAAATTAAATTAAAAAAATAATAGTTAACTTAAATTTTAAAAAAAATATATTAATTTTATATACAAAATTTAGAGAAAAATAAAAAAACAAAGAAACCAAATAATTATGAGTAAAATTTAGAGTAAAAAAAATAAAAATTAATAACTTAAATTAAAAAAAACTGATTTGACTTATTTAATGATATATGATAATCATGGATAAAAACAAAAAAGTCAAATCAAATGTTTAATTAAAGAGTAAACTGTAGTTTTCGTCCCTGAGGTTTGTTGCTATTAACAGCTTCAGTCCCTCCTTAATAGTATGGGTCCATAATGTTGCATTTCTTAACCGTTTCCATCCCTGACCCTAACATCCGTCCAAAGTCTCGTTAGTTTCCCCCACGGAAGGGGTATTTTCGTCATTTCGCCTTGTTTATTATTCTTTCTCCTTTTTGAATCAACCTTCACCATCTCCTTATTATCCTCACCATTCGATTCATATTCACGTAGCCAAAATAATCAACCCATCTAATCAAATAAGATCTGGGAAGATTCATCATCTTCATCAAAAACCCTTTCAAGATTTCCTAACTGTTCTTGATTCAAACAAAACAAACCCACCATCAGTTTTACCATTTTAATATTTCTCATCTTCAAAATCGAAAACTTTGTTTATGGGGTTTAGTTTTATGAAAAGCCACGAAACCGTCTCTTATTTTGAATCTGATTTCACAAAAAGCCCAAAATCATCCGCAAATCCATCGTTCTCTCTCTCATTGTTCGATAGACCCTTTCATCTTACTCCTAAAAGATAATCAATCTAGCTTTGGGGTGTGGGAAGTGCCGATGTCCAAATCAGATCTGCAAACCTACCCTCGTCTGGCGGTCATCCTCAACCTCCCCTACCTAATCACCACTTTGATTCGCCACACCAATCCAAAGCACCACAACCGGTGAGGGTTGCCATCACCGTAATTTATGATGCAAACCATGTCTTAGGTGCTCAGTTTTAGATAGTTAGCGTTTTGCATTGCCGTAGGCGTTGTTCTCTCCGCCATTGCCGTCGGCGAAGATTGGTTTCTTATCTCTTCGTAATCCCCTGTTTTGGGCAAGAACTATGTAACAAAAATTTGGATTTTGTTATGAAATAGACATAACACAATTTATTGTGGTAAAAGAAGCAAACTTGTAGATTTGTTGAATGGATGCGAAATTGAAGAAACGTATGTTCGAAGTTCAATTTGGATATGTAGAAAAAAAATTAAGCTAACTATTAATGGTTAAACATATGTGAAATGATGAAAACACCCTCATGTGAGGGTCACGTGAGGGAAAACTAATGGGATTTTGGACGGATGTTAAGGCAAGAGGGATATAAACTGTTAAGGAATATAAAATCAGGGACCATACAATTAAAAAGAAACTAAACTTATTAATAATAACAGATCTTATAAACAAAAATTACAGTTTACTCTTAATTAAATATTAAATGATGCATAATAATGCCACACTTTCTCAAAACCATGCGGCATGTCATGAACAATGAGTAACGCCACTTCAACACAGGGACCCTGATAGATCCACGTGTCTGATGACGTCAGCTGAGCATGGTCCCACACCAAATTTTTCAAAACTCTCATCCAGCCTTAAGCGCCAAAAAGCACCTCCTCTCTCTCTCTCTCTCTCTCTCGATCAAGAACTCGGACCTAGAGGTGCACAAAAGAACCGGAACCGATCCGATGGATTATCCGAAACCGGATCCGGTGAGAACCGGTTTTTTTAGAACCGGTCCGGATATTATGAGAACCGCCGGTTCCGGGACCGGTTCTGGGTTTTTTGACGGACCGGTTAAAAATCGGATTTTTTGGAACCGGTTTTTTTCGGACATTTTGGAACCGGTTCGGAACCGGTTCTAGCCGTTGGGGTTAAAAAAAAAACGGCTATATAGCCGTTTTATGGCCGTTTTTTTGTTTTTTTTTGTTTTTAAGGATTGAAATTTAGTATAAATAGGTATTGGGTGTTTGTGTTAGTTCACCACAACATTCTAGCTCTCAAAACTCAAAAACGCTCTCAAAACGCTCACGTTAAGCAAAAAAAAAACGCTCTCATGGCTTCCGCTTCCGCAAGCACTCAAAATTCGGTTGGTGGTTCTACTAGCGATGTTACGGTTGTGTCAATACTTCCTTGCTCCCGAAACCAAGAAATATGGGCTTATTTCGATTTATGCGAAATGTCGAACGGCTCGCAAAAGGCTCGTTGCAAACGTAATGTTAAACTTTTGGCTGCGGCGGGAAATAGCAGTTTAAGGAAACATATTGCTAGTCACGCAAGACACACTCAAGAAGGTGAAAATCAAACTCAAATTGGTAGGGATGGAGGAGTTTGGCAATACAATGTCGAAAGTGTTCGTGAGAGAATGGCACATTTCGTCATTCAAGAAGGCTTGCCTTTTGATCATTTTGATAATCCGCGCTTGACGAGGATGATACAAGAGACGCTTCAACCGAATTACACAAATGTAAGTCGTTCTACTTTGAGAAGAGATTGTTTAAAAATGTGGAAAAGAGCCAAAAAAGAATTAATTTTAGGTTTTGAAAAATTAAATACCGGCATTAACTTAACAACGGACGTTTGGTCCGCTCCACATGGTTTACCCGAATCGTACCTTTGCGTTACCGCACATTGGGTTCAACCGGAGTCGTGGCAAATGATGAAGCGTACGATTGCGTTTGATTATTTTGGATATCCACATACCGGTGAAAACTTATTTTATATTTTAGACTCAGTAATTCAAACTTATAAAATTCAACCGAAAATATTTTCAATATCTTTTGATAACGCTTCAAATAACACAAACGCGGTCGAAAAATTAAAAATAAAATATGAACCGCCTTGTAACGGTGTTTTTTTTCATAGTCGATGTGTTGCACACATCATTAACTTGGTTGTGCAAGACGGTCTAAACGTCCAAGAAATAAGAGACGTAAAAGAAAATTTTAAAGTGATGTTACGTGAAGTTTTTAGCACAAGCAAAAAAAGATATATAAACTATAGAAACTTGTGCCAACAAACGGATTCCATCTTTTTAGGTCCGAATTGGGACGTACCTACTAGATGGAACTCGACTTGGAAAATGTTTGAATCGGCCTTAAGGCAAAGAATTACTTTAAAACATTTCCATGATGAACTTGTGCAAAAGAAACGTTGTTTACAAAAATTTGATAATATAAGTTGGGATATGATCGAGAAACTAACTAATTTGCTTGAGGTTTTTAAAAATGCAACTACATGTTTATCGGGAGTTTATTATCCCACGTCTTCGCTAATACTTCAACAATTATACTTAATATGTAATAAATTAAAAGAGTTTGAATATCACGGCACTATTTTTGAAAAAATGGTAAAACCTATGAAAGCTAAATTTAAAAAATATTTTTCAGAAATGCCGGCCGTTGTTACATGTTCGGCCGCCTTAAACCCAACGATTAATGTAACCGGTGTTGAAACATTAATTGGATCAATATCGGATGATTTAAATATGTTCGAGGAAGACCCAAATTTTGAATCAAATGCAATAAGGGATTTCAATTCGGCTTTTAATAATATGTTTGATTATTATTTACGCAAATATGGTGGAAGTGGTGATCCATCAAACATACGTGAATCAATGGGTTCGGGTTCAACTTCTAGTAGTTCAAGGAACCCGATGCTAAATTTATTTAACACTTTAAGAAACGAAAATACTAAACGAGCTCGTGGAACCACACCAAGTAGCGAGTTTGGGAGATATCAAGCAACCGACTTTATTTCTACTCTAAGATCCGAAGAGTTTGAAAACTTTGATATCTTGAGTTGGTGGCAAGGAAGGGAATCCCAATATCCCGTTCTAGCCGCAATGGCCCGTGACCTACTAATCGTCCAAGCTTCCACGGTAGCTTCGGAATCCGCTTTTTCTCTTAGTGGTAGGGTTTTATCTATTCGAAGAACGAGGCTTACACCGGAATCTATGGAGATGTGTATTTGCTTGAAGGACCATTTGGATGCCGCCGAACGTGTACAACATGTTGCAAAACTAGAAGGCGAGCTTGACGTTGAACAAGAAATACATGAATTCGAAGTAGAACATGGGGCGGCGACTCCACTTTCGGACGAAGAACAAGCTTACGATGAAGCCCAACGTATCTCAAGCGAAGAAGAATGAAAACCGATGTTACAAAGACTACGACGAAGAATATTGAAAACATAATAAATAATTAATGCTTTGTGATTCAATTATGTTTTTTGTATTTTTTTTGTACGAACTATTGTTAAATAACTTTAAAAAATCTACAAAATAAATAAAACATGTATTTTATAGTGTATCTTTGTTAATTTTTAAATTTTTTTTTTCGGAACCGGTGGAACCGGTTTTTTTTAACCGGTCCGGTTCTAAATATCCGAACCGGTCCCAATAGGTTCCAAGTCTCCACACCCGGAACCGGATCCGAACCGGAACCGGTTCTAATGGATCCGGTTATTGACCAACTTTGACGGAACCGGATCCGGTTAAAAAAAAAAAACCGATTTGTGCACCTCTACTCGGACCATCACTTGGAAGTATGAACATCTTACTCATTTTAATCGTATATTTATCCATGAATTTGTTCAATTAACTGTAAATTGATGATTATTTGTTCAAATTCTGTTCCGATCGTTGACTATTTATTGTGTAGATTGTTTCGTTAGTTACTGATATCGTCATCTATAGGATCTTTGATTGCGATTGATTTTGTTGTGCGATTGTTGTGATTGACAGTCGATTGTTAGGTTTCGTAGTTCTTAAGCTATCTATTGATGTAATTTGCTCACATTCATCACTATCATGTGACTCGGTTAGTGTGTGAGGGTTCATACTTTTAAGCGTTTTGGTTTTCCCCTAAAATCCTAGGGTTTCTGTTCTTTGTTTTAATGGTGGATTATGTGTCTGTTGATTATTTGGTGATTGTTCGCTGTTGGTGATACGTGTTTGTTGAGTTTTTGGGGTTATTTGACCTAATCGGGTGTTTGATACACCTTCTTTGTCAATAGTTAATGTGTAGACGTGACTGAGAATGTTTGATAAGAGTCATCTGATGATGGAGAATAGCAGAACAAATGAAAAGGGGAAGGCGCTTGTCTCTGCGAATTCATCAACGGAAGCGAATAATGATTCTGCTAGTATCACTTCTCCGAATACACACCCGCCCAGTGGGCTTGCTTTTCTTGAAGGAAATGTTGAAGAAGACACTTTTGATTGCCTGCTAGATATGGCCTCTTCGTTTGCCGATTTGGATGATTTTCATTGGGCTGTTGCTCGAGGGATCCCTGAAACTGTTTCAAATCCTAGGGGTTATTCAATGAACCCTAATAGCTTTCAGAATCCACAAATAGGCCTGAGTTCGAATACTACACAAATCTCCAAGGACTTTCATTATTACCTGACTGCAACATGAGTTTGGGTCAACAATGTGTGAATCAAGGGCACAATGCAATATCTGCTGGTGGTGTTAGTACTTCTGGTGGGGAATCAAGTTTTGTATCTTTTAATAGGCCACAGGTAAATAGAGATATAACCGGTTCATCTTTTTTATTTCACCCTAGAGAATCAAATCCTGTTCATACTCGAAGCAATGAGAGTTTAAATCAGAGTCAAACTGGGATTCAAGGGAATTTTGAGGCTAGTTTTTTGAGTCTTGGAATTGGAGGTATTGAAGAATCTGTGTGTAGATCTCAACTAGGCAGCAGAGAGGTTTCTGATAAGTTAAAAGAAGCAGCTTCAAATGAGTTAAAGATGACTCGGGCTCGGAAAGCTACGGGTCAAACTTTTGATGCTGGCTTTATGGGCTTTGACCGTGACAATAGTGGGTTCTCTAATCATTTTTGTCAACAATGAGGTTGCATTTCATGGTAGACTGAATAGCGTGCCGGGTTCTAGCCTGCAACATATTTTACATATGCAACAAAATGATATGCAGCATGACAGGAAGATAAGATCTGGTGATTTGAATCATTTTAGAGATGGCAAGCCAAGGGAAGCAGTTTCAACCGAGTTAAAGATGGTTCATGCTCAGAAAGCTACGGGTCAAACTTTGGGTCAATCTGTAAATGCTGGTTTTATGGGTTTTCAGAGTAACACTAGTGGATCCTCTAATCAATATAGTAACGTGGATCAAATGACCTCAACCAAAAATGAGGTTGGAGTTCTTAGTACATTAAATAGTGGGCTGGGGACTAGCCCACATCATATTTTACAAATGCAACAAAATGATAGCAAGAATATAAGATCTGGTGATTTGGATCATTATAGAGCATTTATAGGTAATCAATCTGCGCATTCAGGAACTATTGGTCGGAATTCTGCTCAGCTTTTTAATTCCCAACAACATAACTTGAACAAACCACCGGAATTTGAAAAGCCTTCATGGTTGGCCTCTTATCATACACCTTATGAGCAGCTACAAGCCTACAATATATGCATTCTACAACTGCAAACAGCCCAAGTTATGCAGGTAAGCAGGGCAGTTTTTTTTCTTTTGAGTAATAGCATGATATCATTTGTTTTAGTTCTTCTTAAGTACAGTTGAATTGTATTCTTACTGAAGCAATAAGTTTTCTTTGTATTTTTTTTTTATTGCAGGACAAGTTATATCACAAAATGCCACACCTAGTCGAGTTCTTGGAAGTAATATGTTTTCTCAGAGGACAGCAGCCCCTCAAGTATCTTGGGTAGACAGTGGTCTGGCTGGCAACAATGCACCATTTCCCAAAAGGCTGGGAGTTGAGTTCAATCTAAGAAATAGCCTTCAAACTAGTCAAAGACATTTATCTCCCATGGGCACAAGCTTGCAGACAACTAGTACAGGTTGATATATAACTGCGATGTAGATATGTATGGTGAAATCTGATTATAAGTGTCAAATCAGCGGTCTTAGTATTCAGTAATTTGAGTTGTTTATATAAATTCAGGTCAGGTATGTCAGTTTCCAGATAAAGGATCCACTCGCGTGACAGATAATGTTCTTCGACCTCCTATTGGTATGACTGCTATTTTAATTGTTTATTTATTTATTCCGGTCATCGGTTGAGGTTATTAATTTCTTGGGATTGTTTTCATGAAAATCAGGTCGAACTGACGGAGCTTCTGTTAGTTATCCAGTTAGTTCTCAAGAACCTTTTTTTGCTCATGGTAAATAAAACCCATGTGTTGATACTACTCCGTGATGGAAATGTTGCTATTTGATGCTTACTTTTTTCATCTTTTTTAGGACAAGTTCAAAATGCGCTGATTTAGCTTGCTAAAAGTCTTCAAGGAACACCTTCCGCCAATGGTATTTAAATCTCTCTCTCTCTCTGATGCAGTTACGGAAGCAATCAAATGGCTCAAGAACAATTAGCTAATCAAAGACCATAAATTCGAACCAAAGGTTCCAAGAACAAAGTTCTTATCATTCAAATTCAATCAAAAATTGAGTTAAATAATGAGAAAACAAAACAATGTAAAGAAAACCCTAAGCCACCAAAGTAGGAGATAAAAAAGGAAACCAAATATAGTCTAAATTAAATACCAAACATTAATTAAATAATAAAAATAAAGATTCCAGCTTGCTTCCCAAGTTAGGTCCGTTGGCCTTAACCCGGGTCTTCGACTGAGTCGGAGCTGCTGTAAACCGGGTCATGAACTAGGCTACCACTCGGGCCGGCCCCACTGCATCATTCTCCCCTTCTTGAAAAAACTCGTCCTTGAGTTTTGCCTCCGAATCAAAGTCACCTGGGTCGAAGGGAATATTTCCGCGTTTATTGTGTACTGCCAATCCATCTTTTTGGGGCCCACTTAAAACCTCCTCCTCCCGGTCTTCAAAAAAGACTCGTGCTCGAGACTTGATTACGTTAAAAACAATTATAACAGTAGGATAAAAAAATTCGTTCCCAACAAATTGATAGAGCCCCTCCAAACTCACCCAAATACTTTTATACACCCCATTCGCTGCCCTTTTTGACTTATTTGTTTCTTGTTTGTCAAGAACATAGTTGTCAATAGCGAATAGCGGTAAATAGCGACAAGCTACCGATATGCTACGTAGCGAATAGCGGTAAATAGCGCCCGCTATTTCATGTTTAGCGGTAAAGTAATAGAAAATTTTAGAAATACATTTAGTCAACTATTGTAGCAATTACCACCAAAATAGTTAAAATACACTATCACAAATCATCTAAATCATCTAAATCTTCATAAAACAGTCACCCTAGCGCTTTTTATATTAAAAAAAAATTAAATTCGCTATATTCCCGCTATGTCGTCGCTATACGCTAGATAGCGGGCATCATCCGAAACGCTACATAGCGCGCTATAGCGCTCGCTATGATCGCTATTGACAACTATGGTCAAGAAAACCCCAAAACAAAGGTACGAATTTTCTTTTAATGCAGAAACCTTTCAAATCCATACTTTTAATATTTCTAGCCCTTTCAAAGTTGGTAGGTAAATCGATAACTTTATCAACAAAATTTATCTCATAATATCGAAAGTTTGTTTTTTTAGGATACTAAATTTTCTCTTTGAATTCCACCTTTTTCGTATCACTTATGTTTTCTAACTTTGCATCTATAAGAAATTCATCAAAAGATAGTCGTGACTCCTCTTCGTCTTCACTTTCGTCCCACACAACGATGCCAGAATCGGGTCCATCATCCGTCAAACTCTTTTTAGCCTGTTGAACTCCCACGGTTCACCTAAAACACCACCGGTTGCCCAATAATACCATTCCTCATCCCGATATTCATCATACACGGGAGGATAATCACAACGAGTTTCGTCATTTGTAGGATGCTCCTCATCCCCGACGGGTTCTTCCAGTTCCGTTTCCTTCCATGACGGTGGGGGATCAAGATCTCGGATCCTTTGCTTGAGTTGTTTGCTCTCGTGTCCTAATTTGAGATCCCAGACTCGTCGCAAGAGTCGCATGATCCTAAGATCCCGTGGGTCGGGATCAACTTCGTAGTTGCCTTGGTCGGCGGTTCTACGAACAAGGCGTCGATCTTCACCACGAGCAAGTGAGTCGAGACTATCTCTACCGTTGCCTCGATCGGCGATTTACGGACACGAGAGTAATCGCTATCACATTGAGCCATTTGACAAACCAAGAGCTCTGATACCTACTGATGCAGTTACAGAAGCAATCAAATGGCTCAAGAACAATTAGCTAATCAAAGACCATAAATTCGAACCAAAGGTTCTAAGAACTAAGTTCTTATCATTCAAATTCAATCAAAAACTGAGTTAAATAATGAGAAAACAAAACAATATAAAGAAAACCCTAAGCCACCAAAGTAGGAGATAAAAAAGGAAACCAAATATAGTCTAAATTAAATACCAAACATTAATTAAATAATAAAAATAAAGATTCCAGCTTGCTTTCCAAGTTAGGTCCGATTGGCCTTAACCCGGGTCTTCGACTGGTCCGGAGCTGCTGTAAACCAGGTCATGAACTAGGCTACCACTCGGGTCGGCCCCACTGCATCAGTATGGAGAAAGCTTGGAGTGGGGAGCAAGTTAAAGATTCAGATGATCTTTTAGCTATTTAAAATTATTTGTTTCTAGTTTTAAATCTCTCTCTCTCTCTCTCCCCTCTCACTCTCTCCCTCGGGTTGCACTTTGGTACAACAGTAACCTGAGAGACGCAACAAGTTCCTTGAGCATCTTATGATTTGTAGTAGCAATTGGCAATTTGAACTCTATTACTTTTGAGTTTGTCAATTCGGCTTATGTTAAATCTCTAACATGCCAAAAGGGAAAAAAAAATAGTCTATAAGGAAATGGGTCAAACGGGTCCGAACTTGCCCATAGCTTATTCATAATACATAAAACCTCTTTAAATCATATTAGTAAAAATTTGTTTTTTTATTCAAAATAATTTAGTTTTTTGTGATCATTATTTAATACCCTGGTTATAATTATAAAGTTTTTGGACATAGAGGGTTCGAGGTCAACCCAACGTAACTCGAAGCACACCAAAAGTTTATTCGTTTTGACTTGACCTCATTTTAGCCTAACAAACCCAACCTGAACCAAAAAGTCGTATGTTTTTTACTGGAACTCATTTTGACCACGCTACCTAAACCACACCAAAAGGTTGCCTGTTTTGAGCCGTTAACCTATCTGCAGCAAAAGGTTATCTGTTGACTTGAACTTGTTTTGACCATTCACCTGGCCTGCACCATTCACCAAAAAGTCACCCATTTTGACCTGTTACTGACCCCTTACATAAAAAGTTACCCGCTTTGACTTGAACTCATTTAGACCCGTTACCAACACACCCATTTTGTCACCTCTAATTATAACTAAAATTATCTTACTCTCATCTTCGCTTTTATTTGCAGCTTCGACTGTCATTGGTCAATCCCAAAAGCCCGAGTTGCATACTAGGCCACATCACAAGAGAGGTGCAGTTGTACCCCATCCAGCTTCCTGTTGGATTCAACGCCAGAAGATAATTCATCCAACCATTCTTCATTATATTCCAAAACCATATATACCTGTAACAACTGCTCACATTCATCCTTCTATTCCAGTTGGGTTACAGACTCAACCTGGGGGTCCTGTTGCCGGTCGTATTCATCCTATTATACCATGTGCATCAAATGTTATACCTCGTGTTCCTGTAGCCACTGCCCCTGCTGTTTCTCATATTACATGGAAAGGTATCTCTATTATCTCTCAGATCTTGAATTACCTTCTATATAATTTAATTATGGAGCTAACTTTGGTGATATTGCAATATGTGGTCTTAATACCATCTCCAAGGTATGCACCCAAATGGTGTAAAATTGAAACCATCTCTAACCAAGACACCAACATGGTGTTTTGTGTAATATTATTAAAAACTTAATACAAAAAATAAAATTTATTTACAAAATATACAATTTTTTATAACAATCTCATTATGACCTTTAAAATGAGTAGCATATTGAATACTGTTTTTAAGTTTTTTTATTACTCCTTTATAATTGTTATTAATAAGTTAATTAAGAATCTAGGAGAAAAAAAATATTCTTTTTAATTTTATAAATAATATAGTTTAATTCAGACAAGTTAGTGTGTTAATCTTACTTGTCTAGAGTAAAAAAGTTGATTTAAATTTGGTGTAAAAAAATGATGCACACATTAGACTTGACATAAATTGGAGTAAGCATATTTCAAGAATGTGTTCTTTTTACGCCAAATGGTGTAGTGTTTGGTGCATGAATTGGAGGTGCTGTAAGAGCTCTTAGTAATGTTTTTAATGTTTGTTCTGATGCTCACAATGTGCATAATTATAGTAAATAATTGATGTATTAAATATGATCAATATACCTATTTTATTAAAATAATAAACAGTCTTGTTAAAATAGTACACTTGAGTGACTTTCAACCCATTTGGCGATTTTAAAGCTAGTTATGTTTGAGATTAAAAATAACTAGTTATGTTAATTACAATAAATAATTGATGTGTTAAATATGATCAATATACCTATTTTATTAAAATAATAAACAGTCTTGTTAAAATATTACACTCGAGTAACTTTTAACCCATTTGATATTTTTAAAACTAGTTATGTTTGAGATTAAAAATAACTCAGATATGGTATAAACTCATTTGCTATTAGTTGATATCTATATCTCTCATTTCTATGTTATATGTGTGATTATACTGTTTAGCTTATTCAGCTCTAATTCAACACCTACTTTTACACTCAATTTCCCTGTATCGAGCGAGCTGGTTATGTAACGGGTTATAATGATATATTTTTTACTAGTCAAAACGGGCCGAGTTTGGTTGACTTGAAACACTTTCTTTCACAGTTTTTAGTTAATTTCTTGTTAATAATTTTTGGTGAACATGACTAAAAAAAATCATGTTATCACAGTAATCATCTAGTTATTCGAGAAAAAAAAAACCCAAATCTCCTACAATAGCAACACACCTTCACTTTTGTTCCAAGATGATGCATGTACTTTTTTCTTCTTGTTATAATATGATCATTGAAGAGTCTAACAACATGCTGAAGCGGCGGTAACCTGGAGTAAATGCTGATGTGGTGCTTGTATGCCATTTTACTTGCTAATTTGGCATTTTTTTTGGTATAAATAATGCTTCTAATGTGGAATTATATATTTTGTTTTTTATTTTTATTTGTTTTCTCATTATTTCTCTGATTATTATTATTTTTTATGTTATCTGGCACGAAATGTTGACGTTCCTAATGACTTTGATTACACGCAGATCCTGAAGCAACTCCTAAACTGAGTGGATACAAATGCTACTTATGCAAGAGAGATCTTGCTTTAACATCAGAAGGCCGTGTGTATCAACCCGCAGTCCCACCACCCGTTGCAATTCTTTCGTGTGGGCATTCATTTCATGATCAATGTTTACAAAACATCACTCCAGATGACCAAGCTAAAGATCCGCCTTGCGCGATTGGCGAGCAATAGGTCCTATTTCTTACCCGACTTCTATACATAGATTGTTTTTTTTGGTGGAAGGTTGAAGAGGGGGGGGGGATAGGGAATAGATGTATGTATTGTTGGAAATTTTATGTGAAAATATGTTTTTCACATATTTTGGACTTAAATAATTAATTTGTATTTGTTACAAATATAATTATTATTTATTACGTTCGTATTACATTATGTGAGAGGATCACAACGAACCGAATCGTGTCCAAAATAGAGCTAAGATGAATGCGATATCGATGCTCAAAGTTGTGTGTATTAAATGTTAAGACATTGAAAATTGAACATTTCTTGAGAATTGAGCTTGTCCCACATCGAAGGAAGGAGAAACTATCGCTTGACTTATAAGTGCGAAGGTTCACACAAGATTATTCTTGTACACCAAGACACACAGTGGTAGTTGCAAGGGTGCGAAGCACCCGACGCGCCTAGGCACGGGACCGACACCGGACCTTGACACGAGACCGAGGAGCGATGTGCGTTTTGATGGCGCACTTGGCACTTCGCACGCTCACATCGCCGAGAGCCGCCCTAGTATTTTTGACTGGTGGCTCGCGAGTTCGGGTCTGGTTCAAGCATCTCCAAGAGACTGTTCGAATTCATCGTCTTAACTCCCAGAGTTATGATTGCATTACTTGCAAACTTAACTCCCAGAGGCATTAGTTGCAGACTTATGAGAAGCCATCAGTTACAAAGTCTCCAGCTTATATAATCAAGACTTGGGTTCCTAGTTTGCTACTACAAAAAATCGCATATGCACATAGACTCTGTTCCCGAAGAATTTCCGGCATTCTCCAAGCTTCGCGCTCTTGTTTCAGGTATAGTGTCGTGTGCTAGGCTAATCCCGGCAGTACTTCCTGCTTCGGCTGTTGTACCCTGGGAGACAGACGGTTTCACCTGGATGGCCCGAAATCTGTTTTAAAGGACCTCTGTTTAACGGAAATCCTCAACCTCTACTCGATTTTTTAGTTTCTTTATGTTTCGTTTATTCTTCTTTTCTTGTTTTTGTATTCATTCAATATTGTAATTTTATCATTGTATTGTAATCCTATTATTCTGTAATAAAATGTATGTTTTAATTTTATTTATATGAATGGTTGTCCTATTATTATTACTAATATTATTAGCCGTGAGAAGGAATAGGGTTCTTTACCGTATTTTTTCTTTAACAAAAAACTTTGTTTATTTATAAATTTGCCACAAACTTTCTTCTTGACTCAAAAATTTGTTTTTTAGTAAAGTTTTTTTTAAATTGCAACAAAAGTTTACTGGATATTAGTAATAATTTCATTTTTGTGTAATAACTTTCGTTCTTTCACTTTTTTTAAATGAGATGTATGAGTTTGTTTTTTTTGTCAGCGATCCGAGTTTTTTTTGTATCGTACGCTATAGCGAATCTGTGTTAAAACATAAGTTTTATCCCCGTACACGAGCCGAATCGATAACTACAAAACTCCCGTCGCGTAGCGTGGGGGAAAAAACTAGTTTTATTAAAATAATAAACAGTCTTGTTAAAGTATTACACTCAAGTAACTTTCAACCCATTTGCTATTTTTAAAACTAGTTATGTTTGAGATTAAAAATTAGTTATGTTTAAAGCGCTTAATTACAGTAAATAATTGATGTGTTAAATATGATCAATATACCTATTTTATTAAAATAATAAACAATATTGTTAAAATAATAAACAGTAAATATTCACAATGAAGATAATAAATAATTGAGAAACAATAAGTGAATTTTGTTTCTAATCAATTACTTATTTATAAGGTATAACTTGGGCTCACGGAAAAATAAGCGAGAAAATTCTCAAACGGTTACAAGAATCTTTTGAAAACATTTCTATTCGACAAGAATAAATGCACCGGCATATGTGAACGTTTCTAGATTCGCATGGCGTTATTTCTAACATTATATAACTAGTTTTAAATCCCGTGTAACACACGGGGTGAAACATTAAGATTATATTGATAAATATGTTAACAAATTTTTTTTTATACAAATTTGATATCAAAATTAATTAAAAAACTATTAATTTAATATTAGCAAACTTTATTCTAACACATATTTATTTAAAATACAAAAGTAGTATTTTTAAATTTTATATGTAAAATTAAAATTTTGGTTTTTTATTGATAAAATTTAAAAACTCCCTTTTAAATAATAAACTTTAAAAAATCGTTTTTTGAAATATCCTATTTTTTTTTATTTTTTTTAGTATTCACTTTTGATTATAATTTAAAAACAAATGTGAGTCAATAGTTATAATGATTAAATTGATTTGATAAATTGTTTATATATGTAATTGTTTTAAAAAAATGAGATAAATATGAAAATATTGAATGGAGAATGTAAATATGATTTTGGGAGGGAAATGAATGTGATATTGACAAGTGACACAAAATTTAGTTTTTATTATAATAAGGATTTACGTCTTTTACAATTGAAACCTAACATATTTATAAAAAGAAATTAATTATAATTTAATTAAAAACATACTATATGAACGAAAATTAATAAAACATCATACTTTCGTAGTTTATAATTTAAGAGCTCTATAATTACAATTGATCACCCATACCATTTTAAAATTTGGAAGACCAAGACTATCTTAAAAAGTAATGCATTACTTAAAAAAAGTATCAACTAAATTTTTTTGAGAATATTTTATTCTTTTCGACTTAATTAAATGTTTTTTTTAATATTCATTGTTAATGATAATTTAAAAAAAAATTGAGTCAATGGTTATAATGATCAAATTGATTTGGTAAAATGTTTATTTATGTAATCTTTAAAAAAAATGAGCTAAATATGAAAATATTGGATGAAGAATGTAAATGTGGTTTTGAGGAGAAAATGGATATGAAGATGAACATGATGTTGACAAGTGTCACAAAATTTAGTTTTTTTTATTATAATAGAGATTATAACAATTTCAAGTTTCTAACAATATAATTATACTATTTATTATATTTTTGAACATTATATAATATCGAAATATATTAAGTTATTTTTTTTCTTTGTTAGTGAAATTTTTATTGGTGTTATTAATTTTCTTTTGAGATTTACATACAAATTTAAAGAAATAGTTAACTTAATTTAAAAAAAAATATATTAAGTGTATATACAAAATTTAGAGTAAAATAAAAAAACAAAGAAACCAAATAATCATGGGTAAAATGTAGAGTAAAAAAAATAAAAGTTAACTTTAAAAAAATAAGTTAACTTAAACTAAAAAAAGACTGATTTGGCTTCTTTAATGATGTATGATCATTATGGGAAAAAAAGTCCTACCAAATGGTGTAAAATGCTTACTTAAATGGTGTATGAATCATGTCTCACCATGAAAAAAAAACAGATAAAAGAAAAGAAACCGTTAATCATTTGGTGCAATGGTAGCCCCAAGACTTCCCATAGTGAAGGTCATGAGTTTGAATCCTGGCAACTTTTGTATTTATTTAAAATACAAAAGTAGTATTTTCAAATTTTATATGTAAAATTAAAATTTTGGTTTTTTATTGATAAAATTTAAAATCTCGCTTTTAAATAATAAACTTTAAAAAATCGTTTTTGAAATATCCTATTTTTTTTTATTTTTTAGTATTCACTTTTGATTATAATTTAAAAACAAATGTGAGTCAATAGTTATAATGATAAAATTGATTTGATAAATTGTTTATTTATGTAATTGTTTTAAAAAAATAAGATAAATATGAAAATATTGAATGGAGAATGTAAATATGATTTTGGGAGGAAAATGAATATGAGGATGAATATGATATTGACAAGTGACACAAAATTTAGTTTTTATTATAATAAGGATTTACGTCTTTTACAATTGAAACCTAACATATTTATAAAAAGAAATTAATTATAATTTAATTAAAAACATACTATATGAACGAAAATTAATAAAACATCATACTTTCGTAGTTTATAATTTAAGAGCTCTATAATTACAATTGATCACCCATACCATTTTAAAATTTGGAAGACCAAGACTATCTTAAAAAGTAATGCATTACTTAAAAAAAGTATCAACTAAATTTTTTTGAGAATATTTTATTCTTTTCGACTTAATTAAATGTTTTTTTTAATATTCATTGTTAATGATAATTTAAAAAAAAATTGAGTCAATGGTTATAATGATCAAATTGATTTGGTAAAATGTTTATTTATGTAATCTTTAAAAAAAATGAGCTAAATATGAAAATATTGGATGAAGAATGTAAATGTGGTTTTGAGGAGAAAATGGATATGAAGATGAACATGATGTTGACAAGTGTCACAAAATTTAGTTTTTTTTATTATAATAGAGATTATAACAATTTCAAGTTTCTAACAATATAATTATACTATTTATTATATTTTTGAACATTATATAATATCGAAATATATTAAGTTATTTTTTTTCTTTGTTAGTGAAATTTTTATTGGTGTTATTAATTTTCTTTTGAGATTTACATACAAATTTAAAGAAATAGTTAACTTAATTTAAAAAAAAATATATTAAGTGTATATACAAAATTTAGAGTAAAATAAAAAAACAAAGAAACCAAATAATCATGGGTAAAATGTAGAGTAAAAAAAATAAAAGTTAACTTTAAAAAAATAAGTTAACTTAAACTAAAAAAAGACTGATTTGGCTTCTTTAATGATGTATGATCATTATGGGAAAAAAAGTCCTACCAAATGGTGTAAAATGCTTACTTAAATGGTGTATGAATCATGTCTCACCATGAAAAAAAAAACAGATAAAAGAAAAGAAACCGTTAATCATTTGGTGCAATGGTAGCCCCAAGACTTCCCATAGTGAAGGTCATGAGTTTGAATCCTGGCAACTTTTGTATTTATTTAAAATACAAAAGTAGTATTTTCAAATTTTATATGTAAAATTAAAATTTTGGTTTTTTATTGATAAAATTTAAAATCTCGCTTTTAAATAATAAACTTTAAAAAATCGTTTTTGAAATATCCTATTTTTTTTTATTTTTTAGTATTCACTTTTGATTATAATTTAAAAACAAATGTGAGTCAATAGTTATAATGATAAAATTGATTTGATAAATTGTTTATTTATGTAATTGTTTTAAAAAAATAAGATAAATATGAAAATATTGAATGAAGAATGTAAATATGATTTTGGGAGGAAAATGAATATGAGGATGAATATGATATTGACAAGTGACACAAAATTTAGTTTTTATTATAATAAGGATTTACGTCTTTTACAATTGAAACCTAACATATTTATAAAAAGAAATTAATTATAATTTAATTAACAACATACTATATGAACGAAAATTAATAAAACATCATACTTTCGTTGTTTATAATTTAAGAGCTCTATAATTACAACTAGTGGGCTTAACCCGCGCGTTGCGGCGGGGAGTCCTCCACGAACCCAATGCATAAAATATCGAAACGTGTGCTCGAAATACAATTAAACGCAAAATAGTGAAAAAAAAATTAAGTCAAAGTGGGGGGAAAAAAGGCAAAAAAAAAACGAAAAGAAGTCACCCAAGGACTCGAACCCGCTTCTAGGGGCAGGGTTGAACCATCCTACCCACACATTGTTTTGGTGTCTCGAACCCGCTTCAAGGTGCAGGGCTAAGCCAGCCGAACCACACACTTTTGGTTTAATAGGGACTTTAGCCTCCATCTTCAATCCAGGATGGTGAAGAATCTGAATTGTGAGAGTTTGATAGACCAAAATCTATAGCCTTTTAACAGTGAATCGTCTTTGCACGACTTGAAAAGAAAGTTCTAAAAAAATAAAAAATATAAAAACCAAGTAAAGGTTAGCATCAGCTTAGGAATATTTGGTCAATGTAAGACACTAAGACAACTTGCATAATGTGTTTTCATACCTCTGGGTTCATGTCACAATATACCAAACCATGTAAATGGCATTCTGGAGCGAAGTTGATATAGATAACTGTTTGCAGACCATCAAGCAAGTACATAATAACACTATCCATTAACATAATTTTCATATTTGTTTTTCAACTTTTTAAACAGTCATTGCAACTTACCATGATCCAGAATTCGACTTCCTTCCCAAATTAAAGTCCTTAAAAATCAATTGAGGAAGATTAAGAAGATAACCTCTTGAAACCAATATTTTTGCAACCGGAAAATATAAGTGAGATCAAACCGGTGGCAGAAAAAGGACGGTAAAAATAAACTTCATTACAATTTTTAACAATAAACTTCATTAAAATTTTGAAGTCAAAACGGGATGAAAGCCGTAATGTTTTGAAGTAATTTCGTGTTAATCTCATTAAAACAATCATCAAATTATTGAATTTCCATATCAACAACAGTGTTAAAATGATGCCGTACCTCTATCTTTAGAAGAATTAGCTATATCTTTTTGAAGAGGGTGACTTCCGTTTCAAAAACCTTTCCATAACACCTGGTAAACAACAATTAAACCAATAACAATTAACAAACGTATGAAAATTGCTTTTGCTTCAGTATCAGAGTCATTTTATGTAGATACTGTGCTGATTTAGTTATATGTATAAGATAAATCATAAAAGGATTAATTTTGTGAGGAAGTTACAATATATATTTGGATCTTGCTACTGCTTGTATGTGATGATTTCTAGAAACCTTATTGAGAGTAATCAATTTACTATTCTATATTTTAGTATTTGAACAAAGACTCGTACTCAAAATTGGGTTAACCAAAATTGATCTGGCAATATCCTGACCCCTTACTTTGAATCATAATCATGCAAGTAGTTTCTAAATTCTAAGACAAATGTTTCAACAGTAACATTTATATAGCAAAATTTCAACAAAAAAATGGGAGTACGTAATTATAACTTATAAGGCTGCCTATGAAACAGGTTTTCAGTTGGGCTGGAAGAAAGGCCGGGTACCTAAAAAAATTGCAAAGGGTGCCTCATCATTTTTTGGCCCATTTAAAAGGAGTTTAACATGAAATTTTGGGTTTGAGGGGGTGCCTTCCCCCCTCTGCAGGCTTAATGTATCTGCCCATGACTACAACGCAATTGGCTATAAGTTACAAGTAGGATACCCTACCTGCCATCCTCCGACAAAGCAACGCCAACGCCTAAATCTTGCCACATGTCATCAAATTGTTATGTTCATGCTTATTCATGTAATCACTGTAGCATAAAAATTTGCAGTCGTCTCCATAAAAAAGATTGACTTGTGCACTGTGCAGATACATCATCCATTAGCAGATAGCAGCAAGGATCTTGGATTAGCTGTAACCATCCTTATATCATAAGTTCTTGCTTTCAATCTTGCGATGTGGACGGACATAACAGCCATACTGCAACAAAAGATAGCATACGGTTAGCCATTGCCAAGATCCATTTGGTCTAATTATGCCAGTAAAAAACCATAAAAGCTATAAAAGGTTAATTTAAGGTTATTACTTAAGATATCTAAATAAATAAAAAGTTAATTTAAGGTTATTACTTAAGATATCTAAAAAAACAGTGTATGCATTCTAAATTTTCATGATTCATCATTATAAATAGAGAAGAATTATTTCGATAATAACAAAAAAAAACGTAAAGCTTAAAAAAAAGCACAGCATAGCTACAATCAAGAACCCAAGCAACAAATTTGCTAATGCCAATCCACAATCAAGGACTCAACAAATCAATCAAGAACCATACCTTAACAAATTCCTTAGCCTCAAATGTCGGCAAGAAAGAAGTGCAAAGTTGTTATAAATCTCCCTCAACTTGCACTAATGTTAAAATTAATATGATCATAAAGTGTGGCAAACTTAGCTGCAACACGATTGAAAACATCAAATTCATAAATGGTTTAGGGTTTAGGAGAAAGCAAGAAAAATAACATGGCTCAAAATCATACAAAGCTCCCATTATTATCTCAATGAATCAACACTCCCAAATCAAACCCTTTATCTTCACTTCTGTTCCCAAATACCAACAAAAAACCCTAAATTCACCACCAACAAAAATACAATCAGCAAATGGGGATCATTTACAGAGATCAAGCATCAAGATTCCACAATAAAAATAACCCATAAAAAAAAATACATGCTGAAGCCCCATCAATTGGTAATTTTATATTCAAGATCCAATGTTTTTTTTATTGAATGATTCTTCAAGGGGATCAAAAGTGAAATTTAAGATCAAAACCAATAGTACTTACAGCAGATTCCAGTCAGATAAAAAGTACCACAACCATAGCCACCACGACACCATCGTCACCTACGAGTCCTGAAAAGCCGAAAAAAACGATTGGCGGGCAAAAAACCACATCCAAATATCCCCAGAACAAAGCATTCAACAATCAAGTTGTCAAAACAAAGAGTACTTACAGAAGATTTCGGCTGCCCTAAATCCACCACAACCATAGCCACCACCCACCATCGCCACCTAGGGTTCAGCAAAAGCGAAAAAATCAACCTGGCGGCGATTGTCGACCATTGGCTGCCGACGATTGAGCGCAAAAAAATGACCGATGGCGACCATTAGCCGGCGGCGATTCAAGAGCACCATTAGTACGATTGAAGAAAGATTAGAAAACAAAAACCCTAAACGAAACCATTACCTGAGCCGGAGATAGAGTAACTTTGCTATGCCGCCACTAAAGACAATTGCCGGAGGTGGTGGTGGTGGATCGGATAAAAGAACCGAAGGAAAAGAAAAGTTCTCGTGAGACCTGTGCGTTTGTTTTACAAGTATGTTGGATTTGTGTGTGTTTGACAAGTGTTTGTGGTCCAGTAAAAAGCCAACATGTAACAGGTGTAAACTACTGTTCATAAGAAGTTCTGTTTTAATCTTTCTAACAAGGGAGAAAGTTTCGAACTTGCATCGGTTGATAGGAGGACAAATGTCACTAACCATCACACCAAACTTACCTTTTTTTGATTAAGTAGGAAAGTTTGCAAATAATGTGTAAAGAAAGCTTGATTTATACCGTTCCCAAGCCGTTGTGTTTTAAAGCTTTTTGGTAATTGATCACCCATACCATTTTAAAATTCGGAAGACCAAGACTAACTTAAAAAGTAAGCATTACTTAAAAAAAGTATCAACTAAATTTTTTTGAGAATATTTTATTCTTTTCGACTTAATTAAATATTTTTTTTAATATTCATTGTTAATGATAATTTAAATTTTTTTTTGAGTCAATGGTTATTATAATGATCAAATTGATTTGGTAAAATATTTATTTATGTAATCTTAAAAAAAAATGAGCTAAATATGAAAATATTGGATGAAGAATGTAAATGTGGTTTTGGTGGGAAAATGGATGTGAAGATGAACATAATGTTTACAAGTGTCACAAAATTTAGTTTTTTTTATTATAATAGAGATTATAACAATTTCAAGTTTCTAACAATCTAATTATACTATTTATTATATTTTTGAACATTATATAATATCGAAATATATTAAGTTATTTTTTTTCTTTATTAGTGAAATTTTTATTTGTGTTATTAATTTTCTTTTGAGATTTACATACAAATTTAAAGAAATAGTTAACTTAATTTAAAAAAAAAATATATTAAGTGTATATACAAAATTTAGAGTAAAAAAAAAAAAAGAAACCAACTAATCATGGGTAAAATGTAGAGTAAAAAAAATAAAAATTAACTTTAAAAAAATAAGTTAACTTAAATTAAAAAAAAAGTCTGATTTGGCTTTTTTAATGATGTATGATCATTATGGGCAAAAAAAGTGATACCAAATGGTGTAAAATGCTTAATTAAATGGTGTATGAATCATGTCTCACCATGAAAAAAAACAGATAAAAGAAAAGAAACTGTTGATCATTTGGTACAATGGTAGCCCCAAAACTTTTCATAGTTGAGGTATTGGGTTTAAATCCTGGCAACAGCAAAAAAAGAGTCTGTAACCCGGTTAGATGGTTTACTAGTTGGGGGTTCCTCCTATGGTCGGCTGCTCTAAATGTTCTAGGTGTTGTCTCGGAAAAAACCCAATTATCCTAGAATATCTAGGTGTTAATGTTTAAAAAAAATGAAAAGAAAGGAACGACAGCCTATGCTGGGTGCCCAGGGTACATAAAAAAAGAGTAAACTCCTGTTTCAGTCCCCGTGGTTTGCATCAATTCTCTATTTTAGTCTAATAGTTTAAATTTCTCTTTTTTAATCACTGTGGTTTTATTTTTATTCCAATTAAAATCAGATGACTAACACCATTTGATTTTCTGTTAAGTTTTTTATGAAAAAAAATACCCTTATGACACCAAGTCCCTATTTTAGTCCTTCGTTTTCATAAACCCTAAAATAGCAATCACCTCCACCACCTCCACCTCCAACCCCACTACCAGATATGAAAACCCACACAAACGAAGTAGTTTGAAATATGAGTGATAATTAAATGAAGTATTTGTAATTTGCTCAAAATGAAAATTTTATTTTGAAAAGTTAAATAACCAAATCTTTCTCCATCGTCTCAGTTCATCCCTCTGCCAATTGTGAAACCCTATGCGTCGGCCTTGAATGGTAGAAACCCTCTGCCGATTGTGACTGGTATAATACCAGATCTGTTTCGGATCTTGCAAGGAGGCCTGGTACCACAAGGGTATTTTTGTCTTTTCGTAAAAAAAATTAATAGAAAATCAAACGATGTTAACTAATTGAAACAAAAATGAAACAACAATAATTAAAAAAAAAAAATTTAAACTATTATAGAGAATTGGTGCAAACCAGATAGACTAAAACAGGATTTTACTCTAAAAAAAAAAAACCTTAGACATTTGCTGTCGCGTAAATAGCCGAGGAAGAGAAGATTTGAGTGGGCTTTGCGCTGTACGGAAATAGAGGCAAAGAAAAAAATTTAAAATATAAAATAATTAATTTGTTGGAGGCTCAATATGTATTTTTATTTTAAGATGGAGATAACAATTTGTTTCTTTCTTATTCATATTGAGCTACTTCTTTTCCGACACGGGTATGTTTATTTTTGTTTAATAAAGTCACATTTAACACTTTGAATTTTTGTTCAGTTATGATATATGGATTTGTATTGTTTTATAATGTACTAGGTTATAGACCCGTGTATTATATGAGTTGAACAATGAAAATGATATAATTTATAATTATCAAAACACTTCTAATGTTTAAAACTGTCAATTTCAGTGTACAGTTCTTTAATAATTGAACCGATGACAATGTCTCTTTACATATTACATATTGAACCAGTTCTATATATTGAAACGACGTTGTGTTAGGTCTAAATTATTTATATTAAAAGAAACTCGAGTACATGTGGCAATTATTCATATAAAAAATAGAAAATAATTTTTTAATAATTGAACCGATGACAATGTCGCTTTACATATTATATATTGAACCAATTCTATATATTGAAACGATGTTGCTTTAGTCTAATTTATTTAGATTAAAAGAAACCCGAGTACATGTGGCAATTATTCATATAAAAAATAGAAAACAATTTTTTTTATATAAGTATCCTTCAAACTTGTATATCTCAATAGGTTTCACAAGTCCGGGTCCTACTTTTGAGCTCTCTTTTGCTACAAAGCCTGCAAGCATATCATACCTTGTATATTAGTGATTAATAGTAATATTTTAATCTTTTAATTACTCAAAACATGATAGAAATAGCAATACCATTACCTGCAACTCCAATACCATGATGGCCAGATATAGCAAACGGTTCAGCAACTTCAAATGAGTTGGGTGCTAGAGATCCATAAACGGGCTACTGAGCGGCTCTAAATACTCCATCATACAAAGTGTTAAGTGTAAGCGAGTCCAATCAACCAGCCCGCTAACACAAGTTTATCAAAATATAGAAAATAAAATATATCTACAACGTTTATAATGAGGCTCGTAAACAAATCAAATCGAATAGCTCAATCTCTAAATTGTTTTCCTACAAAAAATTAATTTAATATTAAAACAATATTGTTCTTGTAATTATAAATTGAAAATAAATATTTATAAAAGAAACAAAAAAATGGACAAAAAAGTTTGCCACGACCAAAACCAATTTGTTTCAAATTGTACTAAAAAGGAATGTTTCATCCCGAACCAATATTGTCCTACATCAAAAACCCATCATGTATTTTTATAAAGAAAAATGTTAACCTTCTGTTATTGGTATTTTTTTTATCAATGTAAATACCAATCATGATGATGGTGTTTTATAAGTTATTAAGTTGCAATATAGTTAGCAAACATATGCTTGCTTACCCCAAACTTAATGCAATCTTGATACTCATGACGTAGGGTCCCCGTGGAACCAACAGACGCGCGCCATAGACTCGCGCAAGGGGAGGAGACTTCCCCCACAAGGCTCCTTTCCCAAGCAAGGACAAACCAACAATACCTTGCATAAAGACAAAGGCTCCTAGGCGTACGGTAAGGGGGACCACGCTGTCATTCCAGGAATGTCAGGAGCAGGGAGACAATTCTCATGCACACAAGTGGTCCTACCAGATAAGACAAAGCCAACACCATTAACAATTGTCACCTGGGGGAACACAAGGATATTCCTGATGGCGACGTTCCCCCAATCATATACCCATCAGGTCATCATACTTCGGCTATAAATACAGGGCCTTGCCCTCAGGAACAGGTATCTTGCATTCACGACTCTTACTACATTCTTTCTGAGAAGAACAAATACTTACTCTCACGCTAGAGGGTGGTTACAGGGAAAACCCCATCCCTGTAACGAGGCTAACGTCGTTGTTCGTCTTGCAGGATATGTGTCCCTGGTGGAAGCTCTTTCCTACTCTTCAAACCCAATCACCCTGTGGATCACCTAGTTAGAACAACCCGTTCGACTAGTGTATCTTCATTGGCGCCATCTGTATCGACTAGAACAAGCATTCCAATGAGCTCAGTCCCACCATCCTCGCAGCCATTGCCCATAATCAGGGTAACTACGTCAGGTTTAGGATACCTTGACATGGGTCCAACATCTTAGCCTAACTCACCAGTTTTCACTGAGGCAACCACGTCACCCATGTCACAACCATTCCCACTGTCCCAGCCACAAACCCACATGCCTAGCGCAAGCTTGGGATTCCTAACCCAAAGAACGCTTCATAGGCTCCTGCTACCCCATCTTTCACCCACATGGCACCTGGTCCTTCGAGACAAACAGGAACACCCACGTTTCCGCCCACGGCGGGAATATCACCAGAAATATGGTACATGGAGCAACAATAGATCTTACGTCAGGCATATGAAAGCTGGGCGCGGGAGGTCTGGCTAGCAGAAGTAAGAACCAATCTATACTTCACTGAAACTCCACCCGCACCATCGAACCCCGCGACACAAACATTCACACCACGAACGGTCACATGGCCATTTAATAGAGCCACAAATCACCCGGGCAACCAGCCAGGCCTGGGATACAGCAGATCCGCGGAGGAAGACCTAACCAAGCCATACAGACCGGAGGCATTTGCCGAGAAATCCAAATTCACGCCAAGGATAGCTCAAGCAGAACTTCCAGCGAAAACAAAGATGCCATCAACCATAGGAAATACGATGTCCTAGGAGACCCCGATGACCACCTGAATGGATTCTACACAGCAGGCGGTGTGGAAGGATGGACGCTGCCAGTCTGGTGTCACATGTTTGCACAAACCCTAACAGGTGTAGCACGCGCTTGGTTTGATAGCCTCCCGGTAGGAGAAATTGATAATCTCAAGGATTTAATAAGCAAATTCTCACAGCACTTCAGCTAACAACGCTGGCACACCAAGGACGCGGGAGACATAATGTACATACGACGGCGAGACAACGAATCCATAGATGATTTCATTACCCATTACAACATGGAAGCACTACAAATTGGCGGAGTCAGTGAAGATTTTATGAAAGTAGGGTTCATTCAGGGAGCGCGGAGCAAAGAGTTGATCCGCTATCTCACGGGAAGAGATGGCATGCCAAAAACCTGGAGCGAGATCATGACCGCAACAAAAATCTTCGCGTGGACGGAAAAAGCACTGTCTAACCAAAGCGTAACAGAAAAGAAAGAACACAGAGACACGAGTCATGTGTCTGTAAAATCAAGCGAGAAAAGGTCAAGAGACCAAGAAATATGGTCTAGGATCCACCCACGAAGCTCCACGCCCATCGAAAGGCAATAGAGTGAAGCAAGACGCCCGCACCAGCGAGACGGGCAACAAGCACGCGATAGAGGCAACACATGGGCATTATCAAAATCCCCATCCCAAGTACTGCTAACCGAAGCCGTAGACCTTGTACAGCCGAAGCCATTAAACCCCAAATCCTCCAAAAACCCGAAGAAGTTGTGCGAATTCCACAAAGATATCGGCCACGACACCGATGACTACATACAACTACGTAGGCAGATCGAAGCAGCAGCCAAAACCGGTAAACTGGCCCACCTACTAAAAGATTTGAAGAATAAGCCCCCTCAAAGAAAAAAGTCCAATACCTATGCATGATACATGGAGGCACACAAAATTACCGCGCGTCACTCAAATATCGGCGTAGCAAACTGAGTCATGGAAGGAACAACAAGTAATCTTCCCGCGAATCAAAGGAGGCCCAACGCAAAGAAGGCCACTAGTAATAAAAGCATTAATGGGACATTACCACTCCAAGTGTGTATTCATCGATGGCGGAAGCTCCACAGACATCATGTAAGAGCAATGCTTCCGCCAGTTAGACGTGGATGACCAAAAAAGGTTGATACCAGTCGACGCACCCATATCAGGCTTCTCCAATGAGATAGTACACCCCATCGGGCAAATATCATTTCATGTTACTCTGACAAATGGAAGACACGAAAGGACAAAAGTGATAGACTTCCTAGTCCTCCCGGTAAACTCAGAGCACAATGTGATCTTAGGAAGAGAGGCGTTGGTAATGTTTAACGCAATACCTTCCACCGCGCACAGAGCAATTGGTTTCCCAACCCCTACCGGTGTAGCAATTATATGGGCTGGCATAGAATGCGCCACAACCGAAGGATTTAGGCCAGCAAAATCCCTAAGGCCATCAGAAACATCGGTACCAGAGAAATGGATCCTGAATCCCATCTTCCCAGAACAACCCATAACCATAGGCGCAACAATCTCACACGGCATGCGGGAACACTTAAAGCAACTGCTCACTAAATACGCGGACGTATTCGCCTGGCAGATATGCAGGGAGTACCTAGATCAATGGTGGAGCACCGTCTGCAAACTTACAAAGCCATAGAGCCAATAGCCCAAAAAAGCAGAAACATGGGTGGGGAGAGAAGCAAAGACCTTGAAAAGCAAGTTAAAGAACTGTTAAAGGTGGGGATAATTTGGGAGGTAAGATACTAGACATGGGTGGCTAACCCAGCAATGGTAAATAAATCAGACAGAAGCTGGCGCATGTGCATTGATTACAAAGACCTGAAAAAGGCTGCCCAAAAGACTGCTACCCGCTTCTAGAGATTGACCTCAAGGTAGATTCCCTATCCCTATTTAGACTAAAGTATTTTTTGGACGCGTATAAGGGATACTGATGTTGTCCAGACGGTCTATAAAAAATAACTATAAAACCTAACCTAGACTCCTAAGTAATAAAATGGAGTACAAATGAACTAAACCGCACTAACAAGGAAGTGTACCTATCTAGTGTAGCACAGCTTAACGGACCCAAGAGACACTAAGAAACAATACTAGACTCTGACTCGGACTAAGGATTGATTTGGTTTGGGGGGTTTACTACACTAAATATTATCACTAAAGAATGTAATAAACTAAGTACGAATCAAGCTATTAAGACAAGAACTAAGGAAGATATCAGGAATGGAAGAATACCACCTAGGTCGGAATCCTACCTGCAAAGTACAACTTCTACCGGTTCTGGAACAATGATGGATATGGGTTTCTAAGGATAACAACCATAGATAACTTAGTGGATCCCTAATCACTCTTAGGGTGTCACCAACTAAGGAACCTAAAGTGTACTAAACTCACCAGATTGTCGGATCACCTCTCGGGTATTTCCAACTATGACAAAGTACCCTAATGGACAGATTACCTCTCAGTCTCACTATCCACCATACATTCAAGGAATGCATGGGGTAATCCTAGGATAACAACTATGATTCAGAATAGCAACAACCACTAGACACCTTATATTAACGCCCTCTCAGACAGTTAACACTCGGATTCCTAATGACGAAGACTAAACGACTAATTATCACCTCTCGGGTATTAAACTAGGACACACATTCAACTCTAATCCGGGATCAACTAACGTTCCTATGGATTACTACGTCTAGCAAACCACTCAAGTCACAAGCAATCAGCAAATAACCTAAACATGCATCTATTTATGAAAGACATTCAACAAGATAACACGATGAACATTAATCAACTCAAAACCAGAATTAAACATGCACTAACATCATATTAATTATACCAAGATCGTTTACAATGTCATCAAATCATCAATTAAATCCAAAACCGATAAAAGATTGAAACTTTAACAAGTATTCATCATGTGACCTAGGCAATATTAAGGTTTTAGCCTAGGATCATATCTAAAACATCCAAACAGAAGTAATAAACACAAACCATGGTTTCAAACACAGAAAATAAATGTAAAGATTCAAACTTGAAAATCTAGAACGCAATTACAACGAACCCGGAATCCAAAAGCTTCGATCTTGCGCTTTAATTGAACTTCTTGCTCCCAAAATCGCCCTAGAATGCTCTCTGGACGGCTAAGATACGAACTCCCCTGCACACTTGACACCGCTGAGCACTGATTTTCAGCTCCTTTATTTCGTTAGCCATAGAGGCGAGGGCAGTAGCCACGCTAGAATCAGAAGTGACCTGATGCACACCTCTAGGAGATGTGGTGGATGATATAGCACTTGGAATGGAAATCCTAGAAGATGGGTACTGCTGTTCAGCTTGAGCGAAGCTCTCAAAATATCCTCACACTCAGCAGGCTCAGAAAGACCATGCTGGGGACATTGGCTCAACAGCGCCTTGAACCGCTCCAATGCCATGTGATAGGACACGTGTCCGGGTGCATCCTCATCCTCAAGGCCATGGAACTGAGTGGCATGAGTGATCGTACTCATGACATGTGACGGGATCTGCCAAGAATTGAAATTTAGGAATAGCGGGGCGAGTGATCGAAGATCTTGCGCCCGTGACCCCATCACTGGCCATCTAGTGTACTGTACGCCTCGCTCGAGGATCAGCGTTGCCCATAGTGGGAAATGGAACTGGGCTAGTAGGGCGTACCTGGTTTTCGCACAACTGTTTCAAACACTCTCGAAAGTCGCGGGTGCGTTCGTGAAGCTCTCGCTCAGGCTCTAAGAAAGCAGAATACGGTGGTGATCCCTGCGAGCGTGCATAAACAGAAAGACTCAAGATAAGAAGAAAAAAAGACTCAAAGACGGAAAGACTCAATCCTAGATTAGACCCACAGGTAAACAAAGAAGACAAGCACACATAACAGACTCAAAGAAAAACAAATAAACCAAAATAAAAACGAAGAACTAACCAGAGTTAATATTGCTATTGCCAAGTGTCCCCATCAACGGCGCCGAAAACTTGATGTTGTCTAGACGGTCTATAAAAAATAATTATAATACCTAACCTAGAATCCTAAGTAATAAGATGGAGTACCCATGAACTAAACCGCATTGACAAGGAAGTGTACCTATCGAGTGTAGCACAGCTTAACGGTAAACCAGATTATCGAACCCTAGAGACACTACGAAAAAATACTAGACTCTGACTCGGACTAAGGATTGATTTGGTATTGGGGGTTTACTACACTAAATATTATCACTAAAGAATGCAATAAACTAAGTACGAATCAAGCTATCAAGACAAGAACTAAGGAAGATATCAGGAATGGGAAGAATACCACCTAGGTCGGAATCCTACCTGCAAAGTACAACTTCTACTGGTTCTGGAACAATGATGGATTTGGGTTTCTAAGGATAAAAACTATAGATAACCTAGTGGATCCCTAATCACTCCCAGGGTGTCACCAACTAAGGAACCCAAAGTGTACTAAACTCACCAGATTGTCAGATCACCTCTCGGGTATTTCCAACTAAGACAAAGTACTTTAATGGACAAAATACCTCCCAGTCTCACTATCCACCATACATTCAAGGAATGCATGGGGTAATCCTAGGATAACAACTATGATTCAGAGTAGCAGCAACCACTAGACACCTTATATTAACGCCCTCTCAGACAGTTAACACTCGGATTCCTAATGACGAAGATTAAATGACTAATTATCACCTCTCGGGGTATTAAACTAGGACACACATTCAACTCTAATCCAGGATCAACTAACGTTCCTATGGATTACTACGTCTAGCAAACCACTCAAGTCACAAGCAATCAGCAAATAACCTAAACATGCATCTATTTATGAAAGACATTCAACAAGATAACACGATGAACATTAATCAACTCAAAACCAGAATTAAACATGCACTAACATCATATTAATTATACCAAGATCGTTTACAATGTCATCAAATCATCAATTAAATCCAAAACCGATAAAAGATTGAAACTTTAACAAGTATTCATCATGTGACCTAGGCAATATTAAGGTTTTAGCCTAGGATCATATCTAAAACATCCAAACAGAAGTAATAAACACAAACCATGGTTTCAAACACAGAAAATAAATGTAAAGATTCAAACTTGAAAACCTAGAAATCTATTACAACGAACCGGAATCCAAAAGCTCTGATCTTGCGCTTTAATTGAACTTGTTGCTCCCAAAATCTCCCTAGAATGCTCTCTAGACGGCTAAGATACTAACTCCTTTTGATAATGGCATTCAAAATCTATTTAAAATCAAATTAGGGTTTTTTTCTCGGATTACGGGTCTCTCGCGTACCGCGAGAGACTAGGCTTGGTTCCTCGCGTACCACGAGGAACAAAATAGTCGCGCCCGGATTCTTACTTCTTCGCGTACCGCGAAAGATGGTCTTCTGGTTTTCGCGTGCCGTGAAGATTGGAAATTTCCCTATTTTTTAACTTTTATTTCTTGGGACTTTATCCTCGTGCTCGGTTTATTCGGGTTTTCACTCATTATTACCTCGATCACCTGTAAACACAAAGTAGACTCAATACATAACAAAAACGACTCAAAACTAATACAAAACTAGTTAAAATGACACGAAAACCTAGGAATAAAGATGTGTGGTTTGCACTACATTAGATACCATCAGATCCAAATGGCTGTCGAAGATGAAGATAAAACAGCCTTCCGAACCGACATAGGTATTTTCTGCTATACAAAAATGCCTTTCGGATTAAAGAACGCTGGCGCAACCTACCAAAGACTGACAGATAAAGCTGCGCGCCAAATTGGAAGAAACTTAGAGGTCTATGTGGACGACCTAGTAATCAAGAGTAATGAAGAAGAGGTAATGCTCAAAGACATCGAGGAAACATTGGAAAGACTGCGCAGCATAAACATGAAGCTTAATCCAGTCAAATGTTCCTTCGGCGTGGAAGAGGGAAAATTCCTGGGGGTAATGGTCACAAAAGATGGCTTCATACCTAACCCAGACAAGGTCCTAGCAATCGCGCGAATGCCATTTCCGTCATCCCTTAAGGAGTTCCAAACATTGAATGGGCGCTTAGTAGCAATCAACAAATTCTTAGCTAATCATGCTGCCAAAGCGCCACCGTCCACCGCGACACTAAAAAATTGCCTCAAGAAAAGCCAATTATGGTGAACAGACGAAGCAAAATCTGCATTTCAAGAAATGAAAGATTACCTGATGACTCTTCCCACCTTAACCCCGCCAATACCAGGAGAAACCCTAATCCTATACCTGTCCGCATCCGAAAGGGCAGTGGGCGTCGTGCTACTGGTAGAAAGAAAGGGGGTGCAAACTCTCGTTTATTACGTCAGCAGAGTCTTAACTGGCCCAGAGACACGCTACTCAACACTGGAAAAGCTAGTACTTGCGCTAGTACACGCATCCCGGAGATTGAACAGATACTTCCAGGCACACCCGTGACAGTGTTGACAAATCATAAGCTGCAAAACGTCCTGCGAAATCCTGAACTGTCAGGAAGGCTAGCACAGTGGGCCATTGAGCTAGGCGCACACCAACTAACCTACAGGCCAAAACCAGCAATTAAAGGACAGGTAGTAGCAGATTTTGTCTCCGAAATTCCAAAAGAAAAGGCAACAGAATGTGTGCGCGAGGAAGAGGAGCAACAGGTGCAAGGCGTAAAGGAAACCTGGTCTCTATTCACTGATGGCGCATTAAGTGAGGAAGGATGTGGAGCAGGCATGCGCCTGCTCAGCCCAGAGGGAAACGAGTTCACCTACGCAATTCGCCTAGAATTCAAAAGCACAAATAACGAGGCGAAATATGAAGCCCTGCTGGCAGGTCTTCGCATCGCAAAGAAAATGGGAGCCAAGCACATCGAAGCCTGGGTAGACTCCTTACTCGTATATGGTCAAGTAAATGGAACTTACGATGCCAAGGAACCAACAATGATCTTATACCTAGAATAAGTAAAAAACTTGGCATGCCAGTTCGATTCGTGCACAGTCATCCACATTAAACGTAGCGAGAACAAACAAGCCGATGCACTAAGTAAACTGGCATCAACAGGTTTCAGCCACCTTGCAAAAGAGGTGCGAGTAGAAGTCCTAAACACACCTTCAGTCCTACTCAAACAAGTAAATGTGGTCCAAACCGGAGCAAGGTCATGGATGACTCCTATCCTAAACTACCTCAACATAGGAATCCTACCAGAAGAAAGGCCACAAGCAAGGAAACTGCAGCACAAGGCGCTACAGTACCAGCTGCAAGACGGCGTTTTGTACCACCGATCATACCTGGGACCTCTCCTACAATGCGTGGACGCTGAAGATTCAAATTATCTGATAAGGGAAATCCACAAAGGCATTTGTGGTATGCACGCGGGACCACGAATGATAGTGGCAAAAATCATGAACGTCGGTTACTACTGGCCCCGCATGTACATGGATGTTGTCAAAGAGTTGCACAAATGTAATGCATGCAAGCGTCACGCGCCACACACTATTCGTCCAAAAAATAACCTAGTTCCGGTAACTACGGCCTGGCCCTTCCAGAAATGGGCAATTGATATTGTTGGTCCCTTCCCAGAAGCGCCCTGGCGGGTAAAGTTCCTGATAGTGGCCATAGATTACTTCACAAAGTGGGTGGAAGCAAAATTGCTAGCCACCATTACAGCCGCCCAAGTGAAAAAGTTCCTATGGGAAAACATTATATGCCGCTTCGGGTTACCAATGCACCTGTTGAGCTACAATGGAACGTAATTCGCAGACAAAAAATTGCAAGAGTGGTACGTGGAACTAGGAATCAAGCATATCTTCACTTCGGTACACCATCCACAGGGCAACGGTCAAGTAGAGCGCGCAAATCGATCTCTAGCAGAAGGTATAAAGGCGCGCCTTGACCAATGGGGGCACTCGTGGGTAGACGAGCTACCACATGTGCTGTGGGCGCACCGCACAAGCCCAAAAACAAGCAACCGTGAGACACCATTCAGTCTTACCTACGGCTCCAAAGCAGTAACACCTGCGGAAATTGGCGTCCCATCTGCGCGGGTTTTAGTGGCCAGAAAAAATGACAACAGTCAAGAGATACACATCAATCTGGACCTGCTTGATGAAAGGCGCGAGGGGGCAGCGTTACAAGAGGCCAGATACAATAAAAAGCTGGCGAAATACTACAACGCGTGGGTAAAAATTTACAAATTCAACATAGACGATTACGTACTCCGCGACAACGAAGCCAGCAGGGCGGAGCATCCAGGAAAACTGTCCCCCAACTGGGAAGGCCCATACCAAATTGCCGCGGTGCTAGGGAAGGACGCGTACGAGTGAAAAAAGTTGGATGGAACACCCATCCCAAGGTCTTGGAATGTAGCACAATTGAGGAAATGTTACATGTAACCTTCAGCCCTCAATTGTAAAATCAATGCCTCGAGCCATTTATTTATGTCAATGAGAAGTACCTTGTCAGAAAACAACCAAGAAATAAGTCCTTAAGATGAGGATGGCTTGCCATTCTCGCGCAGGCAATAAATTAAGCCCTTAAGACACGAGGATGGCTTGTCATTCTCGCGCAAGCAATAAATTAAGCCCTTAAGACACGGGGATGGCTTGCCATTCTCACGTAGGCAATAAATTAAGCCCTTAAGACACGGCTTGCCATTCTCGCGCAGGCAATAACTTAAGCCCTTAAGACACGAGGATGGCTTGCCATTCTCGTGCATGCAATATATTAAGCCCTTAAGACACAAGGATGGCTTGCCATTCTCGCGCAGACAATAAATTAAGCCCTTAAGACACGAGGATGGCTTGCCATTCTCACGCAGGCAATAACTTAAGCCCTTAAGACACGAGGATGGCTTGCCATTCTCGCACAGGAAATAACTTAAGTCCTTAAGACGAGGATGGCTAACCGTCCTCGCGCTGGCAACAATTTAAGTCCTTAAGACACGAGGATGGCTTGCCATTCTCGCGCAGGCAATAACTTAAGTCCTTAAGACACGAGGATGGCTTGCCATTCTTGCGCATGCAACAACTTAAGTCCTTAAGACACGAGGATGGCACTGACGCAGGCAATAACTTAAGTCCTTAAGATGAGGATGGCTTACCGTCCTCGCGCTGGCAACAATTTAAGTCCTTAAGACACGAGGATGGCTTGCCATTCTCGCGTAGGCAATAACTTAAGTCCTTAAGAAACGAGGATGGCTTGACATTCTCGTGCAAGCAACAACTTAAGTCTTTAAAACACGAGGATGGCTTGCCATTCTCACGAAGGCAATAACTTAAGTCCTTAAGACGAGGATGGCTTACCGTCCTCGCGCTGGCAACAATTTAAGTCCTTAAGACGCCAAAATGGCTTGCCATCCTTGCGCAGGCAACGGTTCAGAAACCTTAAGACACCAAGATGGCTAGCCACCCTCGTGCAAGCAATAATTTAAAAAACACTAAGAGTACATGAATGGCTTGCCATCCTCGGGCGGGCAACAATTTAAAAACCCTGGTCAGTCAACACCGCAAGCAAATAACAACAACAACTAAGAGATCAAGAAACACTATTGCAGGAGCAAAACATCCAAAAGAGCAACAAAAAGCATGTCTAGAGATCCAACAGATAACAAATCCAAATGATAAACGACGCTAACCTATTACAAGGCACTAAAGGGCCATATACAGCTCGCAGGCTGGAAGCTAAACCTTTGAGTTATCCTCAACATCTTCACTTACATGCTCCTCCTCATCACCACTATCACCATAATCAACCGCATCTTCCTCATGCCTGGACGGACCAGCCTCCTCGTTATCCCCAACAAGCTTGGCACGCAGTTCAATAAGGTCGGGGTGGGTAGCGCAAGCAACCATATCTTTCAAAACATCGAAGGACATGTTGTCAAATTCTACGGTTTTCTCATCCAAACCCTGTTGATAGTTAACATCATACAACTCAAAGGAAGTCTTCGCCAAACCCTCTTCAGCAAAGCGGTAGCCTTCATCAAAACCCTGCTGTCGACCCAGGAACTTATTGGCAGTCGGGAGTTCAGAAAAAATAAGTTAAAATTCAGGGTAACGCTTAACCATATCTACAACTCTAGGAATACACTCAGAAATAAGCCAACGGCGGTCGGAGCGCAGCTGCTGAACCTCATCCTCCAATACAACACGATTAGCAGCCTCAGTGTCCTTAGCGCTCTCGATCTCCTTCAGTTGGGCATGCAAATCGACAATCTCCTTATCACGAGAAACAAGTTCGGTATCCCTCAAGGCCAAACTCTCCACAAGCCCCTTGTTCTCACCTTCCAAAGTGCTCACGCGCGCAGTAGCTAACTTACCAGAATCCACTGCCTTAGCAATTTTCAAATTAGCTTGGTCACAAGCAACCTTCCAATCAGTGGCAACTTTTTGGTGAAGCTCGCGTGCACGCGTAGCTTCCTCGCGAGCTATAGACAAATCCCACTCGAGCTTCTTCACGCGCTCCACCCCGGCGTGGCTATTCTCCTACTCGCGTTTCATCTGTTCAAATTCACGTTTTGAAAGTTCAAACTCCCGTTTCTCGCTATACATGACATCCCAATCACACACCATCTCAGAAACTGAAGACAGCGCCCCCACCACGTTGGTCACCACCTGATCCCTTAACTAGGATCGAGGGTGATGTCTTTGAAATAACCGGTCGGAAGGATGTGGCCCTTGATGTAGAAAACTACGACAAACAGAAGCCCCCTCTAGACGGGAATTCTAAATAACCCCCCAGTTGGGAACATGAACATGCGCAACTGGAGGAGGGTCAGGAAAGGTTACAGCCTTGGCCGGGTCCGCCGTAGTAACCTTGTCCCTCGGATTCCTCCCTACAATAGAAGACTGGCGGACAGGTGAATGAACAACCTTGGCAGACTCAGATTGACGCGCGGGCATAACCTCCGGCTTCTCAACATGGCCTGGCTTAGGATGAACAGGCTCATCCGCGCGAGGAGGAGAAAAAGATAAATCCACAACAGGTTGCCGAAAAGAAAAAACCCCAAATCAAAAAATAATAAGGAAAAACGGAGCAAAAGCAAAAACATGAGAGACAGAACTTACCCAAAGCAGCCTCCTCGGTCTTCTTCAAAGAATCTGAAAGCTTCAACTTCTTGGCCACAGGAGAGCGGAGTAGTTTATCCCCAAAGGGTGGAGATTTATGCTTCAAGACTAGCTTCCTACGCTTGAGCGTCCCACTGCCCTCACCACCCACATCACCCTTGGGGGAAGAGCCCGCATCACCAAGATCACCCTGACATGCGCGACGTACACGCCGATGAACCAAAGGTACATCATCAGAAGAGCCTGAAGACTCATCACTAGAAAGCATCATAAATGTCTCCCTGGAAGAAGAAATAGAATTCAAAGGCCTGGGATTATAAACAAAAACCACACCTGAGGTGTTCGGCTAAGAAGAATCAGTATCCATGCTCCGCGGATGAAGGAAGTTATCTTTCCATCTCTCCAAAATAGAGGGTTCACCCGCAACCAACTCTGTCCATGCCATCCGACCGTCTGGTTGGTTAAAAAGAATCTCATAGGCGCTATCCACTACTAAACAACAAAAACAAAAAGAGAGAACGGATTAAAAATAAAAGCACAGGCAACGTATAACGTGCGCACGCGCAAATACCTTTATCGCCAATAGCGTAATGAGGAACCCTGTCAGGAAACTTCCAAACGTGGCTCATCCCGACCGCCACAAGAGCGCTCTCACGTAGGGTTTTAATTTCGGAATGATTCGCCGTCAGCGCAATATACCAATTCTGACCCTCAAAGTGCTCCAGTGCAGGTTCAACAAATGAATCAGTAGCGGAACGAACGTTCATCACCAGCGGAATAACGTCCCGTTTCACATAGAGGAACCTCTCTTTCCAATCATGAAAACTAAACGGGGCCTTGGTAATGTGACTTTTCACCTTACCCCCGCGCATAATAAAGGAGAACCAACTGTCACGGAGGACCATCTTATAAAAAACATTAAATTAACCACACGTAGGCTCCACCCCCAAGGCCCGACATCTAAACTCAAAATGGGTAGCCCTACATATCCCCATCGGATGCATCTGGGAGATATGGACTTGAGAAAAGGTTAACAACTGGGCAATGAACCGAGTTATGGGAAGACAAAGGTTACAATGGATAAAAAAGGCAGCGTACGAAGAAATCTTTCCGCCAGGAGGATCAGCCGCCGTCATACCAGACGAGATAAACTCCAACCCCCGTTCTTGGTCAAAAGTGAGCATGTCACAAAGTTTATCAAATTCTTCCTGACTCCATTTAATACAAGTCATTTCAATGAGGGATGCCTCCCCCATGCTCTTAATTTTGCCTTTAAATTTAGAAGCCATGGCGACAGAAATTGGGAAGACAAAGGAGTGAAGGAAAGAAAGGGAGAAGAAATGGAAGGAACTATGTGAAAAAGAAACCCTAACCCCCTTTTTATAGGCTTCGCATTTAATGCGACGCCTGCGACCCTCAAAAAACGTGCAAATGTGTGGGACCCATGGGCCTGCAAACGGTAGAAGTCAGGTAAAAAGACGGTCAAATCAGGGAAAGTCCAAAAAGCACTCATCAAGGCTGATACATGCACCATTAGGAAGAGTCAACCGTCAAATCAATTACCAAAAAACGTCACGCGCACCCGAAAGAAGATTCCCCACGAATCACGAATTCCAAACCCACGCATAAGTTCAAAGAAACCCGCCAAACTTAGATGCGCGTCACTACGAACTGGGGGACTTGATGACGTAGGGTCCCCGCGGAACCAACAGACGCGCGCCATAGACTCGCACAAGGGGAGGAGACTTCCCCCACAAGGCTCCTCTCCCAAACAAGGACAAACCAACAGTACCTTGCATAAAGACAAAGGCTCCTGGGCATACGGTAAGGTGGACCACGCTGCCATTCCAGGAATGTCAGGAGCAGGGAGACAATTCTCATGCACACAAGTGGTGCTACCAAATAAGACAAAGCCGACACTATTAACGGTTGTCACCTGGGGGACCACAATGATATTCCTGATGGCGACGTTCCCCCAATCATATACCCGTCAGGTCATCATCCTTTGGCTATAAATACAGGGCCTTGCCCTTAGGAATTGCCGCCGTGCTTTTGCGGTCAGTACAACTTCCTTGACCGCTACTCAGGTCAACCGCCTTTAAAAAACATCATGTTTGTGTTTATTGTTACCAGAATTGGTGGTTTGAGATTTTTGTTTTAATGTTGATGTCGTCCAGAAGGTCTAAAAAAATAACTATAAAACCTAACCTAGACTCCTAAGTACCAAATGGAAAATCTATGAACTAAACCGCACTGACAGGCAAGTGGACCTATCGAGTGTAGCACAACTTAATGGTAAATAGGATTATCGAACCCTATTTTACAATACTCTAGAGGGTCTCTATGAGTGAGAGATTGACCTTTAGTGGTTTGAACAAGTCAAGGAAATGACCGTGTTCCCTGGCTTGCTGGAATGGCAGCAAACGTGCTCGGTAGGGAACACGAGTCAGGTCAATCTCAGGGGTCTTCATCTCTACCCCCTTCTTCTCCTCCTCTGCCTTCTCGGTAGAAACCTCTACTACTTTCTCCTCGTCCACCTGATCCTCGGCCATCTTGGCATCGATCTCAGCGAATCGAGCCCTCCAGTCAATCTTCTTGACCTCCTCAGGTGACGGAATGTTATACTTGCTGTAGTGAGAGTCATCCTCAACAACCTATTTCTTCTACACATTCCTAACTGACACGGCCATCATTGAAGCGTTGGAGTTTGAGGATGGACCTCCCTGCCGATCATTCAAGCTCTTAGCGATGTCCCCAACCGTGCGTTGCAGATCATGGATTGCCGACTGCTGATTCTTCAGTAGAGTGTCATGGCCATCCAATCTCTACCTAGCATCCCTATCCTGCTGGACTAGGTGGGCAAGAAACTGTGTTTGAGTCTCAAGCATCTTTTTAATCGAAGTCGTGTCGACACTGCTTCCAATGCTAGGTCATGTCTCTCCTCCTCCATTCTGCTGATACTGCTGGCGACCATTAAACCCTGGTGGATTATTTCCAGATCTCCATCCCGAGCCAAATGAATTTTGATTGTTATACCCTCGGTTTTGGTACTGGTTGCTAGCATAGCTCACCTACTCATGATTTTTCACTGGGCAATCACGGGTGTCGCGTCCTACCCTGAACACTTGACACCGTTGAGCACTGAGCTTCAGCTCCTTAATTTCATTAGCCATAGAGGCGAGGGCAGCAACCACGCTAGAATCAGGAGTGACCTGATGCACACCTCTTGAGGACGAGGTGGGTGCTCTAGCACTAGGAATGGGAGTCCTAGTAGATGGATACTGTTGTTCGGCTTGAGCGAAGCTCTCGAACATCTCATCACACTCGACATGCTTAAACTTTTCCATGATATGGCCTTCTGCAGCTGTACTGAACATCTGCTGCTTCTCGAAGGTAAGACCATTATAGAACTTCTCCACTATCTCCTAGTTGGAAAGACCATGCTGGGGACACCGGCTCAACAGCGTGTTGAACCGCTCCGAGGCCATGTGATAGGGATCGTCGGGATCCATCCGGAAGGAGTGGATTTGATCCCTAAGGCGAGCGGCTCTGAAAGGTGGATAATATTTCTTGAAGAACTTGGCTTCAAGATCCTCCCAAGTGGTGATTGAGTTGTCTGGGAGATTGTCGAGCCAAGTAGAAGCACGCCCAGAGAGCGAGAACGGGAAGAGACGCAAGTAGATTGCGTCCTTAGATACCCCCGTGATATTGAAAGTATCACATATGCGCGCAAAGCGGGACACATGTCCGGGTGCATCCTCATCCTCAATGTCACACCCCAACCGACGGCGGAATACGTCGGGGCGGAACATGTAGACTGTTCATGAGCTCAAGGTTGACTAAATTATAATATATTTAAACTCATTTCAATTCAAACAAACATAAACCAATCCCAAAGTACATGAATGAAATACAAATTGTTCTTGAATTAAAATTAACTAAGTCCCAAAACCTATGTGTAGCAAGCCTTGATCAAATCACACATTAGCACCTGAAACATGAATAAAATAAGGTCAACTAAAAAGTTGGTGAGCATACACAAGTTTGTATATAGATGTGAATAAACAAATCCTTACATAACATGATAAAATAAGGCATTTATGGGGAGCAACTATTGTGTAACCAAAGTACAATCAAACCTTTGTAACTAGCATGCAAATTGTGTTGTCGGTAACAATCACCCCAATCTGGGTGGGTTTGTCAGACTCAATAGATCTATCATTGTTAACCGTCAGCTTGAATAGTTAATGATTGCACATGAATTGCACACGAATTGCACACAAACAGTTAACACACCTAGTACTCAAACATAAAGCTCAAATTTGCACACATGAATGTAAAGTGGATTTTTATTTGTGTAGTTTGTGTAAATGTAAATCATTGAATGTATAGTGTTCATGTTTCACCCCAAAAAGTGTAAAAGTGTGAAAAGGGGCTATGTAATACTCACATGTATCAAAGATGTTGCTAGTACCAGTGTCTAGGTGGCAAAGTGTTCCTTACAATATTAACCTAGATTGTGATATATATGAATCTAGATTAATAACATGTACAATAGTCTAAAGCCAGGTCTTGGGTTGCAATGGAAATGTGTACAAAGGATTTGAGTTGTAGTAGGTGATTGTGGGTTGTACTTGAAATGAGTGTTTTATAAAAAGAAAGAACTGAAACGAATAGTTTTAAAATAATTAGGGTTTGGGTTGAATAACTAAATAAATTAAATAATTGATATTTATTTATTTAGTTACAAAAAAAATAATGTGTGAATCATATTAGATATAAATTAAATAAAAAATTTTACTTTATTTATTTATTTATAAAGATGTGTAAATAATGTTGATGTATAAAATTAATAGTAAATATATATTTAACTTTTTAGTGTAGATTATAATAAATAAATTTATTCATCTATTTATCATTTAAAAATAAGAATTTGATTGTTAAAATTTTATAACTTTACAAATTTGGTTTTTAAAATGGGAGATATTTTATAAAGTAAATATCTTATTTGGTAATTAATTTCCTTTAATAATTTAAAAATCTAAAATTTTGTTTTAAATAATTAATATATAACTTTAACAATAAAATTCATAATAAAAATGATATTATGTTGGAAATTGGAGATTTTGGTTTTATTCTGCTCAACATGTTGCAAGGTTTATAAAAATAATTTTTATATAAATTTTGGGGTTGTAAAACGGTTTTAAAAAAATATATTCTGACCACCCGGTTCGAACCCGGGTGGTTTGTGTGTGAGTCAAAGGTTTTACCACTGGAACAGGGGACTGATAGTTGAAGCAACTTGGTTCTGGTTTGATTTAATCTACACCGGTAACAGGGCCTGATTTGGTATCACGGGAAACAAAAGAAAAAGTGGGTTCGGGCGTGGGTTTCGAACCCGCAACCATGCGTGTATAGGTCAAGGGTCATAACCAATCGAATTGGGCTTAAATCCTTGACAGGAAACTGATACGAAGCCCTTTTAATACAAAATCCATATCCGTCTCCTTCCCCAAATCGTCCTCCCGAAACCCTAACCCTCCAATTGATTGTGATTAAGCATAGGTATGACACCACAATCTTAGGGCTTTTATTCAGAATGTTAAAACGAGTATGGGAACGTATCAAATACATGAAATGACTTGGAGAGGTGGACGATCGACTGGGCGCACGGGCTCGAGCAATCTTGAGCTTGGCCGGAATCCAGAGGTGAAATGCTATGCGTTTGAGTGTTTAGAAACTTTGTATGAGTGATTGCGAGGGTGTGAGACTATTTCTTGCAGATCAATTCCTCTTTAATCACTCGATTTGATTCAAAAAGGAAGGTGGCAACGGTAAGGATGGTTTCCGCGTTAAATCGGTTGATTTAGGATGAATTGGGTCTTGTTTTGGGTTTGTATTCATGCGCATACATCCTACGCGTGATTTGCGGCCAGTTACGTGTTTCCATTTCATGGATTTGGTAATGGTTTTAACTCGGTTTGACCTTGGGGGGTCAAAACTGTTTGAATTTCAATTATGTCGCGCAATTGGATGGACTAACGTGTGTAATGAGTTTAGAACCAGTAGACAATCGTTTTAGTACCTATGGAAAGTCCTTTGGTTTCAGTCTTGATCGATTTTCAAATTTGGATTGCAAGGTTCTTCAGTGTTTGACTTTTAAAGTCAAACAGAGATGAATGGGTTCAAGATTAGGGTGAAAAAGGTTCAATTTCGATTGTGGGGGTTCAAGTTGGGAGTTCAAATGCTTAAGGGGTTCAAACTAGGTTTATTTATTTTAAATTTCCTTTATAAAATTCATTTCTTTTATAAACTTTATAAACTAATTAATATTTAAAATGTCAAATATATATATATATATATATGTATATATATATATGTATATATATATATATATATATATAATTGCTAAACAACTCTTCTTGAGTGGTTTAATTAATAGAATCGAAATACATTGATATACTTATATATATATGTATATAAATATTAAACAGGTGTTATAGAATTGTATATGTAAACGCCAGGCCCTAAATTTTGAATAGATGTATTAACTTAAATTAACGATTTATGTGACATAAGTACTTGAATAAATATAGGTTTTAAATGTAGTATTATTATTGAAATCATTAAAATAAAACGAATAAGGAAAATTTATGGTCTGGAAAATCACGGATGTTACACTCAAGGCCAAGGAACCGAGTAGCATGAGTGATCGTACTCATGACATGTGACGGGATCTGCCAAGAATTGACATTAGGAATAGCGGGGCGAGTGATCGAAGATCTGGTTCCCGTGACCCCATCACTGGCCCTCTGGTGTACAGTACGCCTCGCTGGTGGATCAGCGTCGCCCACAGTAGGAAATGGAATAGGGCTAAGAAGACATACATGATTTTCGCACAACTGTTTTAAACGCTCCCAAAAGTCGCGGGTGCGCTCGTGAAGCTCTTGTTCGGGCTCTAAGAAAGCAGAATATGGTGGTGATCCCTGCGAATGAGTATTGTGCATAAACAGAAAGACTCAATAGGGAAAAGAAACAGAGACTCAAGAACAGAAAGAATCGATTCTAAGTTAGACACACAAGAAAACACGTAGGACAAGCACACAAGACAGACTCAAATAAAACAAAATACCAAAAATCAAACAAAGAAAAATCAGATTTAATATTGCTATTGCCAAGTGTCCCCGGTAACGGCGCCAAAAACTTGATGTCGTCCAAACGGTTTATAAAAATAACTATAAAACCTAACCTAGACTCCTAAGTAATAAATGGAAAACGTATGAACTAAACCGCACTGACAGACAAGTGGACCTATCGAGTGTAGCACAACTTAATGGTAAACCGAATTATCGAACCCTAGAGACACTACGAATAACAAAACTAGACTCTGACCGGGACTTAAGATTGATTGATGGGGGTTTTACTACACTAAAGATTATCACTAAGAATGCAATAAACAAGATCGACTCAAACTATCAAGACAAGAACAAAGGTGGATATCAGAAATAGGAAGAACACTACCTAGGTCGTAATCCTACTTGTAAAGCTTAATGTCACACCCCAACCGACGGCGGATTATACATCGTGGCGAACGCGGTTGTTCAAAAAGCACAAGGTTGACTATTAAAGTTTCATCGTTTTATTAATCATATTCAAAGGTTCAATACAAAGAATGAAAACAACATAACAAGAATACAATGTTTATTCGATAAGTATTCTAGGTCCAAAGCATCCTATGTGATCACAATAAAGTCTCATGTTGATGTACCTGAAACATGTGAAAGAATCTGTCAACTAAAAATAGTTGGTGAGATACGAAGGTTTTGACATAGTTTAACAAAGCCTTTGAAAAAGTATTACAATTCACTATGCCAAGCATTCTATAGTATAAGTGTGAGAACAAAGCATCTTAAACATTGTGCATATCAATCCTCCAACCAAGTTTAGGCATAACCCGCAGGTTACCCTTATAAGTTTCAAGTCTAAAAGTTTAATTCAGTAACAATCACCAAGGGCTCCCCCCGAAGGGTCAATCAATCAAGGTGGATTGGTCAAATGCAATAGATCTATCATTGTTACTATATGCTTGATCAAAGTTAATGAATATGCTAGTTATAAGTTTAATTCAAGCATGCAAGTCTCAAGTATAACACAAGAATACGCATATAATCATAGTTGTACAAGAATTGTATAATTTTGAAGTTTGAACATGTTTCACCCCAAAAGTATGTAAATGGAAAAAGGGGCTAAGTATACTCACTTGGATTGATGAAAGAGTATCCGACAAGAGTTAATGTAGCAAGATTTTGAGGGAGAATATCCTCACAACGAGCCTAAGAATACAAGTCTAAAGTTTAAAGTGTGATCTATAAGTCTATGACAAGGATCTAGGATTTCCAAGATTGACTAGAATTGTTTGGGGTTTCAAATGGGAGACGGGATTGATTGTGTTTAAGAAGTTTGAATCAAAGTTCTAAATAAAGGTTTTGAATAAATGACACTAGGCTTGGATACCAAGGTTTAATAAGTTTATAGTTTAGAATAACTAAAGAAGTTTTAAAACTATATTTTACATATGTTAGGTGATAATAATCAGAATAGTTTTCTAAGTGTTCGTAAATGAAGTTGAAGTAATAGTTAAACGAAAGGCTAAATAGTTTTAAAAATTTATGATAATTATTTAAAGTATGGATAATTATTAAAGTTTACCAATAATTATTGTAAGGATAATGACAAGTATTAAAGAATAAATAGTTATTAAGGATTCATAATAGCATTTATAGAATAAATATTTGTTAAGGGTTACTAGTATTTATTTAAAAATAATCATTAAGGTTAAATAATTATTTAAAAGGCTAATTATCTTACTTAGGATAGTCATCATAAATCTTTTAAGATTTATTAAAGTATCAAGTGTTTATTTTACAAATTCACTTGTAATTAAATATTGCTTAACATATGATTATAAGTTTAAATAACTAACATGGAAATATAAGTTTATAGAATGTTAAATAGAATTTATATTTTGATTTATGAGTTTATAAATGTTAACAAGGTTTAAATGAAAGTGTAAGTTTATAAAAGTTTTAAATAAGGTTGTTTAAATAACATTTACAAATCTATAAAAGTTTCTATTTAACTTTATAAAGTTTATAAGTGTATAAAAATTTAGAAAATAAATAAATAGGTATAGTTATTTCTCTTGTTTTATAAACATAAATAGATTTATGTTTATATAAATTTTATAAAGTTTATAAATTATAAGTTTCTGATTTTTAAATAGATTTTATAATCTTTTCTGAGTTTGTAAAAATTTATATAAGTTTTAAATGTTCATAAGTTTAAATTAATGATTAGGATAAAGAATTCTTTTAAAATACAAATAATATAAGTTTATTTTAAATAAATAATTTCTGTGAGATTATAAGTTTTATAAAAGTTTTAAAAATGTTTTTATAGTTTTTATGACTTTAAAACCACAATTAAAGTTTTAATTAATTAAAGGTTTTAACTAAGTTTCTATTTAATTAAAATGTTCCCGAACGTAAAAGTGTAGATAAAAATCGTTTTTTAGGTTTATATAAGTTTAACATAATTTATAAAAATTATTCCAAGTTTTTAAAATTTGTAAAAAGGTTAAAAAAAATGAAATGGCAAAAATTGGGGTTGGCCGGATCGAACCCACGCCGCCTCCGGGTCGCACATACACACACCAGACTAACCATCCTGACTACGGGTTCGTTAGTTTATAACACGAAAAAGTAAATTAATAAACAAGATCCCCAATCGCCCCTGAATTTCTTATGAACCCTAGATTTGACATTCGTTAAATACAGATCGATTAGCCCTCTGTCATGGCAAATTGACAGAGGGCTTTCGTTCCTTGTACGAATACGACGACTTTAGCTTTTGGAATTACCTGAAACGATTCCGGAAGGAGGGAGAACGGGTCTGAGTTTCGAAGTCGGCCGCCCACGGATCGATTAAACAGTTGCAGGAGTGAAACGGTGAAATTGGGAGTTAGAGGAGCTTGAGTGTGATGTCGTTGAGCTGCAGCAACGGGTATTTATACCCAATTTCATCATTAAATGATGGATTAGGTGGGAGGATTTCGGTTGAGTTTAAACGGGTTGAATCCGTCATTACGCGTGTTTACGGTTGAGTTTTTGCATTGATACATCTCGAGGCAAGGTCGCATGCGCGAAAGGAAGCCCGAGGTTCATTGAACTTGGCCGATTACTCGTTTTTGAAAAATCGCGGTTGAAAACCGGCTTTGGTGAGGTTCGAACTCGTGACTGATCTCAGGATCAAGAGTTTGAGTTAAGGGCACAACAGGCCCCTGAAGTTTGAAAGTTTTATCATTTGAGTTTTTAGTTTAAAATGAGTTTCGATAATGGGCAGTTTCAGTCCCTGGACTTTATAAACAATTAAATATGTTTTATTTTTATAAAACTAAATAAGTTTGATAGGTTTCATTATTTTATAATTTTTATGAAGTTCAAGTTTATAGGTTTTAGTATATAAATATAAGTTTATTAATTATAATATCTATATAATTATAAACCAACAAATTTTTTTTTGGGATTTAACACGCGCAAAAAGGTCGGAAAAATTCGGGATATTATAGTCTCCCCTACTTTAAGAAATTTCGTCCCGAAATTAAAGTAGAAGGTTCCTGTTTTCAAGTTTTAAGCTTATGATGTGTGCAAGGAAAATGAGGAATATACTTCAAGTAAGCCCTGAGTTATGTTTAGATTTATAAAAGGGGAAAGTATCTATAGGGATAAGATTTTTGCTTGAGTTTCTAAGTTTTCAAAGCATATGGTTCCCAGAAGTTTATCTAAGAAGCATATAGTTTCCTTGAAATGTATGAAGATTTTTGTTTTCAGAAATGCATTCGAGAGGATCACTGCTGAATTTACATTCAAGGTTTTAAGTGAGATGCATCACTCAGAATGGGTTCGATGGTAGTGTAATGATTTGAGTTTGTAGTCTAACACGTCTAAGGATTGCTACGGTACCTAAGTTCCGTGGCTACCTTTTACAATAAGTCTTAGATCATAGCACACGACAGAGTTTACAATGTCTTTCCATACGTTGATTTCCATACTTACGTGTGCACCCGTCAGTATTTAAATCGTCGCATAGTCCGCATAGGTCCTTCCGTTTGTGTGTGGATCAAGAAAGAGTACAATAATTTGTTTCACTCATGACTATTGTTTCCACGTAAGAGTGATTATTAATTAACGAGTCCCTTAGAGAGAAACGTCATCCAATAATTAAAGAGAAAGGATGTGACAAGATTTAGAGTTTCAAAGTTTCCTCGTGTTCGAATAAGAATACATCGAACATTGAGTAGTTTAAAGTCTTTATACTTTCCTCGTGTTTGATCAAGAATACATCAAACATTTAAAGTCTTATACGTTCATCGTGTTTGAACAAGAATACGTCAAACATGGAGTAGTTTAAATCGTGTTTGAACAAGAATACGTCAAACACGGAGTAGTTTAAATCGTGTTTGAACGAGAATACATCAAACATTGAATAGTTTAACGACTTTCGGTTTAGCCTCAGTGTGTAGAAGTGTACTATTACGCTTTGAGTATAAAGTGGTTACCTAAATACTCTAGTATTTAAGAGAGGTGTGGGACAGAGTTGGAATAGGATTAACTGTTATACGCTCTCTTATTGAAGATTCGAGTCGTTCAGAAGGTTAGGTGGATTCCGATGTTTGGTTTTGAATAGGAGACAAGGGAGGTACGCTGCTAAAGATAGCAATGTCCCCCTTCATACTAGTATCAAGAATGAAGTTTTCTCGTGTTTTCGGAATGAACGTTTATGAAGTCGTATAAGGTTTAGTTAAGACGAACGCAAAAAGTTTTCAAGACCAAGAATCCAAGTATGAATTTGAAGATAGGGTAAGTCAGTTGATTTCAAGTTTCAATATTGAAGTTAAGTTTTACATGACCTTTTGTTGTACATGCTTACTTTGGTGGTTTGGAAGGTGTTTTAGTTTCAAGGGTACGAGTTTTGTATAAGTTTTTACATGACGTAACAGGGTGGGTCTCTCTCTAGCCTTAAAGTCTCTGACCTTATAGCTGGGTATACGTAAGTTTAAGGTTTTAGCAACGTGCATTTAAGCCTTTAGTTCCCGTTGTGATTTATAGCAAATCTTTTATAAGGCAATGGTTTGATGAGGAAAGTCTTCTAGTATAAGGTACCGAGAAATTTTTTAATAATGTTTATAATAGCATGTTTACAAATGTTTTATTTTGTTTTATAAAAGAAATGCGTAATTCTCTTTTATTTGTGTGTAGTAAAGATGTTCAAGAATGTTAGACATGGATGAGTAGTATAAGTAGGACTTATAAAAAGGTAGGTATGATCGTCAAGTGAAAATGTTGGTCAAGTTTGGAAATGTTAAGTATATATACGAAGCAAGGGTCATGGTTGATTATGGTAATGATTCGTAAGTCGTGTTGTTTTAAAAAGGGTTCTTTCGAATTAGAAGGTTTGTTCAAAGTTTATTCTTCAATTACATGTGTCACTTAGGATTTTTTATCGTTTAATGCAACGTTGTTAATTATTTCAGGTACTAACGCGAGCTGCTCTTGACGAAAGTGTTTGGGTAAGAGGGTTAAGTTTGTAATGATGAAAGAAGAGTCAAGTTAATAAGTGATAACAAGATGAAATTTCAAAATAACTTTCATTAGATGTTTCAAGATTGGGGCCTCTAGCCCTTACCTAAGACATTCGTCCTTTAAATGAAAAATTAAAATCTAAGAGAAATAGAGGCTTCATGCACGCCTTAGGTAACTCTCCACTAAGAAGCAGACAAGTACCACCACGAGAACTGCTAGGGTTACCCGGGTGGCAAACCTAGCCTCTGCCCTAGTGGTCTCGGTATGGTGTTCGAGGATTTCCCTGTCTTCCTCCAAGGTCGTGATCTTTTCTTCCTGGATCCAGATTTGATTGGCCAGGTCGTCGATCCTTTGGTTCAACAGGTCATGCCGTGCCCTATGCTCCATCTCTCTCCTCATGAATTCCGCGGTTTCCACAAACCTAGGAATGTTAGGCACCGGGATTCCCATTGCCACGACAGGTACCCCAGCATGCCTAGCCCTTAGGGTAGGGGTAGGTGCTAGATACGGGTCCCTTGGTGGAGATGAGAACCGGTGGTGAAGATGAGGTGCTTGATAAGGATTCCTTGGGGGTGATGTCCTAGGGTTTCTGGCCTAATTAGTGTTGAGTTCAGCTCTCGTCCTAGCATTAGGATATGGGCTTGGCTGGTATACTGGTGACTCGCTGCTCTCTTCGCGGTCGGACTCTCCTCCTGGACGATACACTGGTGAAGAGTGTGAGTGTGAGTCCATTGCCTAGCAAGAGAGAGTGTAGAAAGGAAGGTTGTAAGTAAGTTGTTTAAATATGTTCAAAAGTTTCTATTCATAACACTGAGTTATCATAGTAATATTTTCAAGGATAGTTTTTGACTTGAAGTTGATGGGCTAACGAGGAGAATTCCCGAAAGAAGGGGTGGCCACAAGGACTCACTTAAGTACCCTATTTCCGTCGCCAGAATTTCCTCATGAGCCTACAACTTCTTTCAGTTGTTGTCACCAATGGTACTATGTCAAGGTTCATTGCGGGTTTAGAGTCCTTTAAATTTGGAGTTCATCCATTCCTTAGCAGGCTTCTCCTCTTGCGGGGAACGACAATTAGGTTACTAATTCCCTTGTTAGTGTACTTTGGATTTAAAAGGTGTTAAGTCTTGTTTACAAGAAACGGTGGTGTGTAAGTTTTAAAGACGTATGAAAGTTTTGAGGTGTATAAAAGTGTGTCAAAAGTTTGAGTGAGTTATCAAATGAAGTTTGGTTGAGTGATGAAAATAAGATGAAACACAAGAGTTTCCTCTTAAGTGTTATGTTCATAAAATAATGAAGTTTGTAAAAGAATTTGTAGGGTAATACATAGTTTTAAAGGGTTGTATTACAACGATCAAGAAGTTTATTGGGTAGTATCGATACAAATATTTGTTTACGTATATAGTTTTTCTTTAAGTATTGTATCGTAAGAATTTCGTCGACGGCAACGCCTTTGGGTTATGACGGGTAAGCATGTTGTTATGTGGCAAATTTGAAATGTATGAACATAAGGGTTATAGAGTAATGGTTACAGAGGAAAGTTTAGGATCATGAAATTTTTGAGGTGTAAAGCATTTTAGACGGTACTTATTTAGTGTTCATCACTAAACAAGTACTTTGACATATCAAGAGGAATTCAAATTCTCGAATGTTTAGAGAAGTCATGCATTCCTATAAGTGGATACTCATCCCAAGAATTCACAGGAAAGTATACGGGTCCAACGGTTGATTTGGATTTGTACGAAATGTTTTCCTTGACAGAATTTCCTAGAATACAGGTATCCACCCTTCCGGTCCGCACAAGTTCTCATACATTGTATAGAACTTAAATACTCTTGACGAGAGTTTATTGGTGGATTAGACTTAAAGCCTAAGGATGTATCCTCGGTGTAGTAGACTCTTGTAGCACGTAGGTAAGTAGAAGCATAGAATTTTCCAAGCGTTCACGTATAAGATTTAAGAATAGAATGAGGAGAAAATTCCTAGTAAAAGACATGAGGTAACTCATGTTTGGGTCTCCTAAGTTATAGTCTAGGTCATGTGTCTAATAACCTAATTCCCTATAACCAAGGCTCTGATACCAATCTGTCACACCCCAACCGACGGCGGATTATACGTCGGGGCGGACGTGGTTGTTCAAAAAGCACAAGGTTGACTATTAAAGTTTCAACGTTTTATTAATCATATTCAAAGGTTCAATACAAAGAATGAAAACAACATAACAAGAATACAATATTTATTCGATAAGTATTCTAGGTCCAAAGCATCCTATGTGATCACAATAAAGTCTCATGTTGATGTACCTGAAACATGTGAAAGAATCTGTCAACTAAAAATAGTTGATGAGATACGAAGGTTTTGACACAGCTTAACAAAGCCTTTGAAAAAGTATTACAATTCACTATGCCATGCATTCTATAGTATAAGTGTGAGAACAAAGCATCTTAAACATTATGCATATCAATCCTCTAACCAAGTTTAGGCATAACTCGCAGGTTACCCTTATAAGTTTCAAGTCTAAAAGTTTAATTCAGTAACAATCACCAAGGGCTCCCCCCGAAGGGTCAATCAATCAAGGTGGATTGGTCAAATGCAATAGATCTATCATTGTTACTATAGGCTTGATCAAAGTTAATGAATATGCTAGTTATAAGTTTAATTCAAGCATGCAAGTCTCAAGTATAACACAAGAATACGCATATAATCATAGTTGTACAAGAATTGTATAATTTTGAAGTTTGAACATGTTTCACCCCAAAAGAATGTAAATGGAAAAAGGGGCTAAGTATACTCACTTGGATTGATGAAAGAGTATCCGACAAGAGTTAATGTAGCAAGACTTTGAGGGAGAATATCCTCACAACGAGCCTAAGAATACAAGTCTAAAGTTTAAAGTGTGATCTATAAGTCTATGACAAGGATCTAGGATTTCCAAGATTGACAAGAATTGTTTAGGGTTCCAAATGGAGTAGTTTAAATCGTGTTTGAACAAGAATACGTCAAACATGGAGGAGTTTAAATCGTGTTTGAACGAGAATACATCAAACATTGAATAGTTTAATGACTTTCGGTTTAGCCTCAGTGTGTAGAAGTGTACTATTACGCTTTGAGTATAAAGTGGTTACCTAAATACTCTAGTATTTAAGAAAGGTGTGGGACAGAGTTGGAATAGGATTAACTGTTATACGCTCTCTTATTAAAGATTCGAGTCGTTCAGAAGGTTAGGTGGATTCCGATGTTTGGTTTTGAATAGGAAACAAGGGAGGTACGCTGCTAAAGAGAGCAATGTCCCCCTTCATACTAGTATCAAGAATGAAGTTTTCTCATGTTTTCGGAATGAACGTTTATGAAGTCGTATAAGGTTTAGTTAAGACGAACACAAAAAGTTTTCAAGACCAAGAATCCAAGTATGAATTTGAAGATAGGTTAAGTCAGTTGATTTCAAGTTTCAATATTGAAGTTAAGTTTTACATGACCTTTTGTTGTACATGCTTACTTTGGTGGTTTGGAAGGTGTTTTAGTTTCAAGGGTACGGGTTTTGTATAAGTTTTTACATGACGTAACAGGGTGGGTCTCTCTCTAGTGTTAAAGTATCTGACCTTATAGCTAGGTATACGTAAGTTTAATGTTTTAGCAACGTACATTTAAGCCTTTAGTTCCCGTTGTGATTTATAGCAAATCTTTTATAAGGCAATGGTTTGATGAGGAAAGTCTTCTAGTATAAGGTATCGGGAAAAAAATTAATAATGTTTATAATAGTATGTTTACAAATGTTTTATTTTTTTTAAAAAAAGAAATGCGTAATTCTCTTTTATTTGTGTGTAGTTAAGATGTTCAAGAATAAGGAGTTAGACATGGATGAGTAGTATAAGTAGGACTTATAAAAAGGTAGGTATGATCGTCAAGTGAAAATGTTGGTCAAGTTTGGAAATGTTAAGTATATATACGAAGCAAGGGTCATGGTTGAGTATGGTAATGATTCGTAAGTCGTGTTGTTTTAAAAAGGGTTCTTTCGAATTAGAAGGTTTGTTCAAAGTTTATTCTTCAATTACATGTGTCACTTAGGATTTTTTATCGTTTAATGCAACGTTGTTAATTATTTCACGTACTAACGCGAGCTGCTCTTGACGAAAGTGTTTGGGTAAGAGGGTTAAGTTTGTAATGATGAAAGAAGAGTCAAGTTAATAAGTGATAACAAGATGAAATTTCAAAATAACTTTCATTAGATGTTTCAAGATTGGGGCCTCTAGCCCTTACATAAGACATTCGTCCTTTAAATGAAAAATTAAAATCTAAGAGAAATAGAGGCTTCATGCATGCCTTAGGTAACTCTCCACTAAGAAGCAGACAAGTACCACCACGAGAACTGCTAGGGTTACCCGGGTGGCAAACCTAGCCTCTGCCCTTGTGGTCTCGGTATGGTGTTCGAGGATTTCCCTGTCTTCCTCCAAGGTCGTGATCTTTTCTTCCTGGATCCAGATTTGATTGGCCAGGTCGTCGATCCTTTGGTTCAACAGGTCATGCCGTGCCCTATGCTCCATCTCTCTCCTCATGAATTCCGCGGTTTCCACAAACCTAGGAATGTTAGGCACCAGGATTCCCATTGCCACGGCAGGTACCCCGGCATGCCTAGCCCTTAGGGTAGGGGTAGGTGCTAGATACGGGTCCCTTGGTGGAGATGAGAACCGGTGGTGAAGATGAGGTGCTTGATAAGGATTCCTTAGGGGTGATGTCCTAGGGTTTCTGGCCTAATTAGTGTTGAGTTCAGCTCTCGCCCTAGCATTAGGATAGGGGCTTGGCTGGTATACTGGTGACTCGCTGCTCTCTTCGCGGTCGGACTCTCCTCCTGGACGATACACTGGTGAAGAGTGTGAGTGTGAGTCCATTGCCTAGCAAGAGAGAGTGTAGAAAGGAAGGTTGTAAGTAAGTTGATTAAATATGTTCAAAAGTTTCTATTCATAACACTGAGTTATCACAGTAATATTTTCAAGGATAGTTTTTGACTTGAAGTTGATGGGCTAACGAGGAGAATTCCCGAAAGAAGGGGTGGTCACAAGGACTCACTTAAGTACCCTATTTCCCTAGCCAGAATTTCCTCATGAGCCTACAACTTCTTTCAGTTGTTGTCACCAATGGTACTATGTCAAGGTTCATTGCGGGTTTAGAGTCATTTAAATGTGGAGTTCATCCATTCCTTAGCAGGATTCTCAGGATAACAGCTATGATTTGACCTAGCAACGCATGGGGTAATCTCAGGATAACAACTATGATTTGACCTAGCAACGATTACTAGACACCTAATACGAACGCCCTCTCAGACTGTTAACACTCGAATTTCTAATAATGAAGACTAGACAACTAATTCTCACCTCTTGGGTATTGAACTAGGACATACACTTATTTCTAATCAGGGTTCAACTAACGTTCTTATGGATCACTACGTCTAACAAACCACTCAAGTCATCAACAACAAGCAAACAACCTAAACATGCATCTATTTATGAAAGACATTCAACAAGATAACATGAAGAACATTAATCAACTCAAAACCAAAATTAAACATGCATATTCATCACAGTTGTTAACTAATGATCGTTTACAAAATTATTAAACCATTAATTAAATCCAAAACCAAATAAAAATCAAGACTGTAACAAGTATTCATCTAATGACCCAGGCAGTATAAGAGTTTTAGCCTAGTATCATATCTAAAACATCAAAACAGAAGTAATAAACACAAACCATGGTTTCAAACATTCAATTCAAACACAAAGATGCAAACTTGAAAACCGAATAAGCTATGACTAACGAACCCGGATTCAAAGCTTCAAACTTTAGCCTTCAATTGACCTCCAAACTCCCAAAATCGCCTCTAGCAACTCTCTGGACGGCAAGAGTACGAACTCCCTTGATTATGGGATTACAAAACTATTAAAATAAAAATTAGGGTTTTTTTTATCGAAATACGGGTCTCTCGCATACCGCGAGAGACGGTGCATGGTTTCTCGCGTACCGCGAGAACCAAAATAGTCACGCCCGAATTCTGGGATCTTCGCGTACCGTGAAACATTTCCTTCTGGGCTTCGTGTACCGCGAAGACTTGAACTTTCCCATTTTTTCACTTTTAATCTTTGGGCTTCATTCTTGTGCTCGGTTTCTTCGGGTTTTCACTTGTAATCATCACAAGCTCCTGTAAACATAACAAAGACTCAATATGTACAAAAAACGACTCAAAACAAATAAAAAACTAATTAAAACGACTCGAAAACCTAGGAATAAATATGTGTGCTTTGCACAACATCAAATGCATATATATAAGTAAAATTAATTGATGGTTTGAGTTTTTTTTTTCAGAAATTAGTGTAACATTAAAAGTAATCATGCTAAAAAATGTTGAAATTGACAGTGTTTTTAATAGAGAGCATTGTTACCAAAAGCTAGAACAAAAATGTGATCCATATTAGGGAGCCTCTTTATATGCAAATGATAAAAAAAAACTTTGAGAGCTTGAGCCTTGGATAAAGGCAAACAGATTATAATCATCCAACTATTTGAAGATGAAATACCACTCTGCGATAGAAAAAAAACTTGCATCAATGTATTGATTAACTGGACACCTAATATTGTAGTGCAACTTTATGACCATAAATCAACTTATATCTGCCAAGGGAATAGATGGTACATACACCTATCATGATCATGAAAATGAAGCTTACATTATGCACCTCAAAAGCAATAGACGATTTCCACTTGAGTCTCACAGAAAAAAAAAGATATATAAAACCAATCATATAACTTCAATTGTAACGCTGAAGTTAATCGATTGAAAATGAATTCATTGTGATGCACCAATAAAAGATGCACAATGCAGTTAATGAGATTATACACAGATCCCTCAATGCTAAAAATAATTTCCAGTTCAAAAACAAACATAGTTACATGTTAGAAATGTTAACAATAACAACATTCTGAGATGAAGTTACAAAGTAGAACCTAACTGCTAAACACAGTTGTTGTAATGTGATAACACCAAAAAAAATGTGTATGTTTGCTTGTTGAGTTCTTGGAGATATTGAGTTTTAGAGTGATGAAAGTGTAGGTCCACATGGCACTCCTATAGATTGTACTCGAGACGTGACGTATCAATTACACAGAGTGCGGAATCCAACTGTATCACTGATTATGTATACGAGATGACAGAAACAGTAACAATCAAACATATTAGGATATGCTACTTATGCTAGGAAGCAAACATGCTACACATGTGGCAAAGCCGGTCACATTGCAAGAAACTGCACACATCGTCCTTATAAACCCTATTACATGAAAAAAACAGAGGGCTACGCCAAGGGAATAGTTTCGGGTTATTCAGTTTCAGGTTTATTCGGGTCGGGTTAATCGGTATTCGGGTTTCTAAGTACAAGTTGCAAAACATACTTTACAATTTAACTTAAAATTATATTTATCAAATAATAAACATAAAATATCAAATAAAAACACTCTCAGTATGATCTTTTATTCAAATTCATGCAATAAACACATATATCAACTAAAAAATACCAAATAAAATAAGCATAAAACCAAACCGTATCAACCAATCGTGTAAATTAAAAAAAAAATTCAAATCGAATCAACAAATATAATGTTCACTTTTCGAATTATAACCTTCATATCCGCTCGTCCGTTTCCGGTCATATATTAAAAAATATCAAATAAAATAAGCATTAAAAATGGTTACATGTATATTGAGCTAAGTTTACAAATAAATATTAAAATAATAAAAATACATTTTTATTATTATTCGGGTTAACCCGATTAACATTTTTTTAACCCAATTACCAAACCGAACACTACCTTCGGGTTCGGGTTCCATCTTAATCGGGTTCGGGTTGTTCGGGTTTCATCTTAATCGGGTTCGGGTTAATTCAGGTCGGGTTCTGTATTCAGGTTTTGGGTAAAAAGGACACCCCTAATTAAACGGATCAAAACATATAAGTTAAATGGGTCAGTGATGATATTTAATGAAAGTTAGGGTTGAAAAGCGTAATATACGTGGTGTAATTGATTTATAAACCAACCCTAGCGGATGAATAAAATCGAACAGAAACGATGGCGGGCGTGCTATACAAGAAATCACTTCCCCTGTCACGATTCGTGTGTTTGTCTCCGATTAAACATATAAGAGGTGGTATGAATTGTGTAGTTTTTAAGGGGGTTCCCTGCAGCATGCGCACAGAAGAGGAAGTGAAGGCTATGTTCTCGGAATGGGCGATGGAACATGGCAAATCCTACAACAGCCTGAGTGAGAAAAACAAGAGGTTTGAGAATTTCAGGAATTTTCTCAGGAGCGTTGATCTGCACAACTCCACCGGCGATCCTTCCTCGCAGGCAGGACTTCAGTATTTCTCAGATCTCACCTTTGAAGAGATCAAGGCTAGGTGCTGCGGGGGGATAGTAAACAGGTAACTAACTACTGCTGCTGTTTCTTAAACTTCCAATCCATTATTAGTTCTCACCTTTTGTGTATTTCTCAGATCTCACCCCGGGGGTATCAGCCGTTTCAAGAGTTCAAGGCTGGCTACTGCGGGGGGGTGTGTAACAGAATGCCATCCTTAAGCAGGTAACTACTGCTGTTTCTTAAACTTCCAATTCATTCAATTAAAACCATAATTGAATATCATTAGTTAGTTTTGTGTAATTTACAAAAATGGTACTGCTACTAACTAATTTTTAATGAAATTCCATTCCTTTGGTTTGGTATAGTAAGAAATTCTATCATGTACAATGTTTTCATAATCAGACCGGATAGTGAACCGTAGCGATGGCAATGGGTCGGGTATTGGTAATCCCAAACCCATACCTGATTATAAATTATTGCCCCATACCCGGCCCATTACCTGTTGGGCATACCCGCACTCTACAAACAAAATTTAACATCAACTGCAGTCTACAAACAGATTTAAAAATCTTTCTGATTACATGTTGAACTAGGTAAACTAATAATCAACCTTTCAACTCAAATTTAAAGTAGAAGACAATTGCAGTCTACATTTTCAAAAACAGTTGAACATGTACCTTTAAAAAAAATCAAAGATTAACCACAACTATGTATCCTAAACAAAAAAGAAAAATAAAATATTACGGGTATCCCATCGGGTAATCGGGTATATTCACTTAATACCATACCCGTACCCGAACCCGGTTTTTTAAAATCAATCCCATTCCCGCCCCGTGACCCGAATACCCGCCCCGTTACCAGACCCGAATGTTTCAGGTATGGGGTTTTCCCATCGGGTTCGGGTGTTTCTACCATCCCTAGTGAAACGGCCGTCTTAGATGTCCACCGGTTGGACCGAATTTAATAATCAAATTACGTCATAAATAATATAAAAATTTAAACTATTTATATAGATACATAATTTAAAAACGTTTCTTGTTTTATGTAAATTTCCAATTTTAATGACAAATAAAATACGCAACTTGAAATAATAAATTAATCAAATAATGAGATTTTAAAGGAAATAAATACAAAAAAAAGGCTTGAAATATGGTCCAATTCACCAGTCCGACCGTTTGTTATTTCTCAGATCTCATCGTTGAAGAGGTAAGGGCTAGGTGCTGCGCGGGGGTAGGAAACGACTACCCTCACTCTTACCCATACCCACAAAGAATGAGGCAACTGTTTGTTTAAAATGGTGGATTGGCTGATACTTATTTACCAAATTTAGATTAGTGATAATTGAAAATCATTAACTTGCAATCTCTCTGATTATATGGTTCTGCTTTTCACCATGAAATAGTTACTGGTTTTCATGAAATTATTACTGATTCCCTGACTGGTAATCTTCTGCTGTAACTTTTTGTTTCACCAGGTTGTTTTGTTGATTGCTGCTGCTGGAACTTTTTTTTTTTCTACTGCTACTAATATCACGACTTCCACTACAACTATAAATAGGATATCTCTGTTACTTACTACCTTTATCTATAAAACTTATTTTGACCGAATTTTCAAGGATTTGATGCTTTGGTTTTTGTCAGATTAGATGGCCAGAGTATGATAATGGGTGAGTTGTGGGGTGGATGCTAATAACTGTTGGGGGGTTAGACATGATCACACACACATGAAAGTAATAATGAACACAGGGATTTAACGTGGTTCGGTCTAAATTGACCTACGTCCACGGGTGACAACTAGGTATTCTTTTATTATGACGTGATACAAATTACAAGTACAAAGGATGATATATATACCGACTAATCTACGATTAGAAACTTAATTGTTGGACCTTGGTTATTAGAGGATTAAGTATGAAAGTTATTTGGTGTAAGCCGTGAACTAGGGGTTCACGGCTAGGGGATAATGGGCCGGCCCAGAGGGCCACGAACATGTGTATTGTGTTTGACTTGGTATAAATACATGTGTTTGTCTAACCAGTTAGGGCGAGCGGATTTGATATTATTTTCTTTGTAATTTGCTTATTGAATACACAAGTATTTTACTAGGTTGCTAAAACTTCTATAGCAAAGGGGTCGCAGGTTCGATTCCTGTAGCTGTCATTTTTTTTTCTTTTTAACACATAACACTCCCTCCCTCCCCACACCACACACTTTGGTAAAATAGTAAAACTCACCCCCTAGCTTTATAAATTGTTAATTTTACCACCTTAAATCTCTAAAGGCTTTACCCCTTATAGTATATATATACTCTGATTTTTGCTCATTAACTTTTGTTCTTTTTTTTCATGTCGCGGTAAACATTTCGTTAAGAACGGCATTGTATTAATTGTAGGGAATTTTTTATGTGTCGTATGTTATATCGACTGACGGTAACGTATTACTACCGTGAATAATAAGACCGACACCGACAAAAAAATACTGGTTCCGTTATATAACTGTTCTTATCTATGTTTTGATCTCCCGTCGCGAAGCGCGGGACAAGTTTCCTAGTTATTTAATAAAAGAGTAAGTAAAGTTATCATGTGACACTATTTTAGGTCTCCTCAACATATTTTTCTATATCTTTTCTATTAAATAATGAATTTAATAGAAAATTAGATATGGATAGTTATCATTTTTAATGTTACTTATCAATTTCAAAAAATAATTTTGTATTTATCATCAATTCTACTATTTTAGTCAACAAAATTAATAAATCGTTTCAGTTTTCATCTACAGATTTTTTTTAATTTAAAATTTTGTTTATCATCAATTAAATTGTTCAATCATATTTTTATGAATTTTACAAACTAAAAACAATTTTATAACTAGATATGATCCAATTAAAAAAACCTTTAATCATACATTTACATATTCAAATATCTAATATTTATTATGATTTGTTGAATCCAATGGTATTTCTTGTCACATCATCATAGCATAAGTATTCAAGTAATTTGTTTCCTTTTAGATTAAGTTTTAAAAAAGTGTTTTAAAATATAATTAGTTTTTCCTCTTTAAAAGGAGGGTAATCCAAGATTATGAAACAATTTAAGATATTCGTCATGTTACCGTGAAAAATTCTATTATAATCAACGAGACATTTTATGAATTAAATTTGTATTTGTTTTTCATCTTGAATCTAGATTTCACGTGCCATGAAAATTCTTCTTGCCAAATTAAACAAAGTTTGCATCTTCACAGTTTCAAAGTATTTAAGTTACACAGAGTTAATTTCCTTTATCTTGTTAATTTTTCCTACAAGATTTGTCATTATAACGTGATTTGGAACATGTAAGTTTTGTAACGTTTTAATTGTTGTTTTTTTTTTGTGCTTTTTTGTTTAAGTAATTTGCTTGTATATTTCTTAAAGAATAAACTTGTCAAGACATTTTCTTAAATAATTTGTTCTTATAATCATTACAACCTACCATACTCTTCATCTACATTTTTTGTTTATAATTATTCCTTTCATGAGTAACATCGATGTCTTAACACTTACCCTTACCTAGGTTACGAAAATCGAATTTACATCCTACATGACCCTAGTGCTCTTGGCCTTGGACTACTCGTAGTGGCATCCTTCACTTGGTCTTATTCTTAGTTTAAGTTCAGACATTAAGGGATGTCCGAATCTCTTAAACTATAGCTCTGATACTAACTTATAAGGCTCCATGCCCGGGGGACCCACATTTGGAAAATCATTGCATACATAGTTCTTAAACAAAAAATCTCATAAGATAAGCATCGGAAAATAATCATCCATTACATAAACTGTCTTAAAATTCATAAGCATAAAGTTCATGATTTAAACGGGATGCCAATTTCCTTGTCGCAAGCAAAGCACCATCCTGAGCCTCCAACAACCTACACTTAACCTAATATGCATACTAAAAGTCAGCTACGTTGAATGAGTTCCAGTTTACCTAAAACACAAGTAGATAGTTCCATTCAATCGTAAGCATAGATATATAAACCCTTTTAAACGTGAAACGTATATAAAGCATTCATCACAATTCATGGATATTAAAGATCCTAATTTATGATTTTGAGTATCTAACTAACTTACAAAATTTTAATAGCTTATCATATATTAATATATTCAATTTCAATAAGTAAACACAATATATATATATATATATATATATATATTCAATTTCAATGCAAGTAAACACATGCAGTATCAGTTTCAAATAATCAAACAGATGACGCCTAATGTTGTACCCATGCTTAAACCCGTAAAAAAATTACAATCAATCTCATACTCGATTTGATATCTGAATACCTAATCCGAATATTTAATCTTTTTAATTTTCTTTAAAAAATTAGCACTAAAGGTCATTCTTGGAAGCATTCAAACCTCATCATACCTGATCCTTGTAAAACCCATTTACTCAAAATATACTTGTTAAAGCTAGAGTAAAGTACAGGGATAGTCTCTGTGGTTTTAGATATGATCCCTAACTTTCCAAAAGTACACAGATGGTCCTTGGGATTGCATTTTGTGGCGCATTAAGTTTCACAAACTTTGCAAAAAGTACATGTATGGTCCCTATGGTTTGCACTTTGTAACGCATTTAGTATCTAACTTGGACCTTCTAAAACCTTTAGATTTGTTCGTTAGGGACTAAATGCGTTACAAAGTGCAAACCACAGGGACCATCCATGTACTTTTGAAAAGCTAGGGACCAAATCCAAAATTTTGATAAATCACAGGGATCATCCGTGTACTTTACTCTTAAAGCTATTAACATTCTAGAGTTGACAATTTCTGACGAAGTGGTTGTTTTAGGTTTTGATTTATCAATAGAACATCTAAAACTTATAGTTAATAATAAAAATAATAATAGTAAAAAAGAAAAAAAAAAGGTCAAATAGGTTGAACTAATAAAATATCACCTAAAATGTACTTATATTTAGTATAACATCTTAAATAGTTTTATCTAAAATTTGTTAATTAGTGCAATAATATAGCTTTTCTATCATATGGAATGAGACAAAGCAATCTTTAATTATATAAAAATAAATCTAAAAACAATAAAAGAAATAAACAAGTTTACCGCAAAACCTGACTTGTTACTTGTTTCTATTCACTAAAAATACACTAATTCTGACCCGTTTCGACCTGTCAACACACATCTATTGCTACCTCTAAAATTCCCCGTAAATAAATGAATCTTCACTGCGTATCGGGCATATGAGCGTTTATGATATTAAAACTACTTGGTTCAAGATAATAAATAAATAAACTAAATTAAGTAGAAGACGACGGAGGATAAAGCTCCCACAGTGCCACAGTAGTGTCTTCAGATGCCGAAGCCATTTGTTTGCAATCTGCGATGAATGAAATGGCATTGCACTGCATAAAAAACATAAACAGATGATGACAACAAGGTGAACATAAGAATTGTCATTTTTTATAAATAATTAGCATGCCAAGTATAAAATTCCAGATTCTTTTCAACAAAGAATGAATCTTTCTGGCTAAAACGGTATAAGAGGTTACATGTAATAAAAATACACTCGGTGCAACTTTCCACTCAATCAACCCACTTGACCTGTTCATGGCTAGGGAATAATGGGCCGGCCCAGAGGGCCGAGAACATGAGTATTGTGTTTAACTTAGTATAAATACATGTGTTTGTCTAACCAATTAGGGCGAGCGGCTTTGATATTAATTTCTTTGTAATTTGCTTATTGAATACACAAGTATTTTACTAGGTTGCTAAAACTTCTATAGCAAAGGGATCGTAGGTTGGATTCCTGTAGCTCTCATTTTTTTCTTTTTTACACAACAATCCCTCCCTCCCCCCACCACACACTTTGGTAAAATAGTAAAACTCACCCCCTAGCTTTATAAATTATTAATTTTACCACCTCAAGTCTCTAAAGGCATTACCCCTTATAGTATATATATACTCTGATTTTTGCTCTTTAACTTTTGTTTTTTTTTCATGTCGCGGTAAACATTTTGTTAAGAACGGCATTGTATTAATTGTAGGGTATTTTTTATGTGTCGTATGTTATATCGACTGACGGTAACGTATTACTACCGTGAATAATAAGACCGACACCGAAAAAAAATACCGGTTCTGTTATATAACTGTTCTTATCTATGTTTCGATCTCCCGCCGCGAAGCGCAGGACAAGTTTCCTAGTTATTTAATAAAAGAGTAAGTAAAGTTATCATGTGACACTATTTTAGGTCTCCTCAACATATTCTTCTATATCTCTTCTATTAAATAATGATACTAAAATAATATATTTTGGTATATTTAATAAAAAATTAATTATTAATAGTTATTATATTATTAACTAAATGAATTTAATAGAAACTTAGATATGGATAGTTATCATTTCTAACGTTACTTATCAATTTCAAAAAATAATTTTGTATTAACGATTGTTATCATCAATTCCATTATTTTACTCAACTAAATTAATAAATCGTTTCAGTTTTCATCTATAGATTTTTTAATTTAAAATTTTGTTTATAATCAATTAAATTGTTCAATCATATTTCTATAAATTTTACAAACTGAAAATGATTTTATAACTAGATATGATCCAATTAAAATATCTAATATTTATTATGATTTGTTGAATCCAATGGTATTTCTTGTCACATCATCATAGCATAAGTATTCAAGTAATTTGTTTCCTTTTAGATTAAGTTTTAAAAAAGTGTTTTAAAATATAATTAGTTTTTTCCTCTTTAAAAGAAGGGTAGTCCAATATTATGAAACAATTTAAGATATTCGTCATGTTACCGTGAAAAATTCTATTATAATCAACGAGACATTTTATGAATTAAACTTGTATTTGTTTTTCATCGTGAATCTAGATTCCACGTGTCATGAAAATTCTTCTTGCCAATTAAACAAAGTTCGTATCTTCACAGTTTCAAAGTATTTAAGTTACTCAGAGTTAATTTCCTTTATCTTGTTAATTTTTCCTACAAGATTTGTCATTATAATGTGATTTGGAACATGCAAGTTCTGTAACGTTTTAATTGTTGTTTTTTTCATTTTTTTGTGCTTTTTTGTTCAAGTAATTTGCTTGTATATTTCTTAAAGAATAAACTTGCCAAGACATTTTCTTAAATAATTTGTTCTTATCATCATTACAACATACCATACTCTTCATCTACATTTTTGGTTTATAATTATTCCTTTCATGAGTAACATCGAAGTCTTAACACTTAGCCTTACCTAGGTTACGAAAATCGAATCTACATCCTACATGACCCTAGTGCTCTTGGCATTGGATTACTCGTAGTGGCATCCTTCACTTGGTCTTATTCTTAGTTTAAGTTCAGACATTAGGGGATGTCTGAATCTCTTAAACTATAGCTCTGATACCAACTTGTAAGGCCCCAATCCCGGGGGACCCACAGTTGAAAAATCATTGCATACATAGTTCTTAACCAAAAAATCTCATAAGATAAGCATCGGAAAATAATCATCCATTACATAAACTGTCTTAAAATTCATAAACACAAAGTTCATGATTTAAACGGATGCCAGTTTCCTTGTCGCAAGCAAAGCACCATCCTGAGCCTCCAACAACCTACCCTTAACCTGATATGCATACTAAAAGTCAGCTACGCTGAATAAGTTCCAGTTTACCTAAAACACAAGTAGATAGTTCCATTCAATCGTAAGCATAAATATATAAATCTTTTTAAACGTGAAACGCATATAAAGCATTCATCACAAGCCATACATACAAGTCTAGATCCGTGTCATCTCGTAAGCGTCTGTATTGTCCTTTACGACTTAAATGTGTAGACCGACAATACATACCATTCATCGACAACTATGGCTCTTACGTCCATAACACTTTCGCATCATTAACTTGACCTTAGGGTCCGCGTGCACCCCAAAGCGATCATCATCACTTCCTTACTAGTTGTACAACCGTTAGCAAGCCACAAAGGCTTCCTTTAGCATAACATAGCATAGCGAGGGAACCATAGCATATTTTAACAATAATGATTTTATAAAAACGTTACTTTTCTTCCCTTTAGGAACATTATCATTATATCAAGTTTGCCATCGAGTTCAAGTTCGGGTTCGTTTTGCATCCCTACAAAACTCTAGGATTCAGAAAAAATTGAATTGGATATGATGTGAAGTGATTCCAAAATACAAGTTGCATGTGCTCAAAAGAGATTAAATGTATAAGTAAAATAATGACAACGAAAAAGAGGAAATATTCTGTGAGATTTTGTTGAGGGAATTGAATACTCATTAGGGATGGTAATTAAAGCTTTCCGTGATTCTTCCAGCTCTAAAGTCTATACCACTTGTTAAGCTTCTTTAGCGATGGAGAATAGATGTATCCACAATCAGAGCATTCACATCAGGTTCCCTATATTTATGTGAGTGAGTTTCCTATATTTTAGGGGTGGTTTAAAGTAGTTGTGAGTGGAGAAGAGAGAAAATATATAAATTTTCAGTATATTTGGGGGAAACATTGTTCACCTGCATAAATTTTTTAATATTTTTTGAAAGTGGTTGTGAGTGGAGAAAAGAGAAAAGGTAATGATAAAAGTATAAAAAATATTATTTAATTAAAAAAAGAGAGAAAAGATAGTAATTTTAGTATAATTATGGGAATGAGGATAAGGATATGAATGCTAATGTGAATGTTCTCATATACATTAACCATAATATACAAAATATTCCTTTTACGTATAAAAGGCGTTGTGTCCATTTTTGCTTATAAAATGATGGCATCTCATACCTATAATATGTGGCTACAGTGGCGGAACTTGAACCTTTGTGGGGGGGGAGTTCCTACCAGGTGGTCGAAACTATAAAATTTTCGGCCGAATATGTATAAATTAACACTTCTGACCGAAAAATCGGCTGAATACGTATATATATTCACTTCTGAACCGAAAAACGAGGGGGTCGGCGTTCCCCCGGGCCCTAAGTATGTTACGCCCCTGCCTGGCTATAGACTACTTCTTACTTGTCGGGTTCACTGATATTTTCATGGATATTAAAGATCCTAATTTATGATTTTGAGTATCTAATTATCTTACAAAATTTTAATAGCTTATAATATATTAATATATTCAATTTCAATAAGTAAACACAAATATATATATATATATATATATATATATATTCAATTTCAATGCAAGTAAACACATACACTATCAGTTTCAAATAATCAAACAGATGACGCCTAATATCGTACCATGCTTAAACCCGTAAAAAATTACAATTAATCTCATACTCGATTTGATATCTGAATACCTAATCTGAATATTTAATCTTTTAATTTTCTTTAAAAAATTAGCACTAAAGGTCATTCTTGGAAGCATTCAAACCTCTGTTACCAACTGGTATGATCCTTTGTAAAACCCATTTACCCAAAATATACTTGTTAAAGCTAGAGTAAAGTACAGGGATGGTCTCTGTGATTTTAGATATGGTCCCTAACTTTTCAAAAGTACACAGATGGTCCTTGGGGTTGCACTCTGTAACGCATTAAGTTTCACAAACTTTGCAAAAAGTACATGTATGGTCCCTGTGGTTTGCACTTTGTAACGCATCTAATCTCTAACTTGGACCTTCTAAAACCTTTAGATTTGTTCGCTGGGGACTAAATGCGTTACAAAGTGCAAACCACAGGGATCATCCATGTACTTTTGAAAAGGTAGGGACCAAATTCAAAATTTTGATAAACCACAAGGACCATCCGTGTACTTTACTCTTAAAGCTATTAACATTCTAGAGTTGACAATTTCTAACGAAGAAGGGGTTGTTTTAGGTTTTGATTTATCAATAGAACATCTAAAACTTATAGTTAATAATAAAAATAATAATAGTAAAAAAAAAAGGGTCAAATAGGTTGAACTAATAAAATATCACCTAAAATGTACTTATATTTAGTATAACATCTTAAGTAGTTTTATCTAAAATTTGTTGGTTGGTGCAATAATATAGCTTTTCTATCATATGGAATGAGACAAAGCAATCTTTATTTATATAAAAATAAATCTAAAAACAATAAAAGAAATAAACAAGTTTACCGCAAAACCTGACTTGTTACTTGTTTCTATTCACTAAAAATACACAAATTCTGACCCGTTTCGACCTGTCAACACACATCTATTGCCACTTCTAAAATTCCCCGTAAATAAACGAATCTTCACTGCCTATCGGGCGTATGAGCGTTTATGGTATTAAAACTACTTGGTTCAAGATAATAAATAAATAAACTAAATTAAGTAGAAGACGACGGAGGATAAAGCTCCCACAGTGCCACAGTAGTGTCTTCAGATGCCGAAGCCATTTGTTTGCAATCTGCGGCGAATGAAATGGCATTGCACTGCATAAAAAACATAAACAGATGATGACAACAAGGTGAACATAAGAATTGTCATTTTTCTATAAATAATTAGTATTTCAAGTATAAAATATCAGATTCTTTTCAACAAAGAATGAACCTTTCTGGCTAAAACGGTATAAGAGGTTACATGTAATAAAAATACACTCGGTACGACTTTCCACTCAATCAACCCACTTGACCTGTTCCCTTTAAAAGCTAGTTTTTTAATACCTGTTTGACCCGTGAGAGATAAAACATAACCTAAGTCAACCCATTCACAGGTAAACGGGTCAACTAAGTAACTATGAACAGAAATGACTAATGGCATACCGTGGCATGGTGATACTTCAAAATTGCCAAAGGGTTTCCTTTTCTGTAATTGTAGATCCTGATCCTGTAATCACATAATAATTGAGGAGTAAATGTTGGTATTCTTGATGATTTTAAGAAATAATTGCTATAGTGTTTCGGGTTTAGTGTTAAACTGTACCTAAGTAGGTACAGTTTAACACTAAACCCGAAACACTATAGCAATTATTGGTTGTGTAACTGTAAACCTGGTATTCACGATCGACTCACAGCAGAGAACAATTTCAATTGCATAAACGTATGCGACTCTTTTCTATTAGATGGGAATTTTCATTCGATACAGATTCAACAAGACACGTATTTAACCTACTAAAATCCTTATTCTAATCAAATTCTAAACACAAAAGAAGGAAACGATAATCTACCGACTACGACTTCCTAATCATAATCAAACACAATTGATTATTCATTATTGACACTTTAGACCCTCTACTTTTGATCTCCACCAAACCGCCCCTTGAGATCTTTCCGAACCACCCTCGCAGTTCTTTCAACCAGTTGACATGATCGGTATTGTCGTTTTCACAGGTTGGTTCCAATCAGATGTAACCAGATACAATGGAAAAGGCCATTTTTTCTATTTTGGTCCAATAGTTTAGATTAGAGTTAATTACACACATAGTCCCGTTGTTGAGTCCAAATTATGGATTTGGTCCTCTGTTTTTTAAGAAATTACAAACTTAGTCTCAACGATTTGTCAGACCGTGGTTTTGGTCCCAAACACCAACCTACTTTAAAAGTATGTTTAATATTATATTCTTTCACTTAAAAAACAAAAAGATAAATAAAAAAACCCCCAATTTCTGGTCTCAAATTCTTAACTATGTTCTGGATTCCCATGCATCTAGGACTCTTCAAAAAGCTCACGAGTCGCTCGAAATCGGCTTAGTTTGTAAACGAGCCGAGCTTGAGCCAAGGTAAACTCGCTCGTTGCCTCGCTTAGTTAGCTCGTTTAAACTAAACCCAAATTTTAATGCTTATAAGTTATAACCCAAATGGCAGTCCAATCCTTATCTTTCTAAGCCCAAGTTTTACATCAATCCAAGCTAGTTGGCTCGCTCGGTTAGCTTGTATTGAATTTGTTTATAAATTCTACATGTATTAATTTTTGTTAAATTTCAAAAAACAAATAAATGAGCTGACTCGTCGAGCGGCAAGCTGTCTCGAGCTTTTTACGAGCCAAGCTCAAGCTCATATTTCAGCTCGTTAAGAATAAACGAGCCAAGCTGAGCTGGCACGTTTAACTTTGGCTCAGCTTGACTAGCTCGTTAAGCATCCCTACATGTAAAAGGGTAACATTGTCATTTCACATACACTTAAAGGAACATTCTTAAGTCTTAAGATCCATTGATGGTAGGGACCGATCCGTAATTTAGGGAGGACTATCCATGTGATTAACTCGAACTACTATAAAAAATTGAACATTTGAGTACATATATGATTCTAACACAAGATAAAATCAGATAAAACTCAAGATGCTACAAATAAAAATAAAGAATAAAAGAAATGGATGGTTTTTCATACCTTAAAAACATTGAATTACTTCTTAGTCATACAAAATTTGGTTGTTTTAGTAAATATCACTCAACTTAAGGCAGGACACTGTGGCTTCATTCAACTAATGAAGCCACAAATGATACTGATCAATTCGAAAAGTATTTAACTAGTGTCTACTGTTTAACTAGAGGTGTAAAAATGAGAGCGTTGGGTAACAGCTCAACATTATTTTCAAGAATGGACCAAAACGTGACAGTCTGTTGACCCATCAGGATGTTTGTCCAATTTTATAATTCTATAAATAATTATTATATTGATAATGATTAGAAAACAGCATTACTACCAATGATTTAACGTTTTAGAACAAAACAATTTAGTTTTTGTAAGAATTTGGATGCATTTTTGTTTACCAACCGAAATTGACCCGTTTTCATATGAATGGGTTAAAATTTCCACATGTAGTACTAACCTGTGATCCCAACCAGCAGTCCCAAAAATTTTGCCATCTGCACGGATTGAAGTTCCGGCTATGCCAGGTCGCTCCAAATTGATTTCTTTCTTCACCACACAAGAACCCTAACACGTGTCAAACAAAACTACATTGTTGCCTTATGTGGGTTTGAGGGAGTATATGTTTATAGTTCCATAGAACTAATAGAAAAGGAACAATATATAGTAGAGATGGCAAAATGGACGGGTTGGGTAGCAGGCCAAAAACAGAAATCGGTTCACCAAAAACACTTTGTTCAACTTTAATATCTTACAAATAATTACTTTACAGAATATGATTACAAAAATTATATTATTTGAAAAGGCTGAAAAAATGATCCAGATGGTTTTATGCATTAAAAGGACACTTTGGTTTTTGATCAGTTCAACATGCTTCCTTTTTATTTTATTTTTCTTTTATTTCTTGTTTTGACCCGTTAGAGATTAAAAAAATAAAAATAAAAAACCCGTATTGAGCCGTTTAAAGTAAATGTTTTGAATTGCCACCTCTGATGTTATATAAAAGTTGATTTCAACATAAATATGAGCTTCCATACCAAAGAATGATCCAAAGTAAACATGACGATTTTGTCATCTGCGCCTCCAGAAATACCCCCATCGAGCATCCCATCAATAGACAGGCTTAGAACTGGTAAAACAAAGCAATCCTTTTGTTAGTATAATCATATAAAATAACATGGTCATAAAAACGAGCACTTGGTTATCAAAAAATGGTAATCTGGGCTTCAAAATGAAGACTTAGTTGTCAGTCACCACAAACCTGGCTCGGAATGAAACCTTACAGAAGTTAATGGAACCCCAGGTTTCCTTAGATCCCACCAACCCATTGTTCCATCCTCATAACTGCATAAATGGTCGATTCGTTTTATGTTTCATCTCTAACGGGTAAAAGGGATAAAATTATAAAAGCTTAGCTAAAAAGGAAACAGACTAAACAGCTGAAAATGGCCCAATGTAATGCATAAAATCCCCTATTTCATTTTATTCAAAAAGATATTTATTGAAAAGATACAGTTCTGAAATCATGTTTTATACACTGATTATTTATTACAATCTCACAAATTCTGGAAAACAGGTGTCCTGGGTCAACCCAAATTATTTCAACCCGTACAAGAAAATTAACCATATTTGTTTGTTACCCACCCCTCATTTTTTCAACCTCTAAAAGAATATGAGTGGCTCTAGAACACTAAGTGTCCATGGTATGCTATACACGTCGCATAATTATACAGAGATTGTGGAAAGTTGTAGAAATCTCAATCAGGAGCGGCTTATGTGCAAAATGAGCAGAATCCAAAATTCTGAACAAAGTGAAATTGCTTGAGAATTGAAAGAAAAGAAAACGACTAGGATAAATGGAATTAAGAACAAACCCTGCTAAAACATGTAGAAATCCCTGTGATTCGGAAGGAAAAAAAGCTTGAACTGCCATGCACATGCCTGTGAAACGATAATGACAGGTATTACAAGGCATTATATAAGATATAACAAACATCAACGGATATATAAGATGTTTGAGTGTTTGGCGAATTTTATTATTATGGAACTAACAACTAAAATAACCAAAGGAACATTATTGTGGAAAAGGTGACATGTTTTGTTAAATGAGAGAAAATCTATCAAATTAGATTTAAAAAGGGGGTAGTTAGGTAATTTTAGTTCACCCTTAAAAGATCAGTACTGTTGCAGCTTGCATGAAAGTGATTATTACTTAACCCCTAAAAGATCAGATAATTAGAAGCCACATCTGTTTATCCAAACACTATAGTATAAACTAATTGTTGCAACTTCAAGTCATAATAATAAGATAATAAGGTCTAAGACACCAACCCAAACACTCCCTTAATAAGGATGCTATTTCTAGAAATAAAATAATGTAGCATGTACCTTTTCCTTTGGTGAAATCATTTGTAGAGGCACCAGAAGAATGTGGTAACCTTGCAATTCTTTCTGCAGCATTGAGATCCCATATTTCAACCTTTTATTTGATATTTCAAGTAAAAATAATGAGGTGAAACAAATATAAAATAAGAAAAGGAATGTAAAAATGAAATAGTGAATGGTAGTGATATGCATACCTCTGACCGCTCAGCACCAGCCATGGCCACATATGGACGTCCTTCCTGACAGTCATCATCTGATATCAGACAATTATATGAGACGCTGATTAATAGACCCCCGGTATGCCATTATCAAAAGTTAAATTAAAAAACTGATATCAGAGAATTATATGAGATGCTGATTAATAGACCCTGGTATGCCACCATCAAGAGTTAAATGAAAATAATACTAAATTATAAAAAGGATATCTGCAAGTGGTACTAATGAATGGTTCAATTCAGGTTGTGATTTATCTCAAACGAGTCAAACCGGAAAAATTAGCTAAAAGGGGAACTGGTCAAACAGGTTGAAAATGGCAAAAGTCTATTTCTAAATGCATACAACCTAAACTTTTTTACTCAAACAAATAGATTATTATCGTAATAATACTGATTTTAATCATAATTAAAGCAGCAAATATTTATCTGTTTTAATGATAAAAATCCCAACCTGGCTCGTTTCGACCCATTCTAAGAATGACCCATTTCAACCAGAACTTCATTTTGACCCATTATCCAACTTGCCCAACCCAACCATCTTCACACCTCTAGTAAACCATCTACAATTGGTCAAGAAAAATAGAAAAGTACTTTTAAAAATGTTGGAATTTTCTGCCTCTTCTTGGATGCCATGAGAACTTTCTTGACTAGAAGCTTCTATAACTTCTTTTACATGACTAGGTGTTGATTTTTCAGCTTTTCTTGTGTCAGCGGAAGGCCTCTTCACTAACGAAAGCTTGCAGAAGTGGTAGTAATTTGCATCAATTGAGACAGAAGGTGTCCTGTTGGGATATTAAATCATCATCACATAGGGTTTCTTTTATAATCTAAGTTCGACTGCTGAATGACTAAATCTGTGTGACTTAATTTTATATCTTGACAACTGAATATCACTTGTTTATTGGCACACATTTGTAAGACTTGGTTCATTTCACAAAAGATCCAGACCTACTTCAGCAAAAACATAAAGAAAAAAAATGTTTCGATCATGCAACTTATCTTCTCTTCTCTTGAGTATGAGCTCAAATGCAACATATGTACTTATTGGGTTAAATTTCTAATGCATAATGGTGTGCTTGCAAACTTTTTGGGATTTCAGCTCTTCATGTAGGAACTCAATTAATGATGTTCTTAAAAGTTCTTATAAAGGCGCAGTGATGTTCTTATGATGTTGAATCTTAAATTTCTAGTTATTAATCTTAAACTTTGGTTAATCTCTCTCTCTCTCTCTCACACACACACATATATATAGCAGATTTACAGTTTTATGAAGCTTGTTCGTATCTCAGATTTTTTACATTTTCTAATTATGTTTGTTTTTTAAGAAATTACGGCTAATGAGCTCGTCAACAAGCTCCAAAACAATTAATGAGCTCAAACTTTCATAGCTTAACAAGATAAGCTTGAGCCAAGCTTTGGCTCGATTAGGCTCGTCTGACAAACAAGCCGAGCTGGAGCTTTTTCATAGCTTAACGAGGTGAGCTCCAGTCAAGCTCGAGCTCAAGCTCGGCTTGGGTAAGCTCGTTAACACCCCTAGCTACTGAACACGAATAGAAATTTACAAAAATGCATGGTCTGATTCAAAATTCCAGTAAACACTGCACTTTATATAAATCATTTTTCATCCTTTTATAAGGTATAAACGATTTGCGAAAAAACGGAGCAACTTATTAAAAAAAAATATGAAACTAATGAAGGAAATATTAGCCATCAATGGGGAGCCACTCACTCAGAATCGTTATTCTACAACGACACCAAGAAATATCAGCTGGATTATGGTTAGATTTCCATTCATCAAGTTACAAATCAATCCATACATAAAGATTGCTAAGTCATTTGTATCATTCTCAACTACCATGATCATAATTCATAGAGAGTTGAATAAATACCAAGAATTAGCATCTAGATATCAGTTGGATTACGGTTAGACTTCAATTCATCAAGTATAACCAATCCACACATAAAGGTTGCTAAGTAATTTGTTCAATACCCCAATAGAGAATTGAATAATTACCTTGACAACTCCCCATGTTCAATATCCCAACACCTAACTGTTCCATCCTTCCCCTGGCTGCGTATCAAAGAACACAGTTAAACATGTATAACCACCAAAAAGGCTTAATCACATACACTCTTGAAAGCATATAACATGAAATAAGATAATAGAAACCTGATAACTTTGTTGTTTCCAATTGAAGGGCTGGTTGAAACACTTATAATCCCATGTGCAGCACTATGCACCCTGCATTAAATGTTTCCCCTACATTGTAGAAGTTACATAAAAACTGAACAAAATACAAAAAAAAAGAACTTGCAGTCGTACCACGCGGATGAGATAGTTCTATGTTGCACACTGTCCCAAATTCGCAACTCACCATCTGAAGATCTGAAGTAAAAACCCTCAATTAAAGCACATAATAGTTGGTTTCAAAAAGCGCGAGGCGCGAGGTGCAAAGCAGAAAATTGCACAGCTTTCGTACTCGAGGCACAATTTATTTATATAAATCTTTTTGTATTTCTCATAGGCTTTTAGCATCACCTACCCAAAATTTAGCTATAAATAAGCTTTATATATACCTAATAAATAAGTAATTGGTTGCGCCACATGTCAAAATTGTGTGAGCGAGCCCAATATTCTTTTTCCCGCTTATTTTTTCTTCATTAATAACTATATAACATTTCCTTACTAGCTATTTAATATTCCCTTTTTTAATTCCTAAATCTTCATAACAATTTAATATTTCCTTTATAATTCCTAAATCTTCATTACTAACTATTTAACATTTTCTTTATTCAAACTGTGTAAACACGAGTTTCTAACCTAGTATGATTTAATAAATAGATAACCTACATGTACAACCTAGAAAGCTATATATACAACATCTTGATGCACAAAACCTTCCCAAACACGCCCCAAGACAGCGCCTCATTTGGCTTTTTCGTGCGCTTTTTGCGCCTCAAGACTCGCGCCTAGGCCCGTTTTTTTAAACTAAGCATAATAATGGCAATTGGCATGGGAACATGGTTCAAACTATGATGAAAATACTTACCCAGAGAATACCAAGTTCTGAGAAGGATGGAAACAAACATCCATGACGGAAGCACGGTGACCTCTCAGCACAGCCACTGGACCAGGGGGTGGTCTCTTGCTCATTCTGGTCACAATTCTTTCATTCAGACATTAAATCAAACACCTTGTAGACCTAATTTTGATAATGCTTACTAATCCCACCCATCCAACAACAATTTTATAAATGACTCTTTAACTCTAAAAGTAATCAAGCTGACATCCACAGAGTAGGGTGTCAATTTCTGGAAGTTATCGAGATATGAAAATGGGAGATGGGTCTTACTTGCTTACTGTATCCGGAAGGTCGCCGGAGCAGCGCATGTGACTGCCGGGGAGGGCAGGGGGAAAAGCCGGTCACCGGTGGCGGTCGCGGAGCCCGATTCCAGGAGGTGTAAACTAGAGGCTCGGAAGCTGCTCGGAAGCTTGCCGAACTTGAACAATTTCGAGCGTAAATATAAATTTAAGCGAGTCAGAGCCAAGCTTTCATTTATCGAGCTTGATCCGGTTCACGAGTTTTAACGAACTTATTATTTATATAAATTTTAATTAATATGTGAAATACATATTTATAAAATAATAATTATATATATAAAATTATAATAAAATAACTAAATAATATATATAAAAATAATAAAATATATATAAAAATAATTATAACAATATATATATATATATTAATTAATAAATAAATAATAAACGAGTCAAGTCAAGCTTGAACCTTGGAAATAGAGCCGAGCTCGAGCCTAGTCGAGTTCGGGCTCGGCTCGACTCGTTTACACCCCTACATATGATATAAAAGCTATATTATTGCACTAACCAACAAATTTTAGATAAAACTATTTAAGATGTTATACTAAATATAAGTACATTTTAGGAGTAGAACTAGCGTTACATCCCAGAAAAATTTAACATACCAGAAACTTTATATATTCGAACAGGCTAAATGTCTATTTTGGTATTTTTAAGAGAACTATGTCCATTTTGGTATTTTCCCCTAAATACCAAAATGGACATTTAGCATCCTCGATAAGTGAAAGCTTGGCTCCGAAATTTTTTTTGGATGGACAAAGTGTCCATTTTAGTATTTTTCTCAAAAATTTAACATACCAGTAACTTTATATAAAAAGGCATGCATGTGTCAAATTAAACTAAAGTTTTCGAAACTTTACACAAAGAAAAGTAAAACCAAGAGACAAAAAAAGAATTTTTTAAAACTGGTTAGGGGAGAGAGTGTCATATGTTAAATAAGACTAGTGGGTTTGGTTCGCGCAAAGCGGCGGGTATCATTGATGCATTTTTTTGGCTTAAAACTCCAACCAAGTCGTTCTTTGCTTAAGTTTTCAGTTATTAACAAAAAAACGAACTAACCCAAGTTTCAAAATTGAATAACCGAATTGCTTCTAGCCGGAGCTAGTCGGTTTATAAAGATAGATAACCGAATATTTCAGTTATTGTTTTGGTTAGGGCCTCCACTTTATAAAGTATGTGGTCCCTCCATTATTGTTTCTTCATCGATATGGACAAAGAAACTAAAAGTGTTTATGGTATCAATGTTTTCGTATCTCTCATTCAGCCAAAGGATCCCATTATATAGGGATATGAATACAAAATACAAGGAAGGATAGCATCTAAATATGGACATAATATATATGACAAATATACATGCTAATACACCCCCGCAGTTGGAGCGGGAGTGGAACAGACGCTTCAACCGGAACGAAACGTCTGAAAAAGATATCGAGGTAACCCTTTGGTGAAGATATCGGCATACTGCAAAGAAGATGGAATATGGAGAACCCGAATGTGCCCAATTTGAACTTTTTCACGAACAAAATGTATATCCATCTTCACATGTTTGGTCCGTTGATGTTGAACTGGATTCTCGGATAAATAAACCGCTGACACGTTATCATAATAAACAATAGTGGCTTTTGTAACCGGAGCATACAACTCAAGAAGGAGGTTACGTAGCCAGCTAACTTCCGCCACTGCATTAGCAACCCCTCAGTATTCTGCTTCGGCACCAGACCGAGAAATTGTAACACCCAAAATTTCTAACCGATTTAAACTTTTAAAACAATGCGGAAGCTAGGTCCCAACGATCATTCATATTTAAAAATATTGATAATCTATTCACATTAACATGTGAATATCGTAAGTTTCATAAGGACATGTGTTTAAACTACTACAATTCCAAAATATACTTGTTAACATAAGTAATCCCTTCTACAGGTTAGTTTACGAAGAACAAAACATTCAAAAGAAACTTGAGAATCCAATTGTTCAACCATGGCGAGACCCGAGATCATGTCGGAGGCTTTCCTACATTCACAACATCAAATTAAACAAGATTAGTAAAGATAATTAGTCATTGAGACTCCCAACAAGTCCATACAACAAAAGCAGGCCAAAACCCGAAAAACATGAAAATTCCAGCGTCTACCAGACCCAACTGGACGTATAATACGTCCATGGGCGTATGGTACGCCAGTTGGGCGTACGGTACGCCCCCATCAGATGCAAATGGCCCAAATGCAGATTTTTCAGCTGTTGCAACTTTTCTTCGAGTGACCCGATTTCATTTTCAAACCAATATGGTACATATCCATATATTTAAGCATCCATTAAGGTTACCCATCATCCCAACATATAATGTTTAGTTATTTTGATTCCTCGAGCACCACAACCCGTTCCCCACTCGTTAAGAGTTTAATATCTAATCCCACCCTTTCATTAGTTTAGGCACATATTGACCTACAACTTAAGACACATAACAATCCATGCGCGACTTATGTTTTAACATTCGTTTAACTTGACATATCCACATGTCTAGCGAGAGATCCACCTCTCGGTTTCTTACATGGAGTATTTGACTCCATGTCAACTCATGAAGTATTTAACTTCATGCCATCCGTGAAGTATTTTACTTCACTTGCACCCGTGAGGCTTACGACCTCACTTCCATCTGTGAAATACTTGACTTCACGTAAACACTTCAATGAAGTATCCACACTCCATTTAATCAATCAATTTACTGTTTGACCACCAACGGTTGACTTTTACCATATTAAGTCAATTTTAGTCTAATATTACCACATTCTACACTTTACTTGACTCTTGACCACATTGGGTCAATTAGACCATTTAACCACATTTTATACAATAGTTTAACCAATAACTACATAAGTCAAGTTACATCTATTTAACACTTTTGCACATTCAAGTTTGACTATTAAACACATAGTCTAATTACACCAATTTTCAACATAATAGTTAGTATAGTTTGGCTAGATATCACTTAAGCCAATTTCACACACATCATCACACATCAATGGTTTAGTTTGACTACATTTCGACATTGAGTCAAACATACAAGTTCTACCATAACAATTAAACATTAAGTTTATACCACACAAATCAAACACATTAACAACATATAAATAGCATATCACATAAGCTACTTACACATAGACTACATATCTAATACTAAGTAAGTGCAAAGCACTTACCTTTGCAAATGAAGATTCCGCTCGGTCTTCAAAGCTATCACCTTGATCACCTAAACATTACATATGTTTTAGTAATCTAGATTACCCAATTACATTCATTAATTGGAGTTTAACACCCACCCAAGATCTTATGATCTTCACTGATAACTAACTTAGCTTAATTAGCTTCAATCAAGTTTTCAACCTTTCTAGATAACAACCAACCATTTTGAACCGTTAAGGTTCTATCCACCTTCACCCAATTCTCCAAGGTTCTTTTTTCATCAAATTGATTGAGGGCTTTTACTAAAATTGTGTTTATTAACACCATAAACACTTATTAACCACCAATTCATCATTTAACTTCATCATAATTAAAACCCCCAATTTACACCTCAAGAACCCTAATTTTAAAATCAAAAAATTGGATGTTAATAAACACTAATCATCATTATACAAGCTAGATAACAAGTTATTTCAAGTTATCTTTCATCAAATCCACCCAATGCAACCCCAATTTCGTTTTTTCTCCAAAACCTCAAGAACACTAACAATGGTGGAATTATGAATTGAAACATAACTTACTTGATGATTGGAAGGAGATATGCTTAACAAATCCTTCAATCTAAGCATGCAAATATTCAGATTTCGTTCTTGATCAAGACCCACCTCTCAATCTTTCTTTCCTCTAATTTTTGCAAGACACACAGACACACACACATATGTGTGTGTCTGCGTTTTTTATCTCCACCAAAAAGGCAAAAATGCCTTATGTACACATTCTGTCCTTCATCTCTCAATTTTGACCCCTTATACCACAAGTTTGGTCAAAACCAATTATTTGCAACTAAAACCTCCAACTTTACTTTATTTAAATATACCCACTACAATATAAATAATATATAATAGTGGAAACCCGAAATTCGGTTCGTTACAAATCACACCTCCTAGTTTTGGGTTTCATCCCCGAAACCCGATCCACCAAAAGATTAGGGTGACACTGGAGTATTTATCCTCAGATTCCTGAGTAGTTTCCTCCCTTATCTAAGGATCCTGTTGAACTAAAACTTGGTTAATCCGATTACAGCATAAGCATTTCACCTAGTTACTTAAGATAGCCACTTATTCCTCTAGATGAAAATTTATCTCCCTCCTCAATACCGCTATGAGAATCAACATCCACTTCTCACGCAACGCATTCTCGTGGATTAACCACGAGGAATGTATCATGGAGTCTACACGATCCTCCGAGTAACTCCTAACGACATACCACTTAACAAACAAAAGTGAAGTCTAGACGGTCCAACAATACGGGGACTTGGCCTCCCACGTTTCCGAACCCGATACACCTCCTTTATAAGGGAAACTTTTATATCGCCAAAGTTCCCATTTGAATTTTAATACACCTCCTCCTTAAATCCACTTAGGGTTTTCTATCTACCTTGGGTGGATTTTTCAATCACACTCAATAAACAAGATCTTTCATGCAAAGTCTCGAATCACACCATAAGTGTTAGTTCACGACAACCAAACGGTATGCAACACTGTTCGCCATTTAGTAATTCATTTAGTCGAATATGAATACTCAAATGGTAGATAAGGTGACACCATCTTTCATCTAATGTTAATTTGTCACATGGTTTCCTCCAAATCGAAGAAGAAACTAATGCCTCAATCTGACCCAACAGGTACAGAGGTACCATGTCGTATCACACACTTGTAGAACCAAAGTTCTCTGACCACTCGGAAGAGTAGGTTCCCTTTTGGTATCCGGTCTTAACCTGTAGGTAAGTGAGACACTCATAACCACACTAGATTGTGCCTCTTTTCATCCCGAGCCATCAAATGTTAAACTCCAAAACAACATACAACAACCCATGAGACTTTTAAGTCTTACTCATCACCCATGGAGTTCAAAGACTTCAAGAACACACATGAAGTTCAAAGACTTCATGAACACACATGATGTTCAAAGACTTCATGAACACACATGAAGTTCAAAGACTTCATGAATACACATGAAGTTCAAAGACTTCATGAACACCGATTAATACACCATTGGAGCTCAAGACTTCAACTCAACATTCTAACGCTCGCCCGCGTATAGATTCATCAATTCCCTCCCCAAGTTCTCTCCTTTAATTGTTGCAATCAAGCTCACAACTGACTAGGAGAGTATGCGATACTCCTGTATTGTTGTATATAGACTTAATCAAGTCTAATGCACGAGTCACCAAGACAACCGTCATGGCATACATTCTTCTTCCAATGGAAGAACGTGTCAAAAGCCAGAGTCAAATCGTCTTTCATAATCCAACTCATTGTTTATCCTAATGACTTTAGCATAAATCATCCTTTGAGATTCAAAGATCTCAGTCTTACAATCCCTTTTAAAGTTCGAAGACTTCATTTTTAACCACCGCTTGTGAAGCTCTAAGACCCCAAACGCCACTTATGATTTTATAGGACTCCAAACAGTATTTACCCCTTGATTACTTCAATCATTGTCGGGCCAACATACATGTCTTAGAAATCACCGCTTTATCCAATAATGGATTCACACTGAAACCACAATGGTACACCAAATCATTCCAAAGAAAGGTCTCTCCTTTCAGGGAATTTCAGGAAACTCACGAAGATAATGAGCTTGAACGATTTTGCTTAAAAGATAAAAGCGAATGTCATCGAATAACCGACCTCTGTATTAGCATACATGGGTCTACATACCTTTCAAATTGATCCACATAAATCGCGTAACTGTTAATAAGACATAAAGTTACATCAGCAATCTGATAGTATTCATAACGGAAATGAGACTATTCATGGGATAACGTCCTCCTCTACCTTCATTTTTGAACTAGGAATTTTAGTCACTTGTTCAGATCTGACTGAAAGTACGTATACATTCTTCCATTCTTCAAGTGAACGGTTACACCGTAAGAAGCGACATTCGGATATAGAACCCTTATGACTGGAGCATCAAGTATCCCATTGATTCGGTTGGCGCAAATGACATGAGCCAGGCATACACCAATTCATGCTCTACGTGTTTCACTGTCTCTAGCGCGAGAACGGGTCGACACATCACCCTTTAGTCATACACAACATTGATACGGTTACTATGTAACCACACAATTTCTACTACAATTGTAGGACTCCAATCTTGTGATTGTTTCACCCACATCCTTCAATTATTAATTCATTGAATTGTCAAAATTATGAAATCCGTAATGTTGATTGCCTCCGAATCCACCGATTCACAATACAATCTCATCCGACAATTATACTAGACGACTTCAGTCCCGTCTTTGGTAGTTAGAAATGTTCGGCTCGACTGTCTTAAAATTTCTATTTTCTTCCCTATTTCATTCGTATGTTTTAAATCCAAACTTTCACTTCGAAGGATTCCCGACATATAACCACTGTAACATCCATTATTGGAACCAGTACATTATGGAGTAGTATGTCTCATCATTCCACTTATGTAATTTCCACACATATGACAACATCAAACATTGCCTTTCCAAATGTATTCCTAGCTCGGCTAGAACATTTGGCTTTCTTGAAGCCACCACTAACTCCTCTTATGCTTAAAAACATTCTTTCCAATATTCACATTAACATTTAACATTCATTCATGTATCCCTTCATGCATATTCACTTTCATTCATGTATCCTTTCATACATATTCACATTTAACATTTTACATTCATTCATGTATCATTTCATACATATTCACTTTCATTCATGTATCCTTTCATACATATTCACATTTTACATTTTACATTCATTCATGTATCCTTTCATACATGTTCACTTCCATTCATGTATCCTTTCATACATATTCACATTTAACATTTTACATTAATTCATGTATCCTTTCATAAATGTTCACTTTCATTCATGTATCCTTTCATACATATTCGCATTTCACATTTAACATTCATTCATGTATCCTTTCATACATATTCACATTTAACATTCATTCATGTATCCTTTCATACACATTCACTTTCATTCACGTATCCTTCATAAATATTCACATTTAACATTTTACATTCATTCATGTATCCTTTCATACATATTCATATTTAACATTTAACATTCATTCATGTATCCTTTCATACATGTTCACTTTCATTCATGTATCCTTTCATACATATTCACATTTAACATTCATTCATGTGACCTTTCATACATGTTCACTTTCATTCATGTATCCTTTCATACATATTCTCATTTAACATTTAACATTCATTCATGTATCCTTTCATACATATTCACATTTATCATTTAACATTCATTCATGTATCCTTTCATACATATTCACTTTCATTCATGTATCCTTCATAAATATTCACATTTAACATTTTATATTTATTCATGTATCCTTTCATACATATTCACATTTAACATTTAACATTTAACATTCATTCATGTATCCTTTCATACATATTCACTTTCATTCATGTATCCTTTATAAATATTCACATTTAACATTTTATATTCATTCATGTATCCTTTCATACATATTCATATTTAACATTTAACATTCATTCATGTATCCTTTCATACATGTTCACTTTCATTTATGTATCCTTTCATACTTATTCACATTTAACATTTTACATTCATTCATGTATCCTTTCATACATGTTCACTTTCATTCATGTATCCTTTAATACATATTCACGTGTAACATTTTACATTCATTCGTGTATCCTTTCATACATGTTCACTTTCATTCATGTATCCTTTCATACATATTCGCATTTAACATTTAACATTCATTCATGTATCCTTTCATACATATTCACATTTAACATTTAACATTTAACATTTAACATTTAACATTCATTCATGTATCCTTTCATACATATTCACTTTCATTCATGTATCTTTTCATAAATATTCACATTTAACATTTTACATTCATTCATGTATCCTTTCATACATATTCATATTTAACATTTAACATTCATTCATGTATCCTTTCATACATGTTCACTTTCATTCATGTATACTTTCATACATATTCACATTTAACATTTTACATTCATTCATGTATCCTTTCATACATGTTGACTTTCATTCATGTATCCTTTCATACATATTCGCATTTAACATTTAACATTCATTCATGTATCCTTTCATACATATTCACATTTAACATTTAACATTCATTCATGTGTCTTTTCATGCATATTCACTTTCATTCATGTATCCTCTCATACATATTCACATTTTACATTTTAACCACGTTCACTTAGTCGTTGTCGGTGTTCATCATTATATGGTTATCGAGAAGGTATTCGAACATGTTTCATTAAGAATCATATCGGCCAGGCATGATCGATAATGTAACATGCCCAATTACATTCACTATCTCCATATAACAAATCCCTTAATAAATTCCGACACAATTAGTTCACATTGGACACCAAATATAACGACCAACAACATTAATCAATACTAACATTTCGTCCTTAAGCTCCGAGTCTCGGTCACGCCATCATTGGATTCTCATTTCTCGACCATATCAAGAGCATTATAGATTTGAGTTTGATGTCTCGTACACAAAATCCCTCAAACCATTGCTATAATACCAAGTTGTAACACCCAAAATTTCTAACTGATTTAAACTTTTAAAATAATGCAGAAGCTAGGTTCCAACGATCATTCATATTTAAAAACATTGATAATCTATTCACATTAACATGTGAATATCGTAAGTTTTATAAGGACATGTGTTTAAACTACTACAATTCCAAAATATACTTGTTAACATAAGTAATTCCTTCTACAAGTTAGTTTACGAGCAACAAAACATTCAAAAGAAACTTGAGAATCCAATTGTTCAACCATGGCGAGACCCGAGATCATGTCAGAGGCTTTCCTACATTCACAGCATCAAATTAAACAAAATTAGTAAAGATAATTAGTCCTTGAGACTCCCAACAAGTCCATACAACAAAAGTAGGCTAAAACCCGGAAAACATGAAAATTCCAGCGTCTACCAGACCCAACTGGACATATCATACGTCCATGGGGGTAGGGTACGCCAGTTGGGCGTACGGTACGCCCCATCAGATGCAACTGGCCCAAATGCAGATTTTTCAGCTGTTGCAACTTTTCGTCGAGTGACCCGATTTCATTTTCAAACCAATATGGTACATATCCATATATTTAAGCATCCATTAAGGTTACCCATCATCCCAACATATAATGTTTAGTTATTTTGATTCCTCGAGCACCACAACCCGTTCCCCACTCGTTAGGAGTTTAACATCTAATCCCACCCTTTCATTAGTTTAGGCACATATTGACCTACAACTTAAGACACATAACAATCCATACGTGACTTATGTTTTAACATTCGTTTAACTTGACATATCCACATGTCTAGCGAGAGATCCACCTCTCGGTTTCTTACATGGAGTATTTGACTCCATGTCAACTCATGAAGTATTTAACTTCATGCCATCCGTGTAGTATTTTACTTCACTTGCACCCGTGAGGCTTATGACCTCACTTCCATCTGTGAAATACTTGACTTCACGTAAACACTTCAATGAAGTATCCACACTCCATTTAATCAATCAATTTACTGTTTGACCACCAACGGTTGACTTTTACCATATTAAGTCAATTTTAGTCTAATATTACCACATTCTACACTTTACTTGACTCTTAACCACATTGGGTCAATTAGACAATTTAACCACATTTCATACAGTAGTTTAACTAATAACCACATAAGTCAAGTTACATCTATTTATCACTTTTGCACATTCAAGTTTGACTATTAAACACATAGTCTACTTACACCAATTTTCAACATAATAGTTAGTATAGTTTGGCTAGATATCACTTAATCCAATTTCACACACATCATCACACATCAATGGTTTAGTTTGACTACATTTCGACATTGAGTCAAACATACAAGTTCGACCATAACAATTAAACATTAGGTTTATACCACACAAATCAAACACATTAACAACATATAAATAGCATATCACATAAGCTATTTACACATAGACTACATATCTAATACTAAGTAAGTGCAAAGCACTTACCTTTGCAAATGAAGATTCCGCTCGATCTTCAAAGCTATCACCTTGATCACCTAAACATTACATTTGTTTTAGTAATCTAGATTACCCAATTACATTCATTAATTGGAGTTTAACACCCACCCAAGATCTTATGATCTTCACTGATAACTAACTTAGCTTAATTTGCTACAATCAAGATTTCAATCTTTCTAGATAACAACCAACCATTTTGACCCGTTAAGGTTCTATCCACTTTCACCCAATTCTCCAAGGTTCTTGATTCATTAAATTGATTGAGGGCTTTTACTAAAATTGTGTTTATTAACACAATAAACACTTATTAACCACCAATTCATCATTTAACTTCATAATAATGAAAACCCCCCAATTTACACCTCAAGAACCCTAATTTTGAAATCAACAAATTGGATGTAAATAACCACTAAACATCATTATACAAGATAGATAACAAGTTATTTCAAGTTATCTTTCATCAAATCCATCCAATGCAACCCCAATTTCATTTTTTCTCCAAAACCTCAAGAACACTAACAATGGTGGAATTATGAATTGAAACATAACTTACTTGATGATTGGAAGGAGATATGCTAAACAAATCCTTCAATCTAAGCATGCAAATCTTCAGATTTCATTCTTGATCAAGACCCACCTCTCAATCTTTCTTTCCTCTAATTTTTGCAAGACACACACACATATGTGTGTGTCTGCGTTTTTTATCTCCACCAAAAAGGCAAAAATGCCTTATTTACACATTCAGTCCTTCATCTCTCAATTTTGACTCCTTATACCACAAGTTTTGTCAAAACCAATTATTTACAAAAAAAACCTCCAACTTACTTTATTTAAATATACCCACTACAATATAAATAATATATAATAGAGGAAACCTGAAATTCGGTTCGTTACATAAATGGTATGTTTTCTTTTTTATGACCAAGAAATCAAGTTGTTCCCCATAAACACACAATAACCAGAAGTTGATCGGCGAGAGTCGGGGCACTAGCCCCAGTCGACATCCGAATAAGTTGTGAGCGATAGGTCGGGGGAAGCCGAAATTCGTAGCCCGTGATTGATGGTACCCTGATGGTAACGGATGATTCTTTTTCATAAACTGAAAGTGTGGCTCTCTTGGAGCGTGCATAAACAAACACACCTGTTGAACCGCATAGGGAATATCCGGTCTCGTGAATGTTAGGTACCGAAGGGCTCCGGCCAAACTACGATACAAGGTACCATCCTGAAGAGTTTCGCCAACATGAGCACTTAATTTGGCATTAGTATCAACCGAGTCACACATGGTATGCAAGAGGTCATTAAGGCACGATGAATTATATCTCTAACATATTGCTCCTTAGACAAGAAAAGACCATTTTTGTCCCGTGTGACTCGAATACCCAAAAAATGATGCAATGGCCCGAGATCCGTCATGGCGAATTCTGATGAAAAATCGTGAATAATTTGCTTCAAAAATCATGTGTCAGAAGTTGTTAAGACAATGTCGTCAATATAAAGTAATAAAATAAGCTATTTTAGGCCTTTTAAGATAAATAAAAAGTGACGTATCACTTATGCTGCTTCGAAATCCTCGAGTAACAACGAAGGAAGAAAACATGTGGTACCAAGCCTAAGGGGCTTGCGTAAGTCCATACAAGGACTTCTTAAGGCGGCATACATGAGTAGGAGCTTTTTGGTTAACAAATCGGGGTGGTTGATGCATATACACTGTTCCTGGAGATTGCCATGCAGAAAGGCATTTTTGACATCTAACTATTTTTGACATCTAACTGATGGATGGGCCATGATCTACAGGCCGCAAGTGTGAGGACAGTCCGAATAGAGGCCGGTTTCACAACCGGACTAAAAGTATCCTCGCAGTCAATGCCGACTGTCTGTGACTTACCATTAACCACAAGTCATGCCTTATAGTGTTCCAAAGTACCATCCGCTCTAAATTTGTGGTGAAATAACCATATACAACGAATAAATGGTATACCCATCGGTCGAGGCACAAGTTCCCAAGTAGCATTATCCTGCAAAGCACTAAATTCATTGGTCATGGCATGAAGCCAATTAGGATCGATCATAGCTTTGAGGTAGGAGGTGGGAACTGGGGATATTGAGGGAGAGGTGGTAACATGTAGATTTAGGCATTGGTTTAGTTTGGTAATTCCTTGTTTGGAGCGGGTTTGCATGTGATGTGTATTGGTAGAAGGTTGAATAGGCACGGTTGGAGGTGGTGAGTTGGGAGTGGGGCTGGTCCGGTATGGACTTTGCAGTGTGGGCTAGAGTGTGGTGGGGCAGTAGGAGCGAGTGTAGGTGGAGATTGGGCCAATGGGACAAAATATGGTGGGATAGATGAGGACTGTTGTGGGACAAAAGCAGGGACATTGGTTGTTATGGACGGTTTATAAAGTGGTGGAATTATCCTCATAAAAAATGACGCGGCGAGAAATGTGAACACAGCTGGTGGTGGGGTTAAGACATCGGTATCCACGAAAGTGTGGAGGGTATCCTAAAAAAATGCAACGGGTAGAGCGCGGGTGAAGTTTATGTGGTTGAGTGGCGAAGAAATTAGGATAGCATGCACATCCGAAGACGCGTAAATGATCGTACGTCGGATGGCGTTGATAAAGGGCAAAGGTGTGGGTTTGAAATTTTAGTCATTTGGAAGGAAGGATGTTGTGGAGATAAGTGGCCGTGTGTAAGGACTCAACCCAAAAGGAGTTAGGAAGCCGTGCATGGATTAAGAGAGCCCGAACAATGTCGTTTAGATGACGTATCATTCTTTCTGCTTTGCCATTTTGAGAGGATGTTTGTGGGCAAGAAAAACTAAATTCGAGACCATGGCTTGTAGTAAAGTTTTTGAAATCATTATTGTAGAATTCACCACCGAGATCACATTGGAAAGTTTTGATTTTTCGATTAAATTGTGTATGAATGAGGGTGTGAAATTTGAAAAAGTTAGTAAATGTTTCAAATATAAATTTCAACCGGTAAATCCAAACATATTGGGTAAAGTGATCAACAAGCACCATGTAATATTTATAGCCCAAATTACTAGTTACAGGAGATGTCCAAAGATCACAACTAATAATATCAAATGGTGCAAAAGTAGTAGATGCTAATCAGAAAATGGCAATCGTTTGGTATTTGATAATTGACTAGACGGACAAATAAACGAAGAAGTTTGTCTATTACATGGAATAAAGAAATTACGATTAAGAAAATTAATGATAGTTGCTCCAAGATAACCTAGTCGATTATGCCAAGGTGCTTTAGCGGAGGCGGTGAGTCAAACGGTGGGCTCCGGTGATGTGAAGGGATAGAGATCTCCCATGCTATTGTGGTGGGAGAGAATTTGGCCAGTCTTGAGATCCTTCACAGAGAAACCAAATGGATCAAAATCACAAGATACTTTATTATCATGTGTGAACTTACGCACAGAAAGTAAACTTTTAATTATTTGAGATGAAAGTAGGATATTATTTAAATGGTATGATTTATTAGGAATGGAGTGTAAGGCATGGCCGGATCCTTTTATAGGAAAATGTTGTCCATTACCAACAAATATAGTACTCGAGGTATGAGACAAGGGAGATTATATCTTACCAGGTCAGTTGTAACCTTCCTGATTTTCATGTTTTTCCTATTTATTTTATGCCGTGCAATAAAAGATTTCAACCTTACATTTATTGTTCATGTACAAATAACAAGCATACACGCGTTCATTATAATACAATATTAACTAAAACAATCTTACAAACCTCGAGGACCTAAACTTGACCAAAACTCAAAACAACATCGATATTACAAAACTACAAGGACTAGTCTTGAAACTTTCAAAAACCAACACAAGCACGGTCGCGCCTAGTCCTAGGCACGGTCGCGCTTGTGCCATTAACACGGTCGTGCTTATCATGAAGCACGGTCGCGCCTCGTTCACAGTTTGACTCCGCAAAGTCAAACCGACTCAAATCTTGTCCAAAAATAGATTGTAAACACGTTTAGAAGTTTGCGAAACTTGCAAAAGACGATATTCGGTTTATTCAACCTAATACCCGACCAATTACACGTCCAAAAGCCCAAATTCGCGCATCTTTGACCAACCTACTTTTTTTAAATCAAATCTGGTAACTTGAGCAAGAATCAAACGAATTAAGTTAAGCCCATACCTACCAGAGACATATATAAACTTCCCTAAACCCTAAATCCATCATTCCATCATCTCTATCTCGTCTGTCGATCATAGAAAAGCCGCGAAGTCTCAACCGTAGCCGTCTGCACTTGTTGCCCATTCAAAACAGGTTAGTAATAGTTCATTAGGATCGTCTCTCCAATCTAATCGAAAGCCCTAACTTAATTCGTAACCATATTACACGATTTTACAGAATTGAATCTGAGTTTTGATAAATAAATGTTTTAATCAAACTACACATTAAACAGGTTATAAACCCAATTAATTGACCTAATTGGATTCTAAAACACCTAATCAATGAAACCCCTACGAGTACAACTGATTTTATTACAAGGATTCGGAGAATTGCTTCTGGAATTGACCAGACACGGTCGCGCCAGCCTATGAGCGCGGTCGTGCCTGACCAAGCACAGTCGTGCCCCGTAAGAGGCCCGGTCGTGTTTACCGAACAAAACCAAGTCCTGACCTAGTCAAAACGCTAGGCGCGGTCGTGCCAGATACGGACACGGTCGTGTCTCGTGACCAGACTCTGGTTTTGACTTCTGACCAACCACGGGCGCGTTACCGACCAAGCGCGGTCGCGTACGTGCCGGGCGCGGTCGTGCCATATACGAGCACGGTCGTGCTCATCCCTTAACAGAATCTTTATTTTTATTTTTATTCTGTTAATTTGATAAATAAATTAAATTACAGTCTATATAATTATTTTTATAAACTAATTACTGGAATACCTTACACTTGTTCTAAACAAACATTTATTTATTTAATTAAACTTATATTTTAAATAAATGTATATTCTATTACTTAAACTAATACAAATAAATATATATAATATCCTAAATAAATAACATAGTTAATTATTATTTTTAAAACAAACCCTACACGTTTAAGAATGACAAATCCGTTTCCGTCATTAAACAAATCAATAACACATATACATTGTTCATTAGGTCGAACTTAGCAATCTACAACACACCGCTGTTTTCCAATTGCTTGCGCAATCTATACGCTACATAACACGTGAGTTACATAGCCCCTCTTTTACTCTATTTTACAAACGTTTTGGGGTGGAACATGCGTTCTATTTACATGTTTTCAATTATACACATATACAGTTCCATCCTATACATGTTTACAGTTTTGCGCTTTGTGCTTGAGTACATTTTGTAGACCAATTATTATGCTCTTCATGTACAATCATTAACTAACAGCCGACAGTGAACAGTGGTAGATCTATTGAGTCTGACAAACCCACCCAGGTAGGGTGACTGTTACTGACAACACAAATTTTGAGTGCAAGTTACAAAGGTTTGATTGTATAGGTCACATGATAGTTTTCTCTCCATAATTGCCTTAATTGTCATGTTGTATTGAACTGTATGCACACAACACGTATTTTTGCTATCACACTATTAAACCTATGTATTCTCACCAACTTTTTAGTTGACCCTGTTTTAACCATGTTTCAGGTACCAATGTTTGAGGTGATCAGGATATGCTACACATAGGATTTTTGGACCTAGAATTCAATTAAACCAGTTTATTTTATGTAATTTACATTTTTGTTTTGTGGATTGGTTGTGTTTTGATTGAACTTATTGATTGCAATGAAAACAATTATTAAATATTCAAACTTTAGCAAACCATGAGCAATGAACAGTCTGCACGCTTCACGCCCCGACGTTTCCGCCGTCGGTTGGGGTGTGACATCAGTTGTCACGTGTGAAGATGCCTCCGTATCCATGTACCAAGCTGGATCCTGAAAATTAATCTGCATGTTTTGAAAAGCATTACCGAGATCCGTTGGACTGAAAAGCATTCCATGAACTGGTCCCAGTTTTCCTTCCACAAACACCAAGATTTTAATTTTTGTCGCCGCCTCGCCAATTTTTTTTACCCCGTCCTCGGTTCCTGTTAGTATCATATGATTTTTTGTCGTAGCTTTGTTGAAAAAACTGACCGTGGTTAAAGGAAGGTTGTGGGTTTTGTGATGTTTGAGGCCTTACTAGGGCGGTATTGGTGGGGTTTTGGCGGGCCTTTTGACGGTGGATCTCGATTTGTAGTATGCTTTAGGCCACGTCCCAAGTCGGAGAACTTTGATTAATAAACGTACATACCACATCATATTCCATGGGTAGACCAAGAACCAGTTGGAGAACCAAACATGCTTCACTAAACGGGTTATCAACGTCGGCAAGTTGTTCGACCAAATCTTTGAGTTTTTGACAGTATTCATCCATAGATGAAAACGAAGTTAACCGGAGGTTCGTGAACTCGTGCTCGAGGGCTGTGGCCCGTGAACCTTTATTACTCAAGAATATATCCTGGGATTTTATCCAGATAGCGAGAGCAGTTGTGTCATTCTCAATAATTTATGCTAGAATCTCGTCAGAAACGGTGCTGTAAATCCACTGTAACACCAACGCGTCGATCTCAGCCCAATGATCATAACCATCAGCAGTCTTCTCTGGCGGGTATGCATCAAGGTGATCGGAGACCTTGTATGCTTTCATGTGAATTTTAAAGAGCTTTATCCAAGATGAATAAGTTACTTTCGATCCAACAAGAGTACGGATTTTATTCTGGATGTTCGTCATAGTATACCCGGGGTGCAGACCCGGCGCTTTGAAACCACCGTTCTCGCCGTTTTCGGGTTTCTTGCCGTCGTCAACCATGATCGTGATCAAGGACCAAAAAAGGATGGCAGAAGGAACTACAGTTGGGAAGAGGGTGGATTGACTAGGGTTTTAGAATTTTTAGGAGAAAGGCTCTGATACCATAAAAGTGTTTATGGTATCAATGTTTTCGTATCTCTCATTCAACCAAAGGATCCCATTATATAGGGATATGAATACAAAATACAAGGAAGGATAGAATCTAAATATGGGCATAATATATATGACAAATATACATGCTAATAGAAACAATGCAATGGATGATTTTTTTGGAAAAGCCAAATGGTCCTTTAATAGTCATTTATTTCATCCATATTTGTTGAAGCAAGTTTGTGTGACAAACACTCTGGATAGAGTCTTAGTTTTGTACTTTCATGTATTGTATTTGTCTTTGTTTGTAAGTGTCTGTATGTATTAGTTATCGAGTTGTATTTACTAATGCATGTTGATAGTTTCATATTTCTCTAAGTGTTTTGCGCACTTGTATGTGCGCAGGAATTAGTTCCTACGTACTTAGAAAGTACGCAAGAATAGTCTGTGTACTTGCTAAGTACACATGAGCAATTTGTCCTACGCAGAGGTCAGGTTGTGTATAAATAGGATAGGTTGACAGTAGATAAGTACGCAGTCATATACTCAATTGTATTTCTCAGTATTTTCTCTGTAACCTTCAAGTGATTATAATAGACGAACGTTTATAGTGATTCTCTTGTCGGTTTACTTTGTTTCGTAAGACTCTCTACCTAGTCACGGGTATTCCGCACCGGTCCGACTCAGGAACACACTTGCATGTGACGATCCGACACACCCGAGGGACCTACAAGTGGTACCAGAGCATTGCTCTTGATTTCGAGTGTTGTGAGCGTGTTTGGGGAGTTTTCTACATAGTTTTTACAAGCAAAAGTGGGTATTTTGTTGATTTTTGTGATAAAATAGAGGTAGCTCTTGAGCACTAATTTAAAAGCAAAAATCACTCAAAAACCGATTTTTGTTGTGTATTTGAGTGTTTTGAGCAACAAAGGTTGGTTAGAAACTAGTTTCTGACCCTTTGGCTCAGTTTATTTGTTCATCCGTTCAATTTTTGCCATCTCCAGTGAAATTCCAGTGACCGGAATAGTTTGGTGAGAGTTGGTGAAAAGGTAACCTGCGTACTTACCATATCTGGCAAAAAGTTCAGTCTTGCTGCGTACTTATCAAGTACACAAGACTAAACCTTCTGCGTACTTAAGTTAACTCCTGCGTACTTACTAAGTACGCAAGAGCAAATCATAAGTACGCAAGACCATTTTCCTAAGTACGCAAGGCCCGTATCAAGTGCGCAAGTGTCTTTGACAGTTCTGAAATTTGACTAAGTGTTCACCATGTCTAATCTTCAGAACCTTGGTAACCTGTTGAACTACGACAACGAGATCGGAACACCTCAGAAACCGCCAAAGTTGCTAAATGTAAATGATTATTCTAACTGGAAGGCAAGTTTCGAGCATTACATTTCTTGTACCGATTCTTCGTTATGGATACCAATTCTAGAGGGATATAAACATCCCACTCACATTTATCTTGATGAAGTGATGCCCAAGCCTATTTCTAAACTCGATGAGGAGGAAAAGAAAGTCTATGACCGAGAAAAGAAGGCTCACGGTTCTATCACTATGGCCCTGACTAGGGAGTTATTCCACAGTTTCAGAGGATATGATAACTCCAAGGATCTTTGGAAGGCGTTACAGAAAAGATTCGAGGGCAATAGTGACATCAAGAAAAGTAAACGGGATCTCCTCAGGAAGCAGTATGAGTGCTTCAGATTTCTGGAGAACGAATCTATAGACGAGCTCATCTCTAGATTCTACCATCTGCAGACCGAGTTGAAAGCTTTTGAACTAAAGTATCCTGATGAAGAATTAGTTGAAAAGTTTTTGGATGCTTTGCCTCCCAAGTTTGAGATATATACAACCCTTATGAGAGAGAATCCTAAATTCTACGAGATGACAATTGATGAGGCAATTGGCAAGGTTCAAGCTCATGACATGAACCTAAAAAGAAAGGAGAACTCAGGAAGACCTCAGATACAAGACCCTTCAATGTATCATGGGACGTCTTCTACAACCAATCCATCGGGCTCTAGAATTGCCCTCTTCTCTGGACACTCTCATGAGGAAGAACCTGTAAAAGGTTATGGTGGTCATGCATGTTATGCATCTGGTTCTGGATCTCATTCTCAGAACTCCTCAAGAAATCCTCCTCCCACATCTTCAGCAAACCAGACTGCAATTGCCAAGATTGCTGAAGATCATGTGGCTCTATTCTCATCATGCATGCTCGCATATGAAAACTTCATTGGCGGCAAGCTAACGGATCCCGAAACCATTGAAGAAGATTTTAATCAGGTGGATCCAGATGATATGGAAGACATGGACATTCAGTGGAATATGGCCATGATCTTGAGGAGAGCCAAGCGTTTCCGGAACAGAACATGAAGAAAGTTTATTGGCGGGCATTCTAATGCCAAGGTTGGTTTTGACAAATCCAAGGCCAAGTACTACAAGTGTCTGAACTATGGACACTTTGCTCGTGAATGTCAAAAAGACAGAGCACCGGCTTCGGGTTTCACCAGACCTAGCCAAGGAAACAGCCATGGCTACAACAACTCAAACAACCACAATCAAAGCCAAAGTGGAACGTCCAATGCACTGGTAGCTTAACAGGACGAAAGCTTTGATTGGGGTGTTCATCTTGAGGATGCCATCATTGCACAAACTCAGGTTGGTCTCATGGCTGAGATCATGGAAATGATGGAAGCTGAGAAAAAGGAAGCTAAAGAAAAGGAAGCTGAGGAAAAGGGAGCTTCTGTGGCTGATCTTGAAGAATCTACTACTGCTGTTGCACTCATGGCGATTGGAGAGGCAACAAGTTCATCGGTTGAGGTAGATTCTAATCCTTTTTCTGTTATTTCTTGTTCCAAATGTCTAGGCTTAAAAATTGAAAACTCTAAGCTTCAAGACAAGGTCGAACCCATTTGCATTGCAGCGTTAAGCTATAAGGAAAATGAAAAATGATTTAAAGAATCAATTGAAACGTTGAAAAAGGAAAAAACGTGATTATTATTTAAAAATGAGCGATCAACAACTTCACTTGGATATTGCATATATGGGGTTAGAAAAACGGAACAATGAAATAAATAAGCTGCAAAATGAGATCCTGCAACTGAATTGTACTAATGAGAAGTTGAAAAATTCTCGTTTTGTGGTGGAACACTACGAATCTGTAGTAAGACAAATGAATGGGTTAGGGTTGGGTACTAATGCCATTCCTCCACCAGTTAGCGGGAAGTTTGTCAACGGCTTAGTAGACATTGATCTAACTTGCTTTGATGAGTCCTCAGGTAAGGATGATTCCTCTAACAAGGATGATTCCTCAAGTAAGGCCAACTCTGCATCTGATGAGGAGTTCTTTACTGCTTCTGATGATGGGTTGGTTAACACCTGCCCTGAAGGAGTAGTATCTGAGGAGTTGTTATCTGAACAGAAAGTCAGGAAAAACATTATCACTAATAGTGACAATTGTATTTTAACTGAACCCGATATCATTGAATCAAATGATAAATTAAAGGAAATGCTTTATGGGGGGTATAAAAATCTTAATCAAGTTAAGAAAGAGGCTTTTTCAGCTCATTATGGGCTTGGTTATAAGGAAAATTTGCAAAAATACTATACTCCCAAAAACCAATCTATATCGGGTCAAACTTCTGTTCACAAACCAACTCCTCCTTCTCATAATGCTGAGTCATTGAATGTCAGATGTAATGAGCCTTACAAGAGGACTCACACAGACAAGAGGACTTGCTTTCACTGTGGTTTGGTCGGTCACATTCTTGTGAACTGTCCTGATAAGAACCAAGGAAAATGGCCATTTGTTTCAAAACCAGCCGTCATCCCTAAGTCACCACCAGTGAATCATCCCAAAAGTCCAAAAGCAAATGTGGTGAAACCACCAGTAAAACCGGTGGTAAAGCCAAGGATAATCTCTGAGGCTAAACCATCTGTTTCAAGAAAGGGAAAGCAACCTGCTATACCTTGTGTATCTACCTCTGGTAGTACACCTACTGGTGAGAAATCTGTGGTGAAACTCTCTAAGCCACAGAGGAGAAGAAGGAACAAAAGGTTGAGAAAGCTGGAACAGCTGGGTGATGTTCAATCAGGTGAAGCTTCTACTAGTTCACCTGCTGTAGTTGAATGTAAACCAAATGTTCCAGTCAAGAAAAAGAAAAGATCTTGGAACAAGAAACCAAAAGTTTCTCAATCTTCTGATCCCAAATCTTCAAAAGATTCACCCATTTTGAACAGTCACGACTGTGAGTTAAAAGAGTTAGTTTATTTTGAAAAAGACGGACGACCCAAGACCACTATGGCTTGGGTCTCCAAATCTAACTAATTCTTTTTGTGACTCGTGCAGGGACATCCGAAGGGTCCTATCTCTAACCGCTGGTATGTAGATAGTGGATGCTCCCGGCACATGACAGGAAACATGGCCTTGCTTCAAGACGTGAAACCATTTAGAGGCGGCTATGTGGCCTTTGCTGGAGAGAAAGGCGGCAGTATCACGTGTCAAGGCGTGGTGTCTAATGGTTGTGTCAGCTTTGACAATGTCAACTTTTGCGAGCAGCTGAAGCATAACCTGTTGAGTGTCTCCCAAATGTGCGACAAGGAGTACTCGGTGATGTTTGACAAGTCAGAATGCCTGATTCTCAAACCTGGTTTTGAGGTTCCTGAAGACTGGATTCTGATGAGTGCGCCAAGGACAAACGACACCTATCAGATCGATATGAGCGTGGCAACTACCACCTCATAAGTTGCTACTTGTTTGCTTACCAAAGCGACATAACTTGACTCTATCTTGTGGCATAGGAAACTAGGACATATTTCTTATCGTAAAATGAATCATTTGGTCCGAAACGGCTTAGTAACCGATGTTCCTAAGCTGAGATTTACCGTTGCAGATGACTGTATGCCGTGTAAAAAGGGCAAACAGCAACGGAAGTCTCACAAGCCCAAGCTCCAAAACTCTATCGATACCCCTTTGGAGCTATTACACATGGATTTGTTTGGCCCCATAAGTATCAAGAGTATTGGAGGTAAGTCATTATGTCTGGTTATAACTGATGATTTCTCACGTTTTTCTTGGGGGCATTTTTTAGGTACAAAGGATGAGACTGCTGATATTCTTCAATACCTGATCCTGAACTTGGAATCTCTTTGCAAGCTGAAGGTTAGAAGAATAAGGAGTGACAACGGAACTGAATTCAAGAAAAAACTTGATGGAGCTTTTCTGTCTCAAGAAAGGGATCCGTCACGAATTTAGCGCCCCGTACACACCTCAGCAGAATGGAGTTTCAGAACGGAAGAACAGAACACTGATCGAGACTGCAAGGACTATGCTGTCGGATGCAAAGCTTCCTGTCACTTTCTGGGCAGAAGCAGTTAATACAGCTTGTCACGTCTTTAACAGAGTTCTGGTTATGAAGAGGCACAACAAGACTTGTTACGAGTTGATCAACAATCGACCTCCCAATCTTGATTTCCTAGTTCCTTTTGGTAGTCCCTGTTCCTTGTTGCTACAATACAAAGACCGCCAGTCTAAGTTTCATGCAAAAGCGGTGGAAGGCATCTTCTTAGGATATGTTGCCAACTCGCCTTGCAAGAGTGTGTACAACATAGGAACTCGTACTGTCGAGGAATGGTTTGAAGTGGATTGTAGTAAACACAGCATTCCACCAGAACCAACTGGTCCAGCTTGGGGTTTTGATTATGATGCGCTATTCAAATCTTTTAATCTTTCGGATTTGTCAGCTAATGATGCCGCAAATGTTTATGATTTATTTGGTGGCGGTGATGACTCTACTTTCTCAACCCGTGCTACTGTACCAATTGTAACTCCTTCTTCCAATGCTGCATCTGCATCTGGAACTCATGTCAGTGATAACACTGAAGATGTTCATGTTGATGGAAATGACGCTCAAGCTAATCCCAACACTAGTGTAGGAAATGAAGCTCCAACTGATCCGATTAACATTGAATCTTCTTCTTCTAGAACACAGGATATGGGGGAGTTAAGCACGAATCTTGATTCAGAAATTCAGGAACCAAATGTACCAGAGACGAGAGTGCATAAGAATCATCCAATTGACAAAATTATTGGTGATCCTCATGCCGGTGTTCAGACTAGTCATCGAACCATAACTGAGAACACTAGTCTGTACACGGAGATACTTGACACTGGTGTCATGGAAACATGTCTGCATGCTGCATTCGTGTCCCAGTTAGAGCCGAAGAATGTGAAAGAGGCTCTCACTGACAACTGCTGGATTGAGGCGATGCAAGATGAATTGTCTCAATTCCAAAAGTTGCATGTGTGGGATTTGGTTGACTTGCCAAGGGGCGTACAACCAATTGGCACCAGATGGGTGTTCAAATGCAAGATGGATGATCGTCATGTTGTGGTGAAGAACAAAGCAAGATTAGTTGTTCAGGGTTTTTATCAACAAGAGGGCTTGGATTACACGGAAGTATATGCCCCAGTTGCTAGACTTGAAGCCATTCGACTGTTTCTGGATTATGCCTCATATGTTGGCTTCAAGGTTTATCAACTTGATGTGAAGAGTGTTTTCCTATATGGAAAAGTACATGAAGAGGTCTATGTCACTCAACCTCCCGGCTTTGAAGATCCGCATAATATCAATAAAGTGTATAAGCTCGACAAAGCACTTTATGGTCTTCATCAAGCACCGCGGGCATGGTATGAGACATTATTTAAACATCTACTGTCAAACGGTTTCGACCATGGACAGATTGACTCGACCCTCTTTATTAGGAAAGCAGGAGGTGACATTCTTCTTGTACAAGTATACGTCGACGACATTATTTTTGGATCTACAAATGAAGGGATGTGTAGGGAATTCGAACATGTGATGAAGTCCAAGTTTGAAATGAGTAACATGGGTGAATTGTCGTTTTTCCTGGGTCTGCAAGTCAGTCAAAGAGAGGATGGCATTTATCTACATCAAATAAAGTATGTGCAGGACATCTTGTCAAAATACAAGATGAATGATAGCAGTACTTATGGCACACCTATCCCAGTAAATCATGGTCTGCATCCTGACAAAGATGGAAAGGATATGGATTGTAGATTGTACCGTGGGATGATCGGATCACTTATGTATCTCACAGCTTCAAGACCCGACATAATGTTTGCTGTGTGCTTGTGCTCAAGGTTTCAGTCTTAACCGAAGGAGTCCCATATGATAGATGTGAAGAGGATTTTCAGATACTTAAAAGGGAAACCCGATTGGGTCTTTGGTACTCTAAGCAGCAGTCATTTGACTTCAAAGCCTATACTGATTTAGACTATGGCGGTTGTAACCTTGACAGAAAGTCAACTTCTGGTGGATGTCAATTTCTGGGAGACAGACTGGTTTCCTGGCAGTGTAAGAAGCAGTCAAACGGTTTCTGTCTCAACTTGTGAAGCAGAATACATTGCTGCGGCGAGCGGTTGTTCTCAAATATTGTGGATTCAGCAGCAATTGAGAGACTACAGCTTGAACTTCACTGGAACTCCTATGTTCATTGACAACAATGCCACAATGTCCATCACAAATAACCCGGTGGAACATTCCAAAACTAAACATATAGAAATTCGCCATCATTTCATCCGTGATTATGCTGAAAAGCATTTAATTGAACTTGTAAAGGTTCACACGGATGACAATCTTGCTGACCTTTTCACTAAGGCATTTGATCGATCTCGTTTTGAGCATCTTGTCAACTTGATAGGAATGTTCAATCCTGAGTGAAAACTTGTTTTTCATAAATCAATTCAATTCATGAAAGTTAAATTTTATTTCTTTTAAATTTTCTATATAGTTCTCTTAATCTTCAACATATCTTACAAAATCAAAAATTAAAAAAAAAATAGAAAATGGTGAAAATTTCAAAGTTAACTTGAGAAAAGAGGAAATGATAGCACATCAGAAATGATCTAAACGCCATAGTCTGCACGTATGGGAAATGATTGCGTCATGCTTACTTAATTGTTTAAATTGTTATGTTTTCAATATGCGTGTTTACAAGTAATTTGAAATGTCAGTAGGCTGTATGCGTCTTTGAATCACTAGTAGTGTGGAAAATAAATCTAAATTACAACTGTGATTTGAACCCATGTATGCTAGTGTGTGCGTAAAAGAATGCAAAAGATCATTATCAGATAAAGGATGTTAGATTTTGGCAATAATTTTCTATTGAGATCAGTTTCGGGTTATGTCGTTAGCGCAATTAATGCGGTTCATCTCACTGCCCATACTCACAAGTATGAAATGAGAGATTGAATCAAGACATGTCTCAGCATCAACCGTGGAGCATGTATTCACCCTTGAATCACTCCTGATTCATTGAAATCAAATCCAGATAAAAGTTGGATTCCCTTACCTTAATACTCAAACACCATATTCATTATCATGAATCATCATACCGATATTCAAATGAAGAAATCAAATGAAACCAAGAAAAATGAATCACTCGATTCTAAATCTTATGATTCCTGATAATCCTTATAGATTCTGCTTGATTTTTCCTTTGCTAATTGATGTAACTTCATTCTGAAAATTTGGAAAATAATTGGGAAAATCTTAGATGCCTTGAGATAGTGCAACTTACTTTACTGTAGTATATTAGTGGGGTACACGTTGTAGATCTTATAATCAATACCTTAACACACAAGAACGTGATACAAAGATGCGTATAGTTTCAAATCTTATAATATTGTCAACTTGAATTACTTGTTTATGTGCTTATTACGTATGAATAAATAGTAATCCATGACATGATCCCATATTCTTTGATGTTTATATTGTATCACTTTTGCTAAATGTTAGCCTGATATGATCCTCTGCTCGTGTCTTTGATCAAAAACAGTTTGTGTGAATATGTGTATATTTCTATCTTGAAAAGATCAAAAAGATTTTAAGTTTATGTACAGTTCTTTTTTAATCAGAAAAGCCAAAAATATTTGTGTTTAACCTTCCTGAATTGATTTTGAATCCTCTTGATTGAATATTTTTATCTTGTTCGTTATTTGACTTGAAATCTTCATAATTTGAGTTGAAAGTTTGCGCACATAAGGGTCTATGCGTACTTGATAAGTGCGCATGAGGTAAACCCTGCGTACTTAACAAGTACGCAAGACTTAAGTCATGCGTACTTAGTAAGTACGCAGGAGTTAAGTCCTGCGCACTTAGCAAGTACGCACGACCATTTTGTGTTGGGTATTTATACAGTCCTTAGAAAAATTTTCAGATTTTTATCACATTCAAATTGTTTCTCGACTGTATCTTCCCTCCGCTATTTTCCCTCAAAATCGTGTGTTTCCAAACCGGTTTTTCGTCCCGCTCATTGTTTCATCTTCATATAACAATCAATTGGTGAAATTCTCGATCCATTCCATCCATTGAATCACCCATTTGGACCGATTTTTGACCTAGATTGAATAGGTTACGACTTGGTGCTTTTGACCGATTTGGATATGTTTTTAACCTAGAAATGTGACCTAAATCGTGTTTAAATGTTTTCATCGACCTTATCTAAACAAGAAATCGCTTTAAATGAGTGTAATTTTGGACTTGTTTGACCCTGTGAGTCGCGACTGTTGGTCGCCGGGCTAGGTCAAAATTGACGGGTTTAGCGGTTCATTGCGGTTGATAGTGGTCCCATAGGTCCTAATCATGTATTTCGACCTTGTGGTGACCATAATCCACGACAATGCATCTAATCTGATTGAAAATTTGGATTTCATGAATTTGGCTAAGTGCAAGTTCTTTCGCACTTAACAAGTACGCAAGAAGTAATTCCTGCGTACTTGTTAAGTATGCAAGACCAAATTCCTGCGTACTTGCTAAGTACGCAGGACCAACACTTAGAAAAATTTTCTAAGTCTGAAATTTCACTTAAATAAGTAATTGCTATACTGTGTCATGTGTTTTCAATTCCAATGAAACTTGTTGTTCTTATTATGTTTTCTGTGTGTATTTGCAGGTATGGCTCGCACGTTTACTAACGAGTTCAATCTTCTAGCACATACAGAACCTGAGTGGAAGGGTGCTGCACTGCAGTACCGAGAGATAATTGACTTCTTGAACCGTTCAAGAATCAGTTATGCTATTTCAGCAAACCCGATCGTATCAAGGCCTTAGAGCAGTTCTGGGAAACTGCAGAACATGACTGCACGGTAGATCCTAATGTCATTCGGGCTACCGTTGCAGGTCACGACATTGCATTTTTTGAGGACACCATTCGACGGGTGTTGCAATTCCGAGATCTCTCCACCGACCCAACAGCTTATCCAGACTACTTTGTGGATGGATGTTGGAGGCAGCGTATGGGATACGTCGGTGTGAGAGATTATGCTTCGTACAAGAAGATGTGGGTGCTCGATCAATGGAGATACTTTGCCCACATCATGATCATGTGCATCTCCTCAGGAAAGGCTGGAAAGGATGCCATGAGTCATGATCTTGCTGCAGCCATGGTTGTCTTGTCTCTCAACAGGGGCTACAACTTCTCAAGATACATCTTCGAAGCCATGAATGAACAGATAAATACTGCTTAGAGGTTTAGGTTCCTGTTATATAACCTAGATTTATGCAACTACTGATTAATGACGCGTTGCCAAATCTGCCTGCTACGGGGGAGAGATTGCAAGTAAAAAGGGTGGACAAGAGGGTGTTTGCACAATTTCTAAAGCCAGGAAGTGTAGAACCTACCCCTGAGCACACAGAACTCTTTGGCCACCTGTTAAACGAAGCATACGTGGCACCGGCTGACTGGAGATGGTATAGCCACGACTCGGAGCCAGAACTAAGCGAACACTCAGATGAACAACGAGAAGAGGAAGTTGAAAGTGAAGATGAATCGTCTGAGAGTGGAGACGAAGAACCAGGTCATGATGGTGCTGAAGGATCCGATTCCGAAGCAACAGAGTCTGATTCCTCTGATTCGGATGATGCACCATCACAGGTACACCCGAGAAGAGTGACAAAGGTAACCCTTCCTGAGTCGTCTTCAAAGAGAAAGCGACAATCAACGAGCAGTGAATACGAGCCAGATTCTGACTCTGACGCTGCCATTCAAAGACAACGACGTGAAAGTGTGAACAAACGCCGGGGGGATAGGCAACAACATGCTATTATTCCCAGTGAGGTAGCTGTCAGTGCTCCGCAGCAAGTACAAGTTACGACTGCAAGTACTGATTCAGCCTCTACCCCACCTTCACAGCAACTATACAGGCGACAGCGAAGAAGGCCACAGGTACAACCTGAGGTGGCAGTCACTACTAGCACAGAGGAGGTTCCTGTGATAGTGACACTCCCTGTATCATCTGTCCTGGTGGCGGTGACTACTCCAATTCTTACAGAGTCAGTCACCATCACACCTTCCATCACTCCTCCTACCATCATCACACCCACAATCCCAACTACCACCGATGTACCTGTTAGTCAACCCTACAACTATGAAGAATTTACACAGGGATTTGACTTCGATACTATCTTCTCTTCCCCACTTCATAATGCTGAAGCATCTACATCCAGAGATCCTGATCCAAATGATGCAAGGATAGATGCTCTGGAAACCCAAGTAGCAGCTTTACTTGAAACTGTTCGGAAATCAAAGGAGGAATCTGATGCTCAACAGGCTTAGATAAATTCGTTGGTGGACGAGGTTACAATTCTACGAAGCCAAAGGGCTGGGACGCACGAGAGACTGGCTAGTGTCATAGCCCAGAACGATCTACTGATCAAGACAAACAACATGATTCTGGGACATAGGATGTCTCTTGAGCTTCAGTTTGATATGTAGCGAAAAGAACATGACATGATGGTCAAGTTAATTGCTGATCTGACCAAGAAGCTTGATGCTCAGGGGGATAAAGATAAGGAGACAGAGAAAGAGAAAGAAAAGACATCCAAACCTACCAGTGATGAGCCATGTCATCCTGTTGACTTGACGAAGGATGATGACAAAGACAAGGATCCCGAAGTCGGTCCTAGTGGAAGTGAGCACCAAGCTTTGGCAATCGTGCCCATCTCTGCTATTCCAATGGCTGAGGGGGAGTCTACTCATCAGGAAGGTGGTGATACTTCTGGTGGTGACAAAGGAAAGTCAGCGGCTGACGTTCTAAAGGATCTATCTGACGAGGAGATCTTATATTTAGAGCCTGACTATTCCAAGGAAGAACAGATCGAGGCTCTCTTCAATCTTGAAGAAGGAGAGATCGACTCTGGTGATGATTGGGATGAAGATGATGATGATGTAGTTGTTGAAGTTCCCAAGGGTGACGGGGAAGGCGAGTATGAGTTCGAGTATGGAGAGATCTTCGAAGTTCCATCCTTCGAATCTCAGCTCGACACAGTTTCAGTCGAGTCTGCTGGTAATGTTGAAGCATCGACTGAGGCCTCCCCAGTTGACCCTACACCTGTGGATCCAGAGGCATCGAAAGATAAAGATTTGCCTACTAGTTCATCAAAGGGTTCAGCTCCTATTTGGCAAAAGACGTCTATCACAGACAAACAAGGAGAAACAGGGATGATCTTGGCTGTAAGGTTCGAGGAAGATAAGCAGTTGTTCACAATCAAACGATCTAGGGGGTTCAATACTTGAAACCAACCAGTGAGGCGTTCAACTCCTTACCTAAATACGACCTTGTGAACCTAGCAAACCGAGAGCTGCTGGGTCACTCAAATCATGCAGTGGCGATGGGTTTGTGGCAGGTTCTACAGCGGGAAGCAAGATCTGGGAAGTTCGAAGTGTTCAAGCCTCAGGTGCCCAAGAGAGTCAAGGATAAGAAAGCTAGACATCCTGTGACTAAGAAATACTTAAAGAAATTGGTATACAAGCCGGTGCGATGTGAAACCAAGATTCCCCTGAGCAAGTTATCTCAGGATATCCTCGGTGACATGTGGTACTGGTACGTAGATCCAAAAACGGGCGAGGCTGCGGTGATAGGAAAGGTAAAGTCAGATATTGGATGCTTAGTGCCGAGGGAACTAATCAGAGTATTTGATGAAGTCTGCTTCATTAACTTCTCTGTGAAAGATCTGGAGGCACTAGCAGAGAGGTACTGCATGCATACGAATGAATGGACGAAGTTCCTTGCTTCTAAATATGACAAGGTGATCAAGTTTTGCCTTGACTACAAGAAGAAGATGGAAGCTAAAGATGCAGAGCTGTGAAGACTGAAGTTTGAAGACTGAAGATGATCCAGAGCTGTTGTCAAGGGGGAGTTTGTTGAAGCAAGTTCATGTGACAAACACTCTGGATAGAGTCTTAGTTTTGTACTTTCATGTATTGTATTTGTCTTTGTTTGTAAGCGTCTGTATGTATTAGTTATCGAGTTGTATTTACTAATGCATGTTGATAGTTGCATATTTCTCTAAGTGTTTTGCGCACTTGTATGTGCGCAGGAATTAGTTCCTGCGTACTTAGCAAGTATGCAAGAATAGTATGCGTACTTGCTAAGTACGCATGAGCAATTTGTCCTGCGCACTTGCTAAGTGCGCAGAGGTCAGGTTGTGTATAAATAGGATAGGTTGACAGTAGATAAGTACGCAGTCACATACTCAATTGTATTTCACAATATTTTCTCTGTAACCTTCAAGTGATAATAATAGACGAACGTTTATAGTGATTCTCTTGTCGGTTTACTTTGTTTCGTAAGACTCTCCACCTAGTCACGGGTATTCCGCACCCGGTCCGACTCAGGAACACACTTGCATGTGACGATCCGACACATCCGAGGGACCTATAATATTTCTTTTCTCATCCGATGTGGGATAGGCATAGATTTGTGAATAGGAGGGACAAAGTTTTAAATGGCTAGTTGTTGATGTATCAACACTTGTACCAAATGTAGTGTAGATGTTCTTAAATGTCTTAAAATTGAAGTTAAATTATATTTTTGTCCTTTCAATATGCTTTATATAGTAGTATAAATTATTGAAGCTTTAATTATCTAAGAGTTAATTACAATGAAGGACTGATCAGAGTGTGTTTATATGGTGTTTGTGATGCTTAATTATATGCTTTTATGTGTGTTTTGGTATGAAACGCGTTTACTTTTGAGTGTGTTATTGTTTGTAGGTGTTTGGATGCTAAGTACGCGTTTTGGGAAGCACTTGGGAGGAAGTAGAAGCATCGGATATGAAACTATGCAAAAATTGCAGGCCGATCAGGAAGGTTCTAGAGTCTAAAACTTGGAAGGAACATATACGGAGCTAGAAAATGAGTTACGGGGACCATAAAATATAAAAACTAGGTTTCTCGGCGAGAGGAAGGTGAAAAAGAAGAGTAGAAGTCATTTCAGCGCATGGTGTGGCGCAAATCAGTACGTTTTGGTGTGCTCAGCGTATGACGGGCTGGTTTTGAATTTTTGGGATTTTTGCCTCTTTTTAAGTCTAACCTTTAGGGTTTCGAACCAAGTCTTCTTTCAGCTATTTTGGAGAGTTTTTGTGATGATTTTGAAGCATCTTTTGGAGAATTTTCATCCTTGATTCATGTTTTTGATTTTTGACGTTATTGTGATGATGATTAGCGGCTAAACGCTTTTTGATCGCTCTGCTCCGGGTGAACGATTAGGCTAAGGTACTCGTTAGATTTTAGTTTCCTGTCTAATGTTAGATTGAATTTTGTGAACCTCTTAAGTTCTTTGGATTCAATTGCTTGTTTGATTTTTGAAAAAGTTAATGTTATTTAATTCTTGCGCTTGTGTCATCGTGTTTTGGTTTCTTGCATCGGGAATAAATTGACTGTGCATTTGGTTTTATAATATTGAATTGGGTTGAACAATTTAAACAAGGTAATGTGTATGTGATCTCGTATCTAGTCCGAATTAAAACTGAGCGTTTGTTTTGTTGAATCAGAAACCCGGAGTGGTCATTCTTCTCCAATTGTTTTTACATCTCAAATTAATTACTTTTTATAATTCCAAGTGTTTTAAATAATAAAGTTTTAATCTTTAGTGGTAATTGAATCGGTTTAATCCAAATAGCGTTCTCCACGAGTTCCATGTGGATTCGACAACCCTACTTCCCCTATCTATAGTCTAAGTAGCTATGGAGTAGTTTTTAATATAGTTTTTGATTAGCCTTGACACCACAATCAAAATGGCGCCGTTGCCGGGGAACTTGTGCGCAAAGTGCTATTTTTGATTTATTTTGTTCACTGCTACTAATTTTGTGCTTACATGTGTAGGGACAGTTTTATGCATACTAGACGCTCAGGAAGAACTTCACCATTATTGTTTGATCCAGAGATAGAGAGAGCATCAAGAGCTAATATGAAGCTTCAAGGAATAGTCCAAACAATCTTAGAAAAACTCGACAGTCCATCTGTGAGAATGTCATAGAATCCACTGGTAAACCAAGATCACAACCAAGGTGGAAATCAAAACCCACCAATTCCACCACTTACAGATCTCCTATTTCCCAACCAACAACAAAACCAACCTAATCCACCTCAAAACCAACAACCACCTATTCACAAAATCGATACCAAAACCAACCACCACCACCCCAATTTCAACAACCTTTACCGCAACCCTTTTCCGAAACCAACCATATCAACCTTATGACAGCTACCCGAGCTACTCAGAGTATGAAGATGATGTGCTGATGTCACCGGGACGTACTCACCATCCACAGCATGGTTCTCAACATGAGAACTGAAATGATGAGGAGGCGTGGTATGACTTAAACCATCAGGAGGCAGTCCCTCCTAGAGATTAGAGACATAATATAGATGGATGGGTTCAACCACCATCGAGAGCATAGTTTGGGTTTCAACCGAGTAACCATCGTCAGGGGTATTTGGGTAATTTGGAACGAGAGAACAAGTATAGACAGCCTGGAAACATACAACCACCAAGACATGATCAAGGTGTGGACAGTCACTTCCGCCCCCGCTGTCAGGTATAGAAAGTCACTTTGAATGCATCCCCTGTTATCCCACCAGTTCGGAGGGGGAATGCATTTGAGATCAGGCCGGGTTGTCTTGGGATCCTCCCACACATCTTTGGGAGAGCTACTGAAGAGCCTTACACACATCTTTCTGAATATGAGGCTACTTGTGGGACTATTGGTGGTCAAGGGTTCATAGCTGATGAGGTGAAACTGGTACTCTTCCAGTTCTCACTGAAGGAGAGGGCAAAAAATGGTTTTTTTATCTTTCCCATCTGCTAGTATTGCCACCTGGGCAGAATTACAGCAACAATTCATGGATGAATACTTTCCACCTCATAAAACAAATGAGGCCCGGGCTGCTATACGGGATTTCAAGCAACAAACAGGGGAGCCTTTCTATGAGGCATTCAAAATATTCAAAGAGTTGCTTCGAAACTGCCCACATCATGGAATAGAGATATAAGAGCTCATACAGGCCTTCTATGACGGGTTATTACCTGAGGATGTGAGAGATGTCAACGCCACCAGTGCAGGTTCGTTCTTTTCAAATCATGTGGACGATGACTGGGACATTTTGGAGAAGATGCTCGTGACATCAAAGAGGCAAGCTAACGCCAATAGAAGAGCAAAGACTGGAGCAACCGTTAAGGCAGTTGATTACGAAATGCAAAAGCGTCTGGATGCCATGGAAATTAAAATGGCAAGGCTTAGCCGGTCTAGTGGAAGAGAGGTATCCAACGTTTCACAGGGATACCCGGTGTGTGATGGATGTGGTGACTTGGGTCATTCTGTGGAGAGCTGTCCAAGAGAACAGAGCCAGCCAGAAGAAGTGAACCAGATTGTGGGGGATAGGAACACGGATGATATGTCATCATTTATAGATACTTTACATACATAATAATCCCACATTATGGTACTAATTGAATAATAACCTTCCAATTTATGCTTAAAATACTTATATTTTGTAATTGCAGGTTATTTGGTGTTGAAAATACAAATCAAGCTAAATCCTATCAAAAACACCAAGAATTCAAGCTTCTAGAATATTTATTCCCGGAGCATTGACCCCCAAGAAGTCAAAATTGGTCAACAATAGTCAACAAGAAGCTAAAAGACAAAACTGGGGAAAAGGACCGTGCATCCCATTGCACGGCCGTGCATTGGCCCCTTCTGCTCCCCATGGCATAGTACCGTGTCCTCTGTACCATGTTTGATTGCCCTAGGCCGTTGCACGACTGTGCAACCCATACATAGGGGCGGGAGTTCTTCATTCCACACACCAATCCAGACCTAAAGAACACTCAAAAAGAGAGCATTCTCGTAGTTAGAGTAGAGAGTAGAGAGTAGAGGGGCTCTTCCTCCTTGTTCCACAATAGGGGAGCCTACGAAACTCATCAACGCTAGTCGTTATGGCCATTCGTTGCTAAAACTTCTTTGTATTGTTAGGATGAAGATGATGTTTGGTGCATGTTAATGTTTAACCTATTAATGAAGTGGTATGTTTATGTCTTTAACTAATTCGTTCTCAAAAACCATCTTTTGATGGGCTTTTATTATTGTCTAAATTCGTCTTTATATTTGTGAGTGTCTTGATTTTAAAGAGTAAGATCGTAAAACCCTTTTTACTCAAACTTCCTTTGAAACTCGTACGTCTTTATACGAGCAGAGATTGATAAGCCAAGGCTTGGTCTATACTTCTAAGATCGTACATCTTTATACGAGATTATTAATCGACCAAGAATTGGTGAACTCATGTTAGGAACGGTACCTCTTTATACTTGGTCCCATTGTTACACCTCCTCCCGGTGAGCAAAATATAATCACCTATTTAACTTTAATATAAAGCATTTTGAGTTTGATGTCTTAAACCAACCCAGAGATGACCATTCGATGGGTTGAGGGTAAATGTTGTCCCTAACGGGAAGCACTACCACTTCTTAAAGAATATAATTTGCAAATAAAATGTAGTGAGGAACAGACTCTAGCTGTGACCCGGGTCACAAGTTTTTAGTAGTCATACCACTGAATTAGTTAACATAACATTATCACGTACCAAGTTGATTCGAATCCCGAAGCAATACATTTCATAATCTGATCATTTTCGCTTTATTTACTTTTCTGCTATTTACTATTCTGTTAGTTACATTTCCGCTACACACTTCAGGCACGTTTTTACTTTTATGTTATTTACTTTACCGTCATTTACTTTTCTGCTCCACAAGCACACAAAACCCACTCACTAATTAATCCGGCTAAACGATAACAAAAGTTGAGTATTGGAACTCGACCGTGTCCATTAATTCGATACTTGGTTCTTACCTAACTATATTACGCTACGATAGGTACACTTTCCTATTGTGTGTGTTTTAAGTTAACATAATATCATTTTATAAATTTAAAACCTGATCTTGTGAAATCATCCTAAAAATATATTTACTTATATTTTTACTATATCAAAACATTGACATCAAGTTTTTGGCGTCGTTGCCAGGGCCACGGTGATTTCAAGAAAAATTCGAGTTAACGGATTAGCCTTTTTAACCTTAACATTTTTATGGTTTGTTTTCATTGTTCTTTACAACAGCTTTCATGGATGACAACTATGAGAGTTGTTATGTAGGATACCAAAACGACTATGGGTACCACTATTCGAAGGTTTGGTGTGAGATATGTGGGGAACCACACTACACCCAAGATTGTTATCACTATCAAGGGTATTCCACAGATTTATACCAACCCTACTGGCAACCATATGAGGAAACCACACCGCCCCAAGAAATTCAACACTCAGATCTAGATTCTGACTCATGGACCCCGGGAAATGTGTTTCGTCATTTGGAAGAAATTAAGGATCAACTCCTAAAGAGCTTTCCAAGTGAACATCAAGTGTTTCATTATTTGGAAGAAATTAAGCTTCATATCCTAAAGAGCTTTCCAACTGAACAACAAGATGATTCATTCAAAGTCCAAGAACCAGAAGTTATAGTTTCAACATCTTTAGTAGGGTCAAGTGACTCTAAGGAGCAAGAACCTTCCAACTTCACAAGCACGGATCAGTCGGAGGTGAGACCGGATGATTCAGAAGAGAGGGATACTGCAACTTTACAATCACTTCCTGACTTCTCTGAGAAGCTTGAGGCTAAACAATCAAAGGTGCCAGAAGAGCGAAGATCTAAAGAGGAACCGATGGGAATCCTAAATATGGAAGCACCGGAAGATGTAATCACCAACAAACAAATGACAATAGTGACACCTCTTCCTTGCAACAGTGATAGCTGGCCTGTGACCAAGAATATCAGTGAATCATTCCAAGAATCACATAAGCCACAGGATAGGGCACATTACTCTAGGGACCACTTCTCATGGAAGAAGCAACGTTCATCCAATGAAGATTACGTGACAAAACTATCATACCGGGGTGTCCGTCTCCTTTACTACATGGTTTTCTTGATGTTTGGTCCAGGAAATTTCAAATGGTTGGTGGCGTGATTTAATTACACCACTTTCTTTAGGTGCTCTTCTATATAGCATTCTAAATTTGGCAGGTTTACAAAACTTTTCAAAATTTCAAATCGATCCATCCAAACTAAAACTAAAATTATACTTTGAAAATATATAAATCAATGATTCACCCTTTTTTGCACTAAAAAGTTGAAGGTATAAAAATTAGAAAATCGGGGAAAATCTTTGATTTATGAAATTGGGCCACTTAATGGGGGATTTTTTCTCGGACCACTAGGAAAAACCGCCTACGGCCGTTTGCCACATGATCCGGCTTGTCAAAACCTTTTCGTCCCCTGGTAAAGGGCCTTCTAACTCCAAACGATGCTCAAGTTATGATCGTTTCAATTTTATACTCTTTTTACCATATGATCATATCGTTTTCATGATTGTCAAATGGGTTGGATGATCCTCTCCATATCACAAGCCACCCATTTGACAAATTTATCCGCCAACAACACGTACGGGTCGGGCTAAAGACCCTTAAATAAATGTAGCGCTTCCGGGAGGCAACCCGATGATCATGAATAAATTGAGAAGTTGGTGCATACGGCAGAAAGCATGGACCTCAGGTTTGGTTTCTCCAAATTTAAGTTTCTAATTACTTCAGCCACCAGGTATGCCTTCTCGATACTAGGACCTTAGTAGCTTAACTACTACCTTTTATTTTCCTTGTTTGTTTTTATGTTTCAGGTAGAATAACATCACCAGGTCATCTCTCTACTTTGAGGAGTTACACTCCAACTCTACGAGCCTGGAGCCGGAAACCACATAAAATTTATGAGAAATTCGATGAAGTCTTTGAAGCAACATTTGACAAGCTGTCACACCCCGCCTAGGGCAGAAACACGAGGCGTGATGATCCACGGTGTTCATAGCCTTTGTTTACATTGAACGACTTCTAATAACATTCATAATCAAAGATTCTAAGTTGTTACAAGGAAACGCAAAGTGTTTCCAATATATTACATGCCAAAGGTACCTGATATGTCATCGTTTATGCATATTTTACATATATAATAATCCCACATTATGGTACTAATTAAGTACTCACCTTGAAATTTATGCTTAAAATACGAATATTTTATAATTGCAGGTTATTCGGTGTTAAAAATACAAATCAAGCTAAATCCTATCAAGAACACCAAGTATTCAAGCTTTTAAAAGGTTTATTCCCGGAGCATTGACCCCCAAGAAGTCAAAATTGGTCAACGATAGTCAACAAGAAGCTACAAGACAAAGCTGGGAGAAAAAGATGCATGGTCGTGCATTGCCCTTCTCTACTCCCCACGGCCCCGTACCGTGTCCTCTGTACCCTGTTTGATTCCATCTGCCTTTGTACAACTGTGCAACCCATTGCACGGCCGTGCATTGCACATTTTGAGGCCTATAAATAGGAGGCTTGGGTTCTTCATTCCACATACCAATCCAGAACAAAATTACACTAAAGAAGAGAGCATTCTCTTAGTTAGAGTAGGGAGTAGAAAGTAGAGGGGCTCATCATTACGCTAGTCGTTATGGCCATTCATGGCTAAAACTTCTTTGTATTGCTAGGGTGAAGATGATATTTGGTGCATGTTAATGTTTAACCTATTAATGAAGTGGTATGTTTATGTCTTTAACTAATTCGTCCTCAAAAACCATCTTTTGATGGGCTTTTATTATTGTCTAAATCCGTCTTTATATTTGTGAGTGTCTTGATTTTAATGACTAAGATCATAAAACCCTTTTTAATCAAACTTTCTTTGAAACTCGTACGTCTTTATACGAGCAGAGATTGATAAGCCAATGATTGGTCTACATTTCTAAGATCATACGTCTTTATATGAGATTATTATGCGACAAAGAACTGGTGAACTCATGTTGGGAATGGTACGTCTTTATACTTGGTCCCATTGTTACACTGCCTCTCGGTGAGCAAAACATAATCACCCATTTAACTTGATATAAAGCATTTTGAGTCCTATGTCTTTATCCAACCCGGAGATGACCATTTGATGGGTTGAGGGTAAATGTTATCCCTAACGGGAGGCACTACCACTTTTTAAAGAATATAATTTGCAAATAAAATGTAGTGAGGACGAGGCTCTAGCGGTGACCCGGGTCACAGGTTTGTAGTAGTCATACCACTGAATTAGTTAACCTAACATTATCACGTACCAAGCTGATTCAAAACCCAAATCAATATATCTCGTAATCTGATCATTTTCGCTTTATTTACTTTTATGCTATTTACTATTCTGCTATTTACTATTCTGCTAGTTACATTTCGGTTACACACTTCACGAACATTTTTACTTTTTATGTTATTTACTTTACCGTCATTTACTTTTCTGTTTTACAAGCAAACAAAACCCACTTACTAATTAATCCGGCTAAACGATAACAAAAGTTGAGTATTGTAACTCGACCGTGTCCATTGGTTCGATACTTGGTTCTTACCTAACTATATTACGCTGCAATAGGTACACTTGCCTATTGTGTTTTTTTAAGTTAACGTAATTATCATTTTAATTAATAAATTTAAAACTTGATCTTGTGAAATCAATCATCCTAAAAATATATTTATTTATATTTTTATATACTTATTCACATACGCCATCAAGTTTTTAGCGCCGTTGCCGGGGGCATGGTGATTTCAAGAAAAAATTGAGTTAACGGATTAGCCTTTTATTTTCCTTCTATTTTTCTTTCACGCTTTGTTGAAGGTAGTGTATGATCTAAAGTTCTACTACTGGTTTATATCAACCTTTAGCAGAACCTGAAAGATTCTTTCACCGCTGAGTTCGAGAAAACCGTGCTAGAAAAATGGCCGTAGAAAACCGCACTATCGCCGAATTTGCAAGACCGTCACTAGACGCATTGGGATCTAGTATCACAAGACCAACCATCGACGCTAACAACTTTGAGATCAAATCGCATGTCATCCACATGATCCATCATCATGCACTTTTAACGGATTACCCGATGAGGATCCACATGCCCACATCTCAAATTTCCTCGAGAGATGTGATACCTTTAAACTGAACGGGGTGTCGAACGATGCTAGTCGCCTCCGTATGTTTCCTTTCTCCTTAAGGGAACGAGCTAAGGCATGGCTGAATTCTCTCCCTACCGGGTCAATCACCACTTGGGACGATCTTGCCCAGAAATTCTTATCGAAGTTTTTCCCACCAGCCAATACTGCTAAGTTAAGAAATCATATCACCACTTTCACTAAAGACGATGGTGAATCACTATATGAGGCATGGGAACGCTTCAAGGACATGCTACGGAAATGTCCTCACCATGGGTTAGAGATTTGGCTGCAAGTATCATCCTTCTACAATGGGATACATAATCAAGCCCGTCAGACACTTGACGCTACTGCGGGTGGCATATTTGGGAACAAAAGGCCACATGAGGCTTATAACCTAATTGAAGAGATAGCTATGAACAGCTATCAATGGTACAACCCACGGACTAGTAGAGGAACAAGGCAATGAGTTCACGCCGTCGATGTTTTCACATCATTATCTGCTCAAGTAGATGCCCTAACCACAAGACTAAACCAGATTAGTAAGGGCAAAGCGACATCAGAAAAAATGGAAGAAGTGAAGAGCATCACAGCCGGCGTCGAACAAGTTGACTTTGTCGGAACAAATCGGCCTGAAAACAACCCTTATAGCAACGCCTACAACCCTTGATGGAGGAATCATCCAAACTTTAGCTGAAAGAAAATAACTAAGGACAACCTGGTTTTGGACAACAACAACAGTTTCAGCAAAGGCAACCTCAGAACTTTCAACCTCGTCAACAATTTCAAGGACCAACCAAGACGGTAATGGGATGAGCCTGGAGGACATGGTGACTAAGCTAATCTCCACTACTGAAAGTCAAGCCCTCCTAGTAGATTCTCGTCACAAGCAATACGAGGAAAGGTTTAATCTACATTAAGCTAAGTTCAAGACGTAGAAAACTACCCTTCAATCCATTGAGACGCAATTAGGACAAATATCAAAACTATTGTCCGAAAGGCAACCAGGATGTCTCTCGAGTAACACTGAGACTAATCCAAAGGCCAACGTAAGTGCTATTACTTTAAGGAATAGCAAAATCTACCCAGAGCCATCTATGCTAGGAGAAGAAGTCCAATCACCAAGGAGAGAAATATTCACCAAAGTGCCACTCCGGCCGCAGCCCTCAAGTTCATCTACTCAGAGAGCACAACCTAGTGTGATCCAACCTCCTACGGCGGACCTTCCTCCAAAAGTTCCACCGAAAAGAACGTTCAATTCTCACATACCATACTCAGGAAGGCTGGTTATGCAGAAAACTGATGAGCAATATGACAAGTTCATAGAGCTCTTGAGCCAAATCTATGTCAACGTTCCCTTCTTGGATATTATACAACAAATGCCAAAATATGGCCGCTTCTTGAAAGATTTCCTCACAAACAAGAGAAACATGGAAGAAGCGATAAAAAGAACAAATTACTGTGTCGCTCTTATCCAAAGAAATCTCCCGAAGAAACTTTCAGATCCAGGGAAATTCTCTTTACCATGTTCTATAGGGCCACTACCAGTTACATATGCGCTCGCTGATCAAGGAGCAAGCGTAAATGTTATGCCCTCCACTATGTTTCAAAATCTCGACATTAGGCAACCGCGACCGGTTAACGCACCCATTGAACTCACGGATGGATCGGTTAAAACACCCATAAGAGTCATCGAGAACTTATTGGTGAAAGTTGGAAAGTTTGTCTTCACTGCTGACTTTATGGTTTTAGAAATGGGACAAGATTTCTCCGTACCATTAATCTTGGGTCGTCCATTCTTAGTCACCGCTAGAGCCGTCATTGACATGAATGAAGGAATTTTAATGCTCCGTATTGGTAAACAATCGGTAACATACAATATCGGAGGCTATGAATGCATGTCAAGTGTCCGCTTGAAATATCTCACTTTATCGACTCCAATCTGGACTATCAAATACAGAAAGCAAAGGACTTGAAAAAAGGAAAAGCACCAGATCTTACCAAGCCAAAGACACCAGATCCTACAACAATAGACCTGACCAAGGATCTTGACAACACTAATTGGATCGATGAGTACTTCGATAAATAACCAAAGCTAAACGAAGAAATCGGAGACACAGGGGAGGTTGTTTACTCCCACCTGAAGAAAGATTGATGCAACACGCACGGGTCGGGCTAAAGACCCATAAATAAACGTAGCGCTTCCGGGAGGCAACCCGATGATCATGAATAAATTAAGAAGTTGGTGCATACGGCAGAAAGCATGGACCTCAGGTTTGGTTTCTCCAAATTTAAGTTTCTAATTACTTCAGCCCCCAGGTATGCCTTCTCGATACTAGGACCTTAGTAGCTTAACTACTACCTTTTATTTTCCTTGTTCATTTTTATGTTTTCTTTTATGTTTCAGGTAGAACAACATCACCATACCATATCTCTACTTTGAGGAGTTACACTCCAACTCTACGAGCCTGGAGCCGGACACAACATCAAATTTCTGATAAATTCGATGAAGTCTTTGAAGCAACATGTTGACAAGCAGCTGATAGACACAGCTTGACAGCAAAAATAAGTTTTGGCCTTAGGTTATACACCGAATTGATCGGGGGAGTACTAGTTTCTTTTCCCTTAAAACTCCATGCATTTAAATTCCTACATAGCATTTCATTACATGCATTTGTACATTGAGGGCAATGCACAGTTTTAAGTGTGGGGTGGGGAATTAGAGATTCAGGACTGTTAACCTCAAAGCAGCAAAATTTAACTTGTGATTTTTTACCCATTTGACTAAAACATTACAAAACTTACCTTTTATAAAACCCGAAAATTTTTCAAAAAATATTTAAACCCTTTTTAAACAAAACCTCTTGGAGTTTGCACCTAATTAAATAAAATGAAGACATGACAAGTAGAAACAAACGGAAATCATGCATAACAAATCACTAAACCCTATCCCATCCGTTTCCATGTGAGAATAATCTGTGCCTTTTCACGAGCATTATTATCATTATTTTTGCATGCTCTTTCGTTTGGTATATTAAGTGTGTATTCGATTGAATTCTATGCATAATTAGAACGTGTATGACTTATACATATCAACACCATGAACTAGCGGAAGTATGAAATGATTGAGGCACCTAGGATCTTTATCACCCTTATTATCCAAAAACCACAAAAATATTATCCGCTTAGATAGTTCTCTGAGCCTTAGCCTTTTCTTTTCTAAACCCATACTTATCACCCAACCAACTTTTCGCAAACACCGGTTATTGGCTAACTGTCTTCAAAATGGGAAAATTATCTTATGTTATCATTGCAAGCTCATTATCATTGGGACAACTTTGGAAAGAATCCGTCCTACTCAGAAGAATTGGAATATACAAATGGTGGATGCATTAGGAAATTATCCGAACTATTTGCAGGAAAATTCAAGGAAATATTATTTCAAGAAAATTGAGGAAAGAGGAATGCTAAAAAAGTTATCTTGAGGTCTTTAAATAAAGTTGGTCTTTTACCGGGAGACCTTAAAGAACTGGACATGGATTCTTTCGATTTCAATTTGATTTCCTGCCTTCATTTCGCAAAACCTGAATTACCAACCGAACTCCGAGAAAAGATTTTTCAACCAACCAGTGATGTAAGAAAATGGTGGCTCAAGCAAGAACAATTGCCACCATTCTACGGCTTGTCAAAAAGTGTCGCCAAAAGAAAAGCCAAAAGATACGGTAGATGTAGAAAGTATGGCAACTGGAGCCACGATGGAAAGTGTAGCAAGAATCAAACTCATGCCCAAAGAGATTATACATACCTGATGGAAGTAGGTGCTGTTAGGCGACTAGTCGCAGGACCCGTACGAAAAGGCAGTAATGTATATTACGCTATAAGGGCCGAGTTGAAACTGATGAGAGATCTTAGTCTTGGCAATCTGACCATAAACGAGCCCTCAGATTAGTTATACCTTCATGATCTGAGTATTGTAGAGGGAACTTTTAGTATTTACCATTTTAAGCCATGAGGCCGTAGCTGAGTGTTTTGCAATAGCTGCAGCCCTTCAAACCCCTTTAAAACCCCTAAAAATCCAAAAAGATTTTCATTTTCACCTTTAATTTTACTTTAGCCACATTATAACCCTTTAAAGTCCTCTTGATTCATGCATACTACTTAGTTAGTTGGTGGAGACTTGATTTGCATATGAGCTTTTGACCATTGCATAATTCGATTCGAACTCGAGTGTCCCACTTAGCTTACATTATATATATATATATATATATATATATATATATATCCCTAGAGTAGTGAGGAGTTTTTGCATAATCAATGTTCTATTAGGCTTGTCATGGATTCCATCATCTTAAAACAAGAAAAAGACAAAAATAGAATAAGCAGCTCAAGAGTTATCCCGGAGTTTCAACACTAGTTGAAATTCCATTACCCTTGTAAAGTTTTTAGTTATGGGTGTGATAATGCATGAGTTTGCTTGAGGACAAGCAAAGTTTAAGTGTGGGGTGTTATGATATGTCATCATTTATACATATTTTACATACATAATAATCCCACATTATGGTACTATTTAAGTAATAACCTTGCAATTTATACTTAAAATATGAATATTTTTGTAATTGCAGGTTATTCGGTGTTAAAAATACAAATCAAGCTAAATCCTATCAAGCACACCAAGTTTTCAAGCTTCTAGAAGGTTTATTCCCGGAGCATTGACCCCCAAGAAGTCAAATTTGGTCAACATAGTCAACAAGAAGCTACAAGAGAAAGCTGGGAGAAAAAGGAGGGTTGCATGGCCGTGCATCCCAATGCACGGTCGTGCATTTCCCTTCTCTGCTCCCCACGGGCCGGTACCATGTCCTATGTACCCTGTTTGATTCCTTGAGCCTTTGCACGATCGTGCAATGCACATTTTAAGGCCTATAAATAGGAGGCTTGGGTTCTTCATTCCACACACCAATCCAGAGCAAAATTATACTCAATAAGAGAGCATTCTCATAGTTAGAGTAGAAAGTAGAGAGTAGAGGGGCTCTTCCTCCTTGTTTCACAATAGGGGAGCCTACGAAACTCATCATTACGCTAGTCGTTATGGCCATTCGTGGCTAAAACTTCTTTGTATTGCTAGAGTGAAGATGATGTTTGGTGCATGTTAATGTTTAACCTAGTAATGAAGTGGTATGTTTATGTCTTTAACTAATTCATCCTCAAAAACCATCTTTTGATGGACTTTTATTATTGTCTAAATCCGTCTTTATATTTGTGAGTGTCTTGATTTTAAAGAGTAAGATCGTAAAACCCTTTTTAATCAAACTTCCTTTGAAACTCGTACGTCTTTGTACGAGCAGAGATTGATAAGACAAGGCTTGGTCTACACTTCTAAGATCGTACGTCTTTATACGAGATTATTATGCGACCAAGAATTAGTGAACTCATGTTGGGAACGGTACGTCTTTATACTTGGTCCCATTGTTACACCGCCTCCCGGTGAGCAAAATATAATCACCTATTTAACTTGATATAAAACATTTTGAGTCCGATGTCTTTATCCAACCCGGAGATGACCATTCGATGGGTTGAGGGTAAATGTTATCCCTAACAGGAGGCACTACCACTTTTTAAAGAATATAATTTGCAAATCAAATGTCGTTAGGACGAGGGTCTAGCGGTGATACCACCGAATTAGTTAACCTAACATTATCACGTACCAAGCTGATTCGAATCCCGAAGCAATACATACTGTAATCTGATCATTTTCGCTTTATTTACTTTTCTGCTATTTACTATTCTGCTAGTTACATTTCTGTTACACACTACACGCAAATTTTTACTTTTATGTTATTTACTTTACCGTCATTTACTTTTCTGCTTCACAAGCACACAAAACCCACTTACTAATTAATCCGGCTAAACGATAAAAGAAGTTGAGTATTGGAACTTGACCGTGTCCATTGGTTCGATACTTGGTTCTTACCTAACTATATTACACTGCGATAGCTACACTTGTCTATTGTGTGTGTTTTAAGTTAACGTAATTATCATTTTAATTTATAAAACCTGATCTTGTGAAATCAATCATCCTAAAAATATATTTATTTATGTTTTTATACTTAATTCACAAACACATCAGTACTGTACTTAAAATCCAAAGCATACGGTTTTTCATACATTAAGTTTGTCGGCTAAGACCTAGATGTCCCTAGGTTATACCGAGATGTCTTCAAAAGATGTTCTACGTGCGTGCATGTCCATGAAAATGATGATTCTAGTTACTTGAGAAAACAAGCTTAAAAAGTTAACATAAAGTTGGTGAGTTCACATGTTTAGTTGAAATGTTTGATATTGGATCACAAGATTCTAGTTGTGCATTAATTCTCCGAACCAATGAGGTACCAATGGTGTGTTGTTCACCTGAACAATCGTTTAGTGTTGTTCATCCGAACAATCGTTGAGTGTTGTTCATCCGAAAAATCTTTGTGTGTTGTTCGCCTGAACAATCGTTGAGTGTTGTTCATTCAAAAAATCGTTGAGTGTTGTTCATCCGAACAATCGTTGAGTGTTGTTCATCCGAACAATCGTTGTGTGTTGTTCACCCGAACAATCGTTGTATATACTTGTGTCCAGTTGTTTAGTTGTGCAAGTTTTCTCCCCCATTTGTTTAAAAACAAATTTAAAACAAGTAAAAGTGGGGCCGTGAGACTCACCTTATCCAACGATGTGGTGAGTGATGTTGTATGTAGTAAGTCTAACAAGTATCCGACCTATCCGTGCCCTAAATTATTTAAGACACCTTAGGTCCTATGTAGTTGTTTAAGTGTGGATTGGTGACCTGACCAATACCCTGAAGTCTCGACCCTTGCCTTGTAATAATCTACAAGGGTCCGACCCGATCGCCGTTGGTGATACGACTCGTTGTTCAAGTTATTATATTTATTAAGTTCTTTAATAAATATTGAACTTAGTCTTTTATTTGTCCAAAACCTCTTGTTCGGTTTAAGTTGTTTCTTGTGAGTTAATAAATATATTTAACATGTATATTTATTAACTAGTCGTTAATTAATAAAACGTAATAAAATAATAATTATATTATTTTATCTTACATGTTTAAGTAATATACATGTATATATATAATTTTTTTCTTTAATTATATAATATACACATTTATTAAAATTAATGAAACTAGAATGTCTAAAAATAGTTATATTATTTTATTTCTCCAACTCAATAATCCATACATATATAAAATGTAATTACCAATTGTCACAAAACTATTATATGTAGTTTTATGGAGACATGCACATCAAGATAATTTTATAAAAATCTTTATATTTGTAATAATTATAACTATAATTATTATTTGTTATTACAAAAAAAAATATGTTTTCATAAAATAAACTAACCATTTATTTTATTATGGTGAAAAATAGGGTTTTAAACCTACACTTAAAACTCGGTATTTAAATTCTAATCCCTGTTATAACCTAATATATCACCAACTATAATAACGTTAAAATAAACGAATCGAAAGCTCATGTAAATAGTTGGGAGAAGGTGTCGGTGTTTATGCGAGACCGGTTCCTTCTCGTAACATCCCGTATGGCTCGAAAAACTCCCGTATTGATCAGTAGGTTTCATGTGAACGTAATGTGGTGACCGTAGGCGAGAAATGGTGACCCAAAAGAACCCGTAAGAGGTGGCGGAGGCTATGACGGGTGGAGGCGGTGTACGGTAGTGGTTGCGAGGACTGAGATGGGGCTGTCGAGGGGTTGTGGATGGACTGAGGCGATGGTCACGTCGGTGTTGCTGCTACGTAGAACCGACGGGAAAGGGCAAGGGGTGGTGGTTCAGAGCTTGGTGGTGGTGTTGTGTTGTTGAAGCCTAGAAGGTGGAAATGGTGGTTCGGGGTGGAGATGTTGCTACTGTGATGGTGGAGTCGAGAAGAACAAAGGGTGGTGGCCTGGTGGTAGTAGTCTACGATGGTGGTGGTAGGAGGTGTTCCTGTTGTCGTTGTTAACCGAAAAGGAGGGAGGGAGGGGAGTGTTATCGAGAGTCAATGAGGAGAGGTGTTGGTTCTTGCTAAATTCTAACAAGGAGGAGGTGGGTTTCGTTGGTGGTGAGGGTGTCGAGAAAGAGGAGAGAGTGAAGTGTTGTGTAGGTTTGTGGTGTGGTTTGTGTGGATTACCTTCCATGCTTATATAGGGTTCATTATGGATAATATCCATTAGATATTATGTCTTTAACATGAAAGGTAATTGAGACAATGCGTGCAACTCTCCCACATAAATCAAGACAAACCGTGCAACTCTCCCACATCAATCAAGACAAAGACATGAAAGGGATAGGGGGTAGGGTAGTAAGTGGAGTGTTATGGTGTGATACTCGCTTGTTATTAGTCCGGTATAATACACGCGTGTCGTCGTTTCCATTCGTTGTTATGTGTCGGGTTTGAGTTAGGTATTAAAAATTAATTAGTAGTTCGGGTATAATATGTGTTCGACATATATTAATTTTATAGTTTCAATCAACGGATATTCTTTACCTCATCCATATATGTATATAATATACATATATATAAAAAGAATGTTTTAAATATTAGTTTTGGTCTATCACCAACGCGTGTCTTGGAAATATGTAATATTTCCCGCGTAATTGGACTCTACTGGACCAGGTTAGACCTCATTAATTCTAATTAGTCTAATATGCACAGTTTTTGCATAATTATGATTAAATAATTATGTGAAAATGTGATGAAGTTATGGTCTAAGTATCATAATGGAAATGTGATGAAGTTATGGTCTAAGTATCATAATGGAAATGTGGTGAAAATTTTGGTCTATGTACTATGATGGAAATGTAAAGGAGTTATGGTCGTGTGCCATAATGGAAAGGTAATGTTGTCAAATATGAGATGGGTATAAGGAAAGAAAGGAACTTGTATAGTGTTATGCATGTGATATGTAGCCTAATGAGTAATTGGGTGGAAACGGGTCAAATGGGTGAATGGGTGAAATTGGGAATTATTTTACCATGTTGTTATGTTTAGTCTTCATTACTAATGGTGATTTATATGTGGTGATATGTAGGAAAAGCTCCAATGTAATCAAGGTCAAGTTCAAAGATGGATTCTCGTATGCGTTTTTGGATGATTACGGGTGCAATTAGGTGTCTATCAAATGGGTGTAAACCGATAGATGGAACTATGATTTTTGGTACAAAAAGTATGATGTCTTGAATGTTAGAACCCAACCCCAAGTGTTAAATTAGAAAATTTGAAAATGGATCTTGGAGTGTATGACCTGAACTGGGCATACTGTACGCTTGTTTTAGCATACAGTACGCCCGGAGAGTACAGTACGCTCAGAAACCACTCTTACGCTGGTTGTACGCTGGTTTGGATTTTTGGCCTATTTTATTGGGTGTTCGCTTGAGGGTTGACCTAAGGGTTGTATATCATTATCGCCAAAAAAAAAATTCTTGGGACAAATGCTTCCGCGTGATAAATGATTAAATAATCGGTGTTTGAAATTAGAGTGTTACAAGTTGGTGTCAGAGCAATGGTTTGAGGGATTTGGTATGCGTGGCACCAAACTAAAACCAGATGCTCTTGATTTGGGGGAATGATACGAGAATCCAAGAAGGACTTGACCGAGACTCGGAGCTTTTGGAAGTGAAAGGTTAGTAATGTCATGATTAATGTTGTTATATATGGTGTATATGTATATGTATGAATGAAAAGGTGTTATGTGTGCCGAAACTTGTCTTGTGATTTGTTGTATGGATATGATAATTACAATTGGGCATATTGTATTATTAAACATGTCTGGCTAATGTGATTAATAAGACAATATGTGTAAGGGTCTTTGTGATAACCATATAACAATGAACATTAGCAAGGAGTAGGTGAAGGTGGTTATATGTGTATGTATGTATGTATGTATATGGATGATTAATGGGGCAATACATATATACATAGATATGATATATTGCCTTAATAAGTGGGTAGATTAAAGACCTATAAGTAGGTAAAACATCTACGACTTAGTTAAAGTTCGATCGGGTGTGACTGAGGGGCACATGTGTAAGTAGAAGAAATTATGGATGAAAGTCGTCTTAAGGACTTAGGTGTGATAGAGTCTAGATGTGTATCGCCTTGGAAATGGTAAGGAATGTGGAACTGGTTGGAAGAAATAGAAGGCATCTATCTAGTGGATGATGACTAGAGCTTTCTATCATGTTGTGTCGATCTTCCTTCGAGGATGATAGTGCTCTTTGAGGTGATCCTTGGGAAGAACCGTGTGAAGCCTAGAGATCGGGAAGAACAACGGTTGGCGAACCGAAGTTGAAGGAAAACTTTGTTTTCACAAGAGGGTTCATGGTGTACGATCCAAAGGAGTTAAATGGTGAGAGCTAATCGTTGACTAATCAACGATGAATCACTATGATGGTCTGGCTTTTGAAGCAATCCACTGTGATTGGTGGATGGCGTATTACTCACGATGAGTCAACTCCGAGATGTGGCGAAGGATTGGTGGATTATTCTTCGTGAGGAGAAAGGCATAAGGGCGTGAAGGCACATGCATCGAGGAGGATTCAAGAGATGACGTTGAAATACCATCGATTGCAAGCCATGGTGGGTGGCATAGTGGAAGAGTTCCTTCATGTATAGTGTACAACAGAGGTGATTAACAAGATTTCGGGCAAGTTTTTATGACTAGTCGTGGTCTCGATCAAATCTTGGAATCGTGGAAGAGATGTAGATAGATCGAGTTTCTCGATGCTATCTGGTGACGTTATACAGTGGATCCTTGCGTATGGGAGTATAACTCGGGTGGGTTTGATTAATAAAAGCGTAGGGAAGGTCGACCATGAGAGATAAGTGGAAACCAAGGAGCAAATAAGTGGAGTCGGGTATTGCTGAGCTAGAAACCCTTTACGGGAAGCAATGTCGGGTATTGCTGAATGTGGGAAGGATAATACAAATAGGAATAAAGTAGAAATTTGATGGACCTAAGGATCATGCATTTCTAATCACAATAAGCGTGACTGAAGCTTTTCGGTCGTTATGTTGGATGAAAGGCTAAGCAGATAAGTGGAGTTGGACCATCAACATTAAGGGTGTTATAATGTTGATGTTTATATGATTTAAATACATGAGGTTGTGGACGAAACAATCACTTGGATCTTAATCCGACGATTGTGAAAGAGGTGTTTGGTTACTTAGTAACCATATTGATGTCAAGTGTGACAAAGGGGTGGCGTGTTGATCTTTGCTCATTATAGACAGCGAAGCGAGGTATACGAATTGGTGTATACATGGCTTGTGCCATCAACATCAACCAGGGATATAAAGGGATACTTAGTAATTCTGTTGAGAAAGAGGGTTTGATAAGGGTCATTGCACCCGTGTGCTTTGTTCTAAAGCACATAAACTTTTCGGTGGAAAGGGAAAATAGAAGAGTGGGTATTGGCACTTATAGCCGGTGGTAGGATAAAACCGACCAAAGATCTCGCGGTTTGTGGACTTCATGATTCAGGTGGTCGGTTAATCGAAGATAGTCGTTTATATCTCCGAACTAATGTTGTTTATACTCAATGTCGTTTTGAACTTATTGAGAAGTCCCAGAAAGAAGAGGTCTTTCTTTGGAAGGTTTGGGTATGCCATTTTAGTTTTGGTGAAGATCTAATTTTTGGATGGGGTGGTGAATTCGGAAGAAATCCTTGTGGACCCGTTAGAGATTGAATGGTCAAGGGGTAAATGTTAAAATGCACATTGTACGCAAACGATTATATACATAGGTGAAATATGTATATAAAGGGGTGAAATGTAAATAGGTGGAATGCGTACATAAATGGTGGTTGAAGTCTTAGAACTTCATAAATGATGATGGAAGTCTTTTGGACTTCACAAACGGTGTTTGAAAACGAAGTCTTCAAACTTCAAAGGTGGATTCGGAGATTGAGATCCTTGAATCTCAAAGGATGACTTATGATTAAGTCATTGGAGATACTTAGGGTGTTTGGGTCACGGATAGGGATCTTCCTTCCAGTGTTGTAAAAGAGGATTCAAGTAAGAAAGTTGTTGTATCCTTACTTGAGGAAGTCGCATGTTTTCTCGGTTAAGGAGGGGTTGAGTTGAAGACTCGAGCTTCAAGGGGTGTTATATATGGGTGTTGGGATCCTCGAATCCCAAGCAGTATGAACTTGAGTCCTTGAGTCTCAATGGGTGGATTGGTGAGGTAGTTTTGAAACTTTCAATTAAGACGTGGGTGTCGTGGGATTAGAACTTGGTCTCCTTAGTTGTCAAACGAGTTGACTACTCGTATAATGTGGTTAAAAAAATCCAAGTATCCCATGGTTAGGAGTGTGGATTCAAGTGGGAAACTTGACGTTATAAAAGTTTTCCTTTGAAAAGTGATGATTCGGGTTTGAGATCAGGGGAGGATAAGTCCATGTTTTGTTAGGTTGTCCAACATAGGGACTTTATTGGTGAGTAGATAAATGTTGGAGCTATTAAGATGAAACGAGTGGACTCCATAATACATTTCTCGTGACCATACACGAAAATGTTAGGAACATGGAACTGTTTTTATTTGATATGGTAAAGATGAGATAAATGATAAACGTTTCGTCTAAACGAAACGGTGACTATCTTAGATAGTGATGAATCAAATGGTGCAATAAGTGGACAAAATGCGTATTGTTGTCGAAAGCACCATGAAAGGTGGAAATAATTTTGGGGTAGTAATGAAGGCGAGCGGAGTTACTACCCTAAGTTGTGTATAAGATGGCGGGTTTCGGGGACAAAACCCAAATAAGGGGGAGAGATTTGTAACGAATCTTTTTTCGGGTTCTTATTATAATATGTTTAGCATATTATATAGAGGTGAAACTAAATAAAATGATAGATGGAGGTTTATTATTATAAGTATGAGCCATAACTAGTTTTATCTTGGAAAGTTGAGGGATTAATTGTGTAATTATGGCAAAGCTGCCATTTGACTCATAAAAGAGTCAAAATACACACAAATGTTCATTTGTGTGTGTCGTTGAAACCAAGAGGAAGAGAAGGAGAAGAAGCTTTGATCAAGATCAATAAATTGGAAGTTTGCATGCTTGGATTGAAAGATGTTGGTGTATACATCTTGTTCAAATCATCATGTAAGTGTCATCTTCTCCATCTTAACTTCCATTGTTGAGTTTCTTGGTGGGTTTTAGTAGAAAACAAAATTGAGTAGGAATTGGGTTAAATTGATGATAGTTAAGTGTTAATCTAGCTTGAATGAGGGTAAAGGGAGATAAATAACATCATCTAAACATCTAATTCAAGGATTCATGAATTTGTGTCCTTAAGGATGTTATGCAGTTTTTATCTCAAAATTGTCAAAATGATAAATGCGAGATTTGTAAGTGTCTAAAGATGAGAGAAGACACAATAATTGAGAGAAAACTCATTTGTTTTGAGGAATGATGAAAATGGTAAAAGAGGAGAGTTCATATGGGTATAATAGTAGTGAGATTTAATTGTGCCCATAAGGTGTTTGATGAAATGCCTAAATGAATTGAAAAGTGGTAAATGGGTTTTTGAGGTTTGGTTAAGGGTGTAATAACCAAACAAAGATAGAATGTTGATCTTTAAGATCATAAAGGTATGTTGGTTGTCAATTGGTAATCAACAGATTACTAATTCTAAATAAATTATATAGGTAATCAAAGTGGAAAGAAGAGACTAGCTTGGAGGATCAAGCGGAATGCTCTGTAGCTTAAAGGTAAGTGCGTTGCACTTACTTTGTAATGTTAGATGAGAGTAGTCATATGTGTAAGTTATGCATATGGATAGGTGGTTTATCTTATGTGTAATTATACGTGTATGTTGGTAAGGTTGATTAGCATATGTCATATATGTGGAAAAAGGGTGGAATTAGGAGATGGGATTCTTGAATCCCAAATATGTGGAAGTAACCAATAGGCTACAAAGATGTTGTGGTTAATGTGTGGTAGTAACCAATAGGTTACAAAGATGTTCGTGGTTAATTGTGAAAATAATAATTGCAAAATGATAAAGGGGTAAGTAAATGCATTTGTGTTTACTTGGTAAAGTTAGGCAACGGTTGTTAATTGAATATATGCATAATAAATAAGTTGATGAATTATGTGTATATGTGTGAATGATATGATGAAAAGTGGATAGGGTCTAAGAACAATAAAATGATGGAAAGATGTGAATATGGTTTAAGAACCATAAAATGATGGAAAGTTGTGAATATGGTCTAAGAACCATAAATTATGTGTTATGAATGTGTATGATTGTGTATGAAAGTGTATGAACATGTGCATGAACGTAGTTATAGTGAAAAATACTATAATGGAAATGTGATGAAGTTATGGTCTAAGTATCATAATGAAAATGTGATGAAGTTATGTTCTAAGTATCATCATGGAAATGTGATGAAGTTATGGTCTAAGTATCATAATGGAAATGTGGTGAAGTTATGGTCTAAGTATCATAATGGAAATGTGGTGAAAATTTTGGTCTATGTACTATGATGGAAATGTAAAGCAGTTATGGTCGTGTGCCATAATGGAAATGTAATGTTGTTAAATATGAGATGGGTATAAGGAAAGAAAGGAACTTGTATAGTGTTATGCAAGTGATATGAAGCCTAATGAGTAATTGGGTGGAAATGGGTCAAATTGGTGAATGGGTGAAATTGGGAATGATTTTACCATGTTGTTATGTTTAGTATTCATTACTAATGGTGATTTATATGTGGTGATATGTAGGAAAAGCTCCAATGTAATCAAGGTCAAGTTCATGGCAAATGATGGATTCTCGTATGCGTTTTTGGATGATTACGGGTGTAATTAGGGGTCTATCAAATGGGTGTAAACCGATAGATGGAACTGTGATTTTTGGTACAAAAAGTATGATGTCTTAAATGTTAGAACCCAACCCCAAGTGTTAAATTATAAAAGTTGAAAATGGATCTTGGAGTGTATGACTTGAACTGGGCATACTGTACGCTTGTTTTAGCATACAGTACACCCGGAGAGTACAGTACGCTCAGAAACCACTGTTATACGCTGGTTGTACGCTGGTTTGGCTTTTTTGCCATTTTTATTGGGTGTTCATTTGAGGGTTGACCTAAGGGTTGTATATCATTATCGCCAAAAAAAAAATTCTTGGGATGAATGCTTCCGCGTGATAAATGATTAAATAATCGGTGTTTGAAATTAGAGTGTTACATGAAGTGGTATGTTTATGTCTTTAACTAATTCGTTCTCAAAAACCATCTTTTGATGGGCTTTTCTTATTGTCTAAATCCGTCTTTATATTTTTGAATGTTTTTATTTTAAAGAGTAAGATCGTAAAACCATTTTTAATCAAACTTCCTTTGAAACTCGTATGTCTTTATACGAGCAGAGATTGATAAGCCAATGCTTGGTCTATACTTCTAAGATCGTCATCTTTATACGAGATTATTATGCGACCAAGAATTGGTGAACTCATTTTGAGAACGGTACGTCTTTATACTTGGTCCCATTGCTACACCGCTTCCCGGTGAGCAAAATATAATCACATATTTAACTTTAATATAGAGCATTTTGAGTCCGATGTCTTAAACCAACCTCGAGATGACCATTCCATGGGTTGAGGGTAAATGTTGTCCCTAACGGGAGACACTACCACTTTTTAAATAATATAATTTGCAAATAAAATGTAGTGAGGATGAGGCTCTAGCGGTGACCCAGGTCACAAGTTTGTAGTAGCCATACCACTGAATTAGTTAACTTAACATTTCTGCTACACAATTCAGACACATTTTTACTTTTATGTTATTTACTTTACCGTCATTTACTTTTCTGCTCCACAAGCACACGAAACCCACTCACTAATTAATCCGGCTAAACGATAACAAAAGTTGAGTATTGGAACTCGACCGTGTCCATTGGTTCGATACTTGGTTCTTACCTAACTATATTACACTGCGATAGGTACACTTATCTCTTGTGTGTGTTTTAATTTAATGTAATTATCATTTTATAAATTTAAAACCAGATCTTGTGAAATCATCCTAAAATTATATTTACTTATATTTTTACTATATGAAAACATTCACATCACCGGACATGAATGCTACTCATTACCATCCGGGACTCCAGAATCATCCTAATTTCAGGTACGGTAATGCATCTAATCAATTGAATCATAACTTTCAGGTTCCTGATGTGTAGGTTGGGAGTCAGCAACAGTACCAGAACCGCCAACAAAGCTATAATCAATGTGGGTATCAAAGAAATACAGGTAATCAGGGGTATCAACAAGGGGGTTATCAGCAGAGAAACTACCAACAGAATCAACCCCAACAGAGCCAGCAAAAAAACCTGCAGCTAGCGGTGACCCGCAGCTTGCAGCCATATTAGAATCCTTAAAAAGGATTGAGCAGGATAAAGAGATTCAGGTAAAAACCAATGAATCATTCAAAATGAAATTGGTTCAGTTGGCAGAGAAATTAGCTGAAGTGACAAGGAGACCACCGAAACAACTCCCTAGTGACACAATATTAAACCTGCAACATCAAGGTGCAAGCTCCTTTAGGTTAAATAATGCTTATGTTAGTGCAGTGAGTATCTAGGAAGCTAGTGAGGATAGTGAGTTGGAAGATGAAGATGAGGAAGGAGAACCCATCATCACTGTAAAAATTGGGGGAATGAAAATTGAGCAAGCCCTATTGGATTATGGGTCAAGTGTCAGCATACTACCAGGTAGTCTTTATGACCAGACTGACTTTGGTCCTCTACAGCAAGTTGACACCACTATGGTGTTAGCTGACTTAACGTGAAAATGGGCTCGGGGAATGGTTAGAGGTGTTGCTGTGCAAGTGGGGGAATTCTATTACCCTGTAGATTTTCTGGTAAATAATATGAACAGACAGTGAAGGAGAAACAAGAAAGGGTAATCCTGGGCAGACCATTCTTGGCAACTGCCAATGCTTTAATCAATTTGCAGAGACAACACGGTCAGCGTGTCTTTCGGTAATAGGGAGTTTAACCTAGACATTCGTTCTCTTACTTTTACATATTTTTACAAAGTTAAATGTCCTTAAATAGGTGCTACTAACAAATGTCCCCCTCGGTCCAATGTGGATGAGGGAGACAAAGATAAAAGTGTTGTGATTTACAGGTCAAAATCTGAAGAATGTGATAATTGAGGAAGTAGAGGTAGTAAACCCCAAGTGTGGGGAAGTTGGCATACAAGTGCAAAAACCACCATAGAAGCCTCAAGTGCAAAATCTAGGTAGTTATGAAAAATCCCAATCTGGATCACCAAAGGGGTCAAAGAAACCTCCGAAATTCTTCAAGAGTTCATATGAAACCGGTGATCCTTGGGTACTGAAGGATGAAGAAGAAACCATGGCTGGGGAATATATGCAGAACCTAAACCTGAACGGTAATGACCACCCAAGGGCAAGTACAGTATTTGGAAAGTAGTTTGTGTTCCAACCACCATAACCATATTGAGGTACACTGTGTCTGGCTGAAGATGTTAAACTTAGCGCTACTAGGAGGCAACCTAAGGTTAGTTAGCATTTTAGATTCTTGTCTAGTTAAATGAACGTTGTGGGTGTGTTCTCTAGAAACCCTCACGAGACTCAACTCGTCCACTCGGGCTACCGAAGGGTTTAAAAGGCTTCTTGCATATGCTAAATGCAATCATGATTCCTACGAAAGTGAGTTAGGATTTTGTTTTTGTTTTGTGTCTTGTTCGTAGGGTCTTTTAATTTTTATTGAGTCTTTACATTGAGTCAGTTTGATGCTCTTGGGTTTGTTTTGAGTTTAACTTTGCAGGTTTAGATTGATCCACCCGTACTCAATCTCCATTCGGGTGATGATATTCTGAGTTTGTAGGTCCCCGGGTGTCTCAGATCGTTACGTGTGGGTGTGTGTGACTAGTCGAACCGAGTGCGGAATACCCGTGACTAGGTGGAGAAATAAGCAACACAAAGTAAACCGACAATGAAATCACTTTCAAATTCCGTATATTATAAACTTTGAAGGTTACAGATAACATCTGTGAACCGTTCCTATTTATACTAGACCTGGTCTCTGCGCACTTACCAAGTACACAGGGCAAATTTCTCATGTGTACTTATACGCAGGAGATAACTCTTGCGCACATACTAAGTGCGCAAAACACTTAGAGAAATCAGACATCAAATACATACATCAGGAATTACAACTCTATTACTAATACATACAGACACTAACATACAAAGACAAATACATAAAAGATAAGTACAAAAGCTAAGACAATATCCAGATTGTTTGTCACACAGAAGTGCTTCAACAAACTCCCCCTTGACAACAGCTTTGGATTGTCTTCGGTCTTCACAGCTCCCCAGCTTTAGCTTCCATCTTCATCTTGTAGTCAAGGAAAAACTTGACCACCTTGTCGTATTTAGAAGTAAGAAACTTTGTCCAATCGTCCGTGTACATGCAGTACTTGTAAGCCAGTTCCTCCAGATCTTTCACAGAGAAGTTCATGAAGCAGACTTCATCAAACACTCTGATCAGTTCCCTTGGCACTAAGCTTCCACTTCGGACCACACCTTTCCAATCACCAATGCCTCGCCCGATTTTAGATCTACGTACCAGTACCATATGTTACCGAGGATATCATGAGATAACTTGCTCAGGGGAATCTTGGTTTCACACAACACTGACTTATATACCAGTTTCTTTAAGCTTTTGCGAGTCACGGGATGTCTGACACTCTTGTCCCTGACTCGCTTGGGCACTTGAGGCTTAAACATTTTGAACTTCCCAGATCTTACCTCACGCTGTAGAATCTGCCACTAACCCATCGCTACTGCGTGATTTGAGTTACCCAGCAGCTTAGGGTTTACTAGGTTCATAAGGTCGTATTTTGGCAAAGAGCTGAAAACTTCACTGGTTAGTTTCAAGTATTGAACCCCTCCAGCTCGCTTAATAGCAAACAGCTTCTTATCATCCTCGAACCTCACAACTAAGATCATACTTGTCGTTCCATGTTTGTCTATGATAGACGTCTTCTTCCAAACAGGAGCTGGATCCTTTGATGAACTTGCACGCGTATGTTTGCTTTCCTGCGCCTCTGGATCCACAGGTGTAGGGTCGGAAGGAGAGGCTTCAGTCGACGCTTCACAAGTACTTGCAGGCTCGACTGAACCTGTATCAAGATTAGTTTCAAAGAATGGAGCTTTGAAAATCTCTCCATCCTCAAACTCATATTCTCCTTCCCCATCGCCCTTGGGAACTTCTATCACAACATCCTCATCCTCTTCATCCCAGTCATCACCAGAGTCGATCTCTCCCTCTTCCATATTGCAGAGATCATCGATCTGTGCTTCTTTAGAATAGTTTGGCTCTAATAGTAGGATCACATCTTCCGACACGTCGTCAGATAGATCTTTCAGTACGTCAGCCACAGACTTTCCTTTGTCACTACCTGAAGCATCACCTCCACCTTCACTGTGAGTAGACTCCCCCTTAGCCATAGGCACGGCAGAAATGGGAACAATCGCTAAAGCCCACGATTGCAGCTCACTTCCACTCGGTCCGGCTTCAGGATCCTTGTCTTGATCATCATCCTTAGTTAGATCAACTAAGTGACAAGCCTCTTCACTGCTAGGCTTAGATGGTTGCTTCTCCAACAGTTCCTTCAATCTCTCCCCCTGAGCAGCAAGCGTCTTGGCCATGTCACAGACCAATTTAACCATCGTATCATGCTCCTGACGCTGCTTCTCATCAACCGCCCACTGTTTCTTCAATGTAGCTACTTCATCAATCAAGGATTTTATCTGACCCTGTTGTTTGTCAGACTCTTCCCTCGATTTTCGTGCTATTTCAAGTAAACCAGCCACTTGAGTCTCTAGAGTTGTAATCCGGGAATCTCTAGGATCAGGGCCTCTAGACGATGAAGCTTCGACTCGATGAGTAGGGAAGGTGAAGATTTTATCAAAATCAAAACCATGAGTGAAATCTAAGTCATGAAATGGTTCATTGATGTGTTGGAGAGTGGTTTTGGGGATTGAGATAGGGATGGTGGTTGTTTGGATGGTGGTTGGGGTGATGGAGACAGACTCGGTTAGAACTGGAGTCGTCACCGCCACCTGGATAGATTGTACAGGGAGGGTTACTCTCACAGGAACCTCCTCTGTGATAGTAGTGGTAGTAGCCATTTCAAGTGTTACACGTGGCCTCCTCCGCTGTCGCCTGTAAAGCTGTTGTGAAGGTGAAGTAGAAGTTGATTCAGTACTTGCGGCCGTCACTGTTACTTGCCTCTAAGCACTGACTTCTACTTCACGAAGAATAGGCTGATGTTGCCTATCTCCCCGATGCTTATTTATACTTTCCCTTCTGCGTCTCTCTATAGCAGCATCTGAATCAGATTCGGCTTCATATTCACTGCTCGTCTGTTGTCTCTTTCTCTTAGAAGATGTCTCGGGAATGGTCACCTTCGTCAACCTTCTTGGGTGTGCTTGTGATGGTGCATCATCAGAATCAGATGAATCAGACTCTGTATCTTCGGAGTCGGATTCTTCAACACCACCACTACCCGCTTTTTCGCCTCCTCCTTCAGACAATTCATCCTCACTATCAACTTCCTCCTCTCCTTGTTGCTCATCAGAATGTTCACTAAGTTTTGGATCAGACTCGGTACTAAACCATCTCCAATCAGCTGGTGCCACGTACGCTTCATCGATCAGGTGGCCAAAGAGTGGGGTATGCTCAGGGGTAGGTTCTACACTGCCTAGCGTTAGAAACAGTGAGAAAACTCTCTTTGCCACCCGCTTCACTTGCAGTCTCTCCCAAACAGTAGGTAGATTTGGCAACGCGTCATTAATCAGTAGTTGCACAAATCTTGGGTATAACAGGAATCTAAACCTCTCAGCCGTATTGATCTGATCAGTTAAGGCCTTGAAGATGTATCTTGAGAAGTTATAACCTGTGTTGAGAGATAAGCTAACCATGGCTGCTGCAAGATCATGTCCCATAGCATCCTTCCCTGCCTTTTTGGAAGAAATGCACATGATCATCACGTGGGCAAAGTACCTCCACTGATCGAGCACCCACATCTTCTTGTACGAAGAGTAATCTCGTACACCGACGTATCCCATACGCTGCCTCCAACACCCATCCATAAAGTAATCAGGATAGACATTTGGGTCGGTGGCGAGATCCCGGAACTGCAAGACCCTTCGAATTGTGTCCTCAGAAAAAGCAATGTCATGACCCGCAACAATAGCCCGAATAACATTAGGGGTTACCGTGCAGTCATGATCCGCTGTATCCCAGAACTGCTCCAGGTACGGTCTTGAGACTATTGGATCTGCTGATATAGCATAGCTGATCTTTGAACGATTCAAGAAATCAACTATCTCTCTATATTGAGGTGCAACACCCTTCCATTCCGGTTCTGTAAGTGCAAGAAGATTGAACTCACTAGTAAAAGCACGAGCCATCACTGCAAAAACGAACAATAAACATAATAAGAAAAAGTAGACTCATTGGAATTGAAAGAAACAAACAGGGTATAACACTTTCACATAGAAGAAACTTCCAGACTTAGAAATTTTTCAAAATTGCCCTTCCTGCGTTCTTGGCAAGTACGCAGGGAGTTGTTCTTGCGTACCTAGTAAGTACGCAGGAGGAATACCTTGCGTACTTGCTAAGTGCGCAAGTACCGACACTTAGAAGTATTTCAAAATCCAAAAATTCACTCTTAGTGGGTCTTTGCCGTGGATTATGGTCACCACAAGGTCGAAAATCTTGATTATAACCAATGGAACCACTACCAACAACAATGACATGCTACACCCGGTCAATTTTGACCTAGAAAGGGTCCGAAACACACTCTCGGCACCTCAGTGGGTCAAAACCAAAATCAATACATGTTAAGGACGAAACAATGTTACTTGAGCTGAGATTAATGAGTTTAAACAGGTTTTAGGTCATAATTTAGGTCACAAACACCTAAAATCTGTTGAAAAAACATAATCAAAACCCTAGTTTTCGAAATTCAAAAAATCGGTCCAAAATACATGATTGTGAGGATGATATGGTCCTAGATTCTCACCAAGTGTTAGTTAGATGAAGATGAAACTAAGATTGGGATGAAAAATCTCGGAGGAACACACAAAATTTTGAGGAAAAATGATCAAAGGGTAATAACACAGTGCAAGTCGTTTGAATGAAATAATGCCTTGAAATGTTTCTAACACTTGTATATATATCCTTCACATCTGGGTCTTGCGCACTTGGTAAGTGCGCATGAAGTAACTCATGCGTACTTAACAAGTACGCATGACTTATCTCTTGCGCACTTGCTAAGTACGCAAGGTTTAACTCTTGCGCAATTAACAAGTACGCAGAGACCAGTGTTCACTCAAAATTTCAACTCAAATTATGAAGAAGTCAAAGTCAAATAACGCACATGATAAGCAAATTCAATCAAGAGGATTCAAAGACAATTCAAGAAGGTTAAACACAAATATTTTTGGCTTTTCTGATTAATATTGAACTGTACACGAACTTAAAATCTTTTTGATCTTTTCTGAATAACCATATACACATATTCACAAAAAAAGCTATTTTTGTTCAATCGACACGAGCAGAGGATCATATCAGGCTAAATTATAGCAAAAATGATACAATATAAACATCACAGAATATGGGATCATGTCATGGATTACTATTAATTCATACATAATAAGCACATAAACAAGTAATTCAAGTTGACAATATTATAAGATTTGAAACCATAAGCATCTTAGTATCATGTTCTTGTGTGTTAAGTTAATAGTTATTTAATATACAACGTGTGCCCCATAGTTATGCTATGAACTTATTTTGCACTAATCTCAAGGCATCTAAGATTTTCCCAATGATTTTCTAGATTTCCAGAATGAAGCTACATCAATTAGCACAGGAATAATCAAACAGAATCCATAAGGATTATCAGGAATCATAAGATTCAGAATCGAGTGATTCATTTGTCTTGGTTTCATGTGATTTCTTCAGTGAATATCAGTATGACGATTCAGGATAATGAATATGGTGTTTGAGGATTTAGGTACGGGGATCCAACTTTTATCTGGATTTGAATTCAATGAATCAGGAATGATTCAAGGGTGAACATATGCTCAACGGTTGATGTCAAGACATATCTTGATTCAATCTCTCATTGCATACTTGTGAGTATGGGTAGTGAGATGAACCGCATTAATTGTGCTAACGACCTAACCCAAAACTAGTCTCAGAAGAAAATAATTGCCAAAATCTAACATCCTATATCTGATAGTGATCTTTTGCATTCTTTTCCGCACACACACTAGCAAACATGGGTTCAAATCACAGTTGTAGTATTAAGTTAATTTCCACACTACTAATGATTCAAAGACGCTTATAGCCTACTAACAATTCAAATTACTTGTAAATAAGCAGATTAAAAACACAACAATTTAAAAAACCAAGTAAGCATGACGCAATCATTTCCCATATGTGCAGTGTAAGATGTTTAGATCATTTCTAATGTACTATCATTTCCTCGTTTCTCAAGAGAACTTTGAAATTTTTTCTGGTTTTCTATTTTGTTTGGATTTTTGTAAGATATTTGAAAATTAAACGAACTATACAGAAAACAGTGAAAAGAAATAAAAATTTAACTTTCATGAATTGAATTGATTTGCGAAAAACAAGTTTTCACTCCGGATTGAACATTCCTATCATGTTGACAAGATGTTCAAAACGAGTTCGATCAAACGCCTTAGTGAAAAGGTCAGCAAAGTTGTCATCCGTGTGAACCTTTACAAGTTCAATGAGATGCTTTTCAGCACAATCACGGATGAAATGATGGCGAATTTCAATATGTTTAGTTTTGGAATGTTTCACCGGGTTGTTTGTGATGGACATGGTGGCATTGTTGTCAATGAACAGTGGAGTTCCAGTGAAGTTTAAGCCATAGTCTCTCAATGTACTCTGCTTCACATGTTGAGACAGAAACCGTTGACTGCTTCTTGCACTACCAGGAGACCAGCCTGTCTCCCAAGAATTGACATCCACCTGAAGTTGATTTTCTATCAAGGTTACAACCGCCATAGTCAGAATCAGTATAGGCTTTGAGGTCAAATGACTGCTGCTTTGAGTACCAAAGACCCAAACGGGGTTTCCCTTTCAAGTATCTGAATATCCTCTTAACAGCTATAATATGAGACTCCTTCGGTTGTGACTGAAACCTTGAGCACAGACATACAACAAACATTATGTCGGGCCTTGAAGCTGTGAGATACATGAGAGAACCGATCATCCCACGATACAATTTACAATCCACATCCTTTCCAGCTTTATCTGGATGTAGACCGTGATTGACAGGGATAGATGTGCCAAAAGTACTGCTATCATTCATCTTGTATTTCAACAAGATGTCCTGCACATACTTAGTTTGATGTAGATAGATGCCATCCTTTCTTTGACTGACTTGCAGACCTAGGAAGAATGACAATTCACCCATATTGCTCATCTCAAACTTGGACTTCATCACCTGTTCGAATTCTCTACACAATTATTCATTTGTAGACCCAAAGATAATGTCGTCGACATACACCTGTACAAGTAGAATAACACCTCCTGCTTTCTGAATGAAGAGGGTCGAGTCAATTTGTCCACGATCGAAACCATTTGACAGTAGATGTTTTGATAACATCTCATACCATGCCCGAGGTGCTTGATGAAGACCATAAAGTGCTTTGTCGAGCTTATACACTTTATTGATATTATACGGATCTTCAAAGCCGGGAGGTTGAGTGACATAGACCTCTTCATGAAATTTTCCATACAGGAAAGCACTCTTCACATCAAGTTGATATACCTTGAAGCCGACATATGAGGCATAAGCCAGAAATAGTCGAATGGCCTCAAGTCTAGCAACTGGGGCATATACTTCAGTGTGATCCAGGCCCTCTTGTTGATAAAATCCTTGAACAACCAACCTTTCTTTATTTTTCACTATGACATGACGATCATCCGTTTTGCATTTGAACACCCATCTGGTTCCAATTGGTTGTACGTCACTTGGCAAGTCAACTAAATCCCACACATGCAACTTTTGGTATTGGGACAGTTCATCTTGCATTGCCTCAATCCAGCAGTTGTCAGTGAGAGCCTCCTTCACATTCTTCGGCTTCAACTGGGACACGAATGCAGCATGCAAACATGTTTCCATGATACCAGTGTCAAGTATCTCAATGTACAAACTAGTGTTCTCAGCAATGGTTTTATGACGAGTCTGAACGCCGGCATGAGGATTACCAATAATGTTGTCAATTGGATGATTCTTATGCATTCTCGTCTCTGGTATATCCGGTTCCTGGAGATTTGTATCTAGATTTGTGCTCAACTCCCCCATATCCTGTGATCTAGAAGACGATGATTCAATGTTGATTAGATCAGCTGGAGCTTCATTTCCTACACGAGTGTTAGGATTAGCTAGAGCGTCATCTCCATCAACATGGACCACTTCCACATCATCATTGTTATGAGTTCCAGATGCAGATGACGCATTGGAATCAGGAGTTACAATGGGCACAGTGGCACGAGCGGAGAAATTATAATCATCACCGCCATTAACGAAATCATACACATTTGCGGCATCATCAGCAGACAAATCAGGAAGGTTGAAAGACTTGAATAGCGCATCATAATCAAAACCCCAAGTTAGACCAGTTGGTTCTGGTGGAATACTGTGTTTACTGCAATCCAATTCGAACCATTGCTCGACAGTACGAGTTCCTATATTGTACACTCTCTTGCATGGTGAATTGGCAACATATCCTAAGAAGATTCCTTCCACTGCTTTTGCATGAAATTTAGATTTACGATCCTTATACTGTAGCAATAAGGAACATGGACTACCAAAAGGAACTAGGTAGTCAAGATTGGGAGGTCGATTGTTGATCAACTCATAGCACGTCTTGTTGTGCCTCTTTACAACCAGAACTCTGTTCAAAACGTGACAAGCTGTATTTATTGCTTCTACCCAGAAAGTTACAGCAAGCTTTGCATCTGACTGCATTGTCCTTGCAGTCTCGATCAAGGTTCTGTTCTTCCTTTCTGCAACTCCATTCTGCTGTGGTGTGTACGGGGCGCTAAATTCGTGACGGATGCCCCTCTTGAGACAGAAAAGTTCCATCAAATTATTCTTGAATTCAGTTTCGTTATCACTCCTTATTCTTCTAACCTTCAACTTGCAAAGAGATTCCAAGCTCAGGATCAGGTATTGAAGAATGTCAGCACTCTCGTCCTTTGTACCTAAAAAATGCACCCAAGAAAAACTTGAGAAGTCATCAGTTATAACTAGACAGTATGACTTACCTCCAATACTCCTGATACTTATGGGGCCAAACAAATCCATGTGTAATAGTTTCAAAGGGGTATCGATGGAGTTTTGGAGCTTGGGCTTGTGAGACTTCCGTTGCTGTTTGCCCTTTTTTACAAGGCATACAGTCATCAGCAACGGTAAATCTCAGCTTAGGAACACCGGTTACCAAACCGTTTCGGACAAGATGATTCATTTTTCGATAAGAAATGTGTCCGAGTTTCCTATGCCACAAGATTAAGTCAAGCTCTGTCGCTTTAGTAAGTAAACACGTAGCAACTGATGAGTTGGTTGTTGCCACGCTCATATCGATCTGATAAGTGTCGCTTGTCCTTGGTGCCCGCATCAGAATCCAGTCTTCAGGAACTTCAAAACCAGGTTTGAGAATCATGCATTCTGACTTATCAAACATCACTGAGTACTCCTTGTCGCACATTTGCGAGACACTCAACAGGTTATGCTTCAGCTGCTCGCAGTAGTTGACGTTGTCGAAGCTAACACATCCATTCGATACCACGCCTTGACATGTGATACTACTGCCTTTCTCTCTTGCAAAGGCCACATAGCCGCCTCTGAATGGTTTGACATCTTGAAGCAAAGCCATGTTGCCTGTCATATGCTGGGAGCATCCACTATCTACATACCAACGATTAGAGATAGTACCCTCTGGATGTCCCTGCACGAGTCACAAAACAGATTAGTTAGATTTGGAGACCCAAGCCATAGTGGTCTTGGGTCGTCCGTCTTTCTCAAAATAAATAACTTCTATTTACTCATAGTCGTGACTGTAAAAAATGGATGAATCTTTCGAAGACTTTGGATCAAGAGATTGAGAACTTTTTGATTTCTTGTTCCAGGATCTTTTCCTTTTATTAGCTGGAACAGTAGGCTTACATTCAACAACAGCAGGTGAACTAATGGAAGCTTCACCTGATTGAATTCCAGCCAGTTGTTCCAGCTTTCTCAATCTTTTGTTCCGTCTTCTCCTATGTGGTTTGGAGAGTTTAACCACAGGTTTCTCACCAGTAGGTGCACTACCAGAGGTAGAAGCACAAGGTTTACCAGGTAGCTTTCCCCTTTTTGAAACAGATGGTTTAACCTCAGATATGATCTTTGGCTTTACCATAGGTTTTACTGGTGGTTTCATCACATATTCCTTAGAACTTTTGGCCTTTTTCACTTGTGGTGACCTTAGGACAACAGCTGGTTGCGAACCAATTGGCCGTTTCCCTTGGTTCTTATTAGGGCAGTTCACCAAGATGTGACCAACCATACCACAGTGAAAACAAGTTCTCTTTTCTCTGTAAGTCCTCCCGTAAGGCTCATTAGATTTGACATTTGAAGACTCAGCATGATGAACAGGAGAAGTTGTTTGGTGAACAATTGGTTGACCCGATGGTAATTGGCTTTTGGGAATATAGTACTTTTGCAAATTTTCTTTATAGCCAAGCTTGTAATGAGCTGAAAAGGCTTCCTTTTTAACTTGATTGATGTTTTTATATCCCCCATAAAGCATCACTTTTAATTTTTCATTTGATTTAACAATATCGGATTCAGTCAAAATACAATTATCACAATCAGTGACAATGTTTTTCACAACTTTTTGTTCACCTATCAACTCCTCAGAAACTACTCCTTCAGGGCAGGTGTTCTCAGACCCATCATCAGAAGCAGTAAAGAACTCTCCATCAGATGCAGAGTTCGCCTTTCTTGAGGACTCATCAAGGCAAGACAGATTGATGTCAATTAAGCCGTTGACAAATTTCCCATGTACTGGTGGAGGAATGGCATTAGTACCCAGCCCTAATCCATTCACTTGCCTCACTACAGATTCGTAGTGTTCCACCATAAAACGAGAGTTTTTCAACTTCTCAATATTACCTTTTAGCTGCAAGACCTCATTCTGCAGTTTGGTGATCTCATTGTTCCTTTTCTCCAACCCCTTATATGCAACATCCAAATGAAACCGTTGATCACTGATTTTAAGTGAATAATCACGTTTATCCTTTTTCAAAGTTTCAATTGACTCTTTATATCGTTTTTAGTTTTGTTTGTAGCTTAGAGCTGCAATACGAAGGGGTTCGACTTTGTCTTGAAGCTTAGAGTTTTCATCCTGCAAGCTTAGACATTTAGAACAAGAAATAACAACAAAAGAGTTAGAATCTACCTCATTTGACGAACAAGATGCCTCTCCAATAGCCATGAGGGCAACAGCAGTGGTAGACTCTTCTTGGAAAACTACAGAGGCTTCCCGTTCTTCTGCTTCCAACATCTCTATGATCTCGTGTTTGTGCAATTATTGCATCCTCTAGATGAACACCCCAATCAAAGCTTTCATTCTGTTGAGCTACCAAAGCATTTGACGTACCACCTTGGCTTTTATTGTGGTTGTTTGAGTTGTTGTAGCCTTGGCTGTTTCCTTGGCTAGGTCTGGTGAAACCTGAGGCCGGTGCTCGGTCCTTTTGACATTTTCTTGCAAAATGTCCAAAGTTATTACATTTGTAGCACTTGGCCTTGGATTTATCAAATCCCACTTTGGCATTTGAATGCCCGCCAATGAACTTTTTTCCTATTCTGTTCAGGAAACGCTTGGCTCTCCTCAAGATCATGGCCATATTCCATTGAATATCCATATCCTTCATATCATCCGGATCCACCTGATTAAAGTCTTCGTCGATGGTTTCAGGATCCGTTAGGTTGTCACCAATAAAGTTCTCATAGGTAAGCATGCATGATGAGTATAAAGCCACATGATCTTCAGCTATCTTGGCTATTGTTGTTTGGTTAGCTGAAGATGAGGGAGAAGGATTTCTTGAGGAGTTCTAATGATGAGATCCAGAACCAGATCCAGATGATGCATAGCAAGCATGACCACCACAAACCTTTGAAGTTTCTTCCTCATGAGAGTTCCCTTAGAAAAGGGCAATTCCAGAGCCCGATGACTTTGCTGTAGAAGACGTCCCAAAATACATAGACGGGTCTTGTATTTGAGGTCTCCCTGAGCTCTCCTTTCTTCTTAGGTTCATGTCATGTGCTTGAACCTTTCCAATTGCCTCATCAATTGTCATCTCATAGAATTTAGGATTCTCTCTCATCAGGGTTGTATACATCTCAAATTTGGGAGGTAAAGCATCCAGAAATTTCTCTACTAACTCCTCATTTGGATAGATGAGGTCAAAAGCTTTCAACTCAGTCTGCAGATGATAAAATCTAGAAATGAGGTCATCTATGGATTCGTTTTCCAAATATCTGAAGCACTCATACTGCTTCCTGAGAAGATCCCTTTTACTCTTCTTGATATCACTGTTTCCCTCGAATCTCTTCTGTAACGCCTTCCTGAGATCCTTGGAGTTATCATATCCTCTGAAACTGTGGAATAACTCCCTGGTCAAGTCCATTGTGATAGATCCGTGTGCCTTCTTCTCTCTATCATAAACTTTCTTTTCTTCTTCGTCAAGTTTAGAGATAGGCTTGGGAACTTCTTCATCAAGATATGTGTAAGTGGGATGCTTATAGCCCTCTAGAATGGGTATCCACAATGAAGAATCAGTATACGAAATATAGTGTTCAAAGCGTGCTTTCCAATTTGAGTAATCATTTACATTTAGCATCTTTGGTGGTTTCTGTGAGGTTCCAATCTCATTATCATAGTTCAAAAGGTTACCAAGGTTCTGAAGATTTGCCATAGTGAAACACTTAGTCAAATCTCAGAAAAATCAAAGGAACTTGCGCACTTGATACTAGCCTTGCGCACTTAGAGAATAAGTCTTGCGCACTTATAATTTGCTCTTGCGTACTTAGCAAGTACGCATGAGTAGATATTAAGTACGCAGGATATAACTTAAGTACGCAGCAAATATGGTCTTGCGTACTTAGTAAGTACGCAGCAAGACTGTACTTTTTGCCAAAAAAAGGTAAGTACGCAGGTCACTTTTTCACCAACTCTCATCAACCTTTTCCGGTCACTGGAAACTCACCGGAGTCAGTAAAAATTGACGATATCAACAAACAAAGTGAGCAAAGGGTCAGAAACTCGTTTCTAACCAACCTTTGATGCTCAAATCAATCAAATACACAACAAAAGGTCGGGTTTTGAGTGATTTTTGCTTCTAAAATAATGCTCAAGAGCTACCCCTATTTTATCACAAAAATCAACAAAAACACACACTTTTGCTTGCAAAATCTCTGTAGATTGTGTAGAAGATGCTCCTAACACACTCACAACACTCGAAATCAAGAGCAATGCTCTAATACCACTTGTAGGTCCCCGGGTGTCTCGGATCGTTACGTGTGGGTGTGTGTGATTAGTCGGACCGGGTGCGGAATACCCGTGACTAGGTGGAGAAACAAGCAACACAAAGTAAACCGACAATGAAATCACTTTCAAATTCCATCTATTATAAACTTTGAAGGTTACAGAGATGACTGCCTAAATGATTGCGTACATAAAATTTGTGAACCGTTCCTATTTATACTAGCCCAGGTCTCTACGCACTTACCAAGTACTCAGGGCAAATTGCTCATGCGTACTTAGCAAGTACGCAGAGAGTTCTTGCGTACTTGCTAAGTACGCAGGAGATAACTCCTGCGCACATACTAAGTGCGCAAAACACTTAGAGAAATCAGACAACAAATACATACATCAGTAATTACAACTCGATTACTAATACATACAGACACTAACATACAAAGACAAATACATAAAAGATAAGTACAAAAGCTATTGTAAAAGGCAGCCCATTAGCGGATTTAGACGAAGGTCGCGAATGAAATGCTATACGATCGTCTGAGGTTGGTTTAAAGACATCGCAGCCTGATACCAACTAAGTAATATCTGTCTTTTTGTGTTGTTCTTTTTAGTGTCTTTCATCCTACATTGGGGGCAATGTAGAGTTCAAGTGTGGGGATGGGAGACCGTAGTTTAGGTCTGTATATGTGTCTGTAGATTTAATTATTTAAAAAGTAATAAATTAATAAAAAGATTGATACATAAGAAAAATAAAAGAACAAATAAGAAGAAATACGTCCACCCCCTACCGATTTAATAACCTCTACTACAAAGAAACTCATAAAACCAACTCCATTTGGAATTCCATCAATTATTCGTCTATCAAAAAAATGATTGAATTCGGCCAACTTTCTCACGCCCACAGTTAAGAATGTTCCATAAAAGGCATCTATGTAACCCCGATTATATGACCAATCATATATAGCATTTTTTATTTTGTCAGAAAAAATTCTCTTAGGACCCATTTTAACAAATGAATTAATTAAGTCCAAATTTTGTAAGGTCAAATATCCCGTGTTTAAAAGCCTAGTTCGTACAATTTTATGGGTGTTACTTTGTATATTGAGTCGGTTTTACGTTGGTATTTGTATTTGTGTCTATTACAGGTAATTGGTTGCTAAGTACGTGTTTCGGGAAGCATTTGGGATGAAGTAGAAGGATTGGATGCGAAACTATGCAAAGATGGCGGCTTATAAGGAAGTTCTATAGTGAAAAACTTGACATAAGCATATATTAAGCTAGAAATTGAACCACGGGGCCTATAATATATCGATTTGGGGTAGCTCGAGGAGCCGGATATAAAATTTTGGTTAGGAGCATAGCTTACGCCTTCCTCGGCGTAGCTTACGCCCTAGAGATTTTTCAGATGAGCGTTTGAGGAGCGTAGCACAGAGGAAAGAGCGTAGGAGTGAGGGGGTGAGCGTAGTACGCTCCTATCGGCGTAACTTACGCCCCCTAGAGAGAGAAACGGGATTTTGAGGGTTTTGACTATATGTACAATCCTAAAACCCTAGGGCCGTCATTATTCATTCTTGGGAGCTTCTTGGACGACCAGAGGGCGATTTTTATAGGCAGAAGTCATATCAGATCATCTATTGAAGCTATGATCGCGTGTTTGACAAGCATGCATGGCTAAGATGTGTGTGCCTTCCTCTCGACGGGCGGTTCGTATAGGTTTTTATGTTTGTTTATGTTTTGGACATTGTTAGTTTTTGACACAAACTTGATGGATTGATGTATTAGTTATTTGAAACAATTTATGTGATGCTTTGAGTTTCTCATTTACAATCTTGTTCGGTTGATGATAAAATCTAGTAGCAGGGTTGGGTGACTAAAGGGGGTAACTTGTCACACCCCGCCAAGACGGAAGTACGGGATGCGACCGGTATATCACATTGAACACAAGTACAAGAGAAACTAAAAGGAAAATTGTGCATTACATTGAACCATACTACATGCTTCTAACAAAAGTACAAAAACAAAAATCTTAAATCAGTACAATGTATCTAAAATACCTGGCTAAACCAAGTACATATTCAAAACTAAAAACAATAATTATTATCCAAAAGCGAGCCCCCATAAAAACCCCTTCTTCAATTCTGTTTACCTGAAAGCATGTTTCGAACACGGGTCAACTATATAAATAGTTGGTGAGTTCGCAGGTTTGCGACACAACAAAAATTTTATGATAAAATTCTAAAAGTTAAGTCCACATGTATTAGATAGCATATTACCATGAGCCGCAATCAAAGTCTCGATAAAATAAAATAAAGTACCCTATACGGAAGTCTAGTACCGCCTATAAATTGGCTAACTTTGCGCCCATGTGACCCTACAAGTCTGGTTAGCATGACCAAACCATGAGCGGGAGTGTCAACCCAAGTAGTACTACTCAAAATTCCCAACGGCTACGCTCAGGTAATTGATTGCCCAAACTGGGGACTTTAAGGCATTAAAAATAAAATAACTCATGTGTTAATGTATCATGTAACATGTGGCTAAAAATAAACAAAGAAACAGCTTTCCTCCGAAAACAGTAAACAGTAAGTAAAGTGGGTCGCGAAACTCACCTGGACCATGCGGGCGAGTGATGCAACACAGTCGACAAATACCAATAAAATCAGAGTCCTAACAGGGTCCTACTATTCAAGTGGACACAAACAATGAATTTAGGACTCCGAAAGGTTGTGACCAAGTCAACAAAACAAAACGTGGCTATGTGATCAGTTGCATACCCAAAACCCGTGCATACGCGTACGAACTGTTAGAAATTGTAAAACGAACTTTTATATAGGTTCGTGACTTTAAAACTTAAAGTTTAAGTTTTTAATAAAGTATAACAGAACTTATATAGTTGTATGTTATAAAATCCCAAGTCATGGTTTCGTTTGTCCAAAAACGTCATTACGTGTGTAAAGTCCGGTTTTCGGTATAAAAGTCCGATTCATCCGAAATTAGGATTTTAGTGTGATCTTAGCTTCCAAATTAAAAGTCAAAACTTAAGTTCTTAGTATGTCATAAACTTCAGTCCAAAACTTATAAAAGTTTTATATATAAATTTTTATACCAAAAATCCTATAAAATGGTTATTTTTATAAATATTTAATGGTTCATAATTTCAAAACCATACTTAGACACAAAATAAATATTTGAAACCTTTAACAAATGTTAATATATATTAAATATAATTACTGACCATGTTTCATAATTTTTAAACATTCAAAATATTTATTATGAATATAATACGCTTGAAAATAAACAAATTAGGTAAAATTAGTTAAACTTGTTAAACATCCACCAAATATTTACCAGTTATATGGAAATATAAAGTCCCATTAAATATTTTAAGTTCAAAACCTGTCCAGAAGTATATAATCCAATTTTCACTTGTTAAAACATAAGAAATACAAAATACATACTTGTACAACTCCACAATTCATGAAATTTTAACAGGAGTCTATATGTTACCTATACAAGCTTCTATACAAAAATTAGATTTTTATAATATTCGGAAGTATTTTTTCCAATTTCCACTCATTAAATTGTATTAAACTTGTATAAAACTTAGTAAATAATCCACTTGGATTTAAATTGCCAAACTTTCAAGATCTCACTTTTAATATAAGTGCTAAAGTTTAAAAATAAATTTGGAAGCTAAATCAAAAGTTTATATAAATCCATAAAAAAAACAACTCTTGTATAAAAATAAATATATAATTTCCACGTGAACCGGGCTGGGTTTATAACCTAATAACCACTCTAAATACCAAATATTTCAATACTAAGTATTATCGGTTCAATTCCCAACCAATGACTTATAAAACTATTCTAACATAAAATCAAAGCTTAACGGGCAAAGTTTATACCTTTTGTATAAATGGTTCGCGTAAGCGGAACCACCCGTATTTAACATGCAATACGAATCAAAATCACCATTAGTATCGTTTTTATCTCCTGAGCATTTCCATATGCTCAAAATCAACATGCAATGTCGTTTGGATGGCCATGCAACCCGATCAATTTCCTGTTTTCGATCCTACAAACTGTTACAATCTGTTCGGAATGTCCTTCAGTGAAAACATTCATATATATGTTTAGAAACTACTGTCCACAAATCGTCACGATCCAACGATCGGATCTTCGAGAATCGACGATTCTTTAACACCCAGTTTTTTAGATATGAATTTCCGATCAGTCGCGATTGAGGGTATGAAAAGCATACCTAGAGAACTCTGATTAACAATTCCTCTAGTAGGGTTGTGCACCTGTGTATTAGCAACATTATATTCAAAATTCATGCATTTCTAACGGTCAGATTTCCGGGGATCGTCCGATCTTTAAAACTACGCATGCATAAAACTTTCTGGACAGAATTTAAAAACTCTTTTTAACGAACTTAAGAATAGATTTAGGATGATCAGAGCTTACCATCACGTTCAGGACATCGAGAAATGGTTCCGGGTGAAAAAGGGCTTCGGCCGCCACCGACCACCGCGCCGGACCACCGTTGATCGCCACGCACCACCGCCGAACCACCACTACTTCTCCGGAATCCACTCCAGCCCTCTCCACTCTCTCTCTCTCTAAAATTTCTCTGATTTTTTTTAAATGAGAAAGTGGATGAAGATGGGGTATTTATAGCCCCCGTGCTCTCCGATCGCATGTCGTTTTTCCCTTAAACGAACACGATAAAATTAGCAGCGTTATTTTACCCAAAAATAACTCGTTAAAATTTATTATTCTCCCTTGATTCCTTGCGTCTCATAAATATATATCCTTTCGGATTTACATTAAATTTTACGAAACCGTTCAACTCGGGTGTTAACATGTAGAGACCTGAAGTTGATCAACTTTTTGACCTTATAACACCAAAATAAATCTTGCTATTATCTTTCGTTCACTAACGAGTTCCTTTCGTATGAAAGTATACTTCAATATAATACTATTATATATTATTATATGAACTCGTCGAACGTGGGTGTTGACCGTAAAAGTCGCGGTTGTCACATAACTTGGTATTCATAAATTGGGTGTTTGAATTATACTGGTTTTTGATGAAACTGGTTGTATAGGTTGCTGGAAACAGCTTGTCTTCAATTATTGTTTTAACTAATTTTCCAACACTATGTCTATGTGGTGTCCAATTGAACGACTAAATTTTGCATAAACCTAGAACCTGAATTTTGGAGAGAGTTACATCGTTATTTAATTTGAATTTAATTTAAAGGAATTTACTAAACTAAGCAATTAATCTTTCCATTGATTCCCTATGGATTCGACAACCCTACTTCTCTGTCTACACTCTAAGGTAGCTAAGTAGTAATTTTTATAAATGTTTTTGATTGACTTTGATACCGCGATCAAAATGGTGCCGCTGCCAGGGAATCGGTGCGCTTAGTTTTATTGCTTTAGTTTAGTTGAATTTTCTAGTTTAGTTTATTTTGATTCTTTTAACAAAAACCTAAAAAGTTTTTCTTATTTTTGATTTTATTTTTATTTTGTTTATTTTTTCGTTCAGAACTACTAGGGTGTGTTACTTGTGCAGGTCGGCATGGACAGAAATTATACTGAAGATCAGAACTACTATGAGTCGTGCAGTAACTGTGGCATCACTTGCCACTGGGCTCAAGATTACCCAAGATATAATCAACATGGTGGTGGTCCTGCGTATCAAAATTTCAAGGATAATTACATTCAAGACTACCACCCGAGCGGGTCACCTGATCAAAGCAACTATCAATATGAATTGGATGTTATCCGGTCAGATATGCAGGAGCTGGCAAAAGTGGTACAAGAAGTGGTGCAGCAACAAGAGATCCATGTAAAATTTCATCAAGCTTTGATAGATCAAGTTGCCCACTTAACTGATATTGTCGCAAGCATCATCAAAGACTTAGGTAAGCCTTGCAGTGCGCATCAATATTCAAATGTTGAACGCACAAACAGTGAACACCTTAATGCTGTAAGTTTCAATTCTTCATTTGAATTTTTTGCTCGTGAACCGACTCCACCACCGGCTATAGAAAGAGTGGTGGAGTACAGTGAGTCTGAATCTGACCATAAGATAATCTAAAAAATAAAATGTGAATAAATCTCTGAAAATTCCATTCCCTTCGGCTTTGTTCTCACCAGTTTTAAGTGAAAAGGATCCAACACAGGATGAGAGAAGAGAAAAGTTTGAAAAATGTAAAATTAACTCACTATTTTTAAATACGCTTAAACAAGATCCTGATAATGTTGAATGTTTAAAAGGTTTGAGTACCCGAAAACGACGGCACAAATGTCCCGAACAGGTAAAACTGAGTGTCAGTGTGAATGCCGTGTTTACGGGTACCCTTCCCCCAAAACTCCAAGATCCAGGGGCACCTATTATTTCAATACAAATAGGTGACATTAAAATGGATAGAGTATTTGATGTGTTGCAAAGCACACATGTATTTCCACCATGTTTCGTGTCTTTTTTATATAGTTTTTTATTTGTTTTGAGTCGTTTTTGTTATGTATTGAGTCTACTTTATGTTCTCAGGTGCTTATGATGAATACAAGTGAAAACCCAAAGAAACCGAGCACGAGAATAAAGTCCAGGGGTTAAAGTGCAAAAAGATGAAACTCCAGTCTCTCACGGTACGTGAAGACCCGAAGACCATCTCTCGCAACACGCGAGAGAGAAGAAAATTGAGCCCGACTGTTTTGGCCCTCGCGGTACGCGAGGGGCTTTCTTAGTTATCTCGCGGCGCGAGAAGTCCAATTTCCGATAAAAAAACCCTAAATTCGGTTTTAATAGAATTGGAATGCAATTATCAGAGGAGTTCGGATCTTAGCCGTCTAGAGAGTCCAGAGGCAATTTTGGGAGCAAGTAAGAAGAATTAAGCATAAAGTTGAAGCCTTTGGATTCCGGGTTCGTTAATTTAGCATTCTAGGGTTTCAAGATTCGATTTTTATTGTTTGTCTCAGAGTTTGATGACTATGTTGGTGTTTGATACTTCTGTTCTAGTTGTTTTGAGCATGATCCTAGGCTAAACTCCTATACTGCCTAGGTCACATGATGATTACTTTGTTAAAGCTATGATTTTTATTCGGTTTTGGATTCATGTGATGGTTTTATAATTTAGTAAAGATTCTAGTTTAAGAATTATGATGTATATGCATGCGATAACCCTGATTGTGTGATTGATTTTAATTCCTTGCGTTAATTGTGGTTGTCTGCCAGTTTAATTAGCGTACCTAGGTCACAGATCTTAGGGTTTGTGATTTCGGTGGTTTGCTAGACGTAGTAGCCATAGGAATTCTTGTTGATTGTTGATTAGAGTTGAGTGTGTGTCCTAGTTCAATACCCGAGAGGTGATAATTAGTCGGTTAGTCTTTGTCATTAGGAATTCGAGTGTTAACAGTCTGATAGGGCGATAGTATAAGGTGTCTAGTGATTGTTGCTAGTTGAATCATAGTTGTTATTCTGGGATTACCCCATGCATTCCTTGAGTGTATTGGTGACGGTGAGACTGAGAGGTAATCCGTTCATTAGGGTACTTTATCATAGTTGGAAATACCTGAGAAGAGATCCAACAATCTGGTGAGTTATTACACTTTTAGTTAGCTTAGTTGGTGACACCCTGAGAGTGATTAGGGATCCACTAGGTTGTCTGGAGTTGTTCCCTTAGAAACCCAGATCCATCATAGTTTCCATAACCGGTAGAAGTTGTTCTTTACAAGTAGGATTCCGACCTAGGTAGTGTTCTTCCCATCTCTTGATATTTCCTTAGTTCTTCCTCTTTATATTTGAGTCGACATTTGTTTATTGCATTCTTAGTTATAACTTTTAGTGTAGTAAACCCCCCAAACCAATCAATCTTAAGTCCGAGTCAGAGTCTGTTTTGTTATTCATAGTGTCTCTAGGGTTCGATAACTCGGTTTACCATTAAGCTGTGCTACACTCAATAGGTCCACTTACATGTCAGTGCCGTCTAGTTCATAGGTTTTCCATTTATTACTTAGGAGTCTAGGTTAGGTTTTATAGTTAGTGTTTATAGACCGTCTGGACGACATCAAGTTTTTGGAGTCGTTGCCGGGGAGACTTGGCAATAGCAATATTAGCTTTGACTAGTTCTTTGTCTGATTTTTGGTTTATTTTGTGTTCTTTGAGTCCGTCTTGTGTGCTTGTCTTCTTTGTGCTACGTGTGTGTCTAATCTAGGATAGAGTCTTTCTGTTCTTTTAGTCTTTTTGTTTCCTTTTATCTTGTGTTTTTCTTTGTATGCACAACACTCGTTCGCAGGGAACACCCCCTTATACAGCTTTCTTAGAGCCCGAACGAGAGCTTCACGAGCGCACCCGTGACTTCCGGGAGCGTTTAAAACAGTTGTGCGAAAACCAGGTATGACCTATTAGTCCTATTCCATTTTCTGTTATGGGCGACGTTGATCCTCCAGCGAGGCGTACAGTACACCAGAGGGCCAGTGATGGGGTCACGGGCGCGAGATCTACGATCACGCGCCCCGCTATTCCTAATGTAAATTCTTGGCAGATCCCATCAAATGTCATGAGTACGATCACTCATGCCACCCAGTTCCATGGCCTTGAGGATGAGGATGCACCCGGACATGTGTCCCGCTTTGCGCGCATATGTGATACTTTCAACATCACGGGTATATCTAAGGACGCAATCTACTTGCTTTTCTTCCCATTCTCTCTCTCTGGGCATGCTTCTACTTGGCTCGATAATCTTCCAGACAACTCGATCACTACTTGGGAAGATCTCGAAGCCAAGTTCTTCAAAATGTACTATCCACCTTCCAGGGCCGCCCGCCTTAGGGATCAAATCCACTCCTTCCGGATGGATCCAGACGAGCCCTATCACATGGCCTAGGAGCGGTTCAACGTGCTATTGAGCTGATGTCCCCAGCACGGTCTATCAGACTGGGCGATAGTGGAGAAGTTCTATAATGGCCTCACCTTCGAGAAGCAGCAGATGTTCAATACAGCTACGGGAGGCCACATCATGGAGAAGTTTGAGCCGGATGAGTGTGAGGAGATGTTCGAAAGCTTCGCTCAAGCCGAACAGCAGTTTGGGTACTTTGGTGTAATTATCCTACATATTATCTAGTGCATTACACGAATTATCTTATGTGCTACATTACTTGATAACCTACATGTTTACAAAAAAAAACCGCTACTCCTGTGATACCTTATTTGCTACACTATTTGAACTGTTTGCACAATACCTATTTGATATCACTAAATGCTATCCTAAGTTTTGACATACAATAAATTTTTCAAATCCCGTCAAAGTTTTGGGTTCTAAAATTAGTAGAGAACATGTGCAATCCGGAAGGGTGAATGCCTATACTTTGGGTCTTCTGTCTAGGAAAGCATTTCATATAAATCCAAATCAACCGAAGGATCCGTATGCTTTCCTGGGAATTCCCGAAGTGGGTGTTCACTTATAGGCTAAAGCATGTCTTCTTGAAAGTATAAGAACTTGAATCTCTTTGATTTGTCACAGCATCCATTCGACTATACGCGAGATGAATGCAATCTAAACATCATCCGCTTAATTATTATAATTTGGTACACAAGTCTAAACCTTCTATTTTATCCTTACTCTTAATCATATTTAAGTCAACTATACCTCTTCATCCCTATGCCTTTGAAATTTTATCACCCTTATTATCATTTGCAAAGGGTTTAAACCCTTAGCCCTTACCATCCGAGGAAAAGAAGCTGCTTCAATATGTGAAGCACACCCTTGAGCCACAAGACACAATCCCTAACGATTCTCACCATAACCATGAGTTCAAATAATAATGCCACTTGTACATGATGGCTGGAAGAGTGAGTGTAAGTCCATGAAAGATTCTGACTAAGGAAAGACTGAGTACTTCAGTGTGTCCCTTGTGACCCACCTCTCTTTCCTGGGAATCCTTTTCGTGGGTACACTACTTATAGGTCAAGTGTTAATCCTGATATATTATTATAAGAACTCAGTGTTATGATTAGTCAAAATTTTAAACTCATGAATACCTTTGTACTTAACAACTTACCATTACACTTACGACCTTTTCGTGCTAGACATGGTCTCTTACCCTCCTCACTCCCCTGAGAATCATCCCGAAGCAGAGTCAACACAATAGGAATACTTTGGGTCCCCATCACCAGACAACCAGTCACTGGTATGACTAGCTGCCAGATCCATGTTTAACTGCATAGCAGATTGGCTTAGGAGCAGACTTGAGACTCTGAGAAACTGAATCACCTCCGAGAGACCCTTATTTAACACCTAACCTAAACCATCCAGATCTAGAAGGAGGACAAGACAAGGAACCTACTAGTGCCTTAGGAGTTCCACCTGATACCGCTCACCTATATGTAAGGACCGCAGAGTTTTCTGAGGCAAGGAGTGGAAACTAGGTAATACTTGATGCACATATGGAAATAACTAGGGCTGACGCCCGGTTTGCAATACGAATAACTACAACGATGTTCGTCTTGGTACTCGTCTGCTTCCTGGTGGAAAGCTATCTGAGATGTTAGTCGGATACCCTATTTCACGTTTTCTTAAAAACTTAAATTGAAACCCATATCCTGTACCCAAATATAAATGTTATTATTTTTAACTCTCCTTAATGATTGATATCTAAACCTTCTTTGTAAACTAATTATCTTGGTATTTCCCCGATTTAACTAATATAGTTATTTTGTTCAAACAAAACCTTTATCAAACTCTTGGTTTATAGATTTTATCTAGAGTGTAAACTATTTACAAACCCCCTTTACCTCGTAAAGAAACTTAATACTAGTCATGTACCAATGGTTTTATAAAAGTAATAACAACTATTTCATCCTTTTTATGATGACTTGATTAACTATTTTATTATGACATTTTATTTCGTTAAACTAATTATTATTTAAATTTTGGCTTATTTATTAAATAATAAGGTCATTATTATCTTTTGAAGCATTTGCTTTATGATAATCGAATTAAAAGGTTTTTATTTATCCAATTATCAATCTGCTCAAATTATTATTCCACTTATTTATTAGTTTACAAACAAGAGTACAAATTTCAATTCTTTGTTTATTTACAAACAAAAAAAAGCACAAATTAGATATTCATGTACACATTATGCTGATTACCTGTAAAACCTTCCCATCACCTTGCACCTTCGGGAATGTATGAGCTTACTAGTCACTTCAAGGAGATGAATCATTTCGCGTAGGCGTTAACCACCAATATAAACCGAACTACCTACATGATACATGAATGTCAAGCAACATGCTTAGCTGCAAAACTCGATCACCTACGAAATTTGATAGCTTACGCTACTCATGAGAGTCGATTACTTACATATGAACGTTCACATTGTACGTGAAAACTGATTTGTTTACATCATACACGAAACTTAATTAGTCACATTATACACGAAACTTGGTTGTTTGCAATATGCATGATACTAGATTGTTCACATCACACTTGAAACTTACTCGTTTGCAATATACATTGTTCACATGATACAAATACTTGGTTGTTTACAATATACATGATACTAGATTGATCACATTTTAGACGAAACCTGATTACTTGCACCATGCATGGTACTAGATTGTTCACACGATACGTGATACTTGGTTATTTACAATATGCATAGTACTATATTATGTACGCTATACATGAAACTTGAGTGCCTACATTACACACGAAACTAGACTGTTTACATTGTTTGCAATTAATTGCCCACTATATACATGAGGCATGATCGTTCACTTTATCCATTGATAGCTATAAACTTTGAGCTACTCAGGGTTTGACGTATTCTTGTTCAAACACGAGAAAGCTATAAACTTTGAGTTACTCGGGGTTTGACATATTCTTGTTCAAACATGAGAGAGCTATAAACTTTATGGATAACCTGGAGGGTATGCCATCTACTTAGGGCACCCATGTATGGGGTTGTGCCAGTCTTTACTCCCTGATTGACTTTACCATCTAGACACACAATTACTCATCAGCAACTCATGTATGAAAACAATAATAAACTAAATGTTTTTGTGTGTTTCCCCCACCTATGTACCGACACGCAATAGAATGATCTATACGGACCATACGACGATTTGAGTAATTACGGGTGCACACGTAATTATAAAGTCAGCGCATGGAAAACATAGTGAATTCTGTCATGTGTTATGACATGAAATATATCGTGATATAGTAACGAAACTAATGTGATATGATAAGGGTATGGTGGATACGCCGCTGGTACTTCCTATATATAAGTGTTGCTGTCATATTATCAGAAGTAGCATTGTTCTTGTCACGTGAAGTTTTATGTTATCTTGACCTTAGCCAATGTTTGCGAAATCTCTTGTCCAGTAACGTGTCTTGAACATATTAGAATACATCCTAAACACGTTTTTATCATCGTATTCTCATCGTTCTCATTTCAAGTGATGCATTCCATCTTTGGAGTGCAAAATATTCTTCGACAGTTTTCTCCTCAATTCTCTTCAAACTAAATCCACTATCATCATTCGTTCCTGACTTTGAGTATCAGACCTGAATCTTGTTATCGATTGTACTCCTCAAACCGAAAGTCAAAACTCGTTGGGAATCCAAACGTGACCCATAGTTTAATTGGGAAATGCGATGATCAAATGCAGACCAAGTACTTGCACTTATTCTCTACAAACTCTTCCTAATTTCAATTTCGGGACGAAATTCCCTAAAGTAGGGGAGACTCTAACATTTTAGTTTTTCCATTTCATTGTATTCATCGTACAAGCCCATGTAATCCATGAGCAAGTTCAAATTTTAACACAACATAATCCAAGTGTTCATTATACATTATGCATTGTACAAGTTATTATAACACATGGTCAATCATAGTCATCTTTACAAATGCTTTCTTATTTCAACACATCATATTTATACATCATCATTTATAAAATATTATTTCCACTAAACATTTTTATATCAAATGACTTATATTTACCATGGACTTAAACCTCTAATTTCATATTTATGTTCCATAAATATATCAAACTTATGACATATTCACTATATTATTATAAAACTTTCTTAACTCATGCATTTACTAATTTAAGTTATCATAATTTTAATTCCAAATTTTCTTTATTATATTCATAGGAGTTAATGTAACAATTAGTTATAAGAAAGCTAAAAAGTATCAAACCACACATTTATAACTAACAAGTCCATGTGTGTACCTTTTATAAAAACTAATATTTAAAAGATCATTAATTTAAACTTTTTACAAAAAAAATATTAATATATATTTAGTCATGAATGTTATTAAGAAAAAAAACTTATAAATTTTTATATCATATAAATGGAATTTATGAAACATTTTATTTAAGTTTTTCTCATGGTCCCTCACTATAAATAGACCCTCATTCTCCCCTCATTCTCACACCATTCCCACAAAATTGAATAGCCCCATTCTCACACCATATCAAGTTCTAATCCCTCCCTCGAGATCCAAAGTCGTTTCCATATTCATAAGTAAGTTCTTCTTATGTTCTTGTTTGTTCATACTTTTCCATTAAAAAATCTCTCATAACTAGCTAGATTTATGATCCCTAACATGTTTATGTTATAATCATAGACCTATCCAAGATCAAAAGCCCTATTTTAATTAAACTTGTTCAAACTTTTATTTAAAAGCTTGGTTTGATCTTTCTTACTCCTTTCAATTTCAAAAATCATGTTTTTACTAAAAATCCTTATTTTCAAATTAAATTATTTAATATTCAATTTCTATCTTTACTAAACTTATATTTTCACTTTAGCCCATAAACTTTCCAAACACAACCTAAACTTGGTTATGTATGCAAATAGAGTAAATTTCAAACCAGTATGTAGTTATCTGGCAAACATTAAAGTTCTGGCTAGGTAAAGACGGGGTTCTGATCTGACCAACTCTTTCCTGGGAACTTTTCTGTCGGATGTACTACTCTGGAATGATAACCATTCTAGTGTATAACAACCACTTTTAACTAATTATGATTATGATTATAAACTCATTTCTATACAAATATTTATACAAACTTTTTTATAATTTATTTTTATTATATGAGAACATTTAAACCAAAATTCTATACTTTTAATTAATAATTAAATTATGGTTTAATTATTAATTAATTAGAACATTATTATACTTTAAATTTTGGTTTAATTACCAACTAATTAAATCATTATTTTTAACAATTATTTTCATAAAAATAAATGAAAGGTTTTATTCATTTATTTATGTAGTAAATTATTTAATTACTCAACTAATTATTACTCATTTATTTATTCATTTATCCATCTATTAATTTATGCGATTACAAATAAAAGAAAACTACTCATTTATTTATTTGTGTATTTATTTACAAACAAAAGAAACCTAGTTATTTATTTATACGTTTATATAATTATTACAAACAAACAAAATCCATTCATTCTTTCACTTATTACAATACAAATATTTATCAAAGATTTACATAAAATATTATTTGCAACTCAAATAATTATTTTACTATTAAAATGAGGACACCCACATCAATCTCCTCGCACATTTGGATTCCCTATTTCAGTTATATAAATCATTGATACCTATATTCCATCAAACATAGGTTAACCTTGTGGTTAGCTAGAACATTTCTGCAACAAACAATATACTTGTGTGATATCCAAGCTACTCATTGCAAGGTGAGTTTCATAGCCCCCTTTCTCTTTACTATTATTTACAAATACTCGGGGTGGAACATGTTTACATACTATACTTACCAAATTCAATACCAATGTTCTCATGCTACTTACTATGCGCTTTATGTCTTAAACTACTTAGCGACCATTATATATGTTCATGTCAGTACATTCATTAACCTGCTACCCAGGCCTAAGGTAGTACCTAACATGATCATTTATAGGGGAATCCGATTCCAGTTAACACAGACCTTGGCGGGTTTTGTGTGTACCATATTACTATTTTTCCAAAACACAATCAGTGGGATTTTACTTACCAGTTTTCCATTTACTACGGATTGAATTGTACGCTTGGAACCTTGTATGTTTTCACATTTATGCCATAGTTATGCTTTGAACATATTGAATTTCAAATCTTTTCTTTTTACAACTTTTGTTTGGTGTCAAAACCTATGTTACTCACCAACTACTTGTAGTTGACATTTACTCACATGTTTCAGGTGCACCTGTTTGAGGACACTACATGATCACTTCGGACTTCGGACCTAGCTTTAATACAAATTAAACTCAACTTATGTTATGTTTGAATGCTTTGTTTTCCATTTCTACTTGTAACGGATGCATTTAATTATGATGAATAAATAATATCATTTAATAGATGATCATGTGCATATGAACAACCGCGTCAGCCCCGGCGTATAATCTGCCGCCAGCCGGGGTGTGACATAAAGCAGTTCCGGTTAGGATCAAATAGAAGCCTCTTGATAGGCGTGTTTGAGTCTTGGGCAAGTGCCCGGGATGTAGAGTGTGTATACTTACGTGGTCCGTGTCAGTGTCATTTTCTGTGTTTTTCGGTATTATGTTTTGTGTGAGTCGTGTCTTGCAGGGATTCGCGCTTGATTTGGCACGGGAAATCATTGGGAACGAAGTTCCAAGTATGTTTTACATTGGTTTTTATCATTAGAATGAGTTTTGGAAAAATTGGGTGAACAAAAATTTTAAGGGGTCAAAATTTTTCTAAGTATAAAAATTGAAAATTTTCTTAACTTTCTGTCACCAAGACCCTCTCGCGGTACGCGAGACTTGAGGAGGAATCCCTCGCGGTACAAGAAGGATGGCTAATGTTGGCCGGCTAAATCATCCCCTCTTCGCGGTACGCGAAGAGTGGACCAGGATTCTTCGCGGTACGCGAGAACCCCCTAGATTATTCTAAACCTTTGTTTCTTGTTTCCCATGGTCTCTAATACTCATTCGTCGACACCCATCACCATCCACATCATCCGTTACCATGAACACATCATATCCAAACCATCCATTACCATAATATCCACCATCATTTATCCCACCCTTAGCACCCACCTACCATTCTCCCTCATCGATCATCCATTACCATCATTTCATTCACTCATCACCATCGACCATGGGAACTCGGGAATCCACCTTGCAGTGGCATTCATGTCTCTGTGTTTTCCACCTATCGGGTACGTGTCCTTGCATATATCTAGAGTCAGTGAATCTTTTATTTGAGTCAATTTAATGTTGCGGGTTTGTTGTGAGGTTTATTTTGCATGTATTCTTCATCCTGTCCGTACTCAATCTCCATTCGGGCGGGATGAATACTCCGATCATGTTGTAAAGGCAACCCATCAGTGTGTGCAACCGCGACCGAAATGATATACGGTGCACACAAGGAAGAACGAAGCTGCACATTGGTTTGCATCTACATTACCAGCTAAGTCGCTTCCTATTTTTATATTTGCATTTTTATTTTCATTGTGTCTTGCTTCACATTGAGGACAATGTGTCTTTCAAGTGTGGGGATGTGAGTATTTAAGTCTAAGTTTGTTTCTTTTATAAAAATCCAAAAATACAAAAGAATTTGATAAATGTCCTTTGAAATCAAAAGTTTTTGCATATTAAATGGAAAATGATAGTACAATTGGATCTACTTGTTTATTTAAATTAATAAATAATAGAAAACGCGTCTAATTAGTGATGTTTTGGTAGACCCAACCCACTTGAATAGCTTAAATATCCTGTGAGTGTTACTTAGAATTAATCACGTAATAAAAATCATGATATCTTGTGGGTATTCATCTTAGCGTAACTGCAATACTGAAACTGTCAACATAGGGTGATAGGTACCACGTTAAGTTAATATTTAGAGGTTTTTGAAATATTCATGGCACACCACTCTCTTTTTATGAGAATAAATCTGAGTTTCGGTGGCGCCCATTCCATAATTCCACAATTTCCATAACTATGAGCTTAATTAATTTGAAAACTGAGTCTTGCTTATGTGTTTCCCTTTGGGATGGCGACTTGGAGAATACACCCCTAAGTGAGATTCATGTGCTTAAATGTTTAGAATCTAGTCTATGTGTTAGCTTCCGGGATAGTGACTTGGTTGAGACACCTCTAGAAGAAGGTTCTTATGCTTTAATTAACGCTCATTTCCACCCATTCATTCCATAATCCATTGATTTCTAAAAATCTATAAATCTTAGTTTAACGTGGTGGGCAAATCTACATGGTTTAACCCGTGCCTAAACATGACCTTGACATAGGATTAGGTAGAGCAGTAACTTCTGAGTGTGAGTCACATAGATTGATTGATTGTTGTATAAAATGGAATTAGAACACATTACGGGGGCTAGATAGTTGGTGCTTGGGTTTAATCGGACAGAAATACTGATTGTTGCTTTTTAACGCGTGAGTATATTGAACTGCTAATTGGTAATTGATATTAAAGTCAGATCTCAATTATGATTCCATTGCAGACTTTTTCGAGGACCAAAAAAGGTTAAGTGCGAGGATGTTTGATTTGTTGCAAAGCACACATGTATTTCCACCATGTTTCGTGTCGTTTTTATATAGTTTTTTTATTTGTTTTGAGTCGTTTTTATTATGTATTGAGTCTACTTTATGTTCTCAGGTGCTTATGATGAATACAAGTAAAAACCCAAAGAAACCGAGCACGAGAATAAAGTTCAGGTGTTAAATTGCAAAAAGATGAAACTCCGGTCTCTCGCGGTACGCGAAGACCCAAAGACCATCTCTCTCGACCCGCGAGAGAGAAGAAAATTGAGCCCGACTGTTTTTGTCCTCGCGGTCCGCGAGGTGCTTTCCTAGTTATCTCGCGGTACGCGAGAAGTCCAATTTTCGATAAAAAAAACCCTAAATTCGGTTTTAATAGAATTGGAATGCAATTATCAGAGGAGTTCGGATCTTAGCCATCTAGAGAGAGTCCAGAGGCGATTTTGGGAGCAAGGAAGAAGAATTAAGCATAAAGTTGAAGCCTTTGGATTCCGGGTTTGTTAGTTTAGCATTCTAGGGTTTCAAGATTTGATTTTTATTGTTTGTCTCTGAGTTTGGTCTCTGAGTTTGATGACTATGTTGATGTTTGATACTTCTGTTCTAGTTGTTTTAAGCATGATCCTAGGCTAAACTCCTATACTGCCTAGGTCACATGATGATTACTTTAAAGCTATGATTTTTATTCGCTTTTGGATTCGTGTGATGGTTTTATAATTTAGTAAAGATTCTAGTTTAAGAATTATGATGTATATGCATGTTATAACCATGATTGTGTGATTCATTTTAATTCCTTGCGTTAAATGTGGTTGTCTGCCAGTTTGATTAGCGTACCTAGGTCACAGATCTTAGGGTTTGTGATTTTGGTGGTTTTCTAGACGTAGTAGCCATAGGAATTCTTGTTGATTGCTGATTAGAGTTGACTGCGTGTCCTAGTTCAATACCCGAGAGGTGAGAATTAGTCGGTTAGTCTTCGTCATTAGAAATCCGAGTGTTAACAGTCTGATAGGGCGTTAGTATAAGGTGTCTAGTGATTCTTGCTAGTTGAATCATAGTTGTTATTCTGGGATTACCCCATGCATTCCGTGAGTGTATTGGTGACGGTGAGACTGAGAGGTAATCCATTCATTAGGGTACTTTATCATAGTCGGAAATACCTAAGAAGAGATCCAACAATCTGGTGAGTTATTACACTTTTAGTTAGCTTAGTTGGTGACATCCTGAGAGTGATTAGGAATCCACTAGGTTGTCTGGAGCTGTTCCTTTGAAACCCAGATCCATCATAGTTTCCATAACCGGTAGAAGTTGTTCTTTACAAGTAGGATTCCGACATAGGTAGTGTTATTCCCATCTCTTGATATTTCCTAAGTTCTTCCTATTGATATTTTAGTCGACATTTGTTTATTACATTCTTAATTTTTAGTGTAGTAAACCCCCCAAACCAATTAATCTTAAGTCCGAGTCAGAGTCTGTTTTGTTATTCATAGTGTCTCTCGGGTTCGATAACTCGGTTTACCATTAAGTTGTGCTACACTCGATAGGTCCACTTGCCTGTCAGTGCGTTCTAGTTCTTAGGTTTTCCATTTACTACTTAAGAGTCTAGGTTAGGTTTTATAGTTAGTTTTTATAGACCGTCTGGACGACATCAGTGTTGCTGGATCTTGGAGCATCTGTAAGTATAATTCCAGGGAGTCTGTATGATCAGCATGAATTTGGTCCATTACAGAGAGTTAGCACCACCCTGGTGTTGGCTGATCAGACTCCCACACATTCTCGGGGGATTGTAAAGGATGTGATTGGGAAGGTAAAGGATTTATAATACCCAGTGGATTGGTGTTGGATTGTGTCAAGAACATAGAACCAACCATTATTTTGGGTAGACCGTTCTTAGCCATTGTGCAAGCAGATATTAACTGTACTGAGGGAATGGTAAGGATGAGGTTTGGGGCTCAGAAAATGAGTCTTAAAATATTTTTAAACTTGCCAACCCCGAAAGCTAACAAATGTGGATCACCTGAAAAGGTGAATCACACAGTCGAGAATGGTTGTGTTGTGTTTGACAGGTCAGCTGAGCGGAAGGATGGAAAGACTCCGGATAAGGGGAAGAAGAGGGTCAGAAAAACGAGGCGGAAAGGAAAGAAAGCGCAAGTTCCAGATGTAGAGTGGGAACTCTTTGCTCTATTTGTGAAAGCTTGGAGGAAATTCGATGATGAGCGGAATTTAAGTGTGGGGAAGGAGAACTGCAAGCACCCCACTCGACCACCATGAAAGTAGTCAGATACACCACGTCTGGCTGAAGACTTTAAACTTAGCGCTCTTAGGAGGCAGGCTAAGGTATGTTTGGTTTTATTTTTTTTTTATTTTTAGTTAAATAAACGTTGTGGGTGTGTTCTCTAGAAACCCTCACGAGACTCAACTCAACTCGTCCACTCGAGCTAACGAGGGGTTTAAAAGGCTTGTTGCATACGCTAAATGCAATCGTGATTCCTAAGAAAGTGAGTTAGGTCTTTATTTCATAGTTTCGTTGTTGGTTATATATATATTGAGTCAGTTTGACGCTTTTTGGATTGCTTTGAGTTTAACTTTGCAGGTTTAGATTGATCCACCCATACTCAATCTCCATTCGGGTGGTGATATTTAGAGCTTCTCGTGATTCTATTGTACAAGGCAACCCGCTTGCATCCGGGGAGCACGATCGCGAATGAAATGCTATACGATCGTCTGTCCAGCTAAGTTTTCTTTAATTTTTGTAATTTTCTTTTGTTTTAGTGTCGCTCTTCCTACATTGAGGATAATGTCGAGTTCAGGTGTGGGGAGGGGAGACCTTAGTCCAGGTCTGTAGTTTGAGTCACAAAACCCCAATAATATTATCCTCCTACACACCCTTCTGAGCCTCAGCCTTTTCTTTTCTAAACTCATACCTATCACCCAACCAGCTTTTCGCAAACACCGGTTATTGGCTAACCGTATTCAAAATGGGAAAATTATCTTATGTTTTCATTTCAAGTTTATTATCATCGGGATGACTTTGGAAAGAATCTGTCCTACTCAGAAGAATTGGAATATACAAATGGTGGATGCATTAGGAATTTATCCGAACTATCTGTAGGAAAATTCAAGGAAATTGAGGAAAGATGAGTATTGAAAAAGTTGTCTTGTTAAAAAAAAGTTGGTCTTTTACCGGGATATCTTAAAGAACTGGACATGCATTCTTTTGATTTCAATTCATTTCGCAAAGCCTGAATTACGAACCGAACTCCGAGAAAAGATTTTTCAAGCAACCAGTGATGTAAGAAAATGGTGGCGCAAGCAAGAACAATTGCCACCATTTTGCGGCTTGTCAAAAAGTGCCGTCAAAAGATACGAAAGATGTAGAAAATGTGGAAACTGGAGCCATGATGGAAAGTTTAGCAAGAATCAAACTCGAGCCCAAAGTGAATACACATACCTGATCGAAGTAGGTGCTATTAGGCGGCTAGCCGAAGGGACCGTACGGAAAGGTACCAATTTGTATTACGCAATAAGGAACACGTTAGCACTGATGAGAGATTATGGTCTTGGCAATCTGACCATAAATGAGCCCTCAGATTAGTTATACCCTCATGATCTGAGTACTGTAGAGGGACCTTTTAGTACTTTCCATTTTAAACCATCAGGCCGTAGCTGAGCGCTTCGCGATAGCTTGCAGCCCATCAAACCCATTTAAAACCCCTAAAAATCCAAAAAGATTTTCATTTTCACCTTTAGTTTTACTTTAGCCACACTACAACCCTTAAAAGTCCTCTTGATTCATGCATACTACTTAGTTAGTTGGTGGAGACTTGATTTGCATACAAGCTTATGACCATTGCATAATTTGATTCGAACTCGAGTGTCCCACTTAGCTTACATTATCCATATACATATATATATATATATACATATATATATATATGTACATATATATATATATATATAACCTGTAGGTCCCTCCGGGTGGATGTTTCGGATCGATATCGTGTGAGAACGTAGCCAAGTAAACAGGTGCGGAATGCCTGTTACTGGGTGGAACAATGTAAGAATGAATGTTTGACAATCAACTCAAGATGATACTAATAAATACACGGTCTATTGATTTCATAGTGTTTCAAACAAGTACAGAAACAGATTGAATGACTTCTGGACTGATACAATACTGATTTGTGCGTACTTGTGTGTGCAATAACATCTGTGTCAAAATGAAACAACTCTATGCTATTTATAGACCTGGTCCATGCGTACTTAGCAAGTACGCATGACCAACCTTCATGCGTACTTGCTAAGTACGCATGACAATTGTACTTGACAAATAAGCAGGAACTCATCCTTGCGTATTTGTTTAGTACAAATATCAAAACCATACAAGTTCAAACATAAACACGACATATTACAACTCGATAAACAAAATACAACATCTACTAAATACATACAAGACTAAAATAAATAATAACAAAATTTGTAGCTCAATCCAGAGTGCCTGTCACAAAAACATGCATCAACAAACTCCCCCTTGACAGCATCTCTGGATATCTTCAGTCTTCATGAGCTTCCTTCCTGACTACCACCACTAATCTTGGACTTGTATCCATGACAGAATTCACTAACCTGTCGTATTTGGTGGCAAGCAGTTTCGTCCACTCATCAGTATGCAAACAATTCTTGTTGATGAGAACCTCCAAGTCCTTGACAGAAAAGTTGTTGAACACAATCTCATCAAATACCATAATGATCTCCTTCAAGCTCTCCTTCTCAATCATGAAAGCTTCTCCGGTTAATGGATCTATGTACCAGTACCACATATTTCCCAGGATATCTTGAGGTATTTTCCTCAAGGGTATCCGAGTTTCACATAGGACTGGTTCAAGAACTTGTGTGTCAACGGATGTATCATTTTTTTGTCCTTGACACGCCTCGGAACTTGAGGCCGAAAGATCTCAAACTTGCCCGATCTGCCTTCTCGCTGCAGCACTCCCCACAAACCTCTAGCAATTCCGTTTGATGTTTCACTTCATAACTCACGGTGTGCAAGGTTGAGTATGTCTTATTTGGGTAAAGAATTAAATACTCCTATTGTAGGCTTCAAGTATTGAACTCCCCCTGATATTTTGATAGTAAATAATCCTTTGTCGTCATCGAAACATACCGACAAAATCATCCCAGCAGCCCCATGTTGGTCTGTGTACTGAGGGTTGTACCAAGGCGCTTCAGCTTCCTTGATCAACCATTCCTGAGGAATCTTCCTCGAGGAAGTACCACTCGTGCCTGCTTCAGGAACTTTGGCTGAAGATTCGTTGACATCTTCAGCCTGAATGGTCGGTTCAGCTTGTTCCCTAATAGCTTGGGTCTCAAAAATTTCACCATCCTCCAACTCATAGATACCCTCTCCATCTCCTTTAGGGAATTCCACAATAACATCATTCTCGTATTCATCCCAATCATCACCGCTATCTATCTCTCCTTCTTCAATCTCTGTTAAAGCCCCTATCATGATTTCATCGCTTAGGTTGGGACTTGTAGCCAACTCTTCTAACACCTCGGCAGGTGTTTTTCCCTTATCAGCACCACCGCCATGTTGTTGTTGCTGGGAGGACTCCCCCTGAGCCATAGGTGTGGTTTGTGTTGGCAAGACAGCTTGGGTCTCACCACCACTAGCTCCTGAAGGCCCAACATTTGGATAATCGTCTTGGTCTTTATATTTTGTAAGGTCAACATGATGGCAAGTTTCTTCTTGAACTTTCTTGCTTATCTCCCCCTGAGACTCAAGTTGCTTTGTCAACTTAGCCATCAAGTCTACCAACACCTGATGGTCGCCCCTTTGTATCAACATTTGGTTCTCCATGGATGTACGGGCGGTGAAGAAGGACTCATTGAGATTGAATTACATCTTTTGAAGCTCAAAGAATGACTTCATTTGATCCTCCATGGCCTGCCACTGATGTGTTAATTTCGTGTTAGACTCAACAAGCAGATTAATCTGCGCTTTTTTGTGTGGAAACCTGTGTCTCCAAGGATGCAATCCTTTGATCCCTAGGATCAACTACCCTGGCTGTAGAGGGTTCTCTAGTTTCATGAACAGTATTGGCAAACAGTTCTGACAGGTCAAAGTAATGTCCCATGTCTCCAAACTCAAGTGAGTGTGTCATTGGTGGTAGAGTACCAGCAGTGACAGTGAATGGTAAGGTTGTTATTTGTAGAACGGTGGGTGCTATGGTTGTGGAAACAAGGACTGACTCAGTCAAGATGGGAAGATATTTGGAAGTTGTGAGCTGAACTGTTGTAGCTGGGAGAGAAACAACTGTTGAAATAGGTTCTTCACATGTTAGAACAATAACAGGAGTTATCGTTCTGCGTCTTCGTCGGCTATACAGTTGTGTTTGTTGAGTGGGAGCTTGTGTTTCTTGATCGGTAGGTTACTGTGCTTGTACCCTGGCATTTATTTCTTCCATTATTACATGTCGCGGGCGATCATTTCTTGTTTTCTTTCTTCTTTGAACCATATGAGGTGCCTCATGGTCTGTGTCTGAACTTTCAAGTTGAAAGTCCGAGTCTGAACTTTTTCTTCGTCTATGTCTAGATGATGATTCAGGAAGAGATTCCTGAATATTCTTTCTTGGATGCCTTTGGTCTGGTGTGGGTTCAGAATCAGATGAATCAGTCAAAGTTCGTTCTGATTCACTGGTATCTTGCCTTTGAGCATAGCCAGCACCACCATCATCATCATCATTATCACTATCATCATTATCACTATCATCACCACCATCTTCATCATCCTCATCATCACCTTCTTCCCCTTCATCTGAGTGTTCACTTAACTCAGGTTCACTCTCGGGATGGTACCACATATCTCCTTGTGGTGCAATATAGGCTTCATCAATCAAGTGGCCAAACAAAGGTGTATGTATGGGAATTGGTTCATCAGTACCAGCAGTAAGCAATTGCACAAACACCCTTTTGCTATTCGTTTGACCTGTAACCGCTGACCTATTTGAGGTAAATTTGGCAGGAAATGATTGATCAGCAGTTAAATGAAGCGGGGGTATAGGAGGAAGTTGTGTCTGGTAGCAGCATTTATCTGATCACGGATTGCGTTGTAGACATATCGTGAAAAATTGTAACCTTTGTTCAACGACAATCCAACCATAGCTGATGCTAAGTCGTGCCCCATAGCATCCTCTCCTGCCTTTCTTGCAAATATGCACATGATCATAACATGTGCAAGATACCTCCATTGATCTAAGAGCCACATTTTCTTATACGGTGGATAATCTTTTTGCCCAACATACCCCATTCTCTGTCGCCAACATCCATCTATCACGTATTCCGGATATTGTACTGGATCGATGGCTCTATCATGAAACTGCAAAACTTGTCTTATAGTATCTTCTGATATTGCTATCCGATGATCAGCAACTATAGCAGTAATCACATTAGGATTTTTTCTGCAATCCAACTCAGCGGTATCCCAAAATTGTTCCAAGTAAGGGCGTGATACTACTGGGTCGGCTGAGATAGCATATGAAATCTTTGATCAATTTAGCAATGTGACTATCTCCTGATAGTTAAGAGCTGCACCTCGCCATTCTGGGTCTGTTAGTGCTAAAAGATTGAAGTCATGAGTGAACTCACGTCTAGCCATACCTGCAAAACAAAACAAAACAAGATTAGAACGAATTACGTATAACAGTAAGTATTATAGACAATGACTTAAAAATTTGGACTTAGAAAAATTCACAAGTATGCCTTATGCGTACTTAGCTAAATACGCACATACATAATTGGTCATGCGTACTTAGTATGTACGCATGAACAAAAACCTTCATGCGTACTTGCTAAGTATGCATGTGTACTCGTGAGTGTTCAGTTTTCTACAAGTCGAAAACCAAAGTCATGGTTGAATGCCCGTAGTTCCTGTCCCAATAGTGTCGAAAATGGTATAGAAGCTCAATGTAACTTGGTCTGAAGTTGGTACCATTCAATACATAACTCATTTTGATCAAGCAGGGGCCGAACGCTACTCTAGCGTAAACCCCATATCAAAAATCAAAATGTGTGGGTTTAAGTGATGAAATTTGTGTTAAACGTCAGTGTATGATGATTAGAAACTTGTTTTGATACTCAATTTAACATGCAGACACTTTTTCATTTCAAAATTTAAGTATCAAGAACCCTAGTCTCAAGAACACTAAAATCACTCAATTTTGATAGATTTAACGGTTGAAATTGCATGAGATTCTCACCAAACGTTCTTTGGATGATGTTATAACTGAAATCGTGATGAAAAACCGGTTTGGTAACACAAATATTTTTGAGCGAAAATGATCAGTGAGTAACAGTGAGAGCGGGTGTTTGAATGAGTATTAAATGCCAAGTGCCCTTTTATATACCCCGCGTTTCAGGTCGTGCGTACTTAATTAAGTGCGCATGAATTACTTCATGCGTACTTGACAAGTACGCGTGAGTTAAGTCGTGCGCACTTGTTAAGTACACGTGGCCTTACTCATTTGCCCTTTTTTAACTCAAAAATCCCTGTTGTTTATGAAGATTTCTAAGACGAACATGATAGATAAGTTCAATTTGTGGTTAATAACAAAAAAATGTTTCTGGAAGTTATGAAAATCTTTTTGTTCTTTTGAATTCCTGGAAATGAACTGTACAAGAAAATCTTTTTGTCATTTTGTAAATTTTATGTTAAAACACATGGAAAATATTTTTGTAGTTTTTCTAGAGTAAACAGAATATAGAGTAATTGAATACTTACAGTGAACGTCTTTTTGGTCAAGTCATAATCAGAGGATCATATCAGGCTACCATGTAGCAATAGTGAAACCGGTAAACTTTCAAAGAATTTGGGATCATATCATGACATACTTATTTGAAATTAATTTTGAAAGCCATATCATAGCAATTCAAATTGTCATTATTGTATGATTTGAAAATTTAAGCATTCTTCGACCAAATTCATGTGAGTTATGGTACCATTTAGAGTTCTACAATGTGTACCCCATGGTTGTGTAGACGGAAAAGTAAATGCATTATCTCAAGATATCTAAGATTTTCCCAAGGATTATTAATATCACCAGGTTGAGGTAATATCGTTTAGCACATAGAAATCAAGCAGAGTCCATACGGATTAACAAGAATCAATTGATTCATTAGTTTTGGCTCGTGAGTATTTTGTGATAATTCAGGCTAATATATATATGGAATCCGAAGATTCTTGGGTAGCGGGATCCAACTGTTATCTGGATGTCTTCAATGGAACAGATGTGATCCAAGGGCGAAGATATGCTTGACAATTGTTGTTAAGACGTATCTTAGTCTCAGCTTCCCATTGCATACTTGTGAGTATGGGCAGTGAAGTGATCTGAAAATTGTGCTAAAGACATCACCCGAAATTGGTCTCAATAGATAATACTAGCCAAAATCTTACATTATATTTCTGATAATGATCTTTTGTTAATATTATACACACACACACCGCATAACATGGGTTCAAATCACGTTTGTAGAAATGATATTTAGTTTTCACACTACTAATGATTTAGCGAATGCTTCTAGCTGACTGACAATAAAAAAATTGAAGTATATCAAGGTGCAATCATCTCCCTGGTAAGAAATTTAGATCACTAACTGATGTGCAATCATTTCCTCCAAATATTTTTTAAATGACATTGAAATTTTGAAAATTTTATATTTTGTTTGGCTTTTTTTTTAATATTTTTTTAACATAAAACAGATTAAATGTAAAACAAAAATAAATGTAACTTCCATGAAATAAGTTTATTTTGAAAACGTTTATCATTCATGATTGAACATTCCTATCATGTTGACAAGATGTTCAAAACGAGTACGATCAAAAGCTTTGGTGAAAAGATCAGCAAACTTATCATCCGTGTGAACTTTTATAAGTTCAATTAGATGCTTTTCAACACAATCACGGATGAAATGGTGATGAATTTCAATATGCTTAGTTTTGGAATGTTTCACCGGGTTGTTTGTGATAGACATGGTGGTTGTGTTGTCGATGAACATAGGAGTGCTAGTGTAATTTAAGCCATAATCTCTCAATTGCTGTTGAATCCATAAGATCTGAGAGCAACAACTTGCAGCAGCATTGTACTCTGCTTCACATGTTGAGATAGAAACTGTTGACTGCTTCTTACACTGCCATGAAACAAGCCTGTCTCCAAGGAATTGACATCCACCTGAGGTTGATTTTCTATCAAGATTACAACTGCCATAATCAGAATCAGTGTATGCTTTGAAATCAAATGACTGCTGCTTGGAATACCATAGACCTAATCGGGGTTTTCCTTTCAGGTATCTGAATATTCTCTTTACAGCGATCATATGTGAATCCTTCGGTTGTGACTGAAACCTTGAACACAAGAAGACGACAAACATAATGTCGGGTCTTAAAGCTGTGAGATACATAAGGGATCCAATCATTCCTCGGTACAATCTACAATCCACATCCTTTCCTTCTTTATCAGGATGTAAACCGTGATTGACTGGAATAGGTGTGCCATAAGATGTACAATCATTCATTTTGTATTTGGACAAAATGTCTTGGACATACTTAGTTTGATGCAGATAAATGCCATCTTCCCTTTGACTGACTTGCAGTCCTAAGAAAAAGGACATTTCACCCATGTTGCTCATTTCAAACTTGGATTTCATCACCTGCTCAAATTCCTTACACATCTCTTCATTGGTAGACCTAAAAATGATGTCTTCAACGTATACTTGTATAAGTAGAATATCTCCTCCTGCTTTCCGTATGAAGAGAGTCGAGTCAATTTGTCCTCGATCGAAACCATTGGACAATAGATGCTTTGACAGAGTCTCATACCATGCTCTTGGTGCTTGATGAAGACCATAAAGTGCTTTATCAAGCTTGTACACTTTATCTGGGTATAACGGGTCTTCAAAACCAGGTGGTTGAGTGACATAGACTTCTTCATGTACTTTACCATACAGAAAGGCACTTTTTACATCTAGTTGAAAGACCTTGAAGCCAACAAAAGAAGCATAAGCCATAAATAATCGGATGGCCTCAAGTCTAGCAACTGGTGCATAGACTTCTGTATAATCCAGACCTTCTTGTTGGTAAAAACCTTGAACAACCAATCTTGCTTTATTTTTCACTACAATGTGTCGATCGTCAGTTTTGCACTTGAACACCCATCTGGTTCCAATTGGATGTACACCTCTTGGTAGGTCAACTAGATCCCAAACATGTAGTTTTTTGAATTGAGACAGTTCTTCTTGCATAGCCTCAATACAACAATTGTCAGCTAGAGCCTCTTTGATATTCTTGGGCTCTATTTGGGATATGAAGGCAGCCTTTAAACATGTTTCTATGATTCCTGTGTTAAGAATCTCAGCATAAAGACCGGTGTTTTCAGTGACGGTTCTGTGACGAGTTTGAACATCGACAGTAGGATCACCAATAATGTTGTCAATTGGATGATTCTTATGAATTCTTGTCTCTAGTACAATGGTTTCTTAAATATTTGTTTCAATATTCGCGCCTATATCCCCCATATCATTTATACCTGAAGATGTTTCATTCTAAATAGGATCAACTGGAACTTCGTATCTGATTTGAGTTATGTCATCTTCAGTATAAGTATCTTCTTCAGTGTCACTTTCATGTGTTCCTGATGCAGATGCAACATCGGAACAGAGGCTAGGAATAGGTACAGTTGTTCTTGTTGCGAAATTGGAGTTGTCTTCACCACTACAGTATTGATACAGCTTTGCAGCATCTTCAGCAGATAAATTAGGAAGATTGAAAGACTTGAAAAGATTATCATAATCAAAACCCCAAGCTGGACCTGCAGGTTCTGGTGGACTGTTGTATTTACTGTAATCCACTTCGAACCATTCTTCAACAGTACGACTTTCAGTATTGTACACTCTTTTGCAAGGTGAGTTGGCAACATATCCTAAGAAGATGTCTTCTACTGATTTAGCATGAAATTTCGACTGTCGATCTTTGTGTTGTAGAAATAGAGAACATGGACTACCAAAAGGAATTAGGTAGTCAAGCTTAGGAGGTCGATGTTCATAGCTTGTTTTGTTGTGTCTTTTCACTACCAGAACTCTATTCAATACATGACAAGCTGTATTAATAGCCTCTGCCCAAAACGTGATTGGAAGCTTGGCATCTGACAGCATTGTACGTGCAGTGTCAATTAGAGTTCTATTCTTCCGTTCTGCAACTCCATTCTGCTGAGGAGTGTATGGTGCACTAAATTCTTGATGAATACCTTTCGTGAGACGGAAAATAGCCATCAAATTATTTTTAAATTCGGTGCCATTGTCACTCCGAATTCTTCTAACCTTTAGTTTGCATAAGGATTCTAGATTCAGAATCAAATATTGAAGAATTTCAGCAGTCTCGTCTTTAGTACCTAAGAAATGTACCCAAGAAAATCGTGAGTAATCATCAGTAACAACCAAACAGTATGACTTTCCCCCAATACTCTTAGTACTTATGAGCCTAAACAAATCCATATGTAAGAGCTCCAAAGGGGTATCAATGGCTTATGAGATTTCAATTGTTGTTTTCCCTTTTTGCAAGACATACAGTCATCTATAATGGAAAATCTCAATTTAGGAACATCGGTTACCAAACCGTTTCGAACAAGATGATTCATTTTTCTATATGACAGGTGTCCGAGTTTCCTATGCCATAAGATTGAGTCAATTTCAGTTGCTTTAGATATTAAACATGTTGCAACTGAGTAAGTGGTTGTTGCCACACTCATATCGATCTGATATGTGTCGTTTGTTCTTGGTGCACGCATCAAAATCCATTCTTCTGGAATTAAGAAACCAGGCTTGAGAACCAGACATTCAGATTTGTTGAACATCACTAAGTACTCTTTGTCACACATCTGAGAAACACTTAACAAATTGTGTTTTAATTGCTCACAGTAGTTGACATTGTTGAAACTAATACACCCGTTAGTAACCACGCCTTGACGTGTGATACTTCCACCTTTCTCGCCTGCAAAGGCCACATAGCCACCTCTGAATGGTTTAACTTCTTGTAGAAGGGCCATGTTGCCTTTCATGTGTCGGGAACAACCACTATCAACATACCAGCGATTGGAAACCGATCCCCTAGGTTGTCCCCGCACATATATCACACAAATTAGTTAGATTTGGAGACCCAAGCCATTGTGGTCTTGGGTCGTCCGTTTTTCTCAAAGTACACAACTTCAATTAATTCACAGTCATGGTGATCAAAAATGGGTGACTCTTTTGGGGAGTCGGAATTAGAAGCTTGAAAACCAACTATTTTCTTCCTCCAAATTTGTTTTTTTATCAACAGGTGTTCTAAGGTTAGAAAAAGTTTTGCTTAGTTGATTACCTGTTAGCTTTTGTCCTAATTTTCTCAAACTTTTATTCCGTCTCCTCATCTGTGTTCTAGACAATCTTACCTCATAAGATCGTGTATTACCAAAGGTAGATACATGTGGAACCACAGACTCTTTGTTCCTTCTCTTAGTAAATGGCTTAGACTTAACCATATACTGGACTGAAGTTTTTGAAATTTGAGTTTTGAATTGTTTTCTTGGTGAAGTTTTCAAGGATACAGCCTGTTTTGGAACAACGGGCCGTTTCTCTTGATTCTTATCAGGACAACTCATCAGAATATGTCTAAACATTCCACAATGAAAACAATTCCTTCTTTCTTTGAAAGGTCTCCTGTAAGGCTCACTGGTTTTGGATGTAGAAGGTTTATTCTGACCAGTGTTAGAATTAGTTGGATGAACCACAGGTGAAGTTTTATTAGATGTTAATTGAATTTTAGGAGTGTAGTGCTTATCAATGTTTTCCTGAAAATTTTTACCAAGTTTGTTAGCAAATGTCTCCTTATTGGCTTGCTTTATAGTTTTGAAATCTCCATAGAGCATCTTTTCAATTTATCATTTGATTCAATTAAATCAAGTTCAGTTAAAATACAATTGTCCCGATTGTTGATAACATTTTTGTTGATTTTAGGTTCATTAAACAATTCTTCATACACAATACCACCAATTTTGTTGTTTTCAGAATATTCGTCAGAATAAAACTCTTCATCTGAAGATGTGTTATCCTTACTTGATGATTCATCAAGAAAGGATAGATCAATGTCGACTGGCCCATTGACAAATGTCCCGTTAACTGGTGGTGGAATGGGATTAGTACCTAAACCTATGTCATTTACTTGTCATACAACTGATTCATAATGTTCCACCACGAAATAAGAATTTCTCAATTTCTCAATTCTTCCACTTAATTTCAGAATTTCGTTCTGGTGTTTGGCTATTTCGACATTCTTTTTCTCTAACTCTTTGTAGGTAACATCTAATAAAATTGTTGTTCACTTATTTTTATTGAAAAATGATGTTTGTCTTTTCTGAGATTTTCATTTGATTCTTTAAAACGTTTTTCATTTTCTTTATAGCTTAGAGCTGCACTACGTAAAGGTTCGAGTTGATCCTGAATTTTATCATTTTCACCTTTTAGTTTTAAACAATTTTTACAGGAAATAATAATAAAAGAATTAGAATCTACCTCAGTTGATGAACTGGATGCTTCTCCAATAGCCATCAAAGCAAATGCTGATCCCTGTTGCTCTACAGCAGCAATTGTATCCCTTTCTTCAGCTTTGATCATCTCTATGATTTCTTCCATCAAGCCCATCTAAGTGTGTGCAACAATGGCATCTTCAAGATGAACTCCCCAGTCATAACTATCGTCTTGTTGAGCTACCAGTGTATTAGATGAAGTTCCTTGATTTTGACTGCGGTTGTTGCCGAAGCTCTGTTTGTTGTAATTCTGGTTTCTTCCTGAACTTGGTTGAGTGAAACCAGAAGCTGGTGCCTTGTCTTTCTGACACTCTCATGCAAAATGTCCAAAATTCAGGCATTTGTAACATTTAGCCTTTGATTTATCAAAACCAATTTTAGCATTAGAATGCCCACCGATAAACTTTCTGTCGGTTCTATTCAGAAAATGTTTAGCCCTTCTCAAGATCATGGCCATATTCCACTGAATATCCATATCTTACATGTCATATGGATCCACCTGATTGAAATCTTCTTTAATTGTTTCTGGATCAGTTAGCTTGCCACCAATGAAGTTTTCAGATGCCAACATGCATGATGAAAACAATGCTACATGATCTTCTGCAATCTTTGCAAATGCAGGTGTCGGTATAGATGTTGGACTTCTTGGTTGGTGTGAATTTGAACTTGAAGCAGTAAAACAGGTATGACTATTGCAGCCATTACCTTCTTCTTGTGCAGGATTCCCTAAGAACAAAGCAATACTTGGTCCAGTGGTTTTTGATGTGAAGAGGCTCCAAAGTACATTGACGGTTCTTGCACTAACGGTCTGCTAGTGATTTCTTTCTTTCTTAAATTCATGTCATGTGCTTGGATTTTACCTATTACTTCATCAATGGTCATTTCAAAGAATTTAGAGTTTTCTCTTAAAAGGGTTGTGTACATGTCAAATTTGGGGGGTAATGCATCAAGGAATTTTTCAACTAGTTTATCATCTGGATATTTTAATTCATAAGACTTAAGTTCAGTCTGAAGATGATAGAATCTAGAGATAAGTTCATCAATGGATTCTTGTTCAAAATATCTGAAACATTCATATTGTTTTCTTAACAATTCCCTTTTACTTTTCTTAACATCACTGTTACCCTCAAACCGTTTTACCAACGCTTTCCACAAGTCTTTCGAGGAATCATACCCTCTGAAACTGTGAAATATGTCTCGGGTTAGTGCCATGGTTAAAAAACCATGTGCCTTCTTTTCTAAATCATATGCTTTTTTTCTTCAGCATCAAGTCTAGAGATTGGTTTGGCTTTGGTTTCACCAAGGAATTCATGGGTTGGATGTTTGTAACCTTCTAAAATAGGTATCCACATGTTTGAATCTGTGTATGAAACATATTCCTCAAATCTAGCTTTTCAGTTGGAATAGTCATTCACATTTATTAATTTTAGGGGTTTCTGTGCAGTGCCTATTTCGTTATCATAATTCAACAGGCTACTAAGATTTTGAAGGTTTGCCATTGTGTAAGACTCAAAATCAGAAGTTCAAACTTGGGTATTTGGCAATAAGTATGTATGAAGTAAAAGGGTCTTGCGTACTTATAAGTGCGCAAGATGACAAGTACGCATGAACAAATAAATGCGCATGAACTTAAGTACGTATGGACTTAAGTACGCAAGAATTATAACAAGTGCGCATTAATTGTTAAGTACGCAGGAATTGTGACAAGTACGCAGGAATAAGAAAGATGGTTTTTGACAAGTGTATCCACTTGTCCTGATCAAACGATGATTTAACCAAGTTGTAGTGTATGACCAATGTGATTTGAACAAGTGACCAGACTGAGAAATAGACAGAAAAATGATGATTGTAACCACAAAACAAGAACAACACAATGATGGAATGGGATTCTTTCAAGATGAACAAATTTGACAAATGAGACTCAAGAATCACCAATGCAGATGTAAACAGAAACACATATGGATGACATATGTTCCTGACATTCTCACAACACTCGAAAATAAGAGCAAATTGCTCTGATACCACTTGTAGGTCCCTCCGGGTGGATGTTTCGGATCGATATCGTGTGAGAACGTAGCCAAGTAAACAAGTGTGGAATGCCTGTTACTAGGTGGAACAATGTAAGAATGAATGTATGATAATCAACTCAAGATGATACTAATAAATACACGGTCTATTGATTTCATAGTGTTTCAAACAAGTACAGAAACAGATTGAATGACTTCTGGACTGATACAATACTGATTTGTGCATACTTGTGTGTGCAATAAAATCTGTGTCAAAATGAAACAACTTTATGCTATTTATAGACCTGGTCCATGCGTACTTAGCAAGTACGCATGACCAAGTACGCATGACAATTGTACTTGACAAATACGCAGGAACGCATCCTTGCGTATTTGTTTAGTACAAATATCAAAACCATACAAGTTCAAACATAAACACGACATATTACAACTCAATAAACAAAATACAACATGTACTAAATACATACAAGACTGAAATAAATAATAACAAAAGTTGTAGCTCAATCCAGAGTGCCTGTCACAAAAACATGCATCAACATAACCCTAGAGTTAAGTGAACATTGTTAGTAGTGAGGATTTTTTTCATAATCAACGTTGTAGTAGGCTTGTCATGGATTCCATCACCTTAAAACAAGAAAAACATAAAAATGGAATAAGCAGCTCAAGAGTTATCCCGTAGTCTCAACACTTGTTGAAATTCCATTACCCTTGTAAAGTTTTTAGTTATAGGTGTGATCATGCATGAGTTTGCTTGAGGACAAGCAAAGTTTAAGTGTGGGGTGTTATGATATTTCATCATTTATACATATTTTACATACATAATAATCCCACATTATGGTACTAACTGAATAATAACCTTGCAATTTATGCTTAAAACACTTATATTTTGTAATTGCATGTTATTTGGTGTTGAAAATACAAATCAAGCTAAATCCTATCAAAAACACCAAGAATTCAAGCTTCTAGAAGGTTCATTCTTGAAGCATTGACCCCCAAGAAGTCAAAATTGGTCAACAATAGTCAACAAGAAGCTAAAAGACAAAACTAGGGAAAAGCAGGGGGACGCACGGTCGTGCATTGGCCCTCCTGCTCCCCATGGCCCAGTACCATGTCCTTTGTACCCTGTTTGATTCCCTGGGCCTTTGCACAACCATGCAACCCATTGCACGGGGTTGCACGGCAGTGCATTGCACATTTTGAGGCCTATAAATAGGAGGCTTGAGTTCTTCATTCCCCGAACCAATCCAGACCTAAAGAAAACTCAAGAAGAGAGCATTCTCGTAGTTAGAGCAGAGAGTAGATGGGCTCTTCCTCCTTGTTTCACAATAGGGGAGCCTACGAAACTCATCATTACGCTAGTCGTTATGGCCATTCATGGCTAAAACTTCTTTGTATTACTAGGGTGAAGATGATGTTTGGTGCATTTAATGTTTAACCTATTAATGAAGTGGTATGTTTATGTCTTTAACTAATTCGTCCTCAAAAACCATCTTTTGATGGGCTTTTATTATTGTCTAAATCCGTCTTTATATTTGTGAGTGTCTTGATTTTAAAGAGTAAGATCGTAAAACCCTTTTTAATCAAAATTCCTTTGAAACCCGTACGTCTTTATACGAGCAGAGATTGATAAGCCAAGGCTTGGTCTATACTTCTAAGATTGTACATCTTTATACGAGATTATTATGCGATCAAGAATTGGTGAACTCATGTTGGGAATGGCACGTCTTTATACTTGGTCCCATTGTTACACCACCTCCCGGTGAGCAAAATATAATCACCTATTTAACTTTAATATAAAGCATTTTGATTCCGATGTCTTAAACCAACTCGGAGATGACCATTCGATGGGTTAAGGGTAAATGTTGTCCCTAACAGGAGGCACTACCACTTTTTAAGAATATAATTTGCAAATCAAATGTAGTGAGGACGAGGCTCTAGCGGTGACCCGGGTCACAAGTTTGTAGTAGTCATACCACTGAATTAGTTAACTTAACATTATCACGTACCAAGCTGATTCGAATCCCGAAGCAATACATTTCGTAATCTGATTATTTTCGCCTTATTTACTTTTCTGCTATTTACTATTCTGTTAGTTACATTTCTGTTACACACTTCACGCACATTTTTACTTTTATGTTATTTACTTTACCATCATTTACTTTTCTGCTTCACAAACACACAAAACCCACTCTCTAATTAATCCGGCTAAACGATAACAAAAGTTGAGTATTGGAACTCGATCGTGTCCATTGGTTCGATACTTGGTTCTTACCTAACTATATTACACTGCGATAGGTACACTTGCCTATTGTGGGTGTTTTAAGTTAATGTAATTATCATTTTATAAATTTAAAACCTGATCTTGTGAAATCATCCTAAAAATATATTTACTTATATATTTATGTATTGAAACAAACACATCAAAAAGCTCATATCATTCATCTATCGATCCATTATCCATCTGATTTCAAAAACATTAAAATTCGTGTTTATAATGGGGGAATTCTATAAGGTTTAATCCTGGCCTAAACATGACCTTGAGAAGGGATTAGGCTGAGTCGTAGATTTTTTAGTGTGAGACCCATAGATTGACTGTATGATTGGTAATGTATAATATGTTAGATCACAGAATCGGGGACTCGATAGGTCGGTGGCTGGGGTTAATTGGATCGAAATACTGATTGTTACAATTAACATGTTATGAAATTTGTGATGTGTATAATGAAAGTATAAGTTACAAGTTTCTGATTATGATTCCATTGCATTATTGTTTTTCGGGACGCAAAAGGTTAAGTGTGGGGATGTGATGTAAGGTCAAATATCCCGTGTTTAAAAGTTTAGCTCGTACAGTTTTATAGGTGTTACTTTGTATATCGAATCAGTTTTACGTTGGCATTTGTATTTGTGTCTATTACAGGTATTTGGGTGCTAAGTACGTGTTTCGGGAAGCATTTGGGATGAAGTAGAAGGATTGGATGCGAAACTATGCAAAGATGGTGGCTTATAAGGAAGTTCTATAGTGCAAAACTTTACATAAGCATATCTTGAGCTAGAAATTGAACCACGGGGCCTATAATATATCGATTTGGGGTAGCTTGAGGAGTAGGATATGAAATTTTGGTTAGGAGCGTAGCTTACGCCCTCCCTGGCTTAGCTTACGCCCTAGAGCTTTTTCAGAGGAGCGTAGCACAGAGGAAAGACCGTAGGATGAGGGGGTGAGCATATCTTACGCTCCTATCGGCGTAGCTTACTCCCCCTAGAGAGAAAAAAACGGGATTTTGAGGGTTTTTGACTACATGTACAATCCTAAAACCCTAGGGCCATCATTATTCATTCTTGGGAGCTTCTTGGATGACCAGAGGGCGATTTTCAGAGGCAGAAGTCATATTAGATCATCTATTGAAGCTATGCTCGCGTGTTTGACAAGCATGCGTGGCTAAGCTGTGTGTGGCTTCCTCTCGACGGGCGGTTCGTATAGGTTTTTATGTTTGATTCAGTTTGTTAAAATTTTACCCAAAAATAACTCGTTAAAATTTATTATTTTCCCTTGAGTCCTTGCGTCTCGTAAATATATATCCTTTTGGATTTGAGTTAAATTTTACGAAACCGCTCGACTCGGGCGTTAACACGTAGAGACCTGAAGTTGATCAACTTTTTGACCTTATAACACCAAAATAAATCTTGCTATTATCTTTCATTCACTAACGAGTTCCTTTCGTATGAAAGTATACTTCAACATAATAATACAATTATATATTATTATATGAACTCGTCGAATGTGGGTGTTGACCGTAAAAGTTGCGGTTGTCACATAACTTGGTATTCATAAATTGGGTGATTGAATTATACTGGTTTGTGATGGAACTGGTTGTATAGGTTGCTGACAACAGCATGTCTTCAATTATTGTTTTAACTAATTTTCCAACACTGTGTCTATGTGGTGTCCAATTGAGCGACTAAATTTTGCATAAACCTAGAACCTGAATTTTGGAGGGAGTTACATCTTTTTTTAATTTGAATTTAATTAAAAGGAATTTACTAAACTAAGCAATTATTTTTTCCATTGATTCCATGTGGATTCGAAAACCCTACTTCCCTGTCTACAGTCTAAGGTAGCTAAGTAGTAACTTTTATAAATGTTTTTGATTGACTTTGACACCGTGTAAGATCGGTAAGTACAAGGTGGTTCTATTCTTAGTTGAGATTGGCGGAAACAATAACAACTACACAAAGTAAGTCAAGTAAACACGAAGAATACTGTTAAGTACACTGTTGTATTAAGCTTCTGAGAATACAAGATTACAATGAAAAACTCTATAAAAAGCACACATGTGTATGAAGTGTTTACATGGTATATATAGTAACTTAGAATCAAGACAGACCCTTGATTCTAAGGATCAGATCTAACACAAGCCGTTGATCTTGTTTATGAAGCTAAAATACACGTAAAGACTAATCTAGTTAACTTTACTGAAACGTCTTCTTAGGCATCATTGTTTGCATGCTTGGAGAAGAACGTTATTGTCCTTTATTGGTTGCACCAGTGAGGTTCCTTCTGCTTGGAGTGTGTCAGTTGCTTTTGCAGAAAGGTGTCAGTGGCGCTTTGCATGGATAGTCAGCTGCAACGTTTGATCTTCAAGGAATAAATCTATCAGCAGCAAAGTTGAGGATCCGCAGCAGGACTCAACTATCCAAAGCTGCTGAGGATTTGCCTATCAGCAGCAACAAGTGTTGGACGCTGCTGATAAGCCTATCCGCAAAAACTTTGGTCTTCAGCAGATAAGGCTGTCCGCATCTACTTTGTTCATCAGCAGAGGAACATGCATCAACAGCAAACAAGCTTATCCGTAGCAGTTTTTGGTCAGCAGCAAAACTGTGCGGTCCACAACATTTGTACTTAGAGAATTTTGTAGCTTTCAGTCTTTGATTCTACAAACTCCCTTTAGACTGATGCTACCAAAACTCTTCTAATCTCTTTGTTGCTGAAGCTTTTGCATGTGGCAGACTATCCTTGCAACCTCATAGCCTCTTGGATCCCTGCTGGGATTGTTCAGTGGAAGCTCAGATAGAGTCTTGATGTCTTTACTTGGCATTTTGAAGATTTCTTTGCTTGAACATCTCATCTTCTGATCCTTAACATCAGTTAAGGTGAACTCATCCGTATCAGCATTGTAGGACCAATTCACAAATGGAGAGTGGGACTGAATGGGTTTGGCATCTATGATCACATCTTTGCTAGGGTTGAAATGGTGTTTGATCACTAGCATAAGATGTTTCCCACCCTCATTTACAGGCTCATGAGCTTCACCCAGCTCCAGAATTCTTCTTAGATCAGAATCTGGCAGTTGCATCACTTCATCAACAGTTTTGTAAATTGATCTTCTTGCTTCAGTCCTCCCTCTGAAGACTTCAAACCACTCATCCTGAGAGCTGTAGAACCAGATGACTATTTCTTGCTAGTCTTCTGGTTTAGAGGTGGGTTTGGATTTCTTCATGGGAGGCTGTTGATGAGAGGGAGCTGGGTGGAGGAGAGGAAGGATTAGGTTTGTGAGTGGAAGATTTTTGGATAGATGAAGTGGTGACAGGGGCAGAAGTCTTGGGTTTCCTTACTGGTCTTTTGTCTTCTTGATCTGTGACCCTCTTCTTAGAAGCTTTCTTTCTCAGTCTCTCTTCTTCTTCCTTCTTGACTTTTGTATACAAGGCTTGTAGGTTCATGAATGACATGGGACCTAGCCTCTTTCCACTCTCTCCCCTTTCCTTTAGGAAGTCAATCATGACCTTCCCTTCTTCATGGGTTCTTTTGTTGAAAGCAATGGCCTTTTTGGACTCCTGTCTAGCCTTTCCTTCTTCTTCAGCTCTTTTCTTTTTAGCCAGTTGCCCTGCTGACCCATGAAGTCTCTGTATATTTCTTTGTAGGATATTTTCTCAAGGTAGTCAGCATCCTCACCTTAAGAAATTAGAGCTTCTATTCATTCCTCCCTCATTTCCTTGGCTAGTTCAGAATCAGTGATTCTAAACTTAGCTTCTTCTTTTCTTTTCTTTTCTCTCTCTTCTTCTTCTCTGTTTAATTGTTCCTGCAGCTGTCGAGCTAGAGCTTCATCTTTTTGAACTTGGGAAGCTGCAGGAATTCTGACTTTCATTTCATCCAGCTGCTTGGCATACAGCTGGATATTTTGTTCTCTGAGGAGAATGGCTGCTTTTCTTTCTTGTGCCTTTCTTAGATCAGCCATCTCCTCTTCTTCTCTCTTTCTTCTTCTCTCTTCTTTTTCTTTCTTTTCTTTGAGCAATCTTTCTTCCTCTTCTTCTGTCATGATGCCCTTGCCTTTGTTTTTGGTGGATGTCTCTGCTTCAGCTTCATTGATCACAACAGCAGATGTAAGAGGTGCTGTTGGGATCTTAGCTTCAGCTTCATTGGCAATTTGAGGAGTGGACAAAGGAAGGACATCTTCTTCATTCAGTGTCCATTCAAGTCCTGTTATTGCACTCATCATGTTTTCTCTTATTCTTATTCTTGATTCATTTACTGCAGATGTGTTGATGATGGATGTTAAGTTTAGAAATTCCATTTCTGAGTCAGAGTCAGAGTCAGAAATATATTCTGCAATACGCCCTTCCTTTTCAAGTTGGGCTTTGATAATAGCTATCATCGCTTGGCTCTCTGAGGAGTTCACATTGCAGATGTGAGATCTGAGCTGGAAGATCTTCTGTAGAAAATCTGAGTGCAGAAGAAGGATGTCTCTGATGTTGATAGGAATAGAAGATCCATTGCTCAGCAGAAAGGTGAAGTCAAAGGACTTAGTGTTTACCCATCCTAGCACATCTAAATCCCTGACAATGAGATTATACAGAAATCTTCTCCATCAGATAGTGTCTTCTTCAGTTAAACGACTGCTCCTGATTATATCAAGTCTTCTTGGAGCCAGTCTATTCTCTGCTGCTGATGAAGATTCAGGATAAGCCACCCTTATTGCTTCTTGTATTAGTCTTTCAAACCAGGGTAGATTATCCTCCATCAAGTCATAGAACCTACCAATTGCAAGTTCTGCTGAGAGATCTGACAAAGTGTTGATGCATCGTGTATGATACAGATGAAGGATTTGGATGCCATTGAGAGTGTCCCAGTTTAGCTCTTCTACTCCACTAAACTCACATCCAATCCAGAATCTCTCAGACATGCCATCATACCCCCAAGCTAGTATGGTGTCAAATTCTAGCTTCTTTGAAGTTAGTGGGAATTGGGGGGCAGATGACTGACTTATAATGGCTGCAGCTTCTGGGATGATGCTAAAAGATGGAGATGATTCTTCATTGTTGCTTTCATCCATCAGCACTTCATCAATAGCCCTAACGTCTAACTTCCAGTCTTCAGAGATCTCTTCTTCTTCATCTTCTGAGGCTGGCAAGTCATGGACTTGCACAAAAGCAGGCTTGAATAAAGAGCTTTGAAAGGCTGCATATTCTTGAATCCAGTTATCAAGGCTATCTGAGTCTTCATCCATATTAACTATCTCCCCCTTTTTGGTTGCATCAGTGGACAGATAGTGATCAGTTTGGGTGCCCACTGAGACAAGAGAGGGAGAAGCCACTGAAGGGCACCGATGGGCTTCATGCACAGAGACCTGGTGTCGTAGTTTTGACACTTCAGCTAGCCACCCTGGCCGTCAATTCCAAATTTTGTAGTTTCAGACTGTCCTCATCCATAGGTATGGAATCCTTGGACCCAGATGGAGCCGTAGGCCTAACCTCTGCATCCCCATCACCCTGGTTGTCTTGGCTCCTGGGATTTCTCTCAGTGAGGGATGTTTCAAAAGAAACATCCTCACTGTGAGTTGCCGTGGTTGAGGTCTTAATGATGTTGTCACTGTCCTCCTAGTCAATTGATGGACCAGAAGTAGTGGCAGCCTCTTCCACATTCACTCTTTCTAATCTCCCAGAGTGAACCTTCACGGGTGAGGAACTTGGGTTGGGTGTGTTGGAAGCAAGGTCAATCAATACCTCCGAGATGGTGGCAGTGGGAGAAGGTATATCATCTTGACCAGGTTCCTCTACACTTAAGTTCAGAACAGAAAGTAAAGGTTCTGATGGTTGCTCTATGGATCCGGGATGTGATCCTGATCCTAATAGAGAAACTTCCGAAGGAGTCTCCCTAGTTATGTGGCTATCCCTTTTGATATTCTCATCAGAATGTTGTGATTCTGAATGAGGGCTTTTGGCTTGGGTTTGGGCCTTGGAGACAAGAGAAGAAGGAGTTCTCTTGCTCCTTTTCCTGCTGTATTTCGCTGCAACCGAGGCCCTGTCTTCTAGTTGAATGATAACATCCAAAATAGGTGTAAGTGATTTATGAGCCTGTGCATCCTTAGTAGAATGCACAGGGGTTCGGTCAAGGGAGGCAGATTATTGTTCTGGAATTGAAGTGGAGGGTATGGGATCAGTATCAGCTGGGTTTGCTGAACTGTCACCCTGGGTACTTTGTATGTTCAGCATTGTAGATAACAATGGAACATTGACCCCTGAGACCTTTTTGTAAATAGTTCTCATGCTTTGAAAAATGTTATTTTTATGCCCCAACATAAGATAGATTCTTGCAGGTTTTGAAAAATCTTGGTGCTCTTGATTAAAAACTTCCTGCAAGAATCTTGGGTACATAAAAAATTATTGTTTTACCCCTTCTTGAAGGTTATATCTCAAACCCTCAAGAATAAGGTGTGAAAAGTTAAAGCCAGATCCAGTAACCATACCATGGAAGGCAGAGGCAAGACTAGAACTGACTTGATGCCATCCACTTCTCTTCTGAGATATGCATTGAAGAAGAGTGTGGCATAGATACTTCCATGGGGGACCCATTAGAGCCTTCTCAATGGTGTACTCGTTTTGATATCCAGTGTACCCTATGGATATAAAGGTTCTCACGTACTCGTCTTTTGAGTATGAGATGGCGTCCCCTTCATCCTGAAGCTTGAGATGTTTGCGGAGGTTTGCTTCATTGATGATGATTTCCTTGCCGTCTACCTTGGCTTTGATTTGGGGATTCCCCTGTTCGGTAGAGTAGACGACGGAGCTCCAAAAATCCTCCATGTGAGAAATGTAGATAGTAGGGTTGACCGTTAGAGCATAATGAATCTTTGATCGACAAAGGAAGTCGATCATGTCATCAAATCCTTCAGATTTCTTTCCTTTAACTAAGTACACTGTTAGGTTGTGGTATGGGGAGAACTTGTCATCAGGGTTGTTGATATCTGTCATTTGGTGTTGGTTTGGAGGGAAAGGTTTGAAAGATGGTTAAGAGGAATTATGATGGTGTTGGTAAGGTGGAGTTATAATGTTAATGATGATATGGAGAATAATGAGGGTTTGGGAGAAATTGAATATGAAGAGGTTGTGGTGAACGTTTGATTTATGATATAACGGCAGAGGAGGAAAAAAGCAAACTCACTTGTACAGTACCACCCTTTTTACTTTTCACTGTGACAGTTGTAGTCCACTGTAGCAGTCATGATAAAGACTGACAGTAATTTTTACAGAGGGTAAAAATTTAGACTTGGTTTTACCCATCAGCAGCAAACTTGGTTGCTGCGGATGGTTGAGCTATCCGCTGCAAACTTGGTTGCTGCGGATAGTTAAGTCTTTCAGCAGCAGACTTGGATGCTGCTGATGGATGAGGTCATCCGCAGCGAAGATGTTGCTGCTGACTGCTTTAAAGCCATTCGCAGGAAACTTGTTCCTGCTGATAACTTAAAGCGGTCAGTAGCAAAAACTTTGCTGCTGAACATTAAGCCTGTCAGCAGCGAAAAAGTTGCTACGGACTTGTAACTTTTATTTAAAGAACAAAAACACAGACATATTTACAAGGACATATTTTAGAGACATATTTTATTCAAAGTTCATCATACCAATTGATTCAACCAGATATCGAAATCTAGCTTCATCAAAAGGTTTAGTTAACAAATCAGCATATTGCTCATTTGTATGAACCTTGGATAAGATAATTCTCTTTTTCTCAGCTTGATCCCTTATAAAGTGATACCTGATGTCAATGTGCTTTGTCTTTGAGTGCTGCACCGGATTGTTCATGATTGAAATTGCACTCATGTTGTCAATGTGAATAGGAGTCTGCATGAAAGTTATTCCATAGTCAAGCATTTGATTTTGGATCCAGATGACCTGTGCACAGCAACTTGAAGCTGCAATGTATTCTGCTTCTGCTGTAGAAGTTGATACACACGTTTGCTTCTTGCATTGCCAAGATATGAGTCTTCCCCCTAGAAATTGACATCCCCCTGATGTGGACTTTTTGTCCAAGTTACAGCTTCTATAATCGCTGTCAGTGTAGGCATATAAGTTGAAGCTTTCATTTTTTGGATACCATAGCCCAAGTTTTGGAGCTCCCTTTAGGTATCTAAAAATACTCTTGACAGCTTGTAGATGTGAGACTTTTGGAGCAGCTTGGAATCTTGCACAAAGACATACTGCAAACATGATATCTGGCCTTGAGGCAGTGAGATACATGAGAGATCCTATCATTGCTCAGTACTGATGTTGATCAGTGTCTTGGCCATCTTTATCAGGAGATAGTTGATGGTGCACTTGCATAGGAGTTCTTGCAGCAGAGCAGTCAGCCATATTGAACCTTTCCAAAATGCTTTTGACATACTTGGATTGGCTTATGAAGATTCCATTTGGTACCTGTTTGACTTGAAGACCCAGAAAGAAATTTAGTTCACCCATTGAACTCATTTCAAACTTTGAATGCATCAGGACCTCAAAGTCTTTGCGAAGCTTCTTTCTTGTTGATCCAAAGATGATGTCATCAACATAGATTTGTACCAGTAGGATTTCTCCCCGTCATCTTTGATGAACAAAGTCATGGATTTTTTTTTTGATATAGGAAAGGATATTATTTATTTAATTATTATTTAAGAATATCCTAATAAGTCATAGATTTAAAACACATAAGTCATCAAAATGAAATAATAAATAATTATACTAAGCATGTAACATATAACATGTAGTACATAGCACATAATCATGAAGCATAGCATAAGTGGGTGTCCTAAAGTTATAGTCTAGGTCAAGGTGTCTAATAACCTAATTCCCTATAACCAAGGCTCTGATACCAATCTGTCACACCCCGACCGATGGCGGAATCATCGGGGCGGGACATGTAGACTGTTCATAGCACAAGGTTGACTAAATTGAAATATATTAAAAATCAAATTCCATTACAAATATTCAAATACAAACCAAATTCAAGAAAAGAAACATAATTCAAATCATAGACTTCTTTATTTAAATTAGCTAAGTCCAAAGCCTATATGTAGCACATCTTGATCAATCTCACATATTAGGACCTGAAACATGAATAAAATAAAGTCAACTAAAAAGTTGGTGAGTATAACACAGGTTTGTATATAGCATATAGTTTGTAAACCAAATCCTTTACATAACATGATAAATAAGGCATTTATGGGGAGTAGCTATTGTGTAACCAAGTACAACCAAACCTTTGTAACTAGTATGCAAATTGTGTTGTCGGTATCAATCACCTCAACCTGGGTGGGTTTGTCAGACTCAATAGATCTATCATTGAAAACCGTCGGCTTGTATAGTTAATGATTGCACATAAGTTTTCACAAAAGTTAGCACAACTAGCACTCGGGCACAAAACTCAAATTTGCACACATGAATGTAAATAGGATTTTGTAATTGTGTTGTTTGTGTAAATGTAAACATGTAATTGAATAATGTTCATGTTTCACCCCAAAAATGTAAAAGAGTAAAAGGGGCTATGAAATACTCACTTGGTATGGAGGTGTAGCTAACAAACAATACTAGGTAGAAATAAGATCCTTGAATTGCACAAGTTAACCTAAAGAGTAATGTATGTTGTATCAAATAGGTGCACAAAGTTTAAGTCTAAAATTTGAAGTTGAATTTGTGTATAAGACCATTGAATTGTACTTAAAAGTATGAAATAAAATATATAAAGTTTTGAAGTAAACATTTTTATAAAATCGATCAATGATTTTATAAAAATGTTTACTTCAAAACTTTATATATTTTATTTCATACTTTTAAGTACAATTCAATGGTCTTATACACAAAGTATGATCGATTTTGTGTATAAGACCATGGTCTTATACACAAATTTGAAGTTGAATTTGTGTATAAGACCATTGAATTGTACTTAAAAGTATGAAATAAAATATATAAAGTTTTGAAGTAAACATTTTTATAAAATCGATCAATGATTTTATAAAAATGTTTACTTCAAAACTTTATATATTTTATTTCATACTTTTAAGTACAATTCAATGGTCTTATACACAAATTCAACTTCAAATTTTAGACTTAAACTTTGTGCACCTATTTGATACAACATACATTACTCTTTAGGTTAACTTGTGCAATTCAAGGATCTTATTTCTACCTAGTATTGTTTGTTAGCTACACCTCCATACCAAGTGAGTATTTCATAGCCCCTTTTACTCTTTTACATTTTTGGGGTGAAACATGAACATTATTCAATTACATGTTTACATTTACACAAACAACACAATTACAAAATCCTATTTACATTCATGTGTGCAAATTTGAGCTTTGTGCCCGAGTGCTAGTTGTGCTAACTTTTGTGAAAACTTATGTGCAATCATTAACTATACAAGCCGACGGTTTTCAATGATAGATCTATTGAGTCTGACAAACCCACCCAGGTTGAGGTGATTGATACCGACAACACAATTTGCATACTAGTTACAAAGGTTTGGTTGTACTTGGTTACACAATAGCTACTCCCCATAAATGCCTTATTTATCATGTTATGTAAAGGATTTGGTTTACAAACTATATGCTATATACAAACCTGTGTTATACTCACCAAATTTTTAGTTGACTTTATTTTATTCATGTTTCAGGTCCTAATATGTGAGATTGATCAAGATGTGCTACATATAGGCTTTGGACTTAGCTAATTTAAATAAAGAAGTCTATGATTTGAATTATGTTTCTTTTCTTGAATTTGGTTTGTATTTGAATATTTGTAATGGAATTTGATTTTTAATATATTTCAATTTAGTCAACCTTGTGCTATGAACAGTCTACATGTCCCGCCCCGATGATTCCGCCATCGGTCGGGGTGTGACAGTCAATGGCCCCCCTTCTAAAGTTGTTGCTTAGCAGATATCCAGATAAAGTTTCATACCAGGCTCTTGGGGCTTGATGTAAGCCATAGAAAGTTTTGTCTAGTTTTAAAACTTTATTAGGATGTGCAGGATCCACAAAGTCTGGAGGCTGTTTGACATAGACTTCTTCACCAATCTTCCCATACAGAAAGGCACTTTTAACATCCATTTGATAGACCATGAAGTTCTTGGATGCAGCATATGCTAGAAAGATTCTGATGGCCTCCAGTCTGGAAACAGGAGCAAAGACTTCATCGTAGTCAATGCCTTCTTCTTGAGTGTAGCCTTGAGCTACAAGTCTCGCTTTCTTTTTTACCACGATGCCCCTCTCATCTTGCTTGTTCCTGAATACCCATCGTGTTCCAATGGATGTGTGACCAGGTGGAAGGTCAACAAGCTTCCAGACATCTTGCCTTTTGAATTGCAGCAACTCTTCCTGCATTGCTTCAATCCAACCGTTGTTCTTGAGAGCTTCATCTATCTTCTTTGGTTCCACCTGAGATAGAAAGCAAGAAAACAAACAAATATTTGCCTCATGAGATTTACTTCTAGTCTGGATACTTTTGTGGACTTGGCCAATGATGTTCTCCAGAGGATGCTCTTTGTTTATTCTCTGTGCTGGTATCACATCCAGCCGTATCCCCTCTTCAAGATTACTCAGGTTCAAATCAGGAGAGTCTTCAGTTATGTTGAGAGGATCTTGAGAGTTCTGAGCATTTTCAACCACATCGTCAGCAGCATCTGTATCAGATGCCTCTTCATCATGGACTGAGGAGGCTTCATTGAGCATTTCTTGATCAGAGAGATTACTGTTGGTGGCATTTGAAGGTCTGGTTCCATCTGCACTGGCTTCAATAGATTCTACCACTGACGGAGGATCAATGGATGGCCTTTTCATCCTGATGTAGGAACTGGGAAAATCCAGTGTGTAGTCAGAAGAGGAGGTGGAAGTGGAAGCTTTTGACTTTGAGGAAGTAGACTCCATATTTGAGAAGATGAGAGGCTCAAATATTTGGGTGAAGGAGTCTATATCAAAGAGCCAGTCAGGGCCTTTTCCCTGTTCACAGACAATGTGTTCCCTACACTCTACATTGGCAGACTCACAATTCGAGTCCTAGAATTGAAAACTCTGTAGGCTTTTGATTGAGAGGAGTATGCCACAAAGTATCCTTCATCAGACTTTGCATCGAATTTAGGAAGAACCCCATGTGTGATTAGAATGGTACATGGACATCCAAAGGGTTTCAGAAATCCAATGTAGGGAACTCTTTTGAACCAAAATTCATAAGGTGTTTTGTTGAGAGGCTTAACAATAAGAACTCTATTCTGCACATAACAAGTTGTGCTAACTGCTTCTGCCCAAAATGTAAGGGGCAGTTTTGAGTCAGCCAGCATAGATCTTGCTGATTCAATTAGAGTTCTATTTCTTCTTTCAGCAACCCCATTTTGTTGAGGAGTTCTTGGAGCATTGTATTGCCTTTCAATGCCCTTGCTCTCATAGAAACTGTTCAAAGTGTGATTCTTGAACTCTGTCCCTTGGTCACACCTTATGATCTTTACCTTCTGATTGCTTTGATTCTCTACCCTAAGGATATAGGCTTTGAGGATCTCAGCTGTTTCATCTTTTGTTCTCAAGAAGTATACCCATGAGAATCTGGTGTAGTCATCAGTTATCACCAGACAGTATGACTTCTTACCCATTGACATGACATTTGTAGGACCAAAGAGATCCATATACAGTAGCTGGAGAGGAGTGTCATTTGTGTTCAATGTCTTGGGTTTGTGAGAACTCTTGTGTTGTTTCCCCTTTAAGCAGGCAATGCAGTGATCATCTAGCTGAAATTCTTTGTCAGGAAGCCCTCTGACCAGATTTTCTATCACTAATTTGTTGATTGTTTTGATGTTAACATGGCTTAATCTCCTGTGCCAAAGAGATGATTCGTCAACTGAGGCTTTTGACAGAAAACAGGAAACACTACCAGATTGAGTGACTTCATTCATGTCAAGCACATATAAATTTTCTTTTCTTTGAGCAGTCAATAGAATCTTCTCTGGAGGAGGTTTGATTAAGCCAGGAGATAACACGAAACATTCTTTGTCTGTGAAGAGAATCCAATGCTTTTGATCACATACCTGGGAAACACTCATGAGATTGAAGTCTAGTTCCTTAACATAGTTGACTCTTTCAATACTCATTCTTTCATTGGACACAGTTCCATGTCCAATGATTGAACCACCCTTTAAGTCACTCCCAAAGGCAACATATCCTCCATTGAAGTGTCTGAAGTTTGAGAGGATGGACCTGTTGCCTGTCATGTGCCTAGAACAACCGCTATCTACCACAGGTGTTGTTCTTATGACCCGGCTGTCCCTGAGGTGGTATCTCTGCAGTGTCTGCCATAAGTGCCTGGTTGGTGGCAGGAACATCTTCATATTGAAACCTCTAGTCAAAGTCTGAAGTTCCAACACTTGCACAGGCTACAGTTTGAGCTGGAGGAGTGCCTTGTTGTTGTTGTTGCCTTGGCTGGGCTTGGTAGGCTTGTCTTTGTTGACCAGCAGCTGGGTTTGCCTTTGGTGCCTTGCATTCCCTAGCAAAATGAACCATTTGGTTACAGTTGTAACACCTTATTTTGCCTTTATCCAAGCCAACTCTAGTATTAGAGTTGTTGCTTGGAACAGATCTGCCTGTTCTTGAGTAGAACCTTTTTGCTCTTAGAGAGAGCATGGCATAGGAATGTTGTATGTCCATTTCTTCTAGATCATCTGGATGAAAGCATTCCAGATCCTCCTTGATAAAGTACATGTTGCTTGAGTTATCAGAAACAAAAGCAGCAGAGGTTGATGGTTGAGGAGGAGCTTCAAGAAGAATTGGTGAGGAGTTGGATTGAGAAGTTGTTGGTGTTTGGGGATGAGTGACAATGGGAGGATAGTAATTGCTTACACTAGGACCAGAATGATCAGAGTGAAGCGCAGAAGAGGTGGTGGAAGAGGTAGAGGCTGATTGATAACTTGAGCTCATTTCCTTGGCTTGAATCATTTCTAATTCGTATGTTTTTAGCATGCCATAGAGCTCAGTCATCTGTAAAGTCTTCAGATTCTCTGTTCTTCTTATTGACACTGTATATAGTGTCCAGCAGCTGGGGAGGGATTTGATAAACTTTTTTAGAATGTCCTCATTCTCCAGCTTCACCTTTGAGCACTGTAGCTCTCCTACCAGGTACGTGTACCTGTTATACAAAATTGTTAGTGACTCACCTTCCTTCCAGATGAAGTTTTCATATTGCTGCTTGAGGATATCCCTTCTGTTTTCCTTGACCTCCTCCGAGCTAGCAAACATCTTTTCCAGAGCTTCCCATAGCTCCTTTGCAGTTTTGTGTTCCCTGAAGTTGTAGAATAATTCATTTGGTAGGCACATCTGGATAGCTCCTAGTGCCTTAAATTCCACCTCCATTTTCTTAATGTCCTCATCTGAGTACTTGGAGGGTTCTTTTGGGACTAGTGGTCCTCCGGAATCAGCAGAGGCCACCATGGGAATGTAAGGTCCATCTTTGATGGATCTCCACATTTTGTACTCCTGATAGCAGAAGAAACTCTCCATACGGTTCTTCCACATATCATAGTCTTCCCCAGACACCAATCTTGGTGGTCTGTTGATGCTGCCGATATCTTCGAATACATTTTTCTGAGCCATTTTTGGTTTTTGTGATTTTGGGTGACTTGATCAAAGAGAAAGTTTAGTCTATGAGCCAAAGCTCTGATACCACTTGTAGGATCGGTAAGTACAAGGTGGTTGTATTCTTAGTTGAGATTGGCGGAAACAATAACAACTACACAAAGTAAGTCAAGTAAACACGAAGAATACTGTTAAGTACACTGTTGTATTAAGCTTCTGAGAATACAAGATTACAATGAAAAACTCTATAAAAAGCACACATGTGTATGAAGTGTTTACATGGTATATATAGTAACTTAGAATCAAGACAGACCCTTGATTCTAAGGATCAGATCTAACACAAGCCGTAGATCTTGTTTATGAAGCTAAAATACACGTAAAGACTAATCTAGTTAACTTTACTGAAACGTCTTCTTAGGCATCATTGTTTACATGCTTGGAGAAGAACGTTATTGTCCTTTATTGGTTCCACCAGTGAGGTTCCTTCTGCTTGGAGTGTGTCAGTTGCTTTTGCACAAAGGTGTCAGTGGTGCTTTGCATGGATAGTCAGCTGCAACGTTTGATCTTCAAGGAATAAAGCTATCAGCAGCAAAGTTGAGGATCCGCAGCAGGACTCAACTATCCAAAGCTGCTGAGGATTTGCCTATTAGCAGCAACAAGTGCTGGACGCTGCTGATAAGCCTATCCGTAGCAACTTTGGTCTTCAGAAGATAAGGCTGTCCGCAGCTACTTTGTTCATCAGCAGAGGAACAGGCATCAGCAGCAAACAAGCTTATCCACAGCAGTTGTTGGTCAGCAGCAAAACTGTGCGGTCCGCAGCATTTGTACTTAGAGAATTTTGTAGCTTTCAGTCTTTGATTCTACACACCGCGATCAAGATTTATAAAAAAATTCAAAAAATCCATAAAATGTAAAAAAAAATTCAAAAATGTCTTGTTGCAAATAAATGGAAGATGATAGGTATAATCGGAAACTTTGATTGTGAGTTAAAAGGAATAAAAATAATAAAAAGTGCTTCTAATTTGTAACGTTTTGGTAGGCTCAACCGACTTAAGAGCTTAAACATACCTGATAGTGTATCTAGGTTTAATTGAATAATTAATTCATGATATCTTGTGGGTTCTCAACTTAGGGGTGTCGGTAAGGTCGAAACTGTCAATATAGGGTGATAGGTACCGCTATAAACAAAAATTTATAGGTTTTTAAAATTTTGGCACACTGCTTTCTTTTTATGAAAATAAATCCGAAAGTTGGTGGCGCCCGCAATCCATAATCCATCAATTGAATGAGCTTAATTAATTAATTTGAGATCTTGAGTTTCACCTACGTGTTACCCTCTGGGATAGCAACTTGGTTGATACACCTATGGGCGGGACTTAAGTGATCAAAATTGGATGAATAAGTTAGGTTTATGTGTTATCCTTCAGGATGGGGACTTGGGGGACACACGTCGAGTTCCAGCTTGATTGAAACACCACTGGGTTAGGTTTATTCATATAATTTAATCAAAGCTCTAAACATTCATCCAACGTTCCATTATCCATAATTTTAAAACATATAAATTTGTGTTTATAATGGTGGGAAAATCTATAAGGTTTAACTCAGGCCTAAACATGATCTTGAGATGGGATTAGGCTGAGCCGTATCTTTCTGGGTGTGAGACCCATAGATAGAGTGTTTGCTTGGTAATGTATAATATATTAGATTACAAAATTGGGGGCGCGATAGGTCGGTGGTTGGGTTTATTCGGACAGAAATACTGATGGTTACAATTAACACGTTAGTATATTTGAGCTGCGAATAAATAAATGAAAGTGAAAGCAAGTTTCCGATTATGATTCCATTGCATAATTATTTTTCGGGACGAAAAAGGTTAAGTGTGGGGATGTGATCAGAGTGTATTTATATGGTGTTTGTGATGCTTAATTATATGCTTTTATGTGTGTTTTGGTATGGAACGCGTTTACTTTTGAGTGTGTTATTGTTTGTAGGTGTTTGGATGCTAAGTACGCGTTTTAGGAAGCACTTGGGAGGAAGTAGAAGCATCGGATATGAAACTATGCAAAAATTGGAGGGAGATCGCGAAGGTTCTAGAGTCCAAAACTTGAAAGGAGCATATACGGAGCTAGAAAATGAGTTACGGGGGCCATAATATATGAAAACTGGTTTTCTCGGCGAGAGGAAGGTGAAAAACAATAGTAGAAGTCATTTTCGCGCATAGTGTGGCGCAAATCAGTATGTTTTGGTGTACTAAGTGAATAGTGGCGCAAATTGCGACGGTTGACGGGCTGGTTTCAATTTTTTGGGATTTTCGCCTCTTTTTAAGTCTAACCTTTAGGGTTTCGAACCAAGTCTTCTTTCAGCCGTTTTGGAGAGTTTTTGGGACGATTTTGAAGCAGCTTTTGGATATTTTTCATCCTTGATTCATGTTTTCGATTGTGAACTTTAATTTTGGCGTTATTATGATGACGATGAGCGGCTAAACGCTTTTTTGATCGCTCCGGGTGAACGATTCGGCTAAGGTACTCGTTAGGTTTTAGTTTCTTGTCTATTGTTGGATTGAATTTTGTGAACCTCTTAAGTTCTTTGGATTCAATTGTTGGTTTGATTTTTGAAAAAGTTAATGTTATTTAATTCTTGCACTTGTGTCATCGTTTCTTGGTTTTCTTGCATCGGGAATAATTTGACTGTGTATTTGGTTTTATAATATTGAATTGGGTATATAGTTTTTTATTAGCCTTGACACCGTGATCAAAAGGGCGCCGTTGCCGGGGAACTTGTGCTCAAAGTGCTATTTTTGATTTATTTTGTTCACTGCTACTAATTTTGTGCTTACATGTATCTAGGTAGTGCACACTCTCTCAACTTATCACTATATCAAGATAGATGCTCAAAACTCACAAAACACTATATCGGGATAGTGTTTACCAAACCAATCATCAATTATATCAATATATTATGATGATGAACTCACAAAAAGTGAATGACCCTTACAAATCTCTCTCTAAATCAAGTGGTAACAAGCTACCACATATAACAACATATACAAGACTAGAAAGAATGATAGTTGTAGAACAACTCTTCTAAATTTGCTCTTGATCTTGAATCTCTCTCTTGGTTTGATGATTGAATATCAAAGAAACTATAGAGATTATATATATATATATATATATATATATATATATATATATATATGTATATATATATATTTGAAAGTGTTGTGAGCAAAAAGGATGAGTTAGAAAGAGGAGGGAACTAATTATAGGCACAACACGAGAATCAGAAAAGTGACATGTTGTTGCATCCAAGGTCGCAAGCACGGTCGATCCATCGACCGTGCGTCCTGCATTCCCACTTTTTGACATTCTTTGTTGTGAACAGTATGCATTGTCTCATCCATCCATTCTAACATTTTCAAACACATTTCTACCATGTTTTGAGTCTCAATAAAGCTTTCTTTGTTTGTAGCAAAGTCTTGAAAGACTTTACACATAAATGGCAAGTTTACTTTTGTTACTTTGAAAGTGTATAAAATGTTTTCCCAAAGTGTTTGTCTTTAAACTATGTTAAGTAGTTTTGTGTCTACAAGGTTGATGGCAATTGAATCTTTACCAAGCTTTGCAAGCTTTATCTAGATTAGAATACATGTATTTATTTGACTTACTAATGGCGGTGGAGTATCCGTCCACTAATTATCTAGATTAAAATACCAGTCGTCTCCGGAACAATTGGATCCACAAATATGGTTATGACCTTCATGTTTCCGATTTTCCTCGAAGGGATAGTACTATTCAACAATACTTGATTCATCTCGGGAATTATGATCGGTATTTCCCGAGTTACTAGGAAAGTAGGAATTTACCATGATTCTTGGTTTGTAGGATGATTGTACTCGAATATATAAGTAAAATAATTATTATCTCCTAACATCTTGTATAATAATCATTAAATCTTAGATATCTACCTACTTTTACCTAATAGGCATTTTATTCTTGTTCCTGGTTAAAGCTTAGATACTAATCAAGTATCTTATTTGCTAAAACCAGCGGTATCACCAAGGTTAAAGCTTAGATACTAATTCATGTATCTACTTTGATAAAACCTGTGACTCTAATACCAACCCATCATACCCTGGTTTTAGGACACCCCGGGAGTGCGACACTGATTGGCACCATTTCGTTTCTTTTCTTTGAATATTAGAGTTTTGCAGCGGAAAATCATTCATTGTTACATAAAAACGTTTGAAAATGAAATGTTAGCGATAAAGCTGGTGAACACATTTAACTGATACAAAATATTGCATGAACACTATTAAAGCTTTTAATCTTAACATGGGAGTTTGCCCACACATTCAGCGAACTATTTCATTTGAGGTGTTCCATCCATGTATACAATGGTGTCACCACTCTATAGGTCGACTACTAAGACTCATATCCTAGTTTTACGTCTGCTGCGGAGTTTCCCCTCCCACGTCTTATGTCTTTCTTACAGAGTCAGAACCAACCCCATTACGGGAATCTCCCCCATAATGCGTGCACCATTTGATCAAATAATACGTATACTTATGGATTAAATTGGACAAGTATGCCTTAAAGTATTTAATACATGTTTTGCCATTTCACAAATAAAATCATTAAGAATTTTGAAAGCATTAAATGTATTCACCTTTGAGAGTTTAAACCCGTGGAAGATAGCTTCTTAATAGGGCAACACTACCGCTCTATCTCCTTAGAATTGATTTCTAAGAATTAGCTCAATCGTCAGAGCTTCTTAGCGAGTGTACGTCAAATAAACAAAAGTGCGATAAATAAAAGAGTACTAGGTGTGATCAGAATGATGGGGTATCAGATCAGAAGGTAAGAACTCGTTTGAGTTTTAGTGTGAAGAATTGTTGTGCATGAAAGCTCAATTTATAGGTGGGATGCAACCCGTTGCGGACCACTAGGTTGTGGGTAGCGATCCGCTGCCGACTCACCCAATCGGGAGTCAGCCAGGCCACACGTTGGCTTCTCTAGGTCCGCCTGATATTGTGGCGTAGCGGACCGTGAGGCAAGGGGTAGCAGTCCGCTACCCTGCCACGCGTCTTAAACCATATATGTCTCATTTGGACACGTGTTCGATCCTAGCTGATTCCTTTGTGGCTACGTAGCGGACCGCCAAGCAGGCGATAACGACCCGCTACTAAGTGGACTTTCAAATTTTTCATTTTTAACCCTTGATTTTTTGGGTTAATTGCAGATCCAACCCTCGAGGTTTTATTCTTTGATCAAGTTTGGACCATTTTTGGACGTGTGTTACATGGGTGTTTTTCATGTGGATCAATTACAAGAAGAAGCGCGATAGAGACCGTGTTGGTGATTTGCAAGGATTCGCACTAACATCGAGACGCCGTTATCATGGTGTGTTATTCCTTTAGTGGTGATTTTACACTATCAGGCATTATATTATGAACATCCTAAGGTTGTTATTAGGTCTTCCCCTGTTATGTAATTGGATCACGGAAAGGGTTTCAATATCTTTATTTTTTACTTCAGCTACGTTCTTCGTGCAAAACCGCAACATGTTCCATGACTTTTAATTAGGTTTGAAACTTTATTGGCACCATTTCGTTTCTTTTCTTTGAATATCATAGTTTTGCAGCGGAAAATCATTCATTGTTAAATAAAAACGTTTGAAAATGAAATGTTAGCGATAAAGCTGGTGAACACATTTAACTGACACAAAATATTGCATGAACACTATTAAAGCTTTTAATCATAACATGGGAGTTTGCCCACACATTCAGAGGACTATTTCATTCGAGGTGTTCCATCCATGTATACAATGGTGTCACCACTCTATAGGTCGACTACTAAGACTCATATCCTAGTTTTACGTCTGCTGCGGAGTTTCCCCTCCCACGCCTTATGTATTTCTTATGGAGTCAGAACCAACCCCATTACGGGAATCTCCCCCATAATGCGTGCACCATTTGATCAAATAATACGTATACTTATGGTTTAAATTGGACGAGTATGCCTTAAAGTATTTAATACATGTTTTTCCATTTCACAAATAAAATCATTAAGAATTTTGAAAGCATTAAATGTATTCACCTTTGAGAGTTTAAACCCGTGGAAGATAGCTTCTTAATAGGGAAACACTACCGCTCTATCTCCTTAGACTTGATTTCTAAGAATTAGCTCAATCGTCAGAGCTTCTTAGCGAGTGTACGTCAAATAAACAAAAGTGCGATAAATAAAAGAGTACTAGGTGTGATCAGAATGATGGGGTATCAGATCAGAAGGTAAGAACTCGTTTGAGTTTTAGTGTGAAGAATTGTTGTGCATGAAAGCTCAATTTATAGGTGGGATGCAACCCGTTGCGGACCGCTAGGTTGTGGGGTAGCGATCCGCTGCCGACTCACCCAATCGGGAGTCAGCCAGGCCACACGTTGGCTTCTCTAGGTCCGCCTGATATTGCGGCGTAGCGGACCGTGAGGCAAGGGGTAGCAGTCCGCTACCCTGCCACGCGTCTTAAACCATATATGTCACATTTGGACACGTGTTCGATTCTAGCTGATTCCTTTGTGGCTACGTAGCGGACCGCCAAGCAGGCGATAACGACCCGCTACAGAGTGGTTTTCCAGATTTTTCATTTTTAACCCTTGATTTTTTGGGTTAATTGCAGATCCAACCCTCGAGGTTTTATTCTTTGATCAAGTTTGGACCATTTTTGGACGTGTGTTACATGGGTGTTTTTCGTGTGGATCAATTACAAGAAGAAGCGCGATAGAGACCGTGTTGGTGATTTGCAAGGATTCGCACTAACATCGAGACGTCGTTATCATGGTGTTTTATTCCTTTAGCGGTGATTTTACACTATCAGGCATTGTATTATGAACATCCTAAGGTTGTTATTAGGTTTTCCCCTGTTATGTAATTGGATCACTGAAAGGGTTTCAATATCTTTATTTTTTACTTCAGCTACGTTCTTCGTGCAAAACCCCAACATGTTCCATGACTTTTAATTAGGTTTGAAACTTTATTGGCACCATTTCGTTTCTTTTCTTTGAATATCAGAGTTTTGCAGCGGAAAATCATTCATTGTTGCATAAAAACGTTTGAAAATGAAATGTTAGCGATAAAGCTGGTGAACACATTTAACTGACACAAAATATTGCATGAACACTATTAAAGCTTTTAATCATAACATGGGAGTTTGCCCACACATTCAGCGAACTATTTCATTCGAGGTGTTCCATCCATGTATACAATGGTGTCACCACTCTATAGGTTGACTACTAAGACTCATATCCTAGTTTTACGTCTGCTGCGGAGTTTCCCCTCCCACGTCTTAATACTTTCTTACAGAGTCAGAACCAACCCCATTACGGAAATCTACCCCATAATGCGTGCACCATTTGATCAAATAATACGTATACTTATGGTTTAAATTGTACAAGTATGCCTTAAAGTATTTAATACATGTTTTGCCATTTCACAAATAAAATCATTAAGAATTTTGAAAGCATTAAATATATTCACCTTTGAGAGTTTAAACCCGTGGAAGATAGCTTCTTAATAGGGCAACACTACCGCTCTATCTCCTTAGACTTTATTTCTAAGAATTAGCTCAATCGTCAGAGCTTCTTAGCGAGTGTACGTCAAATAAACAAAAGTGCGATAAATAAACGAGTACTAGGTGTGATCAGAATGATGGGGTATCAGATCAGAAGGTAAGAACTCGTTTGAGTTTTAGTGTGAAGAATTGTTGTGCATGAAAGCTCAATTTATAGGTGGGATGCAACCCGTTGCGGACCGCTAGGTTGTGGGGTAGCGATCCGCTGCCGACTCACCCAATCGGGAGTCAGCCAGGCCACACGTTGGCTTCTCTACGTCCGCCTGATATTGCGGCGTAGCGGACCGTGAGGCAAGGGGTAGCAGTCCGCTACCCTGCCACGCGTCTTAAACCATATATGTCTCATTTGGACACGTGTTCGATTCTAGCTGATTCCTTTGTGGCTACGTAGCGGACCGCCAAGCAGGCGATAACGACCCGCTACTGAGTGGATTTCCAGATTTTTCATTTTTAACCCTTGATTTTTTGGGTTAATTGCAGATCCAACCCTCGAGGTTTTATTCTTTGATCAAGTTTGGACCATTTTTGGACGTGTGTTACATGGGTGTTTTTCGTGTGGATGAATTACAAGAAGAAGCGTGATAGGGACCGTGTTGGTGATTTGCAAGGATTCGCACTAACATCGAGACGCCGTTATCATGGTGTGTTGTTCCTTTAGTGGTGATTTTACACTATCAGGCTTTGTATTATGAACATCCTAAGGTTGTTATTAGGTTTTCCCCTGTTATGTAATTGGATCACTGAAAGGGTTTCAATATCTTTATTTTTTACTTCAGCTACGTTCTTGGTGCGAAACCCCAACATGTTCCATGACTTTTAATTAGGTTTGAAACTTTATTGATTTTCATTAATGATAAAATGTATACAGGTTTAGGGTTGAAGTAAAAGGTTCACAAGCCTGTATAAAAACATTGTTCATCGGTTTAAAGATTGAAATTGTTTTGTTTGTTCACAACTGCAACTATTTATATAATTGGTATTGATTATTTAACATTTGTGTATGAATGTTTTAAATTCTATGTATGTTTCCTATATGCACTAATCTAACCGCCATATTTGTGCATTTATGTCGTTTGATGAATTTACCATCATTTTTGTGCATTCTGCATCCCCTACGAAGCCCTAAATCCTAGATTCATTTTAGGTATTTATTTTTATTGGTTTATTCTATTATTTTTATTTGTTCATATTGTATTTAGTATATGTTAAGTAAGTATTAGTTGTTTACCGCTATTATTACTTAAAGTCGTGTCATAATCCTAGAAGTTTGAACTTTTAGCTACCATTTAATGTGTTTTTTTACCCGACCCGTTCTAATCCATCCGTTATGACGTGACCCATTTTTACCCTCACTGACAAAAATTACTGAATCCGTCACTGATTTTGATCTCACTTTATGGTATTTTTGTAGTTTGATCTTGACCTGGGTGTGCGAAGATTGATGTCTGTGCACATAGAATAAAACTAATATTGGTGTCATTAACAAGTTGATTTTCAAAAGCTAGACATGTTACACGATGAATAAAACTTAAAAATAGTTTTGTACAAGTGTCTACTTCATACATTTTGAAAATAGGATTGAATTATCGATACTTATGTTTTATTTTTGATAATTTTGATCATAAGTTAGCATTGCTAAATGCTATGAAGCGATTTTCAGAACTTCAATAGATTTTATAACAATTTGTGATTATATTTTTGATAATTTAATGATGCTTTTTCTTAAAGCAATTTATTTTAACATGAACCCATTTTAATCACAACCCGTTTTAACGTGGGTCAAATTGAATCATTTTTAAACAAGCATACCCGACGGTTTATGAATGAGCTTAACACAAGGGTAAAATCGGAAACAACAAACAAATCATAAGGTCGTTGAAGAATCATGTGAATCACTCATTTTCTTTAAATAATAAAATAAACCCAAAAATCAATCGTTTTTGCACGAAGAAGACGATTAATTAAACAGGTTTCATCTCGTTGAACAATAAATCCCCAAATCCATTCAATTTCCGTCCAGATCAAAACCCTAAATCAACCAATCATGTCTTCAACGTTCTCCGGCGACGAGACCGCTCCGTTTTTCGGCTTCCTCGGCGCCGCTGCCGCGCTAGTCTTCTCCTGTAAGTCAAATCGATCTCGTAGATCCCTAAATTTGTACACCGATCTACTCGAAATCGGCGTGGATAGCACCGATCTGTTATCGCAGCTATGAATTGTTTGAATTTCGATGAAAAAAAAATGATTGATAGTTAATTAAGTATGTTGATTGTTGTGTTGTGTGTGTAGGTATGGGGGCGGCTTATGGGACGGCGAAGAGTGGCGTCGGAGTGGCGTCGATGGGAGTGATGAGGCCGGAGTTGGTGATGAAGTCGATTGTGCCGGTGGTTATGGCCGGAGTGTTGGGGATTTATGGTCTGATTATTGCTGTGATTATTAGTACAGGGATTAACCCTAAGGCTAAGTCTTATTATCTGTTTGATGGATATGCTCATCTGTCTTCTGGTCTTGCTTGTGGTTTGGCTGGTCTTTCTGCTGGTATGGCTATTGGAATTGTTGGGGATGCTGGTGTTAGGTATTTCACTGATCTTTATTTCTTTACTGGATTTTATTACACTAGGTATTAATTGGAAATGTTTCTTAACCGGATAGGAAGAGAACCGGTCCCCTTACTTCTGGTCGAACAGGATGACGTCGAAAAATTAAAACTATATATAATTTAAAACTAAATATGAAAATACTATTTGTTTTGGTGTGAATTTGCAATTTTAATAAAATACGGTGTAGTAATAGACATACCATACGAAGGTATTCTTATGATTATCATAGCCATGTTCAAAGTGGCGATGAGTAACTAAATGTGGTAGAATACGTGGTGGAAATCTTATATGTTAAAGATGAACAAGTTAAAGATTTGTGTAGAAAGTATTGAATGAAATTCCACCGAGACTTAAATATAACTAAAACATAGATAATGGAATATACTAAAGGAAAAAAAACATATAAAAAAATGTTTAAATTCCGGTCTGGTTCAAATGAAAACGTTCTAAAGAGGCATAGCCGGATCGGTCCCGGTCCGGTCCGTTTCTGAAAACATTGTTAATTGGTTTACATTTGGGATTTTTGTTTCTTGCCCTGATATTGATAAACTGCATCTCTATTTTTGTTCTTTTACTGTGAATCCACAAAGTGTGATGTTCATCCCTACTCACAAAATCAATCAATCCCTTATGCTTTTACCAATCTTTGTCCATAAAGATTGTGAATTTTTTATCCTGAAATGTTCTAATTTAGGATTAAAAATTTAGTCGCAGCATATTATGCCCTGCATGAAAACATAAAATGATAAACAAAATAAGATGAATGTGCATATTTAAAACTGAAAATGGAAGTAAAGTGAAACCCCACCAAAAAAATTAGTTGTGGTCACCCATTTTCAAAACAACTTACTTTTAAAAAAATCAACAGTCTTTATGTTCAGTTTTAGAAAACATACAATAACTATTCATGAGTCAATTTTGAGTACGATACTAATAATATAGTAATAATAATCTAAGTAGTTGAATAAGAAGATTTACTATGTTTCATCACTATATGCATTAAAGATGGACTCTAATGTCTTTCAACCCATTTGACCATCCCCTTTTATCTACCTAAATCGACCTGTTCACGAGTAAATGGATCGAAATTGACACATCTGGTTAACCGACTTGAAGTGAATATTTATATATATTTCATCTTATTGTGATTATTCTAACATAGTTGTGTTGTAAATCCAGGGCTAATGCACAACAACCAAAACTTTTTGTTGGAATGATCCTAATTCTCATTTTTGCTGAAGCTCTTGCCCTCTACGGTCTTATTGTTGGCATCATTCTTTCTTCTCGAGCCGGTCAATCCAGAGCAGATTAGAAGAGTTGCTTGTGGGTTCTGTTTACCGCGATAAAGTAAGCATTTTTCTTTATCCTCGGGTTAGAGTTGTGGTTTGTTCTACTTGTAGACTAGATTTTGGTTCCCGTGGTTTGTTCTACTTGTAGACTAGATTTTGGTTCCTGCCTTCAATAAAATCGTTTTTCTTGTCATTATTTGTTGTCTTTTTTTGAAAAAAAAGGAAGAAAAAAAGAACTTTTCAGGCATGTTAAGATCTGGAAATCATGGATTGTGATTTATTTGTATTTTACAACTCCATAATAACATGTTTTCCATGTAGTTGAAGTTTCGTTTTTTGTAATAAATGGTAAAGTTGTCTGGATGATTGTCGTCTGAAGTGTATTTAAATGCATAAAACTTTGTAACTCCGTTTATTGTTTATTATAGAAGTTATATTACTATAATAATAATATTATTATTTTTATAAATCATATTTAGTTATTTATAAAGTTCAATAAAAGTGTTTACAAGTGAACCTACATGTTTTACTCGTGCATAACATTGTGTTTTTTGATCGGTTACTAAACATCTTTCTTTGCAATAATGGCTAAAATGCCTAAAAGTACTATCGTGATTGTATCAAGTTTCAAATAGTAGGGTCATGTTTTGTAAAATTCATATCAAATTAGTAATAATTCAAGTGATGAATTTGTAAAGTAATCATTAAGTGATGGAATTGGTAAAGAATAAAGAACAAAATAGATTTGGCTAAACCCAAACGTTTATTATAAAGAAATACTAAAAAACTTGATTACAATGGATATCCTAACACAGTATTTATACAGCTAAGCTAAGCTAACACGTTAGACTACGATACGAATTACATAAACAATTAATTAAATACTAAGATCCCATTCCTACAAGAATAAAAACTAGATAAACCAACCCAAGAAGCTTTCCCAATGCACTTTGGTCGGCCTACCATCTCCACCGAATGGCATCGGAAATTAGTGCAATAATAATAATACTACTAATAAAGAAAATTCATCATTATAAAAAATGTATTTTTGTAACACCCGTATTTTTATACGTTAATAAAAATGATTTGTTGTGAAAATAGTTCCCAACTTTTTCAAAACCAACCAGATGAAGACGTTTTCAACTTTATAAATGTCAAACGTAAACTGCTTTACTTAATCCATATCAGCCTTCAAATCATTGAGTTTTATACAAAATCACGGTTTATATAGTTTGACATTTCATATTAACTACCGACATTTACAAAATTAAGGTTCTCCATCTCGAGACTCTTCAGTTTGAGGTGCCTTGCCTGAAAGTATATATTTTAAACAACATTATTAGCAAAGCTAAGAGAGTTTACATACATTAAACATAAGTAATTAAACCCCAAACCCCTAGTTCATCACCCAAAAATATCACCACGGTGTACCATATGCCGCCCTGAAACGCCAGTTTTGGCGTATAACCAACGCACAACATCCCCTTTGGGTGTAGGGTCTTTCGTACCAGCGGTACATTGCTTACAACAACCCTTGTCAATTTTTCCATCTTTAAACACCAATTCAACACAAGGTAATAATAGCAACATGTTTAATCAAATTTGCAACATATTTAATACCCCTTTGACAAGTTTAAGCTAACACATTGAAGCAAAAGCAATAAACCCCTCATATGACTCCTTTTGATTATTTGCAACTAGTGATCATATATTTCTAACAAGATAACTTGAAGCAAAAGCAATAAACCCCTAATAGGACTCCTTTTGATCACTTGCAACCTGTGATCATATATTTTCTAACAAGATCACATTCACCATTGTGATTCTAAATCGTCCTTTGGTCGCAAACACCATTGTGACTTATTCACCATTTTGATCACATGAACTCAAATGTGATTCAATAACCCCAAAAAGACTTTAAAACACCATAAACCATACATTTAAACCAAATTCAACTAGTACCTTCGATTACTTGAATTTTTCCTCCAAGTTGTTGACTTCCTGAAGTCTACATGTTCAAACTCAATTATGCAAGTTTTAGCATGATACTCATTTTACAACAATATGAGTCATTTTAACTAATTCTACTCATGAGCAACCTCTTTTCAAGTACATATATATATTATTAACATCTTTTAAGTTCAACTTTGTCCGTTTAGACTAACCTTAACACCAAATATCATAGTAAATTAACTGTCTTTTAAGGGAAATCCCACCCACAACTCATCTTCCAAGTTCATAAACACTATTGTTTTGCGTTAGGTCATAACTAAACAAAATCCCCAAATCTACCCCTAATTAGGTCAAAATTTTCCCCATTTCCAACACCATTTCATAAATTTAACCTAAAGGCTAAAGCATCATCAATGGTTATGCTCGTCAATTAGAAAGAGATGTTTTTAACCCAAAGACACCAAGAATCCTCCATTTATCCTAGCATATTCTTACCAAATTACCCAAAACCTCAAACATGCATTCATAGCTCTCAATTTCATGGAGTTTGAAGATTCTAACTACATTAGGTAAGTCATTAATAACCCACATAAAGAAGAATTTCCATATTTTTTTGATATCTAACTCCAATTTGTAGAAATTTTGATCCCTCTCCCTGTGTTCCTCTTTCTCCGTCATATTCTCTATATACACACACTCACACACAATTATGACTAGCAAAAGCCCTTGGTTCACGGGCTTTTGTTTTGAGTTTCACCACAAATCATATTTTTTCCCTTTAAATATTGTTATCTATCCATTCTAGCCCTCAATATATGAAAGTTCATTACCTCTAGTATGGATAACAAGTCTTAGTTAACTTAATTTGTTAGTAACCAGCATATCTCAAATCCAACCCATCAACATAACTATTAAATAAAATTTTCATAAATCTTTAATGTTTTACCACTAGACCCAAAAATTATTTATTACTAAAAGTAGAAAGTGTAGCATCAAAAGTATAAACTAATATCAGAGGGAGGTTACAAGTATTAAATGCTTACAACCTCTTTTGTAGCATAAAAATAATCATAATAATATTTTTACAATATAGTTTTCTAAAAAGATACTTTAAATAATTATAAAACACAAAGAAAAATGACAAAAAAACATTAACAGGTCAATGCAACCTGACCCGACCCATTTTGACCCGTAGATTCTTAACAACTCTTTTGAGTTTAGATCTATTGTTTCACCCAAATATTAACAAAAAAAAGGCCAAAATTTACCCATTTTTTTATACAACTTGGTTTAACAGCATGGAGTTGAGTAAAAGAAACTTCATTTATAAAGAAAGAGGGAGATATATACAGAACCCGGTATTCAAACAAACTTCCATTGTTCAAGGTTGAGGTTTAGAAGTTCTTCATCACCATCACCATACAGTACCTAAAAAGATAATGTTAGTCAACAATCAAAGCATATTAAAAATGCTAATCAACATGTTGGAGCAAATGTTTTTGTCAATATTACACCTTGTGTTTCTGAAGTTAAAAGATATAACAACTCCTGTGTAATACCTACATCAAAAGATGTACACGGTAAACGAACCATAAAGATTCATGAAATTTCACTCAAGTGCTACGATACTTACGTTTTATCTAAAGGCCACCAAACTTTTATCCTGCTCCCCACCAAATTTTCACCATGCTCAACAGATTGAGCCTGAGCCAGTATAGTATTGTTTAGTCCAGAATATGATTAGCATAGTTAAAATGAAAAGTTCATGTTTGTTTCAAAAATTAGATTATTATGACAATATTAATATAGGTTATTAATAATATTGAACACATTAAGAAATTAAGTATATGTAACATTTAAGAAAGTAAAAGGTAAATAAAGTTTCACGGGTCAGCCCGGCCTGTGTTGGCCACCCACCCAACCGCCCCACTTGAACTATAAATAGTTTCACAAATATGGCATTACCTGTTTCCTCCATGGACTGTTATTTCTCTTGTGGTTTCTCTTCGACGTATGGGATTTCTTTTCATGCTTCTCATTATCTTTAGAGTTGATGTCTAGAATACTAACTGTATGCCTACTTGCATCTTGACAAACTTTTAACGTCTCTGGACACTCGAGTTTTATCTTGTGAGTTGTATATGGAATAGTGTCTTTAGCCACCTGGAAAAGAAATGTAATTATGGCACATGTCAACAACAGCATGTCAGCATATGTAACCAAATTTGAGTTAAATCTCTTTAAAAAAATTGAGATTTGTTATATGACTGAAATGTAACTATAGCATGTCAACAAGCCATGTTGTGTTCTATACATATGTAACCTTGAAAGGGGTTAAATCTCTTTAAAAAAAGTTGAGATTTATTACATGACTGCATATTTAAATATTGTGTTCTATACAAATTTTGATTTTGTACTTAAGGGATGAAGAAATTGAAACAAATGCTTTTTAATATAGTATAGATGAGAAAGAGTAACAAGCACCATAATTTCATTTTCTAATGCAGCGTTAACCATTTTGGAATAATCGTAAAGGGCAATGCTCATATCTTGTCTCATATGTGGGAGATTTGGTTTGAGTTTAACATCATAGTTCATTAGAACTTTTTCCCCTAGTTGCCAACAAACAGGTGAAGCAATCTGCAATAGGAACAGTACTTAGTATAGGATATAAATGAAATTAGTGAGAAATGAAAGGTAAAAAAAATAATAATCACCCGATTATCATTTTTCACAATTGTATCTATGAGACTTAAAAGCTCAGCCGCGAGCTCCTCACTTTCGTCAATGATCATGGTCATAGTTTTCTCCATCTCAAGTACAGTAGAAGAGGAATTGGAGCTTAAAAGCCAAAAGAAAAAGAAACCAGAAACTCAGTTAAGCATAAAAGTCTTCCACAAAACAAGAAACTTAGTTGAGTAACGTTTTACCAAATCCCCGGTCTCTTTTTTTGTAACCATGAGAACCCGTTACTGGAAAACTCACAGGACCCCACTAATACCCTTCTAACCAATAGGATCAGGCAAATTGCAAGCTTGCATTGGGCAGGTAGCCTTCAAGAGGTTATGACAGAAACTGGTTGAAGCAGGATTTAAACCTGAGACCTCTGCTAGAGGACACTCAGACGCTTACCTATGTTGTCAAAAGCCCTTAAGGCTGCAACCCATGCCCTCCGGCGACCTTTGAGTGAGATTCCGATCGGATTCCAGTGAGATTCCGACCAAATCTTTAAAATTCTAGCAAAATTTCTACAAATTCCGGGCAAACTGGTCTTAACAATCCAAAAATGGCCCGCAACTAGCCCTAAACAAGCCTAAAACCCAAAAAATGGTATATTTGTGCTATGTGCCTTGCTTATCTCGGGCCCTCTCTTTTTAAGCGCCTTGCGCCTAGGCCCAAGGCTCACCCTTTGCGCCTAGGCCCAAGGCTCACCCTTTGCGCCTTAAGTGCGCTCTGTGCCTTTGAAAACTATGACGCTTACTAGTTACCAGTGTTGTAAAACTTGGCCTAGGCGGCCGAGTACTCGGTACTCGGTAGAGTGCTGAGGCGCTTTTCTTCAACTCGGTCAACACTACTCGGAATCGGTCAAACTCGGTCCAACTCGGATTTTCACTGTTTTTCACTGATTTTCGCTGTTTTTCACTGATTTTCGCTGTTTTTCACCAATTTTCGCTATTTTTCACCGATTTTTGTTGGATTTTTAATGTTTTTCACAGAGATACATTGGAAGACGAGAATTAAATAATTACTATGTCTATAATATTAAATAATGAATATCAATTTTTGAAATACTTTAGTATTAGAACATGTATCCTTTTTATTTACATTGATACTCACAAATTTTGTTATAAATACTAGTAAACTTATGATATTTGACATATATATAACCGAAAATTAATTTCTTTGTAATTTACCATGTCCGAGTACTCGCAACTCTCCAGTCGACCGACCTGGCAGCGCCTAGCGACTTCTGCAACCACGCTAGTTACCACTGTGCCACCCCTAAAGGTTTTTGTCTTTTTATTCAGAGGTTCCTTTTTAGTTTTTGATGGTTCAGTAATAAATTAATAATACATATTAGTTATGAAATGGAAGTGAAAACTTTTAATGAAAATCCACAAAAAACGGCCTGCTAAACTATTAATCAGGTGAAATTTTGCTACTTTTTTCAAAAAAACTGAAAGTTAGTTCTGGTAATTTTGGTAGTTGGTTGTTAGAATCAGGAACTCTGTATCTTATGCAAATCCCGCACAAAAATGGTGACATTCTGCTAAACCATAAGTGCAAACAAAATCAGTCCAGCTAAGAGATAGAGTTGACGGTTAGAAATTGTTTAAACAGCCGAACTATCAGTCCGTGTCCATCCAGCTCCAGGTCCAACATCAGCACCCACAATTTGGTATTGTTAAATATTTTTAGGGGTTCTCCGGTGCCATGATCTCACCGATGCAGCATGCAACTGAGATTTTCACATTCACATGAGCATGTCTCACAAGTTCTTTCGCAAAGATCGCCTCAGTTATTGGATTCAGTGCATTATTTATTGATTCAGAAGGCGATTGTTGCACCTTTGATAAAAAAATTTCCGTTTGCTATTACAAAAACACACGACAAAGTTGAAAACTGTGAATTGCAGCAACAAAACATGAATAGGAATTAAAATCTTGTTCACTAATAACTTCATTAATGCTATAAACTGAGAATACTTTAATGACTATATTAAAATAAGGCGAATTGGATTTTAATCATCCAAACTATTACCCATTGGTCGATAATAATCCATACCAACAGTTTAACCGGTGACAGTCTCAACTTTCATTTTTGTTGCTGAAACCAGTCTCAGTAGCATAATCATCATAGATTTACACCAGTCCTAGTAGCATTATCATCATAGATTTACACTTGATTCTCATCCGATTTCGCTTGTATGTTTCCCCATTTCGTTCAAAATCATCATTTTTGAGTGAAAATAACTGTTGGAATTATATGTCCGGTCACGATTATTTAACGCTACTAACTAAGTTGTGACTCGTAAGAGTTACACCTAGGGCAACGAACATTAAATCCACTTAACCCGCTTAACTGGTAATTACGATATGTTAGCTAGACGATATACTTTATATATATTCGTTACACGGGATTTATTATTTATACAAGTTTATAAATAATAATTTATATTTATTTGTTTTAATCTTTTATTAAAACAAATTAAACGGGTCCGGGCTTTTACATCTCGTATTGGACTTTGGGTCCGAAAACAATTAATAGGATTTATAATTATTATTTAAAGGAATAATATATATGATATCCTATTGAATTACTCCAGCCGAAAAAAAATGAACAAGTTTACTTCTTTGTTTTTTTCGGTCAACACCAAAAGTCTAGCCGCAAAGGATTACGATAGTTTTCTTGGCCATCTTTTTCCCAAGCTTCTATCGAGTAATCAGCAAAGGCTCCGGCAACCACCAAAGCTACCACCGTCCGCTGCCTTGTCTGGCGATCTTCGGTGCCAACCGTTATCGCGTTTCGGTTCGTGATCTAGCATCGGTTCGTTGTACCTCGGTGTCTCAACCGGTTAATCATTAACTAAGGTATATCTATCTCATTGGTAGATTAAATCTTATTCCGTATTCGTATGTTTCTTAACCCAGATCCTGTCGGGTTTTATTTTGTGTTGAATCGGTTTCGTTCCGCTGCGTATTAATAATTACTAAGTAATTATTATTAATCTATATTTAATTATCAACCGTTTTTTATAACTAATCTAACTGATCACCACTGGCAAAATACCCAACAGTGGTATCAGAGCCTTGGTTAAGACATACGAATCGGATCCGGTCTTTTAACCGGTTATAGATCACAAACTTTAACTTGTTTAAAGTTTCTGATCTAGATCTTTTTAGGGCAATTTTTATTTATTTATTTTGGTCAAAGTTTTATTTATTTTATTTGACCAAAAGGATTGCCCAGTTATTTGATTGTATTAAACATGTAAATCTGGCCCGACCATGTCTTGTGTTTGTTTTCTGTTTTTTGGTTTTAAGGTTTGGCCCATTTGATGGCTCAAAATTGTAATAGGTTAGTTTTTATGTTTTGGCCCATTTTGATGGCTTAAAGTTGTAATAGCTTAGGGTTTTATTTTTTTGTATTCTGTATAAATATTATAAAGATAAAGACCCGAAGACAAAACAGAAAACGGAGACAGGATCTTGGATTTAGTGGGAGTCACACGGAACAGCTAGATGCATGCACGAAGTTCATCCTTGTGGTTGTTTGTGTGTTGTGACCCCGTGACTTAGTTTGGTCTTGTTATTAGGCTCTAGCAAGATCAAACACTTTTTCCTTGGCCATATGATTTACATATTTTTATGTTTGCTATTGTGGTTGCTTTTATCTTATAAATGTTATAACGTACCGACCAAATACCAAAATTTTCACAATCAAATTAATAACAAGTTTTACCTTTTTTTTATAACTTGTGGATACTTTATATTAAAACAAACAGTTTATTTTTAAAATAAATGATAACCAATAAAGTTATGCAATTTAAACTGATTTTAAATTTTCAAAACAAATAACTTAATAGTTCATTTAAACTATTAAATTTTAATTGGTTAATTACATCGCGACAAACTTAGTTTTAATAGGTTATTTAAAATTAAGTGTCCTGAGAGATGAAAGGGTTCATCACGTTGTCATGATCTAATATATAGTAAAACTGGCTTTTACAACACATGTATGATTTATCATTCGTTGTGTTTGACCCTATTCGGTAAACACTAAAATTAAATCCGATATTTAAAATATTTAATCTATGTCATCCTACTATAAGGAAAACTTGGGGCATAACGTGAAACACCAGTGTTTGGAGCCACAACACCGCGCTTGGTGCGTAACATATCCCTCCAAGGTGCAAGGGTTTCGTTGACACATCCGGCCCTTTCACATGTACCTATACTAGGGCGACTATTACTTTTCTCTCTAATACATGCCCCAGCTGTATGGAGACCAAAAGTGGGCATAGATGAGGCTAAACGTATCAATGCATAGACAAGAGTTGTCTTAGCGGCCTCATACTCGAGAATTGTGCATTTTTCCACAATTGGCAATTATTGTCAGTTTGCCTAAATCACTTACTAATGTTGCATGCCACAGCCGCCATTACTAATTGATATAACCAGATTCTCTATTCTTATTCTATTCTTGCCATGGGTCATTAATATAAGAATTTATTACATCCAAAATACTAATTAAAATTTAATTTGCTTATTTAACATATGTCTACTGAAAAAGATTCCCACTTCTCCTTCTCTCTCAAGTCTTTGCTTGAGAATGAAAAACCAAATGACACCAACCTCATCTTGAACTCTCTCCCTAGTTCTTATGACAACTTTGTAATGAACTTAAATATGAACACATGGGAGAAGACTATGCCCGAACTGCACGGTATGCAGGAAACGGCCGAGATGAGCATATCAAGTGAGACTAATCAAGAGTTGATGGTCAAATCTGCTGGTGTTAACAAGCCCAAAACCAAGAAAAGGGGTTATAACAGCAAAGGTAAGAAGCAAGTTATTGTTTCTACCAAAAATGCCACCAACAATAACAAGAAAGTTGCAAAAACACCCCCTCCCGAGGAACGTCAGTGTTTTGAATGCAACAATATGGGGCATTGGAAACGTAACTGCCCTGAATATCTAGCTAAGCTGAGATCGAAGAGAGCCAATGGTGAAGGCACCTCTTCAGGTATTTCTATCTATGTTATTGAACTTTTCACTGTCTCTAACGACACATGGGTATTTGATATCGGATGTGCTTATCACATCGTTAATGTATTGCACGAGCCTGAAAAGTGGAGGAAGCTGAAACAAGGCGACATGAAACTCATCGTTGGTGATGGGAAGAGAGTACCAGTTCTTGCAACTGGAACATTTCACCTTTCATGTCCTTCTAGCCTTGTAGTTATCTTAAATAACTGTTTGTTTGCACCTAGTTTAACCAGAAACATTATTTAAGTTTCCTTATTGTTTGAACAAAGTTTTAAGTACGTTTTCAATGGAATTTTTATTTCTGCTTACTTAAAAGATACTTTCTATTTTGAGGCTAAACCTCGAGATGGTATTTATGAGTTTGATGTTCAAACTAATAATAACATATACAATCTTTCTAAACGTATCAAATCTGGCATTAATGATACATTTCTATGGAACTGTACATAAGCAAGGCCTGCATGAAAAGGCTCCAATCCGAAGGGATCCTTGAATCCACCGGACATGACTCCTTTGAAGACTGCAAGTCTTGCTTAGCTAGCAAACTCACTAAAGGATCCTTCACCGGCATTGGTGAACGAGCCAAGGATCTGCTAGGACTCATACGCACTGATGTATGTGGCCCTTTCAGAACCATGTTTAGAAATCATGAAAGATACTTCGTTTCATTCATCGAATATTATAGTCGATATGCTTATGTCTATCTTATGAAACACAAGCATGAAACTTTTGAAAAGTTCAAAGAGTTTCAAAACGAAGTGGACAACCAACTCGGTAAAACGATAAAGACACTTCGATCAGATCGAGGTGGTGAATATCTCAGCACAGAGTTCATAAATCATCTCAAGGAGCGTGGAATAGTTTCACAACCTACTCCACCTGAAAAACCCCACCTTAATGGTGTGAGCGAGAGGAGAAATCGAACCCTACTTAATATGGTTCGATCGATGATGTGTAGAACAAACTTGCCTCACTCCTTTCGGAGTTATGTTCTTATGACCGCCGCCCGCATTGTCAATCTGGCACCGACTAAGAAGGTAAACAAGACTCCATATGAGATATGGCATGGGTCTAAACTCAATCTGTCTTACCTTAGAGTATGGGGATGTGATGCATATATCACCAGCGATTCTGATGACAAGCTCGATCCAATAGGTGAAAAGGTCATTTTCGTTGGATACTATAATAGAAGCGGATATTATTTCTACCATCTTGATGCAAATGTTATTTCCATCAAAAGGAAGGGACACTTCCTCGATAAAGAAATTCTTGAACGAGGAACTGGAGATAATATAGTGGATCTTGAAGAAATTCGAGAACCACAAACAACCGCTGGCTGTCTGCGTTAAGGACTTAATCGAAGGACGTCCAAGTGGGAGACTATTGGAATTATATGTTCGGTCACGATTATTTAACGCTACTAACTGAGTTGTGACCCGTAAGAGTTACACCTAGGGCAACGAACATTAAATCCACTTAACCCGTTTAACTGGTAATTACGATCTGTTAGCGAATCGATATACTTTATATATATTCGTTACACGGGATTTATTATTTATACAGGTTTATAAATAATAATCTATATTTATTTGTTTTAATCTTTTATTAAAACAAATTAAACGGGTTCGGGCTTTTACATCTCGTATTGGACTTTGGGTCCGGAAACAATTATTAGGGTTTATAATTATTATTTAAAGGAATAATATATATGATATCCTATTGAATTACTCCAACCGAAAAAAAAATGAACAAGTTTACTTCTTTGTTTTTTTCGGTCAGCACCAAAAGTCTAGCCGCAAAGGATTACGATAGTTTTCTTGGCCATCTTTTTCCCAAGCTTCTATCGAGTAATAAGCAAAGGCTCCGGCAACCACCAAAGCTACCACCGTCCGCCGCCTTGTACGGCGATCCCCGGTGCCACCTGTTCTCGCGTTTCGGTTTGTCATCTAGCATCGGTTCGTTGTACCTCGGTGTCTCAACCGGTTAATCATTAACTAAGGTATATCTATCTCATTGGTAGATTAAATCTTATTCTGTATTCGTATGTTTCGTAACTCAGATCCTGTCGGGTTTTATTTTGTGTTGGATCGGTTTCGTTCCGCTACGTATTAATAATTACTAAATAATTATTATTAATCTATATTTAATTATCAACCGTTTTTTATAACTAATCTAACTGATCACCACTGGCAAAATACCCAACAGATTATGCTACCGGGACTGCCCTTAACAGCGAAAGTGAAAGTTAGTCGGTCAAATTGTCGGTTGTCTGTTTGGATTATTAACGGTCGGGTTTATTAAAATCTAGTTTGCCTTAAAATAGAAGAAAGTACACAAATCAGATTGGAAATTGGAGCATGATTGAAAGTTGATATTACATAATTACATGACATTTTGCCCTTAACAATAAATACAAACGAAACTTGATCATACACGTATCAGGTTGAAAGAAAACCCTAACTATCGAACAAAATTCAACTATTAACATCATCAATTCATTGCAATCCATACAAAACTAACAAATCAAAGCATCATGCATATAAGAACGAAACTATATGAAAAAAACCCTAACCGAGAGAAGCTTTAGAAGCTCGGCGCATGAAGACGGAAGAAGTAATAGCCTCTTCCCGGTGTACTGAAGCTGGATCATTAACTTTGTGACTGGAGAATTAGTCGATATGGACGCTATTTCAGACATCCGGTTTAACAGTCCACTCAGTGAGCATGAAAAAACGACGATATCGCCTTTGATTTAGGACCTACAACTTCGATTTCTATGGAATTTGGCTTAAAGAAAACCCTAACATGCAATTTTGTGATTTCCCGGTTCTAGCTGGAACCTTTGCATACTTGGAAGCAATTCCTTGTTACATACAAGTTTCAACGAGGCTTTTTGGCATGAGGTAACGAAATGGACGATAGAATGGAATCGACGAGTGAATAGAATAAGCGTCGGAAAGGAATAGATCATTATCATTCCATTGTCATGTTTGGTTATCCTATGGAAAGGAAATGAAATGAATCATTAGTGTTATTTGTTATGAGGGAAAAGACGTTACAATTTATGAAAAGATAAATAAATACTCTAGGACTCGGGTAATGGGTCAGGACATGGGATGGGTCATGGGTCAGGACATGGGATGGGTCATGGGTCAGGACATGGGATGGGTCATGGGTCAGGGCATGGGACGTGTCATGGGACGAGGCATGAGTCGGGTCATGGCATGGGTCGGGTTATGAGTGGGTCATGGTCCGGGCATGAGTCGGGTCATGGGTCGAGTCATGTCGGGGCGTGGGTCGGGTCATGGGACGAGGCATGAGTTGAGTCATGAAACAGAGCATGGGAGGGGACATGGGTCATGGCATGGGTCGGGTCATGGCATGGGTCGAGTCATGCGGGGTCGTGGGTTGGATCATGGGTCGGATCATGGTTTGTGTCATGGGACGAGGCATGGGTCGGGTCATGGTTCATGTTATGGGTCGGGTCATGGATCGGATCATGGATTAGTGTTTTGGTCGGGCCATGGTTCGGGTAATTAATTAAACAAATTAATTCTATTCCTTGAAGAAATGGAAAAAAAACACTCATCCCTTACGCTGTGTTCCCGAGTCTCATTTAAGGAGATAAAAGAAGGGAAAAGAAAGAAGGAGAAGGAAATCTTGTTCCAGAGTTTTTTTTTAAGAGGGAAAAGAAAGGAAATGGGGGGAAGCATGTTCCACAGATTTTTTTAAGGAGGAAAATGGAAGAAAAACTAGACTTATTTTTATCCTTTCAAAATGGAAAGATTTGGAGAGAAAGGAAAAGAAAATAAAAGAAAGGAAAATAAAAGAAGGGATTCTTTTAAGGGATTCTTTTTATTTTCTCTCCTTTATTAAACTCGGGAACACAGCGTTAAGGAATGAAAATCAATAAAAGGGAATGAATCACATTCCTTATGTAATTGTACATTTCATTCCTATGTGTTTATCAAACATGTTTTTTTTTTACATTTCATCATAATAACTCATTCCATTCCATCGTCCATTCATGCATACCAAACACTACGTATAAGTTAGCGAGAGCGTTTGATAATATTCAAAACTTTATATAAAAAAGAAAACGAAATTGTAAAAAAAGTTACCGTTAGACAAGGATAAGAGCGTTGCAATGCTTTATATAAAAAAACGAAACTGCTTTCTGAACATTATAACTTAAATAAAAAAGATGTCGCGAGATTATTGAAATAACAAAAAAGTCATGTTATTGAATGTTAAGAAAAACGAAAGTAAGCTTAAAAGATCTTTTAACGAAAAAATAAAACCGTATGAGAAAAATAAAAACGAACTTTAAATAATCATGGTCGGCTATATACATTTAGCATCTAAAAGATTAGTTTGTTAAATAATATATTTAATGAAATTTATAGATAATTAATAAATGTTAATAAGAAATTTTGTTAAATAATAAAAGAAAAAAAACAAAAATGAAAGATAAATTAGAAAAGAAAAAATTAGTTAAAGAATATTTTGAATGAAATCAAGTAAAAATTAATGAAAATTAAAGTTAAGAGTATCATTGTCAAATTGTGAGTGTGGATTATTATCGATCGATGAATAATAGATTATTAAAATCTAATTTATATTAGAGTAAATTACAAATTATGTCCTTTAATTACATATAAAATTGTAGATATTGTTTATTTGGAACCTATGTACAAATTATGTCCACTCATGTGTAAACATGAGGGTAATTTAGTCATTTTAACCTACTAAGACATAAAATGTAATTTTTTTTGGATTATTAGATTTTATTAATCCCACCTTTTATTAATTGGCCAATAATAATCCCAACTGAGAATATTCTTACCACCGGTCCCTACTTTCAAACTATTTTTTTACATTGGACCTCCCGTTAAAAAAACTTAACGCCGTTAGAGTTTATATGACGTGGACATCTGCAAACTGCCGGAAAGTCGAGCCAAGCTAGCAGTGGTCTCGTGTTGGCTTTTGAAATTGGCTTTGGTGGTGTTTAACCGGTCTCGTTAAACACCACCGTTGTCTCTGTTTGGACTTTTCGGACCCACGAGACCAGTTAAACACCACCAGAGCCAATTTCAAAAGCCACCACAAGACCACTGCTAGCTTGGCTCGACTTTCCGGCGGTTTGCGGATGTCCACGTCATATAAACTCTAACGGCGCTAAGTTTTTTTAACGGGGGTTCCAATGTAAAAAAATAGTTTGAAAGTAGGGACCGGTGGTAAGAATATTCTCAGTTGGAATTATTATTGGCCAATTGATAAAATGTGGGATTATTAAAATTCAATAATCCTTTTTTTTAAGAAATAAAATAATAATTTTTTTATTTTATTTTTATATATCCCTCCTCTTCCCAGGCCTCATCCCCTACCTTAACCCTAACTCCTCATTACACCTTACAACACCCCCGCCTGTCATCACCGTCGGTTAGCACCGCGGAAGAGAAGGGTGCAACCATTATGTGGAAGAATCTATGGTTATTTATAGGTCCACGATTTCTAATGAGTATCGCGCTTATAGATCCGGGAATATAGAAAGGGGATCTTCAGGCTAGTGCCATTGCCCATTACTCTCTGTTGTGGTTATTGATGTGGGTGACAAGCTGTGTGGAGAGAAATACCCTAAATGGGTCAGACTGCTATTGTCGTTTATGGCTAAGATAACGTTGATCGGATCTGATATATTCAAGAAGTGATTGATCGTCGAGGGTGATCTATGGTGGTTACAGTTTGTTCCGGTGGTGGTGGTGCCGGGTGGAGACGACATTGTGTTGCCGGAGTAAATTGATCCGATTCGGAAACCTGGTAGGCGAAGATCTTTTGACATACTACATACAATGTGAACTTGATTTGACACTTCGGTGTTGACGAGGTTTCTGTTCTTTAAAACCTTCAGGATGCTAATAAAACGATGTCGGAGGGCATGTTTGGGATTACTTTTTGAGCTACTTATTAACTTTTTTAAAAAGTTAATAAGTTAAAAGTTTGTTTGGTAAAATTAGAAGGAGATAGAAAAATGGGAGACAAAAAGGAGTTTTCAAGAAGTAACAAATTCTTACTTTTGAAAACTACTTATTAACTTTTTGAAAAAGTTAATAAGTTGTTTTCAAAAGTAATCCCAAACACCCCCTTAGTCGCTGATGAGGTGAATGTTGTTGGTGGAGATGAAGTTCACGAAAAATATCACAGTAAGGGTAAAAAGATTAGAGAGAGTGAGTAGGGAAAGAGGGAAGGAGTAGACAAAGAAAGAAGTAAGTCTGGACAAAAAAATAAGGTAAAAAGACATTCTGACTTAAGATGGTTTTTTAGTAAAAAGGACGAGATGTGTGTAAAAGTTTCAAAAAAGGTCACACAATGTAGATATTAAAGCTAAATGACATAATCTGTAGTTTACTATAAAGTTAAAGGACATAATTTGTAATTTACTCTTTATTTTTATTAAAATAAGACAAAATTACAGAAAACGTCCTTGTCACACCAACACACGACAGTCATCTACCAGAGTAGTACCTCCAACAGATATCTTCCCAGTTAAGAGCGACGGGTCTAGGAGAGATTTATACACCGCTCTTTTCTAGACAGAACATTTCGTTCGTCAGATAACTACATACCGGTTGAAGGTCGCCTTCTAGTTACAGTGACGTTGATAACAAAAACACATAGCGGAAGAGTTACATCATAACTTTCTTTTATTTCATAACATAAAATTTGTACAATAGGGACTGACTGGCAAAATACAACATAACAAACTCTGGACTTATAGCTCACGAAGAATCATGCCAATTACTCAGGGACCTGCCCTCAGTCATCCTTATTTCCAACCTCTGTACATCTCCTGGAATGTCAACTACCAGCTAGGGTTCACCTGTGCTAAAAAACATTTGAAAACATTTTGGATCAGCTTACGCTGGTGAGTTCATAAACAAAATCATCTTTACGTGTATCCCCGATCAAGGATGAATGCTCTGTATGGATCTTATAACCATCCCCGCCAATCCATCACCCGAATTGCCCTTAGATTCTGGGTCTACAACATACATATATGCAGGGACCTTATGGCACGCTGGTCCCAACGTACCAGATCTCAAACAAGAGGATCAGTGTTGTCCCTAGATCCCACCCCAATCATGGCCATAATAAGTACTTATTATAGGATATATGTACGGATAGTATTGGGATCTCATATACAAAATCATTTACAAAACATTTCATAGAGCACAGTTCAGAGGAACTCACCTCACACAGAACCTCCTCCTATGTTGAATATAATAGTCAACACTTCAACAAAACCCTAGATCATATCTGACATTATCATAATCAATATCCCTATCTTAGGTTTATATGAAGAAACCTTAGGGTGTTTAGAAACCTTACCTCAGTACTATCTATGACAGTTTATGGATGAATTGCGAGAAACCGAACTCTCGGGAGCGGATCGAAACCTCGGGAATCGGGCTACCAGAGCTTAAGTATGTGTGGTAAGGTGTTTGTGTGTGCTAAATGGCTGGAATCGAGTTTCTATTTATAGGGTGAGTCTTGGACCCGTAGCAGACCGCTAAGCAGGGGCGTGGCGGTCCCCCACCCTTCCACGCGTCAAAATTCGACCGGCGAGTCACAGGGACATGTGTCAAGTCCTGGGCATTTCCTTAGCCCACACGTAGCGGACCGCTAAGGCTTAGGGTAGCGGTCCGCTACCCCTCTCACTTTCAAGATTTTCAATTTTGGTCCTTTAACTTTGGAGATTTAAAGTTTAACCCGTGAACTTTATATTCTGACACTTTTGGCCTTTATATTACTTGGAAAATATCCGGGTGTTACAGTCCTTTACATTTATACGAAATTGCAGGTTTTATCCTTTATCTTTAAAAAGCATGTTAGACATCCTTTATGTATACGTTTTGTAACAACTTTCGTCCTTTAGACTAACCGACGTTAATTTATTCAGTTAAGTTAAGGGCAGTTTTATCTTTCCTACCCCTGAAAGATTATTTATGTAATTTTAAACCTAAAGGACGTTTTCTACAATTCGACCATCTTTTAATTAAAAAATTAGTTTATTTATGATGACGTGGCATTGCAAGAATCTTGTATCAGGTATGCCAGATCAACCGTGTGAAATTAATAAAAAATTTAAAAAGAAAGTCTTTAGACTTATAGTCTAGTGACATTGATAATTTTCCTCACAATAATAGTATAAGTTTAAATCCAAATTTAAATGGTAAAGAAAATTATTGTTAAAAGAAATTAGCTCCAAAAGTAATAACATGTAGAACGCATAATAAATTTGTTATAACTTGAGGAACTCTAATCAAGAGTTCGGCTTAAAATTTTAGCTAGAACCGTTCGAAACACCATTAATAATTTTTTGTTCTTATTTACTATGTTACTTTTTTTGAACGGCTTGTTTACTATGCTACTAGTTGGTTAATTAACCTTTTTTCATGAATGTTTATTTTCTAAATCTTATAAAAATACTGGGTTGCACCCGCGGTACGCGACAGGGGACGAGACGATTTTTAACAAAATTTAAATAAAAGCGTAGATAGAAATAAACATGTCTCAACGACATACTTGAAAGTTAAAAAAACATTAAGTATTTAATCTATACTATATAATAAAGGAAAACCATTAGAGACACGTGTCACTCTCTGGTCACTCATCACCTTTATTTTCTCGCATTTTTCTCCTATTAAATTTTAATTTTTCTGTTTCTCTCTCATATTAAATAATAATCCCCAATAATAATCTTTATATTAATAAATAAAATTCTATGAATACGTGTAACTTTCTGGTTCATTTATATCATTTTTTTTCACGTATCTCTCTCATATTGAATAATGATATTAAAAAAATTTATTTTTAGATTTTTAATATAAATCTTATTACAGATACTTATTATTTAATTATAAATAGTTCGACCGATGTAATATACCGGTTTATTCAACCCATGTATTACACGGGTTTTTTAAAATATAAAATTTTATTACTAGGTATATAACATTTTATTTATTCAAAATATGTAATACACGGGATTTTAACCTAGTAAAGCAATAAAAGAAAAAAAAGAAAAAATGTAAATATCAAACTAATTAACAAAAGAAAAAAACAAAACAAAACAAAAAGAAAGGGAAAAAACTGAAAAACCGAGCGGGGTAGGGGGGACTGCGGGACTCAAACCCGAGTCTTTTCCTTGGGGTGTAGGGCGCGATCAATGTCGGTCCCGAGGATTTGAATGCCCTACATGAGCAAAAAAAAAGGCCCATAACGAAATATATTATTTTATAAACTATTTTTTTTAATGACAATTAACGTTATAGCATAGGATCGATCAGCAGCTCAGCATAGTGGTGCACAAATCGGTTTTTTAACCCAAACCGGTTCAAACCGACCCGAACCGGTTTGGTCAACGAAAAGTCAAAACCGGTTTGAGCCCAAACCGGTTCGGGTTAAACCGGTTTTGGAGGTGGAAATATGTAAACCGGTCAAACCGGTTTGGGTTAAAAAACCGGTTTAAACCGGTTTTTATTTAAAAAAAAATTATATTTTTAATTTTCGATTTAATTAAATAAATCATTTAATAAATGCTAATTACTATGTTTTTTAAAAATCATTTAATAAATGCTATTTAATGATATTTAATGCTATTTAATTCATTTAATAAATGATATTTAATTATATTTAATGCTATTTAATTCATTTAATAAATGTTATTTAATGCTATTAATGATATCTTATGCTATTTAATGCTATTTAATTCATTTAATAAATTATGTTTAATGCTATTTAATTCATTTAAAAAAAACCGGTTCAAACCGGTTTTCTAACCCGGTTTAGCCAAAACCGGTCCCAACCCGATTTTCTTCAGAAATCCTCAAACCGGTTTCAAACCGGCGGTTTTTGGGCAACCCGAACCGGTTTGCCGGTTTGGACCGGGTTAAAAAAAACCGGTTTTTTTGTGCACCACTAGCTCAGCATAACAATTCCTATAGCAGCTTCTATTGATCTGGCCCAATTGTAAAAGACCCAACAACATAATTTTTTTTAAGCCCAAGTAAAAAGATGAGGAAAAGGCTCAATTTTTTTTGGGGCCTCTCGAGATGTTGGGCCTAGAGGTGCACAAAAGAACCGGAACCGAATTTGATCCGATGGATTATCTGAAACCGGATCCACCCAGAACCGGTTTTTTTAGAACCGGTCCGGATTTTTTGAGAACCAGTGGTTCCAGGACCGGTTCTGGGTTTTTTGACGGACCGGATAAAAATCGGACAAAATCGGATAAATTGGAACCGGTTTTTTTCGGACATTTTGGAACCGGTCCCAAACCGGTTCTAGCCATTGGGGTTAAAAAAACGGCTATATAGCCGTTTTATGCCCGTTTTTTTGTTTTTTTTTTTGTTTTTAAGGATTGAAAATTAGTATAAATAGGTATTGGGTGTATGGGTTAGTTCACCACAACATTCTAGCTCTCAAAATTCAAAAACGCTCTCAAAACGCAAAAAAACGCTCACTTTACGCAAAAAAAAAAACGCTCTCATGGCTTCTGCTTCTGCAAGCACTCAAAATTCGGTTGGTGGTTCTACTAGCGATGTTACGGTTGTGTCAATACTTCCTTGCTCCCGAAACCAAGAAATATGGGCTTATTTCGATTTATGTGAAATGTCGAACGGTTCGCAAAAGGCTCGTTGCAAACGTTGTGGTAGACTTTTGGGTGTGGCGGGAAATAGCAGTTTGAGGAAACATATTGCTAGTCACGCAAAACACACTCAAGAAGGTGAAGATCAAACTCAAATTGGTAGGGATGGAGGAGTTTGGCAATACAATGTCGAGAGGATTCGTGAGAGAATGACACATTTCGTCATTCAAGAAGGCTTGCCTTTTAATCATTTTGATAATCCGCGCTTGACGAGGATGATACAAGAGACGCTTCAACCGAATTACACAAATGTAAGTCGTTCTACTTTGAGAAGAGATTGTTTAAAAATGTGGAAAAGAGCTAAAAAAGAATTAATTTTAGGTTTTGAAAATTTAAATACCGGCATTAACTTAACAACGGACGTTTGGTCCGCTCCACATGGTTTACCCGAATCGTACCTTTGCGTTACCGCACATTGGGTTCAACCGGAGTCGTGGCAAATGATGAAGCGTACGATTGCGTTTGATTATTTTGGATATCCACATACCGGTGAAAACTTATTTTATATTTTAGACTCGGTAATTCAAACTTATAAAATTCAACCAAAAATATTTTCAATATCTTTTGATAACGCTTCAAATAACACAAACGCGGTGGAAAAATTAAAAATAAAATATGAACCGCCTTGTAACGGTGTTTTTTTTCATAGTCGATGTGTTGCACACATCATTAACTTGGTTGTGTAAGACGGTCTAAACGTCCAAGAAATAAGAGACGTAAAAGAAATTTTTAAAGTGATGTTACGTGAAGTTTTTAGCACAAGCAAAAAAAGATATATAAACTATAGAAACTTGTGCTAATAAACGGATTCCATCTTTTTAGGTTCACCGATTGGGATTGAATTTTTTGTTGTAAAAAAAACATGGGCCAAAATAATATGGTTTGGTATGTTTAATCATTTTAGTCCAAAAACTAATCTTTTAGCATATCAGTCCCTAAGGTTGTATTTTTCTAACTATTTCAGTCCATGACAATAACTCTATTAACTTTTTCTGTTAAGTATAAGACATTTTAGTCATTTTATTTCTAATTGAACTATTTTAGCCTTTTCATCCAATAAAAAAAATTCTATTTTTTAAAAAACTTTTTTTTTAGTTTTTTCTGTAAAAAAATCTTTTTTGAACTTTTTAAAAAAATATATTTTTTTTCATAAAAAAACGTTTTTAAGAACATTTTTTTAGTTTTTTTAAACATTTTTTTTTCTTTTTCGTAAATTTTTTTAACTATTTTAAAAACGTTTTTTTAAATAGTTTAGTATTTTAAAAAACTAGTTCTTTTAAAAAAGTAAAAAAAACGTTTAAAATTAAAAATGTTAAAAACTATTTCACAAAAAACTGTTTTTATGAAAATATATATATATATTTTATAAAAGTTAAAAAAAAGTTAAAAAAGGGTATTTACGAAAAAAAAAAGTAAAAAATGATTTTAAAATTAAAAAAAAAAACTTTTTTTAAAAAAGTTGAAAAACCTAAAAAAAAAGTTTTTATAGAACTTAAAATGTTAAATTATTTTACTTAGAAATAAAATAACTAAAATGACATATACTTAACATGAAAAGTAAGGTTAGTGTCATTGACTGAAATGTTTACAAAAGTACAACCTCAGGGACTGATATGTTAAAAGATTCTTTTTTGAACTAAAATGATTAAATGAGTCAAACCACAGGGACCAAAAGCGAAATTTACTCTAAAATTTGGTTCTAAAATTTTAGACATAAGTTTTTTTATTAACCGGTAATTATATGATTATTGCATATTGAGACTTCAAATTTGTGGGTCACATAATTTTTTAGTTTATTATAAAATACTTGTCATTAAAAAAAAATATTATAATCCAAATATTCAATAACAAATATATATACATTTTACAGGGTTAAAATTGTTTTACATGTACAGGATAAAAAACAAAATTCAAAATATGTAAAAATTAATATATAATTGGGTTTGAAAATACGTTAATTACTATTTAATATAATTTAACTTTCAATTACTATTTGTTTGAAAATAAAAATTATATAATTACATTTCAAAGTTTCTTATAGTAAGGAAACAATTAAAATAAACGTGTTTTATCATTATAATTAATTTTTTTTAAATAGATCGAGATGTATTTAATAAGAGAAACAAGCGGGAAAAATATGATGAGAATGAATATAGAGAATGATGAGAACAAATGTTCAACCGAAACTAGTAGTTTCGATACTGTAATTTCGATTGACAGCATCAGTCTCAAAATTATACCCAACATACACTATAAAATACATGTTTTATTTATTTTGTGGATTTTTTTAAGTTATTTAACAATAGTTCGTACAAAAAAAATACAAAAAACATAATTGAATCACAAAATATTAATTATTTATTATGTTTTCAATCTTCTTCGTCGTAGTCTTCGTAACATCGGTTTTCATTCTTCTTCGCTTGAGATACGTTGGGCTTCACCATAAGCTTGTTCTTCGTCCGAAAGTGGATTCGCCGCCCCTTGTTCTACTTCGAATTCATGTATTTCTTGTTCAACGTCAAGCTCGCCTTCTAGTTTTGCAACATGTTGTACACGTTCGGCGGCATCCAAATGGTCCTTCAAGCAAATACACATCTCCATAGATTCCGGTGTAAGCCTCGTTCTTCGAATAGATAAAACCCTGTCACTAAGAGAAAAAGCAGATTCCGAAGCTACCGTGGAAGCTTGGACGGTTAGTAGGTCACGGGTCATTGCGGCTAGAACGGGATATTGGGATTTCCTTCCTTGCCACCAACTCAAGATATCAAAGTTTTCAAACTCTTCGGATCTTAGAGTTGAAATAAAGTCGGTTGCTTGATATCTCCCAAGCTCGCTACTTGGTGTGGTTCCACGAGCTCGTTTAGTATTTTCGTTTCTTAAAGTGTTAAATAAATTTAGCATCGGGTTCCTTGAACTACTAGTACTTGAACCCGAACCCATTGATTCACGTATGTTTGATGGATCACCACTTCCACCATATTTGCCTAGACTTTCTGTTTACCCCAAGACGACCCGAACCGATGGATACAAACCCATCTGTGTAACTAGAAATGGAACTTGTTTCGAATGACAAGGATAATAAGAACATAATATCATATCTTTGTAAATATATATATATATATATATATATATATACTAGGTTATAAACCCGTGTATTATACGAGTTGAATAAATAAAATATTATATATACTTATCTAGGTTAAAATCCCGTATAATACACGGATTAAATAAATATAATATTATATATTAAGTAATAAAAAAATTATTTTTTAAAAATTCGTATTTTACACAAGTTGAATAAACCTGTGAAATACAATATAATCTGTTAATACATACACTCGTCAAAATATGTCAGAAAATTTATTAATATAAATATATTATTATTATTGGATAGTGGTGTAATTAATAGGAAATAGAAGCGAGAAAAAAATAATGAAAATGAATATGGATACGAAACGTGGCATAGAAAACCTTTATTTATTATATAGTATAGATATAGATATCTTGTATTAATTGCTTTATCATAATACCATATCTTTGTATTAATTGCATTTCTATAATTAAAGATCTTGACACACAGAGAGAAGATTTGAAATCCTACAAGAACAAAATCTAAACGGTCACCGACCTAAAAAAAATCCCAATCGTAAGATCCTCAAATTTCAATCCCAGATTAACCCGTTGAATTCCTTCCCGTCATCTATTTAATCCCCTTCGATCACCACTATCTTCTCATCCTTCTCTTGTATCAAACGATACCCTACTTCAATTCTGCCATGAATCCAACATCATCGCTGTTCTACAGCCCTCTTACATACCTGTATTCGCACTTCAATCCTGCCATGAACCCAACATCATCTCTGTTCTACAACCCTCTTCCATACCCGTATACCTGGTATGTATATGATGTGTACGGAGGTTATCATCCGGAGCCTTACGATGAAGTTCTCATACTCGACAGTTTTAATCATGAAACAGAGCATTACTACAATGGTGGTGGCCAATATCATCCATCTGATGAAGTTATGATACTCGACGGATTTGATCATGAAACAGAGCATTACAACAATGGTGGTGGCCGATATCATCCATCTGATGAAGTTATGATACTCGACGGATTTAATCATGAAACAGAGCATTGCAACAATGGGGGACTGAGCAAGAAAGTGATTTATAGGAATTTAAAGGTGTCAAATTACATGGAAAATGGAGAAGAAGGTGAAGTGTGTGTAATCTGTCAAGTGGAGTTTGAAAGGAATGAGAGATTAGGTGTTCTTCAGTGCAAACATCGATACCATCCGACGTGTATTAAAGAATGGTTTATGAAGCAGAATGCTTGCCCTGTGTGTAGAACTCAAGCTTTAATGGTATAAAATTGAAGATCGGTTGATGATCGATGGATATTATTTTTTTGCCAAATTAAATGTGGGTTCAAAGTAGGTTTCAATGGTTTAGTTTATAGTTTGTAAATTGTTTCCTCAAAATTCTATAAATATATCATCAATTTGAGATTTTTTTTTATATGCATTCTTCTATAAACGAGCTCGGGGTATTATTAAGTTTAGCCAACCGATCTCTAGTTGCTAACGAACGGCTTGACCCTAACCATTTTATCTTAATTTAGATTTTTCTATTGATTGTTGAGTGGGTGAATTTGGTGTTATGCTTAATCTGTAAAGGGTTAAACTTGTCGATGGGGTGATGTGATGCCTCTTAAATTTTGATTTAGAAAATAAAAAATATGATTGAATAATTTTCAAGAAGAGGTGTTGTGTTTCTAGTCAACTGAACCCAACCTGTACAAAATAGCCATGATAGTTGTTCAAAGTCTTTTTGGCTGTGAAGTTAAAGCAAGTAAGTTCTAGACATGTTATTTATGTGGATCAGAACTGAAGGGTAATTTTTTGATACTGGGTCAGGCTTGGTTAACTAGAAACACTTTTTGTTCATTTTATATCATCTGGTGTGTGACTACAAATATATTACTTTAGTAATAATTAATAGAGGAGGTTTTATGCTTTTAAAACAAATACACTTTGCTTGCCTCTTTCACCAATTTAACCTGTTTTCTGACTTTACTCGTTTGACCCGTTTCCACCTCTACTGTCATATCTTTACGCTAAGCTTTGAGCTTAATGTCAACCTAAGCTGGTTGTGTAGGTTGGCATTGAGTTTATGGATTTATACAGCTATCTGATACCAGTTTATGAAATTGAGCCTCTTGAGAAGATTTCTTGGGTTGACCCGTGCAAGCGAAATTGCTGGCCCAATACATATGCCTAATGAGTTCATTACTTTCTGGGATTCTAAAGTTGAAACACGACATCCAATACGTTTGTACTCCCAGTACATTGACAAACTGCATATCTTATATCGTTTTACACACTTAGAGGCCCGTGATCTTATCCAGCGGTATCTCACTGGGCACCTGATCCTAACAATGACAATATGGTGGGTTTCAATAATAAAAAGTGCTGGCCCAGAGATCCGCGCAAGAATGAGGCTCATGAAACACGATTGGCAAACTTTCTGAGATACACTATGGTATTCTTTAGAGGTGGTAATGTCGACCCGTTACTTATGAATGGGTCGATAAGGGTTGTGTTCTATTTCAAACAGGTGTAACAAAAAAACTGTGTTAATAGAACTTGCTAAAAAGGTGCCCATAGTCTATTTTTTATGCATACAAATTCCTAGGCCAATTTTGCACTTCTGTTTTGTTACTTTTCAATTGTTTTCTTTCTGTAAGTAGGAATAACTTTTATCTTGCAGGCCTTATGACTTACTTCCCCAGGAGCTTTTAGATCTGTTGGTTAAATGTGAAAACAAAATCCAAACTTTTAATTCTGGAAACTATTCTATTTTTTATATCCGGCTAAACCTGAGGCTCCCCGTGAGCGGGGTCGGAGGTAGAGGTGCACAAAACGGTTTTTGGACCCGAACTGGAACCGGTTTGGTCAAAAAAAGTCAAAACCGGTTTGGTCAAAAAAAAAGTCAAAACCGGTTTGAGAGGGGGTTTGACTGGTATGAAACCAATATGTTAAAATTGTGTACATATTTGTGTTACGCATATTTGTATTAATAGTAGGTTAAGACTTATATTTGTTACTAAGTTTATAGATTATATTGTTTATTTTTTAATGATAAGTATTTTATAATAAACTAATAAATTGTGTAACCCAAAAATTTTAGGCCTCAATATGTAATATTCATATAATTATTAGTTAACAAAAAGAATTATGCCTGAAATTTTAGACCCAAATTCATTATTTTAGATCAATTTTCTTTTACATAACAAATTCAATCCCAATTGGTAAAATCGAAAAAACCGAAACCGAACCCATTGTAAAAACCCAAAACTGAAACCGAACGATTTTTAAAACAAAAACTACCCTTTCGGTTTACCCCCAAAACGACCCGAACCGATCGATACAAACCCATGTGTGTAATTTAGGGTACTGGGTGCACTACCCTAATCTAAAAATGTACCTTAAAAAATAGTCAATGAGGGAGTGTCACCTTATTTTTACCCAAATCTAACTCTAAGTGTTGAGGGCACAACCCTAAGAACCCTAAAGATTTTTTTTTCTTTTTTTAAATTAATTTTTTATTAAAACTAACTAAAAAATAAAATTAATAAAAACCTTCATTAATTAAAAAAACACATCTTACTACTCTAATAAATGAAAATCTTTTCAGGACACGTGTCACTCTCTGGTTACTCCTCATCTTTATTTTTTCGGCTCTCTCTCCTGTTAAATATAAGATTTTCTATTTCTCTCTTATATTAAATAATAATCTTTATATTAATAAATCTAATTATGAATACTTATTATTTAATTATAAATAGTTATTATATCATCAATCAAATGAACTTAATATGAATTCACATTTATCAATTAAATTAAAAAATTAATACTCAGTTGAAAAAAAATGTTTTAAAAACTAAATTAACAGACCTTATAACTGTCACGAAAAAAAATATTATTTTTTAAAAACATATTTTGACAAATGTGTTTGTTAACAAATTACATTATATTTTATTCAACCGATGTAATATACTGGTTTATTCAACTTGTGTATTACACGGGTTTTTAAAAATATAAAACTTTTATTACTAAATATATAACATTTTATTTACTTAACCCGTGAAATACACGAGATTTTAACCTAGTAAATAATAAATAAAAAATACAATATATAAAAAAAGAACATAAAAATAAACCTAGAAATCACAAGGCCACTCGGTCACATGGTTGTAAGCATCCGTAAACATCTTTACATCCCTGTCCATACGATGTGTTACCATCAATCAAATCAACAACACAAGCACAAAATGGATGAAGAAATAAAAGGAGTGATCTGAAGCCAGAATATTAATACAAGTAAATAAATATGTTGATGATTATACTATAAAAATTGAAAACAAAACTATGATGATAACAATAAAAACCTAGAAAAACCACAACCAACTTGTGAAGATGATGATGATGTCTATACATAAAAACTTGTCTGCAACCTACAAATTTCCCTGGCAATTTTATTTTCACAAATGGAATTATGCCATAACAATTTCTTAAATCAACGGCTACATTTTCTTGATTCAATCACGGGTAGATATACCCGAAGTTAGGGATGGCAATGATTCGGGTTTGAGACGGGTTTAGGTAATCCCAACCCCATACCCTGTTATAAAATCTTGTCCCATACCCGGCCCAAAACCCATCGGGTATTTACCCGTCGGATATCGGGTATACCCGCGGGTTTCGGGTAAACCCGTTAGTTTGTAAAAAATGCACGTTGGGTATACTCAACCCAAAACCCGGTGCGTATATATCAGGTATATGTAAAGTTGTAACTAAAATAAAATCATGTTTGGTATATGCATTTAAAATAAATACGGTATATATATGCTTAAAATAAATGTAGTATATATACACTTAAATAAATAAAAAGAAAAGAATGATATGTCGGGTATATAATCGGGTAAACGGTTATATGTTATCGGGTAATTGGGGCGGGTAAACGGGTATATCACCATATCACATATCCGTCCTAAACCCGTGAAAAATTTCATATATAATCACAAACCCGGTCCCATACCCGATTACCCGGCCCATACCCGTCACAAATGATTCGGGTTTCGGGTTTCATTGCCGAAGTCAACTACTTGAACCATTGACGAAGTTGTACCCGCATAACCTGTGGACCCGAAGGGTGCCCTCAATACCCTTAGTAGTGGAACTTGTTTCAAATGGTAAGGATAAAAATAACATAATATCATATCTTGTAGAATTAATTACATGGATGGCCCCTGTGGTTTGGTCAAATTATGGTTTTGGCCCCTAGGAATGGGGAACTACAACTTTGGCCCAATAGTTTGCACGATTGTAACACGTTTGGCCCCTGAGTTGGATGTCAGTTAAGTTTTTTGTTAAAATTTTCAAAAATACCTAAAATACCCTTAGGTTAAAAAAAAGAAAAAGAAATTACAATATTCCCATTTGCTTCTTCTTCTTCATTCAGCTACCATCGTCCCCAACCTGCTCAAACCACATCAAATCGATTTGTGGAATAAGAGGATTAAACACACCACCACCTTCTCCGGCCACCTCCGCCACCGCCTCCACCACCACTCCAAAAGTCACCTTCACAACAAAAACCCCAAATCCAACAAAATGAAGCGTAGACAACTGGAAAGCCAAAAAGGCACTTCAATTTCCGGAATAGCGGATCAATTAGAGCTCGATTTCGTGCTCCAACCCTCGATTCGTTCCCCCAATTGTGTTCGCCGAGACGCACGCCACCTCTCTGAAAGATTAAACCCGCTGGTGAGACCACAAACGACGGCGACTCTCATCCGTCTTCTAATAGATCCACCACGCATCGCCTGAAACCCGCCAATACCACCTCTCTGAAAGTCGCCTCCACCGGAAAAATGAAAACGTCGGACCAGTGAAGCAGTTGGTCGGTGGGGAGGTTCTAACAAGCATTTTGCGGACGATTCGAAGGGGGAACAAGTTTGAAAAGAGAAGGCAACTGGTGGTAGCTTTCAGGCGAGGCGGCGGCGGAGATATCCGGCTACTTCATCTTCATTCCGCCGGAGTGGCTTGCCGGAAAAACGTGGGTCAAAACACATCGGTCGAGTTCTAGTGCTAATCTATTTCTCCACCTCAATCGCACCCAAGGACCAGCTACAAAATCAACCCACCGTCGTTTTTCCGATCGTCTTCTCCGGCAGCCGTTTTGTTGGAGGTGGTGGATTGGTGGCGGCGGAGGAAGGAGGCGGTGGTTATGGTTGTGAGGGAGGCGGTTGGTGCTGTGAGGACCATCAATTTAATAGGTTTTAAATTTTTATTATTGAGGGATAATTTAGTCATTTTACACTCACTTAACAGAAAAATTTAACTGACATCCAACTCAGGGGCCAAACGTGTTACAATCGTGCAAACTATTGGGCCAAAGTTGTAGTTTTCCATTCATAGGGGCCAAAACCATAGTTTGACCAAACCACAAGGGCCATCCATGTAATTAATTCTATCTTGTATTAATTGCATTTATAAAATTAAGGATCTTAAGAGAAGTTTTTTTTTAGTTTTTTTCCAAATAGGTGTTGTTAAAAAACTTATTTACCAATTTAGTGTTGTTGAAAAAATATTTACCAAAATAGTGTTTTTGATAAAGTTGTTTGTATCTCACTCCCAACCCTATTGGACAAATTTTTATTCAATAATTACTAAATAATAAACGTATCTATACTATATAAAAAAGTAAAGGTTTTTGAATGTCATGTGTCGACTCCATATTAATTCTCACAATCTTTTTCCCGCCTCTCTCTCTTATTTAATGCACTTTTATATTTTAATAATAATATATACTTAAAGAAAATATAACTATACAAATAAAATACAATTATTTAAATTATTTTTTAACATAAGAAACTTTAAAATTTAATTATACAACTTTTATTTTCAATCAAATAGTAAATGAAAGTCAAATTATATTAAATAGTAATTAATGTATTTTCAAAACCAAATTATATATTAATTTTTACATATTTTAAATTTGTTTTCTATCTTTATTATACGTAATATATTTTCACACATGTAAATATATATACATAAAGATTTAAAAATTTTATATACTGATATATTTTACCCCGTGTGTAGACACGGGATCTAAACTAGTTTAACAATAAATTTGAGTTAATAACGTTTAAAATCTTACAAAATTTATAGTTTTCTTTTTATAACACTTAAAGTTATTTTTCACTTTAAATTTTGAGTTTGTGTATTTTCCGTAACCGTTTATTTTTCATGTCTATTTGATAGTTTTTATAATTCAATATATTTTATAGGTAAAAGTTATGCTAAAAAGACCCCTACTTCTAAGAATGCTAAGAAGCCATGAAAAGCTGACATGTGTCAAGTTGCAATTTATCCTCACCCTATTTATTAGGGGCATCTTGATCAAACAAATCATCTAAAGGCTGAAAACTCTTCTTACCCTTCTTAAACTCTCTAGCCTTTTTAGCATAACCCCACCCATATTTTATAGTCTTGTATATTACTGTTAATTTTCTTACACATACATAATAATAATTAAATTTATACATATACAGATACTTATATTTATATATAATAAAATAAATAAATATTAATTGAGTCGAGTTCAGATGAGTTCGAGTTTAGCTTGACTCGTGTACAACCTAGTTGTATTATGATATCTTAGGAGTTTCTTTTATAAACTACAAAAACAATCCGACAATGAACAGTAACTTTTTTTAATTTGATTATATATATGTACAAGTTGAAACGGATTTGAATAAGGAATGGGTGCCTGCCCGGGCGGTTCCCGCACCACACCACCACCTACGCGATGAGGGTTCGATCACCTTTTATACATATGTTTAAGATGTACGAATAATTTGGTGAAATAAAGTTTTGTCCAATAAGATTAGGAGTGAGATACAAATAACTTTTTTAAAAACATTAGTTTGGTAAATATTTTTTCAACACCACCAAATTGGTAAATAAGTTTCCTAATAACGCTTATTTGGAAAAAAAAAACTCTTTTTTTTGGTAGGCGATCTTGTGAGAAGATTTGAAATCCGAGAGCAATAAAATCTAAACGTCATCGAATTTGCAAACGGTCACACTAACCTAAAATAAATCCCAATCGTAAGATCTTCGAATTTAATCCCAGATTAAGTCGGTGAATTCCTTCCCGTCATCCTATTTAATCCCCCTTCGATCACAACACCACCATCTTCTCATCATTCTCTTGTTTCAATCCTGCCATGAATCCATCATCGTCGCTGTTCTACAACCCTCTTCCATACCTGTATTCGCACTTCAATCCTGCCATGAATCCAACATCATCGCTGTTCTACAACCCACTTCCGTACCCGTATACCTGGTATGTATATGATGTGTACGGAGGTTATCATCCGGAGCCTTACGATGAAGTTCTCATACTCGACAGCTTTGATCACGAAACAGAGCATTACAACAATGGTGGCCGATATCATCCATATGATGAAGTTATGATACTCGACGGATTTGATCATGAAACAGAGCATTACTACAATGGTGGTGGTCGATATAATCCATCTGATGAAGTTATGATACTCGACGGATTTGATGATGAAACAGAGCATTGCAACAATGGGGGACTGAACAAGAAACTGATTGATAGGAATTTAAAGGTGTCAAATTACATGGAAAATGGAGAAGAAGGTGAAGTGTGTGTGATCTGTCAAGTGGAGTTTGAAAGGAAAGAGAGATTAGGTGTTCTTCAGTGCAAACATCGATACCATCCGACATGTATTAAAGAATGGCTGATCAACCGGAATGTTTGCCCTGTCTGTAGAACTCAAGCTTTAATGGTGAAAAACTGAAAATTGGCTGATGATCGATGGATATTCTTTTATGTTTTTTTTTACCAAATTAATCTGGGTTCAAAGTAGGTTTCGATGGTAGTTTTGGTTTGGTTTAGTTTGTAAATTGTCCTCAAATATATAAATATATCATCAGTTTGAGATTTTTCTTTATATGCATTCTTTTATAAGCTTTTAATTTTGATTATTAGAAAACTATTCTTTTTTTTTCTATGAGAGGGAGCTGTGGAGAAGGTGTGGTGTTGAGAGGAGGAGGCGGTTGCGGCAGCGGCGGAGGAGGAGGTGGCGGGAGTTGGAACATTGTCGGTTCGAATTTTAAGTACATTTGGGTCCTTTTAATTTTTCTTCGGTAAAGAATTATTGGAGCATGAAAGACAAAAAAAAAACAATAAGTTTTAATTTTAACCGGTAAAAATATATTAAGCAAATGTGATATTTTTAAAGTATAACATAAAATTAACTAGTTGGTTTTTCGTGGTGGGACGTATCTACGTAGAATAAAAAAATAAGTTGAATAAGCTTCTATTAACAAACACTTGTGCGTTGCCGCGAAAGTGTGGTCGTTTTTCGTCAAAGCTCTATGGCAGAATTTTGGTCGTTATCGGTTCGGGCCGTCGAAAACAATATAAGCGAATACCGATGATGTTCGCTCATAATAGGTTTGGGTCGTCACGGTGCCATAACGGTAACGACAATCGATATGGGATACGATAAAAAAATATATTTTGAATACAATTGTTTTTTTTAAATCGATTTTGATTATAATTGTTTTAAAAAAAATTATATCGGAACGTTGAGAAAAATAAATAAAAGCAGTCATGCAATCCATTTTTCTAAGTAAACGAACGAAAGTAATTATAGAAGAACGGAATTAATATAAAATTAAACGGATTAAAAACGTAAATTATATAAAATATAAGGGGTAAAAATGAGAAAGAAAATATTCAACAGGCTGGTTGCTTCAGCAACCTACTAGTTCACTATTCATAACAGTTACCTTTTAATAGTATTATTATACTAATTTTGAGTATTAGAAAATTATTCTATTTTTTTTTACATCGGGTGAACCCGATGCTCGAGGTTCCTCATGTGCAGGGTCGGAAAGGGGAGAGTGCGCATCCTCACTCTGCGTATGTGTAAAACGATGTTTTCACAGCTCGAATCCGTGACGTCTTAGGTCAAAATTTTGCATCTTTTCTTTATGTATTTTTTGTAATTACATTTTCTTTTAGTGCGATGTTTAAATAGTAATAAATATTTATCAAATATATATGTTGTAGTATTTTGTAAGCTATTTGCATTATTGTATTTTGAACAATGTTAGTTTAGTTTCCTTTATTGTAATTTCAGTTTCTGTCATTTACAGCTTTATTTAGTTAAGTCTGGGTCATCGAAACTACTTAGTTTCGATTGAGATTTGTTCAATCGAAACTAGTAGTTTCGATATATAATAGTTTCGACAGTTTTGTTATATCACTTGTAAATGTTCAACCGAAACTACTAGTTTCGGTTGACATAGTTTCGATACCTGTCAACCTACTATAAATAGCCTAGTTTGAGAATGTTTAGGGTGTGAGTAGCGGTTGTAAACCTGAACTTTCTCTTTCACTGTTCTTGAAGAATCAATACAATTTGCATTTGTTTTATGCATTGTTCTTACACTTTCATACCTGTTTTGGATTGATTCTAAGTGTGGTTAGCTTGTTATCTTCACCAAATCTGTTTCTCTCCTCTGTTTCACCACCATACACACAGATTCCACCTGTGTGTGTGTAATCGATCATCCGAGCGATCTCTGAGTGAAATCAGGACCTACAATTGGTATCAGAGCTTTATGCTCTTGATTCGTGAGTATTGTCAGGTTTTTGTGATCGATTCTAGGTGATTTGTGTGGTTTTCAGTTGGTTTCTGCATCAAATTTTTGAAGCATGGCTTCATTAACTTTGATACTGTTTTATCGGTTTCCGACGTCGTCTGTTAGAGTTTTCGAGATTGGAGGGGGGTTTCGTGATCAGGAGGTTTGGATGAAGATTTTCGCTGGATTGGATTGTCTTTTTTGTGATACTGATTTCTAAAGCTTTTCATCAATGGAGGTTTTCTGAGTTTGGGGAAGAAGGCATCGAAACTACTGGGGGAACATTCTCTGTCATTAGTGGTGTTTACTGAGGTATAGTTGGTAGGCCCGGCATATGGTTAAAACTTGTAAGTAGTGTGAAAACCTAAATCTTATCTCATACTTGTGTATTTGAACCCATTATTGAAACATTTAACCCATTTTATCTATTAAGAAAACTAGTTCAATCAGATATAGTCCTACGTGTTAGATTCCTATTCATATGCCAGGTGACAGTCAAAGTAACGATATTTACCGCCGATGACCCTGTATGTTTTGCTTACAAAAAGACCTCGGGTGTTCAACATTTTCCTATCCGCTTGGATAATTTTACGACTTCTTTTGTTTGATCTAGAATGTTCGTATCTTTTAATATCCACTTGGATATTTTTCATTTTAAGTCTTCTAATCCACTTAGATTTCTTATTTTATTTTGGTGGTGTCTTTGACTTTCTAAGATGGTACTTTGGCCAATCAGAAAGAAATGATAGGATGAATACGGATATTTCTTGAGGATTGATAGGTTTTCAAAACCATTTTATTTCAATATGTGGGGTACACCTTGTATCATGCTCAAATGGTATCATATAATCACATGAAAAACTATGTACAAACAAATGTTCAGGTTTACTTTAAACAAATGTTCGGGTTTATTCAAGGACTCACAGTAGTTAATTGCAAAAGGAAGTGTTCCAAAAGACTGACCAGATCTGATCTCATGTTGGATCTTTTCAAAAATATAAGTGTAAATATCATGTATTTCTATAGTTTAGTTTGTTTTAAAGTTGTATATATGTTAGTTTTGTTTATTTTTAGTTTCTGTCCTATGGCTATCGAAACTTCATATTGCACCCGAAACTATCTTAGTCACCCGAAACAATTTCTTCACCCGAAACTACTTTGGCCTATCGAAACTAGTTGTTTTGACAGGGGCATTTTGGTCATTTGTCATACGCAAATTGAATGCCTTCATAATCAATCTTTCCTTTCATGCTAAGTTTTACTCGTCATTCTCCGAAACCCTCTTTCACCATCCTCTTCACACACAAAATCTCTCAAAGCCCTCGGCCTAAGTTGCAAAATCAGTGTTTCCCACCTGATCCTCCGTCGTCTTCCTCATCAGGTAATATTTTTTATTCGTATGTGTGTGATTGATCAAAATGCAGACCTAGGGTTTGAAATCTGAGGGTTTTGACGACTAAATCTTCATAACTTTGGTTGTTTGATGCTTAATTCTTGTTTATTATCTTGCCATTGTTAATATCTCACCTGTCCATTGTACATATTTGCAGATTACAGTCAAAAACTTGGTAAGACGAAGTTTCGACATCCTCAAGTTATTCTTATCCTTTCTTTTATCTTTTTCGTCTGATAAATATGTATGTGTCTGTACATATCTTCGAGTTCTTAACTATGTGTATTTGAGTCTGTATAAAATGTTCAAGGGGTTGGGCATCGAAACTAAATAGTTTCGATAAAAGGGATGTTTGTCTTTTAAAAGGGGTTTTCAAAATTTAAACAGGTTTTTAATTGAAACTAGTAGTTTCGATGCCCAAATGTGCCCAAGTCCTCAAAATGTGACCAAGTTTCTTTGCCCAAAACTACTTAGTTTCAGTTGATGGTTTAAATTTTTTTAAGTGATTGGATCGAAACTTGTTGTTTCGATTGAAGTGTCTTCACCCGAAACTACTTAGTTTCGATAAGGATGTTTCTGAAATTTCCTAAGTGTGAACCGAAACTAATAGTTTCGATTATGTTTATTCTCCCGAAACTAGTTGTTTCGATAAGGCTTATTTCAGAAATTCTCTAAGTGTTGGTCAGGTTCTGTTAAATTTTTTTCTAAGTGTCAAACTTGATTAATTTTGTGTGTTTGCAGATATGGATCTATTATTTGTGAAAAGTCACAATGTTTGTGCTTTCCTTGATGCAAATGACCCTAAGAGTGCTGACTTTGTTCAAGTCTTGAACTTTTTGGCAAATTCCAACATCAACTTTGCCATCAGTCAAAATGTACCTGTCTTTGAAACCTGTAACACCTAAAAATTTAACCCGATTTAAACTTTTAAAACAACACGGAAGTTAGGTCCCAAGACGACATTTAACGTATCCACACGTTAAGTTTTACAAACATGAGTTAAACTAACATAATTACCTTAATTAGTTTAAACAAAATATCAACAAGTTATCCACAACTTGTAATAACTCCAAATAGTTTTCAAAGACTCCACACGAGAATATTAACATTAACAATTGCAAATCACGACCACGAGAATCCAACCCAGATGATGTAAGACCCGAGATCACTCCGGAGCTTTCCTACATTCAAAACATTAATTTGAACATAGTTAGTATAGATAAGAAGTCTTAGGGACCTCCCACAAGTCCCTACAACAACAAGAAGTCAAAACCCCAAAATCAGCCAGTGGCGTCCAACTTGGCGTCCAACAGCTGAGATTGGCGTCTGACCAGCGTCCAAGACTCCACTTTTGGCGTCTTAGACTCCAGCCCAGTTCAACAAACCCAAATTTGCAGTTTTTTGCAATTTCGACCCTCCCGACTCGACTCGCTTGCATTTTTAATCCGGTTATTGAACATATATTTATATTTATACTCCATATAAGTCTACCCTCATATACTAACATATAATTGTTAGTTTTTTCATCCCCAAACCCGAGTACCACTACTCGTTTCTCGCACATTAAGAGTTTAACAAGTTCTATCAATCAAGTGAAGTTATAGTCCTTAAGACACCAATGTGAGACTCATAACTTCAACACCAACTATGAGATCCTAAGATCCCGTTCACCACATATGAAGTTCTAGACCTTAACACACCGTTGTGCCCGTGACTTCAACCACCAAATATGAAGTTTTAGGCCTCAATACACCGTTGTGAGGCTCATGACTTCAGTCACTGAATATGAAGTTCTAGGCCTCAATACACCGTTGTGAGGCTCATGACTTCAATCACCAAATATGAAGTTCTAGGCCTCAATACACCGTTGTGAGGATCATGACTTCAATCACCAAATATGAAGTTCTAGGCCTCAATACACCGTTGTGAGGCTCATGACTTCAATCACCAAATATGAAGTTCTAGGCCTCAATGCACCATTGTGAGGCTCATGACTTCAAGCACCAACTTTTTAATACCATAAATCCACATACCACATTATAGTTTAACTCTTTACCATCTAAGTCAAATATACCAATACACCACATATCACATTATGGTTTGACTCTTTACCACCTAAGTCAAATGCACCAATACACCACGTTACACAATTTTAGTTTGACTCTTTACCACCTAAGTCAAATACACCAATACACCATATACCACATTAAAGCTTGAATCTTTACCACCTAAGTCAAATATACCAATGCACCACATACCACATTATGGTTTGACTCTTTACCACCTAAGTCAAATACACCAATACACCACGTTTAGTTTGACTATATTCCACATAGTCAAAATCAACATACAATATGTAAATAGAAATAAACCACATAATCTACTTACATATAAACTACTTATCTACTACTAAGTAAGTGCAAAGCACTTACCTTTGCCAATGAAGATTCCAATCCGTCTTCAAAGCTAACATCTTGAACGCCTTGATCACCTAAACAATCCACATGTTTAGTAATCTAATTTACCCCAACACATTCACCAATTGAAGTTTAACTCCCACCCAAGATCTTATGATCTTCACTAACATCTAATCTTGGTTACTAATCCCCATACAAGCTTTTAACCATTGGTAATCCAAATCTACCCATTTTGACCCGTTAAGGTTTTCACCCAATTTCTACCATTTCATCAATTCATGATTTACCAATTCAATTGACTTTTATACTTGAAAATGTGTTTATATTACACCATAAACACTTATCCACACTAAATTCTCCATTTAAACACCTCCTATTATAAAACCCCAAATTAGGTTCTCAAGAACCTTAATTTCTAAATCATCAAATTGATTGAGATTTCTTATCAATTAAAGTGTCTATTACCACCATAAACACTTACCAACCCTCAATCCATCAATTAAACATCTCCAATTACAAAACCCCCCAAATCACCCTCAATAACCCTAACTTTATTATTCTTGGATTAGGTGTTAAAAGAGTGTTATTAACCACCCTTTAACACTAATCAAGTTAGGTTTTAACTTTAAACAAGTTACTAACCATAATCAACCAACAATTCAACCCTAATTTTCGTTTTCAACAAAAACCCACTAAAACTCCATTGATGGAGGTTCAAGAGATGGAAGGAGCACTTACTTGATGTTTGGAAGAAGATGAACACCTCAATTCATCAAGATTATTCATGAAAACACCTTAATATTTAAACTTATCTCTTCTCTCTTCTCCCCTTTCTCAAAATCACAAACTCACACACACAAATGTGTGTTTTTGCCTGATCAAGACTTTTAACACAAATTGAGTTTGTGTTAAATACAAAATAGCCCCTCCATGTATCAAAATGACTCCTTGTACCCAAAACTAGGTGTTTCCATCTTTTAAAAGTCCCATCCAACTTTTCTTTTATTTAAAAACACCCCCTATAATATAATGAACATATTATAAGATAAACCCGAAAATTGGTTCGTTACAAAACCACAATCAGGCAGTTCTGGGAAACAGCAGAGATTGTGAATGTTAAGAATGTGGGGCACATCAAAGCCATAGTGCATAATCAAGAAGTTTTATTTTCTGGAGATATTGTTAGAGAGGTGTTACACTTCAATGATGATCATCAGGTACCTACTGAATTTTCAACCTTCTATGTCAAAGAATGTTTCAGAAGACTAGGTCATCCTGGTGAGTTCAAGAGTGGTCAAATTATAAAGAACTCCCTTCCAAGCCATTGGAGATACATTGTTCATGTATTCATTCACTGCCTCTCCATCAGAAAAGGTGGCTTTGACTCAGCAAATATCATGGTAGCATCTGCTGTTTTAGGATTGATTAAAGGAAGGAACTACAACTTCTCAGGGCTGGTATTTAGACAGCTTAAAGAAAATTTTGATAGGAGCTGTTAAGGAGAAGTTTCTGGTTTACCCAAGATTCCTTCAGATCTTCATCAACCACCTACATCCAGATCTTCAACAAGGCGAAAATGTATTTATCTTTGACCATATGATTGCCGAGACTCTCAGCTACATGAAGAGTTCGAACAAAAGGACCAACAGAGCCATTGATGATATTCCTCTGTTTGGTCACATTACTAGAGAAGAGGAAGAGTTTATCCCTGATATTGACCCAGATCTGGAGGTAGAAGTCTCATCATCATCTGAGGAAGAAGAAGTAGAATTGGAGCATGGGCAAGGGAATGAGGAGGAACAAGTAGTTGAAGTTGAAATACCGCATGTACAGGAAGAAGAGCAGCCTATTTTTGAGCCTGCGATTGAAGCTCCTTTTGTTGAAGATGTACAAGTTCCAATTGTACAAGTTGATGTTAATGTACAAGTGGCTGAGGAGGAAGTTGTAGAGTCCAGTGGGACTTTGGATGCAGGAATTTATGGTTCAGACTACTACAAGTCAGACGTTGATGGTCAAACTGAACCTCCTGCATCCTCCTCCAAGGGGCAAGCCGAATCTGGTTCAGATTATGAGATGGAAGAGCCTAGGGCTAAGAGAATAAAGACTGGACTTGAAGACTTGTCTTCATCATCTGATTCTCTATTTGACATTCCTCATCCTACACCACAACCAACACCACCTCCATCTCCACAACATGTACACATTCTTACATCACCTACATCACCCTCTCATGAACCAACATCTTCAGTCCCAAGAGTTAAAACCCTCAGTATGGAAGTGAAATTACAAGATCATGTTCAAGAAAAAGATAAAGTTATTGAAAGTTTGAAGACAGAACTAAATGAATGCAAAGAGGAGGTCAAAGACCTAAAGCTGGAAGTTGGAGGGTTGCACAACCAGTTTAATGTCCAACAAACCCAGCTTGAAACTCAACAAAAGGAAATATCAAAGCAACAACAAGATTTAAAGTCTTTATATGATATTGTTGAGCAACTCAAAGCTTCAAAGCTTCACTGATCAAGCCTTCTGAACAAGCAACCACCTCCACAGCTCAAGGGGAGACCACCTCGGGTGTTGAACCCTCTTCCCCTGCCTTTGTCACAAACCCCAATTATGCCATGACTATCTATTCTGGCCATGCAGCCAAGACAAAGGAATCTGTGGAGGTTAAAATAGAAGAACCAGAGTTCGACCTTCCCTCTGCTAGTGAAAGAAGAGCAGTTAGAAAGCGTGGGAAAGGAACTGAGACAAACGTTGAAGTGGTGGTTCTGGATGAAGAAGATATTGGATCTGATGATGAGCTCAATGCTCTACTGGATGAGACTGACAACTTTGGCTTTAATGACCAGTATCCAGAAATTTTACCCACTGAAGAATTAGAGACTGAAAAAGTTAGATACTTCACAGAAGAGGGAGATGAAATCCAAGCCTTATCTGAAGATGATCAAACTGAAGCAACTGTGAAAGTTGACATAGTGGAACCAACTACTCAATCTGAATCAACTCCTACTGAAGCAACTCCTACTGAACCAACCCAACCATCAAAACCAAACACTGATTACCCTTATAAGAACATACCGTGGTTAAGAAAAATGGTAGAAGAGGAAGGTCCCAAGACATATGAAGGGATTGCCGAGCATCAAGAACTGAAAAGTCCTCCTATTTGATGGAAATATGATGCTGAAAGGAAGCTTTTCATTATAAGAAGATATAGGGGAGGAGTTCAGCATTTCAAGAACATGACTGACTTCCAAACTCTCCCCTTCTATGATCTGAGAGATCTGGCTAAGCTTCCTCTTCAAAATCCTATAAATGTAATGATGGCTTCAGACTTCGAGCACTTTCTGCACATTCAAGTCAACAATGATTTTAAAGGGATGAAGCCTAGAAAGACAAAGAAGAAGATTTCAAAGACTAGATTTCATCCCAAAACTAAGAAGCCTTATGTCTTTCTGAGGTATAAGCCAGCTCAAACTCACAAAACCATCACACTACCTAAGTTTGCGCCTTCAACTCCAAACCTTCAAAAGATGGTACTACAATCTGAACATTGGAAGTGCTGTGATAGAGTGTGCAGGTAAGGAAGACATGGTAATTTTTGAGCCTATGGAGCTGTTAAAGTTCCAACCTGAAGACTTGGAGGTTCTGTTTAAAAATCACATTCAAGCTGCTTGTGATGATGATGAGGCAGATGCAAAAGCATATCAACGGGTCGTGACCCTACATGTAAAGCTTTACATCCAAAAGCCAACCAAAGGACCAACTGCTTAGTGATGAGTTGAAGACATTTATGCAACAACTTAGGGGGAGATTGTAGAGTCTAGTATTTTGTAAGCTATTTGCATCATTGTATTTTGAACAATGTTAGTTTAGTTTCCTTTATTGTAATTTCAGTTTCTGTCATTTACAGCTTTATTTAGTTAAGTCTGGGCCATCGAAACTACTTAGTTTCCATTGAGATTTGTTCAATCGAAACTAGTAGTTTCGATAGATAGTAGTTTCGACAGTTTTGTTCTATCACTTGTAAATGTTCAACCGAAACTACTATAAATAGCCTAGTTTGAGAATGTTTAGGGTGTGAGTAGTGGTTGTAACCCTGAACTTTATCTTTCACTGTTCTTGAAGAATCAATACAATTTGCATTTGTTTTATGCATTGTTCTTACACTTTCATACCTGTTTTGGATTGATTCTAAGTGTGGTTAGCCTGTTATCTTCACCAAATCTGTTTCTCTCCTCTGTTTCACCACCATACACACATATTCCTCTTGTTTGTGGGTAATCGATCATCCGAATGATTTCTGAGTGAAATCAGGACCTACATATGTAGAATAAATGATGTTAAATTAAGACGAATCGTGTTTCATAATTGTGGTTGGGAATGAAGAAGGATCATTTATGCATTCTTTAACCCAAGTACAAAATGACTAGATAGGTTAAGAAAAGCAAATTCTTGTTAAAAAATTAAATACTTATGAATGAAAACCGAAACCAATTCTTGTATGTAGATGATACCAAGTCACCAAACATGATTACTTGATAAGTTGGAGTTCACGTGTTTGTAGATGATCCCTACGTGTGAGCTGACCCGTTTTAACACATTTTAAAAACCGTTTCTTTTGTGTATAGCTTTCAAATGAGCTCAAACCCGTGGCATGTTAGTTTTGATGGCCTCTACACTTCACTTGGCTCTCAATTTTTGTTTTTGTTTTTTTTAATAACTTTATCGGATTCTATCTCCTAAACAATTTCACAATTAAGTTATAGGGGGTGCTCTCACATTCTGTTTTGAATACACATTTAGCAATGTCATCGTGTTTATTAAAAATGGCTTTAAGAACCGATGCAACACTTTGTTTCACGTTGTAGCAATGGACACGTTATTATGTCATGTAGTGCATGTCAAGTTGTAAACGGGTACAAATAAGAGGCTTAAAATGTGTGTGTCAAATGAGGTCAGGTTAACACATTAGCCGGAATAACAAAATACTCAATTTTAACGGTAAAATATTAAATATTGTTTCATGAATTTGAGTCATTAAGTAGCCAATAAAATAATAATAATAAAAAAAATACTCAATTTTAACGGTAAGATTTCCATGTCGAATAGTAAAGAAAATTCCAAGAAAAATCATAGTAATATTTTTACAATATAATTTTCTAAAATATACTTCAAATATTTATAAAACTCAAAAGAAAAACAACAAAAGATGTTAACATGAACCTCCTTTTCAATTTATATGTACTATATGTACACCCGAATGAATAACATAAAGAGCCTATATTGACCAATTTTTTAACATAATATTATATTATTATTAATAAACATACATTTCAAAATGATATCGTGAGTATGTTAACAGTGACTACACCCCATTCGTAAAAATGGCGGCTACTCTATAATGTAAATCGAATTCACTAATTCCATTGGTCAAAATGGTTACTCCACAAAGTAAGCCACAAGCAGAATTAAATCTATAATAATATTTTAGAATTTTTTGTTAAAACGGTCACGAGAGAATGTGTAGTCATATTTGGGTTTTTCTCTCTTGATTGATATATATAGGGTTGCCGCCCTTTGGAAGGGCGACAGCTTCCCCACACTTACACTCCAATCATTTGATTTGTTAAGGCCGTCAGTGAACCCAAAGTTGTCGCCCTTTGGAATGGCGACAACCTCCAGTCATACCTCCATTTAACCTATTCAAGATCCTAGTCACTATTCATGTCAAAACTCTCGTCATTTAGAATGACAGCATCTTTCTTAATTGAATACAAAAGCTCTCGCCATTTGGAATGGCAACAACTTTTAATACTTGTCTAGTCAAACTACTAGCCTGCAATTGTACATGATAGCCTACATCTTTTAATAAGTATAGTAAATGATTTATCTTAATCCAAAGCCTGCAATGGACCATAGTACAACAAACCCTCAACCACCACCCTCTTTACTGCGAATAATAGTACAAAAATTAGAAGTTGTCGCCATTTGGAATGGCGAGAACTTTAAATACTTTCAGACATCTCTCAACCACCCTTCTTACACCTGGCAGGATAGTATAAAAATTCAAACCCGTCACCCTTTGAAATGGCGAGAGATTTAGGTAAGCTCAAATACCATTGAATTACACGTACAATTATTAGGTGAAAGTGTCTTCGGATTCGAATTTAAAAGCTAGATTTGAATGGGATAGCGTGTTGTAGTAACAATTTTATATATTCTCTTTCACCCATCCTTTCATTAACTAACACCGCAAACCAAACCATATATTTTATTTTTACAATATAGTTTTCTAGAGGATACTTCAACTATTTATAAAACTCAAAAGAAAAACAGTCAATGTTAACGAAAACCTCCTTCTCAATTTAGATGTACACCCAAACAAACCATTGATCCATTTCTTAACATTATTATTTAGTTTAATAACATGGAGTTGAGTAAAAAATATCATGTATAAAGAAGAGAGTTATGTATAGAAACGGTGTTGTAGACACATATTCTAGCAACTTTCATCGTTCACGAATCACATTAAGGTTTAGAAGTTAAAATAAGTTATCATCCCCATCATCATACAATACCTAAAAAGATATAGCAATACATGCAAAGTATATATAAAATGCTAATCCACAAGTTGGAGCAAATGTTTTGTCAATATTACACCTTGTGCCTCTTGTTTATGAAGCAAAATATTTACATGCCACAACTTGAGTTTCTTTTTCTTTTTCTTTTTTTTCAAAAAGGTGTCAATGAAAAAATATTTAATAAAATAGGTGGATTGAAATTTTTGTTAAATGGGGGTTTTTTTATATTTATTTATTTTTAACTAATATATTATAAATTTTTTCTTTTTATTTTTTTATTCAACGAACCTTTATCATTTTTAAAATTTTTCTCTTCAAGCATTCATTCTAATTTTTTTCTTTATTTTTTTAACTAAGTTGTTATAATTCTTCTCTTTTTATTTTTTAATTTTAAATACAACTAAAAGAATCATTTAAATAAATATTAAAATTGAAATACAAAGAATAAAAAAAAACTAAACAAACATTAAACGTGACAGTCTTACCACTAGAAAACTAGACTTTCACCGACGGACGATTCTGTCAGAAATCCGTCATTGAAAGTGGTTACCGACGATCTTCCTTGGTGATAATCCGTAGAAAAAATGGTCGTATGTAATACCTTCACCGATGGAATTCCGTCAAAAATTACAGATGGATATTTCTCCGGGCAAGTACGACATTTCCCCTGCCATTTTTTAGACTTGTTGACAAATTAGCAACGGACTTTTTTATAAGTTTCCGACGGAGATCCGTCGCTATATTTATTATAGTTTTTTTTAAATTAAATATATATTTTTAAATTTCCAACGGGCTTCCGTCGCTGATTTTAATATTTTTTTAAAATAAAAAATATTTTTTTTGTTTCCAGAAATATAAGTACCAAAACAGCAATACAAATACCACAATAACTATTTTTTTACAAAAAAGAGAGAGAAAAAGACAGCTAATCGCGATGATTGTAGGTGGGATCAGACACATCATCATTTTAGCGACCTCCCCGAAACTCATGTACCTCTGTCGACAAATTAGTGATATTCTGACGGAGCTCGACTAATTGGGCTTCTACGACGGAATCCTACACACACATAAACCCATACAAAAACCGTAGTCTCAACCCAAATTAATCACACATACAAAAAGAATTACATAAATAATTAAATAAATATAAACTACACAATCAACCTAATTTAACTACACAATCCTAATTTCAAAAAAAAAACCCTAACTTCAACCCAATTTCATTACACAATCCTAATTAAACTACACAATCAACAACGGGGTATTTTCACTCATAAAAAATGAAGAGATATATCAGCTGAGAAAAAGAGAGATAGTGGTGGAAGTTGTTGGCGGTGGACACGACAGGTAGGTGGTTCACGGCGGAAGGGAAGTGGGAGCTGAGAGAGAGGGAGATTGTGACGTGAGGTAACGACTGTGTTCTGAGCGACGGTGGTGGTGGTCGTTGGCAGCGGCGGTTGGGAGCAACAATGGTGGTAGTTGGTTGTGAATTGATTATGGGAAATTGAGGTACAAGGTACATACACCTATAATTTAAAAGTTGGTTCTGGTTAAACACCACTGTTGTCTCCGTTTGGACTTGCCGGACAAACGAGACCAGTTAAATACCACGAGAGCCAATTTCAAAACCCACCACGAGATCACTGCTAGCTTGGCACGACTTTCCGGCAGTTTGCACATGTCCACGTCATATAAAATTTAACGGTGTTAAGTTTCTTTAACGGGGGGTCCAATGTAAGAAAATAGTTTGAAAGTAGGGACTGATGGTAAGAATATTCTCAGTTAGGATTATTATTGGCCAATTGGTAAAAAGTGGGATTATTAAAATCAAATAATTTTAAAATAAATATTAGTATGTTATTGATAAATACTTAATGATTAAAAATTTAATGCTGACAGTGAAACCATTACAGACCTTAGTCATTTTGTTTAGTGATTGCCCTCCTATTGACGTTACAGTGACGTGGCATGAATCACATTTTAGTGATTCCACTACACATAACCTAATAATTATGCCAATAACCATTATTTTACAAATATTAGTCTATTAAAAAAGTTTAATAATTTTAATATAACAAATCGAATAGACTTTTTTTATATAAAATAAGAAAACATGTTAGTTTTTATTAGGAAGTTGTTAAACGTGGATCATACATGCCATATAGCCCTATATGAGTCATATAGTGTAAAACCAGTCAAGAAATGGATCCCAAATTCATAATAAATAAACTTCATGGACTTGTTGTGTATATAGCTCAAAGTTCAAGGATCAAAAAGTCAAAGAAATGGAATTTTGAGGTGGTAACGTACCGTCATAGCCTGTAACAGTCCTTTACGGGCAGAGGAAGGAGTTGACCAGAAGATGACATGTGTTATGGTGACATGATGGTGAAATGACGCGTGTAACCCTATAACAGATTGTCACTCCTGGTAACGGTCCGTCATACCGCAATTCAATAGGGGGCTGACACATGTAATGTTGATTCCGAACCCTAAAAGCGGTGATGGACCGTCACCCATCATAACAGTCCGTCATGGAGAGGCGATGACGGATCGTCACCCCTCATAATGGTCCGTCACAGTGCTGAGATTGGCCTATAAATTGAAAGCTCTGACCATTCATTTCTACACAAAAAACTCAAATGAGTTCAAACTTCCCGAAACCCTGTCCCACTTCTGATTAACGCTCAATACTTCCCGATACTCGCTAAAATACCGTACTTCTGAAGAAACGCTCCAGGAAACAAGGAAACGCTTGGGAATCAAGATCAGGTGCCAGAGCTATAGTGATAGCGGTAAGAACCCGGTAAAACACCACAACTAAATTCATTAACTGTCGGAAATGGAGACAGGTCGACGGATTGAAAGTGGGTTATCCATGATGACCCATGGGCATAGTTTGCTCCGGTTGAAGACTTTGGTTGCCATGCACAATTTCTACAATTTAAATTTTCTCACTTGTTTATTTTCTTTTAGTGTTTATTAATTTTCCCTCCAAATGTTAGTTTTTCATTTTAAGTAGTTTTTAGTTTTTCCCAAAAGAATAGGAACGTGGGATTAATCTCTCGTATGTAAATCAAATTGTGAGAATCTAAAAAGGGCAGAGAGTTTATGAAAGAAAAAAAGTTGTGTGTTAATTTTATCTCAATGGATTTTGAGTTAAGGTTGACGTGGCGTGTTGGGTGGTGTTCTTAGACACGATTTTCTATCCGGAGGGGTGATTATGTATCTTCGGTTAAAGATCGTAGGCTGACTGTTTGTTTTCGGTGGTGAATCTGTATCCGAAATGAGCCGTTGATCTATTTGTTTCTGTTTTGAATTCAATTTTATCCGTTAGCCTACTCTGATTTCCTATCATATTGAGCCACATTCTTAAGAGACTACCAACCTTAGTCGTTGCCATCTTCTATTAAGGTGATTACCTTTATAGCTTTCAAAAATTTTAAACTATTTACATTTGCGAAAATGACAAAGTAGATATTAAATACTTTAATGGGTGAAGGGCTTGCTATCGATTAGCATTCGAGCTATAAGTATACATAAAAATTGATCAAGGGATACACGTCTTATGGGTGAAATTCCCATAAGGGGGTTGGCACCAAATCTGTAATGTTAGTGTAAGACTGGAGGTTACTACGTGAAACCACACAGTAAGTAAGACTGGTAATGCCAACAATCACATTACAAAAGGAGATGCAGTGTATACCATGGTTGTACGATCAGTTGAAATATCTGTTAAATATGTAGTATTGTCCATAGAATATCACGATTAAAGGCTTTAATACTGTTCATGCCAAAATATTTTTGTGTCATACTAAATGTGATTATAGCTTTTGTGCCGAGGTTTTATTTTGAAAATGTTTTTCTCTGTTGGGACTAGTCACGAGGGATAGTCTCGCGTACAAATGTAAATATGTTTTGACATGGTTATGTGCCGAAAGGATGTCGACTCCCTATGCATAAGAGATAGCCATGGAGGACATAGATCAAAAGGACGTGTCTCATGATGAAGATTTCCTATAGATATAAGACTCCCTTGATATGTGCTGAAAGGATAAATTCCCTAGGTACATAAAAACCTACCTTGTGGCTCAAAAATACCTCCTGTTATGCAAGGAAAATTATGTAACGTTTTTTAAACATGTTTTGTAAATAGATGAGTATTTAAATCCCAGTTATAAATATATGATTATTCTAAAGAAATTTGGAATTATTCAACAGCAACCCTCGGTTTGAGCATTTATGAAAAGATCGATCCAAAATATTTTATGCTGCAAAACACTCTGATTCATCTGAAGGGATAAAGATAAAGAAATTGATTGTAGGTGCCAGTCTGGCCACACGCCTAGGTTGTCCTGAAACCAGGGTGTGATATATATATAGCCCACATCATACGAGTCGTATAACCCTAAAATGTGGGTCGTATAGCCCAAATTTCCATGTCAACAAATTTTGTACCTGTCACATCAGTCACATGTAATACGAGTCGTATAGTGTCCCGTATAGCCTAATACAACCTGAATAGGTAGGGGTGTTCAAAAAAATCTGAATCCTAAACCGAACCCGAATTATCCAAAAATCTAAATCCGAATTATTCGAAATTCGGGTATCCGAAATTTCGGATATCCAAATTTAAAATTCGGATAGTGATTTTCGGATATTTCGGATAGAATATCCAAAATATTATATTTATATATATATTTTAATTGTTTTTATTATTTAAAAATAAGAAAATTTGAATCAAAACCCGACATATTATATTTATATATTTTTATATGTATATTTTTTAATGCTTTTTAAGGTTTTTAATTGTTTTTATAATTTAAAAATATTATATTTATATATATTTTTTTATATTTTCGGATATCCGTTTCACTATCCGAATCCATATCCGAAATTTCGGATATCCGACTTTGAACACCCCTATGAATAGGTGTACCATATAGTCCGTATTGTGTCCCGTATATGGGTGGTATAACTCATATAAGGCTATACAACTCGTATAGGTGACAGTGATTTACAACTACAGGTGGTGTATGTTTTAGGATTATATTAAGGGTTTTTCTAAATGCACCATACCTATTTTCCAATCACACCATAATCTACTATATTAATTATATTTGACTATATCTAAACCAATCAGAGTAAAGATTCATTTAACTCAAGTGTGTTATTAAATACAATCCTTTATTAGAAGAGGATACGTGTAAAACATAAAATTAAATCATCATTCTTTAATTATTTAATGTTAGACATCAAATCAATTACTTTTACATATCTTTTATTTTATTTTTTAACAGCAACAAAGTTTTATTAATATTAAAATGTAAATAACCAGTAAAGCAGGTTATAGAATGAGAAATTAAAAAAAATAATATTTAAAAAGCCATGTTTCTTAATATTAAAGACATATTCTTTCGACAAAACAAAATAAAAGAGACATGTTATTAACAATATAAAATTTTTTAAACCTTTATCTAAAAAACCTTGTTATATTTAACAAATTGTTTTTAACAATACAATTGCAATTGCAAAATATTTATAATACAATTGCAAAATTGAAATTTAGTGATAATTAATGAAAGGTATTTAATGCTTAGGTGATAATTAATGTTTTTATAGGGTGCAGATAGCAACACCCTTATATTAACTTTTAGGAGTCATCTAGATCCCATCGAAACCAAAAGGGGGTAATATGAAACATTACATAAAAAAAATCCATCACTACTTCCGGTCTAAATATCACTGCAACAACACGGAAACAAATTTGGTTTTCCGATGGAAGCTGTCGGCCGCCTGAGTTTCGCCGTTTGTGTGCCGTTATCCTCCCCATTTCCGCCGTCCACCACTAAGAAACACCTGAAACCGAACGCTGTCAGCAGTGGACCTACTAACAGCGTTTCCAGTAGCTTCTCCGCCAGCAAGTGGGCTAATCGCCTCCTCGCCGACTTCCAATTCCTACCGACAACCAACAATGCCCACTCTCCAGACCTAACCGACGCCACTCTCACTCCGCCGTACCCTCCGACACTCTCCACCACCCCCGACCGCCACGTGTCTATCCCAATCGACTTCTACCGAGTGCTCGGCGCGAAGCCGCACTTCCTAGGTGACGGAATTAACCGGTGTTATGAAGCTAGGGTTTTGAAACCGCCTCAGTATGGTTATAGTGACGATGCATTGATTAGCCGGAGGCAGATTCTTCAAGCGGCGTGTGAAACCCTAGCAAACCCTAGCTCGAGGCGAGAGTATAATCAAGGGCTTGCAGATGATGAGTTCGATACGATTCTCACTGATGTTCCGTGGGACAATGTAATCTTCTGATCTTGTTCTCTACTCCATTTTTGTAGTCAAAATTGATGCGATTTGAAAATTTGATTTTTAGCAATAGAAATAGGATTTCATCAGCGTTTAGAATGTAAAAGATTCAAATTCGTGTAGAATTGTGCTAAATGCAGCATAAGTATTTCACAATTTTTATTACTACTACCAGTTTGATCATTAGGGTTGCATTTATGCAGAATTATACGTAAATTATACTGTGCACAATCTGAGAAGAACAATAAGTAAGGAGGAGACTATGACTTAACTTATTAGCCTTGATTATGGTTTATAAATAGAAAGATTGACACTAATTTTGTGGTAGGTATCAGTGCTAGCTTAGGGGAGCATACAGATGAGGCGAGGCTTCGTATTCTGGCGGGCTTGTCACTTAGGTTACCTTTTTTTCGTAGGTATGAGTGCTAGCTTATTAGTCTTAGGTTTGCCTGTAGTTTCTAGGAGTGCATTATGTTCTTAGGTGTGCCTTTAGTTTTTATGTGAGCCTTTAGTCTTACATGTGCCTTTTATCTACGCTACGTTAGTCCTAGGGATTTTTATGCATTTATGTTATTTTATCTTCTGCTACTAATATACTCTATTATGATACTTGTTTTTATGGTATGTTGTTTGTATTTATTTTTGTTTTGAGTCGGGGTCTCTCCAGTAGTAGTCTCTTTATCCTGTGGGATAGGGGTAAGGTTTGCCCTAATCTCACCCTCCCTAGACCATACTGTATGAGTGGGATCTTGCTGGGTATGTTTGTATCGTACACTAATTTTGTTGTTATTAAAAAATTTAAGGTTCCGGGAGCCTTATGTGTGTTGCAAGAATGTGGAGAGGATGAACTGGTGCTTCAAATTGGTGAGAGTTTATTAAAAGAGAGACTACCTAAATCATTCAAGCAGGATGTTGTTCTGGCAATGGCATTGTCGTATATTGAAATCTCAAGGGACACGATGGCAATGTCGCCCCCTGATTATATTAAGGGCTGTGAGTTGCTGGAGAGGGCGCTTAAGTTATTGCAGGTAAAGACTTTTAATGAAATCTTGAATGTTTACTTTCATTAGAAGTTTTGTTTTGTGTTTTCCAAATTTAAAAAAAAAAGCAGAGAAAAAGGTTGCTTTAATTCTTGAATTTTGCATAAATCCCTGCTGTGTGCTAAGAAATTACCTGTTTCTTGTTTATTTGCTCTCATACAGGAAGAAGGTGCAAGCAGCCTTGCACCAGATTTGCAAGCACAAATTGATGAAACTCTAGAAGAGATAAACCCGAGATATGTGCTGGAACTTTTGGCTTTACCTCTTGATGACGAGTACCGAACAAGGAGGACGGAGGGTCTTCAAGGTGTCCGCAATATTTTGTGGGCTGTTGGAGGTGGTGGTGCCGCTGCTGTTGCTGGCGGATTTACACGAGAAGATTTCATGAATGAGGCCTTCTTACGGATGACAGCAGTGGAACAGGTGATCAATTTGATGTACTTTGTTGAGACAATTTTTGCTGTCTCATCCAAATAATTAGTGGTAGCAAATTCTACCCACTCTTATAAAAATGGGTTGATTCAGGTTATGGTTTATCTCTAACATGGTGAAACAGGTATAATACAAAAATTAGTCTGTAAAGAAACGGGTTGAATGAGCCAACGGTTTGGAAGTCACCCAAATTAGATTATATTGAGTAACTTTGGACAAAAAGTGTTTCGGGTCAATCAATCCAACCCAAACTGAACCAAAAGTAACACATTTGATTCATTACGTAACCTGTTTCCCATTTTGCCCCCTACAAAAATGAATGCTTCCCAGTTTGATTTATATCTCTCTTTTTTTTGTTCCTGATTTTATTTCCTATTTTTTTTTAAGATTGAACTCTTTACTACCACACCAAAGAACATACCAGCAGAAAGTTTTGAAGTTTATGGAATTGCTTTAGCACTTGTAGCTCAAGCTGTCATGGGCAAAAAGCCTAGTCATATTGAAGATGCTGACAATTTATTTAAAGATCTTCAACAAATCAAAGTAACATCCTTGAGTAATCCATCACTTACATACAACGTGAAAGAAACCCGTGAGGTAGATTTCTCATTAGAAAGGGGTCTTTGTTCACTACTTGTGGGTGAAGTTGACGAGTGTCGTATGTGGTTAGGTTTAGACAATGAAAACTCACCATACCTGGACCCGTCTATCGCTACTTTTGTTCTGGAAAATTCTAGAAATGATCCTGACAACGATCTCCTTCCGGGCCTTTGTAAGTTGTTGGAAACATGGTTGATGGAGGTTGTTTTTCCTAGGTTTAGAGAGACAACGGATGTTAATTTTAAGCTTGGGGATTATTATGATGATCCTGTTGTATTGAGATATTTAGAAAGGCTAGAAGGTGGCGGTGGTGGTTCACCGTTGGCGGCAGCCGCCGCTATTGCAAGAATTGGTGCTGAAGCTACTGCGGTTCTTGATAGTGTTAAAGCAGAGGCAATTCAGGCATTACAGAAGGTTTTTCCACTTGGTCAGGAGTCCCAGAGTACTGTTAGACGTTATGATAACAGTGAGTTAGATGATTCTTCTGTTGTTGAGACTGATGATTTAATCACTGTTTCTGAAGAAAATAATTCTAATGAAGTTCAAGAACAAGAAATGATAACCAACCAGATAAAAGATGCGGCTGTGAAGATTATGTGCGCTGGTGTGGTGGTTGGATTGATGACTTTGGTTGGTTTGAAATTTTTACCGTTCAAAAAAGGCTCTACTGCCACTCATAAAAAAGCAGGTTCAGCTGTGGCTGCTGATGTCATCAATGTGGGTATGATCTAAGACATTTTACACTGTAATTCAAACATATATGATTCGTATTTTTTTAATAATTTAGTAGATGTGGCCAAATGAGCTGGCGGGTCCAGTAGGGTTATGGTTAAACGGGTATCTTTTGTACTTGCCAGGCTGAGTTGATCCGATTTTTTTGTATAAAAAAATGAAATGGATTATAAATAGCTGTATGTTCAATGATTAAAAAATATCTGTTTTCAATAATAATCTGACAATCATCTATGACAGAGGAGTCTGTAGTTGAAGATGGTGAAGAAATACCTAGAATGGATGCAAGATATGCTGAAAGTCTAGTTCGCAAGTGGCAGAGCATTAAATCTGAGGCCCTTGGACCTGATCATCGCCACTCAAAATTGTCCGAGGTAAAGTGTTTTTATCATTGAATAGATTTTGAGTTTTCAACCCATTTGACTAATTCCCCTTTTAGTCCCCTAACCCCCCTTCTAAAAGGAGAATAGGAATGATTAATTAGTTTCCCATATTGCCCCCACTATTATATAACTCAAAGAAAGCGTTTTATAATTGGTCAAAGGGTGAAACTGTCGTTCCGCAAATTAAAAGTTTTATTAATTACACTTTTCCTAACCTATGAGACTGAGTTTTTGTCTAGAGTCCTGCTATACACACCCCAATTTTTACCTATTACACCCTTGATGTGATTTTGAGTAGAATTCACGAATGGTTCCGGTTTGTCCTTATTGCAAGTATGTTTTCCTAGCAATTACGAATGTAGTCCCCATTGTTCACCCATCAGGTTTCCTTTTCACTAACTCATGTAAAAAAAGTACTTTAAGTCAATGTAAATGAACTGTAAAAAATTACATTAAGTCATGTAAAATGAATCGTGTCGATAATTGTGTTAAACATGTCGTATAATTCGTGTTATTGAACTGCGTATATTTAATCGTGCTAAACGTGTCGAGCGGGCCGCTTATCAAACATGCTTGTGTTAGTGTTTAAGAAAATGACATGTTTAGTTAAACGTGCCATATTCGGGTTCACTAGTTTGTTCACAAGACCCGTTTAACACAACACAACACGTTTCATGGCTCTAATTACTTTACTCGAGAAAACAAAAACAAATTAAAAGGTCCACATAAGCTTAACAGTTTTTTTTTAACATCAGTTACTTAAAAGGACCAAACATGTTACTAACTAGAGACAAGAATGTAATTTCTGAAAAGAAATAATCAAACTTGTAATATGGACAAACCACATGAACCACTCGTGTAATTCAAAGACAGTTATCTTTGGATGGAAAGGGTAATTTTTTTATTTTATCTGGTTGAAGAGATAAAACACGACCCACTTTGACCATTCATTTGTGAACGGGCCCTCTACGTAAATTGCAGGTATTAGATGGTCAAATGCTCAACATCTGGTTAGAACGAGCAACCGAAATTGCTCAACGTGGTTGGTTTTGGGAGTACAATCTTTTGAACATTACCATCGACAGTGTGACCATTTCACTTGATGGGCGGCTAGCTGTTGTGGAAGCAACCCTTGAAGAGTCAGCTAAGTTGACCGATTTGACCAATCCGGAAAACAATGATTCGTACAATTCAACCTACACGACACGTTATGAGATATCATATGCCAAGTTAGCATGGAAAATCACAAAGGGGGCTGTCCTCAAATCTTGATAGATATGGTGCAGTTGTTTGTTTCTCCTTTCTTTTCATTGGTGTTAGGTTACTTATAAAAATAAAACATAATAGAAGTTTGTATAGATAGGTGGTGTTAGGATTTGTGTTTTTTATTATATGATTATCTTGATTTTATGCTGTTGTAGCCACTTTTTATATTTGTTGTTTTTGGTCATTTACTATTGATCTCTAAAAATTTCTAAAAATTGTATATTCAAGTATTTTTTATTGTAATTAGGGATGTCCACGATTCAAAAATTATAAAAACACATTCAAAAATTATCTTTTACAGCCCAACTAACTGCTTGATTGTAATTAGGGATGTCCACAATTTGATTCGGTTTTAACCCATTACCTTTGAAAGTTCGGTTAATTCAGTTACCTACTAAGCAGTTCGGTTAATTCAATTTCAAAAATGTATATAACCAACCTTTGAAAATTCTGTTCCTATCAAGTCGGTTCGGTTAATTCAATTTTATAAATGTATATAACCAAAATCATCAATTATCAAAAATATTAAAACCAATGGGTTTCACATTTTCTTCGGTTTTCTCGAATAATCGGTTTTTCTACTCAATTATAATTATTTAATATCACATAATATTAGTCATTATTAACATGCTTAAAGTACAACTTTTATTTCATTAAGTACAAAATTGAGACCCACTTGGCAATAGATAAAACTGGTAAAATTGGAATGCTAGATTTGAATATATACAATTGATTAAGGTTACTTAGTGTTTGGTTACAGGTTCGATACCCATAAAACCCGTCTTAGGTTCTGAAACCCATACCGATTCCCATTCCTCCTTAATATCTTAGCAAGGAGAGGGCATTTCTCCAGGAGGAGAAAATACCCTGTGATTCTTGTTTGGGAGGGACGCTCAATGCAAACAATTCCATTGGTGTCGTGTTTGGTTCCTCGAACCCGACAAGCTTTGCAACAATATCTGCACTCTCCTTAACATGCTCAAAGTCATCTGTCAGTGTCCATAATAATTGAGCCAATTGGAATCTCCTGTTTCTGGATTCCAAATCTATTCCCCACTTCACAAACAGGCTCTCTCTTTCACTTGATGTGAATTTACTCAGAAGCTTCCTGCTCAGCATTGCCCTCTCAAGAGTCAGTGCCCTTGCACTGTTCATTATCAACAAACAAACAAACATGGTTAGACCATTAACAAACAAACAGACGCTACAGGTGTTCATGATCCACAAAAACACTGGACCTGACTGCTAACTACGGTTTAGGAAAACGACAAACCAAGCCAGCCGAGCCGGGTGGGTTGTCGACCGACCTGTTTTAGCCTTTAGGGGTTTGACGGTTTGAACTGGTTCTTTTTTTCAAAATTGTCAAATTTTAATAAAAAAATTGATGTTCCAATACATAGCTGCATATTCTAAAAATAACAAAAATATTTATATATAAACTAGCTTAGAACCCGTGTACTACACACAAGGTGAATAATATCAATACATAAAATTCTTAAATCTTTATGTATATATTTACATATGTAAAAATATATTACATGTAGTAAGGATAGAAAACAAAATTCAAAATATATAATAATGAAATAATTGAGTTTCAAAAGTATGTTAATTACTATTTAATATAATTTGACTTTTAATTACTATTTGATTGAAAATAAAAGTTACATAATTAGATTTCAAATTTTTTTATAATAAGTGATAATTTAAAACAAATGTGTTTTTTTTAGTATAATTAGTATTTTATTTAAAAATATATTATTCTTAAAAAATAGATGTGTATTTAATAAGAGAGAGAAGCGGGGAAAAAATGATGAGAATCAATGTGGAGGTGACACGTGGCATGGAAAAACTTTTATTTATTATATAGTATAGATAAGAAACGTTAAACGGCCGGTTTGGTTTACATGGCCTGGTCCAAGTTTCAAACCATCAACCGAAGTGCCGAACCATTAAACTGCCAAAACTGAACGGTATGAATCTCGAACCGGTCGAACTAGGCTGACGCCCATGGATGAATTGATCGCCCACAAATTAATAAAAAAGGTCATCATATTCGAATTAATTTATGTGAAAAATGAGACCTAACTAAAAAACGTATGGACAAATGCATTGCAAGGTTTTTTCGTAGAAGAATTTGTATGTGCAAAATAAGGAATAATAAGAGAAATGAGGTAAGACCTTGAGACTTCATCTAGTGTTTGCTTGAGGAATGATAGGCGTCTAAGCTCGACTTCAATGTACACAGAATCTGAGGGATCGCCTTTAATGAGCAAGAAAAAGTAGGTCCTGTGAAGCAATGGTATGTTGCATTCATTCCACAGTTCAATTATCTTCCTTCTTTGCTCCTCAAACACCAAACACCACTCTTTTTCACCCTCCTTCATTTTATCTCCTGATTCAACTGCTTTTGATGTACCCTTCACCTAAATAATTAGTAATTAGAAATAGATAATAAATTATAATAAAAATAACTAAAGCTGGCAAAAACGTGCCATGTTGTGTTAAACGGGTCGAACATGACACAACACGAAACGTTCAACACGACTAGTGAACCAGAACACGACTGAGGACACGCTTAACTAAACGTGTCGTTTTCTTAAACGCTAACACAAACATGTTTAATAAGCGGGTTACACGACACGTTAAATACGATTAAAGGTAACCAGTTCAATAACATGTATGACACGACACGTTTAACACGATTCACTAAAACATAATAAGACACCATTAGCACGATAAAATAAAAGTTACAAAACTACAATCCATATTTAATTATAAAACTATATTGTTTTGATAAACGGGTCATAAATATGTCGTGTCATGTACCTATTTAACACGATAAGTTAAACGTGTTATGCTTACCACAAAAGGGTTAAGCGGGTTGACCCGTTTAGACACATTTTTAATTGTATCGTTAACTTGTCGACATGTTTATGACTCAACCTCGTTTAACTTCATATTGAGTCATGTCATGTTATTGGGTTGTGTCATAAATTGCCAGCCCTAATTATAACGTAGTTTTTTGTTTCAAGAACGAGTTTATTTAGGTTATGTTTATCAATCAAAACAAAGAGCTAAAAAGGAAAGAGTCAGACAGGTCGAAAGTCGGCTGGAGTATATTATAATCCTATTTGACACTAATTATTTGAATATGAGTTTATTCGGGTTATGTTTTATCAGTCACACAAATAGCTGAAAAGGAAAGAGTTATATGGGTCGAAAGTCGGCCGGAATGTTTTATAATCGTATTTGCCACTAATTATCGATAAAATAATTTTTTTTTTAAATTCATTTTTCTAAAAAAATAAAGAAACGAAATTGATAATGGTATGAGAGCAAAATCCTTACCATGTTATCTTTATACCTTCCTCTAAGGTCATACTCCATTACTTTTTCGAGTGTCCTAGATGATGGAGAAAGGTCTAAAACACCCCCATCAATCTGCTGCATTTCTTTCTCATCAGCACTCTGGAATGAACTCTGAGAATCTTGCCGACATAATTCCTTAATATCCGATTCTGATTTTGATTCAACAACCGCATTCTTTTCAGATACAGGAGAAGATGATGAATCACCTTCAACAATTGCAGAGCAGCTTGTGCTTCTTGTTAAAGTTGGAGGCTTTGAACAAGTTACATCTTCAATTGATACACGAGTAGAATGATCATCAACATGTGAATTTCCCAAATTGCCCTCATTAGCTTTTGCTTCATCTTTTTCACTACCTTCTTCTACGTCTTTGAAGCTATCTACTGAATGTGTTCTTCCCCTGAGTTTTTGGGAAGTCTTCTCCCAGTCCTGGGTCGGGTCTGGCCCGAAATATTGGTTCATAAACTCACGTGGTGTGATATTATCAAAAACGTAGTGGTCTTCGTTTGGATTATGTAGTTTATGGTTCTTTGGAAAACTGTATGTGTTGACTGCAGCGGAGGAAAGAGGAATGTTGACTGCAGCGGAGGAAAGAGGAGTGTTGACTGCCACGTCGGATGTGTCTGAAGTGGAATGTTCATCCCATGAACCGCTGCGTAGGTGGCCAGATGCCGAACTTCCATCCCATGAACCGCCGCGTAGGTGGCCAGATACCGAACTTCCATCCCATGAACCGCCGCGTAGGTGGCCAGATACAGAACTTCCATCCCATGAACCAGAATCAATCTACATGATAATATGACGATTTAAAAATATATTTTGTCATAACTTACAAGGATTGGGTATTTTATGTGAAAATTTAAAAGGTAAAAGAGAAATAAGCATTTTTACAGTTTAAACATAATTATTTTATATGAATTTGTATTTTTGGTTGTAAATTGTAACTTTAAAGTATTACTATGCAAAAAATAAATTAAAATAAGAATTTTGGGTTAAACAGGTCGTGTTTGTGTCAACCACTGAATAATGTGTCTGACATAATTTCGATCCGCCAACCAGCAAACATTGCCCATTAAAAAACATGCATGTGGTTTTGTTACTTAACTAGTGTTATTGGGTTACAGAGAAAATAGATCACATACCCATGGCAATAAATTTTGATCAACTCCAGCGGCTCGTAATATTTCCTCAAGGCGAGCTCGAGCAAGATCACGTTCCTGCGTCAAATCTTTTACTTCTTGCTCCATCTGAAAGACAATAAAAATATTTAATCTCACTTATTGACAATTAGATCAATAATTATTATTATTATTATCAATAGGCTTTCTTTGTGTTATATTTTATCTACAATTAACAAGTCAAATTAATAAAACTTCATTAAAAAGAAAACGGGTCAAAAGCCGCCTATAATTTACTTTTGATTAATACATATTCCTGAATTGCTTTATGGAAAGTTTAGATTAGTAATGTAATTTGTAATCATATTTTAACACACTAATTATGTATAATAAAAACATAGAAACTTTGTAAGAAATAGTGTTCCAGGTCGACCCAACTCACCTTTTGTATTTTATGTTCCTTTTCTTTGACTTTTACTTCAGAATCATTTGTCGATGCGGACATATTTTTTACTTCATTTGACAATCTAGCCATTTCTCGTTGCAACTGTTTGACCAATGCCTTCTCTGACATGACAACATTAACGTGGGCACTTGTTCTGACATCCTTAGCACAAATAGCAAACAAAAGTGTGTTTCTTGATTGCTCAAGATGAGTATGTGCAGGACTCAATGTGCATATTATTGCTGTTCTTGCATTTCCTCCAAGTGAGTTTTGTAGTATCCGTGTTAGTTTCGAGTCTCTGTATGGAATATGACCTTTTGGCCCTTTGCTACATTCAGTCAATAATATATGTCAATTAGAAATTGGTCAGCATTCACAAGGATAAGAGAAGAATCATAATTTTAAAGAATATGAAAAACTAGTGTCAGTTAAGATGATTTATTTTTTTTCATTTTTCTTGTGCATAGAGTGTGTGGTTCTAATGTATTTTGGAAAAGACTAATTGTATAAAAAGGAAACAAACTTGGGTATGAATTTTGGTTTTGAGTAAACAACTTACTTTAGTCTTAGAAAAAAGCATCAAAGTTCTAAACTATTTGAGTTAATGTAATTACCTAGGATAATTTGTTTTTTAGACCCTATGTCAAAAAGAAAGTCAAACATGGTTAAACGTTACAAAACAAGTCGGCTGTCGCATCATTGTTTTGACCAGACTGGATTAATTTACCTTGGATCGAAAGTTTTTAAAGTTGGTTATATCACAAATAAGTTTGAAATTGTAAAATAAACTAGATTGAATTAACTGAATGTATTACAATGGAGGGAACCCTCAATATATATACAGGAAAGAAACCCTAGAGAAACCTATTTTGGGCCTACTAACTATAATTAACAGAAATTTTGATGGTTTTATCTGTCCATTACCTAAAATTACCAATTACCCCTTTTGAGAAAAATGACAGAAACCAATGGAAATACAAACCTTAATTTGCGGATAACAGTTCCTAGTGTTAGTAAACTGCGATTTATGTGGCCACCTTCTTTCAGCCGCTTACCAGCTGATAAGGTTTGAGAAGCCCGTTCACTTCCTGCTAGATCAACAAAATTCTACAAAAAAAAATAACAAAATAAAAAGAAATTGTATTTATTCATTTTGACTTCAAGAATCTATAACAAAAGGAAATATTTCAGATAGTATCTTTTTAATATGTATAGTAAGTATCTATACCACAGTAGCTGTAAGAGTGCTTGCACTGTCAATCACTGAGAACTCATTGGAAGTACTTTCAATAGTCTGAGAAAATAAATAATGAGTCATGACTTAAGAACTACAATTTTATTCATGTTGACACGTATTAGAATATGAATACGTACCAGTCGAATAATCTGATGTGATCTGGAGCTCATTTCGTTCATTGATGTTTCTCCAATTTTTCTTTGGGCTATAAATGTGATTCCAAATGAATTATCAGTATACATTCTTGTGATAAGATAAGAATGGTTAAAATGAATGCTAGAGGTAGCAATTTCGGCCCGTTAAGGGTAAATGGGTGGGTCTGGTTATATATCGACTCGAATAGGTCAAATCTGTAAATATTTAAAAATTAATCGATGGGTCAAATAGGTCAAAAGTCACCCATAATGTATTCAATGAGAAATTTTTGTGAGTCAGCCTGACCCAGGTCAACTTTTCCATTCTCCAATATTAAATTGCTATTACCTTCACACACGGCGAGGAGTTCCATTAGATGGGTCCAGTCTTCCAAATGGATTTCTGTGAGTTTATCTACAACGGTCCCTTTCTGATGACAGCAAAAACCAATGGATTAACTTTAAAATTTGGTATAGTTAATGGACCCCTTGTAATTTATAATATGATACTCACCTCTGGATCATCAAGGAGTCTAAGTGGAGTACCATCTGCACTAAGAAGGTCTCTAACACATTCATTGTAAATCTCAATGGCAGAAAACTTTAACACAAATTCTCTATCAATTTGCTGAAAACAAAAGCATATCCATAAGATTAAGTTCCAAACGAAATGACCCATTAAAAGTTTCAGTTTTTTCACTTAGATTACATTGCTTATGTGGTCAAATATGTCTGATATCGCATACTGAGTGATGCCAGTCATGGTGTATGTCTTCCCACTGCTTGTCTGCCCATATGCGAATATACTTGCTGAAGAAATAATTTAATTTACAACCTAATGGGTGATACAATATAATATCAGAACTGGAAAATTAAAAGAATAATACTCACTATTAATGCCATTGAGAACTGAAAGAGCAACTCTTTTGACTCCCACTTCATACACTTCTCTTGTTGTACTCTCATTCCCATATACTCGGTCTGTTTCCAAAACAACCATCACGGTGAAGAACTTAAATAAATAACGAGAACTAAGACAGCAATAAATATACACACACACCCACACACGAAATTATGTCAATAAATGGGATTATTCCGCAGAAAGGTTGACTAGTTTCATCTGCTTTCTGTTTCGGGTCACCATGTTTGTTTTCACCTTAAAAAAATAACCACCTTCCAAAATTTTCGATTTAAAGGTAAAGGAAATGCTAACCATAGACGTAGGCCTATCAACAACCACATTATAAACATTTTCCATTATTTATCTAAATACATGATTAACCACTTTATGTTTGCATAAGACCCATTTTTTAGGGGAAAAAGTAACCATAAAGTGGTTGCTAAACATAGCCTTAAGGGCGATGACTAGCATATCCCATAATCTTCAACCTTTTCACCAAGTAACCAGTTATCAAGGCGTCACACCTAAAAAAAGGTTAACAGGGTCAAACTTTTTTTTGGTAACCATGACAACCCGTTAGAGGAAAGTTGATGCCAATTCCCCTGCTAACCAACGGGATAAGATAAATCCCAGCTTGTGTTGGGCAAGTGGCTTTCACAAGGTTATGGAAGGAAACCGGTGGAAGCAGGATTCGGACCTAATACCTTTGCTAGAGGGGAATCAGTGCTTACCACTTTGTCGTCCCTTGAAGGTTTAACATGATTATCCAGATTAGAAATCAGCCCAAAGTATGTTACCTACTATCCCCCCCCCCCCTCCCATTGTTAAACACTGTAAAATGGTAATTGCACACCAGCTCACACATTTTGACCTGGTTGCATACAAACTGTGAACCCTCTTTATATACTTTTTCTTTAAGTAGACCACAAGAATACGAAAATGGACAATATACCACAAAAAAAATGCAAAAGGACAGATTCCATTTCCATAAGTTCTTTTAGGCTAATATGATTTACATATTCTTTAGGATATGTATATTGCTTACCAAACGTGTAGGCATTCGGGTACATTGATCGTTCGGTTGAGGCATTCTTGTATACGATAGTGTTGTTGTTTACACATTCCCAATCAGAAGTATCATTCTTAGCAAGTTCCTTTGCATTCATAGGCCTCACCCGTACAGACACAAATATCTTCTCACCTTGTCCATCCTCAAGATTTATCTCATCTCCACTAATAGACCCCATTGTATTTCCTTACTAATATAATAACACTTGCACTTATAGATTTTGAAAATCAGATCTATAATTTTGTTTTCCCTCTCTTCACAAGGACAGAGAGGGAAGAAACCTCAAATGCCCTGATTTCTTCTGTATACCTGCAAAATAATTCCAAAAAGAAAATAATAAATAAAATAAAAAAACTCACAATTCAGTATCTGATGTAAACTAGGCCCACCGATTTTATCCATACCCGATTAACCGACCCGGCCCGAATTCACCCGAACCCGAGATACCCATAACCGATTAAACTGAATGTTATTAGGGCCGGTTTTCGCTTAGACTTTCAAACATCAAAAACCCGAATAGCCCGAACCGATTAACAAACCCGATCAACAAACTCATGTGGTTCTCTACATCTCCAAATCATTTATCCTATGAATATTCATGTATGGTTTTCGATATCTGAAAACCCTAAATATGTTAAGAAAAAACTACATGATAATCATCAAACAATTGCATAATACCTTATGTCTGCCTATCATTACCATGAAGTAAAAGGTCTAATTAGTCCGCAAAACAAGAGAAATGTTCTAAATTAAGCACGGATTTGAACACAATGGATCCATGTTTTCTCATATAAACCATAAATTGATCCCTATAAGCATCAACATCGGAATCAGGGGTGAACCCAAAGCCAACCCAGGGGATGGCAAGGCACCCCCTCAGCACACCAGCCCAAGAGTATAAATGCTTTTAAATATTAGACAGAAATGATTAGGCCCCTTCTCGTTTTTTGGCTAGGCGCCTTCTCTAATCCAAGCCCATTTCCTAGAGTATCTTCCCTAATTTGCCGACTCCTAAACCATCGATTCCCAAATCTCCCGAACTGCACTCTCAAATCCAAATCCCAAATCGGCTAGGCGCCTTCTCTAATCCAAGCCCATTTCCTAGAGTATCTTCCCTAATTTGCCGACTCCTAAACCATCAATTCCCAAATCTCCCGAACTGCAATCTCAAATCCAAATCCCAAATCACAATACCAAATTGGGTTGAATCGCAAATTAAAATCACAAGTTAGAAATCGAGATCGAAAACTTCGAATTCGCAAATCGAAATCGCCCATTCACAGCATTAAAACCCTTGTTTTAATTAATTGCAGGTTCGATCGAAATAGACGGTGGCATGTTTCCAATTAAACTGCATAATTTCATCGCAGGTTGAGGTTTAAGAACTCTTCATTCAGCAACTATTCATTTTTATTTTGAAAGCAAAATGATTTTTAATTGGTATAATATACTGCTATTGATTCAGTTGGAGTTGTTGTAGCCATTGGTGGCCTCATCTTCAGTTACAATATTGGAATCTCCGGTAACTATACACCTTCCTGTTTCTTTTTCGTGATTTTTGAACACATTATTTGATTTTAGAAATTGAAATTTTCAATTTTCTTTGTGTTTTTTAAGATCTTTCTTTATGTTTTTCCTTTTTTTAGATTTTAAGATAGCAGTTATATCCTTACAAGGCTCACATGAACGACACTGATTGGAATCCTTTCTCTATAAAAGACCATGAACTCGATGAAACTTAACTCGTAATCATGAATTTCAGAATTGATTAATCCTCGAGTTCTATTGACATGATAACGATTTGAAACCCTAAGTCGGTAATTTCATACCGAAATCTACAATTCAATACAAAACAACAAGGAATCATGAATTCGAATATAAAATTAAGACAAATTTCATTCATGTAACAGGATAATCTGAAATAAAAAGTTGAATAGAATCACCTCCTCCGGATCGAACAACGATTGAGCTTGAAGGGATGACCTGGACGATGCAAAATGGGTAAAGAAGAGACAATACAATCAATTGGCATGATTCCAGCGAGAGAAATGGAAGAATGGAAGATATTTGTGGGGAGTGAAGATTAACGAACGAAAACAACGGAGAACCAAAGAGGGCAACAAAGAATTACGTTTGATGGTATTTGAAAATAGACCGCCATCTTCAACGAAGTTAGATTGCTGGTGAATAATTACTTTTTTTTTAATTTTTTCTTGGATCACCATTCCGTCCGAAGAAAGCATGGTGACGGGCCTTACAAAATCCACAACTAGGAAAACACCTGGCTCTACCTGAAACATTTTCTTCTAATCGAGACTCAAACTCATGACCTCCCATTTAGTAAGTCATGAGGCTACTACTTAATCTGAAAGGCTCGGTGGTTATTACTTTTATTAATTATTAGAGTAAACTTCGTTTTTGCTCCATGTGGTTTGATCATTTTAATCATTTTGCTCCAATAAATTGAAAATAGCCAAAACACTCCTTGAGGTTACCATTTTGTTGCCAATTTGCTCCCTGTCACTAAATTCGTTAAATATTTCAGTTAAAATTAAGGGCATTTTAGTAATTTGTCAGATAAGAGTCAAGTTTCAAGGAGTTAGATTCATATTTTATAGTTTTGAATAGATGGTATGTCTCAGACCCCTAACATGCAAAATTGTTAAAATGATCAAACCACATAAAGCAAAAACGAAGTTTACTCTATGATTTATTTTATACCTTTTGTTTTTCTTAAGCAAGGCTAAAATTGTTTTTCATAAAAGTTTATATATTGGTTAGTGTTAAGGAACAAAAGTGTTACGGTTGAGTGAACACGTAAGCCTTTACCATAGGGGAAAGTAATTAACTCCAAAAATTTAGAAGTGGAAGTCAATTACCCTTTACCATAGGGGAAAGTAATTAACTCCAAAAATTTAGAAGTGGAAGTCAATTACCTATCGATGTTTCATAGTTTGTTAGATACTATATAAATTTATTGGAAAATGTATGGATGATCATGTTTTGAAATCATACTAGACTAGCAGGTTGGATCAGTCAAACTGATGCATTGGTTTGATAGTTTGGTAATTGGTGTTGAATCGAGTTATAATCGGACCAGACATTAGAACACATGATTTCACAAGCAGATAATGCAAGATCTGGATAGTAGGTCGCCACTCGTCAAATCGAGAGCGAAGAAAGGGAGGAATGTCAAGACGTTTCAGCTTTATAAACATTAGGGATGATACCCGATGGCATAACCTGAAACCAAACTTGAAAATAGTTAGGTTTTGTTATAAACATGGCATGTTTTGAGTTAACTTGTGTATCTGTTTTATAAACAGAATATGTCAAGCTTGTAGTTATATTAAACGGGTGCCAACCCTTTTAAATATAAAACTAAAAATATATAATTTACAAGTTCTAACATGTACGTCTACACCTCTATCTCTAGTTAACATGTTTGAGTTCTTTAGATAAATGGGTCATGTTTGGGTAACATTGTTTTAAAAATGTACGGCTTACGTTAATGTCTTCAACACGAATAAATATACGAGTCGTGTCTGAGTTCATCGGTTTCATCCCCTAAACCCGGCACCATAAACCTAGCACGATTGCCACCCAAAGACTGAAATTTGGATAAACAGAAACTAAAACCATAAAAGTTATGAAGAAGAAGAATCACAAATGTTGGAAGCTAAATGAGAAATGAGCAGTTAGCTACTACAACTACTACTAAACTTCAGCCGCCTGGCTACCAAGAATCCGGTCTCGGCGTTCTACGTACTCCAATGGGAACCAGCCCGCCTTCCCTTCACATTCGCCTTCCGCCCAACCATTGTTTGACACCTAGCAGGAAAATAAAGCTCATTTATTAATTAATATTTGCAGCTCAACTAGAGTAATGAGAAGAGGTGGCAAAATGGGAGGGTTGTCAGTTGTGTAGCATATCAAAAAAGGGTTGGTTTGGGTTTGGCCAACCCGAAAACAACTTATTTAACAATAAGTTGGGGGTCCGTTAAAACCGACTTAACCGCCCAAACTGAAGCAAGTCGGTCGGTTTGAGATCCATGTGGTTCGGTTCACGTTTCAGACTTTCGGTTTTGGCGGTTTGACAGTTTAACGGTCTGGAACCTAGAATCGGTTGTGTAAACCAAACCGCCTTTTAGCCTTATTTTTGGAATATGCACTCATGCGCATGCATTATATACATGATCCGTCATATAATTTTAAAAGTTCTAATACTAACTAAATTTTGAAAAAAAAAACAGTTCAAACCTCCGAACAGCCAAATCAGCAGTCCAGTCAACCCACCCAACCCGGCCGTTTTGGTTTGTTATATTCCGGAACCATAGTTATGGGTCAGCCTAGATTTTTTGTCAAAACCGCCGAGCCGTCAAATCAGCCGGTCCAGCGGACCACCTAACCCGGCCGGTTTGATACGTGGAAAACCGTAATTAGTGGTTCGGCCCAATATTTTCATCAAAACCGGGAGAACAAGACCGCGAACACATTAAGTCATAAATTATTCTTTCATCTTCGGACATTGGTCCCTTTTTTGTCTTTATAATAGTGTCATTGCCCCCATTTGATATAGTTATCAAAAAAAAAATTCAAAAAAAAATTATTAAAATCAAAAAGCAGCTCAAAAAATAAAAAATTTCAGACCTTTCGAACAACGACGTAGTCCCCAACCGTTAAACTCAGCTCAGCGTCAGACTCTGCTTGATATGGATGTATGACCTATGGTTAAAAAATTTATGAAAGTTAAGTTGATCCATCATTTTCAAACTACAAATTGCTGAAATTGGTTGTATACCTCTCCAAGAAAGTAGTCCATATTATTTGCAGAGCTATCCTTAGATTCATCATGAGGTGGTGAAGACCTCATGGGTGAAATTGCTGCTGCTGTAGGAGAAGCTTCAATTCTTTGACGCTCTTGCGACATCTAAAAAAAATTCATCGTCATATAAGCAGAGATTCACCGAAATAATAAAATATTAAAAATTAAATGGAAATGGTATAATTTTAAAACATTAAATAATCTCTCTAATTAATTAATTTCTTTCATCTCTCTTCCGCGTAACAAGTTTCGTACACATGTGTAGATAAGAAACTATAGTGAATCTACATGTGTAGATGTTTATAATATATGAATACACATAAATTTATGTGCACATATGTATATATCAATTCAAGTACATTCACATATGTATGTGTGTGTCTGTGTGTAATACCTTAATGAAAATAAATAAGAGACTTTTGTGGGCCTAAATTAACCGATCTCTAGAAAGGTATGTCTTATAGTTCTCACTGGGATAAAGGAAACTCATACAAACAAGTAGAGATAGCAATTTCGACCCACTAATTCGGGTTATGATGCCTAACAGTCAAACGGTTAAAAAACAACTAAACGACGAAAATAGGGTCAAAGGGATCAAAATCGTGAAGAAGTGTATTTTAATGCATAGCTAAAGCCTCCGAAATCATTTTATTAAAAGAACAAGATTATTACTATAATAATTTATCTTTGTTATCTTATTTGACATGCTAGTTATTTATTAAAAAAAAAGACTGGAGAAAGTATTTCGGTCAACCTAACCTATCCGCCAATTTTGGCACCTCTAGTGACCAGAATGTTCTTCCTTTTTTCATGTTAGAAATGAGTACCAAGTGTGACAGATACCTCGCCCTCAAGTCGATCAAGTATATGCACAACTTTTTGATAATGATGTTTCTCTGCTTCAACCTTCAATTCAGTATAAAATAATCAATTCAGGTTTTCAAATATTATTATTGCAAAGCTTTACAGAAACAAAAACATTAAAAATGAAGCAACCAACTGACATATATACTGCATAGTTTACCATGGTTATAAGTCGTTGAAGTGTTAACCTCTGTTGTTGAGCTTCCACTGCTGACATGGTAGCAACAGCTTCTTTACCCAATATACTCATGTTTGACTTTAACTCCTGAAGTCTAGCTTGGGCAGCTTCAAATTTTGACAAATTATCAGGATTCCCCGTAGATTCCTTCACTTTTGCTTGCCTTCTTGCAACTTCAATCACCTATTAAGATTCCATAATAATTACAGTTAAGACTAGAGGTGACTGATCTAAATAATGGATAATATCAGGAACCCAAAAGACAATCAAAGAACTTTATATATCGTATAAATATGATTATAAAATAAGAAATATAGTATATCAATAATAACATAACTTTTTGAATAAAATGATATAGGAGGTTCTACTCATTAGAAGTAAAACTTTTTGTACAAATTTTAAATATTCATATATATAGTAGAAGATAGGTATAGATATATTTGCATTTTAGAAGTAAGTTATGTTAACCTGGGTTTCAGCTTCTTGTCTGACTCTGTCGTATCTTTGAGCATGACGTCGAGCATCCTCCAAAGGAGCTCCAACAACCATAGCTCTTAAAGGTTCTGCAACCTATAGTTGAAAAGATCATTATATAACTATAGAGATGACAAATGAGGACATACGGACCTTTAAGTAATTTAAGATTCAACATTTTCATTTTGTCATATATGGTGCATAGAGAAATGAAGATGTGATTGCGGTTAGGATAACTAAGATTGGATGCACAAATGGGAGAATAAATTTGTGGGTCCCATTTACGTGATGGATGTATGGAGAACTAAAATGGGACCGCAAAATGAAAACCGGGGAATACTTCATTCTTCATTTATGAATTCAAAAAATGGTTAATGAAGAATACTTGTATACTCTATTCTTCATTTTGTGAGTCCCAATCCATGACCCTTCTCAATTCTCTTAATGTCCAAAAAATGGAACCCACAGGCACATTTTTTCTATCCTTATATCATATAAGAGAAAATATTTTTTATGTTAATTCCCAAAAATTATGAACATCATTGTCACCGGAAAGGAACAGAGAAAATAGAAAATCACGTTGATTGATACTTTTTAATTGCAAATACTAAGGGAAGATTCACGCCAAAGAGGAGGCCCAGGACAAACTGGCCAAGTAAACCAATAAAAGATTTTAAAATAAATCTCAACAATTAACGTGAGTCAAGCATCGTTAAAGTTATGCAACTTAGACCTAACCAAATCTTCTTTGCAATATAATAAATTTTATCATAAGGCGGTGAAAGGATTATTTACCTGTGTGCCAAGTGTTTTCAATAGATTTTCTCTTTCCCTTTCGATATCCATACGAGCAGTACTGTAACTCATTGCTGCTTTGGATAGAGCATTACCACTGGTGCAAGTGTTCTCTGCACCGTATTTCCTGCTGTCTTCTGAGAGTTTAGTACCTGTGAGCAAAAGCGCACACACAAATGGTCAGAGTTTGCAAGATAAGCAGGTTAGGCAGGCTGGGTGACAGGTCAAAACAAGTTCCGGTTAAACAATTTATTTTAGTACAGGTCAAAACGGTCCAGGTCAAGTTTTGACGCCTTGACCTATGAACAGTTGAACACTTTATCATCCATTATAACAAAAAAAAAATCCTAAATAACCAATGTTAGTTTGAATTGAAAAAACAATATTATTAGGATAATAATCAATATTTCGAATAAAATTAGGAGGCCATCTGCATTAAAAATAGCTTTGGGCGAGTTTCAACGCGTTTGAAGTGTTTGGCCATTTGAGATCAAACACAATCAACTGGACCCATTAATAAGTAAATGGTTGAAATTGCTAGATCTACAAACAGTTATTGATATTACAATAAGTGATAATGATAGTATACACAATAGCTAGCTTACCAATTTCAACTTGCTTTGATCCGGTTACAATAAAACCCTCAACACCACGGACAATGTCACGTTGAAAGTGCTGGTAAGAAAACAAGAAATGACGTATAAGTTAAGCAATAATAATATAAAAAACAAAAGCATAAAGTAACATAATCAAAAGTAGGCAACCTTGGCAGATCGGGTTGATATGTAAAGTTTTTCAAGCTTTTGATGCTGCTGTAATTCTATTTCATTGGCTATTAAATCTTCAGAACCTCCAAGTCCACCAGCAAATTGTTTGAGAACAGCCTACCAGATATGAGAATAAGTGGAAAAAAGTCAGCAATCAGGAAGTCAACAGCTTGACATAAAAACCCACACAGTTTACAAGCTGGAATTCTATTTATATAATGCACCTGCCTATGGAAAAAGATGATTTAAGGTAACGAGAGTGATGGACAAGGATAAATAACTTGTCAAGTTCTAACTATTTTTAATGGGATTTTATAACCTCCCAAGTCAAAATATATTTTTAATTTACAAAGGGAAGATTTTATGTATTTCATAATGCAGAATACACAAAGTGCAATGGCCCCTTGAAGGCCACCTAACAAGTGCAAGTTGTGCTTTATCCGATCCCGTTGGTTAGCAGGGTATTGGTGGGATCACGTGAGTTTACCGGTAACAGATTCTCACACACACATAAAAAGTGCATGGCCCTAGACGGCAAGAATAAACTCCAATTGTACTTACTCAGACCATGGTCAGATATCATTTACTAAACCTCTAGCCATAATTCCGGAGCTCAAAATTCAGAATCATAGTTTGATGTGCGATGGGATGTCACACTGTTCCCACTTAAGATGCGACACTACAAAAAATTAACTTTGTAAACTTGATCATACAAATTTTTGTGGTTTGATGCACTATTACCATGACTTTTCAGCTAGTTAAGACCCACCATTTTGATCATTTTCTGTCTCAATCTTGGCTAACAATCTTGCAAACCGTGTGTAGATCATTTCCAAAACAACAAATTTCACATAACTTCTAGCACAAATGCAAACTTAACCTACCATACACTATGACAATTTTCCTAATAAAGTACCTCCAATTTTAATTAAAACAACCGAAGGCTACGCGTGATAAAACATGCCACAAGATGACCTAGAACTTGACACATTACACAGCTCTAGAACATAATATCACAGAGCACTTCATAGCACAAACTTTAGCAAAAATTTCACACTGTTCCCACTTAAGATGCGACACTACAAAAAATTAACTTTGTAAACTTGATCATACAAATTTTTGTGGTTTGATGCACTATTACCATGACTTTTCAACTAGTTAAGACCCACCATTTTGATCATTTTCTGTCTCAATCTTGGCTAACAATCTTGCAAACCGTGTGTAGATCATTTCCAAAACAACAAATTTCACATAACTTCTAGCACAAATGCAAACTTAACCTACCATACACTATGACAATTTTCCTAATAAAGTACCTCCAATTTTAATTAAAACAACCGAAGGCTACGCGTGATAAAACATGCCACAAGATGACCTAGAACTTGACACATTACACAGCTCTAGAACATAATATCACAGAGCACATCATAGCACAAACTTTAGCAAAAGAATTCAATGAAACCGGCGTTACTGAAGTTATACAAGTAAATTGAGAACACTACACAGAGAATATGGCTAGGGGTTATTATTACATGAATAAAAGTACAGTAAAACAAAGGAACAGATGGACAATAAACAGAGAGGCTAACTAGGTTAACCTAGCCAAACGCGCAGAACAAAAGTGCAATACAAATAAACACAATAACTAGTTATGCTAACAATACAGACATGCAATCAGAGATTTAAACTCAAACCACATATAATCCAAACGAAAAGTAAAAAGGTCAAAAAAGCAACCTAAACTTTGAATTTGGATCTTAAATTTGAACATGAAACCGCGGTGGATGTAAAATTAAGTGGACAGCTACATGAAAACCTAGAACGATTTGTACATATAAGCTACTGAAGAGGTCGTGGTAGATTGTAAATAAAATTTTGGTTGAAGAATGAAGAGTACCTGTTGTTGTCTAGCGACCTGTTCTCTGAGCTTGGAAGCTTGTTTTCGTATTGCATCCATGGTGTACGTTGCAGGATAATGGAAGAGGGAGGCCAGAAATTTGGGGACACTTTTTGAATTTCTTGCAAAGGTTGTTCTCAAACAAAATTTTGACTACGACGTTTTATTTTAATATGTTCTTTAAATAATTAAATCTATCATATATAATAAACAAGTAAAACATTGTGCCACTTGTCAGCACCACGTTTCACCTAAGCTTTTTGATCCACCAAAAACCATATGGACATAAAACGGGTTAACACGCGGGTCGAGATGCGGGTTAAAAACCACCCAAATTAATACCCTATAAAAACATTTTAAACCCGACTAGACCTTTCTCACATCACTTCCCTTTCAAAACAAAACCCTAATCGCCTTCCTGATCGAAAATGTAATATCCAGGATTTTCCGACCTATCCTTACCCTAACCCTGGCACGTATTTTGAATTCAAATCTTAAAAACTTATTAAAGATACAATTTTCTTAAATAATAAATATTAATTTACTTAATATATATTTAAGAAAAAACAATTATACTCAGAATAGATATGAGACTCATTTAAAAATACATATATATATATATATATACATGTATATCATAAATGGAACGTATTAAATTTTTAAAACTTTATTGGTTTATAATTATATAAATATTATGATTTATAAAAAAAATTATACTTAAACATATAAACTATAAATCTTATAAAATTATTTGATAAGATTATAAAAAAATAAAAAAAAGAGTATAAAACTTATAAAACCTGTTTGGTTTTTATAAATTAAAAACATATTTATTCTATAAAAAGTCCAGGGACTGAAACTGCCATTATGAAAACTTGTTTTAAACTAAATCTTATGTTTTAACATGAAATGATAAAGACTTAAAATTACGGGGGCCTGTTTTGTAATAAACCCAAACTCCTAGAAACCAAATCGGTCACAAGTTCGAACCCTCTCAAGCATGGTTTTCAACCTCCTTTATTCGAAATAGCATTTCCGGCCAGATACGTTACACCTCAGGCTACCCTTCGAGCGTGCGACGCAAACCCGATGCTCATCAATGCTTGATTTCAACTGTAACAACGCGTGGATTCGAAATTGAATTCATTTCTCTCATCCGTAAACTCCCCAACTAACCAGGCAATTAACGACGAAATTGGGTATAAATATCAGTCGTAATACTTCAACGACAACACCCTCAAACTCTCTGAACATCCAATTTCATCGATTTACACTTGCATTTGCCGATTGAAACTCTTGGAACAGTCGACCTGAACTCAAACCGGTTCTCCTTCATTCCGACATCAAATCAGGTAATTCAAAAGGCTAATCTCTTCGTTTTCATTCACAAATCAAAAGCCCTCTGTCAATTTACACAGAGAGATGGCTAATCGATTCGTATTTGTAGGATTTTGATTCTAGGGTTCATACGAAATTAGGATCGATTTGGGGATGTGTTTATCAATTTCTTTTTCTGTATAAATCAGCAGCGAGGCCCGTAGCCGGGTGGTTAGGGGCGTATGTGTGTGTCTCGGGTGGCCCGGGTTCGAATCCGGCCAACCCGAGTTTTGCTTTTTCATTTTTTTTTCAGCCTTTTCCAAACTGTTTTAACCTTTTAATTATTTTTATAAAATCCGGGATACTTTTATAAACTTAAAAATGACTTTTATTTATATTTTTAGAATCTGGAACTATTTTAATTAATTAAAACTCGTAATAAATAATTATTTAAAAATAGTTTTAAACACTTAAAACTATAAAAAAAAAATACTTTTAAACTTTATAAAACTTATATTCTAAACAGGAGATATTTTGAAACTTTAATTTGTTATTATTTCCTAAATTATTTCTGTTTTGAAAACTTTGAAAATAAATAAACACTTTAAAACATAAATGACTTTTATAAAATCAGAAAACTTACATATTAATTAGAAATCAGGAAACTTATAAAGTTTTGCATTTTTATAAATTGTATATCTATTTAAATCAAGGCTTATCTATTTATTTATTTAAAACAAGAAAATAAAGTTTATTTAAGATTATAAATTTATAAACTTATAAAATTTATAAAATAAAAACTTAAACTTAATAAATTACAAACTTATGCATTTTATAAAACGTATAATTTATATAAATAGAAACCTATTTAAAATAATTATACTTTATTCATTTCCAAATGTTTATAAACTCATAAACATTATAAAATGAAATAGAAACTTTAAGACATTTATAAACTTGTAAACCTTAAATACTTATAAACTTATGAGAAACTTTATTTAAAACATTTATAAACTTGTGATTTCATTTAGACCTTAAAACATTTATAAACTTATGATTTAAAATATAAACTTATAAGAAATTCTAGTTAACATTTTTATAAACTTATGAGTACTTATTATTATAACCACCTTTTAAAATATTATTTAATTTCAAGTTAATGTATAACATAAATACTTAATACTTAAATACTTTAATAAATCTTAAACGATTTGTATTGATTATTTTATTAGACAAAGTAATTATTCTTTTAGATAATTATTTATCCTTAATAATTAATTAATCTTAATTCTTATTAATCTTTAATCATTATTTACTCTTTAAAGAAATACTTGTTTTCTTTTAAATTATTTTACTCTCTAAATAATTATTATTTATCCTTGATAATTATTTAGCCTTTATAAATTCTTATACATAATTTAGTCTTTAAACAATTATTGTTAAACTTTAATAGTTATTTAGTCTACACTTAACTAATATTACAACACCATTTATAAATACTTAGAAAAACTAATTTTAGATCATTGTTACCTATTTTGTGTAATTAATAATTGTAAGACTTTTAAGTAATAATTATTCTAAACTATAAACTTATTAAACTTTGGTATTCAAGTCTTGTGTCATTCATTCAAGACATTTATTTGAAACTTTGATTTAAACTTTATGAACACAATCATTACTGTTGGGTATAATTTTAAGACTAATGCTGTCAATCGAAATTACAGTATCGAAACTACTAGTTTCGGTTGAACATTTTTTCAATCGAAACTAGGTAGTTTCGATACCTGTTTTTCAGGCCCATTGGGCGGTGGCTTGGAAAACAAGGCGCATGTGCTTGGCCTCCTATATATAGCAGATTATGTCCTAGGAGTGAGTGTGTGTCTGTAGAGGGAATCACCACCCCAGGGGGAGCTCACCTTGGGGTGAGACTAATTGTTAGTGTATGATCGAGCGTTTATTTTCATTTCAATCAAAGAATCATACGTTTTTATGCTTCCAATTAGCTGTTTTTCTTCATTTTCATATGTTTCTGTTTGTGTATGTGATTCTCGCACCCGTCTCTACCATTTCTGATTCGAGAGTGATACCGGATCAAGGGATTCCGCCCCTTGATTCCCTTGATTCGGACCGGTTGAAGATTTTCTCCGCAGATCTGTGTTTGCGGATCTGCTCAGGACCTACAGTTGGTATCAGAGCCATGGTGGCTCTTATTGCTCTCGAATCTGCTCGAAAATCAGAGAAAACCCCGCCATTGAGACGTTAAACATGAAGAAATCGATGTGTAGCAGGTTCGTGACTGCTGTTCTACATTTCCACTGTCAAAATCTGAAGATGTAAGGCTCCTGAAGCAATTTTCAGACCTGGATTGGGGGTACCAAAGTAGATGAAGGTTGAAGATGCTCATCGAAACTAGGTGGCGGCTGAACATTTTCTATCGAAACTACTGGTGTTACCCTAAATCAGAAGTAGAAGACATCGAAACTAGGCTATCGAAACTAGAGGGTATCGAAACTACTAGTTTCGGTTGAAGAATCTCCTATCGAAACTACTAGTTTCGATTGAAGAATCTCTCTATCGAAACTTCTTGTTTCGATACTGTCTCTATCGAAACTAGCCTTGTTTCGACTGAAGTAGAGTATATCGAAACTACAGGCAGAACTGTCCAAGTACTTTCCAAAAAAAAAAAAGTTTTTTGGAAATTTTCTTGGATAAATTTTTTAACAGGATATTGCATAGAAGGAGGGGAGTTTTGGAAGAAAACTTGGAGACAACCTTTTTCGGGTTTTCGAAAATCTAGTTTCTTCGGCAATATACACGATGTTCTGCCTGATTCAGCCGTAATTCCTTTGATCAAAGTTCAAGTTTGGGCAGCGGGTAACAAAGTCAAGCATACTTGTGACAAACCGGATCATTAGTTGTTGATTACATGGTGATTCGATCCCTTATCTTTTGCCTAGAAATAGGAGGGTCTACACTTTAGGGGGAGAATTACCACGAAAGACTTCAAATTATCAGCAGAGTTATGAAGATGCAAGACAAAGTGAGCCTTTGGTTGAAATTGACCTTTTTTTAGGGGGAGAGAAGGCAAAAGTTGATCAAGTGTTCGAGAATGTCAAGAATCTTTGTAGAAATATGGTTATTTACTGCTAAATACTTGGGATTCAAACCTTTATAATTTGCCTACAAGATAGGAGGGTATACACTTGAGGGGGAGAATCACAACGAAAGGCATTGGATCATCAGTCAATCTATGAAGACGAAAGACAGAGTCGGACAATAATTGACAGCATTAGTCTAGGGGGAGATTGTTGGGTATAATTTTGAGACTGATGCTGTCAATCGAAATTACAGTATCGAAACTAGGTAGTTTCGATACCTGTTTTTCAGGCCCATTGGGCGGTGGCTTGGAAAACAAGGCACATGTGTTTGGCCTCCTATATATAGCAGATTATGTCCTAGGAGTGAGTGTGTGTCTGTAGAGGGAATCACCACCCCAGGGGGAGCTCACCCTGGGGTGAGACTAATTGTTAGTGTATGATCGAGCGTTTATTTTCATTTCAATCAAAGAATCATACATTTTTATGCTTTCAATTAGCTGTTTTTCTTCATTTTCATATGTTTCTGTTTGTGTATGTGATTCTCGCACCCGTCTCTACCATTTCTGATTCGAGAGTGATACCGGATCAAGGGATTCCGCCCCTTGATTCGGACCAGTTGAAGATTTTCTCCGCAGATCTGTGTTTGCGGATCTGCTCAGGACCTACAATTACCATCTCCCATTTGGAACCCTAATTAATCTTAGAATCCTAGTTCCGTTGCCATAGACTTATAGGATCAAAAATTGAAACTTTAGACTTATGTTCTTAGGCTTATTGTGAGGATATTCTCCCTCAAAGTCTTACTACACTAAATCTTGTTGGACACTCTTTCATCAATCCAAGTGAGTATACTTAGCCCCTTTTCGTTTTACATTCTTTATAAACTTGAGGTGAAACATGTACCAAAACTTATACAATTCTTGTACAACTTATACAATTCTTGTACAACTATGCTTACATGATTATTCATGATCAAAATACCACCGTAAAGTTTTCAAAAAATGGTAAGACTTTTAATAGGGCTAACGCTCCGTCCAGCAGTTACCTTTACGCATTGATCAGTTTTTTTCTAATTATTATGTCTAATCTCATTGAATTTGGAGATTTTTTTGAATCTATTTTCAAATTTGTTAGGTTGTGAATCTTTAGAAAATTTAAGTTTTTGATGATAATCATGTCGAATTGATCTTACATTCTTATTGTATTTTGACCTTGCATCTCCTAAAATTTGTGTATTTTGACAGCCCTACACCTTTTAAAGTTACAGGTATAGATTAATTTATGTTAAAGTTGAATCCTATGTATTATCAATCTTTTATGAATCAGTTTTATTTCCATTGTATCAGGGTTATACTAAAGATGCATCCGTCATTCTTCAAATTTGTAAAGGACCCGACAATCCCATATTTGGTAATTTTCTCATTCAAATCTGTTTATTTATTATTTTCCAAAAAATTGTGTTAACACATAATTTTTTTTAATAAAGTCATTACCTCAAGTTTTAATACAACAATTAATGACTCATTATACATGTTACACAATTACATCAACAAACTCTTTATTTATTTAAATTTACAATTACACCAAAAAAACATGAATGTAATTATTTAACATTTTAAAATGTATGATTTACTAAAACAATTACCAACAATCCAATATAGCCAAACTTTGATTCAAAATTAATCATTCTGGTTTTTTAAAAAGAATTGAAGATTATGATGTAAAAAAGGAAAACTTTAACAATTAAATGACTAATTTATTTGTTAAAGTGAATATTTTTCTAATCTATTTATATTAAGAAATAAATGTTAGTTATATACGGTATACTTTTACGAATTATATTAGTCATTTGAATTTTATCAATCAATAGTTAATACTTTTTTTTTTATTTGAAATTACTAAAAATAAGTCCCATGATTGAGATTTTTTTATATTATTACAAAAATTTAAGTATTGATTTCTATCATTTAGAAAAACATTCATCTGATTGTCAATTAAAAATCATTTTCCATATTTACATCAAATTCAAAATGTCAGTTACCTATTACCAAAATTTAAAAATTTACAATTTAACATAAGACCATGTAAAAAGGTATTCCTTGGTTAATTATTCAAAATTTGGGAACGATTTCAAAAATTAAAGTTTCACTATTGGTGTAACTGACATATTAAAATCTCAAAATTTGAAAATTACATTAATTTGGTAAAGATTTCAAATTTAATTACAATTTAACAAAAGACCATGTAAAAAAGACAACCTTAGTTAATTATTCAAAATTTGTGAACGATTTCAAAAATTAAAGTTTCACTATTGGTGTAACGTACATATTAAAATCTCAAATTTTGAAAATTATATTAATTTGGTAAAGATTTCAAATTTAATGTTTGAAATCATGTTAAATTTAAAAAAATATCATTAACTAATTATTTTAAATTTGAAAAAATATCATTAACTAATTATTTTAAAAAATATCATTAACTAATTACTTGCTCCGACAAATGAAGTAGTGCAGGAGATTAATGATCGTTTGTTGTCAATGTTCCCCGGTGAACAAAAAGAATATCTAAGTTCAGATACCATATGCCAGTCAGAACAGTTGAGCAATAATTTCCAACAAAGTTTATACTCGCCAGATGGTCTTAAACTTTCAGGATTGCCAATCATCATAGTTTAGTTTTGAAGTTAGGTGTGCCTGTAATGTTGCTGAGAAATATTGATCAGAAAAATGAGTTATGTAATAGAACTTAGGGGTGTTGTTCGGGTAATTTAATCGGGTTTCGGGTAGATCGGTTCGGGTTAATCGGTTTTTCCGTGTGTGTAAATTTATCCGAAACCCGACCCGAATAACATTCGGGTAGATCGGGTTCGGGTTAATCGATTTTCGGTTTAATCGGGTCGGGTTTCGGGTAGGGACACATGGTTGAAAAAAAAATGAATCAAGTTTAAAAACATAAAATAAATGTGTATGTGAAACAAAAATAAGTACATTTCCAAGAGATTAAAGCTTCAAATAGAAGTATTCGTGTTTATGTGGTGGATTTTTTAAACTCATATTTTAGAAGCGGATTTTGGTGGTGTTGGTGGTGATGGTGAGAAAAGAAATGGTAGAATAAATAAATGTTCGGTTTATTCGGGTTAATCGGTTCGGGTTAATCGGGTTTTTGATGCTTGAAAGTCTAACCGAAACCCGACCCGAATAACAATCGGTTTAAACGGGTTTCGGGTTAATCGGTTACGGGTTATTCAGGTACGGGTTTAATCGGTTCGGGTGAAGTTGGTTCGGGTCGGGTTAATCGGGTACGGGTAAAATCAACGGGCCTAATAGAACTAGATTACAAGTCAAATCTCTTGGTAATCGTGTTATCGAGGCGGAGATCATTTATGGAAGCAATATTTAAACTCGCACATTTATTCCAAGAATCAATTTAACGCCTTCAGACAAAAGAATCACTTTCAAGCTACAAAGAAGACAGTTTCCACTCTCGGTTTGTTTCGTCATGATAATAAATAAGAGCCAGGGTCAGTCACTATCAAGGGTTGGATTGTTCTTGAGGCAACCGGTTTTCACTCATGGTTAATTATATGTTGCACTTTCAAGAGTTAAAAGCAGAGACGAGTTAAAAATTTTAGCCTTATACAAGGATGGAAAAATTTCAACCAAAACATCTAACGTTGTATACAAAGAAATATTTACTGATTTATGAATTATGAATTGTATTCATCATTTTTTAGTCTCAAATTGTATTTTGTTTTAAATTTATTTTATTTATAACCCCGTGTAATACACGGGTTCTAACACTAGTTTGTATATAAATATATATTTTACAATGTGTTTATTTTATATAAAAAAATCAATATATTTTTTTTATCAGTTTTACATATTTCTCAATCTTTTCCATCTTCGTCATTCACACATTTTTTATGTCATTAACGTCGTTCAAGTTTCACATGTTATTTCAATCTTATGTAATTCGTCAGGCTATATTTAGGGGTGTGCAAAAAAACCGAAGAAAACCGAAATCTGAATCGTATCCATAACCGAAAAAAATCGATCGGTTATTAACCGTATCCGAATTGCGAATTCGGTTTTCGGTTCGGCTAACGGATATACCTTTTTTTTAATTCGGTTTGTTTGGTTAGACATATTTCCAATTAGGTTCGATTTATTCGGTTGAATTCGATTTATTTGGTTTATTCGGATATACATACTTTTGAAATCGGTTTATTCGGTTGAATTCGGTTCGGTTAGAAAAAATTCCAGTTCGGTTCGGTTAACGGATAAGGGTTAAAAAAATCAAAACCGAATAAATCGAACAAACCGTTAACCGAACCGATGAACACCCCCACTATATATTATATTTTTTGGATTTTATTATATAAATATGTTGAAAAATAACATCAAAAAAAAGTAAACCAACATGTCCACTGTAACTATAAAATGAAAGCCAAAAAAATAACATGTTAACCTAGTAATTTTAATAAGATAACATGTTAATCTAGTAACTGTGAAAGATTAAAATAACATGTGAAACTTGAGTGATTTTAATAAGACAAAAAAAAATTTAGAGTGACTAAAATAAAATATATAAGAAACTTGGTTACTATTATATGAAGCTTACTCTTTCTATTAATATAAAAAGTCTTTCATTTAATTGTAGTATTAATATATTAAAAATAATAATAACTCATTATTAATATGTTATTGCCCGTTCTAAAGGAATAGGATGCTTTACTTTTCTTTTTTTACTTAAAACTTTATTTTTTATAGATTTGTCACAAAACTAAGTTTACTTTTTTTTTACTCAAAAGTTTGTTTTTTATAGATTTGGCACAAAACTTCGATATAGTAAACTTTAGAACTCAGGTTTGGTTTTTTATAAAATTACAACAAAAGTTCAAGAGTTTTTTTTACTCAAAAGTTTTTTTTATATATTTTCCACAAAACTTAGTTTACTTTTTTTTACTCAAATGTTTGTTTTTATATAGATTTGTCACAAAACTTCAATAAAGTAAACTTTAGTTTTTTTTCCTCAAGTTTGGTTTTTTATACATCTGCAACAAAAATTCAATGAGTATTATTAATATTTTTGTTTTTCTGTAATAACTTTCGTTCGTTATTTTTTTAAACAGGATGCACGGGTTTGTTTATTTTTTTGTCAGCGATCTGAGTATTTTTTTTTTTGTATCGGACGCTATAGCGAGTTTGTGTTTAGACGTAAGTTTTATCCACGTGGACGAGGCAAACCGATAACTACCAAACTCCCGTCACATAGCACGAGGAAAAAAAACTAGTCACCCTTAAAATAGTCGGTTGTATTTTAGTTGTACAAAAATGCTAACAAGAATAACTTTTTATTTGGTATAAACTTGTATTAAAAATAGTGAAGTAATATTTCAAGTTAGCAAAAAAAAAGTATACTTCACATTCACATCAATGATGTAAATTGAAAATGATATACAAAGGATACAGTTATGGTTTATTACGAGATGGAAAAAAGTACAATGAAACAAAGAAAAATCTAAACAATAAATAGAGAGGCTAACTAGGTTAGGTTAACCTAGTTAAATGAGCCGGACAAAAAACCCAATACAAATAGACCCAACAATTTATTATGCTAGCATCCCTCTCAAACTCACAATGTGATAACAATAAGCATTGAGAGTGTGTCACACAAGAAACGAAACTGAGAAGGCGTTTGAGCCTTCATAAAGATATCAACAATCTGCAAGGTTGATAGAACATATGGTAGCGAGATGGTTCTAAGTTGTAGATGATGGCGAGTGAAATGCCAGTCATTCTCAATATGTTTTGTTGGCTAATGAAAAACATAATTCTTTACAATATGCATCGCACTTTGTTGTCATAGTTAAAGGGGGTGGGCTGAGAAATATCAACACCCATGTCTGCAAGAAGCTAACGTAACCAAACAATCTCACAAGTAGTCACAACCATAACACGATACCCAACCTTTGTAGAGTATCGAGAAACGACCACTTGTTTCTTACTTTTCCATGAAATAAGTGAATCTCCAAGTAAAATACATAAAAGAAATAGTGGATTTTTGATGGATCGTTATCCCAATCAACATCACTATAAGCTCTTAGTTTTAAAGAATATGTCGAAGGAAACAACAGACTTTGGAATTCATTGCCGCGAAGATATCTCATAATACGAAGAACCGCTTCCCAATGAACAATAGGAGGAGAAGTGACAAATTGACTACCCACATGAACTGCATGAGTTATGCGGGGACGAGTGAAATGCGTTATAGAGTCGAATTTGATAAAGGAACACCATTTGTCTGAAAATACCTTGCATTGGTCTTAGGGGGTGTCTCAACAGTTTTATTATCAGATAGTCATGCACGTTCAAACAAGTCAGATATGTATTTTGTTTGAGATAGAAGATAACCATTATCAGATTGAGCAACCCCAATGCCCAAAAAAATAACATAGCAAATGGTGAGTCAAATCAAGTTTCAATGACCCAATGCCATCATAGTGATAAGCGACCACAGTTTTATGCATTAAAGGGTGTAACATATTATATTTATGTAAATTAACATGTGTAATACAAAAGTTTTGTGTAGATGTGCATGTGCAGGTGTTGAAAGCTTAAAGTATGATTTTGGAAGGTATTAGGTGAGAGATGCAAGAGTCGGAAGAGACACGGAAGAAACGGGGCAGAAACCCAGGATCCAGCGTAAGCCTACGCCACATAGCGTAAGCCTACGCCATGCAGCGTAAGCTTACGCCGACCAGCGTAGGCCTACGCCTAACCAGTTTATTCATAGCATGCTTCAGCGTTGCGGCGTAAGCTTACGCCATACCAGCGTAGTTACGTTTCCTGGACGTGAATTTTCGGGAAACAGCCGATTTTTGGTGTTTAATTGGGGGTTTCTTCCCCAAATTCGAAACCATCTTTTGCTACATACTCCTAGGGCGATTTTGGATGATTCTAACATCCACTTGAAGATTAAAGATGATCTCCATCACCATGGGCGAGTAATTCACTTGTGGCTTCCTCCAGGCGGATGGTTCATATAGGTTTCATGTTTTGATTCAGTTTATTTATGTTTTTTGATCTATTTAGTTTCTGACAATAACTGAGTAGATTGATGTATTAGTTATGTTAAACAGTTTATTTGAGTGCTTTGAGTTTGCTTGCTTTACGATCTTGTTCGGTTGATGACAAAACCTAGTAGAAGGGTCGGGTGACTAAAGGGGGTAACTTGGCATTCATAAATTGGGTGATTGAATTATATTGGTTTGTGATGGAACTGGTTGAATAGGTTGCTGACAACAGCCTGTCTTCAATTACTATTTTAACTGATTTTCCAACACTATGTCTATGTGGTGTCCAATTAAATAACTGAGTTTTGCATAACCCTAGAATCTGAAGTTTGGAGGAGGCTGCATTTTTTATTTGATCTGTGTCTTCATTCTAACTATCAAACTAAGCAGTTCCACTAACCGCTGATTCCTCGTGGATAAGATACTCTTCTTACCCTTACTAGTTAAGTGTTTAAGGATTATTTTTGACCGACCTAACGACATCGATCAAAAATGGCGCCGTTGCCGGGGAATCGGTGCGCTTAGTTCTATTGCTTTAGTTTATTGTCTTTTGTTGATTTTAATTGTTATCAAAACCCCAAAAAGATTTTCTTTACTTCTGTTTTTATTTTTTGTTTATTTTGTTTATTTCTTCGATCAGAACTACTTGGGTGTGCCACTTGTGCAGGTCGGCATGGACAGGAATTATCATGATGACCAGTATTACTATGAGCCATGCAGTAACTGTGGCATCACTGGCCATTGGGCTCAAGATTGCCCAAGATACAACTCACATGGTGGTGGTCCTGAGCATCAAAGCTATCAGGAAAATTATAATCAAGACTACCACCCGAGCGGACCACCTGAACAAGACAACTATCAATCTGAACTGGATGTCATCCGGTCAGATATGAAGGAGATGGACAAAGTGGTTCAAGCAGTGGTGCAGAAACAGGAGAGCCAGGACAAAGCTCATCAAGCTTTGGTAGATCTAGTTGCCAACCTAACTGGGATTGTCGGGTCACTCATCAAAGAAGTAGGTAAGCCTTGCAGTGCACATCAGTCCTTAAGTTCCCAAACCACAAACAGTGCACACCTAAATGATGTAAGGCTTCAACCCTCATCTGATTTTTCTGATGTCGAACATACTCCACCACTGGTAGTAGAGAGAGTGGTGGAGTATTGTGAGTCTGAATCTGATCATAATCAGGATTTAATTTCACAAAATAATCTGAAAAATAAAAATGTGAATAAATCTCTGAAAATTCCATTCCCTTCGGCTTTGTTACCACCAGTGTTCCCACCAGTGTTAAGTGAGCGGGATCCAACACAAGATGAAAGATGGGAGAAATTTGAAAATCATAAAATTAATCTACCATTTTTGAAAGAACTTAAAGAAAATTCTGATAGTGTTGAGTGCTTGAAAGGTTTGAGTACCCGTAAACGACGGCACAAATGTCCCGAACAGGTAAAGCTAAGTGCTAATGTGAATGCTGTGTTTACGGGTATCTTTCCCCCAAAACTCCAAGATCCAGGGACACCTATTATTTCTATACATATAGGTGAAATTAAAATGGATAGAGCATTGCTGGATCTTGGAGCATCTGTGAGTATAATTCCAGGGAGTCTGTATGATCAGCACGATTTTGGTCCGTTACAGAGAGTTAACACCATCGTGGTGTTGGCTGATCAGACTCCCGCACATCCTCAGGGGATTGTAAAGGTAGGAGAGTTTTATTACCCAGTGGATTTCTTGGTGTTGGATTGTGTCAAGAACACAGAGCCAACTATTATTTTGGGTAGACCGTTCTTGGCCACTGCTCAGGCAAATATTAACTGTGCTGAGGGAACGGTAAGGATGAGGTTTGGGGCTCAGAAAATGAGTCTTAAAATATTTTCAAACTTGCCAACCCCGAAAGCTAACAAATGTGGATCACCTGAAAAGGTGAATCACACAGTCGAGAATGCTTGTGTTGTATTTGACAGGTCAGCTGAGATGAAGAATGGTGAGACTCCAGACAATGGGAAGAAAAGGGTCAGAAAGAGAAAGAGGAAAGGGAAGAAACCGCGAGTTCATGATGTAGATCAAGAACTCTTTTCTCTGTTTATGAAGGCTTGGAGAAAAGTGGATGATGAGAGGAATTTAAGTGTGGGGAAGGAGGACTGCAAACATCCTACCCGACCACCATGACCGAAGTAAGGTACACTGCGTCGGGCTGAGGACGTTAAACTCAGCACTCTTAGGAGGTAGCCTAAGGTATGTTTTACATTCATGTCTAGTTAAATGAACTTTGCGGGTGTGTTCAATAGATACCCTCACGAGACTCAACTCAACTCGTCCACTCGGGCTACCGAGGGGTTTAAAAGGTTTGATGCATATACTAAATGCATCCGTGATTCCTACGAAAGTGAGTTAGTTGTTTTCTTTGTTTTGTGTGTGAGCCGGCCAAGTGTGGGGAATTTTCATGGGTTGTCAAGTGAGTGTGCGTGTTTTCAAATGAATGCTAGCCCGTTTGTAGAGTTTTAGAGGTGTGTGTGTTTTTTTTTGGTTTATATCGAGTCAGTTTTATGCTGTTATACATTGAGTCAGTTTGATGCTTTTGGGTTTGTTTCGAGTTTAATTTTTCCAGGTTTGGATTGATCCACCCGTACTCAGTCTCCATTCGGATGGTGATGGTTCGAGTTTGATTTTCATGTAAAAGGCAACCCAATAGCAGATTTTGATGGCGATCACGAAGAAAATGCTATACGATCGTATGAGTTTGGATTGAAGACAGTTACAGCTTGCAACCAGCTAAGTACTTTCCAATTCTTTATATAGTTTTATTTTTGCATATTTATTTTCATCGTCTCTCATCCTACATTGGGGGCAATGTAGAGTTTAAGTGTGGGGATGTGAGACTGAGTTTGTATAGAAAAAATATATATATATAAAAATTAAAAAATCCATAAAAATTTAAAAAGTTTCAAAAATGTCCTTGGATCATAATTTTTGTAACTATATGGAAAATGATAGATATAATTGGAAACTATGCTTGTGTGATCAAATTGAATAATAAATAGAAAACGCGTTTGATTTGTAATGTTTTGGTAGGCCCAACCGATCTAAAGAGCTTAAATATCCTGATATTGTATCTAGGGTTAATTGACAATTAATTCAGGATGTCTTGAGGGTTCTTATCTTAGGGGTTTCGGCAAGGTTGAAACTGTCATCATAAGGTGATAGGTACCACTATAAGCAAAAATTTATAAGTTTTTAAAATTACTTGGCACACCACTTTCTTTTTATGAAAATAAATCCGAAAATTGGTGACGTCCGCAATCCATAATCCATCTTGCATGAGCTTAATTAAACAAAATTGAGAGCTTGAGTTCAGCCTACGTGTTTCCCTTCGGGATAGTGACTTGAAGGATACACCCATGGGCGGGACTTAAGTGATCAATATTGGATGACTAACTTAGGAGTACGTGTTTCCCTTCGGGATAGTGACTTGAAGGATACACCCATGCTCCGAAGCTTATGTACTTCATGGCTTAAGAACTGCAGCCTACGTGCCATATATCGTGTTCCAGCGTGATTGAAACACCACTGGGTTAGGTTCATTCATAAAATAATAATAAAAGCTCAAAAACATGCGTCCATCGATCCATAATCCCATAATTTTCAAAAACTCGTAAATTAGTGTTTATAGTGGTGGGAAATCTATAAGGTTTAGCCCGTGCCTAAACATGACTTTGAGATGGGATTAGACTAAGTTGTAGCTTCCTGAATGTGAGACCCATAGAGAAACTGTTGCTTGGTAATAAATAGGATAGTAGATCACATAATCGGGGGCTCAATAGATCGGTGGTTGGGTTTAGTCGGATAGAAATACCAATTGTTACAGTCAATGCGTGATTATGTTTTAATTGTATGAGATCATGAGAGCAGGTTTCAATTATGATTCCATTGCATAATTCTTTTTCGGGACGCAAAAGAGTAAGTGTGGGGATGTGATAAGCGACCACAGTTTTATGCATTAAAGGGTGTAACATATTATATTTATGTAAATTAACATGTGTAATACAAAAGTTTTGTGTAGATGTGCATGTGCAGGTGTTGAAAGCTTAAAGTATGATTTTGGAAGGTATTAGGTGAGCGATGCAAGAGTCGGAAGAGACACGGAAGAAACGAGGCAGAAACCCAGGATCCAGCGTAAGCCTACGCCACATAGCGTAAGCCTACGCCATGCAACGTAACCTTACGCCGACCAGCGTAGGCCTACGCCGACCAGCGTAGGCCTACGCCTAACCAGTTTATTCACAACATGCTTCAGCGTTGCGGCGTAAGCTTACGCCATACCAGCGTAAGCTTACGTTGGTTACGTTTCCTGTACGCGAATTTTCGGGAAACAACCGATTTTTGGTGTTTAATTGGGGGTTTCTTCCCCAAATTCGAAACCATCTTTTGCTACACACTCCTAGGGAGATTTTGGATGATTCTAACATCCACTTGAAGATTGAAGATGATCTCCATCACCATGGGCGAGTAATTCACTTGTGGCTTCCTCCAGGCGGATGGTTCATATAGGTTTCATGTTTTGATTCAGTTTATTTATGTTTTTTGATCTATTTAGTTTCTGACAATAACTGAGTAGATTGATGTATTAGTTATGTTAAACAGTTTATTTGAGTGCTTTGAGTTTGCTTGCTTTACGATCTTGTTCGGTTGATGACAAAACCTAGTAGCAGGGTCGGGTGACTAAAGAGGATAACTTGGCATTCATAAATTGGGTGATTGAATTATACTGGTTTGTGACGGAACTGGTTGTATAGGTTGGTGACAACAGCCTGTCTTCAATTACTATTTTAACTGATTTTCCAACACTATGTCTATGTGGTGTCCAATTAAATAACTGAGTTTTGCATAACCCTAGAATCTGAAGTTTGGAGGAGGCTGCATTTTTTATTTGATCTGTGTCTTCATTCTAACTATCAAACTAAGCAGTTCCACTAACCGCTGATTCCTCGTGGATACGATACTCTTCTTACCCTTACTAGTTATGTGTTTAAGGATTATTTTTGACCGATCTAACGACATCGATCACATAGCATCACCAAATGCAAGTAACTTATTAAAATCAATAGACGTATATTCTTCCCCTGCCGGAAACACTCCTAATATCTTGTCACATGATAAGTCGAATCCCATACTTCACATAATTCTGGGATGTCTTTGTTCGAGAAGCCTTATAGCCACATACCTGATTATTCATACGAGTCTTTAGGTGTACTTGTTTTGTTTTATGCCCTTGTGTTTAGTGGAATAAGTTGTCTGCACGATCGACATTAACCGAACATAACCAAACCGTAGCTTGTGTGTTTCATCCAAACAACCACTAAATAAATCTTAATTGTTCAAGTATTTGTTACTCGAATCTAGGTAGGAAGTTTATTAACGTTAATTTTTGAGTAAATTACCATTTGCGTCCCTGTGATTTACACGATTTAACCCAATGCGTCTCTAACATGAATTTTTAATGCTTTGAGTACCTGTGGTATACAATCTGTAACACTCTGAGTCATTGGACCTAACTTCGTTAAAAAATTTCATTCAAATTCAGGTGAAATGACCATTCTGCGTCCCTGGAAACATGTAATATATGTTTGTGTCCCTATCTGAGTCTCTGGACCTAACTCTCACTTGAAACTACCACATCAGTTTGCGTCCCTGTCTGAGTCCCTACTGGAGGAAAAAACAGTTTGCGTCCAAGTCTGAGTCCCTGCTGGCAAAACTAGTGCACCACCACCCAAATTACAACTAACACAATCAAATAAACCATCAAACAAACAATTCTAACCATCCAAATCCTAATTTAAACGGTACGAGTTGTTTTCTCTATATAAAAAGTTAAAAATGTATTGATTAAATACTTTTGTTAAAAATTATAAAATGATTTTACAAAGATAAGGCCTCATTGACCCGACCATTAACAGAAACTATAACTATAACCGATTTACCACAACGAAGAATCAGTTATGGTTATGGTTAAGCATACCCTTCAACCGAGACCATCGGTTATGATTAACAGTGCTAACCGAACCATTATTTGCTCACCTCTAGGTGGAACCACTTCTCTTTACCAACACTTTATTTTCATACTCACGTAACCATTGCACATAGCAACGTTCTAAAAATAATAATAATTAGAGTAAACTTCGTTTTTGCTCCATGTGGTTTGATTATTTTAACCATTTTGCTTTAATAGTTTGAAAATGTCCAAAACACTCCTTAAGGTTACCATTTTGCTCCCTGACACTAACTCTGTTAAATATTTCAGTTAAAATTAAGAACATTTTGGTAATTTGTCAGATAAGATTCAAGTCTCAAGAATCATATCATCAATTAAAAAAAAGAATTGAGAATCTCATTTGTTCATCTTCTCTCTCTCTCTCTCACCGGATCCTCTCCTTCAAATCTAGGGTTTGTTCATCTTCAACAACTGATCATGAATCATAACAGGTTTACAATTCAGATTTTGAAATGTACATCGATTCAGGTCCCAAATCTCAGTTGCATACTTTCGAAAACTATATGGTATCCATCAATTGTTAAGTGATAAAAAGTAAATAAGCGTGAATTAGTAAATGAAGGTCACATTGGAAGCTCCCCTGAAAAAAAGACTAACTTTTTTGAAGCCCTACATGTAATAACATCAAATTGAAGTCTTCTTTGAAAAGTTAAAACAAACAAATATACAATACGAATGCCAATGTTGCAAAGTTAAGCACTCTGAATAGATATCTAAAAAGACAGCTTGTGTGACAACCCTAAAGTTATTATCAATAATCCTTGATAGTTAATTCAGCATAATTGGGCTAGGCCCAACCGTAGATAAACGAACTCGACCTAATTAAAGGCCTAATATACAAACCAAGTCCAAAACAAACTAATAAACCTTTGCTTGATGGATCGTTACACGATTCGATATAACTTATAATAATTACGAACTAAACCGTTTACACGGAGAATTGTTTGAACGATTAACGCGCTCGTACAAGTTATTAACGGTTATCCGACGCGATAAAATTATTAGACCTCAAATCACAAATAAATAATATTATAAAATACTAGTATTTAATTTGGGCCACTGATTAGAAGTTTAAGCGAGATATGCGACGTTGGATGCACGACCACGACAAATACCGGTGTGGACATCAACGGGTTATACTAAACCTGATATAATTAAATAATATAAGTGAGTATTTATTCTATACCTATCGTGTTAAATTATTAATACTATTATTTATTAGGAATTAATAACTACTTGCGGAACGTGAAATGTTTTACCCGGAGCAGACGCGTGTGAACACGCGGTACAAGAGCGATACCGACTGTTTTAGAAATAGTATATCAAAGTATATAATTAGTTATTATTATGGTTAATAATATTATTACCATTAGATATTAGAAATATGCGGAGAGCGAATCGATTGTTTGAGTAAGCGTGTTTGGCCCGCTCGGTGTCAACGCGTACCGATTTAGACAACAACCGGGACAGAGATTTTACAAACTAAATATTAAAACAATACTTATCATAATGTTACATAAAAATATAAACTGTAGAATAAAAGTTGGATTTAACGGACCAGACGGAGGCTCGAGATCTGGACACGCGGTATTGATGCATACTGGCTTGGACAGCAGTCGAAACAAGAATTTTTACGAGATAAATATTTAAACTACATTTATTACCGCGTCTTATTCTTATAAAAAATATAAACTTTAAAATTTAAAATTAATTAACATGTCAAAGACACTGAGTGGACACACAGTATATCAATAAAAAGTCCAACGTATATTGGTTTTTACTCTACTATTATTTGTATATACTGATTTTTACGTTTTTACCTAAATCAATAAAATAATCATGAGAGATTGCAAATCTTGTCAAAATATGTTGCAAATATTAAGTTCCCGATGCATATCTTGCACAATCTGTGTTCAAAGATATTTGACTTTATAATACCACTATAAATTCCGTGTTTACACGGGTTAAAATAAAATTTTATACATTTAGTAATAAAAATTTTATATTTTTAAAAACTTGTGTAATATACGGGTTTAATAAACCTGTATATTACATCGGTTGAATAAAATATAATGTAATTTGTTAACAAACACATTTGTCAAAATATGTTTTTAAAAAATATAATTTGCCGTGACAATTATAAGATATGTTAAGTTAGTTTTTAAAATATATTTTTTCAATTGAGTATTAATTTTTTTATTTAATCGATAAATGTTAGTTCATATTAAGTTCATTTGATTATTGATATAATAACTATTTATAATTAAATAATAACTATCCGTAATTAGATTTATTAATATAAAGATTATTATTTAATAGGAGAGAAAAATAGAAAATCTAATATTTAATAGGAGAGAGAGTCATGAAAATAAAGATGAGGAGTAACCAGAGATTGACACGTGTCCTGAAGAGATTTTCATTTATTAGAGCAGTAAGATTCTTCATTTTCATATTTTTTCAAATAAAACCCATCAAAGAGAGAAGAAAGATCAGAATGAAGAGGAGCTGGTCTGTCACACCCCCAAGTTTCAACTAACGGAGTTTTACCGTTTGGGAAGTGACGAACCAGGATCTCAGACATTAGTTACTTTGAACGACTCTACATGGGACTCAAATGAAAATATCATAATAATTAGAGTTTCAGTGCGGAAGCGTAAAGTAAAGTAAATGCGCAAAACACACGCGTCCAAACCAAAAGTCCAAAAGTCCAACCAAACCAAGTACAATACAAAATAATCCAAATAAACATAAATAATCAATAATCAAAATAGATGAATCCCATGCATGCCCTGATGTGCACCTGTGCCTTATCTTAGCGACTTGAGAAAACATGTAAGAAAATATGTCAACACGAGGTTGGTGAGTTCACAGGTTTCAATATATAAATAAGCGTTTACTAGATTTATGATCATTCAATATGTATCTATAGGTAGCTAACCTATGTTCATGTTTAACTCAAGCGTTCGCAACCGAAGCTGAATGTTTGTTTATTTGCCTCCTGCCAGGTCTATCAACATTGGCGGTGTGAGTAGGCTAACATTTCACCCGTTCGATATCTAATCGAGTTAGCGCGACTAACGCGGGTGGGATTTGTTAAACCCAGTAGTACTACTAAACATTACCTTTCTAAGATCCATATTAACGGTTCGATATATGATGAGGACTTTCTGTGATAGCGTGTTACGGTTAGCTTTAACATTGATAACATACGAATTACAAAATCTCAAAATAGTTAATCATGTTTTCTCCCCCAAGATAAAACAGTAAAAAGGGGCCGTGAAAACTCACTTGCGTTGCGTTGTAGGTAGTATCACACAAGAGGTAAGTTGGAACCACGAGTGTAAGTCTCGAAAGACTTACGAATGCCCTAAAATTATAAACATATAAATTAGGGATAATAATGTGAATTGTGACAGCGACACGGAATGAGAAACGTCCTAAAGAAACGCTCTAATATTCAAGAGTGGATGAACGTGTCCACGGAGTTAGGAATTACTTTACGCGACGAATGACAAAATAATAATAACTAGAATCGGGTGTTTTGTCATTCATAAAAAAATTGGGAAAATAATAATATATATATACAAGTAAATAATATAACTAATTATATTATTATTTAGTCTCAACTGTTACACGATGTTATAAAATGATTCGAAATAATATAAATATATATATATTATTTAATAACACGGGTCACGGATTGAAAATAACATAAACGTATTATTTTATACGAAGTTACGGTTTGAAAATAATATAAACATATTATTTTTATTTGATAATAACAATAATATTTTATTTATAAAAGTGAGAATAATATAAAAATATGTTAATAATTCAAACCCGAGCCTACGGGTTGTTTCCTGGGCTAAAACACATTTATATAATAATATAATATTATAGGGTTTGATTTTTATTAATTAAATATAACAGAAAAATGCTCAAAAAATAGATGTGGGAGCCCGGACTCGAACCCAGGTCTCTCCCACATACGCACAAGTCTCTAACCAGTCCCGCCCGCTAGGGTATCGCGTTAGATACCCGGATTGAATTGCTTTAACATACAACTTAAATTGATTTCCCTCCCATATGCATACCAGTTCGAAACCTGTCCCAATACCATCGGATTCAGTCGCGATTCAACAAAGAATCATAGGGGTTTGGTTAATCGAGTCATGGCGAACCTGAGTTTTAGTTTAATTTCAAAATCAAATGGTTTTGGATCATTAATTCAGGTTTGTGAAAACCGAAACCTTAACACAAGAATACCAAATTTAATCTGCCAAATTCGATGTTAAAACTTAATAAAAACATGGGGCTTTTACTAATTAGAACATTGCGAATCTACCCATATAAGTTAATTAGATTGAAATCGTGTGTAGATTAGGATTCGATTAAACCCAGATCGCGATGAACCCTAGAATCAAACCGGGTTCAATTTGATGATATGAGCCCTGGATTTCATAGGGCTTTCAATCCAGGCATTGAGACGACACTAAAGGTGTGTTCAATTTTAATATTTGATATCGGATTGATAGCGTTCAACTAAAACGAAATTCGTATGAACCTTAGGTTTCGATTGAGTTAAATCCGATAATATGAACCCCAATTAAGTTAGGGTTATTGCTCCATAGACTGAAACAAAAGTGATGATGTAAGAATTTACCAGAATGTGATTTGGATTGATAGCGTCCGACTAAAACGAGTGCCGACGACGACGACTTCGATCTCCGGTGCTTCTGGCTTCGATTTTGAACGAATTGTTGCGTGCAACAGGTTCTTCAAGGTTCGTACCGAGAGTGCAGTAGTTCAATTGGAGAAGGAATGATCGAATTGATCGATTTGTTAGAAGGGGCGACAGTTTCGACTTGAACACCCATTATTAGGTTTAATTCGTTTAATTACTAGTTAATTACGACTTCATTATGGACGATAATGGAATTAAGGTGCATGATCCGTTGTAATTCCAAACGACTTCGGTTATGGAACTTGAATTTGAGAAGAAAACCGCGATGTTGACTTTCAAAAGTCAACAAATCAACTTTAGGGTAATAGCAGAAATAGTCCCTAAGGTTTTCATGCGAATTAGAGTTTAGATCAAGGCAGAATCAGTCCCTCAGGTTTGGATGGAGTTAGAACTTGGTTAGTTTGACTTCCAAAGTCAACAGAATCAGGATTTTGACTTTTTAAAAGTCAACAGGATAGTTTAGAGATATTACATAACTAGTCCCTGAAGTTTTAAGTTTAGATTATTAATAGAATTAGTCCCTGAGGTTTTAGTTAAGTTAATTTAGTTAACTTTAACTGGATTTTTGTTAACGGAGTTAACTGGAAAATTCCGGATTGTCGCATGGTCACTCCTAGTAGCGGCCCTCCGACGGATTTTGTCAACCCCAACACCCTTCCCCCGTCATCGTCCATTCCCCTTTCACGACTATCGGTGGAGGTTCTGTGCTACAGCCGCCCTAGCGGTGGTGGAAACGGATTTCAGAAGCTGCTGCTGCGGCAAAAATGACATTTGTGAAGGGAATCAGAAAAGAGCCATGCTTACTGACGAAGACGGTGTCACTGAGGGGTGGCTAAACGACGGCAGACGACGACTAGGGTTTTGCCCTAGCGTCGCAGGCAATGGCCAGGTCGAATCTAGTAGAGCTGGTGCTCTGAACGGTGGTCAACGACGTCAAGCGATGATGGGGTGACTGAGACCATGTTTCCGGCGAGGAGGATTAGGGTTCAGGCGAACCTTCGATTTTTTCGGCCATTCTCGTTCTTATGACGAACCTACTTTTTCGGTGAGTTTTAATTCCAGTTTTTGTGTCATTCAGGGGGTATCAACCCACGTACGCTCTGACATTTGTTTTCCGTTTAATTTTTTGTTGAGGTTTTCGGTTAAACGAGTCGTTGAGATGGTCGGGTTTCATTCCTGAGTGTTCATGTGGATTATTGGACAGATTACGGTGAAGAGGGGCGTCACCCGAACAGACGGGACCTATCGGATCGTTTCCGACAGTCCTAGGTTTTGGTAAAAAAAGTCAACTCTGGTCAAAGTCGGTCAACAGCAGAAATGACAAGCGGGTTTGTGTACGTGGGGATAGGTATAAACGCGTGCTAAGAATTTATAAATAGTTTCATATGCATCGTATAAGATAATGAAAATAATACGTGATATAAAACGAAACGAAAACTGTTAACACGAGATTATTAATAATACGAAATACGAGTCTTCGGTTATACATTTAAATATATAGATTTTATACAAATTGTGACTTTTGATAATTATATATGCCCTTGTAAATATTAAATGGGAACTCGGTCTAAACATGAGATTGTTAAACTATTGGAATTATACATATATATGTATATATATAATCGTTATATTTTCATGAACCACGGTTATTAATTATATGACTGGAAATTTCATTTGGGAATTTAGTTACACGAACTATGTTAACACGAGAGACAAACGAGTACTTTCATGACGAGTTGCTTATAATGTAATAACAAACTTAGCCGGATCCATATAATTAAATATTCACACTACTCAACATATTACATTTTATTATAAAAATATACTTACGCGTAATATACACACACAACTTGTATACGAAGTCGTTTCACATATAGCTATACAACTATATAAATTGGACGATAAATCATATTTTGATATAAAACTTCATATTCCTCTCAGCTAGTTTGTAAAACTTAAAACCCATATATACACATTTATGTTTAGTATAAATTGAGAATTTTTAAACCCGAACAACGATTTTATTAAAGATATATATGTGTGTGTATATATATATACACGTTTATGACAGGGAATTATCTAAGAACGAGTTATTGTTTGAAAACTTTTCAAACCGTGATCATTATCTTCTTGCTACGGCTAATATAATGACCCTAATAATATAAACAATATTTTTATTTATATGTATAAATTCGTGAAACACAACTATTATTGTTAATGGTATTATCTTTCGTACCGACACTTACAATTTATTTATAAATGGACTTAAACTAATACTGCAACTTGGACCGCCTCGTTAGAAAAGTTATTTATACCGTTTTGTAAAATATCCAACCTATTGCTTAACATGATACACGTTAAGGAGACTTTTATAAACAATTCTATTATTAATATTGTTTTATAAATAAAATAAGCATTATTAAAATATCATATGTATTATAATATTTTTATATTATACTTAATGCTCATGACAGATATTCAGAGATAAAGTTAAGTATTTTATACTTATTTATTTTACTATGTTTATATATATATATATATGTATATATATGTGTGTGTGTGTGTGTGAATATATATATATATATATATAGAGGAAGGGTCCACTAAGAAGTGGTTTTTCGCTAAGAAACGCTAAGAAGTGAGTCAAACGAACTCTGATAGAGCTAATTCCAGCGGTGTTGGAACCGTCTCATCGAACTCTAATCCGGACCCAAAAACCTAAACCCCCTCCACCCGCACCCCCAAAAACCTAAACCTCCCTCCAACCCCACCCCATAAAGCCTAAAACCACCACCCCCCAAAAAAACCTAAACCATAAAGTCTAAACCTTAAAAGCTAAACCCTAAGGCTAAACCATAAGGCTAAAACCATAAAATTAAAAATTAAAATCTAAACCTTAAAAGCTAAACCCTAAAAGCTAAGATGGTAGAGTTCGACGAGATGGTTCCAACGCCGCTGAAATGAGCTTTTAAAAATTAAAATCTAAACCTCCATCCAATCGGATTTCGTTTGATATCGTTTCTAAGCGTTTTGGTCATTTCTTAGATTTCTTAGCGAAAACCTACTTCTTATTTGAACTTCCCTATATATATATATATATACACATACTATATTTGCAGGAAAAAGGCAATATTTTCTACACAGGAGTCTACTATTATTTTGCAATAAATCAAACTTATATTTTTCTCGTCTTCCCAAATATATATTGTTGACACGAGCGTTAATAATTAGAATTTGAGAGACGTGATGGCGAGTTGTGCATCAAAACACATAACATGTAGAACTAGAGCATGATTCTACTTGTGCATTTAAATACATATTGACATGTTTATATGGAACATAGGGTAGTCCATAAATTCTATAGTGCCTATGTGCGTCGTGGAACTCAAGTAGGATGTATACCTAACACAGTCACGTATTTGAAGAATACAGTTTTTACTGCAACATTACCAGTTGAGTTCACTGCCCCTTTTAACTTTTAAATGTTTTAGAAACATCGGGGGAGAAACATACTTACTTACACGTTTGAAAACATGAGACATCCTCGTTTAATACATTTTGGAACATCATTGCCTGATACATTTGAGAAAACATGAAACATACATACAAACATTTTCATATGGTGACAAGAAAACAAGACCCGACCTTTATGTTTGCATGAGTAACACATATAGAGTGCTGGAAGTCCCCTAACCATCGTATTTATAACCATTAGCTATAGATTAGCATGTGATTCTATGGATAGTACTATTGGGATTGACACCCCCGGTCATGGTTAGTCGCGCTAACCATGGGTCCCTCTAGCCAAATGACCGCATAGTGTTCAAACATTGCTCGTGAGGTACGAGCGAGGGGCAAAACACATGTGTTATGGTTTGGTTATGCCTCATGTATGTACATATTATTTGTATGCCTAGCTAGTCTACAAATGGGTCAACATTACTTGTTTTGTTTATCATATATATTGAATCGTATTCTTGCAGATGGGTCTGCCAATCGCTTTCGTGCAAATTGGTTTTGCCAATCGTTTACATACAAGTGGTTTTATCATTCGTTTACGTGCAAATGCTTTGTCAATATTTTTAAGGAAAACGGTTTCGTATTATGACCACCTATACATTATCAACGTTTTCAAGGAAAACTACTTTACATTAAGACAATCAAACATGTGAACTCACCAACCTTTGTGTTGACACTTTAAATATGTTTTTCAGTTAATTTATAGCTATGGCACGGTTGGAATATGTTAGCCATTTGGATTAAACCCTAGAAGCCGAAGAAACATGGTTATCAAACCTCAAGACGATTTTGACCTATATGGTTCTAGGATAATGTATTGTTTCATCTTAGCCTTGTAATGGTATTTAATACCTTAAAATTCTTTAATTTAGCTTCCGCTGTTGTATAATGTTACCGATCGTTACGACCTGAATTAATTTATTTATTGAGTAAATGAATTTGGGGGTGTGACAGCTTGTTACTTAAATCTGTGAAAACATAATGGTATTATACTGTCTAAGGCTGTAAGCAATATCAAAATGAACTGAATTACTTAAACCACTAGCGATTGGAGCAAAATGGTTAAAACGATGAAACCACATGGAGTAAAAGCGAAGTTTACTCTAAATCCTAAGAGAACCCCTTCTTTCTCCTCTTCCTATGATTCGTGCTAATCGAAGCTACTATTTACATCCGTTTTGCCTCAATATTGATTTCAATAAGGTGGGCGGTCCCACTAATATTCCTACTTTTACATACCCAATCTCTACTTAGTTTCTCCTTGTTCAATGACACCTCTTGTTCAATGACACCTATAAAAACTTAATATTTAAGGGTGAAGGGGGCACACTCGGGTAAGGGCTCACGGGTACGCGGGTTCAGCGGGTACACCACCGCCGATCCCACGGGTAAGCCATCGGGTAGCATCATGCGGGTATATATACCAGTGTCCATTTGTTGAATTGTAGATGCAACTTGTGAGGTGGGTTTCTTTTCATTTCTCACTCTTTAATTTGCATGAAAACATAAATAAAGATTATTAATTTTTAATTTTGAATTCCTTTCGATATTAGTTTTCAATAGAGTAAAAAAAAACGATTGTGATATCTAACTAACACATAGCTAGTTTTTTATTTAATGTTTATTTTCTATTTGATACAATAATATATGTAAAATAGTTATGAAAGGATATTTGATCTTTTATAACTATTTAAAAGAAACATAATTTTTTAAATTTTCTATTTTATTTAAATTTTTTTATGTATTGTTTTTTTATTTTATTGAATAAATGAAATTAGTTTTAAATATAGATTAGTTTTAATTTAAAATTGAAATAAAAAAAAAACTTTAGGGTATTAGGGTTGTGCCCCCAACAATTTAGGGTATTAGGATTGTATTTGGGTTAAAGTGAGGTGACAGACCCTTATTAGTTATTTTTGTTAGGGTAGTTTTGGGTGATGGTTGTGCCCCCTTCATCCTAAATGTCATTGCTTGGAATGGATGAGCTTTTGGAGGTCTTGAGAAACAAAAGCAATAGTGGTTGTGGAGACGAGGACCAATGTTTTAAAAATCGGACCGGACCATCCGGTTTGACCGGGGTTCAGTAATTGTAGTGATCCGGTTAATAGCTTAAAACGAGTTGTAAATAACCGCCCTATTCAGTGAGATTTCTCGGTTGAACCGGTGGACCGGTTCGGCGGTCAGGTCGTTTTTGTAATTTTTTGCTTTTGTTTTTCACGTTCCAAAAGTCCCCACTTTGGATTATATTTGTTGGATTTTTAAGTTTGAATTATGTTTGTTGAATACTTTGATGAAATGTTTGAACTTATTCTCTTAAAAAAACCGTCATATGTATTTTTTGAGTTGGATGAATTTTTTTTCTAAAAAGTTTAAGTTTGAATTATGTTTGTCGGATACTTGGATTGTTATGTGTATTATAATATTTTTTAAGAAACCGTCCGGTTCGTAATCCGATCTGACCAGTGGACTGGTAAGACAACCTATTCAATGTCCGATCCGATTTTTAAAACATTGACGAGGACGATAAGGAAAGGGGTATAGCGCGCCAAATGGTTTGGTGGAGTGGCGTAACGTTCAATGAAAAATGGGGGGGGGGGGTATGTTACTATATATTTTACTTTACACATAAATGATTTATCGAGTAAGTTTATAAAGATTTAACAAACTTTTTAATCAATTAGTGGCAATGACTAAAGAGTATAAATAAACAATAAAAATGGTAAGTGTAATTTATAGAAACCTTAATACAAACTTAACTTACTATCAATGTAAAATCTAAAATCTTAGAGTGTGTTTGGTTTGCGTAATGTTTTTTTTGAAAGAATTGAAATTTGTTAAAGGAATTAGCATTTTAAGAAATTGGATTTGGACTTGTAATTTGTCCAAATGATTTGGAATCTATCACCATGACTAGGGGTGTTCAAAAATATCCGAATCCGAAACCGAACCCGAATTATTCGAAAATCCGAATACGAACTATCCGAAAATTTGGATATCCGAATTTTCGGATATCCGAAATTCGGATTCGGATATTAATTTTGAAAATTTTTGGATAGTTCGGATATCTGAAATATATTTTCTGGTTATTTTTATTATTTAATTAAAACCCTAATTTGTCTAACTCACTTCTTTCTTTCATATTCTTTCATTTCAGCAGCGACACAACATCGTCGCCCGCCCCCTTCTTCTACCTCAGCCATCGACCTCCTCAGCCATCGACATCAGCCATCGACCTCCTCAGCCGCCGCCTCTTCCGCCATCGGCCTCCGTCGTCGCCTCTTCCGCCATCGGCCTCAGCCCTCTCCTCTTCTGCCATCGGCCTCAGCCTGTGTCTCTTCCGACCGGTTCAAGGTTTTTTCGAGTGTTCCGGCGATTGAAACAAGGTAATATAAGATTTTTTCCGAATTTCTTAGATTTGCAGATTTTTTCCGACACATTTATGCACCTCTAGCGATTTATGTCCAGAAAATTTGTATGAATTTAATAAACCATCTTGATGTTGTATAAAAAATGGTTTATGATTTAATATGCTTATCTTTTTAGCTTTAAACCATCTTGCTATATCGGCTCAAGATTACAGCGGTTAAAATGCAAGTTTTAAAAAATGGTTTATGATTTAATATGCTTATGAATACAAAACTCTGTCAATTTTTTTTTCCAGATTTCGGATATCCGGTTTACTATCCGAATGGATATCCAAAAATTCGGATACGGATTCGGATAGTGAAATCCACTATCCGAAATTTTCGGATATCCGAAAACACCCCTAACCATGACAACCACCTACCGAATGTCGTCAGCCCTGCCACCGTCGACACCCACCAACCGTCGCCACCCGATCACCACCTCGCCACCACCGCCCCCTCCGCCACCAACCACTCGTCTCCACTGCCCGCTCCTCGACAACGCCACCAACAACCCCCCTTGCGTCGCCGCCACCCGATCACCACCCATGTAATCAACTCCCCTCCACCGTCACCACCACCACTCGATCGCCCCCGCCTGACCATCGCCGCCACCACCACCGCCCCCCACAATAGTGGTCGGTGGTGGCGGCGACGACCGCACACGATGTGCGGGTGGCTGATGTAATGCAAAACACACATCTTTATTACTATTGTTTTTGTGCGTTTTAATTAGTTTTCTATTTGTTTTGAGTCGTTTTGTTATGTATTGAGTCTACTATGTGTTTACAGGTACTCGAGATAATAATGAGTGAAAACCCGAAGAAACCGAGCACGAGAATGAAACACGAGGATCAAAAGTAAAAAATGGTGAAAACATGTCCCTCGCGGTACGCGAAGGACAGAAATCCATCTCTCGCGGTACGTGAGGAAAAGCAAATGTGGCCACAACTAAATTGTCCCTCGCGATACGCGAGTGGCTTGACCAATTCTCTCGCGGTACGCGAAAGAGGCGTAATCCATGAAAAAACCCTAAATTGCGAATTAAAAGAATTGTAATGCAATAATCAAGGAGCTCGATTGTATTGCCGTCTGGAGAGGTCCAGAGGGCGATTTTGGGAGTGAGAAGGCTAATTGAAGAGAAAACCTTGAATCTTTGGATCCCGGGTTTGTAGTTTAACTTGTTCGGTTTTCAAGATTTGATTTTTATCGTTGATTTGAATGTTTGAAACCATGGTTGATGGTTATTACTTCTGTTTAGTTGTTTTGAACATGATCTTAGGCTAAAATGTTGATACTGCCTAGGTCATGATGAATATTTGCTAAAGTTATGTTTTTTATCGGTTTTTTGGATTCAAATGATGGTTTTATGATTTTGTAAACGATCTTAGTTATTAATTATGATGAATATGCATGTTCTAATTCTGATTGTGTGATTGATTTGAATTTGCGTTGATTGTGGTTGTCTGTCAGTTTGATTAGCGTATCTGGGTCATATATCTTAGGGTTTATGATTGTGTGTGGTTAGCTAGAGATAGTGACCATAAGGGTTGTCATTGATTGCTGATTAGAAGTGAATGCGTGTCTTAGTTCAATACCCGAGAGGTGAGAATTAGTCGTTTAGTCTTCGTCATTAGGAATCCGAGTGTCAACTGTCTGAGAGGAAGTTGGTGTAGGTGTCTAGTGATTGTTGCTATCCTGAATCGTAGTTGTTATCCTAGGATTACTCCGTGCATTCCTTGAATGTATCATAGACAGTGAGACTGAGAGGTAATCTGTCTATTAGGGTACTTTGTTATAGTTGAAATACCCGAGAGGTGATCCAACAATCTGGTGAGTTATTTCATATGTATGTTCCTTAGTTGGTGACACCCTAAGAGTGATTAGGGATCCACTAGATTTTCTAGAGCTGTTTCCTTAGAAAACCAGATCCATCGTTGTTTCCAAAACCGATAGAAGTTGTGTTTTGCAATTAGGATTCCGACCTAGGTAGTGTTCTCCCCATCTCTTGATTTCATCTTAGTTCTTGTCTTGATAGTTGAATTGTTCTTAGTTTATTGCATTATTAGTGATAATTAGTAGTGTAATCAACCCCCCATCAATTAATCTTTAGTCCGACTCAGAATCTAGTATAGCTATAGTAGTGTCTCTAGGGTTCGATATTCCGGTTTACCGTTAAGTTGTGCTACACTCGATAGGTACACTTGCCTGTCAGTGCGGTTTAGTTCATGGGTACTCCATCTTATTACTTAGGAGTCCAGGTTAGGTTTTTACAGTTAGTTTTTATAGACCGTCTAGACGACATCAAGTTTTTGGCACCGTTGCCGGGGACACTTGGCAATAGCAATATTAACTCTGATTAGTTCTTTGTTTGATTTTTGGTTTAATTGTTTTCTTTGAGTCTGTTCTGTGTGCTTGTCTTCTGTGCTTACCTGCGTGTCTAATATAGGATCGAGTCCTTCTGTCTTTGAGTCCTTGTTTCTTTCTATCCATTGAGTCTTTCTGTTTATGCACCATACTCGTTCGCAGGGATCACCACCATATTCTGCTTTCTTAGAGCCCGAACGAGAGCTTCACGAGCGCACCTGCGATTTCCGGGAGCGTTTGAAAGAGCTGTGCAAATCTCAGGTACGTCCTACTAGCCAGGTTCTATATCAGAAAATGGGAGACGCTGATCCACCAACGAGACGTACAGTACACCAGAGAGCCAATGCTGGGGTTACAGGGGTGAGATCTTCGATCACTAACCCCGCCATCCCTAATAACAATACATGGCAGATCCCAGCACACGTCTTGAGTACGATCACTCATGCGACCCCGTTCCATGGCCTCGAGGATGAGGACGCACCCGAACATGTGTCCCGCTTTGCGCGCATATGTGATACTTTCAATATCACGGGTGTGTCTAAAGACGCAATCTACTTGTGTCTCTTTCCATTAGGTTTAGTTCATAGGTACTTCATCTTATTACTTAGGAGTCTAGGTTAGGTTTTATAGTTAGTTTTTATAGACCGCCTGGACGACATCAGTGGCGAACACGACAGCCGAAGACCGTGGTCAGGGACGAGAATTGTGGGGGGGGGGGGTCGGTAGCGACGTTTGGCCGGGGCGGGGGTGGCAGCGGTGGTTGGGGGCGACGTTTGGCGTGTGGTGACGGTGGTGGTCGGCTAACGGTGGTCGAGGATGGGGGGCGGCAGTGGTAGGCGGCGATGTTTGGCAAGTGGTGAGGCGAGCGACGGAGGTGGATGCGGGGGTCGACGGCGGCGACAGACATTGGTGGGGATGGAGGCGAGGGTTGGGGTCGGCGGTCATCGACGGAAAGGTTGGGGGGTACGGATGCGACAACGGTGAGTAGTCAAAAATTCCATTTCCTTTTGGTGAATTCATTCACAATTTAAAGGAAATTTGAAATTCTTTATTTGAAGGAATCTAAGAGAATTAATTTCAATTCTTGTCTCAATCAAACATAAAGAAAAAGGAATTTTGATTCCATTTTCGACAAATTTTGCAAACTAAACATATTGACAAATGAAATTCAGATTCTAATTCCATTGAATTTCGGAGAACCAAACGTACCCTTAGTGTGCGTCTAATTTGCATAATTCAGTGGAATTGGAATAAGAATTCCATTTCCAAATGTGCTTAGTTTATGAAATGAATTGTAATCTGCACTAATTCTCTTAAATTTCTTCATGTAAATGAATACAATATTCATTCCAAATTATGAAAGAATTCAACAAAAGAAATTGAAATCTCCAACCACTCACCATCGCTCCACCCCTACCACCACCTTTACCACCCTTGCTACCCTTGCCTCCATCGTTGTCGTTGCTGCCACCTCCACCCTGCCATCGTTGCCGTCACTTCGATCGTCGCTGCCCTAACCATCACCGTCACCAACACCATAGCATCCACTCCCGTTGTCACCACAACCACCGCCGTTGGTCACAATTGAAAGGTGATTTCACTGTATCTCTGACTATGCTTGTGACAATAATAATTTTAGTCAGGTGCCCGCTTATTTAAAAATCGTATAAAGCATCAACTTTGATTCCTACATCGTTTGGCTTTTGGTGACGGCAACGGTGCTGAAGGCATCTGAAACACCCTACTTATCTCTTATTTTATCAGAGTTTGTAATGCGGAAAATGGTCCCAGTTTAACAAAACCTTGCTATAACTGGCTAAGGTAACTTTTTGTTATAATATTGTTTTACAAAAGATGATATAATTATATCATATTATATAGGGATCTTTCAACTCCGACCATTCTATCCTCAAGAAGCTTCATTCCACGTGCTTCTTTCCTGCAGTGTTTGAAAAACATTTTTGAAATAGCTTACGCAAAGTAAATACACTGCATCGTTCATTTTATTTTGAACCCTTTAGGTTCTTATTATTGTTCAAGTTTCCTAGGCTCTCGGCGCCCCCGTGACCATCTCTGGACGTACCTCCGGTCACGTCATTCGTATACTTTATTGGTGTGCTAACCCCTCGCGACCATCTTCGGACGTACCTCCTGCTCGAGTTTTTAGCAAGGTTCTTATACTTGTCAGTATAGACTCATTGCATTTGTCACGAAGACTCATTCATTTCCTCAGCCCCGTAGGCTTGAAACCTTTTCCTCGGCCTCGTAGGCTTGGAATCTTCTCCTCACTGCCGTAGGCTTGGAATATTTTTCTTCAGCCCGTAGGCTTGGAATATTTTCAAATTGTTTCTTTATTATTGAGATCCACCTTACAGGCCATGTATCTCATTTCATTTGGGACCTTGAGTATCTTAGGCTCACAGCCTCCCAAATGTATCAAGCATTTGTTTTCATTTCATGTATATGCTTGACTTATTTCCTAACCAGTCCTCACCTTAAATCTTCGTAACGGTTTCTCCACGATCTATTAAAAGTGTTTATATATAGGAAGTACCAGCGGCGTATCCGCCACACCTTTAACACTTCGTGAGTACTCCGTTATTCCATTTTAGGGTTTAGACTTGTTCCATCGTACTCATTCATATTTGCACGTATCATCATGCATTCACGTATTCATATTTATCATGCATCATATGTTCATGTATTCATCATATATTCGTACTTGTCATATATTGTAAGCTTGGGTGATTATCCTTTTAGAGCAGTACCTCCAACAGAGATGTTCCCATGAAGGAGTGACGGGTCTAAGAGAGATTTATACACCACTCTTTCCTTAGACACAACATTCCGCTTGTCAGATAACTACATACCGGTCGGAAGTTCTCCCGTACGTTTACTATTATGTTATTACTGTCTTTTAGTCTATACCTCTAAACATTCATAATGTTTTCACCATGAAGCACCAAGAGATTTATATACAGGAAGTACCAACGGCGTATCCACCGCCCCTTGGATACGTCGTCGCTACTCCATTATTCCGGTTTAGTGTTTAGACTAACCTTTCATTAACCCGTATCTTTGGCATATACATAGCACATAACACATATCATTTAGTCACATAATTCACATAATCGTGTCTAAGGAGTGTACTTACTTTATCCTCCGGTAGTTCCTAAGTTCGTTCCGAACTCGACCCACATTTGCATTGTAGCGTACTTGTAATCACTACGTTCGTAACCGTCGTGCTAGTCTTACCTCGGTATGTGTGCAAGTGTGTGGAGTGGTGGTGGTTTGTGATTCGTGTTCTCAAATGAACGGCCAAATGCAAGTATTTATAGGGCCGAGATGCCACCAGTGGCGCATCGCTAAGCAAGGGGGTATGTGACAACCCGACATTTCAGGTCAATATCCGTACACATTATAAACAAGTTTACATTTTAATTATTTTTGTGATTTACTTAAATTCACAAACAAGGACTTTAGAGTCTAACAAAGACCGTACATGGTCTCAAATCATATTTTGGTAATTCTAGGAGTTACCAGTTCACATACACGCATAATCCGGCAAAATACAAACAATAGTGGATAAATTAAATATCCAGGCGTATAGGTTACACAAATTTTACGTTGGTCAAATAATCACCTCAACGGATTATATAATCCAAGATTTCAATGTTTTTCTTTAACGAGCCATAAACTTGTTAAATTTATAATACCGTGAGAAACCCAAACCGAATTAAACTACCCCTTTAAAACTATAAATGATAACTAATACCTAAATTTAATTATTTATATTAACCCCAAACCACTCCTTGACTTTTGGCCGAAAAAGCCAGAGGAAACCACCCCCTTACTCGACCCATACCTCCTATTGCGAAAAACTCAGACATAACCATACTCACTTCCATCACTTTTCTCATAATTCCTTTCATCACTCTCATTTTCATTCGGCAAACGTTTCCATTCTCTTCGAATTCGAAGTCAAGTTTTAAGGTGAAATTCACTTTATTTCGGTATTTGAAGAAGGATTTCAAGTGTTTTAAAGAAAATTCTGCAAAAGAGTCAAGACCATTCTCTGTTTTCTCTCATCATCATCGTCACTGTTTTAAGGTAAAAACTCAAAACCATCTATTTTATTCTCTTTAAAAACCGTATCTAAGCATACAAAATGTTCAATCACAAGTAAGATAACAAGAAAAGTGTGTCAAATTCAAGTTTTAAAACATTAATATGCAGGACTGATTTTGTCAAACAGAAGTCCAGTAATCGAAACTATGAAGTTTCGATACCTATACTCAATCGAAACAAGTAGTTTCGATACCTGTTACTCAATCGAAACTAGGAGTTTCGATACTAGCTGTTCAATCGAAACTAGGTAGTTTCGATACATATTGCTCAATCGAAACTAGGTAGTTTCGATACCCTTCTTGTCAATCGAAACTAGATTGTTTCGGTAACACTTACTCAATCGAAACTAGGTAGTTTCGACACTCAAATACTCCATCGAAACTAAGAAGTTCCGACACCTGACTACTCCATCGAAACTAAGTAGTTTCGATACACATATGCCCAATCGAAACTAAGAAGTTTCGACACCTGGTCAACAGTCCCATTTGGGCAGTAACTCAAAACTGTTTTTATAACAAAACAAGTGTTGAACAACTAAGGAGATATTCAAACAAAAACGACCAGATTTACAAAGTCGGTGAACAATTTGCAATATAAGACGTTCGGTCTTAACACAATTTACCCTTGGTATCTAGGGTACGAATAGTCAAGGTTGACTACAACAAGTATCATTACAAGTATACACAAACTCAAGGTGAGTTTCACGGCCCCTTTTTACTGTTTTCAATATTTGGGGGAAAAACATACTTACAACTATTTTATGGGATAACAAGAGAATAAGGCACGACTTTTATGTTTGCATGAGATGAGAACAACAAGTGAGGCCGCGAAAGTCCCCTGGAACAATGTAGTAACCATTAACTGTAGCCTAGGGTCCTATGAATAGTACTATGGAGAGTGACGTCTCCCGGTCATGGTTAGTCGCGCTAACCACAATCTGGAGGATTTATGGCCGCATAGAACCGGATAACGAAATTAGGGGCGTGTACAATTGTCATGGTTTGGTTACGCCTCATGTATGAACATATTATTTGTATTCCTAGCTAGTTTACAAATGGGTCAACAATTCTTATTCTGTTTATCACATACACCTGAAACTATTTACGATCAATTAAATTTTTGTAAAGAACTATTTGATTAAACCTGTGAACTCACCAACCTAGTGTTGACAATTTTAAGTATGTTTTTCAGGAAATTGAACGTGACCTCAAGGTTAGCATTGTAGGATACATGCATGCACGATGGATACAACTTTTGATAGATTTCTCTTGTATAACTCATTGTAATAGAGTCATATTTGCGAAATCTTCGCTTTTTGTAAACTCAATTTACATTTTGGAATGTAAAACTTTAAACTTGTTTATGTATCCATTTATCATGTATGTGTTTGCGGTAATCATATGCTTTGGAAACCATGTCACGTCACGCCTCGCGTTTCCTCCTTGGCGAGGGTGTGACAGATTGGTATCAGAGCCATTGATTATAGCGAACTAGGGGTCAAAAATCGAACCTAGTCTATAATCTAAATGACTCACTAAGACGATTTTCCTTGCATATGCATTTCATAACTTATCATCATATTGTACGGATATCGTAGACACTGAACATCGTCACACACTAACCCCATTTCGACTTCAGACCCATGGCACCTAAAAGAAGGACACCGCGTGACACTACTGGTGAAAACAACACGACGATTACCACAGAAGTTGAGCAACTCATATCACAATGTGTAGCCGCCGCCTTGGAGCAGTACGAAGCCAATCGGAATAACGTCGGAGGAAATGGTAGTGGTAGCGGAGGAGGTGCAGGAGGCAGTGGCACTACTGGAGGTTCTGGAGGTAATAGGATGTGTAAACACCTCCATAACACAGTCGCGATCTAAGTTAACAACATTATTAAAATATTGACTTGTGACCCTACAGATGCTTCGAACAAGAAGTGCACTTATAAGGCTTTTCTATCCTGCAACCCATTGAGAAGATGGAATCTGTAATTGATATTAGTGAATGCACAGCCGACTGTATAGTGAAATATGCCACTTGCACACTTGCTGACAAAGCATTAACCTAGTGGAATTCTCAGATGAAAACCTTGGGAAGGCAGACTGCCTACCAGCTATCTTGGGATGATTTAAAAGCCATGATGATCGAGGAGTACTGTCCTCGAAATGAGTTGCAAAAGATCGAATCTGAAATGTGGAATTTACAAATGATAGGAGATGATGTGGCTGGTTACACTGACCGATTCAATGAGTTAGCAAGTTTGGTTCCACACATGGTTACCCCAGAATACAAGAAGGTTGAAAGATACTTGTGGGGTCTTGCTCCTCAAATCCGAAGCCTGGTGACTTCATCGAACCCCATGGATGCCAAGAGCGCTATAACTCTAGCATTCAAGCTAAGGGATAATGCTGTGTGTGATGGTTTGTTTGAGAAGAAGGAGACCGAGGAAGGAAGGTCTGGGGAAAAGAGGAAATGGTTTGGAAAACCCAGTAACCAAAACAAGAATCAAGCTTACAAGAGACCCGAAACTATGAAAGCCTATGCTGTCAACACCGTGGAACAGAAAGGATATCTTGGAACACTACCGAAGTGTGACAAATGTGGGTATCATCACAGTGGAAGGTGTACCTAGTGTGGAAAATGTAAAAAGCATGGGCATCTAGCCCATAACTGTTGGAACAATGCGAACTCTAATAAGATCAATCAAGTAGCAGGAAAGGTCAACCCAGGGACAGAAAGGATGAATCAGGGATGCTTTGAGTGTGGAGATCCAAAGCACTTTAGAAAAGACTGTCCAAAGTTGAAGAACCGAAACGACAATCAGGCCCGAGGAAGAGCGTTCGTGATGGGAGCTAGGGACGCACGCCAGGACCCTGACATTGTCACTGGTACGTTCCTGATAAACAATCATTATGCTTCTATACTTTTCGATACGGGTGCTGATATGAGTTTTGTGTCAAATGACTTTAAGTCCCTACTCGGTATTAAGTCCAGCAAACTAGACCAAAATTATACAATTGAATTAGCGAACGGGAAATTAATTAAAACCGAAGAAGTCATTCAGGGTTGTACTCTATGTTTGAAAGACCACACCTTTAGTATAGACCTGTTACCTATTGACTTGGGAAGCTTTGACGTTGTTATTGGTATGGATTGGTTGTCGAAGAATCACGCCGAGATTGTTTGTTTTGAGAAGATTGTTCATATTCCTCTTCCGAACGGAGAAGTTCTTTCGATTCAAGGTGAGAAGAGTGGAGTAACATTAAGGATGATAAACTGCATGAAAGCTCGTAAGTACCTACGTAAAGGCTATTGCGTATTCCTGGCACACGTCGTCGAGAAGAAACCCGAGAAACGTCGACTTGAAGACATACCAATCGTTAAAGATTACCCCGAAGTTTTTCCTGAAGACTTACCTGGATTACCACCACCGAGGCAAGTCGAATTCCGAATCGACTTGTTACCAGGAGCCGCACCGGTTGCGCGATCACCGTATCGACTAGCACCTTCCGAGATGCAGAAATTATCTAATCAACTGCAAGAGTTGCTTGATAAAGGTTTCATAAGACCGAGTTTCTCACCTTGGGGAGCTCCAGTCCTATTCGTAAAGAAAAAGGATGGAACCTTTAGGATGTGTATTGATTACAGAGAATTAAACAAGCTTACAATCAAAAACCGATATCCACTTCCTCGAATAGACGATTTGTTCGATCAACTTCAAGGTTCCAGCTTCTATTCTAAAATTGATCTACGATCAGGGTATCATCAACTGAAAATCCAAGAAGAAGATGTACCAAAGACAGCATTTAGGACTCGATATGGCCACTACGAATTCCTAGTTATGCCATTTGGTTTGACGAACGCACCAGCTGTTTTCATGGATCTCATGAACCGCGTGTGCAAGCCATACTTGGATAAATTCGTGATAGTATTTATTGATGACATATTAATATATTCACGAACCAAGGAGGAACATGAACATCATTTGAAATTAATCTTAGAACTACTCAGGAATGAGAAGCTTTATACTAAATTCTCAAAGTGTGAGTTTTGGATCCGAGAAGTGCATTTTCTTGGACACGTCATCAATAAGAATGGTATTCACGTAGACCCATCCAAGATTGAAGCTATCAAAAACTGGGAAGCACCAAGAACTCCGACTGAAGTGCGTCAATTTCTGGGTTTGGCAGGCTATTACAGGCGATTCATCGAAAATTTTTCAAAGATAGCCCTGCCTTTAACCACACTAACCCAGAAAGAAAAGAAATTTGATTGGAATGACAAGCAAGAGTCAGCTTTTCAATTGCTGAAGCAGAAGCTGTGTAGTGCACCGATCTTATCCCTTCCTGAGGGAATTGACAACTTTGTCGTATACTGCGATGCATCACACCAAGGACTTGGTTGTGTGTTAATGCAAAGAGACAAAGTCATCGCTTATGCCTCACGACAACTAAAAGTGCACGAAAAGAATTATACGACCCATGACTTGGAGTTGGGCGCAGTTGTGTTTGCACTCAAGATTTGGAGACATTACCTTTACGGTACAAGATGCACTATCTTTACTGATCACAAGAGTCTCCAACATATCTTCGATCAAAAGGAACTCAACATGAGACAACGTCGTTGGGTAGAGTTACTGAATGATTACGACTGTGATATCAAGTATCACCCGGGTAAGGCAAACGTCGTAGCAGATGCCTTAAGTCGCAAGGAACGAGTTAAAACTCTTCGTGTTCGTGCCCTAGGATTGACAATTCATACGAGTCTCACGACTCAAATCCGGATGGCACAACAAGAGGCAAGCAAAGAAGAAAACATTCATAATGAATCTTTACGAGGAATGATAAGACAGTTGGAACCAAAGTCAGATGACACTTTATACTTCATGAATAGAATCTGGGTGCCATGTTTTGGTAATTTACGGGAGTTGGTTATGGACGAAGCCCACAAGTCCAGGTACTCCATTCACCCAGGTTCAGATAAGATGTATAAGGATCTGAAAGAACACTATTGGTGGCCGAACATGAAAGGAGAAATTGCTATTTATGTCGGTAAATGCCTGACATGTTCAAAGGTAAAGGCAGAACATCAGAAACCGTCGGGATTGTTACAACAACCCGAGATACCTCAATGGAAATGGGAACAAATTTCTATGGATTTCATCACGAAGTTACCCAGGACGTCCAACGGTTATGACACAATATGGGTAATTGTCGATCGACTGACAAAATCGGCTCATTTTCTACCTATCAAAGAGACGGATAAAACCGAGAAACTTGCAAAGCTTTATATCAAGGAAATTGTGGCTAGGCATGGAGTGCCAATTTCTATTATCTCTGATAGAGACAGCAGATTCGTGTCTAGAATCTGGAAATCATTACAAGAAGCCATGGGCACACGTCTTGACATGAGCACGGCATATCACCCACAAACAGATGGTCAAAGTGAACGGACTATCCAAACATTAGAAGATATGCTCCGTGCGTGTGTAATTGATTTCGGAGGAAATTGGGATACTCATTTACCGTTAGCAGAGTTTTCCTACAATAACAGTTACCACACAAGCATTAAAGCAACTCCGTTTGAAGCTTTATACGGTCGTAAATGCCGCTCACCGTTATGTTGGGCGGAAGTTAGTGAAAAACATTTGACAGGCCCTGAGATTGTCCAGGAAACCATTGATAAGATCTTCAAAATTAAGGACCGTCTGAAAGCTGCACGAGACAGACAGAAATGCTATGCTGATAACAGACGGAAACCATTAGAATTTCAAATTGGTGACCGAATAATGTTAAAAGTCTCACCATGGAAAGGCGTTGCAAGGTTTGGTAACCGTGGTAAGCTCAACCCTAGATACGTTGGACCTTTTGAAATACTGGCTAGAGTTGGCCCTGTAGCTTACAAGCTCAAGTTACCACAAGAACTAAGCAATGTACATGATACGTTTCATGTATCAAATCTCAAGAAGTGTTTATCAGACGAGACGTTAATTATACCATCTGATGAGATTCACATAGATGACAGGTTGCATTTCATCGAGGAACCGATTGAGATTTAAGATTGGAAAGTTCAAAGACTGAGACGCAGTCGAATCAAACTGGTTAAAGTACGTTGGAACTCAAAACGTGGTCCTGAGTATACATGGGAACGAGAGGACCAAATGAAAACAAAATACCCATCCTTGTTTAAAGATACACCAGTTCAAGATAACACGAATTGAATTTCGGGACGAAATTCTTTTAACAAGGGGAGAATGTGACAACCCGACATTTCAGGTCAATATCCGTACACATTATAAACAAGTTTACGTTTTAATTATTTTTGTGATTTACTTAAATTCACAAACAAGAACTTTAGAGTCTAACAAAGACCGTACATGGTCTCAAATCATATTTTGGTAATTCTAGGAGTTACCAGTTCACATACACGCATAATCCGGCAAAATACAAACAATAGTGGATAAATTAAATATCCAGGCGTATAGGTTACACAAATTTTACGTTGGTCAAATAATAACCTCAACGGATTATATAATCCAAGATTTCAATGTTTTTCTTTAACGAGCCATAAACTTGTTAAATTTATAATACCGTGAGAAACCCAAACCGAATTAAACTACCCCTTTAAAACTATAAATGATAACTAATACCTAAATTTAATTATTTATATTAACCCCAAACCACTCCTTGACTTTTGGCCGAAAAAGCCAGAGGAAACCACCCCCTTACTCGACCCATACCTCCTATTGCGAAAAACTCAGACATAACCATACTCACTTCCATCACTTTTCTCATAATTCCTTTCATCACTCTCATTTTCATTCGGCAAACGTTTCCATTCTCTTCGAATTCGAAGTCAAGTTTTAAGGTGAAATTCACTTTATTTCGGTATTTGAAGAAGGATTTCAAGTGTTTTAAAGAAAATTCTGCAAAAGAGTCAAGACCATTCTCTGTTTTCTCTCATCATCATCGTCACTGTTTTAAGGTAAAAACTCAAAACCATCTATTTTATTCTCTTTAAAAACCGTATCTAAGCATACAAAATGTTCAATCGCAAGTAAGATAACAAGAAAAGTGTGTCAAATTCAAGTTTTAAAACATTAATATGCAGGACTGATTCTGTCAAACAGAAGTCCAGTAATCGAAACTATGAAGTTTCGATACCTATACTCAATCGAAACAAGTAGTTTCGATACCTGTTACTCAATCGAAACTAGGAGTTTCGATACTAGCTGTTCAATCGAAACTAGGTAGTTTCGATACATATTGCTCAATCGAAACTAGGTAGTTTCGATACCCTTCTTGTCAATCGAAACTAGATTGTTTCGGTAACACTTACTCAATCGAAACTAGGTAGTTTCGACACTCAAATACTCCATCGAAACTAAGAAGTTCCGACACCTGACTACTCCATCGAAACTAAGTAGTTTCGATACACATATGCCCAATCGAAACTAAGAAGTTTCGACACCTGGTCAACAGTCCCATTTGGGCAGTAACTCAAAACTGTTTTTATAACAAAACAAGTGTTGAACAACTAAGGAGATATTCAAACAAAAACGACCAGATTTACAAAGTCGGTGAACAATTTGCAATATAAGACGTTCGGTCTTAACACAATTTACCCTTGGTATCTAGGGTACGAATAGTCAAGGTTGACTACAACAAGTATCATTACAAGTATACACAAACTCAAGGTGAGTTTCACGGCCCCTTTTTACTGTTTTCAATATTTGGGGGAAAAACATACTTACAACTATTTTATGGGATAACAAGAGAATAATGCACGACTTTTATGTTTGCATGAGATGAGAACAACAAGTGAGGCCGCGAAAGTCCCCTGGAACAATGTAGTAACCATTAACTGTAGCCTAGGGTCCTATGAATAGTACTATGGAGAGTGACGTCTCCCGGTCATGGTTAGTCGCGCTAACCACAATCTGGAGGATTTATGGCCGCATAGAACCGGATAACGAAATTAGGGGCGTGTACAATTGTCATGGTTTGGTTACGCCTCATGTATGAACATATTATTTGTATTCCTAGCTAGTTTACAAATGGGTCAACAATTCTTATTCTGTTTATCACATACACCTGAAACTATTTACGATCAATTAAATTTTTGTAAAGAACTATTTGATTAAACCTGTGAACTCACCAACCTAGTGTTGACAATTTTAAGTATGTTTTTCAGGAAATTGAACGTGACCGCAAGGTTAGCAATGTAGGATACATGCATGCACGATGGATACAACTTTTGGGAGATTTCTCTTGTATAACTCATTGTAATAGAGTCATATTTGCGAAATCTTCGCTTTTTGTAAACTCAATTTACATTTTGGAATGTAAAACTTTAAACTTGTTTATGTATCCATTTATCATGTATGTGTTTGCGGTAATCATATGCTTTGGAAACCATGTCACGTCACGCCTCGCGTTTTCGCCTTGGCGAGGGTGATACAGGGTAGCGGTCCGCTAACGCCCTTTGCAAGGTTTCTGGCGTACTCCGCACATGGTGGACCATCACGCCTTGGGTAGCGGTTCGCTACCCAACCCTATTCAGCGAGTCATCATACACATGTCGTCTGCTCGTTGTCCGAGCCAATTGCGTCTAGCAGACCACTAAGGGACTTGGTAGCGGTCCACTACCATTTCCTTTTTCAGTTTTTCTTTTGTTTTCAATCCTTAAACTTTAGGCTATTTACACTTTGATCCCTAGACTTTTATTTCTTTAAAACTTGGGATGTTACATCATCCGTCAGGGGATGGCGGCAACGGCTGGGTGAGCGATAAGTGGTGATCGTGGTGATAAATTTCATATCATTTATGATTGTTTTATTAGTTAAATGAATCACTAATTCAGATTCTTTTAAATTTCAAATTTAATTATTCCATATTCCAATTAGTTTGACAAATTTTAATTTCTCAAATCAAACTCACCACTAGATGGTTAAAATGAGTTTTTTTTACCACCGGCCATGCCATGAAAATGCTTGTTTAGTTCATACCCTCAGATCTAACACTCTTTTTAACACACACCAGCAACCATTTCTCTGCATCATCTCCCAAATGCCGTCTGATCACAAACACACTGCTCATTAATCTCCACCCGATCGATCCATCACACCACTTCCCCAATTTACCGCATTTAATTTTCAGATCTAAGGTAACCATCACCTACCTTCAAAATCTAGGGTTTTGTTATTATGAACATGCGATACGATTGAATTTTGAGTTTCGTGATCTGTTCGATTCGATTAATTAGGTTAGAAGATGTTGACGAAGTTTGAGACGAAGAGTAATAGAGTGAAAGGTCTGAGTTTTCACAGCAAGAGGCCGTGGATCTTGGCTAGTCTTCACAGTGGTGTGATCCAGCTATGGGATTACCGGATGGGCACTCTCATTGATCGGTTTGACGAACACGATGGCCCCGTTCGTGGCGTGCACTTTCATCAATCGCAACCTCTTTTCGTTTCTGGAGGTTTGTTACATTTGAATTGCATCGATATACATGTAATGCTCTCGAATTTTAGGGTTTTGTATACTCTTAGCTGATCTATTCAGGATATATTGGATTTTGAAGCTTCTTTTCTGTGTGGATCATATATCCATAATCTATTAGGGTTTTGATACCTATCTGATTCTTACAAAATAGTTTTTAAGTTTGTGCCTTGGTAGTGATAATTGGAACTTCACTCTCATACGTTTCGGGACTTATGTATTGTTTATTTGCAATGTTCTAAATCTGAAAAACATGGAAATGATTTGGATCTGGATAGATGTGATTTATTGGATGTGAGCAAGTGCTGTACATTGTGGAAGAACCATTTTATTCTGTTTTACTGCACATATAAACAATTTACATGTCTATATGCTCTTTTATGTGTAGTTTTTTTAGAACGGCATTTGTAGCTACTATATGTCTGTTTGCTCTTTTTCCGGTATAGTTTACTCTTCACTGTAGCAGTAGTTTACAACTTTCATTATTAGTACTCTTGTATGGTCATTTGCTTTGATTCTCTTAGCTGTATTTTATACTATCTGGATTACTATCGAATACTTCACAAAAAAGAGGTTTTTGGAGCCAGGGGTCTTAGTGGAAGTAGCCTCTCTATCCCCTGGGATAGATGTAAGGTTTGCCCCCATCACACCCTCCCCATAGTCCCATACCCTACCGATAGCTCTGCTATGAGTGGGATTATGCTGGGTACGTTTGTTTGTTATAATGTTTACATATCTGTTCAAGAATATTTGAGATTACCTTTTGTCTTAAATAAATGTGTAATCATACATGCAGGAGATGATTACAAGATCAAAGTATGGAACTACAAACTACACCGGTGTTTGTTTACACTTCTTGGCCATCTTGATTATATTCGGACTGTTCAGTTTCACCATGAGAATCCCTGGATTGTTAGTGCCAGTGATGATCAGACTATCCGGATATGGAACTGGCAGTCTCGTACTTGCATATCTGTTTTGACTGGACACAATCATTATGTAATGTGTGCTTTGTTCCATCCAAAAGAGGACCTTGTGGTGTCAGCATCATTGGATCAAACTGTTCGAGTTTGGGATATTGGTTCCCTGAAGAAGAAAACAGCTTCCCCTGCAGATGATATCCTTCGGCTGAGTCAGATGAATACAGATTTCTTTGGTGGTGTTGATGCTGTTGTGAAGTATGTGTTGGAGGGCCATGATCGAGGAGTTAATTGGGCATCATTTCATCCCACTCTTCCTCTTATTGTTTCAGGAGCTGATGACCGCCAAGTGAAGATCTGGCGAATGAATGGTACACTTTACAAATTTCTAGTTTTTCACTTTTTTGTCAGTCATGCAACATGTTACATTTTTATTGCTGAATCAAAATTACTGACATTGTCTTTCAGATACAAAAGCATGGGAAGTAGATACATTGAGAGGTCACATGAATAATGTATCATGTGTTCTTTTTCATGCAAGACAGGACATCATCGTATCAAACTCAGAAGACAAAAGCATACGTGTTTGGGATGCTACAAAAAGGACAGGCCTTCAAACTTTCCGGCGGGAGCATGACAGATTCTGGATTCTCGGGTGTCACCCTGAGATGAATCTGTTGGCAGCAGGCCATGACAGTGGCATGATTGTTTTCAAGTTAGAAAGAGAACGTCCTGCTTTCTCTGTTAGCGGTGATTCCCTCTACTTTGTAAAAGACCGTTTTCTACGGTTTTACGAGTACTCTTCTCAAAAAGACACTCAAATCCTACCCATCCGTAGGCCAGGCTCCAACAGCTTGAATCAGGGCCCAAGAACTCTTTCTTACAGCCCAACTGAAAACGCGATTTTAATATGTTCAGATGCAGATGGTGGATCTTATGAACTGTACATCATACCTAAAGAGAGTATTACTAGAGGTGATACAGTTCAAGATGCAAAACGTGGTGTTGGTGGATCAGCGGTTTTTGTGGCCCGAAATAGATTTGCCGTCCTTGAAAAAGGCACCAATCAAGTGTTGGTCAAGAATTTGAAAAATGAGATCGTGAAAAAAAGTGCTCTCCCTGTTGCCACTGATGCTATATTCTATGCTGGTACTGGTAACTTGCTATGCAGGGCAGAAGATAGAGTATTCATCTTTGACCTTCAACAACGATTGGTTCTTGGGGACCTACAGGCTTCTTTTGTAAGGTATGTTGTTTGGTCAAATGATATGGAGAGTGTTGCCTTGCTTAGCAAGCATTCAATAGTCATAGCTGATAGAAAACTCGTTCATCGGTGCACGCTTCATGAAACAATCAGAGTGAAAAGTGGTTCATGGGATGATAATGGTGTGTTCATATACACAACATTAACCCATGTTAAATACTGTTTACCTAATGGAGACAGTGGGATCATTAAAACCCTTGATGCACCGGTTTACATGACAAAAATAGTTGGAAATACAATCTTTTGTTTGGACCGTGATGGGAAAAACCGCCCGATAGTTATTGATTCAACTGAATATATCTTTAAGCTATCTTTACTGAAAAAAAGATATGATCATGTAATGAGCATGATACGAAACTCAGAGCTGTGTGGGCAAGCCATGATTGCATATCTACAACAAAAAGGTTTCCCAGAAGTTGCCCTACATTTCGTGAAAGATGAAAGAACCCGTTTCAATCTAGCGCTTGAAAGTGGAAATATTCAGATTGCTGTTGCCTCTGCTAAAGAAATTGATGAAAAAGATCATTGGTATAGATTAGGGGTTGAAGCCCTTCGTCAGGGTAATTCTGGTATTGTTGAATATGCATACCAGAGGACGAAAAACTTTGAGAGGTTATCATTTTTATATCTGATAACTGGAAATTTGGATAAATTGTCTAAAATGATGAAAATAGCCGAGGTGAAAAATGATGTTATGGGGCAGTTTCATAATGCGTTGTATTTGGGTGATGTTCAAGAACGGATCAAGATTTTGGTAAATGCTGGTCATCTACCTCTAGCATATGCTACAGCTAAAACCCATGGGTTGAATGATATTGCTGAAGATCTTGCTGATAAACTTCAAGGCAATATTCCTAATTTGCCCTCTAGGTCTAGTTCTCTTTTGATCCCCCCAACCCCTGTGTTATGTGGTGGAGATTGGCCATTACTCAGGGTCATGAAAGGGATATTTGAAGGTGGTCTTGATAGTGTTGGAAAAGGTGGAAATGAAGAGTATGAAGATGCTGCTGATGCTGATTGGGGTGAGGAGTTGGATATTGGTGATGTAGACAATATTCAAAATGGTGACGTCAGCATGGTGCTTGATGATGATGGAGCACCCGGAGAAGAAAACGAAGAGGGTGGTTGGGATCTTGAAGATCTTGAGCTTCCTGCTGACGTGGAAACCCCGAAAGCCGCCACTAATCGGTCATCAGTGTTTGTGGCGCCAACTGTCGGTATGCCGGTGAGCCAGATTTGGGTTCAGAAATCATCACTTGCTGCTGAACATGCGGCGGCTGGAAACTTTGAAACCGCCATGCGGTTGTTGACCCACCAGGTTGGAATCAAGAATTTCACACCGTTGAAATCATTGTTTATTGATCTTCACATGGGAAGTCATTCTTACTTACGTTGTTCCTCATCTACTCCATTGATCTCATTGGCTATCGAGAGGGGTTGGAGTGAGTCAGCAAGTCCAAATGTCTGGGCCCCACCTGCACTCGTGTTCAATTTTTCTCAGTTAGAAGAAAAACTCAAAGCCGGTTACAAAGCCACCACTACAGGGAAATTTACTGAAGCTTTACGCCTGTTTTTAACCATTTTCCATACCATTCCCTTAATTGTTGTTGAGTCTAGAAGAGAAGTGGATGAAGTTAAAGAATTGATTATTATTGTGAAAGAATATGTTTTGGGCTTACAGATTGAACTTAAAAGAAGAGAAATAAAAAACAACCCGGCCCGCCAACAAGAACTGGCGGCTTATTTCACTCACTGTAACCTTCAGTTACCACATTTGAGGCTAGCATTAATGAATGCTATGACCGTGTGTTACAAAGCGGGTAATTTGATCACAGCATCAACTTTTGCAAGGAGGTTATTGGAGACTAACCCAACTGCAGAAAACCAAACCAAAACGGCCCGTTCGGTTATGCAGGCTGCTGAGAGAAACATGAAAGATTCCACAGAGTTGAATTATGATTTTAGAAACCCGTTTGTTGTTTGTGGGGCGACTTATGTTCCTATATACAGGGGGCAGAAGGATGTTGTATGCCCGTACTGCAATTCACACTTTGTTGTTTCTCAGGAAGGCCAGCTTTGTACTGTTTGTGATCTTGCGGTAGTTGGATCAGATGCTTCAGGCTTACTGTGTTCTCCAGCACAGATCAGATGATTCAAAAGGTTTCCTTCTTTGGGTACTCCTCTTTCTCTTGCTGGAATTATTTTAATTGTTTCGTAATTGTTTTGTTCGTCTCCTTTTCGACTTTATAATTATATTTGTAGTATTATAGCTGTTATATGTTAGCAGTCCTTGTACGTCTTGCTGAGTATGCTACTGGGGTTTCTTCCTTCAATGACCATGAAATCCAACTAGTAAACTTTTGCCAATCTCATTATTTTGATGTTTAAAAAAACATAGAATTATCGTGCCTATTTCTATGCTGTATTGTGGCAAACATACAGACCCTTTTTGAGATACTGATGCAATTTTAGGTGCATTTTTGTTTTAGGAACGCTTTAAAAGTTATCATCAACATTTTGGTTTTTTTTGAAAAGTAATTTATGGTTGATTAGTTTTACTTTTGGGGTAACCTTGATACTTAACTAGATCGATCTATACACAGTTATCAAAGGCGCTAGGCGCATAGGCCTCCTCGCCTTGGGCCTGGCCGTAAGGTGCAAAAAAAAGTGAGGGTCTGAAAAAAAAACACACTTAGATGAAAGGAATCTATACTATTCTTCAAATATAATAAAGAAAAGCTATTATATAACATTTAATATCATCTGATTAGTACCAAAAGTTCTAAAATAGTCAAGATTCAAATGTAATTCCAAAACTTGAATAACCAAATGTTCAAAGTAAAGTATCAAAATCTTCTTCAGCTTCACAAGGCGCTCGCCTTAAAATCAAAGCGCATTATCGCGTCTCGCCTTCAAATTGCGCCTTGGCGCACAAGGTGCTCGCTTTTGATAACTATGGTTCTATGATTCTATGGCTCAGTCAGTGTGAGATTTAATTTTTGTAATGGGTCGAGACGGGTAGGGTCTAGTTTACCCATAACACTCTTATTTCAATTTTTAATTTCATTATAAATAATTAGCATGCCAAATATGATGAGAAAAATGTAGTGTAGTATTTCAATGATAGTCTTTTAACATTTTAAATAAAAAAAATTAGGAGTTCAATGAACTAAAATACACTCTGTTCGACTTTCAATCTGTTCCCCCGTTTTCTTAAAACTATATTTTCACTTTTTCCTTCTGAATTTCTACCTGTTTGACCCAACCCATGTATAAGTAAATTGGTCAAAAATGCCACCTCTACATGATAGCATCCAAAATATGGATACCCTATATAGTATGAACATCAGCCAAAAATTCTTAGGAAGTATTTGGGATTGCGTTTTGGTGAAGATTATCTGATAGTTTTCCAAACGCAAATAATCAGAAAAGAGTGTTTGATAAACAGTTTGGAAACATGGCCCCAAAACACCTCCTTGTTAGCTTAGTTTTAAAGTTAGCGGCGGCGCGTCATCTGCATCTGGGTCAAAATTAGGGTCTTTACTTGATAAAAAAAAAGCTTTTATGTAAAAGAGATGAAATGCAACTTTTGGTTATAAAGCATATTTGGTTGTACATAGAGCAACGCCTCGCAAACGTGAGGCTCTCTCCTCACGCCTTGGTTTTTTAGACCTACATGCCTCCGAGCGCCTCACGTTTTTTAAAACCAGTTTCGTTGGTACTACTTTATACCGCGATGAATGTTGTATTTTTTTTGTTTTTGTCATAATTATTACACATAATAAGATAATTTAATATTGATTTGGGGTGTGCTTTTGCAGTTTAAACGTGAAGAATTTTGGCTGGTAACTGATGTTGGGAGGCCAACCACATTAAACTGTAAATTAGATTTGGTTGTGGATTTAGTTTCAGTATTCAGATATTTGAATCATTTTTGTTTTTTTTATTAATGTTGGAATTTGGGTGTCCTTAGAGACGTTCACAAAACGGTGTCGGCTTGTGAATGGTGGTTGGTTGTATGTAGACGTTTTTTTGCAATAACTTGGACGTTTTTTTACTAAGTTTTTCAATCCTGTCATATATTTTCACTACTTTAGGGTTTATGTTGGTCTTGAATTTGATTGGAGGTGTGGGTGGGGATAGTTTGAATGCAACTATAAATTTTATGAAGATTAATTAGTATATTTAAATCCTTTCAAAAAAATTAGTATATTTAAGTATTTGTTAACTAAAAAAACCTTTTTTTATGAAATAAAAATAAACCTATTCTAAGCAAGAACAAATAACGAATAGTTTATTTCATGAGTCTCACAAAGAGGGACGTTCGGCTACGGTGAAGTAACCAGGGCCGTAGAGGTGCCCAAATCGGTTTGAAACCAAATCGAAATCGGTTTGGTTAACAAAAGTCAAAACCGGTATGGTATCAAACCGGTTTAAAAAGGGGGGGGGGGGGTGTTGACCAGTTTTAAATCGGTTTCAAACCGGTTTGAAACCAGTTTTTGAGGGAGGTTTGGATCGGGTCGGTTTGGTTTAAACCGGTTTCAATGTATACGTTTACAAACGACGGTTTGAATTGCTCAAACCAGTTTAACAATCGGTTTGAGATCCTAAACCGGTTTTTTTGTGCACCTCTAATCAGGGGTGGGTCAACCATTTTGAGGGCTCAAGGCGAAGTAAATCTCGGAGCCAAATTTTCAAATGTCATCGTTATAATATAAACAATGTCAGATCAAAAAAATTTTATGAGTAAGGAAAAAACAAGTCTGTTAAAATAGGAATGAACTATGTATATAAAGAAAAAAAACGTTAAGTCTAGACCGAATACTTTTAGAAAAAAAAAACCTATGTATATAATTTCTTGCTTTAGACTAGGGACTTAAGCCCAAGCCTAAAAGTTCCATACATGGGACCGGCCTAATGGTTATATCTATCTAAATCCATAGCATGCATATATACAAACATGTATATATTGTATAACGGTGTTAATATCAGACGGATCTAAATCATTGTTTTATGTGAGTAAACATCAAGTGTAAAACCAAAAATATTCAATACCATTATTAATGGATATTTATTTCTCAAATATTTGTTTGGGACCTTGATCCTAGATGTAGATTTGATGGCCCTCTTAAAGTTTAAAAGGACCAATACTTTCTGGAAATCCTAGGAATAATATGCACACCTTGAAATTTCTTGACAACTTTGACTTTTATGATAATAATAATTTAATTATTTTAATAACTAAAATAATAAGTTATAATATTTAGAGTTATTTACTTTTTTGTCCATGGATAGGTCCAAAGTTATAAGAATGGTCCCTACACTTATTTATTTTGAAAATAGTCAACTTTTAGTAGCAAAGCAACACAAATATGGTCCCTTATGTAACTATTGTTTGCTCAAATCAACTCATCACACAAACTATGTTAGTTTTTCCTAGTTAAGTTTGTCATGTGCCTTTCACATGTGGTTCATCAACAATAACTCAAATTTCATGAGCATTCATAAATTTAGGGTGTAAATTTAATCTGTGTTAAAAGAGTAAGTTTTGGTACTTTTTTTTATTACAATACCAACTTATTTCATCTTACCATAGTTTATGTCCATCTTCACTTAAATACGGATCACAATGTGAACCTTTTATAAGCGGGGTACCCATCCAATTGTTCTCGTTTGGTAGAAATTAGATGTGACGATACTTGATCACGAACACAAAAGAATTAGATATTACAGATTTACTGGCATGAGCTCTTCAAAGAAAACATCAAAACAACTTAAAAGTGGTTCCATAGTAGAAGAAACAAAACAATAATTGTAAAAGTTTAGAGAACATATATCGGCCGAAGCACATGTATTCTTTTTATTTATTTATCAAGAACATAATCTTGAAAGATTACATTGAGGACGTTTATGCTACTTAATGTTTATTTAATATGGTAAATAGCTTTTTGAAGCTTAAACTTCTTGTTAATTGGAAAGTTACGATTCACATTCAAATTGAAACAAACATACAAAGCAAGTATATACACAAGTGAAGAAGAGGATAAATCGATACTAACCATCTAATTTCGCCTAACAACAAACTAAGCGAATCTAATCTAAGCATACCTAAACATCAGTATCGCTCTTACTGAGAGCACCAACACCTCCCGCAAGTTAGAGGTGCTGCACCTCCAACTTGAGAAATCATGTTGAAAGCTGAAAACGAACAACTTTATAAATGTTGATGAAGAACTTGAAAATGTTGATCTGGAGTAGGAATCCATAACTTTAACTTGATCTTGAAGCCATAAGTTGAATGTGAATATGAAAATTAAAGAATCAGAAAAGCGAAACTAAACAACAGCGAAACTAGCTAGTTTTGCCTGCTCAAGAGGAGTTTCGCTCGAACTGAAAAACAGCGAAACAGAGCAAAAATGTTTGAACTGAAAATGAGACTGGAGACGTTAATCATTCAAATGAAAATTAAAAGTGATGAGAAACTTCTAATGAAGTAAGCAGAATGTGAAGGAGACGAATATGAATAATGAATTTGAAGAAATTTTTTTTTTCTGGAAAAACACAGATAAGGGTGAAAGATGAGATTGATTGGATGGAAACAAATTTATACACGAAAACAAAAACACAAATGTGGATTCGGAACAGAGGATGAAAGTGAATGAATAATCAACAATCAACAAAATCGATTGATTGCAAATCCATTTGAGGAAAAGAAAATAGATAATGAAAACTTGAGAAGGATGAATTCGATTTCAAAAACGAAATCGAAGAAATTATGAACAAAATCATAATGAAATCAATCAAAAGATCGATGAAGGTGAAATTCAACTCCAAGAATTGAACAAATGATCAATCAATCATAAAGACGATTGAGAAGTGATAAAACAATTACAAAATTGATTGTAATCGAGTGGAACGAGAATCTGGATCGAAGAGCTTTGCTCTGATACCATATTGATTGGAAAGATACGATTCTCATTCAAATTCAAACAAACTTACAAAGCAAGTATATATACAAGTGAAGAAGAAGATAAAGCGTCACTAACCATCTAGTTTTGCCTAACAACAAACTAAGAGAACCTAATCTAAGCGAACATAATATAGCAAATCTACTAAATAGTTTCGCTCACTGAAAACATCAGTTGCATTCTTACTGAGAACACCAACACTTCTCAATTTTAGAAAACAGCTCCTCTTAAAAAACAAGTCTGGTTTAAGTAAAAGAAATTAAACTTCATTTAAAAAAATTAACCTCCTAAATGCTTAAAGAAAGTATTTAAAATGGTTTTTAGAAAGAGCTAAAAGCTTTAATAAAATCTATAGAACTTTTATAATTACTATTTTCTTAAAAAACATTAATAATACGTTTGCATTTTAAATAGTTATAGTATGAAACTTATAATTATATCTTTTCTTATTAAAAAAGTATACACTTTTACCAAAATGCAACAATTTTAATCTTTTTAAATTAAAATAAAATTTATAATGTTTTTGTCACATAAAAAATAAGATGATTACATTTTTTTAAAAATAATTAAAAATAAATGAAATCTAGTAACTTAGTTTTTCTGAATAATAATATTTTTCTTCTTCTAAATACCACCATATAAACCTGTCATTTACAATATTTAAATCCATACCAATTTTATAAAAAGTAATCGCCATCTTTTAACTTAGTTAATAAATTATTTATAATAATTACATATTTATGATGCAAATATGGTTTATTAGGCTCTTATAGAAGGCTTCCTTGTATGCTTTTGTTTCTTTTAAGTATAGGTAGTATGGTAGAGTTGTAAAAAGTGGGTGGTAGGCACGTGTTTGAGAGCATCCTGTGATCCTTTTAGTAACAAACCAAATAATTGATATGATTAAAAGTCTATAAATAATTAAACTACTCTAGGAATCTACTTAATATAACTCGTATTAAAAATATACAAATGATTAACTTAATCAAACGTGTAAAGAAAATACTTAACAAAAATATTGAATTTGATAAATATACATGCCCATCTACTCTCTAGGACACTAAAAAAAGGTAAAAATATTTATTTTTTATTGTATAAAAGTTAATTTTATTGTGTATCAATTATTCCATTACTAAATGACTCAACTTGCTAGCTATCATGTAAAGTTATGGATGATCACTAGGTTTGGCTTTCTTAATACAAAAGTCCAAAATAGTGAATATTACTCATGCTTTAGTACTTACACATGAATATGAGTGTAAAAGTATATCTATAAAAAGTTGCATATATTTGTTTGTGTTAGAATTACTTGAACGAATGCGTATACGACTAGAATGACATATAACTTGTGAATTGGGAATATAGATGTAGAATCAGAAAAACCCTATGTACTTTGAACATATCTATAGATACTAATAAATAAAGGTTTTTTAGTGTCACATGTCATCTTCACATTTAATCTTACCATTTTTTTTCGTCGCTCTCTCTTATTTAATGCACTTCTATATTTAAATAATATTATATATTAAAAGAAAGTATTAATTGGACTAATACAACACATTTATTTTAAATTATCCATTATTATAAGAAAACTTTAAAATTTAATTATGTAACTTTTATTTCAATCAAATACTAATTGAAAGTGAAATTACATTAAATAGTAATTAACGTATTTTCGAAACCTAATTATATATTAATTTTTACATATTTTGAGTTTGTTTATATCCGTAGTATATGTAATATATTTTTACACATGTGAAATATATATACATAAAGATTTAAAAAATTTAAATATAAATATTTTTCACCTCGTGTGTAGACACGGGACCTAAACTAGTTACATAATACATAAAAGAGATAAAACAAATAAATGACAGTTACTTTGATTCTTTATCCCGCACACTCGCTTTGGTTCTTAATCTAGCACACTCGCTTGTAGATCAAGTAGGAGATTTTCTGTTAGTGGTTTTAGTGTAATTGGATTTATTTGGTGATTAAATGGTCATATCAAAGAGAAAGGGTTGTAATTGTTATTGCTTTTTCTGGTTTTTTTTACATTGAACAGGAACCTCTCTATTTATACAGCAATTCTAAATAAAGGAAAAAGTTATAAAAGGTTGGTGATCCTTGAATAGAGGAAACCGTATATTTGGAGCAAAGTTTGTGGGATATGATGCAATTGAGGAATTATTCTCGCTGATCCCATATCCTTTCTTATTCTTGACACGCCCCCTCAAGTTGAATAGTGGGATTTCCAAAATTCAACTTGCCTAAGCACTTGTGTAGAACACTTTCACTAACTGCTTTCGTCAAAACGTCTGCAAGTTGGTCTTCCGACCGAACAAATTGTAGAGCAATAACTTTTCCTTCTATCTTCTCCTTAATGAAGTGTCGATCAACTTCAATATGCTTAGTCCGGTCGTGTTGAACTGGATTCTCTGAAATTTGGATGGCAGCTTTATTATCGGTTATGATTTCACTTGTTTCTTGTGGGGAATATCCTATCTCGGTTAAGAGTCTTCGTATCCAAAGAATTTCAGTTAGCCCTTTTGCTATACCCCTGAATTCAGCTTCAGCACTTGAGAGAGCCACCGCCTTCTGTTTTTTGCTCCTCCACGTAACAAGGTTTCCTCCAACTAACGTAAAGTATCCTGATGTCGACCTTCGATTACCTTTGTCTCCTGCCCAGTCGGCATCTGTGTATAATTGACTGCCTAGATGACCATTAGGTTTGAATAAGACTCCATGACCAACGGTTCCTTTGAGGTATCTTAGGATTCGTAAGACTGACTCCATATGAGCTCTTTGAGGTTGATGCATAAACTGACTAACAATTCCCACAGCGTAAGCTATATCAGGACGGGTGTGTGAGAGATAGATCAATTTTCCAACCATTCGTTGGTATCTTTCTTTATCAGCGAGTTCTGCTTTTTCCTCCATGTATAGCTTTTGATTAAGAATCATAGGGGTATCTGCTGGTTTGCAATTAATCATACCAACCTCAAGTAAGTCAAGGATGTACTTCTTTTGACACATGAAGATTCCTTGATTCGATCTTAGAACTTCAATCCCAAGGAAATATTTAAGTCTTCCTAAATCCTTCATTTCAAATTCTTCAAACAAGTTCTTTCTCAGTTCGGTTATTTCTTCATGATCATCACTTGTAATAATCATGTCATCAACATAGATTATTAAGCAGGTTATACGGTTGTTCTTGTGTTTGAGGAATAGCGTATGGTCAGAATTACTTTGCTTGAATCCATAACTCTTCATAGCTAGAGTAAACCTGCCAAACCACGCCCTGGGAGATTGTTTTAATCCGTAGAGAGATTTCTTTAGGAGGCATACTTCCCGTTCTCCATACTCACCTGAAAAACCATGTGGAGCCTCCATGTAGACTTCTTCCTTGAGCTCTCCATGTAAGAAAGCGTTTTTCACATCAAACTGATGAAGTGGCCAGTTTTTATTTGCTGCAACGGAAAAAAGAACTCTAATTGTGTTGATCTTTGCTACGGGAGAAAAGGTTTCTGAGTAATCAATTCCATAGGTTTGAGTATACCCTTTAGCTACCAGTCTAGCCTTGTATCTTTCAATTGAACCGTTAGGCTTGTATTTGATTGAAAAAACCCATCGACACCCAACTGTTTTCTTTCCTGCAGGCAAGATGCATTTCTCCCAAGTATTGTTTTTCTTTAACGCTTTCATCTCATCCTCCATTGCATCTTTCCAATGCTTTGTTTTTAAGGCTTGTTCTGCACTGGTAGGGATTTCCTCAGCATATAGGGATGACGAGAAGGCTTCAGCTTCTTTGGATAAATTTCCTTTGACTAGGTTTGCCATGGGGTATTTACACCCACGAGACTCTTTTTCAGGAGAATATCTTTTAGGTGGGACTCCCCTGTTTGCTCTTGGCGGTAGTACATACCTCTCTGAAATTTCTTCTTGTGTGGGAAGATTTTCCTGCACCTGTTCCTGTTCATTAACACTGTTGTCCTGCTCCATTGTTTCATTAGTGATATTCTCAGGAATTTCAGGAGTAGGATCAGATTGAGTGTTACTTACCTCGGACATCAGGTTGGTGGCGATTTCTTGAGGGGCACTGATTTCTTGTCCTTCTGTTCGTGTGGAGGGAGGAGATGCCTCATTTTGGGAACTATGATTTCTTTCCACATCAGTTACATCTCCCAACCAGCTTAGATCATCAAGGCTTTCTTCATGAACACAACTTTGGGAAACGTAATAATACTCGGTTTCAAGAAAATCACAGTTCATAGTGGTGAACATGTGTCCTGTTTTTGGATTAAAACACCGGTATCCCTTTTGAGCTACCCCATAACCAACAAAAACACACTTTTCAGCACATGCTTCCAGTTTGTCTCTGTGTGACTTAGGTATGTGAACATAGACAGTGCATCCAAACACCCGGGGTTCAAGTGTAAGAAAAGGAGGGGGTTTAGTGGTTTCTGAAAGGACTTGTAGTGGGGTTTTGGTTTTTAGAATGTGAGTTGGAAGACGATTAATTAGGTAAGCGGCCGTGGAAAGAGCTTCGGGCCAGAAAGATTTTGGAGTATGTGATTCAATAAGGAGGGCCCGAGTGATTTCCAACAGTATACGATTTTTCCGTTCAGCAACTCCATTCTGTTCCGGAGTGTAGGGACAAGTTGTTTGATGAATAATGCCTTTAGACTGGAAAAATTGTTTCATGTTGGAGTTAACAAATTCTCCTCCATTATCAGAACGGAGAATTTGAATATTTTTATGGAATTGATTTTGAACCATGGTGTAAAAAATCATGAATTTGTCAAAGACTTCAGATTTATGTTTCAATAGATATACCCAGGTCATTCGTGTATGATCATCAACAAATATCAGAAAAAAACGGAAATTTTGACCCCCAATGACTGGGGCTAGGCCCCACACATCTGAGTGAACCAATGAAAAAGGTGAATCAACCCTTGTGTTATTTGGTTTAAAAGTTTTTCGATGGCTTTTAGCTAACACACATGTTTCACAATGTGTCTTACAATTAGAAGGAAATAAATTGGGAAATAACAAATGCAAATAACCCGTGGATGGATGCCCCAATCGCCTATGCCATAGCCAAGCTTCACGTTCTGCTGTTCCATGAGAAAGCATGGCAACACCACTTTGAGTCACCTCATCCACGTAATATAGTCCTTGCCTTTCAGTGCCACGCCCAATTATCGCCCCAGTCCTGATATTCTGTAAAATACAAAATGTAGGATGCATAAGAACTGAGCAATTTAATTCCTTCGTTACATGACTGATAGATAGGAGTTTGTGTGATAATGAAGGAACATAAAGGCAATTAGACAGCCTGATAGTCGGAGAAATCTCAATTATTCCTCCATTTTTCACACTCATTGTTCCACCATTTGCCGCTTGTATAAACGACTTAGTAGGTTTGGTGGTCATAGAAAAATCTGACAACTCATTGCTCATAGTGTCAGTGGCTCCACAATCAAATATCCATGGTTGTTTTTTATCACAGTTATGTGCCATCAACGCGATACCACTACTAAGTTCAGGGGGTTGTTTGCAATTTATGAATTGAGTAAATTGAGTGTTATATTCTGATTTTCCAGGGACTTTATTGCAATTAAAAACTTCATTGCAATTTAAAGGAAAAGAAGTGTGGGTTTTCGAGGAGGCTATCCTCTCAAACCCAATACCTGTCATGTTGAAACTCGCTTCTTCATTTTCCCCTGGTATTGTGGCCGCCGCCATACCACCGAAACCAGCGGTCGATTGCTTGCTGTCATCGGTGTTGGTGGCTTCACCGTTGCCCACCGCCGCAGAAGCAGAAGCTTTCCTGGTGACCCATTCTGTGTTCTTGATGCCCTTTTTGTGACCATCTCCCCACCATTCTGGGTAACCCACGAGCCGAAAGCATTGTTCTTTGACATGTTTTGTCATACCACAATGCGTGCATTTGAGGTGAGATTTGTCTTCTTTTCCGGTTGATCCATTCTTCTTTGGTTCGAATCGCCGGTATCCCTTAGTTGCACACCCTAGACCCGATGATTCGTTGGTCAATAGCCCGGCTCCTATGCCCTCTGTATTGGATGAGGCTGCTCCCAAAATATTTTGGTGAGCGGCCTCTTTACGGGTGATTGCGTAGGCTGCCTCGGCGGTTGGGAGAGGGTCAGATCGGAGAATTTCCCTTTTAACAGGGTCGTATCTCCGATCAAGGGCGTTCAAAAATTGAAAGAGCTTTTGCTCTGACCTGATTCGGTGATATGCTTGGATATCCTCCGGGCACTTCATAGGATTTGGATCAATACGGTCAATCTCGCCCCACACTCCTTGCAGTTTAATCCAGAGATCTTCTAGAGAACTATCATCTTGTTTGATGTCGTTTGCCTTGACATGAAGGTTGAAAGTTTGTAACTTGTCTTTGCCACTACTGTATGTAACCACCAGAGCGTCCCATAGCGATTTCGCTGTGGGAAACTCGGTTAGGTTGCCAGCAATCACTGGTTCGATGTTCTGTATTAGCCACGAGAAAACGACCAGGTCGTCTTGCTCCCACTGTTCATAGGTTTCATGATTTTGATCGGGTGGGTTTAAGGTTAAATGGTTCAGCAAGCTTTTTGATCTTCCGCCTATGGCTACCCGAATCATCCGGGTCCATAGTGCATAATTTTGACTATTGAGTTTGAGATTGATCTGTAAACTGTCGGATAATTTTGGGGTTTTTTGCTGGGCATTTTTCAACAGGTTGGCTAATTGTAGGGTGAAGTCGTTACCCGAGTTACCGTCGTCGGACATGGTGACTCGGTTGTGGCTAGTTGCGAATTGAGTAGATGATGAGCAGGTTAAGAACCATGCTCTGATACCATCATATCAAAGAGAAAGGGTTGTAATTGTTATTGCTTTTTCTGGTGTGTTTTACATTGAACAGGAACCTCTCTATTTATACAGCAATTCTAAATAAAGGAAAAAGTTATAAAAGGTTGGTGATCCTTGAATAGAGGAAACCGTATATTTGGAGCAAAGTTTGTGGGATATGATGCAATTGAGGAATTATTCTCGCTGATCCCATATCCTTTCTTATTCTTGACAAATGGAAGCTATATTGAAACATCAAATATATTAAATGGAGTTAGTATAAATACCTTGCTAACAACCAACTCCTGGGTACATGGATAGAATTTTCACGGGAATTCGAACTCCGGTTCGGTCCATCTGATTATGAAAACCACCAAGCCGCCCTCTTCAAGCTCAAACAACTGACTACCATCACCGCCTACGAAGCTGCCTTCGAAAAACTATGCAACCGGGTCGCCAGGCTCTCTAATGAGGCCCTCCTTAACTGCTATATCTCGGGCCTTAAACGCGAAATCCAAACCGACTTAGTCGTGTTACATCCTACTACCTTATATCAAGCTTATGGGTTGTCTAAATTGATTGAAGACAAACTTGATGGGTTCACGCTTTCTTCAACCGTTTCCACACCCTTGCCCCATGTAGTTCCATCGACTGCTTCTAAATCTGCACCGCCACCTAGCCTCCCCTTGTTACCGGCTCCGGTGACCTCCACCCCCACCTTACCTACTGCCCGATTATCGCCCGAACTACTCCTGCAGCGCCGCACAACTGGCATGTGTTTCCGTTGTCCCGAAAAATACACACCTGGTCATCTTGGGTTTTTATTGCCTTCGCTCGTTGGGACCAGTCACCGCTAACTTTGCTATTCCATCGCTCTCTTTTCATCACGAGAATAAGCTGATCACTTTACGCGGTTTGCAATCGCCGACCTCTTCCAATCCGTCGGGCGTTACTATTGCCGACCTTGAGGACAAGGTCTCATCTCAAGGGGTGGGCATTGATACGTGCATGGACCTTCCTATCCAAGCCCACGCATCAGGTGGAAACCCACACAACCCAAAGTTGTCATTAGCCCAAGGCCCACATGTGGGTGAAACACTACACAAGAAAAGTAGTTACGATCATGGGAATTAGTCTTCTTTAGTGTTGCATGTTTTTCTCTCCACAACTCCCATGTTCTCCAGATAAATAGCATCTAGTTAGGTTTGCATTAGCTTATCATTTTCTACTTAAATGCATTGTAATTTCAATTGAGGATTTAGAAGAAAATTGTTCCAAATCTTGTTTTACTTTCTCTGTAAATTTCTTTGGAGCTTGACCCCCATCTCAGGGTTACTCTATTAGTGGTGTGCATAATTGTTATGACTTTTGGTGCTAAAACAAACTTTTGTATCTAGGGTGTCATGTGATAATAAAGTGCACGCCATGTGGTGTCACGTTACACCCTTCATTATCACACCATCCATCACTTGGTGAGGGAAATGCCCAAATGATTGAGGTAGTGTGATAATTAAATATATATATTTAAATTTTAATAATATTAAAATCACACATATATTGAATATAACACATATGATAATAACAACAATGGTAATAAAACTAATACTAAATATGTTAATAATAGTTACTATAATACAAATAATATTCATGAGGTGCGTTTGATATATCCAATAAAGTGTGAGGGGTTATTCACGCTAGAAATAAATGTTTAAGGGGCAAAATGTAAATTACATAAAATATCTACGGATTTCAAATTCAATTAACTCAATTTGATTTTGAGACTTGCAGTTCATCTTGAATTTTTTTCTTAAAAGGTGCTGCTTATGATAGTAGTTTCACAAGCGGTGTCGTATACGAGAAGTTTACAAAAATGGTTTTTCCACGCTTGCTAACCACGAATTGGTGTGATTCCATGTTCCCAACCACGAATTGCGTGTGATTCCAAGTTCCTAACCACGAATTGAATGTTTCCCCAATTGCCAACCACGAATTGCATCATTCCACAATTGCTAACCACGAATTGAATGTTTCCCCAATTGCCAACCACGAATTGCATCATTCTTCAATTGCTAACCACGAATTGAATGTTTCCTCAATTGCCAACCACGAATTGCATCATTCCTTAAATGCTAACCACGAATTGAATGTTTCCCCAATTGCCAACCACGAATTGCATCATTCTTCAATTGCTAACCACGAATTGAATGTTTCCCCAATTGCCAACCACGAATTGCATCATTCCTTAAATGCTAACCACGAATTGCATGTGATTCCATATTCCCAACCACGAATTGATGGGATTCATTATTTTTTTGATTAATTCGTTGCCAACCACGAATGTAATAGTAGTTAGTTACCAACCACGACTTCATTCAAGTCTTGTTCAGCCACGAATTCATTCACAACCCAACAATAATCCCACTGACTTTGGCTTTATGTCTATTATTGTTTTATTTATCACGGGTTGTAAATGACTTGACGTTTCACTACTAATATATCTATTTATTTGTATTTTTGTTTCACATGTTATGTTTAGTAGCTAGTAGGTATTACTTTTTAATCAAAGTCAAGAATTTCAATAATGATATCATTACAAATACATTTTTATAAGTAGCATATAAGTTCATCTTAGACGATTCACATTTGTCAAATTTTTATCAAATCACATTTTCACCTGTTATCAAATCACATTTGTTTCACAATTCACACATGGAACCACAAGTGTTTCCCGGTCCTAGTTGTCCAGAAGTATTATTTCTTGAAAGAAACCATAGAGCTTATCAGTTGTTTCATTCATCATCCTATAGTCATGAAGCACTTATTCTTAGACGTGCTGATCGGAAATTCTGGAATCACTTTAAAAATTTTGAGGTTCCAGAAAATGTAATGTTACACATACGAGAATCTGGTTTTGGTGGTGTTTTTGACTGTGGTTACCGAAAGGTGGATAATCACTTGATAACCGCACTTGTAGAGAGGTGGCGTCCAGAAACCCACACCTTTCATTTTAAATTTGGAGAAGCCACTGTTACATTGCAAGATGTTCAAGTTCTTTGGGGTATGCCGATCACCGACAACGTTGTTTCTGGAGAGGACATAAGATTATCGGAAACTCAGTGGAAAAGCCGTTGTTATGAAATGTTGGGTTTGGATCCTGCATTTTGTCATTTGAAGGGTTCTCTGCTTAGGTTATCTTCTATAATGGAAGAACTAGAGAAGCCGCTTCCTGAGTCCACTGTATCGCCTTTACAACGAGCAAGGTTATACATCTTACATTTATTGGGAGGAACCCTATTTCCTGATTCTACTGGGAACCACGTATCTTTACATTTTTTAAATCATCTAGAGGATTTAAAAGAATGTGGTCGGCTAAGTTGGGGGAGCGCTGTTCTTGCTAGCCTTTTTAGAAATCTCTGCAAAGCATCATCCCCGCAAGCCACAGAAATTTATGGGCCGATGGTATTGTTACAGTTATGGGCATGGGAGAGAATACCATCAATTGCTCCCATACGGACAGAAGATTATGCTAGAGAAAAACCGTATGGTGCACGGTAAATTAAAAACAACATATATTATATATGTTTATTTTTAATTATTTATAATATCAATTTTATACGATTTTGATAGGTGGAGTGTTCCTTTAAGCTTCAGAGAAGCAACAAGTCATGTTCTTGTTATGTTTCGTTCACAATTTACATCTCTACAAGCGGATGAGGTAATTTAAATTATATACATTTCTTTTTCATTATAAAAATATACTAATGTAATTTAGTTTCAATTTTGTAGTTCATATGGACGCCCTACTTTGGGGTTATGTTGGATCTACCGGAGATGTGTAGAAGCGACCACCTTAGTTGGAGGTGTGATACCACTCTCGTATTTTGGGACGTTGTTGAGGCCCATATAGCAAGTAGGGTAATGCGACAGTTCGGTTTTGCTCAACCGATCCCTTATAATGTAATGTTCGACAAGAGCGAACATGAAAATTTGCATAAATCTAATCGTAAGGGCAAAGGTAAAGATTGGAGACAACGCCATCATCAATACATTACAAATTGGGAGTCTCGGTTAGAGCGTGTTGTCGACGGTGTCCCTGCTAATACGGTTTTTGCAAGTAATGAGTATTTGAATTGGTATTTTCCACGTACTGTTTTATTCATTACTAAACCTGGTCGTCATCATTCTTCACAATCGCATCAAGATCATGGTGGCAGACTTGAACTACTGGTAATTATATTTTATTATGATTTTTTTGTAAATTAAAAACTTTAACATTTATGGTTGGTTATTGTAGGGAGATGGAATGAGTCAAATATATAGAGCTACAGGAGAATTAATGGGAATGGATACACAAAATACACAATTTTTGCAGCCTTTACAAAATATGGCGAACCAATATATGGGGCTTGCAAACATGGGAGAGCATATTTATTGCCCAAGTTCACATGTGGCTACGAACAACAGTCAATATTCTTTCCCAACTGAACCCTTAGATATGGTTCAAAGTGTCCGTAGACGCGGTGGTAGACGAGGTGGTAGACGAGGTGGCATCCATGGTGTTGGTAACCAAGATGGTGACGATTTACAAAACCCTGATCCTGATGGTCGAAACCAAGAATCTGAACACCAAACACAAAATCTAAATTTGGAACTAGGCGGTTCATCGTCTAATAATGTTGGTTTTGCACATTTTTCAAACATGATGGGTAATTTTAGTCAAGCTTATTATACACCATCACAACATACTAGTCCCCCATTAACGTATAATCATTCAAACGATTTTGTGAACATGGTCATGCCTCAAAATATCAACACCGACACCATGACAGATCAACACGTACGACCATCTGTAACCCCTATACCATTCCCAAACTTCGATATTAGTGAAAATCCAAATCTTACAGATCAAGAAGGGCGGCCTAGACGGACTTCTAGGCCACCTTGGTGTGGCACGCATAGCAGATTAGACCGTCATTAGATTATAAACATGTTTTGTTTTATTTAAGTTTAATTTTTTTTTGTATGGTAAAAGTACATGTTTTGTTTTATTTAATTTTTATTTTTTATTGTATGGTAAAAGTACTTGTTTTGTTTTTTTGTAAAAGTCACGTGAATCTGATGCAAGTTGGATCTATTTGAATTATAACCATTATAAATACTGCCATTCACATACATCACACTTTCATTGATCTAAATTTAACACTTAAATAAACATGTCTTCTAGTGCACCCGGTAGTGACATACCGGCACCGGTAGAGAACCATTTTTGGAGAAATAATGAGAACTGGTCTAGAAATGTTGTCCAATTCTTTTACAACGGAGATAGTGATTGGTGTAGGGTTCATTGTATGGGCGATGAAGTACTTGACTGCGAATTTTGGGGTACCCTTTTAGGGCTTTGTGGAGACGCTTTTATACAGGAGATGGTAAGTATAAAAAATTATGTCATATTAACGTAGATAGTAATTCCTGTAATAATTATTTTTTTTTTGTACAGCATGTTCGCGCTTGGACAAGAAATCTTATGTATTGGAGGTTATATTACATATTAATAAGCGATGAGTTACCGAGGGGGGATCGTTGGACTATTCTACCGCCTAAGTTTATGGACCTAATAACTGACGAACATCACGATTCATTTGAATATGGTGATGGGACGAACCAGCTGTATCCTGCACTTTGGGAGGTCGAAACGGTAAAGTTGTATAATTAATAAATAATTATAATTTACTATAAATAAATAATTATTATTTATATGTTTTAACAGACATTTTTACCTCTATCTCCTGATGGTATAAACTGGTACCTTTTTAAGATTTGTATGCATTCACTACAAGTTCATGTAATTTATCCATATGATTGTGTTGCAAATACATGTGCTAATTCATGGTGCATACATCGTGGTATTCACCTAGTATTTTTGGAATTCGAGTTACATTTTAGATGGTTTCTACAACGTATTTTGTTTTTTCAACGCTCTGGCCTACAAGAAGTAGAGACTTTAGAACATTCCGGGGAAAGTGTCTGGCCTCCAAATGGTGTTCACATTGGTCGAGATGCGGGAGTCATAATATGTATGTTATTACGCAGGCTAGTACAAAACAGGTCATTAGTGTGGGATGAAGATAGTGTTCAAAATGCTTGTCTAAATTATAGACGTTTTATGGCAGATCAATTATATGGTAGTCGTATATGAACACCAATGTAAGATTGTCATTCAACTTTATGGCAGATCAATTATATGGGGGTCACATGACTTGTAAGATTTTGATTCCTCATGTGTAAGATTGTGTATTGTACAAAGATTCTTATCTTTTATTATTGTCAACAAAGACTTTTACATAAAACATTAAAGTTACATTTATCTAAACAAATATAAGTTACATAACTTAATTCCATAGAAATATCAGATAACATTATTGAGCAAAAACACATCATCATAAAATCTCCAGTTACGACCGGTTGGGACATCTCTTCCTGTTATGACCGGTTTCATTGCAGATTCCGCACCTACGAGCGACAGATTCTTCATTGTAATGAACATCCATCTCGTTATGTATCCTACGAGCTCGTCTCCTACCACGGGATGTGACAATTTTTGATTCGTCAGCTATAATCCTCCAACCAGGATCTATCCATAAAGCAGGATGAGGTAGCGGCCGAAAATCACTCTGATATTGTTGTAGATATGTTGCATTTTTGTATACCCTATGAACAATGTCATGAGGTCTTTCACCTCGATGACGACAAATGGAAATTGCATGTGAACATGGAAATCTTTCAGCTTGCCACTTTCCGCATGAGCATTTTTTGTTTTTATATTGGACAATATAATCGTTGTCGCCATCTTGATTTGTTTGCATCATTGATGTAACCCTGTACCACCCTTCTTCTTCATTAAACTCAGTTACAGTGTGGTCTTGACCCCGTTTGTCACGTTCATCAAAGGTGTGCCATACACGTGGGGGTAAAGATGTTTTACAATGCTTTGCAATGTCAGTATGGTTTCGAAATTGTTGCACGACTTTATTAAACGTATAATCAATACACGCCTTTATGGGCAGCACCCTAGCTCCACGTAATGCGTTGTTTAAGCTCTCTGAAATATTTGTTGTTAAGTTACCCCAACGACTATCTTTTTCATCATGCATAAGTGTCCACTTATTGAAACCAATTTGTTTCAAATACTCCCAAGCCTCAGGATTGATCTTTTTAATTTGTTGTATACAGCTTCGATACTTTCGACGTTGTGTGGTGCTACCAATAGACCAACATAGCCTTTTTAAGCTAACATTCTTGAACTTCTTCATGAAGTTGCTCCTAACATGACGCAAACAAAAACGATGATATGCAAGTGGCTCCTTCCACATATCAAGATTATTCATTGCATGAATAATGCCTTTGTGTCTATCTGAAATAACACACAATCTTCTCCTAGTTAGACTAGCAATATGTTTCCATAACTGTATAAAAAACCAACCCCAGCTATCATTAGTTTCCTCGTCAACGATTGCATAGGCTACTGGCAGTATATAGTTGTTTGCATCTTTTGTAACTGCAATTAACAACTTACCACGATATGATCCCGTCAAATGTGTACCGTCTACGCATATAATGGGCCGACAATGTTGAAAAGCTTTTATGACAGGCCCAAATGCCCAAAATACATATTTAAATGTATTGTATTCACCTGAACCATCTATTTGATGATACCATTCCACAATAGTGCCATTATTTGATGACATCAAGGCTGTAACGTACTTAGGTAACTCCTCGAAATTAGACTTCCAGTTACCGTAAATACTATCAACAGCTATTCTTCTAGCTCGCCAAGCCTTAATATAGGAAATATCAACCTTCAATGTTCCCTTTATGTACGTCTGGATTTGTTTGACAGGGAAAGCAATGTCCGTACGAACCGCATGGTTGATGTATGCTGCAACATTTTTAGATGTAAGGCTTCTATTGTTGTTGCGAATGACCGACCCATAACAGTTGTGAGATGCAACCCATTTTACTATCCTCCACAATGTTTCACCATGCTTCACACGTGCATACACATACCAGTTGCACGGAGGAGCGTATGGAAGGTTACTTGTTTCACAAGCGATTGTGGTGTAACATCTTGCCCTCCATTTTTGAGGTCTAGTTTCAATTACTATTAACTCTCTATTACAGGCAACATTCCACTTTCGAACAGCATACATCAACTCAGTTTTAGATTTAAAGTACATACCAACTCGAATTTCATTTAACTCATTGTTCCACAAATCTATGTGGTCATCTTCTTCAAAACCACCTGCGTCGTAATCTCTTAATTCCTCTACATCATCAGAATAGTTCACCGGGCCTTGAGAAAGCCCTTGAACAATTCCGAGATTATATTCTGCTGGAGTTTCACCGTAGCCGTCGTCATCAGTTTCGTCAGTGGACATATTTAAATCCTCTCTTACATCTTCAGAATCTTCAGACCTTAATTCTTCAACAATCTTATCCAAGACTTCTTCATCATCACCATGAATAGTGTCAGCAACTTGTTCATATGAAATATCTTCTACTATGGTATGTTGGTTTGACGGGCCGGCTTCAAAAGTTGATGGGGATTGTATTGGATCATTGTATTGATAACAAGGGGGTGTTGGTGTTATTTGGGGTGCCATTGAGACAGAAACACTACGAAGCAGATCCATACATCCGTCTGGTTGGACTGACATTATTGGCTGACAATTAACGTATATGTTAGCCCTGAAATTTGCTTCTGCTTCTGCTAAATAATACATAATATCTAAACTTGCATCACTAGAAATATAGGATGCTTCAGATATCCCTTGAAACTGATAATATAATAATAATCCTAAGTTAAAAGATTCTTTTTGAACACCAAGATGATTATAAACCATACGAAGCAATTCTTCATATCGGATTCTGTGGTGAATAATAAAGGAAGTCGTTCGAGTAGATTCATCTGAGGAAACAACTCCGTTATCATACGAAAAATTACCACCATAGAATAATCTAACAAGAAACGGACGGGTTAAGGACATTATGAAAGAAAGACTTAAAAGAGTTTGAAATATTTGAAAGAGTATGAAAGAGTTGAAAGGGTTTGAGATGGTTATTGTTGCAGTCTAATATATATTTGTTGAGCAAAAATTCTATCAAATTTTTCACACAGAGTAATCAGAAAGAGAAAGATTCTTTATAAAAATAAAGCTGACAGAGATTCTCTTGTTTCTTCATAAAAAATAAAATTGACATAGATGATTATCAGAATAAGATTCTCTCAACAAAATAATAAAACAACAATAAAAAAATAAAAGAAAAATTAATACTCAATTTTTAAGAGAATTCAATATTGTGCCAGAACATGTGACAATTTAACAATAATTGTTCAACTCTACTATCTAAATAATTGCGTCTATTATGTAGTCACATAAAAAGACAAATACGAATTATTTGATGTAGTGAGTGGTCACAATCATTTGAACAATAAAGTCAAGTTAATTATAAATATATATCTATAAATATATATCTATATAATTATTGTATTAATGGGTTTAGGAAAATAAAAAATAAACAAAAAAAAGGAAAATGTAGAATTCGTGGTTAGTAATGTATGTTTTCAACCAATTCGTGGTTGGCAACCACAATTCGTGTTTGGCAAGCATTACCATGTACAATTCGTGGTTACCAACCATTAAAAACTACATAATTCGTGGTTGGCAAGCAACAACTTGAAGAATTCGTGGTTGGCAATGAAGAATTCGTGGTTGGCAACCAACCACTACCTACACTTCGTGCTTGGCAAAACATGTTTGAAGAAATCGTGGTTACCAACCACGAATTAATCACCAATTCGTGGTTGGCAAAACGGAATCACACCAATTCGTGGTTAGTAATCATGGAATCAAGCAATTCGTGGTTAGCAACCGTGGAAAAACCATTTGTGTAACTGATTCGATTACGACACCGCTTGTGAAACTACTAGTGATGACCAGCACCGTTTAAGAAAAAAATTCAGTTCATCTTCTATGATTCTTTATCTTCTCTGGTTTTCATATGTGTGTATAATTTTGTTGCAGGTAGTATTGGTGGCAGTGGTAATGTGGAGAAATAATGAGAAGGGTTCAACAACGACTTGATGGGTGTGTTCACCGCATGAAAAAATCATGCCAAATAATCACGTCGATGATCACACCGAGAGGGGGCGGTGTCCCATATAGGTTCACGACGTGATTCGCTCTCCACGTAGGATCACAACATGAGAAATCCAGGTATACCTGATGATCTAACTAAAAGAATGAGACGTGTATATATGATAACTTTTGCTAATTGGTTAAGCGACAAAATAAGCTAGGGGATTGGTGCTATTCACAAAAGAGAGATGTTTCTCCTCCTAGACACAGTATGCATGAAACGTTATAGATCACGCAAAGACGTCTAACTACAAGCCAAGCACTACTCTTGTGGACACTAGTTCTAAAGTTTGGTCTTACGAGCTTCACAGTTGATGAACTATCGTTATATCGAAGTCTTGCTGTTGCTTTATAATACTTAAGATTACTCGACCAAGTATCTTGTATGCAGTTCACAAGTTTGTGTATATATACATCATCCTCAAGGACTACACTTAAATTCTCTCAAGCGCATTCTCCATTACATTAATGACACTTTAGATCATGGGCTACAAATATATGCATCATCTGGTTCTCGTATATAGCATATTCTAATACTGATTGGGAGTTGTCTAGATACTCGTCGATCCACTTCTAGGTATTGTGTGTTTTTGGGTGAGAACTTATTATCTTGATCTTTCAAGTGTCAGACTATTGTCTCTCGCTCCAATACTGAAGCTAACTGTCATGGAGTTGCTAATGTTGTTGCTAAAACATGTTGGATACGAAATCTACTCCTAATTAAGTTTCATTGCCCTTTACTTCGTGTGTCCATTGTCTACTGTGACAAATTTCGTGTCGTCTATCATTCCACTAACACGATACAACATCAACACACCAAATATATTGAGATTAATATTCACTTTTGTTGAAAAAGATAAGTACTTTTTTATTCTTTATTTTCATTTCAAATATGTTTTTTTTTAATTTTGTTTAAGTTTGTGTTATTTTCTTTTCAGTATTGGGCTTGTTCCAGATTCTAGGGCTTGAGGCTACTGAGTTAAAAGAAGGAAGATAGGGTTTCCATATTCATTCATTCACTCACATAAAAGAAAACCGTAATCTCGAGTTCTCTCTCTGGAAATTCACCTCCATTGATTCAACATGCAACTCATCATTGAAGGTTTAAATCCGTCTTATTTCATGATAGTGAGATCTGCGATGACCGGATAATTAGTTTGTTTGTTTACGATTGTTACTTTCCGATTGTACTTGTAGGTCCTGAGCAGACCTGAGAACACAGTTCTGTGGAGAAATCCAACAAACAACCCAGATCAAGACGTGGAATCTCTGGATCCGGTATTACTCTCGAATCAGAAAAGGGTAGAGATGGGTGCGGGAATCACATACATGAACAACAAATATATAAATCTAAACAGAATAATAATTGGAGCGTTAAACGTATGATTCTTTGATTAATATGAAAAATAAAAGCTTCTCACACACTCAACAATTAGTCTCACCCCATGGTGAGCTCCCCCTAGGGGTGGTGATTTCCTTTACAGACACACACTCCTCCTATGAGATATTATACAATATATAGGAGGCCAAACACATGTGCCTTGTTTTCCAAGCCACCTGCCAAACAGGCCTGAAAAACAGGTATCGAAACTACCTAGTTTCGATTGAACAAATGTTTAATCGAAATTAGTAGTTTCGATTGAACATTTAGTTTCGGTTGAACATTTTTTCAATCGAAACAAGTAGTTTTGATACTGTACATAGTTTCGTCTGATGCACCAGTCTCAATTCTATACCCAACAATCTCCCCTTAGATTTATGCTATCAATGTTTGTCCGACTTTGTCTTTCGTCTTCGTAGATTGACTGATGATATTCTCCCACTCAACTGTAGCTCCTCCTATCATGTAGGCACCTCTCACACACGATCTCAAGGTCTGAACCCAAGTATTGAGCAGTAAATAACCATCTTTCTACAAAGATTCTTGACATTCACGAACACTTGATCAACTTGTGCCTTCTCTCCCCCTAAAAAGGTCAATTTTAAGCGACACTCACTTAGTCTTGCATCGTTATAACTCTGTTGATAATTCGAAGCCTTTTGTGGCGATTCACCCCCTGAAGTGTAGAACCCCCTATTTTCTAGGAAAAAGATAAGGGATCGAATCATCATGTAATCAACAACCAATGATCCTGTTTATCATAAATATGCTTGACTTTGCTATCCACTGCTCAAACTTGAACTTTAAATAAAGAAATTACGACTGGCATAGGCAGAACATCATGTATATTGCCGAAGAAATGAAATTTTCGAGAACCCAAAAAAGTTGTCTCAAGTTTTCAGCCAATACTCCCCTCCTTCAATGCAATATCTGCTCAAAAATTAATCCAAGAAATTTTCTTCAAAATACCCTTTCTTAATATCCTGGAGAGTACTTGGGCAGTTCTGACTGACCTGTAGTTTCGATAGGCTCCACTTCAGTCGAAACAAGGCTAGTTTCGGTAGAGACAACATCGAAGCAAGAAGTTTAGATAGAGAGATTCTTCACCTGAAACTAGTAGTTTCGATAGGAGATTCTTCAACCGAAACTAGTAGTTTCGGTACCCTCTAGTTTCGATAGCCTAGTTTCGACAAACAAGTTTCGATGTTTTCTACTTCTGATTTGGGGCTTCATCAGTAGTTTCGATAGAACATGTTCAGCCGCCACCTAGTTCCAACCAAAATGTTTAGTCTCCTTCTAGTTTCGATAGAACATCTTCAACATTCAGCTACTTCGATACCCCTAATCCAGGTATGAAGAATGCTTCACAAGCCTTACATTTTTAGTTTTTGACAGTGAGAATGTAGAACAACAGTCACGAACATGCTATACATCGATTTCTTCATGTTTAACGTCTCAATGGCGGGTTTTCTCTGATTTTTGAACAGATTCGAGAGCAATAAAAAGCCACCAAGGCTCTTATACCAACTATAGGTCCTAAGCAGACCTAAGAACACAGATCTGTGGAGAAATCTAACAAACAGCCCGGATCAAGAGACGGAATCTCTGGATTTGGTATCACTCTCGAATCAGAATAGGGTAGAGACGGGTGCAGGAATCATATACACGGACATCAAATATAAAAAATGTAAACAAAACAATAATTGGAGCATAAAACGTATAATTCTTTGATTCATATGAAAAATAAAAGCTTCTCACACACTCAACAACTCCCCCCGGGTGGTGATTCCCTCTACAGACACACACTCCTCCTATGACATATTCTACTGTATATAGGAGGCCAAGCACACGTGCCTTGTTTTCCAAGCCCCCTACCAAACAAGTCTGAAAAACATGTATGGAAACTACTTAGTTTAGAATGAACAAATGTTCAACCAAAACTACTAGTTTCGATACTTTACATAGTTTCAATTGATGCATTAGTCTCAATTATATACCCAACAATACTCTAGTTTCCGGATTGGTTTGATTTTTGTTACATTTTAAGGTTTTTAACGTGGTATCAAATCCATCGTGCTCTCGATCTCTGGTTTTAATCATGTTTTTCAAACCCTAATTCCGGTCCTAGGTGTTATTCGCTTCCGATTGTCTTGGTTTTGTTCTGTTCTTTCTCGGATCTGACATACTTGTGTATTTTTTAGATATGTTCCTGTTCAAACGCTTTGGGGTTATTTTTCTTAGATCTAGTGTTTAAATACAATATATTTGTTGAAAAAACCTTACATCTTGGTTGTTTTGATTCTTGTGTTGCTCATTTGGGTTGATTGCAAGTGTTGCTGGTGGATGCTGATTACCTTGTTAGAGCACTTCAATGTAGATTGGTCTCTAGTTATCGTGGTTTGGATTTGTGTACTATGTAAGTCTTCTTGTTTAGTGTTTCCCAGTGCTACTTTGTTGGACTGTTAAGGCAGAGTATATGTTTGTGTGAGGTCTTAGGCCTATGTTAGTCGTGTGTGTAGTTAGTATCTTGACATTGCGGTATCTGTAGACAGGTGTTCTTGGTTAGTGTTTGCCAGTGTTTTTTTTTCACTGGACCGCTAAGGCAGGGTACATACTTGCGTGTCCTTAAGTTCATGCTAGTTGTGTGTCTTGATATTACTTTATTTATGGCTTTTGTTCTTGTTTGATGTTTCCGAGTGCAACTTCATTGGACTGTTAAGGCAGAGTATTTTCTTGGGTGCTTATAGGTTCATGCTAGTTGTGTTTTTGTGTTGGTTTCTTATGTTAATTGGCCTGGTTAGTTATTGCTTTTCTTTGCCTGCTTGGGTGTGCTTCTGTTATGCAAAATCATATCCCTTCTTATGCTTGGCAAATGACTTTAGTGACTGGTATCTGGTTCGTGGTGGGGTTTGCTGTTGTGTGCCTGAAGTGTGCTTCTTTTCTTGTCCTTAGGGTTGTTGTTTTTTGTTAAGTTGTCACTTGTAACATCCCAAAAATAGTAAAAAAATAAATAATAACGCGAGTGGGATTGAATCGTCGAAAACCAAAGAGAAAAATGGATGGGCTTGGGTTTGGCTCCAACAGGCCGAGGGAAGCCCATGTATATAAGTATCAAGGCAGCCTCACTCTCCTTCACCACCCCATTTGTGCAAACTTAGAGAGAGAAATGAGAGCTCGAGTCTAGAGAGAGAAAGCTTAGGAATCGAGCTCAAAGTCTCGGGAATCATCACTCCGCATCGCGGGAACATTTAGCAACAAAGAGGGAACAGAAACAGGTAACTTTCATGCTCGAATCTGAATTTTAGTTAAGAAATGGGTTTTAGGGTTCTAATGGGATTTGAATCAAAAGATGAAATTTTTACGTATGGAATAACATAAAAAGCATGTATCTAGCTTCATGGAAGCTAGATACAAGTTCTGAACGTAAAAAGATCGAAGCTTGAATAAAAAACGATGAAGTTGATGAAAATCTGATGCGTCGCCCGAAAAGTCAGATGGATGGGCCGAAAACTATTTTTCGATCGAAAAGTGATTCCGGACATCTAAGATTTCGATCAGAACATTTGGGTCAAAAAGTGTCTTGGACATCATATATTTCGATCAGAACATTTCGGTCAAAAAGTGTCTTGGACATCTAAGATTTCGATCAGAACATTTCGGTCGAAAAGTGTCTTAGACATCATAGATTTCGGTCAGAACCTTTCGGTCGAAAAAAAAGTGATTCGAACCCGAAAGATTTCAGACGAAACATTTCGGTCGAAATGGGATTTTGGTCAAGGAGTTTTCGAGCAAAAGAATATGAGAATAAAGAACTTTTTCCAAGTGACTAGTTTCCGGTCGAAATAGATTTCGACCGGAATAGATTTCGGACATAAAGTTTTCGGGCAAAGGATTTGATACTAATGTGTCTAGTTCACCTAACTCTAAGAATAGAAAAGTTAAGTATCGGTTAGGTTCATTATCTTATCTCGTATGACGTGATTGTACAGATTGTGTGTGACCTTAACTGACGCTCCTAAACCAACTAAGTGTATTCTGAAATCACCCGTCAGGTGAGTTCTATGCGCCCCTTATATGCTATGTGAAAATGTTTTAAAATGTTTTGGGGCTGAAGTGTATACACTAAATGAATGATTGTTATGATTTCCAATATGAACATACGTGATATATACATATGAATGCTAAGATGATCATACGTGATATATAAAATGAACAAAGAATGAATGAAAGAATAGTATAACGTAAATGATTGAAATCTTGTTTTATATTTTATATATTGCATGCTATAACGGCTACTTCGGTAGACGGATGACCATGCGACTATTATGCAGCCGGGAAAAAGTCTAGAAAGGTAGACTGAATATGACGGTTATACGATAGTGACGGATGACCCAATACGTGCCGGGCAGTTGTAAGATAAAAGGGTTCGCATGGGAAACGGATACCTTCGGGTAAATGGGCGAATGACGGCCTACGACGGTAGGACGGTTGTAAGTCATGACGGACGGACAAAAGTGCCGGACGGTTGTTAGAATAAAAGGACGGACGGACACGAGTTTCCGGACGGTTGTAAGTATGGCGGGCCATGACGATGGACCGTAGCGTTTGTCTTTGTGACATACACAAATAATGTTGGGCTGATCACCCTTATGTGTATGACCAATGAATGTTAGTGAAAGTAAAGGTGAATACATAACTATGTACTCGCATATGAATGATAAATGAAGGTAAAGGATGTGTTAATGTGTATTTATATATATATATATAAATATATACATATATGTACTTATAAAGAAATGATATTTATAACTAATTGCTTTAAGCTAGAACTCACTAGCGTTAGTTGACTTTAGTATGCACTTCAAGTAGCAAGAAGAAAGGACGTGCGAAGGCGTGAAGGCTACCCGACATGAGACTGACATCCACTTTTGAATGCTTTTATGTTAAGACAATATTTATGTTTTAATGTTAAGACTTCCGCTGTTATGTACTCAAAATGTTGAATGCTTCCACTGTGTTTGAATGTTTTAATATAAAGTTCAGTATTGATGACTTTGTTTATGAGTAAATCCAACAAATGAGGTTACCCGGAAGTAGGGCCTTACAAGTTGTTATCAGAGCAATAGTTTGAGAGATTCAGACAACGCCAACGCCAAATGATAATGGGACCAACGTACGGATGTCAGTATGGGTAGCCAACGCCAACGCCAACACTGTAAGTAAGTCATTAAGTTAATGCCTATAGATAGGAATAGATGCCTTAACTTAGAACACATAGATGTCAATGTCACAACTGATGTGAAGAGTTTTGAACCCAAAAATCAATGTAAATTAGTAATCACAAACCGGTCACTGTAATTAAAAATTTACCTTGCTCGTACTGTTCTAAACTATGATCTGAAGGAATGACATTGATGTATTCCCTTTACACCTATCAGGAAACTAGAAACTATGGCTGGTAGAGGAAGAACTGGACGCCGAGGCGGTCGTATTGGCCGAGTCGGTAGGCCTCCACTAAACCAAAGGCAACAAGAAGAAGAAAGTGTACACGAGGAACACACCGACAGTATGCACAACACTAATGTGACCCCACCTGGGGAGGACAATCAAGGGTCCCTATGACTGGAACCCGAAGTTAGGGATGCTATTTCTTGTGAGGTGGTACTAACTCTGAAAGACGTACTGCCTGATATGTTAACAGAGGCAGTTAAGAAGAGCAAGGAGGAGGAAGAAAATAATCATGAGGAAAAAGTTTATGACTGTGATGGTGATGAAGTAAGAGTGGGACTAAACACCCGTGGGTGTACCTACAAGAGTTTGAAGGACGGTGACCCCCAAGTTTGATGTCACACCCCAACCGACGGCGGAATACGTTAGGGCGGGACATGTAGACTGTTCAAAAGCTCAAGGTTTACTAAAGTTGAAATATTTTAAACAACCAAATTCATTTCATAGATTAAACATCAATCCAACAATACAAGAATGGAGAAATACATAAATAGGTTCTTTAAATTTAAATGCTAGGTCCTCAATCTTAAGTGAAGCAACTTGAACTTATTCTCAAACATTAGTACCTGAAACATGATGAAAACAAGGTCAACTAAAAAGTTGGTGAGCATACATAGGTTTTGACACACAACAAGTTTAAAATGTTTATACAATTCATACGATACACGATGTATAAGGCATTTATGGAGAATCTATAGTTAAAGTAGGTGTGTACAATCAAACCTTGTGACTGAGGCATAACACGCAGGTTACCCTAATGTAAAGTCGGTAACAAACACCCTACCTAGGTGTTTGTCAGACACAATAGATCTATCAATGTTAACTGTTGGCTTGTACTGAGTTAATGATTGTACTAATGTCATGTATATGTAGTTTTAACTTATAGCATTCAAGCATAAAGCACATAACACATAGCATCATATTATTGAATTGTATATAAGTAAATGCAAAAAGTTTTAAAGAGTAATCATGTTTCTCCCCAAAAGTACAAAATGTAAAAAGGGGCTATGTAAAACTCACTTGTATATATATTGTGTGGATAACACGAGCAAGTATGAATCACAAGTGATTCTCAAATCACAAGTTAACCTAGTGTGAAAAGCATGATCTTAAATTAATGTCATGCACAGTCTAAGGATAAGTCTAATGTTTATCGGGTCTTGTTAGGTGTGAGTTTGTATAAAGTTTATGTTATTTTATGTAAGAAATTATAAGTTGTCAAAAGTTTGGTGTAACTTTGGGAGTTCAAAATGTTGTATGAAAATATCATGTGTCTTTAAGGTTAAAGATTAAATAAATAAAACTCTTTTTATTTATTTAATTAAAATAATTATTATTGCTAAAAGTAATATGATTTTTTATAAAATCTTAAATAAATCCATTGCTTTATTTATTTATGTCAAAGTGTCAAAATCGTACTAATATGAGTTAAAGAAAACCCTAGATGCATAATAATAATTTTATTTATTATAAAAATAAATAAAGAATATATATATATATATATATATATATATATATATATTTAGAAAGGGGTTTTGTTCAAATGTATATATTTATATATGGGATAAATAAATGATTTACAAAAATACACATTTTATAATATATCTTGTCAAATTTAATTTCTTTGTTTAATTATTTAAAATGTATTTTTAAATAATTAAAATGAGTTTTTAAACAATTAATTCGTAAAAAATAATATTTTATGTTAAACTTTGCAAACTTTTATAGCATTCGGTTTTAAATGATGTATGTTCTATAAAAATAATTTTTATAAAACGTTTGGGTGGTTAAATCTGATTTTTAAAAATAATACAGACCACCCGGTTCGAACCCGGGTGGCTTGTATGCAAGACAATAGTGTTTACCGCTGAACCATAGGCTATTTCTTGTTAAATGCCCGGTTTGATTTGCATTAAATGTGTTCAGAAAAGGGGGCCGGGTTTGGCCTTGTGACATGCTCAAAAAGACCGGTCTGTGTGGGTTTCGAACCCACGCCACTCGGTCCAATGGCGCAATGTCTTAACTAGTTGGACCGACTGGATTCACTGGTATAAGATGGAATGTAATATTTAAATGCAGTGACCCATTCAATAAAAAATTCCCTTTTAATATCGTATGAACAGGTTTAGGGAAAAGCCAGAAATCGAACCCGATTTGGATTGGTGTTTTGTAATTGATAAGGGGCTTTCAATGAATGGAAAATAATGAAACGAATGCGATAAACTGTACCTAATTTGGTTGCGTAACGAAGGTCGTCGACTAGCCGGACAGGGGCGAAGCTCTTGGTGATTAATCGGCAGACAGAGACGGAATGAGACTCAATTGCGATTTGGGTGAGGTTATATAGAGTTGTGCGGAGGTTCGTGGCGAATTAATTCGATTGATTTTACCTTTAAGGCCTGATTCGATCGTAAGGATTACGGGTGACAGTTGTAGCCTCAATTACGCGTTAATCCGGTTGTAATCGAATGGATTGGGTCGTGTAATAGGTCTAGATACATGCACGATCAGTCTACGCATGATTTCCGGGATTGGAACGCGTCTAATTTATTGAATTGCAACCGAATTGATTCAACTTTGACTCCACGAAGTCAAATGGTTTGAATTCGAATTTAACCGCGTGATAGACTGAATTAGGCTGCTACATGGGTTAGGGTAAGGTCGATTAACGATTTCGTGTGTAGGGAAAGTCCATATCAACATGCTTAATCGATTTCACAAGTTGGATTTCATAGATTTGGGTCTGTTTGACTTTTAAAGTCAAAATTGACGAATGGGGGTCAAAATTGAGTCAGATGGGTTCTAATCTAGGCCAAAGGTTCAATTGTAAGGGTGCAGGTTCACGTTTAGGGTTCGAGGACCTTGGGGGGGGGGGAGTTCAAGACCAATTTGCTAATATATATATATATATCTATATTTACATATATGAATAATTAGATTTTTTTTTGATTATTAAAGCTTCATAGTTTTTGTAAATAATTATCAAGCTCCAATACTCTTATGTATGTCATATGCATATATATAGGTTCAACTTGAAAAGTTTTTTTTTTTTATTTCTTAGTATTAGCATGGATTGAAATATATGCATGTAACCCTAGAAATGTATCAAATGAAATCTTAGGGTGAAGTGCTGGCATCAAGAATTGCATTATAATTGAATTATTGTTTATTGCACCAAACAATTACATGGAAAAATCAAAGATGTTACAGTATTCCCATGTTGAGGGAATTTCGTCCCGAAATTCAACTAGTTGAGGCTACTGAATCAGAAAAGAGGTGTGGATACTTGAGCTTCATTTGATCCTCACGTTCCCACGTGAACTCAGGACAACGTTTAGAATCCCAACGAACTTTGACAATAGGAATACGGCTTCGCTTTAGTTGCTTGATCTCACGATCCATGATCTCCAACGATTTCTTAACGAAGTGCATCGTGTCATCAATGCGCACATTGTCAAGAGGTATATGGAGGTTCTCGTCAGTAAGACATTTCTTTAGGTTGGACACATGAAAAGTAAGATGTACATTAGCAAGCGATGGAGGTAACTCGAGTTTGTAAGCCACTTTCCCAATCCTTTCGAGGATCTTGAATGGACCCACATAGCGAGGTGCTAGTTTACCCTTCTTCCCGAAACGGATCACCCCTTTCCAAGGAGATACCTTTAGAAGTACAAGATCACCGACTTGAAATTCCAAGGGTTTATGTCTTTTGTCGGCATAGCTCTTTTGCCGACTCCTCGCTACTTGAATGTTGTCACGGATTTGAATGATCTTGTCGGAAGTTTCTTGGATTAGTTCGGGACTGGTGATTTATGCTTCACCAATCTCGTTTCAACAGATAAGAGAATGACACTTCCGACCATAGAGAGCTTCAAATGGAGCCATGTTGATGCTTGTGTGGTAGCTATTGTTGTAGGAGAACTCAATGAGGGATAGATGTGAATCCCAATTGCCACCAAAATCAATTACACAAGCTCTAAGCATGTCCTCAAGGGTTTGGATTGTTCGCTCGGTCTGACCATCCGTTTGGGTTTGATAAGCCGTGCTTAAATCCAAACGTGTACCAAGAGCACTTTGGAGAGATTTCCAAAAGCGGGAAGTGAAACGAGCATCCCTATCAGAGATTATGTTAAGTGGGACACCGTGACGACTCACAATTTCGTCAATGTAAATTCAGGCCAATTTCTCAACCCGATAGTCTTCACGGATGGGTAGAAAGTGAGCAGACTTGGTGAGACGGTCAATGATTACCCAAATGCTATCATAACCGCTAGAAGTACGAGGGAGTTTGGTAATGAAATCCATGGGTAGATTCTCCCATTTCCACACTGGAATTTCCGGTTATTCAAGCAAACCAGAAGGACGTTGATGTTCAGCTTTGACTTTGGAGCAAATTAGGCATTTTGCAACATAAAGTGCAATGTATTTCTTCATACCGGGCCACCAATATTGCTAGTGAAGGTCCTTGTACATTTTATCCTCCCCGGGATGGATAGAATAACGAGTTTCGTGTGCCTCGTTCATAAGGACTGCGTGAAGGTCATTACGATCGGGGACCTAGATATGATTCAAGTAATAGAGTAAGCCATTGGGTTTGGTTTTTAATAGGATTTCAACACCACATGACATTTCGTTATACATGTTACCCTCGGTGACCGAGACGTGTTGAGCTTCTAGGATGCGATTTTGAATATCGGTTTGAATTCTAACACAATGAAGCATTACATTGTCCTTATGACTCAAGGCATCAGCCACAACATTTGCTTTACCGGGATGGTAACGAATCTTGCAGTCGTAGTCGTTAAGGAGCTCTACCCAACTTCGTTGCCTCATGTTGAGTTCCTTTTGATTGAATATGTGTTGGAGACTTTTGTGGTCAGTGAACACCACACGTTTCGTGCCATAGAGGTAATGCCTCCACATATTTAATGCGAAGACGACCGCACCCAACTCAAGATCATGCGTCGTATAATTCTTTTCGTGAATTTTGAGTTGTCTTGATGCATAAGAGATCACGTTGCCCCGTTGCATGAGAACACAACCTATGCCTTGGTTTGATGCATCACAGTATACAACCAGATCATCGTTGCCATCAGGAAGAGTGAGAATAGGAGCATTGCATAACTTTTTCTTGAGGAGTTGGAAAGCTTCCTCTTGCTTTGATCCCCACTCATAAGGTTTACCTTTATGGGTCAAAGCCGTGAGGGGAACAACAGTCTTGGAGAAGTTTGAGATAAAACGACGGTAATATCCCGTAAGACCAAGAAATGAACGAACTTCGGTAGGGGTCTTAGGGGCACTCCAATTCTTAACAGCTTCGATCTTAGCGGGATCAACATGAATTCCCTTTTCGTTGACAATATGACCCAAAAATTGAACTTCCTTTAGCCAAAATTCGCATTTGGAGAACTTAGCATATAATTGTTCTTTTCTCCAAAGGTCTAAAACCAACTTAAGGTATTGTTCATGATCTGATTTAGTCTTGGAGTAGATCAAGATGTCGTCAATGAAAACGATTATGAATTTATCTAGGTATGGTTTGCATGCGCGATTCATGAGATCCATGAAAACCGCGGGTGCATTGGTTAGCCCGAAAGGCATAACCATAAATAAGTAGTGACATATCTTGTACGAAAAGCAGTCTTTGGAATATCCTCCTATTGCACACGAAGTTGGTGATATCCGGATCGAAGATTAATATTCGAGAAGTAAATGGAACCTTGGAGTTGATCAAAGAGGTCATCAATCCTAGGCAAAGGATAACGATTCTTAATGGTAAGCTTGTTGAGTTCACGGTAGTCAATACACATCCGGAATAAGCCATCTTTCTTCTTCACGAATAGGACGGGTGCACCCCATGGTGAATGACTGGGACGAATGAAACCTTTATCGGAAAGTTCTATAAGCTGATTTGCGAGTTCTTGCATTTCAGAAGGTGCTAGATGGTATGGAGCTTTAGCCACAGGATTAGCTCTGGGTACAAGATCGATACGAAAATCTACTTGACTAATGGGTGGAAGACCGGATAAATCTTCAGGGAACAATTCGGGAAAATTACGAATGATGGGGATGTCTTGAATACTCTTCTCTTTGTCCTTCTTTTGAACGACATGGGCTAAAAAGGCCAAATACTTCTTTCGTAAGTACTTTCGGGCTGTAGTGCATGACATGATCTTAAGCCCACTACATGGTTTCTCACCAAAGACATTTAATGTATCACCTGAGGGGAGAGGGATTCGGATGCACTTCTCGAAACAAACGACTTCGGCATGATGACTAGATAGCCAATCCATGCCTGTGATAATGTCAAAGCTTCCCAATTGCATGGGTATGAGGTTTTTATGAAAGAATGTTCATTAAGTTCAATGAAACAGTCGCGGATAATGGAGTCAATGACGATGGGTTTTCCATCCGCTACTTCAATGGTAAATGTTTTCTCTAAATTAGTTCGTGTTTTAGCAAGTAAAGGTTCAAAATTAAGTAAAACAAAACTCTTATCGACACCGGTATCAAATAGTATGGAAGCATATTGGTTATTAACGAGGAACGTACCATTGACCACATCATTGCTGGTCTGGGCTTCATTAGTATTTATGTTGAAAGCACGTCCCCTAGCTCCACCTTGATTAGGGTTGGTAAGTTTTGGACATCGGTTTCGGAAGTGGTTTGGGTTACCATATTCAAAGCAAGCATTCCCATTAGTGATAGTTGGAACCACTTGATTTGATTTGTTTCCTTGGTTGGTCGAATTACTAGGTGGTTTGACTCTGCAGATGTTAGCTAAATGCCCATATCTTCCACAGCTGGCACATATTCGAAATGGTAGGTTTGGGAAGTGATGGTAATTGCACGTGCTGCATAAAGGGCTGCCGCCCACATATTGCTTCTTGACCGAGTTCTGAGTTATAGTAGCAACCTGATTGATTGGGGCAGCTGGAGTGACAACAACAAAGTTTCTAGCCTTTCGTTTCTTGTTGTTGAAGAAAGGTTCGGGCTTTATTCCTTTAGAGGGCTCAGAAGGTGTTGCCGCTTCTGGGAATTTCTTGGCACCCTTCCTTGTTAACGTACCCGCCTTCACATGGTTATCGGTTAGCGTGGCTGATAGGCGGATGGCATCTTCAAGGGTAGCTGGGTTTCTCCCTAGGAAAGTGTCTTGAATCTTCATCGGCAGACCACCGATGTATTTTTCAATACACCTAGCCAGGGGTGTGATCATATGAGGTACTAGAAGACTTAGCTCATGGAAACGGGTGGTGTAGGCTAAACTTTCACCACTGTTTTGGGCAAGATCCCAAAACTCAGCCTCTAGCTTCTTCATTTCGTTGCGAGGACAGAACTCCTCAGTCATGAGCCGCTTGACTTCATCCCATGGCAAGGCCATTGCCATATCTATACCCACCATTTCACCAAGTGAGCGCCCATTTTTGGAAGACGCTGGTGGCATAGCGAACCCGGAGATTGTCGGGACAGTCACTGTTAAGAAAGGTGCTTTCAATGCTCTCGGACCATTGAAAAAGACCCGTGGCTCATTCAATGCCATAGAACTTGGTGGGGTTGCATGAGTTAAAGTGCTTGAAAGTACATGGGGGTGGGTTGGCACCACCACCACCACCGTTAGCACTGCCACTAGAGCGACCATTAGCCTGTGTGAGTTGGTTCCCCAATTGAGTGAGAAGAGCATCAAGGTCATTGTTGGTCTCGTTGGCACGATGGGGAAGCATGCTATAGATTTAAACAAAACAGAGAGAGATGTAAGAGATTATGAGGATTTTTCTTTGGATTTAAAACAGAAGATAATTAAACATAAGTATTCAAAGTTTGGATTGCACTCAAATGGTGATAATACCACTTGAATACTATGATATATTAAGGTTAATAAACTCATATAACTTTCAAGGAGACATGCTTTAGCTTGTAAGTAAACACCCATCCTGGGAATTCCTAGAAAAGCATACGAATCCCTCGGTTGATTGAGATTTATAAGAAATGCTTTCCTAGACAGAAAACCTAGAATACAGGTGTCACCCTTCTAGATTGCACATGTCCTCTACTACTTAACAAAGTTTAAAACCCTAACGAGGTGTAAAAAGAAGGTTAATAAACTTATGCCTATGAATATGATGTTCCACATGCTATGATGATGATAACACGCAGGTTACCCTAATGTAAAGTCGGTAACAAACACCCTACCTGTGTGGGTTTGTCAGACACAATAGATCTATAAATATTAACCGTTGGCTTGTAATGAGTTAATGATTGTACTATTGTCATGTATAAGTAGTCTTAACTCATAGCATTCAAGCATAAAGCAGATAACACATAGCATCATATTATTGAATTGTATATAAGTAAATGCAAAAAGTTTCAAAGAGTAATCATGTTTAACCCCAAAAGTGCAAAATGTAAAAAGGGGCTATGTAAAACTCAATTGTATATATATTGTGCGGATAACACGAGCAAGTATAAAGCACAAGTGATTCTCAAATCACAAGTTAACCTAGTGTGAAAAGCAAGATCTTAAATTAATAATATGCACAAGTCTAAGGATAAGTCTAATGTTCATCGGGTCTTGTTAGGTGTGAGTTTGTATAAAGTTTGTGTTATTTTATGTAGGATATTATAAGTTGTCAAAAGATTGGTGTAACTTTGGGAGTTCAAAATGTTGTATGAAAATATCATGTGTCTTTAGGGTTAAAGATTAAATAAATAAAACTCTTTTTATTTATTTAATTAAAATAATAATTATTGCTAAAAGTAATATGATTTTTATAAAATAATAAATAAAGAATATTATGTATATATGTATATATATATATATATATATATATATATTTAGAATGGTATATTTATATATGGGATAAATAAATGATTTACAAAAATACACATTTTATAATATATCTTGTCAAATTTAATTTCTTTGTTTAATTATTTAAAATGTATTATTAAATATTTAAAATGAGTTTTTAAACAATTAATTCGTAAAAAAAATATTTTATGTTACACTTTGCAAACTTTTATAGCATTCGGTTTTAAATGATGTATGTTCTATAAAAATAATTTTTATAAAAAGTTTGGGTGGTTAAAACTGATTTTTAAAAATAATACAGACCACCCGGTTCGAACCCGGTTGGCTTTTGTGCAAGACAATAGTGTTTATCGCTGAACCAAAGGCTATTTCTTGTTAAATGCCTGGTTTGATTTGCATAAAATGTGTTCAGAAAACGGGGCCGGGTTTGGCCTTGTGACATGCACAAAAAGACCGGACTGTGTGGGTTTCGAACCCACGCCACTCGGTCCAATGGCGCAATGGCTTAACCAATTGGACCGAGTGGATTCACTTGTATAAGATGGAATGTAATATTTAAATGCAGTGACCCATTCAATCAAAAATTCCCTTTTAATATCGTATGAACAGGTTTAGGGAAAAGCCAGAAATCGAACCCGATTTGGATTGGTGTTTTGTAAATTGATAAGGGGCTTTCAATGAATGGAAAGTAACGGAACGAATGCGATAAACCGTACCTAATTTGGTTGCGTAACAAAGGTCGTCGACTAGCCGGACAGGGGCGAAGCTCTTGGTGATTAATCGGCAAACAGAGACGGAATGAGACACAATTTCGATTTGGGTGAGGTTATATAGAGTTGTGCGGAGGTTCATGGCGAATTAATTCGATTTATTTTTCCTTTAAGGCCTGATTCGATCGCAAGGGTTACGGGTGACAGTTGTAGCCTCAATTACGCGTTAATCCGGTTGTAATCGAATGGATTGAGTCGTGTAATAGGTCTAGATACATGCACGATCAGTCTACGCATGATTTCTGGGATTGGAACGCGTCTAATTTATTGAATTGCAACCGAATTGATTCGGATTTGACTCCACGAAGTCAAATGGTTTTAAAGATAATGACTCGTTAAGAGAACCAACCGTAGGATGCCAGGGTCGGGGTCTTACAAGTTGGTATCAGAGCCGTGGTTTAAGAGAAAATCAGTGTTTTTATAAAAATAAAATACCTTATGTTAAGCTGAAAATGGGACGAGGGTGAAACCAATGTCACCACGAGTAACCGCGAGCCAAGAGGTACGTCTTTTAAGTTATGCATTAATTGTTAGAAGTATTAATTGTGTAGTGTAATACTACGTGGAGTTGCGTGGTGTGAATAATTGAAGTTGTGCGAGAGTAAGTAATGTGGAGTAGCATTAGTTGCGTTATGTTAGATAATTTGGTGTGTTAGCATGATTGAAAGAATTTGTATGTAACCTTGTGTGTGGTTCATGGTGATTATTGTGATGAATTGCAATATTATTGTGAGATGCTATGTCAATTGTGCGGATGCATGTGCATCCGGTATGCGTGAAAGGTAGAAAGCTAGTTTGAGTATGATGGGAAAGGTTTAGAGTACGAGGAGTAATGTGGACCACCAAATTGCATTTGATCATCGTGATTTGGAAGTCTATGATTACTCTCAATTCTGAATTTGTGCCCATAGTAATCACTCTAACGTTCTATCTTGAGTGGGATTAAGTGGTTAAGCCGAAGCATACGAGATCGTCAGGCGTGATGTTCTTGCTAGGGGGAATGCCGAACGACCAGTCAAGATGATGACTGTTGCAGGTGAAACTACTAGTGAGATGGGAGTAGTGTTGGCGCTTCTCATGCCAAGTGTGACTAGATCTTCGGTCGGCGACATACCGTGTGGAGCTATGATTGTAAAGACGGGATAGGAAAGGAGAGCAGTGCCAGCTATACGTGATTTTCCTCCAGGATGTGGACCTGCACGGTCGAGAGATCGACCACTTGCGTTGGTTAAGAAAGCCTTATTTCAGGAGGGACTAGAGGAGGACACGCCAGATGCACCTGACATGGTCTAGCAGTGAATTAGCGGGCAGTGTTTGGGATGCTCGATTGCTTGATGAGTATTTTGTGTGGTAGTTGCCAAGAGAGACTCCGGGGAGATTTGACACTTAGATTGATTAGACGTTTACGAGGTGAGATGGCTTTTTCGAATATTGACTATTTGATTTTGACCTTGATGGCGAGTTATATCGCGGGATGACTTGAGCATGATTAATGATAGTTGCGCTTGTGATAGCGTACTATTGTGGGTACCGTGTTAAATTAGAGCAGTATTGTGTGATTATGTGATTACTTTTGAACAACGTGAGTTCATATTAAATGAAATCTTTGTTGTGGTGCTATAGTATGGTTACTTGGATTGTATGAGTAGACTTGTATAGAGATGAGTTTTGAAATTGTTTGTGTCTACAATTTTAAGATAGTGTCATCTATGTGCTAATGATTAGGTGATGTTTGGAGTGCAATGGGTGTACTGCACTTTGTGTAAAGGTGCAAGACGGGGTCCTGCGTTAAATTAGAACAGTATTGTGTGATTATGTGATTACTTTTGAACAACGTGAGTTCATATTAAATGAAATCTTTGTTGTGGTGCTATAGTATGGTTACTTGGATTGTATGAGTAGACTTGTATAGAGATGAGTTTTGAAATTGTCTGTGTCTACAATTTTAAGATAGTGTCATCTATGTGCTAATGATTAGGTGATGTTTGGAGTGCAATGGGTGTACTGCACTTTGTGTAAAGGTGCAAGACGGGGTCCTGTGGGAAATTATGTAATATGCCTTGTGGGTAGGTATAATGGTTTGGTACGAGGTCTTGTGAGGAATTATAATTTATATGTATTATGTGTGTAACAGATTAGTCTGCTGTCTTGTGTCTAGACTGAGTAATGTGTTGTTCTGAATCATTGGTATGACCCATTTGGGGTGAATAGAAGATAGAGTTCAGGTGTGTGTGCGCGCTTATAAATGACGAGGTCATATAGTAAATATGTTGAATCGCTCAGGGCTAGATAATTATGTGAGCACTTTGTGCGAGTTAGACCTACATATATACCTTTAACATGATAAGTTTTGTTGTTATGACCTGACGTTACGAGTCCTTGTAGTACACGCTTAGTCGTGCATAGGACGGGTGGCGGGGATGCTCCGACATAGTCTCTCTATCCTGAAGGTTTCTCAATGTTGATACATCGAGGTGATACTAGGAGTTTTGACGTCATTCGAGACGATCGATGAGGTGCTCTTATGAGATACCTATACTTATATCTCAGGAATTCGGAGCGCGAAGCCAAGGGGTGGAATGGTGAGAGTTAATGATGAAAAATTTTACTTGGACGCTTGATCGGAACTAGTTATGGCGGGATCGAGGTGACGACGCTAGGGATTTTAGCATAGAGTGGACAAAGTGACAATTGGTTCTCCATGGGATACGTTCCATAGGAGGAGTTATGTCATTGTAAAATATAAGAACTATGAACGAGACGATGGATAGTCGAGGCGCATCTTAGGGCGGACTTCCTGTTCGTACTTAATGAATGAGTCGCGGCCGATAATCGCATGGCAATGATAGAGCAACAATGAGTAAAAGAAGGATTCAGAAGGGATAATTGTAGGATTGCACACGAGAGACTAGGCTGGGAACGCCTATCCCGCTAAAGCTACAACGAATTTAAAACAGACTCCTGTGGAGGGTAAAGTAAAGCAAATGCTTTACATCCGAGGCGGGCATGATGGTGATATGGGGACTCATGAGAATCAACGGGAACTGATGAGTATAACTGTAGCCTTGAGAAGTTAGAACTTACTTAAAGGGCGTAGTGAACGTGTGATAATAAGGAAAAAAGGGATATTATGGTAGAGGGATTTCGTGAGGACCAGTGTAGCTTTACATAAGATCCTTGAGATCATCAGGGAAGGACAAAAATAATACTCTTATGGGCAAGGCAGTGGTGCCTGACTTTGAGAAATCATCGCAAGATGGCGATCAGAATATGAGAAAGAGGAAGGTGATGGAGGCACGATAGTGGAGCAGCAACTACTCCTACCCGTGAAAGACAAGAACCCACTTGGGAGGATAGTCGTAGGGAGGATAAAATAATAAGGAATGTTCAAAGGACATCAACGAATGCATTGATGGGGTGTATATGGAATCACATTAATTGACTAATGAGCTAAGAAGCGAGGGATGGGAGAATGGGTAGGTGAAACCTACAAGTCACCAAGTGGAAAGCGATCAACGGAGAAGATTTGTTTAAACACCAAGGCTGGTGGTCATGTGGAAAAGTAAGAATCGGGAAGGTTCATATACGAAAGAGAACGAGTAACGCCTAGGGGTTCTGGTGCACAAGTAAGAACGGTAAGGAAGAATGGAGTTAGTTCGTGTCGACGTAGGATTCAAGGACGAATCCTATTTTAAGGAGGGTAGACTTGTAACATCTGAATGCCTATATAACGTAATGATGACCAAAGTTGATCAAACGAGTTGCATTTAACTACCGAAATGGACTAGTGGGCCGTCTAAAGAAGGATTCGAGATTTATATGCGCAAGATAGAACTAGAAGGGGGCCGAATGTAAACCATTAGGAGTTTAAATACAATCTTAACCACAACCCTAAGCCATTCGGCTAAGTGGGTGTGCGACGGCAGCCGTGGACGAAAGGGGGAGAGACGTCGGAGTTCAAGAGGGGCCGACGACGGTGGTTTTGCTGTGGCCTTAAGCGGAGAAACTCCATACGAAGCTAAGGTATTACTCGTTTACGTTATACGTGCGTTTGTTTGCTTTCATAGTAGAGAAACCCGACTAGGGTTTTGATTTGTTACTTGGTCGTGAGCTATGAAGGGAGAGGGGCTGTGACAGTAGTGGCCGGCGGTGCTGGTGATGGTGGCGTGTGACGGTATCGACTTGAGCAAGGAGGAGGCCGACGGTCGAGGAGGAGACTAGATAGAGAGAGGAAGGTTTCGGGTGAAGGTGGTAGTGCTTATGGGAATTGCGCAGCGGTGACAACAGGATGGTGGTGCATGAGGGTGGAAGAAGGCGATAGATTGGTGCTCGCCGGTGAATGCAGGCCTGACAAGGATGTCGATGGATGTGGCTACCATGACGGCTGTGGTGCGGCAACAAGGGAGCAATAGGGGGCATGCGAAGGACGACGTGAGGTGTGGTATCCCGGCAATAATGCGGAGGATGGAACTAGCTTGGCTTGGCTAGAGTTTGGCACCGACAAGGCAGAAGACGACGAGGAGAACAGTGGTTCACTGTGGTGAGACCAGGTGGAAATGGTTCATGGTGGTGGACGGAGAGGAGAATGGAGTCGGGTTACACCCGATTAGGGTTTTGGATGAGTATGCATGCACACGTACGTGCATGCATGGGAACCCGAGATTTGGACGTACAATTTCTAATCAGGTCAAAGATGACCCGTAACACGTGTACCCGCCAGAAAGAGTTGAGAAGATGGGATAAAGAGTAGTAGAGGACGGGATTTAGAGATTAGCTATTTATACGTCATGTAGCGCATGCTTAGAACGTGTTCTGATCATGTGGTCGTACGTTGACAGGTTCGGGATTGGAGCGAGTGATCGGAGGCCGAGCAAGGATTGGACTCAGCATAACAAGTGAGTTTCTAATCCCCCTCTTTAAATATTTTAACGTTTTGTGGCTATCGTACACACTTGTGAAATAAGTTTACTTTATTAAAGGTGTTAAGGATTTCAGGTTCTAACCCGATACGTTTAGAATATAAAATAATTGTTAAGTGATCGTAGGGTCTATGGTGAGATCGTGGAAATGTGTGAGTTAAGGGTATGGGATATTATTCGTGTCGTGTTAAGGGCCGAACGGGAACAGTCATGTCGTACATTAAATGGTTATGACATTATGTGTTAGAAATGTGTTGTTCTATGGTTATGCATGTCGTGCAAGCATAGTTATGGAGTTATGAAAATGATATGTGATATTATGTGTGTATGTTTGTGTTTCGTGTTTGCATCGTGTCATTATGGCACATCAAACGGGATTGTGAAGGATGAGGTCCTTCAGGAAGTCACCAACGGTGACATTTATATAACAGGTTAATGATGAGCTCGAGGTGTGTTGAATTCCATGACGAGGGTGCCATGACGAGGTATGTGTTTACGTGGGTATTTATATATTGTAGTATTGCATGCAAACACTGCGTTATATTGATTATGCATGTGATGATATTAATGTGGTAATGTTAGTATGACGTGTAGATGATATTGTTGTGGTATGTAGAGTTACATTGACCGTTGTGACAGGATTGTGACGTGACGTGTATAACTATCGTGTCAATTAATTGTGAGAATCTAGGTTAGGGCTGAGTGTGCCAATGTCTAGTGTTTGTTGTGTTAACCAAGTGTCGAGTTAATGCTTGCTCTTGGGTATGAGTTATTAGTATAGTAAGTTAAGTCTATGTCAACGAGATGGTAAGATTATTATTATTATTATCGGTAGTACGGGCTGAGTCTCCGGTGATGAACGGTTACGGGATGGCGTAGGATATCAGGGGGTTAACTATTCATTAATGAAACGTAAATTTTTTTTATTAAGGACCGGAGGGTCCTGAGTGGAATAAACTAATGAATATGACGTGATGAATTTGTTTAAATTAAACTATTATAACTCACTAAGCGTAGCTGACTTTGTGTGTACATTAAATTGTTTTGCAGTTAAGCGTAGCGTTGACGTATCTTGGCTTGGAGGCGGTGTTACTCGGATTGGTGTGCATGCATTCATGAGGTAAAGGTAATAACATTAAATGATAATAAACGATTTTAGAAAGACTTCCGATGTAGTTTGATAAGTAATAAATGTGTTTTAAAGATAATGTCCCGTTAAGAAAACCAACTGTAGGATGCCCGGGTCGGGGTCTTACACATACATGATGAAGAGTCCCATAGAACTTCTAATCATTTAGGTTCCGATTCTAAAACTCAGGCTACTGCTTTGTCTCTAGATTTAATGTTCTAGGGTTTGATGATAAGTGATAGCGTGTTTTTAGTAGTAAATTTATAAATTAAAAATGATAATTACTTCCACTAAATACACACACAATAGGCAAGTGTACCTATCGCAGCGTAGTATAGTATGGGTAAGAACCAAGTATCGAACCATTGACACGGATCCCGTATTCAACCCTCGCTATTGTCTGACTAGAATAATAAGTTGGGAAATGAGTTTTTTTTTAAAATGAAAAAAAAAAGATAAGAAATGTAATTAGAAATATTATCTCGTTTATGGTGTTACTCTAGTTGTTATCCCTTGTTAATTAATGCTATATTTAAAGTAAGGTTGGTCATAATTACTAGTACTAGCCGTTTCTATGGGGGAGTTAGTATTTCGTAATGGAACAATGTATACGATCGGGAAACTGTTCCTTAATGAATTTAATGGACCCTAAACGGGGTCTCAAGTCCGTCGGTATCTCATGATTCATTATTCGGACTAATATTATCCCTGTGACTGACGTACGTCTGGTCTTGTAACCTCTTCCAGTAAGTCAGAATGCACGAGTTTCTCTAAAGGTACTTTATTAACGCTCGGACCTAACAAATTATATTCTTAAATAGTTGTCTTTACTTATAATATTATTTTAAATAAATAAGACTTTCCTTCTCAAGATCAAACCCCATGGCTCCGACTAGAAGTCCTCTGCAAGCCGATACGAGAGAAGTACATAAATACCGACACAAACTGCCCGGTCTGTTTAGGGCTCAAAACGACCTACTGAATACCCAAACCTCCAGTCAACTATAATATTAAATCTATACTAACTGGCCATGCTAGCACCAAGATTTGTATATAGACCGTATAAACATTGAATAAGCTTCCCAAGCAAGAAGTCTTGCTTGAATAACTCGCAAGATTTAAGATTATCAAATTGGTTTAAAGATCATTTATTCTTGTCTTTTTAAAATAAATTAAAGTAAAGACTTTGAAAACATAACATACTAAACAAACTTGATTAATTAATTAAAGTTCAACCAACTCAAGAAACACAAGAGGACTTACCATGAATGACCATACAAGTGACTCCACTAACCCTTAGATAATGTATGTAAGTGTTCCAACACCAAGGGAGAGTGGGTATAGTTTGCCTCTTGTTTCACTCGAACGAGAAGAATAAGTTCATATTACAAGACTTTAAAAGAAAATAAATAAAGAAAAGTTAAATGGACCAAAACCGAGAGAGTTCCGGCTCTTAGAAGAGCACTAAGGCCTTCACACCTCTTGATCTTGGACACCTAAATGGGAGACTTGAGCTTGCTATTTATAGGCAAAGAGTTGGGGTTTGCATGGTCATGCATTCAAATGCATGGTTATGCATTTGGTCCACTAGTACACAGGTACTCTTGTAAGAGAATATTTTATTTTTGGGGGACACAGGTACAATGGAAGAATCTCTTGCTTTTATGGTACACACAGGTATAATGCATGACCTGGTTTCCGACTTCCACATTTTCTTCAATTTCTTGGCTTTTTTCGCTTCTTTTTGTTCGGGAAGCCGTTTAATATGCAAAAATAAAATATATGCGAATTAAGTAGTATTTGCAGAGTTTTTATTCAATAATTACCATAATATGGGGATTATTATGCTTATAAAATATGTATAAATTATGACATATCAATAAGGTGTTTTGATATCAAAGGAAATTATCAAGTATTTTTACGTGTTTATGATTTCTTGAGCAATTTAATCACGATCATAAGAGAAAAATAAAAGAAAATCTTTTTGTATATTTTTAGAATAAAAGCACATACAAACACAAAACTCAAACAAAAATCAATCAATCACTCTAGATTTTTCATACCAATTTCGTTGATTGAAAACTTAAACCTTGATTTGTCAAATGGTTTGGTAGAAAGATAAACCAACTACTGTAGAGAGGGGACTTGAATCAAAGAAATCAATTTCTTTTCTACACAATCTCTTATAAAATGGAATCTGATCTCAATGTGTTTGGTTTTGGAATGTTGAATATGATTTTTGGTAATAAACATTGATCCAATATTGTCAATATAGATGGGTGTAACACCTGCCACAAAAATGCCCAAGATTTGACAAAAGCTAAACCCTAGGGACTATAAGTGTAATTATCTTAAAAGTCTAGGGTTAAAAGTGAAAAATGATAAAATTAAGTAGATAGCGGACCGCTATCAGATTCCATAACGGTCCGCTATGAGGTAGGCATGGGTGGCAGACCGCCATCGCCTGGATAACGGTCTGCTAGCCGCAACTCAGCCGCAACTTCTTGAACTGACACGTGTCTTGTGACTCAGCACCGTGTCGGACCGATATGACCCCCATAACGGTCCGCTAGCCGCAAAACTAGGTTCGGTCCAATCAGAGTGGGACGTGTAGGGCTGACGCATGTAAGGGCGGTAGCGGACCGCCACGCCCAAGCATAACGGTCAGCTACGGACCCAGTTCACCCCTATAAATACTTAAAAGATGTTTTGATATCAAAGGAAATTATCAAGTATTTTTACGTGTTTATGATTTCTTGAGCAATTTAATCACGATCATAAGAGAAAAATAAAAGAAAATCTTTTTGGATATTTTTAGAATAAAAGCACATACAAACACAAAACTCAAACAAAAATCAATCAATCACTCTAGATTTTTCATACCAATTTCGTTGATTGAAAACTTAAACCTTGATTTGTCAAATGGTTTGGTAGAAAGATAAACCAACTACTGTAGAGAGGGGACTTGAATCAAAGAAATCAATTTCTTTTCTACACAATCTCTTATAAAATGGAATCTGATCTCAATGTGTTTGGTTTTGGAATGTTGAATATGATTTTTGGTAATAAACATTGCTCCAATATTGTCAATATAGATGGGTGTAACACCTGCCACAAAAATGCCTAAGATTTGACAAAAGCTAAACCCTAGGGACTATAAGTGTAATTATCTTAAAAGTCTAGGGTTAAAAGTGAAATATGATAAAATTAAGTAGATAGCGGACCGCTATCAGATTCCATAACGGTCCGCTATGAGGTAGGCATGGGTGGCAGACCGCCATCGCCTGGATAACGGTCTGCTAGCCGCAACTCAGCCGCAACTTCTTGAACAGACACGTGTCTTGTGACTCAGCACCGTGTCGGACCGATATGACCCCCATAACGGTCCGCTAGCCGCAAAACTAGGTTCGGTCCAATCAGAGTGGGACGTGTAGGGATGACGCATGTAAGGGCGGTAGCGGACCGCCACGCCCCAGCATAACGGTCCGCTACGGACCCAGTTCACCCCTATAAATACTTAAAAGATGTTTTGATATCAAAGGAAATTATCAAGTATTTTTACGTGTTTATGATTTCTTGTGCAATTTAATCACGATCATAAGAGAAAAATAAAAGAAAATCTTTTTGGATATTTTTAGAATAAAAGCACATACAAACACAAAACTCAAACAAAAATCAATCAATCACTCTAGATTTTTCATACCAATTTCGTTGATTGAAAACTTAAACCTTGATTTGTCAAATGGTTTGGTAGAAAGATAAACCAACTACTGTAGAGAGGGGACTTGAATCAAAGAAATCAATTTCTTTTCTACACAATCTCTTATAAAATGGAATCTGATCTTAATGTGTTTGGTTTTGGAATGTTGAATATGATTTTTGGTAATAAACATTGCTCCAATATTGTCAATATAGATGGGTGTAACACCTGCCACAAAAATGCCCAAGATTTGACAAAAGCTAAACCCTAGGGACTATAAGTGTAATTATCATAAAAGTCTAGGGTTAAAAGTGAAAAATGATAAAATTAAGTAGATAGCGGACCGCTATCAGATTCCATAACGGTCCGCTATGAGGTAGGCATGGGTGGCAGACCGCCATCGCCTGGATAACGGTCTGCTAGCCGCAACTCAGCCGCAACTTCTTGAACAGACACGTGTTTTGTGACTCAGCACCGTGTCGGACCGATATGACCCCCATAACGGTCCGCTAGCCGCAAAACTAGGTTCGGTCCAATCAGAGTGGGACGTGTAGGGCTGACGCATGTAAGGGCGGTAGCGGACCGCCACGCCCAAGCATAACGGTCAGCTACGGACCCAGTTCACCCCTATAAATACTTAAAAGATGTTTTGATATCAAAGGAAATTATCAAGTATTTTTACGTGTTTATGATTTCTTGAGCAATTTAATCACGATCATAAGAGAAAAATAAAAGAAAATCTTTTTGGATATTTTTAGAATAAAAGCACATACAAACACAAAACTCAAACAAAAATCAATCAATCACTCTAGATTTTTCATACCAATTTCGTTGATTGAAAACTTAAACCTTGATTTGTCAAATGGTTTGGTAGAAAGATCAACCAACTACTGTAGAGAGGGGACTTGAATCAAAGAAATCAATTTCTTTTCTACACAATCTCTTATAAAATGGAATCTGATCTTAATGTGTTTGGTTTTGGAATGTTGAATATGATTTTTGGTAATAAACATTGCTCCAATATTGTCAATATAGATGGGTGTAACACCTGCCACAAAAATGCCCAAGATTTGACAAAAGCTAAACCCTAGGGACTATAAGTGTAATTATCATAAAAGTCTAGGGTTAAAAGTGAAAAATGATAAAATTAAGTAGATAGCGGACCGCTATCAGATTCCATAACGGTCCGCTATGAGGTAGGCATGGGTGGCAGACCGCCATCGCCTGGATAACGGTCTGCTAGCCGCAACTCAGCCGCAACTTCTTGAACAGACACGTGTTTTGTGACTCAGCACCGTGTCGGACCGATATGACCCCCATAACGGTCCGCTAGCCGCAAAACTAGGTTCGGTCCAATCAGAGTGGGACGTGTAGGGCTGACGCATGTAAGGGCGGTAGCGGACCGCCACGCCCAAGCATAACGGTCAGCTACGGACCCAGTTCACCCCTATAAATACTTAAAAGATGTTTTGATATCAAAGGAAATTATCAAGTATTTTTACGTGTTTATGATTTCTTGAGCAATTTAATCACGATCATAAGAGAAAAATAAAAGAAAATCTTTTTGGATATTTTTAGAATAAAAGCACATACAAACACAAAACTCAAACAAAAATCAATCAATCACTCTAGATTTTTCATACCAATTTCGTTGATTGAAAACTTAAACCTTGATTTGTCAAATGGTTTGGTAGAAAGATCAACCAACTACTGTAGAGAGGGGACTTGAATCAAAGAAATCAATTTCTTTTCTACACAATCTCTTATAAAATGGAATCTGATCTTAATGTGTTTGGTTTTGGAATGTTGAATATGATTTTTGGTAATAAACATTGCTCCAATATTGTCAATATAGATGGGTGTACCACCTGCCACAAAAATGCCCAAGATTTGACAAAATCTAAACCCTAGGGACTATAAGTGTAATTATCTTAAAAGTCTAGGGTTAAAAGTGAAAAATGATAAAATTAAGTAGATAGCGGACCGCTATCAGATTCCATAACGGTCCGCTATGAGGTAAACATGGGTGGCAGACCGCCATCGCCTGGATAACGGTCTGCTAGCCGCAACTCAGCCGCAACCTCTTGAACTGACACGTGTCTTGTGACTCAGCACCGTGTCGGACCGATATGACCCCCATAACGGTCCGCTAGCAACAAAACTTGGTTCGGTCTAATCAGAGTGGGACGTGTAGGGCTGACGCATGTAAGGGCGGTAGCGGACCGCTACGCCCAATCATAACGGTCCGCTACAGACCTAGTTCACCCCTATAAATACTTAAAAGATTTCAACCATTTTCTAACAACACAAATTGACCAACCCTTCCAAAGCTCATTCCAGAGCTCCCGTAGCGATCCCCGGTGATTCCAGTTCGATTCCCGCTCCTCGTAGTGCTCGGTATAAGAAGAAACGCTCGTAGAAAGGAAGTAACGCTAAAGAAATCAAGTTAAGAAGCTAGACGTTAAGCTTTTGACTTTAGAGGCTCATTCCTACAAACAAGGTGAATACTTTATCTCTTTCAAACTTGTGTCAAACATTTTATCTACGAAAATGACCAAATAAAGGTTAACGAAGTAATGCTCAACGTTCTTCTACGAACAAGCATTCAGGCCATAGGTATACGTAAAACTTGCAAGGGATACACGAGTCTCGGGTGAAATTCCTGGATTGCGGTTGGTGCTTATCTTATAACAAATTCGGAGGCGTAGACCCGTCTGCTGTTATAAGCTATGACACAAGTGTATACTGTGGTGAGATTGAACAGGACGGGCGTGCTGAGTGTGTTGATTGAACATGAAGTTGTGATTATGAAATTAATACTTGTTTGTGCCAAAATGATTTTATGTCAAGATATTGTATTCACCAGCGTTCGCGCTGACGTTTTATTTTCAAAATGTTTTCTGGGAAATGGTTAAAATATGATGAGAAGGGTATACGAGCATACATGAGATCTGACCCAGTTAAGGATGGAATGCACGTAGGATTCTCAGGCCTCGTGTAAAGGGAAAACTTAAAGAAAGGAGATAGGACCAGGGAACTGATCAACCCTGTGTTGGACTATTTCCAGTGGCTCATCATGTCTTTGATTTCAAACTATGTTTTGTAATCAAATGAAAAGGGTATTGAAACCCTATGTTTATAAAGTAAATACAAGGCTTTTGTTTTCAAACTGAGTTTTGGTATTTACAATTACAACTCTTGAGGTTGAAAGAATGATGAAACGATCCTTTGAAAAGACTTCCGTTGTGTTTTATAAAAACTTTGAAATCAAAGAACCAAATGATACCAATCGGACTCGCACACGTCCAGGGGTGCCTGAGGCGGGGTGTGACAGGTTGGTATCAGAGCCACAAGTTTTAGCGAATTAGATACTTGGATCTAGTATATAAGCTTCAACCATTAATGTTTTTAAAAGTAAGGTTTAACCATTACTGTTTTAAGATAAGAAAACAAGGTGACCTTCTGACCGGTATGTAGTTATCTGACAAACGGAAGTGTTCGGTCTAAGGAAAGAGCGGTGTATAGTTCTCTCCTAGACCCGTCACTCTTACCTAGGAACATGACTGTTGGAGGTGCTACTCTGGAAAGATAACCATCCTTGTAGAACTTTAGCTAAGATTAAGATACTAGCTTTAGTATCTAAGTCCTGAATAAAACAAATACTAATATGATAAGATTGCAGATGTTTGGAGGAAATACTTTTCCATATTACGATCCTACTCGTCCTATTAAGCAAGAATCTCTGGAATATCATCCATTAGGTTCACAACAGAATCCTGTATGTTCGTCATACTATAATGACGACCCATTTTCCGTACTTCCTCACTCTCCTGAATACCACCCTCAATCCCAACACTCTTCCATCCAATGGATGGATGCTTCCTAATCTGTGCAAGGAAATGAGGCACAATCCAGTCAGATTCAGTCGTCTGAAGAAGATCCTTCTGAAGATTCTCAATACCAATCTGCTTCTGAAAACCCTAATGATTATCCTTTCAATAACCCCATTTCAAACAGTTCTGATTATTAGTCCTATAACTCTGGATCCTCGGTCATGTATGACCCATATGTGTTCCCTGAACCAACATATGATCCTTATCAAGCTTACTTCCAATCACCACCAGAATGTCATCATGTTTATAATGATATGCTGATGGGTATTCGTGATTCTCCTCCTAAATATGGTTATAAGTATACTATGCCTTCTTCCCATATCGAATGTTTAGATCGTTCGTTACGCCAAACGAACGAGATAACCAAGAAGAAAATCATGGATACGAAAAGAACCCAGTTTTATGAGAAACAAGTATATGAGTATGGAAAGGATCTATAGCCCTTGGGGAAAGAGCTAATGAAGGATTAAAATTTTGTTTCTATTGTAATATATTTTATGGTAATAAAATATCGTTTGTTTTTATTTTCAAAATGGTTAGAAAGGGCAAAGGTCCTAGTTTTCTTCGAAAATTCGCTCTCGCTGATTACTTTGACCGTAAAGCAAATGAAACAACTACAGAACTTAATGAGGAAACTGAAAGTTCTACTTTCAGAAGCCTCGGAGACATAGGAAACCCTAGTGTTCCCTATAATCCATCTATAAATTTTCATTTTGCTCCAACTGTTGGAAGCTGTCACTCGCGTTTATGTAACTTCCCAGAAATCCAGAACCCGGGAGTGCGAGTTAGTGGACGACTTAGATCCACATTTAACGCAATGACGGGTAGAATTAACCTGGAAATAAACGTTTAGTTACGCAAGTAAGACTCAGTTAGGTGATTAGACGTAACAGGAGGGACCCAAAACGTAAATTCGTGGGGTTTATAAACTATCTTATGCTAAACCCTAAGCCACATTCGACTTAGGGGCATGTGACGGAAAGCAGGGACGTGAGTGAAGAGGTGGCCGGAATAGGGTGGTCCCATGGTGGTCAAGCGACGGTAGCAAGCAGAGAGGAAGGTCCATACTCGTAAGGTAACTCCCTAACCCCATTGTATTACTTTATAGTTCGGCTTTAGTTGAAACCCCGACTAGGGTTATGGTTGCGGGTCTCGGCGGCAGCCTAGTGGCGTGCGACGGCCTGTGATGGTGGGTAAATGATGACCAACGGTGGGGAAATCAACGGCGAGGGCGACGGAGCATGGTGACAGCAGTGGTGCGATCACAAAGGAGAGGACGGGACGATGACGGGGATGACGGGCTCTGAGGGCAGTGGTGGTGCGTCGGGGTGGCACGGAGTGGAGGAAGTAAAGTGGGGAGCCGAAGGTCGTTGACGGTAGCTGTAGTGGTGGCTGAACTGGTAGCGGGGACGACACGATGTTGGTGCGGTGGGGCTGCGTATACCCGCTAGGGTTCGTGCATGTCGGGGTAGCATGGTGGAGACGAATGGAGGACTTGACGGGTCAATGTGGTGGTTCGGGGAGCGGCAGCATATACTACGGTGGTGCTCGATGGTAACAATGGGAATCGTGGTGGTGTGTGAGCAAGCTCGGGTATGGGTTCATGAGGGGCCAGAGTTTGAATTAAGAAGAACCTTGGATTAGGGTTTGAATGTGTATGCATGCACACGTACGTGCATGCATGGGAACCCGGTCGGGTATCCAATTTCTAACGGGTCGAAGGTGATCCGGTTTATGCGAACATGAGGGGTTAGAGTTCCTTGGAATGAAAGGGGCGAGCCGACGTGGGGGTTTTATGTTTTCGTATTTAGACGCATGTCTAGAACATGTTTGACCAGATGATTATACATTGTCAGGTTCGAGTTTCGAACGTGATCGGGCGAAGTGTAAAAGCTAGGACTTGGATTGTCTCGTAATCGGTGAGTTTCTAATGCCCCTCTTTTAAACGTTTTACTGTTTTGGGGCTATCGTACATACATTCACGTGGCGTTAATGTAATTAATCATGTTAAGGGTTTCGGGTTCTAACCCGTCGTTCTTTGAGTCTAAAATGAGTATTAAGAGTCGTAGTGACAATGGCGTGCTAAAGGTGGATCGGGGAGAGTCTGGCTTTAAGTTAAATGCCCATGATTATATGTGTGAATCAATGATATAGTTTGTTAGTGCGTGATGTGTTAAGGGCCGAACGGGAACGGTTGTGACCGGTGGTAAAGGCTAATGAATTTATGATATTAAATGCGCTGTTCTAGGGTTATGTGTGAGGTGTGTGTAATTAATGGGTCATATGTATACTATGTGATATACGTGTTTATATTTATGTGTCGGGTTTGCTTCGTTGTCCATGTGGCACGACAAACGGGATCGTGGAGGACGAGGTCCTTCGGGAAGTCACCAAAGGTGATAGTTAGTTGGCAGGTTAATGATGAGCTCGGGGTATGTTGATCGCCCTGACGAGGGTGCAGCGATGAGGTATGTGTCTGCATGCATATATATATATATATAGGTGTTCATGTGCATGCTAATGATTAGTTATATTTACTGTGTATGAGTTTGTGTTATTGTGACGTGTTGAATTGTAGTTTGTAGAGTTAGACTAACCGTTGAGTCAGGACTTGTGATGTGACGTGTATAAGAGTCGTGTCAGTTATTTGTGAGAGCCTTAGTTAAGGCCGGATGTGTTAGTGTTCTATGTTATGTTGTGTTAACCCAGAGTCGGGTCAAGGTGTATTCTTGGATACGAGTTGTTAGCATAGTATGTTAAGTCTATGCTGTTGTGATGGTAAGGTTGTCATTATGTATGTTGGTAGTACAAGTTGAGTCTTGGGTGATAAACGGTTACGGGGTGCCATGGGGTGACACGGGATTAGTAGTTCATTAATAAAGTGTAATTATATTTTACAAGGACCGGAGGGTCTGGGTGATTTAAACCGAAGAACTTGGTGTGATAGTTTTTATTTAAATTAAACTATTAGAACTCACTCAGCGTAGCTGACTTTGTGTGTACGTTAGATTGTTTGCAGGTAAGCTGTGTTTTGACGTATCTTGGCTTGGAAGCGGTGTTACTTGGATCGGTGTGCAGGCATTCGTAAGGTAAACCTAATGACATTAAATGGTTATAAATGTTTTTAGAAAGACTTCCGCTGTAGATTGATTAGTAATAAATGTGTTTTAATGTAAACGACCCGTTATGAGAACCAACTGTATGATGCCCGGGTTGGGGTCTTACAGTTTATCCACAAAATTTTCATGAGAGATATGCCAATATTCCTTATGAAAATAAATATAATCCTGAAAAAGAAGAACGCGCTGATTCCAATATTTCTTATGTTCCCTATTATCACACCATTCGTATTTATGCTCCGCATATAAATGAGAATGCGTCAGGAAGTGAGAGGGAGCAAATGTTGTTAAACCGAATAGCTAAATTGGAAAGAGAAAAAACAGAAGTTGAAGCTCGGAATGCTCTACTAGTTCAAGCTTTAGAAGAAAAGAACTTTAGAAATTTCTGAATATATTTAATATGTACTATCTTTGAAAAATATTCTATCAATAAAAAGATGTGTTTTATATCAATTATTGTTCTTTTGATAGTATGTCAAAACAAACTGGACTATCTCAAAACACGAGGGGAAAAAGGAAGCAAGCAAAAAATGCTACTGAAAATAATAATTCTCGTGTTGAACTTCAAAAGATGAAAACGGAAGGAATCAAGGATTCTCTTCCGATGATTCTTACGGAGCTTGAAAAGAGACAAGCTGACCGAATTTCTGTTCAACCTTCAGTTCCTCAATCTATTCATTCACGTCAAACTCGAACAGTGAACCAAAGGGATCTTCTTCTCATGAATCCAAGAAGACCGAAAGAGAAGAATATTACCATAACTCCTCGGAAGACGAGAGTATGGGTAATAATTATGGTCACGTAACAAAGAAGAGAAAAGTAGTAGGTTGTACGTACAATATGTTCCAGGATTTTAAACCATACAATTTCTCTGGAAAGGAAGGTGGAATTACCACATTAAGGTGGATTGAGAAGACTGAGTCGGTTTTGGCTATCAGCAAATGTGCTGAAGAGGACAAGATTTTGTATGCCTCAAATTTATTTAAAGATCAAGCTTTGGAGTGGTGGAACAATATTATTGCTGCCAAGGGCAGAGATGCAGCCTATGCAATGGGCTGGAATGCCTTTAGGGCAAGAGTTGAGAAGAAGTGTGTTCCCCAGAATGAACGGGAATAGATCGAAGGAAAATTTTTAAGTTTAAGGATGATCAGAACGAAGCATCAGGAGTATGCTACCAAAGTCCTAGAATATGCTAGAATAGTTCCTCATCTCGCTACTCCTGAATCCATTATGATCAAATGGTATATCCGGGGTTTGATTGGAGAAATCCGCGACATGGTGAAAGTCAAGAATTGTGAAAATCTTGATGATGCCATGGATCTGAGGGCATCATTAACAACCAGCTTGATTAAAATTAAGAAGAGGGAAAGAAGAAGAAATAAATGACTGGGGAAGGCCCAAGTGGTTCCAAAAAGTCTGACTTTACCCCACGTAATAACAACTCTTCTATCCCTGAGTGTCCAAAGTGCAGAAGGAAGCAATTGGGACAGTGTCATGCTGGAATCTTCTGCAATTTCAGCAAAATGTCTGGACACAAAACCAAAAATTGCTTTAAGAAACAGATTACCCGTTTTGGATGTGGCGAAGCTGGTGACATCAAAAACAATTGTCCGAAGCAGAAGAAAACGGACGGAAGAGGTCCCAAACCTGCAGATGGAGTGAAGAAGAATGCACGGGCATTCGTTGATGATATTTATGCTCGAGATTTATTTGACTCTGGTGTAAACCAAAATTTTATAGATCATAGATTCTGTAGACTGTTAAATAAAACTCTAGCTAAATTAGACAAGAAATTCATGGTGGAGACCGCCAATGGTGACCTAGTTTAAATCTCTAAAATCCTTGATAATTTCCATATCACACTATCAGCACATGTTATACCTGCAAAATTATTGCCAATGACTTTGGCAGGTTTTGACATTGTCTTAGGAATGGATTGGTTAGCCTCTAACTAAGCCCGTATCCTTTGTGATAAGAAAGCAATAGAACTTCGTTCGCCGAAAGGCAATATTTTTACGATCAATGGCGATAAATTATCCAACTCTGTTGGAATAATTTCTGTGCTGAAAGCCACAAAATACCTGAGAAAAGGATGCTTAGCATACCTTGTTTCTATAACTACCGACACCAAGACAAAGATTGAAGATGTGCCAGTTGTGGCTGAATGTTCTGACGTCTTTCCTAACGAACTGCACCGAATCCCACCTAAAAGAGAAGTGGAGTTCCGAATAAATATTGTACCTGGTACTGCACCTATTGCTAAAGCCCCATGCAGATTAGCTCCAAAAGAGATGGCAGAATTAAAGAAGCAATTAGACGAACTACTGGAGAAAGGATTTATAAGACCAAGCTCATCACCCTTGGGAGCTCCAGTCTTATTTGTTAAGAAGAAAGACGGATCAATGCGTATGTGTTTCGATTATCGGGAGCTAAACAAAGTTATGATAAAGAATCGTTATCCACTCCCCCGAATCGATGATCTTTTCGATCAACTCCAAGGAGCTCGTTGCTTTTCTAAGATTGATCTTCGTTCTTGTTACCATCAATTGAAGTCCAGGAAGAAGATATTCCTAAAACTGCTTTCAGAACTCGATACGATCATTATGAGTTCACGGTAATGCCGTTCGGACTTACTAATGCACCAGCATCATTCATGGATATGATGAATCGAGTCTATAAACCTTACTTGGATAAATTCGTCATCGTATTCATTGACGTTATCCTCATCTATTCCAAAAGTAAGGAAGATCATGCCAATCACTTGAAAATCTTACTTGAAATTCTGAGAACAGAGAATCTATACGCTAAGTTCCCCAAATGTGAATTCTGGCTGTCAGAAGTTCAATTCCTTGGTCATGTGATCAATACCAATGGTATTCAAGTTGACCATGTCAAAATTGAAGCCATATCTAAATGGGAAATCCCTAAGTCACCGAATGAAGTTCATAGTTTCCTCGGATTAGCTGGTTACAATCAGAGATTTATTCAAGATTTCTCTCGAATCGCAGTACCATTAACTTCTCTGACCCGCAAGTCAGTCAAATATGAATGGGGTCCTAAACAATCTAAAGCTTTCGAAACGCTGAAACAGAAACTAACTCAAGCACCCATATTGGCTTTGCCAGATGGAAATGAAGGCTTCTTAGTTTACTGTGATGCTTCACACACCGGCTTGTGGTGTCAAAACTTATGTATGCTCACCAACTTTTTAGTTGACTTTGTTTTCATCATGTTTCATGTATGAATGTTTGAGTTTGATCAAGTTGCTTTCACTTAAGATTGAGGACCTAGAATAGTTAATTTAAATGAATTTGATTGTGTATTTCCTATTTTTGTATTGTTGGATTTGACTATTTGAATTGTGAAATTAAATTTGGTTATTTAAATATTTCAACTTTAGTAAACCATGAGCTTATGAACAGTCTTCATGTCCCACTCCAACATGTTTCGTCGTTGGTTGGGGTGTGACAGATTGGTATTAGAGCCTTGGTTATAGGGAAATAGGTTATTAGACACCTTTGACCTAGACTATAACCTTAGGACACCCATCTATGTCATGCTCTATGATTATGTGATATTTGTTACATGCTATATACTACATATCTATTACATTATGTGTTAAGTTATTTGATGCCCTATTTGATATACTTCTTGATTTTTTAGGTTCCATCTAAATAATAAATTAAAAAATAATACACATACCCTTACTCTAAGACTCAATCCTTCTTCTATGTCATCATCATCATAGCATGTGGAACGTCATACTCATAGACACAAGTCTATTAAATTTTCTTTTTACACCTCGTTAAGGTTTTAAACTTTGTTAATTAGTAGAGGACACGTGCAATCTGGAAGGGTGACACATGTATTCTGGGTTTTCTGTCTAGGAAAGCATTTTATATAAATCCCAATCAACCAAGGGATCCGTATGCTTTCCTGGGAATTCCCGGGATGAGTGTTTACTTATAGGATAAAGCATGTATTCTCGAAAGTTATAAGAGTTTAATTAACCTTAATATGTAATAGCATTCAAGTGGTATTATTGCTATTTGAGTGTAATCCAAACTATGATTACTTATGTTTAATTATCCTTTTGTTTTAATCTAAGAAATTCTCATAAATTCTCACGTCTCTCCTTGTATAATTTAATCTATAGCATTCCTCCTCGTCGTGACAACACCAACAACAGCACCAATCTTGATGCTCTCTTCACTCACCTTGTGAACCAACTCTCCCAGGCCAATAACAACAATGGTGGCACTAAAAGCAGCGCTAATGGTGGTGGTGCCAACCCACCCCCATGTACCATCAAGCACTTTAATTCCTGCAACCCCATCAAGTTCTATGGCACTGAAGGAGCCACCGGCCTTCTGCAATGGTTTGAGAGCATTGAAAACACCTTCCTCAACAGTGACTACCCTGACAATCTCTGGGTCCGCTATGCCACCAACGTCTTTCAAAAACGGGCGCTCACTTGGTGGAATGGTGAGAAAAGGAACCTGGGTGTGGATGTGGCAATGGCCTTGCCATGGGATGAAGTTAAGAGGCTCATGACGGAGTAATTCTGCCCTCGTAATGAAATGAAAAAGCTAGAGGCTGAGTTTTGGGGTCTTACCCAGGACAGTGGTGAAAACTTGGTCTACACAACTCGTTTTCATGAGTTGAGTGTTCTTGTGCTTCACATGGTCACACCACTGACTCGGTGCATTGGGAAATACATCGGTGGTTTGCCCATGAAGATCTCGTGTGGCTTTAAGTCTGGCTCTGATTTGGAAGATCTTATCGGTCGTTTCTTGAATGATTTCAGGGCCAGTGAGTTAGCTACAACCAACCCTTATCCAACATAAAAGTGATCGACACTTTCGACCGTAAAGTGCCTCAAAAAGTACGGCCTTGATGCTAGTGTGATAACTATTATTGTACGAGAACTAAGCTAGTGGTAGATGAGTATCCCATTTGTTTCCGAAGTCTATTACACAGGCTCTGAGCATGTCTTCCATAGTCTGGATGGTCTTTTCACTTTGACCATATGTCCGTGGGTGGTACGCGGTGCTCATGTCTAAGCGTGTTCCCAACGCTTTCTTTAACGATTGCCAAAACCTTGAAGTGAAACGACTATCTCTATTCGAGATAATAGAAATCGGCACTCCATGTATTGAGACAACCTCTTTCAGGTAGATCCTGGTTAACTTTTCCATCTTATCTGTCTCCTTGGTCGGTAGGAAGTGCGCAGATTTCGTCAATCGGTCGAAAATTACCCATATAGTGTCGTAACCACTTTATGTCTTCATTAATTTTGTGATAAAGTCCATCAAAATTTGCTCCCACTTCCACTGAGGTATCTCTGGTTTCTGTAACAATCCTGATGGCTTCTAGTATTCTGCCTTGACTTTAGAACAGATTAGGCATTTACTGACATAGGTTGCGATTTCTGCTTTCATGTTAGGCCACCAATATAACTCCTTGAGATCCTTGTACATCTTGTCTGAGCCTGGATGAATTGAATACCTAGACTTGTGTGCTTCGTCCATTACCAATTCCATTAAATTTCAAAACTCGGTACCTAAATTTTGTTCATGAAATAACGAGTTTCGTCGGATCTGATTTCAAACTGTTTGTCCATGTATCGTAAGAACTCATTCTCCAAATTTCCTTCCTTGAGTGCCTCATGCTGAGCATCGCGAATTCGGGTGGTGAGACTTGTATGAATCGTTATCCCCAATGCTCACACTCGCAGTGTCTTGACTCATTCTTTCCTGCTCAAGGCATCTGCTACGACGTTTGCTTTGCTAGGATGGTAACGAATGTCGCAATCGTAGTCATTGAGTAACTCGACCCATCTTCGTTGCCTCATGTTCAACTCTTTCTGGCACAGATGTGTTGAAGACTTTTATGATTGGTAAAAATAGTGCATTTTGTACCGTATAGGTAGTGTCTCCATATCTTGAGTGCAAACACTATGGCTCCCAATTCTAAATCATGAGTAGTGTAGTTTTGCTCGTGAATTTTGAGTTGTCGGGATGCATACGCGATGACGTTTTCCTTCTGCATTAACACACAGCCAAGACCCTGGTGTGATGCATCACAGTATACTACAAAATTGTCGGTTCCCTAAGGGAGTGATAGAATTGGAGCACAACAAAACGTTTGCTTCAATATTTGAAAGGTTGATTCCTGTTTATCTCCCCAATCAAATTTCTTGTCTTTTTGAGTTAGGGTCGTTAACGGCTGGGCTATCTTAGAAACGTTCTCGATAAACCGCCTATAATAACCGGCTACGCCTAAGAATTGGCGCACATCGGTTGGAGTTTTTGGTGCTTCACAATTCTCAATTGCTTCAATCTTGGATGGATTGACGTGTATACCCTTCTCATTAACCACGTGACCAAGAAATTGCACTTCTCGAATCCAAAATTCACATTTCGAGAATTTGGCGTACAATTTCTCATCCTTAAGAAGTTCCAAGATTAACCTCAGATGTTTCGCATGTTCTCCCTTGGTTCTTGTGTATATAAGATGTCGTCGATGAATATGATCACGAATTTGTCCAAATAAGGCTTGCATACCCTATTCATGAGGTCCATGAAAACCGCTGGTGCATTGGTTAAACTAAAAGGCATGACTAGGAACTCGTAATGACCGTAACGAGTCCTAAATGCGGTCTTTGGAATGCCTTCTTCTTGAACCCTCAATTGATGATATCCCGAACGTAGATCAATCTTCGAATAGATACTAGAACCTTGCAGTTGATCAAACAAATCATGTATCCTAGGAAGTGGATATCGGTTCTTGATCGTCAACTTCTTTAATTCCCGATAATCGATACACATCCTAAAGGTTCCGTCCTTCTTCTTTACAAATAAGACCGGAGCTCCCCATGGCGAGAAACTAGGTCTTATGAATCCCTTATCCAACAATTCTTGCAATTGATTAGATAGTTCTTGCATCTCTGACGACGCTAAATGGTATGGTGATCGTGCGATCGGTGCAGCGCCAGGTACCAAAATAGCATGATATCCTTTCTGGATATTCTTGAACGACCGGTATGTCTTCAAGTCTTTTCTCTTCCGACTTCTTTTCCGTCACATGTGCCAAAATAGCATGATATCCTTTCTGCAAGTACTTTTGGGCCTTCATGCATGTGATAATTCTTAACACGGTTCCACTCTTCTCTCCTTTGATAGAGAGGGTTTCACCATTGGAAAGTGGAATACGAACTATCTTCTCATGACATACAATCTCGGCTCGGTTCTCTGAAAGCCAATCCATGCCTACAGCGATATCAAAACTGCCGAGTTCTATGGGTATCAACTCTAAGCTAAAGGGGTGATCTTTCAAGGTCAAAGTACACCCTTCAACTATTTTGTCAGTTTTAATTAACTTTCCGTTAGCCAATTCCACAATATATTTATCGTTCAACTTAGTTGATTTCATCTCAATTAGTGAGCTAAAGTCAGTCGAAACAAAACTTCTATCGGCACCAGTTTCAAAAAGTATAGGAGCATAGTGATTGTTGACAAGGAGCGTACTAGTAACGACGTTGGGGTCTTGTCGTGCATCCCTAGCTCCAATCGTGAATGATCTTCCACGAGCGGGGTTCGGACCTTGGTTCCTTAACTTCGGACACTCCTTCCTGAAATGCCCAATGGCTCCACATTCAAAACATCCCCGGTTGGCACCAGATGTTACAATAGCTTCGGTAGACCTACAATTCCTAGCCAAGTGTCCTGGCTTTTTGCACTTGTTACAGGTAAATCTTGCATAAGTACCTAAATGATGGAAGCCACACTTGTTGCATTTGGGTTGGTTTCCAGTGTATGACTTATTCTTATTTGTGCCCACGGAATATACCTTTACAATATCTGGTTTCTTGTTGACTTGATGTCCTGAACCTTTCCCCAATTTAACATTCCACTTCCTCTTGCTACCAGCACTCGCCTCAACAATACCCTTTTTCACCAATACCCCCAAAATGGACTGCTTGATCAGTCAGGTCATGTGCCAATCTCACAGCGCTTTGAATAGTGGTAGGCATAGATGAGGTTACCATGATCTGAATTTGAGGTGCAAGACCCCAAATATTTCGTTCAATCCTCTTAAATTCCGGAGGAACCATGTGTGGTACAAGTCGTGCAAGTTCATGGAATCGAGTGGTATAAGCTTCCACTTCGGCTTCATCCATAGTTAATTTCCAGAATTCAACCTCGATCTTTTGAAGTTCGTTCCTAGGGCAATACTCCGCCCTCAACATGTATTTCAATTCATCCCATGATAACTGGTAAGCAACATCCATAGTCAGTGTTTGGACTTGCGAGTTCCACCAAGAGAGTGCTTCATCCTGGAAAGTGCAAGTTGCATACTTGAGCTTACAGTCATCAGCACAATTACTGATGTTGAGGACAGACTCCATCTTTTCAATCCATCGAACAAGACCTATTGCTCCTTCTGAACCATTGAAGTTTCGAGGTTTACAATCCACGAAGGCTTTGTAGGTGCAACCTCTCGAAGCGTCATTCGTTGTTGTATTTGTCAATATCCCCATGTTAATGATTAACTAATCATAAACATGAATTCTATAATTAGGACAAAATATGCAATTGGATTACCCATCATACCTTCAGTCCCATTGCCGTGCCCACCAGTACCGCTACCGCCGGCACCATTGTCCTTGCTTCCACCACCGGATCCAATGTTTCAGTTGGTTTCGTATTGTGCCATTGCAGCAGCAACTCGCTGAGATACCAATTGCTCTATCTCCTCTGAGTTCGTGGGTTGAGTTGTTCAAGTGTCTTGCCGGGTGTTACGTCTGGGTCTTCCTTTTGGCGCCATGCTTTCTTTCTAATACACAAGAAAGAGAAAGAAGACAATATATAAAATAATGTCAACACATGAACAGGAAATGTAACAACCACAACAACTACAATCACCACGATAGCTATAATATAAATAGATGGAAATTACTTGTTACATAGTTTTCAAAAGAAACCAAAATGGGTGTGGGTACAAAGCCCCACCAATACAAGCTTTTCCTACTATAAATACAAGATGGTCACAACTCGCACATGTAGGTGTATCTAGCTAGGTGAGAAAATGATCCCGTCGGTCAGAGACCCTATGATGCATGGTATAAAGGGCCTGGTCGAATTGGTGCTGCTCCTCATCAAGTGAAAATGCATGCTCCCTCTTGGCCTTCAGGTGACCTATGTCCTAGACGTCTCTAAGGTCGGTCTGGAGCTCATGGATCAGGTGATCGTACTGGTCACCTCGGGCCACTAGGATGGGGACGGTGCACTCCATGAGCTCTCCCGTAAGTGGTAATGATCGCGGTGCGTCAGATGGCTCTATAATATTGTAAGTCGAGGGAATACCATCCTCATCCCTCCACTCGCGTAGTGTCTGGGCATCCAGTCCCGCCTCCTAGCATCGGTCTTACACCTCTTGGGCGCATGCTCAGAATTGGACTTGACTGCCTCTGGGGTTTCCTCCACAGCGAGAATCTCCTCCTCCAACGGAGCTTCAAGCTCTCAGGAATCTCCTTGGGCTCATCCTTTATTAGGGTGCTATCGTCATCGAATACCTGCGGAGTAGTAGCGCTGATGGCGCAGAAGATGACGATATGGATGATGATGGTGTCAGTGGCGCATACTACGTACTCGTACCCCTCCCCGGAGTCGGAAAGGTCAATCGGGTGAGTGGCGAATGACATAGCTGTGACAACATTAATATTTGTACACAACAAAATATGAGTCCTACGAATGTACATGCTATGCCAATGGCCATGCTATGTGTTCTACGACTATAGTCTAGGCCTACCCAATGCAACCTAGTTCGATATAACCAAGGGCTCTGATACCAATCTGTCACACCCCGCCAAGGCGAAAACGCGGGATGTAACAAGCATGGTTTCCACAACCTTTGTTTACATCGAACAACCACAAATAGACAAACCAACCAAAAGTTTCAAATGTTTACACAAAAAAACCAAATACAAATTGTTTCATAAACGAAATGTTTTCCAGTTGTTTCCCAAAAGGCATGTTTCAAATGTTTCACAAAAGACGAGTTTTACGGCTATGGCCTATGACACGTAGGTTATAAAAGGAAAACTCCCAAAAGGCTCCTAAATGCATGCGACTCCAATGTGACTCCACCATCCTTAATTTCCTGAGAAAAACATGCTTAAAAAGTCAACATACTATTGGTGAGTTCACAGGTTTCAATATTTAAATGAATCTGTTTTACATAAAACACTTTGATGCCGGATAACGAGTCCATACACATTGCATGGCCGAAACAACACAACAAATGATGCAGTTACCATGAGTCCTATTATCAAAATTGACTGTTTTTGTTTCTGCCTCTACCAACGTCCTATTGCAAAACGTTGAAACGAGATAGACAGTAATGCACCCATTTTGACCTTCAGTCAAGGTTAGCGTGACTAACCACGGGTGGGGGTGTCAAGCCAAATAGATATATTCACAATTTCCACGTCTACCCAAAGCTAATGATCACAGTATAGAAGAGGACTTAGATGTGATAATGATTCTACTCATGCAAACAATGATGTCATGTTTCTACTCGTATCCAAAATGTGATGCTAGCTTGTTATCTCCCCTGAGCATTTAAAAACAAAACTATTAAAAATAGGGGCCGTGAGACTCACCTGATGATGACGTGGGTACGTACATGAAGCACGGCTAACCGTAAGAAGCGGGTCCTCAAATATTAGCTACTGGGCTAAACCAATAAGGTCTACATAATAATAAGTTAGGAGTATCTGCTGGGCTCCTTGCAGCCCACATCACTCAAGATCGCTTCAGGCCCAAAGCCCATCAGGAAAAGCCCATCAGGCTCCATGACTCCAGCCCTATAAATAGGGGGCCATCCCCCTCTTCACAACCATCCCGTTTGCCTGGCCTAGACCAAAGCATCTACTCTCTCACTTAATATCTAATCTGCTGTAAGGAGCTCTTTAGCTTCTGCAACACCCGATTGCCAAGGAAGCAGCTTCATGCTGCTGAGGTACCATTACAGCTGCTTGCAGCTAGCCCGTTGGATCTTAACTACCACCATTTATACTCTCTACTCCTTGTTCTCTTATACATTTACATAATCTTATGTATCTATATATGTATTTACATGTTATATATACTTATTGGCTATAGATAAACTCTAATGTTGAGCGTCAGAGGGTGGTTCCGAGACCCTGGTCTCAGACCCCTTCTAACGAGTTTCTTCATCTTAGGTGTAGAGGGTTCGGAAGCTGGCATCCCAGGAACGTTCAAACCCCCTCCTGTCTATTTGTTGCAGCACCGGTTATACTTAGCCTATTCGTTGTAGCAACAAATTGGCGCCCACCGTGGGGCTCGACTACTTAGAACAGAAAATATTCGTAGTTGAGCTCCTTCTGTTTCTAAGTTCTTTTGAAGCCAGGAGAGAATGTTCATAGGAGGTCAGTTCTATGCCTCCTACACATTTCCTTATGCAATATCTGGATCTATGTCCGTAACTTCGGTTACCAAGCTCTAAAACCTCATGCTTTCTCCACCATAATATACTTAAAACCGTTTCTTGTTATACAAAATTATGTTTTAAAGGGTCTCACCCGTTGTTTGACGGTAAAATAAGTGTATGGTGACTTGTTTTCTTAAAAGTCTTTACCTCACTTGTTGGGTTAATAAAGAACATATTAATGATCTCTAAAATTGGCATATGAACATCTACGTGTCCCTAGATTTAAACAACATATTTTTGCATTTTTGACACTTGAATATCAAAAAATGATGTTGACTAAACATTCTTTTAAGCACACTTGCTTTATTTTTTTTTATCTTCTCAAATAAAAGGGATATAGCAAAAACATTTGGGAAAGGATAAAATAGTCTTGATATACTCGTTGGTCTCTCCTCCGAAACTTTTTATCTTTCTTGCTGGTAACTTAGAAAGTGTAAGGTTTGTTTCTGCGCCAGACCACCTTTTCTAGAAAGTAAAAGGCCTGCTTCTGCGTCAGACCTCCTTTTTCAGAGAGTGTCAGGTCTGCTTCTGCGCCAAACCTCTTTTTTCATAAAGCGCGTCAGACCTCCTTTTTTTAGAAAACGCGTCAGACCTCCTTTTTCAGAAAACGCGTCAGATCTCCTTTTTTAGAAAGCGACAGGTTTGCTTTTGCGTCAGACCTCTTTTTTCATAAAGTGACAGATCTGTTTCTATGTCAGACAACCTTTTTTTAAGAGTTTCATATTATCATAAAAAGGGTTATTTACTTTTTAACTCTACAGATCTCCATTACTATATTACCATATTTTTTTATGAAGCATTCTTTAAGGGATGTAGCCTCTTTTAAAGTTTTATGAAACAAAGAACTTTTGGTCAAATTACATTTTCAGAATTTATTTATGACAAAATAGGCATATATAAGCCATCTTCCTGTGGCCACAACCTTCAACATACCTTATGGGACTGATAGCTGCTCACTTTCTCTTGTCTTTTGATTAAAATATCTTACCTAGTTGCAAGCAGGGATCAATTAAACATTTTACTAGTTCCCGCAAGAAACATTGACTGACGAAAAATATTTTCTGAGAAGCAACATTCAGCTTGCTAACACATATTGACGTAGAAAGGGACATGTCATGACATGTTGACAAGATGAAGATGCCAAATTTTGTCCTTTTTTCTGCAAAAAAAAGGTGACAATGACCTCGCAAATGGAAAGGGACATCTCCACTAAAAATGTGATGTTGACAAGTCTATTATAACAAATTTGTTGTCCACAACCTTCTTGTCCAGAATACATTTTTAATGTTACACATGTCACATTCATGTATAACATCTAAAACAGAAGGTATAACCCTTCTCCAACACATGTGTACGCATATCTGGTACAGAAGCAAAGTAGTTCACTACAAGTACCAAGGAAGCTCGCTGCAACAGCAACACAGCTTGTGAAAGCATTTCACCAAAGCATGAAGCTCAAAGTATGACTGTAGGACCCAAAACCATTACTGTAAGAAGCTAGAAAAGCTCAAGCAAGGGTCGCATGCTCATAAAAGTTTATTCTCCTCGGCTAAATCCCATACACCGTGGATATAACCGAATCAAAATAACACGCCTCCATACATAAATCACAAGATCACATTAACTATGATGACAAGAAACGATTCTACAATCAACTCTAGAATCATAACTTTGTCTCATATGGTTTGAAAAACATACGAAAAAACGCTCATGCTATACAACCTTGGTGTAAATTTTACATAGTTCATAAAACACAGTTATTACAACATCAAACTCCGAGTACACCTCCACCAGGGATCGTTCTTGGAGAATTAGCATCACAACATAACCTCTTATAGCTGGAAAAGAAGACATGAAGGCACATGAGATTAGAAAATAAAATCTCTTCTTGCTTTCACCACAGAAGCTTTATCTCAAACAGAGCTTCTAACTCCATAAACGAAAATAATTTCCAAAGCATCAAATTTATGGCTACTACAACTATGTCATGTATAAATGATTTTTGTCCTAATAATGGACTTTAGCTCCTTATACCAAAAAAGCAAAATCCAGACCTACACCAAGGAAAGAAAGAAAGGGGTTTGCCCAAAAGAAGGCATGAAGGCACCTCATGCACGTGCACTATATACAATCTAACACTTGTATCTAAACATTTATCATCAAAAGCGACAAAAATAAGGCTCAAACATGTGAGATGTTTGGAGTTATAATGACAACTATTAAACAAAACCCTCACCTGTTTAGTCCATGTTTTCATCAAATAAAGAAATGTCATAAGCAAGAATGCAAAAAGGCTGAAGCTCCTTGCTGAAAAGTAGAAGCAACTCATCAAATAATTAAAGCACTTGACACAAAGTCGCCTATTCTGAACACCTTCGCCTGTAGAAAACGTGTGGTGGTCTTATCTCTACCAAGATAATGACAAGGCTCACATAGGGCCCTCGATGAAGGTTTTGGTATAACAAAATCTAGGCTAACCAAAACAACTTAAGGAAGAATACAAGCAACCTGCACAAACACATAAGCAGTTTCCATAAGCATTAAGGTAATTTGAAGAAGAAGAAGAAGAAAACCTACCTGCTAAAGCACCAAAGCATTAGAGGCAACCAATTCATTCGAAGTAGGAGAGCGGCCAACTCATTAGAAGCTTGCTCAACCAAGGACATGACCAACTTACACAAAAGCAGTCTACTGATGCACTGAAGCAGCTCGCCGAAGAGCCAAAGCCCTCGGCAAAGTACCTACACAACTTAATGCTTACCTTGCCAAGCGCATGAAGCATACCTTACCAAATGCACGAAGCAGGTTGTGCACGAGGCAAACAAACACCAATTATGGTATCTTTCAAGCACTTTAACCTCGCACGAAGCTGCTCAAGTTTCCAATAGAAGCCAAAAGTGCATACAAAATAACCAAGAGGAATAAACGTTTGGTTCCCAAAAACCAAGGAAGTTCGTACAAGAAGACAAATACCTTGGTCAAGCCTGCCTTGGCACATGTGAAAGTCACTTTCGTTAGCCGAAATTCCGCCAGAAACTAGCATATTTGCATAATAGACTCAACCTTCGGGTGATGACGACGACGACATACTAACTAATAGAAAGATAAACACTTTCTGAAGCTTCTAAATGTCAACAGAGGAAGAACTTGATCAAAGACTTAAATAAGTCATCCAAGCCAAAACTAAAGCTAATCACATCTCGTGGATGCCAAAATCCCATTCTCGATCAAGTCTCATCGGCTAAATCCATACGTCGGGGATATAACCTAACTTCGATATCAAGAAGAAACGTCATGACATCATTGGTCAAACACCAACGATTCAATAAGCAACCCAACGCTTTATCATGCTTCTCCCACAAGATATTTAACTTTAAATTACAAACCAAAATCAGGATTCTAATGTTGGGTATAATTTTGAGACTGATGCTGTCAATCAAAATTACAGTATCGAAACTACTAGTTTCGGTTGAACTTTTGTTCAATCGAAACTAGGTAGTTTCGATACCTGTTTTTCAGGCCCATTGGGCGGTGGCTTGGAAAACAAGGCGCATGTGCTTGGCCTCCTATATATAGCAGATTATGTCCTAGGAGTGAGTGTGTGCCTGTAGAGGGAATCACCACCCCAGGGGGAGCTCACCCTGGGGTGAGACTAATTGTTAGTGTATGATCGAGCGTTTATTTTCATTTCAATCAAAGAATCATACGTTTTATGCTTTCAATTATCTGTTCTTTTCATTTTCATATGTTTCTGTTCATGTATGTGATTCCCGCACCCGTCTCTACCATTTCTGATTCGAGAGTGATACCGGATCCAGAGATTCCGCCTCTCGATCCGGACTGTTTGAAGAATTTCTCCGCAGATCTGTGTCTACAGTTTTGCTCAGGACCTACAAGTGGTATCAGAGCTTTATGCTCTAGTGTTTTTGAGTGTTATCAGGTTTATTGATCGATTCTAGGTGTTTGTGAGGATATTCGAAGCTTATTTTGGGTTTTTGCACATCTATTCTCGGAAGTACTGTTTTACTGATTGACGGCTACTGTTTCATCGATTTCCAAGAATAGATGTGCTCAGGACTGTTAGACGAAGGTTTTCGCTGGATTGGTTTGTCTTTTCTGCTCTATTGATTTCTGGAGCTTATCATCAATGGAGTATTTCTGAGCTTGGAGAAGAAGGCATCGAAACTACTGGGGGACAGTTTCTGATTTTTGTTGATCATCGAAACTTCTTTTCTACGTTTTGTCGGGAGAAGGTACTATCGAAACTTGTCTGTGAATTTTTCAGTATCGAAACAAAAAGTTGTCTTATCGAAACTAGTTGTTTTGATAAAAGTCGTCCTATCGAAACTAGTTGTTTCGATAAAAGTTGTCCTATCGAAACTAGTTGTTTCGATAAAAGTTGTCCTATCGAAACTAGTTGTTTCGATAAAAGTTGTCCTATCGAAACTAGTTTATGTTTAGTTTCGATTCCGAATATTATGGCCACTTCAAGTTCAACAGAACCTTTTGGGGGAAATAGACCACCTGCTCTTGTGTCCACAAGAGAATTTGATGACTGGACTAAAAAGATGAAGCTTTTCTTTCAATTTTACGATTATACATTGTTGAGTTCTATCACCGATGGTCCCCACAAGCCTGTAACTACCACTGCTGATGTTCAACGTCCTAAGTTAGTATCTGAGTATGATGAGAAAGATCTTGCCTTGATTGCCCTAGACAACAAGGCCTACGGGACTATTGCCATGGCTCTTCCTATGGATATTTTCAACATCTTTGCTGAGTACACAACTGCCAAAGACTTATGGGTTGCATTGTGCACAAGATATGAGGGAAGTGAGGATGTCAGGGAAAGCAAAAGAGATCTGATCAAGAAAAAATATGAGATGTTCAGCAGTGTAAGGGGAGAATCAATGTCTGATTTGATCATCCGTTTCTCAAGCATTGTATCAAGGTTGAAAGTAATGGGAGTTGAGTACCCTACTCTTGATCTAAACAAGAAACTCCTAGATTCTCTTCCTGAGGAATGGAATATGTATCGAATCATGATAAAAAAGACTGAGAATCTGAGTGCTCTGTCTCAACAGGAAGTCTATAGCATTCTGAATCTTATGAAATTGAGATTAAGAAGGGAGCAGTCACCCCGTCAAATCAGTCTGGAAACACAGCTCTTATTGCTGGATCAAACTCATCCGGTAGCCCATACTTTCAGACTGATGTCCCTCCTTCAGCTGCTGCAATTAATTCTACCAGCTCCTCTGCTCCTCAAAAGACTGTCACCATGATTCCTGATGATTATGTCCCAATCATGACTGCTTTCATGTCGTGCTATGATGCACTGATTTCTGGAAATCTAACACCGGTTAGCTTTCAACCAGATGACTTGGAGCAGATTAATCCTGATGATTTGGAGAAAATGGACATTGATTGGTGCATGACCTTGTTGACCTTAAGAGCCAAAAGATTCATCAAAAGGACTAGCATAGAAAGATTCAAGCAGGGAAAGACACTTGGGTTTGATATCAAGAAGGTGAGATGCTACAATTGTGATCAGCTGGGTCACTTTGCCGGAAACTACAAGGAGCCGTCCTCCAAGGATCAGCAAGAAAAGAAGATTTCCTCTAGAAAACAAGCTGCCAATCCTCCAAAGACAAACACATCTTCAAGTTCCACAGCTCTTATGTGTCAAGCTGATGGACACTATCATTGGGGAGAACAACCTGAGGAAGCTGCTGATAAAGCCTTGATGGCTGATGTGGAGGACAAGGGCAAGTGTGTCATGATTGAACCTGCTGAGAATCTCACTGCTGTGCCTGCTGAGGTTATTTCTAAACTGTGTAATTCTAGATCTTGTTTGAATGAAATTCAAAAATACAGATTCATCAATCAAGCCTTGATTGATGAACGACATTAAGGTGATGTATGACTCTGTGGCCAAAAATGAGAAACTTTACTTAAAGAAAATTCGTGACATTTCTGGTGAAAATCGCTCTTTAATTGTGCAACTCAATACTCAAACCATTAATAATACGATCTTAAGTGAAAGAGTTCAAAAGGCAGAAAAAGCCAAATTACAAGTTGATCACATGGATATGGATCAGAAAATTCTGTTTAGGATAATCGATAAACAATTTAATAGAAAAGGCACAGAGGGTCTTGGGTATAACTCTCATCCACCTTCTTATTTTAAATCAGGGAGATTTGCTGATATGCCAACTCCACATGTTTCCACACATTTTGTTTGTACATTATCTCCTGATGATTATATTACGTCATCCGAATCTGACAGTTTTGCTTCTTGTGCAGAATCAAATTGTGTAAATTCCGAAGATGATTGTGATAAGAGTACTAATGATAGAACTATTTTAAAAGAACTTGAGTCGGATGAATGTAATAATATGTCCGTGTCAAAACCAAATATTTGTGAACACGTTAAAAACTTGTATTTTGATTCTATGCCTGCTGAGCATACAGGTTTGGGATGTGATGTTTCTAAATTTAAAAATGCTTTGCCTTTTGTTCCTAAATCTTTGAATGTTATGCCATGTGTTACCAAGTTTAAAAGTGCAGGAATTATTGCGAATGATGTACCACGTGAAACCATGAGCAACATGGACTTTTTCAGATTAAAGGAAGCACATCGTCTTCAATACAAAGTTATTGATGAGAGAACCGTATCATGTTCAGATTCCTCAACATCACAATCATCTTCATCTTGTGATGACTATTATCAGGCTAAGATATCTTGTGAAAACGTTTGTTTTAGTTGTGGTGCCTCAAATCATGTTTCAAAAAGTTGTAAATTGACAACCGCAAATTCTAATGAAGAATCGCCTTCCAAAAGTTCATTAAATTCATATGTGTTGCCTAAGTCTTCTCACAGTAGGAAATCTAGGCGTAAAAGAATTAAAAATGCTAAAAATTATTTAAAACGAACTTGGAAAATTAAAAATAATGTTCTATTTGATGACCATGCTTCATCAAAGGATGGTTGTAATTCTGATTCCAATGAGAGGTCATATCCTGACACTAAAATCTCTTGATTGAAACAATTTTGGTCAAATCGTATAAATGGTTCGTTGTGTATAGGGTCAATCAAGAAGAACCGGCGATAACATCTGGCATGTAGATAGTGGATGTTAAAGACATATGACTGGACACTTTAACTTGCTGCAAGATTATCATCAAATTGATGGAGAGTATGTTGCTTTTGCTGGAAACCCAAGAGGAGGAAAGATTGAAGGACAAGGAACAGTATCAAATGGAGTAAATAGTATGGAATTTGTCAACTTTGTTCCTCAGTTGAAATACAATCTGATGAGTGTTTCACAGATTTGTGACAATGACTTTTGTGCTTTATTCAATTCAAAAGAATGTCTTATCTTGAAGCCGGGAGTGGTGATTCCGGAAGAACTTATTCTCATGCGTGCTCCCAGAAGATATAACACATATAGCTTGGATATGAACAACCCATCGGGCATTGAATCGTGTTTTCTCTCAAAGGCTTCCGAAGATGAATCTTTCCTGTGGTATAAGAGGTTGGGACATGTCAATTTCAAAACGAAGAACTGACTGGTTCGAGGCAACCTAGTCACTGGATTACCTCTCAAAGATTTCACTCCTATGGAACACTGTATCTCATGTTCCAAGGGAAAACAACACAAATCTTCACATAAGCCTAAAACCACCAATTCCATTGACTCTCCTCTCCAATTGCTTCACGTGGATCTTTTTGGTCCGGTGAGTGTCATGAGTCTTGGACGAAAGTCATACTGTCAGGTTGTAACAGATGATTTTTCTCGATTCACTTGGGTGTTTTTCCTAGCTAAGAAAGATGAGACGCCAGAGATTTTAAAAACCTATCTGCTTCAAATTGAGAACCTCTTCAATCTAAGTGTGAAGACTATCCGCAGCGATCATGGAACAAAATTAAAAAATGCAACTCTTGATTCCTTCTGTGAAAGCAAAGGAATTTCTCGATAATTTAGTGCACCTCGTACTCCTCAACAAAATGGTGTAGCTGAAAGGAGAAACCGCACTTTAATTGAAGCTGCACGAACTATGATTGTTGACTCTAAGCTTCCCGTGACTTTCTGGGCTGAGGCGGTCAACACTGCATGTTTTGTGCAAAATCGGGTTCTTATCACTAAAAGTTGCAACAAGACACCTTATGAGATCATGTACAAGCACAAGCCAGTTATTGATTTCTTCAGAAAATTTGGGTGTGTGCACAATGCTGAACACTTCAGATCAGCTCAACAAGTTTGAAGCCAAAGCTGATGAATGTTATTTTGTTGGTTACTCATCCAATCAACGTGCTTTTCGTGTCTATCATAAGAAGAAAAGGATAGTGATGGAGTCCATTGATATTAATTGGCATGAAAACAATCATACGGACCAGGAGACGGTCCCAATTGGCTATTTGACGTCGATTCAGTTTTTAAGTCATTTAATCTTCCTGATTTCTCTATTGAATCAACTCATGCTAATCATTACTTCTCTGTGAACAATCTAGGGAACTTAAATGATCAAGGTTCTTCCTCATCTGTTAAGGTTGAAATTCCTATGGTTGCTAATGCTGAATCTGATATGGAGTCTTCCGGTTCTGGTGCAACAAGTGAAACTATTGAAGACAACTCCATTCAATAGTAGATGTTGCACCACAATCACCTGCTGAAGATCCTATTAATGATATTGCCGATCCTCCTGCTGAAAATCTTACCAATTTGGAAGAAGTCGTGGAAGAAGATGAAATTCCTCAACTGCGAATTCACAAGATTCATCCCACCAATAACATCATTGGACCACTCAATGTGGGTGTTAGTACCCGAAGTGCCTGTGATGCATTTGAAAACATCATGTTTTCTTGCTTCATTTCTCAAGCTGAACCAAAGAACATCAAAGCAGCTCTACTAGAAAACAGCTGGGTGGAAGCAATGCAGGAAGAGCTACAGCAATTCCCAAAGCTGTATGTGTGGAATTTGGCAGATCTTCCCAGGAAAAAAGTTCCAATCGGCACTCGTTTGGTTTTTCGCAACAAAAAGGATGAAGGCGACACTGTGATTCGAAATAAAGCTCGTCTGGTGGTTCAAGGTTTCTATCAAGAAGAAGGGATTGACTATGAGGAAGTCTTTGCACCAGTGGCTCGCTTGGAAGCCATCCGAATGTTTCTCGCCAATGCAGCCTACATGGACTTCACCATTCATCAAATGGATGTCAAAAGCGCATTTTTATATGGCAAAGTTCAAGAGGAAGTTTATGTCAAGCAGCCGCCGGGTTTCATTGATCCTAATTTTCCAGACCGTGTTTACAAGTTAGACAAAGCATTGTACGGTCTTCACCAAGCACCTCGTGCGTGGTATGAAACTTTATCAAAACATCTGCTTGAGAATGGTTTCACACGAGGAGCAATTGACCAAACTTTGTTCAAACGGAAGGATGAAATGGATACAATCATGGTGCAAATTTATGTGGATGATATCATTTTTGGATCTACAAATCCCCGTCTTTGCATAGAATTTGAGGAAGTGATGAGATCTAAGTTTGAAATGAGCTCCATGGGAGAAATGAAGTTCTTTTTGGGTCTACAAGTTGATCAGTATGAGTCAGGAATCCTTATCCATCAAGAAAAATACATGAGAGAAATTTTGACCAAGTTCAAAATGGCTGATTCCCACCCTGTAAAAATTCCTGTGGAAGTTCGTCATTGTTTGACTCCTGATGTGGATGGTGAAAGCGTTGATCAGCATATTTATCGCTCTATGATAGGCTCTCTCATGTATCTCACGGCCAGCAGACCCGACATCATGTTTGTAGTGTGCTTGTGTGCACGTTTTCAGGCTAATCCTAAACTCTCTCATTTATCTGTTGTCAAACGTATTTTAAGATATTTAAAGTATAAGCCAAAATTGGGTCTGTGGTATCCTAAAACTGACTTGTTTGATCTTGTGGCTTATTCAGATTCAGACTACAGGGGTTGCAACTTAGACCGAAAATCCACTTCTGGAGGTTGTCAATTCCTTGGCAACCGCCTTGTCTCATGGCAATGTAAGAAACAATCCACCGTTTCACAATCCACCGCCGAAGCCGAATACATTGCCGCAGCCCTCTGTTGTTCCCAAGTCATATGGATACACCATCAGATGCTTGACTATGGGATCACATTCCATGAGACACCCATTCTGTGTGACAACACTGCCGTTCCCCATATCACCAAAAACCCCGTTCAGCATTCCAAAACAAAACACATTGAAATTAAACATCATTTTATCCGTGACTGTGTTGAAAAGAAGCATATTCAAATTGTTGAAGTCAAAACTGACAAGCAAACAACAGACATCTTCACAAAGGCTTTTGACTCTACCAGATTTGCCCAACTGGTGGAGATGCTTGGAATGATAAACTTTCAGTAAATTGTGTGAATAGTATTCTCTTTTCTAAATTCTGTTTAATTGTCAATGAAAAATTCCAAAAAGATTTTATTTTTTATGTACAGTTTTTACGCAAATCTTTTGGGGGAGAAATATAATATTGAAAAGAATTGCTGTATATATAATCTTACAAGTGGTTTTGAGTTGCAGGAAAAAAATTGAATCTGACCTTTGAGAAATGATAGTGTCTGATCTCATCTCTTGGACATGGAATAGACCAAAAGCGATGGTGTTTACTGAGGTATAGCTGGTAGGCCCGACATATGGTTAAAACTTGTAAGTAGTGTGAAAACCTAATATATATATCTCATACTTGTGTGTTTGAATCCCAAGTATTTAGCAGTAAATAACCATCTTTCTACAAGGATTCTTGACGTTCTCGAACACTTGATCAACTTTTGCCTTTCTAAGTTCATCTCAATCGAAACTAGTTGTTTCGACAGTAAGGTTTTCAAATTTTTTCTAAGTGTTGGTACATCTTGTTTCGATTAAGTATATTCAGAAACTTCACTTATTATGCACAACTGATGAATTTTACAGGTATGGATCTCTTATTCGTAAAGAGACACAATGTCTGTGCATTTCTTAATGCCAATGATCCAAAAGCTGCAGAATTCACTCGTGTCTTAAACTTCCTGGCAAACTCTAACATCGGCTTTGCCATCAGCAACAACCTGCCAGTGTTTGAGATTTCTATAAGGGAATTTTGGGAGACTGCTGAGATCATCACAGTTGAGAATGTGGAGCACATCAGAGCAACTGTGCTTGGTCAAGAAGTCGTATTTTCTGAAGCTACTGTTAGAGAGGTGCTGCAGTTCAATGACAATCCAAATGCACCCATTGAGTTTCCTATCTTCTATGTTAAAGAATGTTTCAGAAGATTGGGTCATCCAGAAGAATTCAAAAATGGTCAGATAATCAAGAATTCCCTACCAAGCCACTGGAGATACATAGTGCACGTGTTTATTCACTGCCTATCAATCAGAAAAGGAGGTTTTGACTAAGCAAACAGTACACTGGGCTCAGTAATTTTGGGGTTAGTCAAGGGAAGAGACTACAATTTCTCTGGCTTCATCTTCAGACAATTAAAGGACAACCTGACAGGATCCGTGAAGGATAAATTTCTGGCATATCCAAGATTCTTATAGATCATCATCAATCATCTACATCCTGAGCTTCAACAAGGTGGGAACACCTTCGTGTTCGACCATATGATCGCCAAGACTCTCAGCTATATGAGAAGTACAAACAAGAGAACCAACAGGGCTATAGTTGATGTTCCCCTGTTTGGTCATATCCTTGGAGAAGAAGAAGAATTCATTCCTGATATTGACCCGGATCTAGAAGAAGAGGTTGTATCATCTGATGAAGAGGAGATGGAAGTTGAACAAGGTCAAGATAATCAACCTGCTGATGTAGTTGAGATTGAGATGAACATTCCTAATGTTCAAGAAGAAGATCAACCCATCATTGAGACTGTGATAGAGGCTCCTTTTGTCGAGCAAATACAGATAATTCAAGAGCCAGTAGTTAATGTTGAAGCTGGTATACATGAAGCTGAGGAGGAAGTTGCAGAATCGAGTGGGACTCTGGATGCTGGAATCTATGGATCTGACTACTACAAGTCTGATTCAGATGAACGAACAGAGTATCTAGCATCATCCTCCAAAAGGCAAGTTGAGTCAGGTTCTGACTTTGAAGAAGAAGAACCTAGGGCAAAGAAAATCAAGACTGGATTAGAAGATTTGTCATCCTCGAAAGACTTTTTATTCACTACTCCACAACCAACTCCAGAACCATCTCCACAACCTACATCTCCACATCAATCTCCCATCCCTACACAACCTACATCTCCACATCAATCTCCCATCCCTACACAACCTACATCTCCACATCAAACACCCATCCATACTCCTCCCACATCACCACATCATGAATCAACCTCTCCTATACCTAGAGTTAAAAACTTAAGCCTTGAAGTGAAGAAAATGCAGGATAAGATTCAAAAGAAGGATAAAGAAATTGAAGGCCTAAAATCTAATCTGCATGATGTCCAGGAAGAGGTTAAAGACCTGAAGCTGGAAGTTGGGGGTCTACATACCCAGATTGACATTCAACAAACCCAACTTGAAACACAACAGAGACTTATCTCCCAGCAAAAAGAAGAATTCAAGGCTTTAGCTGAAGCGGTGGATCAGCTCAAAGTCTCAATGATAAAACCTGTACAACAACAACCAACCACTTCAACAGCTCAGGGGGAGACTACATCTGTGGTTGAACCCTCATCTCCTGCCATTGTCACTAATCCAGAGTCTGCTCTAACTGTCTTTACTGGCCATGCTGAGAAGACAAAGGAGGCAGTTGAAGTCAAGGTTGAAGAACCAGAACTAGACCTTCCCTCAGCAAGTGAGAGAAGAGATGCAAGGAAGAAAGGGAAAGGGACCTCAACTGAGATAGCGACCGTAATTCTGGATGAAGAAGACATCCCATCTGATGATGAGCTGAATGCCCTCTTAGATGAAATTGAAAACTTTGGGTATAATGATCTTTACCCAGAAATTCTGACTACCGAGGAAAAAGAGACTGAGAGAACCAGATACTTCACAGAAGAAGGAGAGGAGATTCAAACCTTGTCTGATGAAGAAAAAGACGAAGAAGATGTTCAGGTTAATCTTATCAAGACAGTCACTCCTGAACCAACCACTACTGTCTCTGAATCAAGTCCAGCACAAGATCCACCTTCTGTTGCACCTGAACCTCCAACTTCAAGAAAATCTTGGTTTAAGAAAATCATTCAGGAAGAAACTCCTAAAACATACGAATGGATAGCTGAGCATTAGGAGCTAAAGAGGCCTCCAATTGGCTGGAAGTATGATGCAGAAAGGAAGCTCTTTATTATCAGAAGATATAGAGGGGGAGTTCAGCACTTCAAAAATATGACTGACTTCCAGACACTTCCTTTCTATGACCTCAGGGACTTAGCCAAGCTTCCACTTCAAAACCCTGGGAAGGTTATGATGGCTTATGACTTCGAGAAATTTCTGCATTCTCGAGTCAATAATGATTTCAAGGGAATGAAGCCTAGGAAAACTCAAAAGAAAATCTCAAAGAAAAGGTTTCACCCTAAAACCAATAAGCCATATGTGTTCTTGAGGTACAAGCCTGCCCAAACTCACATGACCATCACCATTCCAAAGTCTGTACCTGTCCAACTGCAAACTTTCAGAAAGTGGTACTATGACCCAATCATTGGCAGTGCAGTAATAGAGTGTGAGGGCAAGGAAGACATCACTATCTTTGAACCTATGGAGCTGTTGAAATTTAAGCCTGAAGATCTGGAGATACTATTCCAGAATCACATTCAGGCATACAGTGATAAAGATGAAGCTGATGCCAAGGCCTACCAAAGAGTTGTATCTCTCCACGTTAAACCATTCATCCCAAGGACAACTGAAGGACCAGCTACTTGATGAAGAGCTGAAGAAAGTAATGCAATAGCTTAGGGGGAGATTGTAGAGTCTTATCTTATGTATAAGCTGTTGTCATTTATTGTATGTTTAAACAGTTTTAGACTAGTTTACTTTATGTCATTTCATTAAATGTAATTTTAGTTTTCTGTAATTTACTGCTTTATTAGCTAAGTCTGGGCCATCGAAACTACTTAGTTTCGATTGAGTTTGTTCAATCGAAACTAGTAGTTTCGATAGATGGTAGTTTCGACAGTTCTATGTATCACTTGTAAATGGTTAATCGAAACTAGTAGTTTCGATTGAACATAGTTTCGATTGAACATAGTTTCGATACCCGTCACTACTATAAATAGCCTAGTTTGAGAATGTTTAGGGTGTGAGTAGCGGCTGTAACCCTGAACCTTCTCTTTCACATTGTTATTGAATTAATACACTTTGCAGTTGTTTTTACACTGTGTTCTTACATTTTCATATCATTTTGTGTTGATTCATTGTGAGGTTAGCATGTTATCTTCACCGATTCTGTTTCTACCATCTGTTTCACCACCATACACACAGTTTTCGCTTGTGTGTGTGTAATCGATCAAATCAGTGATTTAAAGAGAAATCTGGACCTACATCTAACAATGACATAACAAGATCATCGGAAGCAGATGATACCAAGCGAAGGACAAGCTCTGAATAAATAGGGCCGGCACAGCTTCGATTCAGCAATCTTCACAAAGGAAGCATAAACTCCGCTGAGAACTACAAGGGAAATGGTAAAATCCAGGTAGTCATAAACATGAAATCTCCAAAAATAAAGGAGGTACAAAGCCTGAACAGGAGAATTGCAACATTAAAACGTTTCTTATTAAAGCCTGCTGAGAGATCTTTGCCCTTCTTCAAGACATTGAAGAGGATGCCTAGAAAAGAAAGACTTCAGGTAATTAAGCTGACAGCACAGTGCTGCTCATCGAGAGGAACTAGGTTCAAATGCCAATCTATTTCATAAGTAAGTCGTTGAAGGATGCCAAAACAAATTACTCTCCAATAGAAAAGAAATACGCTAAGTTGATCCTACCTAGTAAAGTAGCACCCAAGCAAATCCAAGCATATCAAAAAGGTAAAAAGTCTAGAATAACTTGGAAGCACAGAAAAGGAAAACAACCATTCACCCAGAAAGAAGCATCGCTTCTAGCATTTTGTCGAAGACTGCATGAACCATGGGAGTCAAGAAGGTCCAAACAGATTGCCGCCTTCGAGTAATCTACATGATGAAGAGAAGTGCGTAGCTTTCAGAACTCAGACCAAGACATTTCAAAGAAATCTCGGCCACTAAAGAAGCAAATTACAAGCTTCCAACCTCGTCGCCCCGTTACAAATGGGAAATATTAAAGGAGCAGTATGCCCGGGAAGACAAGCGCATATCGTGAAAAACATAAAAAGAATGCTGATAAGAAAGAAGCTAAGAAATGAAGATGGTGCACCTTTTTAGGAAAGAAGCGCGTCAGAAGCACCAAGAAAAGTCATGGAAGAACAATACTCATACTGCTCTCTAACCGAAAGACCAAGCTAATTTCAACACCTATTGCACTAGCCAAACGTTTACAAACGAAAGGGAAGGATCATAAATTATGCATGAACATCGTTTCTTGCAGGAAGAAGATCATGCCCACGAAAGAAAGGATGCTTCCGATCCGTTAAGCTTTCGTGATAAAAAATATCATGCTTACGAAAGAAAGGATGCTATCTCCATTAAGCTTTCATGATAACAAATATCATGCTTACGAAAGAAGGGATGCTTCATCCGTTAAGATTTTGTGATAACTAACACCCCTTCTCAAACAAATAGAAATTGATGTCCATTTAAGACCAAAAGTCTTCGTCGAGCTAAGTAGGTAACCTTTGGGTCATAAAGTCCTTGTCCCACTAGGTTGTCTTCATCAGACAACCAAGGACGAGCACCTACAGAGCTACAACACATGGACTAATGAAGCTTCTTAGAATTGGGGGAGTAGCAACCATCAAACAGTTGTGGCACTCTTGCTTACGCAAACGAGAAAGGCCATCAAAATGCAGGAAGAACATAATTGCTACTATTCAGAAGAGCACCTACACGGAAAGAAGCAAGGAAGCTATTGTAAAATACACCATGAATGGCCAAGGGCGAACGCCCTCCTACAAGTAAAGAAGCATGTCACCTTTCACCATCTATGGAAAATGTAAGAAGCAAAAGGATCGACCCAAAACTCTTCATCGGCAGAAGCTAAGCAATCAAGCAAAGTACTACTCATCAGGTCAGCTACAAGTCAAGAGGTCAAGGAAACATCATAAAGCTCTCATTACGGGGTTTCACAATAACGAGACCCATGAAATAGATTGAAGAAGCTAAATGAAGGCTCTTAACAGACGCATGTACCTTGCATATAGCTCAAGCATCATTCACTGAGTACTTCAAGACCAGGTTTATCCCAATCTACCTCCATGGAATGTGTTTCACGCACGAAGCAGAAGTGCTTCTTGAAAGGCTCTGACTAGTCAAATAAGTGAAGGTATCTAAGATACACACATTTGCCCACTCAATGTCAGTAGAAAAAGTCAAATGGCTCCATTAAAAGAACAAATGATGGAAAATACGAAGTCAAAAGCAAAATATGAGGAGTCACATGCATAAAGCGAAACAACTCTTGTGAGGAAAGAAGCATGCAAGCCGACACATTCAACATCGACCTCCATTCTCCTTTTACTTAATATGAGTCTCAAAGGAGCATTCAATTGCAAAACTGAATGTACAAAATGTCACAATTTCCTGAAAGGAAATCACCATAAGAAATAAGCAGAACATTCACAAATAGAAGCTAAGAAGCACGTCCCAGAAGACGGGGTCCTTTACAATAAAAATCCTACTTATCCCATCACCTCAAATGCGTCACGCCTAATCAAAATAAACATTTGATGTAATGGTGCATCAGGGGATATGTGAGGTTTATCTAGGACCTTGTTCAGTGGATATAAGATTAACATTTTACAAATAGGGTATGGACATTGCCAGGTCCTTCCCCCACAGAAGTAATGAAGCAAGTAAATGCTAAGCAAGTTAGGCCTAAAAATGAGGCATTGTACATTAACGAAACACACAGAGGAAGCTCGTGCGAGCTAAGAGACATGAATGGAAGGAAAATGACTTCCAAGACTCGCTTCCTTCAAATCACTGATCTAAAACAAGGGGAACACTTGTTATTATCCCCTTTATACCAATGCATTCAATGAATAAAAATGCGTTCTTTTGTTAAAATTTATTTTGTGTTAATTATCCTATCGGGGGTGAGCTCCTTAACGAACGAAGCTCCATGGGGTCCGGGTAAAACCTCTCCATGTAAAGGGATGAGCTCCTAGGCCAAAAAGCTCAACGGGATTCGGCCTTGACCTACCCGTATAAAGGTTGAGTGCCTAAAACAATACAACTATGTTGGTCTTAAGTCTTACTTACCCATGTAAACAGGGTAAGCTCCCATCAATAATGCTCCATAAGTAGTAACTCATAAACACTTATGATTACGCCCAACATTATAGCAAATAATGGGTTTCTTGCAAATATGGGATAATACTGTGTATTCATAACCTTATATTTATCTAGTATGGTGTCTGCAGCACCATGAGTTGATAAAACTTGGATTATGGAAACACAAAAAACAAAGTTTAAACTAAGACTTGACACTCCAAAGCACACGAGCTTTGCCGATACACAAATAGGATAAAAATCCAATAAAGGATAGACGTCCATAATATTCAAACGGACATACAAGTTGCCTTTAAGGCGCAAGTACAAAAGGCATAAAAAACATGATGTGATGGCATAGGTATGTGCACGGAGCACAACTGCGTACAAGAAGCAGACACATACTAAATAGAACCTCGAACTGGGTCTCCCAAACAATGAGGTAACATGGCACAACTGAAAAAGACTATGACCTGTTACACTAAAAAGGTGCAGGTCTCACTACAATCAAAGGAAAGAGATATCTCTGCTTATAGTAAGAAGCTGATGCAAGTCCGAAAGGTATAAAAACATGACAAAAACCGCACATTGCCTACATAGGCTCAACAAGCCAGCGAAACAATACAATTTCTCCAAGTAACATGACAAGTGACAAATCGTCCAAAAGCAATCACATGCATACTAGCAACGGCCATGACGAATGTGCCTCAATCTCTTGACACAACCTCGACACACAACAACCAGAAAGATCAAGAGAATAAAAAGCATGATGTCATAAACATCGGAAAGCACAACGAACGATACTTTGCAAGAACAAAAATATACTTTCTTGCATGAAGCAACTTTAACTTTTCAAGCTTCTTACAAGCACCAAAAAGCAATGTTTTCATAACCGGATCGGACGTCGAACCGGTCTCCTTACCGGTCCACTGGCCGGACCGGATTTAAGAACCGGACGACGTCATAAATATTGTAAAAATATATCAATCTAAACAACCATTAATCCTTTCAAAAACCACCAACAAGTCAATTCCAATAATTTTAAACTAACAATTACCTACGAAATACAAAGCCAAGAGACTTAAAAAAGATAAAAATAAAAAAAAAATAAAAAAAAATTAGTCAAGCGGTTCGCCCGACCCGACCACCCGGTTTTCGGTCCGACCACTGGTTCACTGCAGGACCGGTTCAACATATGTAACCGGACCGGTCAGACCACCGGTTCCCGGTCCGACCGGTCGGTCCGGTCCGGGTTTCAAAACACCGCCAAAAAGTAGACAACATGCTTCTCCACAAAGTCACCAACTCAAATTTACAAAGAAATGCTATAAAGGAAGCAAGAAGATAAAGACATACTTTCGCAATATGACAAAAAGCGGTGATCTAAGAACTCTTAAATAAGCATCTAAAGAAGTTCACATTCGCATGGAATAAGCGCACATGCTCACGTTCATACGAGGTAAGCACACCTGCTAACCTTTGTGAACCAAAACGCTATGTTATCGCGTGAGCTTCCGCATATTTAGTTCTATCGCCCATATGATACAAAAGGAAGTTTATCACCACAACGCAAAAACCCAAAGATTTTTTGGGTTAGTAAAACCGCTCCATTTGATGAACGACATCCGCAAGCTCCTGCTCAACAAGAGATTAACCCTTACAAAGGTTACGCAATGGTCGTTTGACACAATACACTTAGGAATGTCCACCCAAAGCAAACGACTGTTATATCAACATTCTAACACGCCACGTGTTTTTACATGGAAATAGATTAATTCTATTTTGATAAATGTGATAATATCAAGGCATAAACATTTTAATCAGAAGGATGATGGGAACCTCAACGCTTGCATCATATCTCCTGTAAGAAGCTAATCACCCTCGAGAAGAAGCTGATTATCTCATGTCACAGAAAGCTTCCACTTCTACAACAATAAGCACACTGCCAGCCTTGTTTGACCCTATCCACGTAGCCTGTACAACAAATCGCATGTTATTAGGTGAGCGAGAATTTTCACCATTCAATCTAGCTATGATCCTTTTATTGCACCCGACTACTACGACAATGCGTCAAACATTATGGGTACAATCACATTTTGACAAACTAACCTTATCTTCAAGATGTTTTCCCACAATAAAGACATTGCTAACAGTTTGACAACTCAATAAAACAACATAGGGAGAAAGAAGGATGAAGAAGATTTGCAGTTTAGTACAATGTAGTTACCGAGCAAAGAAAGTAAAAAGGTAAGTCAGAAGCCCTCATTACTACGCAATATGCACTCTTGACCGGGGGCTGATGACGTGGGTACGTACATGAAGCACGGCTAACTGCAAGAAACAGGTCCTCAAATATTAGCTACTAGGCTAAACCAATAAAGCCTACATAATAATAAGTTGGGAGGATCTGTTGGGCTCCTTGCAGCCCACATCACTCAAGATCCGCTTCAGGCCCAAAGCCCATCAGGCTCCATGAATCCAGTCCTAAAAATAGGGGGCCATCCCCTTCTTCTCAACCATGCCATTTTCCTGGCCTAGACCAGAGCATCTACTCTCTCACTTAATCTCTAATCTGCTGTAAGGAGCTCTTGAGCTTCTACAGCACCCGACTGCCAAGGAAGCAGCTTCATGCTGCTGAGGTACCATTACAGCTGCTTGCAGCTAGCCCGTCGGATCTTAACCACCACCATTTATACTCTCTACTCCTTGTTCTTTTATACATTTACATAATCTTATATATCTATATATGTATTTACATGTTACATATACTTATTGACTGTAGATAAACTCTAATGTTGAGCGTCGGAGGGTGGTTCCGAGACCCCGATCTCGGACCCCTTCTAACGAGTTCCTTCATCTTAGCAGCCAGGTGTAGAAGGTTCGGAAGCTGGCATCCCAGGAACGTTCAAACCCCCTCATGTCTATTTGTTGCAGCACCGGGTATACTTAGCCTATTCGTTGTAGCAACACCTGACGAGCAACCAATGAAGCAAAGCAAAAACAAGTAGCAACTAGCAAAGTCCATGAATACGTGAGCCGACCTAATTGTGTCCTATAGTAAAATAAGACACTTAAGGTCCAAACAATGTTTCTAATATGTAAGTCTATCGTGTATACGATTCACCCAACTAGACTCGACATGAATACTAGTTTATGTTTCCGACAGTTTTGACATGACGACAGTTGGTGACGAGTTGTGACAATAAGATATATTTATATACACTTATATAAATAATTTATGTATCTCAAGAAATGTCTTTACATTTACGCAAAAACATCAGGGTTGGGTCGAAAATAAATACATAGTATGGAAGGTAAAACCTTTATATTAAAATAGTCTTTAGTAATGTATTCAGGTTTTTAAGTCAACTTGTGTCGCGTTTTTAATTAATTTATAGAACTCAATAATTTATGAAATTTTTACCAAACTCAAATAAGTGTCTTGGCTCTATAGAATCGTATAGATCATAATTTATAAAGGGGTTTAAGGGTTTCAAATAAATATTATTACACAAATAGGTTAACAGCTTCGGTTTTGTCAGATAGGTCTTCGAAATCTTGACGGTTGGGGGGTCAAAATATTGATTTCATCATACAATGCCATATGAGTTTTATTACCAACACAAAATTCTAGTTTTAGGAAAAAGAATCAAATCATTTGGATCATTTTTGAGTGAGTTATGACATATACAAGTTGACCTTATGAATCTGTCCAAACATTTCAGCATTGACCCATTTTCTTGTATCGACCTTTTTGGGTATCAAATCTCCACCAAAATTTACGAAATCACTTGGGATGGATAGAGAACTATTTAAACTTAATTTTTGACTCAAGAAACGTCGATTTGGGTTTAGTTTTGACCAAGACACGACTCCCTAAAGTTGGCTAAAAATTCTGCCAGCAACAACGTGTATAAAGTGGCGACTTTTTCATTGAACAATCCATTATTTGGGTGAATCTCCTACATAAAACAACTAGTTGGTTCAATAAAATAAAGACTTAGTATGAAGATACTCACTTAAAGTAAGCAAGAGGAAGGATTTGATGGAAGAACGATGGCTTGAATCCTTATAACCACTTGGAATCACCTTGATCTTCACTTGGAATTACAAGATATTTGTGTGTGTGATTTTTGGTTCAAGGGAGTGAGCAAAGAGAGAGGGGCGAGAACTGAGATTTAGAGATAGAGATTTAAGAGGTGTCTTTCAAATGAATAACTCTTTCCCTTTAAACACATAAAAAATATCTACACTATGATTACATGGACTTGACATGTATGGAGCACCAAAAGTGTTAGTCAAACAAGTCACCAAATGATGGGATTTGGGCATGGTTGGTGTCGTGAGTGGGTGGAAGAAATGAGTAGGGTAAGGTGGTGATGATGGTGAGGTGATGGTAGTAGTTTAACGCGGTACACTACCCGCAAATAATACCCGCTAAATACTCGGTTTAATATATAAATTCAAGACGGTAATAATATAAACAAAAAATGTATCGGGTTTATAATATATACATACATATATATACACACACATTGATCGCTTAGACGCGTTAAATGTGTAAAGTACGCATAAGTTTAAAATACGCGTTAACGAACCTAATATATATTTACCTATACATTTATATTATTACACATATAATCACAACAATTATGATATAGAATGTTTTCGTAACATTTGATATTTGTCACCAACGTACGTGCGTGTCGGGTTAACTGGTGTGTGACCCGGTAATTTCAAAAACTACCAAATGCAATATGTGACATGAGTGGACTTTTCTATGCATGAAATGACATAATTAAACCAAATTAAGTATATCGTGCAAATAGTTCATGTAAATGTGACTAGGATTTGTACGGATAATGACCTGGAAATTTGTCGGTTGTCACACAAACCAAGTCTAAGCAAACCAGAATAGCAAGTGCGAACGCAAAACCCTACACCAGAAGAAGATCACATGTGGATTCGCTACTCATATTCATCAAAAATATCTAATTACTTGTTATGGAACTTACAAACATCAAACTCAATGAACAACTGGCCAAGAATCACTTAAAATCGCCTTTTGGAGCTTTAGAATTGCTTGAATAGAATGATAATCGATAATGGGAATGCATATAACCTAATTTATGTTAAAATTCCCGTAAAAACCCTTTTTTCGTGTCGCGAACCAAGGTAGGAAGGCCCTTCGTGTGGCGCAAACGACAGAATTGTCACGCGGGGGAATCTTGGCCTTCCGGTCTTCGCGTGTCGTGAACAAGGCTTCACACATCTTTGTGTGGCGCGAAGAGTATAATTTCAGGATATTTTTCTTTTAATCTTTTGATTTCCCACGTGCGTCTATTCTCTTGAGTAGCTCTTGCTTCCCGCTCCTTTAGCATATTAATCTAGAATGCACAGTTACACCAAGCACAAGGTAAAACCACTCAAAGTACAAGCTTATACGCTTAAACACATATACAAAACTGACAAATAAACGAGGTATATTTCACATACATCATGAACTCATGTTGAGAACGGTACGTCTTTATATATGGTCCCATTGTTACACCGCCTCCGGTGAACAAAATCTAATCACCTTTTTAATAATAATAATTAAGCACTTAAATTTGATGTCTTAAACCGTTCACACGTATGTATTAGTCATACCACATGATTACTCAACTTAACATTATTATATACCAAGCGGATTCGAAGCCCAACGCAATACTCTTCATGACCTGATAATCCTATATATTACATTCCTACTATTTACTATTCTGCTATTTACATTTCTGTTACACACTTCACGCACATTTTACTTTTTTGTCATTTACTTTACCTTCATTTCCTTTTCTGTCATTTACTTTTCTGCTTCACAAGCACACAAAAAGCACTCACTAATTAAACCGGTTAAACGATAACAAAAGTTGATTATTGGAACTCGACTGTGTCCATTGGTTCTATACATGGTTCTTACCTAAACTATGTTACGCTGTGATAGGTACATTTGTCTATTGTGTGTGTTTTAAGTTTGAGTATTTATCATTTTATAAATTTAAAAACCATATCTAAAAATATATGTTTATATATATTTTAATTATAAACTTAATCACGTGCACATCAAAGCAAGACTGGTATAACAGACTCAACTAACTCTAAGTTGATCTTATGCCTTCCGGAGTAGTCCTTTGTAAAAGAAACACATTATGGTCTGGAGAGTATTCCTCCTACTCCGGAAGACTAAATTGATCTTCCAGAGTAGATAGACTCTTCAGAGTAAACACTTAGTCTTGAATCTTCAGTTCTTTTCTTAACTCAGCATAATTTATCTTTACTCAGGATAAATATGTCCTCTGGAGTAGTTTGCTCTCCGGAGTAGATTTACTCCTCCAGAGTAAGACTTAGACATTTTCTCTGACTTCACTCCTGAACAACTTTCTTCTCCGAAGTAGATCTCCTGAGTAAGTTGTTCTTTTCGAGTAGGACTTGGACTGATCCAAAGCTAGTGATCTTGTGATTTTCATCTTTTTGAGTTTACTCCACAAAAGAAAAATGTGTTATGTGTGTAATAGTGTGTGTATAATGCTCATACAACTCCTTTGATTCGAATTTTGGATGGCTTTAGGGACTGAACACATCTGTGAATGGATGATGATGGACCTATGAAGAGTTTAGAAGCGTTGTATGAGCATAGAAGCTCTTGAAATCACAAAACAAGAAGGTGTAAAGCTTACATATGATGCTTCTAGAACTTGTGATTCTTTTGGACAAATTTGAAGTCGCGACTATGGCTCAAATGCTTCTAGGTCTTCAACCAACAATAAGATTATTGAAGGTCATTAGTCAGGTACTTAGTCTTGTAAGTATGCGACTGTGGTTCAAATGCTTTTGTGTTTAGTGTAAATGGTACACTTTACACCTAAGAGGGAATGTCTCCATATCTTACGTGCAAATATCACTACCAATTCAAGGTCATTAGTCAGACACTTAGTCTTGTAGGCTTCAAGTAGGGGATGTCTCCATAACTTACGTACCTCCAAACAAGTCTTGGGAGGATGCCAAATCATAGCAACTTACCCTAAGAATGCATCACATGGCTTAGAATTGAACTTTTAATAACCAAAGAAATTGGCTTATAACTTCTCCTTCCTCAACATTTCTCCTTCCTCAACATTTCTACCTGTTAATAATACTTGTGCGGTTTCATTATCAAGCATTAGGGTAATCCATCCTCCTTTCGTCGTGAATAATTACATTAAACTCGATAATCTTCTTATCACACGCAATGTTAGCTCCATGATAGGACAATCAATCCATAGGAGCCAACAATGTTGAATTCGGCTATCAACGATGGCTCATGATCAATTTCCAACATGGAACTATATACAATACACATTCATGAAAAGGTAGCTCTTACTATTAGAAAACTCAAATTCTAAAAAGGTTGTCTAATATTTGAACAGTGGAAGTTGACTACATACTAAGGGGCTGTTTGATAGTCTCTTAATGATTCCATTAAAAGGTTACCTCTTACCTATTCAGTGATAAGAGGTGTTTGTTTGAGATTTTACCAACCTCTTAATAGTTCATTTACTCTCTTAATGGTTCAGCTAAAAAACAATGCTGAACCATTCAGAGCTATTAATGGTTTAACTCTTAATGAACCAAACAACCCCTAAGATTGACACTCATGAGTAAAAAATATGTGAACATGTATATAGTTAATTAGAAAAATACTTGAATGAACATCTTTAGCCTCCTCAACAGTCACATGGAAAACCATTCCCTTCGGTCTATGAAAATTGACTTTCTTTCATTGACCAATTTCACCGGCTTGGTTTTAATAAGCTTTAGATTCCTTACTTTTAGTTTTTTTAATGGTAACACATATATATTTTAAGATAATTGAGATTTTTCGGGGCAACACCTAGAACATCCAATACAGTTCACCTAAGGAGGAACCGGCAACCTTCCCCTTTTTAATGGCAACACCTATATATTTTAACTGGGTAAACCAACTAAACTAACCACATGCCCCTTTTTGTTATGGCCCAGATTCAAACCGACAACCTTCCATTTGAAAGTCACCTAGGTACCGCCGTAACAATGCCCATTTGATTGCTTTTAGTGTAGGGCATTCATTCTTTAGGTTGCCTGACACATCACAACTAACAAAAAAAAATGACTCGGGTTTTGACACCACAGACTAGCATCCATGTTTTCAAAACACTAATGAATTTAATCATTTAAAAAAATCCAAAATAAACTTCAAAAGCGGAAATAGTATAAGATTAACACTTTAACAAACATAACTTTACATCCTTAACGAAATCATGGCTTACAAAACATAAGTTAGATGGTGTAAGTTTTATTCATGTTGTTCAAAAGTTGCAAGGGGCAATTACATATACAAAACAAACTTAACTACATGTCCTTGACATACACAGACTTCACTTTCGATCTTGGCTCTCATAGATGTATCGCATGAAAGAATACAATATACACATCAAAATTAACAATGTTAAGTAAATACATAAAGAATTTAAACCTGAAAACATAACCAAAAATGTTTAGCGACCAATTTAAAGATTTTCATCTAAAGCCCCTCTAGGATCACTATAACTGTAGGACTATGGCAGCCTCATGGTAAGACTATGACACCTAGACTTCTTTGATTTCAAATATGATACATAAATACAAACAATCAACTTTAATGGGTATTTTTTTAGTACTTAATGACACTAGTTGTTGAATATTTATAATTTTATAAGTACCCTGAATACTTGTAGCTATAACTATTATAATTATCCAATCAAAAAAATTAATATCAAATATATCTATCCAAAATACTTTTTTTTTAAATGACCACAATGAGAAACTCAGAGAAAGCTAGCGGGACGTTAGCAAATACCCCAATTACAAACACCAAATACACAATCAAAACGGAAACACCAAATACATACAACCAACTAAACTGAAGGGACCAAAAAACAACCACCAAACCAAACTCTAGCCGACCCGAACAGCGGGTCACACATCCAATCATCCCAATTGGGACCATGATTATAACCTCTATTCTTCATCCATTTAAAGGCCGGACTATTTATGCCGTCCACCATATTATCCACGTTACTCCTAGAGTTCGAGAAGATCCACCTATTTATTCTTTTAAACAGCCACCTATCCAAAATTGTTTTTTTTTAACGGCAACACCTAGATATCCTAGGCTAATTGGGTTTTCTCGGGACAACACCTAGAACATCGAGGGCAACCCACCACAAGAGGAACCTCTAACTGGGTAAACCCCCTGACATAACTACATACCTCTTTTTTGCTGTTGCCATGATTCGTACCCAAGATTTACTCTCAGATTTACCCCTCAAATTTCTTTTATTTTTTCTTTTACTATTTTTATATTCATTTATAAAAATTACTTTTTTTTCTTTTTCTTTTATTTTTACTTTATCGCTAACTTTTTTAACGAATTTGTTGTTTCCATGTTAACTATTTTTCGCGCCGTAATTCATCTTTTTTCGTTCTTTACTACCGAGTCATGACAAGTTCATACTTTTCTTTTATGTATTTAGTAATGTTACTGTTACCGTCGCAACGTTTGTAATTAAGTTCGTAAACCCGTCGTGTTAATTTCTAGTTATAAATATTCAATGAAATAACCGTGACTCGTCTTTTAAAAAAATTCTTCAACTTCAGGTGTGTTATTTTTATTGGGCTTAACAAACAATATAAAATTCTTAAGAAATTTACAAAAGTCAACTGCTTTGACACAGGGCTCAAGACATGCTTGCTTTGTATACCTCCCGAATCATTTCACCAATATTCCTTCTTCCCTTTATTCAAAAGTGGTAAATTGATTTTAATTCTAACTTACCTGAGTAATTTTATTTTATTATTATTACTTTTGTTTTAACAGCAACATTTTTTTTTGAAAGGTAAATTTAATTAGCAGAGGGCCATCCCAAACAAAAAACAGGAGCAACCACAAGAACAGTGCGCACCAATTTTTTTAACTAATGGCCCATATTTAGATCTATTGATATACGACACACATTATCTATTGCCTTCTTCCTTAGATCTTTAGATTCACATTATTTCAAAATTAAATGTGTCTATTAGCGTTATAATAACGTCTATATTTCAGAAGAAAAAACCAACTTATACTAGTAACAAATTTTGTTTTCTTTGAAAAACAATAAACCTCAAAATAAATAATTTACCAAACTTTAGTTGTATGAAATATTTTTTCCATAAAAATAAGTTACTAACTTTAAGTATAGTGTTTATCTTTATTTAAATAAAAATTATTTTTTTGTTAATACAGTCACAATCCATTGCATTAATAATACTATAATTATTAATAAATATTAAAAGCTAACGGTTGAATATGAGTTAAAATCACTGTTCCTTTACTACTATTATTTAGCATAGAATACAAGCGGGGGATGCATGGTTTTTTTTTTTTAACATTTCGTTTTTCTTTTTATATTTTAGTACATTTTGAAATTATAAACAATAACAAATGTATGTCTTCTTTGGTGGAAAAATTATTTGTGTGGTGAAACCCACAACCTGTGTTCGACTCCATACAACATCCTCCTTCCCTCTCATTTGAATTTTTGACATTAATCTAAAAAAATTAATGTCTTCACAATACTTATTAAATTATTAAATAAACTCATATTTTAAATAATATTTGCATGATATTTAAAAATAATACATTTTTATTTTAATTAATGTCACCGTCACGTTATTTTTAACGGTTTCGTTTTTTATATAAAATTCGGCACTGGCTGTAACGTGTTAGTTTACTTAAAGATTTTTGTTGCACGCCACAACACGCGATTGTTATATTAAAATGTAATTTTTCATTGTAAATGAATGTTACTATTAAGACTATATCTTTTTTAATGTCTTTAGTATAAGTGTATTAAGTTGTGTTTTGTTTTGCCTACACTTTATAAACAATACTTATTACAAAAAAACAAGTCACTTATGTAAATAAATATGTCTATGACTCAATTAAATCGAAATGCAAGAACTACGGGTCAGAATATCACTATTAAATTGAAAAATTATAGCTATTGGTCGGAAATCACGGCAACGTGCGGGGCATCTATCTAGTTAATATTTAAAACAACAATTGAAATTAAAAGAAGATAAATCAAGGGACTCAAGTATAGGCCTCTTAATATTGGGCTTATATTTATATAATATTAAATTGTTATATATAATAATTCATTTTATAAATTACAAGAATACTATTAGTACAAATCAAATTATTTTCCTTTTTGTAAAAAAAAAATCTCAGATTTTTTAATACATCATGTCTTTATGCTAATAAATTTAACTTTTTCGTCGAACAAATTGGTTTAATCGATTACAAATGAACACATTAGTTTTGGTTTCTTATTTAGTATATATAATTTTAAACACTTGTCGGTAAAGACTATTATTTTAATGTAGATTTTCTAAAATACAATGCTAGTTTGTATACAGATAAACATACTTAAGATTATTTTATATTTAAATATATTGTATACAATAATTTATTTTTATTAATGTTATTGATGAAAAAAATTGCAAACATAAAAGTTGCTAAAAGGTTCTATAACTCATGACTCACAAACAATGAGCTCCCGATGATTGTGCAAAACTCTTGGTGATCAAATAAAGTATTGGGTCGGCCGGATTATATTCTGGCTAAGAAAATCTCAAACCTTAAAATTGATCTTAGGAAGTGGTGTCTTAAGATGAAATCTAAAGAAGAAAAGAGAGATCGGATTTGAAAAAAATGATTAATTATTGGATTCTAAAGCAGAAAACACGTGTCTATTGATGGAAGATCTTGAGACGAGGCTTATGGCTAAGAAAAAATTATAGGAACTGGAAGCCCAAAAAATGATGGATCTAAGGAAGAAGGCAAGATTGAATTGGTTAATGGAGGGGGATAAAAACTCGAGTTTCTTTCACAGATTCATAAATGGGAAAAAAAATTTAATCCTGTAAATGGGCTATGGATCAAGGTTGCTTGGGAGTGATACCAAACCAAACCAAACCAAACCAAACCAAACCAAACGTACCCAGTATAATCCCACACATAGCTAACGCTATTAGTAGGGTCTGGGGAGGGTGTGATGAGGGCAAACCTTACCCCTATCCCAAGGGATAGAGAGGCTGCTCCCGTTTAGACCCCCGGCTTCATGGGAAAGAAAAAGATAGAAATATAAATAAAATTAATGAGTAATAAAGTAAAATAAATCTAACAGTAATCTCACAATTAGCAGTGTATGACTAAAGTATATTAGTCACAAGAAACACAACACACCTACAAGAAACAAGACATACGCAAAATCTTTGCTAAACAACTCTACTCTCCCACACAACGGGTCACTCATCCTAAAACCCTAATACGACGTCTCCATGAAATTGATCTTAGGAAGTGGTCTCTTAAGATGAAATCTAATGGGGAAAAGAGAGATCGGATTTGAAAATTTGATTAATTATTGGATTCTAAAGCAGACAAAACTGGTCTATTGGATGAAGATCTTGAGAGGAGGCTTATGGCTAAGAAAAAAATATTGGAACTCGAAGCCCAAAAAGTGATAGATCTAAGAAAGAAGGCAAGATTGAATTGGTTAGTGGAGGGGGATGAAAACTCGAATTTCTTTCACATATTCATTAATGGGATAAAAATCGTAATCGTGTAAATGGGCTATGCATCAAGGTTGCTTGGGAGTCTGATCCTAGTAAAGTAAAGCACGAGATTTTCTCCTTTTATAGGCATAAATTCGATTATCATTTACCTTCTCGGCCAAGTTTCGTAATGTAGGTCCCGGAAGCCTCGTCGCGCAGCGAAAATACTCAGACCTGTTCAGTGATTTGTGTGGGAACCAAGAAACGAGACAGAGAAACACGAACATAAACAAAAGACAATGAAACAATACGTAATCCATAACATAGAAGTCATCCCGTATTACAGACTACATACCGAAGGAGCACACATCTCTCATCTAAGCTCACGGTCCAGGGGTCGGGAGAGCTCGTCCCGACCCGGACACCTCTCAATCTAGTTCCAGAAGTTCCACCTATAAATGAAGACAAGTCTTCTATTTATAGGGGCAGTAACACTACCTGCGTACTTGTCTAAGTACGCAGGGTTTGGTCATGCGTACTTGACAAGTACGCAAGGCAAAAGCCTTGCGTACTTACTAAGTATGCAGGACCAAACTGATGTGTAGGCTAAGTACTCATGAACACCCTCTTGCGTACTAGCCACGTACACCGATACATATAATTTAATCTATAGTTACAAAAACGTGCTTCTACACGTAAACCCGAATCTGAGATGCCTTAATGATGCGGACAAGCTTTCTTTGGATGCTGAATTCTCGATGCAGGAGATCATGTCGGCAATTTGGATTGTGCTGGTGGGAAACCTCCGTGCCCGGATGGTCTTACTTTTGATCTCATCAGGAAATTCTGGCCTATTATGTAGAAAGACCTTGAACAACATTTTAAGCACTTCGAAGCCAAATCATCCATTTCAAAGGGATGTAATGCTTCCTTTATCACCTTGGCTCCAAAGGACATTAACTCGTCCTCCTTAAAAGATTTTTGACCAATTTCATTGATTAGGTGCATGTCGAAAGCATTAGGTAAGCTACTAGCCTTGAGGATTCAAAAGGTTATTTCATCCATCATTGGTGATGAGCAAACGACCGTCATTAAGGGTCGCCATATTTTTTATGGCCACATTTTACTCAACTATATTCAAGATTGGGCGAAAAGATCATTGTTGGAATAACAATGGTTGAATGCTATTTAAAGATTGCTAATCCCTTATTTTGATAATGATAAAGAATTAATAACTTGTGTTACTAGTTGTTGATTAAAGATGGTTATATACCACATACACGTCCCTATACACTTAGTGGATCATTAATCATAAGCTAAACATTCAACAATGATGGTAATGCACAATGATGATAATGATCGGGTATGAAAGCTAATTTGAAGTCAACACGTTACAAGTAAATGATGATAATCAAGGTTTTATGATGAAGTTAACAAGAATCCGCCACATGCTATCATTAAAAAAATATATGGCGATGAAATGGGAAAGATCATAACTGAAGATCAACATTGGGTTTCAATCATCCGACTTATCAATTATGCCAAGTCATCAAGATGAGTTGAGGAATTCAATAAGAAATCGATACATGTCATATTTGTTCGTTGAAGATCAGGAGTCGGTTTGAATTATCAAAGTATAACCGACACATGCTAAACCGAAAACAACATACAAGGATCAAATGTTAGACGAAAAAGATAATATAATATGGTAATGAGAATGATCTAAACGTTTATTAAATTAATCCTAAGATTTATAAAAATAATATTTTTATAAAACTATCACACTTCCCAAAAGTATTTTTATAAAGCATTGGATAGGTTTTATAAAATTCAAATGTCTTGCTAAATTAATACCTTGTATTATTTTGCAATTGAAGACAAGAATTTGAATTTTGAAATCAAGTGTGTGTATCTTCTATGTGTGGTAAAATCCCAACATGGTTTCACACTGAAAAAAAAATATATTAGAAATGGATAAACATTAAAACAAATTGGGAAAACATCTTTGGTGATTTTGATTTTACAAAAGCAAATCTTTCTATTTAAGTATAAGACTTTTTAACTCTTGCATATAAGTCAAAGGCGTCTTTCTTGAGCTACAAAATCTGGAGAAAATGTGTGGAAATGGGTTTGGAAGACTAGATTTGAAAATACACAACGTTCACAACACAAGATGTAAAAAAGGAGAACTGCAGCACTTAACGATAAATTCTCTCTATGTTCATCTCATCGTATCATGAGATGATAGATTAAAGATGAGATCAAAATGAAGAGATCAAGATCAACAGAGCTACAAAGAAGAAAAGGGTCATGCTACAAGAATTATCTATCCATATTAAGAGGGTATTTGTAAAATAATATCTTGACATAGTATTGTGAACTCACTATCTTGATATAGTATTGTGATCACATTATCTTGATATAGTGTTGGGTTGAGATGAGAGATACACTATCTTGATTTAGTGTTACATGTGTATTTGTGACATATTTACACTATCTTGATATAGTGTTCAAGTTGTATTTGTGTGTGTGTGATAGAGTGAGAGTGAGAGAGAGAGAGAGAAATGCATTATATTGACATAATGCTTTTGTGTATTTGAGAAGGACACTATCTTGATATAGTGTTTGGGTACTCCATTATCTTGACATAGTGAAGGTTGAAGTAATGTAAAGCTAGTCACTTAGTGTGGCTAGTGAAGAAGGTGTTCACTACCTTTGACTAGTGAAGAAATGTAAAGCTAGTCACTTTGTGTGACTAGTGAAGAAGGTGTTCACTGCCTTTGACTAGTGAAGATTTGTAAAGACCACTAGCTTGTCATAGTGAGTTGAAGAATGTGATCACTTTCTTTGTTAAGTGAGACATTTGTTCAAGGTGACCACTACCTTTATTTAGTTAGCCGTTCATGTACCGATGATCCCTACCGTTTTAGGGAGAGGATTTGTGATGACAACTCTCAATTGGAAGATTGGGGAGAGGATGTATAATGGGTTTGTTAACATCCACTTGAACCTCCATAAATTCGGTAGCGTATCGCTTTCCCTTATCTTTTACATATTATTCATTAACAAATATCATCCATATCACCTAAAGTTTTTAAATAAGAATACAAAATGAAATTCTATGAAATAAAGAGTGGTTAAACTTTAAAAGGATTTAAATTTAATTGGAAAAAAATATTAAGAAACTATTCACCCCACTTATAGGTTTCTACAGTCATCAACTAAACTAATGCTATTTAAGGTCAATTTTGTAAAATTCTTAGACTCCTTAAACTAGAACTTCTTGGATTCTATCATATCTCAGATGGGCTTCAATTGCAAATGGAGAGCTTGGATGAGGGAGTATCTCAGGTTTGGCGGGGCATCGATTCTTTTGAGTGGTGATGTGTGGTTTTATATGTAGATAAAAATATAAATATAAATATATATATATATATATATATATATCCCTAGCAACAACATCAAAAACTTGATAGCGTGTTTTTAGGGATATATATATATTTATATTTTTATCTACATATAAAACCATACATCACGTTTTTGGCGCCGTTGTAGGGGACACGGTAATTCTGCGAAAGATCTAAGTCGTTAGACTGGCTATTTTTATTTTTCTTTTTTTGAGTCATGGTATTTGTGTTACATACATCTGTCTTTGCAGAAATATTCAAGGATCCGGACCGTGAAATTTTTGTTAAGAAAAATGATCAAACATAAGTACCGCTATTCTAAAGAAAAAACATTTTTTTTAATTAGGCGTAAAGCTTTCGAACTGCTTTTACGTGAGTAACATTTTTGTTTTTGAGAATGACAAGTTCGATACTCTGATGTTAGATTGCACGAAATAAGGTAAGTTTCCAAGTATAAGTTCGGGATTTTTGTTGGTGTCATTCCCCGTTTACCACGGTTATATTTTTCAGGTAATATGTTTTGGAAAAAGTTAAGTTAATTTTTAATTAAAAATATAAAATTTGTTCTCTAAAACACTAGGCTGAAAAATATTTAAAAAAAACCCCTGTTGAAAAGAGGGAATGCACGTGCATTGGCCAAACGTGGGTCTGGTGATTAAAGACAGCAGTAGCTTCACTTTTCTCAAAACCTCACCCCCAAACTCATTCAAAGTCGGCCGAAAACACCACAAAACCCATAATTTCTCATTGTTTTTCTCGTTTATTCACTCTAATCTCTCCCCCAAGTTATGTAAACTTGTCCATTATCGTTTTTGAGTCGATTCTTGCTTCATTTAGGGATAATTTTGTTCAAATAAGGGCTAGAGTTTCGTTTTGAATTTTGGTATAAATATGTTAAATCTGAACTTATTGCTTAATTTAAATGCATATGTGACCATGATAGATCATAACGTAACTTGTTTTAGCCTCATTTAAACAGATTTGTTCCACTCGTATGATTTGGGTTCTTGATTTTTGCTTAAAAATTTTTAACTTGAATGTATGAATTGAAGCATGAATCTTTTATATATATTTAAAATGTAGTATAGCTTGTTGGAAGATTGTTAATTTGATAAACTAGGTCGAAAATTTTGACAAGTTTGACTTTCAAAAGTCAAAATATCATATTTTTGAAATTGAGTCTTGTTTGGATAAATTGCAATTAACCAATTATGGATTCGGAAAATGTAACCATGCCATAAAAATGCATGAGTTTAGGTTTTCTTTGTGTGGTCCTAAAATATATATGCATAAATTTTTATGTCATATCAAATTTTTGGAGTCATTGCCATATGTGCGATGATATTTCCCTATATTAACTACATTTTGTTGTTATATAGGACATGGCCGAGTTGTACCAACAATATTGTTCGCTTTGCCCCCTAAGAGATCAGGGATTTGTTTTTGGTTGCCCGGGTGAAAACTTTCCAGGGGGTCACCCATCCCTGGATTACTCCCACCCGAGCACGCTTAACTGTGGAGCTCTCCTCTCATCCACTACATTAAGCCCCAAAACGCGTTGTGGTATTTGAGGCGAGGCATTCCTTATGAACCCAGCATCTCTCTCGTGGACAGAACAGAACAGAACGATATGGGATTTGCCTAAGGTGTTACAAACACCCCCTTGGGACTTTTCGTCCCCGATTAGGTTTGCCCCACTATCGTAAACAAAACAGAACGGGAGTGGCTCTGATACCATTTGTAACATCCGGCCTTTCGTACCAACAATATTGTCAGCTTTGCCCCCAAAAGCTCACGGATTTGTTTTTGGTTGCCCGGGTGAAAAATTCCTAGGGGGTCACCCATCCCTAGATTACTCCCACCCGAGCACGCTTAACTGTGGAGTTCTCCTCTCATCCACTACATTAAGCCCCAAAACGCGTTGTGGTATTTGAGGCGTGGCAATCCTTATGAACCCAACATCTCTCCCATGGACAGAATAGAACAGAACGATATGTGATTTGCCTAAGGTGTTACACGAGTCATCCAGGCAAGCAGGGCGGAAAAGAAGGAACAACATTCGAGTTACCGAACAGGATCCTCCTCGTCTGCCCACATGAGTGGCTCGCCACAAACTCCACCATCGCCTCCACCACCTTTCAATCCGCAACCTATGCCAGAGTTACCACAAGACTTGCACTCATGGCTTATCTTTGATCCCGATGATGCCATCGAGATCCATGCTTACCAACCCCTAGCCACCTTACTAACATAAACCTTTGAGATACATAAAACCATCTGCTATCTAACTTTAAAGGATGTTAATCTCCTGGATAGTGCAATCCCTCTACACAAAACCTTGGCAAAGGTTCTTTGCTATTAGGGAAGCAACATAGTATGAGCTCACTCTTGAGTTCTTAGCCTATTTTGAGTGTGATAGGTCGGTGGTGAATATGGAGATGCACGGCTGTGTGAGATTTAGGATGGCCAGCCATTGGTATGTGATGACTTTGTCATAATTTGGGGTGAAGTTGGGATTGTATATGCATAGGGAGAGGACATAACCGTTCTTCACCGAGAGCAAATCAGAGTTTACAGAAGGTGAGACCTCGACATTTTGGAATAGAATCGGCTCAGGACCCTTGGACCCGCATACCCAGAATATCACCAGGATAAAACACCGTCTCTACCGATATCTGCATCGATGTATTGTCCTTTCTATTTGGGGAAGGAAAGATAGAACCGGGGTGCTAACCGTGAGAGACCTCTTCCACCTCCATTATTTGATTGATCAAGTCCCTTGTAACTTAACCTACAGTTCCAGCAGCCACATCTTTGGAGGACCATACATCACCCATCTGGCTCAATACAAGATATGGATCTACCCATTCAACCCATAGACACCCAGGTAATGATCAATATGCATATGATGAAGAAATTTAATGGGGTGTATCGGTTGGTGGGACACCGGGGAAACATTTGGACATGTGAAGTTAAAGAGTCTGAGGACGAGGAAGTACCAAGGGGCAACTGGGATATCAAGGCCCAGATATGTGTCACACTACTGCTGATCCCATTATGTTGGATTTGATGATCCGCATGGGTCAATTGGGACACACGATGGACAGTATGCGGCAGGACTTCTACGATCACACCCATGATCCGTATGCCCATCTGCAGTATCAGCAGTAGCCTCCTGGCCCGCACCCACAGTGGCAGCATCCTCCTTTCCAGTCGTTACTCTCTTCATCCTTCATCTTTGATATTTGTGCTTCTTATCTGATGTAGTTATGGTTCTTGATGTTGAACAATGTTTGTTGGTTTTTCTGGACACGTACCACTTTTACCGGTTACAGGTGTAACCGTTGACATGGTGGCATAACTTATTCGGCTGCCAATATTTGGCGAATATTAGTTTAATTTTATGTTTAATATTTAATTTTTATTGTTTGAGCATTGCATAGCATAACAGGGACATACAGTTTTTGGGGCACATATTAATCAAGCTGAGGAAATCAACCATACACATAATGGTGATGGATCAACGGGGGAGTTTCAGTTCTCTTTCACGCTTTTCCTACCCATGACAACTATTAAATAACATATTTTCGTATAACAAGGACATTGTCAAATTATTAGTATGCGGTGTTAGGAAACTCACCAATGCATCGGCAACATAATGCTGTCCCAAGTATTACATGTGCATGATTACCAAGTATTCGATGCTTTGAAGTGAAATACACATAGAAATCTTTAAAACATTTTCAAAAACAACCTATAAAGTTGTGAGCTTCATAAATAATCTAAAAGCTTAAAGTCTTAAAAATCATTTGGACAAAAACGATCTTATAAAAGCAATAATTTGAAATACCGTTGAAATTAATCAAGGACACAAATAGGGAAGATTAGTAAGCACAACAGAAAGAAAAGAAATAAGTTTATGCACATTTTTTACTTTTAAACCCCTTTATCTTCCATTTTATGTGAGAATTTGAGCTTATCCAAGAATTATCATATAACACATCAAGTTTTTGACACCACTGCCAAATTTTACATGCTCATTTCGTTTGATAAAGTGTTTTCTAATTATTGTTTTGCATGTTAGAACTTGTATAAAACATACATTTCAAGATCATGGACTAAAAGAATGCATAAAAATGATTGAGGCATTAGGATTCACCCACTTTGTTTAGCCTTCTTATTCTCTTTCACCTACCCTAAAACATTTCCCCCTAGTTAACCCTTTTAAGCCTAAACCCTTTTCATTCCTAAACCCACACTTCAAACCCATAAACGACATCAAGTTTTTGGCGTCGTTTCCCTCTTTCCTATTTAGTTGGAAGTAAACTTCGCTATGATATGAAGAGCAATTATCCACAAAAAGGATCATACATTCATCTTATGATCAACAAATGAAAATTAGCAAGAAGAGAAGGATGAATATGAAAATGAAAAGAAAAGAAATAGGGGAAAAAAAAAAAGAAAAGTTATACTCGCCCAAATTATTGAAGAAATTTCAAAAAAAAAAAATCAAACTTACTCGAAAAATTAGAGTATGCAAAGCAAATCAAGAATATGGATGTATTAGGAAGAAACAACTGAAAAATCTATGGGGGATTGATAGTAATGAATGCTTCTAAATAAGAAGAATTTGCATTCTTGAAGAAAGAAATTGGTCTTAACGATCTGACCTTAAAAGAGTCCTTAGATTAGTCACAATCTCTAGTCTAAGATTATCAACAAGCTCACTCACCGTTTAATCATTAAGCCAAGTCGGATTTCCAAAATTTAGCCACTCTTCCCAAATATTTCCTACCCTAACCCTAAGCCTATCATTACAACCCATTTGAATCCCTCTTGATTTATGTACATATTTTATGTCAATTAATGGAGATTTGATTTCTACACAAGCCTATGATTATGCAAGCATTAATTATAGTATTGAGTATTTTTCTTGACATACATTATCCATATATTAAACCCAAGTGTTGAAACTGTAATTTTATGCATAATCATAGTTCCATCAAGTATGTTTGGTTTGCTACCCTATTGTGGAGAAACATTCGAAAGGTGCAAACATCAAGTTATGATTAAAAGAGGCGTTTAACCATTTGGGACCAAAAGCTTTAGATAAGGTAACGTTTTATTCTATGAGTATAATCATGCATGAGTTTGCTTGAGGACAAGCAAAGTTTAAGTATGGGGTGTTATGATATACCATCATTTATACATGTTTTACATGCACAATTATCCCCATAAATAGCACAAATTATAAAGAATATGACAAGATATGATACTTAATCCACTTATTTGTGTTACAACAGGATAATTAACCCTTGCATACAAAAACATGAAGAAAACACCCAAAAAACAAGGCAAAATCAGCATTCGGAACCCAATTGAACGAAACCGGACGCACGGAGTCAACCCAGAAGGTCAAAATCAAGCAATAGTTAAAATTTGACTTTGCACGGTCGTGCATTGCAATGCACGGCTGTGTAAATGGAGTCACGTGGCCCCGTCCTTTCCTGCTCTGCCAGATTCCCTCACGTGCAAGAGATGTGTGTTGTGACAATCCGGACTTTTCCAGTTAACTCCGTTAACAAAATCCAGTTAAAGTTAACTTAAATTAACTTAACTCAAACTTCATGGACTAATTCTGTCAATAATCTCAAACCTTAACTACAAGGACTAATTGTGTAATTAGCCTAAACCTAATCCTATTTGACTTGGTAAAGTCAAAATCCAATCTTTAAGTCATGTTGACTTTTGCAAGTCAACTAACTTGTTCTTAACCTAATTCAAACCTCAAGGACTATTTCTGCCAATTTCCAATCTTAAGAACATGAAACAATAGGGACTAAACCTGCAATTAACCCGAACTCGATTTATGTTTGACTTTAGAAAGTCAAATCGGCTGATTCGACCAAATTTGCATGCCTCGATGGCTTTCTGTTGGAATTGTAACTGTTATTGCTCGATTAATGGCATTAACGGTCATAAAACATCTAATTAATCATCATCATTTACGAATTAAACAGATTAATAGCCATACTTGGCATAACCGTCGACCACGATCATGGCGGACATCGAATTCGTTATATGCCTATGTTAATCCCACAAATTGATACCCTGCACACCTTATACGAATGCACCAGAAGCTCTTACGCACGATTATTCGATCGAAGTAACATCAGGAGTTGCCGGCGACCAAATCATCCGAAGTTGGACATGCTCCTACTCGAACTCCATCAATCCGTCATCCATACTGGTAATTAATCCTATATTTAGCTTTGTTTCAGCATGTAGATCGTAAACCCTAACCCAATTAGGGTTTATATCATCTAGTCAGGGATGAACCGATTCTAGGGTTCATCACATTTGGGGTTTAATCGATTATCATCCTAGACTCGATCATAATTCAATTAAATCACATGATCAGTTTCGTAATCTGCCACTCATCGAAAGCCCTATGTCTATTTTATCAAATAACATCAAATTGGTTTGTTCTTGATTCGATTTGGGGCTTTGATCTTAAACCCAACCTCAATGAAATTAAACTATACCAATAGACTCGCAACGCTCTAATCAGTGAAAACCCTATGATTTAAACAACATCTAACATCAAATCTTATCGATTCAATCTTGTGTTCTTGAACTAGGGTTTCGGCCCTAATTCATGCAATCTAATGATCTTAAGCTCGTTAGTTTTGCAATTAAACCCACACACAGACTCGCCATGACTCGATCATTGAAACCCCTAATCAGTCTTGTTAAATCACGATCGAATTCATGGGTTTTGGGCTGGGACCGATCGCGATCGGGTATAGGGAAAAAGCTCTCGGGAGTTTTTGATGAAAATCATTTTGATCTGGTTCATATCGCGATAACCCTAGCGGGCGAACTGGTTAAACTCTTGTACTGATGGGGAGGAGACCCGGGTTCAAACCCTCCTCCCCTGTTTTTTTTAAAATATTTATTCTAATGATATTTTAATTATTAAATCAATTTTTATATTATGATAATATCATATTAAAGTGTTTTAGCCCGGAAAATAACTCGTAGGCTCGGGTTTGGTTTTATAACCTATTTTAATATTATTACCCACTTTTAAAATAATATATTTATATTATTTTCAAACCACGACTTCGAATAAAATAATATGTTTTCAAACCGTGACTCCTAGAATAAAATAATATATTTGTATATTATTTCACCTCGTTTATTTACCTCGTATAACGTTTTAAATTAATTAATAATATATTTGTTTATATTATTTACTCACGTTTATTATATCGAATAAAAATAATATATTTATTATTTTTCCACACAAGTGATTATTTTGTTAATCATATGACTTAAAATAATATATAGAGCTATATTATTTTTTTAACCATTTTAAATGGTAAGCGTACGAATTTATTTATTCATTTAATATTATTCGTTATTAACGTTCGACACGTAACACATTAATCTTAATTATTATATTAAGAAATATATTTTCGTAGACACGTTCGTCTACTCATTGATCCTTAGAATGTTTATGACATTCAAATCTTCTGTGTCGTCGTCACAAACCCCATATGACTCTAATTTATGTGTTTATAATTCTAGGGCATACGTAAGACATGCAGGCTAACACTTGAGTTTCCAAATCTCTTACTTGTGTGATACTACCTACAACGCAACGCAGGTGAGTTTCACGGCCCCTTTTTACTTGTTTTACTATTGGGGGAGAAACATGCTTACACACAAACATATTTTACCTGTTTTCCTGTTGAGGAGAAACAAACATGTACACAAACTATCATACTTTTACTTGTTTCCCCCGTGGGGGAGAAACATGTACGCAGACAAACATTATGTTACATGTTTTTCATGTTGGGGGAGAAAACATGACATAACTATTTTAGATTATTGTAATTCATATGTTATTACCGTTGAGGCTAAGCGTGACACTCTATCACAGAAAGTCCTCATCATACATCGAACCGTTAATATGGATCTTAGCGAGGTAATGTTTAGTAATACTACTGGGTTTGACAAGCCCCACCCGCGTTAGTCGCGCTAACTCGATTGGAGGTCGAACGGGTGAAATGTTAGCCTACTCACATTTGCCAGAGTTGATAGACCTGACAGGAGGCATATAAACACAAACAGTCAGCTTCGGTTGCGAGCGCTTTAGTAAGACATGACCATAGGCTAGCTATCTATAGATATGCATATTGAATGTACATAATCTGGCAAACACTCTCTTATTACTAACTTGAAACCTATGAACTCACCAACCTCGTGTTGACACTTTTTCTTACATGTTTCTCTGGTCGCTTTGACACATGTTGCACACTTAGGACATGCATGGAGTCCTACTGTCATATCATTCGTTTCAAACATTTTAAAAAGTTTACTTATTTACATTGATGGACACTTATTGCGTGTAATTACTTTGATTTCATATTAACGTTTACGCTTCCGCTTTAACTCTGAACTTTTGTGTTATGACATTTTGAGTCCCATATAGTGTCGTTTGATGTAACTAATGACGGGGATCCTGGTGTGTCACCTTCCAAATGGTAAAACTCCGTTAGTGGAATTTGGGGGTGTGACATGTGCTTTGCACGACCGTGCAATGCCAAATTTTGAGTCTATAAATAGCAAGCTGATTCTAGTATTTTAGGTGTCCAAGATCAAGAGTAGGGAAGGCCTTAGTGCTCTGCTAAGAGCCGGAACTCTCTCGGTTTTGGTCCATTTATCTTTTTTTTATATTCTTTTCTAAGTCTTGTAATATGAACTTATTCTTCTCGTTCGAGTGAAACAAGATGAAACCTATACCCACTCTCCCTTAGTGTTGGAACATTTCCACACATTATCTAAGGGTTAGTGGAGTCACTTGTATGGTCATTTATGGCTAGTCCCGCATGTCACGCGGTCGTTGTAGTATAGTGGTAAGTATTCCCGCCTGTCACGCGGGAGACCCGGGTTCGATCCCCGGCAACGACGCCAAAAACTTGATGTGTGGTTTTATATGTAGATAAAAATATAAATATATATATGTCCCCGACAACGGCTCCAAAAACTTGATGTCGTGTGTTTAAATATATAAAAATATAAATAAATATATTTTTAAGATGATTTCATAAGATCAGGTTTTAAATTTATCAAATGATAATTACATTAACTTAAAACACACACAATAGGCAAGTGTACCTATCACAGCGTAATATAGTTTGGGTAAGAACCAAGTATCGAACCATGCACACGGATCCTGTACTCAACCCCCGCTATTGTCTGACTAGAATAATAAGTTGGAAAATGGGTTTTGTTTAAAAGTAAAATAAAAAGTTAAGAAATGTAATTAGAACTATTATTCTGTTTAAGGTGTTACTCTAGTTGTTATCCCTTGTTAATTAATGCTATATTTAAAGTAAGGTTGGCCGAGACGAGAGAAGTAGAGAATTACCGACACAAACCGCCCGGTCTGGTTAGGGCTCAAATGGCCTGCTAAATACCCAAACCTCCAGTCAGCCCATAATATTAAATCTATACTAACCGGCCGGACTGGCACCAAGATTTGTATATATACAGTACAAATATCGAATAAGCTTCCCAAACAAGAAGTATTGCTTGAGTAACTCACAAGATAAAAGATTATTAGATTGATTTAAAGATCACTTATTTTGATCTTTTTTAGATAAATTATAGTAAAGACTTTAAAAACATAACTTACGAAAAATACTTCATTAATTAATTAAAGTTCAACCAACTCGAGCAACACAAGAGGACTAGCCATAAATGACCATACAAGTGACTCCACTAAACCTTAGATAATGTGTAGAAGTGTTCCAACACCAAGGGAGAGTGGGTATAGGTTGCCTCTTGTTTTACTCGAACGGGAAGAATAAGTTCATATTACAAGACATAGAAAAGAAAATAAAAAGAAAAAGCTAAATGGACCAAAACCGAGAGAGTTTCGGCTCTTAGCAGAGCACTAAGGCCTTCCCTACTCTTGATCTTGGACACCTAAAACACTAGAATCAGCTTGCTATTTATAGACTCAAAATTTGGTAATGCATGGCCGTGCATTGGGATGCACGGTCGTGCAAAGCACACATCTCCTACACATAAGGGAATCTGATAGAGCAGGAAAGGACGGGGCCATGTGTCACCATTTTCACGGCCGTGCATTGCAATGCATGACCGTGCAACGTTAAATTTTGACTATTGCTTGATTTTGACCTTCTAGGTTGACTCTATGCGTCCGATTTCATTATATTGGGTTCCGAATGCTGATTTTGCCGTGTTTTTTTTGGTGTTTTCTTCATGTTTTTGTATGCAAGGGTTAATTATCCTATTGTAACACAAATAAGTGTATTACGTATCATATCTTGTCATATTCTCTATAATTTATGCTATTTATGGGGATAATTGTGCATGTAAAACTTGTATAAATGATGGTATATCTAGTGGCTTTCCAACAGATGAATTTTCGAGGGAATGTGGGGTTAGGTAGGGAGACCAGATCTCCCCCTTTCTATTTATCATTGCAATGGAAGGTCTCTCGGCAATGCTAAAATCTGCCACTTAGAATAGACTATTTAAAGGAATAAAACTTCCTCATAATGGCCCGCTCATTACCCACTCAATGTATGTAGGCATAGTTTTCTTTATTGACGAATGGAATGAGGAGAATATTATTAATCTTAAACGGATCCTTATATGCTTCTACATGGTCTTGGGTTTGAAAATCTACTACCACAAAAGCAAGATATTTGGAGTCGGGATGTCGGGTTCAGTAAGTCAGGAGAGGGCTTATGGGCTGCCTTCAAGAACCACTTTCGGTTGTTCATTTTGGTATGCCTATCGGAGCTAATATGGGTCTGGAAATGAACTGGGGTCCAGTGGTACAAATATTAAGGAAAGATTGAACAAATGTAAGACTAAAACGTTATCATCTGGCGGTAGACTTACCCTAGTCAAGACGGTATTAGGCAGTGATCCCCTTTATTTTATCTTTCTCCATGTTTAATGCCCCTTTAAAGGTTATAAATGAATTGGAGTCAATTAGGAGGAAATTCTTATGGGGAGAACCAACTCTAAAAAAAATACATTATGTGGCATGGGACAAAATTATGAAGCCGATAAGATTAGGTGGTCTTAGGGCGAGCGATCTTAGAAACATGAACCTGACCCTATTAATTAAATGGAGTTGGAGGGCTTTAAGCGAGTCAAACTGTCTTTGGGCCACTTCTCTTTAAGCGCTACATAAGGTTTCTTTTGAATCGTTGGCCGATATAAATAAGAAACGGATTACGTATAATTGGTCTCATACTTCTTTGTGAGTTAAAGAATTGGATGCAGCTGATCTGGTTTTTAACCGTATTCTCAAGAAAAAAATTGGGAAATGGTCTACTTCGTCATTATGGAAATTGGCTTGGTTCGGATACAAATCATTCATAGAGTTATTCTTGGGCTTGTTTGAATTAGAATGGAGCAAAAACTACATTATTTAGGATAGGGTGACTTTGTAGGATCGGTGTTTACAAGATGGTTATGTTCTAGTTGAGATTGGCGAAAACAATCACAACTATGCAATGTAAACAAGAAACAATGATAATACTGATAAATGCAAATTGTATTAATCTTCAAAGTTTACAAGTTACAGAGAAAACTCTAAGGAAGCACACTTGTACAATGAGAAGATACAATACATATAAAGGATCTTAGAATCAAGACAGACCCTTGATTCTAAGGATAAGATCAAACACAACTCGTTGATCTTTGAAAGTTACTAGTTACACTACTATTGGTAGACAACTAAAAGACAAACTGCAGCAAATAGTAACAAACAAGTCAAAAGTCCTCTTAGGAATCTTTGGAGAAGACTTCAGAAGTATTAGCTTTGTCTTTAATCATCTGCACCAATAACATTCCATCTGCTGATAGATGTGTTAGTGTTGCAGCAGAGGTGTCAGTAGCAAAGTCAAAGCTGCTGATGATTTGCCTATCAGCAACATCAATGTTTGGTGCTGCTGAGAAGTCTATCAGCAGCAACTTTTTGACTTCAGCAGATAAGGCTATCCGCAGTAACAATGTTCATTAGCAGAGGAACATAGCTATCCGTAGCACTTGCCTTATCCACAGTAACTAGTAAGTCAGCAGCAAAATTGTGGAGTCCGCAGCAATTGTACTTGGAGAATTTTATAGCCATCAGTCTTTATGTTTACAAACTCCCCCTAGACCGATGCTACCAAAACTCTCCTACTACCTTTGTTGCTGAAGCTTTTGCATGTGTGTAACAATCCTTGCAGTCTCATAGCCTCTTGGGTCTTTGCTTGGATTATCAATAGGAAGTTTAGATAAGGATTTGATGTCTTTGCTTGGCATGCTAAAGATAGCCTTTCTTAAACATCTCATCTTCTGTCCTCTGACATCTATCAAAGTGTATTCATCCTGAATAGCATTGTAAGACCAACTGACAAATGGGAAGTGGGATTGGAGAGGTTTAGCATCAATAACCACATCTTTGCTAGGGTTGAAGTGATGTTTGATCACTAGCAACAGATGTCTTCCACCCTCATTTTCAGGCTTATGAGCTTCACCCAGCTTCAACATTCTTTAAGATCAGAATCTAGAAGCTGCATCACCTCATCAACATATTGGTATACTGATCTCTTTTACTTATGTCCTCCCCATGAATACTTCAAACCACTGGTCTTGATTACTATATAACAATACTACAATTTCTCTTGAGTCTTCCGGTGTGCTAGTAGGTTTGGTTTTCTTCTTGGGAGGCTATTGATGAGGGGAGCTGGGAGAGAGGATTTGGACTCTTTGGTTGGAGAGGAGGGAGGTCTAGGAGGGATACAGGAGGGTTGTTAGACAGAAGGAGGAGAGGACGATGGAGTAGGCTTGGGTTTCTTTGGTTTTCTATCTTTTATTTGAGTGTTTACCCTTCGTTTTGAACCTATCTTCCCCAGTCTCTCTTCCGCTTCCTTCTTCACTTTGACATAGAGGGCTTACAGGTTCATGAAACTCATGGGACCCAGCCTCTTTCCACTCTCACCTCTAGCCTTTAGGAAGTCCATCATAACCTTCCTTTCTTCATGGGATCTAACATTGAAGGCAATGGCTTTTCTGGCTTTTTGTCTAGCTTTTTCTTCTTCCTCAGTCCTCTTCTTGTTTGCCAACTGACCTTGTTGTCCCATGAACGCTTTGTATATTTCTTTATTTGAAAATTTATCAAGGTAGTCTGCATCCTCACCTTGAGAAATCAGAGCCTCTGTCCACTCCTCCCTCATTTCTTTTACAAGTCCAGAATCAGTGATTCTGAACTTGGCTTCTTCTCTTCTCTTCCTCTCTCTCTCTCTCTTAATCTTCTTTATTTAACTGTTCCTGCAGCTGGAGAGCTAAGGCTTTATCTTCTTTTATTTGTGAAGTTGCAGGAACTTGAACTCTTGTTTTATCTAGTTGCCTAGCATGCAACTGGATTTGCTGTTCTCTGAGGATCTTGACAGCTTTTCTTTCTTGGGCCTTTTCCTCCTCCTCTCTGTCTCATCTTCTTCTCTCTATTTCTTTATTTTCTTCTTCTATCTTCTTCTCTTCTTCTTTTTCTGTCATTATTCCCTTCCCCTTGTCTTCAGCTTCATAGATCATAATAGCAGATGTTGGAGTTGCTATTGATACCTCAGCTTCAGCTTCATTGGAAATTTGAGGAATAGACAATGGGGCGGGGGGGGGGGGGGGGGCAAAATATTCATCTTCACCTATGCCCCATTCTTCTCCAGTCACTTCCTTCCACTCTTCCATGACCTTCTGTGCTTCTCTTATTTTAGATTCATTTTCTGTGTTTAAGATAACAGTTGGAGAAGAGGGAAGGGACATGTCTGAATCTGTTTCCTCCATTACAATCCATCCCTCTTTCTTAAGAAAGTCTCTAATAAGAAGAATCATTTTTTGACTGCTTGTGGAGTTGGTGTTGTAGATTTGTGAACATTGTTCAAACACCTTGAAGATGAAGTCTGGGTTGAGTAGTAGGATATCTTGGATGGCTACATAGTCAGCAGGTGGAGGTACAACTTTGTACGACTTTTCATCTTGGAACCCAAGTCCAGCAGTCACTTTTTCATGAATTTGAGCTTCCAAAAGTCTTTGCAGCTTTTTGGATGCAAACTCATATTTAATAACATTAACCTTCTCGTCTGCCAACTCAGCTCTTGTAGCTTTTAACTTATCCAGCAGATCATCAATCTGAGTTTCAAGATTTGTTTGGTCATGTTTTTGTAGAGATAAAGACTGATGGCTACAAAATTCTCCAAGTACAACTGCTGCGGACTCCATAATTTTGCTGCTGACTTACAAGTTGCGGCGGATAAGCCTAAGTGATGCGGATAGTATGTTCTCCTAAGGATGAACAACTATGCTACGGATAGCCTGATCTGCTGAAGTCCAAAGTTATCAGCAACATCAAACACATGACGTTGCTGCTAGGCAAAACATCAGCTGCTTTGACTTTGCTACTGACACCTCTGCTGCAACACTGATACATCTATCAGCAGAAGGAACGTTATTGGTGCAGATTATTAAAGACAAAGCTACTACTTCAAAAGTCTCCTTCAAAGATTCCTAAGAAAACTTTTGACCTGAATCTTACTATTTGCTGCAGCTTGTCTTTTAGTTGTCTACCAATTGTAGTGTAACTTATAAATGTCAAAGATCAACGACCTGTGTTTGATCTGATCTATAGAATAAAGGGTCTGTTTTGATTCTAAGTTCCTTTATATGTATTGTATCTTCCATTTGCACATGTGTGCTTCCTTAGAGTTTTCTTTGTAACTTGTAAACCTTGAAGATTAATACAACTTTCATTTATCACTATTATCTTTGTTTGTTTGTATACATTGCTTAGTTGTTATTGTTTCCACCAATATTAACTAGAACAGAATCATCTTGTAAACACCGATCCTACAAGTGGTATCAGAGCTTTCGCTCTAAGATTAAACAAACTCACACTTGTTTAATCACTCTCTGGTTCTGTTCATTACTATCTCTTTGCTAAACACCATCTATTCAGAAATGGCACAAAACACTGGTTTTGATGATATTGGAAGCCTCACTAGACCACTAAGACTGGTGTCTAGAGAAGACTATGACATGTGGAAAAACATAATGGAAAGTTTCTTCTGTTATCAAGAATATGGAATGTGGAGATCCATAATTGATGGTCCATATGTACCCATGGTGGCCTCTGCTGATACCAGAGGTCCATCAGTTCCTAAAGAAGCTTCAAAGTACTCAGAGGAATACATCAAGAAGATGGAGGTGTATTTCAAAGCTTTGGGAGCCATTCAGATGTGCATGCCAAATGAAATTTTTCATAACTTCAGAGAATACAAAACTGCTAAGCAGCTATGGGAAGCTCTTGAGAAGATGTTTGCTGGATCCGAAGAGGTGAAGGAAAATAGAAGAGACATCTTGAAGCAAAAATATGAAAACCTTGTCTGCAAGGATGGTGAGTCTCTTACTGTCACACCCCAACCGAAGGCGGAAACGTCGGGGCGGGACATGTAGACTTTTCATGATCACATGGTTGACTAAAAATTAATATATTAAAAGGTTATATTTCCATTCATAATTCCAAATACAACAATACAAGAATTACATAACATATTCATTTTTTTCAATTAACTAGGTCCACAACCTAAGTGTATTAGCAACTTGATCAACTCAAACTTTTGTACCTGAAACATGATGAAAACGAGGTCAACTAAAAGTTGGTGAGCATACATAGGTTTTGACTCTAAATAGCATCAAAGTATTGTGTGTAAACAAATCCATACAAGTCATGATTAATAAGGCAATTATGGGGAGTTACTATTGTGTAACCAAGTAGTACAATCAAACCTTTGTAACTAGCATGCAAAACAAAGTGTGTTGTCGGTAACAATCACCTTAACTGGGTGGGTTTGTCAGACTCAATAGATCTATCATTGTTAACCGTCGGCTTGATTAGTTAATGATTGTACATGTAATTGCACACAAGTAGTTAACACACCTAGTACTCAAACATAAAGCTCAAATTGCTCACAAATTGTAAATTGGATTTGTATTATCTAGTTTGTTTAAATCATTGTAATGTTGTGTTCATGTTTCACCCCAAAATGTAAAATAGTGAAAAAGGGGCTATGTAAAACTCACATGTGTCAAAGATGTAGCTAGCCTAAGAGACTAGATAGCAAGTGATCCTTGTAAATCACAATGTTAACCTAGAGTGTAATGTATAGGAATCTAGATTAATAATTTGCACAAAGTCAATGGCAAGGTTTAGGGTTCAACGGGTTTTGATATGTGTGGATTTGTACAACTAGGTTGTGTCATTTGTAGTTAAATAAAAGTCTCATGAAAATGTAAGTTCAAGGTATGTTTATGAATTTTTATGAAAATAATTGTTTTAGTTTAAATCATTTAAATAAATAACATTTATTTAAAATAGTAAGTATTTAAAGGTAACGTGATAATGTATATGTTTAAAATCTACATGAATAACATGATGTGTCAAAATATAGAGAAAAAGTATATTAGTGTGTATATATGTTTAAGAAGTTACATTTATTCAAATATAACTTAATTCTTGACAAAAATTGGTATTGATTAAGTAAAATATTTTCTTTTTGGTTTGTAAATATGCAAATAAATGAATTGCGTTCCTTTGCTTCGTGTATAAATGAATAATTATTTAATAAATTATCTTTTGTTTGTATAAATAGATTAAAGCATAAATAACCCTAAATAAACCTCCTTTTTTATGTAAAGTGAAAATGTATTAGGTCTTTAAGGAAAGATTAATGAATTATAAATTCTAAACACATTTTTACAAAAGAACTATTTTAAATGCCTTGTTTGAAAAGTAATTTTTTTAGCATACCTTTTTATTGGAAAAATAGGGATTTAAAAACAATTAACTTGTTAGAATACTTGTTTTACGATTTAAATCGTTTATTATCGTACTAAGTATTTCCATATGGTATATACTTTTATAAAATAATTTTTTTATAAATTAAACCTGCTGAAAAAATGTTTTAAAATAACCGTAGTGGGTCGGGGTTGAACCCGGGTCGCTTATGGGTGAGGGAAAGCGCTCAACCACTAGACGAATGGCTAATCATGTTATTGAGTCTGCTTCTAAATCGATTTAATCCCAAGATGTAAAGGGACCGAGTCTGATTAAAGGAAACACGCAAAAAGGGATGTGCTTGTGGGTTCGAACCTGTGACTTCGTCTGAGAGGGGACTATTACTTAACCAAATGATCTATGGAACAAGTCTTGATAATGATAAGTACATTAACTTATTTAATAAACAGCCCCAACTGACCATCTTCCCCATTCGCGCAACCCGTAGCCCTAGCCCCAAATTAGATCTTTTTAATCATAGGTATGCGTTCGATTTGTTGGGGCTTTCATTCAGGGAATTAAAATGAGTCAAAGGATGGTTTAATTACCTGGAACTATTGCGGGAAGAAGGAGATCGATTGAAGCATACGGTTCGAGCACATTGGAGATTGACCGGATCGTAGAGGGGATTTGGGGGGGGGGGGGTTGAGAGTGACGAGAGTAACAGGAAGGTGTCGTGAGTGAGAGTGAATGGGTGATATGTTCCAATTTCAATTGAAATGTATGGTTTGATTCGTGGTTTACCGAAAACGGATATAGGAATGTTTTTAAATCAATTCTTTTTATTCTCAATCAATTGGGTCAAGATTTTAGGTTACAAACACACGAGTAATGTCTGGGCGTGATTTGCGGCTTTTAGACGCGTTAAATCCCTTGATTTGAGGGTGATTTTGCCTCGGTTTGACCCAAAGAGGTTAAACGTGTTTGAACTTGAATTGATCAACTCAAATCGTTATGTTTACGCGTTAATCAGGTTAGGGAATAGACAAAGATCAATTACACAAACAAGGTAATTCCACATGACCCATGGGTGATCGATTGAGACTCGAATTCGTGCAAATTGCATTTCTGTTTGAAGTCAAAGGGGTTCATTGTGGTGATGAAGGTTCAAATACAAGAGATGGGGGGAGGGGGGGTTCAAACTAACAAAGGGGTTTATTGCTCACCTATTTGATCATATTCCTTTATATTTGTTTTAAAATTATACGGAAATTGATTTTATAAAAATATAACTAATTGTTATTATAGTTATGCATAATGAAAATAAATTTCATTTTTAATAGGGTTACAAATTATATAAGTGGTTTATTTAATATAATTAATTGTATATGTCTTTAAAATTTTTATCATTAAATACATGTATATATACAAGGATGTAATTAAAACTCTATAAGTTTCATTTCGATTTCAATATTATAGTAAGGTAGGTGTATATATATATATATATATATATGTATGTTACATAGAATAGAATAATATGCAAATGAAAATTTTAAATTTTACGTTGATACAAGTTTAGATTAATAACAAACGTGACATGGGGGTTTTTGGACATGTACGGGACATTAAGTGTCTTTATTATTATACATAGAAATATGAATAAAGTAAAAAAAAAAAATCAAGGTTTGGGAAATCATGGATGTTACACTTACTATTCTGTACAACAGATACAACTATCTTATAGGAGAGCTACAGTGCTCTAAAGTGAACCTGGGGAATGAAGACATTCTCATAAAATTTATCAGATCTCTTCCAAGCTGCTGGACACTCTATACAGTGTCAATTAGAAGGACTGAAAACTTGAAAACTTTACAAATGACTGAGTTGTTTGGCATGCTAAAGACATATGAGTTAGAAATGATTCAAGCCAAAGAAAGAAGCTCAGGCCATTCAAAAGCCTCATCATCCACCACCACTTCATCTACACTTTACTCTGACCACTCAGCTCCCAATTCTAGCAACTACTATCCTCCCTTTATTACTCATCCTCAAATCCCAACTCACAATCAAACAACTCACCATTTCTTATTGAAGCTCCACCACAACCAAACTCAGCTGCCTTTGTCTATGAAAATCCTAGCAACATGTCCTTCATCAAAGAAGATTTGGAATGCTTTCATCCAGATGACTTAGAAGAAATGGACATACAATCTATGCCATGCTTTCTCTCAGAGCAAAACGGTTCTACTATAGAACTGGAAGACCCATTCCAAGCAACAACTCTAACACCAGAGTTGGCTTAGACAAGAGCAAGCTAAGATGTTACAACTGTAACCAACTTGGTCACTTTGCCAGAGAATGCAATGCACCAAAGGCAAACCCAGCTGCTGCGCAACCAAGACAAGCTCATCAAGGTCAAGCAAGTCAAAGCAACAGCCAAACTGCAGCATGTGCAGCTGTTGGAACAGCTGATTTTGACTAGGGATTTCAGTATGAAGATCTTCCTGCCAATAACCAAGCACTCATGGCAGACATAACAGAGATACCACATCAGGTATATGAACACCTTTGTACTCAAGCTTGTATTGATAAGGTTCTAGGATACAGAAAACATAACCAAAATCTTATAGATCAAAATGAAGAGTTTCATCAAATGAAATATGAATTTAAAAAGGTTGAAAACAGTTACCAAGAAAAGATTAATTGTCTAAAGAAAGAGATTTCATCATTAAAACATGAACAAACAAATCTGGAAACTTAAATTGATGATCTTCTGGTTAAGTTAAAAGCTACAAGGGCTGAGTTGGCAGACCAAAAGGTCCATGTTGACAAGTATGAGTTTGCATCTAAAAAGCTGCAAAGACTTTTGGATCCTCAAATTCATGAAAAAGTGACTGCTGGTCTTGGATTCAAGCTGAAAAACCCTACAATGCTGTACCTCCACATGTTGACTATGTAGCCATTCGTGAACCAAACTTCAATTTCTCTAATCTTGACCTAGCAAACTGAAATCTTGATCCTTCAAAGGAAGAACCATTTGTGCAAGAATGCACTACATCATCTGAGTCTGAGTCCACATGCTCAGACTCCACTGAAACAAGTGAAGCTTCATTACTTCCCACAAATAAAGTAATTCTCAAAACCACCAAGTCTGGAAAAGTGATCCAAACCAATGGTCCAAGCCCCTTTATTCCTTCAATACCAGTACCTCAACCCACTAAACAAATTAAGATCAGCTATCCTCCTGTTTGGAAGAAAGTTAAATGTTAAAAAGGCACAATCTTCAACCTCCACAAATCTTCAATAAAAATCTATTCTACCAAGGAAGGTGTTTGACATCTTTTATGCACCTGGAGAGAGACCTCCATATGTTCAGAAAACATTGGAGGAAGCCACTTTTGAACACAACAAAGCTCATCCCTGGAACTTCAAAGATCTATTCAAAAGAAAAGATTATGTATATATTCAAATGGATAAATCAGCTAAATCTTGTTTTGTCTGTGGCAAATACAATCACACTGCCAGCACCTGCTTCTACTATCTTCAACAATAAAGAACTCTTAAGCAACATTCTTTTGAGAAAACAAACAAGAACAAAAAGGTAAGAAGCTATGAAGCCAAGACAACTCAATTCAGAAACTCTCTCTCCCCACCAAGGAAGCAACTACAAACACCCCAACAATCCTGCATCATATGTGGTGAATCAGACCACTTTGCTACAGATTGCAAGTTCAAACCTTTCAATTAGATTCTTCAACCAACCTCTACAACAGTTTCTCCTACTCCTACTAAGAAGCCACTCTATAGAAGAACTCCTACTGAGAAACCCACCTTCAATAGGAAGGTAAAGAAGGAGATGCAAGTATCCGTTGAACAATCAGGAGCCAACAAAAGTGCTGCTGATCAGCTGAAGAAAAAGGAGCCCAGAAACAAGCCTTTAGCAGCAATCAAAGTTGTTGCTGATCGAGTAAAGCCATCAGCAGCAATCAAGTTTGCTGCTGATCAGCCAAAGTCTTCAGCAGCAAAGTTTGCTACTGATCAAGCCAAAGCTACATCGGCTGCTGATAGAGTAAAAAGGTCTGGAAAACCACCTCCTCAACAATGAAAGCCAAATACATAGTCCCTCAAAGCATCGTCATCGGTTCCATTGAATGCAAGCATACTGATGCTATTGGTCTAAAGACACACTCATCCACGTTTACAAGTTCTTCGGTTACTCCCTCTAACTGATCTCTCTCATGTGCAGGGACATCCAGGTCATAAGGATAACACCTGGGTTGTAGACAATGGTTGTTCTAGGCACATGACAGGTAACAGATCCAACTTCTCCAACTTCAGACACTTCAATGGAGGATATGTTGCCTTTGGGAGTGATTCAAAGGGAGGATCTATAACTAGACAAGGAACTGTGTCCAATGAAAGAATGAGTTTTGAAAAGGTAAACTTTGTTAAGGAATTGGAATTCAATCTCATGAGTGTGTCTCAGGTCTGTGATCAGAAGCATTGGATGCTGTTTACAGACAAAGAATGCTTTGTGCTTACCCGTATTTTAAGCAAGCCTCCTCCAGAGAAGATCTTACTCACTACCCAAGGAAAAGTTAACCTATATGTGCTTGACATGAATGCGGTCACTCCATCTGGAAGTGCATCTTGTTTTCCATCCAAGGCATCAGTTAATGAATCAGCTCTCAGGCACAGAAGATTAAGCCATGTTAATGTAAAGACTATCAACAAGTTGGTAAAGGGAAATCTTGTTAGAGGGCTTCCTAACAAGGAATTTCAACTTGAAGATCACTGCATTGCATGCCTGAAGGGGAAGCAACACAAGAGTTCTCACAAGCCCAAGATATTAAATACAAATGACACTCCACTACAGCTGCTGCATATGGATCTCTTAGGTCCTACAAATTTCATGTCAATCGGCAAGAAGTCATACTGTCTGGTGATAAATGATAGCTATACCAGATTCTCATGGGTATACTTCTTGAGAACAAAGGATGAAACTGCTGAGATTCTCAAATTGTACATTCATAGGGTAGAGAATCAAAGCAATCAGAAAGTCAAACTCATAAGTTGTGATCAAGGTACAGAGTTCAAGAACCACACCTTGAACTGTTTTTGTGATAGCAAGGGCATAGAAAGACAATACAGTGCTCCAAGAACTCCTCAACAAAATGGGGTTGTTGAAAGGAGAAACAGAACTCTAATTGAATCAGTCAGATCAATGTTGGCTGACTCAAAACTGCCTCTCACATTCTGGGTAGAAGCGGTAAGCACAGCTTTTTATGTGCAAAATAGAGTTCTCATTGTAAAGCCTCTCAACAAAACACCTTATGAACTGTGGTTCAAAAGAGTTCCCTACATTGGATTTCTAAAACCCTTTGGATGTCCGTGTACCATTCTCATCACACATAGGGTTCTTTGATATAGACTCCTTCTCCCAAATATAGACTCCTTCTCCCATACATTGGATTTCTAAAACCCTGTGGAATGCAGGGAACACATTCCATGTGAAAAGGGTAAAGGACAAGACTAGCTCTTTGATATAGACTCCTTCTCCCAAATATTTAAGCCTCTCATCTTCTCAAATATGGAGTCTTCCTCTTCCAAAGAACCAGTTTCCACATCATCCAATGACTACAGACTTGAAGTCAATAGACCCACTATAAAAATCAAAATACCATCTATTGATCCTCCATCTATTGTGGAAGCCATTGAAACCAGTGAAGTCAGAACAAGCCTCTCCAATGTCACCAACATCAGTCACTCTGAAAATGAAAGTTAAAATGCACTTAATGACATCTCTGCAGATGATGTAGAGACATTTGTTGCTGATCAAGAAGACATAGTTAGGATAGAAGCATCTGTTGCTGATGTTGCTGTTGACGTTGAAGACTCTTCCACATTGAATGAAGATATTCCTGATCAAAATCAAAGCAATAGTGAGCAAGGAATACAGTTGGATGTTGTTCCAGCATAAAGAATCAACAAGGAACATACATTGGAGAATATAATTGGCCAAGTTCAGCAAGGAGTTCAAACATGAAGCAAAACTCTTGAGGCCAATATATGTCTGTATTCTTGTTTTCTATCTCAGATCAAACCAAAGAAGATATATGAAGCTTTGAAGCACGGAAGTTGGATTGAAGCAATGTAGGAAGAATTGTTGCAATTCTAGAGACAAGAAGTATGGACCCTGGTTGATTTACCACCTAGTCAAACTGCTATTGGCACAAGATGGGTATTCAATAACAAGTAAGATGAAAGAGGGATTGTAGTCAAGAACAAAACCAGACTTGTAGCTCAAGGTTACACTCAGGAATAGGGAGTTGACTATGATGAATTTTTTGCTCCTGTTGCCAGACTGGAGGCCATCCCATTCTTCTTAGCTTATGCTGCATCCAAGAGCTTTACTGTTTATCAAATGGATGTCAAGAGTGCCTTTCTGTATGAGATGATTGGTGAGGAGGTCTATGTCAGACAGCCTCCATGCTTTGTAGATCCTGCTCATCCTGACAAAGTGTTCAAGCTAGACAAAACTCTTTATGGCTTACATCAAGCTCCAAGAGCCTGGTATGAAACTTTGTCAGGCTATCTACTCAGCAACAATTTTAGAAGAGGTGCAATTGATCAGACCTTGTTTATCAAAGATGAAGGGGGAGAAATCCTACATGTACAAATCTATGTTGATGACATCATCTTTAGATCAACAAGGAAGAAGTCCACGTCAGGGGGATGTCAGTTTCTGAGAGAAAAACTGATTTCATGGCAATGCAAAAAAGCAAACTTGTGTATCAACTTCTACAGCGGAAGCAGAATACATTGCAGCTTCAAGTTGCTGTGCACAGGTCATCTGGATACAAAATCAAATGTTGGATTATGGGATGACATTCATGGCAACTCCTATTCACATTGACAACATGAGTGGTATATTAATTACAAACAATCCTGTGCAACACTCCAAGACAAAGCAAATTGACATCAGGTATCATTTCATAAGAGATCAAGCTGAGAAAAAGAGAATCATTTTAACCAAAGTTCATACCAATGAGTAATATGCTGACTTGTTTACAAAACTATTTGATGAAGCTAGATTTAGATATTTAGTTGAATCTATTGGCATGATGAACTTTGATTAAAATTTATCTCAAATTTTTTTTAATAAAATGTGTTTGTATTTTGTTGTAAATAAAAAGTTAACAGTCAGCAGCAAACATTTTTGCTGGTAACAGGTTTAATCATCAGCAGCAAAGACTTTGCCACTGACTGTCTTAAGTTATCAGCAGGAACAAGTTACATGCGGACAACTTTAAGGCAATCAGCAGCAACATTTTTGCTGCGGACCATTACATCCATCAGCAGCAACCAAGTTTCCTGCTGACAGACTTAGCCATCAGCAACAACCAATTCTACTGCTGATAGGCTTAACCATCCACAACAACCAAGTTTGCTACTGATAGGTAAAATGAGTCCAAATTAACTTTTACCCGCTATAAAAATCACCTTCAGTCTTTACCATGACTGATACAATGTGTTACAGCTGTAAAACAGTGAAAAGTAAATGGGTTGTACAGTACAAGTAATTTTGCTTTTTCCCTCCTTTGCTATTATAACACAAATCAAAATTCTTCCTTCACCACTCCACATTCAATTCCGACCTAACACTCACCATTTTCTCTCAAGCATTCAAAGCTTTCCCATACTTAACCACCTTTCAAAAAGCTTCCTCCTTTCCTCCAAATCTAACCATAATGGTAGAGGTCGACATCAACAATCCTAATGACAAGTTCTCAACCTACCATAATTTGACGGCATATCTTGTCAAAGGGAAGAAATCCGAAGGGTTTGACGACATGATTGACTTCCTATGTCGATCAAAAATCTACTTTGCACTCACTGCCAACCCCACAATCTATATACCTCACATGGAAGATTTCTGGAACTCGACCATCTACTCTACCGAACAGGGGACTCCCCAAATCAAAGCAATGGTAGACGGCAAAGACATCACCATCACGGAAGCCACTCTCAGAAAACACCTCAAACTTCAAGACGAGAGTGACGCCAACTCATACACAAAGAGTGAATACATGAGGACCTATGTATCCATAGGGTACACTGGATATTAGGATGATTACATGATCGAGAAGGCGCTGATGGGTCCTCCTTGGAAGTTTCTATACTACACTCTTCTTTAATGCATATCTCAGAAGAGAAGTGGATGGCATCAACTGAGTTATGCACTTGCCACCACCTTTCATGGTATGGTCACATGACATGGTTTTAATTTTTCTCATCTGATTTTTGAAGGTCTGAGATATAACCTTCAGGAAGGTGCAAAACAAGCCTTCTTTATGTACCCAAGGTTCTTGCAGGAAGTGTTTAATCATGAAATAAAAAATCTTTCAAAACTTGCAAAAATGTACTTGATCTTGGGTCATAAAAATAATATTTTTCAAAGTGTGAGAACAGTTTGAAAGAAGTTCTCAGGGGTCAATGTTCCATTGTTATCTACAATTTTGAACATACAAAGCACCCAGGGTGACAGTTCAGCAGTCCTAGCTGATACTGATCCCACACTTTCCACTTCACAACTTGAACATACAACAGTTTCCCTTGATCAAACCCTTGTGCAGCCTATTGAGGGTGCACAGGCACAACAAATACTTACCCCAGTTCTTCACGCCCAACTGGAACATTGGGCCCTAGTTGAGGTAAGCTATAGCCGCAAAAGAAAGAGGAGCAAGAAGACTCCTTCTATTCTTTTCTCCCAGGCCCAGTCCCAACCTAAAAGCCCTCATTTAAAATCCTAACATTCCGGTTAGAATATCTTAAGGGATAGCCAAGTTATTTAGGAGACTTCCTTAGAAGTCCCTCTATTAGGATTAGGATCACATCCCGGATCCATAGAACAACCTCTAGAGCCTATACACTCTTCATCTTCTTTGAACTTAAGTATAGAGGCACCTTGTTAAGATGATCTATGTAGGATCGGTGAATACAAGATGGTTCTATTCTAGTTGAGATTGGCGGAAACAATCACAACTATACAATGTAAACAGGTAAACACAAAGAATACTGATAAATGCAAATTGTATTAAGCTTCAATGTTTACAAGATTACAGACAAAACTCTAAGAAAGCACACTTGTACAAATGAAGATACAATACATATAAAGGAACTTAGAATCAAGACAAACCCTTGATTCTAAGGATCAGATCAAACACAGACCGTTGATCTTGGACAGTTACAAGCTATGCTATAATTGGTAGAGAACTAAAAGACAAACTACAGCAAACTGTTGTGATCAGGTCAAAAATACTTATTAGGAATCTTTGTAGGAGACTTCAGAAGTAGTAGCTTTGTCTTTAATCATCTGCACCAATAACATTCCTTCGGCTGACAGATGTGTCAGTGTTGTAGCAGAGATGTCAGTAGCAAAGTTAAAGCTGCTGATGATTTGCTTATCAGCAACATCAAGTGTTTGATGCTACTGAGAAGCCTATCAGCAGCAACTCTGGGCTTCAGCAGATAAGGATGTCCGTAGTAGAGTTGTTCAGCAGCAGGAGAACAACTATCGGCAGCAAACAAGCTTATCCGCAACAACTTGTTGGTCAGCAGCAAAATTGTGGAGTCCGCAGCAGTTGTACTTAGAGAATTTTGTAGCCATCAGTCTTTATATCTACAAACTCCCCCTAGAATGATGCTACCAAAACTCTCTTACAAATTTTGTTGCAGAAGCTTGTGCATATTAGCAACAATCCTTGCTACCTCATAGCCTCTAGGGTCCTTGCTGGGATTATCAAGAGGAAGCTCAGACAGAGACTTGATGTCCTTTCTTGGCATCTTAAAAATGGCCTTGCTAGAACATCTCATCTGTTGACGTCTGACATCTGTTATAGTGAATTCATCCTTCTCAGCATTGTAAGACCAACTATTGAATGGAAATGGGGATTGGAGAGGTTTAGCATCAATGACTACATCTTTGCTAGGGTTGAAGTGATGTTTGATCACTAGCAACAGATGCCTTCCCACTTTCATTCTCAGGCTCATGAGCTTCACCCAACTCCATCATTCTTTTAAGATCAGAATCTGGGAGCTGTATCACGTCATCAACAGTTTTATAGATTGACCTTTTTACTTCTGCCCTCCCCATGAAGACTTCAAACCATTGATTTTGATTACTATAGAACCAAGAAAAAATTTCTCTTGAATCTTCTGGTTTGGTAGTAGGTTTGGTTTTTTTCTTGGGGGCTGTTGATGAGGGAGGATTTAGACTCTTTGGGTGGAGAGTAGGGAGGTCTAGGAGGGAGAGTGAAAGGTTGTTGGATAGAGGAAGGAGTGGATGAGGGAGTAGGCTTGAGTTTCTTTTGTTTTCTGTCATCAGTTTGAGTATTTACCCTTTTCATTGAGCCTGTCTTCCCAATCTCTCTTCCTCTTCCTTCTTTACTTTGACATACAAGGCTTGCGGGTTCATAAAACTCATTGGACCTAGCCTCTTTCCACTCTCTCCTCTAGCCTTCAGGAAGTCCATCATGACCTTCCTTTCTTCATGGGTCCTTATGTTAGATGCAATGGTCTTTTTGGACTTTTGTTTGGCTTTTTCTTTTTCTTCAGCTCTTTTCTTGTTTGCCAATTGACCTTGCTGACCCATGAAAGCTCTATAGATTTCTTTATTTGATAATTTCTCAAGGTAGTCTGCATCCTCACCTTGAGAAATCAGAGCTTCTATCCACTCCTCTCTCATCTCTTTGGCTAGTTCAGAATCAGTTATCCTGAACTTAACCTCTTCTCTTCTTTTCTTTTGTCTTTCTTCTTCTTCTTTATTGAGTTGTTCCTACAGCTGAAGATCTAGAGCTTCATCTTCTTGTAATTGTGTAGCTGTAGAAACTTTAACTTTCAAAGTATCTAGTTGCCTAGCATGCAACTAGATCTGTTGTTCCCTGAGGAGAATGACAGCTTTCCTTTCTTGAATCTTTCTAAGCTCAGCCATCTCCTCTTCTTCTCTTTCTTTTCTTTTCTTCTCTTTTTCTCTCTTCTCTTTCTCTATTCTTTCTTCTTCTTCTTCTGTCATTATGCCCTTCCCCTTGTCTTTATTGGATGCCTTTGCTTCAGCTTCATGGATCACAACAACAGATGTAAGAGATTTTGTTAGGATCTCAGCTTCAGCTTCATTGGCAATCTGAGGAACAGACACAAAGGAAGGGACTGCTTCACTCTCTTCCTTTTCCCATTCATTCCCATGTATAGCTTTAAAAGCCTCTTTGACATTTTGAGCAGCCACTTTTATTGACTCTACTACTGCATTCAGTATAACAGTTGGTGAGGAGGGAAGGGATATATCTGAGTCAGAATCATCCATTGCAATCCATCCCTCCTTTTCAAGAAAAGCTTTGATAACCTTGATCATTGCTTAACTTTCTAAGGAGTTGATGTTGCAGATGTGTGTCCTGAGCTCAAAGACCTTATGCAGGAAATATGGATTGAGGAGCAGGATTTCTTGAATGTTGTTGATTTTGAAGGATAATCCATCACACAAGAAGAACTGAAAACTGGAGGACCCAGTGCTTGACTATCCTTGCACTTCCAGGCCCCTGACCATTTCATTGTAGAAGAATCTTTTCAAACATAGAACTTGTTCTTATGTTAAAGCACCGCTCCTTATCAAGTCAAGTCTTGGAGCTAGTCTTTGTTATGCTATTTTTTAAGACTCTGCAGTATGTTTAGGATAGGTCACCTTGTTTGCTTCTTTTAGAAACTATTCAAACCAGGGCATATTATCTTCCATCAAGACACATAATCTATCAATTGCAAGTTCCGCTGAGAGATCTGTGGAAGTGTTGATGCATATTGTTAAGTATAGTTCAAAGACTTGGAGTGGATTCAGTGTATTCCAATTTAGATCTTTTATTCCACCAAGTTCCCATCTAATCCAGAATCTCTCAGATAGACCATCATACCCCCAAGCTAGGATAGAGTCAAACTCTAGCTTATGTGCAGTCAGTGTGAATTGAGGGGCAATGGTCTGCCTTGATATACTTGCAGCAGCTGGCAATATGCTGAATGATAGAGGTTTGTCTTCATCTTCACTTTTAATTTCCAATACCTCATCAACAGCTCTGACCACTAACTTCCAGTCCTCAGAGATATCTTCCTCTTCATCTACTGAGTCTGGCAAGTCATGGATTTGAACAAAAGCAGGATTGAAGAGTGTACTTTGAAATGCAGCCTGCTCTTGTATCCAGTCATCAAGACTGTCAGCATCATCTTCAGCAGTAACTATCTCCCCCTTTTTGGTTGCATCAGTGCATAGAGTTTCATATGTTTGAGTGCCCACTGATACAAGGGAAGGAGTAGTCACAGGTGGGCATTTAGGCTTCATGCATAGAGACTTGGTGTTGTAGTTTGGACACCTCAGCCTCTAGCATTGCAACCCTGGCCGTCAATTCCATGTTTTCAAGTTTCAGTCTGTCCTCATCCACATATGTGGAATCCTTGGAACTAGATGGGGCCTTAGGCCTAGCCTCTGCATCCCCATCACCCTAGTATTCTTGGCACCTGGGATTCCTCTCAGTGAAGAGTGTTTCAAGAGAAACATCCTCACTGTGAGTTGCCGTGGTTGGGGACTTAGTGATGTTATCACTGTCCTCCTGGTCAATTTATGTACCAGTAGTAGTGATAGCCCTTTCCACATTCACTCTATCATCACTCCCAGAGTGAACCATCTTAGGTGATGAACTTGGGGTAGGTACATTAGCAGCCAAGTCAATCAATACCTTCGAGATAGTGGTAGTTGGAGAAGGCATATCATCTTGACTAGGTGCCTCTGCACTTAAGTTTAGAGAAGAAAAATAATGAAAGGGCTCAGAAGGTTGTTCTATGGATCCGGGATGTGATCCTGATCCTATTAGAAGAACTTCCAAGGAAGTCTCTCTAATAATTTGGCTATCCCTTTTGATATTCTCATCAGAATGTTGGGATTCTGAATGAGGGCTTTTAGGTTGGGATTGGGCCTGCGAGAAAAGAATAGAAGGAGTCTTCTTGCTCCTTTTTCTTTTTCTGGTATAGCTTGCCTCAACTGGGGCCCTGTGTTCCAGTTGGGCTTCCAAAACAGGTCTAAGTATATGTTGTGTCGGTGCACCCTCAATAGGATGCACATGGGTTTGAACAATGGAAGTAGATTGATGTTTTGACTTTGAAGTGGAGGGTGTGAGATCAGTATCAGCTGGGATTGCTAAACTGTCACCCTTAGTACTTTGTATGTTCATCATTGTAGATAACAATGGAACATTGAAACCGGAGAACTTTTTGGAAACAGTTCTCATGCTTTGAAAAATATTATTTTTATGTCCCAGCATTAGGTAGATTCTTGCAGGTTTGGAAAGGTCTTTTAGCTCATTGTTGAAAACTTCCTGCAAGAAACTTGGGTACATAAAGAATGCCTGCTTTGCACCTTTTTGAAGGTTATATCTCAAACCTTCAAAAATGAGATGTGCAAAGTTGAAACCTTGGCAAGTGACCATACCGTGAACAACAGAGGTGAGAGCAGAACTCACTTGATGCAGTTCACTTCTCTTCTGGGATATGCACTCTAGAAGAGTGTGGCAGAGAAACTTCCATGGAGGGCCTATTAGCGCCTTTTCAATAGTATATTCGTTCTGATTTCCAGTGTACATTATGGATATAAAGGTCCTCATATACTCTTCCCTGGTGTATGAAAATGGCGGCCCCTCGTCCTGAAGCTTGAGGTGTTTTCTGAGAATAGCTTCAGTGACGATGATGTCTTTCCCGTCTACCGTGGCTTGGATTTGGGGAATCCCCTATTTGGTAGAGTAGACGGCTGTGTTCCAAAAATCCTCCATATGAGGGATGTATATGGTAGGGTTGACGGTTAGTGCAAAATATATCTTTGATCGATAAAGAAAATCGATCATATCATCGAACCCTTCGGACTTCTTTCCTTTAACTAGGTATGTAGTGAGATTGAGGTAGGGTGAAAACTTGTCATTAGGATTGTTTATGTTGTCCTCTGCCATTGTCGTTGGATTTGGAGGGAAGGAGCAAGTTTTTGAAAGGTGGTTAAGTATGGAAAGCTTTGAATGCTTTGAATGCTTGAGAGAAAATGGTGAGCGTTAGGTCGGAATTTGTAACATTTCTGATTTTTAGTATCCGCATTTCAATTCAATGTAATGCATTTCAAACCCAATTCTAGTGCACTGTTCTGTCCTATTCGTACCATTAATTAAATACTATATTTCAATACAAATCCACAAATTTTACACGGTTGTAACCTACTAAATCACTACATAAGTACCTATTCATACAAATATGTCAAAGACTAAAGTTACAAGGTCTGATGTTGAAAAAGTAACAAGAAACCCTAATAGGCACGGCCGCGCCTCGTTCTGGCACGGTCGCGCCAAGTACTTTGGCACGGTCGCGTTACTTGCTTTGGAATGATCGCGCCCGGTGCCTTGGCACGGTCGCGCCTAGTACCAGTTGAAATGTAAATGCAGTTTTAAACGCGAGATCGTTGATTGTCGTAACCGACATACGTTTCACTTTCATAGATAAAGAAACGAATATTATCAATTGTAACCATTAACAATAGAAAACCGATTCAAGAAAATCAAAACCTCCTCATTTGAAAATCCTATCCTTTGAACATCGATCCGCCTATTCTGGAGTGAATTTCCCCCAACCAAACGCTACACGATTCTCCTAGAAGCTACTGAACCATTTGAAGCAGCCGGAATAGTAGCAGAAGACGCCGAAAACCAAGCTCACCGACGCCAGAACTCCTTTCTACCGTTCTCTATCAATTCGCTACTCTTCCAGGTAATTGAAACCTTTTTCTCACTCGTTTCAGTCTATAGATCAAAAGCCCCATATTAATTTGGGCTTCCATTATAGAAATCATCCCGAATCAGAATCTATGTTCTTATTCAAACTGGTTTAATCGATTTCGACCCTGAACATGTTGTTAATACAATTAAAACATCCCATCATACTCGTAATAATACTATAAATAAAATCCCTATGATTTACATCACTAAAAATATAAGAATCAGTCAATTCGTGTCTGATTTGGAAGATACACGGTCGCGCTAATCATCTAGCGCGGTCGTGCCTCATGAGACACGGTCGTGCTGGTTACCAGCGCGGTCGTGTCCTCCAGTTCAGACCCAGTCATGCCCTTTGGCTAATCTCAGTCGTGTCTCAGAATCATAGACACGATCGTGCCGAGCCAAGGCACGGTCGTGCCTAGTGATTTGTCTAGTTATGTCTCCGTTTGATCAACCCGGTCGCGTCCTGACTAGCACGCCGCGTCCGTGGTTCGAGCACGATCGTGTCCTTTCCAGACACGGTCGTGTGTGAGTTAAATTTTTGACAGAATTATAATTTTTATATATTTTTCAAACAATAAATATTTCTGATTAAATTTTAAAATAAAAATAGTTGATTTTTTTTATAAAAATGCATTAATTCTACTTAGAAAGATCAAATAGTTAATCTTGGAATAAATAGCAAAATTATTTATTTAAAGTTTATAAAAAAATTAAATTTACAATTATTGTTAAACCTTTCATTTAAAAAGTATCTTAATGGTTAAGTTACATATTTTATAAAGAAATAAATAAGGGAATGATTATTTATTTAATTTATATTTAAACAAAAACAATTATTTATTTATACTTAGTTACATCAAATACTTACACTATTTTCATAAACAATAATTATTTAACCTACTTATTTAGCTATTCAATTTCAAACCTTAATCAAAATGTTTCAAAAATATTTATTTCAAACTTTATATCGTATTCAATACTTTCCAATACAAATCAATGGCTTTATACACAAATCCAAGTTCAACATTTGACTCAAACTTTGTGCACGCTATTGATACAATATACATTGCACTTTAGGTTAACTTGTGCTTTTCAAGGATCCTTATTACTATCTAGTACCTTTTGTTAGCTACGCCTTCAAACCATGTGAGTATTACATAGCCCCTTTTACTCTTTTACACTTTTTGGGGTGGAACATGAACAATATAGAATGCTATTACTTACACTTACACAAACTACACAAGTACAAATCCGCTTTACATTCATGTGTGCAATTTGAGCTTTATGCCCGAGTGCTAGTTGTGCTAACTTTTGTATGCGATTATGTGCAATCATTAACTATTCAAGCCGACGGTAAACAATGATAGATCTATTGAGTCTGACAAACCCACCCAGGTAGGGTGATTGTTACCGACAACATAATTTTTGCATGCTAGTTACAAAGGTTTGATTGTACTTGGTTACACAATAGCTGCTCCCCATAAATGCCTTATTTTAACATGACATGTAAGGATTTGTTTTACAAACTATATGCTATCTATATACAAACATGTGTTATACTCACCAACTTTTTAGTTGACTTTATTTTATTCATGTTTCAGGTACTAATGTGTGAGTTTGATCAAGATGTGCTACACATAGGCTTTGGACTTAGCTAATTTAAAAAAGAAGTTTATGTACTGCAATTATGTTTCTTTCTTGGATTTGGTTTGTTTGAATATTTGAAATGAAATTTGACGATTAATATATTTTAATTTAGTCAACCTTGTGCTCATGAACAGTCTACATGTCCCGCCCCGATGATTCCGCCATCGGTCGGGGTGTGACAGAATGGTATCAGAGCCTTGGTTATAGGGAATTAGGTTATTAGACACCCTTGACCTAGACTATAACTTTAGGACACCCATTTATGCTATGCTTCATGAGTATGTGATATGTGCTACATGTTATGTGTTACATGCTTACTATGATTAGTTGTTATATTATTTTGATGCCTTACTTGTTAAAAATTTATGACTTATTAGAATATATCTAAATAATAAGTAAATAAACAATATCCCTACCTATACCCTAAACCTCATAATATTCTTACCTACTTCTCTATCTTCATCTTCTTAGCATGTGGAAACTTCATGAATCCAAATCTATAAAATCTTTTATTTCCTCGTTAAGGCTTTTAAACTTTGTTAATTATTTGAGGATACGTGCAATCTGGAAGGGTGACACCTGTATTCTGGGTTTTCTGTCTAGGAAAGCATTTCACATAAATCCCAATCAAACGAGGGACCCGTATGCTTTCCTGGGAATACCGGGATGAGTGTTTACTTATAGGCTAAAGCATGTCTCCTTGAAAATTATATGAGTTTAATTAACCTTAATGTGTCATAGTATTCAAGTGATTATATCACTATTTGAGTACAATCCAAACTATGATTTACTATTTTAATTTGTTATCTCATCCTTTTAAATCCATGTAACATTCATAAGTTCTTACATCTTTTCTTGTCTTGTGAAAATCTGTAGAATGCCTCCCTGTCGTGCTCCCGTGGCCAACACCAACACTGACATCGCTACCATTCTTGCACAACTCGTAACTCAACTCACTCAAGCTAATGGTGCCACCAATGGTAACCATGGAGCAAATGGTGGTGCCAACCCATCTCAATGCACCTTCAAGCATTTCAACTCATGTAATCCCCTCAAGTTTTATGGTACTGAAGGAGCTACGGGACTTCTTCAATGGTTCGAAAGTATTGAGAATACCTTTCTCAATAGTGACTGTCCCGATAACCTTCGTGTTCGTCATGCCACAAGTGTCTTACAAAAATGGGCACGCACGTGGTGGAATGGGGAAAAGAGGAATAGGGGTGTGGATGTAGCAATGACCTTACCTTGGGATGAGGTTAAAAGACTAATGACCGAGGAATTCTGTCCTCGAAATGAAGTAAAGAAACTCGAAGCCGAATTTTGGGATCTTGCACAAGATAGTGGTGAAAAGTTGGCATATACAACTCGGTTCCATGAGTTGAGCCTCCTCGTGCCCCACATGGTCACACCTTTGTCCCGCTGCATTGAAAAGTATATTGGGGGACTACCTAGACAAATTCAAGATACTGTCCTAGGAAGGAATCTCGCAACACTTGAGGATGCTATCCGTTTATCCGCCACCTTAACCGATAACCATGTGAAGGCGGGGACACTTACTAAAAAGGGCACAAAGAAAGTCTCCGACACTGCAACTTCTTCCATCCAAAACAAAGAAGCCACAACTGAACCCTCCCGACATAATAAGAAAAGAAAGGCTAGAAACTATGCTATGGTCACTCCTGCTATGCCTGTTAACCAAGTTGCCCCTATGATTCAAGCACCAGCCAAAAATCCATATGTTGGGATCTACCCACTCTGTGCCACATGCAACTATCATCATCCTCAAAACATCCCATGTCGCCTTTGCACTTATTGTGGGAAATATGGCCATACGGTCAATATGTGTAGGGCCAAAGCTCTTGCGGGCCAAGTCAACCCACCAAACCGAACCAACCCGCAAGTGGCAAATCAAGGTGTTCCCGCTATTGTGAATGGGCGTGCTTGTTATGAATGTGGCGACCCAAATCATTTCCGTGATCAATGCCCAAGGTTAGTCAATGCTAGACAAGGCGGAGCTCGTAGGCGTGCTTTCAACATAAACGCTAATGAGGCTCAAGCCAACAATGATGTGGTCAACGGTACGTTCCTTGTCAATAGTCAATATGCCTCCATTTTATTTGATACCGGTGCCGATAAAAGTTTTGTGTCACTTAGTTTTGAACCCTTACTTGCAAAGACACGATCCCAATTAGAGAAAACCTTCACTGTCAAAGTAGCAAATGCTGATTCACTTACAATTGAGTCCGTTATCTATGATTGCTCTCTAGAACTTAATGAACATACATTCCCAATCAATCTTGTACCAATGCCACTAGGAAGTTTTGATGTCATCATAGGCATGGATTGGCTATCAAATCATCATGCCGAAGTCATCTGTTTCGAGAAGTGCATCCGAATACCTCTACCATCGGGAGAAACGTTAAGAGTCTTTGGTGAAAAGCCTTGCAAAGGGCTAAAATTAATGTCATGCACTACTGCCTAAAAGTACTTACGAAAGAAGTACATAGCCTTCTTAGCTCATATTGTTCAAAAGGATGTCAAAGAGAAGAGTATCCAAGATATTCCCATCATTCAGGATTTTCCCGAAGTATTTCCCGAAGATCTATCCGGTCTTCCACCCGTTCGACAAGTAGAATTTCGCATTGATCTTGTGCCCGGAGCTAACCCCATGGCTAGAGCTCCATACCGTCTTGCACCTTCTGAAATGCAAGAACTTGCAAGTCAACTCCAAGAGCTCTCCGACAAGGGATTCATTCGTCCAAGTCATTCACCGTGGGGTGCACCCGTCTTATTCGTCAAAAAGAAGGATAGATCATTCCGCATGTGTATTGACTACCGCGAACTTAACAAGCTCACTATCAAAAACCGTTATCCCTTACCTAGAATTGATGACCTCTTTGATCAACTTCAAGGTTCTACTTGCTTCTCGAAGATTGATCTTCGATCTGGTTATCACCAGCTCCGTGTTCAAGAAGATGATATTCCAAAGACTGCCTTCCAAACAAGGTATGTTCACTACTTGTTCATGGTTATGCCTTTCAGATTAACCAATGCACCCGCAGTTTTTATGGACCTCATGAATCGTGTGTCCAAACCGTATCTTGATAAATTCGTGATCATCTTCATTGACGATATCTTAATCTACTCCAAGACTAAAGCTGATCATGAGCAACATCTTAGATTGGTTTTGGATCTTTTGAAAAAAGAACAACTATATGCCAAATTCTCCAAATGTGAATTTTGGCTAAAGGAAGTTCAATTTCTTGGTCATATCGTCAACGACAAGGGTATTCATGTTGACCCTGCTAAGCTCAAAACAGTTAAGAATTGGAATGCCCCGAAGACTCCTATTGAAGTTCGTTCATTTCTTGGTCTTGTGGGTTATTATCGCCGTTTCATCTCAAACTTTTCAAAGATCGCCGTCCCTCTCACTGCTTTGACCCACAAGGGTAAAACTTATGAATGGGGGCCGAAAGAATAAGAAGCTTTCCAAACTCTCAAACAAAAGTTGTGCAATGCTCCTATTTTGACTCTTCCTGATGGAAATGACGATCTAGTTGTCTACTGTGATGCTTCTAACCAAGGTCTCGGTTGTGTCCTCATTCAACGAGGCAAAGTAATCGCTTATGCATCAAGGCAACTTAAGATTCATGAGAAGAATTATACGACGCACGATCTCGAGTTGGGTGCGGTCGTATTCGCGTTAAAGATTTGGAGACATTACCTCTATGGCACAAAATGTGTAGTATTCACTGACCACAAGAGTCTCCAACATATCTTCAACCAAAAGGAACTCAATATGAGGCAACGACGTTGGGTTGAACTCCTTAACGACTATGACTGCGAGATTCGTTACCATCCCGGCAAAGCGAATGTTGTAGCCGACGCTTTGAGTCGAAAGGACCATGTCATGCTTCAATGTGTTCGAATTCAAACCGACATTCAAAACCGCATCTTAGAAGCTCAACACGTCTCAGTCACCGAGGGTAACATATATGAGGAAATGTCGTGTGGTGTTGAACTTCAACTTGAATCAAAACCCAATGGCTTACTTTATTACTTGAACCGTATTTGGGTTCCCGATCGCGATGATCTCCGTACATTTCTTATGAATGAGGCTCACAAGGCTCGTTATTCTATTCATCCTGGTGCGGATAAAATGTTCCAAGATCTTCGCCAACAATATTGGTGGCCCGGTATGAAGAAAGACATTGCTCTCTATGTTGCCAAATGTCTAACGTGCTCCAAGGTCAAAGCCGAACACCAACATCCTTCCGGATTAATTGAACAACCGGAAATTCCTGTGTGGAAATGGGAGAACTTAGCCATGGATTTTATTACCAAACTCCCTCGCACCTCAAGTGGTTATGATAGCATTTGGGTGATCATTGATCGTCTCACCAAATCTACTCATTTCTTGCCCATCCGTGAAGACTATCGGGTTGAGAAACTAGCCCGAATTTACGTTGATGAAATTGTGAGCCGTTATGGTGTACCCTTAAACATAATCTCCGATAGAGATGCTCGGTTCACCTCTCGCTTTTGGCAATCTCTCCAAACGGCTCTTGGTACACGATTGGATTTGAGCACGACCTACCATCCCCAAACTGATGGTCAGACCGAGCGCACCATCCAAACTCTTGAGGATATGCTTAGGGCTTGTGTAATTGATTTTGGTGGCAATTGGGATTCACATCTATCTCTAATCGAGTTCTCCTACAATAATAGCTACCACACGAGTATCAACATGGCTCCATTTGAAGCTCTCTATGGTCGCAAGTGTCGTTCTCCTATCTGTTGGAACGAGATTGGTGAAGCACAAATCACCGATCCCGAGCTAATTCAAGAAACATCCGACAAGATTATTCAAATCCGTGACAACATCCGAACTACTAGAAGTCAGCAAAATAGCTATGCCGATAAATGACGAAAACCCTTGGAATTCCAAGTCGGTGACCTTGTTCTTCTAAAGGTGTCTCCGTGGAAGGGTGTGATCTGTTTTGGAAAGAAAGGCAAATTATCACCTCGCTATGTGGGTCCATTTAAGATCCTTGAAAGGATTGGGAAAGTGGCTTACAAACTCGATTTGCCTCCATCACTCGGCAATGTGCATCCTACATTTCCCGTGTCTAATCTGAAGAAATGCCTTGCTGATGAGAATCTTCACATACCCCTTGACGATGTGCGCATTGACGAAACGATGCACTTCGTTGAGAGACCAGTGGAAATCATGGATCGTGAAATCAAACAGCTCAAGCGAAGTCGTATCCCTATTGTCAAAGTTCGTTGGGAATCTAAGCGTGGTCCTGAATTCACTTGGGAACGAGAGGACCAAATGAAGCTCAAGTACCCCCACCTTTTTACTGATGCCGTCGCTTCCTCTTGCTAAATTTCGGGACGAAATTCCCTCAACATGGGGAGACTGTAACATATCTGATTTTTAGTATCCGCATTTCAATTCAATGTAATGCATTTCGAACCCAATTCTAGTGTACTGTTCAGTCCTATTCGTACCATTAATTAAATACTATATTTCAATACAAATCCACAAATTTTACATGGTTGTAACCTACTAAAACACTACATAAGTACCTATTCATACAAATATGTCAAAGACTAAAGTTACAAGGTCTGATGTTGAAAAAGTAACAAGAAACCCTAATAGGCACGGTCGCGCCTCGTTCTGGCACGGTCGCGCCAAGTACTTTGGCACGGTCGTTGATTGTCGTAACCGAGATACGTTTCACTTTCATAGTCAAAGAAACGAATATTATCAATTGTAACCATTAACAACAGAAATCCGAGTCAAGAAAATCAAAACCACCTCATTAGAAAATCCTCTCCTTTGAACATCGATCCGCCTATTCTGGAGTGAATTTCCCCCAACCAAACGCTACACGATTCTCCCAGAAGCTACTGAACCATTTGAAGCAGCCGGAATCGTAGCAGAAGACGCTGGAACTCCTTTCTACCGTTCTCTATCAATTCGCTACTCTTCCAGGTAATTGAAACCTTTTTCTCACTCGTTTCAGTCTATAGATCAAAAGCCCCATATTAATTTGCGCTTCCATTATAGAAATCATCCCGAATCAGAATCTATGTTTTTATTCAAACTGGTTTAATCGATTTCGACCCTGAACATGTTGTTAATACAATTAAAACATCCCATCATACTCGTAATAATACTATAAATAAAAGCCCTATGATTTACATCACTAACAATATAAGAATCAGTCAATTCGTGTCTGATTTGGAAGATACACGGACGCGCTAATCATCTAGCGCGGTCGTGCCTCATGAGACGCGGTCGTGCTGGTTACCAGCGCGGTCGCGTCCTCCTGTTCAGACCTAGTCATGCCCTTTGGCTAATCTCAGTCGTGTCTCAGAATCATAGACACGATCGTGCCCGTTTGATCAACCCGGTCGCGTCCTGACTAGCACGCCGCGTCCGTGGTTCGAGCACGATCGTGTCCTTCCCAGACACGGTCGTGTGTGGGTTAAATTTTTGGCAGAATTATAATTTTTATATATTTTTCAAACAATAAATATTTCTGATTAAATTTCAAAATAAAAATAGTTGATTTTTTTATAAAAATGCATTAATTCTATTTAGAAAGATCAAATAGTTAATCTTGGAATAAATAGCAAAATTATTTATTTAAAGTTTATAAAAAAATTAAATTTGCAATTATTGTTAAACCTTTCATTTAAAAAGTATCTTAATGGTTAAGTTACATATTTTATAAATAAATAAATACGGGAATGATTATTTATTTAATTTATATTTAAACAAAAACAATTATTTATTTATACTTAGTTACATCAAATACTTACACTATTTTCATAAACAATAATTATTTAACCTACTTATTTAGCTATTCAATTTCAAACCTTAATCAAAATATTCCAAAAATATTTATTTCAAACTTTATATCGTATTCAATACTTTACAATACAAATCAATGGCTTTATACACAAATCCAAGTTCAACATTTGACTCAAACTTTGTGTACGCTATAGATACAATATACATTGCACTTTAGGTTAACTTATGCTTTTCAAGGATCCTTATTACTATCTAGTACCTTTTGTTAGCTACGCCTTCAAACCATATGAGTATTACATAGCCCCTTTTACTATTTTACACTTTTTGGGGTGGAACATGAACAATATACAACACTATTACTTACACTTGCACAAACTACACAAGTACAAATCCGCTTTACATTCATGTCTGCAATTTGAGCTTTTTGCCCGAGTGCTAGCTGTGCTAACTTTTGTATGCGATTATATGCAATCATTAACTATTCAAGCCGACGGTAAACAATGATAGATCTATTGAGTCTGACAAACCCACCCAGGTAGGGTGATTGTTAGCGATAACACAATTTTTGCATGCTAGTTACAAAGGTTTGATTGTACTTGGTTACACAATAGCTGCTCCTCATAAATGCCTTATTTTAACATGACATGTAAGGATTTGTTTTACAAACTATATGCTATCTATATACAAACCTGTGTTATACTCACCAACTTTTTAGTTGACTTTATTTTATTCATGTTTCAGGTACTAATGTGTGAGTTTGATCAAGATGTGCTACACATAGGCTTTGGACTTAGCTAATTTATATAAAGAAGTTTGTGTATTGCAATTATGTTTCTTTCTTGGATTTGGTTTGTTTGAATATTTGAAATGAAATTTGACGATTAATATATTTCAATTTAGTCAACCTTATGCTCATGAACAGTCTACATGTCCCGCCCCGATGATTCCGCCATCGGTCGGGGTGTGACAGAATTGAATGTGAAGAGGTTAAGGAGAAATTTGATTTATGTTATAACGGCAGAGGAGTGAAAAAGCAAAGTTACTTGTACAGTACGACCCATTCACTTTTCACTGTTTTACAGCTGTAATACACTATAGCAATCATGGTAAAGACTGAAAGTACTTTTTACACCGGGTAAAAGTTAATTTGGACTTATTTTTACCCATCAGCAGCAAACTTGGTTGCTGCGGATGGTTAAGCCTATCCGCTGCAAACTTGGTTGTTGCGGATGGTTAAGTCTGTCAGCAGCAAAATCCATTGCTGCTGATGGATGTAATGGTCCGCAGCAAAGATGTTGCTGCTGATTGCCTTAAAGCTATCCGCAGTAAACTTGTTCCTGCTGATAACTTAAAGAAGTCAGTGGCAAATTCTTTGCTGCTGATGATTAGACCTGTCAGCAGCAAAAATGGTTGCTACTGACTTATAACTTTTATTTACAACAAAAGACAAACACATTTATTAATCCTCCTTTTGAATCACTCCAAAGGCAACATATCCTCCATTAAAGTGTCTGAAGTTGGAGAGGAAGGATCTGTTGCTAGTCATGTGCCTGGAACAACCACTGTCTACAACCCAAGTGTTATTCTTGTGACCTGGTTGTCCCTGGACATGAGAAAGAACTAGTTGGAGGGAGGAACCCAAGAACTTACAGACTTAGGTAAGTCTGTCTTTGGATCAGCGGCATCAGTATGCTTGCACTCAATGGAGCCAATGATGATACTTTGAGGGATAGAGGCTGGGATTTTGGCTTTCCATTGCTGAGGAGTTGGTTTTCCAGATTTCTTTGCTTTGTCAGCAGCTGATGTTGCTTTGGCTACTGACATATTTGCTTGATCAGCAACAGATTTTGCTGCTGAGGAGTTTGGCTAATCAGCAGGAGATTTTGTTGCTGCTGATGGTTTTACTTGAGTAGCAGCAGACTTGGTTGCTACTGAAGGCTTGTCCTTTGGTTTCTTGGGCTTCACTTGATCAGCAACATTTTTGCTGGCTGCTGATGGTTCAACAACAGATGTATGCTTCTCCTTCTTTATCTTTCTAACAGAGGGTTTCTCTGTGGAAGTTCTTTTGTGGATAGGCTTCTGTTTAGGAGGGGCTTGATGAAGGATCTGGTTGAAGGGATTAAATTCATAATTTACAGCAAAGTGGTCTGATTCACCACAGATGATGCAAGATTGTTGTGGTTTTGGCAGCTGCTTCCTTGGTGGGGAGAGAGAGTTTCTGAAATGAGTTGCCTTGGCTTCAAAGCTTCTTACCTTTTTGTTCTTGTTTGTCTTCTCAAAAGCATGTTGCTTGAGGTTTCTTTGATACTGAAGGTAGTAGAAGCAGGTACTGGCAGTATGGTTGTATTTGCCACAGACAAAGCATGATTTAGCCAATTTGTCCCTTTGAAAGTACACATAGTCCTTTTTCATGAATAAGTCTTTGAAATTCTAGGGATGGGCTTTGTTGTGCTCAAAGGTGGCTTCGTCCAATTTCTTTTAGGTTGTATGGTTTTAGATTGAGGATTGGGGTTGGTGGAGATTGAGGACTGTCCCTTTTTAACATTTAGCTTTCTTCCTTCTAGAGGATAGCTGATTTTGATTTGTTTGGTGAGTTGAGGTACTGGTACTGGTATTGAAGGGATAAAGGTGCTTGGACAGTTGGTTTGAATAACTTCAAAGGCAGGTAGTGATGGAGCTGCATTTGTTTCAGTGGAGTCTGAGCATGTGGACTCAGACTCAGACTCAGATGAAGTAGTGCATTCTTGCACAGAGGTTTCTTGGACAACAGGATCAAGATTTCGGTTGGCCAGATCAAGATTTGAAAGATTGAAACTTGGTTCATGAATGGCTATATAGTCAGCAGGTGGAGGAACAACATTGTAGGGTTTTTCAGCTTGAAACCCAAGTCCAACAGTTACCCTTTCATGAATTTGAGCATCCAAAAGTCATTATAGTTTTTTGTATGCAAACTCATATTTTTCCACATGGACCTTTTGGTCTGCTAATTCCGCCCTTATAGCCTTTAACTTAACCAGAAGATCATCATTCTGAGTTTCAAGGTTTGTTTGTTCATGTTTTAATGATGAAATCTCTTTCTTTAAACAGTTAATCTTTTCTTTGTAACCGTTTTCAACCTTTTTAAATTCATATTTCATTTGGTAAAACTCTTCATTTTGATCTATGAGATTCTGGTTATGTTTTCTGTATCTAAGAACCTTATTAATACAAGCCTGAGTACAAAGATGTTCATATACCTGAGGTGGTATCTCTGATGTGTCTGCCATGAGAGCTTGATAGACAGGAAGATCCTCATATTGGAAGCTCCAGTCAAACTCAGTAGTTCCAACCGCTACACACGCTGCAGTTTGAGTAGGAGGGGTAGCTTGTTGCTGTCTTGGCTGAGCTTGGGTTATTTAACCTTGATGAGCTTGCCTTGGCTGGGCAACATCTGGATTTTCCTTTGATGCCTTGCATTCTCTAGAAAAATGACCAAGTTGGTTACATTTGTTACATCTCAGTTTACTTTTGTCCAAGGCAAATCTGGTGTTGGAGTTGTTGCTTGGAATGGGTCTTCCTGTTATAGAGTAGAACCTTTTTGCTCTTAGAGAGAGCATGGCATAGGAGTGTTGTATATTCTTTTCTTCTAGATCATCTGGATGAAATCATTCCAGATCTTCCTTGATAAAGGACATATTGCTTGAGTTTTCAGAGACGAAAGTAGCAAAAGTTGATGTTTGAGGTGGGGCTTCAAGAAGAAATGGTGAGTTGTTTGATTGTGAGGTTGGAGTCTGGGGATGAGTGACAATGGGAGGGTAGTAGTTGCTTGAAATAGGAACTGAGTGGTTAGTGTGAAGTGTAGAGGAAGTGGTGGTGGTGGATGATGAGGTTGTTGAGTAACTTGAGCTTCTCTCTTTGGCTTGAATCATTTATAATTCACAAGTCATCAGCATGCCAAACATATCAGTCATCTACAGAGTCTTTAAATTTTCAGTTCTTCTGATTGACACTGTGTACAGTGTCCAGCAGCTTGGCAAAGACCTAATAAACTTCTTGAGAATATCTTCATTCTCCAGCTTCACTTTTGAGCACTGCAGCTCTCCTACAAGGTAGGTGTACCTGTTGTACAACACGGTAAGAGACTCCCCTTCCTTCCAGACAAAGTTTTCATATTGTTGCTTCAGAATGTCTCTTCTATTTTCTTTCACCTATTTTGACCCATCAAACATCTTCTCGAGAGCCACCCATAGCTCCTTGGCAGTCTTATATTCTCTGAATTTGTGGAAAACTTCATTTGGCAAGCACATTTGAATGGCTCCTAAGGCTTTGAAGTCTACCTCCATCTTATTGATATCTTCATCTGAATACTTTGAGGGTTCTTTGGGGACTGATGGACCTCCGGAATCAGCAGAGGCCACCATAGGTACATATGGTCCATCTTTAATGGATCTCCACATTCCATACTCTTGATAGCAGAAGAAACTTTCCATCCTGTTCTTCCACATATCATAGTCTTCTCCAGACACCAGTCTTGGTGGTCTGTTGATGCTTCCAGTATCATCAAAACAATTGTTTTGTGCCATTTCTGGATTTGTGATATTAGGTGTTTTAGTAAAGAGATAATAGTGAATAGAACCAGAGAGTGATTAAACAAGCGTGAGTTTGTTTAATCTGAGAGCCAAAGCTCTGATACCACTTGTAGGATTGGTGAATACAAGATGTTTCTATTCTAGTTGAGATTGGCGGAAACAATCACAACTATACATTTCAAACATGTAAACACAAAGAATACTGATAAATGCAAATTGTATTAAGCTTCAATGTTTACAAGATTACAAAGAAAACTCTAAGAAAGCACACTTGTACAACTGAAGATACAATACATATAAAGGAACTTAGAATCAAGACAAACCCTTGATTCTAAGGATCAGATCAAACACAGACCGTTGATCTTGGACAGTTACAAGCTATGCTACAATTGGTAGACAACTAAAAGAAAACTACAACAAATAGTTGTGATCAGGTCAAAAGTCTTCTTAGGAATCTTTGAAGGAGACTTCAAAAGTAGTAGCTTTGTATTTAATTATCTGCACCAATAACATTCCTTCTGCTGATAGATGTGTCAGTGTTGTAGCAGAGATGTCAGTAGCAAAGTCAAAGATGTTGATGATTTGCCTATCAACAGCATCAAGTGTTTGATGCTGCTGAGAGGACTATCAGCAACAGCTCTGGACTTCAGCTTGATAAGGTTGTCCGCATCAGATTTGTTCATCAGCAGGAGAACAACTATCAGCTGTAAAGAAGCTTATCCACAACAGCTTGTTGGTCAGCAACAAAATTGTGGAGTCCGCAGCAGTTGTACTTAGAGAATTTTGTAGCCATCAGTCTTTATATCTACAATCTACCTTCTACAGCTGCCACTATCTCGATGGTACTGATTGATCTGCCTGCCACAGTACCTAGCCCAAGTTCATCACCTGAGAAGGTTCACTCTGGGAGTGATGAAAGAGTGAATGTAGAAGGGGCTATCACTACTTCTGGTCCATCAATTGACCAGGACGACAGTGATAACATCACTAAGTCCCCAACTATGGCAACTCACAGTGAGAATGTTTCTTATTAAACATTCTTCACTAAAAGGAATCCCATGAGCCAAGAAAACTAGGGTGATGGGAATGCAGAGGCTAGCCCTAAGGCCCCATCTAGTTCCAAGGATTCCAAAATTTTGGATGACGACAGACTGAATCTAACAAATCTGGAATTGACGGCCAGGGTAGCCGTGCTAGAGGCTGTAGTGTCCAAATTAAGGCACCAAGTCTCTATGCATGAGGCCCATAAATGCCCACATGTGACTTCTTATTGAAGCACTTTTGTGTGACAAACACCCTGGATAGTGTCTTAGCTTTTGTACTTGTCTTGTATGTATTAGTCTTTGTATGTTAGTGTATGTATGTATTAGTTATCGAGTTGTAATTACTAATGCATGTTATTGTTGTCTAATTTCTCTAAGTGTTTTGCGCACTTAACATGTGCGAAGGAATTACTTCCTGCGTACTTAGCAAGTACGCAAGAATACTCTGCGTACTTGCTAAGTACGCATGAACAATTTGCCCTGCGCACTTGTTAAGTGCGAAGAGATCAGGTCTAGTATAAATAGGATAGGTTGACAGAATTTATGTACGCAGACATTTGCACTCAGTAGTATTCTCTCTGTAACCTTCAAGTTTATAATAGACGGATTTTGAAAGTGATTTCGTTGTCGGTTTACTCTGTGTTGTTTGATTCTCCACCTAGTCACGGGCATTCTGCACATGGTCCGACTAGTCACACACCCACACATAACGATCTGAGACACCCGGGGACCTACAAGTGGTATCAGAGCTTAGCTCTTGATTTCGAATGTTTTTAGTGTGTTAGGAGCATCTTCTACACATCCTACAGAGATTTTGCAAGCAAAAGTGGGTGTTTTTGTTGATTTTTGTGATAAAATAGGGGTAGCTCTTGAGCACTATTTTAGAAGCAAAAATTACTCAAAAACCGATTTTTGTTGTGTATTTGAGTGTTTTGAACATCAAAGGTTGGTCAGAAACGAGTTTCTGACCCTTTGGCTCATTTTGTTTGGTCATATCTTCAATTTCTTTTGTCTCTGGTGTGATTCCTGTAACATTTCTGATTTTTAGTATCCGTATTTCAATTCAATGTAATGCATTTCAAACTCAATTCTAGTGCACTGTTTTATTCTATTCATACCATCAATTAAATATTATGCAAATCCACAAATTTTACTCGGTTATATTCTATTAAAACACTGCATAAGTATCTATTTATACAAATACGTCAAAGACTAAAGTTACAAGGTCTGATGTAGAAAAATAGCAAGAAACTCCAATAGGCACGGTCGCGCCTCGTTCTGGCACGGTCGCGCCAAGTGCTTTGGCACGGTCGCGCGACTTGATTTGGAGCGGTCGCGCCCGGTGCCTTGGCACGGTCGCGCCTCATATTGGCACGATCGCGCCTCTCATCAGTTGAAACGTAAATGCAGCCTTTAATCACAGAGACGTTCGATTTCGTAACCGTTTTACACGTTTCAACTATTAACAAACAGAGTTAAGCCACTTGATCAGCATAATTACAACAAATAAACGGAATTACATCAATTCATCTAATAATCATCAAAATCGTCCACTAGACCATCGAATTCCCCAATTTGTTTGCAATTCTCCCAAGCAAACGCACAAACGATCCTCCCAGAAGCTACTGACCCACTTGAAACAACCGGAATCGTATTAGAAGACGCCGGAAACCAAGATCGCTGACGCCCGAACTCCTCTCTACCGTTCTCTATCAATTCGCTACACTTTCAGGTAATTGAAACCTCTCACACTTACGTTTTAGTCTACTAATCAAAAGCCCTAATCTAATTTGGGCTTACAATACGGGAATCATCACGAACCAGAGTCTAGTTTTCGTTCAAAATAGATTTAATCGAACCCTACCTTGAACACGTTTAAAATACAATTAATGTATCCCGAAATACTCGTAATAAACCTACAGATGAAAGCCCCATGAATTCCAACATTTACAATATAAGAATTAGTCAAATTGAATCTGTTTTGGAACAGACACGGTCGCGTTAATCATATAGCGCGGTCGTGCTTCATGAGACACGGTCGCGCCAAATACCAGCGCGGTCGTGCCTGACACACTCAGACCCAGTCATGCCTTTGACTAGACTTGGTCATGCCTCAAAACCCAAGACACGGTCGTGCCTAGTCTAAGACACGATCGTGCCTAGAGAACAACCCAATTGTGCATTCGGTTTGATCAACACGGTCGCGCCCTGACTAGCATGGTCGCGCCCGTGGTTCGAGCACGATGGTGCCCTTCCCAGGCACGGTCGTGTGTGAGTTAAATTTTTGGCAGAATTATAATTTTATATATTTTTCAAACAATAAATATTCTGATTAAATTGCAAAATAAAAATAGTTGATTTTTATAAAAATGCATTTAGTCCTATTTAGAAAGATTAAATATTTAGTTTTGGAATAAATAGAAAATTATTTATTTAAAGTTTATAAAATTTAATTTACATTTATTGTTAAACCTTAAAAAGTATTTTAATGCTTAAGTTACATATATTATAATTAAATAAATAAAGAAATGATTATTTATTTAATTTATATTTAAACAAAAATAATTAATTATTTATACTAAATTTTAACTAATACTTACATTGTTTTCATAAACAATAATTATTTACATTACTTATTTAATTATTCAAACCTTAATCAAAATACTCTAAAAATATTCTTTCAAACTTTATATTTTATTCAATACTTTCAATTACAAATCAATGACTTTTTACACAAGTTCAAATGCAACTTTAGACTTAAACTTTTGTGCACACTATTAATACCCTATACATTACACTTTAGGTTAACTTGTGCATTTCAAGGATCTTTATTCTATCTAGTATCTTTGTTAGCTACGCCTTTAAACCAAGTGAGTATACATAGCCGCTTTTACTCTTTTACATTTTTGGGGTGAGACATGAACACTATTCAAATTACATGTTTACATTTACACAAACAACACAAGTACAAATCATATTTACATTCATGTGTGCAAATTTGAGCTTTATGCCCGAGTGCTATGTGTGCTAACTTTTGTGAACACTTATGTGCAATCATTAACTATTCAAGCCGACGGTTTTCAATGATAGATCTATTGAGCCTGACAAACCCACTCAGATTGGGGTGATTGATACCGACAACACAATTTGCATGCTAGTTACAAAGGTTTGATTGTACTTGGTTACACAATAGCTGCTCCCCATAAATGCCTTATTTATCATGTTATATATGGATTTGTTTTACAACTATATGCTATCTATATACAAACCTGTGTTATACTCACCAACTTTTTAGTTGACTTTATTTTATTCATGTTTCAGGTACTAATGTGTGAGTTTGATCAAGATGTACTACACTTAGGCTTTGGACTTAGCTAATTTAAATAAAGAAGTCTATGCTTTGAAATATTGTTTCTGTCTTAGATTTGGTTTTGTTTGAATGATTATAATGGAAATTGGAGTTTAATATATTTCAATTTAGTCAACGTTGTGCTTATGAACAGTCTACATGTCCCGCCCCGATGATTCCGCCATCGGTCGGGGTGTGACAGTTCCAATGACCGAAAAAAGTTGGTGAGGGTTGGTGAAAAAGTGACCTGCGTACTTACCATATTTGGCAACAAGTACAGTCTTGTTGCGTACTTACCAAGTACGCAAGACCAGATTTGCTGCGTACTTAAGTGATCTCCTGCGTACTTATCATTTTCTCCTGCGTACTTGTCAAGTACGCAAGAGCAAATTCTAAATACGCAAGACAAGATTTTTTAAGTGCGCAAGGCCAGAGTCAAGTGCGCAAGTTGTTTTGACTTTTCTGAAATTTGACCAAGTGTCAAACTATGGTAAATCTTCAGAACCTCGGTAACCTACTTAATTATGACAATTAAATTGGAACCCCACAAAAACCGCCAAAGCTGCTTAATGTAAATGATTATTCAAATTGGAAAGGACGCTTTGAACATTATATCCCATATACTGATTCCTCTTTGTGGATACCTATACTTGAGGGGTATAAGCATCCAACTTATACATATCTTGATGAAGTTGTTCCCAAGTCTAGTTCTAAGCTAGACGAAGAAGAAAAGAAAGTGTATGATAGAGAAAAGAAAGCACATGGATCTATCACAATGGCCCTAACTAGAGAACTCTTTCACAGCTTCAGAGGTTATGATAATTCAAAAGATCTCTAGAAGGCATTGAAGAAAAGATTTGAAGGGAACAGTGACATCAAGAAGAGCAAAAGAGATCTTCTGAGAAAGCAGTATGAGTGCTTCATATATATTGAGAATGAATCTACTGATGAACTTATATCTAGATTCTATTATCTTCAAACTGAGTTAAAAGCTTTTGAGCTAAAGTATCCTGATGAGGAATTAGTTGAAAATTTTTTGGATGCTTTACCATCAAAGTTTGAGATGTATACCACTCTGCTGAGAGAGAATCCGAAGTTCTATGAGATGACAATTGAAGAAGCAATCGGTAAGGTTCAAGCTCACAATATGAACCAGAAAAGAAACGAAAGCTCATGAAGACTTCAAATCCAAGACCCTTCTATGTATCGCCTTATTCTCAGGGAACTCTAATGAAGAAGATAACTCGAATGGTTGTGGTGGTCATACACGCTTTACAGCATCTGGAACTTGTTCTCACCACCAACATCCCTCAAGAAATCCTCCCTCTACATCTTTAGCTAACCAGACTGCTATAGCCAAGATAGCTAAAGATCATGTAGCAATATTTTCATCGTGTATGCTTGCCTATGAGAACTTCATTGGTGGTAAGCTCACAGATCCTGAAACAATTGAAGAAGATTTTAATCAGGTGGATCCAGATGACATGGAGGACATGTATATTCAGTGGAATATGGCCATTATCTTGAGAAGGGCCAAGCGTTTCTTGAACAGAACTGGTCGAAAGTTTATTGGTGGGCATTCAAATGCCAAGGTGGGTTTTGACAAATCCAAGGCCAAGTGCTACAAGTGTCAGAACTTTGGACACTTTGCTCGTGAATGTCAGAAGGACAAAGCGCCTGCCTCAGGATTCAAAAGACCAAGCCAAGCGTTTCTTGAACAGAACTGGCCGAAAGTTTATTAGTGGGCATTCAAATGCCGAGGTGGGTTTTGACAAATCCAACGCCAAGTGCTACAAGTGTCAAAACTTTGGACACTTTGCTCGTGAATGTCAGAAGGACAAAGCACCTGCCTCAGGATTCAAAAGACCAAGCCAGGGAAACAACCAAGGAAACAATCAAGGGTACAACTATAACAACCTCAATCAAAGTTAAGGTGGAACGTCCAATGCATTGGTGGCTAAACAGGACGAAAGCTTTGATTGGGGTGTTCATTTGGAGGATGCCCTTATTGCACAAACATAAGTTGGGCTAATGGCTTAGATGATGGTGATGATGGAAGCAGAAGAACGGGGAGCGTCTGTAGCTGACCAAGAGAATTCTACAACTGTCTTTGCCCTCATGGCTATTGGGGAAGCATCAAGTTCGTCAACTGAGGTAGACTCTAATTCTTTTGTTGTTATTTCATGTACCAAATGTCTTGGCTTGAAAGAAGAAAATTCTAAGCTTCAGGACAAAGTCGAACCCCTTCGTGTTGCAGCGTTAAGCTAAAAGGAAAATGAAAAACGTTACAAAGATTCAATTGAAAATTTAAAGAGAGAAAAACGTGATTTTACACTTAAAATCAGTGAACAACAGTTTCATTTATATGTTGCATACAAGGGGTTAGAAAAGATAAATAATGAAATTACCAAGCTGCAAAATGAGGTCTTACAGTTAAATGGTAAAAATGATAAGTTGAAAAATTCTCTCTATGTGGTGGAACACTACGAATCAGTAGTGAGGCAAGTGAATGGCTTAGGGCTGGGCACTAATGCCATTCTTCCACCAGTTAGCGGGAAATTTGTCAACGGCTGAATTGACATTAATTTGTCTTGCCTTGATGAGTCCTTAAGTCATGATGATTCCTCTAACAAGGATGATTCCTCAAGTAAGGCTGACTCTGCATCTAATGAAGAGTTCTTTACTGCTTATGATGATGGGTCTGATAACACCTTCCCCGAAGGAGTAGTCTCTGAGGAGTTGCTAGGTGAACAGAAAGTTAAGAAAAACATTATCACTGATAGTGATAATTGTATTTTGACTGAACCCGATATCATTGAATCTAATGAAAAATTAAAAGTGATGCTTTATGGGGGATATAAAAACATTAATCAAGTTAATAAAAGAAGTTTTTTCAGCTCATTTTGGGCTTGGTTATCAAGAAAATTAGCAAAAATATTATATTCCCAAAAACCAATCATCATCGGGTCAAAATCATGTTCACCAAACAACTTCTCCTGTTCATCATGCTGAGTCACCAAACGTCAAATCAAATGAGCCTTACAGGAGGACTTACAAAGAAAAGAGAACTTGCTTTCACTGTGGTATGGTTGATGACATTCTTGTGAACTGTCCTGCTAAGAACCAAGGGAAACGGTCAATTGTTTCACAACCGGCTGTTATCCCTAAGTCACCACTAGTGAAGCATTCCAAAAGTCCAAAAGAAAATGTGGGGAAACCACCAGTAAAACCTATGGTAAAGCCAAAGATCACATCTGAGGCTAAACATCTGTTTCAAAAAGGGGGAAACTACCTGCTAAACCTTGTGCATCTACCTCTGGTAGTGCACCAACTGGTGAGAAACCTGTGGTGAAACTCTCTAAGCCACAAAGGAGAAGAAGGAATAAGAGATTTAGAAAGCTGGAACAACTGGTTGGAATTCCATCAGGTGAAGCTTCCACTAGTTCACCTGTTGCTATTGAATGCAAGCCTACTGTTCCAGTTAAGAAGAAGCAGAAGAGGTCCTGGAATAACAAATCTAAAAGTTCTCAATCTCCTGGTCCCAAATCTTCTAAAGATTCATCCATTTTTGATAGTCACGACTGTGAATTAATTGAGGTTGTTTATTTTGAGAAAGACGGATGACCCAAGACCAATATGGCTTGGGTCTCCAAATCTAATTAATTTCTTGTGACTCCTGCAGGGACATCCGAAGGGTACTATCTCTAATCGTTGGTTTGTAGATAGTGGATGCTCCCGGCACATGACAGGTAACATGGCCCTGCTTCAAGATGTGAAACCATTTAGAGGCGGCTATGTTGCCTTTGCTGGAGAGAAAGGCGGTAGTATCACGTGTCAAGGCGTGGTTTCAAATGGTTGTGTCAGCTTCGACAATGTCAACTACTGCGAGCAGTTAAAGCATAACATGTTGAGTGTCTCCCGGATGTGTGACAAAGAGTACTCGGTTATGTTTGACAAGACTGAATGCATGATTCTCAAACCTAGTTTTAAGGTTCCTGAAGACTGGATTCTGATGCGAGCACCAAGGACAAATGATACCTATCAGATCAACATGAGCGTGGCGAAAACCACATCATTAGTTGCTACTTGTTTGCTTACAAAAGCGACAGAGCATGACTCAATCTTGTGGCATAGGAAACCCGGACACATTTCTTATCGAAAAATGAATCATCTTGTCCGAAATGGTTTGGTAACCGGTGTTCCTAAGCTGAGATTTACCATTGTAGATGACTGTATACCTTGTAAAAAGGGCAAACTGCAACGAAAGTCTCACAATCCCAAGCTCCAAAACTCCATCGATACCCCTTTGGAGCTATTGCATATGGATCTGTTTGGCCCCATAAGTAAGTATCAGGAGTATTGGAGGTAATTCATACTGTCTTGTTGTAACTGATGATTTCTCACCTTTTTCTTGGGTGCATTTTTTAGGTACAAAGGACGAGACTGCTGACATTCTTTAATACCTGATCCTTAGCTTGGAATCTCTTTGGAAGTTGAAGGTTAGAAGAATAAGGAGTGATAACGGATCTGAATTCAAGAATAATTTGATGGAACTTTTCTGTCTTAAGAAGGGGACCCGTCATGAATTTAGTGCCCCGTACACACCTCAGCAGAATGGAGTTGCAGAACGGAAGAACAGAACCTTGATTGAGACTGCAAGGACAATGTTGTCAGGTGCAAAGCTTCCTGTCACTTTCTGGGCAGAAGCAGTAGATACAGCTTGTCACGTTTTGAACAGAGTTCTGGTTGTGAAGAGGCACAACAAGACTTGCTATGAGTTGATCAACAATCGACCTCCCAATCTTGACTATCTAGTTCCTTTTGTTAGTCTCTGTTCCTTATTGCTACAATACAAAGACCGCAAGTCTAAGTTTCATGCAAAAGCAGTGGAAGGCATCTTCTTAGGATATGTTGCCAACTCGCCTTGCAAGAGAGTGTACAATATAGGAACTCGTACTATCGAGGAATGGTTTGAAGTGGATTGCAGTAATCACCGCATTCCACCAGAACCAACTGGTCCAGCTTGGGGTTTTGATTATGACGCGCTATTCAAGTATTTAAACCTTCCTGATTTGTCTGCCGATGATGCCGCAAATGTGTATGAATTATTTGGTGGTGGTAATGACTCCAGTTTCTCAACCCGTGCTACTGTACCGATTGTAACTCTCGATTCGAATGCTGCATCTGCATTTGGAACTCATGATAGTGATAACATTCAAGGTGTTCATGTTGACGGAAATGACGCTCAAGCTAATCCTAACAGTCGTGTAGGAAATGAAGCGCCAGCTGATCCAATCAACATTGAATCTTCTTCTTCTGGAACACAGGATATGGGGGAGTTGAGCACGAACCTCGATTCAGAATTTCAGGAACCGAATGTACCAGAGACGAGAGTGCATAAAAATAATCTAATTGACAACATTATTGGTGATCCTCATGCCGGTGTTCAGACTCGTCATAGAACCATTGCAGAGAACACTAGTTCGTACTCTAAGATACTTGACACTGGTGTCATGGAAACATGTTTGCATGCTGCATTCGTGTCCCAGTTAGAGCCGAAGAATGTAAAGGAGGCTCTCGCTGACAACTGTTGTATTGAGGCGATGCAAGAAGAACTGTCTCAATTCCAAAAGTTGCACGCGTGGGATTTGGTTGACTTGCCAAGAGGTGTACAGCCAATTGGAACCAGATGGGTGTTCAAGTGCAAGATGGATGATCGTCATGTTGTAGTGAAGGATAAAGCAAGGTTGGTTGTTTAGGGTTTTTATCAACAAGAGGGCTTGGATTACACAGAAGTATATGCCCCAGTTGCTAGACTTGAGGCCATTCAACTGTTTCTGGCTTATGCCTCCTATGTCGGCTTCAAGGTCTATCAACTTGATGTGAAGAGTGCTTTCCTATATGGAAAAGTTCATGAAGAGTTCTATGTCACTCAACCTCCCGGCTTTGAAGATCCGTATAATATCAATAAAGTGTATAAGCTCGACAAAGCACTTTATGGTCTTCATCAAGCACCTCGGGCATGGTATGAGACGTTATCAAAACATCTACTGTCAAATGGTTTCGATCGTGGACAGATTGACTCGACCTTCTTCATTAGGAAAGCAAGAGGTGATATTCTTCTTGTACAAGTGTATGTCGACGACATTATCTTTGGGTCAACAAACGAAGAGATGTGTAGGGAATTCGAACAGGTGATGAAGTCCAAGTTTAAGATGAGTAACATGGGTGAATTTGCGTTCTTCCTGGGTCTGCAGGTCAGTCAAAGAGAGGATGGAATCTATCTAAATCAAACTAAGTATGTGTAGGACATCTTGTCAATATACAAGATGAATGATAGTAGTACTTATGGCACACCTATCCCCGTCAATCATGGTCTGCATCCAGACAAAGATGGAGAGGATGTGGATTGCAAATTGTACCGTGGAATTATTGGATCTCTTATGTATCTCATAGCTTCAAGGCCCGACATAATGTTTGCTGTATGCTTGTGCTCAAGGTTTCAGTCACAACCGAAGGAGTCTCATATGATAGTTGTAAAGAGGATATTTAGATACTTGAAAGCGAAACCTGACTAGGTCTTTGGTACTCAAACCAGCAGTCATTTGACTTCAAAGCATATACTTATTCAGACTATGGCCGTTGTAACCTTGATAGAAAGTCAACCTCTGGTGGATGTCAATTCTTGGGAGACAAGCTGGTTTCCTAGCAGTGTAAGAAGCAGTCAACGGTTTCTGTATCAACATGTGAAGCAGAGTACATTGCTGCAGCAATCGGTTGTTCTCAGATATTATGGATTCAGCAGCAATTGAGAGACTACGGCTTAAACTTCACTGGAATTCCATTGTTCATTGACAACAATGCCACCATGTCCATCACAAACAACCCAGTGAAACATTCCAAAACTAAACATATTGAAATTCGCCATCATTTCATCCGTTATTGTGTTGAAAAGCATCTCATTGAACTTGTAAAGGTTCACACGGATGACAACTTTGCTGACGTTTTCACTAAGGCGTTTGATCGAACCCGCTTTGAACATCTTGTCAACTTGATAGGAATGTTTAATCCAGAGTAAATTTTTTTTTTCTTAAATCAGTTCAATTCATGAAAGTTAAATTTTATATCTTTTAAGCTTTCTACATAGTTCTTTTAGTTTTCAAATATTTTACAATGTTCCAAACAAAATAGAAAATGGAGAAAATTTCAAAGTTATTTGAAGAAAAGAGGAAATTATAGTACATCAGAAATGATCTAAATGCCATAGACTGCACGTATGGGAAATGATTGCGTCATGCTTACTTGATTGTTTAAATTGTTGTGTTTTTAATCTGCTTCTTTACAAGTAATTTGAATTGTCAGTAGGCTGTAGGCATCTTTGAATCATTGGTAGTGTGGAAACTAAATCTAGACTACAACTGTGATTTGAACCCATGTATGCATGTGTGCGTGTGTAAAAGAATACAAAAAGATCATTATCAGATAAAGGACGTAAGATTTTGGCAAATATTTTCTTAAGAGACCAGTTTCAGGTTATGTTTTTAGCACAATTTTTCGGTTCGCTTCACTGACCATACTCACAAGTATGCAATGGGAAGTTGGGCCAAGATATGTATTAACATCAACCGTTAAGCTTATATTCACCCTTGAATCATACCTGATTCATTGAAATCAAATCTAGATAAAAGTTGGATTCCCTAACCTAAATCCTCAGACTCCATATCTATTAACCAGACTCATCATATGATATTCAAAGAAGAAAATCCAATCAAACCAAGACATCCGAATCACTCAATTCTGAATCTTATGATTCTTGATAATCCTTATGGATTTTGCTTGATTTTTTCTGTGCTAAACGATGTAACTTCATTCTGGAGATTTGAAAAACTTTGAGAAATTCTAAGATGCCTTGAGATAGTGTAATTTACATTTCTGTAGCATATCAGTGGGGTACACGTTGTATATCTTAACTTTAATACCTTAACATACAAGAACGTGATACAAGGATGCTTATGGTTTCAAATCTTATAATATTGCCAACTTGAATTACTTGTTTATGTGCTTATTACGTATGAATAAATTGTAATCTATGATATGATCTCATATTCTTTGACGTTTATCTTGTATCTTTTTTGCTATAGTTTAGCCTGATATGATCCTCTGCTCGTGTCTTTGAACAAAAATAGTGTATGTGTATATCGTTACTCTAAAAAAGATCAAAAAGATTCTAAGTTTGTGTACAGTTCAATTTTAATTAGAAAAGCCAAAAAAAATATTTGTGTTTAACCTTCTTGAATTGACATTGAATCCTCTTGATTGAATGTGATTATCTTGTTCGTTATTTGACTTGAAATCTTCATAATTTGAGTTGAAAGTTTGAGCACACAAGGGTCTATGCGTACTTATTAAGTGCGCATGAGGTAAACCCTGCGTACTTAACAGTACGCAAGACTTAAGTCATGCATACTTAGTAAGTACGCATGAGTTAAGTCCTGCGCACTTAACAAGTATGCACGACCAGTTTGTGTTGGGTATATATACAACAGTGATAATTTTTCTTGAGTTTCATCTCATTTCAAACGTTTCACACTATTGAATACCTCCGGCTCATTTTTACTCGAGATTTTTGTGTATTCCTAAACGATTTTTCATCCCGATCTTCGTTTCATCTTCACCTTAATTCTATTTGTTGAGAATATCAATACATTTCACCCGTTACATCTCCGCTTATTGACAGATTCTTTAAGTTCTTGATAATGAAACTTTAAACGATTTTGGTTGTTCTACATGAAAATTTAGACCTAAAACTTGTTATTAGTCACTAATCAAAGCTTATTGACTCCTAAATTATCTGTATCAGGGTTTGATTTTGCTTTTGACCCTTTGTTTGACTGTAGACTACCGTCGGACCAAGGCTAGGTCAAAATTGACGAGCTTAGCAACTCCTTGCTGTTGATAGTAGTTCCATAGGTCCTAATCATGTATCTCGACCTTGTGGTGACCCTAATCCACAGCAATGCCTCACATCAATTGAAATTTGAAATTTGGCTAAGTGAAAGTTCCTACGGACTTAACAAGTACGCAAGAAGTAATTCATGCGTACTTGCTATATCAAGTCATGTTTGATTCATTTCCAATGATGCTTCTTGTTCTTATTGTGTTTATTGTTTGATTTTGCAGTGATGGCTCGTGCATTTACCAGTGAATTCAATCTACTGGCTCTAACACAGCCCGAGTGGAAGGGTGCTGCACTTCAATATAGGGAGATCGTCGACTACATGAACCGATTGAAGACCAGCTATGCCATCTCTGCTGATCCTATTGTCTCAAGACCGTATCTGGAGCAATTATGGGAATCTGCTGATCACGACTGTACAGTAACCTCAAACGTCATTAGGGCTACTGTAGCAGGTCATGATATTGCTATTTCTAAAGACACCATCAGACGCGTGCTACAGTTTAGGGACTTATCAACTGATCCGGTGAGTTACCCTGACTACTTCGTTGATGGATGCTGGAGACAAAGGATGGGGTATGTCGGTACCATGGACTACTCCTCGTACAAGAAGATGTGGGTACTCGGTCAGTGGCGTTACTTTGCACACGTCATAATCATGTGCCTGTCTACTAGAAAGGCGGGAAAGGATGTCATGGGGCATGACTTGGCAGCTGCAATGTATGCCCTCTCTCTTAACAAGGGTTATTACTTTTCAAAATATATCTACATGTCTATCACCGATCAGATCAATGCTGCTGATAGGTTTAGATTTCTATTATACCCTCGGTTCGTGCAACTGTTGATTAATGATGATGTACCTAATCTACTGGTAATTGGAGAGAGACCTCAAGTCAAACGGGTGGCCAAGAGATTTTTCTCACAGTTCTTAACGCCAAGCAGTGTAGAACCTACCCCTGAGCATACTCCACTCTTCGGCCACATGATCAATGAAGCATATGTAGGCCCTGCTAACCTTAGATGGTATAGTGCCGAGTCTGAGCCTGAACTCAGTCAACACAGTGATGAACACCAACACCGAAATCGCTACCATTCTTGTACAACTCGTAACTCAGCTCACTCAAGCTAATGGTGCCACCAATGGTAACCATGGAGCAAATGGTGGTAATGGTGGAAATGGTGGTGCCAACCCATCTCAATGCACCTTCAAGCATTTCAACTCATGTAATCCCCTCAAGTTTTATGGTACTGAAGGAGCTATGGGACTTCTTCAATGGTTCGAAAGTATTGAGAATACCTTTCTCAATAGTGACTGTCCCGATAACCTTCGTGTTCGTCATGCCACAAGTGTCTTACAAAAACGGGCACTCACATGGTGGAATGGAGAAAAGAGGAATAGGGGTGTGGATGTAGCAATGGCCTTACCTTGGGAGGAGGTTAAAAGGCTAATGACCGAGGAATTCTGTCCTCGAAATGAGGTAAAGAAACTCGAAGCCGAATTTTGGGATCTTGCCCAAGATAGTGGTGAAAACTTGGCATATACAACTCAGTTCCATGAGTTGAGTCACCTCGTGCCCCACATGGTCACACCTTTATCCCGCTGCATTGAAAAATATATTGGTGGATTACCTAGGCAAATTCAAGATACTGTCCTAGGGAGAAATCCCGCAACACTTGAAGATGCTATTCGTTTATCCGCTACCTTAACCGATAACCATGTGAAGGCGGGGACTCTTACTAAAAAGGGAACAAAGAAAATCTCTGACACTGCAACTTCTTCCACCCACAACAAGGAAGCCATAACTGAACCCTCCCGACATAATAAGAAAAGAAAGGCTAGAAACTATGCTATGGTCACTGCTGCTATTCCTGTTAATCAAGCTGCACCTATGGTTCAAGCACCAGTCAAAAAGCCATATGTTGGGATCTACCCGCTTTGTGCCACATTCAACTATCATCACCCTCAAAGCATCCCATGTCGCCTTTGCACTCATTATGGGAAATATGGCCATACGGTCAATGTTTGTAGGGCCAAAGCTCTTGCGGGCCAAGTCAACCCACCAACCAGAACCAATCAACAAGTGGCTAATCAAGGTGTTCCTGCTATAGCAAATGGGCGGGCATGTTTTGAATGTGGTGACCCAAATCACTTCCGTGATCAGTGCCCAAGGTTAATCAATGCTAGACAAGGTGGAGCTCGTGGGCGTGCTTTCAACATAAACGCCAATGAAGCTCAAGCCAACAATGATGTGGTCAATGGTACGTTCCTTATTAATAGTCAATATGCCTCCATTTTATTTGATATCGGTGCGGATAAGAGTTTCGTGTCACTTAATTTTGAACCTTTACTTGCAAAAACACGGTCCAAATTAGAGCAAACCTTCACTATAGAAGTAGCAAATGGTGACTCCCTTACAATAGACTCCATTATCCACGACTGTTCTCTAGAACTCAATGATCATACATTTCCAATCAACCTCGTGCCAATGCCGCTAGAAAGTTTTGATATCATCATAGGCATGGATTGGTTGTCAAGTCACCATGCCGAAGTAAATTTTTTTAGAAGTGCATCCGAATACCCCTTCTGTCAGAGGAAACGTTGAGAGTCTTTGGTGAAAAGCCTTGCAAAGGGCTTAAATTAATGTCATGCACTACTGCTCAAAAGTACCTACGAAAGAAGTACGTGGCCTTTTTGGCCCATATCGTTCAAAAGGATGTCAAAAAGAAGAGTATTCAAGATATCCCCATTATCCGAGATTTTCATGAAGTGTTCCCCGAAGATTTATCCGGTCTTCCACCCGTTCGTCAAGTAGAATTTCGCATTGACCTTATACCTGGAGCTAACCCCGTGGCTAGAGCTCCTTACCGCCATGCACCTTCTGAAATGCAAGAACTTGCAAGCCAACTCCAAGAACTTTCCGACAAAGGTTTCATTCGTCCAAGTCATTCACCGTGGGGTGCACCTGTCTTATTCGTCAAGAAGAAGGATGGATCATTCCGCATGTGTATTGACTACCACGAACTTAACAAGCTCACTATCAAAAACCGTTATCCCTTACCTAGAATTGATGACCTCTTTGATCATCTTCAAGCTTCTACTTGCTTCTCGAAGATTGATCTTCGATCTGGATATCACCAGCTCCATGTTCAATAAGATGATATTCCAAAGACTGCCTTCCGAATAAGGTATGGTCACTACGAGTTCATGGTTATGCCTTTCGGATTAACCAATGCACCCGCAGTTTTCATGGACCTCATGAATCGTGTGTGCAAACCGTATCTTGATAAATTCGTGATCGTCTTCATTGACGATATCTTAATCTACTCCAAGACTAAAGCTGATCATGAGCAACATCTTAGATTGGTTCTGGATCTTTTGAGAAAAGAAAAACTATATGCCAAATTCTCCAAATGTGAATTTTGGCTAAAGGAAGTTCAATCTCTTGGTCATATCGTCAACGACAAGGGTATTCATGTTGACCCTGCTAAGATCGAAACAGTTAAGAATTGGAATACCCCGAAGACTCCTACTGAAGTTCATTCATTTCTTGGTCTTGCGGGTTATTATCGCCGTTTCATCTCAAACTTCTCAAAGATCGCCGTCCCTCTCACCGCTTTGACCCACAAGGGTAAAACTTATGAATGGGGACCGAAACAAGAAGAAGCTTTCCAAACACTCAAACAAAAGTTGTGCAATGCTCCTATTTTGACTCTCCCTGATGGAAATGACGATCTAGTTGTCTACTGTGATGCTTCTAACCAAGGTCTCGGTTGTGTCCTCATGCAACGAGGCAAAGTAATCGCTTATGCATCAAGGCAACTTAAGATTCATGAGAAGAATTATACGACGCACGATCTCGAGTTGGGTGCGGTCGTATTCCCGTTAAAGATTTGGAGACATTACCTCTATGGCACAAAATGTGTGGTATTCACCGACCACAAGAGTCTCCAACATATCTTTAACCAAAAGGAACTCAATATGAGACAACGACGTTGGGTTGAACTCCTTAACGACTATGACTGCGAAATTCGTTACCATCCCGGCAAAGCGAATGTTGTAGCCGACGCTTTGAGTCGAAAGGACCATGTCATGCTTCAATTTGTTCGAATTCAAACCGACATTCAAAACCACATCTTAGAAGCTCAACACGTCTCAGTCACCGAGGGTAATATGTATGAGGAAATGTCGTGCGGTGTTGAACTTCAACTTGAATCAAAACCCAATGGCTTACTTTATTACTTGAACCGTATTTGGGTTCCCGATCGCGATGATCTCCGTACATCTCTTATGAACGAGGCTCACAAGACTCGTTATTCTATTCATCCTGGTGCGGATAAATTGTACCAAGATCTCCGCCAACAATATTGGTGGCCCGGTATGAAGAAAGACATTGCTCTCTATGTTGCCAAATGTCTAACTTGCTCCAAAGTCAAAGCCGAACAACAACGTCCTTCCGGATTACTTGAACAACCGGAAATTCCCGTGTGGAAATGGGAGAACTTAGCCATGGATTTTATTACCAAACTTCCTCGCACCTCAAGTGGTTATGATAGCATTTGGGTGATCATTGATCGTCTCACCAAATCTGCTCATTTCTTGCCCATCCGTGAAGACTATCGGGTTGAGAAACTAGCCCGAATTTACATTGATGAAATTGTGAGCCGTCACGGTGTACCCTTAAACATAATCTCCGATAGAGATGCTTGGTTCACCTCTCGCTTTTGGCAATCTCTCCAAACTGATGGTCAGACCGAGCGAACAATCCAAACTCCTGAGGATATGCTTAGGGCTTGTGTAATTGATTTTGGTGGCAATTGGGATTCACATCTATCCCTAATCGAGTTCTCCTACAATAATAGCTACCACACGAGTATCAACATGGCTCCATTTGAAGCTCTCTATGGTCGCAAGTGTCGTTCTCCTATCTGTTGGAACGAGATTGGTGAAGCACAAATCACCGGTCCTGAGCTAATTCAAGAAACATCCGACAAGATTATTCAAATCCGTGACAACATCCGAACAGCGAGAAGTCGGCAAAAGAGTTATGCCGATAAACGACGAAAACCCTTGGAATTCCAAGTCGGTGACCTTGTTCTTCTAAAGGTGTCTCCGTGGAAGGGTGTGATCCGTTTTGGAAAGAAATGCAAATTATCACCTCGCTATGTGGGTCCATTTAAGATCCTTGAAAGGATTGGGAAAGTGGCTTACAAACTCGATTTACCTCCATCACTCAGCAATGTGCATCCTACATTTCACGTGTCTAATCTGAAGAAATGCCTTGCTGATGAGAATCTTCACATACCCCTTGACGATGTGCGCATTGACGAAACGATGCACTTCGTTGAGAGACCAGTGGAAATCATGGATCGTGAAATCAAACAGCTCAAGCGAAGTCGTATCCCTATTGTCAAAGTTCGTTGGGAATCGAAGCGTGGTCCTGAATTCACTTGGGAACGTGAGGACCAAATGAAGCTCAAGTACCCCCACCTTTTTACTGATTCCGTCGCTTCCTATAGCTAAATTTCGGGACGAAATTCCCTCAACATGGGGAGACTGTAACATTTCTGATTTGTAGTATCCGCATTTCAATTCAATGTAATGCATTTCAAACCAAATTCTAGTGTACTATTCTGTTCTATTCGTACCATTAATTAAATACTATATTTCAATACAAATCTACAAATTTTACATGGTTGTAACCTACTAAAACACTACATAAGTACCTATTTATACAAATATGTCAAAGACTAAAGTTACAAGGTCTGATGTTGAAAAAGCAACAAGAAACCCTAATAGGCACGGTCGTGCCTCGTTCTGGCACGGTCGTGCCTCGTTCTGGCACGGTCGCGCCAAGTACTTTGGCACGATCACGTTACTTGCTTTGGAACGATCGCGCCCGGTGCCTTGGCACGGTCGCGCCTCGTTTGGGCACGGTCGCACCTAGTACCAGTTGAAACGTAAATGCAGTTTTAAACGCGAGATCGTTGATTGTCGTAACCGATATACGTTTCACTTTCATAGACAAAGAAATGAATATTATCAATTGTAACCATTAACAACAGAAAACCGATTCAAGAAAATCAAAACCTCCTCATTTGAAAATCCTCTCCTTTGAACATCGATCCTCCTATTCTGGAGTGAATTTCCCCCAACCAAACGCTACACGATTCTCCCAGAAGCTACTAAACCATTTGAAGCAGCCGGAATCATAGCAGAAGACGCCGGAAACCAAGCTCACCGACGCCGGAACTCCTTTCTACCGTTCTCTATCAATTCGCTACTCTTCCAGGTAATTGAAACCTTTTTCTCACTCGTTTCAGTTCATGGATCAAAAGCCCCATATTAATTTGGGCTTTCATTATGGGAATCATCTCGAACTCGAAGCCACATTTACATTCAAAATGGTTTAAACGAATCCGGTCCTAAACACGTTTTAAATTCAATTAATCTATACAAAAAGACTCGTAATAATCTATTGGGTGAAAGCCCTATGATTTCCAACCCTGTTATTATAAAAATTAGTCAAATCGTTCCTGATTTGGAACAGACGCGGTCGCGCTAATCATCTAGCGTGGTCGTGCCTCATGAGACACGGTCGTGCCAGCTTCCAGCACGGTCGTGCCTCCTGCTCAGACCCAGTCATGCCCTTTGGCTAATCTCAGTCATGTTTTAGAATCATAGACACGATCGTGCCTGGCCAAGGCACGGTCGTGCCTAATGATTTGGTTAGTTATACCCTCTGTTTGATCCAAACGGTCGCGCCCTGACTAGCACGGTCGCGCCCGTGGTTAGAACACGATCGTGCCCTTCCCAGGCACGGTCGTGTGTAAGTTAGATTTTCTTGGCAGAATTATAATTTTTATATTTTTCAAACAATAGATATTTCCTTTTTAATTTCAAAATAAAAATAGTTGATTTTTATAAAAAAAATGCATTTAATTCTATTTACAAAGATCAAATATTTAATCTTGGAATAAATAGAAAATTATTTATTTAAAGTTTATAAAGTTAAATTTACATTTATTGTTAAACCTTAAAAAGTATTTTAATGGTTAAGTTACATATATTATAAATAAATAAATGGTTATTTATTTAATTTATATTTAAACAAAAACAATTATTTATTTATACTTACTTACAATTAATACTTACATTACTTTCATAAACAATAATTACTTATTTATTCAATTTCAAACCTTAACTCAAAATGTTCTAAAAAAAAATATTCTTTCACACTTTATATTTATTCAATACTTTCAATTACAAATCAAATGACTTTTTACACAAGTCCAAATGCAACTTTAGACTTAAACTTTTGTGCATACTATTAATACAATATACATTACACCCTAGGTTAACTTGTGCATTCCAAGGATCCATATTTCTATCTAGTATTTCGTGTAAGCTACGCCTTCGAATCAAGTGAGTATACATAGCCCCTTTTATTATTTTACATTTTTGGGTGAAACATGAACACTATTCAAATTACATGTTTACATTTACACAAACAACACAAGTACAAATCCTATTTACATTCATGTGTGCAATTTGAGCTTTATGCCCGAGTGCTATGTGTGCTAACTTTTGTGAACACTTATGTGCAATCATTAACTATTCAAGCCGACGGTTTTCAATGGTAGATCTATTGAGTCTGACAAACCCACCCAGGTAGGGTGATTGATACCGACAACACAGTTTTGCATGCTAGTTACAAAGGTTTGATTGTACTTGGTTACACAATAGTTGTTCCCCATAAATGCCTTATTTATCATGTTATGTAAGGATTTGTTTTACAAACTATATGCTATATATATACAAACCTGTGTATGCTCACCAACTTTTTAGTTGACCTTATTTTATTCATGTTTTAGGTACTAATGTGTGAGTGTGATCAAGATGTGCTACACATAGGCTTGGACCTAGTTAAATTAAATAAAGAACTTATATATTTCAATTATGTTGGTTTTCTTGGATTGTTTTGTCATGAATGTTGCAATGAAATTTGATAATTAATATATTTCAATATAGTCAACCTCGTGCTTTTGAACAGTCTACATGTCCCGCCCCGATGATTCCGCCATCGGTCGGGGTGTGACACTTCGTCTATTATAAACTTGAAGGTTACAGAGAGAATACTACTTAGTGCAAATGTCTGCGTACATAAATTCTGTCAACCTATTCTATTTATACTAGACCTGATCTCTGCGCACTTAATAAGTGCGCAGGGCAAATTGTTCATGCGTACTTAGCAAGTACGCAGAGTATTCTTGCGTACTTGCTAAGTACGCAGGAAGTAATTCCTATGAACTTGCTAAGTGCGCAAAACACTTAGACAAATTATACAACAATAACACGCATTAGAAATTACAAATCGATAACTAATACATACAGATACTAACATACAAATACTAATACATACAAGACAAGTACAAAAGCTAAGACACTATCCATAGTGTCTGTCACACAAAAGTGGTTCAACAAACTCCTCGTTGACAACAACTCTGGATTGTCTTCGGTCTTCACTGCTCCCCAGCTTTAGATTCCATCTTCTTCTTGTAGTCAAGGCAGAACTTGATCACCTTGTCATATTTAGAAGCAAGGAACTTTTTCCACTCATCCGTTTACATGCAGTACTTGTCAGCTAGCGCCTCCAGATCTTTCACAGAGAAGTTTATGAAGTAGACTTCATCAAACACTCTGATCAGTTCCCTTGGCACTAAGCTTCCACTATCGGACCACACCTTTCCAATCACCACTGCCTCGCCCGATTTAGGATCTACGTACCAGTACCATATGTTACTGAGGATATCCTAAAATAATTTGCTTAGGAGAATCTAGGTTTCACACAGCACTGGCTTGTATACCAGTTTCTTTAAGCTTCTATTAGTCACAGGATGTCTAGCGTTCTTGTCCCTGACTCACTTGGGCACTTGAGGCTTAAACATTTAGAATTTCCCAGATCTTACCTCTCGCTGTAGAACCTGCCACAAACCCATCGCTAATGCGTGATTTGAGTGACCCAGCAGCTCTCGGTTTACTAGGTTCATGAGGTCGTATCTTGGCAAGGAGTTGAAAGCTTCGCTGGTTGGTTTCAAGTATTGAACCCCCCCAGCTCGCAACTTCTTATCCTCATCGAACTTCATAGCTAAGATCATCCATGTCGCTCCGTGTTTGTCTATGATTGAAGTCTTTTGCCAGACAGGAGCCGGATCCTTCGATTAACTTTCAGGCATATGTTTGTCTTTCTGTTCCTCTGGATCCACAGGTGTAGGGTCGGCAGGGGAGGCTTCAGTCGACGCATCAACAGTACTAGCAGGCTTGACTGAAACTGTGTCAAGATGAGTTTCAAAGGATGGAACTTCGAAGATCTCTCCATCTTCAAACTCATACTCTCCTTCCCCGTCGCCCTTGGGGACATCTATTACCACATCATCATCTTCCTCATCCTAGTCGTCACCAGAGTCGATCTCTCCTTCTTCCAGATTGAAGAGAGCCTCGATCTTTTCTTTTTTGGAATAGTCTGGCTCTAAGAACAAGATCACATCATCCGAAACATCTTTAGATAGATCTTTCAGAACGTCAGCCACCGACTTTCCTTTATTGTCACCTGAAGCATAACCTCCACCTTCACTCTGAGTGGACTCCCCCTCAGCCATAGGCATGGCAGAAATGGGAACAATCGCCCAAACCGACAATTGTTGCTCACTTCCACTCGGTCCGGCTTCAGGAACCTTGTCCTGATCATCACCCTTGGTCAGATCAACTAAGTGACAAGCCTCTTCATTGCTAGGCTTAGGTGGTTGCTTCTACAACAGCTCCTTCAACTTCTCCCCCTGAGCAGCAAGCGTCTTGGCCATATCAGATACCAATTTCACCATAGTGTCATGCTCTAACCGCTGCTTGTCATCAGCCGGCCGCTGTTTCTTCAACGTGGCTACTTCATCAATCAAAGAGTTGATCTAGCCCTGTTGCTTGTAAGATTCTTCTCTTGATCTCCGTACCATTTCAAGAAGGCTTGCAACTTGAGTTTCTAGGGTAGTGATCCGTGTATCACAAGGATCAGGTCCCCTGGAAGACGATGCTTCGGCTTGATGAGTTGGGAAGGTGAATTTTTCATCGAAATCAAATCCATGAGTAAAATTTAATTCATGAAATAGTTCACTGATGTGTTGAAGAGTGGTTGTGGGGATTGAGGTAGGGATTGTGGTTGATTGGATGGTGGTAGGGGTGATGGTGACAGACTCGGTTAAAATTGGAGTTGTCACTACCACTTGGACAGATGGTACAGGGAGGGACACTATCACAGGAACCTCCTCTGTGATAGCAGTGATAGCCACTTCAGGTGTTACACGTGGCCTCCTCCGCTGTCGCCTGTAAAGATGTTGTGAAGGTAAGGTAGAAGTGGAATCAGTACTCGCAGCTGTTACATGTGCTTGCCTCTGAGCACTGACTTCTACCTCATGAAGGATAGCTTGTTGCGGCCTATCCCCCCATTGCTTATTTATACTTTGTCTTCTGCGTCTCTGTATAGCAGCGTCCGAATCAGAATTGGGCTCGTATTCACTGCTAGTCTCTTGTCGCTTTCTCTTGGAAGATAACTCGGGAAGGGTCACCTTCGTCAGTATTCTTGGGTGTGCCTGGGACGGTGTATCATCAGAATCAGAGGAATCTGACTCGGTGAATTCAGAGTCGGAATCTTCAGCACCTCCAACTTCATGTTCTTCATCTCCTTCTTCTTCAGACATTACATCTTCAGATTCGACTTCCTCTTCTTCTTCTTGTTCATCACTATGTTGACTGAGTTCTGGCTCAGACTCAGCACTATACCATCTGAAGTCAGCAGGGGCCACATATGCTTCATTGATCAGGTGGCCAAAGAGTGGAGTATGCTCAAAGGTTGGTTCTACACTGCCTTGCGTTAAGAACTGTGAGAAGACTCTCTTGGCCACCCGTTTGACTTGAAGTCTCTCTCCAATTGCCAGTAGATTAGGTACAACATCATTAATCAACATCTGCACGAACTGAGGGTATAATAGAAATCTAAACCTATCAGCATCATTGATATGATCAGTGATAGACTTGTAGATATATTTTGAAAAGTTATAACCCTTGTTATGAGAGAGGGCAACCATTGCAGCTGCCAAGTCATGCCCCATGGCATTCTTTCCCGCCTTTCTAGCAGACAGGCACATGATCATGACGTGCGCGAAGTAACGCCACTGATCAAGTACCCACATCTTCTTGTACGAGGAGTAGTCCATGGTACCGACATACCACATCCTTTGTCTCCAGCATCCATCAACGAAGTAGTCAGGGTAACTCACTGGATCAGTTGATAAGTCCCTAAATTGTAGCACGCATCTGATGCTGTCTTCAGAAATAGCAATATCATGACCTGCTACAGTAGCGCTAATGACATTTGGGGTTACTGTAAAGTCGTGATCAGCAGATTCCCAAAATTGCTCCAGATACGATCTTGAGACAATAGGATCAGCAGAGATGGCATAGCTGATCTTCGATCAGTTAAGGAAGTCAACGATCTCCATATATTGAAGTGCATCACCCTTCCACTCGGGCTGTGTTAGAGCTAGTAGATTGAATTCGCTAGTAAACGCACAAGCCATCATTGCAAAAACAAACAATAAACACAATAAGAACAAGAAGCATCATTGGAAATGAATCAAACAAGACTTGATATAGCAATTACACAATGAACTGAATTTCAGACTTAGAAATTTTTCACAAGTGTCCTTCCTGCGTACTTAGCAAGTACGCAAGGGTTAGTTCTTGCGTACTTAGCAAGTACGAATGAATTACTTCTTGCGTACTTGTTAAGTGCGTAGGAACTTTCACTTAGCCAAATTTCAAATTTCAAAATTCAATTGATGTGAGGCATTGATGTGGATTAGGGTCACCAAAAGGTTGAGAAACATGATTAGGACCTATGGAACCACTATCAACAGCAAGGAGTTGCTAAACTCGTCAATGTTGACCTAGCCTTGGTCCGACGGTAGTCTACAGTCAAACAAGGGGTTAAAAGAAAAATCAAACCCTGATACAAACAAATTAGCAGTCAATAAGCTCGATTAGGGACTAATAACAAGTTTTAGGTATAATTTTTCATGTAGAAGAACCAAAATCGTTTAAAGTTTCACTATCAAGAACTTAAAGAAATTGTCAATAAGCGAAGATGTAACGGGTGAAATGTACTGAGATTCTCAACAAAGAGGATTAAGGTGAAGATGAAACGAAGATCGGGATGAAAAAACGATAAGAAACACACGAAAATCTTGAGTGAAAAGGAGCAGGAGGTATTTAACAGTGTGAAACGATTGAAATGAGATGAAACTCAAGAAAAATTCTAACTGCTGTATATATACCCAACACAAACTGGTCATGCGTACTTGTTAAGTACGCAGGGTTTACTTCATGCGCACTTAATAAGTACGCAGAGACCCTTGTGTGCTCAAACTTTCAACTCAAATTATGAAGATTTCAAGTCAAATAACGAACAAGATAAACACATTCAATCAAGAGGATTCAAAGTCAATTCAAGAAGATTAAACACAAATATTTTTGGCTTTTCTGATTAAAGTTGAATTGTACACAAACTTAGAATCTTTTTGATCTTTTCTAGATAGAAATATACAAGAATATACACACACACTATTTTTGTTCAAAGACACGAGTAGAGGTTCATATCAGGCTAAACTATAGCAAAAACGATATAAGATAAACGTCAAAGAATATGGGAACATGTCATGGATTACAATTTATTCATACGTAATAAGCACACAAACAAGTAATTCAAGTTGGCAATATTATAATATTTGAAACCATAAGCTTCTTTGTATCACTTTCTTGTGGGTTAAGGTATTAATTTTAAGATATACAACGTGTACCCCACGGACATGCTACAGAAATGTAAATTGCACTATCTCAAGGCATCTAAGATTTTCCCAAAGTTTTTCAAATCTCCAGAATGAAGTTACATCGTTTAGCACAGAAAAAATCAAGCAAAATCCATAAGAATTATCAAGAATCATAAGATTCAGAATCGAGTGATTCAGATGTCTTGGTTTGATTGGATTTTCTTCTATGAATATCATATGATGATTCAGGTTAATAGATATGGTGTCTGAGGATTTAGGTAAGGTGATCCAACTTTTATATGGATTTGATTTCAATGAATCAGATATGATTCAAGGGTGAATACATGCTCAATGGTTGATATAAAGACATGTCTTGATTCAATCTCTCATTGCATACTTGTGAGTATAGGCAGTGAGATGAACCGCAGTAATTGTGCTAAAGACATAACCCAAAACTGGTCTCTTAAGAAAATATTTGCTAAAATCTTATATCCTTTATCTGATAATGATCTTTTTGTATTCTTTTACACACGCACACATGCATACATAGGTTCAAATCACAGTTGTAGTCTAGATTTAGTTTCCATACTACTAGTGATTCAAAGATGCCAATAGCCTACTGATAATTCAAATAACTTGTAAATAAGCAGTTTAAAAACACAACAATTTAAACAATCAAGTAAGCATAACGCAATCATTTCTCATATGATCAGTCTATGGCGTTTAGATCATTACTTATGTACTATCATTTCCTCTTTTCTCAAGATAACTTTGAAATTTTCTCCATTTTCTATTTTGTTTGGATTTTTGTAAAATATTTGAAAAGTAAAAGAACTATACAGAAAACTTAAAAGATATAAACTTTAACTTTCATTAATTGAATTGATTTAAGAAAAACAAGTTTTCACTCTGGATTGAACAATCCTATCAAGTTGACAAGATGTTCAAAGCGGGTTCGATCAAACGCCTTAGTGAAAAGGTAAGCAAAGTTTTCATCCGTGTGAACCTTTACATGTTGAATGAGATGCTTTTCAGCACAATCACGGATGAAATGATGGCGAATTTCAATATGTTTACGTTTGGAATGTTTCACCGGGTTGTTTGTGATGGACATGGTGGCATTGTTGTCAATTAACAGAGGAGTTCCAGTGAAGTTTAAGCCGTAGTCTCTCAATTGCTGCTGAATCCACAATATCTGAGAACAACCGCTAGCTGCAGCAATGTACTCTACTTCACATGTTGAGACAGTAACCGTTGGCTGCTTCTTACACTGCAAAGAAACCAGTCTGTCTCCCAAGAATTGACATCCACCAAAAGTTGACTTTATATCAAGGTTACAACCGCCATAGTCTGGATCAGTATAGGCTTTGAAGTCAAATGACCGCTGCTTTGAGTACTAAAGACCCAATCAGGGTTTTCCTTTCTAGTATTTAAATATCCTCTTGACAGTTATCATATGAGACTCCTTTGGTTGTGACTGAAACCTTGAGCACAAGCATACAACAAACATTATGTCGGGCTTTGAAGCTGTGAGATACATAAGAGATCCGATCATCCCACGGTACAATTTGCAATCCACATCATTTCCATCTTTGTCTGGATGCAGACCATGATTGACTGGGATAGGTGTGCCATAAGTACTGCTATCATTCATCTTGTATTTTGACAAGATGTCCTGCACATACTTAGTTTGATGCAGATAAATGCCATCCTCTCTTTGAATGACTTACAGACCCAGGAAGAACGACAATTCACCCATGTTACTCATCTCAAACTTGGACTTCATCACCTGTTCGAAATCCCTACACATCTCTTCATTTGTACCCCCAAAGATAATGTCGTCGACATACACTTGTACAAGAAGAATATCACCTCCTACTTTCCGAATGAAGAGGGTCGATTCAATATGTCCACGATTGAAACCATTTGATAGTAGATGTTTTGATAATGTCTCATACCATGCCCGAGGTGCTTGATGAATACCATAAAGTGCTTTGTCTATCTTATACACTTTATTGATATTATGCGGATCTTCAAAGTCGGGAGGTTGAGTGACATAGACCTCTTCATGAACTTTTCCATACAGGAAAGCACTCTTCACATCAAGTTGATAGACCTTGAAGCCGACATAGGAGGCATAAGCCAGAAACAGTCGAATGGGATCATGTCTAGCAACTGGGGCATATACTTCTGTGTAATCCAAGCCCTCTTTTTGATAAAAACCCTGAACAACCTACCTTGCTTTATTCTTCACTACAACATGACGATCATCCGTCTTGCACTTGAACACCCATCTAGTTCCAATTGGTTATACACCTTTTAGGAAGTCAACCAAATCCCACACATGCAACTTTTTGAATTGAGACAGTTCTTCTTGCATCGCCTAAATCCAGCAGTTGTCAGCGAGAGCCTCCTTCACATTCTTTGGCTCTAACTGGGACACGAATGAAGCATGCAAACATGTTTCCATGACACCAGTGTCAAGTATCTCAGAGTACAAACTAGTGTTCTCAGCAATGGTTCTATGACGAGTTTGAACACCGACATGAGGATCACCAATAATGTTGTCAATTGGATGATTCTTATGCACTCTCGTCTCTGCTACATTCGGTTCCTGAATTTCTGAATCAAGGTTCGTGCTCAACTCCCCATATCCTGTGTTCTAGAAGAAGAAGATTCATTGTTGATTTGATCAGTTGGAGCTTCATTTCCTACACGAGTGTTAGGATTAGCTTGAGCGTCATTTCCGTCAACATGAACACCTTCAATTTTATCACTATCATGAATTCCAGAAGCAGATGCAGCATTGGAATCGACAGTTACAATCGGTACAGTTGCACGGGTTGAGAAACTGGAGTCATCACCGCCACCAAATAATTCATACACATTTGCGGCATCATCGGCAGACAAATCAGGAAGGTTGAAAGATTTGAATAGCGCATTAGAATCAAAACCCCAAGTTGAACCAATTGGTTTTGGTGGAATGTTGTGTTTACTACAATCCACTTCAAACCATTCCTCGATAGTACGAGTTTCGATATTGTACACTCTCTTGCAAGGCGAGTTGGCAACATATCCTAAGAAGATGGCTTCCACTGCTTTTGCATGAAACTTAGACTTGCAGTCTTTGTATTGTAGCAATAAGGAACAGGGACTACCAAAAGGAACCAGATAGTCAAGATTGGGAGGTCGATTGTTGATCAACTCATATCAAGTCTTGTTGTGCCTCTTCATAACCAGAACTCTGTTCAAGATGTGACAAGCTGTATTAACTGCCTCTGCCTAGAAAGTGACAGGAAGCTTTGTATCTGACAGCATTGTCCTTGCAGTCTCAATCAAGGTTCTGTTCTTCCGTTCTGTGACTCCATTCTACTGAGGTGTGTACGGGGCACTAAATTCATGACGGATCCCCTTCTTGAGACAGAAAAGTTCCATCAAATTATTCTTGAATTAAGTTCCGTTATCACTCCTTATTCTTCAAACCTTCAACTTGCAAAGAGATTCCAAGCTCATGATCAGGTATTGAAAAATGTCAGCAGTTTCGTCCTTTATACCTAAAAAATGCACCCAAGAAAAACGTGAGAAATCATCAGTTACAACCAGACTGTATGACTTACCTCCAATACTCCTGATACTTATGGGGCCAAACAGATCCATATGCAATAGCTCCAAAGGGGTATCGATGGAGTTTTGGAGCTTGGGCTTGTGAGACTTCCGTTGCTGTTTGCCCTTTTTACAAGGTATACAGTCTGTAGATGCATGATATGTCCCTAATCCCTTGTAATATGTATTTCATCTATGTTTAATGTAACTATTTGATATATTAATGAAATTACATGTTTACCCTTAATGTTTACTCATATATAACGACTGTGTATTAAACGATCTGATAAATATCGATAACATTGATCAATCGTGCTATTGAAAGGCCCATTCGCACGAATGGATCATGAGAATTATCCATTCGCGCTAATAGATCATGAGAATGATTCATTCGCTAGAATAAGTCATGAGAATGATTCATTCGTACGAATGAACCATTCTGATGAGTCATTCTTACGAATGAACCATTCTACTGATTCATTCGCACGAATGAGTCCATTCACATGGCTCATTCGTACGAATGGCCTCTGCACTATATATATAACTTTCACTTCATGAGCACAAAACAAGTGATAGAGACTAACCAGAGCAGAACCAGACTAAGCAACAGAACACACACAAACTCTTTGCACCGACATTGTCGAATCTCTGTCCGTTGAGAGTTTCCAGGTCTTGTATCCAACTTCTTTACACCAAAGGGTCGATAGAAACCTTCGTTTCGACATCTAAACCACTCGTTTCTCATGACCCGATCCGTGTCATAGATTGGATTGCCAATCAAATCGGATTCCGCACGATTTGGTTCGGTTAATGTGTTGAATCATTGGATCAAGGTAGATCCCGATCCAACAAAGTGGTATCAGAGCCATTGTGCTCTAGATTCAACATAGAAAATTTAATCTTGCTTTTTCTATCTTCTTGAATGTTATAAAGATCACTTGATCGCTGTTTAGCCACGTTCAAAACTTGTGATTATTGCTTCTGAGTGATCTGATCGTTTCAGTTTCAAGATCTGATAAAAGGCTCAATCATTGGTGCTTTTTGGTGCAAAAAAGTCAAACAGCTCTCTGTCGTACGAATGGCTACTATGATGAACTTCATTCACACGAATGGCTCCTACCATTCGCACGAATAGATCAAGTCTCCTACTCATTCGTTCAAGCTTCCAATCGCACGAATAGAAAAATCCATTCGCACGAATAGAAAATTCCATTCGCACGAATAGAAAATTCCATTCGCACGAATAGACCCATTCGCACAAATCTCTTCTAAATTTTTTTTTAGGGTCGAAAATTTTTTTTACCATGTCGGACTTAGCCTTTGTTGCCAGTCAGAACAGCAAAATCCAAAACTTGTTATTAATCGATAATGAAGCTGGAAATGCTAACAAGGCTCCAAAACTCATGACCATGGACGAATATCATCACTGGAAAAACAGGTTTGAGATACACATTAATGGAGTTGATACAAACTTATGGATGATGTTAGAGAATGGATATCAGAAAGTGTTGAGTGAGGATGGAACTCTTGTTTTGCCTTCCCTTTTAAGCGAACAACAAAGAAAAGATTATGACTTAGAAAAGAAGGCATATGCTATCCTATCTCAGGCCATATCAAGAGAAATATTTCATCAATTCAGACAGTTTACATCTTCAAAATCTCTGTGGGATGCCTTAGAACAACGTCACGAAGGAAATGCTTCGTTGAAAGCTATCAATGCTAAGGCCATTAAGAAGTAATTTGATAATTTCATGTATATTGGGAATGAGTCCTTAGATGATCTAATTGAGAGATTCTATCACTTGATGAGTGAATTGCATGCCCATGAGATCAAAACAACGAAAGAAGAAAAGGTTCAATGCATGGCAGATGCGCTACCACCAAAATGGGATTCATTCTTGATGGTTCTCAAACAGAACAATACTCTTGGAACCATTGACATCAATGAATTTCTTCAGAAATTGAGAGAACAGGAGGTGTTAAATAAGTGGAAGCTAAAGAGAGGCGTACAAACTCAGGATCCTTCATTGTACTATTCTACATCAACTCAACAAAATGTTCCTTTGCAGACTGCGTTTGTATCAAACATGTCAAATGTTTCAGCCAGCCAGTCTTCAACAGCTCATGCTTCAGTTTCATCAAGCTCGGTTCCAAAGCAGGGAAATAATGCTAGTACTCCTCCACCAAGCCCCATTAAATTGCAAACAGACAACTTCGACAAGGTTACTATCGTAGTGGCCAAGGAACACATGGCACTGTTGTCTACCGTTATCAATTCATATGACAGTCTTGTTGCTGGACAGGTTGGAAACAGTCATCTGACAGCAGAAGACTATGCTCAGATTGATAAGGATGAAATGGATCGAATTGATATAATGTGGGCTCTTGCAAGTGCAGTCAGAAGAGCGAGAGATTATGTAAAAAGGACAGGAAAAACTCTCGAAGGGAACAAAGACACTACTTATGGTTTTGATCTGTCTGCTGTTGTTTGTTTTAACTGTGGTGAGAAAGGGCATTTTGCTAGGCAATGTGAAAAGCCTAAACAGACTGGAAACCGCAACCCTTTCAATAACCGTCAAAGCCAACCGAAGCCACAAACTCAAAATACAGAAACAAACCTTGTTCCAGTTACTCTTGCACAAGATAAGGGAACTTCAAGTGGAACAAAAGCTATGGTTGTTCAAACAGATGAGACTGTTGATTGGTCTTTTAAATTTGGAGCTGATGGCAGTTCAGGGGATAGAGCTTACATGGCAAAGGCTGTAGAAATCAATGAAGAATCAGATTCTGATGCTGAGAGAGAGATTGCTTCAGAAAGTTCATCAGTTGAAGACGACACATCTTCAAACAGTTCTGGCTTCACAGCTGAGAATGAAGAAAAATCATATGTCGTCTCTTCAAGTCAATCGACAGCTGATGTGGATGATAACAATTCCTCTTCTGAATCTACCTGTAGCTGTGCTTTTATGGTAAAAACATCCACAGGCATTCAGGTAAATTCTGACAGTTTTGAAAGTGAGTCTGAATCTCAACCATGTTTAATTTGTGATGAACTTGAAAAGAAAGTTGAGGCACTTAAAAGTCACAACACAGACTTAATTACTGATTTAACTGGTTGTCTTGAAGCATACCGTGTTTTAAAAGGAAACGAACTTGCCGTCAAAAACAAAATTGATCTTTTAAACAGGCAAGTTCATGAATTAGAAATCTGTGTTCTCAACAAACAAAATGCCATCACCTTTTATTTAAACACAATTGATGAAACAAAGAAAAAGCTGGCGCTTGTCGAATGTGATTATGAAACTTTAAATCAAAAGCTGAAAAGTTATTCAAATGCTTCTTACATTCTTGATTACATGGTTTCACATCGTCCAAGAAAGAAAAATGTTGGGATGGGGTATAACAATTGTCCTCCACCTGTGTTGAATACTATGGTAAACACACCGGATGATAACCTAATCACTGACTTTAAGGTCAAAACGCCACTTGTCGTTGATCCAACCGAAAACAAAATTTCTCAACCAAAGGTTAACGATAATGGTGCTTCGACCTCGGAGTCCCAGTGTGTTGATGGAATGGTAGAAGAGTGGGATGAAGACGACGATGAGTGCCCTACTCGTGGTTTGGGACACAAAAACTCGTCTGCTCCACATAATGACAGCATTGGTATTTCAAAATCCGCTTCTAAAAATGTTTTTTAAATTAAACAAATCAATTGCCGTTCATCTTATCCCACTACTTCTGATCAGAAGAGTCAAGTAACCAAAGCCTCAATCAAAAAGGTTAATTTTGTTAAAGCTAGAGAGTCTGTTCAATCAAACAAGTCACTCTCTTCAGCTGAACTAAAAGAAGCTAAGGCTGGTGGTTCAAAAACTCACCAAAGTGAAAATCAATACAGATCTCCGAGGTTGGTTGATCGAAGATACTGTTTTGAGTGCGGTACACAAAGACACGTTGTTGTCAACTGTCCTTATCTTCAGAAGCCAAGTAAAAGAGTTAATCATTTTCCAGAAAATAAACAAAAGTTTTTAAAGTTAAAATCTAACTCTTTTACCCAACAACAAGTGCATCAAAAGAAAGTTAAAAAAAAGATGCATGACTTGTTGGTCTCTGATTCGAGTTCCACACCTGTACAAATCGTTAAGCAATCCACTGTTTACCACAAACAGTCGTTGCACAAACAACATGTGTGGAAAGCAAAATCAGATGATGCTTCTGACGACTGTACTTCAAAGTCAAATGGTTGTTCCAAAAGTCCACAAGGACAGTGGATGGATTGTACTGTTGTAGATGAGACTGGGAAACCCAAGACCGTAAAGGCTTGGGTCCTATCCTAAACTAATTACTTTCCTTCTTGTGCAGGTTGTCCTTTATAATCCTATTAGCAATAATTGGATTATTGATAGTGGGGCATCCAGGCACATGACTGGGAACTTAGCTCTCCTTTTCGACGTCAGAAATATAAAAGGAGGCTATGTTTCATTTGCAGGCGATAAAGGTGGTTTTATCTCAGCTCAGGGAACACTGTCTAATGGAGCTGTCAGCTTTGAGAAGGTCAACTTTGTCAAACAGTTGGATAACAACTTGCTTTCTGTTTCTAAAATCTGTGATAAGGAGTTCAAGGTTCTTTTTTATGACAAGCATTGTTATATCTTGAAAAAGGAGTTTATGATTCCAGAAGACATGGTGATTATGTCTGCTCCAAGAGTGAATGATCTTTATATTCTTGACATGTCACAAGCATCATCCTCAGTGTCCACAGCATCATGTTTTGTTTCAAAAGCCACTGAGAAGGATTCTATTTTATGGCACAAAAGAATGGGACATCTCAGTCTCAGAAAAATGAATCATTTGGTGCACAAAAATCTTGTTGAAGGAGTCACTGTGAAAAGTTTTCATCTTCCTGACTTGTGTGTTTCTTGCAAGAAAGGCAAACAAACCAAGAAATCTTATAAACCCAAATCTCAACATTCCATCACTATACCACTAGAGCTCTTACACATGGACTTGTTTGGTCCTATCAACCAGAAGAGCATTGCTGGAGACTTATATTGTTAGGTTGTGACGGATGAGTATTCGAGATATTCTTGGGTGATGTTCTTGAAAGAAAAATCTGAGACTTTTGAATATGTGGAGATTCTGATTACCAAATTGGAGTCTCTGTATAAGTTAAAGGTTAGGAGGATCCGTTCGGACAATGGTACTGAATTTAAAAATCACCTTATGAAAACTTTCTGTCAAAAACTTGGTATTCACCATGAATTCAGTGCGCCATATGTTCCACAAATGAACGGTGTTGCTGAGAGGAAGAATCGGGCCTTGATAGAAGCGGCAAGGACTATGCTCGCTGACTCAAACTTACCCGTGCAGTTCTGGAATGAAGCTATTGCTAATGCGTGTTACACGCTCAACCGGGTTCTAGTTGTCAAGCGTCACGATAAAACTTGCTTTGAATTGTTGCATCGACGGAAACCAAACTTACAGTATCTTGAACCTTTCGGCGCTCCATGTACCATGTTAAAAAAGGATGCTCATGGCAAGTTTAACGAGAAAGTAGAGGAAGGTTACTTCTTAGGGTACAGCACTCCCAATAAAAGAGTTTACAACAAAGCTTCTGGGAATGTAGAAGAATGGTACCATGTTGATGTTCAAAAGTATAACTCTCCTGCTGCAGGAAAAGGTCTTCCTTGGATGTTTGATTATGAAGAACTTTTTGCCTCGTTTAATCTTCCTCCAGAATGTTCAGATGAGGAAGTTGCTGTTCAAATGATGTATGATGCTCAAAATGCACCTGATGAACATGTGCAACCTACTCCCTCATCATCTGACATTCCTGAGTCCTCCAAAAACACACAAGTCACACATGATGATGACTCTTCTTATTCAGAGTATGAGGGTTCTCGACAAGAAATAGACCAGCTGATTGAAGATCCTTCCCATGATGTTGTACAATTAAGTGATGATGTTTCACATTCTGTGGCAATTGAACAGAGTATCACAAACCTTGATCAAACTGTTGAGGTTCCTGCTCATCCTGTGGGTAGGATTGATAGAATTCATCCTCAACAGAACATTATTGGTGATCCCACATCTGGTGTCAAAACTAGGGGTCAGATCAACTCTGGAATCTACTCAGAAATCATGGAATCTGGTGTAGTCAACGATTGTGCGCATTCATGTTTCGTCTCGCAAATCGAACCACGGTCTATAACAGACGCTTTAAAAGAAGAATCTTGGGTAAATGCAATGCAGGAAGAACTACTCCAATTTCAGAAGCTCGGAGTTTGGAAGTTAGCTGATTTACCAAAAGGAGCTAAGAAGATTGGTACTCCATGGGTTCTTCGTTGCAAAAGGGATGATCAAGGAATAGTCATAAGAAATAAGGCTCGTTTGGTCGTTCAGGGATTTAGGCAAATTGAAGGTATAGATTACAATGAAGTGTTGGCACCGGTTGCTCGTCTGGAAGCAATTCGAATTTTTCTTGCTTATGCATCCTACAAAAGGTTCAAAGTCTATCAAATGGATGTAAAGAGTGCATTCCTTCATGGAGAAATCAGTGAAGTCGTATACGTCAGTCAACCTCCCGGGTTTGAAGATCCTATGCATCGTGACCGTGTCTACAAATTGGACAAGGCACTGTACGGATTCCACCAAGCTCCGCGAGCGTGGTACGAGACACTTTCCACTCATCTTCTGAACAATGGATTTAGAAGAGGTGTCATCGACTACACGTTGTTTATTCGGGAAAAGGGTGGAGAACTTTTAATGGTACAGGTATACGTGGATGACATTATTTTCGGATCGACGAATGATGTTCTGTGCAAAGAATTTGAAAAAGTTATGCACGACAAGTTCGAGATGAGTTCCATGGGATAGATGAAGTTCTTTCTAGGGCTACAAGTAGATCAATCTGAGACAAGGATTTTCATTCATCAAACCAATTATGTTGGAGACATACTGAGCCGATTCAGTATGACTGATGCCAAACCTTCTGGTACTCCATTGGCGATCAATCACGGGATTTCGCCTGATGACAAGGGGGAGTATATTGATGCTACTCTCTATCGAGCCATGATCGGATCTCTCATGTATCTCACGGCATCTCGACCAGACATCATGTTCGCCACGTGTCTCTGTGCCCGATATCAGTCAAAACCAAAAGTCTCCCACTTAATTGCTGTCAAAAGGATTTTTCGTTATCTGAAGGGTACTCCTGATCTTGGATTATGGTACTCTAATGATGATAACTTTGAGCTTACTGCATATAGTGATTCTGATTATGGTGGTTGCAAAACAGACTTCAAGTCTACATCTGCAGGGTGTCAGTTCTTTGGAAACCGTCTCGTGACATGGCAATGCAAAAAGCAGACTTCAGTGGCTACATCTACATGTGAAGCTGAATACATCGCTGCTGCCAGTTGTTGTTCTCAGATTATCTGGATTCAACAGCAACTTCGGGACTACGGTTTGCAATTCTCTAACACTCATTTATGTAGATAATTCTGCTGCCATAGCTATCACTAAGAATCCGGTTCAACATTCAAAAACCAAACACATCGGTATAAAATATCACTTCATTCGTGACTGTTTTGAAAAGAAACTTATTAATATGGTTCAAATTAACACTGATTTCCAAAAGGCCGACCTCTATACAAAAGCCTTTGACAAATCAAGATTTTTATTCTTGTTAGAGGTAAACGGCATGAAAAAGAAGGATGACGCTGTTCCGGACCAAGAGTCGAGTCAATAATCATTTTTATCAATTACGTTCCTGTATATATTTTCTTTCTTGTGTTTATTAAAAATCTCAAAAACTCAAAAAGATTTTTCATTTTAAAATTTTAGGGGGAGAAAATGTCAGTAAGAAAATGATCTCTCGCTGAGAAAAATGATAGTACACAGATGCTAGTTATCTGAGACTCCAAAAAGATTTCTATATTGTGTACAGTTTGTTAAAAAAAAAAATTTCAAAAAGATTTTCCATTTTTATACAGACTAAAACCCAAAAACATCTGAAAAACTCAAAAATGAGAAACCAACCTTTGGGAAGTAATGGCACACTAACCATATGTATGAAGCACATTGCATTTAATGTCATAGTAAATAGTCACACTAAGTCGACATGTGATGCATTGATAGGCTTATCTTACTGAATCTCGACTATTGATGATCGATCTATACCATATTAGATATTGTCTTGTGAGTCACATAATGGTGAAAGGATTGACGAAAATCAACAATAGAAACTGAAGGTGTTTCTCATTCTGTGCACACCAGTTATCATCGGTTTAATGAGATATCAGAAAGTAGTCATAAAATTAAAAATTAAGTAGTTATAAAATTAAAAATTAGATTCTGAAGTCGTATACGTGCCATATTGCCTTGTAAATACCTGGCTGAAGCCGTCCATGCGATTAAGAATAAAATAAAAGTATGAATCCGAATCCGTATATATGCCATATTACCGGGTTGCAGCCTGGTTGAAGCCATCCATGGGATAGGATGAACACAAACACCGTTAGCTGCATACGTGCCATATTGCCTTGTAAATACCTGGCTGAAGCCGTCCATGAGCTGATGGCTGTCACTGTGACTACTAACAATATATATATATATATATATATATATATATATATATATATATATAAATTTGTGTAGTAAAGAAGTAACAGGGAATAACTGAGATCTCATGAACTTATGATGGCTGGTTAAGTAAGTTGTGCTGATTAGAAACATTAATATGTTTTGAAAAGTAATTCAAGTCAATTCTTAACTAGTGTGGGACACACAGACAATGGACTCAATCCTTCAAGATCATCTTGTAAGTGTTGAGAAGAGGTCTGCATAGGTTTAAGATGGACAAACATATCAATGATCGCATTTTGACTAAGTGTACTTAAAGCTCATATAATTTGCAATGTTGCTGATTGCTATGAGCTTAGTACTGATCCCACGTTCGGATCTTTCTCACAAAAAGATGTGTAAATACCATTGTATAGTTGTATCTACAAAATTCAAAATGTCTCAGATCATTAGTCATTAAGTCTGTATGATTTCTCATAAGGATCATTCTTACTAAGACATGCGTGTTTATATCTTGTTGATATTATTTTCAGCATTACATATTCAAAAATCCAAAAAGATTTTACTTTTCCTGAATTTTTGATTATCTGATAAGACTCGAACGACTGTCAGAAAATCAAAATTTGAAAACCGCTTGACTTCCAGATTGATCAAATCGTTCCTTTACTTCATAAACTATTCCAAAACTTCATAATTGATCCCTCACTTCATAATTAAATGTAAATTACTTCATAATTAAATTTTTGTTAAAACCAATGTGGTCGGATACCCCATTTAACTTGAAAAGTTTAATTTGCATAAGGGGATTGTCCCATTCGTACGAATGGATGAGCAAAATGGGTCACTCGTATGAATGAATGATGAGAATAGGTCATTCACACGAATGGACTGACCAGAATGGTCCATTAGTACGAATGAAGGTTCATTAGTATGAATGAACATCCATCCGTACGAATGAAGGGTTCATTAGTACGAATGCATACCCATTCGTACTACTGAAGGACACACGCATACGAATGGATGGCCATTCGTACGAATGAACCAGGCCATCCTATAAATAGCCCATTCATTCGCATGTGCAGAATCATTCGCACAAAACAGAAAGCATTCGCACGTCTGTTTCATCAAAATCTGAATTTGAACAAAACTCTGTCAAATCTGTAATCTAATCATTCGATTTATTTTTACAGGTATAACCCCACAAGTATTCATTGATTGTATACCGATTCGTGGATGTTCGATTAGATTTAGGGTTCAAAACCGAAAACCAAACCTAAAAACGTAAAAACTGACTTAATAAACCAATTAAACTGCTAAATATTGGTTGAAAACAATAGTCGAGTGTGTTGTTGTCATTTTTCGGCAAATATTTTCAAGTGTTGTTTGATTTTTGGACAAGTTGGATCGCGACCCGTCTGTCATACGAATGGACACACTCTTCATGTTCATTCGTACGAATGAACGCTCATTCACACGAATGAGAACTCATTCACACGAATGAGAACTCATTCACACGAATGAACGCTCATTAACACGAATGAACACTCATTCGCACGAATGAATAGGCTGAATGATTCATTCGTACCAAGGGAAAAATGGTCCAAAAGTTCATATTTCCAAAATCTTGCATGTATTGATCTGAGGTGCTTCATGTTTTTGTGTTTGCAGAATGTTCGTTATGGCGCAGAGAGCTCCAGTTGTTCTTAAGGCTTCCATAAAAAGCAACATATGTGCGTACATGATTCCGACATCAAAGAATGCACGTCCGTTTGTCGGCATAATCGAGTTTCTATCCAGATCCAGGATTGCTCATGCCATATCCCATCTCCGCACTCCATATACGTCGCACCAAAGGGAGTTCTGGGCCTCCGCCGAGATTGACTGCGAGGTATCTCCACCGGTCATACGAGGGAAGATCGCAGGTCAAGATGTGGTTGTATCGGCAGCTCACATTCGCCGATTGTGTCAATTTGGTGATCATCCTAAAGATCCAGTGACACTGGATAAATATCTGGTCCGAGGATGCTTCATGAGGATAAAGTACGACGGTAATGTCGCCGAGGGAGTTTTAAACAAAGCGAACCTCTGTCCGCAGTACAAGTATCTAGGACATGTTCTTCTACATTGCCTCGGTTCCCGTCGTGGCGGATTTGATGATATGCGCGAAACAATACAGAGCGCATTCGTTGCACTGGTGTTGAACATTCCGTTCAACTTTTCCGAGATGGTGTTCACGCACCTTAAGGAAAACATCTATCTTAAAGGGGACAATGCGTATCTTATGTACCCCAGATTCTTACAAATGATAATAGATGACCAACTTCCTCTTCTACCAAGGTCAGACGTCGACATAATCAAGTTAGAACACATGACGGACGTCACTCTAAACAGGGTACAGACCTACAGGGGAAGACCAGCAAAGCCACCACACAAACGACTCATTGGACATTTGGCAAATCCAGAGTATGTGGCACCAGTAAACAGAAAATGGCGTCACGATAACAGTGATTCGGACAGGGAGGATATTGTTGTACCTCCAGCTGACGACAAAGATGATGACGACCAAGATGGTCAGGGAGATGGTGGCAATACTCCTCATGTTTCATCTACCGCTGCCACCACTCCCACTGTTACTGCTATCGATCCTTCCCTTCCAACTAACCCAGAAGACGTTAACCTGGACACCCTCCTGTTTACTGATTCTGAGGAAACTGAAGATGAATTTGAAATCAGTCAACATGGGGCAAGATTGGTCGCAACAAAAAGAAAAAGGGGAGCAGATCAAGGAAGCTCAAGGGTTGATGATGACGTCAGGGATGCTGACTTTGTCCCTGGCTGTCTACAAGTATCTGCTGCTCCTTCTTCCCAATCTACCCCGGTCAAGAAGGGAAGAGGAAAGAAAAGAATGGCCAAATGCCAAAAGTTTAAGCTTGTTAGAAGGACGGAGAGCACCTCTGCCACTACAGCAACTGCCACCAGGTCTGAGGCTCCAATGTCAACATCTATGCCTCAGACACAAACTGTGCCTCCTCCCATCTACACGACTGCTCCTACATCACAGCCATCAACTATTCGAGCTGAATCTTCAATGTCACTGCCAACTATCTCTCTACACGACCAGATCAGTACTTTAAACAGTTTGGTACTTCGTTTACTGGCTCAGAATGAAGAGCAATCAAAGCATATTGACCAACAGGGCTCGCAGATCAGTCAGTTGACTCTACAAAATACTGAACAAGCCCAAGCCATCACAAGTCTTTCCACTAGATGCAATGATCAGCAAGTCCTCCTTCTCAATGCTACAAACCAGAATCAAAAGTTGTCTACAACTGTTAATACACATGCTCAGAGGATACAAAGGCTAGAGGAGGAAAACAAGAGACTGTTGGAAGACTTAGAAAGCAGAAGAGACCCGACACCCAGAATTGAGGGTGCTCGCAATGATGGTGATGATGGTGATGATGGTGACGATGATGATGATGATGACGATGAGGATGATGATGATGATGATGACGATGATGATGATGATGATAGTGATGATGATGATGACAATAATGACAAAGATAAGAACAATGGTGCCAATGCTGGTGCTGCATCAAGTGCTGAAAAGACAGCAGAAGCAGAAGCGCGAACAAAGCAAAAATCAGACAAATCAGAAGGCCCATCATCAGATAAACAAAAGGGCACTGAAGGTTGATAGTTTTTGTTTTAAGTGTTTTAAGTTGTCTTATTGTAAATATTATATTATTATGTAAATAATTTCAGTTTTATTTTGATTAAATCAATGAAATTTCTTATTCTCACATGTTTATTTTATGATTGTTTATGTAAATAGTTTTGGATGTGATGCCTCTCAAGAAACAACCTTCAAAGTTAACTTATGTGCTTGACATGCAAGGGATCATCCAACATTCAGTTATTTATGACAAAGAGGAAGGGGAAATCGTACATTGCTTGTCAAAAGAACAGATTGCCGAGCTATTTCAAATGAATCCCTACGAAGTCATCACTGAAGAGGCATCTGTTCCTACAACTGATTATCCCTCCTCTGACGAACTAGAAGACGTTGATGAGGTTGAAGTCGAAGACATCACTGATCAAGAATATCCAAAGTACACATCAGTAGATGGTGATGATCTTCCCTCCTTCGTAGACTTATTCACTCAGCAGTCCGACGAGGAGGTCAACCGCATTATCGACAACAAAGGAGATGAAGCCGGTCCCTCCACTATTGACATTGACGAGCTGAATGAACATAAAATTCAGTGGATGGAATACATGGCCGAATTAAAGAAGAACTCAAAGCCCTCTCCTCCAACCAAGTACACTAAAGTCTATCGACTCAAAGGACACAAGTCTGATGGTCGTATAATCAGTTCGGCATACTTCAACGACTTAAGCTGCTATGCTATAAAAAGAGAGAAGGGCATACAATATTTCATATACCCTCATGACTTCAAGACGCTGCCCGCATTTGAAGTAAATCAATTGGCGCGTCTAAAGCTTCTATACAGCGAATCTTCCGGTCTATCCAAATGGTTTGAACGTCAATTACAGTACGAATACCGGAAGAAGTGGGTGAACTTCAAGCCACAAATGCCTACACGTTACATTCACAAGGAAAAGATTCATCCAATCACCAAGAAGCCCCTAATTGTCTTAAAGTGGAAACCTCCAACGATCATGAAGAAGATTCCTTTAAGGAAAATGAACCAGGACTTCTCAGATCAGTTCAAATGGTGGTACTATGATGGACGTACGGGTGAAGCTGTTATAGTGCTTTGTAAAGAAGGGTCATGGGAGACCATCAGGGTCTTTGATCCCTTGTGGCTGACCAACTTGTCTGAACAAGATGTTACAACTTTAAACAAGTGTCAGCCGTTTTTTGATGTTGCAGATATAGACCAGGCGTTGCAGTATGTGAAGGTGATACGTATATGCTTTGCTTTTGACATACACGCCAGGGTCAACTGGAAAACTCGTACAAAAGAGATGTTGAAGACCAACTAATGTCAGTTAGGTCATTTTGAAGGGATCTAGGTCCAAGGGGGAGTATGTAGATGCATGATATGTCCCTAATCCCTTGTAATATATATTTCATCTATGTTTAATGTAACTATTTGATATATTAATGAAATTACATGTTTATCCTTAATGTTTACTCATATATAACGACTGTGTATTAAACGATCTGATAAATATCGATAACATTGATCAATCGTGCTATTGAAAGGCCCATTCGCACGAATGGATCATGAGAATGATCCATTCGCGCTAATAGATCATGAGAATGATTCATTCGCTAGAATAAGTCATGAGAATGATTCATTCGTACGAATGAACCATTCTGATGAGTCATTCTTACGAATGAACCATTCTACTGATTCATTCGCACGAATGGCCTCTGCACTATATATATAACTTTCACTTCATGAGCACAAAACAAGTGATAGAGACTAACCAGAGCAGAACCAGACTAAGCAACAGAACACACACAAACTCTTTGCACCAACATTGTCGAATCTCTGTCTGTTGAGAGTTTCCAGGTCTTGTATCCAACTTCTCTACACCAAAGGGTCGATAGAAACCTTCGTTTCGACATCTAATCCACTCGTTTCTCACGACCCGATCCGTGTCATAGATTGGATTGCCAATCAAATCGGATTCCGCACGATTTGGTTCGGTTAATGTGTTGAATCATTGGATCAAGGTAGATCCCGATCCAACACAGTCATCTGCAACGGTAAATCTCAGCTTAGGAACACTAGTTACCAAACCGTTTCGGACAATATGATTCATTTTTTGATAAGAAATGTGTCCGAGTTTCCTATGCCACAAGATAGAGTCAAGCTCTGTCGCTTTGGTAAGCAAACAAGTAGCTACAGATGATGTGGTTTTCACCACGCTCATGTCGATCTGATAGGTATCATTTGTCCTTGGCGCTCGCGTCAGAATCCAGTCTTCAGGAACCTCAAAACCAGGTTTGAGAATCATGCATCCAGTCTTGTCAAACATAACCAAGTACTCTTTGTCACACATCTGGGAGACACTCAACAGGTTATGCTTCAGCTGCTCGCAGTAGTTGATGTTGTCGAAGCTGACACGACCATTTGAAACCACGCCTTGACACTTGATACCACCGCCTTTATCTCCAGCAAAGGCCACATAGCCGCCTCTAAATGGTTTCACATCTTGAAGCAGGGCCATGTTACCTGTCATGTATCGGGAGCATCCACTATCTACATACCAACGATTAGAGATAGTACCATTCGGATGTCCCTGCACGAGTCACAAGAAATTAATTAGGTTTGGAGACCCAAGCCATAGTGGTCTTGGGTCGTCTGTCTTTTTCAAAATAAACAACCTCAATTAATTCACAGTCGTGACTTTCAAAAATGGATGAATCTTTAGAAAATTTGGGACCAGGAGATTGAGAAATTTTAGATTTGTTATTCCAGGACCTCTTCTTCTTCTTAACTGGAACAGTAGGCTTGCATTCAACAGCAACAGGTGAACTAGTGGAAGCTTCACCTGATTGAGTTCCAACCAGCTGTTCCAGCTTTCTCAATCTCTTATTCCTTCTTCTCTTCTATGGCTTAGAGAGTTTCACCACAGGTTTCTCACCAGTTGGTGCACTACCAGAGGTAGATGCACAAGGTTTAGCAGGTAGCTTTCCCCTTTTTGAAACAGATGGTTTAGTCTCAGATGTGATCTTCGGCTTTACCATAGGTTTTACTAGTGGTTTCACCACATTTGCTTTTGGACTTTTGGAATGCTGCACTAGTGGTGACTTAGCGATAACAGCCGGTTGTGAAAAAATTGGTTGTTTCCCTTGGTTCTTAGCAGGACAGTTCACAAGTATGTGACCAACCATACCACAGTGAAAGCAAGTTCTCTTTTCTTTGTAAGTCCTCCTGTAAAGCTCATTAGATTTGGCATTAGATGACTCAGCATGATGAGTAGGAGAAGTTGTTTGGTGAACAGTAGTTTGACCCGATGGTGATTGGTTTTTGGGAATATAATACTTTTGCATATTTTCTTGATAGCAAAGCCCATAACGAGCTGAAAAATCTTCTTTCTTAACTTGATTAATGTTTTTATATCCCCCATAAAGCATCACTTTTAATTTTTCATTTGATTCAACGATATCGGGTTCAGTCAAAATACAATTACCACTATCAGTGATAATGTTTTTCTTAACTTTCTGTTCACCGAGCAACTCCTCAGAGACTACTCCTTCAGGGCAGTTGTTCTCAGACCCATCATCAGAAGTAGTAAAGAACTCTTCATTAGATGCAGAGTCAGCCTTACTTGAGGAATCATCCTTGTTAGAGGAATCATCCTGACTTGAGGACTCATCAAGGCAAGACAAATCAAGGTCAATTAAGCCGCTAACAAATTTCCCGCTAACTGGTGGAGGAATGGCATTAGTACCTAACCCTAAGCCATTCACTTGCCTCACTACTGATTCGTAGTGTTCCACCATAAAGCGAGAATTTTTCAACTTCTCAATTTTACCATTTACTGTAAGACCTCATTATGAAGCTTGGTAATTTCATTATTTCTCTTTTCTAACCCCTTGTATGCAACATCCAAATGAAACTGTTGTTCGCTGATTTTAAGTGAAAAATCATGTTTTTCTTTCTTTAAAGTTTCAATTGAATCTTTGTAATGTTTTTCATTTTCCTTGTAGCTTAACGCTGCAATATGAAGGGGTTCGACTTTGTCCTGAAGCTTAGAATTTTTTTCTTTCAACCCAAGACATTTGGAACATGAAATAAAAGCAAGAGAATTAGAGTCTACCTCAGTTGATGAACTTGATGCTTCCCCAATAGCCATGAGGGCAAAGGCAGTTGTAGACTCCACTTGGTCAGTTACAAACACTTCCCGTTCTTCTGCTTCCGTCATCTCCATCATCTCAGCCATTAGCCCAACCTGTGTATGTGCAATAAGGGCATCCTCCAAATGAACACCCCAATCAAAGCTTTCCTCTAGTTGAGCCACCAAATCATTGGACGTTCCACCTTGACTTTGATTGCGGTTGTTAGATTTGTACCCTTGATTGTTTCCTTGGTTGTTTCCCTGGCTTGGTCTTGTGAATCTTGAGGCAGGTGCTTTGTCCTTCTGACATTCACGAGCAAAGTGTCCAAAGTTCTGACACTTGTAGCACTTGGCCTTGGATTTTTCAAAACCTACCTTGGCATTTGAATGCCCGCCAATAAACTTTCGGCCAGTTCTATTCAAGAAACGCTTGGCCCTTCTCAAGATCATGGTCATATTCCACTAAATATCCATGTCCTCCATGTCATCTGGATCCACCTAATTAAAATCTTCTTCAATTGTCTCAGGATCTGTAAGCTTGCCACCAATGAAGTTCTCATAGGCAAGCATACACGATGAAAATAATGCTACATGATCTTCAGCTATCTTGGCTATAGCAGTCTGGTTAGCTGAAGATGTAGAGGGAGGATTTCTTGAGGGATGTTGGTGGTGAGAAGCAGATCCAGATGCTGTAAAGCATGTATGACCACCACAACCATTCGAGTTATCTTCTTCATTAGAGTTCCCTGAGAATAAGGCGATACTAGAACCAGATGATTTAGTTGTGGAAGACGTCCCATAATACATAGAAGGGTCTTGGATTAGAGGTCTTCCTGAGCTTTCCTTTCTTTTCAGGTTCATATCGTGAGATTGAACCTTACCGATTGCTTATTCAATCGTCATCTCATAGAACTTTGGGTTCTTTCTCGGTAGAGTGATATAGATTTCAAACATTGGTGGTAAAGCATCCAGAAAATTTTCAACTAATTCCTCATCATAATACTTTAGCTCAAACGCTTTTAACTTAGTTTGAAGATGATTGAATCTAGATATAAGTTCATCAGTAGATTCATTCTCAAGATATCTGAAGCACTCATACCGCTTTCTCATAATATCTCTTTTGCTCTTCTTGATGTCACTGTTCCCTTCAAATATTTTCTACAATGCCTTCCAGAGATCTTTCGAATTATCATAACCTCTGAAGCTGTGAAAGAGTTCTCTAGTTAGGGCCATTGTGATAGATCCAAGTGCTTTCTTTTCTCTATCATAGACTTTCTTTTCTTCTTCGTCTAGCTTAGAAATAGGCTTGGGAACAACTTCATCAAGATATGTATAAGTTGGATGCTTATATCCCTCAAGTATAGGTATCCACAAAGAGGAATCAGTATATGAGATATAATGTTCAAAGCGTGCTTTCCAATTTGAATAATCATTTACATTAAACAGCTTTGGCGATTTTTGAGGAGTTCCAATTTCATTTTCATAATTAAGTAGGTTACCGAGGTTCTGAAGATTTTCCATAGTGTGATACTTAGTCAAATTTCAAAAAAAAATCAAAACAACTTGCGCACTTGATTCTAGCCTTGCGCACTTAAAAAATCCGGTCTTGCGTATTTAGAATTTGCACTTGCGTACTTGACAAGTACGCAGGAGAAAATGATATGTACGTGGGAGATCACTTAAGTACGTAGAAAATAAGGTCTTGCGTACTTGGTAAGTACGCAGCAAGACTGTACTTGCTGCCAAATATGGTAAGTACGCAGGTCACTTTTTCACCAACCCTCACCAACTTTTTCCGATCACTAGAATCACATCGGAGACAGAAGAAATTAAAGATATGACCAAACAAAATGAGCCAAAGGGTCATAAACTCGTTTCTAACCAACCTTTGATGTTCAAAACACTCAAATACACAACAAAATTCGTTTTTGAGTGATTTTTGCTTCTAAAATAGTGCTCAAGAGCTACCCCAATTTATTACAAAAATCAACAAAAACACCCACTTTTGCTTGCAAAATCTCTGTAGGATGTGTAGAAGATGTTTCTAACACACTCACACCACTCGAAATCAAAAGCTAGGCTCTGATACCATTTGAAGGTCCCCGGGTGTATCGGATCGTTATGTGTGGGTGTGTGACTAGTCGGACCGGGTGCCGAATGCCCGTGACTAGGTGGAGAATCAAGCAACACAGAGTAAACCGACAACGAAATCACTTTCAAACTCCGTGTATTATAAACTTGAAGGTTACAGAGAGAATACTACTGAGTGCAAATGTCTGCGTACATAAATTCCGTCAACCTATTCTATTTATACTAGACCTGATCTCTACGCACTTAACAAGTGCGCAGGGCAAATTGTTCATGCGTACTTAGCAAGTACGCAGAGTATTCTTGAGTACTTGCTAAGTACGCAGGAAGTAATTCCTACGCACTTGCTAAGTGCGCAAAACACTTAAAGAAATTATACAACAATAACATGCATTAGAAATTATAACTCGATAACTAATACATACAGACACTAACATACAAAGACTAATACATACAAGACAAGTACAAAATCTAAGACACTATCCAGAGTGTCTGTCACACAAAAGTGCTTCAACATGAACCCTTTAGGTTCTTATTCTTGTTCAAGTTTCCCAGGCTCTCGGCACCTCCGTGACCATCTCCGGACGTACCTCTGGTCACGTCATTCGTATATTTTAAGGGGTGTGCTAACCCCCTCGCGACCATCTTCGAACCCGTTTGGGATCTTTGGTGTGTACACGATGGCCATGGTGATAACGTGGTGGTTAGACGAGGAGGACGTCAATGGAGCGCAACTATCACACCCCCAATTTCAGCTAACGGAGTTTTACCGTTTGGGAAGTGACGAACCAGGATCTCATACATTAGTTACATTGAAAGACTCTACATGGGACTCAAGTGAAAATATCATAATAAAGAGAGTTCAAATGCGGAAGCGTAAAGAAAAGCAAATGCGTAAAACACGCACGCCCAAAAGTCCAAATGCCCAAACCAACACAATACAAAATAGTCCAAACAATTATTATAAAGTAACAATCAAAATAGAAGAATTCCATGTATGTCCTAACGTGCACCTGTGCCTTATCTTAGCGACCTGAGAAAACATGTAAGAAAAAAGATGTCAACACGAGGTTGGTGAGTTCACAGGTTTCAATATATAAATAAGCGTTTACCATATTTATGATCATTCAATATGTATCTATAGGTAGCTAACCTATGTTCATGTTTAACTTAAGCACTCGCAACCGAAGCTGACAATTTGTTTATTTGCCTCCTGCCAGGTCTATCAACACTGACGATGTGAGTAGGCTAACATTTCACCCGTTCGATCTCCAATCGAGTTAGCGCGACTAACGCAGGTGGGATTTGTCAAACCCAGTAGTACTACTAAACATTACCTTGCTAAGATCCATATTAACGGTCCGATATAAGATGAGGAGTTTCTATGATAGCGTGTTACGCTTAGCTTTAACATTGATAACATACGAATTACAAAATCTCAAAATAGTTGAATCATGTTTTCTCCCCCAAGTTAAAACAGTAAAAAGGGGCCGTGAAAACTCACATGCGTTGCGTTGTAGGTAGTATCACACAAGAGATAAGTTGAAACCACGAGTGTAAGTCTCAAAAGACTTACGAATGCCCTAAAATTATAAACACATAAATTAGGGATAATAATAGGAATTGTGACAGCGACACGGAATGAGAAACGTCCTAAAAAAACACTCTAATATTCAAGAGTGGACAAACGTGTCCACGGAGATAGGAATTCCTTAAATAATCAAGTTATAATTACGTTACGCGACGAATGACAAAAATAATAATAAATATAATCAAGTGTTTTGTCATTCACAAAAACTAAGAAAATAATATAATATTTTATTTTTAGGTTTGAAGAAATATTCCAATTACTTATTTGAGATAAGAATAATAAATACATTATTATTATTGAAGTAATAAACACGAGTAAATAATATAACCAATTATATTATTACTTAATCCCAAACGTTACACGAGGTTATAAAACGATTCGAAATAATATAAATATATATTATTTAATAATACGGGTCATGGGTTGAAAATAATATAAACATATATTTTATACAAAGTTATGGTTTGCAAATAGTGTAAATAAATTATTTTTAAGAGTAGGAAATAATAATAAAAATAGTTTAATAATTCAAACCCGAGCCTACGGGTTATTTCCCGGGCTAAAACACATTTATACAATCTATACATACTAATAAATAAAGGTTTTGGATTGCCACATGTCACTCACTCATGCCTCCTCACATTGGTTTTCCCGCCTCTCTCTCCTAATAAATGCAGCTATATCTTATTAAATAATAATGATATTATAAATATATTATTAAAGAAGAATAATAATTATATTAAATAAGAATATATAATAAGAATTCAAAATATAACTAATTAAAGAAAAATACTAATCTATACTCCCAAATAAATAAAGGTTTTTGTAAAATGGTTTTTCCACCTAAAGTTTAATTATAATTTAATATTTTAAACCTCTCACAAATAATAAATGCTTAAAAAATAAAATTGTTAAAATTATTTAATATCATTTTACTAGAACTTAAAAACCGTTTGATTTAAAAATTTTAAACTTTGTATTATTTAAATTATAACAAAATCAATAAATTAACTCTCGTAAATTTACTATAATTAGATAATTAAATTGATAATTTTTAAAAAAAAATTAACAACTTATCGTTGTTAAGCAAATAATAATTAATCAAAATCAACTTTCTTGAATCTAAAAAATTTACCTTATGTAATTTGGTTTTGTGAATGTAATTGTAATTTTATTTTTTTTCACTATGTAAAGTAATTCTTATTTAGACACTTATGAATAATATATGTTTCTTTTTATTAACCGTGTAATACACGGGAACTAACCTAGTATTATAATAATAGGGGGTTTGATTTTTAATATTTAAATATACTAAAGAGTGGCTCAAAAATGAATTGTGGGAGCCCGGTCTCGAACCCGGGTCTCTCCCACACACGCACACTGTCCTAACCAGTCCCGCCCGCTAAGGTATCGCGTACAAATCAGGTTTTGTTTGGTTTTATCAATCAAACCCAGTGGGTTCCTTCCCCTTAGCGCGAACCAATCGAAAACCAGTCCCAAAACCCACAATTCGGACTTCGATCGAACTAGAAAGCAAAGGGGTTTTGATCATTAGATCATGACGAATCTGTAGTGTGGTTTAATTTTAAAATCATCAGGTTTAGGCTCGTTTAATTTCTGTTTTAGAAAACGAAAAACCTATGTTGAATTTTAAATCAAATCGATCAATTTTGATAATAAAATTGTTTGGATTCATAGGGCTTTCAAAGGGTAAGGGATTTCGAGTCTAACCATACCAATTAATTGGATTAAGATTGTGTTTAGGTTAGGGTTTGATTAAACCCGAATCGTATGAACCCTAGATTCTCGATCATAATCAATTCGATCATGTAACCCCAAGTTAAAACAGTAAAAAGGGGCCGTGAAAACTCACTTGCGTTGCGTTGTAGGTAGTATCACACAAGAGATAAGTTGGAACCACGAGTGTAAGTCTCAAAAGACTTACGAATTCCCTAAAATTATAAACACATAAATTAGATATAATAATTGGAATTGTGACAGCGACACGGAATGAGAAACGTCCTAAAGAAACGCTCTAATATTCAAGAGTGGACGAACGTGTCCACGGAGATAGGAATTCCTTAAATACTCAAATTATAATTACGTTACGCGACGAATGACAAAAATAATAATAAATATAATCGAGTGTTTTGTCATTCACAAAAACTAAGAAAATAATATAATATATTATTTTTAGGTTTGACGGAATATTCCAATTACTCATTTGAGATAATAATAATAAATACATTTTTATTATTGAAGTAATAAACACGAGTAAATAATATAACCAATTATATTATTATTTAATCCCAAACGTTACACGAGGTTATAAAACTATTCGAAATAATATAAATATATATTATTTAATAATACGGGTCATGGGTTGAAAATAATATAAACATATATTTTATACAAAGTTATGGTTTGCAAATAGTGTAAATACATTATTTTTAAGAGTAGGAAATAATAATAAAAATGGTTTAATAATTCAAACCCGAGCCTACGGGTTATTTCCCGGGCTAAAACACATTTATACAATATTATAATAATAGGGGGTTTGATTTTTAATATTTAAATATACTAAAAAGTGGCTCAAAATTGAATTGTCGGAGCCCGGTCTCAAACCCGGGTCTCTCCCACACACGCACACTGTCCTAACCAGTCCCGCCCGCCCGCTAGGGTATTGCGTACAAATCAGGTTTTGTTTGGTTTTATCAATCAAACCCAGTGGGTTCCTTCCCCTTAGCGCAAACCGATCGAAAACCTGTCCCAAAACCCACAATTTGGACTTCGATCGAACTAGAAAGCAAAGGGGTTTTGATCATTAGAACATGACGAATCTGTAGTGTGGTTTAATTTTAAAATCATCAGGTTTAGGCTCATTTAATTTCTGTTTTAGAAACCGAAAAACCTAGGTTGAATTTGAAATCAAATCGATCAATTTTGATAATAAAATTGTTTGGATTCATAGGGCTTTCAAAGGGTAAGGGATTTCGAGTCTAACCATACCAATTAATTGGATTAAGATTGTGTTTAGGTTAGGGTTTGATTAAACCCGAATCTTATGAACCCTAGATTCTCGATCATAATCAATTCGATCATGTAACCCCAAGTTAAAACAGTAAAAAGGGGCCGTGAAAACTCACTTGCGTTGCGTTGCGTTGCGTTGTAGGTAGTATCACACAAAAGATAAGTTGGAACCACGAGTGTAAGTCTCAAAAGAGTTACGAATTCCCTAAAATTATAAACACATAAATTAGAGATAATAATAGGAATTGTGACAGCGACACGGAATGAGAAACGCTCTAATATTCAAGAGTGGACGAACGTGTCCACGGAGATAGGAATTCCTTAAATACTCAAATTATAATTACGTTACGCGACGAATGACAAAAATAATAATAAATATAATCGAGTGTTTTGTCATTCACAAAAACTAAGAAAATAATATAATATATTATTTTTAGGTTTGACGGAATATTCCAATTACTCATTTGAGATAATAATAATAAATACATTATTATTATTGAAGTAATAAACACGAGTAAATAATATAACCAATTATATTATTATTTAATCCCAAACGTTACACGAGGTTATAAAACTATTTGAAATAATATAAATATATATTATTTAATAATACGGGTCATGGGTTGAAAATAATATAAACATATATTTTATACAAAGTTATGGTTTGCAAATAGTGTAAATACATTATTTTTAAGAGTAGGAAATAATAATAAAAATGGTTTAATAATTCAAACCCGAGCCTACGGGTTGTTTCCCGGGCTAAAACACATTTATACAATATTATAATAATAGGGGGTTTGATTTTTAATATTTAAATATACTAAAAAGTGGCTCAAAAATGAATTGTCGGAGCCCGGTCTCAAACCCGGGTCTCTCCCACACACGCACACTGTCCTAACCAGTCCCGCCCGCTAGGGTATTGCGTACAAATCAGGTTTTGTTTGGTTTTATCAATCAAACCCAGTGGGTTCCTTCCCCTTAGCGCAAACCGATCGAAAACCTGTCCCAAAACCCACAATTTGGACTTCGATCGAACTAGAAAGCAAAGGGGTTTTGATCATTAGATCATGACGAATCTGTAGTGTGGTTTAATTTTAAAATCATCAGGTTTAGGCTCATTTAATTTCTGTTTTAGAAACCGAAAAACCTAGGTTGAATTTGAGATCAAATCGATCAATTTTGATAATAAAATTGTTTGGATTCATAGGGCTTTCAAAGGGTAAGGGACTTCGAGTCTAACCATACAAATTAATTGGATTAAGATTGTGTTTAGGTTAGGGTTTGATTAAACCCGGATCGTATGAACCCTAGATTCTCGATCATAATCAATTCGATCATGTAAGCCCCAAATAACATAGGGCTTTTGATCTAGACGTCGAGGCGAGTCTGTGGACATGATCAATTTCAGTTTTCATTATCGGATTGATGGGATTCGATTAAACAGCATTCATATGAACCCTAGGTTCTTGATTTCGATCGGATTGATGTTGTAAGCCCTGATAATGATAGGTCTTTCAATGATTAGACAGAAACGAAGGTGAAGGTTTAGATAGTTACCAGAATAGAGTTCGAATTGATGTCCCTCGACTAAAACAATTGTCGACTTGTGTGGGTTTGGTCTCCGGCGATCCTAACTGCTTCTCCGGCCGAATTGATGCTTGCAACAGGCTCTAACAGATGCGACAGAGGTGTTTGTATTCTCAATTCGTGAGAATAATACAAGGTTTCGTCGGATTCGATAGAAAAGGGCGACGACTTCGACGGTTATAACTTGATTAGCCATTAATTGATTTAATTCTTGTGTAATGATAGTAATTAAGACTCCATGATGGTCGACATTATCATGTTAATGGATTTCGGTTTCGAATTTGGACAGTTGAGAAAAGATACGGGATAATTGGATCAAAAATGGATTCAATTTTGACTTTAAAAAGTCAACGGGATTAATTGATCTTGATTTTGACTTTGAAAGTCAACATATAACGTTTAGAGATTTGGAAAAATCAGTCCCCGAAGTTTGAGATCAGGGAATAGCAGAATTGGTCCTTTGGATTTAATTTTGAGTTAACTAGGTTAGGTTTTAACAGGAACTTAACGGAATTCCTAACGGAACTAACTGAAAAGTCCGGATTGTCACAGCAACGATAGTGCAAGACGGGCTCGGCTAGGGTTCCATAAGGCGTACATGCAAGGAGGACCGGACGCGGGTTCATGCGTTAGCTCGGATAAGCTTTTACGTTGCACGGCTTTCATGTGGGCATGAGACCCGGCTCGAGTACGGGTGCTCACATGGGAATTCAGTTGCCTGGTCACGTTGTGCATGCATGGGATGGAGTCGGTTCGGGTGTGCGAGTTCCAGGTAAGTCAAGGACGGTCCGGATTATACGAACGTGTGGAACTAGAGTTGCATAAGGATGATATGCCAAGCTTATGAGACTGGGTATCGGGATCTATTTTAGTTTTATGATATGCAATGTATGTCTAGAACGTGTTCTGATCAAGTGATCACACGTTTGTCAGGTTTTGCATTTGAGCGTGGACGGACGAGTCGCTGAACAAGGACTGAGACTCGACATCACCAGTGAGTTTCTAATTCCCCTCTTTTAAACGTTTCACTGCTTTGGGGCTATCGTACATACTTTCATGAGCTGTTAATATAATTAATCGTGTTAAGGGTTTCGGGTTCTAAGCCGATATGTTTTGAGTTTAAAAGCTTATTAAAAAGTCGTAGGGTCTATGGTGTGTTCGTAGAAATATGTGAGCTAAGGGTATGAGTTATTAATATGTGACGTGATAAGGGTGGATAGGGGATAGTCAGGCTTTAAGCTAAATGCTTATGATTTCATATGGAGTATATATATATTGTTCTAGTGTCATGTGTGAGGTACGGGTGTATTTAACGAGTCATGTATATGATGTATGATTTTATGTGTTTATATTTATGTGTCATGTTTGCATCGTGTCATTATGGAACGTCAAACGGGGTTGTGAAGGATGAGGTCCTTCAGGAAGTCACCAATGGTGACATTTATTTAGCAGGTTAACGATGAACTCAGGGTGCGTTGATCGCCTTTACGAGGATAACCCCGACGGGGGTGTAGTAACGAGGTAAGTGTTTAAATGGGCATTTATGTATGTGTAGGATTTCATGTAAACGTTGAGTTATATTTATTATGTATGTGGTGATATTAACGTGGTAATGTTAGTGTGACGTGTAGATGTTATTATTGCGGTATATAGAGTTGCCTGACCGTTGAGTCAGGATTTGTGACGTGACGTGACGTGTATAAGTGTCGTGTCAGTTAATTGCGAGCGCCTTGGTTTAGGTCGGGTGCGTTAATGTCTAGAGTATGTTGTGTTAATCAAGTGTCGAGTTAGTACTTGTTCTTGGGTATGAGTGGGTAGTATGGTAAGTTATGTCTATATCAGCAAGATGGTTATGCATCATTAGTAGTAGTGGTGGTGGTGGTGGTAGGAGGAGGAGGAGGAGTAGGAGGAGCAGGAAGAGGAGCAGGAGCAGGAGCAGCAGCAGCAGCAGCAGTAGTTGTTCGAGCTAAGTGCCTGGTGATGAACGGTTATGGGATGTCAGGGGGTTAACGATTCGTTAATAAATTAAAAAACTATTTTCTTAGGGACCGGAGGGTCCTGAGTGGAATAAACTAATAAATGTGACGTGAAGGCTTTTGTTTAAATTAAACTATTAGAACTCACTCAGCGTAGCTGACTTTGTGTGTACGTTAGATTGTTTTGCAGGTTAGCTTTGCGTTGACATATATTGGCTTGGGAACGGTGCTACTCGGATTGGTGTGTAGGCATTCGTGATGTAATCTTAATGACATTAAATATAAATAAATGATTTTTAGAAAAATTTTCGCTGTAGTTTGATTAATAATAAATGTGTATTAAAGTGAATGACCCGTTATAAGAAACAACTATAGGATGCCCGGGTCACGGTCTTTTATATTTATATATATTTATATGTATAATAAAAGAGAGTTAATTAGATATGATAAAAACTCTCAAATTTAGACACGTATTACTCAATGTCCTAATTAGACATCAATTGGCTTCCATTTTCATGTCAGCCTCGAATTTTGATTGAGTGAATAGGGATTTCCGTGAATGTCATCGCCAAATTAATCCGTCAGCCTTACTTAAACCACTAGATTTCTTTTCTAATGTCATCTTCAAATCGTTTTAACTGAATAATGTGAAACACCCTACTTTTACTATATTAATTTATCAGAGTTTTATACCGGAAAACGGTTCCAGATTTTTTAAAGCATTGTCACTAAAGTGACACAAGTATATTTTATTATAAATATTGTTTTTACATAAAATATTACACCATCTAACATAGGAATTCTTCAACTCCGATCAGTCACGTCCTTAGGAAGCCTCATTCCATATGCTTTTAACCTGCAGTGTTTGGAAAACGCTTTTTGATTAGCTTACGCTAAATATGTACACTGTATCGTTCATTTTATTACGAACCCTTTAGGTTCTTATAATAGTTAAGTTTCCTAGGCTCTCGGCACCCCAGTGACCATCTCCGGACGTACCTCTGGTCACGTCATTCGTATATTTTAATGGGTATGCTAACCCCCTCGCGACCATCTTCGGACGTACCTCCGGTCCGAGTTTTTATCTGAGACCTGCCCCATAGGCTGGACGTCTCTTCCATACTTTATTGAGACCCAGCACGTAGGCTGGACATCTCATTCCATTCATTCATTTCTTATTGATACCCGCCCCGTAGGTTGGACGTCTCAATTCCATTCATTCATTAATACCCGTCCTTTAGGCAGGACATCTCATTACATTGGGATCTTGAGTATCATAGAGTCATAGCCTCCCAATGTATTCCGAACCAATCCTTACCTTAAAACTCCCTAACAGTTTCCCCATGATGCACTAAAGAGGCTTATATATAGGAAGTACCAGCGGCGTATCCACCACCCCTTTAACAGTTCATGAGTACTCCGTTATTCCATTTTAAGATTTAGAGTCATTTCCATCAAACATTCATATCACATATAGCATGATCATCTATCATGTATTCACATTTAACACACATTGCATATTCACACATATAATATGATCTCTTGTCATACTTTCATATTCATCTCTGCTCTAATTCCTTATAAAGGCTTCTCCATGTTACGTTAAAAAGGTTTATATATAGGAAGTACCAGCGGCGTATCCACCACCCCTTTAACATCCCATGAATTCTCATTTACTTAGAATTAGGCTTTCCCATCTAATTCTCATTTAGTAGCATGATTTCTTTATGCTTTTATCTTAACTTTTTCTCTAATCTCTTACAAAGGTTTCGTCATGTTATGTTAAAGAGGTTTGTATATAGGAAGTATCAGCGGCGTATCCACCACCCTTTTAACATATCATGAATACTCCTTTGCTTAAGATTAAGCGTTTCTCATCATTTATTCATGCTCATGACTTCCTTATGCTTTTATCCCACTTTCGTCCTAATTCCTTGTAAAGGCGTCTCTATGGTGTATTAGAGATGTTTATATATAGGGTGTACCAGTGGCATACCCACCACCGCTATAATATATCACGAATATTCCTTTATTTAGAATTAAGCCTCCCTTATTTATAATTATTATATATTGTAAACTGAGTTGATTATCCTTCTAGAATAATACCTCCAACAGATATGTTCCAAGGAAAGAGTGACGGGTCTAGGAGAGATTTATACACCACTCTTTCCCTAGACAGAACATTCCGTTTGTTAGATAACTACATACCGGTCGGAAGTTCTCCCGTACGTTTACTATATTCTTATTTCTTTTATTTAGTCTATACACCTAAACATCCATAATGGTTTCACCACGAAGAACCAAGAGGTTTATATATAGGAAGTACCAGCGGCGTATCCACCACCCATTGGATACGTCGTGACCACTTCATTATTCCCGTTTAATGTTTAGACTAATTCGTCATTACCCCGTACCTTAGTTCCACACATTGCACATAACACATAATCACATAACTCATATAAACATTTATCTAAGGTACAGGTCCAGTGTACTTATGATAGTCTCGGGTTGTTTCCTACGCTCGTTCCTCGCTTAAACGTCTCTCCGAATCCGAACTGTACTTGTAACGTACCGCACTCGCACTTAAACGCGTCGCACCGGGTCTCTTACTCATTCTTAGAACCACCTTAGTGTTCGTGTGTGATGTTTGTGTGTTGTATCAAGTGAACGGCTCTTACAATCTATTTATAGGCTGTTTTGGGGTCCATGTCGGACCGACATGTCTTCCCAAATGGGTCCGACTTCGGCTGAAGTCGATGACACGCGTCAAAACCTCTTTTTTTGCTTATGCATCACATATCGGACCGACGTCTAATCCATATCGGTCTGACGTCTCCATATCGGACCGACGTGTAAATCATATCGGTCCGACGTCCAGATGTCGGACCGACATGTAAAATGTATCGGTCTGACGTCTCCATATCGGACCGACGTGTAAATCATATCGGTCCGACGTCCAGATGTCGGACCGACGTGTAAAATGTATCGGTCCGACGTGGGTACTAAGTTATCAAAACACTTGTCAAAGCCTCCCGAATTGCTTCAGCAACACATGTTGGACCGTTATGCTTAGGATATCGGTCCGACATACCTTATTTTCATACTCTCCTTGTCGAAACACCCCATTTTCATATATTATAGCTCTCGTAACTCTTTTTCTAGCTCGAGGTATGCCTACGCGAATTTTTGGCTATTTCCGACGAATAGTCTTCCAATTTCGAACCCGGTTGGATTCTTTGGCCACGTTTCTCAACCGACACATGTCTCATCTTAAGTTTAGGAGTTTTGGGATGTTACATAACGCCTTTATTTGCATCTTCCACCATGCAAAATCAGTCTCGTTAAACTTCTCGATTCGAACTCTCCCGTCTTTAGCCATTGCAAATGAGAATTAGAAAAAACCAAAATTAAATATCAACCAACCGAAGCCAAGCAACTTCCAAATAAAACCCTAAACCCTGAAACACCCGAAACGGCGCTTCACCTGCAAACCCTGATTGAATTCAGCAACTTCAAGGGATCCAAGACACGAAACCCTAAATGCAACCCAAATGAGTCCCAAATAGCCCTGCCTTCTCTCTCTTTTTATGGCCATACCTAAGGTTCTTGAACCCTAATTTGAGGCAATAGCAAAAGCTAAATCATCCTGCAATTAACCCCTTCCAGCTACAGACCAGCCACAACCAGCAACAAAAAAAGCAGCAACAGTATGCGATTAGACCTATCAGTAGCAAACAACAGTCGCATATGGTAACTAGAGCCACAGAACAGAGTCGCAACCTAGCAGCAAGAAACCGCAGACAACAACTTTCTCGAACAACCTTTTTCTCACTTTCCTTGCGATTGAAACAGTGTAGAACCGGGTGTATACAATGAGCCAAAGCTCTTATACTAGTTGTTAGGTATAAAGAGTCGTTATCGCAATGGAATCACACACACACGCACAATCGATTAACCAAAAGTAAAAGACACGAGAGATTTATACTGGTTCAGCCAAGATTGACCTACGTCCACTTTGCAATTAGGGTTCTTTATTATTAGGTGCTCAAATAATACAATTAGATCATAGGTTCTATTTATAATACTAGGAATAGGGTTAATGACTTAATTAACAAGAAAGTAATAACCGGCCTCAAGCCCATTAGGGCCGGCTCCCACCTTATTCATGCGCAAACCTTTACAACCCAAGAATCACCTTTACAAGCTTTTATTTAATAAGGTTTGTGAATCTTTCTCGTCTTACCACGATAGTAGTAACACCAATCTCGTATCGCTAATATTTTACAATAATCATCACTCTAGCTTCTCTCTAGTCAAGATAGAGACCACCTTTACAAGTATCACAATATGGACGCGAATGATCATTGATCAATTTCAACCCAGATGTTCAATAGAATATTTCTTGAACAACATTCAAATACTTGTTAAACCATGATCTCGATTTTATTGTAGTGTGTCTAAGGAGTCTAGGGTCATTTAGAAATGATTTAACATTCCAAAGTATTAAGTGCCTAAGAGGGTGATTCAAATTTGGGAATAATGAGATCCTAATCATGTTGGGCATCCGTCGTACTTTGACATCACATTATCCTTTTGAAATTCATTCGTTTTTCTGTTTTTGTTATTGTTCAAGTCTTTTCACTACCATTTGACAATATATCTTAAAAAACAACAAAGTAACAAAAACTAATTTTAAATATTTGGGTATGATTTTGAAATAAGAGAAAATGTTGAATTCCCAAATGATAAGTACCAAAATGCATATTATGAGTTTTCAAGACTTTAAACATGTTGAAAAACATCTTTTTATGAGAGATTTTTTAACCATTTTTGTTTTATACTTCCATGTTAAAAAAATCATCTTTTATAAAAACCAACAAATTTATAAATAATCTCAATATATTTGATTTTTTTTATATAAAATTTTTATATTTATAACACTTTTTTTCAATTTTATTGAACTTGTTTTAGTAATTACTTTCAACTTTGTATTCTTACGCAATATCCTCTCATCCACCCAATCTCTTATAAACTTTGGATTATTTTATAGAACTCTAGTTTTTTTTATAAAATATATTTTATAAGCTTTATAAAAATGTAATCTTTTAAGCGATCTTAATGTCACGACCCGCTCAAAACAAACTTAATTCTACCCAAAAGTTTAGATTTCATACTCGGGATTCTGGAATTTTCCAGCCATCTCAAGGCTTCAAAACATAAAGAAAATTCTGGAATATGGATTAAATAATTAAGATTCTAGGCCCTTCCAAAACAAGCATTAATCTTGGATTAGCCTAGATCCTTCTATGTAAATATCTTAGATCTTTTGTATTAGTTTATGAATAAGAAAGATCTAGATAGAAGCTTCTAGATTAGGACATTGAGTAGTATAAATAGGTGATCTTGGCTCATTTGCAAGACACCTCCAAATACTTGTAAACATTCACCTTGTAAAGCTCATTTGTATTTTTTCCTTGTAATCAATATAAGTTGTTTGATTACGGTCTTGGTTGTTTGTATCTTATCGCTTCCGAGTCGGTATACAGTCGGGACAAAGACTGAACTTAGTTGGGCACTAAGTGCCGTACGAGAGTCAAAGAAGTAACTCCGTGACATTAAGCTCAAAATAAATACACGTCATTATCTTGACGTTTGTGTGTCTTGGGTACCTATTCGACAATTCCTAATATAATTTATTTATATAACGGGTCAAGCCGAACACGTCTAGTTAGTCAACCTATGAACTGTTGTTTAGTAAACTGTTATGTTAACCCATTTAAGTTTAAATTATTTTTAAAAGAGTGTCTATTTAGGTGATTTATGTAAGGGGATAACATGTCCTAACACAATGTTTAGATAAATACAATGATGAATATCAATTAAATAATTAAAAACTTAAAAAGAAACACAGAAGTCAACATGAAAAAAAATTATAACCTAAAACTTACTTCAAAATTTGAGATTTTCTTTTTACACACTTACACATATCTATATTATATAATAAATAAAAAGGTTTTCGTAACACGTTTCGCTTCCATATTCATTCTGATTATTTTTTCCTGTCTTTCACTCTTATTAAATGTATCTTTATCTTTTAACAATAATATATTTTTCAGGAATATATATTAATAATTCTTCTGACACATTTTGACGAGTATGTATGTTAACAGATTATATTGTATTTCACGGTTTATTCAACCCGTGTAAAACACGAGTTTTAAAAAAATAATTTTTTATTACTTAATATATATATAATATTTTTTCAACCCGTGTAATACACGAGGTTTTAAACTAGTTTATAATATACAAAATCACGCAATTTCAACATAAATTATCTTCATGCTATAACATTACGACCTTTCTAATCTTGTGATGGTGAATAAAATGTAAGTAAACAAAACAGATGAATGATAACTAGGGGAAGTTTTCACTAAAAAGTGATTTTTCACTAAAAAGTGATTTTTCGTTAAAAAACGCTAGGAAGTGTGTCAAACGAATACCGATTGAGTTCATTCCAGCGACGTTAACCGTATTATCGAATCTTATTTCGGACCAAAAACCCTAAACCCCCTCCACCAGCACCCCAAAAACTTAAACCCCTTCTACCCCACCCTGAAAAAGCTTAAAACTAACACCCCCACCCCTCCAAAAAAAAAAAAAAAACTCACTTCTAAAAATCTAAACCCCCCACCCAAAAAAACCTAAGCCATAAAATCTAAACCCTAAAACCTAAACCCTAATGCTAAACTATAAGTCTAAAACCCTAAAATTCAAATGTAAAATCTAAACCTTAATGTAACACCATTAATTGGAAAACCAATTAATAAATCATTTAAACACACACGTAAGCTTTTTTTCCAGAATTTTTTTTTACACTATCGCGTACCGCGAAAGACTTGGGAACTCCCTTCACGTACCGCGGGGATTCCCAATTACACCGTCCGTAGGAAGGGTTCTTCGCGTACCATGAATACCCTCATGTTCATCTTCGCGTACCGCAATGACCCAACTTTTAACCTATCCGTAGGAAGATCTCTCGCGTGGCGCGAGAGAGTTCCTCCCCATCCTCGCGTACCGCGAGGTACCTGAGTAAACAAAAAATTTACTCAGTTTGTCAAGTTCCATACTTAGCCAAATTTCTACCATTTTCACCAACAAGTCTGTTAGGACATAGAATGTATGACAAAATCTTTGTAATAGTTTAGGTCTTATTGTCTTTATGTTTTTATGTAATTGTATAGATTTTGTCCAAGTGATATAACAAGTTCTGCTAGAGGCGAACTTGTCTAGTTCGCCTAGCCTATTAGAGGCAAAATTGTTAAGTTCGCCTAGTCTCATTTTAGGCGAACTTGTTAAGTTCACTTAGTCTATTTGAGGCGAACTTGTTAAGTTCGCCTACTACAGAGATTGTGTCTATAAATAGGTGTTTACAGATTCTGTTAAGTAAGGACTGAATTGATCGTATTCAGTGAATTTTGTTACCTATATGTTTGGTGGAATACAAAGAGAAAGTTTATTTACATGATGTTTCTATTGTCAATTAGTATACATAAGTTAACACGAAGGATTCCGCACTCCGTGTTATCGAGACGTCATGTCACGAGATCGATCTGTAGATGAGTCATGTGGACCTACAAGTGGTATCAGAGCTTTTGCTCGTGATTTGTGTTTGATTCTTGGTGATTAGAGACGATTTTATGTATAATTTGACAAGAATATGACCATTTTTAGAAGTTTTTGTATCCATGGAGTTTTCAAGTTCTTGAAGTTGATTTTGTTGCTGAATTCGTGAATTTGAAGTGGATTTTGGTGAAATTAATCCTATAGAAGTGTTCTGATTCATAAAATACTAAATCATACGGTCCAATTTCTTCAAATTCCTTCTAATCTGTGAGAAATGATGATTTTAGGTGATATTTGCTCGTGTTTGGGTTGAATTTCTTGCTGAGTTTGTTACAGCTGAAGCAAGCGAACTTGCTGAGATTTGTTGCAGGCGAACTTAGCAAGCGAAAAGTTCGCTTCTCTCAGTTTAAGAGAACTTATTAAGTAGGCGAACTTACCGGATTTTCTTGTTTTAAGCGAACTTATTAAGTTCGCTTGATATCAAATTCGTTTGTTTCGATTTGAAGCGAACTTATTATCTTCGCCTGAGGGGAGTACTTGTTCAATACATGGAAATTTTTCTGAAAATGGCAAATATGGTGCAAGTGACTAACATGTTAAATTACGATAACGTGATTGGTACATCTCAGAAACCACCCAAATTGTTAAGTCTTGCAGATTATTCTAACTGGAAAGTTCGGTTTGATCAGTTCGTGTCTTTTACTGATACAAGTTTATGGATTCCAATCTTGGAAGGTTATACACATCCGACATATACTTGGATGGGAAAGGATGATGTTCCTAAATCGGCATCTGCTTTAACCACAGAATAAAATTACTGTTTGATAGGGAAAAGAAGGCTATGGCTAGTATCTCCATGTCTCTTCCTAAAGAAATTTATCATAGTTTTAAACAATTCAGGACTTCTCAACAATTATGGGAAGCGTTACAAAAGCGGTGTGAAGGTAGTTTAGATGTTAAGAAAAGAAGAAAAGAATTACTAAAGAAACAGTTCTTAGTATTCAAGCATTTTCAAAATGAATCTTTAGATGATCTTGCAACGAGATTCTATCATTTGTTGAGTGAATTGTCAAGTGCTTAAGTAGTTTATGAGACTGAAGAGATAAATGATACGTTTTTTGAGGCATTACCATCTAAATTTGATGTGTATTCAGTTTTGATAAAAGAGAATGTCAAATATAAAACTATGTCTCTTGAAGAGGTTCTTGGCAAGATTCAATCACATGATTTGAATATGAAGAAGAAGGAAACCAATATGGAGCATATTCAAGATCCTTCAATGTATTTTGCTAAGACTTCTGGAAAAACTGGTGCAGGGGTTGCGTTATTTTCTGGTGATACTCAATATGTTTCTAATGATCATTGTTCTAGGGTTCCAAGTCATTCTGGTTTCTCTACAAATACAACTTCTTCATCATCTGGAACGCATAATATGAATCACAGAGTTGCTGATGATTATTTAGCGATGTTTTCTTCCTTTATGGCTTCTTATGAAAATTTTATTGGAGGAAAGATTCATGATCTAGATGTTATTGAAGAGGATTTTAGACAAATTGATCTTGTTGATCTGTAAGAGATGAACATTCAATGGAACATGGCTATACTGATGCGACAAGCAAAGGATTTTTTGAAGAAGACTGGAAGGAAGTATATCTGCTCTCTCTGCTCTTGTGTTCTCTCCAAGGCGTCTGAGTCGGATTCTATTTTGTGGCACAGGAAACTTGCTCATATCAATTATCGAAAATTGAATTATCTCGTGAAGAATGATCTGGTTATTGGTGTTCCGAAAATAAAATTTTCCGTTCCTGATAACTGTATTCCTGGCAAGAAGGGGAAACAACACAAGAAGTCCCACAAATCTATGACCAATAATTCTATTGTCACTCCTTTGGAGCTACTGCATATGGATTTGTTCGGACCGATTAGTATCAGGAGTATTGGTGGTAAATCTTACTGTCTGGTAGTAACAGATGATTTCTCTAGATTTTCATGGGTTAAGTTCCTTGCTTCCAAAGTCGAAACCACAGAGTTGGTACAATTCTTAATCCTGGGTTTAGAGAATTTGTGCAAACAGAAAGTCAGAAGAATTAGGAGTGACAATGGCAGCGAGTTTAAAAAAAGCAAGATGGGTTTATTTTGTCTTCAAAAAGGAATTCATCATGAATTCAATGCGCCATATGTATCTCAACAAAATGGAGTTGTTGAACGAAAGAACAGGACTTTGGTTGAAATGGCACGTACGATGCTTGCAGATTCTAAGCATCCAATTACTTTTTGGGCTGAGGTTGTGAATACTGCGTGTCACGTTTTGAACAGAGTCTTGACCGTTAAGCGACACAACAAGACATGCTATGAGTTGCTTAATAATCTAAAGCCGAATTTGGAATATTTACTACCTTTTGGTAATCCATGCACCCTGTTGAAAGTTAGAGATGTCTCAACCAAGTATAGTGCTAAGGATATTGAAGGGTTTTTCTGAGGTATGTTGCAAATTCTACTACCAAGAGGGTTTATAACAAAGAGACTCGTCAGGTTGAAGAATGGTTTCATATTGACTGTTCTAATCGGTCTTTACCTCAAATGGTGATTGGACCAGACTGTGCTTTTGATTATGAGAGTTTATTCAAGTCTTTTCAATTACCTTCTGATATTTCTCCTGAGGAAGCTGTTGTATTATATGATTCATGTCAGGATGCACATAATAGTGGTTTTCTACCGATTGTGGTTCCACAATCATCTGTTCCCGCTACATCTGCTCTAGATCCTAATGTTGCTTTTTGTTCGGAAACACAAGAGTCTGATAGTGAGGACGACAATGTTATTTTCCAAGATTCTCCTGCTGATCCTTTGTTAGTTGATGAACCTTTTAATTCGACACAGGCTAAGGGGAGATTCTTACAAATCTGGACTTGGAGATACTAGTTAATCAAGATATGTCTTATCAATCTGATACAACTCAAGTTGATATGTTGCAGGTTCCTGAGGTTGCATCAATCAAGGAACTCAAAGCTCATCCGATTACAAAAATAGCATTGGAAATTTGCGAGATGGAGTGCAAACGTGTTCTATTATTGACAACACTTGCTTGTATACAGGTATTAAGGATACTGGTGTTCTTGATGTAAGCTCACATTTCTGTTTTATTTCTCAGGTCGAACCAACGAATGTCGAAATGGCGTTACGTGATAACAATTGGATAGAGTCCATGCAGGAAGAACTTGCTCAGTTTGACAAACTCAAAGTTTGGATTCTGGTAGATCTTCCAAAGGGTGTGTATCCAATTGGTACAAAGTGGGTGTTTACATGCAAGAAAGATAATCGAGGTGTTGTGGTGAGAAATAAGGCAAGATTAGTTGTACAAGGTTTCAATCAACAAGAGGGAATTGATTACACCGAGGTTTATGCTCCTGTTGCTAGGCTTGAAGCTATACAGTTGTTTCTTGCTTTTGCTTCATAAAAAGGGTTTAAGGTGTTTTAATTAGATGTAAAAAGTGCTTTCTTATATGGTAAAGTCAAGGAGGAGGTTTATGTGTGTCTGTTGGGTATAGAAATGAGACTTATGCTGTCAATAGAAACTATAGTATCGAAACTAGTACTTTCGGTTGAACTTTTGTTCAATCGAAACTAGTAGTTTCGGTTGAACATTTGTTCAATCGAAACTACCTAGTTTCGATGCCTGTTTTTCAGGCCTGTTTGGCAGGTGGCTTGGAAAACAAGGCACATGAAGCCTCTTATATATAGTAGATTATGCCCTAGGAGTGAGTGTGTGTCAGTAGAGGGAATCACCACCCCAGGGGGAGCTCACCCTGGGGTGAGACTAATTGTTAGTGTATGATGAACCTTTTATTTTTCATATCAATCAAAGAATGATACGTTTTATGCTTTCAATTATCTGTTCTTTTCATTTTCATATGTTTCTGTTCGTGTATGTGATTCCCGCACCCGTCTCTACCATTTCTGATTCGAGAGTGATACCGGATCCAGAGATTCCGCCTCTCGATCCGGACTGTTTGAAGAATTTCTCCGCAGATCTGTGTCTACAGTTCTGCTCAGGACCTACAAGTGGTATCAGAGCCATGGTGGCTCTTATTGCTCTCGAATCTGCTCAAAATCAAGAAAAACCCGCCATTGAGACGTTAAACTTGAAGAAATCGATGTGTAGCAGGTTCGTGACTGCTGTTCTACATTTCCACTTTCAAAATCTGAAGATGTAAGGCTTTTGAAGCATTTTTCAGACCTGGATTGGGGGTATCGAAGTAGCTGAAGGTTGAAGATGGTCAATCGAAACTATGTGGCGGCTGAACATTTTCTATCGAAACTACTGGTGTATTCAAGCTTGATAAAGCTCTCTATGGTCTTCATCAAGCTCCTCGAGCGTGGTATGAAACGTTGTCAACACATTTATGGATAATGATTTTGTTCGTGGACAAATTGACTCGACTTTATTCATTAAGAAAGCAAGGGGAGAATATCTACTGGTACAGATATATGTAGATGATATTATTTTTGGCTCTACAAATGAAGGGCTGTGCAAAGAGTTTGAGAGTCATATGAAATCAAAGTTTGAGATGTCAGCTATAGAAGAGTTATCATTTTTCCTAGGTCTTCAAGTTAATCAGAAGGAAGATGGTTTCTTTATTAATCAGTCCAAGTATGTAAAGGACATCTTGAGCCGGTCCAAGATGGAGGATTGTACCCCATATGACACTCTGATTCCGGTCAATCATAAATTGAATTCTGACCCGGATGGAAAAGAAGTTGATTTCCGACTCTACCTTGCAATGATTGGATCTCTCATGTACTTAACGGCTTCAAGGCCAGACATAATGTTCCTGTGTGTATTTGTTCCAGATTCCAAGCAAAACCAAAAGAGTCTCATTTGATTGCAGTAAAGAGAATCTTTCGTTATTTGAAAGGAAAACAAAGATTAGGACTATGGTTTCCACATGGTTCTAATTTTGAATTCAATGTATGCACTGATTCTGATTTTGGTGGTTGTTGTTTGGACAGGAAATCTACTACAGGTGGTTGCCAGTTCTTGGGTAATCGTCTAGTTTCCAAGCAATGCAAAAAGCAAACTATGGTCTCCATTTCAACATGTGAAGCAGAATACATTACTGCAAGTTGTTGTTCACAAATCTTGTGGATCCAACAGCAATTAAGAGACTACGGTTTGAATTTTACAGGAACCCTCATGTTTATTGATAATAATGCTACAATGTCTATCACAAATAATCCTGTTAAGCACAGTAAAACAAAGCAAGTTGAAATTAGATATCATTTTATTCATGATTGTGTAGATAAAAAGTTGATTGAGCTGGTGAAGGTACATACAGATGATAATTTTGCTGATCTTTTTACCAAGGCATTTGATCGTTCCCAATTTGAATTTTTGATCAAAATGATTGGTATGATCAATACCGAATAAAAGTTTTTTTCATGGGAGATTTGTTTTAAATTTCTTTTATTGCTTTATTACATTTCTGCATTTTAAATTTCAGTCAAAAAATGTTATTTATAAAAATTCAAAACAAAATGAAAAATATAAAATTGACATCATTTGAAGTTAGAGAAGAAATGATACTACATCAGTGAATAGTTTATTACGCATGACCATAGTAGACCTTTGATATATGATAGTTTAAAATAAATTGATTTGATCAAAAATTTCAAAGTCTGCATAAATGAGAAATGATAGTGTTTTGAATGCTCTAATCTTGATAATATGTTTTAATTTGAATATAAGTTTGAAACTTGAATTGTCAATAGGCTAGAAGCGTTTTTGAACCAATAGTAGTGTGAAAATAAAATATGATATGATTATATCTGTGATTTGAATCCATTATATGCCTAGGTGTGTGTGTAAAAGATCATTATCAGATAAAGAATATATGGTTTTTAAGAATTCATGAGACCAATATTGAATTGTGTCTTTAGCACAATATCTTTCAGTTCACTTCACTACCCATGCCACGAAAAACATGCAATGTGTTGCTGAACTAAGATATGTTTTCTGACAACATCTGTTGGAACATATACTAGCCCTTGAATCAGTTAGATACATCATCTATTCTGATTTCATTGAAATTTATCCAGATAATAGTTGTATGCTCCTACCTGAATCTATTTATTCTCATTATAAAGCCAATTCATTAGAATCTTTTGATTCTGAATCATACTGATTTTTATATCCTTTGGGATCTACTATTCTATACTTGTGCTAATAGAGATAATTTCATCTTGGAGATTGATCTAATCTTGCAATAAACTGTGTATGTCTTGAAGATAGTGTAAATTTAATTTCTATTGGCATATATGTGGGGTACACGATGTTTTTCATCTAAATGGTACTAACTCACATGAATTTGGAAGAAAAATGCTTATAGTTTCAAATTATATAATATTAACAACTTAAAAATTCATGCTTTGTATTACAAATTCGGAATGAAAAATTGAGCATTTCATGACCTGATCTTGTTTACTTTGAAATTTATCGCGTATCATTTAAAGTATTATTCAAATTGATTGAAAAGTTAAAAAGTGAATATGATGGATTTATAAATATTCATTGCAAAAATTACATAAAAAATGATTAAAAAGATATGAGTTACATAAGAATGAGTTTGAGTGTTTCATATCATAGGTTACCCGTAGTTGATAATATACTATGTGATGAATTGCTCATATATTGATATGATCTTATTGCTCATGATGGTCATCCAAAAATATGTGTTTCAGTTTGCTTAGATAAAAACAAAAAATATGTGATTCCGTTTGTACAGATAAAATCCAAAAATATTTTGTTTCTATCTTCCATGAAAATTTTGTTCTTTATTAAAATGATAGAACAAGTTCTGCTAGAGGCGAACTTGTCTAGTTCGCCTAGCCTATTAGAGGCGAACTTGTTAAGTTCGCATAGTATCATGTGTTAAGTTCGCCTAGTCTATTTGAGGCGACCTTGTTAAATTCGCCTACTGCAGAGCTTGTGTCTATAAATAGGTGTTTACAGATTCTGTTAAGTAAGGACTGAATTGATCGTATTCAGTGAATCTTGTAACCTTTATGTTTGGTGGAATACAAAGAGAGTTTATTTACATGATGTTTCTATTGTCAATTAGTATACATACGTTAACACGAATGATTCCGCACTCCGTGTTATCGAGACGTCCTGTCACGAGATCGATCTGTAGATGAGTCATGTAGACCTACAAAGTCACAAAAACATTTCTATCTTTTGGGTTTGACCAAAAACATTCATACACATTTATAAACACCCAAAAACATAATTTCTTGTATCAATATACATTAGCATCTAAGGATTTTCCTTTAAACCCTCAAAAATACCAAAACGCATACGAGAATCCTTCAGCGCCTTGGACTTGACTTTGACCTACATCGGAGCTTTGCCTACAAAACCACATGAACATTTCACCGTTAGTAATGATAATAAACATAACAGACAAGTATTTATTAATTGTTTCCACCCATTTACCCGTTTAACCCGTTTACACCCAATTGGTCATTTAAGGTTCATAACACTTGCATTTCCACTACAAGTTTCATTTCTTTCATTTAACATTCTTATCCACCATTTAATATCCACTGTGGCTCTTAGGCCATAAACTCATATCCATTATGATACTTAGATCATAACCTCTTATCCATTATGGTATTTTGACCATAACCTCATATCCATTATGATTCATAGATCATAACCTAATATCCATTATGATTCTTAGATCATAACCTCATATCCATTATGATTCATAGATCATAACCTTATATCCATTATGATTCTTAGATCATAACCTCATATCCATTATGATTCTTAGATCATAACCTCAATCATACATATCTATTATAGTATTGCACTATAACCATATTCATTCATTTCATATTTCCATTATAGTAATTCAACTATAACTACATTTATTCACATAACCATTATAGTTTTACCACTATAACCACATACATTCAATTACACATATCCATTATAGTATATTTACTATAACTACATTCATACTTATAACATACTAGTTCATGCCATCACCATACATATTCAATTCAACACATTGTATGCGTACATATCACATATTACACCATTTATCATCATTACTAAGTAAGTGCAAAGGCACTTACCTTTTGAGTTAGAAGATCCCGCACCACCTTCTAACTTCGCAATTTGATTACCTAAACATATACACCTAGTTTAGTAATATAACATACATACATCATCACATTACAATTGAGTCCACGACCCAATTTTCATTTTCCAACCCAAACTAACCCGTTTGGGTTATTCTCATGACCAAACACCCTCTTTCAACACAAACTCACCTGCTTGAGTTTTATTTCCAATACCTTGACCCTAATTTCTTAATCAATAACTTTTATTAGGTCAATTTGGTGTTTGTTCAAGTGTCTATTACCACCTAAACACTTAATCTTCACTAATTCATCATTCTAGCATCATGATCCAAACACCCCCAATTTTCACCATATGAACCCTAACTTTTCAAAATCATAATCAAAGGGTTCTATGATATTAATCACTACTCTTTACCTTTAATTTAGCTAGATTATCTACAATCTAACACTAATTCACCACATGCATACTCGATTTTTGGATTTCTTCAAAACCCACCAAAAATCACATTCAAAGTGAAATCAAAGGAAGGAAATCACTTACTTTATGTTAGAAGGATGATGTGCAAGCCAAAACCCCCCACAAATCAAGCTCCAAATGCACGATTTGAGCTTCAATTGAGATTTCTCCTTTTTCTCCTCTTGAACATAAACGACCTCAACAACACAAATGAGGTTTATTTTGACTTTTGCTAGTCAATATGGCAGATTTTTCCATTTACACATTTGGCCCCTTAACTTCCATTTCACTCATTTTATTCCGTAGTTAGTTAAAACTAACATAACTTCATTATTAACTTGAAACCTAATTGTTTCAACTTATTTCATAAATATTATTTTCACTATAATATTTATTAAAATGCTTTATTTATTTGAAAACGAAACCCGGATTTTGGTTCGTTACACTTAAAAGTTAAACCCTAAAAGGTAAGATCGTAGAGTTCGACGAGACGGTTCCAACGCCGCTGAAATGAGCTCAATCATAGTTCGTTTGATATCGTTTATAAGCGTTTTTGTCATTTTTTATATTTATTAGTGAAAAACTATTTTTTATTTGAAAATCCCCATGATAACCATAAGTTATAGTGAAATCCTTACAAAATCAATGAAAATCTAATCTTAAAAAAATACAATTATTTTTAAAACATAATATGTTATTTTATTTGTCGGAACTTTTTACACAAACCACAAGTATGTCTAGACATGTAACACATCAAACTTATTTAAAACATATGTGTGAGATAACTTGATATAACTCTGTTCGAGTTTAGATAGTTGATTTCAATATCTGAATCTATATTTGAAAGTTCAGATATGGATTCAGATATTTAAACGAATATCTGAAATATATTATATGAAAAGAACAAATAGAATATATTTTATAAAAAAGTATTTGATTTTTTATTTAAAAAATATTATATAAAAATTATCTGGAATATATTTTAAAAAAAAACACCTAACTAATATATTTTAAAAAATGTTGAATAAATATTTCGGATATTCAAAATATTTGAATTTTTATAAAATCGAATATCAAAATTTTTTTGGAAATTCGGGTTTGAAATTCGGTTTTTGATGTTCGGATTCCTATGTTTTTGAATAAATACTGAAAATGTATATGCAAATGTTTAAAGTGAGAAACAACATTTGCTTGATTAGATGCCATTTTACTTGACTTGTAAGAAAATACAATATTTTTTTTAAAGTTTTACTTTAGTGATTTTTTCTTACCGCTCTATATAAGGAAAGAATATATTATGGTATGCTTTTTCATAATTACACGTCATCTTTCAAAGCAATACTTCCTTTTCTTTCAAATAAAGTGTGATATATATACATTTAAAAAAATCATCTTTTCATTAAATTCACCTTCTCTTAAAAAAATTATTCTCAACCTATCATAATTACAAGGTACAAATAACGCATTCCTAAAAAAACCTCTCTTCTAACATAACAAATTATGATAAAATTTGGCTTCCATACGATGAATAGATCGACCCTCTTTATCTTCTTTTGATTCTGTCATTATATTTGTAACTAAGATACAACCTTAATACAAGCCAAAGGGACGCATTATATACCAATTCATCATGATGTCATTGACTCGTCGAAAAATATTACATTTACACTTCGATTAGTTTTCGAAAAAATATTAAATAATAAGAAGAAAAAGTGTAAAGTAGAAAAATGCATTAATACGCAATAATTAAGCCTCTCTAAAGCTAATAAATTAGAATGGTCCTTCCACTTAGTATTATTATGTAGTCTATATTCCAACCCTTTCCCTTTCACTCCTTTTGCTGTCTATAGGGTGTAAGTAAAGTTTTACCACTTATATATCTATATATATATTTTACATCTTAAAAATTGTAATTATCTTATATTAATTATTAAATATTAAAAAACAATCAATGAAAGCTCATTGCAACGATGTTGCTAGCGAAGACAACGAGGTTGAAAGGGGTGGGGTATAATATCTCATGTGGTAGCAGATCGATGACTATGTGTTGTTTGATAAGAACTTTTGTTATGTTAAAAGAACTTAGAGATATTATTTTAGTAACTAGTACGGCATATTGTCACTTTTTCACGGTTCTGAGCTCCGGAAACACATCTAGAACATGTATTCTTGCGTGATCTATTTTTTGAAACTTAAGATAAGACGATAAGGATACTTCTGTAACCCCAAAGTTTTAAGAAAAATAAAAGTATAAGGTTATAATAGTAAATAGCTCAAAGTTTAGGAGCCAAAAGTGTAAATTTATGAAAGTTGAGCCGGTATTTTGAAACCCAACATGGAATACAATGGAATGCCCCTCTCATAGAACATCTATTTGGTATAAATGGAATAGGGGAGAGATTAACTTATGTTGAATAACCAGTAAGGACTCTAGACATAAAAGAAAAACAGGTATAAGACTATTAAACAAGTGTTGGTTTAATGAAAACATAGAAAGCGATCATAGATGACTTTGTATGAATTAAATGGTGTGACACATGCAACGTATGAAATGTCATGAGGGCCTGTGATGACTGGAAAATGATTAAATGACATGACATAGGTAACGTTTGAAGTGTCACGAGGGCCTGTGGTGCCTGGAAAAAGATGAACTAAGGAACAAAAGTGTTCCGTAAGTAAAAGAAATGGTTTTGGAAACAAACAAAGCAATGTATTTACTTAGTGTAAGCTAATGTAAACACGTTTTCAAAACATATTAGGAAAAAGTACTTGGAATGAATGAAGCTTCTAAGGACGAGGCCAGTCGAAAAAAAAGAATATGTAGATCATTTGTAATATGTATATCAAATGTTTGTAAAATAATATTTTATATAATGAAAGTGCCTTTGTCACCACGGTAGTAAGGTTTTTGACAACTGCGACCTAAATTCAGCTAAACTTTGATATTTTAAAAGAAAAAGAAAGTAGGGTGTTTCAACTTCCGTCATTCTTCTTTACAAAAAGAGTTGGTGCAAGACAAAGGTAGGTACTAGGGCAAATAAATCACTTATCGAGCCATTTCTTCAATGAAGTCATCAACTTTTGCATCTCGATAGGTGCTATACAGTGCATTAGAATCGGTTCCACACACGGAATTTAGTCAATTTCGAGTTTGCCTTGTCTTTTCAGAGATGCATCTAGAAGATCATTTGGAAGCGTTGTTAAGTTAAACTCATGAATAAATTTGATGGTGATAGTAATAATGGAAATATTTATGAATACCTGTTAATTGTTATACCGACCATATGTTGGCTAATATATTAACTTAGTGATCTATCAAGTTTGCATAAGTTGATCGTATGTTAGTTAGTTTGGAAGATTTCACAAGGTAAATCTTTGTAACATATACACTATCCACAAAATCAAGAAGAATATTTCTAATTCTAAGTCATAACTCATAATGGCCTAAGGGTCGGTGCAAAATAGCTTCTTGTTTTTTACAGGTCAACGGAACTTCTTAGGTGTAAGTCACACCAACCCTTTAAGTCAACAAGAAGACATTCCCAAAGTATATGATACACCGACTATATGTTAGCTAATCCAATGTAACACCTTCCCGCTGACTAGTATAAGTTGAATACATAATTTGAGTTATCACACCCCGCCTCGGGCACCCATGGAACGCTCTTAGGCTGCGACGTCAGTCGACACCATTTGTACCTGCTTTGATTTCAGAGTTTGTAGAGTCTTGTATTTTTGTAAGCTGATGTCATCAATACATTTTGAACAATAGTAGTTTAGTTTCCTTTCATGTACTTATATTATTTCATTTTGATGTAATTTACTGCTTTATTCTAGTCTAAGTCTGGCCCATCGAAACTACCTAGTTTCGATTAAGATTTGTTCAATCGAAACTAATAGTTTCGATGGATAGTAAGTTTCGACAGGAGGTTCTTTCTTTTGTAAATGCTCTACCGAAACTAGTAGTTCGATAATCATAGTTTCGATGCCTGTCAACTTACTATAAATAGCCTAGTTTGAGAATGTTTAGGGTGTGGATAGCGGCTGTAACCCTTGCATTCTCTCTTTCACAAGTTTCAGAATCAATACACATTTGCAGTTCTTTTCTTCTATTGTTCTTACATTTTCTTTTCTGAGTGTGGTTAGCCTGTTATTATCACCATTTCTGTTTCCCACCTCTGTTTCAGCACCATACACATAGATTCCACCTGTGTGTGTAATCGATCTGTCTAAGTGATTTTGTAGAAAATCGGGATCTTCAATGAAATACCAATTGAAGGTCCCGATTTTCTACAAAATCACTTAGACATATCGATTACACACAGGTGAAATCTATGTGTATGGTGGTGAAACATAGGTGAGAAACATAAATGGTGTTAATAACAGGCTAACCACACTCAGAATTACCACAAACAAATATAAAAATGTAAGAACAACAATAGAAAAGAATTGCAAATGTGTATTGATTCAGAAACTTATGAAAGAGAGAATGCAATGGTTACAGCCTCTATCCGCACCCTAAATATTCTCAAACTAGGTTATTTATAGTAAGTTAACAGGCATCGAAACTACTAGTTTCGGTAGAGCATTTACAAAACAAAGAACCTCCTGTCGAAACTTACTATCCATCGAAACTACTAGTTTCAATTGAACACATCTTAATTGAAACTAGGTAGTTTAGATGGCCCAAACTTAGACTAGAATAAAGCAGTAAATTACATCAAAATGAAAAAACATAAGTACATGAAAGGAAACTAAACTACTAGTGTTCAAAATACATTGATGACATCAGCTTACAAAAACACAAGATTCTACAATCTCCCCCTAAGTTGTTGCATCAATGTCTTCAACTCTCACTGAGTAGTTGATGTGTTACTTGGCTTGTGATCGCGTTGTCAAGGTCAATAAAAAACAAGAATTATAATCCCTAGCTATCTTAATCTATAGTATAGTGAAGTAGGGTATCGTATCCACAGGGAATTGGTGGAAATTGTTTGTTTTATGAAAATTGTTCAAATTTTGAAAAAGCAATTAACTTTATACTTTTGAAAACTATTAAAAGGAAACGGATTGCTTCCGGGTTCAGATTACAAGTTCGGTGATTACTGGTTTGTACTTTTTTGAAGTTACATAGATATAACCCATTAATCAGATTGATAAATAATTAACATTCAAATAACGACTGCACTAAGCAACGGTTGTAAACCGAACGCTTGACACAAGTTAATTACCCAATAGTTAATTACCAATTCAGAATACTAATTATAGATACACAATGGTTCACGATAGATAACCGAAAAACAGATGCATATGATAAATCAATAAACTAAACGTGTTCAATAAATCCAATCAATCCTATAACTCAAACAATCAAACGATTACAAGAATACTAGACCAAATCAAGTATGAACCTAGGTATGTCACTTACAAGCAGATCCGACACCCGAAAACGACACGAAGAGATTAGCCGCTCATCGACATCGTCATCGATTCTTCAATATTTGTTCTAACTTGATCTAGCATCAAAAACTTCAAAATATTGAAACTTTATCTCTGGAAATCGACTTAGGGAAGCTCTGGATCGTAGAATGACAAGTTAATTCGACAATAGACTCCTCCATGCTTTATAATTGAAACTAGGTTAAGTTTGCCGAAATTTCCCTTCTTCGCGTACCGCGAAAAACTTTGGGCCAATCTTTGCATACCGCGAAGGCCAAATTAATCGGGTGGGCTTTTCCAGCCCCTCGCGTACCGCGAACTTCTTCCTTCTGATCTTCGCATACCGCGAAGATCCTAAATTCCATAATTTTGACTTTTGTTCACTTTGACTTCTCCGGGGTCCATGTATGCTACCATCCTCATGATTTTGAGCTCGTGTTTTCCCGTCCACTTAGCATATTAAACCTGTAACACTCATAAACACCAAATTCACATAAAACAGACTCGATATACAAAGCTAAACGCTTAAAACTATAAATTTAGACTCTTATACACAGGATATTTAGCCTCACATCAGCTTTCCAAAGAAACGTTTAACATTCAAAGACACCACATGTTGATAAGTTTTTGCATCCGCCTCATCATCTACATCAAAGACCTGGATAGCGTTATTAAATAACACCTCAAGGTCTTCTGGTTGAAACTTTAGCAGCTCCATGGGCTCAAAGATCTGGATGTCTTTTTTTCTTTCACACTCGATCATTGAACTACCAATAGTTCGGTTGTAGAACCATCTTCTTAAATTCTAAAGTTGAACAGGTACTTTCGGTGGCAGAGTAATTGTTTTAACAGTTTGTGCTGGCTTGTACCTTAGAAAGACATAAGGCTTGTTGGTTCTGGGATAGATCCTTGTATTAGAGAGCCATATCTTTGGGGAGTTGGTTTCATACCTCTAAAGGCATTCAATGTTTTGGTATGCAGGTATTGCTCAAAGTCAGAAGCCATCATGACCTTGCCAATGTTTTGAAGCGAAGCTTGGCTAATGCTCTTAGATCATAGGTAGGGAGAGAGTTAAAGTCTGTCATTTTCCTAAAGTGCTCTACCCCTCCTTTGTATCTTCTAATGATAAATAAATTTTGTTCAGCATCATATTTCTAACCCACAATAGGTCTCTTAAGCTCCTCGTATTCGGCAAGCCACTCATATTGCTTGGGAGCCTCCTCTTCAACCATTTTTCTCAGCCAATGTCATTCAATTGGAGTAGATTCAGAGGGAATTGGCTCCTTTTCAATTGTTGTAGGTTTATCAGAAGTAGCAGACTTCACCAGATCAACTTGCACATTTGATTCTTCTGTCTCATCATCGGATAGTGTCTGGATCTCATCACCTTGATCAGTAAAGTATCTGGTCTTTTCTTCATGTAATTCTCCAGTGATCATGATCTCAGGATACTTGTCAATTGCCCCATAGTAGTCAATTTCATTTAACAGTTCATTCAACTCATGATCTGATCCTATTTCTTCTTCATCTAAGATCACCACTTCAATACTTGATTGTTTTTCCTTCCCTCTTTCCCTAGCTGCTCTCCTTTAACTAGCTGATAGGAGATCATATTTAGTTTCTTCCACCTTTACTTCCACAGCAGCCTTTGGCTTGGCAGCAATGCTATAAAATATAGTCATTGCACATTCAGGATTTGTTACAAAGGCAAGGGAAGAAAGTCCACCGACAGATGTTGTCTCCCCCCTAGTTGTGGAAGCAGGCTCTTCTTGTGATGACTTTACCAAGGAAGCCTTGATTTGCTCCACTAAATATGTTATAGCTTTGAGATCTTGTTGGTGTTGTGAGATTAATTTCTATTGAGCCTACAGTTGAGTTTCCAGTACCTTTAGTTGATTGTGTAAGGCACCAACATCCTGCTTTAGATCTTTTATTTCTTCCTTATGCTTACTCAAATCAGTCTTTATATTCTCTATAACTTCATCCCTTTTTGCCACTTGATCGTGTAACTTTTTCACTTCTAGACTTAAGGTTTTGGCCCTTGGAACAGTTGAAGATGTCTCATGCGCAGGTGAGGTAGGTGGTGTGGGAAGAGGTATATTTTGTGGAGATGGTTGTGGTGAGGGTTGTGGTGAGGGTTGTGGTGTTGGAGTAGTATGAATGGGTGAAGGTATACGACTGATGTGTTCAGTGATGTTAAATAAAGACTCAGATGATGATGATAACTCTTCAAGCCTGATCTTAATCCTTTTTGCTCTTGGTTCTTCTAATTCATAATATGATCCCGATTCAGCTCGTCTCTTTGATGAGGATGCAGGAGGCTCTGTCTTTCCATCAGAATCAGACTTGTAGTAATCAGAGCCATAGATTCTTGCATCCAAATTCCCACTGGACTCAACTTCTCCTTCATCGGCTCCTTGAATGTTAGCCTCAACATTTTCAATAGGCACATTAAGACGTTGCACCTATTCCTCTATAATGGCTATCTCTTGATCAGTGAAAGGAGCTTCCTGAATAGGTTGTTCAACTTTTTGTTCATGAGGTATTTTTGCCTCTACCTCAGCCTCAGCCTCAGCCTCTTGATCTTCTTGATTTCCTTGTTCTTGTTCAAGTTCTTTCATCTTCCTCCTTAAATGATGAGTATTCAACTTCTAGTTCTAGATCCACATCAGGAAGTTCCTTCTCATCTTCACCAATAATGTGACCAAACAGAGGAATATCAGTGATCACTCTGTTGGTTTTTTTGCTTGAACTTTTCATGTAGCTCAGTGTTTTAGCTATCATATGGTTAAAGACAAATACATTTCCGTCCAGTTGCAGATTTGGGTGGAGATGGTTTATGATGATCTAAAGAAACCGTGGATAGATTAAAAAAAATTCTTTAACACCTCCAGTCATGTTCTCCTTCAATTGCCCAAACACCAAACCAGAGAAGTTATAGCCCTTCCCTTGATCAATCCCAAGACTTCAGATGCCACCGTGGCATTAGCTGAGTCAAAGCCACCCTTTCTGATTGATAAACAATGAATGAAGACGTGCATGATATATCTCCAATGTGGTGGAAAGGAATTCTTGATGATTTGCCCACTTTTAAACTCATCGGGGTGGCCTAGTCTTCTAAATCATTCTATGACATAAAAACTTAGAAACTCAACAGGTGCATCAAGATTATCATCAAAGTGTAGCACCTCTCTGATAGTAGCTTCAGATAATAGAACTTCTTGATTATGAACAGTGGCTTTGATGTGCTCCACATTGTCAATTATTGTGGTGGTTGTAGTATCCCAGAATTGCCTTATGATTGTTTCAAAGACGAGTAAGTTATGGCTGATGGCAAAGCTGATGTTAGAATTTGCCAAGAAGTTTAGGACTGGGACAAAGTCTACACTCTTGGGATCAGTAGCATCTAAGAAAGCACAGACATTGTGCCTCTTGACAAATAGAAGTTCCATATCTACAAAGAACAACATAATCAGAATATCAGAAATTTTCAACACTTCGAAAAATTTCTAAGGAGTCTGATTGAAACTACAAGTTTCGGGTGAAGAAACTATATCGAAACAACCTAGTTTCGGGCAAAGAACTTTAAAAAAAATTACTTAGTTTCAGGCAAGCGTGGGCATTGAAACAACTAGTTTCGACTTAAACCTGTTCGAATTTTGAAATGAACTTTTAAAAGAGTAACACCTTTTATAGCAACTACTAGTTTTGATGCCTAAATCTTGAACAGATACCCAGACTCAGCAATGAAAGAAAAAGACCTAGAACTTATATACAGACTTATAGTATCAAAATCAAATAAGCAAAAGAGTTAAAAGCTAAGTAAAAGGTCAAAAAAAGAGCCTGCGAGAATCGAAACTCCATCTTACCGGGAATCAACTAAAATCTGCAAATATATACAAAAAAGATGTAAGATATCATAAACGGTGATTTTATAAACAAGATTTAAGCCCTAAACAACCCTTAGTATGTAGTATCAGTCGTAAAAACTCCTTATAATCAAACCGTAGGTTTGTACATCTGAAATTTCACAGATATGAGTATGAACATGGTACCTAATGATGAAGACGATGGGGATTAGATAAGAAACACTGATTAAGCTACTTAGACCAAAGAAATGAGAGCTTTTGTGTGTGAAATGGATGGTGTAAAACATTCGGAGAAGGCAAGTGGATTTCGCATGGAAGAAAAACCTGATTACGAAGGCATTCAATTTGCATATGACGAAAGACTAAAATGACCCTGTCGAAACTACTAGTTTCGATAGGGCAAAGAAGTTTCGGGTGACAATGAAGTGTCGGGTGTAGGGTAGTTTCGATTGTCACTTGAGCAAAAATAAGACCAGGACTCATATATGCACCATTTAAACAAGTTAATAAAGAAGATTAGATTTTTCATATTTAAGACAATAAAACATAAACTAATCAGAGAATATTTACACTTATCTTTTGGAAAATATCCAACATGAGATTAGGTATGATCAGTCCCTTGAAACACTTCGTTTTGCAATCAATTACTGTGAATCGCTGAATATAGCCGATATTTGTGCAAAGTAAACCCAAACATTTGTTTGTACAAAGATTAAGGTACCATTTAAGCACAATACAAGGTGTACCCCACATTTTGAAATAAAATGGTTTTGAAAACCTAGCAATCCTCGAGAAATACCCATATTCATCATATCATATCTTTCCTGTTAATTAGAGTACCATCTTGATAAATCAAAAATACTGCTAAAATAAATAAAGAAATCCAAGTGGATTAAGAAGGTGCAAAATGAAAAATATCCAAGTAGATATCAAAAAGTACGAACGTTCTAGATCTTTGTGAAAGCAAAACAGATGAAGTCGTAAAATTATCCAAGCGGATAGGAAAAGATCGAACACCCGAGATATTTGCGTAAGATAAACAAACATGGTCAAATCATCCAAGTGGATGGGAAAAAGATGAACACCCCAGATCTTTGCGTAAGCAAAACAGTCGGGGTCATCGGCGGTAAGTATCGTTACTTTGACGGTCACCTGGCGCACGAATAGGAATCCAACATGTATGATTGTATCTAATTGAATTGGTTTTCTAAGAGGTAAAATGGGTTAGATGTTTCAAGAATGGGTTCAAGCACACATGTATGATTTAAGATTTAGGTTTTCACACTACTTACATGTTATAACCATATGCCGGGACTATCAGCTATACCTCTGTAAACAAAATCGTTTTCGGTCCATTCCATGTTCAAGAGATGTTATTAGACTCTATCATTTCTCAAAGGTGGGATCCAATTTTCCTGAAACATAAAATTTTGACGTCATTGTAAGATTTAGAAATTAAAGCTATATACAAAACTAACAAAACAATTCTTTTCTATTTAACACATGAAGTTTCAATTTTTCCCCAAAAGATTTGCTTGTAAAGAAAAATAACTCTACAGAAAGGTAAAATCTTTTTGGAAATCTTCCCGATTAACAAGTTTAAACAGAAAAGACACTATGAACAAGGTTTACTGAAAGTTGATCATTCCAAGCATCTCCACCAGTTTTTCAAATCTAGAAGAGTCAAAAGCTTTTGTGAAGATGTCAGCGGTTTGCTTGTCGGATGTGACTTCAATGATTTTGACATGCTTCTTTTCAACACAGTCACGGATGAAATGGTGTTTGCTCTCAATGTGTTTTGTTTTGGAATGTTGAAGAGGATTTTTGGTAATATGGGGAACAGTAGTGTTGTCACAAAGGATGGGTGTCTTATGGAATGTGATCCCATAATCAAGCATTTGATGATTTATCCATCTCACTTGGGAACTACAAAGGGTTGCGGAAATGTATTCGGCTTCAGATGTGGATTGGGAAACAGTGGTTTGTTTCTTACATTGCCATGAGACAAGGCGGTTGCCAAGGAACAGACAACCCCCAGAATTGGACTTGCGGTCTATGTTGCATCACTCGTAGTCAGAATCCAAATATGCCACAAAATCAAACAAGTTATTTTTAGGATACCAAAGACCAAGTTTTGACTTATACTTTAAATATCTTAAAATACGTTTGACAACAATTAAATGAGAGAGTTTAGGATTAGCCTGAAAGCGTGCATACAAGCACACTTCAAACATTATGTCGGGTCTGCTGGCAGTGAGATATATGAAAGATCCTATCATGCAGCGATAGAGGTGTTGATCAACGTTTTCACCATCCAAATTAGGGGACAAGCAATGTCGAACTTCCACATGAGTCTTGAAAAGATGAGACTCAGTCATTTTGAACTTGGTCAGAATGTCTTTGATATATTTCTCTTAATGAATAAGAATTACTAACTCTGACTAATCAACTTGCAAACCCAGAAAGAACTTCATTTCTTCCATTGAGCTCATTTCAAACTTAGAACGCATCACTTCTTCGAACTCTTAGCACAAGAGAGGATTGGTAGATCCGAAAATGATATCATCAACATAGATCTGCACCAATATTGTATCCACACCGTCCTTCTATTTAAACAGAGTTTGGTCGATTGCTCCTCGTGTGAAACCATTATTAAGCTGATACTTAGATAGCGTCTCATACCACGCGCGAGGTGCTTGATGAAGACCGTACAATGCTTTGTTTAGTTTGTAGATTCGGTCTGGATAGTTAGGATTAATGAAACCCAGTGGCTGCCTGACATAAACTTCCTCTTAAACGTTTCCATACAAAAATGTGATTTTGACATCCATCTAATGAACTGTGAAGTCCATATAGGCTGCATAGGCGAGAAACATTCTGATGGCCTCTAAGAAAGCCACTTGTGCAAATACTTCCTCAAAGTCAATCCCTTCTTCTTGATAAAACCTATGAACCACCAAACGAGCTTTATTTCTGACCACAATCCCTCCTTTATCCTTATTGTTGCGAAAGCCCCAATGAGTGTCGATAGGGACTTTCACAGGCACCACGGGTGCGGACGCCCACGTTGAGTGGACCAATGATGTTGTCAGTGGGATGGTTCTTGTGAATTCTTAAGTGTGGAATTTCATCTTCTTCCATCTTTTCATTCAAATTGGTAAGATTATTGTCAGGTAGGTCAGCTTCATCATCAATAGAATCTTCCGCAGATGATTGTGGAGCAACATCCACTATTGGGTGATTGTTTTCCTCAACAGTTTCACTTGTAGCACCAGAACCTGAAAAACCCACATTAGATTCATCATTAGCAGGTGCTTGATCCTCTTGGTGATTGGATGATGAAGAACTTGGATTATTTATAGGCCCTTGATTATTCACAGAAAAATAAGGATTAGCAGAAGTTAACTCATTAGAGAATACAAGAAGTTTAAAGGAATTAAAAACATATTCGACATCAAAAAGCCATTCAGTTTCGTCCCCAGCGTCCGCATGATTGCTTTAATGTCAATTAATAACAATGGACTCCAACAAAATCCTCCTTTGTTTGTTGTAAACACGAAAAGTTATTAGATTGGAGAAGTATCCCACGAAATAGTATTCATCAGCTTTGGCTTCAAACTTGTTTACTGATCAAAAGTATTTAGCATTGTGCAAACACATCCAAACTTCCTAAAGAAATCAATAACGGGCTTGCACTTGTACATAATCTCATAAGGTGTTTTGTTGCAGCTTTTAGTGATGAGAACTCTATTTTGCACAAAACAAGCAGTATTGACTTCTTCGGCCCAAAACGTGACAGGAAGCTCAGAATCAACGATCATGGTTCTTGCTTCTTCTATCAACGTATGATTTCTTCGTTCAGCTACACCATTTTGGTGTGGAGTACGAGGTGCACTGAATTGCCGAGAGATTCCCTTACTTTCATAAAAGGAATCAAGAGTAGCATTTTTTAACAATGTCCCATGATCACTGTGAATAGTCTTCACACTTAATTTAAACAAATTTTCAATTTGTAGAAGGTGAATCTTAACAGTATCTGGCGCCTCATCTTTGTTTGCCAAGAAAAATACCCAAGTAAACCGAGAGAAGTCATCGGTTACTACGAAACAGTAAGATTTTCGTCCACGATTCATGACACTTAGAGGACCAAAGAGATCCATGTGAATTGGTAGTTTGGGGCTTGTGGGAGGATTTGTGTTGCTTGCCTTTGGAACATGACAGACAATGTTCCACCGGAGATAAATCCTTCAGAGGCAAACCAGTGACAAGGTTTCCTCGAAATAGACGTTTCATTGTTTTAAAATTCACATGTCACAACCTTTTGTGCCATATAAACGATTCATCTTTAGAAGATTTTGAGAGAAAACATGATTCGATTCGTGATGGGTTGTTCATGGCCAGACTATAAGTGTTGAATCTTCTTAGAGCACGCATAAGAATGAGATCTTCTGGAATCACCACTCCAGATTTCAGAATTAGACACTCTCTTGAGTTAAACAAGGCACAAAAGTCTTTTTCACAAATTTGAGACACACTCATTAGATTGTATTTTAACTGTGGAACAAAATTGACATGGCTCCAAACTATTTACACCATTTGACATGGTTCCTTGTCCTTCAGTCTTTCCACCCATTGGATTTCCTGCAAAGGCCACATAATCTCCGTCCATTGGATGATAATTTTGCAGTAAATTAAAGTGCCCAGTCATGTATCTTGAGCAACTGTTGTCTACATACCAAATTGATATGTCATCATTTATACATATTTAACATACATAATAATCCCACATTATGGTACTAATAATGTAATAACCTTGCAATTTATGCTTAAAATAAGAATATTTTGTATTTGCAAGTTATTCGATGTTAAAAAATACAAATCAAGCTAAATCCTATCGAGAAAACCAAGAATTCAAGCTTCTAGAAGGTTCATTCCCGGAGCATTGACCCCCAAGAAGTAAAAATTGGTCAACAATAGTCAACAAGAAGCTACAAGACAAATCTGGGGAAAAAGTGAGGGATGCACGGTCGTGCATTGCCTCTCCTACTCCCCACGGCCCAGTACCGTGACCTCTGTACCCTGTTTGATTCCCTAGGCCTTTGCACGACCGTGCAACCCATTGCACGGCCGTGCATTGCACATTTTGAGGCCTATAAATAGGAGGGTTGAGTTCTTCATTCCACACACCAATCTAGAGCAAAATAACACTCAAGAATAGAGCATTCTCGTAGTTAGAGTAGAGAGTAGAGGGGCTCTTTCTCCTTGTTTCACAAGAGGGGATCCCACAAAACTCATCATTACGCTAGTCGTTATGGCCATTCGTGGCTAAAACTTCTTTGTATTGCTAGGGTGAAGATGATGTTTGGTGCATGTTAATGTTTAACCTATTAATGAAGTGGTATGTTTATATCTTTAACTAATTCATCTTCAAAAGCCACCTTTTGATGGGGTTTTATTATTGTCTAAATCCGTTTTTATATTTGTGAGTGTCTTGATTTTAAAGAGTAAGATCGTAAAACCCTTTTTAATCAAACTTCCTTTGAAACTCGTACGTATTTATACGAGTAGAGATTGATAAGCCAAGGCTTGGTCTATACTTCTAAGATCGTACGTCTTTATACGAGATTATTATGCGACCAAGAATTGGTGAACTCATGTTAGGAACGGTACGTCTTTATACTTGGTCGTATTGTTACACCGCCTCCCGGTGAGCAAAATATAATCACCTATTTAACTTAATATAAAGCATTTTGAGTACGATGTCTTTAACCAACCCCAAGATGACCATTCGATGGGTCGAGGGTAAATGTTGTCCCTAACGGGAGGCACTACCACTTTGTAAAGAATATAATTTGTTAGTCAAATGTCGTGAGGACGAGGCTCTAGCGGCGACCCGGGTCACAAGTTTGTAGTAGTCATACCACTGAATTAGTTAACTTAACAGTATCACGTACCAAGATGATTCGAATCCCAAAGCAATACATTTCGTAATCTGATCATTTTCTCTTTATTTACTTTTCTGCTATTTACTATTCTGCTAGTTACATTTCTGGTACACACTTCATGCACATTTTTACTTTTATGTTATTTACTTTATCGTCATTTACTTTTCTGCTTCACAAGCACACAAAACTTACCTACTAATTAATCTGGCTAAACGATAACAGAAGTTGAGTAATGGAACTCGACCGTGTCCATTGGTTCGATACTTGGTTCTTACCTAACTATATTACGCTACGATAGGTACACTTGCCTATTGTGTGTGTTTTAAGTTAACGTAATTATCATTTTAATTTATAAATTTAAAACCTGATCTTGTGAAATCAATCATCTTAAAAATATATTTATTTATATTTTTATACTTAATTCTCAAACACATCACAAACATAGTCTCCTGTCCTCCTTGATTGCCCCTATACAGATAAAATCATTCAGATATTTGTACCCCAACCATTGCTAACTTGGAATTTCATAGCATTACAAGACATTTCTCGAAAATTATAATCAAAATCTTCTTTTAATGAAGTATGATCATCATAAAGATCACTATGTTTAACTTTCCAAATCTTTTTTAATCTATTTTTAGCCTTTTTAATTCTTTTTCATCTCAAATTTCTATTATGTGGTGATTTAGACTACACGCTTGAATTTAAAGCAATTTGGGGAACAGATTCTTCATTCAACCAAAATGTTGTCAATTTATAACTTTTTGAGACGTGATTAGCTTCACCACAATTAAAACAAAATTTATCACAAGACGCCTTAGCCTGATAATTGTCATCACACGATGATGAAGATGATTGTGATGTTGAGGCATTAGAATAAGATGTGACTATTTCTTCAATAACTTTTTCTTAAAGACTTTGTTCTCCTTTAATCTGAAGAATTCCAGATTGCTCATGGTTTATTGTGGTACATCAGTAACAACAACTCCTGCACTTTTAAACTTTGTAATACAAGACATAGCATTTAAAAATTTAGGAAAAAACGGTGACGCATTCTTAAATTTAGAAATATCATTCTGCAAAATGTTATGCTCAGAAGACATAGAACCATGATACAAAGTTTCAACATGTTTACAAATATCTAGTTTTGACACGCACATATTATTACATTCATCCGAGACATGTTCATTCAAAACATTTTCTTAACTAGTACTCTCATCACAATCATCTTCTGAACTTACACAATCTTACTCTGCACAGGAAGCAAAATTGTCAGAATCTGTTGATTTAATATAATAATCAACAGATAAAGTGCAAACATAAGGTGTAGGAACACGAGCAACAGACATATCAGCAAATCTAGCTGACTTAGAATAAGGTGGAAGGTGAGAACTATACCCAAGACCTTCTGTGGCTTTTTCTGCTAATTTGTTTATCAATTATTCCAAACAAAATTTTCTAATCCATACTCATGTGTTCAATTTGTAATTTAGCCTTTTCAGCCTTTTGAACTCTCTCAGTTAAAATTTTATTATTATTGTTTTGAGTGGTAAGTTGTATAATTAAAGATCAGTTTTCTTCAGAAATATCACGAATTTTCTTTAAATATAATTTCTCAGTTTTAGCCAAAGAATTATACATCACATTTATGTGATCTCGTTCATCAACCAAAGCCTGGTTGATGAATCTATATTTCTGGATTTCATTTAAACAAGATGTTGCATTACAAAGTCTAGAAATAACCTCAGCTGGTACAGCAGTAAGATCCTCAGTTGGCTCAATCATGACACACTTCCCTTTCTTCTCAATATTTGCCATCAAAGCTTTGTCAGCTGCCTTGTTCTCCCCAGTGATAATCTCCATCAGCTTGACATACTAGAGCTGTGGATCTGGAAGATGTGGTGTTAGATTTGGGAGAATTAGCAACTTGCTTTCCAGAGGAGTTCTTCTTCTCATGTTGCTCCTTTGTTGATAGCTCTTTGCAATTCCTAGCAAAATGACCCAGCTGATCACAGTTATAGCACCTCACCTTCTTTATGTCAAACCCCAGAGTCTTTCCTTGCTTGAATCTATCCATCCCAGTTCTTTTGATAAATCTTTTGGCCCTTAGAGTCAACATGGCAATGCACTAATCAATATCCACTTTCTCCAATTCATCAGGGTTGATCTGCTTCAAGTCATCAGGTTGAAAACTGACCGGTGTCAGGTTTCCAGAAATCAGGGCATCATACCATGACACGAAGGCAGTCATGATTGGTAAGTATTCATCAGGGATTATAGTAGTTGGCTTCTGTGAAGGTGATAAACTAGTAGATTGAATTCTAGAGCAGAAGGTGGAACATCAGTCTGGAAGTATGACATAGTAGAACTTGTGGAGCTTGATCCGGCAATAAGAGCGGTGTTTCAAGACTGATTGGTAGGAGTCGCAGCCCCTTTCTTGATTTCAACCTCATAAGACTCAAGAATGCTAAATAATTCCTATTGTGACAAGTTGCTCAGTTTCTCAGTCTTCTTAATCATGATGCGGTACATGTGTCCATTCTTCGGGGAGTGCATCAAGCAGCTTCTTGTTCAACTCAACAATGGGTATTTAGCACCCATAACCTTCAGCCTTGAAACAATACTAGAGAATCTGTGCATCAAATCAGCTATAGATTCTCCAGGAACACTACCAAACATTTCATATTGATTCTTGAAGAAATCTCTCTTGCTTTCTCTAACCTCGGCACTTCCCTCAAATCTTGTACACAGAGCCACCCATAGATCTTTTTTGTGTTGTTCTCAGCAAATGTGTTGAAAATATCCATAAGAAGAGCCATAGCAATAGTTCCATAGGCCTTGTTATCTCTGACAATTAAGGCAATATCCTTTTCATCATATTTAGCCACAGTCTTAGGACGCTTAACATCTGCAGTAGTGATAATTGGTTTGTATGGACCATTAGTGATTGAGTTCATCAGAGTGTGATCATGGAATTGAAAGTAGCTCTTCATCTTTTTGTTCTAGTCATCAAAATCTCTTGTGGAAACCAAAACAGGTGGTTTGTTTCCTACAAAATACTCATTGGTGCTTGAAGATGCCATTTTTTAGGAAATGAAGTTCAACAGTAGCTAGTTTCGGGTGCGAAAACTTGATCTAAACTACTAGTTTCGATTGAGAAAATGTTGCCCGAAACTTCTAGTTTCGATAGTCAAACAGAACTCGAAACATCTAGTTTCGATGATGAACACTTGGCTGAAAATCCAGCAAACTCAGCAGAAACTACTAGTTTCAGGAGACTATAGTTTCGGGTGACCAAGCTGCATAGATTAGTTTCGATAGAACAAGACAAAAAACTAGTTTCGATGATACCTTTTCCAGACAAGAAGTTTCGATGACTAACAGAAAATCAGAAGTTAGTAGTTTCGATACATTCTTCTTCAATCTTCAGCAGATTCCATTGATGAAAAGCTTCAAATATCAAAGACAATAAAACTGCAATCTGATCCAGTGAAATGCTTCCAAAAATGTTTCTGAACATAAATCAATCTTCAAATCCGAGAGACTCAAGGAAAAGCTCCAGAAAACGAATAAACAGTGTCAAAACCCGATGAAATAGTACTAAACTCCACAGAACCAGAAAACCTTCAAATTTCTACTAAAAACACTTAAAATCGATCAAAACAACCTGAAAATACTCAGAAATCAAGAGCATAGAGCTCTAATACCAATTAAAGGTCCTATTTTTCTATAAAATCACTCAAACAGATAGATTACACACACACAAGCGGAATCTGTGTGTATTATGTTGAAACAGAAGTGAGAAACAGAAATGGTGATAATAACATGCTAACCACACCCAGAATCAACACAAACAGATAAAAAATGTAAGAACAACGGTAGAAAAGAACTACAAATGTTTATTGATTTAGAAACTTGTGAAAGAGAGAATGCAATGGTTATAGCCGCTATCCACACCCTAAACAATCTCAAACTAGGCTATTTATAGTAAGTTGACTGACATCGAAACTATGCTCATCGAAACTACTAGTTTCGGTTGAGCATTTACAAAATAAGGAACCTCCTGTCGAAACTTACTATCCATCGAAACTACTAGTTTCGATTGAACACATCTCAATTGAAACTAGGTAGTTTCGATGGCCCAGACTTAGACTAGAATAAAGCAGTAAATTACCTCAAAATGAAATAACATAAGTACATGAAAGGAAACTAAACTACTATTGTTCAAAATACATTGATGACATCAGCTTACAAAAATACAAGACTCTACAGAGTTTTTTTTGTGCAGCGAAATAACGTTTTAATAATGGATCGTTTCATAAATCATCTCAACCTCAACAGTTGGTTTTGTAAATATTATAATCTCATCGTGTAGACAAAATATTATTTTATTTAAATACTTGGGTATAAAACCCGATCATTTGTATATTTTATTGGAAATCAAAAAGCCTGGCCAAAGTCAGTAAAAATCTACAAGAAGGTATTCTGCCTAGGGAGTCAAAATACTTTGCGCACTTTAACCTCGTCTTTTCCCAAAATCTTTATGTGCATAGCACGAACCTGTATAATATATATATTTTAGGGTTGTGCCAGGTCGAGGTATGATCTGGTTATGCAACAAAACTGTCCCCAGGATGTAAGCCGTGGCTTGTCTCGGTATGTTGAGTTCATTTTAATCTTTTCTTGAAATCATTTCATAATCATGGCAACACAATTAAATTAAATAAACATTTCTTCTTTTGGAATCTAGTAAACATATCACTTCTTTCCCTTTTTATTTGCGTATACATTCGTCATGTATTCGGGGGGCCACATGGCCTAACCGGCACTCCTACGTTTTACGCAATCACCCAACCATACATGCTAACCCCACCCGGCCCTAACTAGATCTGGAGTGAGTATAAATATTTGATTAAACTTTACATATACTTTTCTTTCATGGGTAAATAACTTCTTATGGGGTTGATGTCGCTGGTCAACCCCGTCTGGGGTTATATGAGTAAGTATTTAATTTTCGTGTTTTGCCCTTTTTTGTAAACGTAAATAGTTTGATCTTTTGTGTGAAAGTCTTTGTAGAACACTCATGGCTTTTAAATCATTTTTGACATACTCGTATTCACCTTGGTTTTGAAGTAGAAGATTGAAGGTAAATCTTAGGGCTATTGATCGATGTCATTTGATCGGTCAAAAAATTATATTTTTATAGTAATTGGGAAGTCAAGTCGCCTCCACGAGGAGTTTGTGGGAAATGTAGGTTCGTCACGAATATTAAAGAGTAGAAAATTGCAAATACATAATTGAATTGGTCATAGACAATTATAAGAAAAGTAATCCTCTCGAGGTTCAGGTTCGCAAACACAAGTTAATATCTGTCTACCTAGCAAACAATCCTCTTCGGGGTTCAGGTTTGCAAACACAAGAAAATGCTAGAACGAGTTGTAAAGAAAACCTATTCAATCATAATCAGTTCATATTAACCAATTGAAATCCAACCCCCACAACGTCCCTAATGTAAAGAAACCTGAGACTGGTGAGACATGAACCATAATTCAAAATCAACCAAAACAATTTAAAGCATTCAATCAATTAATGAAATCATATGGCTTAAGATGCCAATCAAAATTACAAACCAGGGCTAAGTATTCCAGAAAAACAAGTGCATACACAAAACCCTACACCCGGAGAAGATCACGGATGGATTAGCTACTCATACTCATCACAAATATCAAAACTAATGTTATGGAACTTACAAGCATCAAACTTTATGAACAATTGACTCAAGAACAGTAGAAATCGCCTTCTTGGACCTTTGGAATTGATGGAATCGAATAACCTCGACAATGGGGATTGAGAATGCTTATAACCTAAATTAGGTTAAAAAAACCGGTAAAAAGAAACCTTCGCGTGTCGTGAAGAAAGGTGGAGAGGCGCCCAGATTCTACTATCCAGGTCTTCGCGTACCGCGAAGAGTTAAAAATCATGTTTTTCTTCTTTTGATCTTTGATTCTTCCCGTGCTTTGTATTTTTTTTAGCTCTTGTTTTTTCACTCATTTAGCACGTAAGCCTAGGAGGCACACTTAAACCAAATACAAACATAAAATGATTCAACGTACATGCTAAAATGACAAAAACCAATACAAACATAAAATGTTTCTTCACTCATTTAGCACGTAAGCCTAGGAGACACATTAACTTGGGTTATTTCACTCTACATCAGCTACGTAGCTCTTAGAGTTGAATGTTAGGACTCTAGCACCTTAACTTGTAATTCTACACATTCCTCGGTTTCCTTAGTCGCTAAACACTCGATCCCGTTTAATAAGTAAAACTTGGTCAAACACGATGGAGCGGGTCGGGACAGCAATGGGGCGCTTGGGGGCAGAGGGATCAGAGAGAGTTCGGGTTTGAGGGTTGTGAGAAATGAAATGCAATTGCTTTTTTATTTATAAGATGAAAACCAACCCGTAGCGGACTGTTAGCCAAGGCTCTGGCGGTCGCTACTGCCCAATGATGCCCGCATGCAAGCCACGTGGTGCCCATGAAAGGCAGATGCACAACACGTCTGTAGCGAACCATGTGGGCTTGCAGTGGCGGATGCCCTACACGTGTCGCAACACGTGTCTAATTTAGAGGGTGTCTAGGAACACGTGTAGTGAACCATTATTCAAGCAACTTGCGGTCAGCCAGCCATGCCCTTTTGTAGCTACCTGTCACAGTCTATGATATTGGTCTGCCACGCCTTCAACTGAAGAGTTCTTGTGACCCATAGCTGACCATTAGCTACTGGGTAGCGGTCCTCTACCCCGTGTGTCGAGAAATCTTCATTAATTTTCTATCTTTCGGGTTTTAGTGTTTTCCCGTCCTTACTTATAACTATCCCTGACAATATTGGGACCGAAAATTGGCAATTGTCACAACATCCCCAACTTTTTTGAAATATCGCCCTCGAGATTATTTCTTAAATAGATGAGGGTATTTCTTTTTCATTTTCGATTTCGGTTCCCACGTGTACTCAGGTCCACGTCTAGAATTTCATTTTACTTTGACTAACACAAGTCTTTTTCATTTTAATTTCTTTTACAGTCGGTCCTCAATTTGCGACTATTGCTCCACAAACTTAAGCCTTTCATTCACCACTAGGTCTTGTAGTGGCATCACTATAGTTTTATCTGCTAAACATTTACGTAGAATGGAGACATGGAACACATCGTGTACTCCTTTCATTTCATCTAGAAATTATATTTGATATGCCATTGGTCCGATTCGTTTCACAATCTTAAAAGGTCCAACAAACATAGGCTTATGTTCCCTTTCTATCCAAATCGAAACACGCCTTTCCAAGGCGATAGTTTAAGCAAGTCATTATCTCCAACATTAAATTCTAACGGCCTCTTATCGACGTAACTTTTCTAGCGATCTCGAGCCATTTTCAATCTGTCACTAATTTGTAATATCTCATCAATGGTTTCCTGAACTATCTCAAGTCCAAACAATTGGTTCTCTCCTACTTCTGGCCAACACACAGGAGTTCTACATTTTACAATACACGGATTCAAATGGTGTAGCTTAAATACTCATGCGATAACTTTATTGTAGGAGAATTCCATCAGAGGTAAGTGGTCGTCCCAATTTCCTCCGATGTCTATGACACATGCTCGGAGCATATCCTCCAAGGTTTGAATTGTCCTCTCACTCTGCCCATCCGTTTGAGGATGCTACGCAACTTTGAGGTTGAATCAAGTCCTGATAGCTTTTTGAAAGCTCTGCCAAAATGGAGATGTGAAACGACTGTCTCTATATGTCACAATGGACAGTGGCACTCCGTGTAGGGATACTATTCCGTTCATGTATAGTTGTGCCAACTTGTCCATGCTAAAGGTTTCTTTCATTGGTAGGAAGTGTGTGGATTTGGTCAATTGGTCAACGATAATCCGTATCGTGTCATTCCCCCGACTGGTTTCGGGAAGATTTGTGATGAAATCTATGGTAATCATCTCCCATTTCCATGCCAGAAATTCTAATTGTTGTAATAGCCCAGATGGTTTTTGGTGTTCGGCCTTTACCATTGAACAGTTCAAGCACTTGGCCACATACTCGGCTACCTGCCTTTTCGTGTCGATCCACCAGTAATCTGGTTTTATATTTCGGTACATTTTATCACCTCCGGAGTGCATAGTGTACTTGGACTTATGGGCTTCCTCGAGAATCTTCTCTCGAAGGTTTCCGAAGATTGGAACCCAAATTCGCATATTCCTTCTAAGAATGTTGTCATTTCCTCTGACGAGTTGTTCGATCATTCCTTTCATTCACTCATGGTCAAGGTTTGCCTCTTCCAAGGCTGATTTAGGTGCCTCTTTGATCTGAGTGATAAGACTGACTTGAAGATCAAGTCTTAGGGCACGTACTCATTTTGGTTTCTCTCTTACTATTCTACTCAAGGCGTCGGCTACAACGTTAGCCTTGCCTTTATGCTAGCATATCTCAGAGTCATAGTCACTTTAGAATTTCATCCATTTTCTTTGCCTCATGTTTATCTCTTTCTAGCTGAAGATGTACTTTAGACTCTTGTGATTAGTGAAAACTATGAATTTGACCCCATAGAGATATTGTATCCATAATTTCAGCGCGAAAACTATTCACCTAACTCCAGGTCATGAGTCATATAATTTTTCTCATGGGTCTTTAGTTGTCATGATGCGTACGCTATGACTTTGTTTCCTTGCATCAACACACACCCAAAACCAGTGTGTGATGCATCGCAGAAAAGTACAAATCCTTCATTGCCTTCTGGCAACGATAGTATTGGTGCTTGAGTCAGTTTATGTTTTAGCGTTTAAAACACTTTGTCCTGTTTTAGCGTTTAAAACACTTTGTCCTGTTTTAGGCCCCATTCGTATTTGATTGCCTTATAAGTCAATGCAGTCAAAGGAATAGCAATCTTTGAAAAGTCTATAATGAACCTTTGGTAAAAACCCGCCAAACTAAAAGGATCCAAACCAGGTACCTCTCATAGTTGGCACAAACAAGCATAAACATAGTTTTTAAACCTTGAATTAAACATTAAACTAACAGCATAAGTCTTATACAAAATTCATAGTTAACTAAAACTTTAAACATAGCATTGTTCACATTCATAATCTAATAACGGGGATGCTAGTTTTCTCGCCAGCAGTAGCCACCAGCCATCCATTACCAAGCTCTCGCAACTTTATATCTTTTTTTTTCTTTGTTACCTGATGTGCATACTAAAATAGTCAGATAACGTTGATGAGTTCAAGTTTACAAACATTTAGCATAAAACATTTCTTTCTCATGTTAAACAAATAAAAACTCATTTTATGAAAAATATTCTTTAATTTTACGAAGTATATTAATCATAATACAGCATGTAGATATATACTTAGTTATTCGGTGCTCTTTTCTTTTAAGTCATACATTATTAGTCTACAATTTGTTTCTTTCTCGTTATGTCCAGAAATGACTTATCGTTTCCATAAAGGACTTCTTTCTCAGCAACTATTGTTCCCTGTCCAAAGGTCGATGCTCACAATTTGTATCCACAAAGGTATTCTTCTTCACAGATGACCGTCGTCACCGGAGTAACCGTCATTACTCAATTCTTCTAGGTGTACAACTTCCTTGTTAAAGTGCCCTACCAAGCACTGTCCCAATTTTTTCATATGGCAGACATACAACTAATGTCATGAAACTTCCATAGGCTTCGGGTAGCAATAGTTTCAAGGATTACACTACTATCTCAAGACTTTCTTCGGTGCTAACCATACTCTTTCATATTAGACAATGTATTCGACTTATCTCTTTCTTTCTTTTGTTTATAAAACATATAGTTAAATAAATCATTCTTCTTTATTTCCTTTATGTTTATAAAACATATAGTTAAATAAATTGTTCTTTCTTTTCTTTCTGTTTATAAAACATAAAGTTAAATAAAACGTTATTTCTTATCTTTCGCAAACGTTTAACTAATAAAATACATTTATCATAAGCGTGTAAGGTCCGGATTCTTGAGGATCTTCAATCAACGGATTCAACAGCGTGTTGAACCTGGCGGAAACAGACTCGACACGTGACTTGTAGGTAGAATCAAAGAGGACGAGACACAATTCAACAGTCAAACGATTCGTATATTGACAAAATCACGGAAAACACAATACAGATCGTTCAACAACTCGTCTAACCGATTATAGAAAACAAAACAACTATTTTTACTAATTAGAAGTAATGTAGGTCCCTCGGGTGTCATGGATCGTCACATGCAAGTGCGTTGGCTAGTCGGACCGGGTGCGGACTACCCATGACTAGGTGGAGAATCAAACAACACAAAGTAAACCGACAAGAGAATCACTTTAAACTTTCGTCTATTATAAACACTTGAAGGTTACAGAGAGAAAATACTGAGTGCACAATAGTCTGCGTACTTAACTTCTGTCAACTGATCCTATTTATACAAAACCTGATCTCTGCGCACTTAGCAAGTGCGCAGGGCATATTGCTCATGCGTACTTGAGAGTATTCTTGCGTACTTGCTAAGTACGCAGGAACTAATTCCTGCGCACATACTAAGTGCGCAAAACACTTAGAGAATTAAGCAACTATCAACATGCATTAGTAAATACAACTCGATAACTAATACATACAGACTCTTACAAACAAAGACAAATACATACAAAGAAAGTACATAAAATAAGACTCTATCTAGAGTGTTTGTCACACAAAAGTGCTTCAACAAACTCCCCCTTAACAACAGCTCTGGATCGTTTTCAGTCTTCACAGCTCTGCATCTTTAGCTTCCATCATCTTCTTGTAGTCAAGGCAAAACTTGATCACCTTGTCGTATTTGGAAGCAAGGAACTTTTTCCATTCATCCGTATGCATGCAGTACGTGTCAGCTAGAGCCTCCAGATCTTTCACAGATAAGTTAATGAAGCAGACTTTATCAAATACTCTGATCCGTTCCCTTGGCACCAAGCTTCCACTATTTGACCATACCTTTCCTATCACCACTATCTCGCCCGTTTTTGGATCTACGTACCTGTACCATATGTTACCAAGGATATCCTAAGATAACTTGCTCAGGGGAATCTTGGTTTCACACAGCCCTGGCTTGTATACCAGTTTCTTTAAGCTTTTCTTAGTCACAGGATGTCTAGCTTTCTTATCCTTGACTCGCTTGGGCACTTGAGGCTTAAACACTTCAAATTTCCCAGATCTTACTTCACGTTGTAGAACCTGCCACAAACCCATCGCTACTGCGTGATTTGAGTGACCTAGCAGCTCTCGGTTTGCTAGGTTCATGAGATCGTATCTAGGTAAGGAGTTGAAAGCTTCACTGGTTGGTTTCAAGTATTAAACCCCCCAGATCGCATGATTGCGAACAACTGTTTATCTTCCTCGAACCTCACAGCTAAGATCATTCCTGTTGCTCCGTGTTTGTCTATGATAGAAGTCTTTTTCCAGACTGGAGCGGATACTTTGATGAACTAGCCGGTATATCTTTGTTTTTTCTGTGCCTCTGGATCCAAATGTGTAGGGTCGATAGGGGAGGCTTCAGTCGATGCTTCAACATTGCTAGCAGTCTCGACTAAACCTGTGTCTGAGATTCAAAAGATGGAACTTCGAATATCTCTCCATCTTCAAACTCATACTCGCCTTCCTCGTCGCCCTTGGGAATTTCAATAACTACATCATCATCTTCATCCCAATCATCACCAGAGTCGATCTCTCCTTCTTCAAGATTGTCGAGAGCCTCGATCTGTGCTTCTTTGGAATAGTCAGGCTCTAAGAATAAGATCTCATCGTCAGATAGATCTCTCAGAACATCAGCTACTGACTTTCCTTTATCACCACCACCGGAAGTATCACCACCTTCCTGATGAGTCGACTCCCCCCCAGCCATTGGAATAGAAGAAATGGGCACGATTGCCAAAGCTTGTTGCTCACTTCCACTAGGACCGACTTCAGGATCCTTGTCTTTGTCATCATCCTTTGTCAGATCAACAGGATGACAAGGCTCGTCACCGGTAGGTTTAGATGTCTTCTCCTTCTCTTTCTCTTTCTCTTTCTCTTTCTCTTTCTCTTTCTCTTTCTCTTTCTCTTTCTCCCCCTGAGCAGCAAGCTTCCCGGTCAGGTCAGTTACTAACTTGACCATCATGTCATGTTCTTTTTGCTGCATGTCAAACCGAAGATCTAGAGACGACCTGTGACCCAGAATCATATTGTTTGTTTTGATCAGTAGTTCGTTCTTGGCCATCACATTTGGTAGTATATCTTGCGTCCCAGCCCTCTGGCTTCTCAAAATAGTAACCTCGTCCACCAACGAATTTATCCGAGTCTATTGAGCCTTAGATTCCTCCCTTGATTTCTGAACAGTTTCTAGTAGCCTAGCCACTTGGGTTTCCAAAGTATCAATCCTTGCATCATTCGGATCAGGATTCCTAGACGTAGAAGCTTCAGCATTATGAAGTGGGGATGAGAAGATCGTATCAAAGTCAAAGCCCTGCGTAAAGTCTCCATAGTTGTAGGGTTGACTGATGTGCTCAATGGTGGTAGTAGGGATTGTGGATGGGATAGAGGTGGTAGGAATGATGGAAGGTGTGATGGTGACTGACTCTGTAAGAATAGGAGTAGTCACCGCCACAACGACAGATGGTACAGGTAGGGTCACTATCACAGGAACCTCCTCTGTGATAGAAGTGACCGCCACATCATGTGTTACCTGTGGCCTCCTCCGTTGTCTCCGGTACAGCTGTTGTGAAGGTGGGGTAGAGGCTGAATCGGTACTCGCAGCCGATACTTGTACTTGCTGCTGAACACTAACCTCTACCACACGAGGAATAGCTTGTTGCGGCCTATCCCCCCCTTTTTTGTTGTTACTTTCTCTTCTTTGTCTTTGAATAGCAGCGTAAGAGTCAGAATCTGGCTCGTATTCATTGCTCGTTGACTGTCGCTTTCTCTTAGAAGATGACTCAGGAAGGGTCACCTTCGTCATTCTTCTCGGGTGTGCCTGTGATGGTGCATCATCAGAATCAGATGAATCATACTCTGTATGTTCGGAGTCGGATCCTTCAGCACCATCATTACCTTGTCACACCCCCAATTTCAACTAACGGAGTTTTACCATTTGGGAAGTGACGAACCAGGATCTCAGACATTAGTTACTTTGAACGACTCTACATGGGACTCAAAATGAAAACATCTTTTAAATCAGAGTATCAATACGGAAGCGTAAGGAAAGTAAATGCGCAAAATACACGTGCCCAAAACCAAAGTCCAAAAGTCTCAAAAGTCCAAACGTTCAAACCAAACAAAGTACAAATAGAATAATTCAACCAAACATAAATAGACACAAAGCAAAGCAGTTGAATCCCATGCATGCCCTAACGTGCACCTGTATCTTAGCTTAGCGTCCTGAGAAAACATATAAAGAAAAGTGTCAACACAAGGTTGGTGAGTTCACAGGTTTCAATATATAAATAAACGTTTACCAGATTTATTGTACAATCAACATATATATACCAATGAGTAGCTAACCCATGTTCATGTTTGCAATTACGCTCGCAACCGTAAACTGACTGTTTGTATTGCCTCCCACCAGGTCTATCAACCACGGTGCACGTTTAGGTCAATATTGCACCCGTTCGATATCCAATCGAGTTAGCGCGACTAACGCGGGTGAGGTTTGTCAAACCCAGTAGTACTACCCAACATACCTCGCTATATTCATATTTAAACGGTTCGATGTGAGGACTTTCATGATAGAGTTTACGCATAGTCATAACAAGTGATATAAAATGAAGTACAAAAATCAAAAAGAGTTTGCATCATGTTTTCTCCCCCAGTTTAAAAGCAGTAAAAAGGGGCCGTGAAAACTCACCTGAGCTTGAGTAGAGATTTAAATCACACAAGGAAAAAGTTGGAACCACGAGTGTAAGTCTCAGACGACTTACGTATGCCCTAAAATTATAAAACACATAAATTAGGGACAAGTTAGGATTTGTGACGACGACACGGAAGATTTAACGCCTTAACGCATTCTAGGAATTTAAGAGTAGATGAACGTGTCTACGGAATTATATAATAATTAAGGTAAATGCGTTATGTGTCGAACGTTAATAACGAATAATAAACAAATAAATAATTAGATTCGTACGTTCGAGTCGTTTACAAAAGTTAGGAAAATAATATAATCTAATATATTATTTTAGATTCGTAAGATTAATAATTAATCATTGGCAAAAATAATAAACATGTTATTTTTATTCGAGCAAATAACGTAGGTAAATAATATAACAATTTATATTATTAAACGGTTTAAAACATTATACGAGGTGTTTAAACAAAGTGAAATAACATAAATATATATTATTTAGAAATAGGAGTCACGAGTTAAAAATAATATTAATATATTATTTCATACGAAGTCGGGGTTGAAATTAGTATAAATATATTATTTCGAAAGTGGAATTATTATCAATTATAAGTTATAAAATCAAACCCGAGCCTACGGGTTGTTTTCCGGGTTAAAACACTTTAATATAATATTATATTAATATAACAATTTATTTGGTAATTAATATAATACTGAAAATCGGTTTTTAAAAATGAATGTGGGTGGAGAGACTCGAACCCGGGTCTCTCCCGCCACAGCCACACACTCTAACCAGTCCCGCCCGCTAGGGAATCGCAAACATATCCAAATCAAAATGGTTTTATTCATCACAACACCCAGTCCTTACCCCATTCGCGATTTCGAACCCAAATCCATCCCAAATCCGGTGAATCCGACTTCGGTTGAACCAGTAAGTATAGGGGTTTTGATCATTAGGAGATTTCGAACCTGTGGGTGGGTTAAATTTCAAAAACACAAGTTTCAATTTTGATTAATTTTTGTTTTTAGAAACCGAACCCTAGGTTAGAACTTTAGATCGATTCGTTTAATTCTTGTAATGTTAGTTGCTGGATTCATGGGGCTATAAATCAGTGGGGGATTACGATTCTAACCACACCATTTAATTGGATTAAGACCGTGTCTACGCTAGGGTTCAATTAAACCCGATTGGCTATGAACCCTAGAATCTAATCATCTTAAATTCAGTGTTGAAATCTGCGATTACAATAGGGCTTTCAAATCTGTGCATCGAGACGACCCAAAGGATGTGTTTAATTTTATTATTTGATAACGGATTGATAGGGTTCGATCAAAACGAAAATCGTATGAACCCTAGATGTCGATTTAGCCAAATCCGATAATGTAAGCCCAATTAATCATAGGGCTTTTGATTTAAGAATGTAAACGAAACTAATGGTGAAATCAATTACCAGAATCGATGATGGATTGCCGGAGTTCGATTGCACCACAGCCGCGGTCCGATGTGTTGATCTCCGGCGAGTCTGGTTCTACCTCCAATCGAATTGGCGTGTGTAGAAGCTTCTTCGGGTTTCGTACAAGCTACGCAGGAGTTGAATTTGTGAATTTGATACAAGCATTCGCTCAATTTGATGTGTAAACGACGAGGGTCGACGGTTACGAGGTTTATGGCCATTATTGATATTAATTCGGTAAATTAACTAAGATTGGATGTACAATGATGGTCGTGATTAACATTGAAGTCGATTTCGGTTATGAATTCCAACAGACATGATCGAGATATTCGGATTTGAGTTGATTTGGTTACGGTTTGACTTTTAACAGTCAACAGAATTGGTTGCTTTTGATTTTGACTTTGAGAGTCAAAATATAGAGTTTAGGGACTTGCCAGGATCAGTCCCTGGGTTTGAATTTTACATTTAACAGAAATAGTCCCAGAGGTTTAAGATTTGGTTGACAAGGTTAGTGCTTAACTGGATTTGTTAACGGGGTTAACATGAAAAGTCGGGTTGTCACATCATCCCCTAGTTAAAAGAATTTTCGTCCCGAAAATTAAATAAATAAATAAATAAATTCCGGATGTCACATCATCCCTTAGTTGAAACAATTTTCGTCCCGAAAATTAAAATAGTACCTTAAGAATTTGACGCGGAGTGCTTGAACAGATTAGGATATTTGCGCATCATCTGATCCTCGCGCTCCCACGTGAATTTCGGTCCGCGTTTCGAGTTCCAACGGACTCTAACAATAGGGATTTTACTGTGTTTTAACGTTTTGACTTCCCTATCCATAATTTTGACAGGTTCTTCGATGAAACGCAACTGTTCATCAATATGTAGTTCCTCAAGAGGAACTGTGAGCGATTCGTCTTCTAGACATTTCGTCAAGTTTGAGACGTGAAAGACGTTGTGTACACCACTAAGTCTTTCGGGTAGGTCCAGTTGATACGCGACTGGTCCAATTCTCTTCATTATTTTGAATGGTCCAACATAACGAGGATTCAGTTTTCCTCGTTTCCCGAAACGAATGACACCTTTCCAAGGTGAGACTTTGAGTAAGACCATGTCACCTACTTGAAACTCCAAAGGTTTACGACGCTTGTCGGCATAGCTCTTTTGACGATCACGAGCTGCCGCCATACTGTTTCTAATTTGGACGATCTTTTCGGAAGTTTCAAATACAAGTTCAGGACCTGTGAGTTGGCTATCTCCAACCTCGGTCCAACAAATGGGAGAACGGCATTTCCGTCCATAAAGTGCTTCAAATGGAGCTGCCTTGATGCTAGTGTGATAGCTGTTGTTGTAGGAGAACTCCACCAACGGTAGGTGAGACTCCCAAGTGTTCCCGAAATCAATCACACAAGCTCGTAGCATGTCCTCCAGAGTTTGGATAGTACGTTCAGCTTGGCCATCGGTTTGAGGATGGTAAGCTGTGCTCATATCTAGACGCGTGCCTAAGGCCTTATGTAATGACTGCCAGAAACGAGAGGTGAATCGTGCATCACGATCCGAAATAATGGAGATTGGCACCCCGTGCCGAGATACTACTTCTTTTAAGTAAATACGAGTAAGCTTATCCATTTTGTCGGTTTCCTTGATGGCAAAAACGATACAAGATAAACATCAAAGAATATGGGATTATGTCATGGATTACTATTTATTCATACGTAATAAGCACATATACAAGTAATTCAAGTTGACAATATTATAAGATTTGAAACCATAAGCATCTTTGTATCACGTTCTTGTGTGTTTAGATATTAATTATAAGATATACAACGTGTACCCCACTGATATGCTACAGTAATGTAACTTGCACTATCTCAAGGCATCGAAGATTTTCCCAATGATTTTCTAAATTTTCAGAATGAGGCTACATCAATTAGCACAGGAAAAATCAAGCAGAATCCATAAGGATTATCAGGAATCATAAGATTCAGAATCGAGTGATTCATTTGTCTTAGTTTCATTTGATTTCTTCATTGAATATCGGTATGATGATTCAGGATAATGAATATGGTGTTTGAGTTTTAGGGTAGGGGAATCCAACTTTTATCAAGATTTGAATTCAATGAATCAGGAGTGATTCAAGGGTGAATACATGCTCCACAGTTGATGTAGAGACATGTCTTGATTCAATCTCTCATTACATACTTGTGAGTATGGGTAGTGAGATGAACCGCATTAATTGTGCTAACGACCTAACCCGAAACTGGTCTCTTAAGAAAATTATTGCCAAAATCTAACATCCTTTATCTAATAATTATCTTTTTGTATTCTTTTACACACGCACACATGCATACATGGGTTCAAATCACAGTTGTAGTCTAGATTTAGTTTCCACACTACTAGTGATTGAAAGACGCCTACAGCCTACTGACAATTCAAATTACTTGTAAATATGCAGATTAAAAACATAACAAGTTAAACAATTAAGTAAGCATGACGCAATAATTTCCCATATGAGCAATCTATAGCGTTTAGATCATTTCTGGTGTACTATCATTTCCTTTTTCTTAAGATTACTCTGAAATTTTCTCCATTTTCTATTTTGTTTGAATTTTTTTTTATAAAATATTTGAAAATTAAAAGAACTTTACAGAAATTTTAAGAGAAATAAAATTTAACTTTCATGAATTGAATTGATTTAAGAAAAAACAAGTTTTTCACTCTAGATTGAACATTCCTATCAAGTTGACAAGATACTCAAAACGGGATCGGTCAAACGCCTTAGTGAAAAGGTCAGCAAGATTGTCATCCGTGTGAACCTTTACAAGTTCAATGAGATGCTGTTCAGCACACAATCACGGATGAAATGATGGCAAATTTCAATATGTTTAGTCTTGGATTGTTTCACCGGGTTATTTGTGATGGACATGGTGGCATTGTTGTCAATGAACAGAGGAGTTCCAGTGAAGTTCAAGCCGTAGTCTCTCAATTGCTGTTGAAACCACAATATCTGAGAACAACCGCTAGCTGCAGCAATGTATTCTGCTTCACATGTTGATACAGAAACCGTTGACTACTTCTTACACTGCCAGCAAACCAGTCTGTCTCCCAAGAATTGACATCCACCAGAAGTTGACTTTCTATCAAGGTTACAACAGCCATAATCTGAATCAGTGTAGGGTTTGAAGTCAAATGACTGCTGTTTAGAGTACCAAAGACCCAATCGGGGTTTCCCTTTTAAGTATCTGAAAATCCTCTTTACAACTATCATATGGGACTCCTTCGGTTGTGACTGAAACCTTGAGCACAAGCACACAGCAAACATTATGTCGGGTCTTGAAGCTGTGAGATACATAAGGGATCCGATCATCCCACGGTACAATCTGCAATCCACATCCTTTCCATCTTTGTTAGGATGCAGACCATGATTGGCGGGGATATGTGTGCCATAAGTACTGCTATCATTCATCTTGTATTTCGACAAGATGTCCTACACATACTTTGTTTGATGCATATAAATGCCATCCTCTCTTTAACTGACTTGCAGACCTAGGAAGAACGACAGTTCACCCATGTTACTCATTTCAAACTTGGACTTTATCACTTGTTCGAATTCCCTACACATCTTTTCATTTATAGACCCGAAGAAAATATCACCGACATACACTTGTACAAGAAGAATATCACATCCTGCTTTCTGTATGAAGAGGGTCGAGTCGATTTGTCCACAGTCGAAACCATTAGACAGTAGATGATTAGATAAAGTCTCATACCATGCCCGAGGTGCTTGATGAAGACCATAAAGTGCTTTGTCGAGCTTGTACACTTTATTGATATTATGCGGATCTTCAAAGCCGGGAGGTTGAGTGACATAGACCTCTTCATGCACTTTTCCATATAGGAAAGCACTCTTCACATCAAGTTTATAGACCTTGAAGCCAACATATGAGGCATAAGCCAGAAACAGTCGAATGGCTTCAAGTCTAGCAACTGGGGCATATACTTCAGGGTAATCCAAGCCCTCTTGTTGATAAAAACTCTGAAAAACCAACCTTGCTTTGTTCTTCACCACAACATGACGATCATCTGTCTTGTATTTAAACACCCATCTGGTGCCAATTGATTGTACGCCCCTTGGCAAGTCAACCAAATCTCACACATACAACTTTTGGAATTGAGATAGTTCGTCTTGCATTGCCTCAATCCAGCAGTTGTCAGCGAGAGCCTCTTTCACATTCTTCGGCTCTAAATGGGACACGAATGCAGCATGCAGACATGTTTCCATGACACCAGTGTCAAGTATCTCAGAGTAAAGACTAGTGTTCTCAGCAATGGTTCGATGACGAGTTTGAACACTGGCATGAGGATCACCAATAATGTTGTCAATTGGATGATTCTAATGCACTCTCATCTCTGGTACATTTGGTTCCTGGATTTCTGAATCGAGGTTCGTGCTTAACTCCCCTATATCCTATGTTCCAGAAGAAGAAGCTTCAATATTGACTGGATCAGCTGGAGCTTCATTTTCTACACGAGTGTTAGGATTAGCTTGAGCGTCATTTCCGTCATCATGAACATCTTCACTGTTCTCACTGTCATGAATTCCAGATGCAGATGCAACATTGGAATCAGGAGTTACAATCGGTACAGTAGCACGTGTTGAGAAACTGGAGTCATCACCGCCACCAAATAATTCATATACATTTGCGGCATCATTTGTAGACAAATCAGGAAGATTGAAAGATTTGAATAGCGCATCATAATCAAAACCCCAAGCTAGACCAGTTGGTTCTGGTGAATGTTGTGTTTACTACAGTCCACTTCAAACCATTCCTCGACAGTATGAGTTCCTATATTGTACACCCTCTTGCAAGGTGATTTGGCAACATATCCTAAGAAGATGCCTTCTTCCACTTTTGCATGAAACTTAGACTTACGGTCTTTGTATTGTAGCAATAAGGGACAGGGACTACCAAAAGGAACTAGATAGTCAAGATTAGGAGGTCGATTGTTTATCAACTCATAACAAGTCTTGTTGTGCCTCTTCACAACCAGAGCTCTGTTCAAGACGTGACAAGCTGTATTAATCGCTTCTGCCCAAAAAGTGACAGGAAGCTTTGCATCTGACAGCATTGTTCTTGCAGTCTCAATCAAGGTTATGTTCTTCCGTTCTGCGGCTCCATTCTGCTAGGTGTGTACGGGGCACTAAATTCGTGACGGATCCCCTTCTTGAGACAAAAAAAGTTCCATCAAGTTATTCTTGAATTCAGTTCCGTTGTCACTCCTTATTCTTCTAACCTTCAACATGCAAAGAGATTCCAAGCTCAGGATCAGGTATTGAAGAATATCAGTAGTTTCGTCCTTCGTACCTAAAAAATGCACCCAAGAAAAACGTGAGAAATCATCAGTTACAACCAGACATAATGACTTACCTCCAATACTCCTGATACTTATGGGGCCAAACAAATCCATATGTAATAGCTCCAAAGGGGTATCGATGGAGTTTTGGAGCTTGGGCTTGTGATACTTCCGTTGTTGTTTACCCTTTTTACAAGGTATACAGTCATCTGCAATGGTAAATCTCAGCTTAGGAACACCGGTTACCAAACCGTTTCGGACAAGATGATTCATTTTACGATAAGAAATATGTTCGAGTTTCCTATGCCACAAGATAGAGGCAAGTTCTGTCGCTTTGGTAAGCAAACAGGTGGCAACTGATGAGGTGGTTGTTGCCACACTCATATCAATCTGATAGGTGTCGTTTGTCCTTGGCGCTCTCATCATAATCCAATCTTCAGGAACCTCAAAACCAGGTTTGAGTATCAAGCGTTCATTCTTGTCAAACATCACTTAATACTCTGTGTCACACATTTGGGAGACACTCAACAAGTTATGCTTCAGCTGCTTGTAGTAGTTGACATTGTCAAAGCTGACACAACACCACGCCTTGACACGTGATAATACCGTCTTTCTCTCCAGCAGAGGCCACATACCCGCCTTTGAATGGTTTCACATCTTGAAGCAAGGCCATGTTACCTGTCATGTGCCGGGAGCATCCACTATCTACATACCAACGATTAGAGATAGTACCCTTCGGATGTCCCTGCACGAATCACAAAAAGAATTAATTAGATTTGGAGACCCAAACCATAGTGGTCTTGGGTCATCCGTATTTCTTAAAATAAACAACCTCAATTAACTCACAGTCGTGACTGTTAAAAATGGATGAATCATTAGAAGAATTGGGACTAGGAGATTGAGAATTTTTATCTTTGTTCTTCCAGGATCTCTTCTTTTTCTTAACTGGAACAGTAGACTTAGGTTCAACAGCAATAGGTGAACTAGTGGAAGCTTCACCTGATTGAATTTTAGTCAGCTGTTCAAACTTTCTCAACCTCTTGTTCCTTCTCCTTCTCTGTGGCTTAGAAAGTTTCACCACAGGTTTCTCGCTAGTAGGTGTACTACCATAGGTAGATACACAAGGTTTAGCAGGATGCTTTCCCTTTCTTGAAACAGATGGTTTAGCCTCAGATGTGATCTTTGGCTTTACCATAGGTTTTACTGGTGGTTTCACCACACTTGCTTTTGGACTTTTGGGATGCTTCACTGGTGGTGACTTAGGGATAACAGCCGGTTGTGGAACAATTAGCCGTTTCCCATGGTTCTTAGAAGGGCAGTTCACAAAAATGTGACCAACCATACCATAGTGAAAGCAAGTCCTATTGTCTGTGTAAGTCCTCCTGTAAGGCTCATTAGATCTGGCATTTGATGACTCAGCATTATGAGCAGGAGGAGTTGGTTGGTGAACATTAGTTTGACCCGATAAAGATTGGTTTTTAGGAGTGTAATATTTTTGCAAATTTTCTTTATAACCAAGCCCATAATGAGCTGAAAAAGCTTCTTTCTTAACTTGATTAATGTGTTTATACCCCCCATAAAGCATTACCTTTAATTTATCATTTGATTCAATGATATCTGGTTCAGTCTAAATACAATTGTCACTATTAGTGATAATGTTTTTCTTAATTTTCTGCTCACATAACAACTCCTCAGATACTACTCCTTCAGGGCAGGTGCTTTTAGACCCGTCATCAGAAGCAGTAAAGAGCTCCTCATTAGATGCGGAGTCAGCCTTACTTGAGGAATCATCCTTGTTAGAGGAATCATCCTTACATGAGGACTTATCAAGGCAAGACAAATCAATGTCTATTAAGCCGTTGACAAATTTCCCGCTAACTGGTGGATGAATAGAATTAGTACCCAACCCTAAGCCATTCAATTGCCTCACTACAGACTCATAGTGTTCCACCACAAAACGAGAATTTTTCAACTTCTCATTAGTACATTTCAACTGCAAGATCTCATTTTGCAGCTTGTTGATCTCATTGTTCCTTTTCTCTAACACCTTGTATGCAACATCCATGTGAAACTGTTGATCGATGATTTTAAGTGAATAATCACGTTTTTCTTTCTTCAACGTTTCAATTGAATCTTTAAATCATTTTTCGTTTTCCTTGTAGCTTAACGCTACAATACGAAGGGGTTCGACTTTGTCTTGAAGCTTAGAATTTACAACCTTTAAGCTTAGACATTTAGAACAAGCAATTACAGCAAAAGGATTAGAGTCTACCTCATTTGATGAACATGATGCTTTTCCAATAGCCATGAGGGCAACAGCAGTTGTAGACTCTTCTTGATCAGCCACAAAAGCTTCCCTTTTCTCAGCTTCCATCATTACCATAATCTCAGCCATGAGACCAACCTGAGTTTGTGCAATAAGAGCATCCTCCAGATGAACACCCCAATCAAAGCTATCGTCCTGTTGAGCCACCAATGCATTGGACGTTCCACCTTGGCTTTGATTGTGGTTGTTTGAGTTGTTGTAACCTTGGCTGTTTCCTTGGCTAGGTTTGGTGAAACCCGAAGCCGGTGCTCTGTCCTTTTGACATTCACGAGCAAAGTGTCCAAAGTTCAGACACTTGTAGCACTTGTCCTTGGATTTGTCAAAACCAACCTTGGCATTTCAATGCCCGCCAATGAATTTTCTTCCTGTTCTGTTCAGGAAACGCTTGGCTCTCCTCAAGATCATGGCCATATTCCATTGAATATCCATATCTTCCATATCATCCGAATCCACCTGATTAAAGTCTTCTTCGATGGTTTCAGGATCCGTTAACTTGCCGCCAATGAAGTTCTTATAGGCAAGCATGCATGATGAGAATAAAGCCACATGATCTTCAGCTATCTTGGCTATTGCTGATTGGTTAGCTGAAGATGTGGGAGAAGGATTTCTTGAGGAGTTCTGGTGATGAGATCCAGAACCAGAACCAGATGCTGCATAGCACGCATGACCACCACAAGCCTTTAGAGTTTCTTCCTCATGAGAGTTTCCTGAGAAAAGGGCAATTCCAGATCCCGATGACTTGGTTGTAGAAGACGTCCCATAATACATAGAAGGGTCTTGTATTTGAGGTCTTCCTGAGCTCTCCTTTCTTTTTAGGTTCATGTCATGTGCTTGAACTTTTCCATTTGTCTCGTCAATTGCCATCTCATAAAACTTAGAATTTTCTCTCATCAGGGTAGTATACATCTCAAATTTGGGTGGCAAAGCATCCAGAAATTTTTCAACTAATTCCTCATTTGGATAGATGAGGTCAAAAGCTTTCAACTCAGTCTGCAAATGATAGAATCTAGAGATGAGTTCATCTATGGATTCGTTCTCCAGAAATCTGAAGCACTCTTACTGATTCCTGAGAAGATTCCATTTACTTTTCTTGATGTCACTATTGCCCCTGAATCTCTTCTATAACGCCTTCCAGAGATCCTTGGAGTTATCATATCCTCTGAAGCTGTGGAATAACTCCCTAGTTAAGGCCATAGTGATAGATCTGTGTGCCTTCTTCTCTCTATCATAAACTTTCTTTTCTTCTTCATCAAGTTTAGAGATAGGCTTGACAACTTCGTTATCAAGGTAAATGTATGTGGGATGCTTATAGCCCTCTAGAATGGGTATCCACAACGAAGAATCGGTATAAGAAATATAATGCTCAAAGCGTGCTTTCCAGTTTGAATAATCAATTACATTAAGCAGCTTTGGCGGTTTCTGAGGGGTTCCGATCTCGTTGTCATAGTTCAGAAGATTACCGAGGTTCTGAAGATTTGACATGGTGAACAATTAGTCAAATTTCAGAAAAGTCACAGAAACTTGCGCACTTGTAACTAGCCTTGCGCACTTAGAGAAGTAGTCTTGCGTAGTTAGGATTTGCTCTTGCGTACTTGATAAATATGCAGGAGTAAATGATAAGTACGTAGAAAATAACTTAAGTACGCACCAAGATTGGTCTTGCGTACTTGGTAAGTATGCAGCAAGACTGTACTTGTTACCAAATAAGGTAAGTACCCAGGTCACCTTTTCACCAACTCTCACCAACCTTTTTCGGTCACTGGAAACTCACCGGAGATGGCAGAAATCGAAAAATTGACCAAACAAAATGAGCCAAAGGGTCAGAAACTCGTTTATAACCAACCTTTGATGCTCAAAACACTCAAATACACAACAAAAGTCAGTTTTTGAGTGATTTTTCTTCTTAATTAGTGCTCAAGAGCTAACCCTAATTTATCAGAAAAAATTAACAAAAATACCCACTTTTGCTTGCAAAAACTCTATAGGATGTGAAGAAGATGCTCCAAACACACTCACAACACTCGAAATCAAGAGCAATGCTCTGATACCACTTGTAGGTCCCTCGGGTGTCACGGATCGTCACATGCAAGTGCGTTGGCTAGTCGGACCGGGTACGGAATACCCGTGACTAGGTGGAGAATCAAACAACACAAAGTAAACCGACAAGAGAATCACTTTAAACTTTCGTCTATTATAAACACTTGAAGGTTACAGAGAGAAAATACTGAGTGCACAATAGTCTGCGTACTTAACTTCTGTCAACCTATCATATTTATACAAGACCTGGTCTCTGCGCACTTAGCAAGTGCACAGGGTAAATTGCTCATGCGTACTTAGCAATCAAGCAGAGTATTCCTGCGTACTTGCTAAGTATGCAGGAACTAATTCCTGCGCACATACTAAGTGCGCAAAACACTTAGAGAATTAAGCAACTATCAACATGCATTAGTAAATACAACTCGATAACTAATACATACAGACGCTTACAAACAAAGACAAATACATACAAAGAAAGTACATAAACTAATACTCTATCCAGGGTGTTTGTCACACAAAAGTGCTTCAACAATTAATCAGATGGCTTGGGCCTGGGCCGCAAGTATTCGGTTGGGAGCCGTATACTTCAATTATGCGACTAGCTCATGAAGTATCTGGCCGCATACTTCCAAAATGTCGTAATCTGAACTTCCCGGTAATCTCTTGATGTGTAGCCTATTAGGTTTGATACTTACAATCTCCCCCTAGGCTAGTGCATTCAAGTAACTCAGAGTATTTCAACATCAGCTGAGTGATTACCACCTCCTGCATAGAGGCCTTGAACTAACTTCATAGCCAACACTTGTATGAACGGCTTAGTATCCTTCTTATTTCAGGCACGAACAATCTTTGCTTGGACAATCTCAGCATGTCTTCCTTCCCAAACTTCATTAGATCCATAGGATCAGCAATTGTGAATTCTCTGCCAGTATAGTGAATGTCGAGAAAACCAGTCACAGGACTATAAGACCAGCACACAAGCTTACTCAGTGAGTTGTCAGGTAGTCCTCTATGAATAGGGGCACAGTCAACCGTCTTGGGAATAGGATAGATTTCCATTATGAGGGGTTTCTGGATGATCCTGTCAATCATGTACTTTGAAGTTACCCTCTTGCACTAACCAGTCTTCATTATCTTGAAGTCATTGTCACACTCTTTTCTAAGAAATAAAGCAAAGTCACTTGCATCTCTGTTGTTTCCCAAGTTGTAGAAAGGAACCTTGATTAGAGTTCTATGATCATATCTGGGTAAAGATTGAAAGTCATGCTTATTAGCAAAGTACTCAACTCGCCCATTCTTCCTCTTGATTAGATAGAGATGCTTCTCAATATCATACATCCAGCTTAGAATAAGTGAACGGTCATTCTTCTTTAAAAGTGCGTTGGATGCTGTGACATAATGAACTTATGGTGGAGGAATAAAGTTGAATAAACTTTCCTTTTTATTTGTACTTCCTATGAAAGATGTTGCTTCAGCAGTATCTTTAGGTTCAGCAACATGGTCAGCAGCTTCCTCCACTTGGGGAGGTGAATTACCTTCGGCGAAAATATCACTGTCAATACCGGTAACCAACCTTTCCCTGAGCATCGATGTATGTAGGAGAGATAGGCATATTTGCATCAAAGAAATCTTCAGCCTCAATAAAATCCTCTCCTGCAAAATCATCATCTAACAGTTGAATCCCTTTCAAATGAGAACGCGGAGTCTAATTTAAGTAAATCATCAAGACCCTGTTAAAAGTCAAATGAAAGATCATTTTCATACTGTTGTGCTCCCTTTTCTTCGGACGCGGGAACATAAACGACCATTACTCTAGATAAATCTTCATGTGAGCTTATTCTTTGGTCGTCCTGGTCTTTACTTTAATCCTTATTATCCTTTCGGCCTTCATTATTATCACCATCACCATCATCATCATCACCTTTACCCTCATCATTGCCACTGCATCCATCTTCTTTCTTCTTTTCCTTTTTCTCTTTCTTTTCTTTTAGTTTCTTCAACTCTTTGAGCACATACTTGATGTTGTCTCTGAGACTTTGGATCTTGCCACTTTGTATGTTGATGGTCGTTCTAAGAGTATTGTTGTCTGCAGAGAGGCTTTCAATCTTTGAATCTTTGGCCAAGGAGTCTTGTTCTAGGCAGAAGACTCTTTGCTATAGGGCTAGAACATCTACCGGCTAGTAAGAAATCTTCTCCTTTCCCTTGTCTTTCTTTGCAGGAGCGGTAGGCGTGATGATTAGTGTGGACTTTTGCGGGAGTCATTCAGAAACTTTCGCTCTCTTCCTCGTAACTAGATCAGCTTCAACATCATAGTCTTCATCGGAAGTATCACTCTGTTGTTTAGATCGGTTGATAAGATGAGGTTTCCCAGCAGCCTTTCTTTTGATCAATAAGCTTCTGTGATATTTGTTGATGGGCACTTCTTCCTTTTCACTCTCTGTTTCAGAAGAATCAAACTCAATACCGCTTGATCCACCTTCAGATTCACTTTCTTCTTCTTCAACATTGCCATCACTTGAACTCTGAGCTTCATCTCCCTTTTCACTAGTAACACTCTGAATTGTAGTGTCAGATAATATCAAGTCGTCTAAGTCAAGATCGGCCATATCTTCTAGGTTCTCTTCATTTCCAAAGTAGATTGGCCCTTCAATGTTGAAATTTAACTCACCCTCATGTTCATTAGCAAGTTGTAATTTTGGGATCAAAGGCTCATTGACAATTGGAACGTAAGCAAGATTTTAAGCCTGTTGACGCACACGTCTAGGTCTACGATGAGGTTGAGGTGGTTGTTGTGGGTATGCAGGTGGTGGTGGTGGTTGTTGTGGGTGTGGAGGTGGTGGTGGTGGTGGTTGTTGGAGGTGTGGAAGTGGTGGTGGTGGTTTTGTATGTGGAAAAGGTGGTGGTTGTTGGGGTTGGTTGCCGTCAATTTCAAGAAAGGCGCCGAATTTCTCTAACGGTCTCAGACCGGCATAAAATCCATGCTTGTTCATAGAAATGTAGGACAAAATACTTCTATCCATCACTTTCACATGCAGCCTTCTTTAGGTCATAACCAACTCTGCATGCTCTCGATTTATGACCATCTATAGGAATCGAGGATACATTAAGAACACAGATTTCTTCTTTCCCGTCAGGTTGCTTTTCATCTCATCAAACACAACTCTTGAGAAATTGAAATTCTCCCTCGTAACTAGTGCATAGACCATTGACATCATGTTGGCACTAAGCTCATCATGTCCTCCTTTTCTTCCCGAAATGCACTGGTTCACCATGTGTGCCAAGTATCTCAAGTATGGTGGAAGATATCTCTTTAAAACAGATGGCAGTTCTCCCTCATAACTCAATCTTTGAAATGTTTCGGTCATCTCTTCGGCAGTGAAGCTTGTAGGGTGTTCGGGACCATCACCAAAGTTTAAACAAGTCCTTATCACAGCTTCATTAATAACAATACGCTTTCCCGTAACTGTGCCAGCTATCCCTTCCACATTATTCTCTGAGATGATATCAGAAGTGCTCCAGAAGTCTCTAATAAAGTCTTCACATATATCTGGGTGTTGATGTGACACCCGACATTTCAGGTCAGTATCCGTACATGTTATAAACAATTTTACATTATAATTGTTTTTGTTTTTGTGATTTACTTAATTTCACAAACAAGGACATTAAGGTCTAACAAAAACCGTACATGGTCTCATTTCATATTTGGTAATTCTAGGAGTTACCGGTTCACGTACCAGGATGACCTGACTAAATACTAACGTTAGTGATTAAATTAAATAAATTTACACCTAAATCTAATTATTAGATAAATTAACCCAAACCACTCCCTTGACTTCTCGGCCGAAAATCAGAGAAGCCCATCCCCCCCCATCTATTCCCAAGATTTCCATATACTTACCATCTCTTGTCATTCACCACTCACTCAAGCACACTCTCTCTTTCTCACTTTCTTACGACACCATAACACCCACATCCTTCCCAATTTCCTTCAAGTTGAATTCAAGTTTTAGGGCAAAATCCACCATATTTCGGTGTTATAAGAAGAGTTCCAAGTGTTTTTCTCAAGAATCAAGCTAAGGAGCTCAAGATCATCCTCTGTTTCTCTCGAAATCATCATCTCTGTTTAGAGGTAAAAACTCAATATTATTCATATTATTTTCTTTAAAACCGTAACTAAACATACAGTTTACTCGAACGTAAGAAAAATAACCAGAAAAGTGTGTCGAAATTCAAGATTAAAACATGAATATATGCGTATAGGTATGAACAAAGTTTTGAAATTGATTCTGTCAATCAAAATTTCAGTAATCGAAACTATAGTTTCGATACCTGTTTACTCAATCGAAACTAGGAGTTTCGATACCTGTTTGATCGAAACTAGGTAGTTTCGATACCTATTACTCAATCGAAACTAGGAGTTTCGATACCTGTTTACTCAATCGAAACTAGGAGTTTCGATACCTGTTTGATCGAAACTAGGTAGTTTCGATACCTATTATCCAATCGAAATTAGGAAGTTTCGATACCCAGTTTGCTCAATCGAAACTAGAAAGTTTCGACATCTGTTCTGTTCAATCGAAACTAGGTAGTTTCGATACCTGTTTCAGGCCCATTGGGCAGTAACTTAGAACTATTTTATAACGAAACAAGTGTTGAAAAACTAAAAAGATATTTAAACAAAAGCAATCAGATTTGCTAAGTCGGTGAACAATTTGCATATGAGACATTCGGTCATAACACGAATTACCCTTTTGTAATTAGGGTACGAATAGTCAAGTTGACTAGAACAATTATCATTGCAAGCATACACAAACTCAAGGTGAGTTCACGGCCCCCTTTTAACTCTTTACTGTTTTGTAAACATCGGGGGAGAAACATACTTACTTGTTATGTTTTGAAAACATGAATTACATTGCTTATACATTTGACAATACGAACATTCTGGTTTAACTTCTTGTGAGTCTCACGGCCCCACTTTTACTACTTGTTTTTAAATTGTTTTTAAACAAACGGGGAGAAAACTTGCTCAACTAAACAGCGGGACACAAGTACACTCAATGATTGTTCGGATGAACAACACACAACGATTGTTCGGATGAACAACACTCAACGATTTTGGGGAAGAACATACTTACAACTATTTTTACGTGATAACAAGAGAATAAGACTCGACTTTTATGTTTACATGAGTTAAACGATTTGAGGCCGCTAAAGTCCCCTGGAACAATTTAGTAACCATTAACTGTAGCCTAGGGTCCTATGAATAGTACTATGGAGAGTGACGTCTCCCGGTCATGGTTAGTCGCGCTAACCACAATCTGGAGGATTTATGGCCGCATAGAACCGGATAACGAAATTAGGGGTGTGTACAATTGTCATGGTTTGGTTACGGCTCATGTAGGAACATATTATTTGTATTCCTAGCTAGTTTACAAATGGGTAAACAATTCTTATTCTAATTATTACATGCAACCGGAACTATTTACGAACAATTGAATTTTACAAAGAGTTTTGATCAGGTTAAAATGATCATGTTTAAACATTGGATTTATGACGGTTAAGTCATGGTAATGTTTCCAAAGAAAAACTACATATTTTATGATGGTATAGTCATGGGCATGTTTTCAAATGAAAACTACTTATTATTTATGACGGTAAAGTCATGTACATGTTTTCGGGAAAAACTATAAGCACTGATATAACTAACTCTGTGAACTCACCAACCTTTGTGTTGACATTTTCAAGTATGTTTCTCAGGAACCTTTAGCCATGGCGCGGTTGGAATAAGCTAGCTATGTTGGATCAATTCCTAGTAGCTGGAAGGATGTAGAATATCAAGTCTCAAGTCTATCGTTGATCTAGAAGAACTTAAATCATAGTATTACTTAGTTTTAGTAATTGTATATGTAATCAAGTCTTAGAAATCACAATTACCGCTTCCGCTATCGTGTAATGAACCAATCGTTGCAACCTGTATTTATTTATTAAGTAAATAAATTTGGGAGTGTGACAGATTGGTATCAGAGCAATGGTTTTAGCGAATTAGGTTTCCTTAGTGACACCTAGGCTCTAACCGGACTCATTTAGGGACCAAGATTTCTAAGACCTGCATCACACTAAGAACACCCAAGACTTGAATATAGAAATTCCAACCGCTGCCGAACAACTTGTGTAGACTATTAGTGTATGGACTTACACTAGGGTATCATTAGCTACACTAATACAATTACATGGCACATGTGATGAACACTTAAACACATACAACAATGTGGAAATAATAAACACTTACAACAAGTTACAGTTCGGATTACTAGTCAAGAATAACGGGTACTCAGCATACTGCAACCTTAGAAGATCGAGTTACGAGCTGAGCTTGGACGACGACGGCGGCGATCGTCAGTTACCGATCTTGGTATCACAACAGGCTGAACCCGTACCAGAATCTGTACCTATGCCTGCACCACAACTACTCCAGCCGTGGAGGCAATTATCTTTCTAACATATTTGCGATATAAATACTCTCCTTCATAAGTTGTCGGATCAGATGCCTAGACTCTCGCCATGATATATGGCAGGCATGATTGCCCAGACAGAAGGGAATTCAAGGTGAATAAGCAGGACTAAATGGGAGAGAACTCTAAGGGTCAGGAGACCCAGATATACATCAGGATCATGTGGATCCATGCATATATACAGACTTGGAGCAGGAGTTGCTCGACACTCATTTGAGGATCTCTACCCAACACATAGTGCCTGAATTTCACCATACACGTTTTATTTTAAGAGACACTGTTGGTGCCTCTCTACCATTAGCCTCATCCGACAACAGCCATATTCGGCAGAGTCATGAGTATAGGTACACATAATTAAGAGTAATCCGATAAAACAATACACACTCATGTACAAATGTGCAAACGCAATCTAATGATTATTTCAAATCCCTTTTTATTAAAAGCTAGGGATAGAAGAAACACTATAGGGATCAGGCAAGGCAAATTATCATTACGGGTGTACACGTAATCATAATTTGCAGTGCATGGGAACTTTAGTGAGTCTTGTTGTCCAAGCTAATGATCAAACCATGTTCTCAGTCAATTGATTAAGGATTGGATCTTAACAAATCAGACTTCTCAATTAGGTGCTCACAAAGCATTCTCCTAGTTTTGGAGGAACGAGAGAAATTCAAATTGAATTCAACAAATCCTTAGTAAATCCTGAACGGCGAAGGAATTCGCACATTCATTCTTTGAGATTCTACTGGTCAAGATAGCTCTAAATTGAGCATTACCACAACCCATGCTTACAATAATTGCACAGTTATTGTGGGAGATTATAGCATAATCTCAAGATCCATCGTACAATTTAGTCTCACATATACTTGAAATTTTCGTCAGGAGTGCCAGGCACTAACTTCGGTAATGGGGCAGAAAATATTTCTGACCCGCATACACATAGTACCTATGAGGTATTGTGGAAGCTCTATGTGAGACAAGTAGCTAATCTGACATTTCAGAATATCGGTCAAACAGGGTTGCTCTCGCAGCCATTGACATTCAATATACCTTTAAGTCTAACTATTCTCTCGGTAATGGATAAGCCGGGGTTGATGCTCAAGCGAATGCCAAAGAAACCTAAGTGTGGACTAACGACTATTGTCGCACTAACAGGGAAACGACATGCAAAACTCTTAAAGGAGTCCCAAATGCGGAATTTCATGCTAATCTCATTAGTTCATGATATGCATAAGGGACGTAAGCTCGAGTTATTCACAACAGGCCACTGTCCACAAAGAGTTGAGAAGAATAATTTATTACTCTTTTGTACTCGCACTTCCCCAAAGTTCATCTTGTTGGATGGATCCCAGATTTTAGCCTAGAAGAAAGGTGTAATCGCATCTTTCACTCCTAGTTTCCTATAATTGGGAAGCTCTAGAGCATGTATTGTTAAGAAATGATCTCTTGGAGTAGGCTCAGTTAGAATACAAAAGTCTCGACGTTCAACACTCATTACCTCAAGTTTATCCTTGTGCTAAGGATTTTGAGGCTATAACCTGAATGAGTGGAATACGTAATGGTAAGTCACCAAAGTACCATTCAAACACTAAGGGAGTGCATACACACTGTATGACTAATAGTTGGCTATCAACCCTTTCTGCCAACTTAATGGGTTGACAAACCCATATCCCATTTTGGGGAAAACACTAATTCGATGAGGCCATTCTCACAGTATTACTATTCATTCCCTCAGCTAAACGGAATGTGAATATTCCAAACAAACATCGAACCTCGTATGGCTTACATACTTTGAAGGTATGGTAGTCGAGACATGAGTTTACATATCAGGACGCTACAACCCAAAGGCTAGTCTGCCTCGAAAGGTAGTGCAAGAAAATGGGGTAAAGTGGTGACTAGACTCGAAGTTCGCAAATAAGAGCTCCCAAGGAACATCAATTCCTAGCTCCATGAAGGCACATGGAGAGGAAAATCCTAGAAAACATGAAACCTGAAATAAGAGAAAAGTCTTAGTCCGGGGAAAATGCTTTCGAAAAGCATAAGAGGGACAAACATAAAGTTTCATTTTCATACTGTTTCATTACTACCCAATATACAACAAAAACTTGGACACCTCGTCGAGTAATCCTTTCATAAGACCGAGTTTCCCATCATGGGGAGCCCCGGTCCTGTTTGTAAAGAAAAATGATGGAACCTTTAGAATGTGCATTGATTATCGGGAGTTGAACAAGCTGACAATCAAAAACCGGTATCCTCTTTCTCGAATAGACGATTTGTTTGATCAACTTCAAGGTTCCAGTTTCTATTCTAAAATTGATCTACGATCAGGGTATCATCAACTGAAAATTTAGGAAGAAGATATACCAAAAAACGGCTTTTAGGACTCGTTACGGTCACTACGAGTTCCTAGTTATGCCATTTGGCTTGACTAATGCACCGGCCGTTTTCATGGATCTCATGAACTGCGTGTGCAAGCCGTACTTGGATAAATTCATGATTGTGTTTATCAATGATATATTGATATATTCACGAACCAAGGAGGAACATGAACATCATTTGAAATTAATCTTGGAACTACTCAGGAATGAGAAGCTTTATGCTAAATTCTCTAAGTGTGAGTTTTGGATCCGAGAAGTTCACTTTCTCGGACACGTCATCAATAATAATGGTATTCACGTAGATCCATCCAAGATTGAAGCTATCAAAAACTGGGAAGCACCAAGAACTCCGACTAAGGTGCGTCAATTTCGGGGTTTGGCAGGATATTACAGGCGATTTATCGAGAATTTTTCAAAGATAGCCTTGCCTTTGACCACGTTAACTCAGAAGGACAAAAATTTTGATTGGACTGATAAACAAGAATCAGCGTTTCAATTGTTGAAGCAGAAGCTTTGCAGTGCACCAATCCTATCCCTTCCCGAAGGAACTGACAATTTCATCGTGTACTGCGACGCATCACACCAAGGTCTGGGATGTGTATTGATGCAGAGAGAAAAAGTCATAGCATATGCATCCAGACAACTAAAAGTACATGAGAAAAATTATACGACTCACGATCTGGAATTGGGTGCTGTCGTGTTTGCACTCAAGATTTGGAGACATTATTTATACGATACAAAATGTACAATCTTTACAGACCACAAGAGTCTCCAGCACATCTTTAATCAGAAAGAACTCAACATGAGGCAACGTCGTTGGGTAGAGCTACTGAATGATTACGACGGTGATATCAAGTATCACCCTGGTAAGGCAAACGTCGTAGCAGATGCCTTGAGTCGTAAAGAACGGATTAAAACACTCTGTGTTCGTGCCCTAGAATTGACAATTCATACGAGTCTCACGACTCAAATCCGGATGGCACAACAAGAGGCAATCAAAGAGGAAAACATTTAGAATGAAGCTTTATGAGGAATGATAAAGCAGTTGGAACCAAAGTCAGATGACACTTTATACTTCATGAATAGAATTTGGGTGCCATGTTTTGGTAACTTACGGGAGTTGGTTATGGACGAAGCCCACAAGTCCAGGTACTCCATTCACCCAGGTTCAGATAAGATGTATAAGGATCTAAAAGAATTATATTGCTGGCCCAATATGAAAGGAGATATTGCCACATATGTCAGTAAATGCTTAACGTGTTCAAAAGTAAAAGCCGAACATCAGAAACCGTCTGGCTTGTTACAACAACCCGAAATTCCCCAATGGAAATGGGAACAGATTTCTATGGATTTCATCACAAAATTACCCAAGACGTCGAGCGAGTATGACGCGATATGGGTAATTGTCGATCGTCTGACAAAATCAGCTCATTTTCTACCCATCAAAGAGACGGATAAAACCGAGAAACTTGCAGAGCTTTATATCAAGGAAATTGTGGCTAGGCAAGGAGTGCCAATTTCTATTATCTCTGATAGAGACAGCAGATTCGTGTCTAGAATCTGGAAATCATTACAAGAAGCCATGGGCACACGTCTTGACATGAGCACGGCATATCACCCACAAACAGATGGTCAAAGTGAAAGGACCATTCAAACTTTAGAAGATATGCTACGTGCGTGTGCAATTGATTTCGGTGGAAATTGGGATACTCATTACACCAGCATCAAAGCCGCTCCATTTGAGGCCTTGTATGGTCGAAAATGTCGTTCACCGCTATGATTGGCAGAAGTTAGTGACAAGCATTTAACCGGTCCTGAGGTTATTCAAGAGACCACGGACAAGATTTTCAAAATCAATGATCATCTGAAGGTCGCCCGTAACAGACAAAAGAGTTACGCGGATAACAGACGAAGACCTTTAGAATTCCAAGTGGGAGACAAAGTCATGTTAAAGGTCTCACCTTGGAAAGGAGTTGCAAGATTTGGCAACCGTGGCAAGCTTAACCCTAGGTACGTTGAACCATTTGAAATTTTGACTAGGGTTGGCCCTGTAGCCTACAAGCTCAAACTACCGCAAGAACTAAGCAACGTACACGATACATTTCATGTGTCTAATCTCAAAAAGTGTTTGTCAGACGAGACTTTGATCATACCGCCTAATGAAATTCACATTGATGATAAACTTCATTTCATCGAGGAACCGATTGAGATTACAGATTGGAAAGTTCAAAGGTTGAGACGTAGTCGAATCAAACTGCTTAAAATACGTTGGAACTCAAAACGTGGTCCTGAGTATACATGGGAACGAGAGGATCAAATGAAAACAAAATACCAATCCTTGATTAAGGATACACCAGTTCAAGAGGACACAAATTGAATTTCGGGACGAAATTCTTTTAACGTAGGGAGAATGTGACACCCGACATTTCAGGTCAATATCCGTACATGTTATAAACAAGTTTACATTATAATTGTTTTTGTTTTTGTGATTTACTTAATTTCACAAACAAGGACATTAAGGTCTAACAAAAACCGTACATGGTCTCATTTCATATTTGGTAATTCTAAGAGTTACCGGTTCACGTACCAGGATGACCTGACTAAATACGAACGTTAGTGATTAAATTAAATAAATTTACACCTAAATCTAATTATTAGATAAATTAACCCAAACCACTCCCTTGACTTCTCGGCCGAAAATCAGAGAAGCCCATTCCCCCCCCCCCCCCATCTATTCCCAAGATTTCCATATACTTACCATCTCTTGTCATTCACCACTCACTCAAGCACACTCTCTCTTTCTCACTTTCTTACGACACCATAACACCCACATCCTTCCCAATTTCCTTCAAGTTGAATTCAAGTTTTAGGGCAAAATCCACCATATTTTGGTGTTATAAGAAGAGTTCCAAGTGTTTTTCTCAAGAATCAAGCTAAGGAGCTCAAGATCATCCTCTGTTTCTCTCGAAATCATCATCTCTGTTTAGAGGTAAAAACTCAATATTATTCATATTATTTTCTTTAAAACCGTAACTAAACATACAGTTTACTCGAACGTAAAAAAAATAACCAGAAAAGTGTGTCGAAATTCAAGATTAAAACATGAATATATGCGTATAGGTATGAACAAAGTTTTGAAACTGATTCTGTCAATCAAAATTTCAGTAATCGAAACTATAGTTTCGATACCTGTTTACTCAATCGAAACTAGGAGTTTCGATACCTGTTTGATCGAAACTAGGTAGTTTCGATACCTATTACTCAATCGAAACTAGGAGTTTCGATACCTGTTTACTCAATCGAAACTAGGAGTTTCGATACCTGTTTACTCAATCGAAACTAAGAGTTTCGATACCTGTTTGATCGAAACTAGGTAGTTTCGATACCTACTATCCAATCGAAATTAGGAAGTTTCGATACCCAGTTTGCTCAATCGAAACTAGGAAGTTTCGACATCTGTTCTGTTCAATCGAAACTAGGTAGTTTCGATACCTGTTTCAGGCCCATTGGGCAGTAACTTAGAACTATTTTATAACGAAACAAGTGTTGAAAAACTAAAAAGATATTTAAACAAAAGCAATCAGATTTGCTAAGTCGGTGAACAATTTGCATATGAGACATTCGGTCATAACACGAATTACCCTTTTGTAATTAGGGTACGAATAGTCAAGTTGACTAGAACAATTATCATTGCAAGCATACACAAACTCAAGGTGAGTTCACGGCCCCCTTTTAACTCTTTACTGTTTTGTAAACATCGGGGGAGAAACATACTTACTTGTTATGTTTTGAAAACATGAATTACATTGCTTATACATTTGACAATACGAACATTCTGGTTTAACTTCTTGTGAGTCTCACGGCCCCACTTTTACTACTTGTTTTTAAATTGTTTTTAAACAAACGGGGAGAAAACTTGCTCAACTAAACAGCGGGACACAAGTACACTCAATGATTGTTCGGATGAACAACACACAACGATTGTTCGGATGAACAACACTCAACAATTTGGGGGAAGAACATACTTACAACTATTTTTACGTGATAACAAGAGAATAAGACTCGACTTTTATGTTTACATGAGTTAAACGATTTGAGGCCGCTAAAGTCCCCTGGAACAATTTAATAACCATTAACTGTAGCCTAGGGTCCTATGAATAGTACTATGGAGAGTGACGTCTCCCGGTCATGGTTAGTCGCGCTAACCACAATCTGGAGGATTTATGGCCGCATAGAACCGGATAACGAAATTAGGGGCGTGTACAATTGTCATGGTTTGGTTACGGCTCATGTAGGAACATATTATTTGTATTCCTAGCTAGTATACAAATGGGTCAACAATTCTTATTCTGATTATTACATGCAACCGGAACTATTTACGAACAATTGAATTTTACAAAGAGTTTTGATCAGGTTAAAATGATCATGTTTAAACATTGGATTTATGACGGTTAAGTCATGGTAATGTTTCCAAATAAAAACTACATATTTTATGACGGTATAGTCATGGGCATGTTTTCAAATGAAAACTACTTATTATTTATGACGGTAAAGTCATGTACATGTTTTCGGGAAAAACTATAAGCACTGATATAACTAACTCTGTGAACTCACCAACCTTTGTGTTGACATTTTCAAGTATGTTTCTCAGGTAACCTTTAGCCATGGCGCGGTTAGAATAAGCTAGCTATGTTGGATCAATTCCTAGTAGCTGGAAGGAAGTAAAATATCAAGTCTCTAGTCTATCGTTGATCTAGAAGAACTTAGATCATAGTATTACTTAGTTTTAGTAATTGTATATGTAATCAAGTCTTAGAAATCACAATTACCGCTTCCGCTATCGTGTAATGAACCAATCGTTGCAACCTGTATTTATTTATTAAGTAAATAAATTTGGGAGTGTGACATTTGAGAAAGAGCATGAAATACTCTTGACGCCCTTAATCGCATGATCATAGACCAGAAAACACTGTGATTTTGTGGTGGATCCTTCAAATAAGCCGATTCATTGTGATCCTTAACAAATTTTAAGTTTTCCATTTCCAGCAATCAATAAGTCAAGTTAGATTCCAAATCAACACATTCAAAGTTGTCGGTCAACAAGATCAACCCGCAAACTTTGAAGTTCAACCGCAAACTTCAAGTTCAACCGCAAACTTTAAGTTTGACCGCAAACTTCAATTTCAACCGCAAACTTTCAAATTCAACCACAAACTTTTGAATCAACCGCAAACTTTATCAAAATCAAAATTTATGAATTTTAACGAGTTTTTAGTTTGGATTCTCGGGTGATTCATGGTCGCCTAGTGATTGCGACCAACACCATTGGACCAATTTCAGTTTTTACTTGATTTTTGAAAGTCAATTTGGTCAAAAAGTCCCCGTTATTGTCAAACACATTCAAACTTCTTTGAGAATCATGAATTCAAGGTCAATCCTCTTACCAAGATGATCGCCTACACTTCTTGAAAACGATTATAGCAACAATTTCAAACAGAGGTCAAGAATCAATCGATTTGGAACAGGTAGAAGAGTATGCGGTTTGAGAGAAAAACGAAGTATGCGGTTGGTGTAACCCATGAACCACAAACTTCGAGTCTATTTATAGACTCCACTAAGTATGCAGTCGCAAACTTAAAGTATGCGGCCGCAAACTTTGAGACGTTTCAAACTTTTCAGAGACTATTTTCTCCTTTTGAATTTTCGGGTCAAGCAGGGACAGTCATTTTGATAATTTAAGAAAGAGAACAAGATATAAATAAACTAACTTTAATCTAAGCTAAAAACACAAAATCTTTTTGTTCTTTTCAAATATTGAAATAATAAAACACAATATTTTTTAGAGAAACTCTGTTATGGGATCATATCATCCTAGGGTAGACTACACTATACTTATCAGCCGCTAATTTTCTTAGACAGGTCTTGGTGATTGCCAATATGTTATCCTTCTAAACTCAAGCTTTTATACCTAAGTTGACAAGCAGCAGTGAATGAATTTATCATATTTTCTGGGTAATATTTATTCAAGACTTAGTGGGTCCCACACTCACATTTTAGAAACCTTCATTTATTTTTGTGTGAATTAGATGAATTTTGGATGAACTGAATGGACCCCACAACTTATCGGATAAGCCTTCCCTTACTCATGATCTTTTGAGCACCTAAAGACAGCTAAATGAGCATAACTAGCATGGGTCAATGGACTATTCAGGAGATCTCTAACAAATGTGATTACGAAAATAGCACGACGGACTTACATATTCACAAACAGTAAATGCTGATGGTCATTGCACTACAGACTTACATGCCTTGATAAGAGATTCCTTCCCAAACCCATGTTCCGAAACAGAAAAATATTTACAAGTATACTAATATGTACGTCTTTTGACATATCTTTTTGAATTTTCCTATTGCACGACATTGACATTGCGTGTCTTTTTGCTCACATTTCTGTTTTGCACTTTCATTGAGTGTCTTTTCACCTATTGCATGTCATTGCATGTCTTTTATCTATATACATATATATACAGACTTGTATCAAGTCAGCTCGCAACCCCTTTGTGAAGGGTCTCGGCTTGTGCAATCCAGAGATAGTATGTTCATCTACAGTTCATCAACCTTTATGTGTAAGTGTTCAATTATTAACAGGAAATAAATATTCTACCAATCTATGATATGTTCCCCACTAAATTAATGACCTTTATGTTTAAGTGAAACAATATCATTCTATCCTTTCAGTTTAGCAGAGCCTATCAACATATCACCCTAAGATCCTGATCTTTTCAACTACAGGCTTTACATAAGATGATCCCACCTCTAGAATGATGTACTATCATTTCCCAATAGACAGAGTTCTCAAATATTTCTCAATAGAATGACTTTCCTAAGAAGCACAATATTTTTGTATTTTTTGATTTTTATTTAAAGATGAAACTAAAAACTTAAACCGAAAAATCTTTTTGGCGTTTTTAGGAAATTTCTCCCCCTAAAGTTTTGCATTTATAAAATAAATAAAAATTTAAACAAGCTAAAAACTAGGAAAAATATTTTTGGTGACCGAACCTGCGACCTTTAATCAAAATAAATCATTTCCAAACATTCAACCAAAAAGTTGAATCTTGCCAAATCAAAAGCCTTTGTAAAAATGTCAGCAAAATTCCTATCAGTAGATACTTGCTCAAGATGCATGAGTTTTCTTTCAAAACAGTCACGTATATGATTCACTATAATGTCTATATGCTTAGTTTTAGAGTGTTGGACTGGATTCTTAACAATTTGTAATGCAGCTTCATTATCACAGAAATTCAAACCATAATCCAGCAATTGGTGTTGCATCCATATAACCTGGGAGCAGCATGCGGATGAGGCGACATATTCAGCTTCGGCAGTAGAAGTTGAAACGGTGGTCTGTTTCTTACACTGCCATGAGACGAGTCTCTCCCCCAGAAACTGACATCCTCTAGTTGTTGATTTTCTATCCAGATTGCAACCTCCATGATCACTATCAGTAAAAGCAAACATGTTAAATTCTTAATCCTTTGGATACCAAAGGCCTAGCCGAGGCTTGCCCTTCAAGTATTTAAAAATTCTTTTTGACAGCATTAAGGTGAGAAAGTTTCGGATTAGCCTGATATCGTGCACACTGGCAAACCGCAAACATGATGTCTGGACGGCTAGCGGTTAGGTATATTAACAAGCCAATCATTGACCAGTAGAGATGTTGGTTAATTCCTGGTTCACCTAGATCTGCAGTAAGAACAGGACGGGTTACCATAAGAGTTGAGTCCAGTTTGGAGTCAGCAAAATTGAACTTGATTAGTATGTCATTAACATATTTTGCCTGATGAATTAGGATTCTGTCATCACTTTGCTTAACCTGCAACCCCAGAAAGAAGGCGATTTCTCCCATTAAACTCATTTCAAACTTTTTCTTCATCACTTCTTCAAACTCTTTGCACAGTGCAGCATTCGTTGATCCACAGATGATGTCATCAACATAGATTTGGACAAGAATAAGATCGTTTCCCAGCTTCTTAATGGACAATGTTTGATCTATGGCTCCCCGAGTGTAGCCATTTGCAAGAAGATGCTCTGTCAGAGTGGCATGCCATGCACGTGGTGCTTGATGTAAGCTATACAAAGCTTTGTCTAGTTTGTAGACATGACATGGGTGATTTGTGTCTTCAAACCCCGATGGTTGACATATGTAGATTTCTTCTTGAACCTTTCCGTATAGAAATGTTGTCTTCACTTCCATTTGAAACACCTTGAAATTCGTGTACGAGACATAGGCCAAAAATATTCGGATGGCCTCGAGTCTTGCAACTGGTGCAAACACTTCTTAATAATCTATCCCTACTTGCTGAAAAATCCTTGCACAACCTGTCGTGCTTTGTTCTGAACAATAATACCGCTGTCATCTTTCTTGTTTCTATAAACCCAACGAGTACCAATGGGCAACTTGCCTTGTGGTAGCAGGACAAGTTCCCAGACCTTCAGTTTTTCAAATTGCATAAGCTCTTCCTACATAGCCTCCACCCAGCTTGCCTCACTCAAGGTCATTTTAATGTTCTTTGGCTCAACTTGAGATATGAAGGCAGAGTATAAGCGGATATTTATTACCCCGGATTTGCTTCTTGTTCTCACCCTTTCAGAAAGGACCAATGATATCCTGTACAGGATGATTCTTATGAATTCTGGATAGTGGAATGTCTTCTTCTTGTAACGTGTCAGGCAAGTTGGTGATGTGCTGATCTGCTTCTTCAATTATGGGAACCGGCTCCTCAATAACATTAGAGTCAGGAATAGTATCCTGTACTGCAGGCTCATTGCCAGATGCAGCAATTTCCTGTGAAGCATGACCACTGCCAGATGCAGCAGTCTCATTCTTGATGGGATCAATGATGTGGTTATCACTCTCTTCAGAAGAAGATACAGGAGCTCTAGAGGACGAAGATGATGCTTGATCAGGTTCTTCATCAATCCTGTAATCGACTGTGCTGAACCTGTAGAAGCCATCATCTGATACAGCAGAATCATCAGAACAAACAATGAAAAGCTTAAACACCGAATCATAATCAAATAACCAATTTGGACCAGTATCCGCATCAGTTTTATTGAGCTCCTGCCAGTCAATATAGTAAGATTACACTATCTGCTTTGTTCTCTTATTGTAAACCCGGTAAGCTGTCTTGCTGGACGAGTAACCAACGAAATAAAATTCATCAGCTTTTGCATCAAATTTGGATCCAACCGAGTCATTATGCAACAGTGTGTATAGGCATCCAAATGCTCTAAAGTGGCCAACCTTCGGCTTCTGATGAAACATGATTTCATACGGAATCTTCAAGTGATTCTTGTTAAATAGCACCCTGTTCTACACATAACATGTTGTATTGATTGCTTCAACCCAGAAGAATACAGGCAATTTGGAGTCAGAAATCATTTTTCTTGCAGCTTCTATTAGAGTACGATTTCTTCGTTCAGCAACTCCATTTTGTTGAGGAGTTCTAGCAGCACTGAACTGTCTTGCAATTCCCTTTTCAGCACAAAATCTATCAAGGACTTCGTTACGAAATTCTGTCCCGTTGTCGCTTCTGATAATCTTGATCTTCAAGTTCAGTTGATTTCAACAAGTATCATCAACTGCCTAAGAATATCTGCAGTCTCACTTTTCTTACTCAAAAAGAACACCCAAGTAAATCGTGAGTAATCGTCAGTAACAACAAGACAATAAGATTTCTTCCCAAGACTCATCACACTTACGACACCGAAAAGATCCATGTGTAGTAACTGAAGAACATATTCAATTGAATTAAATAGCTTGGGTTTGTGTGGTCGTTTATGTTGTTTGCCTTTAGCACACGAAATACATTTTTCAATTTCACAAAATTCTTTTAAAGGCAAACCGGCCACGTGTGCTCCTTTAGCAATTCTATTTAGGTTTTTCAAATTTATGTGACCTAAACGACGATGCCAGAGCATTGAGTCATTCTCAGAAGCTTTTAAAAACAAACAGGTATTTGTTAAAACTGACTCACTATTCATGTCCAACAAATACGAGTCCTTACACCTCGGTGTTCTCATTAAAATCCAATCCTCAGGGATAACGAACCCTGGTTTTAAAATCAAACACTCTTTATCAGTAAAATGAGTTGAAAACTTTTTGTCACAAATTTTAGACACACTTAACAAGCTATGATTCAATTCAGACACATAATTCACATCTTCGAAACAGAAAGTACCATTAGTGACAGTACCTTTCATTGTGATTTACCCACCTTTATCGCCTGCAAAGGAAACATACCCTCCATCAAACATTTTAATGTCGTGAAGCTGAGAGATGTCTCCTATCATATACCGGGATCAACCACTATCAACATACCAGAGATTGTTGATAGGCCTTCTTGGATGTCCCTGCACGGTAGAACACATTAATTAGAGACTTGAACCCAAGCCATGATTGTCTTGGGTTGTCCTAAATCATCCAGGTATGAAACTTCTTGCAATTTCATATCTCTTTTGTCATTAAACTCAACTGGTGTTGTTTGTGCACTAGGCTTTCGTTTCCAAACAGGTTTTTGTTTTTTAAATTTTTTGCTCACTGTTGGATTAACGACCTTTTCTTTTCCCTTTTTAGATTTTATGGGTTTCTCAATTTTCTTTTGTTTATGTTTCAAAACATTATTTTCTTTAACAAGACGTTGAGATTTATGCACAATACCAATTCGTTTACCCGATTGTTTATCATTGGGACTTTTGTAATGTTGAGCCATGTGTCCTTTAGACATGTGTGGCCTTTGATATGCATTTTACCTTTGACTAACATTCGGACATCTACCAGAGTGTTCACGATTGTGAATGCAATTTCGAGCAAAGTGTCCTGGATTCCCACACGCATAACACGTTTGCCTTCTCGGATACGGGGCATTGTATCCGGTGTCCCATGATGATGACCATTGAGGAGAACTTGTGAAGTAACCTTCAGTTTCACAGTTCCTAAAAAACCTTCTATCATGCAGTTGATCATCATTATAATTTATATGATAAGACATGGAATTACTTCTATTAGCATTCCTAACATTTTGTTCAAAAGCACAATGATGATTATCAAATTTAGCATAAAATTCGCTTTTGGTAAAACGTTGAGGCTTTTTTTTGAATCAGACTGACTTGTGGATGGTTTACTGCTTTCACGGTTTGACGACTAGTTTTTGACAAATTGATGATTCTTGCCATTCACAATCTGTGCTTTTTTTTCATTTTATAAGGTCGCACCATTCACAAAGGTGGATTTCAAAGTAGATTTTTTGTTGTTCTTAATTTTAACAGGACAATTTTTAAAACCAACATTCAAACCAGAATTAAAAAAAGTAGCAGACTTAGAAAAACCAGACAAAGTATTTTTGAAAGACAAATACTTTGAATTAAAAACACGATCCTCTTCCTCGTCATCACTCCCGCAATCCTCCACTATGCCCTCTACTAATCATGTTGTTGCACAAGACTTAGACGGGTTAGAAACGTTCACATGTTGTACCGAAGAACCACTAGTCACGGGAGTGAACTGTGTGGATGAAGAAGATTGAACTGGTTTACGGCCTACACCATACTCCATTTCTACATCTTCATGTTGAACACTTGGCATATGAGTGAAATTTCCATTGAAAGGATGTTCAACAGCATGATAGCCTAATCCTGGATTCCCTACTTTCCTGACTTGAGAGTCTATCATGTCATAGACTACAGATCTAGATTGGTCAATTTTCTCGATTGTCAGCTTAGTATTTGCCAATTGAGTCACAGCGTCATTCAACTTCAAACTAAGGTCGTCTATTCTTTTTAGTGCATCATGATAAATGCATTCCTTATTGCTAAAATCCATTTCTAGTTTTGAAAAATTAGTTTTTCCTGCATCAATTTTATCTTTAAACAATTTTTCAGAATGCTTGTGCTCAGCATTGGCATGCCCAAGTTGGTTTATTTCTTTTAAGAGCAATTTATTATCATACTTATATCTGTTTATTTTCTCAACACAGTTATTAGAAGAGTTATTAGTATGTACCTTAGCATCTTCAATCTTCGCCATGAGAGCATGATTTGAAACCTTCATTGATAGCTCGATAATTTGATCTCCCTAATCATACCCTGCAGTTTGCTGACTCGCCAATGCTTTGCTATCACTTGCTGCAGCTGCTTCCTTTTCTTCTGATTTGCTTGAAGAGCTACCCTTTTCTACTTTAGGCTCTTGACATTCCCTTACAAAGTGACCAGGTTTACTACAATTGAAGCATCTCAGGTTGGATTTGTCAAAACCTATCTTCTTTGTTCCAGACTCCAACCCATTAAAAGAGTTTTTTCCAGTCCTTTTAATAAACCTCTTAGCACGATGCACAGCCATTGCCATGTGCCACTTGATATCCATTTCTTCCAAGTCATCCGGATGCATTTGATCAGTATCATCATGGATTAAATTAGCCGGAGAGAGCTTTCTAGCTAGCATGCAATTGTAGCTGCTCATGAAAACACTAAACAAAGCAACATGCATTTCAACAACCTTGGCATCATTTGAGCTTGGTGATTTACTTTGTTGGACAGATGTTGTAAGAGCTGTCTGATTTGAAACAGTAGACAGGTTTGGTGTGTAAGCAGAGGACATGTTGGAAAGTAAGGCATTCCCTTGAGACATTAAATGATCTGTCTTTGATGAAAACATCATCAATCTTTGCTGATCGTCCATGTCATATGACCTTAGGATGGATATAAGTTCACTCAGAGGAGTGGTATAAATGTCCTTAGTTCTCTTGATGGTGGTATGTTGAAGTTCCAGTTCAACGGCAGTGAGTTGAGGAGTTTCTTGTTCACTTCACCGTTCATCATCTCAATACCTGCACTATTCATCTCAGTCATCAAGTGCGTGAATCTGTTGATCTGAGATTCTAGACTTTCCCCTTTCACATATTTGAACATGTTGAACTTCTATCTCAGCATATCCTTTCAACTTTCTGTCATGTCAAAATTTCCTTCAAACCTTTCCACCAGTGCATCCCAAAGAGATTTTACAGTTTTGAATTTTTTAAACCCTTGAGCAATTTCAGTAGACAAGGCCATGGTTAACCCTGCATAAGCTTTCTCGTGCTTTTTAATTTGAAGGATTTCTTTAGCCACATAAAGATCAGGATCCTTGGGAATAAACTCATTCTTCTCATTCCTGACCATAGGAATCTGAGGACCATTTTCAATAGACTTTCAGATAGACAGATCCTTAAACTTGGCGAATTTCTCATATCGGTACTTCCAGTTATCAAAATCATTTGCATTTGTTAGACGTGGAGGTCTACTTAAAGTACCAATTTCATTGTCCATGGAGTTAATATTAGTCATTTTCTTAATGCAAACTTGGAAATGAACCGCAAAGTTCGAGACGGACCGCAAACTTGAGATTAACCGCAAAGTTGGAGACTAACCGCAAACTTGAAATGAACCGCAACGTTGGAAGCTAACCGCAAACTTGGACACTAACCGCAAACTTGGAAGTGACCGCAAAGTTGAAATTAACCGCAAACTTGGGAGTGACCGCAAATTTAAAATCCAGTTAAAATGGAAAGATTAAGTTAAGAGAAACCGCAAACTTTCTAACCGTAAAGATGATGACCGCAAACTTCAGAAATCCATAAACTTCCAGAACCGCAAACTTGCAGATTGTGAAATTAACAACAAAATGCTTCGATTTTTGGGCCAATTACCAACCGATTTGGCCACAAACTTCAATAATAGTGACGGAAACACAATTCCGAATCCTGTCACTGTCCAAAAACTCTCCAAAAAGCACAAGTCAGTTTAGACAAATGCTAAACAGTAACTTTGATACCTCACGAGTCAAAGAAATTCGTTGCAAGCTTCACAAATGAGCGCTAAGGCTCAGATACCAATTGTAAGGTCCGGATTCTTGAGGATATTCAAACAACGGATTCAACAGTGTGTTGAACCTGGCGAAAACAGACTCAACACGTGACTTGTAGGTAGAATCATAGAGGACGAGAAACAATTCAACAGTCAAACGATTCGTATATTGATAAAATCACTGAAAACACAATACAGATCGTTCAACAACTCGTCTAACCGATTACAGAAAACAAAACAACTATTTATACTAATTACATGTAATCGAATGGGCTTGGGCCTGGGCAGCATACTTCAAGTATGCGGTTGGGAGCCGCAAACTTCAAGTATGCGGTTGGGAGCCGCAAACTTCAAGTATGCGGTTGGGAGCCGCAAACTTCAAGTATGCGCCTGGCTCATGAAGTATGCGGCTGCATACTTCCAAAATGTCGTCTTCTGAACTTCCTGGTAATCTCTTGATGCGTTAGCCTATTAGGTTTGATCCTTACAAAGCGTTTAATTTTTTAGTATGCACACCACCCTAAAACAGTAAATATAATGATTCTTGAACTCACTTGATTGTTCATAAAACAATTTTCTAAATTGAACATTTCGTCATCTTTTTTATAAAACATTTAAAAAAAATAACTATATAACGTTTCGAGAGGTATTAAAAACTATGTAAATGTCATAAATATCTAATATTTAAATCCTTATTACTAAATATACATTATATTTATTCAATCTGTGTAATACACGAGATTGTAACCTAGTAATACACAAAAATACAACAGTTGTATATGTTTTTTTGAAGTTTTAGTAAAATTCTTTTGTCTGAATATGTTAACCCAATTATAGAGATAAAACTGTGATGATCAAAGTTGATTCAAAATATAATATTTGCTTCTATAACGCAATTACCTTGTGATTTGAGCTAAAGACTTGTTACATTACCTAAACCATTTTTTCATCAATATTTATTAATAGCATAACTGAAACACCGATATTTAAAACTAATTTATGGTTTGACAAACTTGATAATGTAAGTCCATTTAAAAATCAGGAGATTATAAACTTGCATTAAAATCATCATCAAAATGCTCTGATTGATAGATACTATTTGTACTTGTATGCGAAAAATCTCGCTAAACTTTTAATACTAAATATCTAATTAAAAATATAATAAAAAGATACAAATAAAATTTAAGTTTCAATAATATATCGTCTTTTAAATTCAAAATTTAGTTCTCCGAAATTTAAAAATTCCACTCCTTAATATTTCGACACAATTAAATTTAAAATTCCAAAATTAAATATTAAAATTTTAAAACTAATAAATTAAAATTAAAAGTTGTAAACTTTTTTTTTGAAAAAATATAATACACTTTTAAAAATAAGTATTTGCAAGTTTCTTAATTTTATTAAAAACTAAGTATTAAAATTTATAAATCAAAATAAAAAATTTATTTATAAATATAAAATATAATTAAAAACTACTAATTAAATATTAGTAAACTTTATTTTAACACATATTTATTTAAAATAAAAACGTAGAATTTTCAAATTTTATATGTAAAATTAAAAAAATCTTGTTTTTTATAATAAAATTAAAAAAAATTATTTTTAATAATAAAACTTTAAAAATTCACTTTTTAAAAATCTCTTGTTTTTTAATTATTGATTTTTTTTAAAATATTAACTTTTGTTGATTTGTTTAAAAAAATATGAGGCAATGGTATTAATGATGGAAATATTTATTTATGTAATTTTAAAGAAATGCTAAATATGAAAGTAGTAAATGGAGGATATAAATGTGGTTTTAGAGGGAAAAAGTTGTGAGATTGAATATGGTGATGCCAAGTACCAAAATCATTTAGTTTATTATTAGAAGAGAGATTTAACTAGGTTAGAATTACGTGTATTACACGGATTGAATAAATGTAATGTTATATACAAATTTTATGTTTTAAAACTAGTGTAATACATGGGTTAAATAAAATATAATGTAATCTATTACAATTTTGTTGCCTATATCTTTAAAATTTAAGTTTCAATTAAATATAATGTAATCTATTACAAGATTTTGGTACTTGGCATCACCATATTCAATCTCACAACTTTTTCCCTCTAAAACCACATTTATATCCTCCATTTACTACTTTCATATGTAGCATTTCTTTAAAATTACATAAATAAATATTTCCATCATTAATACCATTGCCTCATATTTTTTTAAACAAATCAACAAAAGTTAATATTTTTAAAAAAAATCAATAATTAAAAAACAAGAGATTTTTAAAAAGTGAATTTTTAAAGTTTTATTATTAAAAATGATTTTTTTTTATTTTATTATAAAAAACAAGATTTTTTTAATTTTACATATAAAATTTGAAAATTCTACGTTTTTATTTTAAATAAATATGTGTTAAAATAAAGTTTACTAATATTTAATTAGTAGTTTTTAATTATATTTTATATTTATAAATAAATTTTTTATTTTGATTTATAAATTTTAATACTTAGTTTTTAATAAAATTAAGAAACTTGCAAATACTTATTTTTAAAAGTGTATTATATTTTTTCAAAAAAAAAGTTTACAACTTTTAATTTTAATTTATTAGTTTTAAAATTTTCATATTTAATTTTGGAATTTTAAATTTAATTGTGTCGAAATATTAAGGAGTGAAATTTTTAAATTTCGGAGAACTAAATTTTGAATTTAAAAGACGATATATTATTGAAACTTAAATTTTATTTGTATCTTTTTATTATATATTTAATTAGATATTTAGTATTAAAAGTTTAGCGAGATTTTTCGCATACAAGTACAAATAGTATCTATCAATCAGAGCATTTTGATGATGATTTTAATGCAAGTTTATAATCTCCTGATTTCTAAATAGACTTACATTATCAAGTTTGTCAAACCATAAATTAGTTTTAAATATCGGTGTTTCAGTTATGCTATTAATAAATATTGATGAAAAAATGGTTTAGGTAATGTAACAAGTCTTTAGCTCAAATCACAAGGTAATTGCGTTATAGAAGCAAATATTATATTTTGAATCAACTTTGATCATCACAGTTTTATCTCTATAATTGAGTTAACATATTCAGACAAAAGAATTTTACTAAAACTTCAAAAAAAAATATACAACTGTTGTATTTTTGTAATGACCATGAATAAAAGTTTAGGGCAATCACTTTCAAATGTTGGTTTGTATTGAAAGATCCAGTGTTTATTCATGATCAGATGTATGTTGCATTATCAAGAGTTAAAAGTAGAGATGGACTTAAGCTATTAATCTATGGTAAACATGGAAAAATTACCAATATCATGTCAAATATTACATACAATGAGGTTTTTTCAAATTTGTAAATAATCATTGTAATGTTTCATTTGACATGTAATTTAATGTATTGAAAAAAGTGTACAACTTATTAAATGAATTTTCATGTATTGTTTGATGTTTTAATTACTCTCATCCATATATATCTTAACATGTAATAAAATGAAACGGTTACCGATACAATATCAAATTTGTATAAAAAAGTTGTTAAGATATTTATCAATATAATCCTAACGTTTCACCCCGTGTAACACACGAAATTAAAGCTAGTATATACATATACAAGTTTCTATATATAACAAAAATTTCATTTAAATTGTTCAAAACCCTAAACCCTTTATTTCCCTATGTCGACTAGGAGAGATGGTTTAAAGTTTGTATTCAAAAGAGAACCATAACACCCCCGGTGTAATATCCGAGATATTCCGACCTATCTTTTGCACGTATTACTAAATTAAAACTCGATTTCGTGTTAAAACTATTACTTTAAAAAGACAAATATTAAATTAATATATATATATTAATATATATATATATGATACATATATATATGTATATATATAGATAGAATCTAAAAACTTTGTAAATTGATAAATAATATAAATTTATAAAAATAAATATAAACATATGAGACTTATTAGATTTTATAAAATAAATCTATCTTAATTATTTTATGAAAGTTCGGGTACTAAACTGTCATTTCTGAAACTTAGTTTAACTCAAATCAAATTTTTAACACTAAACGATAAAACTCCTAAACATCGAGGACCTTTTCTGTAATAAACCCAAAGTCCCAGAACCGATTCGGTCCTGAGTTCGATCCCGGCCACACCCGATTTTTCGTCCCTTTTTCGTGAAAACGCAATCCCGTCCAAATACGGTGCACCTCGAGCCTCGCCTCCAGCGTGCGACCGTAACCCAAGGTTTCCCGAACTCCAATTCCAGCTATTATGACCGCGTGATTCGAATTTAAGTTCGTCCCATTCAACCACCAACTCCCAAACCAATTCGACATTTAAACCTTAAATTGGCTATAAATACCAATTGAGAATCCCTGTAACATCACACCCCAACCGCTCTCAATATTCAATTCAGTAGATTCGAACCTGCACTTTTCGATTTGGAGCTGCGACAGCCGACTTCGGCTCCAGTCTCGTTCTTCTTCGATACGACACCATTTCAGGTAATTCTTGAGGCCAAACCTTCGTATCAACATGTAGAAAAAAAGCCCTCTGTCGCATTACAACGACAGAAGGATGATCAATGTGTATTTGACGGGTTTTGATCTAGGGTTCATAAGGGATTCGGGTTCAATTGGAGTTGTTGTTTAAATGGTTTTCGTTTCAGTGTATACACTAACGAGCCCCTAGTCGGCGTGGTTAGTGTGTGTGTGTGCGGATTCGACCCGGTCAGTGACCCGAGTTCGAATCCGGGTAACCGGGTTTTGCTTCCTCTAATTTTTTTAGCCTTTTAATCAAGCTTTTGATTTTTATATTTATTTTTATAAAATCTGTTAAACTTTTATAAACTTAAAAATAAATTTTAATCCTACTTTTATATGCTGAAACTATTTTTTTACTAATTAAACTTAGTTAAAGTCTATAAAAAAAAGGGGGGGTTAATTAATCCCTATTAATAGTTTTTTTAAATTCTTAAAACTATAAAAATAATTCTGAGTTTTATAAATCTTATACTTTCATCACAAATTATTTTATAAAAGAAATCCATTTGTTTATATAAATTTAAAACATGAGAAAATAAATATACTTTACTCATTTTTTTATGTTGATAAACTTATAAACTTTATAAAATAAAATAGAAACTTTAAGACTGTAGGTCCCTTCGTGTGTGTCGGATCGTCACATGCAAGTGGTCTACTAGTCAAACCGGGTTGCGGAATACCCGTGACTAGGTGGAGAGTCTTACTAAACAAAGTAAACCAAACACGAGAGTCACAATAAAGGTTCTTTGTATTATAAACACTCGACGGTTACAGAGAGAATACAAGCTGCGTACTTAGCAAAACTGAGTTCGTCTGAACAAATGGTTCTGCGTACTTAGCTTCTGTGAACCTATCCTATTTATACTGACCTGATGCCTGCGCACTTAGCAAGTGCGCAGGACCAATTGCTCTTGCGTACTTAACAAGTACGCAGAGGTGTTCTTGCGTACTTGCTAAGTACGCAGGAGCTTTCTCCTGCGCACTTGTAAGTGCGCAAAACACTTAACAGAAAAACAAAAAACATTATGTAAAAGTAAATACAACTCGATAAACTATTACATAATGACTCTTACATACAAAGACAAATTACAGACATTAGAAATACAAACTAAGACTCTATCCAGAGTGTTGTCACAGGAAAGTGCATCAACAAACTCCCCCTTGACAACAGCTCGGGATCTTCATCGTCTCCAGTCTTCATTCTTCAGTCTTCACAGCACCTGTTCCTTAGCTTCCATCTTCTTCTTGTAATCAAGGCAGAACTTAATCACCTTGTCATATTTAGCAGAGAGAAGCTTTGTCCATTCGTCAGTGTGGATGCAGAATTTGTCTGCTAGTACCTCCAGATCGTTCACAGAGAAATTGATGAAGCAGACTTCATCAAAAACCCTGATCACTTCCTTTGGCACTATGTTTCCACTATCTGACTTACCTTTACCCATAACCACAGCCTCGGCCGTTTTTGGATCAACGTACCAGTACCACATGTCACCAAGAATATCCTGAGGTAACTTGCTCAGGGGAATCTTAGTTTCACATCGTACTGGCTTGTATACCAATCTCTTTATGGGCTTCTTAGTCGCAGGATGCACAGCGTGCTTATCCTTGACTCTTCTGGGCACCTGAGGCTTAAGGTATTCAAAGTTCCCTGATCTTGCTTCCCGCTGTAGTGTTACCCACAAACCCATTGCTACTGCATTACTCGAGTGACTTAGCAGATCGCGGTTTATAAGGTTAACTAGGTCGTACTTGGGCAAAGAGTTGAACGCCTCACTGGTGGGTTTCAAGTATTGAACCCCCCAGATCTTTTGATGGCGAACAGCTGCTTGTCCTCCTCGAACCTAACAGCTAAGATCATACCTGTCGCTCCGTGCTTGTCTGTGATAGACGTCTTTTGCAACACGGGAGCTGGACCCTTTGTAGATGCAGAAGGCATGTCTTTCTCTTTTGGTGCCTCGGGGTCCACAGGTGTAGGGTCGACTGGGGAGGCTTCAGTTGTAGCTTCAACATTACTTGCCATGTCAACTGAGCCTGTGTCTGTTTCGAGCAGAGATTCGAGCGATGGTATTTCAAAGATCTCACCATCCTCTAACTCGTACTCTAGTTCCCCGTCGCCCTTGGGAATCTCGATTATCACATCATCATCATCATCGTTCCAGTCATCACCAGAGTCGATCTCTCCTTCTTCCAGATTAAGGAGAGCATCGATCTGTGCCTCTTTGGAATAGTCAGGCTCTAAATAAAGGATCTCATCATCAGATAAGTCCTTGAGCACGTCAGCCGCTGACTTCCCTTTATCTCCGCCACCACCACCTGAGGTATCACCACCCTCTTGCTGAGTAGACTCCCCCTCAGCCAATGGAACAGAAGAGATGGGCACAATCGCCAAAGCTAGGTGCTCACCTCTACTAGGACCGACTTCAGGATCCTTGTCTTTATCATCATCCTTAGTCAGATTGACTGGATGACAAGACTCGGCACCGGTGGATTTCTTTTCTTTGTCTTTCTCTTTCTCTTTCTCAGTCTCCTTCTCCCCCTGAGCACCTAGCTTCGCGGTCAGTTCACCAACTAATTTGACCATCGTTGCGTGCTCCTTTCTCTGCAAGTCCATCCTCAGCTCAAGTGAAGTTCTGTGGCCTAGAATCATTTCGTTAGTCTTCATTAACAGTTCATTCTGTGCCAAGACATTCTTCAACTGTTCATCAGTCCCCGTTCTCTGGCTACGCAGAATCTTAACTTCATCCGCCAGAGAGTTTATCTGTGCTTGTTGAGCATCAGAATCCTCTTTTGACTTTTGAATAGTCTTCAACAAGCCAGCAACTTGGGTTTCTAGCACATCGATCCTAGCTTCATTTGGATTCGGATGCCTAGATGATGAGGCTTCGGCGTTGTGGATGGGGGAAGAGAAGATTGTGTCAAAGTCGAACCCCTGTGAGAAATCACCGTAGTTAAAGGGTTGACCTGACGGCTCTTTGGTGGGTGTTGGGATGGGGGATGTAATGATGGGAGTTATGGTTGGGGTGATGGTGACTGACTCCGTGAGAAGTGGAGCAGTCACCGTCACCTGGACGGTTGGAGTAGGGAGGGTCACCGTCACAGGAATCACCTCTGTGACCGCCGTGACCGCCACATCTGCTTGTACCAGTGGCCTTCTCCTCCTACTAAACAGTTGTCGTGCTGGCGTGGTAGATTCTGACTCTGGACGGGCAGCTTCAACTTGTACTGGCTGCACAATCGGAATCTCTTCAACCCTGGGGATAGCAACCTCTTGCATATCGCCCCTTTTCTTGTTGGCTTTCTCTCGCCTTCGTCTTTGTAGAGCAGCGTCAGAGTCGGAAGCCGGCTCATATTCGCTGCTCGAGCTTTGTCGTTTTCTTTTTGAAGACGACTCAGGCAGGGTTACCTGTGCCGACCTTCTCGGATGTGCCTGTGATGGTGCGTCATCGGAATCAGAAGAATCTGATTCTGTTGCCTCCGAATCGGATTCCTCCGCACCACCAACACCACCTTTATCATCACCTTCATGTTCATCATCACCTTCATGTTCATCATCCTCTTCATCTTGTTCTTCATCAGAGTGATCACTCATCTCTGGTCCCGAGTTGGGACTATACCAGTTCCAGTCCTCCGGAGCGACGTATGCTTCATTAATCAGGTGGCCGAAGAGTTCAGTATGCTCAGGGGTAGGTTCTACACTGCCTGGCTTTAGAAAATGTGCAAAGACTCTCTTGTCCACCCGTTTTACCTGCAGTCTCTCCCCGATAGCACGTAGGTTTGGCAGTGCATCATCGATCAGTAGCTGCACAAACCTCGGGTACAAAAGGAACCTGAACCTCTCTGCTGTATTTATCTGGTCATTTAGTGCTTTGAAAATATAGCGAGAGAAGTTATAGCCCCGATTGAGAGAAAGGCCCACCATGGCCGCTGCTAGGTCATGACCCATGGCATCTTTCCCCGCTTTCCTGGATGAGATGCACATGATCATGATGTGGGCAAAATAACGCCATTGATCCAATACCCACATCTTCTTGTAAGAAGCATAGTCCCTTGCCCCGACATACCCCATTCTTTGCCTCCAACACCCATCCACGTAGTAATCTGGATAGGATGTCGGGTCGGTAGCAAGGTCTCCGAATCGGAGTACTCTCCTGATTGTATCTTCAGAGAACGCAATTGCCTGACCATCAACAGTTGCCCTTATGACATTAGGGGACACCGTGCAATCGTGCTCTGCAGTCTCCCAGAATTGCTCCAGGTAAGGTCTTGAGACTGTTGGGTTTGCTGAGATTGCATAACTTATTCTTGATCTGTTTAGAAAATCCACAATCTCCCTGTATTGCAAGGCTGCGCCTTTCCATTCTGGTTCGGTGTTAGCCACTAGGTTGAATTTGTCAGTGAATGCACGAGCCATAGCCTGCAAACACACACAGAAGACATATTCAGAACAACCTATAACAGTGGAAGTAGACACACATGACACAGTATAGTAGTTTATACTTTGAAAAATTTTCAGACTTAGAAAAAATTTCTAAGTGTTGGTCCTGCGCACTTAGCAAGTGCGCAGGTTTTTCCTCTTGCGTACTTAACAAGTACGCAAGAATTACTTCTTGCGTACTTGCTAAGTGCGCAAGAACAACCCTTAGCAAAAACTTTTTCAGAAATTTTGAAAACATTACAGATTGCACAAAATTGGGTCGAATAGGTCGCCAAACAGTCGGAACCAAGGATTCTAACTTACGGGACCATTCTCGACACCAGAAACTACCAACACTAGCACCAAGTTTGACCTAGCCAGTCTCTCGATCCAATGACGGTTCAGTTTCAACCGAAGGATCAAATCGAGGACCAGAAAGATGATTATAGGATCGATTAAGCTATCTATTAGCATGTTAATGATAATAAGTTACCCAAACAATCCCATTTTCCCAAAAACTTTATCGGATTTAACCAAAAAAATTTCTATGTCAAATCGGTCCAAATGTCATGAATCTACGGTTGGAATTGCCCTAGATTCTCACCAATGAGATGTAATACGATGATGAAAGTATTGACGGGATGAAAAGAGGGTTTGAACACACTCGATTTTGAGAGAAAAATTGCAGGGGGGGAAAAATTAGGTTTGAAAGCGTAAAACCTGAAAATTTTCTAAGTGTCGGATTTATACCCCTCAGAAATTGTTCGTGCGTACTTGTTAAGTGCGCACGAATTAACTCTTGCGTACTTAACAAGTGCGCAAGTTTTACTTCGTGCGTACTTTGCTAAGTGCGCAGAAACCTTAAGTGCGCAACTTTTCAACTCAGAATTTATGAAGATTTTCAAGGCAAATAACGAACAAGATAAAACTATTCAACCAAGAGGATTCAAATACAATTCATGAAGGTTAAACATAAAATATTTTTGGCTTTTTCTGATTAAACTTGAACAATGCATAAACTTAAAAACTTAAAATCTTTTTGTTCTTTTCAAGATAGATATATACAATCATTTACACAAGCTGTTTTTGATCAAAGACACGAGCAAAGGATCATATCAGGCTATCTTTTAGCAAAAACGATACAAAATAAACATCAAAGAATATGGGATCATGTCATGTATTACTTTTTATTCATACGTAATAAGCACATAAACAAGTAATTCAAGTTGACAATATTATAAGATTTGAAACTATACGCATCTTTGTATCATGTTCTTGTGTATTAAGGTATTAATTATAAGATATACAACGTGTACCCCACTGAGATGCTATGATATTTTGCACTATCTTCAAGGCATCTAAGATTATTTTCAATTATTTTCTAAATTTTCAGAATGAAGTTACATCAATTAGCACAGAAAAATCAAGCAGAATCCATAAGGATTATCAGGAATCATAAGATTCAGAATCGATTGATTCATTTGTCATGGTTTCATGTGATCTTCTTCTTTGAATATCGGTATGATGATTCGGGATAATGAACATGGTGTTTGATTATAGGGTAAGGGGATCCAACTTTTATCTGGATTTGATTACAATGAACCAGGAATGATTCAAGGGTGTATACATGCTCAACGGTTAATGTAGAGACATGTCTTGATTCAATCTCTCCTTGCATACTTGTGAGTATGGGCAGTGAGATGAACCGCATTAATTGTGCTAACAACATAACCCGAAACTGATCTCAAAAGAAAATTATTGTCAAAATCTAACATCCTTTATCTGATAGTGATCTTTTCTAATCTTTTACTCACACACGCTTGCAAACATGGGTTCAAATCACAGTTGTAATTTAGATTTAGTTTCCACACTACTAGTGATTCAAAGACGCATACAGCCTACTGGCAATTCAAATTACTTGTAAATAAACAGATTAAAAACATAATAATTTGAAACAGATAAGTAAGCATGACGCAATCATTTCCCATATGAGCAGTCTATGAAGTTTAGATCATTTCTGATGTAGTATCATTTCCTCTTTTCTCAAGTTAACTTTGAAATTTTCTCCATTTTCTATTTTGTTTTTGATTTTTGTAAAATATTTTAAAACTAAAAGAACTATACAGAAAATTTAAAGGAATAAAAAATTTAACTTCCATGAATTGAATTGAGTTAAGAAAACTTAGTTTTCACTCAGGATTGAACATTCCTATCCAGTTGACAAGATGCTCAAAACGGGATCGATCAAATGCCTTTCTGAAAAGGTCAGCAAGATTGTCATCCGTGTGAACCTTTACAAGTTCAATTAAATGCTTTTCAGCACAGTCACGGATGAAATGATGGCGAATCTCTATATGTTTAGTTTTGGAATGTTTCACCGGGTTATTTGTGATGGACATGGTGTCATTGTTGTCAATGAATAGAGGAGTTCCAGTGAAGTTTAAGCCGTAGTCTCTCAACTGCTGCTGAATCCACAGTATCTGAGAACAACCGCTAGCTGCAGTAATGTATTCTGCTTCACAAGTTGAGACAGAAACCGTTGACTGCTTCTTGCACTGCCAGGAGACCAGCCTGTCTCCTAAGAATTGACATCCACCAGAAGTTGACTTTCTGTCAAGGTTACAACCGCCATAATCTGAATCAGTGTAGGCTTTGAAGTCGAATGACTGCTGCTTAGAGTACCAAAGACCTAATCGGGGTTTCCCTTTTAGATATCTGAAAATTCTCTTCACAGCTATCATATGTGACTCCTTCGGTTGAGACTGAAACCTTGAGCACAAACATACAGCAAACATTATATCGGGTCTTGAAGCTGTGAGATACATAAGTGATCCGATCATCCCACGGTACAACCTGCTGTCCACATCCTTTCCATCTCTGTCGGGATGCAAACCATGATTGACTGGGATTGGTGTGCCATAAGTAGTGCTATCACTCATCTTGTATTTTGACAAGATGTCCTGCACGTACTTAGTTTGATGTAGATAAATACCATTCTCTCTTTGACTGACTTGCAGACCTACAAAGAATGACAGTTCACCCATATTGCACATTTCAAACTTGGACTTCATCACCTTCTCGAATTCCCTACACATCCCTTCATTGGTCGACCCAAAGATAATGTCGTCGACATATACTTGCACAAGAAGAATGTCACCTCCTGCTTTCCGTATGAAGAGAGTCGAGTCAATCTGTCCACGGTCAAAACCATTAGACAGTAAATGCTTAGATAATGTCTCATACCATGCCCGCGGTGCTTGATGAAGACCATAAAGTGCTTTGTCGAGTTTGTACACTTTATTGATATTATGCGGATCTTCAAAACCGGGAGGTTGAGTGACATAGACTTCTTCATGCACCTTACCATAAAGGAAAGCACTCTTCACATCAAGTTGATAGACCTTGAAGCCGACATATGTGGCATAAGCCAAGAACAGTCGAATGGCCTCAATTCTAGCAACTGGGGCATATACCTCATTGTAATCCAAGCCCTCTTGTTGATAAAAACCCTAAACAACCAATCTTGCTTTGTTCTTCACAACAACATGACGATCTTACGTCTTGCATTTGAACACCCATCTGGTACCAATTGGCTGAAAGCCTTTTGGCAAGTCAACTAAATCCCACACGTGCAACTTTTGGAATTGAGACAGTTCATCTTGCATCGCCTCAATCCAGCAGTTGTCAGTGAGAGCCTCCTTCACATTCTTTGGCTCTAACTGGGACACAAATGCAGCATGCAGACATGTTTTCATGACACCAGTGTCGAATATCTCTGTGTAAAGACTGGTGTTCTCAGTGATGGTTCTATGACGAGTCTGAACACCGGCATAAGGATCACCAATAATGTTGTCGATTGGATGATTCCTATGCACCCTCGTCTCCGGTACAATCGGTTCTTGAATTTCTGGATCTAGATTCGTGCTTAACTCCCCCATTTCCGGTGATCCAGAGGAAGAAGATTCAATGTTTATTGGATCAGCTGGAGCTTCATTTCCTACAGTTGTGTTAGGATTGGCTTGAGCGTCATCTCCAACAATATGAACACCTTCGCTGTTATCACTGTCATGAGTTCCAGATGCAGATGCAGCATTGGAATCAGGAGTTATAATTGGTACAGTAGCACGAGTAGTAAAACTGGAGTCATTGTCGTCACGCAATAAATCATAGACATTTGCAGCGTCTTCTGCAGATAAATCAGGAAGATTGAAAGACTTGAATAGCGCATCATAATCAAAACCCCAAACTGGACCTTTTGGTTCTGGTGGAGTGCTGTGTTTACTACAGTCCACTTCAAACCATTCCTCGACAGTACGAGTTCCTATGTTGTACACTCTCTTGCAGGGCGAATTGGCAACATATCCTAAGAAGATGCCTTCCACCGCTTTCGCATGAAATTTAGACTGACGGTCTTTATACTGTAGCAACAAGGAACAAGGACTACCAAAAGGAACTAGGTAATCAAGTTGGGAAGTCGATTGTTGATCAACTCATAACATGTCTTGTTGTGCCTTTTCACAACCAGAACCCTGTTTAAGACGTGACAAGCTGTATTAACTGCTTCTGCCCAGAAAGTGACAGGAAGCTTTGCATCAGATAGCATAGTCCTTGCAGTCTCGATCAGTGTTCTGTTCTTCCATTCAGCAACTCCATTCTGCTGAGGTGTGTACGGCGCGCTGAATTCGTGACGGATCCCTTTCTTGAGACAGAAAAGTTCCATCAAATTATTCTTGAACTCAGTTCCGCTGTCACTTCTTATTCTTCTAACTTTCAGCTTGCAAAGAGATTCCAAGCTCAGGATCAGGTATTGAAGAATATCAGCAGCCTCGGCTTTTGTACCTAAAAAATGCACCCAAGAAAAACGTGAGAAATCATCAGTTACAACTATACAGAATGACTTACCTCCAATACTCCTGATACTTATGGGGCCAAACAGATCCATGTGTAGTAGCTCCAAAGGGGTATCGATAGAGTTTTGGAGCTTGGGCTTGTGAGACTTCCGTTGCTGTTTGCCCTTTTTACACGGCATACAGTCATCTGCAACGGTAAACCTCAACTTAGGAACCCCGGTTACCAAACTGTTTCGGACAAGATGATTCATTTTACGATAAGAAATATGTCTGAGTTTCCTATGCCACAAGATGGAGTCAAGTTCTATCGCTTTTGTAAGCAAACAAGTAGCAACTGATGAGGTGGTTTTTCCCACGCTCATATCGATCTGATAAGTGTCGTTTGATCTTGGTGCTCTCATCAGAATCCAGTCTTCGGGAACCTCAAAACCGGGTTTGAGAATCAGACATTCTGACATGTCAAACATCACCGAGTACTCCTTGTCACACATTTGGGAGACACTCAACAGGTTATGCTTCAGCTGCTCGCAGAAGTTGACATTGTCAAAGCTGACACAACCGTTTGAAACCACGCCTTGACACGTGATACTGCCGCCTTTTTCTCCGGCAAAGGCCACATAGCCGCCTCTGAATGGTTTAACGTCTTGAAGCAAGGCCATGTTTCCTGTCATGTGCCGGGAGCATCCACTATCTACATACCAACGGTTAGAGATAGTACCCTTTGGACGTCCCTGCACGAGTAACAAAAGAATTAGTTAGATTTGGAGACCCAAGCCATTGTGGTCTTGGGTCGTCCATCCTTCTCAAAATAAACTACTTCTTTCAACTCACAGTCATGATGACTGTCCAAAATTGGTGAATCTTTGGATGAATTTGGAACAGGAGATTGAGAACCTTTAACTTTCTTGTTCCAGGATCTCTTTTGATTTTTAACCAGAACAGTAGACTTTGGCTCAACCACAGCCGGTGAACTTGTGGAAGTTTCACTTGATTGAGTCTTAGTCAGCTGTTCCAACTTTCTCAACCTCTTATTCCTTCTTCTTCTTTGTGGCTTAGAGAGTCTAGCCACAGATTTCTCACCAGTGCGTGTACTACCAGATGTAGACACACGAGGTACAGCAGGTTGCTTTACCTTTCTTGCAACAGATGGTTTTGCCTCAGATTTAATCTTAGGTTTTACCATAGGTTGTACTGGTGGTTTCACCACATTCTGCTTTGGACTTTTGGGAGATGGTTTCACTGGTGGCGACCTGGGGATAACAGCAGGCTGTGAGACAACATGCCGTTTCCCTTGGTTCTTAGAAGGACAGTTCACAACAATGTGACCAACCAAGCCACAGTGAAAACAGTTCCTCTTGTCTACATAAGTTCTCTTGTAAGGCTCATTAGATCTGGCCTTAGATAACTCTCCATTATGAGCAGGAGGAGTTGGTTTATGAACAGAAGTCTGACCCTTTTCAATTTGGTTTTTGGGGGTATAATACTTTTGCAAATTCTCTTTGTAACCAAGCCCATAATGAGCTGAAAAAGCCTCTTTCTTAACTTGGTTAATATTTTTATAACCCCCGTAAAGCATTACCTTAAATTTATCATTTGTTTCAATGATATCAGGTTCAGTTAAAATGCAGTTATCACCATTAGTGATAATGTTTTTGTGGACTTTCTGTTCAGTCAGCAACTCCTCAGAGACTACTCCTTCAGGGCAAGTGTCAACCGACCCATCTTCAGAGGCAGTAACATACTCCTCACTAGATGTGGAGTTAGCCTTACTTGAGGATTCATCCTTTTTAGGGGAATCATCCTTATCAGAGGACTCATCTAGACAAGTGAGATCAATGTCTATCAAGCTATTGACAAACTTCCCACTTATTGGTCGAGGAATGGCATTGGTACCAAGACCTATACCCTTCATTTTCCTCACTACTGATTCGTAGTGCTCCACCACAAAGCGAGAGTTTTTCAACTTCTCATTCGTACATTTTAACTGCAGGATCTCATTTTGCAGTTTGTTGATTTCATTGTTCCGTTTTTCTAACCCCCTATACGCAATATCCAAGTGAACTTGTTGCTCACTTATTTGTAAAGAATATTCACATTTTTCCTTTTTTAATGTTTCAACAGATTCTTTAAAACGTTTTTCGTTTGCTTTGTAATTATGAGCTGCCATAGTTAGGGGTTCGATTTTGTCTTGGAGCTTAGAAATTTCATGCTTTAGCTCTAGACATTTAGAACAAGAAATAACAAAGAAAGGATTAGAATCTACCTCAGAAGATGAACTTTGTGCTTCTCCAATGGCCATGAGAGCAACGGCAGTGGTAGACTCCTTTTCAACAGCTACAGAAGCTTCCTTCTCCTCAGCTTCTTTTCTCTCAGCCTCCATCAGCTCCATGATCTCAGCCATGAGACCAACCTGTGTTTGAGCAATGATGGCGTCCTCTAGATGAACACCCCAATCAAAGTTTTCGTCATGCTGAGCTACCAGTGCATTTGACGAACCACCTTGGTGTTGATTGTGGTGGCTAGTGTTGTTATGGCCGTGGCTGTTTCCCTGGCTAGGTCTGGTGAAACCAGAGGCCGGTGCTCGGTCTTTTTGACACTCACGAGCAAAGTGTCCATAGTTCAGACACTTGTAACATTTGGCCTTGGATTTATCAAATCCAACCTTGGCATTAGAATGTCCACCAATGAACTTTCTTCCTGTTCTGTTCAGGAAACGCTTGGACCTCCTCAAAAGCATGGCCATATTCCATTGAATATCCATGTCCTCAATATCATCAGGATCCACTTGGTTAAAGTCTTCTTCAATAGTTTCAGGATCCGTTAGCTTGCCGCCTATGAAATTCTCATACGCAAGCATACATGATGAAAACAATGCTACATGATCTTCAGCTATTTTGACTATTGCAGAATGGTTAGCTGAAGACGTAGCTGGAGGATTTCTTGAGGTGTGTTGATGATTAGTTCCCAACCCTGATCCGGATGCATAACAAGCATGACCACCACACCCATTTGAGTGGTCTTCTTCATTGGAGTGTCCAGTAAAGAGGGCAATTCCAGAGCCCGATGATTTTGAAGTGGAAGTCGTCCCATGATACATGGAAGGGTCCTGTATCTGAGGTCTTCCCGAGCTCTCCTTCTTCATAAGATTCATGTTATGAGCTTGAATCTTACCAATAGCCTCATCTACTGTTAACTCATAGAATTTAGGATTTTCCCTCATCAGGGTTGTATACATCTCAAACTTTGGTGGCAAAGCATCAAGAAATTTTTCCACCAGTTCTTCATCGGGATATTTCAGTTCAAAAGCTTTCAACTCCGTTTGTAAATGATAGAATCTAGAGATGAGATCATCTAACGATTCATTTTCCATGAAATTGAAGCATTCATACTGCTTCCGGAGAAGATCCCGCTTACTCTTCTTAATGTCACGGTTCCCCTCAAATCTTTTCTGAAGTGCTTTCCAAAGATCCTTGGAGGTGTCATAGCCTCGGAAGCTGTGAAACAATTCCCGAGTTAATGACATAGTGATGGAGCCAAGAGCCTTCTTTTCCCGATCATAAGCTTTCTTTTGTTCTTCATCAAGCTTAGAGATGGGCTTTGGCACCTCTTCATCAAGATAGATGTGTGTGGGATGCTTATATCCCTCAAGGATTGGTATCCATAATGATGAGTCGGTGTATGAAATGTAGTGCTCAAAACGCGCCTTCCAATTGGAATAATCGTTTACATTTAATAGTTTAGGCGGTTTCTGAGGTGTATCGATCTCATTATCATAGTTTAACATGTTTCCAAGATTCTGAAGGTTCGACATAGTGAATTACTTGGTCAAAAATCAGAATAATCAGACACTGTTGCGCACTTATTTTTGGCCTTGCGCACTTAAGAAATGGTCTTGCGTAGTTAAGATTTGCTCTTGCGTACTTGTAAGTACGCAGGAGGAAATATTAAGTACGCAGGATATAGCTTAAGTTCGCACAAGTTCAGTCTTGCGCACTTGTAAGTACGCAGGAGATAACCCTTGCGTAGTTAGTAAGTACGCAGAAAACTGTCCTTTTTACCAAAAATGGTAAGTACGCAGGACACCTTTTCAGCAACTCTCACCAAACTTTTCCGGTCACCTGAAACTCGCCGGAGATGGTGAAAAATAGGCTGATGATCAATGCAATCGAGCCAAAGGATCAGAAACAAGTTTCTAACCAACCTTTGATGCTCAAACCACACAAATACACAACAAAAATCGGTTTTTGAGAGATTTTTGCTTCTAAAAAAGTGCTCAAGAGCTACCCTTTTTTATAACAAAAATCAACAAAAATACCTCTTTTTGCTTGTAAAACTCAGTAAAACGTCTCCAAACTCACTTACAACACTCGAATTCAAGAGCAATGCTCTGATACCACTTGTAGGTCCCTTCGTGTGTGTCGGATCGTCACATGCAAGTGGTCTACTAGTCAAACCGGGTTGCGGAATACCCGTGACTAGGAGGAGAGTCTTACTAAACAAAGTAAACCAAACACGAGAGTCACAATAAACGTTCTTTGTATTATAAACACTCGACGGTTACAGAAGAGAATACAAGCTGCGTACTTAGCAAAACTGAGTTCGTCTGAACAAATGGTTCTGCGTACTTAGCTTCTGTGAACCTATCCTATTTATACTGACCTAATGTCTGCGCACTTAGCAAGTGCGCAGGACCAATTGCTCTTGCGTACTTAACAAGTACGCAGAGGTGTTCTTGCGTACTTGCTAAGTACGCAGGAGCTTTCTCCTGCGCACTTGTAAGTGCGCAAAACACTTAACAGAAAAACAACAAACATTATGTAAAAGTAAATACAACTCGATAAACTATTACATAATGACTCTTACATACAAAGAAAAATTATAGACATTAGAAATACAAACTAAGACTCTATCCAGAGTATTGTCACAGGAAAGTGCATCAACAAAGACACTTGTAAACTTTATTTAAAATGTTTATAAGAAACTTTATTTAAGACATCTATAAACTTATAATTTTATTTAAACTTGAAACTTATAATTTAAACTTTATAAGGAGTTCTATTTAACATTTTATAAACTTATAAATGCTTATTTAAACTTATAACCACATTAAATTACAAATGGTTTTGTAAGATAAATGCTTAATTCTTAAATACTTTAAATCTTGAATGATTTATATTTATTAGACAAAGTAATTATTCTTTTGGATAAATATTTGTCATTAGTAATTATTTATTCTTAAATAATTATTATTTATCCTTAGAAATTATTTATTCTTAAATAATTATTATTTATTCTTAATAATTATTTATTTTAAATAATTGTTATTGATCCTTAATCATTATTTATCCTTACGACTCTAATTATAAGAAACTTAGAAAATTAATTTAAACTATTACTACCTAACTTGAGCAATTGATAATTGTAAAGCTTTCGAATAAATTATTTTAATTAATAATTATTTTAAACTATAAACCCATAAAGCTTTGAGCCTTGTGAAACCCTATTTAAAACTTGGTTTAAACTTTATAAACGAAATCATTCCCGTCTCCCATTTGAAACCCTAGTCAAATCCTGAATCCTAGATCCTCGTCATAGACTTATAGATCTTACTTAAAACTTTAGACTTATATTCTTAGGCTTATTGTGAGGATATTCTCCCTCTCCAAGTCCTGCAAATACTTATCCGTGTCGGATACTTTTCATCGATCCAAGTGAGTATACTTAGCCCCTTTTTCCTTTCTATACTTTTGGGGTGAAACATGTTCAAAACTTTAAACTTATACAATTCTTGTACAACTATGACTAGATGCTTATTCTTATGTTAAACTTGAGACGTGTATGTTTAGATTAAACTTAAAACTAGCACATTCATTAACTTTGATCAAGCCTATAGTAACAATGATAGATCTATTGTATTTGACCAATCCACCTTGATTGATTGACCCCTTCGAGGGGAGCCCTTGGTGATTGTTACTGAATTAAACTTTAAACTTGAGACTTATAAGGGTAACCTGCGGGTTATGCCTAAACTTGGTTGGATGGTTGAAGTGCATAATGTTTAAGATACTTGTTCTCATACTTACATTATAGAATGCATATATCATAGTGAATTGTAATTCTTTCCAAATACTTGTTAAACTGTGTCAAAACCTTTGTATCTCACCAATTATTTTGTAGTTGACAGATTCTTTCACATGTTTCAAGTTCTACATCATGAGACTTGTTTGTGATCACATAGGACGCTTTGGACCTAGACTACTTATTAAATAAACATTGTATACTTGTTATTTCCATTGTATTGAACCTTTGAATCTATTTATTTATGAAATATTGAAACTTTAATAGTCAACCTTGTGCTATTGAACAACCGCGTCCGCCCCGACGTATAATCCGCCGTCGGTCGGGGTGTGACAGATTGGTATCAGAGCCTTGGTTATAGAGAATTAGGTTATTAGACACATGACCTAGACTATAACTTAGGAGACCCAAACATGAGTTATCTCATGTCCTTTACTAGGAATTCTCTCCTCATTCTATTCTTAAATCTTATACGTAAACGCTTGGAGATTCTACGATTCTACTTACCTACGTACTACAAGAGGCTACTACATAGAGGACACGTTCTTAGGCTTCAAGCCTAATCCACCACTAAACTCTCGTCAAGAATATTTAAGTTCTAGATAATGTGTGAGAACTTGTGCGGACCGGAAGGGTGGATACCTGTATTATGGGAAATTCTGTCAAGGAAAGCATTCCGTATAAATCCAAATCAACCGTTGGACCCGTATGCTTTCCTGGGAATTCTTGGGATGAGTATCCATTTATAGGAATGCATGACTTCTCTAAAACATTAGTGAGCTTAGACCTCTCTTGATATGTTAAAGTACTTACTTAGTGATATGCACTAAATGAGTACTATCTCAAATACTATACACTTCATAAATTCATGATTCAAAAACTTTCCTCTGTAACCTTTACTCTATGATTCTTATGTTCCGTCTTTTCAAGAATGGTCACATGACAGCATGCTTACTCGTCATGACCTGAAGGAGTTACCTTCAAGGAGAAATTCTTACGAGATTATACTTAAAAACTATATACATAAACTTGTATTTATAGATACTACCCAATAAACTTCATGATCGTTGCAATACAAGCCTTAGAACTATGTATTACCCTACAAATTCTTCTACAAAACTTCATTATTTTATAAATATGACACCTAAGAGGTAACCCTTGTATTTTTACCTTACCTGCTTAGCACTTAACCAAGTTTCATTTCATAACTAACTCAAAAACTTTTGTTACACTTTTATACTTCTCAAAGTTTTCATACGTCCTTAAACTTCATGATCCTTGTAATACCAACACATTTAAAACCATGTATTATCCTACAAGTCCTTTTACAAACTTCATTATTTTATGAACTTGGCACATAAAGGGAAACCCTTGTGTCTCATTTCATTTTTCACTCAAGCAAACTTCATTTTATGACTAACTCAAAACTTTGTTACACTTTTAATCTCAAAACCTTCATACGTCCTTAAAACTTACACATCACCGTTTCTTGTAAACAAAACTTAACGTCCTTTAAACCAAAAGTACATTAACAAAGGGATTAGTAACCTGATCGTTTTCCCACAAGGGAAGAAGCCTACTATAGAACAAACAAGCTCCACGTTTAAGACGCTAAACCCATAATGAACCTCGACATAGTACCATAAACCCAAACATCGGTGACAACAACTGAGAGAAGTTGTAGGCGCATGAGAAAGTTCTGGCTAGGGAAATAGGGTACTTAAGTGAGTCCTCGCGACCCACCCCTTCTTCCGGGAATTCTCTTCGTTAGCCCATCAACTTCAAGCCAAAAACCATTTAAAATAGTACTGTGATGACTCAGTATTATGAATAAAAATCTTTTTGAACACATTTAATCAATTTACTTACAAATCTCTTCCTATTCTCTTCTCTTGCTAGGTAATGGACTCATACTCACACTCTTCGCCAGTGTACCGCCCAAGAGGAGAGTCCGACCGGTAAGAGAGCAGCGAGTCACCGGTGTACCAACCAAGCCCCTATCCTAATGCCAGGACAAGAGCTGAAATTAACACTAATTGGGCCAGAAACCCTAGGACATCACCACCGAGGAATCCTTATCAAGCACCTCATCTTCATCACCGGTTCTCATCACCACCAAGGGACCCGTATCTAGCACCTACCCTTACCCTAAGGGCTAGGCATGCCGGGGCACCTGCCGTGGCAATGGGAATCCCGATACCTAACATTCCTAGGTTCGTGGAAACCGCGGAATTTATAAGGCGAGAGATGGAGCATAGGGCTCGGCAAGACCTGTTAAACCAAAGGATCGACGACCTGGCCAATCAAATCTGGATCCAGGAAGAAAAGATCACGACTTTGGAGGAAGACAGGGAAATCCTCAAGCACCGTACCGAAACCACTAGAGCGGAGGCTAGGTTTGCCATCCGGGTAACCCTAGCAGTACTTGTAATAGTATTAATCTGTTTCTTAGTGGAGAGCTACCTAAGGCGTGCATGAAGCCTCTATTTTCCATTAAATTTCAACTTTTGTCATATGTAAGGGCTAGAAGCCCAATTTTGAAACATCTAATGAAAAGTTACTTTGGAAATTTCATCTTGTCATCATTTATTAGTTTAACTTTCTTTTCATCATTACAAACTTAACACTTCTACCCAAACACTTTCTTCAAGAGTAGCCTACGTTAGTAATTAACAACGTTGCATTAAACAATAAAAATCCTAAGTGACACATGTAACCGAAGAATAAATCTTGGACAAACCTTCTAATTCGTAGGCACTCTTTTAAAACAACTCGACTTACGAACCACTGCCGTAATCAACTATGATCCTTACCTCTTATATAGACTTCACACGTCTAAACTTGACCAACTTTTCGTTTGACAATCATACATACCTTTTCATAAGTCTTACTTATACTACTTATCGTTGTCTAACTCGTCATTTTTAAACATCTTAATTACACTCTATATAAAAGAAAACTATACTTGCTGTTATGAAACGAGATAAAATCATTGATAAACACACTGTCATAAACCTTATCGAAACTTTTCCCGTTACCCTATGCTTGGAGACTTTCCTCATTCAACCCTTGTCACATAAAAGATTTATCACAACGGAAACTAAAATCTTAAATGCACGTTATTAAAAACATTAAACTTCGTATACACAACTATGAGGTCTGAAACTTTTGAGTCATGCAAAAAAAAAAAACTTATACAAATACTCAAACCCGCATTCTTAAAACTAAACATGAACAAAGGATCATGTAAAGCTTAATATTGAAACTTGAAATCAACTGACTTACCCTATTTTCAAACTTATACTTGGATTCTTAGTCTTGAAAAACTTTTTGTGTTCATCCTAACTAAACCTTGTAAGACTTGATAAAACGTTCATTTTCATATACACGAGAAAACTTCACTCTTGATACTAGACACTAGCAGGAAGGAGGACATTACTCTCTTAGCAGAGTACATCCCCTGACTCCTATCTAAACCAAGCATCGAGATCTACCTAACCTTCTGAACGACTCGAATCTTCTGTGAGAAAGCGTATAACGGTTAATCCTGTTCCAAACGATGTCCCATACCTCTCTTAAATACTAGAGTATTTAGATAACCGCTTTATACTCAAAACGTAATAGTATACTTCTATACACTGAAGCTAAACTAAGAGACTTTAAGCTATTCTATGTTTTATGTATTCTTGTTCAAACACAATTTAAACTATTCTATGTTTGACGTATTCTTGTTCAAACACAATTTAAACTATTCTATGTTTGACGTATTCTTGTTCAAACACGATTTGAGCTACCCCATGTTTGACGTATTCTTGTTCAAACATGATGAACGTATGAGACTTTAAACTACTCCATGTTTGACGTATGCTTATTCAAACATGATGAACGTATAAGACTTTAAACTACTCCATGTTTGACGTATGCTTGTTCAAACATGATGAACGTATGAGACTTTTAAACTACTCAAGGTTTGATGTATTCTTGATCAAACACGAGGAAAGTGTAAAGACTTTCAACTACCCCATGTTTGACGTATTCTTGTTCAAACATGATGAACGTATAAGACTTTAAACTACTCCATGTCTGACGTATGCTTGTTCAAACATGATGAACGTATGAGACTTTTAAACTACTCAAGGTTTGATGTATTCTTGATCAAACACGAGGAAAGTGTAAAGACTTTAAACTACTAAATGATTGAGGTATTCTTGTTCAAACACGAGGAAACTTTGAAACTCTAAATCTTGTTACATTCATTTCTCTGTAATCATTGAATGACGCTTCTCTCTAAGGGACTCAGTAGTCAATGATCATTCTTACGTGGAAACTTTATTCGTGTGTTAAACAAATTCTTGTACTCTTTCTTAATCCACACACAAACGGAAGTACCTATGCAGACTATACGACGATTTGAATGCTTGCGGGTGCACACGTAAGTATGAAAATCAGCGTATGGGAAGACATAGTAAACTCTGTCGTGTGCTATGATCTAAGACTTATCATAAAAGGTAGCCACAAAACTTAGGTACCGTAGCAATCCTTAGACGTATTTGACTACAAACTCAAATCAATACACTATCATCGAATCCATCCTAAGTGATGTATCTCACTTGAAATCCTGAATGGAAATTCAGCAGATATTCTCTCGAATGCATTCCTGAAAACGAATCTTCCTATATTTTAATGAAACTTGAGTGTAATCTTATTCCTGTCATTCCAGTTAGGATTCTAAACGTAACTCGTAGTTTACTAAGGGACGTAAAGTATCTTTCTCATTATCCCGGTGCTTGTCATGAACTTAAATCTTGGAAAAACAGTAAATTTTCTACTTTAATTTCGAGACGAAATTTCCTAAAGTATTGGAGACTGTAATATCCGAGATATTCCGACCTATCTTTTGCACGTATTACTAATTTAAAACTCGATTTCGTGTTAAATCTATTACCTTAAAAAGACAAATATTAAATTAATATATATATATATATATATTAATATATATATATGATAAATATATATGTATATATATAGATAGAATCTTAAAACTTTGTAAATTGATAAATAATATGTAACATCCCGAAAATAGTAACTAAGTAAATAATAATACGATGGAGATTTAAACGTTATAAAACGAAATAAGAACGAATGGGCTTGGGCTCGGCTCCAACGGGCCGAGGGAAGCCCAGGTATAAAAGGGGCAAGGCAGCCCACTAGCTCATTTCACCTTCATTTTCACCATCTTAGAGAGAGAAAGGGAGCTCGGGTCTAGAGAGAGAAAGTCGACGGATCGTCACGAGATTAGAGGAGCACGTTACAACTGAGCTCGTGAGCAAAACCTCCGAATCAGAACTTCAATCCAGGTAATGATTCAACCATAATCTGAGTTTTTGTTCATGTTGGGGTTTCTCGAGTTTTAGCTAAATAGATGATGTTTTTACGGATGAAACTTGATAATAAGCTTAGAAATAGCATCAAGAATGAAAACCGCACGTTTTGATCAAAGAAAATTGTAAGATTGGCATGATCGGGTTTGCATGCAAGAACTTCGGATTTTTGGTCCAAGAACCAGGTACTGCGTACTTACCAAGTGCGCAGGAAGGAATTCCTGCGTACTTTCCAAGTACGCAGGAGGAAGTCCCTGCGTACTTACCAAGTACGCAGGAGGAAGCCCCTGTGTACTTACCAAGTACGCAGGAGGGAGACTCCTGCGCACTTGCCAAGTGCGCAGAAGCAAGTCCCTGCGCACTTACTAAGTGCGCAGGCAGCAGGTTGGTTAAGTAAAAGTCAGTAAGTTTAGAATGATTAAACCATTAGAGTCGGGGTTGGGTCTAATGTGTATTTAACTACCTAATCCAGATCGGAAGTGACGCTGTTGGACCCTTGTTTAGGACAACCTAGAGTAGCTCATCAGGTGAGTTCTATGTGCCCCTTCTATGTTATGTGCAAATCTTATTAAATGTTTTGGGGCTGAAATGTATACACTAAATGAATAAATGATATGAAAGTTAATGTGATCATACGTGATGTATTAATATATATTTTATATAAATAAGAGAATGAATTATGAATAAAGAATGAAACGTATGTTTACAAAGAATGAAGGAAATAATGGCATAATGTAAATAAACGAAATCTTGCGCTATAAATAATTATACTGCATGTTATGAATATAAGTATACGTTATGGACGGAAACGAAGCTAACGGCTACTTCTGTAGACGGACGACCACGTGACTATTTGCAACCGGGAAAGATACGTTCCTAGCAAGCTAGGACGTACAAAAAGCATAAAAGGGCGGTCGAAGTAAATGCTAAAATAGTATAACAGTTGCATAAACAATAGTTCGCGTGGGAAACGGATGCCTTAGGGCAGACGGGCGATTATGACGGGCTACGACGGTAGGACGGTAAAGAAGGACGGCCGAAGGTTAGCCGGACCTAAAGTTAAGGCGGACGGTTTCTAGGACCGGACGAGTAAAAGGGCTACGACGGTAGCTCAAGGGCGTATGTCTTAGTGATATACGTACCGTAAGATGGGTTGATCACCCTTATGTGTATTACCAATGAATGTTAAGGAAAGAAAAGGTGAATACATATCTATGTAATCACATAAGAATGAATAAAGAAAAGGTGAATACATATCTATGTAATCACATAAGAATGAAGAAGGAAAAGTAAAAGCTATGAATACGTATTTGTAGAAATGTATGTATATAATTATGTATACTTATAAAGAAAAGAATGATCGTACTTAATAGTTTTAAACTAGAACTCACCAGCGTTAGCTGACTTTTAGTATACATTTCTGGTACAGAAAGGAAGGGTCGTGCGAAGGCGTGAAGGTTACCCGGCACGAGACTGACATCCCACTTTTATTTATGTTAAGAAAAATGTTATGTTTAATGTTAAGACTTCCACTGCTATGTTATGTTATTGAATGATGTATGCTTCCGCTGTGTTTGAATGTGTTTAATTAAATGTTCAGTGATTAATGACTATGTTTATGAGTAAGTCCAACAAGTGAGGTTACCCGGGAAAGGGGCCTTACAAGTTGGTATCAGAGCAATAGTTTGAGAGATTCAGACATCCCTGAATGTCTGGACTCAAACTGATTATGGGACCAACGCACGGATGTCAGTCATGGGTAACCAACGCCAACGCCAACGCCAGCACGATAAGTAAGTATTGAAGTTAATGCACTTGAATAAGAATAGATACCTTAACTTAGAACAAATAGATGTCAATGTCACAACCAACTTGAAGAGTTTTGAACCCGAAAAGCAATGTAAATTAGTAATCACAAACCGGTCACTGTAATTAATAATTTACCTTGCTCGTACTGTTCCAAACTATGATCTGAAGAAATGACATTGATGTATTCCCTTTATAACTATCAGGAAATTAAGAATTTATGGCTGGTGGAGGAAGAACAGGACGACGAGGCGGTCGCATTGGCCGAGTAGGTAGACCTCGATTGAAGCAAAGACATGAAGAGGAAGAGAGTGTGCACGCAGAACACACTGAGAGTGTGCACGAAACAGATGTGACACCAACAGGGAACAATAGCCCAGGGCCTATACAGTTAGAACCCGAAGTCAGAGATGCTATTGCCCGCGAGGTCGTACTTACTCTGAAGAACATATTGCCTGACCTACTATCTGAGGCATTAAAGAAAAGCAAAGAAGAGGATGAAGGGAAAAATGAAGAGAAAATTTATGACAGTGACGGGGATGAAGTAAAAGTGGCATCAAGCAATCGTGGGTGTACTTACAAAGGATTCAAGGACGGAGACCCACCTAAGTTTGATGGAACCAAGGATTCGGTGGCCACGTTCGAATGGATCAAGAGGATGAACGTTGTCATCAACATCAGCGAGTGTCGACCAGACCAAGCTGTTAAGTACGTTGCCCATTCTTTCACCAACGAAGCACTGAGTTGGTGGAGGAACATTCAAAGAACTAAGTCACCCAATGCTATCAACAAGATGACGTGGGAAGACTTGAAAAAGCTCATAATTCAAAAGTTCTGCCCACAGAATGAGATCGATCGTGTGGAGAACGAGTTCCTGAACTTCAAGGCTGGCAACAAGACTCATCGCCAGTATACATCAAGATTCAATGAATTGGCTCAACTAGTACCACACCTGGTGGAAACTGAAGATCGTTTGATCAAGTACTATGTTAAGGGATTGCCACAACGGGTCTGTGTTCATGTAAAAGCTAACCTACCCTCGACCTTCGAGTCGGTAGTGAATCTGAGCGGAATCGTCTACGACGATTATGCCAATGAGGACCCACCAACAGAGACCCAAAAGAGAAAGTGGGAGAACCCGTCTAGAGGCACCGGAAGAGGGAACGTAACAACTGAAACTAAGAAGCCAAGGTCAGATGAATATGAAACATGCAAGAAATGTGGAAGGCAACATCTTGGCGAATGTAAAATCAGCACCACCACATGCTATAAGTGCGGGAAGCCGGGGCACTTCTCTCGAGAATGTGTAAGAAACGTCAAGTGTCAAGTGTGTGGATTGTTTGGACATATGACAAAGAACTGCAGGAAGGCCGGCCAATCTGGTTCGGGAAAAGAGAAGGAAAAGGAACAACCGCAGGCTAGGACTCGAGCCTACGCCCTAACTGAGGAGGAAGCAAGGGGAAACCCTGATGTTGTGTCAGGTACATTCCTAGTTAATGATGAACATGCTGCTATTTTATTTGACTCTGGTGCTAGTAAAAGTTTTATATCCAATGCATTTAGTCGTAAACTAGATTGCACTATCAACACCATAGTAAAGGCCTTTAGCGTACAAACTGCCGTTGGTAAAAATTCGGCAGTATTCCAAGTAACAGAGGATTGCATAAAAGAAATAGAGGGTCATAAGTTTCCCTCTAGATTATTCCTTCTCACCTTAGGAGGATTCGATATAGTATTGGGTATGGATTGGCTAGCTGCCAACGAAGCTCAAATCATATGTAAACGTAAGAGGATACACCTCAAGGCTCCTAGCGGCAGTCCAATTACGGTTTATGGGGATTGGAATTGCACGATGTCGAACATCATCTCGATGATCAAGGCCGAAAGTTACATGAGGCGCGGCTGCAAAGCTTACCTGGCATATGTTATTGACGATAGAATGAAAACGAAAGAACTCAAGAATGTACCCGTGGTGTGCAATTTTCCGGAAGTATTCCCTGAGGATCTACCTGGGTTGTCACCCGATCGGGAAATAGAATTTCAGATTGACTTATTGCAAGGAGCTGAGCCCGTTGCTAAAGCCCCCTACCGATTGGCGCCGTCAGAAATGAAAGAATTGATGTCTCAACTAGAGGAACTAACAGAAAAAGGATTTATTAGGCCGAGCATCTCACCGTGGGGCGCTCCGGTAGTATTTGTAAAGAAGAAAGACGGCAGCATGCGCATGTGCATTGACTACCGTGAACTGAACAAGAGGACAGTAAAGAACACATACCCACTACCTAGAATAGACGACCTTTTTGATAAACTGCAAGGTGCGAGTTGGTTCTCAAAGATCGATCTTAGGTCGGGTTACCATCAGTTGAAAGTAAGTGAAGAAGTCGTACCAAAGACCGCGTTTCGCACGCGTTATGGGCATTATGAGTTTCTCGTGATGTCCTTCGGATTGACCAACGCACCAGCAGCGTTCATGGATTTGATGAATAGAGTATGTCGACCAATGTTGGATCGATCGGTGATAGTCTTTATAGATGACATACTGGTGTATTCAAAAAGCGAGGGTGATCACCACTGTCACCTAAGAGAGGTTCTGGAGGAGTTAAAGCAGGAAAAGTTATACGCAAAGTTCTCCAAATGCGCGTTCTGGCTTAGGGAAGTCCAATTCCTAGGTCACGTAATAAACCGAAACGGAATCATGGTAGATCCTGCAAAAAATCAAGACAGTAAAGGAATGGAACGTTCCAAAGACACCAACAGAGATACGAAGTTTTCTGAGATTGGCAGGCTACTATCGAAGGTGCATTCAAGATTTCTCAAGGATAGCCTCGCCACTAACTAAACTGACACGGAAGGAAGTGAAATATGAATGGGGTCAAACCCAAAACAACGCGTTTGAGGAACTTAAGGCACGATTAACCCAAGCTCCAGTCTTAACACTACCTGAGGGAAATGAAGACTTGGTAGTCTACTCTGACGCTTTGGGGCAGGGTTTGGGTTGCGTACTTATGCAACGAGGAAAGGTAATTGCTTATGCCTCACGACAACTAAAGATTCACGAGGTTAACTACCTAACGCACGATCTAGAGTTAGCAGCAGTGGTTTTCGCGTTGAAAATATGGAGGCACTACTTGTATGGAGTTAAATGCACCATCTACTCTGATCACAAAAGCTTGAAATATTTTTTCGAACAAAAGGAACTAAACATGAGGCAAAGAAGGTGGTTAGAACTACTGAAAGACTATGACTGCGAAATATTGTACCATCCAGGCAAGGCAAACGTAGTGGCCGACGCTTTAAGTAGAAAGGAAGAATCGGCACCTATCCGAATCAAAGCGTGTCAGCTAATAATAACGCCAAATTTGATGGGCGAAATATCAAAGGCACAAGATGAAGCACTATTAGAAAGAAATATAAAACGGGAAAGAATAGTAGGGCAACAAGGGAACTTAAGTGCAAATACATACGGTGTACGAACTAGGTTTGGCCGGATGTGGATACCTAAGATTGGCGAGCTTAGAGCCAAAATACTCGATGAGGCCCATAAGTCTCGTTATTCTATCCACCCCGGGACAAACAAAATGTATCAAGACTTGAAGAAAGAATACTGGTGGCCTGGCATGAAGAATGATGGGACAGAATACGTGAGCAAGTGCCTAACGTGTTCTCTAGTTAAGACCGAGCACCAGAAACCATGCGGTAAAATGCAACCTTTACCTATACCGGAATGGAAGTGGGAAGAGATCACAATGGACTTCATTACCAAGCTACCGCGAACAGCTAAAGGCAATGATACCATTTGGGTGATCGTCGACCGTTTGACGAAAAGTGCTCACTTCTTGCCTATACGTGAGTCTTCTTCGTCAGAAAGACTAGCAGAAGTATTTATCAAGGAGATTGTGAGCAGACATGGTATGCCGCTGTCGATTGTATCCGACAGGGATACTAGATTCACATCAAGGTTTTGGAAGAAATTCAATGAAGCAATGGGCACTAGACTGAACATCAGCACCGCTTACCACCCCCAAACCGATGGACAATCGGAAAGGACCATTCAGACCTTGGAGGACATGCTCCGGGCCTGTATCATTGACTTCGGTGGTAGTTGGGACAGCCATCTACCATTGGCAGAATTTTCATATAACAACAGCTATCACACAACTATTGGCATGCCGTCGTTTGAAATGTTGTATGGGAGGAAATGTAGGACCCCAGTTTGTTGGGGGGAAATTGGACAGAAGGATTTTGCAAGTCTCGAAGTGGTCAAAGCTACTTCCGATAAATTTGATCAAATCAAGGCTCGAATGAAAGCCGCAAAGAACAGACAGAAATCATACGCGGACAAGAGAAGAAGGGATTTAGAATTTCAAGTAGGGGACATGGTACTGTTGAAAGTATCACCGTGGAAAGGAATCATTCGGTTCAGAAAACGAGGCAAACTAAGTCCAAGGTTTGTCGGACCTTTCAAGATTCTAGCAAGAGTGGGTCAAGTTGCTTACAGACTCGACCTACCCGTTGAGCTTAGTGAAATCCACCCTACGTTCCACGTGTCGCACTTACGCAAGTGCCGACACGGCTCACATACCTTACGACGAGATCGAGGTGGATAACAGTCTGGATTATGTAGAGGAACCAATAGCAATTCTTTATCGGGCTGAGAAACGACTACGCAATAAGTCGATTCAGCTAGTCAAAATACAATGGAAGCACAGAAAAGGATCAGAAGCCACATGGGAAAAAGAAGACGAGATGAGGGGACTATACCCTCAATTGTTTGACGTATAAGCAGTTTCGAGGACGAAACCTCTTTAAGGAGGGTAGACTTGTAACATCCCGAAAATAGTAACTAAGTAAATAATAATACGATGGAGATTTAATCGTTATAAAATGAAATAAGAACGGATGGGCTTGGGCTCGGCTCCAACGGGCCGAGGGAAGCCCAGGTATAAAAGGGGCAAGGCAGCCCACTTGCTCATTTCACCTTCATTTTCACCATCTTAGAGAGAGAAAGGGAGCTCGGGTCTAGAGAGAGAAAGTCGACGGATCGTCACGAGATTAGAGGAGCACGTTACAACTGAGCTCGTGAGCAAAACCTCCGAATCAGAACTTCAATCCAGGTAATGATTCAACCATAATCTGAGTTTTTGTTCATGTTGGGGTTTCTCGAGTTTTAGCTAAATAGATGATGTTTTTACGGATGAAACTTGATAATAAGCTTAGAAATAGCATCTAGAATGAAAACCGCACGTTTTGATCAAAGAAAATTGTAAGATTGGCATGATCGGGTTTGCATGCAAGAACTTCGGATTTTTGGTCTAAGAACCAGGTACTGCGTACTTACCAAGTGCGCAGGAAGGAATTCCTGCGTACTTACCAAGTACGCAGGAGGAAGTCCCTGCGTACTTACCAAGTACGCAGAAGGAAGCCCTGTGTACTTACCAAGTACGCAGGAGGGAGACTCCTGCGCACTTGCCAAGTGCGCATGAGCAAGTCCCTACACACTTACTAAGTGCGCAGGCAGCAGACAGCAGGCAGCAGGTTGGTTAAGTAAAAGTCAGTAAGTTTAGAATGATTAAACCATTAGAGTCGGGTTGGGTCTAATGTGTATTTAACTACCTAATCCAGATCGAAAGTGACGCTGTTGGACCCTTGTTTAGGACAACCTAGAGTAGCTCATCAGGTGAGTTCTATGTGCCCCTTCTATGTTATGTGCAAATCTTATTAAATGTTTTGGGGCTGAAATGTATACACTAAATGAATAAATGATATGAAAGTTAATGTGATCATACGTGATGTATTAATATATATTTTATATATATAAGAGAATGAATTATGAATAAAGAAATGAAACGTATGTTTACAAAGAATGAAGGAAATAATGGCATAACGTAAATAAACGAAATCTTGCGCTATAAATAATTATACTGCATGTTATGAATATAAGTATACGTTATGGACGGAAACGAAGCTAACGGCTACTTCTGTAGACGGACGACCACGTGACTATTTTCAACCGGGAAAGATACGTTCCTAGCAAGCTAGGACGTACAAAAAGCATAAAAGGGCGGTCGAAGTAAATGCTAAAATAGTATAACGGTTGCATAAACAATAGTTCGCGTGGGAAACGGATGCCTTAGGGCAGACGGGCGATTATGACGGGCTACGACGGTAGGACGGTAAAGAAGGACGGCCGAAGGTTAGCCGGACCTAAAGTTAAGGCGGACGGTTTCTAGGACCGGACGAGTAAAAGGGCTACGACGGTAGCTCAAGGGCGTATGTCTTAGTGATATACGTACCGTAAGATGGGTTGATCACCCTTATGTGTATGACCAATGAATGTTAAGGAAAGAAAAGGTGAATACATATCTATGTAATCACATAAGAATGAATAAAGAAAAGGTGAATACATATCTATGTAATCACATAAGAATGAAGAAGGAAAAGTAAAAGCTATGAATACGTATTTGTAGAAATGTATGTATATAATTATGTATACTTATAAAGAAAAGAATGATCGTACTTAATAGTTTTAAACTAGAACTCACCAGCGTTATCTGACTTTTAGTATACATTTCAGGTACAGAAAGGAAGGGTCGTGCGAAGGCGTGAAGGTTACCCGGCACGAGACTGACATCCCACTTTTATTTATGTTAAGAAAAATGTTATGTTTAATGTTAAGGCTTCCGCTGCTATGTTATGTTATTGAATGATGTATGCTTCCGCTGTGTTTGAATGTGTTTAATTAAAAGTTCAGTGATTAATTACTATGTTTATGAGTAAATCCAACAAGTGAGGTTACCCGGGAAAGGGGCCTTACATAATATAAATTTATAAAAATAAATATAATCATATGAGACTTATTAGATTTTATAAAATAAATCTATCTTAATTATTTTATGAAAGTTTGGGGACTAAACTGTCATTTCTGAAACTTAGTTTAACTCAAATCAAAGTTTTAACACTAAACAATAAAACTCCTAAACTTCGAGGACTTGTTCTGTAATAAACCCAAAGTCCCAGAACCGATTCGGTCCTGAGTTCGATCCCGGCCACACCCGATTTTTCGTCCCTTTTTCGCGAAAACGCAATCCCGTCCAAATACGGTGCGCCTCGAGCCTCGCCTCCAGCGTGCGACCGTAACCCAAGGTTTCCCGATCTCCAATTCCAGCTATTATGACCGCGTGATTCGAATTTAAGTTCGTCCCGTTCAACCACCAACTCCCCAACCAATTCGGCATTTAAACCTTAAATTGGCTATAAATACCAATTGAGAATCCCTGTAACATCACACCCCAACCGCTCTCAATATTCAATTCAGTAGATTCGAACCTGCACTTTTCGATTTGGAGTTGCGACAGCCGACCTCGGCCCCAGTCTCGTTCTTCTTCGTTACGACACCATTTCAGGTAATTCTTGAGGCCAAACCTTCGAATCAACATGTAGAACAAAAGCCCTCTGTCGGATTACAACGACAGAGGGATGATCAATGTGTATTTGGCGGGTTTTGATCTAGGGTTCATAAGGGATTCGGGTTCAATTGGAGTTGTTGTTTAAATGGTTTTCGTTTCAGTGTATACACTAACGAGCCCCTAGTCGGGATGGTTAGTGTGTGTGTGTGTGCGGATTCGACCCGGTCAGTGACCCGAGTTCGAATTCGGGTAACCGGGTTTTGCTTCCTCTAATTTTTTTAGCCTTTTAATCAAGCTTTTGATTTTTATATTTATTTTTATAAAATCTGTTAAACTTTTATAAACTTAAAAATAAATTTTAATCCTACTTTTATATGCTGAAACTATTTTTTTACTAATTAAACTTAGTTAAAGTCTATAAAAAAAGGGGGGGGATTAATTAATCCCTATTAATAGTTTTTTTTAAATTCTTAAAACTATAAAAATAATTCTGAGTTTTATAAATCTTATACTTTCATCACAAATTATTTTATAAAAGAAATCCATTTGTTTATATAAATTTAAAACATGAGAAAATAAATATACTTTACTCATTTTTTTATGTTGATAAACTTATAAACTTTATAAAATAAAGTAGAAACTTTAAGACACTTGTAAACTTTATTTAAAATGTTTATAAGAAACTTTATTTAAGACATCTATAAACTTATAATTTTATTTAAACTTTAAACTTATAATTTAAACTTTATAAGGAGTTCTATTTAACATTTTATAAACTTATAAATGCTTATTTAAACTTATAACCACATTATATTACAAATGGTTTTGTAAGATAAACGCTTAATTCTTAAATACTTTAAATCTTGAATGATTTATATTTATTAGACAAATTAATTATTCTTTTGGATAAATATTTGTCCTTAGTAATTATTTATTCTTAAATAATTATTATTTATCCTTAGAAATTATTTATTCTTAAATAATTATTATTTATCTTAATAATTATTTATTTTAAATAATTGTTATTGATCCTTAATCATTATCTATCCTTACGACTCTAATTATAAGAAACTTAGAAAATTACTTTAAACTATTACTACCTAACTTGAGCAATTGATAATTGTAAAGCTTTCGAATAAATTATTTTAATTAATAATTATTTTAAACTATAAACCCATAAAGCTTTGAGCCTTGTGAAACCCTATTTAAAACTTGGTTTAAACTTTATAAACGAAATCATTCCCGTCTCCCATTTGAAACCCTAGTCAAATCCTGAAACCTAGATCCTCGTCATAGACTTATAGATCATACTTAAAACTTTAGACTTATATTCTTAGGCTTATTTTGAGGATATTCTCCCTCTCCAAGTCCTGCAAATACTTATCCGTGTCGGATACTTTTCATCGATCCAAGTGAGTATACTTAGCCCCTTTTTCCTTTCTATACTTTTGGGGTGAAACATGTTCAAAACTTTAAACTTATACAATTGTTGTACAACTATGACTAGATGCTTATTCTTATGTTAAACTTGAGACTTGTATGCTTAGGTTAAACTTAAAACTAGCACATTCATTAACTTTGATCAAGCCTATAGTAACAATGATAGATCTATTGTATTTGACCAATCCACCTTGATTGATTGACCCCTTCGGGGGGAGCCCTTGGTGATTGTTACTGAATTAAACTTTAAACTTGAGACTTATAAGGGTAACCTGCGGGTTATGCCTAAACTTGGTTGGAGGGTTGAAGTGCACAATGTTTAAGATACTTGTTCTCATACTTACATTATAGAATGCATATATCATAGTGAATTGTAATTCTTTCCAAATACTTGTTAAACTGTGTCAAAACCTTTGTATCTCACCAATTATTTTGTAGTTGACAGATTCTTTCACATGTTTCAGGTTCTACATCATGAGACTTGTTTGTGATCACATAGGACACTTTGGACCTAGGCTACTTATTAAATAAACATTGTATACTTGTTATTTCCTTTGTATTGAACCTTTGAATCTATTTATTTATGAAATATTGAAACTTTAATAGTCAACCTTGTGCTATTGAACAACTGCGTCCGCCCCGAAGTATAATCCGCCGTCGGTCGGGGTGTGACACCCGGCTACTCGGCCTACTAGGCCAATTCGGTCAACTCATTCCTCACCCGGGTATCCCACCCCTTTCACCGTAACACAACTCTCCTCACGAAAAGATAAATGGATTTGGCAAGAAAGAGAACCATGTACAATGATCAAGAGGTCTTCCAGCATTCAACCAGGCTTGCTTTTCAACTGGAATAAATGGATTTCTTTAAATGTAGATTTTTTTTCGGATGGAGATCTATGTTAAACAAAATTCCAATTAAGGTAGAATTAGCTAAAAGAGGTGTGAATGTGATCTCAAATTCATGTTGCATGTGTGGGTCAGCTTTAGAATCGATTAAATACCTTCTGATTTCATGCGACATTACAAGCTCAGTCTTTTCAAACATATGTCATGGTGTAAGCTTTAGAAAATATATGAAGATGTTGTTGTTTGGTGATTCTATGTTAACTAGAAATTATATCCCGCGCTTCGCGGCGGAAACTGTAACTTAAATGGTTGAGGCGGTAACATTAATGTGACTAACCACAAAAAAACGTGGGAAAATAAATTTTGTTTCGCACTCCGTGGCGGACTTTAAACGGTTGAGGCAGTCACATTAACGTGGCTAAGCACAAAACGAAACGTATAAAATTACGGTGACTCGGGTGTTGATGTCGAAACATAGATAAAAGACAATTAGATAACTGTACCGACGTTTTTCAATCGGTCTCGGTCTCATTATTCACGGTTGTAAGTCGATATAACCAAAGATACCTTAAAAATACTCTATTTTGAATACGACTCCGTTTGTAACAAAATTTACACCGGGACGTCAACAAAAAAACAAAAAAATGCTAAAGTTATTAAGGAAAAATCAAATTATATATACTAAGGGGTAAACTCGAAATTTAAAAAACTTGAGAGATCAAAGTTAAACTTTACAAAGTAGAGTGATGAGTTTTGTCATTTTCTTAAAGTCAGAGGGAGTAGGGGTGAGCAGTTAACGAGTATTACCCGGTAAACTAATCAAACCCGTTGGAACCGACCCGTGAGGAACCTTAAAAGCTAACTAGGGTACGGTAAACGGTTCTATGATTTAGCCTCAAAAGGGTAAGGGTCGGGTAGTGTAGACCAATATGTAAATATGTGATATATTTTTTAAATTTACCAAATTTAACTATACGGGTTTAAATTCGCAAAACCTGAAAACCCTTACCATTTTACCCGTGAACCCTTAACCGACCCTTTTAACTATTATACGGATCACAGGTATGTATTTAATCATTAAAAGAAATACGGGTATAGGTATACCCGTTTAGACACTCCTAAAAGAGAGAAGTTGTTGGTCATAAAAAGCAACCACATTTTTAATTAAGTTAATTGTAATTCTCCGCTAGCCTTTCTTTGAATAATATATTCATTGTTACTATTAAAAATACAGACGGTATCAATAGCCCGAGATTTTTGTAGATACGATTGTTTTTATTTATTGTTAAAAAAAAAAGATTCTAGAGTTTTCTAGGAGAGGGTTCATGTATATCATTCATATTTACTTGGCTGTTTCGATATGCCTAGACAAAAATCGTTAACATAATAAACTTAAATTTGCATCAAATTGTAGGCAATAAATGCAAATTTATTAAATGATGACCACATGAACTATAAAATACCAATGACTTTGATCATATTGCTTCGGAAATAATCTAATCACCTACAAACAAATTATACGAACCTAGACATTAATTTAATTACCGAATATTCAAAATTTATTCTTAAAAAATGTATAATATTTTTTTATTTAGTTTTTGTATAATTTATACAAAGGATAAAAAAAATAGAAAAGGTTTCACGCCCCACCACATTAGTGTCACATAAGCACATGTGGAATTACTGTCCAGAATCACTAAGGTCGGTAATGGTTTCACGTCCCGCATTTAATTTTTAATCATCAACTAAATATAAATAAAATAAAGAATTAAGTGTTTTTTTGCATCCGTGTGATTTGTTAAAAATTGTCATTTGATTCTAAAGGTTTAAATATTGTCATTTGAATCCAATTGACTACCCCTAATTAACACCGTTAAACCTTCTTCACTTTAGGGTATTTCACTCAAAACAATTAAAAAATAAAGAATCAACCCACATGAGGGGTTTTATGCATTCAATCTATTTAGGTAATCGCAAAAAAAGAATTTCTATCGTCAAAATCAATCTCTTTCGTCCCCATAATCAATAGCAAACGTAGTAGCCGCAATCGTAATTTCGTCTCCAAAAACAATCACAAGTAATGTTTGAAGAACTTTGGTTCGTTCGTCGCCACCACAGTCGCTATCACCATTGCATTATCGAATGTAATCGACCCTACTGTTTTGATTTGGTGTTTTAGCCCTATTATGCATTGTTCTATCCTAGAAAACTAGTTAGTGAAAGCATTCTCAGAACAATGCACAATAAGGCCAAAACCACCAAATCAACACAGTAGGGTTGATTACATTCGATAATGCAATGGAGATATCGATTGTGGTGGTGACGAACGAACTTACCGTAAAACTCTTGTGGATCGAAATCGTCCGTAGGGCCACAAACAAACCAAAGTTTTTCAAACATTACCTGTGATTGTTTTTTGGGACGAAATTACGATTGCGGCTATTACGTCTGTTGTTGATTATGGGGACGAAAGAGGTTAATTTTGAGGGTGGAAATTCGTTTTTTTATGATTACATAAAGAGATTGAATGCATAAAACCTACATTTGTAAAAAATAAACATAAAACTACTCGTCGTCGTCATCCTTTATGTTGTTTCGTTCGTATATTTCTTTTCTTCGCCTTGTCGCTAGTTTACGAGCACCTCCTGTAAGGTTCTCGAAGTTCATAGTTAGAAACTTGAGATCTTGGTGTTGTTGTTTACCATTTCTAAAAGAGAGTAGTTTATCAAGCTTCGAACCTATTTTTTCAAACGGGGTGTTCGATGTGGACGAAGAAGTAGCCCGTTTACCTTTGTTTCCCCATTGCGGCGTGAAATCTCGCACGAACAGGTCACCAAAAATCCATTTTTGATTATTTCCTATACAAAAAATGTAAAACAAATTATTAAAAATTTTACATAACATTATATATATATATATGGTGAAGATCATTTGTTAACTTGTAAACCAAAAATCCAAATTTTGACCACACATTTAATTTCATCTTATTTTAATATAATCCTCAAAAATCCAAATTTTGACCACACACTTACCGTAAAACTCATGAAGATCATTTGTGGGCATGATTTGATTTTTTGGTTTACACACTTAAAAGTGGTTTACCTTTGAGTAAAATAGATTGTTATTTATAAAAGAAATTTTTTTAAATGATAACGGCTATATTACCGTTGTGACTTGAGATTGTGCAAGGTTCAACGTTATTGCCGTCACGGCACAATAACGTCTAGGGGTGCGGTGTGACCGGTTGTTTTTGGCTGATTTGAATCATGCCCTGTGTTCACGGCGTCCATTACATATACCCTTGAGAATGTCTTACGTCACGTTTTTTGTTATCACGGGAGGTGTTGACCTCAAAACAGTACCTCGTTATTGTAGCATTATCCTTTTTTTTCTTACATTGGTTTTATCCAAAATATAAAAATAAATAAATAATCAAAGTCTCATTATATTAAAAAATAATTTTACGTTGTCTTCAAATAGCCAAATAAAGGGAATTTTTAATATAATTATATATTAGTTAAAGGAATTTAGTGAAAAATATTATTTTCTTTTTCGAAAAACTAAAAGGTGAATCATAAAAATGATTAGCCCAAGAATTAAGAATGGAATACGAGGCGTTGTCTCTTTTTCCTCAAAACAAAATATATATGAATAAATATTATATAAAAAAAGTATTTAACATATTTATGTACGAATATACGGATTTAAGAAAAAAAATACACCTACTATACGGCTAGAGTTTGCTAAGTTGACAGCCGTTTAGGTAGTGACGGTGAAAAGCAAAGCAACACCGTCTGGTTGAATCAAATGAGTGATTGATTGGACGGTGATTAGGTATAGTTTTGAAACACTGTGTGTTTCCACTTTTAGTTTGATGGATTTGGCTTGCATGGGTTTCGAGTGGACAAACAAGTTTTGATGGGAATTTAATTATATTATATTAAAATAGTTCAATATAAATAATAATAATATATTAGAATTAAAGAAAACTATAGATCGATAATATGCGAGAAGATCATCTGAACATTATTTTTGTAAAAATCATCATGCAAATAGAAACAATTTTAGGGTTCACTAAAATCCAATTTGATTTTGTTTATTCAGAAAACTTGATAAAATAATAACCAACTTTACAAATTATTTTAATAAAATAATTTTTTTTTGTCTTAGTTTCCGTTAATGTTTTAATCCTAAGCTTTTTAACTATTCAATAGGTTACAATGCCGACGTGACGTTTCTTTTTCTTTACCTTTTTAAATATGTTACAGTGTAATTTATTATGTATACTTTTTATTTTTAAAACAAAAAAAAAAAATTTAACATTTCCACTTTTCCGGACAAAACATGTTAACTTGAGTTTCTACTTTTCCAAACAAGTTAGAATCGTGATCAGTTTTACATTGTTACAAACAAAATTCCATTTTCTTTTTCTTTTCTAGTTCGTTAACACACAAACAAATAGTTTTTTTTAACGGCGTGAGTTTAACTGGCACGTGCCGTCAGAGGAGGCTCGTACATCAGTCTACCCAAACAACCCAAAATAATTCAAAATCTGCAGAGGATGTTCCTAGTTTTTATAAAATACACCTTACAAGATTAAAACATATGAACTCTACAAAGGTGAAAAAACCTTTGAGAAAACTCACTTAACCAACAAAGCAAAACCTTGATGGCATACAAACAAATAGTAACCAATCGATTGCATCCAAAAGTTTTAGTGCTTTCTCTAAAATTCCAAAAAAGAAAAAAAATTGAAAGACAAATTTTATTTTAGACTTGAACAATTACCTCCTCAATTTGGATATTCCAAAAGGTTTATTTATTACCAGGTCACCAACCCTAATGAACTAAAATACCAGTTCTAAAAAATTCTCATCGCAATTCACACTCATTGAATCGACTTTTTTCGTTTACCTATTGGCCTCGCCTTCTTTAGTTGTGGGTCTCTTTTCTCATTCTTGCAAGACATGATATTATGCCTAATTCCTTGACAATTTTGACAGGTCATACAGCAACAACCATACACAGCAAAATCCAAAACATAACAAAACTATTGGTAGGGTTTGGGGAGGGTGTGACGTAGAAAAGTCATAGCTCTATGATATAAGATAGAGAGGTTGATTCCAGATATACTATCAGCTTCAAAAACATTGTCAGGACCTAACTAGTACCATACCATAGCGATGGGATGAAGTCCTTAATAGCATGTTCTCATTCGATTCATAACTTGCTTCTTGTTCTTGATTCTTGCTTCTCGTTTGATTAGGGTAGCAACTTCTTGTTCCAAGTTTCTAGTTCACAGGCCCTCGTTCGATTTCGATTAGGTTAATAGCGATTACTAAAGTTTTATGATTTAAATAATAATTGTTAATATCCACGCCGGCATATTAAATAAATGTCACGTATGCATGGTAATCTGTTGAATAGGTAAAAAACCTAGGATAGCGGTATTAGTTGAAAGCTGAGTGACTAAAATGAAACGAAAAATATTGTAATAACTTAATTAAACACTTTGAAAAGTTAGTTACTATATATATTTTATGAAGTTTTCTCAAATTAAAACATACGACTTATTAAAATTTGGAGCGTCTCATAATACTTCAAATTCTAAAAATTATACTTTGCACTACTTGTTGAGTTAAAAAATAGTATGTAAGATTTTAAAGTTTCTCGTTGTTTATAGGCTGATTCAAACATTTTACAAGTCGAATTACACCGAGTAGGTACATCCTAATTAGGACTTAAACAAACCCTTCCCGTATCCTTACATAGTTGTTTATATTCGGTATGCCTTTTCCTACTTTTTTAAAAAAACATCATGTAACATTTGTCGAAAACTGGTTTTTAACGAAACAAGGTGTGGACATGCGAGCCCATCCAAACTACCAAATTAATAACATGTGCAACACATCGCGAGTGAAAAAATACGTCGTTGCAAATCGGTAGATATTTTAATTTAAGTTTTTCAACAACGCCAGTATTGTTTGAGGCGTTATCAAATGCCATTAAAAATATTTTATTTCTAACCTATCAAATGTTATTACATAATCTAAAGGATGAAACAAAAGTTCTCCGACATGTGGATACGGGAAAGTTCAAACGCAATTGTATGTTTCAACATTTGTAACGAAGCGGGATCTACCCAATGAGTGGTGACGCAAAGGTACGATTCAGGCAGACCATGTGGAGCAGACCAAACATCATTAATTAAGTTTACACTGGTATTCAAAATTTCAAAAATTAAAACTAGATATTTCTTGGCCTGCTTCCACAATTTTAAACAACGTCTAAGTGTAGTACGACTTACATGGGTGTACCGAGGTTGAAGCGACTCTCTAATCATGTTAGTCAACCAAGGGTTGTCGAAGTGGTCGAATGACAAAGCTTATGGAATGACAAACTTCGTCATTCGATCCCGAACCATATCCATGTTGTAATGAAATATTCCACCATTCACTACCCAATTGTGTTTGTTGGGAATCCGGATCTTATTTCAACGCCTTTCAAAAAATTTTTGTCATGTGCTTATTTAGAGTCGAGTTCTAGTCTTTGTTTAAGAAAGCACCACAAAACTTGCAACGGGCTTCTTGAGTCCCGTCACTCAACTCAACCAAATCCCAGTTGCACCAGATCTCCTTGCCCTATTATGTGGAATAACCAGAACAACAGTCGACAGAGAAGCGATGCTAGTGGAACCTGTCACACCCCAACCGACGGCAGATTATATGTCGGGGCGGACGCGGTTGTTCAATAGCACAAGGTTGACTATTAAAGTTTCGATATTTCATTAAGGAATAATTTAAGATTCAATACAAGGAAGAATAATACGAATACAATATTTTTTTTAAGTAGTCTAGGTCCAAAGCATCCTATGTGATCACGAATAAGTCTCATGATGTAAACCTGAAACATGTGAAAGAATCTGTCAACTACAAAATAGTTGGTGAGATACAAAGGTTTTGACACAGTTTAACAAGTATTTGAAAAGTATTACAATTCACTATGATTTGTGCATTCTATAATGTAAGTATGAGAAAACAAGCATGTTAGACATTGTGCACATTCAATCCTCCAACCATGTTTATGCATAACCCGCATGTTTAAAAGTTTGGTTTAGTAACAATCACCAAGGGCTCCCCCCGAAGGGTCAATCAATCAAGGTGGATTGGTCAAATGCAATAGATCTATCATTGTTACCATAGGCTTGATCAAAGTTAATGAATATGCTAGTTTTAAGTTTAATCTAAGCATACAAGTCTCAAGTTTAACATAAGAATAAACACGTAGTCATAGTTGTACAAGAATTGTATAAGTTTAAGAATTGTGAACATGTTTCACCCCAAAAGCATAAAAGGAAAAAGGGGCTAAGTATACTCACTTGGATTGATGAAGAGTATCCGACACGGATAAGTATTTGCAAGACTTTGAGGGAGAATATTCTCACGATAAGCCTAAGTATGCAAGTCTAAAGATTTAAGTAAACGTCTAAGACAAAGATCTAGGATTTCAAGATTCGACTAGGGTTCCGAACGAAAAATGGGAATGGTTTGTGTTTATGAAGTTTAAATCAAGTTTATAATAAGGTTTTGAATAATTAACACAAGTCTTGAATATCAAAGTTTCATAAGTTTGTAGATTAGAATAATTATTAATAAAAATAATTATTTAACATGTTTAATTATTGATCACACAAAATAGGCAATAATAATTCAAAGTAATTTTCTAAGTATCTTATAAATGGGGTTGTAAGGATATTTAAGAAAAATAAATAATGATTAATAATAATTATTTAAGATAAATAATTATTAAGAATAAATAATAATCATTTAAGAATAAATAATTACTAAGGACAAATAATTATCCAAAAGAATAAACCATTCAAGATTTGAGGTATTTAAGAATTAAGTATTTATCTTACAAAATAATTTTTAATTTAATAATGTTTAAAATGTGGTTACAAGTTTAAATAATAATAGGCATTTATAAGTTTATAAAATGTTAAATAGAATTTCTTGTAACGCTTATATTTTTAATTATAAGTTTGTGGATGGTTAAAGTTTGAATGAAAGCATAAGTTTACAAAGTCTTAAATGATAAGTTTATAAAGTTTTAATATTAAAGCTTCTATTTAAGTTTTATAAAGTTTATAAATTCAGAAAAATATTCGTTTTTCAATGAATACAAGTTTATAAGTTTATGTTTTCTAAATAATATAAAAGTCTTATAAACTTTTATGATTTTATAAAAGTTATATAAGTTTTCTGTTTATTAACTATTATTTAAAGTTTTAAAACAAAAGAATTTATTTATTTTATAAATTAAATAGTAAATAGAATTGTATAAGTTCTATAAAGTTTTAAAAGTATCTTTTATAGATTTTAGGTATTGAAACCAAATCTTAAGGATTAAATCTTTGTAAGTTTTAACTAATTTTATTTAATTAGAAATTGTTCCAGAATATAAAAGTATAAATAAAAATTGTTTTTAAGTTTATAAAAGTTTAATAGATTTTATAAAAATTATTAGAAGAATTAAAAAAACTGCTTAAAATGGGTAAAAAAGGAAAAAGGGCAAAGCCCTGCTTGACAGGCTCGAACCCGGGTCACTGACCGGGTCGAAGCATAACACGAACGCGCTAACCGCCCGACTACGGGTCTCGTTAGTTTAATTCACGGAAAATCAAATAGATAAACAGCTTCTCAAATCGCCCCTGTTCCCCGTATGAACCCTAGATCGATAATCCCGTAAATTCAAAGTGTAAATCCCTCTGTCGTTGTAGTTTGACAGAGGGCAATTGATTATGGGACGAAGACGATGAGGGTGACTTTTGGAATTACCTGAATTGACACCGAAATGAGGGAGAATAGATGCGAGCTTCAAGTCGGCTGCCACATAGTCGAACGAGCAAATGCATGTACAAATTGGTGAAATTGACAGTTGAAGAAGGTTAGGGATGATGTCGTTGAGCTGTGGCAACGGGTATTTATACCCAATTTCATCCATAAATGTCAAAACAGTTGGGGAGGTAGTGGTTGAGCAAACGGATTGAAATCCGACACCACGCGGATTTACAGTTGGAATTGGGTGTTAATGCACCTTGGGGAGAGGTCGCATGCGCGAATGGAAGATCGAGGTTCGGTGAACCTAGACGGAAATCGCGATTTGGATGAAATGGGTTCAAAAATGGGGCTAGTGGGTATCGAACCTGGAACCGATTTATGTTTTCTGGGACTTTGGGTTTATTACAGAACAGGTCCTCGAAGTTTAGGAGTTTTATCGTTTAGTGTTAAAACTTTGGTTTGAGTTAAACTAAGTTTTAGAAATGACAGTTTAGTCCCCGGACTTTTTATAAAAATAATTATGTTTTATTTTTATAAACACTACATAAGTTTTATTTCCTTTCATTATTTTATACATTTATAAAATAATTTCTAAGATTTATGATTTACAAGTTTAAGTGTTTTAGAATAAGTTTATAAATTTATATAATTAAAAATTCATAAAGTTTCTAATAATTTATTTATAAGGTATATACTCTTAAATAAGTCTCATATGTATATATATATATATATGTATATATATATATTTATATATATACCTCAAGTATTATTGTTTTTCTTAAAGATATATCCATTAAATCAATATTTATTATTCAAAAAAATAGTTTTGATAAAATTTCAAGTTTTGAATTAATAATACGTGCAAAGGTTTTAGGAAAAGATAGGTCGGAAAAATACCGGATTTTACAGAACCGACGGAAGATTGTGATTGAGGGGCAACTATATTATCAAGAAAATAAGCAGAGAGTAGAAAGAAATGTTGAATCGGAATAAGAGAGCTTGCTTTGACAGAATTGCAGATATTTTTTGCGTGTTTTTGTTTGGTATTGCGTTTTAAAGTTGTGTGATCAACCAAAACATGAAATAAGTATTTATAGGCCTAAAATATATAAAAAAGTTCAAAAACCTGGTATAACGACTTTATAGTCGTTAAAAAACGGTTCTTTTTCGTTTTTTACCGTTTCCAACGGCCGTAATTGGTTCTTGACCGAGTACTGAGTACCGGGTACGGACTGGGTCCGGTTCGGAACTGGTCAATCAACTAATTATGTAAACCGGTTCAGAACAGGCTGGTTTAAACGGGTACGAACAGGTTCCGGTAAACCCTTAGGTCCGGTTCATGAACCGGTTTTTTTTGTGCATCTGTATGTAAGGGTAGGTAAAATGACTTGAAGCTAAAGTTCAAATAAATAATAATTTAATAAATTCCAGTTTTTTAACATTAAGTTTGTTAGTAATTTTAAATATAAGAATATTTTGTTTTGTATAGGTGAGGGGTTGGGTCCAATGATAAAGTCATTTGTAGTTAAGTTAAAGTTTTCATTGAGGTTAAGGGTTTGAGCCCTGCCAAAAACATATTTTTGTAAATCAACTGTGTTGTACAATAGGTGTCGTTAAAAAAAAGTTCTTTTCCAATAATGGTGTTTGAAAATGTATAATATAAGTGCACTCTCCATTAATTTGATATTTAGATGATAATGTTTTGAAAAGTTTGATGTCTTTTATAACTTTACAAGTGAGCATAATTGAAAGCTAAGTTTAGTGAACTAAATAAAATGTAAGATCATTAAGTGTAGTATGTTGCAAAAACTACATAGTTTTAACATGTAACTACATTGGAATGTAGTATCCACCATATATTACCGTCTAAACTATATGCAATAACAAAAATAACAAAAATCATATAACATCCCGAAAATCCTTATGACGATGGTTCGAGTAGCGAGTGACTCAATTGTATAATAAATAATAGGATTTGTTATGATGTAAACTAAATATAAAAACAAAACAATAAAAAATTTAGTTAATAAATCTTATGTAGAAAAATTTTGAAATATAAAACATTAAGTTATGATAACCCATTAAATCTTAATTATTATTGTAAATTTTAGAGTTTTAAAAATTCGAAGTGTTACAACTGTGATGGCCGCAATGGTGTTGCTCGACGAAGACCATTCCTTGATTTAATATCAATAAAAGAATGTTTGGATAACCATTTTAAAATGAAAAAAAGTTAGTTTTTTGAAGAAAGTAGCATTGTATATAAATTACATATTACGCATCGTGGAACCCTAATGTAAAATAGTAGTATAATAGGTGACTCGTCTTACTACGTTGTGCTAAACCATTTTTAGCTGTCCTTGATATTTATTGTTAATGTTTATCGATTTTGCCTCTAAGACTTTGTTATAGATATGGAATAAGACGATACTTAAGAAAAAGAATAGATACTAATGCAACTCAGATATAGAGATCGTGACTGAAAGTTGACCTATAGCTAAGTCGGCTTTAAAGACGAAAATACTCTCACATAGAAGTGGGGCTTAGTGGCTCGCTATTAAAAACAAATAGACATTAATTTAAGGGTCATTTATATATTTCTCATTCCTAAGTTCATTTATTACATATTTACTCAACCCCTAATTTTAATTACATATTTCTCATTCGTAAACCTTATTTATTACATATAAGTTTCTGTCGAAGTTTGATGATCGAAGTTTCTGCCATTTGAGTTTCTGATTTTGAGTTTCTATGGAACAGACTTCACATAAAGAGTTTTTAGGTTAGACAACATACAAGGGTAAATAGGTAAATGTGTAAGCATTAGATAAATATGTAATTATTTTTTATGGTTAGGTATATATGTTATTAAAGAGGTTAAGAGAAGAAAATATGTAAAAACTCTTAATTTAAATAACAAAACAAGTTACCGTATAAGGTCATCTGATATACAATTCTCACAGGAGCCCACATCAGTGTAAGTGGGGCTTAGTATTCTCGTAGCCACATCAAACTTCATCACCACATCGAGGTTGAATCCACGCATGGGGTCATAGCTAGGTTATTTTTACAATTTACTTAATTTTTGAAAAGAAAAAAAAACTAAAATCAATAAATCATGAAACATAAACACCTCACTTTAGAATTTACATTTCATAGGAAATGAAACATATCCTTAGATTTTTTCCATATTTAAATTAAAAGTATGTAAAACATAAGTTTTTATTTTTTTTAAAGAAAAGAAAAGAGAAAAGCAGAGCGTGTTTTCCGGTGTAAGGACGAATAACAAAAAGCTGATGAGATGCCAAGTGGACAGCATAATGAACGTGTGATTGGAATGTGACGGACGATATTAAACCAGACTTTTTATTTGCAACTGCCAGACAACTGTAGAGGAAATATTGGGAGATCATATAGATTTTCTGAAGCTTTTAGAGAGAGAAACACACAATAGAGAGAGAGAATGGGTGTTGTATTAAATTGAGGTAGCAGAGGGAGGAGAGGCTTGCAGTGGCTATGGCGGCGTTGCAGGGCGTGATTTTAATGCATCCAAATAACAAAAAGACAGACCTCCCAAACGAAAAAGAAAAATGAATGATCCAACACCACACCCTTCTTATTAATTATATTAATTAATAATAAATAAGCGGAGTAAATTGTTATTTTTATTTCTATAGTTCGGCGTTTTAATTATATTTTAAATTTTTTTTTAACTTTTTTGTTAATGATTTTTTTAAAATCTAGTTATTTTCATCTAGCTAACAAACTCGGTCCAAATTTTATCATTAATTCAAAGGTCAGTTTAAACTTCATATATTAAAATCTAATTAAATTACCCCTGATTTTATAAAAATATAGACCGAGTTAGTCATGTAAATAAAAATCACTAGATTTAAAAAAAAGTTAGAGAAGAAAAATATAGACAAAAATGAGACTTGTTATAATAATTAATTTAGTATTTTAGTTTCTGTTATGTTTATCAAACCATCATCATCATGATCTAGTTTTCTCTCACACACACTTCACACACAAACACCTTGTTGGTTTTTTTTTAAAACCCTAGATCTTTATTTTTAAGTGTAGGTGGCACTCTCACAAACCCTATCGTTTCCGTGATTAAAAGCTTTTAAAAATCTTCATTTTCTGGCTATGGATTTGGAGAATTTTGGAGTGGAAACATGTCTGGATTCTTCTCACTAGGTGGAGCTTTGAAAGATCAAGAGCAAGAAGATAGTACAGTCACACCAAACAGTTTATATTTGTTCAAAAACGAAGAGATCTACAGCAAAGGATTTGAGCTATGGCAGCAGTATTACCAGCTTCACCAGCACCGCCAACACCACCACCCAACGCCGCCGCAGCATTATGATCTCGCTCGTCGGAGAAATAGCACTAGCGGTGTGGATGATCTTTGTCTCAACAGCAACAGTAATAATAACAATAACTATAACAACAATAACTGTAACGGTAACGGTAACGGTAACCTAGACGCGTCGTCTCCGTGGAGAGTGATGAGGCAGGGAGGGTACGGGATCAGCGGCGTAGATCACGGCGGGAGCGGCAGTGGCGGGGTGAATTGTCAAGACTGCGGGAACCAAGCAAAGAAAGACTGCCAACATATGAGGTGTAGAACATGCTGCAAAAGCCGAGGGTTTCAGTGTCAAACGCACGTGAAAAGCACGTGGGTTCCGGCGGCGAAACGGAGGGAACGGCAGCAGCAGCTGACGGCGTTAACTCAACAACAGCAACATGAGTTAGGTAACCAGCAGCTGAGTTTGATGATGAGAGGCAGTGGTAGTGGTATTGATCAGAATCCGAAAAGACTCCGTGAAGATCACCAGCTTATGGCCACCGTTGGCGGTGGCGCTACGGTGGCGGTAGACTTGCCGGTTACTCATCATCACAACACTTCTTCAGGTAAGTTTGAGCATTTAGTTTTGTTATACATTTTCAAGAAACAAACAAAACCCTTAAATTATTCTTTTTCCAATTATTCTTTTTGGAGAAAAAGATCACTAAGTTTTTTGTTCATGTTTTGATATATATATATATATATACATACATATATGTAAATATATATATACACACACATAGTGACATAGATTAGCTTCATATTTCAAGACTTATAGGCTTTGAAATCAGGGCTATTGTGTGTACGAGTGTGTATTCTACACACATAAAACCCTAAATCTAGACAAAATCTAAGGAGTATGGATACACGTAGTGTGCGACACTGTGTGCAACTGTGTGTGCTTTGAAACATCTTATCGCATTTTTGCGTGTGTAGGTGAAGAATAGACTCTCAATCACACCTAACTCAAGAAACTTCTAAAATGTTTTAGTCATATGAATAAGAACATATATATGTTTTTAACTTTTTGTAAATTTAGCTTTGGAAATGGGGCATTTCCCGGCGGAAGTGAGTTCTCCGGCAGTGTTCCGGTGCGTTCGGGTGAGTGCGATGGACGAGGTGGAGGAGCAGCTGGCGTACCAGACGGCGGTTAGTATCGGCGGGCATGTGTTCAAGGGGATTCTGTACGACCATGGTGTTGAGGGTCGATACAATCACCCTGGCGGAGGAGAGAGTTCCTCCGCCGCAGGTGACGGTGCTGGCACCCAACAACAGCTCAACCTCATCACCTCTGGCAGCATGGGGCACGGCACCGGTACCGTGAATCCAAATGTTAGTTCCATTGATCCTTCAACAATATATCCTACTCCACTCAATGCTTTCATGGCTGGTACACAATTCTTCCCACCACCAAGATCTTGAAAAATGGAGTTTAATTTTCATGTGCATTTGCATGCTTTGATCTTCATGATTATAATACATTGGTTATGTAGCTGCTGTTAGTGTTCAAATTGGAGATATCAAAGAAACTAAATGTATGCAAAATTTGAAAGATTTGTGATGATGAACCATTATAACTATGATTATGACTAAAACAATGTTAATTGGTTTAAATTTTGTTTTTGTTCTTAACTTTAACATTTTAATCTTGTTATGATGATCTAAATTTGAGCAACTGAATCATGAAAATAGTTTGTTATATTGTTATATTCATGTTAGAAACAAATCACTAATTTAGCCATAAGATTAGCGTCGTGTGTGATTTTTCTTAAGTATTATACTTTTTTTCCATTAATAATGACTTAAACTCACGAGGTGCTTATGTTTTATTATTTTTTGCTTACTAGTTCATATATGTATTAGTATTCGTGTAATAATTGAAAATATTTAAAAGTTACGTATCTCATGGCTATACACGTGAAATTATTGTTGTGAAATCTCAATAAAGATATATCATAATTCTCTTAATTTAACCCAAAAAATATTGTTTGAAAAGAATTAAAAATGGTATTTTGGGTGACAGTTGGATTTGTTCTTTTTTTTGAACCGCGAACATTGAATGTTGTGACGTCGCACCCCCCGTCACATTGGAGGGACTCGTCCAACTCCGGCCAAATATCTTCCCTTGGATTTGTTCTTCTAGTTCCCATTCCCATATATAGTACTGTTCTGCATTTGGATTTGTGCTCAGAAAATAAGATGTAATTAAGATATAAGAGTCTTGGAGAGTGCTATTTCGCTTGAATAATAATTACAGTAATTACATTTTTTAATATTTTATAATCTGTAATTACTTTCTGCTTTGTTTTTGAACTCGAGGCAGCTTTTTGCCCCATTTACCCGTTTATATGCCGGGTTATAATGACATGAAAGTCTCAAGATGCCTTCTTTTCTATTTCAAACTTCATAATTCATTATTTAACATTTTTTGGAGTACATTTGTGTCTAAACATGTTAGTTAAACGTGTTATAGTTATGATTAAATGTGTTATAATTGTGATTACGATAAGTAGTTTTAATGAAGTATAATGGCAATGTGATTAACAACTACTTGGAGCACTTATATTTTGAGGTCCATAGTCTAAAACATCCATACATAGCGTATCTTACCAATTATTTATGTTCATTTAGTGATTTTTTTGGATTTATGGGGATTTTTGAAAACCATTTTGGTTTATACTTTATAGGTGAATTTGAAACATTTTTGGTTTATGGGTGGTCCACTTCTGGTGAAAGCGGATTCAACCGAGTTTCCTTTTTTCCTATGGTAGTTCGTTGTTTATGGGCTACGAGTTCATAAAAATGTTGAGGTCCACTTGCCATAGCAGTGGATTTGCCCAAGTCTGTTTGCGATGGTAGGGGATTCAAGGGCCTAAAGTCTTAGTCCGCTTGTATACATTTCCAAAAAAACAAATAATCATTTTCTTGGGTGTTATAACTATGTGAGAAGTAGATAACCCATTTAGCCATAGGATACACGGTTGAGTCCGCTTCCACCACAATATCATGTTATGAATAATAACTTGTGCATAGACTCTTGCATGTATTGTTATTTGCGACCTAAGATTGTATGGCTATATATGTGAAATTTGTCTAGCATGAATTGATTATTTTTGTGATTTTCTCTACATAAAAGGGGTTAAAGATATTTGCAACCTTGAAAACATTTATTAATATAACAATGAAAAAAATCAAACAATATTTTGTAACAACAGCACATACACTCATGTTAAAAAACTTTGAACCGTTGTAGATATTAAACAATATGTGTATGTATGCATGTGATTGTGTATATATAGATACGAAAATAACGTCTACATGCTAGGGTAGGAGCTATGCGTTTTACACACGAACCTGAAAACCATGTCATCAAGTTATGAACATTTTCACTTGATTATGAACACATGAGTTGGATTCATTCGTATAAATAATGAACTTTATTTAAAGTTGAATATTATTTGATAATAAATATAGGTTAGAAAAGGACAATGCATAAGTTAAAAGTTGAGTCCCAAGAAAGGAAGAATGAAATGAGTTTAATTTCTGGCACAATATTATGGTTGTATAAATGCAACTCCAGCAGCCAGTAAATGCATTTGATGAGTTGTAATGAGTTAATACAAATGCATAATATGTTTCATTTATGTATGCATAAAGCCTGCATAATCAACCCATCATCATGCACATATACGTACATGTTTCTGTATCTATAATTGTCCTCTGAGAGTGAAATATATATATATATACATAGACCCAACTCAACGACCACTCTAGGTGAGGGGTACCCCTCGTGATGCCCTAATTTGTATAAGACTTTTAAAAATAACTTTATTTTATTTAGGGTAGGGGTCCTAGATTTGGAGGGTATGTGTAAGAAAGAGTAATGGTTAAACAAAGGTTACTTGAGTTGATGAAAGTTCTGATCCAAAACAAGTACCCACTTTGATCAAGACCTTACACTCTTTAAGGTTACACATACTTTCTGACCACTAACATACTTTTAGCGACTGTAGTAGGTTATCTTTTAATATCACATCCTTATTTTAGAAACCATACTTTTTGTTACAAGTAAGATTAAAATCATAATCAGTGGGAAAATAACAAAAATGTCATTTTGATCAAGGGTTTTTTTCTTAATTTATATATAAAATATAGCTATTTTGATGAGTTTTTGAAGGTGTATAATTTAGCGGATCCTTTGGAATCGCCTCGTTGCACGGTTTAGTATGCAAACGAGCGGAGGAGCCTGAGCCAAGGTAAGCTCGACTTGTTTGACGCGTTTAAATTAAACCTAAATTATTTTAATATATATAAATTATAGCATATTTTCTTAGTTTAAATTTCACTTGTAGCTCAATATTCAAATATATCATAATCATGTGACCATTTGTCATTTTCTAAGGAAAAAGAAATATAAAAATATAGAAGAATTCTTAAAGTTTGTCATTTTCTAAGGAAAAAAAAATATAAAATTATAGAAGAATTCTTAAAGTAATAAAAGAATTTAATAAACTCTATAGTTTATAAATTCTGCATTCAAAAATATTTTTTTGTTTATACATCGATTTAATTTTAAAAAAATATATAGGAATTGACTCGAGATTTTTACGAGGCTACGAGGTGAGTCCGAGCTAAATGTATTAAGGGGGTGTTTGGGATTACTTATGAAATCTACTTATTGACTTATTCTATAAGTTAATAAGTTATAAGTAATAAGTAAGGGTGGACTTACTTCTTGAAAATGAAATAAATAGGACAAATAAGTAGCTTTCCCAAACACCTTATTAACTTATATAAGTTAATAAGGTAATAAGTAGGGTAAATAAGTAATCCCAAACACCCCCTAAATCATTACTTTATACTTTAGAAAGCATACATTTTGTTTGCAAGACTTAATTAGTATCAACAATCTCGTGACCTCTATGCAAAGACTTGATTGCTTTTATATTTTGGCATTGGTTTCAAACACAACCAAATACAATCAAGTCGAACGATATGGTTGGTCTGATTTAGCCTTTTTTTTCTTTCTGAATTTACTTTTATATGAGGATTAATTAGTGAAGTTATAAATAACTGGGTGGTTAAATGGACTAGTTTATAAATAAGAGGGGTGTTTAATAGGCCGCGTTTGCGTGTTTATGGGTGTAACCGACATAAACTGAAACACGATATGATCGACTCACGTATTTGCGTGTTGACACAACATATATGGTTCGTTTACATACCTTTTTTTGTACAAATTTCTACTCTAAAACTAAAAGAATAAACATGAATGTCTATAAAATGATGATGTGTAACCTACGAAACTTGAAATACGTTTCCATTTTCACTTTTAACCAGTATAAGTTATAACATAAATACCTTTAAAAGAAATTTATATCGTACCTTACTAAAATTGAACAAAATTTAAAGAATCAATGAACCAAACAAGGTACCACGATCATAGACAGGGCCGGCTTTGGTAGGGTGCTCTATGGGCAACTGCACCGGGTCCAGTTTATCGGGGGGCCCAAAAATAATTTATATAATTTTTGTTATAAAGAAATACGTATTAATTATAAATCTCAATTACATTTTAACTATTTTAGCCCATCTAAACCATTTTTTTAGCCCAATTAAGCTACTTTACCCCATCAAAATCACTTAAACCCAACTAAGTTATACTTTTAGTTATATAACCCAATTAAACAAATTAGATTTGACTCATTAAAAAATTTTTAGAGGCTCATTTTTAAAGTCGAACAGGACACCCATAATCTCAGAGATAACCCTTGTCAAAGATTCATGGATAGTTCGACTGTGGGATCCACCGTGACCGTAGTATGTTTTCAATTCTCAAGTCACCAACGGGTAAAACATCATTTCGTATACAAGATAGAACAACATATGGATAAATGAGATGTGCGTAAATCGAGTTTAAGATCACTAAAAATTACTACACTTTTATAAATTTTATAAACTCGTATTATGATTAACTAAACCAAGATGTGTGTGAATTGAGTTTAAGATCTGACTAAAAATTACTACACTTTTATAAAGTTTATAAACACGTATTTTATAAACTAAACCACGATTTTTTTTAAAGCAATTCAAGGTTCATAAATATGAGGAAATAACGTAAAACCTAAAGTTAAGAATGACCACTAAAAAAATCAAAATCATTTTAATTTATATAAGTGAATATTTATAAAACGAATCAAATAAGTTATTAGAGTTTATAAAATATGATATCTTTTAAAAGATTGAACAATAAAACAAAAATTGCAGAATAATCTTCTACAAGAAGATGATACGTTTTTTTAAGGCGGGAATTTTATTTAATACTAACTGACTAGCAAGTAACTAGTCGGCAAAGAAAAAAAATACATGAATAATAGAGGGTTTTGTAATCACTTTATCCATGTTCGATTACACATGTTCTTCCTACTCAGTTAATAAATGGAAAAATAAACATCAACATCAAATAACATAACAAATTTTGATCGAGTCTTCAAGAAAACCGTATTGTTCCATAGCTTCCAAATAGTCCACCATGTGGCATAGAAAATCGCCCCCACTAGCTCTTTTTTCGCCACTTAGACCAATGTGTAGTTAGTGATAGTGTATGGTTGTTTATGTAATATCGTGGTTTACAAATACCACATCTTATTGTAACGCTAATCACAATTTTACAATATACATACATATTTGGTTTCACTTGTTATCAGAGCTAAGGAAAACAACCACTGGAAACTCATCGGAGGGGTGGCCGCCCGCCCCCGCCCCCTACCCACCACCACCACACCACACCTGTCAACCACCTCCGCCAAACACCACCACAAAACATCACCACCACCACCTCCCACTATGGCGGAACCCTAGCCGACGAACACAACATCGATGTTGCCGCCTCTTAGTGTCGCTGCCACCCGAAACTCTAGATATGCCGCCTCCAAGCTGTTGCTGCCACCGCAACTCATCCCCGTGTCTAGGAGACCGGTTCGACGTCTGGTCCGGTTCTGAAAACATTGCCATTAAGTGTTGAACCATTAAAAGCTCTGAATTGTTTAGTATGGTTTTATAGCTGAACCATTAAGAGGCTTGCAAAACCATTAAGAGGTGGGTTTTTAGCGACACAAACACTCTTACCTCTGACTGATTCAGATGTAAGTCTTTTAATGGAATTATTAAAATGCTACCAAACAACCCCTTAGTTATGCTTCCTTTCAACCTCAAGCTTTGCCTTGAACATGTTTTTGAAATGCTTTTACCCATCCTCGCTCTACAGACACCAATGTGCTTAGACAACACCCTCTTAAGTCTTAACTCAAACTTACAAAAATTACCAACAAACTATACAAATACTTAAAATGAAGTGCCACCGACAACTTCATCCCCTCTACTTTGTTCAATGACACAATGAACTTTTTAACTTTATAAAATATCACTTTGATTCCGTTAAGTTTATAAAGCTTCAAGTTTACCCCCCTGTAATATATATAATATGATTTTTTCGTAATAGTTTTCGTTTGTTTGCATATTTTTTTCCTTAACGCCCCGATATAAATTTTGTTAAAAATAGAGTCGTATTCAAAATAAAGTATTTTTTAGATATCGTGGGTTATATCGACCGACGGTGACGTGCTGATACCGTAATTAATGATTCCGACACCGACTGAAAAATATGGATATCGTTATATAACTGTCTTTTATCTTTGTTTCGATCTCCACAACCGAGCCGCCGTAACTTCATACGTTTCTTTTACGTATTTGACCACGTTTATTTTTGTGCTTAGCCACGTTACTGTCATCGCCTCAATCGTTGCCTCCTGCTGTGGAGCGTGGGGCAACATTTCTAGTTAGTATCATGCATCAACCTTGTAGAGTAACTTGAAGTCCAAGGCTCTTTAACCAAATTATCAATACCACACATTGTCGGTATAATGGTTCAACTGTGAGTGACCTTAAGTCTCCTGGAAAAGTTTGAGAAATCATAAAATATCCATCAACGACAATACAGCTATGTGAAAATATCTTTGGGTCAAATTGGATATGTTGCCCACTTATTTATTTAAGGGGTGAGGATGATTACTCTTGTAACTCACGTAAAGTTCTCAAAATTCCTAGAAAGGAGAAACAAAGTGCATTTCTTCACATGTGTATTTGGGCTCTGACAGGTGTAATTCTTAGGGGCTGTTTGGTAGCCTGATTTCATTAAAATGCTTACCTCTGAATCGGTCAGAGGTAAGGGTGTTTGTCTCGCTGAAAACTCACCTCTTACGGGCTGTTTGATAAAATCTGAATCATTAAGTGCTGAACCATTAAGAGTTTTGAATGGTTCAACATTGTTTTATAGCTGAATCATTAAGAGGCTTATAACCATTAAGAGGTGAGTTTTCCAGCGAAACAAACACCCTCGCCTCTAACCGATTCAGAGGTAAACCTTTTAATGAAATCATTAATAGGCTATCAAACATCCCTTAATCGAAAGATATCCTTTTAAGTCATTCAAAGGTGGAAACATTATTGTAACGGTGACCATTAAAGACTTCTTTGAAAGTCTAAAAATTATTTGATTCAACTATTTATCATTTTAGGATTTATCATTTTAGGTTTCTATGATGGGTAGGTTTGTTGGTCTCCAAGGTTAGGGGCATCTTTACATTATAAGTAACTAAAGTAACCAGTCTCTAAATTTTCAAGATCCTAAAAGTTGAAAAAGTTACTTTAATATATATTTAAAGATAAAAATATATGTGATAATCCATTAGTTTTTTATGTTTTTAGAGAGAAATAAGAAATTATAACAAAATGATTGAATGTTTATTTATGGAGTAATTGTAATAGCATTCGATCTAAACATTAATATTATACGTTTTGACGGACTATAAATAATATTTTAAAATGTCCATACATATATTTAGAAAACTTTTACAAAAAATCTTAATTTTAAAGTTCGCTTTGCGCCTTAAAATATGTTTAGCCGACACTGTCCGGAGTATGGGTTTGACTATTAATGATCTCAACAAATGATAAAGCAATTAGTGTGAAAATGAGAGATGAAAACTATCACCCTCACATATAAAGAATATATGTAGACATAATGTTGAGTTTATATTGAATATCGAAAGGTGATTATAGTACAAAACAACTTAATGTAAATCTGACATATATCTAGAGTACTCGATGGAGCAAGTCGAAGTATTTGGATAGGTTGTTTACACACTTGGTTTGCTAAAGTCAAATGTTGTAACACCCCAATTTTCAAAAAAAAAAGTATAAGGTTGGATTGGTGAATGGGTCCAAAAACCAGGGATCAAAAGTGAAAATTTTAATATTTAATCAAGTGAACGAGAAAACAATAGAAGCAAAGTTACAAACATAATGTTGCAAATGAGAAGGAGGAACAGAAGTTCGAGAAGATTTTCTGAGCTCTGGAGGAGGAGGAACAAAAGAAACCGAAAGAGGAGGGGGATCAACTTCGAGAGCAAAAGAAGATGAAGGAACAATAAGATATGTATCATCTAACATATCACTAAGAGAAGGAAACAAAGAAGAAGGATCGGAAGAGTGTAAATAAGAGAAAATATGCTCAAGAAAAGTCACTTTTCGAGAAACAAGAACTTGCCGAGTGTCAAGATTATAAAGCTTGCAATCTTTCTTTCCAAAAGGATAACCAATAAAGATACAAGGTTGAGCTCGAGGTTGAATTTTATCTTTTCCGAATATAGGAGTAGAAATATAACACAAATACCCAAAAGTATGAAGATGAGTATAGGATGGAGCTTTACCGAAAAGCATCTCAGAAGGAGACTTGCCCTGGAGAACCCGTGAGGGAAAAATATAATCAAGTTAGTAGCAGTTAAAACACAATCACCCGAAAACGTAATAGGCAATTGAACTTAAAGAGGCCGGGCAGTTTCAAGAAGATGCTTATGCTTCCGTTCTACCAACACATTCTGTTGAGTAAAACCAGGACAAGTATTTTGATTTAATGCCTTTCTGTTTAAAATACTCGAAATGATGAACACCCGAACCAAGTTAATAAGCATTTTCATATCGAACACTCTTGCCTTTAGTGGTCAAAAGATGAGTCCAAGTTGTTATAGTAACATCATCAACAATGGTGAGAAAATATTTATACCCATCATATGTAGTAAAACGATACGGTCCCCACGTATTAATATGAATAAGATCAAACATTTGGGAAGTAGTTCTACTACTAGTAGCAAAAGGAAGTTTATGCTGTCTAGCCTTATGAAAAACAGAACAATCCTCAATAGAACAACCATGTGTACCATTAAAAACATTCAATTGCTTAGGTTTGTACAATGGAAAATGCCTAAAACGATGATGCCAAAGTTTTAAAGAAACAACATAATTATAGTGAGAAAAATCATCTCTAACAAAGAAAAGTTTCTTAGGATGTAAAAGATAAAGTACATTGAGGAGATCTCCCAGAACCAACGGACTACTCATTGAATGTGCCTGCAAGAAACAAGAAGTTTTAGAAAACTGAACAAGGTCTTTTGTATCCCGACAAAATTTGGGAAAAGATAAGAGATTATGTTTGAACTAAGGCTCAAAGAAGATACTGGAGATAGAAAAAGTCTTTGTGAAATTAACCGTCGACCTTCATAAAACTTAAGACATGCCTGTTTGGAAGAACATAAAAGGACGAGTTAAAGTAATCGAACATGTAACACCCAAAATTTTCAACCAAATTTAAACTTTAAAAATACGCGGAAGTAGGTCCCATATACACTCTTGATATCAACACAAGTTAATTATAAACAAACAACAACGACATAGTCCGTTTCAAAACAACCAATCGGAAATTTGCTTGACAAAACGACAAGTTTAGACACTCAAAATATGGTTCATAATAAGTTCAAGGACTTCTCAAATAGGAGTTCTAACTCCGGATAACAATAAACACCCAAAGGAAACCGAGAATCCAATCCATCATGAAGCTTGACCCGAGACTTCAAATCGGAGCTTTACCTACAAGAAAACACCATAATATAACTATTTGTAATGATATACAACCTTAGAACAACCTCCAAGCGAACACCAAATAAAAATGGCCAAAAAGTCTAACCAGCGTACAACAATGGTTTCTGAGCGTATTGTACTCCCCGAGCATACTGTATGCTAAAACCATCGTACAGTATGCCCAGTTCAGGTCATACACTCCAAAAATCCATTTTCAACTTCTCTAACTCTTTTAGTTCGAACCCGACATATTTGAACCTTAACAAAGTTTGTATATGCTTAAAACATAATAAGGTTTGTATAACACCCATGAATCAACATCCCATTCCCACAATATGCTTAAAACAAGAATTTAAGTACATTTACTTGTTTTCAAGTTCAACATTAGTTCCAAGGGGCTATACACCAAATGTGAAGTACAAGACTTCTAAATTAACACCCATGAAGTTCATGATCTCAAAACGCCCATGAGAACCATGATTTCACTTAGTCACCAAGAGGTTCATGATCTCAAAACTCCCATGAGAATCATGTCTCCTTCTCTACCCATGGAGTTCATGTCCTCAATACACCCATGAGGCATGACTCCACTTAACACCCATGAATCTCATAACCTCAAAATACCCATGAGGATTATGGATTCACAATCACCTAGGAAGATCACATCCTCAAAACACCCATGAGGCATGACTCCAATATATAAACCCATGAGGTCAAGCCTCAAGAAACACCATTGTTTGCAAATAAGCACACACAATTGCAAACGTGTAAACACACGAACATATAATCATGCATCCTAATTATGAATAAGAACCAAATATAATACCAAACATCCAAACAGATAATCATACACCTTAATTATGTGTAAGCATCAACCATGACACCAAATACCCAAACACGTAATCATACACCTTAGTTATGTGCAAACAACAAACATAACACCAAAAACCCAAACACATAATCATACACCTTAATTATGTGCAAACATCAAACATAACACCAAATACCCAAACACATAATTATACTCCCTAATTATGTGTAAGAATCAATCATGAACATCAAATAGAACACACATAAGTAATCACACATGTGTATTAACAACCATATATCAATTGCTAAGTAAGTGCAAGAACACTTACCTTTAGCTAGAGACGATTCCACTTGGTCTTCAAATCTAGTTCCCTTAACACCTTGATTTCCAAGCAATCAACTTGCATTTAGTAATCTTATGACCTCAATCCATACCCCAAATTGAGATTCAACACACACCTATGATCTAAAGATCAACATTCTAACTTGGTTTGGTTAACACAATCTTAACCAAACCTCTAACACCCAATTCAACCTTTCAACCCATTTTGACACGTTAAGGAACCACCTAAGTTCACCCAACACTTTAATTTCATAAATCACCCATTATGAATGTGTTTTCAACTTGGTTTAGTGTTCATGGACACGCCACAACACTCATACACCATTCAAACACCACCCAAAACTCTCTTAACCCAAATGACCTGTTAAGGATTCACCTAAGTTACACCAAAACTCCAATTTTACAAATTACCATAAAAATTAGGGCTTTATGGTAAATTATGTGTCTAATAAATCTCTAGACACTTACCAAACCTCAATTCAACATTCAAACATCTCCAAATCAAAGACCCCCGATTTGACCTCAAGAACCCTAATTTTTTAATTATCAAATTGGATGTTTAAATAATGTAAATCATGAGTCTACAACTTCATTAACACTAGATTAAAGCTTTTAGTCAAGATTTAATCCGAATCACCCCACTAATTGACACAATTTAGGTTTTCTACCAAAACCCACCATGAACTCCATTAATACCCACCATGAACTCCATTAATGGGGGTTTAAAGAGATGAAAGGAACTTACTTGATGATTAGATGATGATGAACACTCCTTTAGTAATAGCTTTCTCATGTAATTTAACACCTTTGAGTCTTGAATCCTCCTACACCTTATTTGGTTCTTCTAAACAAAAGAATACGCACACATACACACACACTAAATGGCGTATAATGCCCCCTTATTTGGCAAAAAATCCAGATTTTTGGAATTTACATAAAGCCCTCTCAACTTTGATCTTTTACCCATTAAAACAAAAGTCAAGAAAAACTCATAAACAACTAAAAACCTCCACTTTCATTTGATTTATTTACAACCCTATAATACGATTTCACATATTATATAATAAACTTGAAAGTTGGTTCATTACAAATCATCCCCCCTAATTTTGGGTTTCGTCCCCGAAACCCGCAACCACACAACAACTTAGGATAGTAACTAAACAATTATTTTTCTTTACTTTAATATAAGACATCTACACTCCTCATTGTGCTCTAAACAAACCAAGACGTGGTTTGTCTCACAAACACAATTGGCTTACACCCTTGTCCAAAATAATCGTCAATTATACCACCGATATCAATTTTAAAAATACCCCAATTAATGTGAGAAGCGAAAGTAGCCTCTCTCAACGAACATTTTAGTGAATGGGCACACAACATGTATCATGGAGTTTACACGATTCCTCTGTTAAATCCAAACGTTAAGCCACTTACCAACTTATTATCGAGTTTGATCGGTCCAACAAAATGGGGACTTAGTCTCCCACATTTTCAAACCCGAAATAACCCATTTCAAAGGGAAACTTTGATAGCGCCAAGTTTCCACTTGAATACTAACACACCTCCTCCCTATATTCGACTAGGGTTTACTTGTCACATCTTGAGCTGATTTGCAATCGCGCTCACTACAAGATCTTCTACACAAAGTCTTGAACCACACCATTGGTTCTATGTTACATATAAATAGTTCTGCCCCAAAAACGTCAGTGTTCAACACCATCCATCATCTAGTATTTGAACAATGGCATGTCAATACTCCAATGATATCTAGGTTGGCACCACCCGACCAACGGTAAAATAATCACCCGAGTCCCCCAATTGAACAAGTGAAACGACTATTCAATCTGAGGCAGAAAATACAGTCACGTCATGTTGTATCACACCCTCCACTAAATCGACATTATTCGATCATTCATAGGAGTAGGTTTCCTCAAACAATAGGATTTGCATACTATTTGGTCAAAAGACCCGCCACTTAACCGAATCGTAACTTGTACCACCTTTTTCATAAAATTTTGTAGCCAAAAGTTTCTCCCACTTCACATAGGCATATGAAGCCATGGAAGTTTCCCTTACGACTTCCTTTGGCGTTTTGCCTTAGCCCAAGAACCAATGAGACATTTTGTCAACATCCTTGACTGTGTCTCCCTTCGACTCTCGTTATAAGAAATTATACCCCAAAAAGAACATTAGCATCACCACGAAGTGTATTGAATACTTGGATTTATGAATCGCCCCGTAACAGAAGTCAATATATTGAAAATTACGGACATCCAAGTCCTACCATACAAATTTTCCATCTCCAAAATAAACTCATACTTGGAAGTTTCAAGACTTCCTCAACGGTCCGCCCATTTAGAGTTAAAGTCTCAAGTATTTCATACCGTTGGGATTTAAAGATCCACCACCCATATACAACACCTCAGTGAAGCTTAAGACTTCAATTCAACCTCTTAATATTCTCCAACGTATAAAGTCATTAGTTCTCACCACAAGTCCCCTCCTTATAGTTGCTATAATGAAGCTCACAACTGTCTAAGGAAATTCACGATAATCCTTCCTCATTGCATAAAGACAAAACCATGTCTATGGCGTGAGGCATCAAGATAACCGATAAAGCATACATCCATCTCTAAGTAAGGACACGACGAACGCCTTAAATAAATTCTCTTTCCCAACCTTGAAAACAAATCCCCAACCATGACCCAAACACAAAATTACTCCTAGTGACTTATTCATATATCACTCTTTGAGATTCAAGGATCTCAATCACCTAATCCCCTTTTAAGTTCGAAGACACTAATTTAAACATAATTTAAGAAGTTCACACCTTAAGAACAACGGCTTCAAGTAAACACCCTTGAAGTCAAGGACTTCAATTAAACCAATCACCCCATAATAGCCTTATTATTTGATCGGTCCACAAGGATGCCTTCACAATTAATCACAGCATCCAAAATTGGATTTCTCCTAAAATCTAAGAGGCACACCTAGACAATTCAATGAAAGACCTCTCATTCAAATAGTTTTCAAGAAGCTCACAAATAATAAGCATAAATGATGAGTGGTTGACTGACCGTGCTAATTGTATATAATCATATGTTTTTAACTCAAACTATGTGATAAATAAATTAGTTTGATTGATTTTTATTTTGTGTAGGTTTTATTAAATAATGAATTAAACAAGTATAATTAATCTTAATAAGGAATACATAATTAAGTTTGGTTAAATGATATGAACTTGTATAAAATGACGTCAGCTTGTTTTCTTTTTGAATCCATTATTTAAAGTTAATCATGGTTTTATGTGTAGGGCTAAACCAACGATTTTAAATTATTAAGCCTAACAATTCCACATATTGGGAGCATACAGTGATACATGATTACTATTATTATTATTAGTAGATTTAATTCAAAGCACTTGTGGATCATGAATCAGTTTGATTTAAGAATTGTTTTGGCAGCCCAATAGGAGGAACGAGAGGCCCACAAGGAATTTAGAGTTCGTGTGAATTAATAAGGGCATCATCATCTCATATCAAAGGGGGGACGCAACACAGGAGACGGCAGAAAGGGGCGGCTGGGAATTAGACGCAAGCAACGCAGGACGAGAATAAGGAATTACATGGATACCGAGGTCAAGAATGAAGCATTTGATTTTCTATTTATTATGATGATTGGCTAAACCACTTGTCACTTTCTTCAGACGGACGGTTCGTATAGGTTTTATGTTTTGATTCAGTTGTTTATAATTTTGGGTCTGTTTAGTTTCTGACAATAACCGAGTAGATTGATGTATTGGTTGAATTAAACAGTTTATTATTGTGCTTTGAGTTTTCTACTTTACGATCTTGTTCGGTTGATGATAAAACCTAGTAGCAGAGTTGGGTGACTAAAGGGGATAAACTTGAGACTTATAAATTGAGTAGTTGGATTGTACTGGTTTGTGACGAAACTGATCGTATAGGTTGCTGATAACAATCTGTCTTCAATTATTATTTTAACTGCTTTTTCAACACTGTGTCTATATGGTGTCCAATTAAATAACTGAATTTTATGTGAAACATAGAACCTGAAGTTTGGAGGAGGTTGCATTTTTTTTTAATCTTAATTTTAATTAGAATAATTTACTAAACTAAGCAATTGTATCTTTCCACTGATTCCCTGTGGATTCGACAACCCTACTTCTCTGTCTACAGTCTAAGGTAGATAAGTAGTAGTTTTTATAAATGTTTTTGATTGACCTTGACATCGCGATCAATAAACAACTTTTGCTTGAAGATAGTTACGACCATCGTAAAAAATGGCCATAAAAACATGTGTGGGTCTACACAACGATTACACAAAGCTCACAAAACCGAGGAACTTTTGTTATGCCAAAAGGCATAACCACAATCCCATAATACTTGCAACAGATTTTGAAACCATTTATGGTACATTATTCTCCCACACCTTCATTTGTTGAAACTCGGATATTAAGTCTGATGTTCAATCATGATAATCAATGCAAAACACATTCTTCCATTCTCCTTTTTTTACAAAAAAATGATTACATTCCAATATGAGTCACTAAAGTATAGAACCCTTATGAACTCTTTCACAACTGGAATATCAAGAATTTCATTTTACCCCGGTTGGTGTCAATGGCATGAGCCAGACATACACCAATTCATGTAACATGTGTTCCACCGTCTGTAGGCAAGAACAGATCGGCATGTCACCATTTAGTCACACACGACGTTTTATGGTTACTAAGTAACCATATAAATTCCACCACAATCGCGGGACTCCATTCCATGAGATTGTTTCACCCACATCCTTCAATTATCAGTTCATACAATTGTCAACATTATGAAACCCGCAATGTTGATTGCATCTTAATCCATCGATTCACATGAACTCTCATTCAAAAATAATACCAAAGGGCTTCAGTCCCGCCCTTGGTAGCTAGAAATGTTCGGCTTAACAACCTCGGAAATTTATATTTTCTCCCCCTTTTCATTCGCATGCTTTAACTCGGGACATTCACTTCAAATGTGTCCCGGTTTGTAACCACCGTAGCACACTATTAGAACTAGAACACTACGGCGTAATGTGTTCCATTATTCCCACTGGTATATCTTCCCACACATATGGTAACAACAAGTATTGCCTCCCCAAATAGATTTCTAACTCGGTTAGAATATTTGGCTTTCTTGAAGCCACCATAAATTCCTTCTCACACCCCACCAGTTTCTCGAGTTTGATCTCCTTGTATCATATATTAATCAACTCCACCAGAGTTGTACACCACGTAGGAGAATCCACTCTAATAAGTCAACCGATATCATTGAGAAAACGGATCTATCTTCATTCCCTCCGATGTTCCAAGATCTATGCAAGACTGTTTTTAGTCATACATATGCCTATAATCTCGTTGACTATTTCACCGGTCTACCACACGTGAAGGAGCTAAATGCATGGCCCACAATAACTATTAGACATAGTCATTTCAAGAACGTCTCTGGTATTCACCCTGTTGCATTGCCTTCGTGCCTTTAAGCCTTTCTTTTAAAGAAGAAACTCCGATAAATTCTCTATCACGTCCCAAAGTTGACACACGATGAGTAGTACTCTGCCCGCCAATCACAATGGATTGCTTCAAAAGCCAATAACCAACGAATACACCTCACCAGTTTATTCCTTCGGTTCACACACCGCAAACCCCCTTATGAAAACAACGTTTAATTCCTCCCTGAATCATCAAATTCCGCCCATTGGGCTTCATACAATTCCTGCAAAGAATCACCCCTTTGAATCCTATCTCCTTTGAATAAGATCGACACGCAAAGATAGAAAGCTTTAGCCGACTCCGCTAGAATGTTGCTTTCCAATTCCCCCAACTAATTCTTGTTTCTCACCATCACCGATGTGATACTCACATAGACTCGTTCGTACAAGAGTCCTTAAGACAACCCCCATCTACAATTTCCGCCCATTAAGTCATTCCTGACTGTGTTCTAGGTAAGTTGTAGGTATTCTGCCTACTTATAGGCCTCTAATCATATTAATTAAGGCATTATCCCCTAAATAAGTGTATATATAATCACCTCGTATAATCACACCCATACATACATATAATACGTACATATACACGTATAGCCACCTTCACCTAATCCCTGTTAATGTTCATTGTTATATGGTAATCACAATCCCACTTACACACATTAAATTAATAATCATACTGGCCAGGCATGATTAGAAATCTAATATGACTAAGTGATATCGCCATCTCCATACTACAATTCACTTAACAAGTTTCAGCTCACATAACACATAGCAAAATAATCACACAAATATCTTTACTAACCTTCACCATCAAGCTCCGAGTCTCGGTCATGCCTTCGTTGGATTCTCGTTACACACACACATATCAAGAGTAATTAAGTTTGAGTTCGGTGTCTCGCACATCCGAATCCCTCAAACCATTGCTCTGATACCAAGTTCTAACACCCAAAATTTTCAATTAAATTTAAACTTTAAAAATACAATGAAGTAGGTCCCATATACACTCTTGATATCAACATAAGTTAATTATAAACAAACAACAACGACATAGTTCGTTTCAAAACAACCAATCGACAATTTGCTTGACAAAACGATAGTGCTTTCTGAGCGTACTATACTCTCTGGTCGTACTGTACTCTCCGAGCATACTGTATGCTAAAACCAGTGTACAGTATGCCCAGTTCAGGTCATACACTCCAAAAATCAATTTTCAACTTCTCTAACTCTTTAATTCGATCCCGACATATTTGAACCTTAATAAAGTTTGTATATGCTTAAAACTTAATAAGGTTTGTATAACACCCATGAATCAACATCCCATTCACACAATTATTATAACTCATGCTTAAAACAAGAATTTAAGTACATTTACTTGTTTTCACGTTCAACATTAGTTCGAAGGGGTTATACACCAAATGTGAAGTACAAGACTTCTAAATTAACACCCGTGAAGTTCATGATCTCAAAACGCCCATGAGAACCATGATTTCTGTAAGGTTCGGTTTTTTGAGGATCTTCAATCAACGATTTCAACAACGTGTTGAACCTGGCGGAAACAGACTCTACACGTGACTTGTAGGTATAATCAAAGAGGACGAGACACAATTCAACAATCAAACGACTCGTATATCGATAAAATCACTGAATACACAATATAGACCGTTCGACAACTCCTCTAACCCATTACAATAAACAAAACATCTATTAATACTAATCGGTTGGGCCTGGGCCGCATACTCCAAGTATGCGGTTGGGATCCGCATACTCGCATACTTGGAGTATGCCGCTGGGCCTAAAGTATGCGGCCGCATACTTCCCAAAACTTTTCTTCTGTACATCCCAGTAATCTCTTGATGCGTTAGCCTATTAGGTTTGATCCTTACAATCTCCCCCTAGGCTAATGCATTCAAGTAACTCAGAGTATTTCAACATCAGCTGAGTGATTACCGCCTCCCGCAAAAAGGCCTTGAACTATCGCCGTGGCTATCACTTTCATGAATGGCTTAGTCTCCTTCTCATTTTCCTCTGGCACGAACAATCTCTGCTTGGACAGTCTCATCATATCTTCGTTCCCAAACTTCATTAAATCCATAGGATCAGCTATTGTGAATTCTCTGTCAATGCAGTGAATGTCTAGAAGACCAGTCACATGACTGTAAGACCAACACACCAGCTTACTCAATGAGTTGTCCGGCAGTCCCTTATGAACAGGGACGCACTCAACCGTCTTGGGAGGAGGATAGACTTCCACTGTAAGCGGCTTTTGGGTGATTTTGTCGATCATGTATTTTGATGTCACCCTCTTGCACTGAGCCGTCTTCATTACTTTGAAGTCATTGTCACATTCTCTTCTAAGAAATTCGACGAAGTCACTTGCATCTCCATTGTTCCCCAAGTTGTAGAAGGGAACCTTGATTAACGTTCTGAGATCATATCTTGGCAATGATTGAAAGTCGTGCTTATCAGCAAAATACTCGGCTCGCCCATTTTTCCTCTTGATCAGATAGAGATGCTTCTCATTGTCATACATCCAGCTTAGAATGAGAGAACGATCATTCTTCTATGAAAGTGCATTGGATGCTGTGACACAGTGAATTTCTGGTGAAGGAATGAAGTTCAACAAACTTTCCTTTTTATCTTCACTGCCTATGGAAGATGTCGCTGCAGAAACATCTTTAGGTTCAACCACATGGTCAGCAGTTTCCTCCACTTGGGGAGTTGAATTACCTTCGGTGAATATATCGCTGTCAATGTCGGTAATCACCTTTCCCTGAGCATCGATGTATGTAGGAGAGGTAGGCATATTTACATCAAAGAAATCTTCGGCCTCAAAGAGATCCTCTCCTGCAAAATCAACATCCAACACAGCTGAATCCCTTTCATATGAGAACGCGGAGTCTGATTTAAGAAAATCATCCAGATCCTGTTCAAAGTCAAATGAAAGATCATTTTCAGACTGTTGTGCTCCCTTTTCTGACACAGGAACGTAAACGACCATTGCTTTGGACATATCTTCTTGTGAGCTTGGTCTTTGATCTTCCTGGTCTTTACTTTGATCGTTGTCATCCTTTTTGCCTTCTTTATCATCACCATCACCATCACCATCATCATCATCATCACCTTTATCATCATCATTGCCTCTACAGCCATCTTGTTTCTTCCTTTTCCTTTTCTCTTTCTTTTCTTTCAATTTCTTCAACTCTTTGAGCACATACTTCATGTTGTCTCTTAAGCTTTGAATCTAACCACTTTGTATGTTGATGGTCGTCCTAAGAGTATCATTTTCTTTATAGATTTTCTCAATCTTTGAGTCTTTAGCCATAGAGTCTTGTTCTAGACTGAATACTCTTTGCTGCAGGGCTTGAACATCTACCGGTTCATAAATAATCTTCTCTTTTCCCTGGTCTTGCTTGGTAGGAACGGAAGGTGTGATGATAGGTGTGGATTTTTGTGGGAGTTGTACAAAAACTTTTGCTTTTTTCCTTGGAATTAGATCAACTTCATCATCGTAGTCTTCATCGGAAGTATCACTCTGTTGTTTAGATCGGTTGATGAGAGGAGGTTTCCCAGCAACCTTTTTTTTAACCAGTAAGCTTCAGTGATATTTGTTGATGGGTACTTCTTCTTTCTCACTCTCTGTTTCAGAAGAATCAAACTCAATGCCGTCTGATTCACCTTCAGACTCACTTTCCTCTTCTTCAACATTTATAGCACTTGAACTCTGGGCTTCATCTCCCTTTTCACTGGTGACACTCTGAGTTGCAGTGTCAGAGAACATTAAGTCGTCCAATTTAAGATCGGCCATATCTTCTAAGTTCTCTTCATTGTCAAAGTAGATTGGCCTTCAATGTTGAAATTTAGATCACCCTCGTGTTCATCTGAAAGTTGTACGTTTGGGATCACAGGCTCATTCACAATTGGAACTTCAGCTTGATTTTGAGCCTGTTGACGCACACGTCTAGGTCTACGACGAGGCTGAGGTGGTTTTTGTGGATGTGGAGATGATGGTGGTGGTTGTGGGTGAGGCTGCTGAGGCTGGTTACCGTCGGTCTCTGGAAAGGCATCGAATTTCTCCAACGGTCTCAGGCCGGCATAGAAACCTTGCTTGTTCATGCACATATAGGACAGAATGCTTTTGTCCATCACTTTTTCGTGCAGCCTCCTTTGAGTCATAACCAACTCTGGATGTTATCTGTTAATGATAATTTGTAGGAATTGGGGGTACATTAAGAACACAAACTTCTTCTTTCCTGTCAAATTACTCTTCATTTCTTCAAACACAACACCTGAAAAATTGAAGTTCTCCCCCGTAAAAAGTGCATAGACCATTGATGTCATATTGGCACTCAACTCATTGTATCCTCCTTTTCTTCCAGAGATGCACTGATTCATAACGTGTGCTAAGTATCTCCAGTACGGTGGCAGATATCTCTTTAACACAGATGGCAATTCACCCTCATAAATCATTCTTTGGAAGGTTTCAGTCATCTGTTCAACAGTATAGCTTGTGGGATGTTCAGGATTATCACCAAAGTTTAGACAAGTTCTTTTCACAACTTCAGTAATTACGATTCTTTTTCCGGCTACCGTACCGGCTATCCCTTCTACATCATTCTCTGAGATTATATTAGTAGGCTCCAGAAATCTCTAACAAAATCTTCACATATGTCAGGATGTTGAGATAGAGCATGAAACACTCTAGACGCCCGTAATCCCACGATCATAGACCTGAAAATACTGTGATTCTGTGGTGGGTCCTCCAAGTATGCCGGTTCATTATGATCCTTTACAAATTTCAAGTTTGCCATTGCCTGCAATCAACAAGTCAAGTTAGATTAACACATTTGAAGTATGCGGCTAAGTGGTTCAGCCGCAAACTTCAAGGATACCGCAAACTTTGATCTAAACCTCAGACTTCGATTAAAACCGTAAACTTTGATTTTAAACCTCAAACTTTGGTCACACCGCAAACTTGACCGCATACTTGTATAAAAACTACAAACTTTCAAACGATTGAAATTTTTGAAAATTAACAAGTTTTTGGATTGGATTTTTGGTGTAACAAGATCGCCTAGTGATTTCGACCTAGACTACTGGACTAATTTTAGTTATTTCAAGATTTTAGGTGTTCAATTTGGTCAAAAGTCCATTTTAGTTTCAGGTTCCATCAAGAACACTTCCCACGCTTGATTCGAGTGAATCCAAGGTCAACAACTTTACCTCTGAGATCGCCTATACTCCTTGAACACAATAATAGCAACAAATTTCACACAGGGGTCAGCTAAATGGTTCTAGCGAATGACAATGGAGTATGCAGTTGAGAGGTTTTTGAAGTATGCGATTGATGTAAACTGCAAACCGCAAACTTCAATAGCTATTTATAGAGGGACTTCAAGTATGCGGCCCCGCATCAAGTATGCGGCCGCATTCTTTTGTTATGCCTTGATTTTTTCAGAAACTTTTTGCTTTGGATTTTCAGGTCACGTAGGGATAGTCATTTTGACACTAATGAATTATAAAAAAAGATAAAAATAAAAATAACTCCAAATAAGCTAGAAACATAAAATCTTTTTGTTCTTTTCAAATAATAGACTTCTTTAAAACAATAAAACATATTAAATTTGAGAGAAACTCTGTTATGAGATCATATCATCCTAGGGTAGACTACACTATACTTATCAGCCGCTCATTTTCTTAGACAAGTCTTGGTGATTGCCAATATATTATCCTTCTAAACTCAATACCTTAGTTGACAAACATCAGTGAATGAATTTATCATGTTTTCTGGGTAAGTGTTATTCAAGACTTAGTGGGTCTCACACTCATATCTCATAAACCTGCATTTATTTTAGTGTGAATTAGATGAGTTTTTGATGGACTGACTGGACCCACAACTTATCGGATAAGCCTTCCCTTCCTCATGATCTTTTGAGCACCTAAATATAACTAAATGAGCATAACTAGCACGGGTCAATGGACTGTTCAGGAAATCTCTGACAAATTTGATTATAAACATAGCGCGACGGACTTACATATTCACAAACAGTAAATGCTAAGGATCATTGCACTACGGACTTACATGTCTTGATAAGCGATTCCTTCACAGACCCATGTTCCCAAAGAAAAAAATATTCACATGTATACTAATATGTACGTCTTTTGACATATCTTTTTGAATTTTCCTATTGCACGACATTGACATTGCGTGTCTTTTTGCTCACATTTCTGTTTTGCACTTTCATTGAGTGTCTTTTCACCTATTGCATGTCATTGCATGTCTTTTATCTATATACATATATATATATAGACTTGTATCAAGTCAGCTCGCAACCCCTTTGTGAAGGGTCTCGGCTTGTGCAATCCAGAGATAGTATGTTCATCTACCGTTCATCAACCTTTATGTGTAAGTATACAATTATTAACAGGAAATAAATATTCTACCAATTAATTATATGTTCCCCACTAAATTAATGACCTTTATGTTTAAGTGAAACACTATCATTCAATCCTTTCAGTTTTAGCAGAGCCTATCAACATATCACCCTAATATCCTGATCTTTTCAACTACAGGCCTTACATAAGATGATCCAACCTCTAGAATGATGTACTACCATTTCCCAAGAGACAGAGTTTTCAATTTTTCTCAATAGAATGACTTTCTTAACAAGCACAATATTTTTTTATTTTTCTGATTTTTATTTAAAGATGAACCTAAGAACTTAAACCGAAAATCTTTTTGGCGTTTTTAGAAAATTTCCCCCCCTAAAATTTTGCATTTATGAAATAAATCAAAATTTAAACAAGCTAAAAACTAAGAAAAATATTTTTGGTGACCGAGCCTGCGACCTTTTAATCAAAATAAATCATTTTCAAACATTCAACCAGAAAGTTGAATCTTGCCAAATCAAAAGACTTTGTAAAAATGTCAGCGACATTCTTATCAGTAGATACCTGCTCAAGATACATGTGTTTTCTTTCAAAACAGTCACGAATATGATGCACTCTAATGTCTATGTGCTTAGTTTTAGAGTGTTGGACTGGATTCTTAACAATTTGCAATGCAGGTTCATTATCACAGAAAATAGGAGAGTCACAGAAATTCAAACCGTAATCCAGCAATTGGTGTTGCATCCAAATAACCTAGGAGCAACTTGCTGATGCGGCGACATATTCAGCTTCGGCAGTAGAAGTCGAAACGGTGGTCTGTTTCTTGCACTGCCATGAGACGAGTCTCTCCCCTAGAAACTGACATCCTGCAGTTGTGGTCTTTATATCCAGATTGCATCCTCTATGATCACTGTCAGTAAAAGCAAACAGGTTAAATTATGAATCTTTTGGATACCAAAGGCCTAGCCGAGGCTTTCCCTTCAAGTATTTAAAAATTCTTTTGACATCATTAAGGTGAGAAAGTTTCGGATTAGACTGATATCGTACACACTGGCAAACCGCAAACATGATGTCTGGACGGCTAGCGGTCAGGTACATTAACGAGCTAATCATTGACCTGTAGAGATGTTGGTCAATCCCTTGTTCACCTAGATCTGGAGTAAGAAAAGGACGTGTTGCCATAGGTGTTGAGGCCGGTTTGGAGTCTGCAAAATTGAACTTGAATAGAATGTCATTAACATATTTTGCCTGATGAATTAGGATGCCGTCATCACTTTGTTTAACCTGCAACCCCAGAAAGAAGGCCATTTCCCCCATGGAACTCATTTCAAACTTTTTCTTCATGACTTCTTCAAACTCTTTGCATAGTTCAGCATTCGTTGATCCAAAGATGAAGTCATCAACATAGATTTGGACAAGAATAAGATCGTTTCCCAGCTTCTTGATGAACAGTGTTTGATCTATGGCTCCCCGAGTATAGCCATTGCAAGAAGGTGCTCTATCAGGGTGGCATACCATGCACGTGGTGCTTGATGTAAGCCATACAAAGCTTTGTCTAGTTTGTAGACTTGATGTGGGTGATTTGTGTTTTCGAACCCCGGTGGTTGACACACGTAGATTTATTCTTGAACCTTTCCGTATAGAAATGCTGTCTTCACATCCATTTGAAATACTTTGAAGTTCATGTACGAGGCATAGGTTAAAAATATTCGGATGGCCTCGAGTCTTGCAACCGGTGCAAACACCTCTTCATAATCTATCCCTTCTTGCTGATAAAATCCTTGCACAACCAGTCGTGCTTTGTTTCGAATAATAATAACACTGTCATCTTTCTTGTTTCTGTAAACCTAACGAGTACCAATGGGCAACTTGCCTTGTGGTAGCGGCCCAAGTTCCCAAACCTTAAGTTTTTCAAACTGCATCAGCTCTTCCTGCATAGCCTCCACCCAACTTGCCTCAATCAAAGCCATTTTAATGTTCTTTGGTTCAATTTGAGATATGAAAGCGGAGTATCAACGTATATTGATTATCCCAGATTTGCTTCTTGTTCTCACCCCGTCAGAGAGAGGACCAATGATGTCCTCTACAGGATGATCTTTATGAATTCTTGATTGTGGAATATCTTCTTCCTGTAACGTTTCAGGTAAGTTGGTGATCTGCTGATCTGCTTCTTCAGTTGTGGGAACCGGCTCCTCAATAACATTTGATTCAGGAAGTAAGGCTTATGATGAATGATCACTACCGTATGTATCATCTTCCTGTGAAGCAGTGCCGCTGCCAGATGCAACAGTCTCTTGAGAGGGTGATTCGGGAGGTTTAGAAAACAAAGGTGATGCATGATCATGGTCTTCATCTATTCTGTAATCTTCTTTGCAGTATTTGTAGAAACTCTCATCTGTCACATCACAAGCATCAGAATAAACATTAAACAATTTAAAAACAGAATCATAATCAAATAACCAGTTTGGACCAGAATCCGCATCGGTTTTGTTGAGCTCCTGCCAGTCAATGTAGTAGGATTCCACAATATGCTTTGTTCTCTTATTGTACACTCTGTAAGCTGTCTTGCTGGACGAGTATCCAACAAAATAACATTCATCGGGCTTTGCATCAAACTTGGACCCAACAGTATCATTATGCAACAGTGTGCATAGGCATCCAAATGCTCTAAAGTGACCAACTTTTGGCTTTTTTTTAAACATGATCTCATAAGGAGTTTTCAATTGATGCTTGTTGAACAGCACCCTGTTCTGCACATAACATGCAGTGTTGATTGCTTCAGCCCAAAAGAATACTGGAAATTTGGAGTCGGAAATTATGGTTCTTGCAGCCTCTATGAGGGTACGATTTCTTCGTTCAGCAACTCCATTTTGTTGAGGAGTTCTAGCAGCAATGAACTGTCTGCAATTCCTTTTTCAGCATAAAAGCTATCAAGGACTTCGTTACCGAATTCTGTCCCGTTGTCACTTCTGATAATCTTGATCTTCAAGTTTAGTTGATTTTCAACAAGTATCATGAACTGCTTAAGAATTTCTGTAGTCTCACTTTTCTTACTAAAAAAGAACACCAAAGTAAATCGTGAGTAATCATCAGTAACAACAAGACAATAAGACTTCTTCCCAAGACTCATCACACTTACGGGACCAAACAGATCCATGTGAAGTAGCTGTAAAACAGATTCTATTGAATTAAATAACTTGGGTTTGTGTGGTCATTTATGCTGTTTGCCTTTAGCACAAGAGATACATTTTTCAACCTCACAAAATTCTTTTAAAGGCAAACCGATCACGTGTGCTCCTTTAGCAATTCTATTTAGGTTTTTCAAATTTATGTGACCTAAACGACGATGCCAGAGCATGGAATTATTTTCAGACGCTTTTGAAAACAAGCAAGTATTTGTTAAAGCTGACTCACTATTCATATCTAACAAATATGAGTCCTTACACCTCGGTGTTCTCATTAAAATCCACTCCTCAGGGACGACAGACCCTATTTTTAAAATCAGACATTCTTTATCAGTAAAATGAGTTGAAAACTTTTTGTCACAAATTTGAGACACACTTAACGAGCTGTGATTCAATTTAGACACATAATTCCCATCTTCAAAACAGAGAGTACCATTAGTAACAGTACCTTTCATGGTAATTTGCCCACCTTTATCTCCTGCAAAGGAAACATACCCTCCATCAAACATTTTAATATCGTGAAGCTGAGAGATGTATCTTGTCATGTGCCGGGAACAACCACTATCAACATACCAGAGGTTGTTGATAGGCCTCCTAGGCTGTCCCTGCATGGTAGAACACATTAATTAGTAACTGGAACCCAAGCCATGGTTGTCTTGGGTTGCCCTAAATCATCCAGGTATGAAACTTCTTGCAATTTCATATTTCTTTTGTAATTGAACTCAACTGGTGTTGTTTGTGTAATAGGTTTTCTTTTCCAAACAGCCTTTTGTTTTTCAAAATTTGGGCTAACTGTTGGAGTGACTTCCTTTTATTTACCCTTTTCAGATTTGATGGGTTTCTCAACTTTCTTTTGTTTTTTGTTTGAAAACATTATTTTCTTTAATATGACGTTGAGATTTATGCACAAAACCAGTTCTTTTATCCGATTGTTTATCATTGGGCCTTTTGTAAGGTTGGGCCATGTGTCCTTTAGACATCTGTGGTCTTTTAAGATTTTTATCCCTTTGATTAACATTCGGACTTCTACCAGAGTGTTCACGATTGTGAACGTAGTTTCGAGCAAAGTGTCCAGGATTCCCACAAACATAACACGTTTGCCTTCTCGGATACGATGCATAGTATCTGATGTCCCATGATGATGACCATTGAGGAGAACTGTTGAAGTAACTTGCAGTTTCACAGTTCCTAGAAAACCTTCTATCATGCATTTGATCATCATTATAATTTCTATGATTTGACTTGAAATTACTTCTATCAGCATTCCTAACATTTTGTTCCAAAGCACGATGATGATTATCAAATTTAGCATAAAACTTGCTTTTGGTAAAACGTTGAGGCTTTTTCTTTGAATTAGACTGACTTGTGGATGGTTTACTGCTTTCACGGTTTGATGAGCAGCTTTTGTTTTTGGTAAAATGCTGATTCTTGCCATTCACAAACTGTGTTTTTTCATTTTCTAATGTCCTACCATTCACAAAGGTGGATTTCCAATTAGATTTTTTTGTTGTTCTTAACAGCACAATTTTCAAAACCAATATTCAAACCAGAGTTAACAACAGTAGCAGACTTAGAAAAACCAGACAAAGTATTTTTGAAAGACAAAGACTTTGAATTAAAAACACGATCCTCTCCTCATCATCAATCCCACAATTCTCCACTATGCCCTCTACTAATTCTGTTGCTGCATAAGACTTAGACGGGTTAGAAACGTTCACATGTTGTACCGAAGGACCACTAGTCACAGGAGTGGACTATGTGGATGAAGAAGATTGAACTGGTTTACGACGTACACCATACTCCATTTCAACATCTTCATGTTGAACACTTGGCATGGGAGTAAAATTGCCATTGAAAGGATGTTCAACAGCCTAATCCTGGATTTCCTACTTTCCTGACTTGAGAGTCTATCATGTCATAGACTACAGATCGAGAGTGGTCAATTTTCTCGATTGTCAACTTAGTGTTTGCCAATTGAGTCACAATGTCATTCAACTTTAAACTAAGATCGTCTATTCGTTTTAGTGCATCACGGTAAAGACATTCCTTATTGCTAAAATCCATTTCAAGTTTTGAAAAATCAGCTTTTCCTGCATCAATTTTATCTTTAAACAATTTTTTCAGAACGCTTGTACTCAGCATTGGCATACCTAAGTTGATTTATTTCTTTTTAGAGCAATTCTTTATCATACTTATATCTGTTTACTTTCTCAATACAGTTATTTGAACATAAATTGGTATGTACCTCAGAGTCTTCAATCTTTGCCATGAGAGCATGATTTGACACCTTCATCGACAGCTCATGAATCTGATCTCCCTAATCATATCCTGCAGTCTGCTTACTCACCAATGCTTTGCTATTTCCATCTGCAGTTTTTCCCTTTTCTTTCTTCTCTGAATTGCTTGACGAACTCCCCTTCTCCACTTTAGGCTCTGGGCATTCCCTAGCAAAATGACCAGGTTTGCTGCAATTGAAGCATCTCAGATTGGATTTGTCAAAACCTATCTGCTTTGAACCACTCCATCCCTTCAAAAGAATTTCTGCTAGTTCTCTTGATAAATCTCTTAGCACGATGCACCGCCATTACCATGTGCCACTTGATATCCATCTCCTCCAAGTCACCTGGATGTATTTGATCAACATCATCTTGAATCAGATTAGCAGGAGCAAGTTTTCCAGCCAACAGACAATTGTAACTGCTCAAGAAAACACTAAACAAAGCAACAGGCATTTCAACAATCTTGGCATCATTTGAGCTAAGTGATTTATTTTGTTGAACAGATGTAGCAGGAGTTGTTTGATTTGAAACAACATACAAGTTTGGTGTGTATGCAGAGGACATACTAGAGAGTAAAGCATTCCCTTGAGACATTAAGTGATCTGTCTCTAATGAAAACATCATCATTCTTTGCTAATCGTTTATCTCATATGACCTTAGGATGGATATGAGTTCACTCAGAGGAGTGGTGTACATGTCCTTTGTTCTCTAGATAGTAGTGATGTTGAAACTCCAGTTCAATGGCAGCGAGTTAAGCAATTTCTTGTTTATTTCACCAAAGGTCATTTCAATTCCAGCACTGTTCATCTCAGTCATCAGGTTAGTGTACCTGTTTATCTGTGCCTCTAGAGTTTAACCTTTCACATACTTGAACATGTTGAATTTTTGTCTCAACATGTCCTTTAGACTCTCTCTCATGTCTGCATTTCCTTAAAACCTCTCCACTAAAGCATCCCAAAGAGATTTTGCAGTTTTGAATTTCTTAAACCCTTGAGCAATTTCAGTAGACAAAGCCATAGTTAACCCAGCATAAGCCTTTTCTTCCTTTTCAATTTGAAGGATTTCTTCAGCCACATAAAGATCAGGATCCTTGGGAATAAATTCATTCTTCTCATTCCTGACCATAGGAATCTGAGGACCATTTTCTATAGACTTCCAGATAGAGAGATCCTTATATTTGGCGAAGTTCTAATAGCGGTACTTCCAGTTATCAAAATCATTTGCATTTGTTAGACGTGGAGGTCTGCTTAAAGACCAATCTCATTGTTCATGGAGTTAGTATCAGTCATGACTCAATAACAGTTTTAACAGAAAACTGCAAACTTGGATTTACGGCCGCAAACTTCAACAATAACCGCAAACTTGGAGTGAACCGCAAACTTGGAGTATAAACGCAAACTTGAAGTAGGAACTGCAAACTTGGATTCACCCGCAAACTTGAAGTCGGAACCGCAAACTTGGATTCAACCGCAAACTTGAAGTCTAACCGCAAGTTGGCACAATTGACACAATTTGGGTTTTCTACCAAAACCCACCATTAACTCCATTAATACCCACCATGAAATCCATTAATGGGGGTTCAAAGAGATGAAAGGAACTTACTTGATGATTAGATGATGATGAACACTCCTTTAGTAACATATTTCTCATGTAATTTAACACCTTTGAGTCTTGAATCCTCCTACACCTTGTTTGGTTCTTCTAAACACAAGAATACGCACACATACACACACACACACACTAAATGGCGTATAATTCCCCCTCACTTGGAAAAAATCCAGATTTTTGGAATTTACATAAAGCCCTCTCAACTTTGGTCTTTTACCCATTAAAACAAAAGTCAAGAAAAACTCATAAACAACTAAAAACCTCCACTTTCATGTGATTTATTTAAAACCATATAATACGATTTCACATATTATATAATAAACTTGAAATTTGGTTCACTACAAATCACCCCCCCTAATTTTGGGTTTCGTCCCTGAAACCCGCAACCACACAACAACTCAGGGTAGTAACTAAAGTTTTATTTTTCTTTACTTTACTAGAAGTCATCTCCACTCCTTATTGTGCTCTAAACAAACCAAGACGTGGTTTGTCTCCCAAACACAATTGGCTCACGTCCTTGTCCAAAATAATCGTTGATTATACCCCCGATATCAATTTTAAAAATACCCCAAATAATGTGAGAAGAGAAAGTAGCCTCTCTCACCGAACATTTTAGAGAATGGACACACAACATGTATCATGGAGTTTACACGATTCCTCCGGCAAATCCAAACATTAAGCCACTTACCACCTTATTATCGAGTTTGATCGGTCCAACAAAATGGGGACTTAGTCTCCCACGTTTTCAAACCCAAAATAACCCCTTTCAAGGGGAAACTTTGATAGCGCCAAGTTTCCACTTGAATACTAACACACCTCCTCCTTATATTCGACTAGGGTTTACTTGTCACATCTTGAGCGGATTTGCAATCGCGCTCACTACAAGATCTTCTACACTAAGTCTTGAACCACACCATTGGTTCTAAGTTACATATAAATAGTTCTGCCCCATAAACGTCAGTGTTCAACACCATCCATAATCTAGTATTTGAACAATGGCATGTCAATACTCCAATGATATCTATGATGGCACCACCCGACCAATGGTAAAATAATCACCCGATTCCCCAATTGAATAAGTGAAACGACATTTCAATCTGAGTAGAAAGTACGGTCACGTCATGTTGTATCACACCATCCACTAAATCGACATTATTCGATCATTCATAGGAGTAGGTTTCCTCAAAGAATAGGATTTGCATACTATTTGGTCAAAAGACCCGCCACTTAACCAAATCGTAACATGTACCACCTTTTTCATAAAATTTTGTAGCCAAAACCACTACAAGTTTCTCCTACTTCACATAGGCATATGAAGCCATGGAAGTTTCCCATACGACTTTCCTTTGGCGTTTTGCCATAGCCCAAGAACCAATGAGACATTTTGTAAACATGCTTGACTGTGTCTCCCTTCGACTCTCGTCATAAAAAATTATACCCCAAAAATAACATTAGCATCACCACTAAGTGTATTGAATACTTAGATTTATGAATCGCCCCATAACAGAAGTCAATATATGGATAATTACGGACATCCAAGTCCTTCCATACAAATTTTCCATATCCAAAATAAACTCATACTTGGAAGTTTCAAGACTTCCTCAATGGTCCGCCCATTGAGAGTTAAAGTCTTAAGTATTTCATACCGTTGGGATTTAAAGATCCACCACTCACATACACCACCTCTGTGAAGCTTAAGACTTTAATTCAACCTCTTAATATTCTCCAACGTATAAAGTCAGTAGTTCTTACCACAAGTCCCCTCCTTATAGTTGCTATAATGAAGCTCACAACTGTCTAAGGAAATACACGATAATCCTTCCTCATTGCATAAAGACAAAACCAAGTCTATGGTGTGAGGCATCAAGATAACCGATAAAGCATACGTCTCTCTCTAAGTAAGGACATCAAATACAAATTGAAATCAAAGCGCATATGATTACTTGAATCAGTATTAATGATTCAAGTAGTGTCATCCGTAGTCGAATTGCAAGCAATAATGCCTGCAAAATTAGCAAAGTTGAGTGGTTGAATAGTAGGAACACCACCATGAACTCCATAATTCTGCTGAAAAAGTTGCAGTAAAGTATTTTACTGTTATGTACGTGAACTGGAAACAGAAGCGATAGCAGCAAAATTAGAGGTAGCATTTGCAGCAAGCTTGGGTTTAGTAAACCTGAAGTCTTTAAGGAACCCAATTAGATGGTAGCATTTAGTAACATCATTCCCCGTCTTTTTTACATTGAGTATAAACAATACCCTTCCGATTTAGGCCCGTCGATTTTACCCGTACCCGATTAACCAGACCCGACCCGATTTCACCCGAACCGATTAAACTCATACCCGAATAACCCGTAACCGATTAACCCGAAAACCGATCAAACCGATTGTTATTAGGGTCGGGTATCGGTTAGACTTTCAAACATCAAAAACCCGAATAACCCGAACCGATTAAATCGATTAATATCCCACTATATAGTTTTCTTTGAGCTGCCGCGTTTAACCGGGTTTCATCACCGTTGATATCGGAGTTCCGTTAGCTAATAACCAGCACCGTCGTAGAAACACCTCTAAACACCACCGATTATCTCCACCACTTATTTTTCTTCTCTCTCAGTTATATCCATGAAACTGAGAATCACACAACTGAATTATTTATATCAATTTATGAAAATCATACAATTGATTTGTATATATAATTCGATCGAGAAAGTTGGTGATTAAACAAGTGACAAAGAAAATGGTGAGTGGTTATGCTACGTGAGAAAATAACAGAAGCAAAATCATTTTTTTTGTTTCGACACTAACAATCGTTTTATTTAGCAACTTAACCGTTAAACGGACGTTTAAGTTGAGGGTGGGTAGAAATTTGTTTGTTACGTAAACTGATGACTTGCAATCTATGAAAAACTACAGATTAACGTAAAACCCGAACTACCTGACCCGATCTACCCGACAACCGAACTACCCGACAACCGAACTACCCGAACCCGCTCTACCCGAGAACCGAACTACCCGAACCCGATCTACCCGACAAGCATACGGATCGGTTATCGGTTATAATATGAAACATGAAAAACCCGAACTACCCGAAACCCGATTAACAAACCCGAAGAACACCCCTATTCCGATTACCAGAACCCTTCGACCCCTACATGGTGACATTCATGAAAGCTTTCCGAGGGACAAACTGGGTAGATGAATGAAGCTCCCTTTGTTTCTCATCTTGGATAAGAAAAACATAAGCTTGATTGATGGAAGGAAAAGGATTCAATATAATAATGTTTCCCCAAATTATTTAATAGCACGAGTTGAGACCCATAATAAATTACATTAAACGTTGGTATGCCTCACGGTTTACCATCAATAGGGAATTGCCCCAAGTGAAAGAAGAGATAGGCTCGAGGGCATTGAGTTTATCCCAAATATACTTGATCTTAGTGAAGTAAGTGGCAATACCATAATTTCCTTGAGACATGTTAGAAAGACTCTTCTACAACTGATAATATTTTGCCCCATTACTTTGACCATATTGGTCAGTTAACTCGTGATAAAGTTGACGAGCAGTCTCAACATAAAGAACACTCTTACTGATATCTCGTGATAAAGTGTTAAGAATACGGGAGATGAACATGTCATTACACCTCTTCCATAAGTCAAGATTCGGAGAGGTGAGAGGCCTGACAACAGATCCATCAACAAATCCAGTTTATTCTTGGCCGATAAAGCAAATGACATAGCACGTTTCCAAAACCCAAAAGTAGTATCGTCAAATCTCTTGGAAACAAATAAAATACCGGGATGATCAGAGGAATGCAGAAACAATGGATTAGAGGAATCTATAGTCAAAACGACAGGAGTATCAGAAGTATTAGGCATCAAAACGAATACAAAGCAAAGACTACTTTCACCTGACAGAAAAGCAAAAAAACAGATACACGAAACTAAAGGAAAATATAAACTAAATAGGAGCGAAACTAACTAATTTCGCCAAACTAACTAGTTTCGCCCGTTTAAGAAACAGTTTCGCCTGAGCTGAAAAAATAGTTTCGCCTTAACGAACTTAAAACCCCAAACTCAAAGTTTGAAATCTAGAAATCATCAAATTAAGCAAAAAAGGATCGAAAAGGAAGAATTCCTCCTATAGGAATAAGCAAAATTTCAAATGACAAGTAAAGAGATTGATATCTAGGTGAAATCGAGGAGAAAAAGAGTAATAAAAAATCCAAAACACGTGAAAAACGTCAAGAAATAAAGAAAAAGTGTCAAGAAACCACCGAAACGAGAAGATTCAAGTGGAAACCTCGTAAATGAGTGCCAAAGTAGAAGATGAAATCACAGAATCGAGCAAAAGTGCTTTGATACCATGTTGTGAGTGAAATTATACTGAAAACGAGAGAGAAATAATTGGGAGAAAAGTTGAATTTTGATTTATAACTCAAATAATGATTACAAAAATGTTTATATAATCAAAGCTCACGAAAGTGAAACTAAGTTAAACAAGCGAAACTAACTATTCGTTGGACCAAAGTGACCGAAATTAATCTGTTTCGCCCAACATACCTATATGCACCTTTTGTGAAGTTTCTCTATGCGGACACCGTGCGTTTTGACTGGAATTATACTAAAATCACATGACTGGAACTATAGCTGTATATGTTATTCTTATTGAAAAAGCATCTTGCAATGGAATTAAACTAAAACCACATGTCTGGATGATATCTATTGAAGTGTATTTGTATTACAAAACCGAGCATCAAAACGAAGGACTAAATATTTTGCCATACTAGGCATGGGAAATAGACATATATATGTCAAGTTATGAAATATGACAAGTCACTAGAACATGAAAAGAGGTCTAAATGTAGCATCATGATCTAATTGGAAAAGATGAGCTTCTATAGAGTTTCTAGATGGGTTTGTTGTACCTCCAATTGGTTATGCATACCAGCAACTTCCAGCTTAATATCTTTTATCTCCTCCTTGCACTCACTCAATTATGTCTTCATACCCTCTATAACTTCATCCCTTTTTATAACTTGATCATGCAACTTCTTTACTTCCAAACTCAAAGTTTTAACCCTTGGAACAGTTAATGATGTCTCATGGGCAGGGGATGCTGGTGGTGTGGGAAGAGGTGTATTTTATGGAGATGGTTGTGGTATTGGTTGTGGAATATCAAATAGTGAATCAAATGATGAGGTTAGATACTCCAGCCCTGTCTTTGATCTTCTTGGCTCGGGGTTCTTCTAATTCATAGTCTGAATCATAATCGGCTTGTCTCTTGGAAGAGGATGCAAGAGGTTCTGTTTGCACGTCAGAATCAGACTTGTAGTAGTCAGAACCATAAATTCCTGCATCCAAAGTCCCACTCAGCAACTTCCTCATCAACTCCTTGTATATTAGCTTCAATATTTTCAATAGGCACAATGGGAACTTGAGCCTGTTCTCCCAGAATGGCTATCTCTGGATCAAAAGGAGCTTCCAGAATAGGCTGTTCATCAACTTGTTCATGAGGGATTTTAGCTTCAACCTCAGCCTCAACCTATTGTTCTTCTTCATTTCCTTATTCTTGCTCAATGTCTTCTTCTTCCTCTTCAGATGATGAGGATTCAACAACTAGTTCTGGATCCACATCAGGAATATCCTCTTCTTCTTCACCAATAATGTGCCCAAACAGAGGAATGTCGGCAATCACTCTATTGGTTCTTTTGCTTGAACTTTTCATATAACTTAGGGTTTTGGCTATCATATGATAAAAAACGAACACATGACCATCTTGTTGCAGGTTTGGATGAAGGTGATTGATAATGACCTGGAGAAATCTTGGATAGACTAAGAACTTTTCTTTTACCCCTTCAGTCGTATTTTCCTTTAATTGTCCTAAGACCAGCCTAGAGAAGTTGTAATTTCTTCCTTTAATCAATCCCGAAACTGTAGATGCCACCATGGCATTTGCTGAGTCAAAACCTCCTTTTCTGATGGAAAAAGCAGTGGATGAAAGCGTGCACAATGTATCTCGAGTGACTTGGAAGAGAATTCTTAATGATTTGTCTACTCTTGAACTCATTAGGATGACCCAGTCTTCTAAAACATCCCTTGACGTAGAAACTTGGAAACTCAATTGGAGCTTCTGGATTATCATCAAAGTATAGCACCTCCCTGATAGTGGCTTCTGAAATCAGAATCTCTTGCTCATGTACTGTAGCTCTGGTGTGTTCCACATTGTTAATAGTGACCCTAGATGCAGTATCCCAAAATTTCCTTATGGTTGTTTCAAATACAGCTACATTGTGACTGATGGCAAAGCTGATGTTGGATTTTGCCAGGAAGTTTAAGACTGTAACGAAATCTTCACTCTTGGGATCATTAGCATCTAAGAAATCACATACATTGTGCCTCTTGATAAAGAGAAGATCCATATCTGCATAGAACAACATTATTAGAAAATCATAAATTTAACACTTAGAAAAATTTCAGAGACTCCTGTTCGAAACTAATAGTTTTGGATGAAGGAACTTTATCGGAACTACTTAGTTTCGGGCAAAGAACCTTAATCGAAATTACATAGTTTCGGGCAAATTTTGGGCATCGAAACAACTAGTTTCTATTGAAACTTGTTCAAATTTTGAAAAGACTTTTAAAAGAGAAACACCTTTTTATCGAAACTACTATTTTCGATGCCTAAACCCTGAACAGATAGACAAGCTCAAAACATAAAGAAAAAGACCTGAACTTATATAAAGACTTATAGAAAAACAAGCAAAAAAATTAAAAACTAAGTAAAAGAGGACAAAGGAAGAGCTTGTGATAATTGAAACTCCATCTTACCGAGGTATAAAATGAAATATTCAAATATACAAAAAAAGATGTGAGATATCAACAATGGAGGATTTATAAACAAGATCTATGTCACACCCAACCGACGGCGGATTACACGTCGGGGCGGACGCGTTTGTTCAAAAACACAAGGTTGACTAATAAATTTTAAATATTCCATTATTAAATTTCAAGGTTCAAATAAATGAAAAAGTAACATATTGTTCAACAAGCATAACGATAACAAAAGTTTAAATTGATAGATGTTCTAGGTCCAAGCATCCTAAGTGATCACTAGATAAGCCTCAAACATGAGCACCTGAAACATGTTAAGTAAACTGTCAACTAAAAATAGTTGGTGAGATACGAAGGTTTTGATACCGTTTAACAAGTCTTTAAAAGTTTTACAATTCACTATGTGATGTATTGCAAAATACACCCATTTATCGTGTTCAGTTTGAGTGGTTTTGTTTAGTTTTCTTTTAGTTTTTAGTTAGAATATGTTACTGTTGATCCATTTGTGTTTACCAGGTCTCGAGTGATAGTTGTTGTTGAAATGGGCAGAAAACGAGTCAAAAATATGCAAAACCGAGTACCGGAAGAGAGCGGGAGGTCAAGATACAATTAAAAGCATGAAATTCGAGAAGAAACACCTTCTTGCCACCCGCGAGAAGGTCAGGAGTTGTCCCTCGCGGGCCGCGAGGGAGTTGTATCACAGCACACAGTTTTTAACTCCTCGCCACCCGCGAGAAGGGAAGCCAATGGGTTCCGCGGGTGGCGATGGACTATTTTCCACAGAATGTTTCGACTTTCAGGTGGGTTGATGCTGGATTGGGGTATAAATACATCTCAATCATATACTTGTAAAACCCTAGCCGATTTTGAAGAATCTAGGACGAATTGAGGAGAGATTTTGGAGCAAATTCAAGCAAGAAGGAGAAACGGTTGAAGGTTGGAGTCCTAGGATCGATCAAGCTCGTGGTTTGGCTATCCGGGTTTATCAATTCTTTGTTTTCTTAACTTTTACCATGTTTTCCCACTTTGTTGAAATTGCGTCTTTGATTTGGATAATGATGAGTAGCTAAATTAGATAAACTACCTAGATTACGATGAATGGGATGCTAAAGTTGTGATTTTTATATTGGATGCTTGTTAATTTTGGATTTCATGATAAAGTAGCAAAATTGATTATTGATTCGTTGTATATGCATGCTTAGAATTATTCTAATTGTTATATATTGCTTCGTATGATCTTTGGTGAATGTCTTTTGCGTAATAGGGTCATACTAGATTATTAACTTGCGTTGTGATTTGTTGGGTTAATTGGCCAAAATAACTTAGAAGCTATATTTGATAATTGAATAGGTCTAGGTGTTATACTAATCTTAATAGCCGAGACGTGCGAGATTATTGATAGATCTAAATTGGTAAATTGCTAGGGTGGTCTTTGAGAGAAGTCTGTCGTAGTTGCCTTGCTAATATTTGTCTATCAAGTCGAATCAAGAACCCAAGTCATCCTAGGTTTACAACCCGAGAGGGAGTAGGTCACATTAAGGTACTTTACATAAACATTTAGATAACCGAGAGGAAGTCTAGATCAACCGGTGTTTTCAGCAGCCTTCAGAGTTCCTTAGGTGTCTTCCCGAAAAGGGTCGGAAGTCCTGTTCGGTGTCTCAAGAGGTTAGAAATTTATGATCCCGGTTCCTTATTAACTTGCATCCTTTTAAAGTATAGCTCGAAGTATCCCATGATTCCAGTCTAGGTAGTTACCCATCGTCATCTGAAGTAAAACCCAAAATCACCTTCGTGTCTTAGGTAATTTAGTAAATTGATAGTAATTTAATCGCTTTTCTTTTAGGATTTTAGACAACCCCCCCCAAAATATAAAAACAATTAGTCGTGTCAGTCAGTCTGTTTAAGTGAGTCTAATTTACGTAATAAATAGAGTTTCGTGGGTTCGATTTCCGGACTTATTTAGCTGTACTAGAGTCGATCGGTCCACTTGCCGGTTAGTAGTTTAGTCGAGTTTTAGAGAGTCTAGAGTATAACTTAGTTTCTAGAATAGGTTAATTTAGTTAATAATTTAATAACTATATGTTTAGAACATCAAGTTTTTGGCGCCGTTGCCGGGGACTCTTGGCGATTGCGTTCATTAGCTTTGATCAGACTGCATAATAAATACGTACTACTTGTGTAATATTTTGAGTCGTAGGTATCTAATCAGTCGTGTCTCTTTAGTTATCTTTCGTAATTTTTTTTTTGTATAATAATAGAGTCTTCTCACTTGTTTCCTTGTGTTAGTTTTGCAGTTGATGCATACGCGCTCAAAGGGGCCGCTACCTAAGCCAGAGAAGGAGAACAACTTCCCGCTAACGGATTTCGCGCCGAAGGTTAGTACTTTTTCTTCACCACCATTTAGCCCACCACCTTTCCGAGTCGACCAAATGGCCGACCGTTAGACCGTTCACCAACAATCCACCCTAGGAGTCACTGGTGTAAACTCACTCATCACTATTCCACCCATCGCCAATGAAAATTCGTGGCAAATCCCCTCGTACATCATGACCGCCATCTCTAACACGTGTCAATTTCACGGTCGTGATGATGAGGACGCACCTGCACATATCGCCCGCCTCACTCGCATTTTAGGTACGTTCCAGCTATAAGGGGCCACCAATGATGCCATCTTTCTCCAACTTTTCCCGTTCACTCTAGCCGATCGAGCTGCCACTTGGCTCGATTCTCAACCCACAGGCACATACACTACTTGGGCCACCCTTAGGGATGGATTTCTCAAGAAGTATTTCCCACCCGCTAAGGCATCTCGCCTCCGTGATAAGATTCACTCGTTCCGCATGGAACTCGATGAGTCCTATTACCTTGCTTGGGAGCGTTTCCAAAACCTACTCACTCGATGCTCCCATCATGGTCTCTCTGATTGGGCCCTTGTAGAGAAATTCTATAATGGTCTCAATTACGACACGAAAGCTCGTTTCAATACTTCAGTGGGAGGAAACCTCATGGGTAAGAAATCAGTAACCGAATGCCTAGATATGTTTGAGAGTTTTGCCCACTCTGAGTCTGAGCAGCGGTCAGCAAATAGGAATACCACTCCTATCACTAGTGCAACCTCATCTTTACGAGGTGTTCACCAGGTCACACTGGATACTAGTGTTGCTGCTGCTCTAGAGAACTTGCACCGTGAGATGAAAGAGATAAAAGCCAAGGTAGAAAAATGTGAGTTCTGTAGGGGAGGTCATAGCACTTTACATTGCCCGTTGATGAGTGAGGAACAAGTCGATTTCGTAGCCGGTCAGTCGAGAGGTCCATTAAATGCTTTTACTAATTATAACTATAATTAGAACTGGCGTAATAATAATAATAATTCAAATTGGCGTTCTTCCGGTAACCCCCCTGGTTTCCAATCTAATTTTAATCGGGGTCAAGGTTAGTTCAGTTCTGGGAGTTCAGGTGGACAGGGTCAGTTTGGAAATCAGTTTAACAACCAGGGACAGGGTAATGGTAATGGAGGTTCAGTTGGTCAGGGATCATCTAGTGGTCAGGGTTCAAACAAGGGTTTAGATAGAATTGAGGAACTCCTGTCACAGTTAGTTGTTAAGGATCAGGTCACCCAGAAAACTCTTTCTGAACACGATATTCTTCTTAAGAATCAGCAGTCCGCTTTCCTTGACCTTCAAAGATCCGTTGGTGACATGGCTAGAAAACTTGAGGAGAGGTTACCCGGTCAATTTCCGAGTGGCACTCAACTTAATCCGAATGCTCATGCGAAAGCCATCACCACTCGTAGCGGAAGAATTTTAGGTGAACCGAAAGTGAAAGAAGAGGTAGAGGTAGAGGAGGAGGAGCCAGTTGATAAAGAAATTGAGTTGAAGCCTCCCGATAAAGTGCAATCTAGGCTAGACCCAGCAATTATCGCACACACTGTCGAGCCCCAGGTGGAGAGGAGCGTTGAGAAGAGACCGATAGAGTCTAGGCCTTCACCAGTTATAGATCTTTCACGAGTCCCGTATCCTGCCCGCCTTAAGCAACAGAAATATGCCAAGGTATACGGGCATTTTCTCTACATGTTCAAACAACTAAAAATTAATCTCCCGTTCATTGAGGCTCTCCAATGCATGCCCAAATATGCCAAGTTTTTGAAGGACCTTCTTAAAAGAAAGGATCGATTGGGGGAGCTCTCAAACATTCCATTGACCGGAGGTTGTTCCGCGGTTGTTTTGAATAAATTACTGGAAAAACTGACGGATCCGGGTATCTTCACCATTCCATGCCTATTCGGTAGTGATACCCAATGTAGAGCTTTAGCCGACCTAGGTGCTAGCATCAACTTGATGCCGTTTTCCCTTTATGAGAAGCTAGACCTAGGCGAACTTTCACCCACTCGCATGACTTTATCCTTAGCCGATCGTTTCGTCAAATACCCTCGTGGTATCATTGAAAATCTACTTGTTAAGGTCGATAAGTTTGTCTTCCCGGTCGATTTTGTCATTCTTGATATGGAAGCTGATGAGGGAGTTCCTATCATTCTAGGCCGTCCATTCTTGCGCACTGCAAAGGCACTCATCGATGTTTATGATGGAAAAATTTCACTCTGCGTTGGTGACGAGAAGGTCACATTTGAGGTAGCTAGATCCATGCACCACCCAAACGATTCTAGTGATTTTAGCAGCCCATGCCACTCCGTCTATTTCTTGAATTCATTCATGTCGGGCGTGGACCAATGTCTCGAGTATATCAGTGGAGTCGATTTGTTAGGAGGGGGAGTGCTTGATGAATTGGAGGAGAGTGAAGACGAAGAGGAGGAAACCCTGTGGTTTCCCGAGGTGATGGAGCTTAGTGAGGTTAGGAATGAGAGTGAGAGAGCTCCCTTAGAGATACCAACCCCTTTAGAACTAAAGGTTTTGCCTTCACACCTAGAGTATGCTTATTTAGGAGAGGGTTCGAGTCTTCCTGTTATTATCTTCTCTAAGTTGATGGAGGAGGAGAAGTTGATGTTGTTAGAGGTGTTGAAGTTGCACAAAGAGGCAATTGCATGGAGCCTTTCGGATATTAAAGGCATAAGCCCCGCCTATTGTACTCACCGGATTCTTATGGAGGATGAATATAAGCCGGTGGTGAAACCTCAAAGGCGTCTCAATCCAAACATGCAAGATGTAGTGAAGAAGGAGGTTTTGAATGTAACATTTCTGATTTTTAGTATTCATATTTCAATTCAATGTAATGCAATTTCGAATTCAATACTCGTGCACTGTCTTATTATTTTTCTTACCGTAAACTAAACGCAATGATTCGATACAAATTCGCAAGTTTTACGCAATTATATACATTTAAACACTATGCAAGAAACTATTTAATTCAAACTTATCAAACCTGAAAAGTCAAGGACTAAAGTTGAAAATTTATCAACAAACCCTAATTAGCACGGTCGTGCTTCGTCCTGTCACGGTCGCGCCAAGTGCCTCGGCACGATCGCGCGACTGGTCCTGGAACGATCGCGCCTGCGTAACAGTCGAAACGTAAATGCAGTTTCAAAACGCTCGATCGTTTGAAATTCGAAACCGATTACGTTTTATTTTCTTTGACAAAGAAAAATATCTCAGTCCATTACGATTTTTATCAATCCAATTACGTTTTCCTCTCAAGAAACCGTCAAGTTCCTCCCAAGCCTCGAATCCTCAAAATCGATCCGAATACTCTCGAGCAATCCATCACCATACGATATTCAACTCTCTCTGGAACGACCGAAGTCGTTGAAGCAGTCGGAATCGCAGAAGAAGTCACCGGAGGTTAATCTTGCCGTCGTCGGAATTCCGTTCTACCGTTCTTCATCGATTCGAAACGCTTCAGGGTAAGTATACTCTCCATCTCATTCGTTTCAGTATCAATATCAAAAGCCCCCTATTAATCTGGGCTTTCATTACAGAAATCGTCCGAATCAGAATTATTATTTTAATAAGAAAAGATTTAAACGATTCCACTCTTAAACACGATTTACATGCAATTAAATTAGATGAATTGACTCGTAACAACTCTGTAACCAAAAGCCCTATCAAATCCAGCGCTATAAAAACAAAAATTGTTCAATTCGTGTCTGATTTGGAAGAGACACGGTCACGCTAATCATCTAGCGCGGCCGTGCCTCATGAAACGCGGTCGTGCCCTCCTGTCCAGACCTAGTCATGCCCTCTGTGCTAATCTCTGTTGTGTCTAAGAATCATAGACACGACCGTGCCTAGCTAAGGCACGGTCGTGCCTCGTGAATTGTCCAATTGGCCTCTCTTTGATCAAACCCGGTCGCGTCCCGACTAGCGCGATCGCGCCCGTGGTTCGAGCGCGGTCGTGTCCTTCCTAGGCACGGTCGTGTCTAGGTCAGAATCTTGGATCAGAATAATTGTTGTTTTATTTTATTCTGTAAAAATTCCAGATTAAGTTTTTAATTAAAAATAGTTAGTTTTATAAAAAAGGTATTTGAAGAGATCAACTAATTAATCTTGGAATAAATGGAAAATTATTTAATTAAAAGTTTATAAAATTAAATTTGTTATTAAACTTTTCATTTAAAACATTTTATTTGTAAGTTACATACTTTATAAATAAATAAATAAAGATTATTTATTTATTCTTCATTCTAAATAAAAACATTTGATTTTTTTATTAAATTACATTTAACACCTACTTTATTTTCATAATCAATGATTTTATAAATATTCTATTTTACTATACAATTCCCAACCTTAATCAAAATGTTTCAAAAATATTTACTTCAAAACTTTATATATGTTATTCAATACTTTTAAATACAAATCAATAGTTTTATACACAAATTCAACCTTCATTTTTAGACTTAAACTTTGTGCACATATTTGATTCAATATACATTATTATCTAGGTTAACTCGTGCGTATCAAGGATTCTTATTTTATCTATACTCTTTGTTAGCTACACTTCCATACCATGTGAGTATTCACAACCCCTTTTTACTCTTTTACACTTTTGGGGTGGAACATGAACTTTATACACATTACACATTTACATTTACACAAACAATACAAGTGTAAAATCCTATTTACATACATGTGTGCAAAATTTGAGCTTTGTGCCCGAGTGCTAGTTGTGCTAATCTTTTTGAAAACTTATGTGCAATCATTAACTATACAAGCCGACGGTTTTCAATGATAGATCTATTGAGTCTGACAAACCCACCCAAGTGGAGGTGATTGATACCGACAACACAATCTGCATACTAGTTACAAAGGTTTGGTTGTACTTGAATACACAATAGCTGCTCCCCATAAATGCCTTATTTTATCATGTTTTGTAAAGGATTTGTTTTCATCTATATGCTATCTATATACAACTATGTTATACTCACCAACTTTTTAGTTGACTTTATTTTATTCATGTTTCGGGCCCTAATATGTGAGAATGATTCAAGACGTGCTCAATATAGGATTTGGACTTAGCAATTTAAATCAAGAATTCTATGAGTTGTTTTATGTTTCTTTGTTTGAATTTGGTTTGTACTTGGATTATTTGTAATGGAAATTTGACTTTAATATATTTCAATTTAGTCAACCATGTGCTATGAACAATCTACATGTCTCGCCCCGATGATTCCGCCATCGGTCGGGGTGTGACAGATTGGTATCAGAGCCTTGGTTATAGGGAATTAGGTTATTAGACACCTTGACCTAGACTATAACTTTAGGACAACCACTTATGCTATGCTTCATGATTATGTGCTATGTGCTACATGTTATATGTTACATGCTTAGTATGATTACTTATTATTTCATTTTGATGACTTATGTGTTTTAAATCCATGACTTATTAGGATATTCTTAATAATTAAATAAATAATATCCGTTCCTATATTCTAAAACCTCATTATATTTCTATCTTATTTCTATCTTTATCTTTTCTAAGAATGTGGAAAATTCTTGAAGCAAAAATCTTTAAAATTTTTTTATTTCTTCGTTAAGGTTTTTAAACTTGTTAAATTATTTGAGGACACGTGCAATCTGGAAGGGTGACACCTGTATTTTGGGTTTTCTGTCTAGGAAAGCATTTCGCATAAATCCCAATCAACCGAGGGACCCGTATGCTTTCCTGGGAATTCCCGAGATGAGTGTTTACTTATAGGCTAAAGCATGTCTCCTTGAAAATTATATAAGTTTAGTTAACCTTAATGTGCCATGGTATTCAAGTGATTTTGTCACTTTTGAGTACAATCCAAACTAAGAATATCTATTTTTATTTTTGTTATCTCATTCTATTAAACCCTATGAAATCTCATAAGTTCTTACAATCTTTCTTATCTTGTGAAAATCTGTAGAATGCCTCCTCATCGTGCCCCCGCAACCAACGCCAACACCGACATTGCTGCTATTCTTACCCAATTGGTGACACAACTCACCCAAGCCAATGGTGCCACCAATGGCAACAATGGTAGAAATGGAAGCAATAGTGGTAATAATGGTGGAAATGGTGGAAATGGTGGTAACAATCCATCTCAATGCACCTTCAAGCACTTCAACTCGTGCAATCCCCTCAAGTTCTTTGGTACCGAAGGAGCTACTGGACTCCTTCAATGGTTTGAAAGCATTGAGAATACCTTTCTCAATAGTGACTGTCCTGACAACCTCCGTGTTCGTCATGCTACAAGTGTCCTACAAAAACGGGCATTTACATGGTGGAATGGGGAGAAAAGGAATAGGGGTGTTGACATAGCTATGGCCTTACCTTGGGATGAGGTCAAAAGGCTTATGACCGAGGAGTTCTGCCCTCGAAACGAAGTGAAAAAGTTAGAAGCTGAATTTTGGGATCTTGCCCAAGATAGTGGGGAAAGCTTAGCATATACAACTCGGTTCCATGAGTTGAGTCTTCTCGTGCCCCACATGGTCACTCATTTGTCCCGTTGTATCGAAAAGTATATTGGTGGGCTACCAAGACAAATCCAAGATACTGTCTTAGGTAGAAATCCTGCTACTCTGGAGGATGCTATTCGTCTATCCGCTACCTTAACTGATAATCATGTGAAAGCTGGAACTCTTACCAAAAAGGGTTCTAAGAAAGTTTATGAAATCGTAACCCCTCCTACTCACAACAAAGAAACCACAACCGAGCCCTCTCGCAATAATAGAAAGAGGAAGGTTAGAAATTTTGCTGTGGTTACTCCTGCTGTTCCCGTCAACCAAGCTGCACCTATGGTTCAAGCGCCATATGTTGGGATCTACCCACTTTGTGCCACCTGCAATTATCATCATCCTCAAACTATCCCATGTCGCCTTTGTACTCATTGTGGGAGATATGGTCATACTATCAATGTTTGTAGGGCCAAAGCTCTTGCGGGCCAAGTCCACCCTCCAAACCGAACCGTACCTCAAGTGGCTAATCAAGGTGCTCCCGCCATTGCTAATGGGCGTGCTTGCTACGAGTGTGGTGACCCGAACCATTTTCGTGATCAATGTCCAAGACTTGCAAATGCTAGACAAGGTGGAGCTCGTGGGCGTGCGTTCAACATAAACGCCAACGAAGCTCAAGCCAACAACGACGTGGTTAATGGTACGTTCCTTGTTAATAGTCAATATGCCTCCATTTTGTTCGATACCGGTGCCGATAAAAGTTTTGTGTCACTTAATTTTGAGCCTTTACTTGCAAAGACACGATCCCAATTAGAGAAAACCTTCACCGTTGAAATAGCGAATGGTGACTCCCTTACAATTGACTCCATTATTTATGATTGCTCCTTAGAACTAAATGACCATTCATTCCCAATCAACCTTGTTCCAATGCCACTAGGAAGCTTTGACATTATCATAGGTATGGATTGGCTATCAAATCATCATGCCGAAGTCATTTGCTTTGAAAAGTGTATCCGAATTCCGCTACCATCGGGAGAAACCTTAAGGGTTTTTGGTGAAAAGCCTTGCAAGGGACTTAAGTTGATGTCGTGTACTACCGCTCAAAAGTACTTACGAAAGAAGTACATTGCTTTCTTAGCTCATATTGTTCAAAAGGATGTCAAGGAGAAGAGTATCCAAGACATTCCGATCATTCGGGATTTCCCCGAAGTTTTTCCTAAGGATTTATCCGGTCTTCCTCCCGTTCGTCAAGTAGAGTTCTGTATTGATCTTATACCTGGAGCTAACCCCGTTGCTAGAGCTCCTTATCGTCTTGCACCTTCCGAAATGCAAGAGCTTGCAAGTCAACTTCAAGAGCTCTCCGACAAAGGTTTCATTCGCCCGAGTCATTCACCGTGGGGTGCACCCGTCTTATTTGTTAAGAAGAAGGATGGATCATTTCGCATGTGTATTGACTACCGCGAACTCAACAAGCTTACTATCAAGAACCGTTATCCTTTGCCTAGAATCGATGATCTCTTTGATCAACTTCAAGGTTCTACTTGCTTCTCGAAGATCGATCTTCGATCCGGTTATCATCAGCTCCGTATTCAAGAAGATGACATTCCCAAGACTGCTTTTCGAACAAGGTATGGTCATTACGAGTTCATGGTTATACCTTTCGGGTTAACCAATGCACCCGCAGTTTTCATGGATCTCATGAATCGTATGTGCAAACCGTACCTCGATAAATTTGTGATCATTTTCATTGATGATATCTTAATCTATTCCAAGACTAAAGCCGACCATGAAGAACATCTTAGGCTGGTTTTGGATCTCTTGAGAAAAGAACAACTATATGCCAAATTCTCTAAATGTGAATTCTGGCTAAAGGAAGTTCAATTTCTTGGTCACATCGTCAACGACAAGGGTATTCATGTTGATCCTGCTAAGACTGAAACGGTTAAGAGTTGGAATGCCCCGAAGACTCCTACCGAAGTTCGTTCATTTCTTGGTCTTGCGGGTTATTATCGTCGTTTCATCTCAAACTTCTCAAAGATTTTTGTCCCTCTTACCGCTCTGACTCACAAGGGTAAAGCTTATGAATGGGGACCGAATCAAGAAGAAGCTTTTCAAACCCTCAAGCAAAAGCTGTGCAATGCTCCCATATTGACTCTCCCCGATGGAAATGATGATTTAGTTGTCTATTGTGATGCTTCTAACCAAGGTTTTGGTTGTGTTCTCATGCAACGAGGCAAAGTAATCGCTAATGCATCAAGGCAACTCAAAGTTCATGAGAAGAATTATACGACGCACGATCTTGAGTTGGGTGCGGTCGTATTCGCGTTAAAGATTTGGAGACATTACATATATGGCACGAAATGTGTTGTGTTCACCGACCACAAAAGTCTTCAACATATTTTCAACCAAAAAGAACTCAATATGAGGCAACGACGTTGGGTCAAACTCCTTAACGACTACGACTGCGAGATTCGTTACCATCCCGGCAAAGCGAATGTTGTAGCCGATGCTTTGAGTCGAAAGGACCATGTTATGCTTCATTGTGCCCGTATTCAAACCGATATTCAAACCCGTATCTTAGAAGCTCAACACGTCTCGGTAACCGAGGGTAACATGTACAAAGAAATGTCATGTGGTGTTGAACTCCTTCTTGAATCAAAAACCAATGGCTTACTATATTACTTGAACCGTATTTGGGTTCCCGATCGCGACGATCTCCGTGCATTTCTCATGAACGAGGCTCATAAGACTCGTTATTCTATTCATCCTGGTGCGGATAAAATGTACCAAGATCTTCGCTAACTTTATTGGTGGCCCGGTATAAAGAAAGACATAGCTCTTTATGTGGCCAAATGCTTAACCTGTTCCAAAGTCAAAGCCGAACATCAACGTCCATCTGGTTTACTCGAACAACCAGAAATTCCCGTGTGGAAATGGGAGAATAAAGCTATGGATTTCATTACCAAACTCCCTCGCACCTCGAGTGGATATGATAGTATTTGGGTGATCATTGATCGTCTCACTAAATCCGCTCATTTCTTGCCTATCCGCGAAGACTTCAAAGTGGAGAAACTAGCCCGAATTTACATTGATGAAATTGTGAGCCGTCATGGCGTTCCCGTGAACATAATATCCGATAGAGACGCTCAGTTCACCTCTCGATTTTGGCAATCTCTCTAAAAGGCTCTTGGTACTCGATTGGATTTGAGCACGGCTTACCATCCGCAAACTGATGGTCAGACCGAGCGAACAATTCAAACTCTTGAAGACATGCTTAGAGCTTGTGTAATCGATTTTGGTGGCAATTGGGATTCACATCTATCCCTCATTGAGTTTTCTTACAACAATAGCTACCACACAAGTATCAACATGGCTCCATTCGAAGCTCTCTATGGTCGCAAGTGTCGTTCTCCTATCTGTTGGAACGAGATTGGTGAAGCACAAATCACTGGTCCCGAGTTAATTCAAGAAACATCCGACAAGATTATTCAAATCTGTGACAATATTCGAGTAGCGAGGAGTCGGCAAAAGAGTTATGCCGACAAACGTCGAAAACCCTTGGAATTCCAAGTCGGTGATCTCGTTCTTCTTAAGGTGTCCCCGTGGAAGGGTGTGATCCGTTTTGGAAAGAAAGGCAAGTTAGCACCTCGTTATGTTGGTCCATTCAAAATCCTTGAAAGGATTGGGAAAGTGGCTTACAAGCTCGAGTTACCTCCATCTCTTGGAAATGTGCATCCTACATTTCATATATCTAATCTGAAGAAGTGTCTCGCTGATGAAAATCTCCATATACCGCTTGACGACGTGCGCATTGATGAAACGATGCACTTCGTTGAGAAGCGGGTGGAAATTATGGGTCGTGAAGTCAAACAGCTCAAGCGAAGTCGCATTCCTATTGTCAAAGTTCGTTGGGAATCTAAGCGTGGTCCTGAGTTCACTTGGGAACGAGAAGACCAAATGAAGCTCAAGTACCCTCATCTTTTTATTGATACTGTTGTTTCCTCTATCTAAATTTCGGGACGAAATTCTCTCAACATGGGGAGACTGTAACATTTCTGATTTTTAGTATTCATATTTCAATTCAATGTAATGCAATTTCGAATTCAATACTCATGCACTGTCTTATTATTTTTCTTACCGTAAACTAAACGCAATGATTCGATACAAATTCGCAAGTTTTACGCAATTATATACATTTAAACACTATGCAAGAAACTATTTAATTCAAACTTATCAAACCTGAAAAGTCAAGGACTAAAGTTGAAAATTTATCAAGAAACCCAAATTAGCACGGTCGTGCTTCGTCCTGGCACGGTCGCGCCAAGTGCCTCGGCACGATCGCGCGACTGGTCCTGGAACGATCGCGCCCGGTGCCTAAGCACGGTCGCGCCTCTCTTGGGCACGGTCGCGCCTGCGTAACAGTCCAAACGTAAATGCAGTTTCAAAACGCTCGATCGTTTGAAATTCGAAACCGATTACGTTTTATTTTCTTTGACAAAGAAAAATATCTCAGTCCATTATGAGTTTTATCAATCCAATTACGTTTTGCTCTCAAGAAACCGTCAAGTTCCTCCCAAGCCTCGAATCCTCAAAATCGATCCGAATACTGTCGAGCAATCCATCACCATACGATATTCAACCCTCTCTGGAACGACCGAAGTCGTTGAAGCAGTCGGAATCGCAACAGAAGTCACCGGAGGTTAATCTTGCCGTCGTCGGAATTCTGTTCTACCGTTCTTCATTGATTCGATACGCTTCAGGGTAAGTATACTTGCCATCTCATTCGTTTCAGTATCAATATCAAAAGCCCCCTATTAATCTGGGCTTTCATTACAGAAATCGTCCGAATCAGAATTATTATTTTAATAAGAAAAGATTTAATTGATTCCACTCTTAAACACGATTTACATGCAATTAAATTAGATGAATTGACTCGTAACAACTCTGTAACCAAAAGCCCTATCAAATCCAGCGCAATAAATACAAAAAATTGTTCAATTCGTGTCTGATTTGGAAGAGACACGGTCGCGCTAATCATCTAGCGTGGCCGTGCCTCATGAAACGCGGTCGTGCCGAATAGCATCGCGGTCGTGCCCTCCTGTCCAGACCTAGTCATGCCCTCTGTGCTAATCTCTGTTGTGTCTAAGAATCATAGACACGACCGTGCCTAATTAAGGCACGGTCGTGCCTCGTGAATTGTCCAAGTTGGCCTCTCTTTGATCAAACCCGGTCGCGTCCCGACTAGCGCGGTCGTGCCCGTGGTTCGAGCGCGGTCGTGTCCTTCCCAGGCACGGTCGTGTCTAGGTCAGAATCTTGGATCAGAATAATTGTTGTTTTATTTTAATCTGTAAAAATTCCAGATTAAGTTTTTAAATAAAAATAGTTAGTTTTATAAAAAGGTATTTGAAGAGATCAACTAATTAATCTTGGAATAAATGGAAAATCATTTAATTAAAAGTTTATAAAATTAAATTTGTTATTAAACTTTTCATTTAAAACATTTTATTTGTAAGTTACATACTTTATAAATAAATAAATAAAGATTATTTATTTATTCTTCATTCTAAATAAAAACATTTATTTATTTATTAAATTACATTTAACACCTACTTTATTTTCATAATCAATGATTTTATAAATATTCTATTTTACTATACAATTCCCAACCTTAATCAAAATGTTTCAAAAATATTTACTTCAAAACTTTATATGTGTTATTCAATACTTTTAAATACAAATAAATAGTTTTATACACAAATTCAACCTTCATTTTTAGACTTAAACTTTGTGCACATATTTGATTCAATATACATTATTATCTAGGTTAACTCGTGCGTATCAAGGATTCTTATTTTATCTATACTCTTTGTTAGCTACACTTCCATACCATGTGAGTATTCACAACCCCTTTTTACTCTTTTACACTTTTGGGGTGGAACATGAACTTTATACACATTACACATTTACATTTACACAAACAATACAAGTGTAAAATCCTATTTACATACATGTGTGCAAAATTTGAGCTTTGTGCCCGAGTGCTAGTTGTGCTAATCTTTGTGAAAACTTATGTGCAATCATTAACTATACAAGTCGACGGTTTTCAATGATAGATCTATTGAGTCTGACAAACCCACCCAAGTGGAGGTGATTGATACCGACAACACAATCTGCATACTAGTTACAAAGGTTTGGTTGTACTTGATTACACAATAGCTGCTCCCCATAAATGCCTTATTTTATCATGTTTTGTAAAGGATTAGTTTTCAACTATATGCTATCTATATACAACTGTGTTATACTCACCAACTTTTTAGTTGACTTTATTTTATTCATGTTTCAGGCCCTAATATGTGAGAATGATTCAAGACGTGCTCAATATAGGATTTGGACTTAGCAATTTAAATCAAGAATTCTATGAGTTGTTTTATGTTTCTTTGTTTGAATTTGGTTTGTACTTGGATTATTTGTAATGGAAATTTGACTTTAATATATTTCAATTTAGTCAACCATGTGCTATGAACAGTCTACATGTCCTGCCCCGATGATTCCGCCATCGGTCGGGGTGTGACATTGAAGTTGCTAGATGTCGGGGTGATTTACCCAATTTCTGATTCCCCATGGGTGAGCCCGACCCAAGTTGTCCCGAAGAAAGGGGGGATGACAGTGGTCATGAATAAGAAGAATGAGCTAATCCCTTCGCGTACGGTCACCGGTTGGCGTGTGTGCATTGATTACCGAAAATTAAACAACGCCACCCGGAAAGACCATTTCCCTCTACCGTTCATCGATCATATGTTGGAGCGTCTGGCGGGTCAACAGTTTTACTGTTTTCTCGACGGATTTTCGGGTTACTTCCAGATTCCCATCGCACCTGAGGATCAGGATAAGACAACATTTACATACCCTTATGGCACATATGCGTACCGCCGCATGCCATTCGGGTTATGTAACACTCCGGCTACCTTCCAGCGTTGTATGGTCGCTATATTCCAGGATATGATTGAGACTTCCATGGAAGTTTTCATGGAATACTTCTCGGTTTATGGAGGCTCGTTTGATCAGTGTTTGATTAACTTGGGGAAGATGTTGAAGCAGTGTACGGAGACGAAGTTGATGTTGAATTGGGAGAAATGTCACTTCATGGTGACGAAAGGGATAGTGTTAGGCCATAAGATCTCACGAGATGGCATAGAGGTGGATAGAGCCAAAATAGATACAATCAGCAGGTTACCCCCACCGACGAGTGTTAGGTCGATCCGTAGTTTTCTCAGTCATGCGGGTTTTTATAGGCGTTTTATCAAGGATTTTTCCAAAATTACTCGGCCCATGACCCGACTCCTCGAGAAGGATGCCCCGTTTGTCTTCGATGAGGAGTGTCTCGAAGCCTTTGAATTTTTGAAAGAAAAGTTAATCAGTGCCCCCATTCTTATATCACCCGACTGGAGCTTGCCTTTTGAGCTCATGTGTGATGCGAGTGACTAGGCAGTTGGTGCAGTTTTGGGGCAAAGACAGTATAAGCACTTCCACCCCATCTACTACGCGAGCAAAACTCTAAATGATGCTCAAGAAAACTATACCACCACAGAGAAAGAGCTCCTAGCCGTAGTATTCGCATTCGATAAATTCCGTTCATACCTCGTGCTTTCGAAAACCACCGTTTTCACTGATCATTCTGCTTTACGTTTTCTCTTCCAAAAGAAAGATGCTAAGCCACGTCTCATATGGTGGATCCTATTGCTCTCCGAGTTCGATATAGAAATTAAGGATAAGAGAGGAGCGGAGAATGTTGCGGCCGACCATTTGTCACGGTTGGAGGACCCGAAGAGAGAGGAGATTCGTGAGGAGGCGATAGGTGATAAATTCCTTCACGAGTCGGTTGAGTTTGTGGCAGCGGAGAAGGAAGGTATGCCATGGTTCTCCGATTTGGCAAATTACCTAGCGAATGGAGTTGTGTTGAAGGGTATGACAACCCAACAGAGGAAGAAATTTTTTAGGGATGCTAGGAGGTACATTTGGGATGACCCTTTTCTTTTTAGGGTAGGAGGAGATAGGATTCTTAGGAGGTGTGTGACGAAGGAGGAAGGTAATGAGATCCTTAGGCATGTTCATGAGGGTTTAACGGGAGGTCACCATGGTCCTCACACCACCGCCCAAAAGGTGTTTGGTTGTGGGTTTTATTGGCCTTCGGTAGTTAAGGATGCCTTAGATTTGTTAGGAGATGTGATGCGTGCCAACGTACCGGCAATATCTCACCCAAGAATGAGATGACTCAAAATCCAATCCAGATCCTTGAAATATTCGACATTTGGGGCATTGACTTCATGGGACCATTCTCCATCTCTAGTGGGAATCGGTACATCCTCGTGGCGATTGACTATGTTTCAAAGTGGGTAGAGGCTCAAGCTCTGCCCACAAATGATGGCCGAGTGGTGGTGAGATTCCTAAAGAAGTTATTCACTCGTTTTGGTACACCTAGAGCTCTCATAAGTGACCGAGGCACTCATTTTTGCAACGCCGTGATGGAAAAAGCGTTAGCACGCTACGGGGCCACTCATCGTTTGTCCACCGCATATCACCCCCAAACAAGCGGTCAAGTTGAGAATGCCAATCGAGGAGTGAAGCGAATCCTAGAGAAAACCGTAGGGAAAAATAGGAAAGATTGGTCCGAGAAGCTAGATGATGCTTTATGGGCGTTCCGAACCGCATACAAAACACCCTTAGGAACCACCCCGTTTATGGTCGTTTATGGAAAAGCATGTCACCTACCCGTAGAATTGGAACATCGTGCGCTTTGGGCTCTCAAAACCGTGAACCTAGACTTAACCGAAGCCGCTCGAAAATGATTTTTCCAAATTCATGAGTTAGAGGAGCTTAGGGATGCGGCATATGCACGTTCATGGAATATTAAGGAGAAAACTAAGGCATTGTACGATAGGAGGCTTAGGAGAGTGAGGGAGTTTAGAAAGGGGGATAAGGTACTTGTTTATAACTCCCGGTTGAAGTTGTTTGGGGGGGAAGTTGAAGTCCAAGTGGTCGGGACCATATGTGGTCAAGGAGGTTTTTCCATACGGGACGATTGAGTTGGTAGATGAAGCCGATGGGAATACATGGAAAGTAAATGGCCACCGTTTGAAACACTATGTAGGGGGACCCATAGATCTTACCGAAGTGGAGGAAACTCCTCTCGAAATACCTCCTAACAACGCCCAAGTATAGAGTCTTGAGTGAAAGCTCAAATGTAAAGTTTGTATTTTTTCATAGTTTTTGTTTTTGTGTCTTGTGTTTTTGAGTCCTGTGCAGGAAAACATCACCGTTGGGGAGCAACGATCGACAGGAAAACAAATTTCCAGATATGTCAGGTGAAGGTTCGTCAAGTAGATCAGGAAGGAAGCGAAGAGGGCCAACACCGCGCCCGCGAGGGGACGCGGCTGAGCAGGACTATAATCCAAATTTGGGCCAAAGGAGGATCAAGTATCATACCAGAGAACGTATCCCTAGCTGTAGAGTCACGAGGCTTCGAGAACACCCGCTTCTGCAATTTGAGTTGGGAACTCAGGATTCGCGAAAATTGGATACCTTGATTGATACAAATCTACTACAATTTAGGACGATCGATTGGACGCTTCTAGATCACATTGGCCAAAGAGATAGGAATGAGGCGTTGTTGGGTGATAAGTTCAGGGCTGCATTGTGTTGTATGGCTCCACAATATGAGGAGTTAACTATAGAGTTCCATGCTACTTTCAGGTACAAGCAGGGAAATTTTGAGCAACATGATGCGGTCTCGTTTTCTCTGGGTAGACAGGTGTACGAGATGTCCATGCCCCAATTTGCAGTGGCTACTCAGTTATATACACAGACAGAGGTTCAAACACCGGAGTTTATCACTAGTGTGAGGGGTGTCTTTACGAGGCAGCATGATTACAACTTGGTGAGGAATGATCTGGTTAGGTTTTAGGGTACTATCTCAAATGCTCCCTTCTCAGGGAGTATGTTGAATTCAGAAATTATCGATCCGGTCCACAGGTATATTCATAAGATCTTGACAGCGACACTTGTTGGTAGAGGCTCGGGGGAGAATAAGATCAACCAGGTTGATCTGTTTTGTTTGTTGTGTATGGTGGAGTAGAGGCCTGCAAATGTGGCCAGTATTATCGCATGGTCCATGAAAAGGACCTGGAGGGGTGGTCCGGATGCTGGTATCTACATGGGGCCTTATGTGACTAGAATTGCTGAAAGTCTTGGGGTGTTTGACAAATATGAGGCGAGGTATTTGAAAGATGGGCCGGTTACAGTTATGATGGGGGTTAGAGAATTACAGTTTGCAGGGATTCTCAATATGTAGGGATTCTCAGTATGCATGAATCGCCTAGTTGGGAACCGATTCGAGCAGGCCCACAGGGTCAACCACCAGCAGGATCTGAGGCTGCAGCAGCTATGCAGTCCGAGATACCGACCCGTTATCAGAGACCATTGCATCGTTCTGAGAGTCCAGCACCATAGTATCCTCTCCAACAGCCACGACCGGACCCCCTCACATTGGATTCGATGTATGATAGGATGGAGCATGGGTTTCGGGAGTTACATGGGTTGGTGACCACTGGCCATAATGAGATCAGGACGCTGCTTTCTACTGGGCAGCAACGTCAGGAGGAGGCAGTGAGGTATATGATGGGAAACATGAATATGAATGTCCCGAGTTTTTTCGTGCCTCAGGGGTCGAGTGGTCAGCAGTACAGTGGTTATGGTCAGTATGGTTCTTATGGACAACCGGGCATCACAGGTCAGTATGGTGCCCACCGCTCACCACCAGAGTTTCCGATTTTTGAGGCTGAGAGTGAAGAGGACGAAGAATAGTGTGGGGATGATGCAACTGTTATCGTGTCCTTTCTATTTATTTTTCGTTTATGATGTTTTCAGTTTCTATGGTTTGTGATGTTTTAATACATTGATACATTGGGTGGGTTGGTTTGGTTGGTTTGTGTTTGGCTTGAACAAACTGAACGGTTTTCTCTGCGAGTATTTTGATTATGTTTAGGTTGTTGTGATGTTGCCGCTTCCGTTCGTGTGTGATAAATGAGGATTGTTGGCTGGGCACGTTCGGTGTGGAGGGCACTAGTGGAAATTGACTGGCATGTTGACAATCTTGCTTTATTACCAGCTAAGTCTTTTCCAGTTGTATATCTTGTATTTTCAGTTCTTTCCGTTCCTGCATTAGGGACAATGCAACATTTAAGTGTGGGGATGAGACATTTAATTTTTTATTGATTAAAAAAAAAATTATAAAATTGGAAAATGTTTCTGTTTTAGAAGTTTGCAATTAAAAGCACGGAAAATGATAGTAAAGTCGGGTTTTTACTTGGTTTTTGAATATGAGATTATAAATAAGTTGAAAGCGTGTCTAGTTAGGGATATGTGGGTAGGCCCGACCGGTTGAGAAGTTTCCTTTGAGCTTAAATATATCTAATGTTGGGATATTTGTGGGTTATCATCTAGGAGAAGTAGGGAAGTCGATACCGCCACAAATAGTATAAGGAATGCCGTTATAAGTTTTAAAATCTTAGAATTTCTATGAAAAAGAAAAAGAATAAAAGAGCATATAAAATAACGATGTCTATGGAATCGCTCTTGTGGATGGTGACTCTGATTGAAATTTCTGCTAGGATAAGTTAAAATAAAATGATATGATTACCGACTCTCACATTGTCGCTCTTGGGGATGGTGACTCTGATTGAAACAACCTCTGGGTTAGGTATGAATATTGTGTGCTCGTGATTTCTATGGATTTAAAAAATAAAAAATAAATTTTTTTTTGATGTTAATTCTTTTGATTTTTAAAGCATAAGACGGTTAGGAAATAATCAATTGGTTGTTCCTTTTGTTCCATAAGCTTGAGGTGGGATTAGATGAAACTATAGCTTCCGATGCGTGAGACCCTAGATAATCTGATTGAACTTAAATTAAATAAACATGATATGGAACTTGGATACCGGATTTGGGTTTAAGAGGATAATATATTTGCAATCACAGCTAGCACGCTACTAAGCTTTAATTAAAATAACTGAGTTTTTGAGAACCATGTTTCTACCTGACTATGATTCCGTATACATAATTCTTTTTCTGGGACGAAAAAAGAGTAAGTGTGGGGATATTTGATGTATTACAAAATACACCCATTTATCGTGTTCAGTTTGAGTGGTTTTGTTTAGTTTTCTTTTAGTTTTTAGTTAGAATATGTTACTGTTGATCCATTTGTGTTTACCAGGTCTCGAGTGATAGTTGTTGCTGAAATGGGCAGAAAACGAGTCAAAAATTTGCAAAACCGAGTACCGGAAGAGAGCGGGAGGTCAAGATACAATTAAAAGCATGAAATTCAAGAAGAAACACCTTCTCGCCACCCGCGAGAAGGTCAGGAGTTGTCCCTCGCGAGAAGGTCAGGAGTTGTCCCTCGCGAGCCGCGAGGGAGTTGTATCACAGCACACAGTTTTTTAACTCCTCGCCACCCGCGAGAAAGGAACCCAATGGGTTCCACGGGTGACGAGGGACTATTTTCCACAGAATGTTTCGACTTTCAGGTGGGTTGATGCTGGATTGGGGTATAAATACATCTCAATCATATACTTGTAAAACCCTAGCCGATTTTGAAGAATCTAGGATGAATTGAGGAGAGATTTTGGAGCAAATTCAAGCAAGAAGGAGAAACGGTTGAAGGTTGGAGTCCTAGGATCGATCAAGCTCGTGGTTTAGCTATCCGGGTTTATCAATTCTTTGTTTTCTTAACTTTTACCGTGTTTTCCCACTTTGTTGAAATTGCGTCTTTGATTTGGATAATGATGAGTAGTTAAATTAGATAAACTACCTAGATTACGATGAATGGGATGATAAAGTTGTGATTTTTATATTGGATGCTTGTTAATTTTGGATTTCATGATAAAGTAGCAAACTTGATTATTGATTCGTTGTATATGCATGCTTAGAATTATTCTAATTGTTATATATTGCTTCGTATGATCTTTGGTGAATGTCTTTTGCGTAATAGGGTCATGCTAGATTATTAACTTGCGTTGTGATTTGTTGGGTTAATTGGCCAAAATACCTTAGAAGCTATATTTGATAATTGAATAGGTCTAGGTGTTATACTAATCTTAATAGCTGAGAGGTGCGAGATTATTGATAGGTCTAAATTGGTAAATTGCTAAGGTGTCTTTGAGAGAAGTCTGTCGTAGTTGCCTTGCTAATATTTGTCTATCAAGTTGAATCAAGAACCCAAGTCATCCTAGGTTTACAACCCGAGAGGGAGTAGGTCACATTAGGGTACTTTACATAAACATTTAGATAACTGAGAGGAAGTCTAGATCAACCGGTGTTTTCAGCAGCCTTCAGAGTTCCTTAGGTGTCTTCCCGAAAAGGGTCGGGAGTCCTGTTCGGTGTCTCAAGAGGTTAGAAATTTATGATCCCGGTTCCTTATTAACTTGCATCCGTTTAAAGTATAGCTCGAAGTATCCCAGGATTCCAGTCTAGGTAGTTACCCATCGTCATCTGAAGTAAAACCCAAAATCACCTTCGTGTCTTAGGTAATTTAGTAAATTGATAGTAATTTAATCGCTTTTCTTTTAGGATTTTGGACAACCCCCCCCAAATATAAAAACAATTAGTCGTGTCATTCAGTCTGTTTAAGTGAGTCTAATTTACGTAATAAAAGAGTTTCGTGGGTTCGATTTCCGGACTTATTTAGCTGTACTAGAGTCGATCGGTCCACTTACCGGTTAGTAGTTTAGTCGAGTTTTAGAGAGTCTAGAGTATAACTTAGTTTCTAGAATAGGTTAATTTAGTTAATAATTTAATAACTATACGTTTAGAACATCACTATGTCAATGCATCTAAGTATAAATGTGAGAACAAGCAAGTTAAACATTGTGCATTTCAAACCTCCAACCAAGTTTAGGCATAACCCGAAGGTTACCTTTAAATTTTAAAGTTTAAATCGAGTAACAAACACCATGGGCTCCCCCCGAAGGGTCACTCAATCTAGGTGGATTGGTCAAATACAATAGATCTATCATTGTCACTGTAGGCTCGGCCAAAGTTAACGAACATGCTACTTTTAAGTTTAATTTAAGCATGCAAGTCTCAAAAGCATATAACACATAGAAAACATGTAGGCATAGTTGTGCATGAATTGTATAAGTCTAAAAGTTTTGATACATGTTCCACCCCAAGTTCATAAACCAAAACAAAGCAAAAAGGGACTAAGTATACTCACATGGTATGATGTAATAGTGTACAACAAGGTTTAGTGTTGCAAAGCTTTGAGGTAGGATATCCTATCAACAAGCCTAATGACAAGTCTAAAGTTTAGGATTTGATTCTATGACAAGGATTCAAGATTCTAAGATTTAACTAGGGTTTCAAATAAGAGGTGTGAATGATTGTGTTATAAAGTTTTAAGTTATGACAAGTTTTAAATAAGTATTATAAAGTCTATTTAAGTTTGAAGTTTAGGTTAATAAGTTATTACCTACACATGTTTAAATAATAATAGTTTTCCAAGTATCTAAATGGTAAAATATTAGTTAGATAAAAGATCACGTAGGTGTTTAAGGATAATAGATAATTACCTTACAAGATTTAATAATTATTTAAAATAGATTTTAGTTATCTAAAAGAATAATTATCATTATGGTTAGATAGTAATCATCCGGATAAATAATTATTAATGATAATTAGTAATTATCAAAAATGTAAATAATTATTAAGGATATTTAATACATAAAAGGTTTGAAAATACTTTATCAATTTGAAATAATTAACATAATTTAATTAACTATTCATCTTTTTTTACAAGAGTAATTTGTAATTATTGTAAATAATATTTAGAAGGTGTTTTTAAAAGTTTTAATTAAATAAATTATAATTTAAGTTTATAAAATGGTTTCTTGTTATTTACAATTGTATAAGTATTTCAAATAAGTTTAAGTTTTATTTATAAGTGTATAAAGTTTTTAAGTTTATAAATATTTAAATTTTTAACTAAATAGAAGTGTATTTATTTTTCTGTTTTAATAACATAAATAAACTTTGAGTTTGTAAATTTTATAAAAATGTTCAACTTTATGAGTTTCTGATTTCTAAAGTGAAAATATACTTTTTTTTATAATTTTTTTTAGTTTTTTTATAATTATATAAGTTTTCTGTTTAATTTAAAATTTTATAAAAATATTAAAGTTTAACACAAAAGATTTTATTTATTATAGGATAATTCTAACTTTATAAAATAATTCTAGATTATTTTATAAGGTTTATAAAAGTTGAAATATTTAAGTATTTAATATTAAAGATTAAATAAGTTTTAACTAAGTTTTAATTAATTAAAAATACTTTCTTGAAATAAAAGTATAAATAAAATCCAGTTTTAACTTTATAAACGCATAACAGATTTTATAAAAATAAATGTAAGTTTTTAAAACTGTTTTAAAAGCATAAAAAAATAAAAACACAAAACTTGGGTTGGCCAGATTCAAACCCGGGCCACCTAAGTCCACACACACATGCACTAACTACCCGACTACGGGCCTCGCTGAGATATAACTCAGGAAAACAAACTCATAAACACAATCTCGATTCGCCCCCAATTTCCTTATGAACCCTAGAATTAAAACCCATGAATACGAATCGAAATCCCCTATGTCTTTGTAAATTGAAAGAGGGCTTTCGATCCTTTATTGAAAACGAAGATATTAGCCATTCGAATTACCTGATATACTATCAAAACGAAGGAGGTTGGGTTCTGGGTTTAGAAACGACAGACGTGGGTTCCAATCGAGCAATGTAGTGGACAAACGACCAAATTGAGTGTTTAGGTAGTTTGGGGGTAATGTCGTTGAGGTTTTGCAATTGATATTTATAGCGAATTCCGCCATTTAATGCCCGAACGATTGAGGGGTTTACGGTTGAGCATACGAATTCAATTTCAAACCCACGCGATGTTTAAAGTTGAAATCGGGCGTTGGAATACCTCGGGTTAGGGTCGCATGCCTAAGGTGAGACTCGAGGTGCATTCAACTCATCCAAAAATGTGTTTTTGAATAATTCGAGCTCAAAACCGGCCATAGGGGGTTTCAAACCCGTGCCTGATTTTGGATTCGGGAATTTGGGCGAATGGCACTATGGGTCCCTAAGGTTTCGAGGTTTTAACATTTTTTTGTACAAACTTGTATCTTTAGTTTTAAAGTGAGTTTCAGAAATGACAGTTTAGACCCTGGACTTATAAAATAAATAAGATATTTCATTTTATAAAATCGAATAAGTTTTAAGTTTTTAATGATTCATAGGTTTATTAGTTTACAAGTTTAAGTATTTAAAATTAATAAGTTTATTATTTATATTATTTACACAATAATAAATATAAACTTATAAAGTTTCTATGGGTTTAATCTATTTTTTTGTAGGATACATATATACACATATATTTAGGTACATATATATACAAGTCTATTTATTTTGTATTTATTATTTTAAGGATTAGCCTTAATAAGAATCAAGTTTTATCTTAATAATACGTGTAAGGATTTGAGAACGATACGTTCATTAGGATCTGAAATAGATGGGTTACAATGGATTTAAAAATTGATAACTGGAATTGATACATCCGAAACCCTGGATATTACAATCTAAGCCCTAAACGACCCTTAATATTAAGCAACAGTCGTAAAAACATTTCAAAATCAAACCCTAGGTTTGCTCATCTGAAATTTCACAGATATGAACATAGAAATCATTACCCGGTGACAAAGAAGACGACGGATTAGGTATGAAATACTGATTAAACAAACTTAGACCGGTCAGATTCGAGCTTTTGTGTGTGAAAATGGAGGTGTAAAAGATTTGGAGCGTGCGAATGAGCTTCGCATGTGGAAAACCTGATTATAAAGGCATTTAATTTGCAAATGGCAAAAGACCTTAATGCTCCTGTCGAAACTACTAGTTTCGATAGGGCAAGGTAGTTTCGGTTGACTGAGAAGTTTCGGGTGCCAAGATGTTTCAGGTGATTTGAAAAGTTTCAGGTGCCAAGTAGTTTCGGGTGATTTAAGAATTTTTGGTTGAAGGGTAGTTTCGATTGCCAAAAGAACAGTTGAGTAAAAATAAAACAAAAACTCATATATACACCATTTAAACAAGTTAATAAAATGGTTTTGCAAACCTATCAATCCTCAAGAAATACCCACTGCCATCCTATCATATCTTTTCGGTTAACCGGAGTACCATCTTGATAAGTCAAAAATACCGCCAAAATAAAATAAGAGATCCAAGTGGATTAAAAAGGTGCAAAATGAAAAATATCCAAGTAGATATATTAAAAAGTACAAGTATTCTAGATGTTTGCATAAACAAAAACAAAAGAAATCGTAAAATTATCCAAGCGGATAGGAAAAGGTTGAACACCCGAGATCTTTCCAAAAACAAAACAGAAGGGGTTATCGACGGTAAGTATCGTTACTTTGACAGTCACCTGGCGCATGAATAGGAATCCAATACGTAGGACTGTATCTGACTGAATTAGTTTTCTAAGATGTAAAATGGGTTAGATGTTTCAAGAATGGGTTTAAGCACACATATATGATTTAAGATTTAAGTTTTCACACAACTTACAAGTTATAACCATATGACGGGCCTACCAGCTATATCTCAGTAAAAACCATCGCTTTTGGTCTATTCCATGTTCAAGAGATGTGATCAGACTCTATCATTTCTCAAAGGTCGGATCCAATTTTCCTGAAACACAAAATTTTGAGATCACTTGTAAGATTTAGAATTTAAAGCTATATACAAAGCTAACAAAGCAATTCTTTTCCATGTAACACATGAATTTCAATTTCTCCCCCAGTTAAAGTACAATCTGATAAGTGTTTCTGTCACACCCCGACCGATGGCGGAATCATCGAGGCGGACAATGGAATGATTGTTCAAAAGCACATGATAGCTAAAAGGTTGCATAATTCATTAATTAAATTTAAAGACAACAAGATCCAAATACGATACATTCCAAATAACCTAGTCTAGTTCAAAACATTGATTTATTTAACTAGGTCCATAGTTCTTAAGTGGAGAAATCTTCGGCAAGTAGTCACATATCCAAACCTGAAACATTATTTAAATCAAGTGTCAACTAAAAAGTTGGTGAGTACATAGGTTTAGTAATTCCGGTAAATAGTAGTTGTAAATCGTTTTGCAACTCATTGTTTATCTTGTTAAACATAGTATATATGATGTATCATTTATTTAATCACAATTCAAACCGAGTTTGACGCGCTTGAACAGAGCACAACAGCTAAGTCCGGTATGTTTGAATATAGTTACCCATTATATCCGATATGTTTGAATATAACACACGGTTATATCCGAGTATGCAGTAATAAACACCCTAACCGGGTGGGCTGGTCAGGCACAATAGATCTATCAATATTACAGTTGGTTGTCTTGTGTTTTATATGTATGTACATCCAAAGAATAAGCATATAGTCTCATGTATAACACGTACAAACAATGTGAGTAGCATGTATAATGTTTCACCCTAAAACGTATAAAAATGTAAAATAGGGGCTATGTAACTCACGTGGCTAGCGGATATGATAATCCACGAGAGTAGGTGATACAGATGTTTGAAACCTAAGCACGATGGAACCCTATGTAGATAAATGGGTATTATTGTATGCTTATAGGTGTGTATTCGTATTTAATTGTGTATAGGTTTATAATAATATTTCTTAAAATTATTTGCGTAAAGTGTAGGTTCAAATTTACTTGAAATCACTGATTTTGATCGAAACTATTTCATGTATCGAAACTATGTTCAAGTATCGAAACTATGTTCAAGTATCGAAACTATGTTCAATCGAAACTACTAGTTTCGATTGACCACAGAACTGTCGAAACTTCCTTCTATCGAAACTACTTAGTTTCGATAAGTAGTTATTATGTATTTATAAAAGTTCTATTTATTTAATTATATTATCATTATTACATATATTTTTGTAAGTTAAAACTATTTTAAAAGTTTTATAAAAATATAGAGTTTATTATTTTATAAAAAATTGGGTGGGTTGGATATGTATAAAAAATTTCGTTTAATTGTTTTTAAAATAAATGAACGAGTAAACCGACTCGTTTTAGTTTTTATTGTATAAAAAGAATATTAAAATAAGTTAAAACAAATAATTAAAATAAATAAAATGAAAACAGAATAAAAAGTTTGGGATTCGAACCTGCGACCTGTCACTCGAACACACACACGCATAACCAGCCGGGCTACTGCCCATCGCTGGTTATGTGTGTACCGGTTAATTAATATACACAAGGGCAAAACAGGTCGCTGGTCCTCGGCAACCGGCAAACCGTGTCCGAGGACACTTGGTTTGCCCGGTAACTCTCGGGCGATGGTCGAGCTTTCGACTGGAATTGCTTACCAGGAGGTAACAGAAGACAAAGGAACCAAATGGAGGCTCGAACTTGGTCGCAACGGGTCTGGTCAGCAAGACTTTAAACTCGAAAATGTCACAAGTGGGAATCAGCTTCTGGATGGAATTAGCCCCTGAAACCTTGTTCACAGCTTCACTCAGGGACGACGAAAGTGACGGTGTCCTCAATTTGGAGTGAGAGTGGGTGGAAGGGGGTAGCGAGCTCGTGCAGGTCCGACTATGGCTATTTATAGCCGAGCTCGTTTCCTATGACAAAACGTGCAATTGGGCACGTCCCGACACTCGTCCGGACGAGATGAAGCTAACCAGCTATCAAACACGCGTGGAGGTTGACTGTCGGGCTCGAATTTGAGCGTGGGTTCTCGGCCACCAACAGGATCAGACGATCCGTATGTTGGGGAGACCAATTGGTCGGGGGTTCTTGTTCGCGTGGGAGAGATGAAGCCAGAGGTGCCTTTAGCGGCTGTCGAGGTGCAGGGAACAGCCCTGTCGGTGGCTCGCTGGAAAAAGCTTTGGACCGCCGGACAATGTAGGGGGTGACCGGATTTACGATTTGTAATTTGGCAGATTTAGTCCCTAGAGTTAAATTTTGTTTTAATTTGCCCCCATGAGATAATTACGGATGGATCCTTGTAGTTTAATTTGTCCAGAAACAGTCCCTCAACAGACTTTTGCTTAAAACCTTCTAGTTTGATTAATTACAAAATGACCCCTAAACTTTTTATTTAAATAAATTAATTTAATTTCTTTTAAATCAATTTAATTTTATATTATATTTTAAATATTTTTATAAACTTATTTTATTATTATTATTATAAAAGTTATTTATCTTATTTAAATAGGTTATTTTATTGAATGTGCAACTTTTAATTTTAGATTTTTATATAATATTTTATTTAAGTTTCTAAAATTTATAAAATTTTAATTAATTTAAATCCGTAAAATAAAATACCTATTTATATAAAACTAAAAAAAAACTCTTACATTTTATTTAAATAGAGAATGATTACACGATAAATATAATACAAGTGCGCGAACGAAAAATCCGAAACGTCACAGTTTCCGAGTTAAAATACGTATGAAAATGTAAGAACACAGTTGAATAAACTGCTAAAATGTATTGATTCTAAAGAAATTGTGAAAGAGAGAATCCAAGGGTTACAACCGCTATCCACACCCTAAACATTCTCTAACTAGGTTATATAATAAGTTAACAGGCATCGAAACTCTGCTCACCGAAACTATTAGTTTCGGTTGAGCATTTACAAGTGAAAGAACAATCCTGTCGAAACTTACCATCTATCGAAACTACTAGTTTTGACTGAACAAACCTCAATCGAAACTAAGTAGTTTTGATGGCCCAGAATTTGACTAAAAACAAGAAATTACATCAAAATAAATAACTGAAAATACAAGTAAATAAACTAACACTAACATTGTTTAAAATACATTGATGACATCAACTTACAAAAACAATACTCTACTAGGTTGAACAATCCACAGTGCGTTGTCATAATTGTTTTGCCCTGTGATATAACGAGCTGCGTTTTCATGTCAACATTCAAATATAAATAAAAAACAACAAAGAACCGTAAATAATTTAATAACTTGATTTGGTTAAAAAAGCTCATCAAATTCATCTTCTTTATATATTGGAAACCATCCTTTTCTATTCATTGCTTCACCTAAATAATAGCGAGATGAAGACGTTGCCTATCTCCGTCGTGCCTCCGCATCGCCACCTACTTAAAAACGTTATGGTGATGCAAGTAAACTAATCTTAGCTCGGTGGGTAAAATATGAAACTGCGGGAGTTCATTTTGAGCATTAAATAATAACTTAGCACACAAAACAAATCTTAGAAAAACTTAATCTTTTTACAAGCTTCTAAGTATGTTGTTTATGTTAAAACCTCATTCTCTTGATGTATCTTTAATATTTCTCCTCCTTTTAAGAACAGAATTTGGTACACATATTTGATAAAACATAAACATAGGAAAACAATGGGTTACCAACAATGGTGCTTATCATTTCTCTTTTCAACTCTATTTTTTGTCGTTCCACTTCTTCCTTCAATTGTTGTTGGATCAATTCCTGCATCTAAAACGTATATAATATTTAGTAAACTAATAATATATAATTAGTGAACATACATAAAAATAATAGACAAACAAGTGCAACAGCATATGAAAAATACATGTATACATACTTACAAATAAACATACACGTACAAATACATATATACACATACAATCAATCTAATTGAATTATCCGCAACTTCTGGATCTTGTCATTACAACTTTGATACCATAAAGAAATTATAAGAGGGAGATAAAGAGAATTGCGGTTTTGGCATTTCAACTAAACCAAATGCTAAACTAAGTGTTGTAACAGAAACATAATAGAAATATAGGAATAACATTAAGAACGCTCTAATATACCCTCTAACTTATAAATCACACTCATTACACTACACCAAAATGGTTCAAATAAAACAAAACCCAAAGCCTATACACATACATATATACATATACACATGTGCATATGTATACAAACACATTCACATGGAAACAAGGATATGCATAGACACATATATACACATACGCTTGCACAACGCTAATAATAAAATAAAACTATTAATAATACCTCATGTTGCGACCCATAAAATGGTCTAGACTCGAAAGAAGAAGCTTGTGTACCGGTGACAACAAAACGAACTGAAGATCTAATCCCGAATCTTCTCCCTCCTGATGCATGCTCCCACAATTCAACATCACCCAATGGATACTGAGTAGTGTCCTTCCCATAATTCTCCACCATGGAGCTCTCGTACACCTCCTATAATTTATCAAGACAACACGTTTTTATTGTACTAAAAGTTGATACAATAATTAAATAAAAAACCGATAAAGATAACTTACAAATATTTGTTTCGCTCGATTGGTAAAAAATTCCACCCCTTCCGTGCTTTCATTATGTAGTCAGCCCAAAAGTTTTTCTTGTACTTTTTAGTAAGTCGTGTATCAAGAAATACTTCAGTATGGGTGGGTGGTCATTTCAACTAACATATCTACATAAAATATAAAATATAATTAATGTAATATGTGTTAAAATAAAACAATTACTAACATTATAAATATCATTAATTAGCTTACTAGGGGGATGCGATGCTCATCAAATCGAATCCGCCCGTACGTCAAGATAGCATCACAGAGTTATCCTTACCTTTGTGGTTATTTCTCGATCTCTAGGCTTTAATTTAGTAGTTCTCATCGTGTAAATCCAAGAGAAAAGTGACAACTTGTTGAAATGTCGGATTGAAAAACACATTAGTGGTTCTCATCGTGTAAATCCATTCTCTATTGAATGCCATTTTGATTGATGTATAACTATAATTTCATACTTGTCATAAATTACATTTTGAAAATAAGTTGAAATTTGAAGGTAAAACCTTAATTTTATATTTTAAAAATTTTAAGTTTATGTGTGTATCTCAGTCAATGAACTGTGTGTATATGGCTAATGTTATAATTTATGTTTATGTGTTTAAATGTTATAATTTAGGTTTATGTTTGTGGGATAATATGATTTGGCCAAAATCATTTCAGTTTATATGTGTAAATGTTAATAGAAACTTAATTAGCCTTTTTCACGTTCTTTAATCTATATGGGTATGAGTGTATATAAGTATGTGTATGTCTATGTATGTAATTTATGACAAGTATGAAATTATAGTTATAGATCAATCAAAATGCCACTCAATAGAGAATGGATTTACACGATGAGCAGCACTAATAAGTTTTTCAATCCGACATTTCAACAAGTTGTCACTTATTTCTTCAATCCGGCATTTCAACAGGCTGTCACTTATTTCTTGGATTTACTCGATTAGAACCACTAAATTAAAGTTGAGAGAGCGAGAAATAACCGCAAAGGCAAGGATAGCTCTGCGATGCTATCCCGACATACTGACGGATCTATTGGATTTGATGAGCATTGCATCCACCTAGTAAGCTAATCATATTTATAATGTTAGTAATTGTTTTACTTTAACATATATTACATTAATTATATTATATGTTTTATGTATACATGTAGGTTGATACGACTACCCACACATACTGAAATCTGTCTTGATACACACCTTACTAAAGAGTGCAAGAAAACGTTTGGCTGGACTATATGATAGAAAGCACGGAAGGGATGGAATTTTGTGTTGTCTTGATAAATTGTAGGAGGTGTACTAGAGCTCCATGGTGGAGAAGTATGGGGAGGACACTACTCAGTATCCACTGGGTGATTTCAGGAGGGAGAAGATTCAGGATTAGATCTTTAGATATTTATTTTGTTGTCACCGGTACACAAGCTTCTTCTTTCTGGTCTAGACCATTTTATGGGTCGCAACATGAGGTATTATTAATAGCTTTATTTTATTATTAGTGTTGTGCAAGCATATGTGTATATATGTGCCTATGCATATCCATGTTTCTATGTGAATGTGTTTGTATGCATATGCGTAAGTGTATATGTATGCATATATGCATGTGTATAGGCTTTGGGTTTTGATTTTACTAGAACTGTGTTGGTGTAGTGTAATTTGTGAGATTTATAAGTTGAGGGTATATTAGAGCATTCTTAGCATTATTACTATATTTCTATTATTTTTATGTAACAACACTTAGTTTAGAATTTGGTTTAATTGAAACGCCAAAACCACAATTCTCTTTATCTCTCTCTTTTTTAATTTCTTTATGGTATCAAAGTTGTAGTGGCATGATCTAGAAGTTGCAGATAATTCAATTTGATTGATTGTATGTGTACGTGTATGCTTATTTGTGTGTATGTTTATTTGTATGTATATATGTATTTTTTATATGTGGTTTCACTTGTTATGTCTATCATTAGTTATATATTATTTTACTAAATATTATATATGTTTTAGATGCAATAATTGATGCAACAACAAGTGAAGGAAGAGGTGAAACGACAAAAAATAGAGTTGAAAAAATAAATAATGGAGGAGATGCAATAACAAAAATAAAGAATGGAGGATCGAGATGCAACAACAAATGGCCGCGTATCTCAAGCAATTGGGCAATCCTCCCGACAATACTCCACCGTAGTTTAGTTTATTGTATTTTTTGTTAAACTTCTAAACATATTTGGATAATTGTATGAGATTTTAGTAATTGTAATGGGTTTTGGAAACATGTTTTTATATTGGTTTTTTTTCTGTACTTTAAACAGGAAAAAACTGGATTTTTGTGTTTTCTTTTATTTTTTTTTAAATTAAAAAACTGTTTTGTGGAAAATATGTCGGAAATTTATGTCTATTTTGTGGGTAAGTGGTGGGCAAAGCTTTGTCGGAAAGTGGTGGGAAATGGTGTAGGAAATGCTTAGTTGTCGGAAATATGTTTTAGTGGGAAAGTTTTGTCGGATTTTGGTGGGAAATATTTTCCCACAACCATTTTTCTCACAGTGTTTTTGGTTGGAAGTTTATGGGAAACGTCGTTTTCTGACGACTTTCCCACAAAAAGCTTTGTGGAAAAACTGTTTAATTTCTAGTAGTGATATAAGTATAACATCTATAAACCGTTGGCAATTTGGTACAATGGTAGCCCCAAAGACTTCTAATAGTGGAGGTTTTGGGTTCGAGTTTTATCTGGAGCAATTTTTTGGGCTAAGCCAGGGGGTTTTTCTAGATGTGGGTTTCCTCCTAGGTTTAATCCGAATTGATGGGATAGTTGTGTCTGATTTAGATAACATCTATCTTTCAAAATAATGTTGGTGTCTGCCTTAAAAAAACGTAAACCACCTGTAACTATTATAACCTAAACATTTAAATTATAAAATGAAAAAACCTTTGTACCATCCAAAATACCCCACAAGAACAAATACCATAAAAACTTAAACCCCACACTCATATTGGTGTCAAAAGGCTTATACCATGCATGCACAAACAACAAATATATGACTAAAATTTGAAATTTGGAACTCCAGCTTCCTTTAAAAGTCATATAGCATGGGAACTTATGTCTCACGTCAATGAAATACGCTAATCGAGTGTCACATGGTATGTACATCTTATGTGCACAATAGGGGTGTACATAGGTCGGTTTGAGTCGTTTTTGGGGTAAAATCAAATCGAAAACCGAAAGTTCGGTTTTGGTTTTTTGAAAACCGTTCGGTTTCGGTTTTTAGTTTTTACAATGGGTTCGGTTTGGTTTTAGGTTTTTTGGTTTTAAAACAAATTGGACTTGAATTTTTTTGGGTAAAAGAAAATGACCCAAAATAATAAATTGCGTTTGAAATTTTGGGCCGAAATTTTTATTTTTTTTATTAACTAATGATGAATTCGTTATCACATATTTGAGTCTAAACATTTTGGGTTACAAAAATTATTAGTTTCTTAAAAAATACTCTCAACATAAAAATAAACAATATAATCTAGAAATTCAAAACAAATATAAATCATAACCTATTATTAATGCAAATACGTGTAGCACAAATATGTATACATTTTTAACATACAAGCACGCAACACAATATAATATATATTATGAAACCTGCATGCACGTAATATATAATTAAAGATAATATGTATATGTTCCGTTCGGTTCAATTTTTTCGGTTTTCGAAAGATATATAACCGAAACCAAATCGTAATTTTCGGTTTTCAAAAAATATAAAACCAAACCGTCGGTTTTTAGTTTGGGTAGGTTTTTTCGGTTAATTCGGTTTCGGTCCGAATCCGTAAAAAGTGCTAGAATTTTCTAGATTCAATTTGTTGGTAAAGGTTGAATAGGTGACTCTCATACCACTGACAATCATGTTTGATATCGAATAAAAACTTTTGAGCAAATTACAAATTTTCATTTAAGAATTGTTCAAAACTTCTAGATTCAATTTGTTGGTAAAGGTTGCAAAAGACTTAACGTGTAAGGTTTTTTAAACACAAAGTATGTTTTCTATAATTTCCTTAGTTAAATGACGTATTTTGAAATTTGAGTAATAATTAAAGAACGTAATTTATATTTGCTCAAACTTTTAAAAACAGGTTTAAATGCAGCTACATTAAGATGGTTTAATCAACTGCTATAATCAAGATCAATTATACATGTAAGAGACTTATGAAGTAAAATTTATATGAACTTATTACCTAAGCTATACTTCAAATTGTGAATCAAGAGATGAACTTGGTGGCTAGAACATTATACATACTAATTTTATAGATAAATTATTACATTTTATTAGATATTGAATTTATCTTACAAATAAATAAATGATTTCATCACTATTAATTGTGATAAATTAGAATAACCCATAACTTCTCAGTTCCTAGAATTCTTCAATCTAATGAGGGTAGTGGAAAGGAAAAACTGAACATTATAATAGATGAGTCAAATAATGCTTGTTGAGCAATCAATTCCCCGAAAGTTTTGTTGTGATGTCATAGCAACCACTACTTACATCCTAAATAGAGTTCTAGTTAGACCAATCCTAGATAAAACCTCTTATGAACTCTTCAATGAAAGAAAGCCATCTTTAGATCTCCGTAGAGCATTTGGTTGCAGATGCTTTTTCCTTGATACTTTATAGGATGATCAAATCCAAAATGTAAGAACATTTTGGTTGCAGAAGGAGAAAGTTTCAATCGGATGGAATACAAGAGGCTACTTTTGTAATTAGAAAGAGCTAAACTTGAAGATATTAATCAGAATGTGCTGATAGAGTGGTCAACTGAAGGGACGAAAACTCGTGAGTTTTTTCATGGTATTATGAAATCCAAGCTGGCGAATAACAGGATCAATGGAATTAAAATCAAAGGGTTTTGGTACTCTAAACCTTAGGATATAAAGACTGAAGCTTGTCGATTTTTCAATGAAAAGTTGAAGGAGTCGTTGATCTCAAGACCCCCATGTCTTGTTATAAACTAGAAAAATTAACTTGAATCTCTTATATCCCCATTTATTATGGAAGAAGTCAGATTAGTAGTCTGGGATTGTGGATGTGATAAAGGCTCCTGGGTCGGACGGTTTCAACTTTGCATTCATCAAACATATTTAGGAAATTTTGCATCTCGATTTTTTTAAGGTTCTACCTTGTTTCCATGTGCCCTCCCCCATTTTTCGCTAAGAATTGATAATGTATACGTATTCGGTTGAAAATTTTATAGGTATTAAGTTCCGGCCCCCTTATAGGAAAAGAAAACTTGCCCCCGTGGATATCCTCATTCATATTTTGGTCCCAAAGGGTCAAGACCCCTCCTCTTTTGGTGAATTTCGACACATCTCCCTTATTTGGTGCATTAGCAAGATAATAATATATTTGGATGAGCCTCTAGTAGTCAATGAGGTTATTTCTTGGCTGAAAAGATCAAAATCACGTGATCTTTTCTTTAAATTTGATTTCAATGACTCTGTCAACTAGAACTTCCTTCATTCCATTCTTGTCCGGATGAACTTCCAATCTTTATGGAGAAAATGGGTCTGTGGAATCCTAATATCTTATCGTGCTTTAGTCTTAATCAATGGCTCACTCTCTAAGGAATTCCAATGTTATCGGCGTGTGAGACATGGGGACCTGTTATCGCCCTTTTTATTTCTTATCGTGATGGAACCTCTTAATTGTCTGATCAATAAATCTTCTTTTATGGGGATAATTCATGGCATCAAAATCCCTATTCTGATGGGGCATTCTTTCTCATCGAAATCCCTATGGGCCAGTTCTTTCTCGTCTAATGCTCGCCTTGAAAGGATTATGCGATGTTTTTACTTTGCTTCCGGTCTGTAAATTACCCTTGGTAAGTGCAACATGTTTGCTAATAACGTCAATGCTGTGGAGGTCTCAGAAATGGCTTCAATCCTCCATTGTTACATCGGAACTCTTCCTTTTTCTTACCCAGGACTCTTAGTTGGTGCAAACATGAATATTGCAAAACATTGGAGGCCGATCATTGATGCCTTTGAAACATGTTTATCCCTTTGGAAAGTAAAAAAACTTTTCCATTGGAGGTCATCTTACCCTGATAAAAAGCAGTCTTGGATAGTTTGTCGGTGTACTATTTTTCTTTGTATAAAGTGTTGGGAATCCGTGTAATAGTTTTAACTTTTAAAATTGTTTTAATGAATCAAATTAATTAACAAATCAGATTTGTGTTAGCAGAAGCGGTGGTACACGTTTACGGTTCCAAACCGAAATCCCGTCGGTGATCCGATTACACGCGTATATCACAATAAATTTATATCCAATCATAACGGGTGAAAGATTATACCTTTGACGATAACCGGAAGATTCACACCTTGAATAAACAAACGTCTCGCTAGCTAGTGACTTGTTAACGAAAACCCGCAATCTACAAAAAAACCATCTCTGGGTTTGCACCAAATCCAATCCATGCAAGAACCCGGCTCGCGACAACAATCGAAATGAACGGCGTCGGACAAGGCTGACGGCGGCGACAGACGGCAGTATGCGACAGCGGTGGTGGCGAGTCGTGGCGGGCGGCCATGAGAGATCGCGCGGGAGGTGACGATTAGGTTGGGTTGGCTTGAGTGGAGGCCAAGAAAACATTTTTAGGGTTTTGTGCAAAGTTTATATTTATAACTATTATAATTACAAACCGCACCCCTTACGAATTAACACTTAATCCCAAGTAATCAAAAGTTAACTACTTTTAATCCTCGTGCTTTATCAATTACAAATAATTAGTAAATCTTAGTGATGGCAAAATAACCCGAGCCCGACGGGTATACCCGAAACCCAAAATATTAGGGGCGGGTATACCCGAAACCCAACGGGCACGGGGCCAAGTATGGGATTAGTTTTAAAAAAATTTGCGGGTATGGGACAGGTATGGGATTAGGTGATACCCGACCCGATTACCCGAAATCACATACCCGTTTACCCGAATCATATACCCGAAAATTTGTAATTTAAAATTTTATTTTCTCTTAACTCATACCTATTAATGCTTCATTTTAATATGTTTATCGTGTAAAAATTTAACTTTTCTTTTGAGATATGTATTTATAAATATAAAAAATAGAGTCATAGAAAAGTACAAGACACATACCTGACGGTTATTGGTCGATACCCGCGAGTATTCCCGATACTAATGGGTATGCCCATTACCTGTGGGTATACCCGATACCCGACACAAACACGACGGGTAATTACCCGACACAAACCCGACGGGTAATGGGCCGAGTATGAGACACAATTTTACAACCGGGTATGGGTTTGGGATTACCGATCCTGAACCGAACCCGACCCATTGCCATCCCTAGTAAATCTCAACCATTTAACGTGTAACTCGATTAAACCTTCGTCTTTTAATTATTTCACTAAATAGTTAATCACCGAATTAATCCGTTTAAATATTTCGCTAAATATTAATCCAAGGAAATTATAAATTCTCATTTCGTGACTATAATGTTTACGAATAAACATTATTAATTGCTCGTTGTCCAAAGTGTAACTTTTTGGATCGTACCTCGGTAGCAATGTTGATATTATGGATGATCGGACATCCAATATCCAACAATCTCACACTTGGACGGTTCATCGATTAAATGTCTCAACGTAAACAGTGGTGAACGCCTAGCTGCATCTCACCGCCCCTAGCAAGGTATGACGTATTACAATCGTCATCTATGTCCTTATGTTCAAGTAACCATTACTTAACCAAGCACAACAGTCATGGTAAACATATATATTTATCCTTTCTATTTAGGGCATCCGTTGAACAAGAGACATTGATGCAGATCATTTCTCATATATCTTTCAACCATTCTTGTTCTCGTTTCTAATTCAAAGTGGTCTAGCAAACTTCACTAAGTTTGAGCGTAGCCATGCGTTTTACACTAGATCGAATTAATGAGGGCGCCAGAATGTCCAGCCCCTACATAAAGGAGAACATAAGTCCTTTGGCCACATAAAACTCCCACTTAACTTCCGATATATTCCCAATCATACCCTTATTACTGTCTTTCACAAAACATCGTTAGATATGGTCAAAGAACAAACTTTAGTCAAAGTCAGTTCAAATATGTGCCTTGGGTCGAAGGAAAAGTTGATCTTCCCATATTCAAAAATTCTTATGACATCGATCCATGAAGGTAGTTTTAAAACGAGTTATGTCTGATATCATTCTGTAATGCATATCTCTGAATCTTGGTTCTCAACACCTTGAGCTTTCACCCCATGAACTAACCAACAATTCATAATAGACTTACATTTAGATTGATTTCCATGAATCTGATTGATTACGAACATTTAGAATACAATATTCAAGGATACTAAAACGTATAAAATATCGAACATAGAAATATACATTTATAATGAAGTTAACCATTAAATCAAAATAAAATACTAATGTAACTATATAGTTCGAAAGCACGAAATACTAAATTACATATCAAGCCTAATGTCTAGAAAATCTAAAGCCTATCATGTCAGCATGTTCCTCATGTTTAGCTTGAGGCATAGGCTTAGTGAACGGGTCAACTAGATTCTGATTTGTGTGAACTTTGTCTAACACGTTGTCTCCTCGTTCCATTATATATCTAATATAATGAAATCTCCTGAGTAACATTTTGGTTCATTTGCCTGAGCTATGGAGCCAATATTGTCACGCAGTATCTCGATAAGTTTCTGAATGCTAAGCATCACATCGAGATCAGCGATGAACTTCTTCATCAAAGCAGCCTCTTTTGCAGCATCTGAAGCGGCAATGTATTCTGACTTGGTGATGGATTGAGCAACAACGTTCTACTCGATACTCTTCCAAGTAACATCTCCACCGTTCAGAATAAAAACATATCCCGTTTGAGATCGAGAATCATCTCGATATGTCTGAAAGCTAGCATCAATATAACATTTAACTGCTAGCTCTTCTTCCAGCCCTCCATATATCAAGAACATACCCTTTGTCCTTCTCAAGTACTTAAGGATGTTCTTTACAACTGTCTAGTGATTCTCACATGGAATTTGTTGATATCTACTTGCCATACTTAACGCGTACGATAAGTCAGGTCTAATACATAACATGACATATATGATGGAACCAATAGTAGAAGCACATGATGGCCACTAAAGAAAAGGTTTCATCATAATCAATTCCTTGAGTCTGAGTAAATCCTTTCACTGCTAGCCTAACTTTGTAGGTCTGCACGTTTCCATCCATGTTAGTTTTCTTCTTGAAAGTCCACTTGTTTCCCACAGTCCAACATTCGGGAGGAAGATTAGTAAAGTCCCATACATGGTTGTCATACATGGATTGTATCTCGGTGCTCATGGTTTCTAGCCATTTATTAGATTCAGAATCTAAAATTGCAGAATTTTAACTAGTACGCTCAACCTGATCAACCATTAGGATGTTGTCATTTTCGTGAGTCCCGATATACATGTCATGTCAGATCCAGTTTCAACAATCTCATGTTGATCGATAATTTCAACTTGAGGTTCGGTTACCTGTTGTCACACCCCGCCTCAGGCACCCCCTGGACGCGTGCGAGCCCGATTGGTATCTCGTTCTTTGATTTCAAAGTTTTTAAAAAATACAGTGGAAGTCTTTTTCAAAATAATCGTTTTGTCATTCTTTCAACCTCAAGGGTTGTATTTGTATATATCAAAACCAAGTTGGAAAACAAGAGTTTTATATTTACATTATAAACATAGGGTTTCAAATATCCTTTCAAATTTGATTTAAAAAACAGAGTTTGAAATCAAATACATCACAAGCCACTAGAAATAATATAACTCAGGGTTGATCAATTCCCTGGTCCTATCTCCTTTCTTTAGGATTTATCTTTACACGAGGCCTGAGAATCCTACATGCATTCCATCCTTTTATTTCATTGGTCAAATCTCATGTTTGCCCACCCTATTCCTTTTTCCATCACATTTTTATTCGTTACCTGAAAAACATTTTGAAAATAAAACGTCAGCGCGAACGCTGGTGAATACAATATCTTGACATAAAATCATTTGGCACAAACACGTATTAATTTCATAATCACAACTTTATATTCAATCTACACACTCAACAGGCCCGTCCTGTTCAATCGCACCACAGTATACACTGGCGTCATAATCTTATTACAACGGACAGTTCTACGCCTCTGGATTTGTTATAAGATAAGCACCAGCCGCAATCAGGGAATTTCACCCGTGGCCCGAGTATCCCTTGCAAGTTTTAAATATACCTATGGCCTAAATGCTTGTTCATAGAAGAACGTTGAGCATTACTTCGTTAACCTTTATTAGATGGGTGGCGGTCAACCACTGCCCTGGATGACATCAACCCTAAATGTCAATCGCTGATTGGACCAAACCTTAATTTGCGGCTAGCGTACCATTACCTTGGGGCGTAGCGGTCCGCCACCCTTCTAAGGGGTTTGTGGCTGGCGAACCGTTACCACCTGGCGTGGCGGTCCGCCACAAGTACACGTGTCAAAATTATTTCCCATTAGTCATCGGACACGTGTCACATGCGAAATTCATTGCCTAACCTGTAAGTAGCGGACCGTTACCACACATGGTGGCGGTCCACTACTCAACTACTCAGAGTGGGGGTTTGTTAGCGGACCTCTACCTGGTTACCTATGTTGAAGCAGTTTTGTGTGACAAACTCTCTGGATATTGTCTTAGCTTTTGTACCTATCTTGTATGGATTAGTCTTTGTATGTTAGTGTCTGTACGTATTAGTTATCGAGTTGTAATTACTAATGTATGTACTAGTCGTCTGTTTTCTCTAAGTGTTTTACGCACTTAGCATGTGCGTAGGAATTACTTCCTGCGTACTTGGCAAGTACGCAAGAATACTCTGCGTACTTGATAAGTATGCAGGAACAATTTGCCCTGCGCACTTGTTAAGTGCGCAGAGATCAGGTCTAGTATAAATAGGTTGTGGTGACAGAAGTTATGTACGCACTCATTTGTAACATATCTGTAACCAACAAGTTTTATAATAGACGATGTTTGAAAGTGTTTTTATTGTCGGATTACTTTGTGTTACTTGATTCTCCACCTAGTCACGGGTATTCCGCACCCGGTCAGACTAGTCACATACCCACACGTAACGATCCGAGAGACCCGGGGACCTACAAGTGGTATCAGAGCATAGCTCTTGATTTCGAGTGTTGTGAGTGTCTTAGGAGCATCTTCTACACATTCTACAGAGTTTTTGCAAGCAAAAGTGTGTGTTTTTGTTGATTTTTGTGATAAAATAGGGGTAGCTCTTGAGCACTATTTTAGAAGCAAAAATCACTCAAAAACCGGCTTTTTGTTGTGTATTTGAGTGTTTTGAGCATCAAAGGTTGGTTAGAAACGAGTTTCTGACCCTTTGGCTCATTTGGTTTAGTCATATCTTCAACGTTTTCTATCTCCGGTGAGATTCCAGTGACCGGAAAAAGTTGGTGAGGGTTGGTGAAAAAGTGATATGTGTACTTACCATATATGGCAACAAGTACAGTCTTGCTGTGTACTTACCAAGTACGCATGACCATATTTGTTGCGTACTTAAGTGATCTCATGCGTACTTATCACTTTTTCCTATGTACTTGTCAAGTACGCAAGAGCAAATTCTAAATACGTAATACCAGGTCTTTAAGTGCGTAAGGCTAGATTCAAGTGTGCAAGTTGTTTTGACTTTTCTGAAATTTGACTAAGTGTTTCACCATGGTAAATCTTCAGTTTGACTAAGTGTTTCACCATGGTAAATCTTCAGAATCTCGGTAACCTGATAAATTATGACAATGAGATTGGAACCCCACATAAACCACCAAAGCTGCTTAACGTAAATGATTACTCAAACTAGAAAGCACGCTTTGAGCATTATATCTCATACACCGATTCGTCACTTTGGATACCCATTCTAGAGGGTTATAAGCATCCCACATATACATATCTTGATGAAGAAGTTCCCAAGCCTATCTCCAAACTTGATGAAGAAGAAAAGAAAGTTTATGATAGAGAGAAGAAGGCACACGGATCTATTACTATGGCCTTGGCCAGAGAGTTATTTCACAGCTTTAGAGGATACGATAACTCTAAGGATATCTGGAAGGCTTTGCATAAGAGATTCGAGAGAAACATCGACATCAAGAAAAGTAAGAGGGATCTTCTTAGGAAGTAGTATGAGTGCTTCAGATATCTGGAGAATGAATCTATAGATGAGCTTATCTCTAGATTCTATCATCTGCAAACTGAGCTAAAAGCTTATGATCTGATCTATCTGAATGAGGCGTTAGTTGAGAAATTTTTGGATGCCCTACCACCAAAATTTGAGACGTACACCACTCTGATGAGAGAGAACTCAAAGTTTTATGAGATGACTATTGATGAAGCAATTGGAAAGGTTCAAGCACATGCTATGAACCTAAAACGAAAAAAGAGCTCAGGGAGACCTCAAATACAAGATCCTTCTATATATTTTGGGACATCTTCCACAGCCAAGTCATCGTGTTCTGGAATTACCCTTTTCTCAGGGAACTCTCACGAGGAGGATAACTCAAATTTCTGTGGTGGTTATGCTTGCTATGGAGCATCTGGATCTGGTTCTAGATCTCATCACCAGAATTCCTCAAGAAATCCTTATCCCACATCTTCAGCTAACCAATCAGCAATAGCGAAGATAGCTGAAGATCATGTGGCTTTATTCTCATCATGCATGCTTGCCTATGAGAACTTCATTGGCGGTAAGCTCACGGATCCAGAAACTATAGAAGAAGACTTCAATAAGGTGGATCCAGATGATATGGAGGATATGGTTATTCAATGGAATATGGCCATGATCTTGAGAAGGGCGGAGCGTTTCCTGAATAGAACTGGCAGGAAGTTTATTGGTGGACATTCAAATGCCAAGGTGGGATTTGATAAATCCAAGGCCAAGTGCTACAAATGCAATAACTTTGGGCATTTTGCAAGAGAATGTCAAAAGGACAAAGCACCGGCCTCGGGGTTCACAACACCTAGCCAAGGAAACGGTCAAGGGTACAACAACTCCAACAACCGCAATCAAAGTCAAGGTGGAACGTCCAATGCTTTGGTAGCCCAACAAGACGACAACTTTGATTGGGGTGTTCATCTGTGGATGCCCTTATTGCTCAAATGCAAGTTGGTCTCATGGCTGAGATTATGGAGATGATGGAAGCAGAGGAACGAGAAGCTTCTGTAGCTGACCAAGAAGAGTCTACAACTGCAGTGAACCCAATATCGTTGAATCAAATGAAAAATTAAAAGTGATGCTTTATGGTGGATATAAAAACATTAATCAAGTTAAGAAAAAAGCTTTTTCAGCTCATTATGGGCTTGGCTATCAAGAAAATATGCAAAAGTATTATATTCCCAAGAACCAATCATCATCGGGTCAAACTACTGTTCACCAAAAAACTTCTCCTGCTCATCATGCTGAGTTATCTAGTGCCAGATCTAATGAGCCTTACAGGAGGACTTACAAAGAAAAGAGAACTTGCTTTCACTATTGTATGGTTGGTCATATCCTTGTGAACTGCCCTGCTAAGAACCAAGGGAAATGGCCAATTGTTTCACAACCGGTTGTTATCTCTAAGTCACCACTAGTGAAGCATTCCAAGAGTCCAAAAGCAAATGTGGTGAAACCACCACTAAAACCTATGGTAAAGCCAAAGATCACATCTGAGGCTAAACCATATGTTCCAAAAAGGGAAAAGCTATATGCTAAACCTTGTGCTTCTATCTCTAGTAGTGCACCTACTGGTGAGAAACCTGTGGTTAAGCTTTCTAAGCCACAGAGGAGAAGAAGGAACAAGAGATTGAGGAAGCTGGAACAGCTGGCTGGAATTCAATCAGGTGAAGCTTATACTAGTTCACCTGGTGCTTCTGAATGCAAGCCGACTGTTCAAGTAAAACAAAAGAAAAGGTCTTGGAACAAGGAATCTAAAAGTTCTCAATCTCCTGGTCCCAAGTCTTCTAAAGATTCATCCATTTTTGACAGTCACGACTGTGAATTAATTGAGGTTGTTTATTTTGAAAAAGACGGACGACCCAAGACCACTATGGCCTGGGTCTCCAAATCTAATTAATTTCTTGTGAATCATGCAGGGACATCTGAAGGGTACTGTTTCTAATCTTTGGTATGTAGATAGTGGATGCTCACGGCACATGACAGGTAACATGGCCCTGCTTCAAGATGTGAAACCATTTAGAGGCTGCTATATGGCCTTTGCTAGAGAGAAAGGCGGTAGTATCACGTGTCAAGGCGTGGTTTCAAATGGTTGTGTTAGCTTCGACAACGTCAACTACTATGAGCAGCTGGATCATAACATGTTGAGTGTCTCCCAGATGTGCGACAAAGAGTATTCAGTCATGTTTGACAAGACAGACTGCTTGATTCTCAAACCTGGTTTTGAAGTTCCTGAAGACTGGATTCTGATGCGAGCAGCAAGGACAAACGACAATTATCAGATTGATATGAGCGTGGCAACAACCACCTCATCAATTGCTACTTGTTTGCTTACCAAAGCGATAGAGCTTGACTCTATCTTGTGGCATAGGAAACTCGGACACATTTCTTATCGAAAAATGAATCATCTTGTCCGAAACGGTTTGGTAACCAGTGTTCCTAAGCTGAGATTTGTCGTTGCAGATGACTGTATGCCTTGTAAAAAGGGCAAACAGCAACGGAAGTCTCACAAGCCCAAGTTCCAAACTCCATCGATACCCCTTTGGAGCTATTAAACATGGATCTGTTTGGCCCCATAAGTATCAAGAGTATTGGAGGGAAGTCATACTGTCTAGTTGTAACTGATGATTTCTCATGTTTTTCTTGGGTGCATTTTTAGGTACAAACGACGAGACTGCTGACATTCTTCAATACCTGATCCTGAGCTTCGAATCTCTTTGCAAGTTGAAGGTTAGAAGAATAAGGAGTGATAACGGAACTGAATTCAAGAATAACTTGATGGAACTTTTCTATCTCAAGAAGGGTATTCGTCACGAATTTAGTATCCCGTACACACCTCAGCAGAATGGATTTGCATAACGGAAGAACATAACTCTAATTGAGACTGCAAGGACAATGCTGTCAGAATGTAACCTTCTGGGCAGAAGTAGTAAACACAGCTTGTCATGTTTTGAACAGAGTTCTGGTTGTGAAGAGGCACAACAAGACTTGCTATGAGTTGATCAACAATCGACCTCCCAATCTTGACTACCTAGTTCCTTTTGGTAGTCCCTGTTCCTTATTGCTACAATACAAAGACCGCAAGTCTAAGTTTCATGCAAAAGCGGTGGAAGGCATCTTCTTAGGATAAGTTGCCAACTCGCATTGCAAGAGAGTGTACAATATAGGAACTCGTACTGTCGAGGAATGGTTCGAAGTGGATTGCAGTAAACACAGCATTCCACCAGAACCAACTGGTCCAGCTTGGGATTTCGATTATGATGTGCTATTCAAGTCTTTCAACCTTCCTGATTTGTCTACCGTTGATGCCGCAAATGTGTATGATTTCTTTGGTGGCGGTGATGACTCCAGTTTCTCAACCCGTGCAACTATACCGATTGTAACTCCCGATTCCAATGCTGCATCTGCATCGGGAACTCATGATAGTGATAACACTGAAGTTGTTCATGTTGACGGAAATGACGCTCAAGCTAATCCTAACACTCATGTAGGAAATGAAGCTCCAGTTGATCCAATCATCATTGAATCTTCTTCTTCTAGAACACAGGATATGGGGGAGTTGAGCACAAACCTCGATTCAGAAATTCAAGAACCGCAAATACCTGAGACGTGAATGTATAAGAATCATCCAATTGACAACATTATTGGTGATCCTCATGCGTGTGTTCAGACTCATCATAGAACCATTACTGAAAACTCTATTTTGTACGCTGGGATACTTGACACTGGTGTCATGGAAACATGTTTGCATGCTGCATTCGTGTCCCAGTTGGAGCCGAAGAATGTGAAGGAGGCTCTCGCTGACAACTGTTGGATTGAGGTGATGCAAGATGAATTTTCTCAATTCCAAAAGTTGCATGTGTAGGACTTAGTTTATCTGCCAAGAGGCGTACAACCAATTGGAACAAGATGGGTGTTCAAGTGTAAAATGGATGATCGTCATGTAGTAGTGAAGAATAAAGCAAGGTTGGTTGTTTAAGGTTTTTATCAACAAGAGGGCTTGGATTCCACAGAAGTATATGCCCCAGTTGCTAGACTTGAGGCCATTCTACTGTTTCTGGCTTCTGCCTCCTATGTCGGCTTCAAGGTCTATCAATTTGATGTGAAGAGTGCTTTCCTGTACAGAAAAGTTCATGAAAGAGGTCTATGTCACTCAACCTCCCAGATTTGAAGATCCGTATAATATCAATAAAGTGTATAAGCTTGACAAAGCACTTTATGGTCTTCATCAAGCACCCCAGGCATGGTATGAGACGTTATCAAAACATAAACTGTCAAATGGTTTCGACCGTGGACGGATTGACTCGACCCTCTTCATTAGGAAAGCAGGAGGTGATATTCTTCTTGTATAAGTGTATGTCGACGACATTATCTTTGGGTCTACAAATGAAGAGATGTGTAGGGAATTCGAACAGGTGATGAAGTCCAAGTTTGAGATGAGTAACATGGGTGAATTGTTGTTCTTCCTGGGTCTGCAAGTCGGTCAAAGAGAGGATGACATCTATCTACATAAAACTAAGTATGTGCAAGACATCTTGTCAAAATACAAGATGAATGATAGTAGTACTTGTGGCACACCTATCCCCATCAATCACAGTTTGCATCCAGACAAAGATGGAAAGGATGTGGATTGTAAATTGTACCGTGGGATGATCGGATCTCTTATGTATCTCACAGCTTCAAGGCCCAACATAATGTTTGCTGTATGCTTGTGCTCAAGGTTTCAGTCACAACCGAAGGAGTCTCATATGATAACTGTTAAGAGGATATTCAGATATTTGAAAGGGAAACCCCGATTGGGTCTTTGGTACTCAAAGCAGCAGTCATTTGACTTCAAAGCCTATACTGATTCAGACTATGGCGGTTGTAAGATTGATAGAAATTCAACTTCAAGTGGATGTCAATTCTTGGGAGACAGGCTAGTCTGGCAGTGTAAGAAGCAGTCAACGGTTTCTGTCTCAACATGTGAAGCAGAGTACATTGTTGCTGCGAGGGATTGTTCTCAGATATTGTGGATTCAGCAGCAATTGAGAGACTATGGCTTAAACTTCACTGGAACTCCACTGTTCATTGACAACAATGCCACCATGTCCATCACAAACAACCCGGTGAAACATTCCAAAACTAAACATATTGAAATTCGCCACCATTTCATCCATGATTGTGCTGAAAAACATCTCATTGAACTTGTAAAGGTTCACACGGATGACAACTTTGCTGACCTTTTCACTAACGCGTTTGATCGAACGCGCTTTGAACTTCTTGTCAACATGATAGGAATGTTCAATCCTGAGTGAAAACTTGTTTTTCTTAAATCAATTCAATTCATGAAAGTTAAATTTTATTTCTTTTAAGTTTTTTGTATAGTTCTTTTAGTTTTCAAATATTTTACAAAAATCCAAACAAAATTGAAATTGGATAAAATTTCAAAGTTATTTGAAGAAAAGAGGAAATGATAGTACATCAGTAATGATCTAAAAGTCATAGACTGTACATATGGGAAATGATTGCGTCATGCTTACTTGATTGTTTAAATTGTTGTGTTTTTAATATGCTTATTTACAAGTAATTTGAATTGTCAGTAGGCTGTAAGCGTCTTTGAATCATTAGTAGTGTGGAAATTAAATCAATACTACAACTGTGATTTGAACCCATGTTTGCTAGTGTGTGTGCGTAAAATAATGCAAAATATCACTATCAGATACAGGATGTTAGATTTTGGAAATTATTTTCTTCTGAGACCAGTTTCGGGTTAGGTCGTTAGCACAATTTTTCGGTTCACTTCACTGCTCATACTCACAAGTATGCAATGGGAAGTTGGGCCAAGATATCTCTTGACATCAACCGTTAAGCTTATATTCACCCTTGAATCATACCTGATTCATTGAAATAAAATCCAAATAAAAGTTGGATCCCCTTACCTAAATCCCTTAACACCATATTCATTATCCTGAATCATTATACCAATATTCACTGCAGAAATCACATGAAACCAAGACAAATGAATCACTTGATTCCGAATCTTATGATTTCTGATAATCCTTATGGATTCTGTTTGATTTTTCCTGTGCTAATTAATGTAGCCTCATTCTGGAAATTTATAAAATCATTGGGAAAATCTTAGATGCCTTGAGATAAGTGCAAAGTAAGTTCATAGCATAACTGTGGGGCACACGTTGTATATTAATAACGATTGCCTTAACACACGAGAACATGATACTAAGATGCTTATGGTTTCAAATCTTATAATAATGCCAACTTGAATTACTTGTTTATGTACTTATTACGTATGAATAAATAGTAATCCATGATATGATCCCATATTCTTTGATGTTTATCTTGTATCGTTTTTGCTATACTTTAGCCTGATATGATCCTCTGCTCGTGTCTTTGAGCAAAAATAGTGTGTGTGAATATGTGTATATCGTTACTCTGAAAAGATCAAAAAGATTTTAAGTTTGTGTATAGTTCAATTTCCAATCAGAAAACCAAAAATATTTGTGTTTAACCTTCGTGGATTGACTTTGATTCCTCTTGATTGAATGTGCTTATCATGTTCGTTATTTGACTTGACAATCTTCATAATTTGAGTTGAAATTTGTGCAACACAAGGGTTTCTGCGTACTTGTCAAGTGCGTAGGAATTAAACCTTGCGTACTTGTAAGTACCCAAGACTTAAGTCATGCGTACTTGCTATGTACGCAAGAGTTAAGTCTTGCGCACTTGTTAAGTACGCAAGGCCAAAATGTGTGGGGTATATATACACGACTTGGAATTATTTCCGGGTTGATCTCATTTCAAACATCTTTGACACTGTTGTATACCCACGCTTCATATTTCCTCGAATAGTTGTGTGATTCCAAACATCTTTTTTTTTTCCCGTTCATTGTTACATCTTCATATAACAAACATTCGGTGAGAATCTTGACAACTTCCATCCGTTAAATCGACTATTTTGGACCGATTTGTGATATATGAGTCTAGGGTTTGGAGTTTGTATTTTTGACAAATATTTGTGTTTCTTGACCTAAATTAACACATAAAACATGTTTCAAATCATTATTCGAACCTCTATAATCATTAATTCGTCCTAAACATTGCTCGATTTGTGATTTTGTCCTGTGTTTGACCGACGGTTGGAGTTAATACATGTTTAGGTCAATATTTGACCGGTTTAGCTTGACATTGATGTTAGTTTTTGGTCCCATGGGTTCTAAGTGCTTTCTTTGACCTGGTGGTGACCATAACCTACTTCAATCTGCCACATTTGCTAATTTTGGAATGACTGCAATTTGCACAAGTGTTAGACCTTGCGCACTTGGCAAGTACGCAAGAAATATCTCTTGCGTACTTACTAAGTACGCAAGGTATAAACCCTGCGTACTTGTTAAGTACGTAGAAAGTGCAAAGTGAAAAAATTCCTAAGTATGGAATGTTCTTCCTTGTGAATGTGCTATACCGTGTCGTGTTTGTTCAATTCGAATGATTATTCTTGTTCTTATTGTGTTCATTATATGTTTTTGCAGTGATGGCTCGTGCGTTTACCAGTGAATTCAATCTGTTGGCTCTAACACAACCCGAGTGGAAGGGTGCTGCACTTGAATACAGGGAAATAGTCGATTTCCTGAACCGCTCGAAGATCATCTATGCTATCTCTGTTGATCCTATTGTCTCAAGACCATATCTGGAGCAATTCTCAGAAACTGCTGATCATGACTGTACAGTAACCCTAAACGTCATTAGGGCTACTGTAGCAGGTCATGATATTGCTATTTCTGAAGACACCATTAGACGAATACTATAGTTTAGGGACTTATTAACTGATCCAGTGACTTACCCTGACTACTTCGTTGATGGATGCTGGAGACAAAGGATGGGGTATGTTGGTACCATGGACTACTCCTCGTATAAGAAGATGTGGGTACTTGATCAGTGGCATTACTTCGTGCACGTCATGATCATGTGCCTGTCTGCTAGGAAGGCGGGAAAGGATGCCGTGGGGCATGACTTGGCAACTGCAATGGTTGGCCTCTCTCTTAACAAGGGTTACAACTTTTCAAAGTATATCTATAAGTCTGTCACCGATCAGATCAATGCTGCTGAGAGGTTTAGATTTCTATTATACCCACGGTTCATGCAACTGTTGATTAATGATGTTGTACCCAATCTACCTCAGATTGGAGTCAAACGGGTGGACAATAAAGCCAGGCAGTGTAGAACCTACCCCTGAGCATATTCCTCTATTTGGCTACCTAATTAATGAAGCATATGTGGCCCCTGTTGACTTCAGATGGTATAGTGTAGAGTCTGAGCCTGAACTCAGTGAACACAATGATGAACAACAGGAAGAAGAGGAAGGTGAATCTGAAGATGATATGTCTGAAGACGAAGGAGACGAAGAACAGGGAAGTGGGGGTGCTGAAGATTCCGACCCAGAAACGACCGAGTCAGATTCATCTGATTCTGATGATGCACCATACCAGGCACACCCAAGGAGATTGACGAAGGTGACCCTTCCCGAGTCATCTTCCAAGAGAAAGAGACAAGAGACTAGCAGTGAATATGAGCCTGATTCTGATTCGGACGCTGCTATACATAGACAGAGAAGAGAAAGTATAAACAAGCATCAGGGGGATAGGCCACACCTAGCTATCCTTCAGGAGGTAGAAGTCAGTGCTCCGAGGCAAGCAAGTGTAACGACTGCGAGTGCTGATTCCACTTCTACCTCACCTTCACAACAACTTTATAGGCGACAGCGGAGGAGGCCACATGTAACACCTGATGTGGCTACCACTGCTATCATAGAGGAGGTTCCTGTGATAGTGACCCTCCCTGTGCAATCTGTCCAAGTGGAGGTGACAACTACAATTCTAACCGAGTCTGTCACCATCACCCCTACCACTATCCAAACAACCTCCATCCCTACCTCAATCCCTACAACCACCCTCCAACACATCAGTGAACCCTTTCATGACTTTGACTTCAATCAAGGGTTCGATTTTGGAGAATTATTTTCCTTCCCGACTAATCAAGCCGAAGCATCGTCTTCCAGGGGACCTGATCCTCGTGATACCCGGATCACTACCCTAGAGACTCAGGTCGCTGGTCTTCTTGAAACGCTACGGATTTTGAGAGAAGAATCTGACAAACAACAGGGGCAGATTAACTTTCTGATTGATGAGGTAGCCGCACTAAAGAAACAGCGGGGTGGCTGATGACAAGCAATGTTTAGAGCATGACACTATGGTGAAACTGGTCTGTGATATGGCCAAGACGCTAGCTGCTCAGGGGGAGAGATTGAAGGAATTGTTGGAGAAGCAACCACCTAAGCCTAGCAGTGAAGAGGCTTGTCACTTAGTTAATCTAACTAATGGTGATGATTAAGACAAGGATCCTGAAGCTGGACCAAGTGGAAGTGGGCAGCAATCGTTGGCTTTGGCAATTGTTCCCATTTCTGTCGTGTCTATGGCTGAGGGGGAGTCTACTCAGAGTAAAGGTGGAGGTGATGCTTCAGGTGGTAATAAAGTAAAGTCGGTGGCTGATTTTTGAAAGATCTATCTGACGACGTGTTGGGTTATGTGATCTTACTACTAGAGCCGTACTATTCCAAGGAAGCACAGATCGATTCTCTTTGCAATTTGGAAGAGGGAGAGATCGAGTCTGGAGATGATTGGGATGAGCAGGATGATGACGTTGTAATCGAAGTTCCCAAGGGCGACGGGGAAGGAGAGTATGAGTTTGAAGATGGAGAGATTTTGGAAGTTCCATCCTTTGAAACTCATCTTGACGCAGGTTTAGTCGAGCCTGCTAGTATTGTTGAGGCATCGATTGAAGCCTCCCCTGCCGACCCTACACCTGTGGATCCAGAGGAACAGAAAGTTAAACATATGCCTACAAGTTCATCGAAGGATCCGACTCCTGTCTGGCAAAAGACATCAATCATAAAGTTGTTTGCAATCAAGCGAGCTGGGGGGTTCAATAGTTGAAACCAACCAGTGAAGCTTTCAACTCCTTGACAAGATACGACGTCGTGAACCTAGCAAACCGAGAGCTGTTGGGTCACTCAAATCACGCAGTAGCGATGGGTTTATGGCAGGTTCTACAGCGAGATGTAAGATCTAGGATGTTCGAAATGTTTAAGCCTCAAGTGCCCAAGCGAGTCAGGGACAAGAATGTTAGACATCCCGTGACTCATAAAATCTTAAAGAATCAGGTATATAAGCCAGTGTTGTGTGAAACCAAGATTCCCCTAAGCAAGTTATCACAGGATATCCTCGGTAACATATGGTACTGGTACGTAGATCCTAAATCGGGCGAGGCAGTGGTGATTGGAAAGGTGTGGTCCGAGAGTGGAAGCTTAGTGCCAAGGGAACTGATCAGAGTTTTTGATGAAGTCTGCTACATAAACTTTTCTGTGAAAGATCTGGAGGCGCTAGCTGACAAGTACTGCATGTTCACGGACTAGTGGACAAAGTTCCTTGCTTCTAAATACGACAAGGTGAGCAAGTTCTGCCTTGATTACAAGAAGAAGATGGAAGCTAAAGCTGGGGAGTAGTGAAGACCGAAGACAATCCAGAGCTGTTGTTAAGGGGGAGTTTGTTGAAGCACTTTTGTGTGACAAACACTCTGGATATTATCTTAGCTTTTGTACTTGTCTTGTATGTATTAGTCTTTGTATGTTAGTGTCTGTACGTATTAGTTATCGATTTGTAATTACTAGTGTATGTACTAGTCTTCTGTTTTCTCTAAGTGTTTTGCACACTTAGCGTGTGCGCAGGAATTATTTCCTGCGTACTTAGCAAGTATGCAAGAATACTCTAAGTACGCAGGAACAATTTTCCCTTCGCACTTGTTAAGTGCGCAGATATCAGGTCTAGTATAAATAGGTTGTGGTGACAGAAGTTATGTGCGCACTCATTTGTAACATCTCTGTAACCTACAAGTTTTATAATAGACGAAGTTTGAAAGTGTTTTCGCTGTCGGTTTACTTTGTGTTACTTGATTCTCCACCTAGTCACGGGTATTCCGCACCCTGTTAGACTAGTCACCTACCCACACATAACGATCCGAGACACCCGGGGACCTACAACCTGTGCCCGTAGCGGACCGTTAGGATTTGCCTTAGCGGTCCGCTAAGGTCGTAAATCTCTTATTTTTCAAATTAAACCATGAAATCTAGCCTAATTACACTTATAGTCCTTAGGGTTTTACCTTTTGTCAAATTTTGGACATTTTTGTGGTAGGTGTTACATCCCCCCGCCTTGTTTTAAACTAGTCCTCGATTTTATTCAAACAGGCCTGGATATTTCTTTCTCATTTCCGACTCTAGTTCCTACGTGTACTCAGGTCCACGTCTGGAGTTCCATTTTACTTTTACAATCATCAATTTCTTTCTTTTCAATCTCTTTTCCTGCCTGTCCTCGATTTATTTTCCAAACACTTGCACAGATTTGACACATGGAACACATCGTGTACTCAATTCATTTTACCTGGTAGTTCGAGTTGATAGGCCACAGGCCCAACTCTTTTCCAGATTTTTAATGGTCCTACAAATCTAGGACTTAGTTTCCCTTTCTTTCGAAATCTTACAACGCCATTCCATGGTGAAACTTTCAACAGAACGTTATCACCGACATTGAATTCCAACGACTTTCGTCTCTTATCTGCATAACTCTTTTGACGATCACGATCCGCTTTCAATCTATCTTTTATTTGGATCACTTTCTCAGTAGTTTCCAAGACTATTCCAGGTCCAAACAATTGATTTTCTCCTATTTCAGACCAACAGATTGGAGTTCGACACTTACAACCGTATAAGGCTTCAAAAGGAGCGACCTGTGTACTCGTATGATAGCTATTGTTATAGGAGAATTCCTTTAGAGGTAAATGGTCATCCCAACTTCCTCCAAAATCAATAACACAAGCCCTTAACATATCATCACTGTTCTTTCGCTCTGCCCGTCCGTTTGAGGATGGTAGGCAGTGCGAAGATTCAATTTAGTACCCGAGGGCTTTAGGAAAACTTTGCCAGAATCGAGAAGTAAATCTACTATCTCTATCTGACACGATAGATAACGGCACTACGTGTAATGTTACGATTTCCTTAACGTATAACTGTGCCAATTTATCCATACTGAACGTTTCTTTCATGGGAAGAAAATGAGTAGACTTAGTAAGTTTGTCAATGATAACCCAGATATTATCATTTTCTCGACTCTTTCGGGGAAGTTTCGTAATGAAATCCTTGGTTCTCATTTCCCATTTCCAGACAGGAATTTCAAGTTGCTGTAACAAACCATATGGCTTTTGATGTTCAGCTTTAACTTGAGAATAGGCCAAACACTTTGCAACATAGTTAGCGATATGTTTCTTCATTCATATCCACCAGTAATTGGCTTTTAGGTTTTTATACATCTTATCACTTCCAGGATGCATCGTGTATTTAGATTAATGGGCTTCCTCAAGAATTTATTCACGAGTATTCCCATAGGTAGGAACCCAAATTCTCTTATTCATTCTAAGAATTTCACCATATCCTTTGATCAACTGATCAATCATGCTTCCCAATCCTTCTTTCTCAAGGTTGGGTTCTTACAAAGCAAGTTTATGAGATTTCTTTATACGAGTGATATGATCGATTTGAAGATCGAGTCTTAAAGCATGAACTCGTTTAGGTGTCTCATGTTCTTTTCTGCTTAGGGCATTTGCTACAACATTGGCTTTTCCTTCATGATAACAGATTTCACAATCGTAATTATTCAGGATTTCCATCCAATGTCTTTGCCTCATATTCAATTCTTTTTTCCTGAATATATACTTCAGGCTTTTGTGATCAGTGAACACGGTGAATTTAACTCCATATAGATAGTGCCTCATTAATTTCAGTGCAAAGATTATGGCACACAACTCTAAATCATGAGTCGTATAGTTCTTTGCATGAGTCTTTAATTGTCAGGAAGCATAAACAATGACTTTGCTTTCTTGAATTAACACACAACCAAAGCCGGTGTGTGAAGCATTACAGTAAACTGAAAATCTTTCATTTCCATCTGGCAGAGCTAGTATGGGTGCTTGAGTCAGTTTCTGTTTTAGAGTTTCAAAAGCTTCAGATTGTTTAGGACCTCATTCATACTTGACTGACTTACAGGTTAGAGAAGTTAACGGTACAGAAGTTCGAGAGAAATCTTGGATAGACCTCCGATAGTAACCAGCTAATCCGACGAAACTACGGACTTCAGTTGGTGACTTCGGGATTTACCATTTGGATATAGCCTCAATTTTAACAGGATCTACTTGAATTCCATTCTTATTAATGACATGACCGAGAAATTGAACTTCTGACAACTAGAATTCACATTTAGAGAACTTTCATATAGTGAAAGACCCAACCCGGGCATCCTACAGTTGGTTCTCATAACAGGTCGTTCTCTTTAAAAACACATTTATTACAAATCAAACTATAGCGGAAATCTTTCTAAATTCTTTTACTATCAATTAATGATATTAAATTACCTCATGAATGCCTACACACCAATCCGAGTAACACCGCTCCCAAGCCAAGATACGTCAACGCTACGCTTACCTACAAAACAATCTAACGTACACACAAAGTCAGCTACGCTAAGTGAGTTATAATAGTTTAATTTAGACAGAAACCATCACGTCAGATTTATTAGTTTATTCCACTCAGGATCCTCCGGTCCTTAATAAAATATTTTTACGATTCATTAACGAATAGTTAACCCCCTGTTATCCCACGGCATCCCAGAACCGTTCATCACCCGAGACTCAGCCCGTACTATGGATAATAATAATCTTACCATCTCATTGACATATACTTAACTTACTATACAAATAACTCATACCCAAGACCAAGAATTAACTCGATGCTTGGTTAACAACAAACTCTACACATTGGCATACAGAGCTCTAACCAGGCTTTCACAATTAACTGGCATGATAGTTCTACACGTCACGTCACAATCCTGACACCATGGTCAATCTAACTCTACATACCACAACAATATCATCTACACGCCATACTAACATTACCACATTAACATGATCACATGCATAATCAACATAACTAAACGTTTGCATGCAATACTACACATATAATACCCACATAAACACATACCTTTTCACTGTACCCTCGCCAAGGTTACCCTCATCAGGGCGTTCGACACAACCCGAGCTCATCATTTACCTGTTAAACAAACGTCACCATAGGTGACTTCCCGAAGAACTTCGTCCTTCACAATCCCGTTTGCCATGTCATAAAGACAAAGACGCAAACACAATACCTGTCGTGTCACTTGGACAACGACACAAGAACACAACACAAATATAACACATAATATCACCCTACATTTACATAACTCGAAAACTACACCCGCGCCCGAACCCGCACATATCACTAAAGTAACGTAGCATATACGTAATCATAAGAATTTAGCTTAAAGCCCAACTCTCCCCCACCAATCCTTCACACGTCACACACTAAAACTAATATCCCTAGCTTACGTATCCCCATGGACGCACCATACACTCTACGACTTCTTAATAACCATTTTATATCAAAAACACATCGGATTAGAATTCGATAACCGTTAACACGATCAATAGATTACACTTATCCTTTAAGCATGTACGATAGCCCCAAAACATTAAAAACATTAAAATAGGGGGATTAGAAACTCACCGGTTATACTGGGTCTTAGTCCTTGCTCTGCAACTCGTCCGTCTATGCTTGAATCCCAACCTGACAAGCGCGTGATCTCATGATCAGAACACTTACTAAATGTACGTCGGATAACGTATAAATAAAATAAAACTCCAATACTCGTCTTATCATCTCGCCCTTTCTTTCACGAAACTCTCGCACCACATGTTTACGCCTAACGTTGCTCCTGTGCTGGATGGGTCTCGTGTACCCGAACTAGAGCTCCCATGCATGCACGCACGTAAACCATGGAATGCAAACCCCTTAATTCACTCGAACATGTTAATTCGAGACGGTCTCCTCCTACACACGCATGTCATTAACACGTGAATCCTTAGTCGGTCACCACCTTCGTACTACCACGGCTGCTACCATGACAACCGTCGGGACCCAGCCGCTACTACCATCGCCGATCACCCTCCTCACTCTCTCTAGTTCCGCTCACCGAACCCTAGCCGACGGGTTTTCATCCCAACCGATAGCCACCGCCAGGCACCACCATGGCCGAACACCCCACCGTCTGCTACCGCGGTACACCACCACATTAGTTTCCGGCTCCTGCCAAGCATCGCCGGCTGTTGCCGCTGTCGTCTCAGGGATTCCCGACGCCACCACCTTCCTTCGCCGTCTTCCTTTTTCTCTCTCCCTCTATGTCGTCGGCCTCCGCCTCTAATCTGGCTATCACCACTTCACACCACTATCACTAACACTGTCGCAACACCTCCTCCTTCACCCGTGACCACCACCACAGTCGGCCACCCTTTTCCCTTCTCCTCCGATGCCAACTGTTACCATAGTCACACAACCCTTACTGGGTTCTCATGCTAACCGGTAATAGGAACAAAAGAACAAGAAAATAGGTTACCTGAACACGTGGTGAAGTCCTTCCGCTTGACGCCGCTGCCAACTTCCGTTCGGTTACTCCTCGTCGTCGACTTCCGATCCGTCCTTCATCCCTCCTCTCTGTCGTATGCGCACCTAGGCTAAGTATGGCCTAGGGTTTATTGTTAAGTGAATTTAAACCTCTACACTTCCAATCCTCGGGTTTCCTTTTCGTGCATTTTGGTCTCGAACCTACTTTAAACGTCTAAAAGTGTCATTCCCGATAGTTAGATGCATCCCATAATAAAGCCTTTACTATAACTCTAGGTTAAAAAAGGGTTCGGGTCGCTTGCAAACCCGCACCATTGGCACATGAATTTTCAGGGATGTTACAAGTCTACCCTCCTTAAAAGAGGATTCGTCCTCGAATCCTGTGTTGGTAGAATTCAATCAAACCTATCCCTTATTCCCGACTAAAGCATCCATGAGTCTTTTAGTGCCATTAGCCTACCTTAGTAACATCATCGCTGCCACATTACTTAAAAAGTCGGTCACCAAGCCTGGCGCCCCAAAGAAGTCTCCTCCATTGCCCGCTCTAGACTTTAGGTCTTGTAGGTTTCACCTACTCATCCCCTCATCCCTCGCCTTTCAGGTTATTAGTTAAACGACTACATTTCCATATGCACCCCATCAATGCATTGCAGTTATCCTTTGAGCAGTCCTGATTATCTTGTCATTTCGACGACCACCCTCTTAAGTAGGATTTTGTCTTATGCAGATAGGAGCAGTTGCTACATCACTATTGTACATCCAACACACTCCTCCTCTCCTGTTATAATCGCCACCTTGCAATTATTTTTCCAACTCAGTCTTACTGCACTACCCATAAGGGTATTACTTTTGCCCATTTCTGATGATATCCGGGAGCTTGTGCAAGCTACATTTGTCTCCACAAAATTTCTTTAAAGAAATATTTCTTACTTCATCATCGCACGTTCAATATTCCTCTTAAACAACTCACACAACTCAAGACTAGAGTTATAATCATTAGTCTCGTTGATTCTCAAAGGCTCACTTGTCCACGTCGTGTCTGGTATGACAGCTATCCACTCGTCCTACTTGAGTGCTCCACCCGAGCTCATTTAAACTAATTACATGCTTACCAGCATGAGCATTTCCTTTCCGGTTACTGACGTGCAATTATGCACTTACCCCTCTGAGTTTCACCCTACTCCTGGTCGCCCTATCATTATCAAGCGATCACTAACCGCGTCTCACTCCTCTAGTACGAACAAGAAGTCCGCCCTAGCATACGCTTTAACTATTTATCGTCTCATTCATAGAGAACGTTTCCACTCCTTTCATATTTTACGTTGACAGATCTCCTCCTATGGAACGTATCCCATGGAGACCCTATCGTCACCTTGTACATTTTGTGCTGAAATCTCTAACGTTGTCACCTCGATCATGTCATAACTAGTTCCGATCGAACGTCTACATAATGCTTTCATCGTCATCTCAAACCACTGTACTCCTTGGCTCTGTGCTCCGCATTCCCGAGATATATGTATAGGTATCTCGTAAGAGCACCATGCTGATCATCTCGAATAACGTCGAAACTTTGCGTATCACATCAATGTATCACCGTTGAGAAAATCGTATAGATAGAAACACTATACTTGAACACAACAACTATCCGTCCTATGCATGACTAAGGGTGTACTACCGGGGCATACTGACACAACATAACTACAGATCATACCATGTTCTACATGAGTACTAATAACCCCACCTTCTAGCTCGCACGAAGGGCACACGGTTAACTAGACCTGAGCAAATTTACATGCATACAATAAGACCTCACCATTTATAAATACACGAACTCTTGAACCCTACCTCCTATTTATTATAATGGTAGCTCCTGCCACACATATTCACACAGAATTCACACAGTCGTACCCCTACGGGTAGTATTAATGATTTAATGCAAGACACTACTCGACCTAGACACAAGTCAACACTCTACACATTCACACTCACGGTATTTATAATCATAACTTTTTTCACAGGATCTCGTCCTGAACATTTATATCTACTAAAGATGTATAATCATCTCTCTCAACAAGACCCTGTCCTGAATATTCACACAAGGTGCAACGTACCCATTGCACTTCAAACATCGTCTGATCATTATCACATCGGTGACACTATCTTATGATTGTAGACACAGATAATTTCAAAACTCATGTCTTTATAAGTCTACTCATACCATCTAATTAACCATGCACTAGCACCACAACAAGAATTACATTTAATATGAACTCACGTTGTTCAAAAGGTAATCACATAATCACACCATATCGCACTAGATTTAACATTGCAATCACAATAGTAGGCTATCACAAATACCACTATTTTGAATCACGGTCAAATCACCACGTGGTAAAATTCAGAACCAATGTCAAATCAAATAATCAATATTAACAATAAGTATCACACCACGTAAACATCTAGTTAGTCATAACGTTAAATTAACCAGAAATCTCTCATGACAACTGCCATACTAACCACTCAGCATGCAATCGAGCATCCCATACACTGCCTGCCAAATCACTACTAGACCACGTCAGGTGCATCTAGCGTGTCTTCCTCTCATTCCCTTGAAACAAAGCTCTCTTAACCACAACATGTGGTCGATCTCTCAACCGTGCAGGTCCACATCCTGGAGGAATATCACGTACAACTAGCACTGCTTTTCCTTTTCCATTTCGTGTTTCCAATCATAGCGTAGTATGTCGCCGACGGAAGCTCTAGTCACACTTGGCACGAGAAGCGCCAACACTACTCCCGTTTTGCTAGCAGTTTCACCCGCAACATTCGTCGTCTTGACTGGTCATTCTAAATTCCCTCTAGCAAGAGCATCACGCCTGACCAATCCCTTATGCTTCGTTGTAACTACCTAATCCTACTCAAGATAGAATGCTAGAGTTATTACTATGGCCACAATTCAGAATATGAGAGTAGCCATAGACTGTCAAATGACGGTGATCAAATGCAATTTGGTGGTCCACATCACTACTCGGATTCTAAACCTCTCCCATCATACCCACGCTAACTTTCTACCTTCACGCACACCTGATGCACATGCATCCCACACAACTCACATAACACATAGAAATAATCTAACAGATTATCATATTCATCACAAATGAAAACCACACATGGTTACACACCAAACCATTTCACATAACGCAAATTAATGCTAATCCATATTAACTAACTCACAAAACATGATTTCACCAAATCACACCACGCAACTTTACATAGTGTTAAACTACACAAATAACACACTAACAATTTATGCATAACTCAAAAGACGTACCTCTTGGCTCGCGGTTACTCGTGGTGGCATTTGATTCACCCTCGTCCCATTTTCAGTTGAAGTTATGGTATTTTAGTTTAGTAAAAACACCTATTTTCTCTTAAACCATGGCTCTAATACCAACTTGTAAGACCCCAACCCGGGCATTCTACAGTTGCTACTCATAACGGGTCATTGTATTTAAAAACGCATTTATTACTAGTCAAGCTACAACGGAAGTCTTTCTAAATTCTTTTACTGTCAATTAATGATATTAAATTACCTCACGAATGCCTTCTCACCAATCTGAGTAACACCGCTCCCAAGCCTAGATACGTCAACGCTACTCTTTCCTACAAAATAATTTAACATACACATAGTCAGCTACACTGAGTGAGTTCTAATAGTTTAATTTGGACGGAAACCATCACGTCAGATTTATTAGTTTATTCCACTCAGGACCCTCCGGTCCTTAATAAAATAGTTTTACGATTCATTAACTAATAGTTACCCCCTGTTATCCCACGTCTTCCCATAACCGTTCATCACCTGAGACTCAGCCCGTACTATCGATAATAATAATAATCTTACCATCTCATTGACATAGACTTAACTTACTATACAAATAACGCATACCCAAGAGCAAGCATTAACTCGACGCTTGGTTAGTCATAACAAACTCTAGACATTGGCATACTCAGCCCTAACCCAGACTTTCACAATTAATTGACACGATAGTTCTACACGTCACGTCACAATCCTGACACCATGGTCAATCTAACTCTACATACCACAACAATATCATCTACATGTCATACTAACATTACCACATTAATATCATCACATGCATAGTCAACATAACTCAACGTTTGCATGCAATACTACACATATAATACCCACGTATACACATACCTTGTCACTGCACCCTCGTCAGGGCGTTCGACACACCCGAGCTCATCATTAACTTGTTAAAAAAATGTCACCGTAGGTGACTTCCCGACGAACTTCGTCCTTTACAATCCCGTTTGACATATCATAAAGACAAAGACGCAAACACAACATCCGTCGTGTCACATGGACAACGGCACAAGCACACAACACAAATATAACACATAATATCACCCTACATTACATAACTCGATAACTACACCCGCCCGCACCCGCACATATCATGAAAGTAACGTAGCATATACGTAATCATAAGATTTATCTTAAAGCCCGACTCTCCCCGACCAATCCTTCACACGTCACACACTAAAACTAATATGCCTAGCTCACGTATCCCCATCGACGCACCATAGACCCTACGGCTTCTTAATAACCATTTTATTTCAAAAACACATAAAATTAGAATTTGATAACCGTTAACATGTTCAATAGATTAAACTTATCCTTTAAGCATGTACGATAGCCCCAAAACATTAAAAACATTAAAATAGGGGGATTAGAAACTCACCGGTTATACTGGGTCTTGGTCCTTGCTCTGCAACTCGTCTGTCTATGCTCGAATCCCAACCTGACAAGCGTGTGATCTCATGATCAGAACACTTACTAAACGTACGTCGGATAACGTATAAATAAAATAAAACTCCAACACTCGTATTATCATCTCGCCCTTTCTTTCCCGAAACCATCGCCCCACATGTTTACGCCTAGCGTTGCTCCTGTACTGGATGAGACTCGTGTACCTGAACCCGATCTCCCATGCATGCACGCACGTAAACCATGCCATGCAAACCCTTTAATTCATTCAAACATGTTAATCCGATCCGGTCTCCTCCTACGCACGCATGTTATGAACATATGAATCCTTAGCCGGTCAACGCCTTCGTACCACCACAGATGCTACCTTGACAACCGTCGGCACCCGTTTACTTATCTGTAACCGCTACTACCATCGCCGATCACCCTCCTCGCTCTCCGCACTTCCGCTCACCGAACCCTAGCCGGCGGGTTTTCATCCCGACCGAAAGCCACCGCCAGCCACCACCATGGCCGAACACCCCACCGTTTACTGCCATGGTACACCAGCACATCAGCTTCTGGTTCCTGCCGAGCATCACCGTCTCAGGGATTCCCGACGCCACCACCTTCCCTCGTCGTCTTCCTTTATCTCTCTGCCTCTCTGTCGTCGGCCTCCGCCTCTACTCCGGCTATCACCACTTCACACCACTATCACTAACACCGTCGTATCACCTCGTCCTTGACTTGTGACCACCACCACAGTCGACCACCCTTTCCCCTTCTCCTCCGACGCCAACTGTGACCATAGTCACACAACCCTTACCGGGTTCTCGTGCCAATCTGTAATAGGAACAAAAGAACAAGATAAGAGGTTACCTAAACACGTGGTGATGTCCCCTCCGCTTGACGCTGCCGCCCACTTCCATCTAGTTACTCCTCCTCGTCGGCATCCGTACCCGACTAAGACTTAGGTCATACTATACGTCTTACATTCCACTTAATTTTATAGTAATTAAGTTCATTTCACACTTAGCAAATCAATCCGTTTACACGTGTTGGTAATCCAGAAGATTTCCCGGTCAAACACGCGTCCTACAGCACGAACGTTGGTGATAATTCAAATAAATACCTAGACGTATAATCTATGTGTGTAAATTATACATGACACTATGATTTAATTAATCATGCCTACATGAATTTTTCTATGATTTATAGAAATACTTATGTTTTCAGCACAGTCCGGTTGACACGCGGTGTGCACTAGCTAGATAATTAGTTCTATGCGTACACTTAGACATATATTTGATGTTCAAAAATTATATGTAATACTGTGAAATATTATTCTAAGACTCTGTGAATTTTTTTGGGAATTTTCTGAGAAACTTTTCGGTTTTAACGCTGTCCAGCCAGTCTGCAGTATGTACCGACATTTCCAAATAAAAATCTGAAAATTTTATATGTTAAACTTACCAACATGACTCATCATATTTTTAAATAATTTCGTTCATACGTATTCGGTATTTCCGTCAATAAATCGGTGACTATTCGTTTTTCACCACCCGGAGTCAAGAGCGCCTATAAATACCCCCCCTAACTCCACCCATTTCCCACACTCCACACTTTCACTCTCTCTCTCTCCTCCCTCTCCTCTCTTTCGGCCGAAACCCACACCACCACCACCCCACCACCATTTTTAATCATTTTGATATTTTTCTTCCATCCAAATCCAAGCATTCAAGGTGAAATCAAGCCTTTGCAAGAGAAATCCATCATCCGTCCATCCATTTTCGAGTTTGGTATGCATCAAAATCCACTTTTTCTCCATTTTCTTCAAAGTTCATATGAACATGCATCCAAAGAAATCTTGTTTTCTTTAAAGATTATCCATGGATTCTTAAAGGAAATGTGTTTTAAAACTCAAATGGTACATATTGTTGGTGACTTTAGACTCGAATGTCGTTCATAGCTCGGTTTCCATATGAGGAAACTTTATTATGTATGCATGTGCTAGATGATGAGATTGTGATGATTTGATGATAGATTATGTTGTGATAATAGTTGCATATGGATAATATATGCAAACTTTGTTGTCAAAAGTGTTGGATGATACATGCATGCTTGGTTTTGTTATTTTTGGAAACTTTAATTTTGGGTTTCATGTTAGATACCATGTTTAGGGTGATTTGATGATGGAAAATGGTTATGTGTGCATAAAGAATGGATAATATGTGTAGATTTGCTATCTAGAACATTTGGTCATATGAGATTTCATGCTCGGTTCTATTTATGGAAACTTTAAAATATGGGTTTTTGTTCAAGAAGGTTATGATATGTTTTGTTTGGTGGAAATGATTCATAAACACTAGATATAGAGATTGTATGATTCTTTGTCGGTAAAATCACATGTCCATGATGTTTTAGGCTCGTTTTCTATTTTTAGAAACTTTATTTCTTGACATGCATGAGAAACTTAATGATTGAATACATGTAAAACATGAAACTAGTTTATAGAACATTATGGATGTATGATGGATTAAAATGCACGTTGATGAGTTCTAGAGCCCGGTTTCTAAATAAGGAAATTTTATTCATCCATGAGTTATGTTTACAAGTTGTTAACATGTTTAGAAGGTCTAAAGAACTTAGTAACATGTAACTAGGTACATTGTATGATAAGATATGTTATTTTCCATAAACTTGACAACTTGACATAGTCTTTCTATAATAGGAAACTTTAATTATCCAAAACACGCATGTTTGTCTATTTGTAGCAAGTAAACATTGAAATGTTCTATATGTGTTATAACAAGCCTAATTTCATGTGTGAACATCAACTTTGCGTAGTTTCCATGTTTAGGACTCAAAAACTTAACGTTCCAATTAAGGAAACTTTAATGTATCAAAAGTTGTGTGTCAAGTTCTAAACTTCATTCGAATGTGCCAATGTGTTTATTAGACTATAATATACTATTTCAAAGTAGGTTTGAATTCTATGTTAGGATTTGAATGCTTAAGTCCAACGTGTCACCAACGTGTCGTCGAGTCAAAACAATCTTTGAAATATCAAAGTCACTTTTTTTCAAAACTCTCTTGGATGTATAGAGTTCATAGTCAAACATTTACAAATGTTTAGGCCTTAAAGTCCTAATTGTTCCTAGGGCACGAGTAGGTCACCTCATTTAGTCCGGATTTGCTAAGAGTCTTTCAAGTCGTTTATCAGGTGAGTTCTCACAGCCCCTTTTTACTCATTTACTGTTTTGGGGTGAGATACATGCTCAAGTATACATTTTCACACTTACATAGTTACATTAATTATATAATTTTTGTACTTAGTGTACAAAGTCCTCTAGGTGTCAACCATTAATTTGTCCAAAAGCTAGATGATCATGAACAGTACTGTTGGGGTTAACAACCCATGCACGGGTTGGTAGCGCTAACCTCGACTGGAGGTCGAACGGGTACATAATTAACCTATTCCATTCATGTGTAAGGCATAAAGAGGCGAACCACATCCTTTTCTTTATAGTGCCTACAGTTAGCGTCGGTTGATGGACTTATGATAATTTTTGGTTTTGTCTGATCAACAATGATTGTGTAGAGTACTAATGTTTTTCCATACATTCATAAACTTGATTTCATTACAATTACCTGTGAACTCACCAATTTTTTGTTGACCCATTTTAGCCTGTTTATCTCAGGTATTTGAATGCTAGGATATGTGGCTAGGATGCACCCACCGGAGTCACACACTACTCATGCATAGCATCCAATTTTGATAAACAATATTTTATCATCCTTATTTTTCAAATGTTGTAAACTGTTGGAGCACGTTTGTGTGACAGACACTCTGGATGTTGTCTTATGCTTTTGTACTTTACTTTTTGTACTTGTATTTTTATTTATTATCTGTATCTATTGGTTTATCGAGTTGTAAACGTATATGTAGGTACTTGTACTTGGTTTCTCTTTGTATAATGTTGTGCGCACTTAACAAGTGAGCAGGATATAGTTCATGCGTACTTAGCAAGTACACATGCACAAAGGGTGCGTACTTGCTAAGTACGCATGCACAAAGGCTGCATACTTGCTAAGTACGCATGAGTTAATCCATGCACACTTGCTAAGTGTGCAGGTAACAGGTCTTAGTATATGTAGCTAGTTAGTGACAAAATTATGTATGCATTCATTCTCACTGTAACCGGCTGTGATTATTAATAGACAAAGTTTGAAGTATTTCGTGTTGTTGTCGGTTTACTTTGTGTTTCTTGATACTCCACCTAGTCATGGGTATTCCGCACCCTGTTCGACTAGTCACACATTTATACGTAATGATCTGAGACACCAGGGGACCTACAAGTGGTATCAGAGCATTGGATCTTGATTTTGAGTGTTGTGAGTGTGTTAGGAGCATTTTCGACACAAGTGACAACCGTTTTCACATAAAAATGACCGATTTTGGGGTATTTTATGATAAAACAGAGGTAGCTCTAAGAGCGCTGTTTTAGAGGCAAATTTTCTCAAAATTTGATCTTTTTGTTGTTTGTTTGAGTGTTTTGATCACCAAGGGTTTGTTAGAAACAAGTTTCTAACCATTTCGCTTGATTAATTTGTTCAAAACTTCATTTTTTTATAGATTTGAGCATATTCCGTCCATCGAAAAAAGTTGGTGGAGCAGGTAGATAAAGTGAACTGCGTACTTAGCATTTTTGGCAAAAAGGACAGTCTTGCTGCGTACTTGTTAAGTACACAAGACCAACTTTCTGCGTATTTCTCATTTGTTCATGCATACTTAATACATGTTCCTACGTACTTACTAAGTGCGCAAGGCCAGTTTTTAAGTGCGGAACTTGTGCTGATTTTCTGATTTTTGTCTAAGTGTTACACCTTGGCAAACATTCAGAACCTGAGTAGTCTGTTTAACTATGATAACGAGATTGGAACTCCTCAGAAACCACCAAAGCTGCTTAATGTAAATGATTATTCGAATTGGAAAGCACTCTTTGAGGAGTACATCTCATACACTACTTCCTCGTTGTGGATATCTATCATTGAGGGATATAAACATCCAACATACTTATTTCTTGAAGAGACTGTTCCCAAACCTATTTCTAAACTAGACGAAGAAGAAAATAAAGTATATGACCGTGAAAAGAAGGCTCATGGGTCTATTACTATGGCATTGTCTAGAGATCTTTTTCATAGCTTAAGGGGTTATGATAATTCTAAAGATCTATGGAAAGCAATTCAGAAGAGGTTTGAGGGGAACAGTGATGTCAAGAAGAGTAAGACAGAGCTTCTGAGGAAACAGTATGAATGTTTCAGGTACTTAAAGAATGAATCAACTGATGAACTTATTTCTATATTCTATCATCTTTAGACTGAGTTGAAGTCATATGATCTTAAGTATCCTACTGATGAGTTGGTGGAGAAATTTCTGGATGCCTTACCACCCAAGGTTCATATATATACCACATTGCTGAGAGAGAACCCAAAGTTCTATGAGATGACTGTTGAATAAGCTGTAGGAAAGGTTCGTGCACACGATATGAACCTGAGAAAGAAGGAGAGTTCAGGTAGACCTCAAATACAAGATCCCTCCATGTATTTTGGGGTGAACTCTACAGCAAAGTCATCTAGTACTGGAATTGCCTTATACCTTGGGAGTCCTTGGGAATAAGAACATGCACTTGGTGGTGGTAATCATACTGGTTTTATTGTATCAGGATCTGGTCAACATCATCAATCCTCAACAAGGAACACCACATCTGCTTCTTCAGCCAACCAATCTGCTATTGCCAAAATTGTTGAAGATCATGTGGCCTTGTTCTCATCATGTATGCTTGCCTACAAGAACTTCATTGGTGGGAAGCTTACCGATCCAGAGACTATTGAGGAAGAATTCAATCAGGTGGACCAAGATGATATGGAGGACATGGATATTCAATGGAATATGACCATGATCTTAAGAAGAGCAAAGCGTTTCTTGAAACAAACTAGTAGGAAGTTCATTGGTGGGCACTCAAATGCCAATGTTGGATTTGATAAATCCAAAGCTAAGTGCTACAAATGTCCAAACTTTGGACATTTCGCAAGGGAATGTCAGGAGGATAATGTGACACCCAGTATTTCAGGTCAATATCCATATTACATAAATGCACGTTCATAAAATATATTTCCTAAAGTTTTATTTTGACTAAGTAAAGTCAATGAGTCTATCAAAGGAACTTATATCATAATAGTAATTTTTAAGAATTACTAGGAAAATAAACAGTGATAACCCGCAAGGTACGGTCGTTGGGGATTAACAAGAATTTTATTCTAGTAAAAGTCTAGGGAGACGCTTTAACATAAAAACATAAATATTGGTGACTAAACTTTTATAAAAAGTTGACATATAAATAATTGTTACATGGCTCTATGTTAGTTAATGTGTATACATGTGTTATATAGTTAAAGTGATAACCATGTCGGCTTAACTAGTAAGTTATGGAGGCTATTCAAACCACACAAAAACATATAAGTAATGGATCGTTTAAAAGTTTTACATTGAGTATTAGATCACGTGATCACCTACCGGCTATATACTACCGAAAAGACACCTAACTAAACACATAGAATGCAACTAGAAAAAGGAACAAGACCCAACCCCCCATCCTACTAACCCTCCTGGCCGAGAAAGGGGGCCCACCCACACACCATCACCTACACCACTCCACCACCGTACTTGTTGTCATGAGAATCCATCTCCATTCAAGTAAGAATCAAGCAACCATTAAGTCCATCCATTCAAGCCTCACCTTGAAATGATGATAATGTAGTCCAACACTCCTCTCCAACTCTCTTTTATCCCATATAAATCGATACATATACACACACATACACATTTGCTCTTTCAAAATCCAAGAACAAAGAATTAGAACAAAGATAGCTTGAGTTAGAAGTTGGAGATTCAAGGAAGTTGGAGTCTAGGAGTCGGGTTTTGTAGCATCACGAGCATCTAGCACCTTCCACTCGCTGTATTCACCTAGCTTTGTCAAGTGGTATGAAACCGACACCACTATCCGTCTTTATCTTTATTTTTAGTTTAAAGCTCGTTGTTCACCAAGAAAACAAAGGATTTAAAAGATTAAAGAGTTTTATAAAGTTTAACTTTATTAAGTTTAAAAACTAGGGTTTTGTATAAATATATATATGGGTCGAAAATGGTATGTTTATGTGCATATCTTGTTGTTTTGAACATTTTGTGATAAGTTGTTGTCGATTCATATGATGTTGAGATTCACAACAAGAAAAACTAAAATATGCATACATATATACATAAGGGCCGAAATATACATGCATATGTATACATGTTTAATTTGATTAGAAATTTGGAAATGGTTAAGTGTATGAATACATGTATAAGAATCGTAATTTATATATATATCGATATGTAGATGTTCTTGTTTGAGCATTTGATGATAAAAAGTGAAATGTATCTATACATATAAAATCGTAAATTACATGTATATGTGGGTATGTATATTGTTGCTAGATCATTGGATGGTAAAATATGAATGATAAATAAAAGACATGATTAGTGATTTTTACAAAATAAACGCTAGTGACATAAAGGCTAAAAATTGTTTATGTATATGCATATTAGGTTAAAAATGGCAAGACATATATGTTGATGCATGGTTGATTGTTTAAAACATGACTTGATGATATTGGTAGAAAAATATGAATGACTATGAGGGTAAGTTGTATGTGTATATATAAGCATATGTAAACCAGAATATATGTGTAGGTATACATATTTATGATGTTGTCAAGTTGTTGATTTAGAAACATGATCAAAGGCATGAGCATGAGATAATGAAAAGTGTTAAACAAGACACTTAAAGAACTTGGAGCTTGTAAATTGTAGTTATGTGTTTGACATGAAATTTGGTATGATTAAAATGTTTAAGACATTTAGTAAGTATAAGGATCATATATACATATATTATGATGGATTAGTCATAGGGGAAATATGTGCATGAAATTAAAAAAGATGTTTTCGTAAAGGAATAAACGTACTCATGTTATCGTGGAACATATTTAAATATATGTGGATTTAATGAATATACTTGTGTGTAGATATTGGTGAAAATATAAATACATGACAGGTTAATAAATGTCGTTCGGAACAAGTAATTGTATGTGGACGTGTTAACATGAATTATGTGCACGTAGGAATAGACATGCGTAGAACATACTTGAACGATATTTATGATTTTATATAATTATTGGTAAGAAATAATTATGTGTTGATACATGACTATAATGTAAGAATATTACAAGTTATTGCAAAAATAATATTTATTTTTTATAAACGTAACAAGTCAACAATATGAAAATATAATATTTTCTCGGAAAATAAGTAAAGCGTCTAGACTGGAATAATAATCACCAACGAGTCGTCATGAGAAAACATTGATTTAAATAAACAAAGACGTACTTAACAGGAATAGTTAACTTGCGTTTAAGACGGGTAGTCTTAACGTGTATAGTATCCTTTTGTAATTAGGATACGGATAGGCGGGTCTGCTTTTATTCAAATATTTGCTAGCGTATACTACTGTTGAGGAGAGTGTCACTATTCCTTTTTTTCTAAGTTTTTGAAATGTTTTGGGGTGGAAACATACTTGTAACGAATTTTCATATGTAAATGAATGAACAAATGATCAGACCATATGTGTGCATTGAGGGAACAATATAGTGCTTAATGTCCCTGGAATAAAAACTTAGTAACCATTAGATGTGGACTTAGCCCGGGATTCTATGGATAGTACTATTAGGGGTGACGCCCACGGTCATGGTTAGTCGCACTAACCAGGGTTCCAAATGGTCGAATGACCGCATATTGTCTTACTCGTAGAAAGGCGAGGAGGGGCATTAAATTGTTCGGGTTTGGTTACGGTCTTGTGCATTACATATTATGTTGTATTCCTTGCAAGCTTAAAAATGGGGTCAATTGGTCAGGGTAATGTTCAAATTCATTGGTTATACATATAAACTATTTGATAGGAAAATGGTCATGTTTAAACGTTTGAAACGTTGGAATTATAAGAACTCTTGATAAAGAACTTGTGAACTCACCAACCTCGTGTTGACACTTTTTAAGTATGTTTTCAAGAAATTGAACGTGGTCTTCAGGTTAGCAATGTAGGTTACATGCATGCATGTGGATACGACTTTTGGAGGATTTCTCTCGTATAAATGATGGTCTTGAGTCATATTTGCGAAATATTAAACTTTTGTAAACTCAAGTTGATATTTTGTAATGTAAACACTTTAAACTTAATTATGTATCCAATTATCACGTATGTGTTTGCGGTAATCATATGCTTTGGAAACCATGAATGTTACGCCTCGCGTTTCCTCCTTGGCGGGGTGTGACAAATAAAGCACCAGCTTCGGGTTTCACCAGACCGAGCCAGGGAGACAGCTCAGGAAATCACCAAGGATTCCACAATCAGAACAACCGCAATCAAAGTCAAGGTGGAACGTCCAGTGCTCTAGTAGGTCAACAGGATGATAGTTTTGATTAGGTTGTTCATCTGGAGGATGCCACGCTTGCTCAAACCCAAATGGGATTGATGGTAGAGATTGTTGAAATGATGGAAGCAGAAGAGAGGGAAGCATCTGGAGCTGACCAAAGAGAGTCCACATCTTCTTTTGCCCTCATGGCTATTGGAGAGGCATCAAGCTCATCAACTGAGGTAGATTCCAATTCTTTTGCTGTTATTTCATGTTCCAAATGTTCAGGCTTGAAGGAAGAAAACTCTAAACTTCAAGACGTAGTTGAACCCCTTCGTATTGCAGCGTTAAGTTACAAAAAGAATGAAAAACATTTTAATCAATCAATTGAAAATCTTAAGAAAGAAAGACATAATTTTTTCAATTAAGATCAGTGAACAACAGGTTCATTTGGATGTTGCATACAAGGTGTTAGAGAAAAAGAACACTGAAATTGCCAAACTGTAAAATGAGGTCCTGCACTTAAGTGGCAAGATTGAGAACTTGAAAAATTCTCATTTTGTGGTGGAACACTACGAATCTGTAGTGAGGCAAGTGAATGGATTGGGCTTAGGTACTAATGCCATTCCTCCACCAGTGAGCGGAAAATTTGTCAACGGTTTGATTGACGTTGATGATTCTTCTAACAAGGATGATTCTTCGAGTAGGGCTGACTCAGCTTCTGATGAGTTCTTCTCTAATGAAGGCTCTGAAAACACCAACTCTGAGGGTGCTGTCTCAGAGGAGTTGCTTGGTGAGCAAAAGGTTGTAAAAAACATTGTCACTGATCGTGATAACTGTATTTTAACTGAACCAGACACTGTTGAATCAAATGATAAACTTAAGTTAATGCTTTATGGAGGTTTCAAAACCATAAAGCCAGTCCCTGATCTTGATGACTTGGGTAAAAGTTTTTAGAAAAAAATTGACAAATATTATACTCAAGGTCCAAGTTATGTTCATCAAACAACCATTGGCAGTCCAAAAGCTGAGTCATCTGCATCCAAAAGCAGAGGACTTACAAAGATAAGCGAACTTTCTTTCACTGTGGTTTGATTGGTCACATTCTTGTGAACTGTCCTGATAAGAACCAAGGGAAACGACCAGTTGTTTATCAACAAGTCGTTTCTCCCAAGACAACATCAGTGAAGCAACCCCAGAATCCAAAATCAAAAGTGGTGAAACCACCGGTGAAACCTATGGTGAAGCCTAAGACACCATCTAAGGCTAAACCATCTGTTCCAAAACGGGAGAAGCAACCTGCTAAACCCAGTGTTTCTACCTCTAGTAGTACACAATCCGGTGAGAAGTCTGTGGTGAAACTTTCTAAGCCACAAAGAAGAAGAAGGAACAAAAGGTTGAGAAAGCTGGAACATCTGGCGGGCAGTAAACCAGGTGAAGTTTCTACTAGTTCACCTTCTGTTGATGAATGCAATCCTAATGTACCAGTAAAGAAAAAGAAACCAGAACAAGAAAACAAAAAGTTCTAAATATTCTGATCCTAAGTCTTCTAAGGATTCACCCATTTTTTATAGTCATAATTACGAGTTAATAGAGGTTGTTTATTTTGAGAAAGACGGATGAATATGGCTTGGGTCTCCAAATCTAACTAATTTGCTTATGACTCGTGCAACATGGCCTTGCTTCAGGGAACTATTTCTAACCGTTTTTTATTTTGGACATCCGAAGGGAACTATTTCTAACCGTTGGTATGTAGATAGTGCATGCTCCCGGCACATGACAGGCAACATGGCCTTGCTTCAGGATGTTAAACCATTCAGAGGCGGATATGTGGCCTTTGCAGGAGAAAAAGGCGGCAGTATCACTTTTCAAGGCGTGGTTACAAATGGATGTATTAGCTTCGACAACGTCAACTACTGTGATCAGCTGAAGCATAACCTGTTGAGTGTTTCTCAGATGTGTGACAAAGAGTACTCGGTTATGTTTGATAAGTCTGAATGCTTGATTCACAAACCTGGTTTTGAAGTTCATGCGGAGTGTATTCTAATGAGAGCACCAAGAACAAACGACACCTATCAGATCTATATGAGCGTGGCGACAACCACCTTGTCAGTTGCTACTTGTTTGCTTATAAAAGAGACAGAGCTTGACTCAATCTTGTGGCATAGGAAACTCAGACATAAAATGAATCATCTTGTCTGAAACGGTTTGGTAACCTGGGTTCCTAAGTTGAGATTTGTCGTTGCAGATGACTGTATGCCTTGTAAAAAGGGCAAACAGCACTGGAAATTTCACAAGCCCAAGCTCCAAAACTCCATTGATACCCCTTTCGAACTCCTTCACATGGCTTTGTTTGTACCCATAAGTATCAGGAGTATTGGAGGTAAGTCATACTGTCTAGTTGTAACTGAAGATTTCTCACGTCTTTCTTGGGTGAATTTGTAGAGTCATATCTTTTGTATAAGTTGTTGTCATTTATTGTATATTCAAACAATTTTAGACTAGTTTACTTTCTGTCATTTCATTAAATGTAATTTCAGTTTTCTGTAATTTACTGCTTTATTAGCTAAGTCTGGGCCATCGAAACTACTTAGTTTCGATTGAGTGTGTTCAATCGAAACTAGTAGGTTCGATAGATGTTAGTTTTGACAGTTCTGAGTATCACTTGTAAATGGTCAATCGAAACTAGTAGTTTCGATTGAACATAGTTTCGATACCTGTCACTACTATAAATAGCCTAGTTTGAGAATGGTTAGGGTGTGAGTAGCGGCTGTAACCCTGAACCTTCTCTTTCACATTGTTCTTGAATCAATACAATTTGCAGTTGTTTATTCACTGTGTTCTTACTTTTTCATACCATTTGCGTGTTGATTCATAGTGTGGTTAGCCTGTTATCTTCACCAACACTGTCTCTATCGTCTGTTTCACCACCATACACATAGTTTCCACCTGTGTGTGTGTAATCGATCAAATTAGTGATTTATAAGAGAAATCTGGACCTACAATTGGTATCAGAGCATTATGTTCTAGTGTTTTTGAGTGTTATCAGGTTTTTGTGATCGATTCTAGGTGATTTGTGAGGTATTTTGAGGTTTTTTTTGCTGGAATCTGCACACAACATCTCAGACATACTGTTTCATCATTTTTCAAGGATTTTTGTTCGTGATTTCAAGAATCGGAGGTTGGATTAGTGATCGGGAGTGTTAGACGAAGGTTTTCGCTGGATTATTTTGTCATTTTTGCACTATTGATTTCTGGAGCTTATCATCAATGGAGTATTTCTGAGCTTGAAGAAGAAGGCATCGAAACTACGGGGAACAGTTTCTGATTTTTGTTGATCTTTGAAAATTCTTGTCTACGTTTTGTCGGGAGAAGGTACTATCGAAACTAGATTTTTGACTTATCTCTATAGAAACTGTGGTTATCGAAACCTGTTTGTGAAAATTCTCAGTATCGAAACTAGTTGTTTCGAGTTAATCTTTTTCGACTCTATCGAAACTAGTTGTTTCGATAAAAGTTGTCCTATCGAAACTAGTTGTTTCGATAGAAGCTGTCCTATCGAAACTAGTTGTTTCGATAGAAGCTATCCTATCGAAACTAGTTGTTTCGATAGAAGTTGTTTCGATTAAAGTTGTCCTATCGAAAATAGTTACTGTTTAGTTTCGATTCCAAATATTATGGCCACTTCAAGCTCAATAGAACATTCTGGGGGAAATAGACCACCTGCTCTTGTGTCCACAAGAGAATTTGATGACTGGACTAAAAAGATGAAACTTTTCTTTCAATTTCACGATTATACACGGTTGAGTTCTATCACCAATGGCCCCCACAAGCCCATAACTACCACTGCTGATGTTCAACGTCCTAAGTTAGTATCTGAGTATGATGAGAAAGATCTTGCCTTGATTGCCCGAGACAACAAGGCCTACGGAACTATTGCCATGGCTCTTCCTATGGATATTTTCAACATCTTTGCTGAGTACACAACTGCCAAAGACTTATGGGCTGCATTGTGCACAAGATATGAGGGAAGTGAGGATGTCAGGGAAAGCAAAAGAGATCTGATCAAGAAACAATATGCAATGTTCAGTAGTGTAAGGGGAGAATCAATATCTGATTTGATCAACCGTTTCTCAAGCATTGTATCAAGGTTGAAAGTAATGGGATTTGAGTACCCTACTCTTGATCTAAACAAGAAACTCCTAGATTCTCTTCCTGAGGAATGGAATATGTATCGAATCATGATCAAAAAGACTGAGAATCTGAGTGCTCTGTCTCAACAGGAAGTCTATAGCATTCTTGAATCTTATGAAATTGAGATTAAGAAGGGAGCAGTCACCCCGTCAAATCAGTCTGGAAACACAGCTCTTATTGCTGGATCAAGCTCATCCGGTAGCCCATACTTTCAGACTGATGTCCCTCCTTCAGCTGCTGCAATTAATTCTACCAGCTCCTCTGCTCCTCAAAAGACTGTCACCATGATTCCTGATGATTATGTCCCAATCATGACTGCTTTCATGTCATGCTATGATGCACTGATTTCTGGAAATCTAACACCGGTTAGCTTTCAACCTGATGACTTGGAGCAGATTAATCATGATGATTTGGAGAAAATGGACATTGATTGGTGCATGGCCATGTTGACATTAAGAGCCAAAAGATTCATCAAAAGGACTGGCATAGACAGATTCAAACAGGGAAAGACACTTGGGTTTGATATCAAGAAGGTAAGATGCTACAATTGTGATCAGCTGGGTCACTTTGCTAGAAACTGCAAGGAGCCGTCCTCCAAGGATCAACAAGAAAAGAAGATTTCCTCTGGAAAACAAGCTGCCAATCCTCCAAAGACAAACACATCTTCAAGTTACACAGCTCTTGTGTGTCAAGCTGATGGACACTATCATTGGGGAGAACAAGCTGAGGAAGCTGCTGATAAAGCCTTGATGGCTGATGTGGAGGACCAGGGCAAGTGTGTCATGATTGAACCTGCTGAGGATCTCACTGCTGTGTCTGCTAAGGTTATTTCTAAACTGTGTAATTCTAGATCTTGCTTAAATGAAATTCAAAAATACAGATTCATCAATCAAGCCTTGATTGATGAACGAGATCACATTAAGGTGATGTATGACTCTGTTGCCAAAAATGAGAAACTTTACTTAAAAAAAATTCATGACATATCTGGTGAAAATCGTTCTTTAATTGTGCAACTCAATACTCAAACCATTAATAATACGCTTTTAACTGAAAGAGTCCAAAAGGCAGAAAAAGCCAAATTACAGGTTGACCACATGGATATGGATCAGAAAATTCTGTTTGGAATAATTGATAAACAATTTAATAGAAAAGGCACAGAAGGTCTTGGGCATAACTCTCATCCACCTCCTTATTCTAAATCAGGGAGATTTGCTGATATGCCAACTCCACATGTTTCCACACCTTTTGTTTGTACATTATCTCCTGATGATTATATTACGTCCTCCGATTCTGACAGTTTTGCTTCTTGTGCCATGAACAATTTGTGTAAATTCCGAAGATGATTGTGATAAGAGTGCTAATGATAGAACTATTTTAAAAGAACTTGAGTCGGATGAATGTAATAATATGTCCGTGTCAAAACCAAATATGTGTGAACACGTTAAAAACTTGTATTTTGATTCTATGCCTGCTGAGCATACGGGTTTGGGATGTGATGTTTCTAAATTTAAAAATGCTTTGCCTTTTGTTCCTAAATCTTTGAATGTTATGCCATGTGTTACCAAATTTAAAAGTGCAGGAATTATTGTGAATGATGTACCACGTGAAACCATGAACAACATGGAATTTTTCAGATTAAAGGAAGCACATCGTCTTCAAGACAAAGTTATTGATGAGAGAACCGTCTCATGTTCAGATTCCTCAACATCACAATCATCTTCATCTTGTGATGACTATTATCAGGCTAAGATATCTTGTGAAAACGTTTGTTTTAGTTGTGGTGCCTCAAATCATGTTTCAAAAAGTTGTAAATTGACAACCACAAATTCTAATGAAGAATCGCCTTCCAAAAGTTCATTAAATTCATACGTGTTGCCTAAGTCTTCTCACAGTAGGAAATCTAGGCGTAAAAGAATTAAAAATGCTAAAAATTATTTAAAACGAACGTGGAAAATTAAAAATAATGTTCTATTTGATGACCGTGCTTCATCAAAGGATGGTTGTAATTCTGATTCCAATGAGATGTCATATCCTGACTCTAAGATCTCTTGATTGAAACAATTTTGGTCAAAACGTATAAATGGTTCGTTGTGTATAGGGTCAATCAAGAAGAACCGGCGATAACATCTGGCATGTAGATAGTGGATGTTCAAGACATATGACTGGGCACTTTAACTTGCTGTAAGATTATCATCAAATTGATGGAGAGTATGTTGCTTTTGCTGGAAACCCAATAGGAGGAAAGATTGAAGGACAAGGAACAGTATCAAATGGAGTAAATAGTCTGGAATTTGTCAACTTTGTTCCTCAGTTGAAATACAATCTGATGAGTGTCTCACATATTTGTGACAGGGACTTTTGTGCCTTATTCAATTCAAAAGAATGTCTTATCCTGAAGCCGGGATTGGTGATTCTGGAAGAACTTATTCTCATGCGTGCTCCCAGAAGATACAACACATATAACTTGGATATGAACAACCCATCGGGCATTGAATCGTGTTTTCTCTCAAAGGCTTCCGAAGATGAATCTTTCCTGTGGCATAAGAGGTTGGGACATGTCAATTTCAAAACAATGAATCGACTGGTTCGAGGCAACCTAGTCACTGGATTACCTCTCAAAGATTTCACTCCTATGGAACACTTTATCTCATGTTCCAAAGAAAAACAGCACAAATCTTCACATAAGCCTAAAACCACCAATTCCATTGACTCTCCTCTCCAATTGCTTCACATGGATCTTTTTGGTCCGGTGAGTGTCATGAGTCTTGGACGAAAGTCATACTGTCTGGTGGTAACAGATGATTTTTCTCGATTCACTTGGGTGTTTTTCCTAGCCAAGAAAGATGAGACACCAGAGATTTTAAAAACCTATCTACTTCAAATTGAGAACCTCTTCAATCTAAGTGTGAAGACTATCCGCACCAATCATGGAACAGAATTAAAAAATGCAACTCTTGATTCCTTCTGTGAAAGCAAATGAATTTCTCGACAATTTAGTGCACCTCGTACTCCTCAACAAAACGGTGTAGCTGAAAGAAGAAACCGCACTTTAATTGAAGCTGCACGAACTATGATTGTTGACTCTAAGCTTCCCGTGAATTTTTGGGCTGAGGCGGTCAACACTGCATGTTTTGGGCAAAATCGGGTTCTTATCACTAAAAGTTGCAACAAGACACCTTATGAGATCATGTACAAGCGCAAACCAGTTATTGATTTCTTCAGAAAATTTGGGTGTGTGTGCACAATGCTGAACACTTCAGATCAGCTCAACAAGTTTGAAGCCAAAGCTGATGAATGCTATTTTATTGGTTACTCATCCAATCAACGTGCTTTTCGTGTCTACCATAAGAAGAAGAGGATAGTGATGGAGTCCATTGATATCAATTGGCATGAAAACAATCATACGGACGCAGGAGACGGTCCCAATTGGCTCTTTGACGTCGATTCAGTTTTTAAGTCATTTAATCTTCCTGATTTCTCTATTGACTCAACTCATGCTAATCCTTACTTCTCTGTGAACAATCTAGGGAACATAAATGATCAAGGCTTTTCTTCATCTGCTCAGATTGAAATTCATGTGGTTGCTAATGCTGAATCTGATATGGAGTCTTCCGGTTCTGGTGCAACAAGTGAAACTGTTGAAGACAACTCCATTCCAATAGTAGATGTTGCACCATAATCATCTGCTGAAGATCCTATTAATGATATTGCCGATCCTCCTGCTAAAAATATTACCAATTTGGAAGAAGTCGTGGAAGAAGATGAAATTCCTCAACTGCGAATTCACAAGATTCATCCCACCAATAACATCATTGGACCACTCAATGTGGGTGTTAGTACCCGAAGTGCCTGTGAAGCATTTGAAAACAGCATGTTTTCTTGCTTCATCTCTCAAGCTGAACCAAAGAACATCAAAGCAGCTCTACTAGAAAACAGCTAGGTGGAAGCAATGCAGGAAGAGCTACAGCAATTCTCAAAGCTGCATGTGTGGAATTTGGTAGATCTTCCCAAGAACAAAGTTCCAATCGGCACTCGTTGGGTTTTTCGCAACAAAAAGGATGAAGGCGGCACTGTGATTCGAAATAAAGCTTGTCTGGTGGTTCAAGGTTTCTATCAAGAAGAAGGGATTGACTATGAGGAAGTCTTTGCACCAGTGGCTCGTTTGGAAGCCATCCGAATGTTTCTCGCCTATGCAGCCTACATGGACTTCTCCGTCCATCAAATGGATGTCAAAAGCGCATTTTTGTATGGCAAAGTTCAAGAGGAAGTATATGTCAAGCAGCCGCCGGGTTTCATTGATCCTAATTTTCCAGACCGTGTTTACAAGTTAGACAAAGCATTGTACGGTCTTCACCAAGCACCTCGTGCGTGGTATGAAACTTTATCAAATCATCTGCTTGAGAATGGTTTCACATGAGGAGCAATTGACCAAAATTTGTTCAAACGGAAGGATGAAAAGGATACAATCATGGTGCAAATTTATGTGGATGATATCATTTTTGGATCTACAAATCCCCGTCTCTGCAAAGAATTTGAAGAAGTGATGCGATCTAAGTTTGAGATGAGCTCCATGGGGGAAATGAAGTTCTTTTTGGGACTACAAGTTGATCAGTCTGAGTCAGGAATCCTTATCCATCAAGAAAAATACGTAAAAGAAATCTTGACCAAGTTCAAAATGGCTGATTCCCATCCAATAAAAACTCTTGTGGAAGTTCGACATTGTTTGACTCCTGATGTGGATGGTGAAAGCGTTGATCAGCATCTCTATCGCTCTATGATAGGATCTCTCATGTATCTCACGGCCAGCAGACCCGACATCATGTTTGCAGTGTGCTTGTGTGCACGTTTTCAGGCTAATCCTAAACTCTCTCATTTATCTGATGTCAAACGTATTTTAAGATATTTAAGGTATAAGCCAAAATTGGGTCTGTGGTATCCTAAAACTGACTTGTTTGATCTTGTGGCTTATTCAGACTCAGACTACGAGGGTTCCAACTTAGACCGAAAATCCACTTCTGGAGGTTGTCAATTCCTTGGCAACCGCCTTGTCTCATGGAAATGTAAGAAACAATCCACCGTTTCCCAATCCACCGTCGAAGCCGAATACATTGCCGCAGCCCTCTGTTGTTCCCAAGTCAGATGGATACACCATCAGATGCCTGACTATGGGATCACATTCCATGAGACACCCATTCTGTGTGACAACACTGCTGTTCCCCATATCACCAAAAACCCCGTTCAGCATTCCAAAACAAAACACATTGAAATCAAACATCACTTTATCCGTGACTGTGTGGAAAAGAAGCATATTCAAATTGTTGAAGTCAAAACTAATAAACAAACCGCAGACATCTTCACAAAGGCTTTTGACTCTACCAGATTTGCCTAACTGGTGGAGATGCTTGGAATGATCAACTTTCAGTAAATTGTGTGAATAGTATTTTTTTTTAATTCTGTTTAAATTGTCTAAGAAAATTCCAAAAAGATTTTATTTTTATGTACAGGTTCTACGCAAATCTTTTGGGGAGAAATATAATATTGAAAAGAATTGTTGTGTATATAATCTTACAAGTTGAAAAAAAATAAAAATTTGAATCTGACCTTTGAGAAATGATAGTGTCTGATCTCATCTCTTAGACATGGAATAGACCAAAAGCGATGGTGTTTACTCAGGAATAGCTGGTAGGCCCGACATATGGTTAAAACGTGTAAGTAGTGTGAAAAACCTAATATATATATATATATATATATATATCATACTTGTGTGTTTGAACCCATTATTGAAACATCTAACCCATTTTTATATCTAAGAAAACCAATTCAATCAGATACAGGCTTACGTATTGGATTCCTATTCATACGCCAATTGACCGTCAATATAACGATATTTACCACCGATGACCCCGTATGTTTTGCTTACGCAAAGATCTCGTGTGCTCATCCTTTTCCCATCCACTTGGATGATTTGACCCCGTCTGTTTTGCTTACGCAAAGATCTCGGGTGTTCAACATTTTTTCTATCCGCTTGGATAATTTTACGACTTCTTCTGTTTTGCTTACGCAAAGATCTAGAATGCTCGTACCTTTTTAATATCTACTTGGATATATTTTATTTTAATCTTCTAATTCCACTTGGACATCTTATTTTATATTGGTGGTACTTTGACATTACTAAGACGGTACCTTGGTTAATCAGAAAGAGATGATAGGATGAAGATGGGTACTTCTTGAGGATTAATAGGTTTTCAAAATCATTTTATTTTAATATGTGGGGTATGTAACATTTCGGATTTTAGTATGCCTATTTCAGTTCAATGTAATGCAATTTCAAGTTCTATACTCGTGCAATGCCTCATTATTTTTCTCGTCGTAAAATTTAATGCAATGATCCTATACAAATTCGCAAGTTTTACTCGATTATTTACATTTAAATGCTATACAAGAAACTATTTGGTACAAACTTATCAAACCTGAAAAGTCAAGGACTAAAATTGAAAAAAAAACATCAAGAAACCCTTGTTAGCACGGTCGTGCTTCGTTCTAGCACGGTCGCGCCAAGTGCTTTGGCACGGTCGCGCGACCTGCTCTGGAACGATCGCGCCCGGTGCCTAGGCACGGTCGCGCCTCTCCTTGGCACGGTCGCGCCTGCGTAACAGAAAAACGTAAATGCAGATTAATCACCCGATCGTTCGAATCCGAAACCGTTATACGTTTCTTTTCCCCTTAACAATTGTATTACCACTTTTCAAATCCCAAACGCCTCAGTATTCTTTTGCAAGAAAACTCTCTCAAGCAAATTTCAAGAAAGAAACTCTCTCAAAGCTTTTCGACCCAAATTCTCCCAACTCAGTAGCAGAATCGCGATATCAAACCATCTCTGAAGCTTCCGGACTGTCTGGATTGACCGGAGTTGCAGTAAAGATCGTCGGAACTCGAGCCGTCGTCGCCGGAGTTTCCTTCCAACCGTTCTCTATAAATTCGTTTCATTTCAGGGTAAATATAATCGTCTTCTCATTCATTTCAGTTTCATTATCAAAAGCCCTCATCCAATTTGGGCTTCCACAATAGAAATCGACCAGAATCAGAAACAATGTTTTCAATAAAAATGATTTAATCGAACCCATACTTAAACCCGATTTCCATACAATTAAGGTATATGAAAAGACACGTAATAACCTATTAATCAAAAGCCCTAACAATTCCAGTGTTTAAAATACAAGAAATTCTCGATTCGTGTCTGATTTAGATTAGACACGGTCGCGCTAATCATCTAGCGCGGCCGTGCCTCATTTAGCGCGGTCGTGTCGACTAGAAGCACGGTCGTGTCATCCGTCCAGACCTTGTCATGCCCTTTGGGCTAGTCTCTGTTGTGTCTAAAAATCATAGACGCGACCGTGCCGGGCTAAGGCACGGTCGTGCCTGATGACTTGTCTAGATTGTGCTCCTGATTGATCAACCCGGTCGCGCCCCGACTAGCGCGGTCGCGCCCGTGGCTTGAGCACGATCGTGCCCTTCCGAGGCACGGTCGTGCTAGACTCAGAATTTTTAACAGAATTATAATTTTTATATTTTAATCAGTAAATGTTTCAGATTTTATAAAAATATGTTTTCTGTATTTAAAAATAGATTAAAAGTTTAATCTTGGCATAAATGTAATTTATTGAAAAGTTTATAAAAATTAAATTTATATTTATCATCTTACACTTAAATGATATTTTAAATAATTAAGTTACAAAATTTATAAATAATGATGACTTATTTACTTTACATTTTAACTCAAAATCGTTTTATTTATTTATACTTAATTACAATTAATATTGACATTATTTCATAAACTATAGTTATACACTTATTTATTTAATTCAAACCTAATTAAATTGTTTCAAACATATTTTACCTCAAACTTTATATATTTTATTCAATCCTTTTTAAATACAAACCAATGGTTTTACATACAAATCCAACTTTCATTCTTAAACTTTATACATCTATGTGATTCAATGCATATTACTATTTAGGTTAAAGTGTGCTTTTCAAGGATCTTTTGCTATCTATATTCCTTGTTAGCTTCACTTCCATACCAAGTGAGTATTCACAACCCCTTTTTACTCTTTTACACTTTTGGGGTGGAACATGAACTCTATACTCATTACACATTACACAATTACATTTACACAAACAGCACAAGTGCAAAAATCCTATTTACATACATGTGTGCAACAATTTGAGCTTTGTGCCCGAGTGCTAGGTGTGTTTAACCTTTGTATGCTCTTATGTGCAATCATTAACTATACAAGCCGACGGTTTTCAATGATGGATCTATTGAGTCTGACAAACCCACCCATGGTACGCGGTGATTGAAACCGACAATACACTTTGTTTTGCATGCTAGTTACAAGGTTTGATTGTACATTTGGTTACACAATAGTTACTCCCCATGAACGCCTTATTTATCATGTCATGTAAAGGATTTGTTTTCAACTATATGCTATCTATATACAACTGTGTTATACTCACCAACTTTTTAGTTGACTTTATTTTATTCATGTTTCAGGCCCCAATATGTGAGATTGATTCAAGACGTGTTCAACATAGGATTTGGACTTAGCAAAATAAATCAAGAATTTTATGAATTGTTTATGTTTCTTGTTTGAATTTGATCTTGTACTTGGATTTATTGTAATGCAAATTTGACTTTAATATATTTCAATTTAGTCAACCATGTGCTATGAACAGTCTTACATGTCCCGCCCCGATGATTCCGCCATCGGTCGGGGTGTGACAGATTGGTATCAGAGCCTTGGTTATAGGGATTTAGGTTATTAGACATCTTGACCTAGACTATAACTTTAGGACACCCACTTATGTTATGCTTCATGATTTTGTGCTATGTGCTACATGCTATGTGCTACATGCTTACCATGATTAATTATTATTATATTTGCTACCTTCTTTGTTAGAAATGCATGACTTATTAGGATATTCTTAAATAATAATTAAATAAATAACATCCTTTCCTATGGCCTAAACCTCTTATTATTCTTATCTTCTTTTTCTATCTTTATCCTTTCTAAGCATGTGAAAAATTCTTGAAGCAAAAATCTTTAAATAAAATTTGTATTTCTTCGTTGAGGTTTTTAAACTTGTTAAATTATTTGAGGACACGTGCAATCTGGAAGGGTGACACCTGTATTTTGGGTTTTCTGTCTAGGAAAGCATTTCGCATAAATCCCAATCAACCGAGGGACCCGTATGCTTTCCTGGGAACTCCCGAGATGAGTGTTTACCTATAGGCTAAAGCATGTCTCCTTGAAAATTATATGAGTTTAAATTAACCTTAATATGCCTTAGTATTCAAGTGAATTTTTGTCACTTTTGAGTACAATCCAAACTATGATTATCTATCTTTTATTTTGTTATCTCATTCTATTAAATCCTAGCAATTCTCATAAGTTCTTACAATCTCTCTTGTCTTGTGTTTCAAATCTGTGGAATGCCTCCTCGTCGTGCTCCCGCCGCTAACGCCAACTCCGACATTGCTGCTATCCTTACTCAATTGGTGACACAACTCACCCAAGCCAATGGTGCCACTAATGGCAATGGAAGCAATAGTGGTAATAATGGTGGTAATGGTGGAAATGGTGGTAATCCATCCCAATGCACCTTCAAGCACTTCAATTCGTGCAATCCCCTAAAGTTTTATGGAACCGAAGGAGCTACCGGACTCCTCCAATGGTTCGAAAGTATTGAGAATACCTTTCTCAATAGTGACTGTCCCGACAACCTCCGTGTTCGTCATGCTACTAGTGTCCTTCAAAAGCGGGCACTTACATGGTGGAATGGGGAGAAAAGGAATAGGGGTGTTGATGTAGCTATGGCCTTACTTTGGGATGAGGTCAAAAGGCTTATGACCGAGGAGTTCTGTCCTCGCAATGAAGTGAAGAAGTTAGAGGCCGAATTTTGGGATCTTGCCCAAGATAGTGGGGAACACTTGGCTTACACAACTCGGTTCCATGAATTGAGTCTTCTTGTGCCCCACATGGTCACTCCATTATCTCGTTGCATCGAAAAGTACATTGGTGGGCTACCAAGACAAATTCAAGATACTGTCTTAGGTAGAAATCCTGCTACTTTGGAAGATGCCATCCGCCTGTCTGCTACCCTAACCGATAATCATATTAAAGCTGGAACTCTTACCAAAAAGAGTTCTAAGAAAGTTGCTGAAACCGTAGCCCCTCCTAACCACACCAAAGAAGCTACAACCGAGCCCTCTCGCAACACTAGAAAGAGGAAGGTTAGAAATTTTGCTGTGGTTACTCCTGCTGTTCCCGTGAACCAAGCTGCACCTATGGTTCAAGCACCAGTCAAAAAGCCATATGGTGGAATTTACCCACTTTGTGCCACCTGCAACTATCATCATCCCCAAAACATCCCATGTCGCCTTTGTACTTATTGTGGGAGATATGGTCATACGGTTAATGTTTGTAGGACCAAAGCCCTTACGGGCCAAGTCAACCCTCCAAACCAAACCGTACCTCAAGTAGCTAATCAAGGTGCTCCCGCCATTGCTAATGGGCGTGCTTGTTATGAGTGTGGTGACCCGAATCATTTTCGTAATCTATGTCCAAGGCTCGCAAATACTAGACAAGGTGGAGCTCGTGGGTGTGCTTTGAACATTAACGCCAAAGAAGCTCAAGCCAACAACGACGTGGTTAATGGTACGTTCCTTGTTAATAGTCAATATGCCTCCATTTTGTTCGATACCGGTGCCGATAAAAGTTTTGTGTCACTTAATTTTGAGCCTTTACTTGCAAAGACACGATCCCAATTAGAGAAAACCTTCACCGTTGAAATAGCAAATGGTGACTCCCTTACAATTGAGTCTATTATCTATGATTGCTCTTTAGAACTTAATGATCATGCATTCCCAATCAACCTTATTCCAATGCCACTAGGAAGCTTTGACATTATCATAGGTATGGATTGGCTATCAAATCATCATGCCGAAGTTATTTGCTTTGAAAAGTGCATCCGAATTCCGCTACCTTCGGGAGAAACCTTAAGGGTTTTTGGTGAAAAGCCTTGCAAGGGTCTTAAATTGATGTCTTGTACTACTGCTCAAAAGTACTTGCGAAAGAAGTACATCGTCTTCCTAGCTCATATTGTTCAAAAGGATGTCAAGGAGAAGAGTATCCAAGACATTCCCATTATTCGAGATTTTCCCGGAGTGTTTCCTAAAGATTTATCCGGTCTTCCTCCCGTTCGTCAAGTCGAGTTCCGTATTGATCTCATGCCAGGAGCTAACCCTGTTGCTAGAGCTCCTTATCGTCTTGCACCTTCCGAAATGCAAGAGCTCGCAAGTCAACTTCAAGAACTCTCCGATAAAGGGTTCATTCGCCCGAGTCATTCACCGTGGGGTGCACCCGTCTTATTTGTAAAGAAGAAGGATGGATCATTTCGCATGTGTATTGACTATCGCGAACTCAATAAGCTTACTATCAAGAATCGCTATCCTTTGCCTAGAATCGATGATCTCTTTGATCAACTTCAAGGTTCTACGTGTTTCTCGAAGATTGATCTTCGATCTGGTTATCATCAGCTCCGTGTTCAAGAAGATGACATTCCTAAGACTGCTTTCCGGACAAGGTATGGTCATTACGAGTTCATGGTTATGCCTTTTGGATTAACCAATGCACCCGCAGTTTTCATGGACCTCATGAATCGTGTGTGCAAACCGTACCTTGATAAATTCGTGATCGTTTTCATTGACGATATCTTAATCTATTCCAAGACTAAAGCCGACCATGAAGAACACCTTAGATTGGTTTTGGACCTTTTAAAGAAAGAACAACTATATGCCAAGTTCTCCAAATGTGAATTTTGGTTAAAAGAAGTTCAATTTCTTGGTCACATCGTCAACGACAAGGGTATTCATGTTGATCCTGCTAAGATTGAAACGGTTAAGAATTGGAATGCCCCGAAGACTCCTACCGAAGTTCGTTCGTTCCTTGGTCTTGCGGGTTATTATCGTCGTTTCATCTCAAACTTCTCAAAGATTGCTGTCCCTCTTACCGCCTTGACCCATAAGGGTAAAGCTTTTGAATGGGGACCGAAGCAAGAAGAAGCTTTCCAAACTCTTAAGCAAAAGTTGTGCAATGCTCCCATCTTGACTCTCCCCGATGGAAATGATGATCTAGTTGTCTATTGTGATGCTTCTAACCAAGGTCTTGGTTGTGTCCTCATGCAACGAGGCAAAGTGATCGCTTATGCATCAAGATAACTCAAAATTCATGAAAAGAATAATACGACGCACGACCTCGAGTTGGGTGCGGTCGTATTCGCGTTAAAGATTTGGAGACACTACCTATATGGCACGAAATGTGTGGTATTCACCGACCACAAAAGTCTTCAACATATCTTCAACCAAAAAAACTCAATATGAGGCAACGACGTTGGGTCGAACTCCTTAACGACTACGACTGCGAGATTCGTTACCATCCCGGCAAAGCGAATGTTGTAGCCGATGCTTTGAGTCGAAAAGACCATGTTATGCTTCATTGCGCCCGTATTCAATCCGATATTCAAACCCGTATCCTGGAAGCTCAACACGTCTCGGTTACCGAGGGTAACATGTATGAAGAAATGTTGTGTGGTGTTGAACTTCTTCTTGAATCTAAACCCAATGGCTTACTATATTACTTGAACCGTATTTGGGTTCCCGATCGCGATGATCTCCGTACAATTCTCATGAATGAGGCTCATAAGACTCGTTATTCTATTCATCCTGGTGCGGATAAAATGTACCAAGATCTTCGTCAGCTTTATTGGTGGCCCGGTATGAAGAAGGACATTGCTCTTTATGTTGCCAAATGCTTAACTTGCTCCAAAGTCAAAGCCGAACATCAGCGTCCTTCTGGTTTACTCGAACAACCAGAAATTCCCGTGTGGAAATGGGAGAATTTAGCTATGGATTTCATTACCAAGCTCCCTCGCACCTCGAGTGGTTATGATAGTATTTTGGTGATCATTGATCGACTCACCAAATCTGCCCACTTTTTGCCTATCCGTGAAGACTTCAAAGTGGAGAAACTTGCCCGAATTTACATTGATGAAATTGTGAGCCATCATGGTGTTCCCTTGAACATAATATCTGATAGAGACGCTCGGTTCACTTCTCGATTTTGGCAATCTCTCCAATCTGCTCTTGGTACTCGTTTGGATTTGAGCACGGCTTACCATCCCCAAACTGATGGCCAAACCGAGCGAACAATCCAAACTCTTGAAGACATGCTTAGAGCTTGTGTAATCGATTTTGGTGGCAATTGGGATTCACATTTATCCCTTATTGAGTTTTCTTATAACAATAGCTACCACACAAGTATCAACATGGCTCCATTCGAAGCTCTCTATGGTCGCAAGTGTCGTTCTCCGATCTGTTGGAACGAGATTGGTGAAGCACAAATCACCGGTCCCGAGTTAATTCAAGAAACTTCCGACAAAATTATTCAAATCCGCGACAATATTCGAGTAGCGAGGAGTCGGCAAAAGAGTTATGCCGATAAACGTCGAAAACCCTTGGAATTTCAAGTCGGTGATCTCGTTCTTCTTAAGGTATCTCCATGGAAGGGTGTGATCCGTTTTGGAAAGAAAGGCAAGTTATCACCTCGTTATGTTGGTCCATTCAAAATCCTTGAAAGGATTTGGAAAGTGGCTTACAAGCTCGAGTTACCTCCATCTCTTGGCAATGTGCATCCTACATTTCATATATCTAATCTAAAGAAGTGTCTCGCTGATGAAAATCTCCATATACCGCTTCACGACGTGCGCATTGATGAAACGATGCACTTCGTTGAGAAGCCGGTGGAAATTATGGATCGTGAAGTCAAGCAACTCAAGCGAAGTCGCATTCCTATCGTTAAAGTTCGTTGGGAATCTAAGCGTGGTCCTAAGTTCACTTGGGAACGAGAAGACCAAATGAAGCTCAAGTACCCTCATCTTTTTACCAATAATGTTGTTTCCTCTAGCTAAATTTCGGGACGAAATTCTCTCAACATGGGGAGACTGTAACATTTCGGATTTTAGTATGCCTATTTCAGTTCAATGTAATGCAATTTCAAGTTCTATACTCGTGCAATGCCTCATTATTTTTCTCGTCGTAAAATTTAATGCAATGATCCTATGCAAATTCGCAAGTTTTACTCGATTATTTACATTTAAACGCTATACAAGAAACTATTTGGTACAAACTTATCAAACCTGAAAAGTCAAGGACTAAAATTGAAAAAAAAACATCAAGAAACCCTTGTTAGCACGGTCGTGCTTCGTTCTAGCACGGTCGCGCCAAGTGCTTTGGCACGGTCGCGCGACCTGCTCTGGAACGATCGCGCCCGGTGCCTAGGCACGGTCGCGCCTCTCCTTGGCACGGTCGCGCCTGCGTAACAGAAAAACGTAAATGCAGATTAATCACCCGATCGTTCGAATCCGAAACCGTTATACGTTTCTTTTCCCCTTAACAATTGTATTACCACTTTTCAAATCCCAAACGCCTCAGTATTCTTTTGCAAGAAAACTCTCTCAAGCAAATTTCAAGAAAGAAACTCTCTCAAAGCTTTTCGACCCAAATTCTCCCAACTCAGTAGCAGAATCGCGATATCAAACCATCTCTGAAGCTTCCGGACTGTCTGGATTGACCGGAGTTGCAGTAAAGATCGTCGGAACTCGAGCCGTCGTCGCCGGAGTTTCCTTCCAACCGTTCTCTATAAATTCGTTTCGTTTCAGGGTAAATATAATCGTCTTCTCATTCATTTCAGTATCATTATCAAAAGCCCTCATCCAATTTGGGCTTCCACAATAGAAATCGACCAGAATCAGAAACCATGTTTTCAATAAAAATGATTTAATCGAACCCATACTTAAACCCGATTTCCATACAATTAAGGTATATGAAAAGACACGTAATAACCTATTAATCAAAAGCCCTAACAATTCCAGTGTTTAAAATACAAGAAATTCTCGATTCGTGTCTGATTTAGATTAGACACGGTCGCGCTAATCATCTAGCGCGGCCGTGCCTCGTTTAGCGCGGTCGTGTCGACTAGAAGCGCGGTCGTGTCATCCGTCCAGACCTTGTCATGCCCTTTGGGCTAGTCTCTGTTGTGTCTAAAAATCATAGACGCGACCGTGCCGGGCTAAGGCACGGTCGTGCCTGATGACTTGTCTAGATTGTGCTCCTGATTGATCAACCCGGTCGCGCCCCGACTAGCGCGGTCGCGCCCGTGGCTTGAGCACGATCGTGCCCTTCCGAGGCACGGTCGTGCTAGACTCAGAATTTTTAACAGAATTATAATTTTTATATTTTAATCAGTAAATGTTTCAGATTTTATAAAAATATTTTTTCTGTATTTAAAAATAGATTAAAAGTTTAATCTTGGCATAAATGTAATTTATTGAAAAGTTTATAAAAATTAAATTTATATTTATCATCTTACACTTAAATGATATTTTAAATAATTAAGTTACAAAATTTATAAATAATGATGACTTATTTACTTTACATTTTAAATCAAAATCGTTTTATTTATTTATACTTAATTACAATTAATATTAACATTATTTCATAAACTATAGTTATACACTTATTTATTTAATTCAAACCTAATTAAATTGTTTCAAACATATTTTACCTCAAACTTTATATATTTTATTCAATCCTTTTTAAATACAAACCAATGGTTTTACATACAAATCCAACTTTCATTCTTAAACTTTATTCATCTATGTGATTCAATGCATATTACTATTTAGGTTAAAGTGTGCTTTTCAAGGATCTTTTGCTATCTATATTCCTTGTTAGCTTCACTTCCATACCAAGTGAGTATTCACAACCCCTTTTTACTCTTTTACACTTTTGGGGTGGAACATGAACTCTATACTCATTACACATTACCCAATTACATTTACACAAACAGCACAAGTGCAAAAATCCTATTTACATACATGTGTGCAAAAATTTGAGCTTTGTGCCCGAGTGCTAGGTGTGTTTAACCTTTGTATGCTCTTATGTGCAATCATTAACTATACAAGCCGACGGTTTTCAATGATGGATCTATTGAGTCTGACAAACCCACCCATGGTACGCGGTGATTGAAAACGACAATACACTTTGTTTTGCATGCTAGTTACAAGGTTTGATTGTACATTTGGTTACACAATAGTTACTCCCCATGAACGCCTTGTTTATTATGTCATGTAAAGGATTTGTTTTCAACTATATGCTATCTATATACAACTGTGTTATACTCACCAACTTTTTAGTTGACTTTATTTTATTCATGTTTCAGGCCCCAATATGTGAGATTGATTCAAGACGTGTTCAACATAGGATTTGGACTTAGCAAAATAAATCAAGAATTTTATGAATTGTTTATGTTTCTTGTTTGAATTTGATCTTGTACTTGGATTTATTGTAATGCAAATTTGACTTTAATATATTTCAATTTAGTCAACCATGTGCTATGAACAGTCTTACATGTCCCGCCCCGATGATTCCGCCATCGGTCGGGGTGTGACAGGGTACACCTTGTATATTGCTTAAATGGTACCTTTTAATCAAACGAAATTTTAGTACAAACAAATGTTCGGGTTTACTTTGCACAAATATTAGATATCTTTAGGGACTCACAGTAGTTAATTGCAAAAGGAAGTGTTTCAAGAGACTGACCAGATCTGATCTCATGTTGGATCTTTTTTCAAGAAGATAAGTGTAAATATCTTGTGTATAATTTTATTTATTAAATATCGAAACTAGTTGTACATATCTAAACTACTTTGTGCACATCGAAACTAGTTTGCTCTATCGAAACTACTTTTTGCATATCGAAACTACTTTGACTTATTGAAACTACTTTGTGCACATCGAAACTAGTTTGCTCTATCGAAACTAGTTGTTTTGACAGGGGCATTTTTGTCTTTTTTCTTACGAAAATTAAAAGCCTTCATAATCAATCTCTCCCTTTATACTGATTTTCACTCGTCTTTTTCAAACCCTCTTCGCCTTCTCCGTCATTCACAAAATCTCTCAAACCATCGGTCTGAGTTGCAAGATATCAGCTGATTTCCCCCGTTGTAACTATCGTCTCCATCATCAGGTAACGTCTCATTACTTCATTTTGGATGAGTTTTGCAAATCGGCAGACCTAGGTTTTCAAAGTTTAAAATTTGTTCGACTAAATCTTCATAATAACAGTCATTTTTATGCTTATCCGTGTTTGCATACATCTCTATCATCTTTGAACTCACGATTAATGTGTATTCTTGCAGATAACAGTCTCACAATCGGTAATATGAAGTTCCGTCACTTATAGGCCACTCTAAACCCTTCATTAAAATTTTCATATATATTAGTCTGAGTATAATGAATCAGAGGGGTTTGGGTTTCAAAACCAAGTAGTTTCGACAAAGGGGTTCACCATTTTCAAAAAAAAAATTCAAAAGTTTTTTAATCGAAACTACTAGTTTCGACACCGAAACTTGCCCTAGTATCTCTGATCGAAACTAGATAGTTTCGATAACTAGATAGTTTCGATAAGTTCATCTCCATCGAAACTAGTTGTTTCGACAGTGTTGATTTAAAAAAAAAAATTTCTAAGTGTTGATCAAAGCTTATAGTCTCTATCGAAACTACTTGTTTCGATAAAGTTGTTTGTTAATTTAACCAAGTTCATCTCAAATCGAAACTAGTTGCTTCGACAGTTAGGACTTCAAAATTTTTCTAAGTGTTGATATATCTTGTTTCGATTAAGTATTTTCAGAAATCTTACTTATTGTGCAAAATTGATGAATTTTACAGGTATGGATCTCTTATTCGTAAAGAGACACAATGTCTGTGCATTCCTTAATGCCAATGATCCAAAAGCTGCAGAGTTCATTCCTGTCTTAAACTTCCTGGCAAACTCCAACATCAGCTTTGCCATAGCAACAATCTGCCGGTGTTTGAGACATCTATAAGAGAATTTTGGGAGACTGCAGAAATCATCACAGTTGAAAATGTGGAGCACATTAGAGCAACTGTGCTTGGCCAAGAAGTCTTATTTTCTGAAGCTACAGTTAGAGAGGTGCTGTAGTTTAATGACAATCCAGATGCACCCATTGAATTTCCAATCTTCTATGTTAAAGAATGCTTAAGAAGATTGGGTCATCCAGATGAATTCAAAAGTGGCCAGATAATCAAGAACTCCTTACCAAGCCACTGGAGATACATAGTGCACGTGTTTATTCACTGCCTATCAATCAGAAAAGGAGGTTTTGATTCAGCAAACAGCACTCTGGGCTCAGCAATTTTGGGGTTAGTTAAGGGAAGAGATTACAATTTTTCTGGCTTCATCTTCAGACAGTTAAAGGACAACCTAACAGGAGCCGTGAAGGAGAAATTTCTGGCATATCCAAGATTTCTACAGATTATCATCAATCATCTTCATCCTGAGCTGCAACATGTTGGGAACACCTTTGTGTTCGACCATATGATTGCCAAGACTCTCAGCTATATGAGAAGTACAAACAAGAGAACCAACAGGGCTATAGATGACATTCCCCTGTTTGGTCATATTATTGGTGAAGAAGAAGAATTTATTCCTAATATTGACCCTAATCTAGAAGAAGAGGTCTCATCATCTGAAGAAGAAGAGATGGAAATTGAACAAGATCAAGGTAATTAACCTATTGATGAAGCTGAGATTGAGATAAACGTCCCTAATGTTCAAGAACAAGAACAACCCATCATTGAGCCTGTGATAGAGGCTCCTTTTGTTGAACAAATACAGATAATTCAAGAGCCAGCAGTTAATGTTGAGGCTGGTATGCATGAAGCTGAGGAGGAAGTTACAGAATCAAGTGGAACTCTGGATGCAGGAATTTATGGATCTGACTAATACAAGTCTGATTCAGATGATAGAACAAAGCATCTTGCATCTTCCTCCAAACAGCAAGTTGAGTCAGGTTCTGATTTTGAGGATGAAGGGCCTAAGGCAAAGAAAATCAAGACTGGATTAGAAGACTTGTCATCCTCGTCAGATTCTCTATTAGCTACTCCACAACCATCTCCACAACCATCTCCATAACCTACTCCACAACCCACTCCACTACCATCTCCACAACAATCACCCATCCATACTACTCCCACATCACCAACTCATGATTCAACCTCTCCTGTACCAAGAGTTAAAACTTTAAGCCTTGAACTGAAGAAAATGCAGGATAAGATTCAAGAGAAAGATGAAGAAATTGAAGGCTTAAAAACTAATTTGCATGATGTCCAGGAAGAGGTTAAAGACCTGAAGCTGGAAGTTGGGGGTTTACATACCCAGATTGAGATTCAACAAACTAAACTTGAAACACAACAGAGACTAATCTCACAGCAAAAAGAAGAATTCAAGGCTTTAGCTGAAGCGGTGGAGCAGCTCAAAGCCTCAATGATAAAACCTGTGCAACAACAACCAACCACTTCAACAGCTCAGGGGGAGACCACATATGTAGTTGAACCCTCATCTCCTGACCTTGTGACTAATCCAGAATCTGCACTAACTATATTTGCTGGCCATGCTGAGAAGACAAAAGAGGCAGTTGAAGTCAAAGTTGAAGAAACAGAACTAAACCTTCCCTCAGCAAGTGAGAGAAGAGATGCAAGGAAGAGAGGGAAAGGGACTTCCACTGAAATAGAGACCGTGATTCTTGATGAAGAAGACATCCCATCTGATGACGAGCTAAATGCACTTTTAGATGAAATTGAAAACTATGGGTATAATGATCTTTATCCAGAAATTTTGACCACCGAGGAAAAGGAGACTGAGAGAACCAGATACTTCACAGAAGAAGGAGAGGAAATTCAAACCCTATCTGATGAAGAAAAGGGCGAAGAAGATGTGCAGGTTAATCTTATCAAGACAGTCACTCCTGAACCAACCACTACAGTCTCTGATTCAAGCCCAACACAATATCCACCTTCTGTTGCACCTGAACCTCCAAGTTCAAGAAAATCTTGGTTTAAGAAAATCATTCAGGAAGAAACTCCTAAAACATATGAATGGATAGCTGAGCATCAAGAACTAAAGAGGCCTCTAATTGGCTGGAAGTATGATGCTGAAAGGAAGCTCTTCATTATCAGAAGATATAGAGGGGGAGTTCAGCACTTTAAAAATATGACTGACTTCCAGACCCTTCCCTTCTATGACCTCAAGGATTTAGCCAAACTTCCTCTTCAAAACCCTAGGAAGGTCATGATGGCTTATGACTTTGAGAAATTTCTGCATTCTCAAGTCAATAATGATTTCAAGGGAATGAAGCATAGGAAAACTCAAAAGAAAATCTCAAAGACAAGGTTTCATCCTAAGACTAACAAGCCATATGTGTTCTTGAGGTACAAGCCTGCCCAAACTCACAAGACCATCACCATTCCAAAATCTGTACCTGTCCAGCTGCAAACTTTCAGAAAGTGGTACTATGACCCAATCATTGGCAGTGCAGTAATAGAGTGTGAGGGCAAGGAAGACATCACCATCTTTGAGCCTATGGAGTTGTTGAAATTTCAGCCTGAAGATCTGGAGATACTATTCCAGAATCACATTCAGGCATACAGTGATGAAGATGAAGCTGATGCCAAGGCCTACCAACGGGTTGTATCTCTCCATGTTAAACCTTTTATACCAAGGACAACTGAAGGACCAGCTGCTTGATGAAGAGCTGAAGACAATAATGCAACAGCTTAGGGGGAGATTGTAGGGTCATATCTTTTGTATAAGCTGTTGTCATTTATTGTATATTCAAACAATTTTAGACTAGTTTACTTTCTGTCATTTCATTAAATGTAATTTCAGTTTTCTGTAATTTACTGCTTTATTAGCTAAGTCTGGGGCATCGAAACTACTTAGTTTCGATTGAGTGTGTTCAATCGAAACTAGTAGGTTCGATAGATGTTAGTTTCGACAGTTCTGAGTATCACTTGTAAATGGTCAATCGAAACTAGTAGTTTTGATTGAACATAGTTTCGATACCTGTCACTACTATAAATAGCCTAGTTTGAGAATGGTTAGGGTGTGAGTAGCGGCTGTAACCCTGAACCTTCTCGTTCACATTGTTCTTGAATCAATACAATTTGCAGTTGTTTATTCACTGTGTTCATACTTTTTCATACCATTTGCGTGTTGATTCATAGTGTGGTTAGCCTGTTATCTTCACCAACACTGTCTCTATCGTCTGTTTCACCACCATACACACAGAATTTCTTAGGTACAAAGGACGAGACTACTGAAATTCTTCAATACCTAATCTTGAGCCTGGAATCTTTATGCAAGCTGAAGGTTAGAAGAATAAGGAGTGATAACGGAACTGAGTTCAAGAATATATGATGGGGCTTTTCTGTCTCAAGAATAGTATTCGTCACGAATTTAGTGCACCGTACACACCTCAACTGAACGAAGTTGTAGAAAGAAAGAACAAAACTTTGATCGAGACTGCAAGGACAATGCTGTCAGATGCCAAGCTTCTTGTAATTTTCTGGGTCAAAGCAGTAAATACAGCATGTCACGCTTTGAACAGAGTTTTGGTGGTTAAAAGGCACGACAAAACTTGTTATGAGTTGATCAATAATCGACCTCCAAATCTTGACTACCTAGTTCCTGTTGGTAGTCCATGTTCCTTATTGTTACAATACAAGGATCGCAAATCCAAATTTCATGCAAAATCGGTAGAAGGCATCTTCTTAGGATATGTTACCAACTCACTATGCAAGAGAGTGTACAATATAGGAAAACACGCTCATTGAAGAGTGGTTCGAAGTGGATTGCAGTAAACACAGTACTCCACCAGAACCTACAGGTCCAGCGTGGGGATTCGATTATGATGCTCTATTCAAGTCTTTCAAACTTCCTGATCCATCTGTCGAAGATGCCGCCCATTTGTATGAATTCATTAATGGCGGTGATGACTCCAATTTCTCAACCCGTGCCACTGTACCGATTGTAACTCCCGATTCCAATGCTGCATCTGCATATGGAACTCGTGCAAGTGATGACGAGGAAGTTGTTCATGTTGATGGAAATGACGCTCCAGCTGATCCTAACACTCGTGTAGGAAATGAAGCTCCAGTTGATCCAATCAACATTGAATCGTCTTCATCTGGTTCACAAGATATGGAAGATTTAAGTATGAATCTTGATACAAATCTCTAGGAACCTCATGTACGAGAGACGAGAGTGCATAAGAATCATCCAATGGACATCATAATTGGTGATCCTAATGCCGGTGTTCAAACTCATCATAGAACCATTTTCGAGAACACGAGTCTGTATGCTGAGATACTTAACACTGGTATCAGGGAAACATGTTTGCATGTTGCATTCGTATCCCAATTAGAGCCGAAGAATGTGAAAGAGGCTCTCGCTGACAACTGTTTGATTGAGGCTATGCAAGATGAGTTGTCTCAATTCCAAAAGTTACATGTGTGGGATTTGGTTGACCTTTCGAAGGGTATGCGTCCAATTGGAACCAGGTGGGTGTTCAAATGTAAGACGGACGATCACCACGTTGTGGTGAAAAATAAACCAAGGTTGCTTGTTCAGTGTTTTTATCAGCAAGAGGGCCTCGATTACACTGAAGTATATGTCCCAGTTGCTAGACTTGAGGCCATTCGACTGTTTCTGGCTTATGCCTCATTCGTTGGTTTCAAGGTCTACCAATTTGATGTGAAGAGTGCTTTCCTTTATGGAAAAGTTCATGAAGAGGTCTATGTCACTCAACCACCCGACTTTGAAGATCCGCATAATATTGATAAAGTGTATAAACTGGATAAAGCACTTTATGGTGTTCATCAAGCACCTCGGGAATGGTATGAGACTTTGTCAAAACATTTACTGTCCAATGGTTTCGATCGTGGACAAATTGACTCGACCCTCTTCATACGAAAAGCAGGAGGTGATATTCTACTTGTGCAAGTGTACGTTGATGGCATTATCTTTGGGTCTACAAATGAAGAGATGTGTAGGGAATTTGAAAGGGTGTTGAAGTCCAAGTTTGAAATTACCAATATGGGTGAACTGTCATTTTTCTTGGGTCTGCAAGTCAGTCAAAGGGAGGATGGCATTTATCTACATCAAACTAAGTACGTATAAGACATTTTGTCGAAATACAAAATGAATGACTGTAGTACTTAATGATCGGATCTCTTATGTATCTCACAACTTCAAGACCCGTTGTGCTCGAGGTTTCAGTCATAACCGAAGGAATCTCATATGATCGTTGTGAAGAGGATCTTCAGATACCTGAAAGGGAAACCCCGTTTGGGTCTTTGGTACTCCAAGCAGCATTCATTTGAATTCAAAGCCTACACCGATTCTGACTATGGCGGTTGTAATCTCGATAGAAAATCAACCTCAGGTGGATGTCAATTCTTGGGAGACAGACTGGTCTCCTGGCAATGCAAGAAGCAGTCAACGGTTTCTGTCTCAACATGTGAAGCAGAATACATTGCTGCCGCAAGCTGTTGTTCTCAAATATTGTGGATCCAGCAACAATTGAGAGACTATGGCTTAAACTGCACTTGAACCCCCTTGTTCATTGACAACAACGCCACCATGTCCATCACAAATAACTCGGTGAAACATTCCAAAACTAAACACATTGAGATTCGTCACCACTTCATCCGTGATTGTGCTGAAAAAGCACTTAATTGAACTTATAAAAGTTCACACGGATGACAACTTTGCTGATCTTTTCACTAAGGCGTTTGATCGAACCCGTTTTGAACATCTTGTCAACATGATAGGAAAGTTCAATCCTGAGTGAAAACGTTTTTTCAAAATCAAAACATTTTCTTGGAAGTTAAGTTTTATTTCTTTTAAGTTTGTAAAGTTTTTTTTTCTTTCAAATCATTTTAGAAAAACCCAAACAAAATAGAAAACCAAGAAAATTTTAAAGTCATTTAAAGAAAAGAGGAAATGATAGCATATCAGTAATGATCTAAACGTCTTAGATTGCACATATGGGAAATGATTGAGTCATGCTTACTTGAGTGATTGTTTGTTTTGTTAATTTGAATATCTACATGTACTTTGAATTGTCAGTAGGATGTAAGCGTCTTTGAATCACTAGTAGTGTGGAAACTAAATCAATATTGCAACTGTGATTTGAACCCATGTTTGCTAGTGTGTGTGTGTGTGTGTAAAAGAATGCAAAAGATCACTATCAGATATAGGATGTAAGATTTTGGCTTGTATTTTCTTCTGAGACAAGTTTCTGGTTAGGTTGTTAGCACAATTACTGCGGTTCATCTCACTGCCCATACTCACAAGTATGCAATGAGAGATTGAATCAAGATATGTCTTGACATTAACCGTTAAGCATATATTCACCCTTGAATCACTCCTGATTCATTGAAATCAAATCCAGATAAAAATTGCATCCCCTTACCTAAATCCTCAGACACCATACTTATTATCCTGAATCATCATTCCGATATTCACAGAAGATATTTCATGAAACCAAGACAAATGAATCACTCGATTCTGAATCTTTTGATTCCTGATAATCCTTATGGATTCTGCTTGATTTTTTCTGTGCTAACTGATGTAATTTCATTATGGAAATTAAGAAAATCATTAGGAAAATCTTTAATGCTTTGAGATAGTGCAATTTAAATTCATGTATCATAACTGTGGGGTACACGTTGTATACTTATAATGATTACCTTAACACAAGAACGTGATGCTAAGATGCTTATGGTTTCAAATCTTATAATATTGTCAACTTGAATTACTTTTTTATATTACTTATTGTGTATGCATAAGTAGTAATTCATGACATGATCCCATATTCTTTGATATTTATTATGTATCATTTTTGCTTATAATAGCCTGATATGATCCTCTGCTCATGACATTGACCAAAAAGAGATTGTGTGTATATACTTGTATATCTCCATTTAGAAAAGCTCAAAAAGTTTTTTATTTCATGTACAATTGAATCATTATCAAAAATGCCAAAAAGATTTTAAGTACAGTTTATCAAAGGTTAAGAAAAGCAAAAAATATTTGTGTTTTACTTCCTTGAATTGTTTGTGAAACCTCTAGATTGAACGTTCATATCTGGTTCGCTATTTGACTTGACAAATCTTCACAATTTGAGTTGAAATCTGAGCATTCAAGGGTTTCTGCGTATTTAACAAGTACGCAGGAATTAAACCTTGCGTATTTACAAGTACACAAGACTTAAGTCACGCGTACTTGATAAGTACGCAGGAGTTAAGTCTTGCATACATGCTAAGTACGTACGACCAATCAGTGAGGGGCATATAAAAAGGAGTTAGAAAGTTTTCTCAGATTATCACTTTCAAACAAACAACACTGTGCTTATACTCTCGACTCATTTTTCCTCAAAAATTTATGTGTTTCCAAACGAGTTTTTCATCCCGATCTTAGTTTCATCTTCACCTAACTATCATTTGGTGAGATTCTTAGACGATTTCATCCACAAATCACGTATTTTGGACCGATTTCTTGAACTTGAAGAACTAGGGTGTTGATGATGACTTTTACACCGATTTTGGATGTTTTTTATGCAAATTAAGACCGAAAACTAGTTAGAAATCACTAATCGAAGCTCAAGTATACCAAATTTGTCCTTAACATTGTTTGATTTTGGTTTTGACCTCTTGGTTTAGCCGTGGGTTACGTCGAACCAAAGTTAGTTTGGTCCCATATGTCCTAAACACTGTTTTCGAACTTGTGGTGACCATAAACCACAACAAAATCACACATTCTTGGATTCTGGAAATTTGAAAAGCTTTCTAAGTATGGGTTCCTGCGTATTTAACAAGTATGCAAGAAGGGCAAACTTGAAAAATTTTCTAAGTCTGGAACTTCAGTCTATGTGCATGTGCTATAACTCGTTATGTCTGTTCAATTCCAATAAGTCTATTTGTTCTTATAGTGTTCATTGTGTGTTTTTACAGTGATGGCTCTCACAAATCCAGAATGGAAGGGTGTTGCACTTCAGTATAGAGAGATTGTGGACTTTCTGAACCGTTCCAAGATCAGCTATGCCATTTTCTGCTGATCCAATAGTTTTAAGACCGTATCTAGAAAAGTTCTGAGAGACAGCAAATCATGACTGTACGGTAACCCCAAATGTCATTAGGGCAACTGTGGCGGGTCATGATATTGCAATCTCAGAAGACACCATCAGGAGAGTTCTAAAAATTTAGAGATCTAGCAACCGACCTAGTTACTTATCCTGATTACTTTGTGGATGGATGCTTGAGGCAGAGAATGGGATATGTCGGTGCTAGAGACTATGCCTCATACAAGAAGATGTGGTTACTAGACCAATGGAGGTACTTTCCCACGTCATGATCATGTGCATCTCGTCACGAAAAGGAGGAAAGGATGCAATGGGTCATGACCTGGCGGCTGCTATGGTTGGATTGTCTCTCAACAAGGGCAATAACTTCTCCAGATATATCTACAAAGCCTTGACCGATCAAATCAATACAGCGGAGAGGTTTAGATTCCTGTTGTACCCCAGATTTCTGCAACTTTTGATCAATGATGTGTTGCCAAATCTATCGTCTATTGGGGAGAGACTTCAAGTCAAGACAGTGCAAAGAGAGTGTTTTTTCAATTCCTTACACCAGGCAGTGTAGAGCCTACCCCTGTGCATCCTCCTCTCTTTGGCCACTTAATCAATGAAGAGTATGTGGCCCCTCCAGATCTAAGATGGTTTAGTGCAGAGTCGGAGCCTGAACTTAGTGAACACTCAGACAAACAAGTAGAAGAGGAAGCAGAAGGAGATGAAGAGTCTGAGAGTGATGTTTCTAGTGATGGTGGTGATGAAGAACACGACGGAGGTGATGGTGCTGAGGAGTAAGATTCTGAAGCCACTTAATCTGATTCATCTGATTCTGATGATGCACCTGATCCATCACAATCCAGGAAGTTGACAAAGGTTTCCCTTCTCGAGTCATCTTCCAAAATACAAAGACAAGAAAGTTACTGGCAGCGAATATGAACCAGATTCTGATTCGGATGCTGAATTACAGAGACAGAGAAGAGAAAGAAGTGTGAAGCGTCGGGGGGATAGGGCACTTGCGGCTATCCTTAGAGAAGTTGAAACTTGTGTGTCACGGCAGCCAATTATTGAGGCCGTGAGCACTGTATCAACCTCTACCTCAACCTCAACCCAGCTATACCAGTGGAGGGAGCAGCTAAGTGTTACTGCTGAAGTGGCTGTCACTACTTTCACAGAGGAGGTTCCTGTGATAGTATCCCTCCCGTTCCAATCTGCTCACCAGGTGATGGTGTCGAGTCCAATTCAGACGGAGTCGATCACCATCACCCCAACCACCTTTGAAACCACAACCATCCCAACCACTATCCACACTACCACCCTTCAACCACTCAGTGAGCCCTTCTCTTATGGTGATTTCACCCATGGGTTCAACTTTGATGACATCTTCACCTTTCCTCATCATACAGCCAAGGCATCTACATCTAGGGATCCAGATCCAACGGACTCAAGGATTGCTACACTGGAGACTCAGGTAGACAGTCTACTTGAAACGGTACAGAAGTCAAGGGAGGAGTCTGATAAACAATGAAGCGTGAAGTGATGGTCAAGTTGGTTTGTGACCTGACCAACGCGCTTGCTGCTCAGGGGGAGAAGATTAAGGAACTGTTGAAGGATAAGGAGATGCCATACAAGCCTAGTGCTGATGAGGCTTGTCACCTAGTCGATTCGACTAAGGATGATGACACAAACAAGGATCCTGAAGTCGGTCCTAGTGGAAGTAGTGAGCAACAAGCGCTAGCTATTATTCCTATCTCTGCTGTGCCTATGGCTGAGGGGGAGTTTGGTCAAGGTGATGCATCGGGTAGTGGGGGTAATAAAGGAAAGTCTCTGTCTGATGTGCTTTATGACCTATCTGATGAGGTTATACTTATGATAGAGCCAGACTATTCCAAAGAAGCTCAAATCGATGCTCTCAGCAACCTTGAAGAAGGAGAGATCGAGTCTGATGATGAGTGGGATGTGGAAGATGAAGATGTTGTGGTGGAGTTTCTAAAGGGAGACGGTGAAGGAGTTTACGAGTCTGATGATGAGTCTTGTGGTGCAGCAACCTCGACTAAAGCCTCTCCCACCGGTCCCCAACCTGTTGATCCGGAAGCATGGAAGAGTAAATATCCTTGCGGATGGTTTACTAAGAATCAAGCTACTATCCGGCAAAAGACATCCATAATAGACAAACATGGAGCTACAGGCATGATCTTGTCTGTCAAGTTCGACGACGACAAGAAGTTGTTCGCCATCAAAGGAGCAGGTAGGGTTCAGTACTTGAAACCTACAAGCGAGGCATTCAGCTCCCTACCGAAGTACGATTTGGTGAATCTTGCAAACCGAGAGCTGCTGGGTAATTCTAAGCACGCAGTAGCAATGGGTTTGTGGAATACACTACAGTGAGAGGGAAGATCAGAAAACTTTGAAGTTTTTAAGCCTCAAATGCCCAAAAGAGTCCGGGATAAGACTGTCAAACATCCCGTGACTAACAGAAGCCTAAAGAAGCTGGTTTACAAGCAAGTGCTATGTAAAACCAAGATACCCTTGAGCAAGTTATCTCAGGATATCCTTGACAACATATGGTACTGGTACGTAGATCCAAAGACGGGCGAGGCGGTGGTGATGGGAAGAGTGAGGTCCGCGAGTGGATGCTTGGAGCCGAAGGAACTGATCAGGGTTTTTGATGAAATCACTTTCATCAACTTCTCTATGAAAGATGTGACATCTCTCAATGAAAAATAATGCATCTACACGGACGAGTGGACGAAGCTTCAAGCATCAAGATACGACAAGCTAGTCAAGTTTTGTCTTGACAACAAGTTGAAGATGGGAAGCTAGAGCTGCAGGAGGTTGAAGACCGAAGACAATCCAGAGCTGTTGTCAAGGGGGAGTTTGTTGGAGCACGGTTGTGTGACAGACACTCTGGACATTGTCTTATGCTTTTGTAATTTACTTTCTGTACTTGTATTTGTATTTAGCATATGTATGTATTGGTTTATCGAGTTGTAAACGTATATGTAGGTACTTGTACTTGGTTTGTCTTTGTATAGTGCTGTGTGCACTTAGCAAGTGCGCAGGATATAGTTCCTGCGTATTTAGCAAGTACGCATGCACAAAGGCTGCGTACTTGCTAAGTACGCATGAGTTAATCCACGAGCACTTGATAAGTGAGCAGGTAACAAGTCTTAGTATATATAGCCAGTTAGTGACATAATTATGTACGCATTCATTCTCCCTATAACCGGCTGTGATTATCAATATACGAAGTTTGAAGTATTTCATGTTGTTGTTGTCAGTTTACTTTGTGTTGCTTGATACTCCAACTAGTCACGGGTATTCCGCACCCTGCTCGGCTAGTCACACACTCACACGTAATGATCCGAGACACACGGGGACCTACATAAACATTTAAAACTTTGCTTCCGCACTTCTACTTTGGACCATGTCAAACTTTATTTTGGACTCATTCGAGTCATGCACTAAAACATGTATTTTGAAAACCATTTAGTGGTCGTTCAAAGTAATTCAATGGTAAAGATCCTCTCGGGTCATGCCCCGCGGGTATAGCCCGAAGTGGAATTTGGGGTGTGACAGACTGGTATCATAGCCATTGGTTGCAGCGAACTAGGTTGCATGTAGTGAACTTAGACTGTAATCGATGTCTCATGCAGTTCACTTCCACACAAACACTTAGCATTCTCGCATACGCTTATAAGACTCACATAATATAGAAATTGTGGTTGACGAACATGTCAGCTGCAAACTAGCAAATCGAGATTACAGACTCTGAGGACGAGTACATGTACACGCCATCGACACTATTGGACACTACATCTGAAGAGACACTACCAGAGTACCCTATCTCTGATGACACCACCGTTGAGAAGTCGGAAGAAGGACCGACAGATGGCGACAAAGTTGAGTCAAAGATGGAGTTTGAGACTCCCACCCACACCGACATCGCCCCTACGGGCCACTAGTTCAGCAAGCCCCGAAGGAAGTGAGCACGACCTTTCCTACTAGCACGCCTGTCCCTGAGCCCAAGTGCAAGAGACATATACTTAACGTAATAAAGTGGACGTTCGTTCCAGATAGATTGCGGTACTGGGCTAAGGAGGAAGGAATTCCTCCCATGACCGAGATTAGAGAGTCTTCACATGGACCACACATTTTACCGATTACCGGGGATCCGATTGTGCGTACGATCCCTACCCTAGTAGCTCGATGCCACCGGTACGATAGGCTACTAGGAGATCTGCAATGGGAGTAGAAGAAGGTACGCGGTAACCAGAAGCAAGTTGAACGCCTTAAGGAAAAAGCATTGTCCATTGAACGTCTGGGGAAAGAGACTGAGTAGAGGATAGAGCATGTTCATGTGTCCGTGTCCGAGACCGCACTCCTGACTCTACAGGAGCAGGTTTCCCGATTGACAGCAGATCGCCAGAGAGATGCTGCCAGGATTACCATCCTATCCGACCGAGTATCTGAGGCTGAGAGGCACCTGAGCATAGAGGGACAGAGGACCACCATAGCCGAGCAGAGAGCTATGCTTGCCATCCACAGATCCATTGCAGCGGAGCTCAGGGCAAATGCAGTGGGGGAACAGCTAGAGGTTACTAGTACTCTTGTTGCGTTCAGCGCAGCTTTGCTCTCGGCCGTTGTGTGGAACAACACCTTCACGCATTCTACTTGATTAGCCTATTGTGGGAGGGTTGTGCCCAAATGATATTTGAAGTATTAAACTTGTTCTCATTTTTGGGGAGCGGAGACTACTGGAATATTTTGTACCACCTACAATCTATTTTATCAAGTTTATTTTCTTTTTATATATTTCATGGTTGATCTGGTGAATGTGATATATTATTTTGTATACATGTGTTGATTGTATGTTCCATATAATCTAACTTTTGCTAACGTTATGATGTGAAGAGACATGTCGCCCCATCCGGAGACAATGACCGTAGCACAAATGGACACCCTAATCAATCAAAGGGTAGCTGCAGCTTTGCCAAGCAATCAGAATGCTGGAGCATAACATCCTTCAGTTTGCACTTACAAGCTTTTCCTTGATTGTAAACTGCTCTCTTTCAATGGGCGAGATGGAGCCGTTAACCTAATGAGATGGATTGAGAAAGTAGAATCTACTTTCGAAATGTGCAACTGTCCAGATAATTCAAAGGTGAAATTCACTACTGGTACATTTGAGGGGCAAGCCCTCACCTGGTGGAAATCAACTGTCCACGCAAGGGGTTTAGAAGCGGAAAATGATATGTCGTGGGCAGATTTCAAAAAGCTGTTAATGGATGAATATTGTCCTCGAAACGAACTCCAAGGCCTCGAAGAAAGGTTTTGGAATTTGAAAATGATTGGAGCTGATGTGGTGGATTACATATCGAAATTTCATGATTTAGCAGGATTGTGTCCTCATATGGTGACACCCGAAGAGAAGTGTAGGTCCCCGGGTGTCTCGGATCGTTACGGCGAGCTTGTGTGACTAGTCGGACCGGGTGCGGAATGCTCGTGACTAGGTGGAGTATTAGACAACATAACAAAGTAAACCGACAACAAACATGAAATACTTCAAATTTCGTCTATTGATAATCACAGCTGATTACAGAGAATGAGTGCGTACATTATTTCTGTCACTACTAGCTATTTATACTAAGACATGTTGCATTCGCACTTGACAAGTGCGCAGGGCTTAGCTCATGCGTACTTAGCAAGTACGCAGCCTTTGTTCATGCGTACTTGCTAAGTACGCAGGATCTATATCCTGCGCACTTGTTAAGTGCGCAGAACACTTTACAAAGACAAACCAAGTACAAGTACCTACATATACATTTACAACTCAATAAACCAATAAATACATTTACAAGTACAGAAAGCAAAGTACAAAAGCATAAGACAACATCCAGAGTGTCTGCTACACAAACGTGCTCCAACAAGAAGCGAAATAAGCACTATTTGTGGGGACTGGCCCCGTGTGACATTTCAAAAACTTTCGTTGCGGAATTTATCGTGTAAATATTAACATTTTATATTTAATCGAATTTATACAAATTGGTGTATTGGCAAATTTCAATTTATGCATTTTTAATTTTTAAAAATATTTGAAGGTTATAAACTATATAAATTATGTTATTAAATTAAATAATTTATAAAAATAAATCAATGGTTTTTAATTTTATTAACCATTCAAAATGTTTGATTTTAAATAAAAACATAAGTTTTATAAAATTATATATATGCTTAAATTTTATTTAGTTTAAAAGAATTTAAGTTAAATAAACTTAATAATTTGAATAAATAATTTAATGTATTATTTCAATAAGATAATTATTTAAAAATAACTAGTTTTTAATAAAGAAAATGGATTTATAAAATATATAAATATAATCTAAATTAATTAAAGTTTAAAAAGAAATTAAATTTTGTAATTAAATTAAAGTCGGAGGGCTATTTGGAATAAAACAGATTCTATAGGGGGTTTGTTCGAAATTTTTTTAGGTTTGTTTTAAACGTTTTCAAACCCCAGGGACCAAAATTGCCAAATTTCAATTCGTTTTACCGGTCACCCTGCTCCTTGGTCCGGCGGGTAAACTGCTTTTCCGGCGAGCCCGACAGCCCTGTCCCTCTACCCCTCAACACCTAAAACCTGCGCCATTGTACTCACCATCCTCGTGCGACCTCGTTCCCCCGACCAATTTGCCTTTCCATCATCAAAATTTCACGCGCACAATCTGACCCGAATGTCAACGCCGCAATTCACCCACGCGGCTGGACCTCGACCTCTGCAAGACGTCTGGACAGTTTCAGCATAACCAGACAAGTGTGTAGATGTGCTCAATTTCGTGTCCCGCCATCGAATTCAACTTCGGGTATAAAAACCATTGTCGGTCCTTCTCAAGCCCCATTCTCCCTCTCTGTCTACTCTCTCTCTAAATTGAGGATACCTCTTTGTTCGCGACATCCAGGCGAAACTCCCCAGCCCCCTTAGAAGTTCCAATTCGACCCCAAAGTCCAGTTCCAGTTCGGGATATTCTCGGCTTCGTTCTCGACTCCGCAGACCACTTCGGTCAGGTATTATCACTGCATTTCGTTTCCCTACCCTTCGTTTATCTTAGTGCTAGCAATTCCGAGCATAATCCAGACCATAGCCCACTGATTCCCGGACAAACGAGAATGCGGACACGACTCCTGGTCGTTGCCGAGAACCAGTGGACATTTCGCTAAGTGGTTATCATTTAATTAACATATACCTGACCAGCGATGGGCTATAGCCCGGCTGGTCAGTGTCGTGTGCGATGAGTATAAGGTCCCGGGTTCGAGACTTGTGGCCTCCGGCCCACCCCCTTTTTGCTCAGTTTAAGCCTCTGGACCCGTTTCCCTTTTCTGAACCCGGATTCGGGTCTGGGCCGACCCGGTCCGACCCATTTGACTATTAAATCTCATTTTATCTATTATATATATATTAAAATAATTAATTTAAAACCCACTTATTATTACTTGTTTAAATTAATTATTTTAAAATCCATTTAATTATTTTAACTTATTTTAATATTCTTTTTATACAATAAGTGCTAAAACGAGTCGGTTACTCGTTCGTTCATTTTGAAACCGATTAAACAAATTTTTATAAACCATCCTTTTTTTTGTAATTTTTTTTATAAACTTATTAAAATACATTATAGTATATAAAATGTCCTATTTTTATAGATCTTGTAATATTTTTATAAACTTATCAAAATACCTTTTAATATATAAAATGTCCCATCTTTATAAGTCTTGTAAATATTTTTAATAAACTTGTTAAAACAAATTTTAATATATATAATATGATTAGTCAAATAAAGAATTTTCTTTTATTTATCATCGTTATATATAAATACATTAAACATAATAAATACTTGTTTAAAACAATATATATATATATATATATTTGTGAGTTAAAGTTTTACAAAACCGTTATCATTTTCCACCCTATTTTATACAAATAAATATTAAGGATATTATTATAAAACATATACTCATTAAATACGAATACGCTCATAAACATACAATAATACTTATCCATCCGCATAGGGTTTCATCAGGCTTAGGTTTCAACGTCCTTATCACCCGCACTCGTGGATTATCATATCCGCTAGCCAGGTGAGTTACATAGCCCCTATTTTACATTTTCATACATTTTGAGGTGAAACATTATACGTGCTACTCACATTGTTTATACGTGTTATACATGAGACTATATGCTTATTCTTTGGATGTACATACATTTAAACACAAGACAACCAACTGTAATATTGATAGATCTATTGTGTCTGACCAGCCCACCCGGTTAGGGTGTTTATTACTGCATACTCGGATATAACCGCGTGTTATATTCAATCATATCGGATATAGTGGGTAACTATATTCAATCATACCGGACTTAGCTGTTGTGCTCTGTTCAAGCGCGTCAAACTCGGTTTGAATTGTGATTAAATAAATGGTACATCATATACACTATGTTTAACAAGATAAACAATGAGTTGCAAAACGATTTACAACTACTATTAACAAGAAATACTAAACCTATGTGCTCACCAACTTTTTAGTTGACACTTGATTTAAATAATGTTTCAGGTTTGGATATGTGACTGCTTGCCGAAGATCTCTCCACTTAGGAACTATGGACCTAGTTAAATAAATTAATGTTTTGAACTAGACTAGGTTATTTGAAATGTATTGTATTTGGAACTTGTTGTCTTTAAATTAAATTAATGAATTATGCAACCTTTAGTTATCATGTGCTTTTGAACAATCATTCTATTGTCCGCCTCGATGATTCCGCCATCGGTCGGGGTGTGACAGATTGGTATCAGAGCCATGGTTATAGGGAATTAGGTTATTAGACACGATGACCTAGACTATAACCTTAGGACTCCCTTTTATGTGTTATGTGCTAAATGATTAATTGCTATGTGAATTATTTGTAGTTAGGAATTGTTTGAATTTTCCCGAGTTTGGTACATGAGACTTATACACATACATACAAGACTTTGATACATGATACATACTTTACATACATATTTGACAAACAAACTTATGCAAACAAATACACTACCCATCCTTATCCATACTCTTTCCTAATCCTTATAAATTGCAACACTCCCACACATTTTATACTCATAGACTCTCAAATCTATTAAAATCTTGAAAACATCGTCAACGACTTAATTTCTTGAAACCAGTAAAGGACACGTGCAATCTGGAAGGGTGACACCTGTACATTGGGTTTTCTGTCTAGGAAAGCATTTCGTAAAAATCCAAATAAACGGACCCGTATGCTTTCCTGGGAATTCCTGAAGTGAGTGTTTACCTATAGGCTAAATCATGTCTCTTTGAAAGTTTCGGGGGATTATTTAACGTTGATAAGTCAATGTATTCGCAAGGATACAATCTGAACTTGAACTCAAAATCTGGGGACATTATAGCAAAATAGGAAAAAACTAGACGAACATGCAAAACAAATCATTATTACGGGTGCACACGTAATAACAATTTGTAGTGCATGCAAGTCCCGGCAATTCCTATTATGCGAATAATGATCTATAACATCATGTTCTATTCGGAATAGATGACTTAGTTTCCCCCATCAACTTAGAATAAATACACATGCACTGGCACGCGTCATGATGAATCCCGTTTTTCTGCTTACATTATTTCCCACTATAACTCATATATATCCATCTTATCTAAAATATCATTGTTTTTTCTTATGGTGTTAGAATGCCTCCTCGACATGCTAACTCTAGCAACTCCAACGTTGACCTTGCTGCACTACTTACTAAACTAGTAGGCCAAATGATCCAAGCTAACAACAATGGTAATGGGTCTAATACGCAAGGGAATGGTGCAAACCCACCATACTGCACATTCAAGCATTTCAATTCTTGCAACCCCACCAAATTCTTCGGGACGGAAGGTGCTACTAGCCTTCTTCAATGGTTTGAAAGTATGGAAAGTACTTTCCTAAACAGGGATTGTCCCGACGTCCTCAAAGTCCGTTATGCTGCCAGCGTCTTCCAAAAACGAGCACTCACCTGGTGGAACGGTGAGAAACGTACTCGAGGCAACGAATCTGCTATGTCCTTGTCTTGGGACGAAATGAGACGACTTATGACTGACGAGTTCTGTCCTCGCAACGAAATGAGGATGCTCGAAGCTGAGTTTTGGGATATCACCCAAGATAGCGGAGAGAATTTGGCTTACACCACTCGTTTTCAAGAACTAAGTCTGCTCGTGCCCCACATGGTTACTCCCTCAGCACGGAGAATTGAGAAATACATAGGTGGACTGCCTATGCCAATCCAAGACACCGTATTGGGAAGTGATCCCTCCACTCTAGGGGACGCTATCCGTTTATATGCTGTATTGACTGACAATCACGTCAAAGCGGGTACCTTATCTAGGAAGAGTACCGAGAAGGTGGTCGACAAAGCTGCTACTTCTGTGTCCGGCAAAGACGAAGAGCTCAAATCTTCCCATCATGATAGGAAGCGCAAGGCCCAAAACTTTGCGGCCATCATTCCTGCCGTACCTGTGACTCAAGTTACTCCTGCGGGTCAAATCCTGAGAAACTATATAGGTTCATTTCCCCAATGCCCTACTTGCAAGTATCACCATGCCCCGCATGCTGCATGCCGTCTATGCTCAAAATGTGGACGCTATGGACACGTTGTTACTACTTGCCATGCTCGCACTATCGTTAATCAAGCTACTCAAGGCAATCATCCAATGCCTCTCACTGTCACCTATGGACGGACCTGTTACGAATGTGGAGACCCAAACCACTTTCAGAACCAATGTCCAAGACTTCAAAATCAAGGTGGTCCTCGTGGATGAGCCTTTAATATAAATGCTAACGAGGCTCCGGCCAATGACGACACTGTCAACGGTACGTTCCTTTGTTCTCTATCTTTATACATCCATTTTATTCAATATTCATGCCAATAGAAAATTGTGACTCTTGCTTTTAACCAACTATTTGCTAAACCATCAATCAATCTTGATAACTCGTATATCATGGAAATAGCGGATGGGAAATCCATTGCTATGAGTTTTATAACCCGTGATTGCATATAACAGCTATGCTATCACCATTCATCTCATTCCTATACTTTTGTGAAACAAACCTATTATGTTTAAATTCGGTCATACAACTTGCTAGCTCTGTTAAAGTTTACTTAAATTGTTGAAGTTCCAAATCCTAGTAATTATGCACGGGGAATCCCCGGTATATCAAAGGGGTGGTGGGTTAGCCGCTGGTACACCCTATACATAAACCCACTTGATATAACGAGTATAAACCATGCATAAGTACTAGGAGGAGGACCGGTTTTTTTTGAAAATGTTTTTGCAAAATTTGAAAATATGAACACCCGTGGGGTGGAGTTTTAAAGGAAAATGCCATGTCATGAGGTGATTGGCACCAATATTGTTAAGTATGGTTTCATATAGTTTACATTCATGCGTGTATGAACAATTGTATGCATAAGTCTCACTATACTATTAGATCAACTAATGGACAACTCGACTCGAATTAGCATCGTCATCCATTATCATACGATATTTCCCCACTGAATCTTTCTCTTGTGAAGTAATTCCATCCTAAACCTTTTGACATCTCTTTCCCGCTTCTATAACCTTCGCTAATCGAATTTCAGGACGAAATTCCTTCAACTTGGGGAGACTGTGACATTTCAAAAACTTTTGTTGCGGAATTTATCGTGTAAATATTAACATTTTATATTTAATCGAATTTATACAAATTGGTGTATTGGCAAATTTCAATTTATGCATTTTTAATTTTTAAAAATATTTGAAGGTTATAAACTATATAAATTATGTTATTAAATTAAATAATTTATAAAAATAAATCAATGGTTTTTAATTTTATTAACCATTCAAAATGTTTGATTTTAAATAAAAACATAAGTTTTATAAAAATATATATATGCTTAAATTTTATTTAGTTTAAAAGAATTTAAGTTAAATAAACTTAATAATTTGAATAAATAATTTAATGTATTATTTCAATAAGATAATTATTTAAAAATAACAAGTTTTTAATAAAGAAAATGGATTTATAAAATATATAAATATAATCTAAATTAATTAAAGTTTAAAAAGAAATTAAATTTTGTAATTAAATTAAAGTCGGAGGGCTATTTGGAATAAAAAAGATTCTATAGGGGGTTTGTTCGAAATTTTTTTAGGTTTGTTTTAAACGTTTTCAAACCCCAGGGACCAAAATTGCCAAAATTCAATTCGTTTTACCGGTCACCCTGCTCCTTGGTCCGGCGGGTAAACTGCTTTTCCGGCGAGCCCGACAGCCCTGTCCCTCTACCCCTCAACACCTAAAACCTGCGCCATTGTACTCGCCTTCCTCGTGCGACCTCATTCCCCCGACCAATTTGCCTTTCCATCATCAGAATTTCACGCGCACAATCTGACCCGAATGTCAACGCCGCAATTCACCCACGCGGCTGGACCTCGACCTCTGCAAGACGTCTGGACAGTTTCGGCATAACCAGACAAGTGTGTAGATGTGCTCAATTTCGTGTCCCACCATCGAAATCAACTTCGGGTATAAAAACCATTGTCGGTCCTTCTCAAGCCCCATTCTCCCTCTCTGTCTACTCTCTCTCTAAATTGAGGATACCTCTGTGTTCGCGACATCCAGGCGAAACTCCCCAGCCCCCTTAGAAGTTCCAATTCGACCCCAAAGTCCAGTTCCAGTTCGGGATATTCTCAGCTTCGTTCTCGACTCCGCAGACCACTTCGGTCAGGTATTATCACTGCATTTCGTTTCCCTACCCTTCGTTTATCTTAGTGCTAGCAATTTCGAGCATAATCCAGACCATAGCCCACTGATTCCCGGACAAACGAGAATGCTCGGACACGACTCCTGGTCGTTGCCGAGAACCAGTGGACATTTCGCTAAGTGGTTATCATTTAATTAACATATACCTGACCAGCGATGGGCTATAGCCCGGCTGGTCAGTGTCGTGTGCGATGAGTATAAGGTCCCGGGTTCGAGACTTGCGGCCTCTGACCCACCCCCTTTTTTCTCAGTTTAAGCCTCTGGACCCGTTTCCCTTTTCTGAACCCGGATTAGGGTCTGGGCCGACCCGGTCCGACCCATTTGACTATTAAATCTCATTTTATCTATTATATATATATTAAAATAATTAATTTAAAACCCACTTATTATTACTTGTTTAAATTAATTGTTTTAAAATCCATTTAATTATTTTAACTTATTTTAATATTCTTTTTATACAATAAGTGCTAAAACGAGTCGGTTACTCGTTCGTTCATTTTGAAACCGATTAAACAAATTTTTATAAACCATCCTATTTTTTTGTAATTTTTTTTATAAACTTATTAAAATACATTATAATATATAAAATGTCCCATTTTTATAGATCTTGTAATATTTTTATAAACTTATCAAAATACCTTTTAATATATAAAATGTCCCATCTTTATAAGTCTTGTAAATATTTTTAATAAACTTGTTAAAACAAATTTTAATATATATAATATGATTAGTCAAATAAAGAATTTTCTTTTATTTATCATCGTTATATATAAATACATTAAACATAATAAATACTTGTTTAAAACAATATATATATATATATATATTTGTGAGTTAAAGTTTTACAAAACCGTTATCATTTTCCACCCTATTTTATACAAATAAATATTAAGGATATTATTATAAAACCTATACTCATTAAATACGAATACGCTCATAAACATACAATAATACTTATCCATCCGCATAGGGTTTCATCAGGCTTAGGTTTCAACGTCCTTATCACCCGCACTCGTGGATTATCATATCCGCTAGCCAGGTGAGTTACATAGCCCCTATTTTACATTTTCATACATTTTGAGGTGAAACATTATACGTGCTACTCACATTGTTTATACGTGTTATACATGAGACTATATGCTTATTCTTTGGATGTACATACATTTAAACACAAGACAACCAACTGTAATATTGATAGATCTATTGTGTCTGACCAGCCCACCCGGTTAGGGTGTTTATTACTGCATACTCGGATATAACCGCGTGTTATATTCAATCATATCGGATATAGTGGGTAACTATATTCAATCATACCGGACTTAGCTGTTGTGCTCTGTTCAAGCGCGTCAAACTCGGTTTGAATTGTGATTAAATAAATGGTACATCATATACACTATGTTTAACAAGATAAACAATGAGTTGCAAAACGATTTACAACTACTATTTACAGGAAATACTAAACCTATGTGCTCACCAACTTTTTAGTTGACACTTGATTTAAATAATGTTTCAGGTTTGGATATGTGACTGCTTGCCGAAGATCTCTCCACTTAGGAACTATGGACCTAGTTAAATAAATTAATGTTTTGAACTAGACTAGGTTATTTGAAATGTATTGTATTTGGAACTTGTTGTCTTTAAATTAAATTAATGAATTATGCAACCTTTAGTTATCATGTGCTTCTGAACAATCATTCTATTGTCTGCCTCGATGATTCCGCCATCGGTCGGGGTGTGACACCCCGCAAGTCCAAGGAATGGTAACTTCGGCTGAGCCTACAACCATCTAGCAAGCAATCCGATTAGCACACAACCTGACGTCCCAAGTCGTTCGTCAGGGATTCTTTGACAAGCCTGCTGATAACAAGAGAAAGTGCGAAGGTAGTTCTTCCAAGTCATTTAATCCACTACCACCATAGTAAAGGCAAGAGACTACCCGAGGCTACGCCGTAGGTCAAGCTGATAATAAGCCATTTGAATGCTTACACAGGAACCTTACCAAAGTGCAATCGATGCAACTTTCACCATAACGGCACTTGTGAGGAAGCAAGGTGCCAGAAGTGTAAAAGGATTGGTCATTCAGCCAAGGATTACAGGATGAGAGGACTAGGTCCAACCAATGGAGCAACCCGTGCTTGTTACACTTGTGGGCAGAACAGACATTTCTCCAAGGATTGTCCAAAGAACAAGAAGCCAGGAAACAACAACAACGCCAATGGGCGAGCTTTTGTGACCGGAGAAAACAGGCAGAACCCCGACACCGTCACTGGTACGTTCCTTCTAGACAATCATTATGCATCTATGTAGTTTGATACTGGTTATGAGAGAAGTTTCGTGTCTAATGAGTTTCGTCCGTTACTTGGTACCGAACCTACCGTGCTGGATAACGAGTATACCGTAGAACTAGCCGAAGACAAATTAATCAAAACAAACCACATTATTCCAAGTTGTGTCCTAGAGTTAGCCAATCATTCTTTCGAAATAGATCTACTACATGTTAAACTAGCGAGTTTTGACGTAATTATCGGCATGGACTAGATGTTCAAGAACAAAGCGGAGATTGTCTGCCGCGAAAAGATTGTCAGACTTCCTCTACCGAATGGAGAAACGCTTATGATTAAAGGAGAACACAATGAGATTCCTCTGAATATCATCTCGTGTATGAAAGCCCGGAAGTATCTACGGAAAAGGATACTATGCCATCTTAGCTCATGTAAAAGAAAACCGGCTAGAAGAAAGGAAAGCCAAGGATATACCAGTTGTTCGTGATTTTCCAGAAGTTTTCCTCGAAGTCTTACCTGGACTACCACCGTAGTGAAAAGTTGAATTCCGAATCGACCTTACCCCAGGAACTATTCTGATAACGCGATCACCGTACCGACTAGCGCCGTCATAAATGCAAGAACTATCGAACCAACTACAGGAGTTGCTAGATAAAGGATTTATTCGACCAAGTCATTCGCTATGGGGAGCGCCTGTCTTATTTGTCGAAAAGAAAGACGGATCATTCCGTATGTGCATCGACTATAGGGAATTGAACAAGGTAACCATCAAGAACCGATATCCCCTACCAAGGATCGACGATTTGTTCGACCAGCTACAAGGATCGAGTTATTACTCCAAGATCGAATTAAGGTCGAGATATCATGAGCTGCGAATCCAAGAGGAGGATATACACTAAACGACATTCGGAACTCGATACGGACATTACGAGTTTCTAGTATGCCGTTCGGTTTGACCAATGCACCCGCAGTGTTTATGGATCTTATGAACCGTGTGTGTAAACCCTATCTAGACAAGTTTGTTATTGTTTTCATCGACAAAATCTTGATCTGTTCTCGCAGCGAAGAGGAACACGCTGAACACCTAAGGCTTATCTTAGAGTTATTGAAAACAGAGAAGCTTTATGCTATGTTTTCAAAGTGTGACTTCTGGATCAGAGAAGTGCATTTCCTAGGTCACATGGTAAACGAGATGGGCTTACACGTTCACCCGGAAAATATTGAAGCGATAAGGAACTGACGAACACCCAAAACCGCTACGAAAATACGACACTTTTTGGGTCCTGCCGGATATTACCGGAGGTTTATCGAGAACTTCTCAAAGATTGCAAAACCGTTGACTGCTTTGACACAGAAAGACGTGAAGTATGATTGGACCGACCGAACTAAAGAAGCATTTCGGTTGCTAAAACAAAAACATTGCAACGCACCGATCCTAGCACTACGAGAAGGAAACGACGATTTTGTGGTCTACTGCAATGCGTCATACCAAGGACTCGGTTGTGTACTGATGCAAAGGGAGAAATTTATTGCATAAGCTTCGCAACAACTCAAGGTGCATGAGAAGAACTACACTACCCATGACCTGGAATTGGGAGCGGTGGTTTTTGCACTCAAAATTTGGAGACATTATCTATATGGAACCAAATGTACGATCTTCATCGACCATAAGAGTCTCCAACACATATTTGATCAAAAGGATTTGAATATGCGCCAGCGCGGATGGGTCGAAATGCTTAATGATTATGACTGCGCAATCCGCTACCATCCATGAAAGGCAAACGTTGTTGCCGATACCCTAAGTAGAAAAGAGCAACTTAAACCTCGTCGGGTACGAGCGTTAACCTTGACAATTCACATGAATATACCTATCCAAATACGTGATGGTTAGCTTGAAGCTCTCAAGGAAGAGAACTTGGAACATGAAGGCCTACGAGGCATGGAGAAACTACTTGAGATCAAATCCGACGATGTACGTTATTACACGGATCGAATATGGGTACCGGACCATGGGAACCTAAGAGACTTAGTGAAGGATGAAGCACATAAGTCAAGGTATTCAACTCACCCTGGTTCTGACAAGATGTACCAAGACCTCAAGGCAAATTATTGGTGGCCAAACATGAAAGCCGAAATGGCCACATACGTCGGTAGATGTCTAACCAGCGCCAAGGTTAAAACGGAGTATCAGAAGCCATCAGGGCTACTGCAATAACTGGAGATTCCACAATGGAAGTAGGAACAAATTTCAATAGACTTCATTACAAAGTTACCCAAAACTCCAAGCGGCTACAACACCATTTTGATAATCGTGGATCGATTAACCAAATCCGCATACTCCCTTCCGATCAAGGAGAACGACAAGATGGAAAAGCTGACCTAGATTTATCTAAAGGAAATAGTTTCAAGGCATGGAATGCCAATCTCCATCATATCAGATAAGGATAGTCATTTCACATCCCGATTCTGGCAATCACTATAGGAAGCATTAAGAATACGCTTAGACTTAAGCACTGTCTATCACCCACAGACAGATGGTCAAAGTGAACGAACCATCCAAACACTAGAACATCTACTAAGAGTATGTGTGATAGATTTTGGAAGTAGCTGGGATACTCACCTACCATTGGTCGAGTTTTCCTACAACAACAACTACCACACGAGTATCAAGGCAGCACCATTCGAAGCACTTTATGGAAGAAAGTGCAGGTTACCACTCTGTTGGACTGAAGTAGGAGATACTCAACTCACTAGACCAGAGCTTGTCCACTAAACCACCGAGAAAATCCTCAAAATATGAGAGAGATTGAAATCCACTCAAGACCGACAGAGAAGCTACGCGAATCAGAAGCGTAAACCAGTGGAATTCCATGTAGGTGACAAAGTGTTACTGAAGGTTGCTCCTTGGAAAGGCATAATCCATTTTGGCAAGAGAGGGAAGCTGAACCCCCGCTATATAGGACCATTTGAGATCTTGCAAAGGATTGGTCCTGTTTCCTATCGACTCAACCTACCGGAGACACTACAATATATTCACAATGTGTTCCATGTGTCTAACCTAAAGAAGTGTTTGCATGATGAGACACTTACGATACCACTCGAGGAGATACAAGTCGACTAACAACAACATTTCAACGAAGAACCCGTGGAAGTAATGGACCGCGAGGTTAAGCAACTGAGACAGAGTCACATTCCGATAGTTAAGGTCCGATGGAATTCAAGACGCGGACCAGAATTCACATGAGAGCGCGAAGACCAGATGAAGCGCAAGTACCCACACTTATTTGAGACCACACATTCCGCTATTACCGCAAGCTGAATTTCGGGACTAAATTCCTTTCAACGGGGGGATACTGTGACACCCGCCAAAAATCCCGGTCAACATTCATACCCGACTAAGACTTAGGTCATACTATACGTCATACATTCCACTTAATTTTATAGTAATTAAGTTCATTTCACACTTAGCAAATCAATCCGTTTACACGTGTCGGTAATCCAGAAGATTACACGATCAAACACGTGTCCTGCAGCAAGACCGTTGGTGATAATTCAAATAAATACCTAGACATATAATCTATGTGTGAAAATTATAGATGACACTGTGATTTAATTAATCATGCCTACATGAATTTTTCGGTGATTTATAGAAATACTTTTGTTTTCAGCACAGTCCGGTGGACACGCGGTGTGCACTAGCTAGATAATTAATTCTATGCATACACTTAGACATATATTTGATGTTCACAAATTACATGTAATACTGTGATATGTTATTCAAAGACCCTATGAATGTTTCGGGAATTGTTTGAGAAACTTTATGTTTTAAAGCTGTCCGGCCAGTCTGCAATATGTACCGACATTTTCAAATAAAAATCTGAAAAATTTATGTGTTAAACTTACCAACATGAATCGTCTTATAATTAAATAATTCCGTTCATACTTATTCGGGATTTTCGTCAATAAATTGGTGACTATTCGTTTTCCACCACCCGGAGTCAAGAGGGCCTATAAACACCCCCTTACTCCACCCATTTCCCACACTCCACACTTTCACTCTCTCTCCTCCCTCCCTCTCATCTCTTTCAAACGAAACCCCACCACCCTCACTCCACCACCATTTTTAATCATTTTGATCTTGTTCTTGCATCAAAATCCAAGCATTCAAGGTGAAATCAAGCATTTGCAAGAGAAATCCATCATACATCCATCCATTATCGAGTTTAGTAAGCATCAAAACCCACTTTTTCTCCATTTTTCTTCAATGTTCATATGAATATGTATCCAAAGAAATCTTTTTTTCTTTAAAGATTATCCATGGATTCTTAAGGAAATATGTTTTAAAACTCAAATGGTACATATTATTGGTGACTTTTGACCCGGATGTCGTTCATATCTCGGTTTCCATATGAGGAAACTTTATTATGTATACATGTGCTAGATGATGAGATTGTGATGATTTGAAGATAGATTATGTTGTGATAATAGTTGTAGATGGATAATATATGCAAACTTTGTTATCAAAAGTGTTGGATGATACATGCATGCTCGATATTTGTTATTTTTGGAAACTTTAATTTTGTGTTTCATGTTAGATGCCATGTTTAGGGTGATTAGATTATGGAAAATGGTTATATGTGCATAAAGAATGGATAATATGTGTAGATTTGCTATCTAGAACATTTGGTCATATGAGATTTCATGCTCGGTTCTATTTATGGAAACTTTAAAATATGGGTTTTTGTTCAAGAAGGTTATGATGTGTTTTGTTAGGTGGAAATGATGCATATGTAGGTCCACATGACTCCCCTGTAGATCGTACTCGAGACGTGACGTATCAATGACACAGAATGCAGAATCCAACCGTATCAAAGATTATGTATACGAGATGACAAAAGAAACAGTAACAAAAACAATGTAAATAATCTTATCTTCTATATTATGAAATCACAGAGTTTACAGACTAGAACATTCAAAGCATTCAAAAGCCTCTCAAAAACTGAACATGCAAACTCTATTTATAGACTTGGTTCTACTATAGGCGAACTTACTAAGACCAGGCAAACTTGTTAAGTTCGCCTCTAGCAGAACTTACAAGATTTAGAACAAAAACTAAAACATTACAAAACATAAAGGCATACAGATCTAAACTATTACAAGCTTTTGTCACACAACTATGTCCTAACAGCATAAACACTAGATATAGAGATTGTATGATTCTTTTTTGGTAAAATCACATGTCCATGATGTTTTAGGCTTGTTTTCTATTTTTAGAAACTTATTGCTTGACATGCATGAGAAACTTGATGATTGAATACATGTAAAGCATGAAACTAGTATATTGAACATTATGGAAGTATGATTGACAAAAATGATGGATTAAAATGCACGTTTATGAGTTCTAGAACCCGGTTTCTAAATAAGGAAACTTTATTCATCCATGAGTTATGTTTACAAGTTGTTAACATGTTTAGAAGGTCTAAAGGACTTAATAACATGTAACTATGTACATTGTATGATAATGTGTGTTATTTTTCCATAAACTTGACAACTTGACATAGTCTTGCTACAATAGGAAACTTTAATTATCCGAAACACGCATGTTTATCTATTTGTAGCAAGTAAACATTGAAATTTGTTATAACATGCCTAATTTCATGTGTGAACATCAACTTTGCGTAGTTGCCACGTTTAGGACTAAAAAACTTGACGTTCCAATTAAGGAAACTTTAATGTATCAAAAGTTGTGTTTCAAGTTCAAAACTTCATCGAATGTGCCAGTGTGTTTATTAGACGATAATAGACTATTTCAATGTAGGTTTGAATTCTATGTTAGGATTTGAATGCTTAAGTCCAATGTGTCGTCGAGTCAAAAAAAATCTTTGAAATATCAAAGTCACTTTTCAAAACTCTCTTAGATGCATAAAGTTCATGTTGGGGCATGTTATGTAACAACAATCCTTGTAATAGATTAGTCTTTATGTTTAATGTTTTGTATGTTTTTGTCTTGTATTAGTTTAAGTTTGCATAAGCGAACTTAACATGTTCGCCTGATCTAGTTGAGGGGAACTTAACAAGTTCGCCTAAACTGAAGTTGGCGAACATGATAAGTTCGCCTGATCCAGTAGTATTGTCTATAAATAGTCCAGGAGTTGTTCTCATTTGTAACTATTCTGTATTTTCTAGAACTACTCTGTGAGTACTATTTACAGATTGAATACAAGGAGCTTTTTATGAGATATTATCTTGTGTGTGATTGTATTGCGTGTGTGAGTATTCGAGGCGTACGTATGCGTTAGGATTCCGCACTACGTATACGTATCACGTGTTTTACAATAGAGATCGATCGTTAGACCCGCTGGGACTTACAAGTGGTATCAAAGCCTTTGCTCTTGAATAGCTACTGTTGTTTAACATTGTTTCAATTGATTTTACACAACAAGATGAAGATTTTCAGAAGTTTCTTTGTTCTTGACGTTTTTAGCGATTTTTGAAATGGATTTTGATTGATTTCTTCATTTTTGGTGTTGTTTTACCAAAATTGTTCCGATAAAAGTGTTCTAAATCATCATTTGAAGAATCCTACGGAAAGAATTTCTCTAATTCCTTCAAAATCGAGAGATATGAAATTTTTCGGATATGTTCGTGTGTTTGGGTGTTAGAACTCTCCTCCTTGTTCTTCAGCTAAAGCAGGCGAACATGTCTGATCAGTTACGGGTGAACTTGTCAAGTGAACTTGTTAAGTTCGCTACATTACACTTAGGAGAACTTGTTAAGTTCGCTATAGGCAGTAACTTGTCAAATTTTTCTAAGTGTTGAATAGTATTAAGATGTCTACTTCTAATCAAGTGAACAACATGACTCATTTGTTGAATCATGATAATAAGATTGGTACTCTAACCAAACCACCGAGGCTTATGAATCTAAAGGATTATTCTAATTGGAAAAGTTGGTTTGAGAATTATGTGATTATTAATGACACAAGTTTGTGGATTCCTATTAGTGAAGGTTATGAGCATCTTGTTCATCGTCATATGGGTGTGTCGAATACACCAAAACCAATTTCAGCTCTTAATGATGATGAAAAGAAATTGTATGATCGTGAATAGAAAGTTCTTGCAGCTTTATCTATGTGTTTACCTCTGGACATCTACCATACTTTCAAGAAGTTTAAGACTTCTCGTGAACTTTGCGAAGGTTTAGCTAAAAGATTTGAGGCTAGCACTGATATCAAGAAGAGCAGAAAAGAATTGTTAAAGAAACAGTTTTGTGTGTTTAAACATTTTGATGGTGAATCTATGGATAAACTCATGTCAATATATTATTATCTTCTAAGTTAAATGGTCAACAATGACATTACTTACAAAAACAAGAAGATTCTTGAAAAGTTTTTGGATGCTTTACCAGCTCATTTTGAGATGTATACAATTGTGATAAAAGAACAATTTGGATTTGATGATCTGAGTCTTGAAGATTTAATGGGAAATATTCAATCTTATGATTTACACAAACAGAAGAAAGATACAGTTTATCAAGATCCAAGCATTTATTTCGGAAAAGATACATCAACATAGAAATCTGGTGGAGTTGAATTATTTTCTAGAGAGACTTCTGAAAGTCCAAAAGAAAGTTCTTGTCAAGATGGTGCATGCTTTGTTGCTTCTAGTTCTAGATGTTCAAAACATAGTAAGAATGAAAGTCATTCTTGTTCTACTAAGTTGTCTTCTTCAGTAGTTGATGATATGATGGCTATGATTGCGTCATTCTTAACCTCATATGAAAAATTTATTGGTGGTAAGATCACTGATCCATATATGATTGAGGAAGATTTGAAGTAGTTGGATAAAGATGCTTTGGAAGAAATGAATATTCAGTGGAATATGGCTTTATGGATGCGACAAGGTAAAGATCACTTGAAGAGAACTGGAAAGAAGTTCATTGGAGCATCAAGTAAGACTAAGATGGGGATGGATAAATCTAAAGTCAAGTGTTATAATTGTCAAGAGTTTGGTCATTTTTCTTGGTAATGTACAAAACCAAGAAATTAGAATCAAGGATCCTCAAACTCTCAAGGAAATCAAAACAAGCAGAATACTTCCACAACTTTAATTTCTCAACATGATGAATATTATGATTAAGGTATTCATTTAGAAGATATTGTGGTTCATGTTAGTCAAGCTTTTCTAGCTGAAGTTCATAATGAAGATGGAAGTGAAAGCAGTTCTTCTGATGGGAACTCTACAGATTCTGGGAGTTTCAATGAAAGTAAAAAGTCAGTTCCTCAGAAAAGAAAACCAAAGTTTTCAAATGAAGATTTGCTCAGTGATGGAGTTGCTGGAAAGGTTACAGAAAAGATTGCTAAGATGTTAGCTGAGGGGAATGCATTCATGGCAGATACTAAACAGGTACAACAGGTTGATTCTTGTTTGAAATGTATTGATTCTAAATTCAAAATTACGATATTGTGTGATGATAACACGAATCTCATATGTGACATGAAAGCAATGTATACATCGAACCAAACGTTGAAAGAAAATGAAATAATTTTGAAAGCTAAAATTGAATCTTTAAAAGATGACATTAAAGTTTTACAAATCAAAGTGAATGAACAAGCATTTCATCTCGATGTCTCATACTCTGAGTATGAAAAGAAAATTAATGAACTTGCTGTGTTATAGACATATGTAACAAAATTGTTACGAAAGCTTGAGGGTTATAAGAATTCTAGTTTTTTGTTGGAATATTATAATGAAAAAGCTTCAAGTGCAAAGGTTATTAGAGGGGTTGGTTCTTTTCCTTTTTTTGATGATACAGATATTGGGGGAGGTGTTGGGTATTGTCCACCTTTTAATTAGAATTATACTCTGTGTCTGACTGAGGTTGTTTCGGATGAAGATTTTGAACCTAAAACTGTATGGAATATCAATCATGTTACTGGTAAGGATATGATATATGATGATTCATCTGATGATGATATGTTTGATTCAAACAAAGTTGAAGGTACAGTTAAAGACTGTAAGTATGTTGAACAAATTGTTGTGAAGAATGTGACCAGAGATAGATGTATCCTAACTGAACCGGATAAGAAGATTGCTCAACCAAAACCTAAATCTGCTTATCAACCAGCAAGACCTTTTGTGAGTGGTGGTTTAGATGCTCTTGAAACAAACCTGATTGAAAAGGTTTCTACTCTTGATTATTATAAACAGAAGGTTGAGAATGACACTCAAAAGGTTGTTCAAACTTCAAACACTACTTCACAGTGTTCTTCATCCAACACAAACAAGGTTCAAAAGGAGAAGGTTGTTCGAGTATACAAAGAAAAACGCGCTTGTTTTCATTGTGGTACTATTGGTCATATACTAAAAGATTGTCCAAATAAGAATTTGGGAAAGCGTATGGAAAATCCAAAGTTGTCTAGACCGTTTGTGAATTCACCTGCAAAAACAGTTGTAAAAATTCTTGATATGCATCATAATGTGGATAAATGTGATAAGAAGCCAAGTGTCCAGATTGCTTCTGATTCAGTGAAGAGAGTAGAGAAGATTGTTTCTACTGGTGATCATATACAACCAAAGGAGAAATTTTCAAGAACACAAAGACGTCAAAGAAATAAAAGGTTGAGAAAACGTCTAGAAAAACCAGTAGCTAACGATAATGTTGAGTCATCAAAAGAGAATGAGAAGGTTCAGGTTCAATCAAAGTGGAAACCTAAGTCCAAAGTTTCTGTTTCTGAGAAACAATCTTGTAAATCCCAATCTTGATGGATCTTCGATTAACACACAATAAACTACTATGATATCAAGTCTCACAATCAATAGGCGGAAACTATTGCCTATGGTGATTCAAGAACACAAAGTTTCAAAGTAAAACTTGTATATCACTTTCAGAGAATTACAGAGAAAAATACTAACAACCGCTAACCCTACACGGATAGGGTAAACATGAATATATACTAAACATAAACAATTTAGCCCATTACATGTTCTCGGCTTACAAGCCGGCCCATAACACCCAACCTATGAAACCAAGTTCACGTTTACACCTCTCCTTGCAATCAAATCTTAATCACACAATCTAGGTCTAACAATCTCCCCCTAGAATTAAGCTTCCTTAACTTCAAAAATTGATGTCTTCACCATGATCTCCACTCCCTGCATACAACTTCTTGCTCAAGATATCAACAGCAGCAGTAAAAATCTTTGCTTGTTCTTCCCATAGCTGATCATGCCGAATCTGGCTTCTTGCTAACACTTTAATGTCTTGTTCACTGAACTCTGACAAATCAAAAGGATCCAGAATTTGATACACTTCCTGATCAGTAACTATCAAGGCTTCTGCTGTAATTGGATCATATGTCTAGTATTGAAAATCTCTAAGAGTATTCACTGCATATTCTTGTGAACGGGAACAATTTTAGCTATCTTGGGAGCTGGCCAGATGACATTATACCAAGGCTTGCCATTATGAGGATCTCGGACGCCTTTGGACGTTTTTAATTTGGACTCAGCTGTCTTCATTTTGGCAAAGTTTGTCAGGCACTGTTCATTTAGAAATGTGTGAAACATCTCTGCTGGTCCATTTCTCCCTCTGTTCTCAAAGTATGCATCATTCAATTGATGAAGATCAACTTTGTTTAATGAGCTAAAATCATGAGCATTCTTGTAGTATTCCAGACGTCCACTCTTTCTTTTTACCACATACATTCCTTTCTCCGAGTCATAAGCCCAAGATGCAACACCTGATATGTCTCCTCTCTTAGAGTAATAATCCTCTATGTTGACGGTGACATATGTTTCAGATGGAGGACCAGGTGGCAACCTCCATGGAGGTCTCTCATTCTTAGATGATTTTCTTGCATCAACATCTTCAGACCTATCTACAGTTAAGCTTGAAATGTTCACTTCATCATCAATGTCTTTCCATCTCTGAATCTGATGAACTTTCAACTTTGTCATCTTGATTGTCTTTGGCTTGATTTGATTCCAAGTGTTGAGAGAGGTCGTTGTTCTTTGGATCTGTAAGGTCTCCTTCAAACTCAAGGTTGAATGGATCATTCCCTTAAGTGCCATCTTTATTTCCACCTTGATCATTACTTCCATCATCTCCGTCTACTTGATTATTCTAATCATTGCTTGTACCTGTAGTGAAGTGTTCTCTCTGATTTCCCTTAATATCATCAATCTGCTTCTTCAGCTCATATACCAGGGTAACAAGGTAACCCTGATTAACTTCTAGAGTCAGAATCTTTGAGTTCTGTGTTACTACCTGCTATTCCAATTCAAACACTCTCTCTTGCAGAACATGTGGATCTACAGGAGCAGGTGTATACAAATCTATAGGGCTTTTTCCTTTAGCTTTCTCAGATCTATAAGCCTCACTTGAGAAGACTAAGAATTGATCATAATCAAAGTCTTCTAAGGATGGATTGGGATTATCATGAGATGAGGACAGAGGTTGGGATAAGGTGTTAGTAGGTGAGTGTGGCACTTGAGTGGGAAAGGAAGTTGTTGGGTTGAGAGTTTGAGTAGGTGTTGGGTTTGGTGTGAGTGGGGGCATTCTCTCATTCCTTGGATCTCTTCGCTTCCGTAGTCTGGAAAGTAAAACTTGATCCGTTATGTAATCAGCGTCGGTGTCATCTTGGTTAGACGAGGAAGTGAGAGGAGGATTCAAATTCTACGCCTTTTGTTCTCCATTTCTCTGACATACCGATTTATTGGTACTGGTGGTCTCTCAGGAGTGCCTTCATTGTCAGAAGAATATATCACTTCAGCATCTTCTAACTTAGGCACAATTGGATCTTGTGGTTCTGATTCAAGTTGTTGTTGAACATGTAGCATTTGTTCTTCAGCAAACTCAGCGTGTACTTTCATCAAGTAGAGCAGCTGTAGGTCCTCATGGCACTTCTACAGATCGTTCTCTTGATAAGATGTGACGTTAACTCGAAGTGCGGAATCCAACGAATCAACGTTTATACGCACAAAAGACAATGTAGACAATCAAGTAAATAACCTTCACAATTGTATTCCAAATCACAGTAGAGTTTACAGACTCAATCAGACTAATTCAATAATTCTCTGTTCTGTTCTTTTTTTTTCTAGTCTGTTATGTTCTATTTATAGACGACTGACCTGATATAGGCGAACTTATTAAGTTCACCTCTAACAGATTAAGCGAACTTAACAAGTTCGCCTCAGATAGACTTAAGCGAACTTATTAAGTTCGCCTCTATTAGACCGGGAAAACTTAACAAGTTCGCCTCTAGGTAAACTTGCATAAACACTTAGTGACTTTTACATAACAAAAACATAAAGACATAAGATCTAAACTATTACAAGCTTTTGTCATTACAAACTATGTCCTAACAGACTCCCCCTTGACAATAGCTTGATCTTCAGTCTTCTGTCTTTATGATGAGCTCTTCCAATTATCCGGTAGTCTACTTCCTGCATGCACTCCATATCTTCTGCATATCTCCAAAACTTTCTTGTACTGTAATCCTTGCTCTTTCCATTCATCAGTGAACATTATCTCATTCTTTTTCAACATCCTCTGATCTTTCTTTGAAAAATTGATAAGATTCATTACGTCATAGAAAAACACAATGACATTATTGTCTTTATCTTCAATCCTTACTTCACCAGTATTAACATCGACATACCACCATTTCATATTCCCAAGGAAATCTTGAGGAATCGTCTTCAATGGTATCTTGTGTACAGCACGTACTGGTTTATACTTGTAATTCCAGGTCACTTTCCCAGTCTTCTTATCTAAGTTCATCACTCTCTTTCCTTTCTGAGGTTTTAACCTTTCATACTTTCCCGAACCACCTTCTCTTTTGATCAGATTTGCTATCACATCAGCTAAACCATTCTTGGATCTATTAATAAGCGGTTTTGACACTAGACCATTCATTTCACACCTTGGCATGGTATTGAAATACTTGATCCTCGGCTTTAAGTACTGAACACCATCAGATCTTTTAACCGCAAATAACTTTGTGTCATTATCATAAAACCAACTTATGATTCTTCCAACACACCTCTCTTTATTCACATATTTCTCTTTCTCAGGAGGTTGTGCTTGAGACTTGGGTAGCACCTTCATCCAACTATTCACTACTTCTCTCCATTGTTCTCTAGTCATCCCCGTATTTCTGTACATCACAGGTTCTTCATTCACCTTTGGAGACTCAGTGTGAGAAGTATCAACTTCAGTATCTTTCTTGGATTGAATGTTTTCATCATCGATATTAACCTTAGAATCAGCAGTATCTTCAGGCACTATGATGTCTTCAAAAGAGTCCATAGAATCAGTTATTCCTTCATAAGTGAACTCAGGAATAACATCATCTTGGATGAAGTTATAAGGAATATTAAAACCATCACAGCCTTCATAAGTCACTTTATCTTGACCTTTCTCTATCTCTATCTCCACTATCTCTCCTTCTTCTATTTCATTATCTGACACATCATCTTCTTTGTCATTGAATAACTCATCAATGTCATCAAGACATGCTATCTTTTCAGCTTCTTCTTTTTCAAAATCTGCAAAGAACTCCAATAATAAAATTTCTTCTTCATTAGCTCCAGAAGTATCTTTGTTTCCTTCAATAGATTGTGACGTCGACTCCCCCTGAACTTTAGATTGGATTCACGTCAGCGTATTGACGATCACCCTTAATATTACCAGAAGGATCATTGTCTTCATTATCACGTCTTTGAATAGACTCTGTGTGACAAGTGTCGTGTATCCTCAACTCTCCCTGAGCGTCAAGACACTGAACGAGTTTAGACACCAATGCTTGCATGTCAGCTATCTGTTGAGCTTGAGTCTGAATCACCAGCTGTCGTTAGGAATCAGTAAAAACAAGAGTATTCACCTGTGTTTGTAGTGTAAGCACTTGAGATTCAAGGAAAGTAATCCTTTCAGAATCAGAAGGCTTTGACGGACCAGCTGACAATTGTGGAACTGAAGGACTTGCAGTATGAGTAATAACTGGAGGAACATGAGTTATAACCGGAGATGTATCTTTAGATCTTGGAGGAGTAATAATCAAGGAAGCAACAAAATTAGCATCCTCTACTCCCTGCGAAGATTGAGCAGCAGCTATAGAAGCAGACATTAACTTTTGAGTCTTTGGATCTGGATTGAAGTCACTATCAGAATCAGTACTCTCATCAACCAAGGATCTTTTTCCAAGTACTGATCCGGAAGGAGGATCCCGAACAGACTTTCTTCTTGGTCGTCTGGCTTGAGATTTAATGCGTTTTCCAGCAATAGCCAGTGGAATAGCAGCTAACCGCTCATAATGATCTGAGGAAAAATCCCGAGATGCATCAGAGTCAGTGCTCTCAGTAACGAGTAAGATCGTATCACTTGAGCTTGAACTAGATTCATCATCAGTCACCACATTCCCTTCAGCTTCATGAATGGGCGAGTAAGATCCCTAAACTAGTTCATGAATAGGTATTTCAACCTCAGATTGTGGAATTTGAACTTGTTCAGGAATAGGAATTTGTGGTTGTATAGGAACTTGAACTTGTTACTGAACAAGAACTTGAACTTGTTGTTGTTGTGGTTGTTGTTGTTGAACATTTGGACCTTGCATCTGAGCAATTTCATCAGGATGAAACCAGTTGTCATTCGGTGGTGCAACATAATCAGGATTGATTAAGTGACCAAATAGAGGAGTATTAACCGGTATCAATGCGGCATTCTGCTGTTTCACCTTCGTGCAATCTAGTAAAGATACGCTTTGACATTGGAGTCAAAGTTAATCTTATAGGATGTTGTGGAAGATCCGGAATAAGATGATTTAGAATCATTTGAATAAAGCGAGGATACATCAAAAATCCTTGACCATCAGCAGGATTAATTTACATGACCATCTCCCGATAGAAGGAAAGTGTAAAATTGAATCGCTTATTCAACGTTAAAGCCACCATTGCAGATTGAAGAGCCATCTTTAAGCCATCAGTTCCAGCTTTACGAGGAGAGATGCATTGAATAATTACATGCATGAAGTATCTCCATTCACCAACTAAGCCACCTTTACGAGCTTGTGTATCATTTTGTCTCCCACGATAACCCATTCTTTGAAAAAACCCATAATAAGAGTGCTCGGATATGACAACGGATCTTCAGCATTACCACCCAAAGCAAGAGCAGCACGAATTGTTTCTTCAGATATGGCAATTTCAGTATTATTTACAGTGGCACGAAGAACATGAGGTTCTACGTCCGTATCCTGATGAACTGTATCCCAAAATTGCTGTATGTATACCAGACTGATGTAAGTATCAGCAGATAAAGCAGTATGGAGACGCGAACGGTTCAGAAATTCGATTATTCCTTGAAAATTGACGGCCTCTGACATATTAGAATCTAACAAGGTCACCTGGTTATGTTTATGTTCTACACGTCGAGCCATCTGAAAACATTCGGACAACAATCACATTAAAAAAAACAACAAACACGAATCATTAAAAAATATTTAAACACAAAAAAAAAAAACAACAAAACAAAAAAAAAATTTAACACACAAAAAATTCACAAGTCCAAATACCCTCTGACCCCTAGGCGAACTTAATAAGTTCGCTTAGTGTTGCAAGAGGCGAACTTAACAAGTTCGCTTCGAACAAGTTCGCCTGAACTTGTGACGATTCAAATACCAAACACAGAATTTCAAAATTCGGCAAATCGAGTTAAAATCATGAAATAAGAAATGTACATCGGTCGATTATCACTTAGCAACCAATTATAATGATCAATTTTATATTTCCAATCAAAAATTAGGTCAAAACAGTGGATTCAAAATCACCATGAAATCCAAGAATAAAACTTCAAAATACGCACGATTTAACGGACGAAAAACACCAAAATTACCTTGGAAAGAATCGCAATTCAATTTCGAATATAATGGAATCGGCAAACAATTCCAACAACACAGATTAAAAATTTCGAAAAAATTTCAGATAAGTTTGCTTGTTCAATGAAGACGATGACTGATAAATTCGCTTGGTCAAGAGCCTTATACACATTAAGTTCGCTTATTTAGGCGAACTTGTTAAATTCGCTTAACAAGCCTTCGGCGAACATGCTAAGTTCGCTTCACCATTCACAGGCAACCATATTAAGTTCGCTTCACTGTATACAGGCGAACATAATATCTATTCACTTTTGCCTTGAACAAAATTTTACCAACTTCAACCTTTCAAGTCTTGAACTTCCGTCAGCATCATGTATCCGATCCAATCCCGAACAATTTTAATAAAAGTTTAGAATTTTCATGGAAAATAAAAAAACAAAATTTTTTTGAATTTTATCTATACAAACAGAAACACATATTTTTTTTGGATTTTTATCTGTACAAACGGAATCACATATTTTTGAATGAACATCATGAGTAAGAAGATCATATCAGTATCCGAGTAATTCATCACACAGTTTAGCAAAAACCACGGGTAACCTATGATATGAAACAATCCAACTCATATTGTACTTATGTATCTTTTCCAGTATAAGTAACTCATGCAATTTGAATAATATTTGAAATGATACGCGATAAATTTCAAAGTAATCAAGACCAGGTTATGAAATGCTCTTTTATTTATACCCAATTTGAAATATAAAGAATGAATTCTTAATTTTGTCAATATTATATGATTTGAAACTATAAGCGTTTATTCTCCAAATTCATGTGATTTAGTACCATTATGATGAAACACATCGTGTACCCCACATATATGCCAAACAGAAATATAATTTGCACTATCTTCAAGACATATACAGTTTATGTTAAGATTAGATCAATTTCCAAGATGAAATTATCTCATTTAGCACAAGAATAGAAGCAGATCCCAAAGGATATAAGAATCATGATGATTCAGAATCAGAAGATTCTAATGAATTGGTTGAATAGTGAGAATCAACAGATTCAGGTATGAGGATCCAACTATTATCTGGATAAAATTCAATGGAGTCAGACTAGATGATGTATCTAACTAATCCAAGGGCGAATATGTGTTTCAACAGATTTTGAAAGCATATCTTAATTCAACAACACCTTGCATGTTTTTCGGGGCATGGGTAGTGAAGTGAACTGAAATAAATTTGTGCTAAAGATATAATTCGATATTGGTCACATGAAATTCTTTAAAACCATATATTCTTTATCTGATAATGATCTTTTACACACACACCCAGACATATAATGGATTCAAATCACAGTTGTAATCATATTATATTTAATTTTCACACTACTATTAGTTTCAAAACGCTTTTAGTCTATTGACAATTCAAGTTTCAAAACTCATACACAAATTTGAAAAACAAATTATCAAGATTAGAGCATTCACAACACTATCATTTCTCATTTATGCAGACTTTGAAATTCAAATCAAATCAACTCAGTTTAATCAATCATATATCAAAGGTCTATTAAGGTCGTGTAAAATGAACTAATCACTGATGTACTATCATTTCTTCTCTAACCTCAAATGATGTCAAATTTTATATTTTTCAATTTGTTTTGACTTTTTATAAATTAAAAACTTTTTGACTGAAAATTTAAAATGCAGAAATTGTAATAAAGCAATAAAAGAAATTAAAAACAAAATTTTTCATGAAAATCTGATTTTGAAAAACTTTTATTCGGGATTGATCATACCGATCATTTTGATTAGAAATTGAAACCTGGTACGATCAAATGCCTTGGTAAACAAATCAGCAAAATTATCGTCAGTGTGTACCTTGACCAGCTCAATCAACCTTTTCTCTGCACAATCACAAATAAATGATAACGAATCTCGATGTGCTTTGTTTTACTATGCTTAACAGGATTATTAGTTATAGACATTGGAGCATTATTATCAATAAGCATAGGGGTTCCTGTGAAATTCAAACCGTAATCTCTTAATTGCTGTTGTATCCACAGGATCTGTGAACAACAACTTGCAGTAGTGATGTATTCTGCTTCGCATGTAGAAATGGAGACTGTGGTTTGCTTTTCGCATTGCCAGGACACAAGTCAATTACCCAAGAACTAGCAACCACCTGTTGTAGATTTCCTGTCCAGACAACAACCACCAAAATCAGAATCAGTATAAGCATTGAAATCAAAGTTAGAACCATGAGGATACCATAGCCCCAATCTTTGTTTTCCTTTCAAATAACGAAAGATTCTTTTCACAGCTATTAAGTGAGATTCCTTTGGTTTTGCCTGGAATCTGGAACAGATGCACACAGTGAACATTATATCCGGCCTTGAAGCGGTTAAGTACATGAGAGATCCAATCATTGCTCTGTAAAGTCGACAATCCACATCTTTTCCATCCGAGTCTGAATTCAACTTATGATTGACCGGAATAGGAGTATCATATGGGGTACAGTCCTCCATCTTGAAACGGCTCAAGATGTCTTTGACATACTTGGACTGATGAATAAAGAAACCATCTTCCTTTTGATTTACATGTAAACCTAAGAAAAACGATAACTCTCCCATAGCAGACATTTCAAACTTCGACTTCATTACACTCTCAAAATCTTTGCATAATCCTTCATTTGTTGAGCCAAAAATAATATCGTCCACATATATCTGCACCAGTAGGTAATCTCCCCATGATTTCTTTATGAATAAGGTCGAGTCTATCTTTCCATGAACAAAGTCATTTGCCAAAAGATGTTTGGATAATGTTTCATACCACGCACGAGGAGCCTGATGAAGACCATAGAGGGCCTTATCAAGCTTGAAAACCATATTCGGATTAAGTGGATCTTCAAACCCCGGCGGCTGATAAACATAGACTTCCTCCTTGACCTTACCATATAAAAAAGCACTTTTCACATCCAATTGAAACACCTTAAAACCTTTATATGAAGCAGAAGCTAGAAACAACCGTATCGCTTCAAGCCTCGTAACAGGCGCATAAACCTCGGTGTAATCAATTCCCTCTTGTTAATTGAAGCCCTAGACAACTAATCTTGCCTTGTTTCTTACCACGACACCTCGATCATCTTTCTTACATTTAAACACCCATTTAGTCCCACTCGGATATACACCCTTTGGAAGATCTACAAGATTCCAAACCTTAAGTTTGTCAAACTGAGCAAGTTCTTCCTGCATAGCCTCTATCCAATTGTTATCATTTAAAGCCATTTCAACATTCTTGGGTTCAACCTGAGATATAAAACATGAATGTGAGCAATCATCAAGAACACCAGAATCTTTAATACATGTATACAAACAAGTATTGTCAACAAGAGAACGTGTCTACACTCCATCCTGCAAATTTCCGATTATATTCGTCACTGGATGATCTTTGAGCTCCTTGATGGAAGCGACCTCAGGAACCTGTAACACTTCAACACGAGTTGTATTAGATTGATAAGATAAACCATGATTAATTGGAATTTCCGAGTCTAAATTTGTAGGAATCTCCTCCGAATCCTGTGTCGAAGGTAATGAATCATCACCCAACAAAGGATCAGCAGAAGAATCTTGAAAAATAGCATTGTCATCCTCACTCTCTGAATCTTGTGGTCCCAAACAAGAGGAAACATTAGGATCGGGAGCAGAAGTTGATGGAACCGATGACTATGGAACTGCATTTGGTAGAAAGCCATTGTGTTGTGCATCCTGACATGAATCATAGAGAACAGCAGCATCTTCAGCAGAAATATCAGAAGATAAATGAAAAGACTTGAATAAGTTTTCATAAACAAATGCCCAATTCGGACCAATCGCCATTTGTGGTAAAGAACGATTTGAAGAATCAATATTGAACCATTCTTCAACTTGGCGCGTCTCTTTGTTATAAACCCTCTTGGTAGTCGAATTAGCAACATACCCCAGAAAAATCCCTTCAATAGCCTTCGCACTTAATTTTGTTGGGACATCTCGAACTTTCAACAGGGTGCAAGGATTACCAAAAGGTAGTAAATAATCCATATTCGGCTTTCGATTATTCAGCAATTCGTAGCAAGTCTTGTTGTGTCACTTGACGGTCAAGACCCTATTCAAAACGTGACACGCAGTATTTACAGCTACAGCCCAAAAAGTAACCGGAAGCTTAGAATCTGCAAGCATCGTGAGTGCCGTTTCAACCAACGTCCTGTTCTTTCGCTCAGCAAAACCGTTCTGCTGAGGAACATATGGTGCACTGAATTCATGATGAATTCCCTTTTGTAGACAGAATAAGCCCATCTTGCTATTCTTAAATTCGCTGCCATTGTCACTCCTAATTCTTTTGACCTTCAGATTGAATAAATTTTCCAAACCCAGGATTAAGTATTGTACTAACTCAGTGGTTTCAGCCTTAGAAGAGAGAAACTTAACCCATAAAAATCTGGAAAAATCATCCGTTACTACCAAACAGTATGATTTTCCACCAATGCTCCTGATACTAATCGGACCGAACAAATCCATATGCAGCAGCTCCAAAGGAGTTACGATAGAATTCGTCGATTTAGGTTTGTGTGATTTCTTCCGTTATTTCCCCTTCTTGCACGGAATACAATCATCAGGAACTGAGAATTTCATCTTCGGAATACCAAGAACCAGATCATTCTTAACAATGTAGTTCATCTTTCGATAGTTGATATAAGCTAGCTTCATGTGCCACAGAATAGAATCTGATTCTAACGCCTTGGAGAGTAAACATGTAGGAATTGAATCCGTTGTAGTAGCAACACTCATGTCAAGGACATACGTGTCATTTCTCCTCGGGGCCTTCATGAGAATCCATTCGTCAGGAACAACAAAACCAGGTTTCAGGATATAACACTCAGCATCATTGAAATGGAACGAAAACTTCTTGTCACAAACTCGTGATACACTCAAAAGATTGTGCTCAAGTTACTCCACGTAATTCACCTTCTCAAATTTGACTTTATCATTCTTTAAAGTTCCCTGTCCAGTTATGTACCCGCCTTTATTCCCCGCAAAAGCGACATAACCTCCATCAATGTTTTTAACATCTTCAAGCAATTTGATATTCCCTGTCATATGTCGAGAGCAACCACTATCCACATACCATGTATTGTTGATAGTCCTCCTTGGTTGTCCCTTTGACGGATCAGACATATCTGCCATGAAGACTTTGGCAATGGGAATATTCTCTGAATCAGCACCATCCGAAGCATTTTGTTTTAAAACAATATCATCTTCAGAAACACCAGATGCGACATCAGAATCAATATTATGCTCTTGTTCTACCTCTTCATCAACAACCTGCACACTGTCACCATCACTCGAACCATCCCTTGAACTTTCAACATCAGTCGACTCCTCTGGTTTTTCAGAATGAATTTCTGCTACAAAAGCCTGACTCACAGCACCCACCAAGTCTTCCAGATGAATGCCCCAGTCATAGTTTTCGTCGTTCTGAGCAACCAATGCCGATGAAGCAGATGCATGACTTGTATTACCAGATGAACCATGTGACTGATTCCTATTATGCTGAAAATTAGGCTGCTTCTTTTGAGAATCAAACTCGACCTTTGGCTTCACACATTCCTTAGCAAAGTGACCATATTCTTGACAGTTGTAGCAACGAACTTTGCTTTTATTAAAACCCATGCGAGATCGACTATTTGAACCAATATATTTTCTGCCAGTTTTCTTCAAGAAATCTTTATCTTGACGCATCAACATGGCCATATTCCATTGAATATTCATTTCTTCCAGATCAACAGGGTCAATCTGTCTGAAATCTTCTTCTATAACCTTAGGATCATGTATTTTACCTCTAATAAAATTCTCATATGATGCCATGAATGAGGAAAACATAGCAAGACAATCATCAGCAACCTTCTGATTCAAATGAGATCCAGATGAAGTAGAAGTTGTAGAAGCAGAAAATCCAGAATGGCTTGAATGACCAGAATGAATCGGAACTCCAGAACAATGATTTTATAAATATAAAATGACAATATAAATACTATGATAAACAAAATTTATGAGGATCCTAACAATCTAACATTTTATTTATGCACCTAAATTTTACTTTTATGTCAACTAACTTTTTAATTATGGTAACTAACATTAATTTATTCATACTAACAATTTTGTTCTTATTATTGTATATAGTAAGTTTATATCTTATCTAATTTTATCTCAATTTTTTCCTTTACTTTACTTTTAAAATCTTTATATGTATATAACCGTTGTAAAACGGTTATAAAACGGTAATATAACCGTTGATAAAGGTTATAAATTTAGCACTATAAATTACCAATTATCAATCTCATTACTTGCACATTAAAAAAAAGGGGGAAGGAAGAAACTCTTCTCAAAATTACTCAAGAAATTTTTCAAAGATGATTAACCCAGCTTTAGTGTTAGCTACTATAATAATTATGTTTTGTCCTATTCTCCTTTTCAATCTCCCACCTGAAGATTTTGAAATTTTCTTATTCTTTTATTTGTTTGTAGCTCTACCAATGTACTTTATCTTAATTTTTATGAGTATGTTCCTAATATTCATCTTATTATTTGTTCAACCTTGTTTCAAGTTTTATAATTATTTAATTTTATAAAGTGACATACTAATCTAAATGCTTTGTTATAGTCCATTATGTCAAATCTTGCAAAGCTTGAATTTTTGGCTTTAGACATTACGGGAAAAAACTTTCTGTCATGGGTGTTGGATGCTGAAATACACTTGGATGCTAATAATCTTGGTGATACAATAAAGAAGGAAATGAAACAAGTACCCAAGATAAAGCAAAGGCGATGATTTTCCTACGCCATCATATTCATGAGGCATTGAAAACTGAATACCTCACTATTAAGAATCCACTTGTCCTTTGGACCAAATTGAAAGATAGGTATGACCACCAGAAAACAGTAATTTTACCAAGAGCTCGTTATGAATGGATCCATTTAAGGTTGCAAGACTTTAAGTCTATAAGCGAGTATAACTCGGCAATGTTTAGAATCACCTCACAATTGATTCTATGTGGGGATAGTATTACTGATAAGGAGATGTTAGAAAAAACATTCTCCACCTTTCACGCATCAAATCTGGTCTTACAACAACAGTATCGTGAAAGGGGTTTCACTAAGTATAGTTACCTAATATCATGTTTACTTGTGGCAGAGCAAAACATTGAGCTCTTAATGAAAAATCATGAGACTCGTCCAGTTGGTACAGCCCCATTCCCAGAAGTGAATGTGGCAACATATAATGACCAAACTAGAGGTCGCGGACGTGGTCGTGGTTATAATCGTGATCGTGGGCGTGGACGTGGAAATAGTCGGGGAAAATATCATGGTGTTCAGTTTAAAAACACTAGAACCCACCAAAAGTCCCATGAACACGAAAAGAAACCCAAAGATGAAAGAAATAAAAGGAAACATGGAACTACACCAAATGCATGTTATCGGTGTGGAAGCGATAATCATTGGGCTCGTACGTGTCGTACGCCCAAACACTTGGTGGAACTTTACCAGCAATCCATCAAAGGAAAATGAATAGAGACAAATTTCACATATGAGGGTAACAATGTTGATATCCCCTATGGTCATAAAGACCTTACTAATATAACTCATATGGATGCTGATGATTTTCTCATTAATACAACTGATCTGAATGTTGGTGGTCCCATTACTGATACAAATCAGTTGAATGCTTGTAATTTTCCTTATGCATGAATAATTGTATTTTTTTAGTTATGTTATTTCATCTTTATGTTTTCCTTTAGGACATTATGTTTGTAATCCTATTTTATTTTGAAGCATATTAAATAAGTTTATTTATAAGACTTTGTTATGTATTTTTGAAGCATATGGACCATTTAACAAACTCGCATATTAGTGATGAAAATGCATGTCTAATAGACAGTGCAAGCACACATACAATTCTCAAGAAAAGGAATTATTTCTCTAAGTTAATCACAAAAGAAGCAAGTGTCAGTACTATATCTGGTAGTACAAAATTAATTGAAGGTTTTGGAGAAGCTTATATAGTGTTGCCTAGTGGAACACAACTTAAATTTAACAACGCACTATTTTCCCCAATGTCTCAAAGAAATTTGATAAACTTTAAAGATATTCGTCGAAATGGATATCATGTTGAGACTACGTGTGAGGGACGTAATGAGTACCTTAGAATCAGAAATATAAATTCGGGTAAAAAGCATGTATTAGAAAAGTTACCCGCACTTACATCTGGTTTATATTGTACTCAAATTATTGCAATTGAATCTAATTTGGTCATAGGCCAAAAGTCAATGGACCGAGAAAACTTTATTATTTGGCATGACCGGTTAGGCCATCCCGGATCAATGATGATGCGAAGAATTATAGAAAATTCATGTGGGCATTCTTTGAAGAATCATAAGATTCTTCAAACTAAAGACATTACATGTGTTGCATGCTCAAAGGGAAAGCTAATTACTCGTCCATCACAAGCCAATGTGGGGAATGAATCCCTTGATTTTCTGGGAAGGATACACGGGGATATATGTGGACCTATACATCCCCCTAGTGGACCATTTAGATACTTTATGGTTCTAATTGATGCATCAACTAGATGGTCACATGTGTGCTTATTATCAAGTCGTAATATGGCATTTGCACGTCTACTTGCTCAATTAATAAAGCTAAGAGCACACTTTCCAGATTACCCCATCAAGAAAATTCGGTTGGACAATGCCGGTGAATTTACATCCCAAACATTTAATGATTACTGCATGTCCATTGGGATAAGTGTAGAGCATCATGTACCCCATGTACATACACAAAATGGACTTGCTGAATCACTTATCAAGCGGCTTCAAATGATTGCAAGACCAATGATTATGAAATCAAAACTACCAGTTTCTACTTGGGGACATGCAATTTTGCATGCAGCAACGCTAATTCGCATTAGGCCAACTAGTTATCATGCTTCATCCCTATTAAAATTAGTTTTTGGTCAAGAACCAAATATTTTCCATCTAAGGATTTTTGGTTGTGCCGTATACATCCCAATTACTCCACCACAACGCACAAAGATGGGGCCTCAAAGGAGACTAGGGATATATGTTGGATATGAATCGCCATCTATCATCAAATATTTAGAACCATCAACGGGAGATTTATTCACGGCTCGATTTGATGATTGTCATTTTGATGAATCAACATTCCCAACATTAGGGGGAGACGAAAAACAGCTGGAAAGTGATATAAGCTGGAATGAATTATCATTATCTTATCTTGATCCTCGAACAAAACAGTCTGAACTAGAAGTTCAAAGGATAATTCATTTACAAAGATTAGCAAATCAATTACCAGACGCATTCACTGACCCAAAAAGAGTGACTAAGTCACATATAACGGCTGTTAATGCTCCGATTAAAATAGATGTCCCGACAGGACAACCACATATTGGTAATGAATCTAATGCACGTCTGAAGCGTGGAAGACCAATTGGTTCCAAGGATAAAAACCCTCGAAGGAAAAAGGGAGCAAATAATATAGATGGTCAAATCGAGGTAACAGTAACTCCAGAGAAGGAGTCTCTTGAAGAAACATTAGACATGAAGGTTCCAGATGAACCACAGGTACCTGACAACGAAGAGATCTCGATAAATTATATCATGTCTAAAAGGGTATGGAACCGAAACAAAATCGACATCGATGATAACTTTTCATATAATGTAGCGCTAGAAGTAATGGAAAACAATGAGGATCAAGAACCAAGATCTGTTGAAGAATGTAAAAATAGAAATGATTGGCAAAAATGGAACGATGCAATTGAGGCAGAATTAAATTCTCTCACGAAAAGAAAAGTTTTTGGACCTATAGTCCATACACCTGAGACAATAAAGCCTATAGGGTATAAATGGGTTTTTGTGAGAAAACGGAATGAGAAAAATGAAGTTACAAGATATAAAGCTAGACTTGTAGCTCAAGGTTTTTCTCAAAGACCAGGAATTGACTATGAGGAAACATATTCTCCTGTTATGGATGCAATTACTTTCAGGTATTTAATCAGCTTAGCAGTTTCTAAAAATTTAGAAATGCATCTTATGGATGTCATTACAGTTTACTTGTATGGGTCACTTGATAATGACATCTATATGAAAGTTCCAGAAGGATTTAAATTTCCTGAAGCATTAAGTTCAAAACCTAAAGAAATGTATTCAATCAAATTACAAAGATCTTTGTATTGATTGAAACAATCCGGGAGGATGTGGTATAACCGTTTGAGTGATTATTTGATAAGTAAAGGTTATACAAATAATCAAATTTGCCCATATGTATTTATTAACAAGACGGCATCAGGATATGTGATCATAGCTGTATATGTTGATGATCTAAATATAATTGGGACGCATAAAGAAATTCATGAAGTAATTATTCTTTTAAGGAAAGAATTTGAAATGAAAGACCTTGGAAAAATCAAATATTGTCTTGGTTTACAGATTGAGCATATGAATAATGGAATACTTCTACAACAGTCAAATTATACCGAAAAGGTCTTAAAACGTTTCAATATGGACAAGGCAAATCCCTTAAGCACCCCAATGGTTGTTAGATCACTTAATGTAGAAAATGATCCATTTCGTCCTTGCGAAGATAACGAAGATGTTCTTGGTCCAGAGGTACCATACCTCAGTGCAATTGGGGCTCTTATGTATCTTACTAACTGTACGAGACCTGACATTTCGTTTGCAGTCAATTTACAAGCAAGGTTCAGTTCATCCCCTACCAAAAGACACTAGAATGGGATTAAACATATTTTTCGATACCTTCGAGGAACAACTGATTTAGGTTTATTTTATCCTAACGATTCGAAAGAAGGTTTGGTTGGTTATGCAGATGCAGGTTATTTATCTGATCCTCACAAGGCAAGATCTCAAACTAGATACGTATTTAGGAATGGAGGAACTGCAATTTCATGGCGTTCTCAGAAGCAAACAATTGTTGCAACATCCTCAAATCATGCTGAAGTCATTGCACTACATGAAGCTTCTAGAGAATGTGTATGGCTAAGATCTATGACACAACACATATTGACCTCATGTGGACTAGAGGAAGATAGAAATCAAACCCCAATCTACGAAGACAATGCAGCTTGTGTCTCACAGATGAAAGAAGGGTATGTCAAAAGTGACAGAACAAAACATATACCGCCAAGATTCTTTTCATACACTCAGGAACTTATTAAAGACAAACAGATTGAAATGAGATATATCCAATCTAGCAACAATTCAGCTGATCTTTTCACAAAAGCACTACCTACGACGGTTTTCAGAAAACACGTTCATGACATTGGAATGAGACATGTATGGATAATGTAATACTTTGCAGATGACAACTTGAGGGGGAGCTATACACTGCACTCTTTTTTCCTTAGCTAAATTTTTTTCCCACTAGGTTTTCTTTAGCAAGATTTTTAATGAGACAGTATTTCAAAGTTGAACCCTGAAATTCAAAAAGTGTAATAAGATAGGAAACGTATGGATTGTTGATCGAGAGAAAGTGTGACAATATATCTGAGGGGGGAATGTTGTGAATTATTAAATAGGCAAACACATTACCACACTCGACCTATTTTGTCAGAAGATATTTTTACTGTTTAGTAGACTCTCTGATTCGAAGAAACAAATGCATCATATCTTTTATTGTCTTGTTTTTTTAGTTTCATAACAAAAAGAACATTTTTTAAGTAAGTTAAAAATTGTTTTTTGAAAACACTAAAAAAAGCTTTTTAAGACTTAGAAATGGAATGGCAGAAATGTCTTTAGTTTCAACATAAAAAAGTTTACAGAATTAAGGTTAAGGACTAAAATAGTTAAAAAAATACAATTTCAAAGCCTGATAAGTTAAAAGATTCTTTTTAAACTAAAAGAGGATAAACATACCAAAACAAAGGACCAAAAGCGTAATTTACTCTAATTAAACAACTTATAAACATTCTATAATGGCAATTTTTCAATCTAATATTTTTGGCATGAAACACCTCATCCATTTTCGTACATTACAATAAATGAAGAAAAGCCTACGTATTCGCACCTAATATCATTAGGATTATAAGCACACATATCATCCTTGATGTCGACCCTTATACCTTCGAGCAACCCACACGTATAAAAACAAGTTAACCGCGTTAATCACAGCTAACATCATATAATAGTAATAAAGTTTGCTCTCGTTAAGATCATCCCTTAACCATCCGTCCTCACCCGTCCCTGTGGCCCGCTCAACGATCTTAATGAGCGCACTATTCGCCCAACTCCCGATCCCAATCTCACTCAAAAACAACGCCCCGCAAACACTTTTCATACCATCCGTAGCTTCATCATAAAAGAATTCCAGTTGTCCCACATAGGTGAACGACTCTGCCCCACCCAATATGAAAAATTGTGGGACCAACCAAAACACAGATAAACCCAAGGGTTTTGAGTGGGTCCTACGCATGTATTCAACCGCTGCAGCTAATGCAAGGGCAAAAATGGAAATGAACAAACCTAACCCCATTCGTTGTAAGGATGTGAGACCGCGGTGATGGTTTGTTCTTCGTTGTAGGATTGGAACGATAATTTTTTCGTAAATGGGGACGGTGATAAACGCGTTTATGACCGCGAAAACTTGCATCGAGCCCGGTGGGATGAGGAAGTTTGGGCCGAGGTGTCGGTCTAGGATTTTGGATTGGGCTAGGAAGAAGGTGGATTGTTGGGCTAAGGAGAGAGAAAAGGCTATGGTTGAGGCCCAAACGGGGAAGACCCGTACAAAGGTTTTTAATTCTTCTACTTGTGTTACGGTGCATAGTTTCCATCGGTCGGTTATGTCGGTTAACTCGGGATCTTCCATCACTGCGGCTTTGTCCAGGAATCTGAAAACCAAATTATCGTAAATTAATATATAAATAATAAGTTGTTATCGTACAAAATATGGTTTAACAAATATTGTTCCAGACAAGAGGTGGCAATTTCAATACATTTATTTCTGAAGAGGAATCTAGAGACAGCAAGGGTGGTTGTGTAACGGGTCAAATGGGTTGGGTTGGGTTGAAACTATGTTCAATTTTTATGTAACTTTTAAAAAATGGGTTGGGTTGGGTTGGGTTGGGTTGGGTTGGGTTGAAACTATGCCTATAAAATTAATAATTAAAATCTTTGGATAAAATACTTTAGAAACTTGTATGCATCAAAAATAGACCAACTAATTGACTTCATCTTCTAGCAAAAAGAAATTACTAATCCTTTTAATATAGGACATAATCCTAATAACTAAAACAAATCTGTCGCCTTTAGTTTTTTTCTAACAGGTAAAATAGATATAAAAATTATAAGACGTTAAAAAAAGATATAAAAATTAGACGGAAACTGCATGAAAAACTGAAAGTGCCGAGCCGAGCCGATTGTGAACGTTAAAAGTTCAAAGTATGTTCAGCTTAAACAAGCTCGCGCTCGAGCCTAAATTTAAACCCGTTCAATTAATGTGTCCGGTCCCGAGCTTCATATATCGAGCCTGACTAGCCAGGCTTGCGAGCATATTATTTATATAAAAAAATAATAACTTATTATTTAATATAATAAATACTATAATATGTAAGTATTATAAAAATAACTAAATAATAGATGTTATCATATAAATATACAATTAAATAATAAAAAATTAATAAACGAGCCAAGCTTGAGTTTTGGATATATAGCTTTAAACGAGCTCGAGCTCGAGCTCAGCTTAGCTTCTTTACTCCGCTACAAAATCGCTTTATACAAAATCACATTATTATTATTAGATTAATCCAACTAGTTTAAAGCATTAAATATTATTATAATAATCTAAAAAACAGCTGTGTAATCACTTAACTAGTTATAAAACTAAAAAGAAAACCATAAAGTTATAAAATTAGACAAAGTGTTCGCGAGTCAGCCAAGCCCAACCCAACCCGGCCGTAAACAAAGAATGCTAACCTGTACTGAGGAGTATGTGAGAGTTTTCTAGCACCCAATATATCAGATTCTTCTGTAGCAACCTCGTAAAGCTTAACTTCAGGGCTAACTTCAACACCTTTAAAATGATTCTTTACAGAAACCACAATCACCTGAATAAATCTTGTAAAAACACTCCCCATCGGCTTTTTATACCGATACCTCGGAAACCCGGCTGCCAAGATCACAACCGATGCAAACATAATCCCGGTCGGTAGCCCGAACCCCCAAGCATACCCTTTCTCCTGCTCTATATACACCATCACTGTGAGCCCTAACAAAGCCCCAACTTTAATTGACAAGAAAAAGAAGTTAAAAAAAGTGTATTTGTATGAAAGTTCTTTTTCATCGTTTTCATCGTGTTGGTCAGCACCGAATGAAGGGACGTTAGGTTTGACCCCGCCTGTTCCTAGGGCCACTAGAGCCAAGGCGGAGTAGAGGAATGCTGATTGGCCCGGGGTTGCTGACGGGCAGTTTGATGTTTCGGTGCTACAAGGAGTAGGGCGTAAGGTGGATACTGATGCCAAGACGGTTAACATTATCATTCCCTGTAGAAAAAGATAACATAAATGTGATCAACTCATTGGGTGAAACTTTTTGTTTTAGGGTTTGATGGAATTCATTTTATATATTTATGATCCTATGTTATGAATTTTGGGTTGACGGGTTGAATCGTTGAACCCGAACATGACCCATATGTTTATTCGTATCACAGTTATTAACCATAATTTAGACACACTTAAAATCGTGTAACCTAAACACAACCCGTTTACCCTACTTATCTAAACGAATCAAGCGGGTTGGTGGGTTTAAATCAAGTTGAAAACATGTTAAACGGGTTTGCGGAACGACTTGTTTGATTAAACGGCTTGACGGATCTACCAGGTTAATTACACGGGTAAAACATACCAACCCGAACACACACCTGTTTAATTAAATGGGCCAACCCGAACCCAAACCATTTATTAAACCGGTTAGAGACAGCTCAAAACCTGATTATTTTTGTTATCTGAATCTTAAATAATCATATCATTAGAATTCGATAAAAAAAAAATAAACTATTTAGATCCTTTCAGTGTTAAAAGCATCTTTAAGAGCTTAAATAAGCAATATACAAAACATGGAAAACATTAATTATGGCCGTAATCTTTTCTGTTTTGCTACATTATTAAATAACTGTATACTATTTAAAAATTCAAAACAAATTGGATTTTAATAATACAAAGTATGACTCATTTGCCGATAATAATCAATACCGGCAATTTGACCGGTGTCAGTCCTAACTTTCACTTTTTTTTGGGCCTGCCGGTGGCAATCTCATTAGAATAACAATCATAGATTTACACTTGAACAAAAACCAGAAACACACAAGCGAAATCGAGTGAAAATCAAGTATAATTTTACCATGATAATACTATTGGGAATGCCTTTGACAACAAACGTAAAAGTTAGTACCTTAGCCGGTTAAATCACCGGTATGGAATATTATACATTACTCCGTTAATAATTGCACTTACCACGAGGTAGACGGCGGAGGAGAGGATAACGGTGAGGTAACGGCCCAAATAAGCATCAGCGAGGAAAGCTCCGAGAAGCATAAGCAAATACGTCGCTCCCACCCAATCACTCACGTGTGTGGCGGCGTCCGGCAGCGATTCCTTCATCTCATTCGTCAAATACAACACCAAACTAGCCGACACCGTGAACGCCGACAGCCGCTCCGCCGCCTCATTCGCTGTCAAAAAAGTCTAACAACATCTAACCGACTGACTATAAACATAATAAATAAACTGGAGTAATAGTTTTCAGTATACCGATGATGAACGGAGTTGCTTTCCAGCCACCGGTCTTCCGTTTATCGGCGATTTTGCCTCTGAAGTCAACGCTTCCGTTAGTCACCAGATCCATTGACGACGATGCCAGAAAGGTTGAATCTGGATCGGTGTTGTGAAGAAACTGATATTTCATCGTTTAAATTAGAAAAAAAAAGATTTGGGAACAATTAATGATTGCAGGTGAGAAACGGATTGTGATTTTCTTCCGTGATTTTGTCCGGATTCAAAAATGTCCGGATACGATGAATCGGGTTGTGAAAATTCAAAATGATCAGTTGGTGTGAACATTTGGGGGAAATTTATCAGTTTGGTGTCAGCTAGATATTTGGAGGCCTCTTTCGTGTTCTTATCCATAGAAACTTTTTTTGAAAGTTATGTATTATCTTTTAGTCGTGTGAAAATTGAAAAATAATTTCATTTTTCATCCATGAGTGGTCATCTTCTTCAACTAAGTATGACAAGACAAGTCACTTAACTTCCTCTAACCGATTATCTAATCGAGAGTTGTGTTCACTAATCGTCTTCCTAAACAGGTAGGGATCACCGGTGCACAAATGTCTGACTAAATAAAGGTAGTGATCACATTCTATAAACATCTTACTTAACAAAGGAAGTGATCACCTTCTTCAACTCATTATTGACAAGCTAGTGGTTTTACAAATCTTCACTAATCAAACCTTCTTCACCAATCACACCAAGTGACTAGTTTTACATTTCTTCACTAGTCAAATGTAGTGAGCACCTTATTCATTAATCACACCAGGTGACTAGATTTACACTTATTCACTAGTCAAATGTATTGAGCACCTTCTTCACTAGGCACACCAAGTGACTAGCTTTACACTTTGTCATGATAGTGAACTACCTAAACACTATATCAAGATAGTGTTTTTCTTTTAAAATACATACACGCATTATGTCGAGATAATGCATCTCTCTTGTCGCTCTCTCTCTCTCTCTCACAAATACAACTTGAAAACTATATGAAGATAGTGTCAAACTCTCACAAATACAAATGTAACACTATATCAAGATAGTGTATCTATCATCCCAGCCAGACACTATATCAAGATAGTGTGTAACACTATATCAAGATAGTGAGTTCACAACATTGTGTCAAGATATTGTTTTGCAAATACCCTTCTCAACAAGGATAGATAATTCTTGTAGCACGACCCTTTCTTCTTTATAGCTCTCTTGATCTTGATCTCTTCATTGTGATCTTCATCTTTAATCTCTCATCTCATGATATGATGATATGAACATAGAGAGAATTTATCTTTAAGTGCTAGAGAGCCAAAAGGGTTGGGGGCGGATTCTATGTATTGGCACGACACAAAATCCAGAAAGATAGCATGTTGCACTACATCGACCGTGCGACTTGTTTCCACTTTTTGACATTCTTTTGTTGGAAACGTTGTGTATTGTCATATCAAGTCTTCCAAACTCATTTCCACACTTTTTCTCTAGATTTTGAAGCTCAAAAAAGATGCATTTGACTTATATGTAAGAGTTAAGAATCTTATACTTAAATGGAAAGATTTACTTTTGTAAAATCAAAAGCACCAAAGATGTTTTCTCAATTTGTTTGAACTTTTATCCATTTCTAGTATATTTGTGTCTTTTATGTGGAACCATGTTGAGATTTTACCACACATAGAAGATACACCTACATGATTTCAAAATTCAATTTTTTTGTCTTGGATTCCAAAATAATACAAGGGATTTATTCTTGCAAGACATTTGAGTTTTATAAACCTTATCCAATGTTTTATAAAAATACTTTTATGAAGTGCCATAGTTTTATAAAAATCTCATTTTTATAAATCTTGGGATTAATATAGAAACCATTTTAGATCATTCTCATTCCCATATCATATTACCTTTGTCGTTGTAACAACCCAAAATTTCAAATTCAAGAACAACTAGTAATTCAAAGTTCACGGTCAAAAATGAAAATTCAGAAAATTCGTCTGTAACGGACTGTCATGGACGGTAACGGACCGTCACAAGGGATTACAGTCCGTTACGGATTAAGCAAGCACTTGACCGGAGAATGAAATGTGTCAAGTGACTCATCATTCTAGTATGATGCGTGTAAACCCTATGACGGACCATCACGATGGGTAACGGTCCGTTACGAAGCATGGCAGACCGCCATTAGGGATAACAGACAGTCTGTCACAGAGTTAGGGTAGTGGCTATAAATATAGGGTTTGAGCTAGTGGTTTACAACATCAACACACACCAACACCATTATACACACACAGAGAAGCTGAGAACGACCTGGAGACCCGGGGCGGTGCATTTAAGTGCGAGTGTAGTACGCTAAGAGTGCGGTTCGAATTCGGAGAAGCGTTTAATCGAGAACGAGCGTAAGGAACGATCCAAGGATAAAGTAAGTACACTGGACCCGTACCTTAGATAAACTATTATGTGTTTACGTGATTATGTGATATGTGTGGAACTAAGGTACGGGGTAATGGTGGATTAGTCTAAACACTAAAATGGAATAATGGAGTATCCATGATATATCATAGGGGTGGTGGGTACGCCGCTGGTACACCCTATATATAAATCTCTTTTATACCTCGGGGTGAAACCATTGCAAAGGTTTAGGGGTATAGACTAAGGATCAATAGCATGGCATGAATGCATGTTAAATAAATAGGAATAAATAATGGCAAGCTTAATTCCAAATAAAGTAATATTCACGATATGTTAAAGGGGTGGTGGGTATGCCATAAACCTCTTTAAACGTATCATGGAGAAACCTTTGTGAGGAGTTAGAGCAAGAACTAGATAAAAGCATGAATAAGTCATGCTACTAAATAAACGGGAATAAAAAATGGAAAGTTTAATTCTAAATAAAGGAGTATTCATGTGATGTTAAAGGAATGGTGTGTACGCCGGTGGTACACCCTAAATACAAACCTCTTAACGTAACATATAGAAACCTTTACGAGGAATTAGAGTATGGATGGGATGAAAGCATGATAAGAGACCATGCTATGCATGACAAGTAACCATGAAATACGTGGTGAATGTGTGATAGTGTGAATTTTGATATAGTTAAATATTATAAAATAATATTTAGAGATTGTGGTTTCAAGAGATCAGGTTTTAAATTTATAAAATGATAATTGGTTTAACTTAAAACACACACAATAGGCAAGAGTACCTATCGCAACGTAATATAGTCTAGGTAAGAACCAAGTATCGAACCAATGGACACGGTCGATTTCCAATACTCAACTTTTGTTATCGTTTAGCCGGATTAATTAGTGAGTGAGTTTTGTGTGCTTGTGAAGCAGAATAGTAAATGACAAAAAAGTAAATGACAGTAAAGTAAATATTATAAAACTAAAAGCGCGCGTGATGTGTGTAACAGAAATGTAACTAACAAAATAGTAAATAGTAGAAACGTAAATATATCGGAAATGATCAGGTCACGGAGAGTATTGCTTCGGGTTTCGAATAAGCTTGGTACGTGATAATGTTAAGTTGACTAATTCAGTGGTATGACTACTACAAACTTGTGACCCTGGTCACCGATAGAGCCTCGTCCTCACGACATTTGATTCACGAATTATAATCTTTAAATTAAAATAGTAGTGCCTCCCGTTAGGAACAACAGTTACCCTCAACCCTTCGAATGGTCATCTCCGAGTTTGGTTTGAGACATCGAACTTAAAATGCTTTATATTAGAGTTAAATAGGTGATTATATTTTGCTCACCGGGAGACGGTGTAACAATGAGACCAAGTATAAAGACGTACCGTTCCCAACATGAGTTCACCAATTCTTGGTCGCATAATAATCTCGAATAAAGACGTACGATCTTAGAAGTATAGACCAAGCCTTGGCTTATCAATCTCAGCTCGTATAAAGACGTACGAGTTTCAAAGGAAGTTTGATTAAAAAGGGTTTTACGATCTTACTCTTTAAAATCAAGACACTCACAAATATAAAGACGGATTTAGACAATAATAAAAGCCCACTGAAAGATGGTTTTTAAGAAAGAATTAGTTAAAGACATAAACATACCACTTCATTAATACGTTAAACATTAACATGCACCAAACATCATCTTCACCCTAGCAATACAAAGAAGTTTTAGCCACGAATGGCCATAACGACTAGCGTAATGATGATTTTCGTAAGCTCCCCTATTGTGGAACAAGGAGGAAGAGCCCCTCTACTCCCTACTCACTACTCTAACAATGAAATAAACTCTCTCTCGTGTGTTCTTGAGGTATGGATTGGTTTCGGGAATGAAGAACGCAAGCCCTCTATTTATAGGCCTCAAAATGTGCAATGCACAGCAGTGCAAAGGCCAAAAAGGGTACAAAGGACATTGTACTGGGTCGTGGGGAACAAGATAGGGTTTGCACGGCTGTGCAATGGGATGCACGACCGTGCATCCCCCTACTTTCCTCTAATTTTGTCTTTTAGATGCTTGGTTGACTCTTGTTGACCAATTTTGACTTGTTGGGGGTCAAAGCTCGGGAATGAACCTTCTAGAAGATTGAATTCTTGGTGTTTTTGATAGGATTTAGCTTAATTTGTATTTTCAACACCGAATAATCTGCAATTACAAAATATAAACGTTTTAAGCATCAATTGCAAGGTTATTATTCAATTAATACCATAATATGGGGATTATTATGCATGTAAAACATGTATATATGATGACATATCAATGTGAATATGTGAATCCATGATAAAGAATCATGCTATACATGTTAAATGTGAATATGTGATGGGAACGAGTCTAAACCCTAAAATGAAATAACGGAGTACTCACGAAGTGTTATAGGTGTGGTGGGTACGCTGCTGGTACACCCTATTTCTAAACCTATTTAGTACATGGTGAAGAAACCGTTACGAAGTTTTAAAGTGAGGACTGGTTGGGATTAAATCAAGCATAAATGTGAATAATAAAGTAAATATGCATGGTATAAGTAAATGTTTGATAAATTGTGTAAGGCTCCTTTACCGGGAGACCTCACTTGTTAGATTTACTCATAAACATAGTCATCAATTTACTGAACTTTAATAAAAAGCATTCAAACACAGTGGAAGCATTCATCATTCAATTACATAGACAACGAAAGTCTTAACATTTAAACATAAAACATTGTCTTAACATAAATTTAAAAAAAGTGGGATGTCAGTCCTATGTTGGGTAATCATCACGCCTTCGCACGTCCCTTCTTCTTGCTACCTGAAGTGCATACTAAAAGTCAGCTAACGCCGGTGAGTTCTAGTTTAAAAGCAATCAGACGTTAACATTACCTTATGAGAGTAAATATATATATATATATATATATATCCTTTACATTACCGCTTTTGTATAACATTCGTAATTAGTACGTATATAAGTACATACATGCTTATTTCTTGGTGCACATTCATTGGTCATACACATATGGGTGATCAACCCGTCATTTGACTACATATGTCACAAAGACATACGTGTTCTCGAACTACCCTCCGTCTGCATTAACCATCCGGCAAACCTTCGGCCGTCTATCTTAACCATCCTACCGTCGTAGTCCGTCTTCGCCCGTCTGCCCTAAGGTATCCGTTTCCCACCCGAATTAGATATACAATCATGCATCAATTGAGAGACTGAATCCACCGTAGTGGCCTTAGTTTTAGTCTACCTTTCTAGACTTTTAATTATGGGTGCATATTAGTCGAGTGGTCGTCTGTCTACCGAAGTAGCCTTTATCATCATTTCCGTCCATAAAGTTTACATACATTCATAATATGCAGTATATATAAATATAAAGCAAGATTTCATTCATTTACATTATGCCATTCATTCATTTCATTCTTTGTATACATACGTTTCATTCTTTGCTCATCATTAGTTTTCATATATTACGTGTGATCACATTAACATTCATATACATATCATGTCTTGAAGATAGTGCACATTTATTTTTATGTTGGCATATTTGTGCGGTACACGTTGTATTACAAAATAAATGGTAACTTAATTCACAAGAACTTGGGACAAAGATACTGATGGTTTCAAATGTTATAATATCGACAACTTAGATTGACATGTTATGTGTTGCAAATTCGTATGTAATTTATAATAAGCATGTTATGATCTGATCCCATCTTCTTTGAAGTTCTTCGGGTATCATTACATGTTTTGGTTGAAGCTTAGAAGATTTGATCTTATCTAGTATAAAGAAAAGAAAGAAATAAAAAAAATGAATCTGAATAGGATACCTATAGAATGTTTATGGATGTTTATCCAAAATGTGTGATTGATGCATTGTTTTTACTGATATATGATCTTCTTACTCGTGATGTTCGACAAAAAAGATGTGATTTTGTATTTTACATTTTAGTTTGTACAAAGAAAAACCAAAAAGATTTTGTGGTTCTTATGTTTGAAAAACCAAAAAGATTTTATTTTTCCAGCTTCCATGGAAATATTAATTGTTGGTTATTCTTGGTTGTTCTCCTTTGTAAAAACTGAATATTACAGACAGAAGTTGACAAGGGGTCCTTCTCCCAAGTTTTCTTCTAGATATAAAGAGAGAGTGTGCAGATGAACAAGATGAAGACTACAGAGTGTTTGATGATATATGAAGACGGATGACAATCTTCTGAAGCTGTTGTCAAGGGGGAGTCTGTTGGAGCATATTCTGGTGACAATGAGCTTGAAGATATTATGTCTTAGTCTTAGAGTCTTTGACTTGTAATTGATAGAATTGTTAGCAACAGTTAAAGGGGAGTCTGTTAGGACATGTTTTGTAACTGTTGATAACAATATGTGTAAGTTCGTAGAGAGGCGAACTTAACAAGTTCGCCTAAGTATCTTTAGAAGCGAACTTGTTAAGTTCGCCTAAGGTGCTGTGTCTTAGTTCGCCTAAGAATCTTTAGGAGCGAACTTGTTAAGTTCGCCTATATCAGGTTTGGGTCTATAAATAGAGGATTCTAGTTTCTGTTCAGCAGACACAAAAATACAACATACAGTAGACAGACAGAAATAGGAGAGATATTGTAAACTGATATTGTGGTGGAAATACAAAGCGTTTATTTACATCGTTGTTGTTGATTGAGTTACACGTTGCACGTTGATCATGGATTCCGCACGTTATCACCGTGTCGTACCGCGTGTCTAGAGATCCGTCACACACCGAATTAGGGACCTACAAGTGGTATCAGAGCTTATGCTCATGATTTGCGTATGATTCTTGGTGATTAGAGACGTTTTTGTGTATAATTCGACAAGAAATTCGTCATTTTTTGAAGTTTCTGCATCTGTGGAGTTTTTCAAGTTCTTAAAGATTGTTTTGCTGCTGAATTCATGAATTTTGAAGTGATTTTGGTGAAATTACTCCGATAAAAGTGTTCTAATTGATCCAATTAGTAATCCTACGGTTCAATTCTTCTAATTCCATCAATTATGTGTGAAATCATGATTTTCGGTGTTGAAGGTTCGTGTTTGGGTTGAAGATTCCTCCATAGTTTGTTTCAGCTGTTTTAGGCGAACTTGCTGAGTTCTTGAGCAGGCGAACTTAGCAAGCGAACTTATTAAGTTCGCTTCTCACAATTTAGGCGAACTTAATCAGTAGGTGAACTTACCAGTTTTACTTGCTTAAGCGAACTTGTCTTGTTCGCTTGATCTCAAGTTCGCTTGGTAATCTCTGAAGCGAACTTATTATCTTCGCCTGAGGGGTATTTGGTTTCAACACTTGGAAAAAATTTTTAGAAATTTTTTTTAAAGAATGGCAAATATGGTGCAAGTGACTAACATGTTCAATTATGATAACGAGATTGGTACATCTCAGAAACCACCCAAGTTGTTAAGTCTTGCAGATTATTCTAACTGGAAAGATAGGTTTGATCAGTTCGTGTCTTTTACCGATACGAGTTTATGGATTCCAATCTTGGAAGGATATACTCATCCGACCTATACTTGGATGGGAAAGGATGATGTTCCGAAACCGGTATCTGCTTTGAGCACAGAGGAAAAATTACTGTTTGACAGAGAAAAGAAGGCTATGGCTAGTATTTCTATGTCTCTTCCTAAAGAAATTTATCATAGTTTTAAACAATTCAAATCTTCTCAACAATTGTGGGAAGCATTGCAAAAGAGGTGTGAAGGTAGTTTGGATGTCAAGAAAAGCAGGAAAGAATTACTGAAAAAGCAGTTCTTAGTATTCAAGCACTTTCAAAATGAATCTTTAGATGATATTGCAACAAGATTCTATCATCTGCTGAGTGAACTGTCGAGTGCTTCAGTGGTTTATGAGACTGAAGAGATAAATGATAAGTTCTTGGAGGCATTACCATCAAAATTTGATGTGTATACAGTTTTGATTAAAGAAAATGTCAAGTATAAAACTATGTCTCTTGAAGAGGTTCTTGGGAAGCTTCAATCTCATGACTTGAATATGAAGAAGAAGGAAACCAATATGGAGCATATTCAAGATCCTTCGATGTATTTTGCAAAGAATTTGGGCAAAACTGGTGCAGGGGTTGCGTTCTTTTCTGGAGATACTCAAGATGCTTCTAATGATCATTGTTTTGGAGTTCCAAGTCATTCAGGTTTTTCTGCAAATACTGCTTCTTCATCTTCTGGATCACATAATGTGAATCAAAGAGTTGCTGATGATTATTTAGCAATGTTTTCTTCTTTTATGGCGTCGTACGAAAATTTTATTGGAGGGAAAATTCATGATCCGGAGGTTATTGAAGAGGATTTTAGACAAATTGATCCTGTTGATCTAGAAGAGATGAACATTCAATGGAACATGGCTATGCTAATGCGACAAGCAAAGGATTTCTTGAAAAAGACTGGAAGAAAGTATATTGGGTCTAACAGTCGTTCACGTATGGGATTTGATAAAACCAAAGTTCGTTGCTATAATTGTCAAGAGTATGGTCATTTTGCCAAAGAATGTGTGAAGCCTAAAGTTGATTTTGATTCTCAGAAAAAGCCAAATACTTTTCAGAACAATCGTAATCAGTCACATGGTTCCTCTGGTTCTGGAAATTCTAATCATGCATCTGCATCATCTGCGTTGGTTGCTCACAATGATGAAAATTATGACTGGGGTATTCATCTTGAAAATTTGGTTGGTACTGTGAGTCAAGCATCTGTAGCTGAGATTCATTCTGAAAAATCTGAAGAATCAACTGATGATGATAGCTCAAGTGATGGTGAGAGCTTGCCGAGTGCTGATGATGAACATGATACTGTTGAACCTGAGATTGCATCTGGTGTGTCTGAAGATGATATTGCTTTAACTCCAAATCTTTCTGATGGTGCTGATTCTGAAGCTATTCCTATTGCAAAAGTTTTCATGGCAGATATGTCAGATCCGTCAAAGGTAAAAGATTCTGTCTGTCAAATTTACTGTTCTATTTGCATCCGTGTTAAAGATAAATTGCAAAAAGTTATGGATGATAACACAAATCTAATTTGTGACATGAAATCCATGCACACAGTTAATCAGAAATTGAAAGATAATGATAAATTGTGTATAGATAGAATTGAGTCTTTGAAAAGAGATTTGAACTCTTTGGGGTTGAAAAATAAGGAACAAGCATATCATCTGGATATGGCTTATGCTGAAATTGAAAAGCGTAATGAAATTGTTGCTCAGAAAAACAAAGAAATTTCTGATAAAGAATCTGAGGTGATAAAATTACATAGAAAGCTGGAACAGTTTGAAAATTCATCTGTAGTATTGGATTACTTCAATGCTAATGCTGATCCTACAAAGAGGGTTGCTAGTATTGGATTTGTTCCTCCACCTTTCAATGCAAATTATGTGGTTGAACCTGAAATTATTCATGAAGAGGAAATTGATCCAAAGACCGTGTTGAAAGTAAATCCAGTAACTGGTGAAGATATGGTTTATGATTCTGATATTGAGGATGAGGTTTTTGATGAAACAAAGGTTGAAGGAATTCCAAAGGATGTGAAAATTGTTGAACCAAAGGTAGTGAAGAATGTTACCCGTGATAGGTGCATTTTGACAGAACCTGATGAGGTGAAAGTTGTTCAACCTAAGCTTTCAAAAGTGTTACAATCAAGTGGATTTGTGGCTCCTGGTTATCAGAAGGCGAATTCATCAACAGTGACTAAACAGGTTTATGTTCAAAAGAAGCCAGTTGACTGTTCAGTGAAATCTTCTGAATCTTGTTCATCAAACAGTTCTTCAAATTCCAGAAACACACCTTATATCAGAAATCATCAAGATAAAATAGTTTGCTTACATTGTAATGAGACTGGTCATATTCTGATTCATTGTCCACATAAGAATCAAGGGAAATTGAACCACAACCAAAAGTGGTGAAAATTCTGAAACGACCTACTGTGGAAAAGCCTACATCGAGTGGTGTAAAGAATGTGCCTTGTCAATCATTTGTTAAATCTCCCGGATTTAAGCAACATGATAAGCATATTACTAAACCTGTTGTTTTTCAAAAGAAGTTTGAGATTCCACATGTTGGAATTTCAAAAGATTCTCAAACTAAAGTCAAACTTTCTAGACCACAACGAAGAAGACGTAATAGGAAATTAAAGAAACTTTTGGAAACATCTGAATCTGATAATCAAAAATCTAATAATGTTTTTCCAATTAATCATTCTGTGTCATCATTGAAAAGGTCTAAGTCTGCATCTTATGTTCCAAAGGTTGATGATAATATAGATTGTGAATTGCTTGAAGTTGTTTATTTTGATCCATCTGGACGACCCAAGACCACAATGGCTTGGGTTCCTATTTCTAACTGATTGTCTTTGTTTATGTAGGGACAACCAAGGAGGACTATCAACAATACGTGGTATATGGATAGTGGTTACTCTCGACATATGACAGGGTATATTTGTTTGCTGGAAGAAATGATTAAGATTGATGGTGGTTATGTCGCTTTTGCTGGAAATAAAGGCGGGTACATAACTGGTCAGGGTACTTTAAAGAATGATAAAGTCAAATTTGAGAAAGTGAACTATGTGGAGCAGCTTGAACACAATCTTTTGAGTGTATCTCAAGTGTGTGACAAAAAGTTTTCATTTCATTTCAATGATTCTGAATGTTATATCTTGAAACCGGGATTTGTTATTCTTGACGAATGGACTCTAATGAAGGCTCCAAGGAGAAATGACACATATGTCCTAGACATGAGTGTTGCTACTACAACGGATTCAATTCCTACATGTTTACTCTCCAAGGCGTCTGAGTCGGATTCTATTTTGTGGCACAGGAAACTTGCTCACATCAAATATCGAAAAATGAATTATCTCGTGAAGAATGATCTGGTTATTGGTGTTCCGAAGATGAAATTTTCTGTTCCTAATGACTGTATTCCATGCAAGAAGGGGAAACAACACAAGAAGTCCCACAAATCTAAGACTAAGAATTCAATTGTAACTCCTTTGAAATTACTGCATATGGATTTGTTTGGACCGATTAGTATCAGGAGCATTGGTGGTAAATCTTACTGTTTGGTCGTAACAGATGATTTCTCTAGATTTTCATGGGTTAAGTTTCTTGCTTCTAAAGCCGAAACCACTGAGTTGGTACAGTTCTTAATCCTAGGTTTGGAGAGTTTGTGGAAACTGAAAGTCAGAAGAATTAGGAGTGACAATGGCAGCGAGTTTAAGAATAGTAAGATGGGTTTATTCTGTCTTCAAAAGGGAATTCATCATGAATTCAGTGCGCCATATGTACCTCAACAAAATGGAGTTGCTGAACGAAAGAACAGGACTTTGGTTGAAACGGCTCGTACGATGCTTGCTGATTCTAAGCTTCCAGTTACTTTTTAGGCTAAGGCTGTGAATACTGCGTGTCACGTTTTGAACAGAGTCTTAACCGTCAAGCGACACAACAAGACATGTTATGAGTTTCTTAATAATCGGAAGCCGAATCTGGAATATTTACTACCTTTTGGTAATCCATGCACCTTGTTGAAAGTTCGAGATGTCCCAACTAAGTTTAGTGCTAAGGCTATTGAAGGGATATTTCTGGGGTATGTTGCAAATTCTACTAGCAAGAGGGTTTATAACAAAGAGACTCGCCAGGTTGAAGAATGGTTTCATATTGACTGTTCTAATCGGTCTTTACCTCAAATGGCGATTGGACCAGACTGGGCTTTTGACTATGACAATTTATTCAAGTCTTTTCATTTACCTTCTGATATTTCTCCTAAGGAAGCTGCTGTTTTATATGATTCATGTCAGGATGCCCAGAATATTGGTTTTATACCAACTACAGTTTCACATTCATCTGTTCCTTCTACATCGGCTCCAGATCCTAATGTTGCTTCTTGTTCAGGACCGCAAGAGTCTGATAGTGAGGAAGACAATGTTATTTTTCAAGATTCTTCTGCTGATCCTTTGATAGTTGATGATCCGTCGTCACAGGCTCAGGGGGAGATTCCTACAAATTTGGACTCGGAGATACCAGTTAATCCAGATTTGTCTTATCAATCTGATTCTACTCAAGTTGATGTGTTGCCTGTTCCTGAGGTTGCTTCAATCAAGGAACTCAAAGATCATCCGGTGACAAATATCATTCGGAATTTGCAAGATGGAGTGCAAACGCGTTCTATTATTGACAACACTTGTTTGTATACAGGTATCAAAGATACTGGTGTTCTTGATGTATGCTCACATTCTTGTTTTATTTCTCAGGTCGAACCAAAGAATGTCGAAATGGCGTTAAGTGATAACAATTGGATAGAGGCCATGCAGGAAGAACTTGCTCAGTTTGATAAACTCAAAGTTTGGAATCTTGTTGATCTTCTGAAGGGTGTGTATCCAATTGGTACAAAGTGGGTGTTTAAATGCAAGAAAGACGATCGAGGTGTTGTGGTGCGTAATAAGGCAAGATTAGTTGTACAAGGCTTCAATCAACAAGAAGGAATTGATTACACCGAGGTTTATGCTCCTTTTGCTAGGCTTGAAGCTATTCGTTTGTTTCTTTCTTTTGCTTCATACAAAGGTTTTAAGGTGTTTCAATTAGACGTAAAAAGTGCTTTCTTATATGGTAAGGTCAAGGAGGAGGTTTATGTGTGTCAGCCGCCGAGGTTTGAAGATCCAATTAATCCGTCTAAAGTTTTCAAGCTTGATAAGGCCCTCTATGGTCTTCATCAGGCTCCCCGTGCATGGTATGAAACGCTGTCTACACATCTTATGGCTAATGATTTTGTACGTGGCAAGATTGACTCGACCTTATTCATTAAGAAATCAAGGGGAGATTACCTACTGGTGCAAATATATGTAGATGATATTATTTTTGGCTCTACAAATGAAGGGTTGTGTAAAGAGTTTGAGAGTGTAATAAAATCGAAGTTTAAAATGTCAGCTATGGGTGTCTGTTGGAGCATATTCTGGTGACAACGAGCTTGAAGATGTTATGTCTTAGTCTTAGAGTCTTTGACTTGTAATTGATAGAATTGTTAGCAACAGTTAAAGGGGAGTCTGTTAGGACATGTTTTGTAACTGTTGATAACAATATGTGTAAGTTCGTAGAGAGGCGAACTTAACAAGTTCGCCTAAGCATCTTTAGAAGCGAACTTGTTAAGTTCGCCTATATCAGGTTTGGGTCTATAAATAGAGGATTCCAGTTTCTGTTCAGCAGACAAAAAAAGACAGAACACAGTAGACAGACAGAAATAGGAGAGACATTGTAAACTGATATTGTGGTGGAAATACAAAGCGTTTATTTACACCATGTTGTTGATTGAGTTACACGTTGCACGTTGATTATGGATTCCGCACGTTATCACCGTGTCGTACCGCGAGTCTAGAGATCCGTCACGCACCGAATTAGGGACCTACAGAATCATGATACCAATTTTAACTTTTAAACCAATAATTATTTAAACCTTTTAAATAAACAAATCAGATATATTTGAGCGGAAGCAATTTAATAGTACCATTGCCAGATCAGATCAGAATTCCATTCAGTGATCCGATTACACGCGTATAAACAATATTAAATAACTAACCATTGGTTGTTTAGATTATTCCGTTGACGATAACCAGATCTGTAACACCTTAGTACAACAAACGTCACGCTGGTTGACACGTACACGAAAACCCACAGCAAAACGTCACACGAGATGTGCAAAAGGGGGTAGATGATCACGATGGCGATGGCGACGACGATGGTTCGGCTGGGCTGCAACGGTGGCGGCGTCGGTTCTGGTGACGTCGGCCGGAAACTAGAGGAGGGGTGGGGTTTCGAATTCTTTATGGTGGCTAAGAACTTGATTTGGTTTTTAGGGTTAAGTTAATGTTATATTTATAAACCTATAACTTACACACTGGCCCCTGAGATATTAACAGTTAATACCTCATAATAATTAACTGTTTAATTATTAACCTTATCTATTTTTTACTAATTAACAATAATCAGTAAAAACTAATCTTTTAAACATTTAACAGATTAAACATTTACTTCCCGCAAATAATTAATTATCTCAGTCCCCGATAAATATTTCTCTAAATATTTATTTACCGTTTATTACATCCGTCTTTCGTGAATAATATTTAACAATTAAATATATATTTGTTTGTTGCATAAGGTGTAACTCATTATATCGTACCTTAATAGTAACGTTAACTTAATTGACGATCGGACATCATATATCCAACAATCTCCCACTTGGTCGATTCTTCAATTAATCAGTTCAACGTAGATAGTGGTGGACGCCTAGCTGAATCTCACTGCCCCTAGCAAGGTATGAAGTATTTACAATCTTCAAACTATTTCACTATGTACAAGTAACCTTTACTTTACAAAGTATAACAGTCCTAGTAAGAATGTTCTCGTTTTCTAATTCAAAGTGGTCTAAACAAACTACACTTTAGTTTGAGCATGGCAATGCGTTTCACACCAGCTTCAATCAACGAGGGCGCCAGAATGTCCAGCTCCTAATTAAAGAAGAACAGAATTCTTTAGGCCACGTACAATCCCACTGAACTTCAGATTACTTCCTATCATACCCTTATTACTGCCTGTTAAGGTACATAGTTAGATAAGATCAAAGAACAACCTTTAGTCAGAGTAAGTTCTAGTAAGTGCCTCGGGTCGAGGATCGACATATCTTACTTTATTCAAAACATATAAAGATATCAATCCATGAAGATAGTTTTGAAACGAGTTATGTCCAATAATTATTCTCTAATAATTATCTGTGAATATGGTCTCCAACTTCTTGGTCTTTCATTCATAATGAACCAACCATCTGATTCACAATAGTCTTACGTTCAGATTGATTCCCATGAATCTGATCGAATACGGACCTTTAGAATGATCTATATATTCAAGGATTTCTAAAACGTATAAACTATCGAACACAACAACATCTAATTATAATGCATTTAACCATTAAATCATTCATAAAAACTAATGTAACTGAATAGTTCGAAAGCACCAAATACTAAATACATATCAAATCCACTGTCTAGCAAATTTAAGGCCTATCTTGTTAGCATGCTCCTCATGTTTAGAATGAGGCATAGGCTTAGTAAACGGGTCAACTAGATTCTGATCTGTGTGAACCTTGTTTAACACGATTTCTCCCCGTTCTATTATATCCCAAATTTAATGAAATCTTCTGAGTATGTGCTTCGTGTTGTGGTGTGGCCTTGGTTCTTTAGCTTGAGCAATACCACCAGTATTGTCACACAATATCTCGATTGGTTTCTGAATGCAATATATTCTGACTCGGTGGTGAATTGTGCAACGACACTTTGCTTAACACTTTTCCAAGTGATCACACCACCATTCAGAACAAAAATAAATCCCGTTTGTGATCGAGAATCATCTTGATCCGTCTGGAAGCTAGCATCGGTGTAACATTTAATAGCTAGTTCTCCTTCCAGTCCTCCGTATATCAATAACATATCCTTAATTCTTCTCAAGTATTTAAGAATGTTCTTTACAGCTATCCAGTGACTCTCACTAGGATTCTGTTGATATCTCCTTGTCTTGCTTAAAGTGTAGGATACGTCAGGTGTAGTACATAGCATGGCATACATGATTGAACCAATCGCAGAAGCATATGGAACCTTTTCCGTTTTCTTCTTGTCCTCATCAGACTGAGGGCACTGTTTGTTATTTAGTATGGTTCCATGTGCCATAGGCAAAGATCCTCTCTTAGAGTCTTGCATGAAAAGCATCGAATGACATTATCAATGTATGTCCTTTGACTTAAACCTATAACCGCTTTAATCTATCCCTATAGATATTTATTCCCAGAATATAAGCAGCTTCACCAACATCTTTCATCGTGAAACATTTTCTTAACCAAGACTTTACGTCTTTTAGCATAGGAATATGGTTTCCAATGAGAAGTATGTCATCTATATACTGAATCAGAATTCACAAGGCTCCCACTTGCCTTCTTGTAAACACACGGTTCAACTTCGTGCTTGACAAAACCAAACTCTTTGATTTTATAGTCAAAGCGAAGATTCCAGCTTACGAATGCCTGCTTTAATCCATAAATGGATTTGTTCAACTTGCATACCTTATTAGGATTCTCTAGATCTTCAAAACATTCCGGTTGAATCATGTAGACATCTTCAGTAAGACATCCATTTAGGAACGCCGTTTTGACATCCATTTGCCATATCTCGTAGTCATAATACGCGAAAATGGAAAGCAAGATCCTAATAGACTTAAGCATGGCTACGGGCGAGAAGGTTTTATCATAATCAATTCCTTGATTCTGAGTAAAACCTTTCACTACTAGCCTTGCTTTTAACCGGGACTTATGATCCTAGACAGTCACAACTCGCGGGTACCCCGTCGTGGAATTTCAGGGTGTGACAACACTAAGTTATGTTTTAACTTGACTAGCACATCCATTCATTATATAAACAATTTTCATTTACAAAACTTTCCTTAAATAAACTATGAATTGCGAAAACCAAACGTTTTGTGCACCGATGCACCACTTGAATACTTGAGGGACCTAGATATCTATTATTAAACATAAATTTCGAAATTTGGCTGGGATAGGGGTGTATGGAAGCTGAAGTAGGGTTTACACCCTTGACTTGCACCCCAAGTTCTTTCCATGTTTACATCCCTTCAACCGTTAGTATAAATAGGAGGCTTAGGAGCTTCATCTCTTTGGTAATTCTCCCTCAAACACTCATAAACCCTCCTAAGCTTGTGAAATCCCTGCCTTTGAAGTTTTCGAAAATCCCTTAGATGATTCCAAGAGTTTGAAGATCAAACAAGTAAGTAACCCTCCAAAGTTCAATATCGTCTTTTAATTCATTCTTTCTTCTTCCCCTCAATCTTTTTATTTTTCTATCCATGATCACTTGATCATGTGAACCCTCAGCTTTAAAAACACTCTAATAACCTTAATCAAACTAATAAATCAAGCTAACATCACCAACAAACAAACAAAGGATCTCGTTTGCAAAGATGGCTATGCCGTAACATTCTATGAATCCTCAAGCCTTGCAAAAGTGGCTCTGCCGATGCTTTAGTATGTTCTTGCTAACATAAAACATGTTATTTATTCTATATTATCACTAATATGATCCCGTGCTAATTTAAAATAGAATCCGTTTGCTCGTGTCGGCTATGTCGATTGCATTTTGTGATTTTCCGAAACGCTTCTGTGAATATCATGGCTAGACTGGTGACACGAGACATTTTGGATAACCTAATCTGAGTATATTATGTACTATGATAACATAATAACATACTTCTAATTTTGTTTACGCGTTCGGTAACCGTAAAACCCTAAACGGTCTACTTAAGTGTAACCATTGAATGTGGACAGAAACTGTGCTGACCTTTAACTAAGCATAACTTGATCATAATTAAAAAAAACTAAGCAAAACCAACTCCATGATGTAGCTCGTCAAGTTAGCTTTCTAACTGTGTCAAGTACGTCTTCTAATTTAAACGTATGACTCCGTAGTAGCCAAAACGGGACAGGAGCATTTTTTAGTGCATTCTGTCTTGTTTGACCGTTTTGGCTATGATTCGAGTCTCAAACGAGAAAACTTTCTAAACAAAACATTTTCCAAACAACGTAAATAGTCACCTGTAAAATTTCATAAGTTTTCCACATTTTTTAATATTTTTAACAAGCATGTTTCTATTCAGCTCCTTTGCTGTCCAAATTAGAAAAACGACTAAAAACCCTATTTTGCATCTAATTCTTAACCTTATGACCTAAACCGCCTTTCTAGCAATCATAACCATCGAACCTACCCTAAAACTAGTCTACTCATTTGTTTAGGGTCTGGTTCGTGATTCACCTCGTCTATTTGTTCAAGTCTCTTATCGCTCCTAGTTATCAATGTGAGACTTCATAGCCCCACTCTATTCAATTTGTTTTGGGGGAAACGTGTACGTGTTAACACACATTAAAAACACGTTATTTTTCAAACAATTATAAAACAAGTGAATCTTATATATGTGTATGTGAATGAATGAACACAACATGATAAACGTTAAACTTGCAAATCCTTAACTTGAAGTTTTCAGTCAACGGTAGTACAGATATGGGCCATATGATGGAAACCGAATATACTTCATGGACAAATTTTGGTTGGGCATCTTATTCGTTATTAGTGCAACTTGCGAGTTGTACCACTTATTCGTTATTCATCATTTTAGGTTGGATTTGCTAATCATGTGCTTTTTTATTTTACGTGCTATATGATGATCTTGAATTGTGAATTGTTCTCTTTGCCAAACATATGTTTTTATTAAACATGTGACTTCTCACCAACTATTTTAGTTAACAATTGTTTTTTGTACATGTTTTGGGTGATTAAGCTCGTGATAGGTAAAGTCAAGATCACATAGGATTTGCCTAGATATCAATTAAAGAGACTTTATTTTAAGTTGTTTTGCCTTTTGAACATGTTATTGGTTTAAATTGAGACTTATGTAATTGGTTTTTTTCTAATACTAAGAAACTTTAATAGTAAATGTCTGTATTTCCTTGTGTTCTCTTATTCAATTTCATTGCACTCCCACTGGCGGGGAAGTGAAACTTACTCTCACTGGCCTTTGCATCTATCATATTGAATCTTCTTCGAATTGATCTTATTAAATTAATGATTCAACAGTCTTAGACATATTCAGACTTTTATACTCTCCTTGAAGCTACTTTATTACAAGAACATTCTAGTATTCATAAGACATGTTCATTGTGATTAGTTTGTTCAACTATTCAAAATTTGTAATTTGTTTCCCCTTAAAGAAACTCGGAATGTAATTCCTATTTTATCAACTTTTCAAAATATGTCGGGCTTCAAGTATGAACGATCCATTTGTTGTTTCTAAAACAACTTCTACAACTTGATAAATCTCATTCACGTGTAGTCTGATCAAATCTTTATTTGTTATAATATGGATTGTGTGTCTGGGTTAAAATGATTTACTAAAGAATCTCATTCTTTTATTGTATGATTTCATGTCTATTCGAAAAGATCTCATCTTTTATGATAAACTTTCATATACCATTAAAGATCTCATCCTTGAGTGTATATATGTTTTTTTTTGTTTTTTTGCAATTGAATAATACCATTTATTCAGAACCTTAAACAACGCTTGCTTATTGTTCAAGAATCAGGTATGTCATGATTATGAACATTTTCAATCTTATGATTAAGCTTGAAGGCTTATTAAGGCGGTACACGAAACTCTTTCGTATAGGAGTTCATAACGTCCTACCCTTAATTGTTCATTGGATTCCTCCTTTATATTAATATCCTATATGATTTTCTAAACCTGTTCTGGGTGAACCTTACGGTTCAAGGCTAGTGATTTAGATTATGTCAATTTGGGTAGCTGGTTTCACATGATGTAGAAGCATGTTTTAGTAACTATAGATAAAATTCCATGTATCGGTGTACTTAGACAAGCATGCATGACCAATTCACTGCGTACTTAGACAAGTTCGCAGGTATGGTTCCCTATATATTAAGGTGTTGGCCTCAGTTGTATCCGTGGAACAAAATGTGAGAACGAAAGAAGGTCAGGCAGGGATGAGCTCTCCCGGCCCCTCGACCGTAAGCGTAAATGAGAGATGTATACTCATTCGGTATGTAATCTGTAATGACAACGTTGTTATGGATTGCGTTTCGTTTCTGTTGATTCTCTTGTTTATGTTTTTGTTCTTGTTCTGTCAATATCGTTTCTTCATCTGTTCCCTCACAAATCACGAACATGTCCACATTGTTGATCTCAGTCTTCCGTTGTGCTCGACCGAGGCCCCCGGGACTTACAATTGGTATGAGAGACTCGATGTTCGTTGATTTGTGTTCCAGATTCGAGTTTTAGCTTTTTTGAAGTTTTTGCGTACTTATGGAAGTCATTACTTTTCATAACAAAATCCTAAAATTCTTCTTAGTTATCACTTCATTTGATGTTTGGATGGCTACTGGTTTGTTAGAATATGATTTCTAAGCCTTTGGAAACATCAATTTTAAAAATTCAATGGTTTCTAAAATTTTTCTCAAGATCAGACAAGTGCGTTGGTGTACTGCACGACAAATACGCAGGATTAAAAGACCCTGAGTAGTTACAAATACGCTTGAAGATAACTATGCATGAAGACAAGTACGCATGACTCACTGATGTGCGAACTTATCTATCTGCGTACTTACTTAGTACGCAAGAATTATTAAACATGCATATTTGCTCGTCAACTAGCATCTGGGATTAAAAAAAAGAATGACATTTTTGTTGGATGATAGCAATTGTCATTTTGCTTAGGTGTTCAAACCTGAAAAATATTGGCTACGAGTATCTTGCATACTTCTATAATAAGGAATGAATGTTAAATCAATTTGAGCAATTAGGTCGTCATCGGCTAAAGGTCTCGTTTTATTTGTGTGTGATGATGTTGCTTTGGGTCTTTGGAAAAAGAATTATGTTTTTTAGGTATTCAAACCTGAATATGTTAGCTACGAGTATCTATGATACTTTTATAACAGGGGATGAATACGAGAACAACTTGAACCCACGGAAGTGCTTTTTAGATCTTTGCAAAGGAATAAAAGTAATAAAATCCTAGAGTTGACTAGTTGTGATTTTTGAGGATTTGAGTGAAGCAGTGACAAACTGATCATAGTTTACAGAGAAATGATGAGGATAAATTAAATCTAAGGAGTATTCATGGGACATTAAATTAAAGAGATGGTAGATAAGTCGCTGGTACATCCTATATATATACCTTTTTAAGTGTAACATGGATCTCAGCTATGATTTCTTTGTAAAATATATTTTTCTTTTCTTTTTATTTTCGTGCTCATTGGTCAATATTGTATTCAAGATTTGGTGTAACTTAGTTATGATTGGATTTCTCATTTGAGATCTGGGCGGAATCTGGATTGACAACCTAGTTATTGGACTTCACCGTGGTGAATGTATACAGATTAGGAGATGTTAACCAGGAATGAAGATCTAACTAAAGAATGTTGGAGATTTGATAAATGATGATCACTCCTGAGCATGATTTTGTGTTTGACTCTATCGAGTGTTTTCGAGATAAAGTTGGATATTCGTTGGATTATTAGTTGAAGATGGAACCTTTATCATTTGCCGACGGGATAGGAAACAGTTCTTGTTTCTGGTCCCGTCAGAAGGAGCTTACATTGAAAGGGGAAATTGGAAATGAACATCTTCGGGAATTTACCTGACTTTTGAAGATAAAGGATAGAGTTAGACACATCTGGCTTAAATACTAATGTTTATCTTACTGGAATTTATATGGGAGCTGATTAGGTTGATGCAGGTCATTAGAAAATCAAACTCTCTATCATATGCCAGCTAATTTGCAGGAAGTCTAAGTTAGATTGGAGGAAGCTACTGCTAAGAGGTTGAACTACAATGAGATGTGTTGGGTTAGTTGGTTCTTATTGAAGCACTTGTTTTGATCTATAATGAAAGCTACAGTTAAGAGGGAGTCATGTTTGTCATCACTCGGCAACTGAAGACTAAAGTTTGAAGATTTGAAGATCTCAAGTTGAATATCAGGACATCAAGTCTCTCCAGAAGACACTTGATGTCATTAGTTTAAAAGGGAGTCTATTAGGACTTTCTTTGTAAACTGATGTTTATCAGTGTTAGTGATAGATAGAATTTAATGCTATAGTTAAGAGGGAGTCTGTAAAAACATGTTTTAGTAACTATATATAAAATTCTATGTATCGGTGTACTTAGCTAGTACGCAGGAAAATGTTCCTGCGTAATTATTAAGTTCACCAAATGGTCTTGCGTACTTAACAAGTACGCATGATTAATGCTCCTGCGTACTTAACAAGTACACATGGCTTTTGTCTTGCGTACTTAGACAAGTACGTATAACCAATTTACTGTGTACTTAGACAAGTTCGCAGGTATGGTTCCCTATATATTAAGGTGTTGGCCTCAGTTTTATCTGTGGAACAAAATGTGAGAACGAGAGAGTTCAGGCCGGGATGAGCTCTCCCGGCCCCCGGACTGTGAGCATAAACGAGAGATGAATACTCCTTCGGTATGTAATCTGTAATAACAACGTTGTTATGGATTGTGTTTCGTTTCTGTTAATTCTCTTGTTTATGTTTATGTTCTTGTTATGTCAATATCGTTTCTTCATCTGTTCCCCCACAAATCACGAACATGTCTACATTGTTGATCTTAGTCTTCCGCTGTGCTCGACCGAGGCCCCCGGGACCTACACATGACTAACCACTTAGTCTTAAAGTAGTAATAAATTTTATCGCTCCTTTTATATTTTATCTTATGAGATTGTTTCCAGAGAAATTTTATTGAAACTATTTAAATTATTAAGTCAAGCGTAAAACATTATATCTTATATAACCCTTTTACTAGATTTGACTAATTTGTTCCACGGTATCTATTAGATCTGATCTAATATAACATCTATTGGACCTGAATAACATGTCTCACGTGGAATTGAATTCTCAATTCATAGTTAGGCAATAATCATAATGCATAAAAGATTTAAATAAGTGATACTTAAAATAATCAAGCAATATTCAACAGAAAGCAAATCCAGAAATAAATTTGTTCTAAAACAAAAATAACATCATCAAAAGGTGCAATAAAAAACTTGAAACAATCTTCAAGCTTTGTCCGTTTTCCTTTTCTTCTTTCTTTCCTTCTTTTCTTTCATCCCTGGAAAATAACAAGTTTTGTACACATGTTAAAAGTCTAACTTTAAAGTGATAAAGAAACAATGGAAAAGTTGCCAAAATACGTAAAGTATATGCATTGAAGCATTCTCTAGCAACAACAGCTTTAGGCATCTCTCTAACAAGGTATCTAGGTTTAGAGAGCCGCGTCTTGGTCTCACCAATAGCTTTGCCCTTATCCGCGGTTTTGCCAATGTCATCCGGTACCTCTTTGCTTGTGAAGGACAAGTGAATGACATCATTGAATATTGCTCGAATGATGTTGTCACTAGGGAAAACCCCGGTCCTCTCAAGCTGGTCAATAAAGCACGTCATACTCAAAGCATCCCCGGGTTCCACCTTGGCGTACCAAGAGATGAAATCCGTAACCTCTTCATAACGACTAAGTAGATGTTTTTCCCATTTATAGTCGTCAAATACGTCATCAATAGTAATATCTATGACCAAGTGATCATCTATGAGAATGCATGCTTTCTCAAGGTATGCCACTTTCTTCCTCATGATTATAGCACGTCTCGGATTCTCCAAAGCAACGTCTCTAATGTGCGACATTAAAGAGTGAGAAGGATCCTTGTTGTAATTTTGATGGTATATCTCCTTCAAGTTACGGATCATGTCATAAGCAGTCAAACGCTGTAGTGATTCTCTAATCTCAGAGCTAACAGATGTAAGCATAAGGTTTGATATAGCATTGGTATCATCCTTAAGTTTGTTCCAGGTATTTAGAACAAACTCACTAGCATCCTCAGGTCGCTGCTTAGGTAAGGGGAACTTAAGAACATGCCATTTCTTATTATATATGAGGACGTTCTTCAGACTGTAGTACCAGATCAAGAAATTTGTTTCAATGAGTTTAACGTTTAGGATGTTGTTAAGACGCTCAAGAATAACCAAATCAGCAGATTGAGAAATCTACAAAATTTAAATAAAGTTTAGTATTTTCATGCTTGAATTTATTAATTAAATTAATAACCCAAAGGCAAATATATATATATATATATATATATATATATATATATATAATTAAGAATGAGATCCCGGTTCACCATGTCTCAGTGAATGGTTGAGCACTCTCCACTAGCATAGCTAGTTAGGCAGGTATGAAATTACCAATTGTGTCGACTACACAATTCTCGGTTTGAGGGGCATGACGAGCAAGGCCAAACTTTTGATACGTCTCCCTCAACAACGCCCACTTACACGACTTAAGTGATATTTTTCCTTTAATTGTGATCGTAGACCCGACCTAAGTAACTTAGGAATCTCGGTCCTACCTTCAACCAAAACCGTAGCGCCAGATGCAGGGTAATTCACTAACACCGGTGTTTCAGATAAATTAGTTGAAGTGTCACATTTTAGGGTGACGCGGAAATATCGAATTTAAATAAGGATTTCTTTAATGTTTTAAATTTCCGGTTAAGGGTCAAAAACATATTGGACGACGAGGAACATGAACCAAGTCGTGCAAATTTTAGTAAACCAATTTTACTGTATTTGTATAAGTTCGTGAAATGCTTTCAACACTCGACACGGTCCAATTTTAAATACCTTATTTTTAAACTAAATTGGTCGCCAGCTGTGAACCTAATTTTAAACTAATTAACATTTAATTAATTTAAATATGTTTTTAAATAAAACAACTAAATTTAAAACCCGTTTTACCTTTTAAATAAAACTCTTTTATTTAATTACCTTTCCGAGAAGTTTTAAAACCGTTCAATATTGTAGTCGTTTTTATAAGATCCCGTTGAACGTTTTATAAAATATTTTGCAGTTTAAATTATTATCCTTAATAATTAAAGCAACCACAAAATATAAAACAATCACCAAGCCTCTAGAAAGAGTGTCCGGTTTTTTTTAGCCATTAAACGAAAATCGAGCCGGTCTAAGGGACAACAGTTAATAATAAAACTTGTCGCCTCCCACTTAGTCCAAGATCTTAATCTTTAAATCTCATCTTTGTTAGTCTGTGGTCTTCAAGTATTCGTCTTGTTAGGTTTACAACATTTTTACATTTACAATCAAATAAACAAATAAAAGAAACATAACTATTACATCCGCGTTCCAAATAACCCAAACTTAATACAAAGAATATAAAACCAAAAGATGACAAACATAACCACGGGTCACTAGGGCTCGATGTATCACAACATAATCACAATTAAAAAGATAAAGGTTTGATCTTTCGTTAACCAAAAGTGTTAACAAATAAAACGGAGATCGAAAAAATAAATAATTATGTCTAAACACGCGTAAAGGTGGCTCTGATACCACTGTTGAGGATCGTGCACCGCTTTAAACATTTAAAAAATAATTTATAAAATCAGATTTACCATGGCGGAAGCGTAAACAATAGCACACAATAATAAAGTTCAGAACTTTATCCGACAATGATCCACTTACACAGCGTTTAGACAATAAAATAAATAAAACACAATTATAAGGTGTTTAGGATTTATACCTTTGACGAGTAACTGGATTGAAACACTTAGATACAAATAACGTCACGCTAGATGACAACACACGAACTCGTCACACGAAAACACGGCTCGAAAAACCCAATATTGATCTTCAATTATGATCTTTTCCATTTCATCACCACATATGTATTACTGATAGCATGTGACAGGTTCTTGTTGACTTCATCATCAAACTTTGATCATCATTTACTTGTAACATGTTCACTTCATATTAGCTTTCATACTCGATCATTATCATCATTGTGCATTACCATCATTGTTTAACGCTTAGCTAATGATTAATGATCCACTAAGTGTATGTGTGTGGAATATGACCATCTTTAATTAACAACTAATAACACATGTTACTAATTCTTTATCATTATCTAAACAAAGGATTAGCAATCTTGAATTAGCATTAAACCATTGTTATCCAACATGACTCAATAGCATTGTTATTGATGTAAAGGGTGGTATTTTACGTGGTTTTGACATGCAATTTGGGGTTTTTAAAATTTAGGGTTCTTCGTGAAGAATTTGGGGTTTTGATAATTGGATGATAAAATGGTATGTTGGGGATTTGGAAATATTTATGTTGTTCATGGACACAAAATCAATTGGAAATTTCAAACAACCAGATGAAATAAGAAAATAGAGATTTGGGTTGAATGGTTATCTTAATGGTGTTTAAGGACTTTAGGGTTTGGTTAAGGTTGAATTGACCAACATATGTAGGGATGGTTAACCATTAGGTTAAGGGTGGTATGAATCACAACTGATACATATGATGGGATTATTATATTACTAAACATGAGTGTAATTTGATTAGGTGTTCAAGTTACTAAGGTTGAAGAACAAACGGGGTCATCTAAAGATAAAGGTAGGTGTTCTCACACTTCCTTAGTTGTTGGTAAACTTATTTCTTACACATGTATAATATAATTATGTATTTGGGTGATTTGGTGCTTTATATGTGTGTTTTGTTTGCAAACAAATGTGGATGTGTATTGGCATGGTTGGGAAGTCTTAAGCTTCAATAGTTTTTGTATATGGGATTTTAAAATCCAAATGGGTGATAATGAATTGAGATCATGAGTCTCAAGGGGTGATGGTGTTTTAAGTCCTTGGAGTTCATATTTGGCGGTGTAATGAAGTCTATGAACTTCAAATGGATTAACGGGTGGATTGAGATATTTAAATCTTACGAGTTATCCGATATTTATGTTGGTTTGAGGTGGATTGAAGTTGGGAAACCAATTGCATATGCGTAAACATAAGTTTGGTTGAATTGGGTGAAAACCATTAGGTTTGGGGGTTAACCAAAGTGAATTAAAGCTAGAAAACATAGTTTTGGTTGGAATGTGCATGGGGCGTAGGCGCCAGGGGCTCTGTCTTATGGCCTTGCCATCACCCACTTTGGGGATTTATCTGTATTTTGGGTTATACACACACACACACATGTTTATAACATTTCGGTCTAAGATCGGGATCACAAGTCGTGTGGACTGGATTTTCTCACTTAAGTTGGACATGTTTTTGTTCTATTAGTTAAACTTATATCTTGATGTAAATTTAATCAACTAATATGGTGTTGTTACTTTGAGATTGACATGCTACATCTTCATTAATTTTTGCATGCGTTTTAAAAATTCAAATTTGTTTCTAAAATTTAGGTGTTAAAAACTATATATAATAATAAAGATATTATATTAACTATTTTAGTCCGTATGGGAATTTTGGTCTTTTCAAAAAAAGGTTAACCATAAAAGTAACATATGTTAGCTAAAAGGACTCCAAGTGTCAAACCGTTAGAAAATGAAATTTTCAACCCATGATTTAAGAAAAAAAAAAGAATTCATACTCAACTAGTTAAAGTGGGTAGACTTTAGGGTTGAAAAACGAAATTAACTCCAAAATAAATAAAGAAGGTATAAGAGTTACTGAGTTGAGGGTAATATGTGTAAAAACAATAAAGCATAAGGTTTGATGTGAAAATATATTTAAGAGATAGCATCAACGGCGGAAGAATTAAATTAGGGTTTAATACACTCATTCGTTTTTACTCGTTACGACGCTTACGCAAATCGATAGAGAAATCGACCGGTCATTCTACCAACAGCCCAACAGTAAGTTTTCGATTGTTTATTTGAAGTTATGTCCGTACACTGTCTTTCATGAAATTAATTATTGAAAGTATTGGTTATGTATTTTTATGAAGATTGTAGGTCCCGCGGGCCTCGGTCGAGCATAGTGGAAGACTGATGATAAGTGCAATGTAGACCTGCTCGTGATTTGTGGGGAGAACAGATGAAAGAAAAGATGGACCTGAGTATATGAACAATAAGAACATATACACAAGAGAATCAATAATCCATAACAACGTTATCATCACAGATTACATACCGAAGGATTATACATCTCTAGTTTAAGCTCACGGTCCAGGGGTCGGGAGAGCTCGTCCCGACCCGACCTCTCTCAGAATCTCACATTATGTTCTCTACCCAAAACAAATGAGCCCAAAAACTCTATTTATAGGGACAGGAACAAGCCACCTGCGTACTTGTCTAAGTACGCATGACATTTTGTCATGTTTGGTCATGCGTACTTGTTAAGTACGCATGACAAAATGTCAAGAGTACTTGGTAAGTAAGCAGGTCTTTTGGTGAACTTGCTAAGTACGCAGAAACATTCTTGTATGTATGATGAGTGGTTGAGTTACCCGTGCTAATTGTATATAATTATATGTTTTTAACCCTAATTATGTGAAACTTTATATTATTTTTATATCTTATAGGTTTTTATATATAATAGGTTAAGAATAATAAAAATCTTTTGAACTAAATTAGAAAATATTATTTTTATGATGAGTGGTTGAGTTACCCGTGCTAATTAGTTGAATCTTTTGAACTAACCTAGAACCTGAAATTTGGAGGAGGTTGCATTCTTTATTTTATTTGAGTTTTAATCAAAAGAATTTACTAAACTAAGCAATTAATCTTTCTAGTGGTTCCCTGTGGATTCGACAACCCAAAACATGCTTCTACATACTCCCTCTTAACTATAGCATCAAATTCTATCTATCACTAACACTGATATATTCATTAGTTTACAAAGAATGTCCTAACAGACTCCCTCTAAACTAATGCTATCACGTGTATTCTGGCAAAACTTGATCTTCTGGTATTCCACTTGTGATCTTCAACTCTTTAATCTTCAATCTTTAAGCTTCAGTCTTCAGTTGTCGAGTGACGACTCCCTCTTAACTGTAGCTTTCTTTGTAGACCAAAACAAGTGCTTCAATAAGAACCAACACAACTCATTGTAGTTCATTCTCTCAGCAGTAGCTTCCTCCAATCTGACTTATACTTCTTCCAAATCAGCTGGCATATGATATAGAGTTTGAATTTCCAATAACCTGCATCAAACTAATCAGCTCCCATAAGAATTCCAGAAAGATAAACTTTAGTCTTTAAGCCAGATGTGTCCAACTCTATCCTGTATCTTCATGAGTCAACCAAATTCCCAAAAATGTTCATTTCCAATATCCCCTTTCAATGTAAGCTCCATCTGACTAGACTAGAAACAAGGGATCGTTTCCTATACCGTTAGCAAATTATAAAGGTTCTGTCTTCAACTAATAATCCAACGGATATCCAGCTTTATCTTGAAAACACTCGATAGAATCAAACACAAATTCTGCTCAATAGTGATCATCATGTATCCAATCTCCAACATTCTTCAGTTAGACCTTCATTCCTGGTTAACATCTCCTAATCGGTAACATTCACCACGGTGAAGTCCCATAACTAGGTTGTCTATCCGGATTCCGCCCAGATCTCAAATGAGAAATCCAATCATAACTAAATCACACCAAATCTTTAAAATAAAAATATAGTTTACATAAGAAATCATAACTGAGATCCATGTTTAAAGTCCCATGAATACTCTTAAAAAAAATTTCCCCCTTATTTCTCTGTAAACTATAACCAGGTATATCACCGCTTCACCCGATTCCTTAAAAACCTCGTCTAGTCAAATATTGGATTGTATTTCTTTACAAAGATCAAATAGCAAAACTATGGGTTCAAATTGTTTTAGCATTCATCCCCTATTAAATAAGTATCCCAGATACTCGTTGCCTACATTTTCAGGGTTGAATACGCAAACAATATGATTTAAAGACCCAGAGCTGCACATCTTCACAAATAAATCGAGACTTTTAGCCGATGACGACTCAGTTGTTCAAATTGATTTAGCAGTCATTCCTTATTATAAAAGTATGCAAGATACTCGTAGCCAACATTTTCTGGTTTGAACACTAAACCAATATATGACAACTGGTATCATCCGGCAAAAATCTCGACCTTGTTTCTCCATGCTACTTTATAAACAAATTTCAGTCCCGAAAAACCAAAATCACTAAATTTTCAAAAATTGCCCGCAACAAGTATACTAATGATCCTTAAAAAATTTGGCCAAGAACAAGTTTTCCCAGATGATAACTGACGAGCAAATACGCATGTTTGATATTTCTTGCGTATTTAGTAAGTACGCACAACAGTGAGTCATGCGTACTTGGCTTCATGTGAACTTATAAGTAGGCAGGGTTGTTTACTCCTACGTACTTAACCAGCAGTATACCAACGCACTTGTCTGATCTTTGAGGGAGATTTCAGAAACTGTTGAATTTCTGAAATTGATGTTTCCAAAGGCTTAGAAATCATATTCTAACAAACCAGTAGCCTTCCAAACATCAAATGAAGCGATAACGAAGACAAATTTTAGGATTTTGTTCTGAACAGTAGAGACTTTAACAAGTATGCAGAACCTTCAAAAACTAAAACTCGAATCTGGAACACAAATCAACGAACACCGAGGCTCTGATACAAGCTGTATGTCCCGGGGGCCTTGGTCGAGCACAACGGAAGACTGAGATAAGTGCAATGTAGACTTGCTCCTTGATTCGTGGGGAGAACAGATGAAAGAAACGATGGACCAGAGCATACGAACAATAAGAACAGATAAACAAGATAATCAATAATCCATAACAACGTCATCATCACAGATTACATACCGAAGGATTATACATCTCTAGTTAAAGCTCACGGTCCAGGGGTCGGGAGAGCTCGTCCTGACCCGACCTCTCTCAGAATCTCACATTCTGTTCTCTACCCAAAACAAATGTGCCCAACAGCTCTATTTATAGGGGCAGGAACAAGCCACCCGCGTACTTGGTAAGTACGCAAGTCTTTTGGTGAACTTGCTAAGTACGCAGAAACATTCTCCTGTGTACTAGCTAAGTACACCAATACATAGAATTTTATCTATAGTTACCAAACATGCCTTTACAAAGATTCGATGGATTATGCGGCAATTATGTTAATATAAAAAGCTAAATATGGTTTCAGTTAAATTAACAGGAGAGTAAATACGCTTGTTTTGAAAAAATATGCACATAGCCAGTCCAAAACGTTTTGCTAGGATTCATGACAAGATTGTAATATCTTTGTTTTGCTTGTGATTTGTGTTTTTTATTGTTCCATATGCAGTTTTATTTATATTATATAAATGTTTTTTTGAAAGCAGATATTTAGACAATACTTTTAGATGTTAAATAGTTGTTTCTTTTGAAATGCAGTTTTTCTTATCTTAAATACAACTTTTTGACCGCAGATTTATAGATATTAAATCGAAGAGTTTGAAGAGGACACTGCCAAAACATTCAATTGTTTAAAATGCGAAAAGAGATTAAAGATGACTATGAAAGGATAAAGAGTGAGTTAGACGTTAGCTGAAAAATACAGTTGCTTGAAATGTTGAAAGACATTGAAAAGGACTATGAAAGTAAAAATATAGACAGAGAAGTTATGCGAAAATATTGATAACCATCAAGAAAATCTTGAAGCTACGATGCAGAAGCTTATGGAACAACTACCTCTTGGTGGTTGAGAGTTTCTAACATTATCCAAATAATTAGTAATAATGACATATCTTGTTTTAAAAATGACTAACTCATGTTAGAAACTCCTAACCTCCAAGAGGTACTTGTTCTATAAGTTTCCGCACCGTACCTTTTATCATTGGTTGTTAATATCTTTTCGTATAGTTTCTAACTCGACCTTTTTCCTTTCTTGGCCATCTTCAATTTCTTTTTGAATTTCACGCAGCTAATTTTTTTTTCCTCATAGCTGCGGTCTTTTTTTCTTTCACGGTCCTCTTCAATCTCTTTGCGCATTTCAAGCAATTGATTTTTCTCAACTTCAACACTCGCTATGAATGATTTCATAACCCCCCTTGGCGAAATCATGTATGATGATGTATCACCATCGTTCACATTTTTTTTTAAGAATTTATGGTAACGCCTCTGTCATAAAGTCGACTGTATCTTTTATGCTCTTTGTTCATCATAACCATAATAGGAGACTTTTTTTAATAAACTAACAATTAATCAAAAAATACCATAGATTTGCCGATGTTTCTGTGAGCCAATCATTATCATTCAAATTTTATAACGTTAGGAATTAGTCCATGTTTTGTTCTAATCTATTTGTATTCTCTAGAGGTGGAAAAATGGTTAGGAAACTTACCAAAACGGGCCTGGTCAAAATGGGTTTCTTGACCGGAAATACTTTTTGTCCAATCTTTTTAACAAAAATTGATTTGTCAAATTATATTTTTTTAGTTTCAGTCTTATCTTTTCAATAAAATGATTTTGGAGGTTGATACACTTCCTGTGACTTTCAAGTTGTTTGAACCGTTTCACTGGTTAGAGGTAAAACATAGTCCAAATCGACGTATTAATAAGTAAATGGATCGCTCACACCTCTGATACTATCTTTCAACTTGAGATACATAATTTGGTGCAATACTTTACAGTACATGTCTTTATAAAACGATATGTAAGTAGCTAAGAAGAAGAAGAAACGAGAGAAATAATTGGAAATCAACATGATTCATGTACCTTTCAAAAAATAGTTAAGTAAGAGTACTTAAAGTGTTTGGGTTTGAATCGTTAAGAAAATGGTTATTTTGGTCCGGATCAGATCGAGTTTTAGATAAAAAAAAATGGGTACATGTCAAAACATGTCACATTAGAAATGGTAAATTTGACTGGCTAGTATATTTTTGAGGCAGTTGCCAATGACTGTGTATAATCCGGTGTTGGCTGTTGACGCGTATGATGACAAGATCAACCACTTACTCGAACCGGATTCTCTCCCTTGGGTCGGCCACATTCAGTTCCATCGTCTTAATATAAGAAACGATTCTCGTCACGAAGGGCTCATTAAGTGCTCAGATATGGTAATTCGTTTATCATTCTTTTCAAATTGTTATTTTAAGTTAGGTATTTGTTATTTCAATCTTCTGAAAATATTCATGTTGATTTGCCAATGCTTTAACAGATTTTTAGCAATTTTACTGATGCACTTCATGTGGTAACTTATTAGTTATTGCATCTTGTTTAATAAAGAAAACAAGAAAAATCCAACTCTCATACAATTTTGAATTCTTGTAAATCATCTTGATTTGATTTTTTTTTCAAATGAGCACCAAAAAGCATATATAAAATGAAAGAAACAAGGACATACCAATTATAGTGTTTATCAAATTATTTTCCTCTGCGATTGGTGAGCAAGTTAAATACCAAATTGCAGACATACTAATTGTAACATCCGGTCTCTCGTACCAACAATATTGTTCGCTTTTGTCCTAAGAGCTCACAGATTTATTTTTTGTTTCCCGGGTGAAAACTTCCCAAGGGTCACCCATCCCTAGATTACTCCCACCTGAGCACACGTAACTATGGAGTTCTCCTCTCATCGACTACATTAAGCCCCAGAACGAGTTGTGGTATTTGAGGCTGGGCATTTCTTATGAACCCATCATCTCTCACGTGGACAAACAAAACATAATTTTATAGGATTTGCCTAAGGTGTTACAAACAACCCCCCCTTGCGACTCATCGTCCTCGATGAGGTTTGCCCCACTATCGTAAACAGAACAAAAAGCAGCCCAAACAAACTGTATCAAGATATTGTCCGCTTTGCCCCCTATGGGTAGCCCATCCTGGAAATCAAGGTTTTGTTCCCATCCGACAAGTTGCGCGCCCACGCAAAACGCGTATTGATAGAGAAGGTATCCACCCCCTTATAAGGAAGGCTTCGTTCTCCCCCACAACCGATGTGAGATATTACAATTCACTCCCTCAGTGTGTCATATTCATTAGTTCACATTTGGTGAGTCACATAACACGTTCAGTAGTTCAGTGCGTCACACACAATTTTTCAGCGCGTCACCTTTTGGTGCTTCGCAATCAGTTTTTCAATGCATCAATATTAATACTTGCTAATATATATATATATATATATATATATACATAATAGTTACAGATAATTCATATAAACAATTAAATAACGAATTTGGTTTCCCGATTACGGGCTAACGAAATCCAAATGGTACACATAAGTTGTTCGAAAAGTCCATACCTTAATGACGCTAAGCAATAACCGGAATAAAACCTTGCATGTAAAATAAACGCCGCGGAAGCCTACAATATTATCGGCAGTGGCGAAGCTTGAAGAAGACCCCGGGGGGGTCGGGATTTTTTTTTCCCTATCAGAGGGGGGCCCGAACTATAAAATTTTCACCCGAATACATATAAATTAACACTATTAAGCGAAAAATCGACTGAATACGTATATATTTACACTTCTGAGCGAAAAATCGAGGTGGACCGGGGCCCACTCCGGCCCCAACTAACCTTCGCCCCTGATTATCAGACTCGGATTTTAAAATCCTTTTGGTGATCGTGAACACAATTTAAAACGTTTGGGAAAAATATATTTATAACCCTTTTTAGAAACTATATATATATGCATATATATATATACACTTCTATTTCTTGACGATATAAAAAAAACATATAAAACACAATTTTTTTTGTTACTGTTAAGTAAAATACATGATTTCAATAACATTAAAAAGAGCATACATTTTATTTCTAATTAAAATAAATAATATACATAACATCTTTGTAACACCCCAATTTTTAAGAGAAATATAAAGTCTAGGGACTAAAGTGCAATTTTCCAAAGTTAAGGGGCTTAAAAATAAAAGAATTTGGGAATTCAGGCAGTAGCGGACCGCTACCAAGCCGTTGGCGGTCCGATACGTAGCAGAGAAGGCAATCAGTAGGGAATGACACGCAGAGGACGCGTGTTTTGCTGACTCAGCCCTATGGCGTACCGCTACAAGGTCCGTAACGGTCCGCCACGCCGCAATCTGGGTAATGGACCGCTACCCTTAAGCCTGATGGTCCTCTACGTGGTCAATATGCAAAAAACCTGGCAGTAGCGGACCGCTACCACCTATCTTAGCGGTCCGCCACCGGTGCACGGACATCCCTATATATAGCTTCACTTAGTCGTTCAAATGAAACACAACAACAACATCATCACAATCACATTCACACACAAACACACATACCGAGGTGAGGCTAGCACGACGGTTACGAGCACGGTGGTTACGAGTGTGGTACATTGCAAGTGCAGTTCGAGTTCGAGAAAGCATCTAAACGAGGAACGAACTTAGGAACTACCCAAGGATATGTAAGTACACTGGAGCCGTACCCTAGACACAATTATGTGAAATTACGTGTTTAATTGATATGTGTTATGTGATATGTGATATGACGAGGGTATGGGGGTAATGAAGGATTAGTCTAGACACTAAATGGGAGTAATGGAGTAGCCATGACGTATCCAAGGGATGGTGGATACGCCGGTGGTACCTCTATATATAAATCTGTTGGTGCTTCATGGTGAAACCATTATGAATGTTTACGGGTATAGACTAAAAGACAGTAATGAAAATATAGTAAACATACGGGTAAACTTTCGACCGGTATGTAGTTATCTAACAAACGAAATGTTTAGTCTAAGAAAGAGTGGCGTATAAATCTCTCCTAGACCCGTCACTCTTTCCTGGGAACATCTCTATTGGAGTTACTGCTCTGGAAGGATAATCACCACAGTTTACAATATATGATGAAATACATGATGAATATGAATACATGAAATGCATGACTAATATGAATACGTGAATGCATGATGATATGTGCAAAGATGAATGTGTATGATGAAACGAGTCTAAACCCTAAAATGTAATAACGGAGTACTCACGAAGTGTTAAAGGGGTGTTAGATACGCCGCTGATACTTCCTATATATAAACTCTTTTAGTACATCGTGGAGAAACCGTTACAATGTTTTAAGCTGAGGACTGGTTGGGAAATAAATCAAGCATATACGTGAAATGAAAACAAATGCTTGATACATTTGGGAGGCTGTGAGTTAAAGATATTAAAGGTCCCAAATGAAAAAAGATACCCAGCCTGTAAGGTGGATCTCAATAATATATAAGAGAACTAAAGTAACTCCAAGCCTACGCGGATGGGGAGAAAGATTCCAAGCCTTCGGGGCTGAGAAAAAAGGGACTCCAAGCCTACGGGGCTAAGGAGGAAAAGATTCCAAGCCTACAGGGTTGAGGAAATAAATGAGTTTTCGTGACAAATGCAAGGGGTCTACACTGACGAGTGTAAGGACCTTACTAAAAACTCGGACCTGAGGTACGTCCGAAGACGGTCGCGAGGAGGTAGCACACCCATTAAAAATATACGAATGACGTGACCGGAGGTACGTCCGGAGATGGTCACGGGGGCGCTGAGAGTCTGGAAAACTTGAACAATAATAAGAACTTAAAGGGTTCATAATAAAATGAACGAGGCAATGTACTTACTTAGCGTAAGCTAATTCAAAAATGTTTTTCAAATACTACAGGAAATAAGCACATGGAATGTGGCTTCTTGAGGACGGAGCAGTCGGAGTTAGAGATCCCTATATAACATGATGTAACTATATCATATTTTGTGAAACAATATTATAACGAAAAAGTTACCTTAGCCAGTTATGAAAAAGTTTTGTCACATGGAATGTGGCTTCTTGAGGACGGAGCAGTCGGAGTTAGAGATCCCTATATAACATGATGTAACTATATCATATTTTGTAAAACAATATTATAACGAAAAAGTTACCTTAGCCAGTTATGAAAAAGTTTTGTTAAACTAGAACCATTTTCCACATTTTAAAACTCTGATAAAATAATAAATATGTAGGGTGTTTCAATCTTGAAAGAAAAGATTACAATTTATTTATTTAGAAACCAGATTATTCGATAATTATAAAAATACATATATTAGTGTGTGTGTGTGAACAAAACCAAAAGAAAAGAAAATAGGGGGAGGTTTGCAGGTTTAGAACCCACGACCTCCTTGCCTTGTGCTCAAAGTGTGTTAACAATTAGTTACTGCCTCATCTCTGTTGATGATTTAGAAAACACTTATTTTACGATACTAACGATAAACGATTGAGACAATAGGGCTTTTGACCGGAAAGTGAAAACGAGAAGAAAGGTGGTATATTTACTTCGAATACCCCCTTTCAATGTAAGCTCCATCTGACTAGACTAGAAACAAGGGATCGTTTCTTATCCCGTCAGCAAATTATAAAGGTTCTGTCTTCAACTAATAATCCAACGGATATCCAGCTTTATCTTGAAAACACTCGATAGAATCAAACACAAATTCATGCTCAATAGTGATCATCATGTATCCAATCTCCAACATTCTTCAGTTAGACCTTCATTCCTGGTTAACATCTCCTAATCGGTAACATTCACCACGGTGAAGTCCCATAACTAGGTTGTCTATCCGGATTCCGCCCAGATCTCAAATGAGAAATCCAATCATAACTAAATCACAACAAATCTTTAAAATAAAAATATAGTTTACATAAGAAATCATAACTGAGATCCATGTTTAAAGTCCCATGAATACTCTTAAAAAAAATTTCCCCCTTATTTCTCTGTAAACTATAACCAGGTATATCACCGCTTCACCCGATTCCTTAAAAACCTCGTCTAGTCAAATATTGGATTGTATTTCTTTACAAAGATCAAATAGCAAAACTATGGGTTCAAATTGTTTTAGCATTCATCCCCTATTAAATAAGTATCCCAGATACTCGTTGCCTACATTTTCAGGGTTGAATACGCAAACAATATGATTTAAAGACCCAGAGCTGCACATCTTCACAAATAAATCGAGACTTTTAGCCGATGACGACTCAGTTGTTCAAATTGATTTAGCAGTCCTTCCTTATTATAAAAGTATGCAAGATACTCATTGCCAACATTTTCAGGTTTGAACACTAAACCAATATATGACAACTAGTATCATCCAGCAAAAATCTCGACCTTGTTTCTCCATGCAACTTTATATACAAATTTCAGTCCCAAAAAACCAAAATCACTAAATTTTCAAAAATTGACCGAAACAAGTATACTAATGATCCTTAAAAAATTTGGCCAAGAACAAGTTTTCCCAGATGATAACTGACGAGCAAATACGCATGTTTGATATTTCTTGTGTATTTAGTAAGTACGCACAACAGTGAGTCATGCGTACTTGTCTTCATGCGTACTTGGCTTCATGTGAACTTATAAGTAGGCAGGGTTGTTTACTCCTACGTACTTAACTAGCAGTATACCAATGCACTTGTCTGATCTTTGAGGGAGATTTAAGAAACTATTGAATTTCTGAAATTGATGTTTCCAAAGGCTTAGAAATCATATTCTAACAAACCAGTAGCCTTCCAAACATCAAATGAAGCGATAACAAAGACAAATTTAGGATTTTGTTCTGAACAGGTAGAGACTTTAACAAGTATGTAGAACCTTCAAAAACTAAAACTCGAATCTTGAACACAAATCAACGAACACCGAGGCCCTGATACCAGCTGTAGGTCCCGGGGGCCATGGTCGAGCACAACGGAAGACTGAGATAAGTGCAATGTAGACCTGCTCCTTGATTCGTGGGGAGAACAGATGAAAGAAACGATGGACCAGAGCATATGAACAATAAGAACAGATAAACAAGATAATCGATAATCCATAACAACGTCATCATCACAGATTACATACCGAATGTAAGGCCCCTTTCCCAGGTAACCTCACTTGTTGGATTTACTCATAAACATAGTCATAATCACTGAGCTTAAATTTAAAACATTCGAATTCATTCATTACATAACGTAACATGACATGACTTAACAACGGAAGTCTTTTAAAATTAAGTACATAACATTTGTCTTAACATATATAAATGTGGGATGTCAGTCTTGTGCCGGGTAACCTTCACGCCTTCGCACGAACCTTCCTTTCTGTACCTGAAATGTATACTAAAAGTCAGCTAACGCTGGTGAGTTCTAGTTTAAAACTATTAAGTATGATCATTCTTTTCTTTATAAGTATACATAATTATATACATACATTTCTACAAATACGTATTCATAGCTTTTACTTTTCTTTCTTCATTCTTATGTGATTACATAGATATGTATTCACCTTTTCTTTCCTTAACTTTCATTGGTCATACACATAAGGGTGATCAACCCATCTTACGGTACGTATATCACAAAGACATACGCCCTGGAGCTACCGTCGTAGCCCTTTTACTCGTCCGGTCCTAGAAACCGTCCGCCTTAACTTTGGTCCGGCCAACCTTCGGCCGTCCTTCTTACCCGTCCTACCGTCGTAGTCCGTCATATTCGCCCGTCTGCCCTAAGGCTTCCATTTCCCACGCGAACTATTGTTTATGCAACCGTTATACTATTTTAGCGTTTACTTCGACCGCCCTTTTATGCTTTTTGTACGTCCTAGCTTGCGAAGGACGTATCTTTCCCGGTTGCAAAATAGTCACGTGGTCGTCCGTCTACAGAAGTAGCCGTTAGCTTCGTTTCCGTCCATAACGTATACATACATTCATAACATGCAATATAAATAATTATAAAGCAAGATTTCGTTTATTTACGTTATGCCATTCTTTCCTTCATTCTTTGTGAACATACGTTTCATTCTTTGTTCATAATTCATTCTCTTATATATATATATATAAAATATATATTAGTACATCACGTATGATCACATTAGCATTAATATCATTTATTCATTTAGTGTATACATTTCAGCCCCAAAACATTTAATAAGGTTTGCACATAACATAGAAGGGGGCACATAGAACTCACCTGATAAGCTTCTCTAAGTTGTCCTAAACAAAGGTCCAACAACATCACTTCCGATCTGGATTAGGTAGTTAAATACACATTAGACCCAACCCCGACTCTAATGGTTAAATCATTCTAAACTTACTGACTTTACTTAACCAGCCTGCTGCCTGCTTCCTGCGCACTTGCTAAGTGCGCAGGACCATACTCATGCGCACTTGACAAGTGCGCAGAGAATACTTCTTGCGCACTCGGTAAGTACGCAGGATCTTCCTCCTGTGTACTTGGTAAGTACGTAGGAAGTCCTTCTTGCGCACTTGGTAAGTGCGCAATACCTGGTTCCTGGACCAAAAATCCAAAATTCTTGCATGCTAACCCGATCATGTCAATTTTACAATTTTCTTTGATGAAAACGTGCGGTTTTCCTTCTAGATGCTAGTTCTAGGCTTATTATCAGGTTTCGTCCATAAAAACGTCTCCTATTTAGCTAAAACCCGAGAAACCCAAAAACGAACAAAAACTCAGATTATGGTTGAATCGTTACCTGGATTAGAACTCTGATTTGGAGGTTTTGCTCACGAGCTCAGCTGTAACGTGCTCCTTCAATCTCGTGTCGATCCGTCGACTTTCTCTCTCTAGGCCCGAGCTCTCCTTTCTCTCTCTAGGATGGTGAAATGATGGTGAAGTGGAGAAAGTGGGATGCCTTGCCCCTTATATACCTGGGCTTCCATCGGCCCGTTGGAGCCGAGCCCAAGCCCATCCGTTATTATTTCGTTTTATGACGTTTAAATCTCTATCGTATTATTAATTACTTATTTACTATTTTTGGTATGTTACAAGTCTACCCTCCTTAAAGAGGTTTCGTCCTCGAAACTGCTTATACGTTAAATAATTGAGGGTATAGTCCCCTCATTTCGTCTTCTTTTTCCCACGTAGCTTCTGACCATTTTCTGTGCTTCCATTGTATTTTGACTAGAGGAATCGACTTATTGCGTAGTCATTTTTCAGTTCTGTCAAGGATGGCTATCGGTTCCTCTACATAATTTAGACTGTTATCTACTTCGATCTCGTCGTAAGGTATGTGAGCTGTGTCGTCAGCTAGGCACTTGCGTAAGTGCGACACGTGGAACGTAGGGTGTATTCCACTAAGCTCAACGGGTAGGTCGAGTCTCTAAGCAACTTGACCCATTCTCGCTAAAATCTTGAAAGGTCCAACAAACCTTGGACTTAATTTGCCACATCTTCTGAATCGAATGATTCCTTTCCATGGTGATACCTTTAACAGTACCATGTCCCCCACTCGAAACTCTAAATCCCTTCTTCTCTTATCCGCGTATGATTTTTGTCTGTCTTTTGCAGCTTTCATTCGAGCCTTGATTTGATCAAATTTCTCGGAAGTAGCTTTGACCACTTCGAGACTTGCAAAATCCTTTTGTCCAATTTCCCTCCAACAAACCGGGGTCCTACATTTCCTCCCATACAACATTTCAAATGGCGGCATGCCAATAGTCGAGTGATAGTTGTTGTTATATGAAAATTATGCCAATGGTAGATGGCTGTCCCAGCTCCCACCGAAGTCAATGATACAGGCCCGGAGCATGTCCTCCAAGGTCTGAATGGTCCTTTTCGATTGTCCATCGGTTTGGGGGTGGTAAGCGGTGCTGATGTTCAGTCTAGTGCCTATTGCTTCATTGAATTTCCTCCAAAACCTTGACGTGAAGTATCCCTGTCGGACACAATCGACAGCGGCATACCATGTCTGCTCACAATTTCCTTGATAAATATTTTTTGCTAGTCTTTCTGATGAAGAAGTCTCACGTATTGGTAAGAAGTGAGCACTTTTCGTCAAGCGGTCGACGATCACCCAAATGGTATCATTGCATTTAGCTATTCGCGGTAGCTTGGTAATGAAGTCCATCGTGATCTCCTCCCACTTCCATTCCGGTATTGGTAAAGGTTGCATTTTACCGCATGGTTTCTGGTGCTCGGCCTTAACTAGTGAACACGTCAAGCACTTGTTCACATACTCAGTCACATCATTCTTCATGCCCGGCCACCAGTACTCTTTCTTCAAGTCTTGATACATTTTGTTTGTCCCGGGGTGGATAGAATAACGAGACTTATGGGCCTCATCGAGTATTTTGGCTCTAAGCTCGCCAATCATAGGTATCCACATCCGGCCAAACCTAGTTCGTACACCATATGCATTTGCATCTAAATTCCCTTGTTGTCCTACTATTCTTTCCCGTTTTATATTTCTTTCTGATAGCGCTTCATCTTGTGCCTTTAATACTTCACTCATCAAATCTGGTGTTATAACCAGCTGACACGCTTTGATCCGTATAGGTTCCGATTCTTCCTTTCTGCTTAAGGCGTCAGCCACCACGTTTGCCTTGCCTGGATGGTACAATATCTCACAGTCATAGTCCTTCAGTAGCTCTAACCACCTTCTTTGTCTCATGTTTAATTCCTTTTGCTCGAAAAAGTACTTCAGGCTTTTCTGATCGGAGTAAATGGTGCATTTGACTCCATACAGATAGTGCCTCCATATTTTCAACGCGAAAACTACTGCTGCTAACTCTAGATCATGTGTTGGGTAGTTAACTTCGTGAATCTTTAGTTGTCGCGAGGCGTAAGCAATTACCTTTCCTCGTTGCATAAGTACGCAACCTAAACCCTGCCCCGAAGTGTCAGAGTAGACTACCAAGTCCTCATGTCCCTCAGGTAGAGTCAAGACTGGAGCTTGGGTTAGTCGTGCCTTAAGTTCTTCAAACGCGTTGTTTTGGGTTTGACCCCATTCATACTTCACTTCCTTCCGTGTCAACTTAGTTAGTGGCAAGGCTATTCTTGAAAAATCTAGAATGAATCTTCGATAGTAGCCTGCCAATACTAGAAAACTTCGTATCTCAGTTGGTGTCCTCGGGATGTTCCATTCCTTTACTGTCTCGATCTTTGCAGAATCCACCATGATTCCGTTTGGGTTTATTACATGACCTAGGAATTGGACTTCCCTAAGCCAGAACGCGCATTTGGAGTATTTTGCGTACAACTTTTCCTGCTTTAGCACCTCCAGAACCTCTCTTAGGTGACAGTGGTGATCACCCTCGCTTTTCGAATATACCAGTATGTTGTCTATAAAAACTATCACTGATCGATCCAACATTGGTCGACATACTCTATTCATCAAATCCATGAACGCTGCTGGTGCGTTGGTCAATCCGAAGGACATCACGAGAAACTCATAATGCCCATAACGCGTGCGAAATGCGGTCTTTGGTACGTCTTCTTCCCTTACTTTCAACTGATGGTAACCCGACCTAAGATCGATCTTTGAGAACCAACTCGCACCTTGCAGTTGATCAAAAAGGTCGTCTATTCTAGGCAGTGGGTATTTGTTCTTTACTGTCCTCTTGTTCAACTCGCGGTAGTCAATGCACATGCGCATGCTGCCGTCCTTCTTCTTTACAAATAGTACCGGAGCGCCCCACGGTGAGATGCTCGGTCTAATAAATCCTTTTTCTGTTAGTTCCTCTAGTTGAGACATCAATTCTTTCATTTCTGACGGAGCCAATCGGTAGGGGGCTTTGGCAACGGGCTCAGCTCCTGGCAATAAGTCAATTTGAAATTCTATTTCTCGATCGGGTGGTAACCCATGTAGATCCTTAGGGAATACTTCCGGAAAGTTGCACACCAAGGGCACATTCTTGAGTTCATTTGTTTTCATTCTATCATCAATAACATATGCCAAATAAGCTTCGCAACCGCGCCTCATGTAACTTTCGGCCTTGATCATCGAGATGATGTTCGGCATCGTGCAATTCCAATCCCCATAAACCGTAATTGGACTGCCGCTAGGAGCTTTGAGGTGTATCCTCTTACGTTTACATATGATTTGAGCTTCGTTGGCAGCTAGCCAATCCATACCCAATACTATATCGAATCCTCCTAAGGTAAGAAGGAATAATCTAGAAGGGAACTTATGACACTCTATTTCTATGATGCAATCCTCTGTTACTTGAAATACTGTCGAATTTTTACCAACGGCAATTTGTACGCTAAAGGCCTTTACTATGGTGTTGATAGTGCAACCTAGTTTACGACTAAATGCATTGGATATAAAACTTTTACTAGCACTAGAGTCAAATAAAATAGCAGCATGTTCATCGTTAACTAGGAACGTACCTGACACAACATCAGGGTTTCCCCTTGCTTCCTCCTCAGTTAGGGCGTAGGCTCGAGTCTTAGCCTGTGGCTGTTCCTTTTCCCTCTCTTTTCCCGAACCAGATTGGCCGGCCTTCCGGCAGTTCTTTGTCAGATGTCCAAACAATCCACATACTTGGCACTTGACGTTTCTTACACATTCTCGAGAGAAGTGCCCCGGCTTCCCGCACTTATAGCATGTGGTGATGCCGATTTTACATTCGCCAAGATGTTGCCTTCCACATTTCTTGCATGTTTCATATTCATCCGACCTTGGCTTCTTAGTTTCAGTTGTTACGTTCCCTCTTCCGGTGCCTCTAGACGGGTTCTCCCACTTTCTCTTTTGGGTCTCTGTTGGTGGGTCCACATTGGCATAATCGTCGTAGACAATTCCGCTCAGATTCACTACCTACTCGAAGGTCGAGGGTAGGTTAGCTTTTACATGAACACGGACCCGTTGTGGCAATCCCTTAACATAGTACTTGATCAAACGATCTTCAGTTTCCACCAGGTGTGGTACTAGTTGAGCTAGTTCATTGAATCTTGATGTATACTGGCGATGAGTCTTGTTGCCAGCCTTGAAGTTCAGGAACTCGTTCTCCACATGATCGATCTCATTCTGTGGGCAGAACTTTTGAATTATGAGCTTTTTCAAGTCTCCCCACGTCATCTTGTTGATAGCATTGGGTGACTTAGTTCTTTGAATGTTCCTCCACCAACTTAGTGCTTCGTTGGTGAAAGACTGAGCAACGTACTTAACAGCTTGGTCTGGTCGACACTCGCTGATGTTGATGACCGCGTTCATCCTCTCGACCCACTCGAGGGTGGCCACCGAGTCCTTGTTCCCATCAAATTTGGGTGGGTCTCCGTCCTTGAAACCTTTATAAGTGCACCCCCTATTGCTTGATCCCATCTTTATTTCATCCCCGTCGCTGTCATATACTTTTTCCTCGTGGTTACCTTCGTCGTCTTCCTTGATTTTCTTTAAGGCTTCAGACAGCAAGTCAGGTAACACATTCTTTAAAGTGAGCACGACCTCACAGGCAATAGCATCTCTGACCTCGGGTTCTAACTGTAGAGACCCTTGATGGTCGCCCCCAGTTGGGGTGACATTAGTTTGGTGCACTCTTTTTGTGTTTTCCGTGTGCACATCCTCTTCTTCTTGATGTCTTGGATTCAGTGGAGGCCTACCGACTCGGCCAGTGCGACCGCCTCGGCGTCCTGTTCTTCCTCCTCCAGCTATAGTTCTTAGTTTCCTGATGGTCATAAAGGGAATACATCAATGTCATTTTCTTCAGATCATAGTTTGGAACAATACGAGCAAGGTAAATTTTTAATTACAATGACCGGTTTGTGATTACTAATTTACATTGCTTTTCGGGTTCAAAACTCTTCAAATCGGTTGTGACATTGACATCTATTTGTTCTAAGTTAAGGTATCTATTCTTATCCAAGTGTACTAACTCTAGTACTTACTTACCGTGCTAGCGTTGGCGTTGGTTACCCATGACTGACATCCGTGCGTTGGTCCCATAATCAGTTTGAGTCTAGATATTTAGGGATGTCTGAATCTCTTAAACTATTGCTCTGATACCAACTTGTAAGGCCCCTTTCCCAGGTAACCTCACTTGTTGGATTTACTCATAAACATAGTCATAATCACTGAGCTTAAATTTAAAACATTCGAATTCATTCATTACATAACGTAACATGACATGACTTAACAGCGGAAGTCTTTTAAAATTAAGTACATAACATTTGTATTAACATATATAAATATGGGATGTCAGTCTTGTGCCGAGTAACCTTCAAGCCTTCGCACGACCCTTCCTTTCTGTACCTGAAATGTATACTAAAAGTCAGCTAACGCTGGTGAGTTCTAGTTTAAAACTATTAAGTATGATCATTCTTTTCTTTATAAGTATACATAATTATATACATACATTTCTACAAATACGTATTCATAGCTTTTACTTTTCTTTCCTCATTCTTATGTGATTACATAGATATGTATTCACCTTTTCTTTCCTTAACTTTCATCGGTCATACATATAAAGGTGATCAACCCATCTTACGGTACGTATATCACAAAGACATACGCCCTTGAGCTTCCGTCGTAGCCCTTTTACTCGTCCGGTCCTAGAAACCGTCCTCCTTAACTTTGGTCCGGCCAACCTTCGGCCGTCCTTCTTACCCGTCCAACCGTCATAGTCCGTCATATTCGCCCGTCTGCCCTAAGGCATCCGTTTCCCACGCGAACTATTGTTTATGCAACCGTTATACTATTTTTGCATTTACTTCGACCGCCCTTTTATGCTTTTTGTACGTCCTAGCTTGCGAAGGACGTATCTTTCCCGGTTGCAAAATCGTCACGTGGTCGTCCGTCTACAGAAGTAGCCGTTAGCTTCGTTTCCGTCCATAACGTATACATACATTCATAACACGCAATATAAATAATTATAAAGCAAGATTTCATTTATTTGCGTTATGCCATTCTTTCCTTCATTCTTTGTGAACATACGTTTCATTCTTTGTTCATAATTCATTCTCTTAAATATATATAAAATATATATTAGTACATCACGTATGATCACATTAGCATTAATATCATTTATTCATTTAGTGTATACATTTCAGCCCCAAAACATTTAATAAGGTTTGCACATAACATAGAAGGGGGCACATAGAACTCACCTGATAAGCTTCTCTAATTTGTCCTAAACAAGGTCTAACAACGTCACTTCCGATCTGGATTAGGTAGTTAAATACACATCAGACCCAACCCCGAATCTAATGGTTAAATCATTCTAAACTTACTGACCTTACTTAACCAGCCTGCTGCCTGCTGCCTGCGCACTTGCTAAGTGCGCAGGACCATACTCATGCGCACTTGACAAGTGCGCAGAGAATACTTCTTGCGCACTTAGTAAGTACGCAGGATCTTCCTCCTGCGTACTTGGTAAGTACGTAGGAAGTCCTTCTTGCGCACTTGGTAAGTACGCAATACCTGCTTCCTGGACCAAAAATATGAAATTCTTGCATGCTAACCCGATCATGCCAATCTTATAATTTTCTTTGATGAAAACGTGCGGTTTTCCTTCTAGATGCTAGTTCTAGGCTTATTATCAGGTTTCATCCATAAAAACGTCTCCTATTTAGCTAAAACCCGAGAAACCCAAAAACGAACAAAAACTCAGATTATGGTTGAATCGTTACCTGGATTGGAACTCTGATTCGGAGGTTTTGCTCACGAGCTCAGCTGTAACGTGCTCCTTCAATCTCGTGTCGATCTGTCGACTTTCTCTCTCTAGGCCCGAGCTCTCCTTTCTCTCTCTTGGATGGTGAAATGAAGGTGAAGTGGAGAAAGTGGGCTGCCTTGCCCCTTATATACCTGGGCTTCCATCGGCCTGTTGGAGCCGAGCCCAAGCCCATCCGTTCTTATTTTGTTTTATGACGTTTAAATCTCTATCGTGTTATTAATTACTTATTTACTATTTTTGGGATGTTACACCGAAGGATTATACATCTCTAGTTTAAGCTCACGGTCCAGGGGTCGGGAGAGCTCGTCCTGACCCGACCTCTCTCAGAATCTCACATTCTGTTCTCTACCCAAAACAAATGAGTCACTTGGTTCTTCCTTCAACATGAATAAAGGAATTAACTATTCAATATAAAGGAACGTAATAGAATATCTTTGGTTACACGAAAGGAATTAACTATTCAATAAGAAATCTCTAACATTTTCAAAAGTCACTTGGTTCTTCCTTCAACATGAATAAAGTTTTATTATATTCTATTCTTGGATTGAATGAGAAAGAAAAAATAAACTTAATTATACACTTTTACCCATGTGCATATTAAAAAGGTTGGGTCCAAAAGGGCCCAAAAAGCCCATTCCCCATTTGGCCCAAGAAATGCCCATTAGGGTTTAGCTCCTCTCCTCTATAAATAGAGGAGCTCCCACCAAATGAAGGGGGTTCTTTCTCTCTCTAGCTCACACCATATTTACACACAATTGTCTTGAGGCCCCGGCTTGACTTGAGTGTCGGAGTGTCCTCGAAGCCTAAGGCTCCTTGGGCCCTTTAACGTAGTTTTCTCGTGTGGTTGCACCTAACCTGAGGACTGTAGAGGAACGGACCGAGCCCATGGAAGAACCGAGATGAGGTTATCTTTCTCTTGACTATGGAAACATACACGCGAAGCCCGACACTTAGTTCTATGTTTCTTCACATATCTACCTTACTCTCCTTTCCTTTTTTTGGCTACAAAAAAATAATAAACATGCGTCTCTTTTATTATTACGATTGATGAGTTTTCATGTGAGTTTAATGACGTTTTATTTTATTTAACAACTAGTTGGTTCGCCCGCGCTTCGCGACAGGACTTATCTACGTATAACTAAAAAATGAGTTTGATCGTTATTCTATAAACAAACACCCGCACGTCGATGTAGAAGTTTGGTCGTTTTTCGTTAAAGCCCTGCGGCAGGAGTTTGATCGTTATCGGTTCGGGCCGTCGAAAACCATAAAAGCGAATACCAATAATGTTCGCTCATAATAGGTTCGGGTCGTCATGATACCATAACGGTAACGACAACCGCTATAAGCTACGATAGCAAAAAAAATCCATATTGAATACATCTCCGTTTTAAAAAAAATTATATCAAAACTTTGAGAAAAAAAAATAAAAAACAACTATGCAATACGTTTAAAAAAATTAAACGAATGAAAGTAATTATAAAAGAACGGAATTAATAATATAATTAAGCGGGTTAAAAACGTAAATTATACAAAGTATATATGGTGAAAATGAGAAATAAAATATTCAACAGGCTGCTTGCTTCAACAACCTGCAAGGGTAACTATTCATAATTGTTGCTCTTCTTATTAGTATTACTAATTCTGAACCGCTCAATAATGTTTTTCTTTTCTTTGTTAATTGATTTGAAGCCCACCAATAGAAAACCCAACATTTGAAAAGAAGGATATGTTTTTCTATGATAGAAACTTCCCACCTAAAATTTTAATTTTTTTTTCATATTATTTTGTAAAAATGTATAATTTTTTAAGGGGACTACTAATAAGACACGTGAATTGCTATTTGGACCGGTCTCTATACGCATCGTATAGGCAAATACTATGCGTATTGCCCTTCGCAATTTTCCATGCCCGACAGCATCGTACCACCTTGTCATTCCAACCCCTATACGCATCGTATAGGGCAATACGATGCAGTTTAGGATACGAGGTACCTTCTGCAACTAGTCATCCATCACATCGCTATACGCCGCATATCCTATACGCATCGTATAGGGCTATACGATGCGTATAAGGGCCAACTTTTGTGTATTTAACCATGCAGAATTCTCATTTGAACGTATCGTTCCAAAAAATTCCAAAAAATTTCCTTAGAAATTATAGCCATATCTTGGTGGTGGGATGGTAACTAAGGTTTTCAGGTATATTCTAACAAGTCGCTGAAAAACAACCCGCAAAGTTTCGGCGTTCAAGATGTGAACCGGGAGGAGGTCTCGTCCGACGTTTATTCCAATCAACGGGTAAGGCTTCCAGATTTGAACAAGCCACTAAGCAATCCCGAGTTCGTATACGGTGAACCCTCTTACCTTACACAACTCACGAACGACTTCGTGTACGGTGAAGTCTCTTACCCGACACAACAAACCGACGACTTCGTATACGCGGGGAACAAGCCGGCTAACTAGTCCGAAGACGAGGAACAAACCCATCCAACTGTGTCGTATAAAACTGACCAGGTATAAAATTCCTATATATTTATACCTACATTTAGTTTTTTATTTATTAACTTTTATCGTACCGTTGTTGCAGAATTTTCAGTCTCGTGAATAGTTTGTGGACTGGGCTGTCCGTAGAGGACGTGAAAATTGTTACGTCATTTTCACCCAATGATCGGGGAGAAAAAGCGACGACCTGTCGGAACCGGTTATCAAGGTGTGGCTTGTGTGTGACTGTCACGGCGAATGTGTGTCTACTGCCACGGTTAGACGTGTCGTGTCACACCTCGCCTCAGGCACCCCCTGGACGTGTGCGAGCCAGATTGGTATCATTGGTTCTTTGATTTCAGAGTTTTATAAAATACAGCGGAAGTCTTTTCAAAAGGATCGTTTCATCATTCTTTCAACCTCAAGGGTTGTATTTGTAAATATCAAAACTCAGTTGGAAGACAAAAGTTTTATATTTACTTTATAAACGTAGAGTTTCAAACACCTTTCTCATTTGATTACAAAACAGAGTTTGAAATCAAATACATCATAAGCCACTGGAAATAGTACAACTCAGGGTTGATCAATTCCCTAGTCCTATCTCCTTTCTTTAGGATTTCCCTTTACATGAGGCCTGAGAATCCTACGTGAATTCCATCCTTTCTTTTCCTGGGTTAGATCTCATGTCTGCCCATATTCCTTTTCTCATCATATTTTATTCGTTACCTGGAAAACATTTTGAAAATAAAACTTCAGCGCGAACGCTAGTGAATACAATATCTTGACTTAAAATCATTTGGCACAAACAAGTATTAATTTCATAATCACAACTTCATGTTCAATCTACACACTCAGCAGGCCCGTCCTGTTTAATCGTACCACAGTATACACCGGTAGTATGTCTTTATAACAATGGAGACTCCATGTCTCCTTATTTGTTATAAAGGGAAGTACTAGCCGCAATCTGGGAATTTCACCTAAGACCCGTGTATCCCTTACAAGTTTTACGTATACCTATGGTCTGAATGTTTGGTTCGTAGAAGAACGTTGAGCATTATTTCTTTAACCTTTATTTGGCCATTGTCATAAATAAAATGTTTTACACAAGTTTTAAAAGAGATAAAGTATTCACCTTTATAGTAGGAATGAGCCTCTAGAGTTGAAAACTTATAAGCTAGCTTCCTTTCTACAAGTGTTTCTTCCTTAACTGGGCAATACGAGGAGCGGGAATCGAACTGGGATCGTTGGGAGTCGTCTAATAAGTCTTTGGAACGAATGTGTGAAATGAGGATCGAGTTTGGATGTGAAAATCCGAATGAACTCGTTCATCTATTTATAGGCTCAGAAACAGATCCGTAGCGGACCGTTATGCGTGGGCGTTGCGGTCCGCTACCGCCCTTGCATGATGTCAGCCCTACACGTCCAAATCTGATTGGACCGTTCATGGTTTTGCGGCTAGCGGAACGTTACCCTGGGCGTAGCGGTCTGCCACCAGTACACGTGGCAGCCTCTGGTCAATTTGCGGCGGCGGACCGTTACCACCCGGCGTGGTGGTCCGCCATGATTACACGTGCCACAATAAGTGACCATTAGTCACTATACACATGGTTTAACCGGATTGTTTGCTTAGTTACCAAGTAGCGGACCGTTATCCAGGCGATAGCGGTCCGCCACCCAATTCTTGTTCATAGCGGACGGTTATGGGATTTGATAGCGGTCCGCTATCCACCTAAATTCTCATTTTTTTACTTTTAACCCTAGATTTTGGTATTTATACACTTATAGTCCCTAGGGTTTACCTTTTTGTCAAATCTTGGACATTTTCGTGGCAGGTGTTACATCCTTCCCACCTTGTTTTAAACTCGTCCTCGAGTTTATTCAAACAGGTGTGGATATTTCTTTCTCATTTCCGACTCCAGTTCCCACGTGTACTCAGGTCCACGTCTGGAGTTCCATTTAACTTTTACAATCATTAACTTCTTTCTTTTCAATCTCTTTTCCTGCCTGTCCTCGATTTGCAAAGGTTATTCCACAAATCTTAATTTTTCGTCAACCTCTACATCTTGTAGGGGCATTGCAGAGATTCATCTGCCAAACACTTACGCAGATTTGACACATGGTGCACACATCGTGTACTCCATTCATTTCATCTGGTAGTTCGAGTTGATAGGCCACAGGCCTAACTCTTTTCAAGATTTTGAATGGTCCTACGAATCTAGGACTTAATTTTCCTTTCTTTCCAAATCTTAGAACGCCTTTCCATGGTGAAACTTTCAACATAACGTCATCACCGACGTTGAATTCTAACGGCTTTCGTCTCCTATCGGCATAACTCTTTTGACGATCACGAGCTGCTTTCAATCTATCTTTTATCTGGATAACTTTATCAGTTGTTTCTAAGACTATTTCAGGTCCAGATAACTGATTTTCTCCTATTTCAGACCAACAGATTAGAGTTCGACATTTACGACCGTATAAGGCTTCAAAAGGAGCGGCCTATATACTCTTATGATAGCTATTGTTATAGGAGAATTCCATTAGAGGTAGGTGGTCATCCCAACTTCCTCCAAGATCTATAACACAAGCTCTTAACATATCAGCAAGAGTTTGGATTGTTTTTTCGCTCTGCCCGTCCGTCTGAGGATGGTAGGCAGTGCTAAGATTCAATTTGGTACCAAGATCTTTTTGAAAACTTTTCCAGAATCGCAAAGTTAATCTACTATCCCTATCTTACACGATAGATAGTGGCACGTCATGTAATGTTACAATTTCATTAGCGTATAGCTGTGCCAGCGCATCCATACTGAACGTTTCTTTCATTGGGAGAAAATGAGCAGACTTAGTAAGTCTATCAATGATAACCCAGATAGTATCATTCCCTTGACTTATTCGAGGAAGTTTAGTAATGAAATCCATGGTTATCATTTCCCATTTCCAGACAGGAATTTCAAGTTGCTGTAACAAACCAGATGGCTTTTGATGTTCAGCCTTAACCTGAGAACATGTCAAACACTTTGAAACATAGATAGTGATATGCATTTTCATTCCTATCCACCAGTAATTGGATTTTAGGTTTTTATACATCTTATTGTTTCCGGGATGCATTGTGTATTCAGATTTATGGGCTTCCTCAAGAATTTATTCACGAGTATTCCCATAGATACGAACCCAGATTCTTTTGTTCATCCTAATAATTCCATCATCTCCTTTGATTAACTGATCAATCACGCCTCCCAATCCTTCTTTCTCAAGGTTGGGTTCTTGTAATGCAAGTTTATGAGATTCCTTAATACGAGTGATAAGATCGATTTGGAGATCAAGTCTTAAGGCATGAACTCATTTAGGTTTCTCATGCTCCTTTCTGCTCAGAGCATCAGCTACTACATTGGCTTTTCCTTCATGATAACAGATTTCACAATCATAATCATTCAGGACTTCCATCCAACGTCTTTGTCTCATATTCAGTTCCTTTTGACTGAATATATACTTTAGGCTTTTATGATCAGTAAAGATAGTGAATTTGACTCCATATAGATAGTGCCTCCATAATTTCAGTGCGAATATTATGGCGCCCAGTTCTAAATCATGATTCGTATAATTCTTTTCATGAGTTTTTAATTGACGAGAAACATAAGCAATGAATTTATTTCCATGCATTAACACACAACCAAAACCAGTGTGTGAAGCATCACAGTATACTGAGATGCCTTCATTTCCATCTATCAAGGCCAGTATGGGAGCTTGAGTCAATTTCTGTTTCAAGGTTTCGAAAGCTTCAGCTTGTTTAGGACCCCATTCATACTTGACTGACTTGCATGTCAGAGAAGTTAATGGTATAGCTATTCGAGATAAATCTTGGATAAATCTCCGATAGTAACCAGCAAGACCGAGGAAACTACGGACTTCAGTTGGTGATTTAGGGATTTCCCATTTGGATATAGCTTCAATCTTAACAGGGTCTACTTGAATACCACTAGCATTGATCACATGTCCGAGGAATTGAACTTCTGACAGCTAAAATTCATAGTTTGAGAATTTAGCGTATAGCTTTTCTGTTCTCAGGATTTCAAGTAAAATTTTCAAGTGATTGACATGATCTTCCTTACTTTTGGAATAGATAAGGATATCGTCAATAAATATGATAACGAATTTGTCCAAGTAAGGTTTACAGGCTCAATTCATCATATCCATGAATGCTGCTGGTGCATTAGTAAGTCCAAACGGCATTACCGTGAACACATTATCACCATATCGAGTTCTGAAAGCAGTTTTAGGAATATCTTCTTCCTGGACTTTCAATTGATGATAACCAGATCGAAGATCTATTTTGGAAAAGCAACGAGCTCCTTGGAGTTGATCGAAAAGGTCATCGATTCGGGGGAGTGGATAACGATTTTTTATTGTAACTTTGTTTAGCTCCCGATAATCAATACACATACGCATTGATCCGTCTTTATTTTTGACAAATAGGACCGGAGCTCCCTAAGGCGATGAGCTTGGTCTTATAAACCCTTTCTCTAGTAATTCGTCTAATTGCTTCTTCAATTCTGCCATTTCATTTGGAGCTAATATGTACGGGGCTTTAGCAATAGGTGCCGTACCGGGTACAAGATTAATTCTGAACTCCACTTCTTTCTGTCTCAGGTGGAATTCCGGGCAGTTCATCAGGAAAGACATTGGGGAATTCAGCCACAACCGGCACATCTTCAATCTTCGTTTTAGTGTTGGTAGTTACAGAAACAAGGTATGCCAAGCATTCTTTTCGTAAGTACTTGGTGGCTTTTAGCATAGAAATTATTCCAACGGAATTGGATAATTTATCGCCATTAATCGTAAGAATATTTCCTTTCGGCGAACGAAGTTCTATAGCCTTCTTATCACACAGGATACGGACTTGGTTAGAGGCTAAACAATCCATTCCTAAGACAATATCAAAATCTACCAAAGTCACTGGCAACAATCTTGTAGGTATAACATGTCCTGATAATGTGATGTGGCCATCGTTAAGAATTTCGGAGATTTGGACGAGGTCACCATTTGCGGTTTCTACCACATATTTCTTGTCTAATTTAGCTAGAGTTTTATTTAACAACTTACAGAATCTATGATCTATAAAACTTTGGTTTGCACCAGAGTCAAATAAAACTCGAGCATAAATATCATCAACAAAAAATGTACACGTGATGACATCGGCATACCTTGTAACACCCGATTATTTAAAACATAAATATTTACATCTTGCGGAAAATAGACCCATATTTTTCTCTTTTTAAATAAGAATTCATTTCACCCAAAATAACACCTTATATTATTTTACACAACATTCATCCAATAATAATACTCATAAAACACATCCGGATTTTTCTCATAAAATTTCGACATGACTCGTTGGTAAAATAAACCACCCTTACGAAATATTAACCTGTTTAGACACAAAATGAAACCAAAAGTGACCAAAACATCCATAGACACCACGACATGTAATAAATCAACATGGAGTTTATACTCCAAGACACCAATACAAAACCATAATGTGAATGAAAAGACTTTACGAGACGACCATGTAAAATCATGCACCGCACCGACTCCAAATCTACATCACGTTGACCCGATCCCTTGACTTGATCACCAACGTCTTTCACCATCCAAAACTGTCACATGACATCACCCAACGGTTAGTCGACTCACAATTCATATATTTCTATGGTACTATCTCCTTGACAACATATACATGTACACACATAATTATGTGTTTATCACCCAACTCAATTAACTGGAAATTGCTTATTTATTTACCTATCTTTTATGTCGCCGGTTTTAAACCACCCTTTTTCCCTCTGGTGTCTCCGGAATAACTTCCTCGAGTCGGTTCCCCAATACGTTGTGCAATACATGACTATCTGCTTAATTCATTCGTCTTGACCAGTTTAATGAATAACCGATTCGTCTTACCTACACATTTCACCACAATGGATTAGCCGAAGCTAAGTGAGGATTCTTATCTCATGTATAAGGTTACACAAATAAAAATCAACATATTTATATTTATATATATCAATCAAGGTATATCACACTCCATCCTCGAGATACAATTCCCTTAGCGGGTTAAAGCTCAACTTTGCACATCTATGTTTTCCATCTTCATTCGACCTCGACATTAGGTCATTTTACCTCTAATTAGCCCTGTTAACTGGGAATAAAAAGAATACTACAAAACATACCGTTAGTGCATTAATTACACCACAATAATAAATCGCCATTTCACACGGTTCCTATGTTGTGATACACACAACCATATACACGGTTATTACTATAATGTAATCCCACCACATATCGACAATTATTGACGCTAACATATTAATAACAAAAGTGTTATTCATTCACAAGCACCACACAGTGAAAACACGTGTATTTGAATATATACGGTTCACAACATCCATGACTCCTTAGCTTAGTATACACACCCCAATTTAAGATATCTCTCATTTCAACTCATTAACCATATAAAAATCACATCCAAAAGATTCTTAGTTAGTCCAAATCATTATGTAAATACCATAAAATTTCTGTTTCAAAACAGATTTGCGCAGCTGTATCAAATTAGTATTTTCCCCCACTTACAGTGTGTATTTCACTTCAAACTAAAATTCTAAGTAAATCACACTCATAGAGCTTTCCGTCGATGTATGATACGCCCCGAACGGACACTCAGTTAATTTACTATGAATATTTCAAAACCGGTTAAAATCTGAAAAAGTGCTGAATTTTCAGCACTTTGGGTCATACGACCCATTACCATTTTGCACTAATCCTTTATAGATTTAAACCCCTAAAACACCGTCAAAACAATACGTTGATGCTAAGTCAACTCATACCCGATAATCTGTATTAAACCACTTTAACCACAACAATTTAAAGTCAATAATTCACGTGCTATAAAACTAGTTACAACCCACTAATTTCATTAAATACAATTCTAGTCACTCACCTTTGCCCGTAGGAAAGTTGTTGTTTTGTCACCTGTTTGATCCGTTGCCATTAGAGACTTGTTACACCTATCTTGACAACAATCAAACTTGCAAACCATTAGAACACATAACCGGGACGTTAATCCCTTTAATAAGTATGTATTAATCACCCACTCATAACATGTGTTCTAACCCACCATTCTTTAACATACAAATTATAAACGGGTTACTCCCACCATGAGACACGTCACCATCCATTTGACCCGTTAATCACCAAATTAGTTTGAGTACATTCTTCAGGTCATTATAACCGTTTCGACATATTACATTCCATCTTTAATTCTCCGAAAAACAATATTGCAATGGCATACATTTCGACCCATCTAGGTGATTAACTCAAAATGACATTTGATTATACATATATAATCAATCTAATTCACCATTTAGATTTACCATAAACTTATGCCCAATCTATGACTCTTGATTATTAACAAACCATGTTAATCAAGTAGACATACAAAACATACCATTTTCTTCTATTTATTTGTCTCACGCATTTCATCAAACATCTTGTGTGCATAACTATAATTCACCATATAAAACACCCATATGAACATCCATAATCATAACATGCAATCAAACCCATAAGTCAAGGGATATTATCAAACATTCAAACATGTCTATTATGGTTTCTATAAAGAAAACAAGTATTAGGACCCCCCCCCCCTCAATTCGTGAGTTTTAGAACCACAACACCAAACCCTAACTCATAGGTTTACTAACACAAAATCATAAAAATCAACTTACTTGATGCCTTAGAAATCGAGAAGGCTAGCATAATTGAGGCTTTATCTTCCAATTTCCGGATTCTATTGATGAAATCACCCTTCCCCCTTGGTTCCTTGTTGATGTCGACACCACCACGAAATGTTGACCTCCCCTCCCCCAAAATCAACAATCCTTTTCTTTTTATTTGATTTCCCCTTTTAATTTTTGTAATTTCCCCTTATTTCCACATCAATTGATTTTAAGCAAGGTTAGTCCCTCCAATTTACAAACTTACAATTATCAAGTGTAAGTTTACATATTTCACCCCATCTACTGTTTTAATCCCCTAACTTTCAAATCTCCATAATAACACTTAGTTACTTTAAGTTAGGTTAAAGCTATGATAATTAAATTATCAAGTATTTCTCCAACATATAAAAATCCTCAAATATATTATTTTATAGTATTTATTTAATACTATTTCCACCAAAATAATTTCACCTTGATACCGGATATTTATTAAAATACCTTTTAGATCATAATGAAATCGGAATGTTACATACATGCTGCTTCGTGAGTGTTGAGAACGAATGCTCGTGCATTCTTCTTCACTCCTTCTGTAGGCTTAGGACCTGTCCCGTCCGTCTTCTTCAACTTCGGACAATTGATTTTGATGTGACCAGCCTTGGCACACCCAAAACAAGTAATTGGTTTCTTTCTATAACAATCTTATGCTTTATGTCCAAGCATTTTGCAGAAGTTGCAATAAGATCCATATCTACATTGTCCTAAGTGCCTCCTTCTGCACTTTGTACACTCAGGGATGGAAGAAATGTTATTCCGAGGAGTAAAGTTGGATTTCTTGGATCCACTCGGGCCTTGCCTAGTTATCTCCTTCTTCTTTTTTCCATCTTCTTGATTTCTTATCAGGCTTGTAGTCAATGATGCCCCTAGATCCATGGCATCATAAAGATTTTCACAATTTGTGACCTTTACCATGTCGCGAATTTCTCCAATCAAACCCCAAATATAACGTTTGATCATATTGGATTCAGGGGTAACAAGATGAGGAACGATTCGAGAATATTCCGGAGTTTGGTAGCATACTCCTGATGGTTTGTTCCAATCATCCTCAAACTTAAAAATTTCCCTTCGATCTGTTCCCGTTCATTTTGGGGAACATACTTTTTCTTGACCCTTGCCCTAAAGGCACTCCAGCCCATTGCATAGGCTGCATCTCTGCCTTTGGCAGCAGTAATATTATTCCACCATTCAAGAGCTTGATCTTTGAATAGGTTGGAGGCATTTAAAACCTTGTCCTCCTCAGCACACTTGCTGATTGCTAGTACGGATTTCGTCTTCTCTATCCACCTTAACGTGGCTATCCCTCCTTGTTTCCCAGAAAAAAATTGAAAGGCTTGCAATCCTGGAACATCTTGTAGGTACAACCAACTACCTTCCTCTTCTTTTCTATATGACCATAATTATTACCCATACTCTCATCTTCAGAAGAATTATGGTAATATTCTTCTCTTTCAGTCTTTTTAGATTTATGAGAAATGGAACCCTTTGGTTCAAGAGTGACGGGTTTCGATTGAGTAACTCTTCGAGTTTGTAGGGAATGAACAGATTGAGGAATCGAAGGTTGAACAGATATTCTGTCAGCTTGTGTCTTTTCAAGTTCAATGAATATTAGTGGAAGATAATCCTTGATTCCTTCTTTGATTAATTTATGAAGTTCCTTTCGAGAATCACTATTTTCAGCAGCGTTATCAATCACTACTTGCTTTTTCTTGCCTCTCGTATTTTGAGAAGGTCCAGTTTGTTTAGACATTCTATCAAGAAGACAATACTTCGAATCAAAATGGAACTTTTATTGATAAAATATTTACAAAAAGAAAATATATATACAAGTTATTTAGAAATTTCTAAAGTTCTTGTTTTCAAGAGCCTGAACTAATAGGGCATTCCGAGCTTCAACTTCTGCTTTTTCTCTTTCTAATTCAGCTATTCGGTTTAACAACATTTGCTCCCTTTTACTTCCTGACACATTCTCATTTATATGCGGAGCGGGAATAGGAATTGTCTCATAATACGGATTGTAAGGTATATTAGAATCAGCACGCTCTTCTTCTTCAGGATCATATTTATTATCATAAGGAATTTCGGCGTATCTCTCATGAAAATTTTGTGGATAAGCAGGAGTGATATTATAGCTTCTAGCAGTTGGAGCAGAATGAAAGCTTATTGAAGGATTATAGGGAATACTAGGGTTTCCTATTTCTCCGAGGCTTCTGAAAATAGAACTCTCAGTTTGCTCATTAATTTCTATAGTTGTTTCATTCGTTTTACGGTCAAAGTAATTAGCAGGAGCGAATTTACGAAGAAAACTAGGGCCTTTGCCTTTTCCAACCATTCTAAAATAAAACAAAAAGATATTTTATTTTTATAAGAAAATATTACAGTATAAAAGTAAAATACAATATGATTTTTCAATCTTTCATAAGCTCTTTCCCCAAGGTCTTTGATCCTTTCCATACTTGTACACCTGTTTCCCATAAAATTTGGTTCTTGCCTTGTCCATGATTTTCTTCCTTGTTACCTCATCCGTTTGACGTAGCGAACGATCTAGGCATTCTATTTAGGAGGAGGTTCACGAATACCCATCAACATATCATTATAGGCATGTTGATATTCTGGTGGTGATTGAAAATAAGCTAGGTAAGGACCACCATATGTTGGTTTAAGGAACACATATGGATCATACATGACCGGAGATCCAGAGTTATAGGATTGATAATCAGAACTGTTTGAAAAATGATTATTGAATGGATAATCATTAGGGTTTTTAGAAACGATATGATAATGGGAGTCTTCAGAAGGATCTTCTTCTAATGATTGGATTCGACTGAATTGTGCCTCAGATTGAGCAGTCGTATTCCAGTTGTTGAAGTCGGATCCAGCTTCTATCCATTGGCTGGAAGAGTTTTGGGATTGTGGATGGTATTCGGGAGAATTAGAAAGCCCAGCAAATGGGTCGTTATTATAGTAAGGGGAACAAATAGGATTCTGTTGTTAACCCAAGGGATGATATTCCGGGGATTCTTACTTAATAGAACGATTATGATTGTAATAAGGAATGAAATTTCCTCCAGACATCTGCAAGACTTAGATACTAAAGTCGGTATCTTAATCTTAGCTAAAACTCTACAAGGATGGTTATCTTCCTAGAGTAGTACCTCTAACAGATATGTTCCCAGGTAAGAGCGACGGGTATAGGAGAGATTTATACACCGCTCTTTCCTTAGACAGAACACTTTTGTTTGTCAGAGAACTACTTACCGGTCAGAAGGTTACCTTGTTTTCTTATCTTAAAAGCATAATGGTTGAAGCTTAGATACTAGATCCAAGTATCTGATTCGCTAAAACATGTGGCTTTGATACCAGTCTGTCACATCCCGCCTCAGGCACCCCTGGACGTGTGTGAGCCCGATTGGTATCATTGGTTCTTTGATTTCAGAGTTTTATAAAATACAGCGGAAATGTGACAACTGGTAATTTACCACAAAATTATTTAAATATAATTGCGCATATTAGACTAATTATTAATTAATTAATTAAGTCTAACCCGGTCCAGTAGAGTCCAACCCACACACAATTACTCGGGAAATATTAGATATTTTCAAGTCACATATCGCGTTGGTGATAGACCAAAAATAATATTTAGGCGACTCGAAAACATCCTCTTTATATATATTTCCGTTATATATTATTTATATATCTTAGAGAATAACCACTCAAACGAGACTATAAAACTAATATATGTCGAACATATATTATACCCGAACTACTAAATTATTATTATTTTAGATACCCGACTCTTTCCCGACACGTAGTGACAAACGGAAATAACGACACACGTCTATTTTACCGAACAAGAAACAAGCGGGTATCATTTCACACCTATTTATCCCACATGTCTATTAAATTAAATATTAAAAATTATAAGTGTGCGTACATATGAGATTCTTGCAGAGGATAAGATTGTGTATTTAAAAAAAAATAATAATAAGTGCGCATGAGAATACCCCTATATATACAAGTATGCATGAACCACATTCAAACCCACTCCTCTCCCTTGCAACCTTCAACGACAGCAACTACACCACCACCATCGATCCACCACCTTCACCCTTCTCCTCCTATCGGCTCCCTCACATCCGACACCACCACAACACCAAGCATCCTTCACCTTCACCTCTCGGCTCCACCATCACCAAGCACCTCTAACCACCACCTCCCCTCACCCGATAACCACCACCACAGCCCCACCCCAGGCCCGTCTCAGCCCCGACAGCCCCACCTCAGTCCCCGCAACAACCACCGTACGCCACCTCCACACCATCACTACAGATGCCACAAATTTTCTACATCTCTATAATCATCTCATTGCTTCTCCAAAACCTTGTCGAGCTCGAGGATTGCCGGTTCGGACATAACAGCCGTACGCCCTTCACACACAACCATTCGAAGTTTGTTGTGAGAAACCCTCACAATAACTATTCATCAAACCCTACCACTCCTAGCTTCAACTCAAGTGAGTTTACATAGCCCCTTTTTTACATTTTTATACTTTTGTAGTGAAACATGATTACAAATACATTACATACACAATTCAATACCCTGTGTTCATATGCTATTATGGTCTTTATGCTTATGTCTTAAACTACTTGGTGACCATTACATGTGTTCATGTCAGTACAATCATTAACTTGTGTGGCAAGCCTAAGGTAGTACCTTTTATGATCATTTATACGGGAATCCGATACATTACTTAACACGAACCTTGACGGGTTAGTGTTACATTTAGAACTTCACGCAATTCGAGGGATTGTGCATACATATAACATGGCTTGATTGTACGCTTGGAACCTTGTGTGGTTTAACATATTTGCTTTAGACATGTTTTGAACATATTGAATTGTAATCTATACTTAATTTTCTTTTGGTTTCAAAACCTATGTTTCTCACCAACTCGTTGTAGTTGACAGTTACTTACATTTTTCAGGTGTACCTGTTTGAGGACTACTTGACCATACATAGGACATGGACCTAGTTAATTTAATTATGTTATGTTGAACCCTTTGTTTTCTAATTCCAACTGTAACGGAGGCTTTTAATTTGAATAATAAATTTTATCATATTTAATAGATGATCATGTGCTTATGACCAACTGTGTCAGCCCCGGCGTATAATCCGCCACCGGTCGGGGTGTGACAACAAGTCTTTTAAAAAGGATTGTTTCATCATTCTTTCAACCTCAAGGGTTGTATTTGTAAATATCAAATCTCAGTTGGAAGACAAAAGTTTTATATTTACTTTATAAACATAGGGTTTCAAATACCCTTCTCATTTGATTACAAAACAGAGTTTGAAATCAAATACATCATAAGCCACTGGAAATAGTACAACTCAGGGTTGATCAATTCCCTGGTCCTATCTCCTTTCTTTAGGATTTCCCTTTACACGAGACCTGAGAATTCTACATGAATTCCATCCTTTCTTTTCCTGGGTCAGATCTCATGTCTGCCCATATTCCTTTTCTCATCATATTTTATTCGTTACCTGGAAAACATTTTGAAAATAAAACGTCAGCGCGAACGCTAGTGAATACAATATCTTGACATAAAATCATTTGGCACAAACAAGTATTAATTTCATAATCACAACTTCATGTTCAAACTACACACTCAGCAGGCCCGTCCTGTTTAGTCGCACCACAGTATACACTGGTAGTATGTCTTTATAACAATGGGGACTCCATGTCTCCTTATTTGTTATAAAGGAAAGTACCAGCCACAATCCGGGAATTTCACCCGAGACCAGTGTATCCCTTGCAAGTTTTACGTATACCTATGGCCTGAATGCTTGGTTCGTAGAAGAACGTTGAGCATTATTTCGTTAACCTTTATTTGGCCATTTTCGTAAATAAAATGTTTGCCACAAGTTTTAAAAGAGATAAAGTATTCACCTTTATAGTAGGAATGAGCCTCTAGAGTTAAAAACTTATAAACTAGCTTTCCAGTCTTGTTTCTCTAGCGTCTTGACCTTTCTATGAGCGTTTCTTTCTTAACTGGGTACTACGAGGAGGGGGAATCAAACCGGGATTGTCGGGAGTCGTCAAACAAGTCTTTGGAACGAATGTGTGAAGTGTGGATCGAGTTTGGATGTGAAAATCCGTATGAATTCGTTCATCTATTTATAGGCTGAGAAACTGATCCGTAGCGGACCGTTATGCTTGGGTGTAGCGGTCCACTACCGCCCTTGAATGACATCAGCCCTACACGTCCAAATCTGATTGGACCGTTTATGGTTTTACGGCTAATGGTCCGTTACCCTGGGGCATAGCGGTCCGCCACCGGTACGCGTGGCAGCCTCTAGTCACTTTGAGGCTGGCGGACCGTTACCACATGGCATGGCGGTCAGCCACGAGTACACGTGCCACAATAAGTGACCATTAGTCACTATACACGTGGCTTAACCGGATTGTTTGCTTAGTGACCAAGTAGCGGACCGTTATCCAGGCGATGGCGGTCCGCCACCCAATTCTTGTTCATAGCAGACCGTTATGGGATTTGATAGCGGTCCGCTATCCACCTAAAATCTCAATTTTTCACTTTTAACCCTAGACTTTGGTATTTATACACTTATAGTCCCTAGGTTTTACCTTTTTATCAAATCTTGGACATTTTCGTGGAAGGTGTTACATGTCGGTAGCAAGAAAATAGGTTGTCCCTTTTAATTGGAAGGTGAGTACCAAGAATATACTGGTGATTGGAAATTAACGGTGAAGGATGGCAATCATAACCACGATCCTAGTCAACATCTTGAGGCGCACTCATTTGCCAGGAGACTGTCTCAGTCGGAACAATTTTTGGTGGCGAAGCTGTATTCGCAAAACATGTTGCCACGAAACATTCTGGCAACCACAAGGGAACAAAACCCAGAGAGTATGTGCATTAAAAGGGACATTTATAATGCGATACAAAAGATAAAAAAAGAAATAAGAGTTGGTGGAACTCCAATGCAGAGCACCTGCTTTCTTCTAAAGAGTACATCTACTATACTGGGAGGATCCCACCACAAATGTTGAGGAGGAGGTATTCTTTGTTCATCTGAAATCGTATGATATGTGGCGTGCGTTCCCGCACGTGTTGATGATCGACGCGACGTACAAAACAAACATGTTTAGACTTCCATTTGTCCAAGTGGTCGGTTTGACCTCCACACACTAGTCGTTTTGCGTCGCTCATGCATTTATATCTAAAAAACGAGAGGAAAACTTCGTCTTGGTGCTACTGCAAATCAAAGGTAAGTTGCAAAAGTGTATGGAGTTGCATGTGATAGAAACAGACAGGGACAAAGCTCTTATGAACGCGTGTGATAAAATATTCCGGGACAGTTTCGAGAACCTTTGCCGGTGGCACATACAAGAGAATATGTCAAAACATTGCAAGGCATCGTTTATAGACGAAGACTGGGTAAATTTCAAGTATTCATGGTCGGTATTGTGTGAGTCTCCCATGCCAGTTGCATACCAGTACAATTCAACCGGCTTTACGAACGACTGTATGCAGCCAAACGAGAAAGTAAGTTTTGAATATTAAATATTTATTAGGGTTTAAATTATTTTTAATATTAAATATTTATTAGGGTTAAAATTATTTTTCCAGGACTTATAGACTATGTGACCAAAAATTGGTTGGACCTAAATAAACAAAAGTTTGTATCCGCCTGATCCAACAGAAACCTCAATTTTAGTCAACATACAACGAACCGAGTCGAGAGCTAGCATTCGCTCCTAAAGAGCTATCTTAGAAATGTTAAGAGCTCGCTAGATAGACTTGTTGGGTTTGTTGATGAAATTGTAACAGATCAGTATGTAAAGTTATACTTTGGGTTTGGAACAAGCCTCATAAGGAAAATGGACAGTCACATAGCTATTGAATTGTTTGATAACCGACACGGTAAATGTAACAACCACAAATTTAGGGCCTGGTTTTTTTTATTATTTAATTACGTGCTACTTACTTGGATATTTGAATTGTTGAATAGCAAAGTCGAACACTTTGGGCTACCATTTAGAACCCAATAAACATATTGTGATCACACTATTGGGCTTGGCCCATTGAACTTGGTCCAACTGTAGATAAACGAAACTTGGCCCATTAAGTAGTAACGGCTCAACTAAAGGCCCAACATACGAACTAACAAAAATTCTTTGACGGATCGTTACACGATTCGATATAATCTATTATAATTACAAACTAAACCGTTTACACAGGAACCATTAGAACGATCAACGCGCTCGTACGTGTTATTACCGGTTATTCAACGCGGTACAATATTTAGACGTCAAACCTCAAATAAATAATATTAATGAATTTAGTATTTATCCGGGCGACTAATTAAGAATTTATACGCGAGATATACGACGTTGGATGCGTGACTGCGACAAACACCGGTGTAGACGTCAATAGGTTCTGCTAGATCCGGTATAATTAAATAATGTAAACAAGTATTTCTTTTATACCTATCATATTAAAATATTAATATAATTATTATTTAGCACGTCATAACTAACTTCGGAACGTAACACCTTTTACCCGGAGCAGACGCGTGTGAGCACGCGGTACCTAGCGATACCGCCTATTTTAGAAGAAGCATAATAAAATATATAATTATTTATTACTTTGGTTACTAATATTATTATTAATAAATAGTAGAAATTATCGGAGAATGGATCTTTAGTCTAAGCAAGCACGTGTGGCACATGCGGTGTCAACATGTACCGGCTTAGACAACAGCCGAAACGGAATTTATTCAAAACAGATATTTAGATGACATATATTGACACGATATGTAGTTATAGAAATTATCAAATAATAATTAATCTCGAGACGCGAAGCGTTTAATCTAAGCATGTGCGGTTAGACACGCGGTACAAGAACGTTATCCGACTAGTCTAGAGCTACATGATTAAGAAAGTAAATTAAATAATTATTTATATTTATTAGTTATTATTATTAATAATATTATTACTTAAAGGGAGTACGAAGCGGACGCACGAGACATGCGGTGTAGACGCATACCGACTTGGACATCAGCCGGAACAGAGATCTTAAGAGATAAATATTTAAATTATGTTTATTACCGAGTCTTATTATTATAAGAATTATATAATTAGGATACAAATTAATCGGGCGAGATGGAGACTCGAGTGAACACAGGATACATCAAAACCAGTCTAGCTTCTACTGTTTTAGCCTACTTCTTCTAAACCCTCAAGATTTTATTCTTATTTTCTTTCTTTTACCGAGACATATCTTTTGAATCTGATAAAATCTATTCCAAAAATATTCTATCCAAAAATTTTACCAAATCCTATAAAATCTTATGCATACTTACAAACCCTCTATCATAATCTTTACAAATCCAATATATTTGACTTTAATACATGTTTCTCTTTTATTTACTTAATTATTTTTCTTTCCTTCTTGAAAATTTATTCAATCTCCCCACTTCCATGACAAACCAAACACACACACTGTGTGGAGGGAGCCCTCTCTTTCGGCCGTCCTGAGTGATTACATAGAGCTTTGGACTGGTTATGGTGGACGGGACGTTACCCGAAAGTTTAGGAATGTTTCGGCCGTTCCCGATAGTCCCGGGTTTCGGTCAATGGAAGTCAACTATGGTCAATGGCAGTCATTTTCTGTCAATGGCAGAATTGACGAGCGGGTTCGCTATGAGTGGAGAGGTACTAACACGTGTCAAAGCCCTGTATTTATTTTGTAAATCATATTTGTTTTGTATGTAATCCTGTGTAATAGACTAGTTGAGCTAAACCGACTTGATCCCGACCCCTCGGGATTTGATGTAAAACCGAACGTCGTTCGTGTATTTGTAATGACCGGGTCTCCGTCCAAATCAAAAAGAAAATATAAAAATCTATATGCATGCACATGTATACGTTTAATTATAAATATAAAATATATGTATACACTTGCATATTATTAGTTAGAATATGGAAACCAAATATATAGATATTAGCATGTGCATTTAGTTATAAATATAAAACACTTTATATAAAAATATAAAACATATGTATACATGATTATATAATTATAAAGTATATTATTTAGAAAACTAAAGTTGTATAAATGAGAATAATAGTTATAAACCAAATACGAGTATTTACATACAAAACTAATATATATAAATATATTTATACACATCAACTCATTTCCATACGGGTTATAGGATATATATATAAGTATACATATATACGATTCCTATTTTATATAATTATATGTATAACTAGTAGAACTTTAATATTACATTTGTATCATCATTATTGTATTTGGGGATACGTATTAGAAATATTCTTATGAAACTAATTATTATTATTATTTTCATTATATTATCATTTTCATTATTATGATTACTTTTAAAAATCTTTTAAAAATTATATTAATATTGTTATCTACAAATATTATCAATAATAACATTAACATTAGTTTTATTATTTCTACTTTTGTTATTACTATCAATACAAATATTATTAATACTATATTATACAAACTTTACTAAAACTTATGACATCTTTTATTACAAACACTATAAATATTTCCATTACTACTTGAAATCGAACATGATTAATATCATGTAAGTCGTTATTTTTCCTAAAAGTGTTACACTTATTATTAATGCTGATTATTTGTTATTACTATTATTTTTATAATTACTAAAAATACATATTTATTATTATTACTTTTATTAGTTATTATTATCATTAAAATTAATTTTAACATTATATTATAAATATTAACTTTATTTATATATATACTATTACCATCATTAATTTTATTATTATTACTTACAACTACTAAAACTTGTATTTTATTTTACACTAACATTATTTATGTTATAAATATTTTAGTATTAGTATTACTATTTGTACAATTTTGAAATATATATAGTTGAAGTAATATCTTTCCTCTTATTGATTACTATTATTATTATTATACAATATTTAGATTTATTACATAGTAAAATTATTATACTTAGGTTTATATTTATTACTACCCAACATGTACAACCTTATTTTGCTTACATGTATATACATGCTTACTTAACCATATTTTTATTTTACTTAGCAAATAGTTAACGAGAACGGTATTTGACATAATACTTTATACGTATATTAGGTATATTTATATATACAAACATTTTATAACCTCCAAATATTTACTTTCGATACAAATATATTTTTATGTGGTTTCTTGTAAATACTAGTTAGACATTTTACCAATACTTTACAAAGTAATCATTATAACTATGTTAATATTAGACGAACATAAATAGTTTCGTCAACCCTTAGCATTTATATTATACGAGTATATTTTAAACATATGTATGTGCGTAACTATAGACTTTGATTATTATCTTCGAAACAAATATAACTACTTGTATATATAACTAGTTATTTATACATATATTACATATATAAATACATCACGTAAGTAAATAATGCCTAGTGTTACCTTATTTGAATCGAACCATTATTATAATACTTAGTATTACTTTGATTCGAGCCGAAACATTATTTTACTAATTTCATTAGAACATATACCCAAGTGTTACTACTATACACAAATACTAAGTCAAACCAACGCTTTTATAGTACAACTATTAGAATAAGAAATGAAGGTTTACAACCCGAGACTTTTACCAAATCGAACCCAACACATTAAGGAATCGGTCGAGCTCAACCACACGGTTAATGACATTACTCTAGTACAATATACTAATGTCACAATCATAATTAGGATTTGTCTTAATGACCACACACACAATAGTAAGCTCGCAACTTTAGCATATTGATTTGGCATATACAAGAGTACCAGGTGAGTTCATGTGCTTTTCCCCATCTTTTACTTAAACTTTTTGGGGTGATTACATGCTTCTATTTTGTTTACATACTTGGTGTATTAATTAAATAAGACGACTTTTGTTGCCACAACTAACCCCCACTTTTAGCACAATCACTAACTCCATAAGGAGCCGACGGGATATATGGGTAGTACTATCTGGGGAAGACCCCCACACACGGTGGGCCTAATTGATCGGGGAGACCACTCACTGCATGTGATACATGGGTATCTTGTGACATATATCGGCGCATTTTGTTGACTTATGTGGGCAGGCATAAGTATGACTCATAACAATAAGGGGTATGGGTAAGGGGTTTTATTTAATGTCCACGGGTCATGGGCACATGTTGATTGTGAACTTGTTTAATTTTACACCATACATATTTGGATTCTCAATATAAATGCTCTATTAACTAAACTCGTGGAGTCACCAACTTTTTAGTTGACCCAATATTTTTAATCATGTATTCAGGTTCCTTCTCGAGTTTGGAAATTAGCAACTTAGACAAGAGCTTGCTTGAAGATAGATGATTCCTTTAGAAGACTTATGCCGAGCCATAGATTCCACCTGAGAAAGCTTTGATGAGAAGATAGAATCCATTATTTTATTTTTAGTTAGTGTATAGATGATATGAACGTTTGTAAATGTATATTTTGACTTAGTTGGACCAATGAAATTTATAAATTATATGTCACGTTATTTCCTCTGTGTTTTGTTTTGGTATTCGATCATCACGCCTAGCCCCCTGGTCGGGTTGTGATAGTAAAGTTTCACATAAAGCTCTAAATTTGTTAGAAAACAAGTGGTACAAGTTATCAACTATACGAAAACAAAATACAACGTTTGGTTGCCAACTTTTCAGAAGTTGTAAGTTGTCGTGTGCTTGTCGTCCGGCAAATATCGAAGCTACAGGTCAACCTTTTAATATTTATCTTGTTTTTTTTCCTAATTTCAAACTGTTCTGACTATCTTGTTTTAATACAGGTGGCAGAATCCCGCTAGATGTGGTGGACGTCTTATGGAGGAAGCTTAATTTAAAATCGTCGTTTGTCGATGATGAAAATGTAGACATGGATAAACTACTTGGTCAAGTGAGAAACAAAATTATGTCACAACCCAATCAGGTAAAAAAAAGTCTGTTGTCGAAAATCGCAGGGGTGGTCTTTCCGAGCAAAAGTAACAAGAAAGCGCATGTGGTACAAGAAGATACTCGCGGTCGTCCAACTTTGAAAAAGTAACAACAAAGGAAACAGGATATCGCGATACACAGCTCGTTCACATGATCCCAACAGAGCAGATGTAACCCTACGAGACATAGCTCGTATATTGCGTCACAGGACTCTCGACAAACGAGTTCATTCATTTAACAGCGTCGTTCAACGACGGGGAAAGGAAAGTAACCACAAGATGATAAAGCCCGTCATGGGTTTCCATTGATGATGGGGAAAGATGCAGTTAACAATATAAATTGTTTTAAGGATTCGATTCCATCTTTGTTTCATTCCTACATTTCACATATACCGGATGTAAATCCCGACGGTAACTGTGGTTTTCGATCGGTAGCTGTGGGCTTAGGGTTAAAGGAAAACCAGTGGCATTTTATTCGACAACAGCTTCTACAGCAGATGCACAATAAAGAAGAATAGTGGAGAACTGTTTACGACAGAGTCGCGTTTCAAGAGTATGATAAGCTACGTCTCATGATAGAGTATCAGAATGTCAAAGCCGCACCCGTTAGTCGTTGGATGTGGATGCCATACACATGACTCCTAATTACTCAAAGATTTGGGGTGATTGTTCATCTTTTAAGCATCGCCGGTAATAATTTTTTTTCCCATTATGGTTCGGTCCTAACATTCACGCATAACATCAAATCGTATAATTCTTTCACGTCAACAATGCTCATTTCATCCACGTCAAGATAGACAGAGATTTTCCGATACCCATGCCGAATGCACTTTGGAATTTGCACTAAAATGATGCTGCAGCTGAAACACCCTACTTATAGCTTATTTTATCAGAGTTTTATGTTGTGAAAAACATGTCCCAGATCAGTAAAACCTTGCCTAAATGGCTAATGTAACTTTTTCATTTATATTAATATATTGTTTTACAAGGATAATATATTTACATTATCCTATATAGGGAATTTCCAACTCTGACAGCTCTGTCCACAGGAAGCTTCATTCCACGTGCTTCTTTCCTGCAGTGTTTAGAAAACGTTTTTGAATTAGCTTACGTTAATTAAGTACACCGCATTGTTCTTTTTATTATGAAACCTCTAGGTTCTTATTGTTCAAGTTTTCTTAGGCTCTCGGAGCCCACGTGACCATCTCCGGACGTACCTCCGGTCACGATTTCATATATTTTATTGGTGTGCTAAACCCCTCGCAACCATCACAGGCCGTACCTTCGGTCCGAGTATTGGCAAGGTCCTTATACTCGTCAGTATAGACCCCTTGTATTTGTCACGAAAACTCAATCATTCCTCAGCCCGGTAGGCTTGGAATCCTTACTCTTTCAGCCCCGAAGCCCTAGAGTTTACTCTTTCAGCCCCGTAGGCCTAGAGTTTTCTTTCTCTTTTCTTTTCTTCTTTATTTATTGAGATCCACCTTATAGGCCGTATCTCATTTCATTTGGGACATTAAGTATCTTTGACTCACAGTCTCCCAAATGTATCAAGCATTTGTTTTCATTCCATGTATATGCTTGATTTATTCACCAACCAGTCCTCACCTTAAAACTTCGTAACGGTTTCTCTACGATACATTAGAAGGGTTAATATATAGGAAGTACCAGCGGCGTATCCACCACCCTTCTAATATTTTGTGAGTACTCCGTTATTCCATTTTAGGGTTTAGACTCGTTCCATCATACTCATTCATGTTTACACGTATCATCATGCATTCACGTATTCATCATGCATTTCACGTATTCATATTCATCACGTGTTCACATTCATTATGCATGGTATACTTTTATCTCATATTCGTATTCGTCATATACTGTAAACTGGGGTGATTTTTCTTCCAAAGCAGTACCTCCAACAAAGATGTCCCCAGGAAAGAGTGACGGGTCTAGGAGAGATTTATACACCACTCTTTCCTTAGACAGGACATTTCGTTTGTCAGATAACTACATACCGGTTGGATGTTCTCCCGTACGTTTACTATATTTCTTTATTCTTTATTAGTCTATACCCTTAAACATTCATAATGGTTTCACCACGAGTAAACAAGAGGTTTATATATAGGAAGTACCAGCGGCTTATCCACCACCCCTTGAATACGTCGTGACTACTACATTATTCCCGTTTAGTGTTTAGACTAGGCTGTTATTACCCCGTACCCTCGTCATACCACATATCACATAATCATATCAGCACGTACTTCACATAACCGTGTCTAGGGTACGGGTCTAGTATACTTACATTATCCTCAGGTAGTTCCTAAGTTTGTTCCTCGTCTAGTTGTTTCTCTGACTCGAACCGCACTCGTCGTGTACCATTCTTGTAACCACCATGCTTGTAACCGTCGTTCGGGGATCCTCGGGAGTCGTGTGTGTGTGTGAAGTGGTGGTGGTTGGTGTTTTGTTGTTGTTCTCATTTTGAACGACAAATGAACCTATTTATAGGGTGAAACTTCCATCGATGGCGGACCGCTAAGATGGGTGGTAGGGGTTCCACTACCGTCCCTTGACAGCTGTCTGGCGTACTCCGCACGTGGCGTACCGTTACGCCCTGGGTAGCGGTCCGCTACTCAATCCTATTCTTTGAGTAATTGTACACGTGTCAGCTCCGCTTTGCCCGGACCAATTGAGGCTAGCGGACCGTTACTGGCTTGGTAGCGGTCCGCTACCGCCTTCTTTTTCCTATTTTTAGCTTGTTAAGTCTTTATACTTTGGGGATTTTACACTTTAACCCCTAGACTTTCATTTCTTAAAATTTGGGATGTTACAACTCTCCCCCTTAAATTAGGTTTCATCTTCGAAACCTGTTAATCCTTAAATAATTGAGGATAGTTTTTCCTCATTTCATCCTCACTTTCCTAGGTCATCTCCGACCCATTTCTGTGCCTCCATTGCACCAACACTTGTTTAATCGTCTTATAACATAGTTGTTTCTCTTTTGTGTCTAGAATTTTGATAGGTTCTTCAACATACATTAGCCTTTCATCAACTTCTATTTCTTCTAAACGAACGTGTACAACTTCATCCGCCAAACATTTTCTTAAATAAGATACATGGAACGTGTTGTGTATCTTATTCAATTCTTCAGGTAGTTCTAACTGATAAGATACTTTTCCGACTCGTTTGATATTTTGAAAGGACCAATGAATCGTGGACTTAGCTTTCTACGTTTCTTGAATCGGATTAGACCTTTCTAAGGAGATACTTTCAACAAGACATAATCTCCTTCTTGGAATTCTATTGGTCTACGTCTCTTGTCTGCGTATGACTTCTGCCTATCTTGTGCAGCTTTAAAACGTGCCTTGACTTTTCTGATGTGGCTTGAACTATTTCTATGTTGCCTAACTCCTTCTGACCAATTTCTCCCCAATATACAGGAGTCCTACATCTTCTACCATATATCATCTCATAAGGTGGCATACCAATACTGGAATGGTAAATGTTATTGTTTGAGAACTTTGCTAATTACAGATGGCGCACGCAGCATATCCTCGAGAGTTTGTATTGTTCTCTCACTTTGACCATTAGTCTAAGGATGATATGTCGTGCTGATCAATAATCTAGTTCCCATCTCCTCATGGAACTTTTTCCAAAAATGTAACGAGTATCTCGATCAAAGACAATCGAGACTGGCACTCCATGTCTGGAAACGATTTCTTTGATGAACACATCAGCTAACTTTTCTGAAGAGTATGTCTCACGTATTGCTAAGAAATGAGCACTCTTAGTTAACCGATCTACAACAACCCAAATGGTATCATAACCCCTAGCTGTCTTTGGTAGCTTGGTTATGAAGTCCATTGTGAGATGTTCCCACTTCCATTCTGGGATTTCTAATGGTTGTAATCTTCCGTATGGTTTATGATGTTCTCCTTTAACTTGTAGGCAAGTTAAGCATTTAGCTACATACTTCATGATATCAAATTTCATTATGGGTCACCGATAATCTTTGTGTAGATCTTGGTGCATCTTTGTAGTACCCGAATGAATAGAATATCATGATTTATGAGCTTCATCGAGAATCTTAAGTCTAAACTTACCTGATCGTGGTATCCACATACGACCAAATCGATTCTTGACTTTATACTTATTCTCTTCTAGAAATTTCTCCTGACCAGCTATTCTTTCTTAACATTCTCATCTTTTAATGCTTCAATTTGTGCGTCTCAAAGCTGACCCATGAACTCAGGAGTTATCACTGACTTATAGGCTTTCACCCGAATAGGATGATGCTCTTCCTTGCGGCTTAGAGCATTGGCTACCACGTTAGCCTTTCCGAGATGATACAAGATCTCAAAATCATAATCCTTGACCAATTCTAACCATCGTCGTTACCTCATATTCAAATCTTTCAGATCAAAGAAGTACTTAAGACTCTTGTGGTATGTGTAAACCGTACACTTTGTTCCATACAGATAATGCCTCCAGATCTTTAGCGCAAACACTGCTGCAGCTAATTACAGATCATGGGTTGGATAGTTTGCTTCGTGTGTTTTTAGCTGTCGAGAGGCATACGCTATCACCTTTCCTCTTTGCGTTAAAACACATCCTAACCCAAGTTTTGAGGCATCAGAGTATACCACAAAGTCCTCTACTCCTTCTGGAAATGCCAGAACTGGAGCTTGTGTCAATCTTTCTTTCAATATCTGGAATGCCTTCTCTTGTGCCGCATTCCATTCATATTTCGAGTTCTTTCGAGTTAGCTTAGTTAATGGGGTGGCTATCTTAGAGAAGTCTTGGATGAACCTTCTATAATAGCCAGCTAACCCCAGGAAACTTCTAATTTCCGATGGATTCTTAGGTGGAGACCATTTTCTTACAGCCTCTACTTTTGCTGGGTCTACTGATATACCTTCTACGTTTATAACATGACCCAGAAATTGAACTTCTCTTAACCAGAATGCACATTTTGAGAATTTAGCGTATAGATTCTCTCTCCGTAAAGTACTAAGTACTTTCCGAAGATGTTGTGCATGTTCTTCTTCGTTCTTTGAATAAATCAAAATGTCATCAATGAAGACAATAACAAATTTGTCTAACATTGGCCGACATACTCTATTCATGAGGTCCATGAAAATAGCCGGAGCATTTGTTACTCCAAATGGCATTACTACGAATTCATAGTGTCCATAACGAGTTCTAAATGCCGTCTTAGGTACATCTTCTTCTCGTACCTTGACCTGATGATAACCGGATCTTAAGTCAATCTTGGAAAACCAACTTGATCCTTGCAATTGATCAAACAGATCATCAATTCTAGGTAAAGGATACCTATTCTTGATAGTCAACTTATTCAATTCACGGTAGTCTATACACATCCTCATACTACCGTATTTCTTTTCACAAACAGAATTGGTGCACCCCAAAGGGATACACATAGACGTATAAATCCTTTGTCCAACAACTCTTGCAGTTGTGACATCAACTCCTTCATTTCTGTTGGTGCTAACCGATACGGATCCTTAGCTACCGGCTTAGCTTTAGGAATTAAATCAATTTTAAATTCGATCTCTCTCTCTCAGGTGGAGCACCTGGCAGATCGTTTGGGAATACTTCTGGGAATTCTTTCACTACTGGAACTTGATCCAGTTCTTTCCCTTTCATCTTCATATCAGCTACGTAGGCTAACAAGGCTTGGTGGCCTTGTCTCATGTAGCTATTTATCTTGGCCATCGTACATAATGTGATCTGCTTTCATTGTTCACCAATGACGCTAACTTCCTTTCATGTAGGCGTCATAAATCGTACAATCTTCTGATTGGCTATAATCGTTGCATCATGTGAAGAAAACCAATCCATTCTAATGATTACGTCGAATTCTTGCATCGGCATTGGAATTAGGTCGACAAGATATTCTCCTTCTTCTATCAGTAGTCGGCAATCTAGGCATATTTCAGTTAATATGCAGTTTCGATCACTTGCGATTTCAACTTCTAATGCTTAGCCAACTTACTTCTATTAAAGTTTCTAGCGTTTGCATATTTTAAAGAAATAAATGATTGAATAGCTCCTGTATCGAATAAAACATAAGCAGGTAGGGAATTCAAGAGGAATGTACCTGATACAACGTCAGGAACATCTTTCGCTTCCTCTGTGGTGATCTGAAAAGCCCTACCCCTTGGCCTTGGGGCTTCGATCCTTTTTATCTCAATCTTTGCCACTCTAGATCCTTCTCCGATCTTTTCCTGGCTTATAACAATTGTAGCATAATTGGGTGCCACTCATACACTGCAATGCAGTGTGTCCAATCCTCCCACACTTATGACAAGTTGTAGACTTGAATCGGGACTCTCCTGGGTGCTTTCTTCCACAAGTCTCACAAACTTGAATACCTTTTCTTGGGGAGGAACCGCCTCCCCAAATTTGCTGAACTTAAACCTCTTAAGAGGCATAGGAGAGGGAAAATTTTCTCCTTTCCTTTTCCCATCTCTTTCTGTTTGCCTTTTAGCTCAGTCTCGCGTTCCCGAGCCCAATCGATCATTTACTCCAAGTTCGCGCACTTGGATGGATGGATAAACTCTCTAATTTCTGTTTTTAGAATGAGATGATATCTCGTCATCCACATCTCCAGGGTTGTTAACAATGTCGGACAGAATCTGGGCTTGTCATAGAAGATCCCTGTGATCTCGTCCACAGTCTCTGTCGTCTGACAGAGTTGAAGAAACTCATCAGTGATTCTTTCAATTGCCGCTCGAGGGCAATAATGTTTTAGGAAGATGTCCTTGAATTCTTCCCATCTCATTTCCTTAATTCTTTCTCTACCTTTCTCTCTTTTCACCACTCCCCACCAATCATCAGCTCGTTCTTTCAGACGATTGGTGGCGAAGGTGACTTCGTCCTCTTTCTCACAGTGGCATGTATCGAATGCCTTTTCTATTGAGGCAATCCACCTCTGACTTTCTAAGGGATTAACTGCTCACTTAAACTCTAAATGTTTGCAGGTCATGAAATCCTTATATGTACATCAAGTTGACTTCACATCAACCTTTGGATTTCCTCCTTCTCCATTATGAGTAATGTCTTTGTGGCTCTCAAACCAACTCTCTAATTAATTTTGTAGGTCTTCTTGTAGGATCGAAAAGTTCGCATCGAACGCTTTTCCTACTTCTATTATGATCTATGTCCGGATGTTCTCCAGGACTTGTTCCACTTCGTTTTCATCGTGACGTGGAGATTCAGTTCTCCTGTGGATTCCCTCGTCCTATATTTCGTTGTTCTGGTGTTCAGCCATTTGCTGAAACACGATATCACTTAATCTCTCATTCGTTTACCCTATTCATAGTCTAGGGTTTTATACTACAGGCCTCGTATCAATTTAATCCTATTCAAGAATTTCACATAAAGCTCATACTCATTTTATGCATATACACATTCATTCATGTATCTTAATCATGCATATTCACTTTCTCGTCTTACTATCTGCTGACATAAGTTATCATATGGTGTTTGGGATATCATGATGGTTCCATGCATTAACTCTTATACTGGCCAGGCATAAGGTAATGTATATTACCATCTTGATACTCCCAACTATCATATGGAGTTTATCCCATACAAAGTTCTGCCCACGTATACTCTCACATTTCTGTTTAAGCACTGGAATTTAACGTACCTGCTTCCTTGGACGGCCTCGGATTGAATGCCTATTTATATCGTGAGCACTTATGGTTTGAGTGTAAGTACCCTCTTCTGATACTTAAATCCCTCAAACCATGCTCTGATACTTAAATCCCTCAAACCGTTCTCTGATACCAACTTGAAACACCCTACTTATACCTTATTTTATTAGAGTTTTATATTGCGGAAAACATGTCCCAGATCAGTAAAACCTTTCCATAATGGCTAAGGTAACTTTTTCATTTATAATAATATATTGTTTTACAAGGATAATATATTTACATTATCCTATACAGGGAATTTCCAACTCCGACAGCTCTGTCCACATGAAGCTTCATTCCACGTGCTTATTTCCTGTAGTGTTTGGAAAACGTTTTTGAATTAGCTTACGCTAAGTAAGTACAATGCATCATTCTTTTTATTATAAACCCTTTAGGTTCTTATTGTTCAAGTTTTCTCAGGCTCTCTTCGCCAACGTGAACATCACCGGACGTACCTCCGGTCACGCTTTCATATATTTTATGGTGTGCTAACCCCCTCGCAACCATCACAGCCCGTACCTCCGGTCCGAGTATTGGTAAGGTCCTTATACTCGTCAGTATAGACCCCTTGCATTTGTCATGAATACTCATTCATTCCTCAGCCCCGTAGGCTTGGAATCCTTACTCTTTCAGCCCCGAAGGCCTAGAGTTTACTCTTTCAGCCTCGTAGGCCTAGAGTTTCCTTTCTCTTTTCTTTTCTTCTTTATTTATTGAGATCCACCATATAGGCCGGATATCTCATTTCATTTGGGACATTGAGTATCTTTGACTCACAGCCACCCAAATGTATCAAGCATTTGTTTTCATTTCATGTATATGCTTGATATATTCACCAACCGGTCATCATCTTAAAACTCCGTAGCGGTTTATCCACGATACATTAGAAAGGTTTTGTAACACCCAGTATTTCAGGTCATTATCCATATTCATAATGGCACGTTCATATTTTATATTTGTTAGGAATATTATCTTTGACATGGTATTGTCAGGAGTCTAGAAAAGGAACACGTGTCATATCTTAGTAATTTTAAGAATTACTAGGTCAAATGTACAGTCATTGGTGATTAACTAGAATTTTATTCCAGTAAATTCTAGAGACACGCTTTAATATCAAAACATAAATATTGGTGACTAAACTTTTAAAAGTGATATAAAATATGTATTACACGGTCTTAAGTTATTCTTATGTGTATACATGTTCATTATAGTTAAAGTAAAAACTATTTCGGGTGTAATTAGTAAACTATTAAGACTAGTCGAACAACACAAAAATATATAAAGTTAATCGATCATAAAAAGTCCTACACCGAGTTTCATATCGCGGGATCACCTACCGGGTTTATTCTAACTAGAACCGACCTAACTAATACTTAGAATGTGACTACTAGACTTGACAAGACCCAACCCCCCACCCTATGCCCAATCTCAGCCGAGAATGGCCTAAGAGGGGCCACCACCCCCTTGTTACTTCCATTTGCTCCATAATTAGTGTCATATGCACCATGTTCATTCAAGTGTAAATCTATCCAAGGGTCAAATCTATCTCTTCATGTCATATTTATAATGATGAAGGTGTAACCCACACTCCACTCCAATCTTTATGTCAAATCTTCATCATGGTGATTATGTTGATATGTGCACTCCACCTCCTTGTATATATACAAGGCTAACCTACTCAATTCAAGCCTCACAAATCTATATCTTTCTCTCGGTTTTAACCAGCCCCAAAACCGGAAGAATACCCAAAATCCCGTAACTCAGTTTCTGACAGATTTTTAGCCAACTTTGCAAGACCGTATCTCCTTCGTTCCTTGGCCAAATCAGTCCATTCTTTTTCTAGAATGAAGCTCTATGTTAAGAAGGAAGAACCCAAGTGTAAGCACTCGATTCCATGGAGTATTCGACCCCCTAACAGCCTGCGCAAGAAGGCCGTTCAGTGTTGGTCGAATCTGGACACCTCTTTTCTTTTTCTTGTTTTGAGGTACCTACACAACTCCAAATCTAGTAATTCTTTTTCACATCTCCTCTGGTTTCAATAAACTTGAGTTTAAAAGAAAACTCCAAGTCACTTGGTCTTCTAAAACCATCTAAAAGTCTACTCGAAGTACGCCTAAAAATCTGAGTTTTCAAGAACAAAATAAAACATAAAAGTCTTGATGAGTCTTCCTTTATTTCTTCATGAGTTCATGATGTGTATGTATATGTATGATAATGGTGATGTTAATTTGAAAATTGTGGATATATGTATATGTATGCATAAGCTGAAATATATATATATATATATATATATATATATATATATATATATATCAAATTTAATTGTTGTACTTGGACAAGTTTAAGTGCATATGTATACATATAAATTGAGATTCATATATGCATGTGTAGAATTGTAATTTGTTGAATATATATATAAATATATATGAAACCATGGATACATAGAGGTACATTTGGAAGTGTGATCATGGAAATATTTTGTAAAGTGTTAAAGGATTTGAAATCATATATATATATATATATATACATGCTTATAGTTTGATAATAGTTAGTATCAAAAACATGTAAAGTGTCAAAGACATCAAGACTCTATCTGAGCTTCCTCTCAACAATCCTAACAAGGACCCGAGAGGCTATGAGGTTGCAAGAATAGTCAGCCACATGCAAAAGCTTCAGCAAAAAAAGCAGTAAGAGAGTTTTTGGTAGCATCAGTCTAGGGGGAGTTTGTAGAAATAAAGACTGATGGCTACAAAACTCTCTAAGTACAAATGATGCTGATCTCAGAGTTTGCTGCAGATCGATAAACTGCTACGGATAAGCTTATCTGCTGCTGATACTTGTTCTTCTGCTGAAGAACAAATCTGCTGCTGATAGCCTTATCTACTGAAGACCAAAGTTGTTGCTGATAGGCTTATCTGCTGAAGACCAAAGTTGCTGCTGATAAGCAAATCATCAGCAGCTGTGGACAGTTGTGTCACAGCTGATCAACAACTCTGCTGCTGATAGTTATTCATCCATTGAAGATCAAACGCTGCAACTGACTAGCCTTGCAAAAGCAAAAGCAACTTCTCCACTGACAACTTTCTGCTGTAACACTGACACACTCCACGCAGAAAGAAGGTTACTGGTGCAAGACAATAAAAGACAACGACGCTCTTCTTCCAAGGACTCATGCAATGATGCCTAAGAAGATGTTTGAGTAAAGTTAACTAGTATAGTTTTTATTGTCTTTACATGTAGAATAGCTTCAATTCAAGATCAACGGTTTGTGTTAGATCTGATCCTTAGAATCAAGGGTCTGTCTTGATTCTAAGTTACTATATAAGTAGTACTTAGAGTCATTGTACACAAGTGCTTTTCATAGAGTTTTCTTTGTAATCTTGTAATCTTTGAAGCTTAATACAAATTACATTTATCAGTATTCTTCTTGTTTACTTGTTTGCATTGCTCAGTTGTGATTGTTTCTGCCAATCTCAACTTGAATAAAACCATCTTGTATCTACCGATCCTACAAGTGGTATCAGAGCTTTGGCTCAGATTAAACAAACTCACACTTGTTTAATCATTCTCTGGTTCTATTCAAAACTATCTCTTTGCTAAAGTCGCCCATTATCACAAAAAAAAATGGATTTAAAGATATCGGAAGCATCAACAGACCACCAAGACTGGTGTCTGGGGAAGACTACGATATGTGGAAGAACAGAATGGAAAGCTTCTTCTGCTATCAGGAATATGGGATGTGGAAATCCATTAAAGATGGACCATACATACCCATGGTGGCCTCTGCTGATTTCGGAGGTACACTGGTTTCCAAAGAATCCTCCAAATACTCAAATGAAGACATCAAGAAAATGGAGGTAGATTTCAAGGCTTTGGGAGCCATCCAAATGTGTTTGCCAAATGAAGTGTTTCACAACTTCATAGGATACAAAACTGCCAAGGAGCTATGGGAAGCTCTTGAGAAAACGTTTGCTGGCTCAGAGGAAGTAAAAGAAAATAGAAGAGACATCCTGAAACAACAATATGAATATTTCGTCCGGAAAGAAGGTGAGTCTCTAACTATTTTATATAACAGATATACTTATCTTGTAGGTGAGCTGCAGTGCTCTAAAGTGAAGCTGGAGAATGAAGACATTCTCAAGAAATTCATCAGGTCTCTACCCAACTGTTGGACACTCTACACAGTGTCCATCAGAAGAACTGAGAATCTAAAGACTCTTCATATGACTGAGCTGTTCGGTATGCTCAAAACCTATGAATTAGAGATGATTCAGAAGGAAAGGAGCTCAAGCTACCAAACAGCTTCAACATCCACCACCACCTCTTCTGCTCTTCACTCTGACCACTCAGGTCCTAGTACTAGCAACTACTATCCTCCCATAGTCACACATCCTCAAACTCCCACCTCTCAATCAAATACCTCACCATTTCTTCTTGAAGCTCCTCCTCAAGCCTCAACCTCTGCTGCTTTTGTTTCTGAAAACTCAAGCAACATGTCCTTCATCAAGGAGGATCTGGAATGCTTCCATCCAGATGATCTAGAAGAAATGGACATACAACACTCGTATGCCATACTCTCTCTAAGAGCAAAAAGGTTCTACTCTAGATCCGGAAGACCCATTCCAAGCAAAAACTCCAACACCAGAGTTGGCCTGGATAAAAGCAAATTAAGATGTTACAATTGTAACCAACTGGGTCATTTTGCTAGAGAATGCAAGGCACCTAAAGCAAACCCAAATGTTGCTCAATCAAGACAAGCTCACCAAGCCCAACCTAGACAACAACAGCAACAACATCAACAAGCTACTCCTCCAGCTCAAACTGCATCTTGTGCAGCTGTTGGAACTTCTGACTTTGACTGGAGCTTTCAGTATGAAGATCTGCCTACCAACAACCAAGCTTTATAGCAGACACAACTGAGATACCGCCTCAGGTATATGAACATCTCTGTTCCCAAGCTTGTATTGATAAGGTGTTAGGCTACAGAAAGTATAATCAAAACCTTATAGATCAAAATGAAGAGTTTCATCAAATAAAATCTGAATTCAAAAAGGTCGAAAACAGTTATAAAGAAAAAATTAACTGCCTAAAGAAAGAGATTTCATTACTAAAACATGAACAAACCAATCTAGAAACTCAGATTGATGATCTACTGGTTAAGTTAAAAGCTACCAGAGCAGAATTGGCAGAACAGAAAGTTCACATTGACAAATATGAATTTGCATCCAAAAAGCTGCAAAGACTTTTAGATGCTAAAGTTCATGACAAGGTGAAAACTGGTCTGGGGTACCATGCTGAACAATACCAAACCGTTGCACCTCCTGCTGATAACGTTGCCATCCATGAACCAAGCTTCAATCTTGCAAATCTTGATATGGCCAACATAAATCTTGATCCTTATAAGTATGAACCTTTGGTGCAAGAATGTACTACCTCATCAGAGTTTGAGTCAACTTGCTCAGACTCCACTAAAACAAGTGAAGCTTCATCTACTCCTGCCCCTCAAGTTATTCTGACTAAAGATGAAGTCCCCGTTATCCTTTCAGCACCAGTACCAGCCATTTCAGTACCAGTTCCTAAACCATTCAAACAAATCAAAATTAGCCATCCTCCAGAAGGTAGGAAGCTAAATACTGAAAAGGGCCAGTCTTCAACTTCAACCAACCCAAATCCTCAATACAAATCAACCCAACCAAGGAAGGTGTTTGACATATGTCATGCACCTGGAGAGAGAGTTCCATATGTTCAAAAGACATTGGAAGAAGCCACCTTTGAGCACAACAAAGCTCACCCCTGGAACTTCAAAGACTTGTTCAAAAGAAAGGACTTTGTGTACTTTCAAAGGGACAAACTGGCGAAATCATGCTTTGTGTGTGGGAAATACAATCATACTGCCAGCACCTGCTTCTATTACCTTCAACAACAAAGAAATCTCAAGCAACATGCTTTTGAGAAAACAAACAAAAACAAAAATGTAACAAGCTTTGAAGCCAAAACAACTCAGTTCAGAAACTCTCTATCCCCACCAAGAAAGCCTATGCCAAAACTCCAACAATCTTGCATCATCTGTGGTGAATCAGACCACTTTGCTGCAAATTGTAAGTTTAATCCTTTCAATCAGATTCGTCTTCAAGTCCCAAGTATACAAAAGCCTATCAGCAAGGTGAAGAAGGATAGGCATACGTCTGTTCTTAAACCATCAGCAGCCAACAAAACTGCTGATGATCGAGTAAAGCCCAAGCAACCAAAAGGAAAGCCTTTAGCAGCAACAAAATCTGATGCTCAAGTAAAACCATCAGCAGCAAAAAAATCTGCTATTGGTAAGCCAAAGTCCTCAGCAGCAACATCTGCTGCTGCTAGATCAAAGAAATATGGAAAACCACCACCTTAGCAATGGAAGGCAAAGTTACCACCAAGCATCATCATTGGTTCAGTTGAATGCAAGCATGCTGATGTTGATGACCCAATAACACACTTTCCCAAGTTTGCAAGTTGGGTTCCTCCCACTAACTAGATTTCTCTCATGTGCAGGGACAGCCAGGTCACAAGAATAACACCTGGGTTGTAGACAGTGGTTGTTCCAGGAACATGACAGGCAACAGATCCATCCTCTCCAACTTCAGACACTTCAATGGAGAATACGTTGCATTTGGGAGTGACTCAAAAGGTGGATCGATTACTGGACAAGGAAATGTGTCCAGTGAAAGAATGAGCATTGAAAAGGTAAATTATGTGAAAGAATTGGACTTCAATCTCATGAGTGTTTCCCAAGTTTGTGATCAAATGCATTGGATTCTCTTCACAGATAAAGAATGTTTTGTTTTGGCTCCTGGCTTATCCAAACCTCGTCCAGAAAAGATTTTATTAACTGCTCCGAGAAAAGAAAATCTTTATGTGCTTGACATGAATGAGGTCACTCCATCTGGCAATGTATCCTGCTTTCTGTCAAAAGCTTCAGTTGATGAATCAGATCTATGGCACATGAGATTAAGCCATGTTAACATCAAAACCATCAACAAATTGGTGAAGGATAATATTGTCAGAGGGCTTCCTGACAAAGAATTTCAGCTAGAAGATCATTGCATTGCCTGTTTGAAGGGGAAGCAACACAAGAGTTCTCAAAAGCCCAAGATTTTGAATACAAATGACAGTCCACTACAGCTGCTGCACATGGATCTCTTTGGTCCTACTAATGTCAAGTCAATGGGCAAGAAGTCATACTGTCTGGTGATAACTGATGACTATACCAGATTCTCATGGGTATACTTCTTGAGAACAAAAGATGAAACTGCTGAGATTCTCAAATCCTACATTCTTAGGGTAGAGAATCAAAGCAATCAGAAGGTCAAAATCATAAGGTGTGATCAAGGGACATAATTTAAGAATCACACCTTGAACTATTTCTATGAAAGCAAGGGAATAGAAAGACAATACAGTGCTCCACGAACTCCTCAACAAAATGGAGTTGCTGAAAGAAGAAACAGAACTCTAATTGAGTCAGCAAGATCTATGTTGGCTGACTCAAAACTGCCTCTCACTTTCTGGGCAGAAGCAGTAAGCACAGCCTGCTATGTGCAAAATAGAGTTCTCATAGTCAAGCCTCTCAACAAGACACCTTATGAACTATGGTTCTAAAGAGTTCCCTACATTGTATTTATAAAACCTTTTGGATGTCCATGCACAATTCTGATCACACATGGGGTTCTTCCTAATTTTGGTGCCAAATCTGATGAAGGATATTTTGTGGGCTATTCCTCTCAATCCAAGGCCTACAGAGTATTCAACTCAAGAACAAGAATTGTTGAAGAATCAGCCAATGTGGAATGTAGGGAACACATTGCTTGTGAACAGGGAAGAGGCCCGGACTGGCTCTTTGATATAGACTCCTTCACACAAATATTTGAGCCTCTCATCTTCTCGAATATGGAGTCTACCTCTTCAAAGGAACCAGCTTCCACTTCTTCCTGTGACTACAGATTGGAGTTCCCCAGTACCAATATCAGAATGAAAAGGCCATCCATTGATCCTCCATCTGTTGTGGAAGCTATTGAAACCAGTGAAGCCGGGACCAGACCCTCACATGTCACTAGCAGCATCCTCTCTGAACAGGAAATACTGAATGAAGACTCATCTGTAAATGAAGAAGAGGTATCTGTTGTAGATGATGTTGATGTTGCTACTGATAATGCAAATGCCACATTTTGATATTCAAGACTCTTCCACCATGCATGAAGAAATCCCTGATCAAAATCAAAGCAATCTTGAGCAAGGGATACAACTGGAGGTGGTACCAGCCCAAAGGATCAACAAGGAACATCCTCTGGAAAATATTATTGGCCAAGTTCACTAAGGAGTTCAAACAAGAAGCAAATCTCATGAGGCCAATATATGTTTGTTTTCCTGTTTTCTATCTCAGGTGGAACCCAAGAAGATAGATGAAGCTCTGAAACACAGCAGTTGGATTGAGGCAATGCAGGAAGAATTGCTGCAATTCAAGAGACAAGATGTCTGGAAACTTGTTGATCTTCCACCTGGTCAAACTGCTATTGGCACAAGATGGGGTTTCAGGAACAAGCAAGTTGAAAGAGGCATCGTCATCAATAACAAAGACAGACTTGTAGCTCAAGGCTACATTCAGGAAGAGGGTATTGACTACGATGAAGTCTTTGCTCCTGTTGCCAGACTGGAGGCCATCAGGATCTTCCTGGCATATGTTGCATCCAAGAACTTCATGGTTTATCAAATGGATGTCAAGAGTGCCTTTCTATATGGGAAGATTGGTGAGGAAGTCTATGTCAAACAGCCTCCAGGCTTTGTAGATCCTGTACATCCTAACCAAGTTTTCAAACTATACAAAGCTCTTTATGGCCTACATCAAGCCCCAAGAGCCTGGTATGACACTTTATCTGGATATCTACTAAGCAACAACTTCAGAACAGGTGCAATTGACCAGACCTTGTTCATCAAAGATGAAGGGGGAGATATCTTACTAGTATAAATCTATGTCGATGACATCATCTTTGGATCAACAACGAAGAAGCTATGCAAAGACTTTGAGATCCTGATGCATTCAAAGTTTGAAATGAGTTCAATGGGTGAACTAAATTTCTTTCTGGGTCTTCAAGTCAAACAAGTTCCAAATGGAATCTTCATCAGCTAATCCAAATATGTCAAGAGCATTTTGGAAAGATTCAAGATGGCTGACTGCTCTGCTGCAAGAACCCCTATGTAAGTGCACCATCAGCTAACTCCAGACAAAGATGGTCAAGACACTGATCAACATCAGTACCGTGCAATGATAGGGTCTCTCATGTACCTCACTGCCTCAAGTCTAGATATTATGTTTTGCAGTATGTCTCTGTGCAAGGTTCCAAGCAGCTCCAAAGAATTCACATCTTCAAGCCGTCAAGAGAATCTTTAGATACCTAAAGGGAGCCCCAAGACTTGGGATATGGTACTCTAAAAATGATAATTTCAATATGTATGCATACACTGACAGTGATTATGGGGGTTGCAACTTGGACAAAAAGTCCACATCAGGGGGTTGTCAGTTTCTAGGAGGAAGACTAATTTTATGGCAGTGCAAGAAGCAAACATGTGTCTCAACTTCTACAGCAGAAGCAGAATACATTGCAGCTTCAAGTTGCTGTGCACAAGTCATCTGAATTCAAAATCAAATGCTGGATTATGGGATGACTTTCATGGAAACTCCTATTCACATTGACAACATGAGTGCTATTTCAATCACAAACAATCCGGTGCGGCACTCCAAGACAAAGCACATTGACATCAGGTATCATTTCATAAGAGATCAAGCTGAGAAAAAGAAAATTACATTAACCAAAGTTCATACCAATGAGCAATATGCTGATTTGTTTACAAAACCTTTTGATGAAGCTAGATTTAGATATTTAGTTGAATCTATTGGTATGATAAACTTTCATTAAAATCTGTCCCTAAAATTTTGTTTTGTAAATGTGTTTGTCCTTTATTGTAAATAAAAGTTATCAGTCAGCAACATCTTTTCTCATTGCTGACAGGTTTAATCATCAACAGCAAAGAATTTGTCACTGACTGCTTTAAGTTATCAGCAGGAACAAGTTTCCTGCGGATAGCTTTAAGGCTTTCAGCAGCAACATCCTTGCTACAGATTTTTGCATCCATCAGCAGCAATTGAGTTTGCTGCTGACAGACTTAACTATCCGCTGCAAGCTTAACTATCCGCAGCAACCAAGCTTGCAACGGATAGGCTTAACCATCCACAGCAACCAAGTTTGCTCCTGATGGGTAAATCCAAGTCCAAATTAACTTTTACGTGCTGTAAAAATTACCTTCAGTCTTTACCATGATTGCCTTAGTGTATTACAGCTGTAACAGTAAAAAGGTGAATAAGGTTGTACTATACAAGTCATTTTGCTTTTTCCTCCTCTGCCGTTATAACACCAATCAAACTTCTCCATAACCTCTTCACATTCAATTTCAACCTACCTCTCATAAATTTCTCTCAAGCTTTCTCCACATTCAAAGCCCTCTATAATTAACCACCGTTCAAAAACCTTCCTCCTTCCCTCTAAAATCCAACAAAAATGGCGGACATAAACAATCCTGATGATAAGTTCTCCCCATATCACAACCTCACGGCATACTTAACCAAAGGAAATAAGTCAGAGGGGTTCGATGATATGATCGATTTTCTCTGTCGATCGAAGATTCACTATGCACTCATGATAAATCCAACCATATACATCCCTCACATGGAGGACTTCTGGAACTCTGCCGTCTACTCTACCAAACAGGGGATTCACCAAATCAAAGCCAATGTAGACAGCAAGGACATCACCATCTCTGAAGCTACTCTCAAAAAACACCTTCAGCTTCAAGACGAGGGGGCAGCCATCTCATACTCAAAGGAAGAATACATGAGGACCTTTGTATCCATAGGGTACACTGGAAATCAAAATGAGTTCACGATAGAGAAGGCACTGATGGGTTCTCCATGGAAGTACCTATGCCACACTCTTCTATAATGCATATCTCAGAAGAGAAGTGGATGGCATCAAGTAAGCTCTGCACTTTCCTCTGCTTTCCACGGTATGGTTACTGGCTTAGGCTTCAACTTTGCACACATGAGGGTTTGAGATATAACCTTCAAGAGGGTGCAAAGCAACAATTTTTTATGTACCCCAGATTCTTGCAGGAGGTTTTCAATAAGGAACTAAAAGATCTATCAAAACCTACAAGAATCTACATCATGTTGGGACATAAAAATAACATTTTTCAAAGTATGAGAATTTTTTCCAAAAAGTTCTCAGGGGTCAGTGTTCCACTGTTATCTACAATGATGAACATACAAAGTATCCAGGGTGACAATTCAGTAATCCCAGCTGATATTGATCCCACACCCTCCTCTTCACATCCTGAACAACAATCTGCTTCCACTGTTTGAACCCCTGTGCATACTACTAAGGATGCACATGTACAGAAATTACTTACACCTGTTTTGGATGTTATCGTTCAACTGGAACAAAGGGCCCCAGTTGAAACAAAATATACTAGAAAAAGGAACAAGAAGACTCCTTCTCTTCTTGTATCAAAGGCCCAATCCCAACCTAAAAGCCCTCATTCAGAATCCCAACATTCTGATGAGAATATCAAAAGGGATAGAAGTTTCTCTATTAGGATCAGGATCACATCCCGGATCCATAGAACAACCTGTTGAGCCATATCATTATTTTTCCTCTCTAAACTTAAGTGCGGAGGCACCTAGTCAAGATGATATACCTTCTTCAACTACCACTATCTCGGAGGTATTGATTGACTTGGCTGCCAATGCACCCAACCCAAGTTCATCACCCATGAAGGTTCACTCTGGGAGTACTGATAGAGTGAATGTGGAAAGGGCTGTCACTACTCCTGGTACAACAATTGACCAGGAGGACAGTGACAACATCATTAAGACCCTAACCACGGCAACTCACATTGAGGATGTTTCTCTTGAAACACTCTTCACTGAGAGGAATCCCAGGTGCCTAAAAAACCAGGGTGATGGGGATGCAGAGGCTAGGCCTAAGGCCCCATCTGGATCCAAGGATTCCACAACTGTCGATGAGGATAGACTGAAACTTCATAATTTGGAATTAATGGCTAGGGTAGCAAGGCTAGAGGCTGAAGTGTCCAAACTAAGGCATCAAGTCTCTATGCATGAAGTCCATCAATGCCCTTAAGTGACTGCTCCTTCCTTTATATCAGTGGGCACTCAAACTGATGACTCTCTGTACACTGATGCAACCAAAAAGGGGGAGATAGTTACTCAGGAAGATGATGCAGACAGCCTAGAAGAATGGATACAAGAGCAGGCTGTTTTTCAAAGTTCGCTATACAAACCTGCTTTTGTTCAAATCCATGACTTGCCAGACTCAGTAGATGAGGTGTTGCAGAATGAAAGTCACCATGAAGACACGCCTCCATCATTCAGCATACTTCCTGAAGCCGCAGCCATAATAAGTTAAACCACAGCCCCCCAATTCACACTGTTTTCAAATAAGCTAGAATTTGACTCCATACTAGCTTGGGGGTATGATGGTTCAACTGAGAGATTCTAGATCGGAAAGGAGTTTAGTGGAGTAGAAGAGCTAAACTGGAACATTCTTAATGCCCTCCAGATTCTTAATTTGTACCTGACAAGCTGTATCAACACTTCATCAGATCTCTCAACAGAACTTGCAATCGGCAGGTTCTATGACTTAATGGAGGATAATATGCCCTGGTTTGAAAGATTACTAGAAGAAGCAAAAAGGGTGGCTTATCCTGAATCTTCATCAACAGCAGAACAAAGACTGGCTCCAAGAAGACTTGACTTAATCAGGAGCAGTTCTTTAACTGAAGAAGAAGTTATCTGCTGGCAAAGATTCATGTACAACATCATGGTCAGAGACTTAGAAGTGCTAGGATGGGTGAGCACTGAGTCCTCTGATTTCACCTTCTTCCTGAGCAATGGACCTTCTCTCTCAATCAACATAAATGAAATCCTACTCCTACCGACAGACTATTTGCACAAAGTCTTTGAGCTCAGAACACACATCTGCAACGTGAATTCCTCAGAGAGTCAAGCAATGATAACTATCATCAAAGCACAACTTGAAAAGGAAGGACGTCTTGCAGTGGATGACTCTGACTCAGACTCAGACCTATCCTTTCTTTCCTCTCCAACTATCTGATTAAACACAGCAGAAGAATCCAGAAGAAGAGAAAAGGAAAAGATGAAGAAAGAATGGAAAGCAATGATAGGTCTTGAATGGGAAGAAGATGAAGAAAGTGTCCTTCCTTTGTCCATTACACAATATGCCAATGAAGCTGAAGCAGAGGCATCCAGCAAAGACAAGGGAAAGGGACCTATGACAGAAGAAGATGAAGAAAGAATATTGAAAGGGAAGAAATAAATGGAGGAAATAAGAAGAAGAATAGTAGATGGCTGAATTAAGAAAAGCTCAAGAAAGAAAAGCGGCCATTCTCCTCAGAGAACAACAGATCCAACTGTATACCAAGCAGCTGGATGATCTGAAAGTCAAGATTCCTGCAGCCTATCAAATTCAAGAAGATGAAGCTCTAGTTCTTCAACTGCAGGAACAATTCAATAAAGAAGAAAGAGAGAAGAAGAAAAAGGAAGAGGCTAAGTTCAGAATAACTGATTCTGAACTAGCCAAAGAAATGAGAGAGGAGTGGATAGAGGCTCTGATTTCTCAAGGTGAGGATGCAGATTACCTTGAGAAACTATCAAATAAAGAAATCTACAGAGCCTTCATGGGTCAGCAGGGTCAATTGGCAAACAAGAAAAGGGCAGAAGAAGAAGACAAGGGCAGACAAAAATCCAAGAAGACCATTGCTTTCAACAAAAGGACTCATGAAGAAAGGAAAGTTAAGAAGGCTGGGCCCCATGAATTTCATGAACCTGCAAGCCTTATACTTTCAAGTCAAGAAGGAAGAGGAAGAAAGACTGGGGAAGAAAGTCTCAAAGAAGAGGGTGATTAATCAAGAAGATGAAAGGAAACAAAAGAAACCCAAGCCTTCTCCCTCATCAACCACTTCCTCTATTCATCAACTGTCCACTCTCAGCCCTAGACCTCCCTCCTCTCCTCCCATAAAGTCAAAACCTTCCCACTCATCTCCTGCTCATCAACAGCCTCCCAAGAAGAAAACCAGATCTACCACTAAACCAGAAGACTCAAGAGAAATCGTCATCTGGTTCTACAGCACTCAAGATCAATGGTTTGAGGTGTTCAGGGGGAGGATAGAATTAAGAAGATCAATCTATACAACTGTTGAAGAGCTATTGCAACTTTCAGATTCAGAACTAAGAAAAATGATGGAGCTGGGTGAAGCTCGTGAGCCTGAGAATGAAGGTGGGAGACATCTGTTGCTGGTGATCAAACATCACTTCAACCCCAGCAAAGATGAAATTATTGATGCAAAACCTCTCCAATCCCACTCTCCATTCATCAGTTGGTCCTACAATGCTGAAAAGAATGAGTTCACGTTGATAGATGTTCAAGGACAAAAGATGAGGTGTTTAAGCAAGGCTATCTTCAAAATGCCAAGCAAAGACATCAAGACTCTATGGAAACATGATATTTTCTAAGAAAATATATAAGCATCTAAACTTGAAAAATAATCACCAATGAGTCGTCACATGAAAACACTGTTTTACTAAACAAAGGCGTACTTAACAGGATTCGTTAAGTCAGGTGAACAACTTGCATTTAAGACGGGTAGTCTTAACACATTAGTACCCTTGTGTGATTAGGGTATGGATAACAGGAGTTTTTAGCACACTATTATTTGTTAGGATTTCATCGAACACAAGGTGAGTTCACGGCCCCCTTTTCGCTTTTTAAAGTTTTGTAAACTGCGGGGGAGAAACATATTTATACATTAAGTATTACAGTATTATTTAATATATGTCGAAACATTATTGTTTTATACAATTGGGAAAGCATTGCAAACATTTTTATATGATAACAAGGAAACAAGACACTAACACTATGTCATACATGGTGAACAATATAGTGCTTAAAGTCCCCGGATTAACACACTTTTGTAACCATTAGCTATGGACTTAGCCTGGGATTCTATGGATAGTACTATTGGGGGTGACGTCCCCGGTCATGGTTAGTCGCGCTAACCAAAATGGCCGAATGACCGCATATTATCTTACTCGCAGAAAGGCGAGGAGGGGCATTAAATTGTTGGGGTTTGGTTACGGTTTCATGTATGGACATAGGTATTTCTAAGACTAGCTAGCTTACGAATGGAACAATAACATTTGTTATCATATGGGTTTAGAATTATTTCTACTTATTTTATGACGGTAAAGTCATGGGCATGTTTTCAAAGGAAAACTACTTATTTGATGACGGTTAAGTCATGTATATGTTTTCAAATGAAAACTACTTATTTTATGACGGTAAAGTCATGGGCATGTTTTCAAAGGAAAACTACTTATTTTATGACGGTAAAGTCATGAGCATGTTTTCAAAGGAAAACTACTAAATTTATGACGGTAAAGTCATGTATATGTTTTCAAAGGGAAACTACTTATTTTATGACTGCTAAGTCATGTATATGTTTTCGGGGAAAACTACTTATCTTTATGATGGTTAAGTCATGTATATGTTTTCAAAGGAAAACTACTTATTTTATGACGGTTAATTCATGTATACGTTTTCGGGGAAAACTAATTGCACTAAAATAACAAACTATGTGAACTCACCAACCTTTGTGTTGGCACTTTCAAGTATGTTTCTCAGGTAACCTTTAGCCATGGCACGGTTGGAATACGCTAGCCATGTTGGAACAATTCCTAGTAACCGGACGGGCATAGAATTTCAAGTCTCAAGTCTACCCTTGATCTAGAAGAACTTAGATCATTGTAATAGTTAGTTCTAGAAATTGTATATGTAATCAAGTCCTAGAAATCGCTATTACAGCTTCCGCTATCGTGTAATGAACCAATCGTTGCAACCTATATTTATTTATTAAGTAAATAAATTTAGGGGTGTGACAAATTAGTATCAGAGCAATGGTTTTAGCGAATTAGGTTTCCTTAGTGACACCTAGGCTCTAACCGGACTCATTTAGGGACCAAGATTTCTAAGACTTGCATCACATTAAGAACATCCGAGACTTGAGTATAGGAATTTCAACCGTTGCCAAACAATTTGTGTAGAGTATTAGTGTATGGTGTTAAACTAGGGTATCATTAGCTACACTAATACATAATACAATTACATGGAACATGTAACGAACACTTAAACACATACAACAATGTGGAAATAATAGACACCTACAATGTTTCTCGACAAAGTGTTACTGTTCGGATTACGAATCAAGAATAACGGATATTCAGCACACTATAACCCTAGAAAATCTGGTTACGAGCTGAGCTTGGGCGACGACAGCAGCAATCGCTAGTTACCGTTCTTGGTATCATAACAGGTTGAACCCGTACCAGAATCTGTACCTATACCTGCATGACACCTACCACTACTCCAGCCGTGGAGGCAGTTTCTTTCTTACATATGTGCGGTATAAATACTCTCCTTCATGAGTTGCCGGATCGAATGCCCAGACATTCGACATGTGATATGGCAGACAGGATTGTCAAGAGAGAAGGGAACCCGAGGTGGATAAGCAGGGCTAAACGGGAGAGAACTCCACGGATAAGGAGACCCAGAGATTCATCATGATCATGTGGATCCATACATACATAAAGACTTGGAGCAGGAGTTGCTCGACATTGATTTGAGGATCTCTACTTTACACATAGTGCCTTACGTCCATACACATTTTATTCTTGAGAGACACTAGTGGTGCTTCTCTACCATTAACCTCATCCGACAACAGCCATATTCGGCCGATTCATGAGTATTGGTACACATAATTAAGGGTAATCCGGTAGAACAATACACACTCCTACACAAGAGTGTAAACAAGATCTAATGAACATTCCAAATCCTTTTTGACTAGAAGCTTGGGATAGGATAAACACTACAGGGATCATGCAAAGTAAATTATCATTACGGGTGCACACGTAATCATAATTTGCAGTGCATGAGAACTTTAGTGAGTCTTGTTGTCTAAGCTAATGATCAACCCATGTTCTTAGTCACTTGATTAAGAACTGGCTCTCAACAAATCAGACTTCTCATTTAGGTGTTCACAAAGCATTCCCCCAGTTTGGGAGGGACGAGAGAAATCCAAATTGAATTCAATCAATTCTTAGTGAATACTGAACGACGAAGGATTTCGTACATTCATTCTTTGAGATTCTACTTGTCAAGATAGCTTCAATTTAAGCATTACCACAACCAACACTTGTAATAATTGCACAATTATTGTGGGAGATTATAGCGTAATATCAGGATCCATCACACCGTTCAGTCTCACAATTACTTGAAATTTATGTTATGAGTGTTATGCCCTAACTTCGGTGATGGGGAAGAAAATTTATTCTGACCCGCATACACATACCACCGATGGGGTATTGTGGAAGCTCGACATGAGACAAGTAGGTAATCTAAAATTTCAGAATATTGGTCAAACAGGGTTACTCTCACAACCATTGATATTCAGTACACCTTCAAGACCGACTATCCTTCCGATGATGAATAAGCCATGATTTATTCACAAGAGAATGCCAAAGAAACCTAGGTGTGGACTAACGACTATTGTCGGACTAACCGGAAAATGACATACAAAACTTTTAAAGGGGTCCCAAATGCGAAATTTCGTGCTAATCTCATTAGTTCATGATATGCATAAGGGGCGTAAGCTCGAGCTGTTCACAACAGATCACTGTTCACAAGGATTCGAGAAGGATAGTTTTATACTCTTTTGTACCCGCACTTCCCCAAATATCATCTTGTTGAATGGATCCCAGATTTCAGCCTAGAGGAGAGGCATGATCATATCTTTCATTCCCAGTTTTCTATAATTGGGAAGCTCTAGAGCATCTATTGTTAAGATATGACCTCTTAACGCATGCTCAGTAAGAATACAAAATTTTTGATGTTTAACACTCATTACTTCAATTTTATCCTTGTGTTAAGGATTTTGGGGCTATAACCTGTATGAGTGGAATACGTAAGGGTAAGTCACCAAAGTACCATACAAGCACTAAGGAAGTGCAGACACACCGAGTGACTAATATTTGGCTATAGTAAAAGCTCACAAGGAACCTCAAAATCTTAGATCCATTACGACACATGAAAAGAAAGATCCTAGGTAACACGAGACCTGAATTAAGGGTAAATTCTTAGTCCGAGAAAATGCTTTCGAGAAGCATAAGAGGGACAAACATAATGATTCGTTTCCATATTGTGTCATTGCTACCTAATCTTCAACTAAAGCCTGAACACCTCATCGAGTAATTTCTTTTTTTAGATCTATAGAAACCTGGCTATTGCGCATCATAGTGCGTAGATGAATAGAGGGTATGTGTCAGCATACACTCAAGATTCTCAGGCACCATTCCTTTCATTACCAGGAATGAGTATCACATAACCCCACCATATTGAGGGTAATCAAATAAGGGGTTTTTGCACAACTAATATCAATAGTCGGAGAAGTATTTGCCAGGTTTCGAATACTGACTACCAAGTAAATGGAAATCAAACAATTGGAGCCTAAGTTGGATGATACAGACAAAAATTTAGGTACCAAGTACCGGTAACCTATGTGTGTGATTATGGATGAAGTCCATAAGCCCAAGTACTATGTCCATCTAGAATCGGATAAAACGTATAAGGATCTCAAGGAACCCTATTGTGTGACCAAACGTGAAAGGAGAAGTTACTATCTATGATGGGAGATATCCGACAGTAAAAGCATAATACCAGGAAGAACCTGGGGGATCACAACAACCTGAGATTTCTCAATGGAAATGGAAACAGATTTCCATGGATTTCACTACAAAACTACCCGGAACATCTAGTGACTATAATACTATACGGGTTATCGTCAGTCGTTTGACGAAATCCGCTCACTCCTTGCCAATCAAGGACACAGATAAAACTAAGAAGCGTGCAAGGCTCAATATTAAGGAAATTGAGGTTAGGCATGGTATGCTAGTTTCCATTATCTCCAATAGGGACAATCGATTCGTGTCAAGAATCTAGCAGTAAGTACAAGAAGCCTTGGGCACATGCCTTGACATGAGCACCGCATATCATCCCCAGACAAACGGCTGAGGTAAAAGGACCATTCAAACCTTAGAAGATATTCTTGGTGCGTGTGTAATTGATTTCAAAGGAAAGTGGGATACTCAGTTACCATTGGCTGAGTTTGTATAATAACAGTTACAATACTAGCATTAAATCCGCTCCGTTGAGGCTTAGTATGGTTGTAAATGTCGCTCATCGTCATGTTGGGCAGAGATTGGCGACAAGCATTTGACTGGTCTTGAGATTGGCCAGGAAACCACGGACAGGATCGTCTGAGAGCCACTCAAGACAGACAAAAGAGTTGTGCTGGCAACAGATGAAAGCCGTTAGAATTTCAAATTGGAGAATGAGTTTTGTTAAAAGTCTCTCCTTGGAAAGGAATTGCCAGGTTTGGCAATCATAGCAAACATAACCATAGTTAATGGAGATCGTTTAAAGTACGGGCTAGAGTTGGTCTTGCAGCCTACAAGCTTAAGTTGTCACGAGGACTAAGTAGTGTACATAATACGTTTCATGTGTCTAATCTCAAGAAATATTTATTATACGAAACGTTAATCACACCGTATGGTGAGATTCACATAGGTGACAACCTACACCCTGTTAAGGAACCTATTGAAATCACTGACTAAAAAGTCCAGGAACAGGGCATAACCGTATTGAATTGGTTAAGGTACGTTAGAACTCGAACCCTAAGGATACATGGGAACACGAAGATCAAATGAAAAATCGAGTAGCATACCTTGTTCATGAAAATACCAATTCAAGATAACATCAACTGAATTTCGGGACGAAATTCTCTTTAACATGGGTAGAATGTAACACCCAGTATTTCAGGTCATTATCCATATTCATAATGGCACGTTCATATTTTATATTTTTTAGGAATATTATCTTTGACATGGTAATGTCAGGAGTCTAGCAAAGGAACACGTGTCATATCTTAGTAATTTTAAGAATTACTAGGTCAAAAACATTTATAACCCGCAATGTACGGTCATTGGTGATTTACTGGAATTTTATTCCAGTAAAGTCTACAGACACGCTTTAATATCAAAACATAAATATTGGTGATTAAACTTTTAAAAGTGATATAAAATATGTATTACATGGTCTTAAGTTATTCTTACGTGTATACATGTTTATTATAGTTAAAGTAATAACTATTTCGGGTGTAATTAGTAAACTATTAAGAATAGTCGAACAACACAAAAATATATAAAGTTAATCGATCATAAAAAGTCCTACACCGAGTTTCATATCGCTTGATCACCTACCGGTTTTTATTCTAACTAAAACCGACCTAACTAATACTTAGAATGTGACTACTAGACTTGACAAGACCCAATCCCCCACCCTATGCCCAATCTCGGCCGAGAATGGCCTAAGAGGGGCCACCACACCCTTGTCACTTCCATTTGCTCCATAATTAGTGTCATGTGCACCATGTTCATTCAAGTGTAAATATATCCAAGGGTCAAATCTATCTCTTCATGTCATGTTTATAATGATGAAGGTGTAACCCACACTCCACTCCAATCTTTATGTCAAATCTTCATCATGGTGATTATGTTGATATGTGCACTACACCTCCTTGTATATATACAAGGCTAACCTACCCAATTCAAGTCTCACAAATCTCTATCTTTCTCTCGGTTTTAACCAGCCCCAAAACCGGAAGAATACCCAAAATCCCGTAACTCAGTTTCTGCCAGATTTTTTGCCAACTTTTCAAGACCATATCTCCTTCGTTCCTTGGCTAAATCAGTCCATTATTTTTCTAGAATGAAGCTCTACGTTAAGAAGGAAGAACCCAAGTGTAAGCACTCGATTCCATGGAGTATTTGACCCCCTAACAGCCTGCGCAAGAAGGCCGCTCAGTGCAGGTTGAATCTGGACACCTCTTTTCTTTTTCTTGTTTTGAGGTACCTACACAACTCCAAATCTAGTAATTCTTTTTCACATATCCTCCGGTTTCAACAAACTTGAGTTTAAAAGAAAACCCTAAGTCACTTGGTCTTATAAAACCATCTAAAAGTCTACTCGGAGTACGCCTAAAAATCTGAGTTTTCAAGAACAAAATAAAACATAAAATTCTTGATGAGTCTTGCTTTATTTCTTCATGAGTTCATGATGTGTATGTATATGTATGATAATGGTGATGTTAAGTTGAAAATTGTGGATATATGTATATGTATGCATGAGCTGAAATATATATATATATATATATATATATATATATATATATATCAAATTGTAATTGTTGAACTTGGACAAGTTGTTAAGTGCATATGTATACATATAAATCGAGATTCATATATGCATGTGTAGAATTGTAATTTGTTGAATATGTATATAAATATATATGAAACCATGGATACATAGAGGTACATTTGGAAGTGTGATCATGGAAATATTTTGTAAAGTGTTAAAGGATTTGAAATCATATATATATATATACGTGCTTATAATTTGATAATAGTTAGTGTCAAAAACATGAAAACTGAATACATATACATTTGGTCAAAGATCGATAAGGATGTATGCATGATGAACATAACCAAGTTTATAAATGTCGTACGGAATATAAGTATTTGCATGTGGACGTGTTGACGTGGTTTATACGTATGTAGGGTAATAAACATGCATGAATATACTTGAATGATATTTGAGATTATATATAATTATTTTTGAGAAATAACTATGTGTGCATACGTGAACTATAATATGAATATATTATAAGTAGATGCAAAAATATTTATTTTTGATAAGTCACCAATATGGAAACATGATATTTTCTAGGAAAATATGTAAGCGTCTAAACTTGAAAAATAATCACCAATGAGTCGTCACATGAAAACACTGTTTTACTAAACAAAGGCGTACTTAACGGGATTCGTTAAGTCAGGTGAACAACTTGCATTTAAGACGGGTAGTCTTAACACATTAGTACTCTTGTGTGATTAGGGTACGGATAACAGGAGTTTTTAGCACACTATTATTTGTTAGGATTTCATCAGTTCGCGGCCCCCTTTTCGCTTTTTAAAGTTTTGTAAACTGCGGGGGAGAAACATATTTATACATTAAGTATTACAGTATTATTTAATATATGTCGAAACATTATTGTTTTATACAATTGGGAAAGCATTGCAAACATTTTTATATGATAACAAGGAAACAAGACACTAATACTATGTCATACATGGTGAACAATATAGTGCTTAAAGTCCCCGGATTAACACACTTTTGTAACCATTAGCTATGGACTTAGCCTGGGATTCTATGGATAGTACTATTGGGGGTGACGTCCCCGGTCATGGTTAGTCGCGCTAACCAAAATGGCCGAATGACCGCATATTATCTTACTCGCAGAAAGGCGAGGAGGGGCATTAAATTGTTGGGGTTTGGTTACGGTTTCATGTATGGACATAGGTATTTCTAAGACTAGCTAGCTTACGAATGGAACAATAACATTTGTTATCATATGGGTTTAGAATTATTTCTACTTATTTTATGACGGTAAAGTCATGGGCATGTTTTCAAAGGAAAACTACTTATTTGATGACGATTAAGTCATGTATATGTTTTCAAATGAAAACTACTTATTTTATGACGGTAAAGTCATGGGCATGTTTTCAAAGGAAAACTACTTATTTTATGACGGTAAGTCATGGGCATGTTTTCAAAGGAAAACTACTAAATTTATGACGGTAAAGTCATGTATATGTTTTCAAAGGGAAACTACTTATTTTATGACTGCTAAGTCATGTATATGTTTTCGGGGAAAACTACTTATCTTTATGATGGTTAAGTCATGTATATGTTTTCAAAGGAAAACTACTTATTTTATGACGGTTAATTCATGTATATGTTTTCGGGGAAAACTAATTGCACTAAAATAACAAACTCTGTGAACTCACCAACCTTTGTGTTGGCACTTTCAAGTATGTTTCTCAGGTAACCTTTAGCCATGGCGCGGTTGGAATAGGCTAGCCATGTTGGAACAATTCCTAGTAACCGGACGGGCATAGAATTTCAAGTCTCAAGTCTACCCTTGATCTAGAAGAACTTAGATCATTGTAATAGTTAGTTCTAGAAATTGTATATGTAATCAAGTCTTAGAAATCGCTATTACAGCTTCCGCTATCGTGTAATGAACCAATCGTTGCAACCTGTATTTATTTATTAAGTAAATAAATTTAGGGGTGTGACAGATTGGTATCAGAGCAATGGTTTTAGCGAATTAGGATTCCTTAGTGACACCTAGGCTCTAACCGGACTCATTTAGGGACCAAGATTTCTAAGACTTGCATCACATTAAGAACACCCGAGACTTGAGTATAGGAATTCCAACCGTTTCCAAACAATTTGTGTAGAGTATTAGTGTATGGTGTTACACTAGGTGAATTCACGGCCCCCTTTTCACTTTTTAATGTTTTGTAAACTGCGGGGGAGAAACATACTTATACATTAAGTATTACGGTATTGTTTAATATATGTCGAAACATTATTGTTTTATACAATTGGGAAAGCATTGCAAACATTTTTATATGATAACAAGGAAACAAGACACTAACACTATGTCATACATGGTGAACAATATAGCGCTTAAAGTCCCCGGATTAACACACTTTTGTAACCATTAGCTATGGACTTAGCCTGGGATTCTATGGATAGTACTATTCGGGGTGACGTCCCCGGTCATGGTTAGTCACGCTAACCATGGGTCCAAATGGCCGAATGACCGCATATTATCTTACTCGCAGAAAGGCGAGGAGGGGCATTAAATTGTTGGGGTTTGGTTACGGTTTCATGTATGAACATAGGTATTTGTAAGACTAGCTAGCTTACGAATGGAACAATAACATTTGTTATCATATGGGTTTAGAATTATTTCTACTTATTTTACGACGATAAAGTCATGGACATGTTTTCAAAGGAAAACTACTTATTTGATTATAGTTAAGTCACGTATATGTTTTCAAATGAAAACTACTTATTTTATGACGGTAAAGTCATGGGCATGTTTTCAAAGGAAAACTACTTATTTTATGACGGTAAAGTCATGGGCATGTTTTCAAAGGAAAACTACTTATTTTATGACGGTAAAGTCATGTATATGTTTTCAAATGAAAACTACTTGTTTTATGACGGCTAAGTCATGTATATGTTTTCGGGGAAAACTACTTATCATTATGACGGTTAAATCATGTATATGTTTTCAAAGGAAAACTACTTATTTTATGACGGTTAAGTCATGTATACGTTTTCGGGGAAAACTAACTGCACACCAACTTTTGTGTTGACACTTTCAAGTATGTTTCCCAGGTAACCTTTAGCCATGGCGTGGTTGGAATAGGCTAGCCATGTTGGAACAATTCCTAGTAACCGGACGGGCATAGAATATTAAGTCTCAAGTCTACCCTTGATCTAGAAGAACTTAGATCATTGGAATACTTAGTTCTAGAAATTGTATATGTAATCAAGTCTTAGAAATCACTATTACATCTTCCTCTATCGCGTAATGAACCAATCGTTGGAACCTGTATTTATTTATTAATTAAATAAATTTGGGGGTGTGACAGGTTTATATATAGGAAGTACCAGCGGCGTATCCACAACCCTTCTAATACTTCATGAGTACTCCGTTATTCCATTTTAGGGTTTTGACTCGTTCCATCATACTCATTCATGTTTGCACGTATCATCATGCATTCACGTATTCATCATGCATTTCACGTATTCATATTCATCACGTGTTCACATTCATTATGCATGGTATACTTTTATCTCATATTCGTATTCGTCATATACTGTAAACTGGGGTGATTTTTCTTCCAGAGCAGTACCTCCAACAGAGATGTCCTCAGGAAAGAGTGACGGGTCTAGAAGAGATTTATACACCACTCTTTCCTTAGACAGGACATTTCGTTTGTCAGATAACTACATACCGGTTGGATGTTCTCCCATACGTTTACTATATTTCCATATTCTTTATTAGTCTATACCCTTAAACATTCATAATTGTTTCACCACGAGTACACAAGAGGTTTATATATAGGAAGTACCAGCGGCGTATCCACCACCCCTTGAATACGTCGTGACTACTCCATTATTCTCGTTTAGTGTTTAGACTAATCCGTTATTACCCCGTACACTCGTCATACCACATAACACATATCACATAATCATATCATCAACTATTTCACATAACCATGTCTAGGGTACGGGTCCAGTATACTTACATTATTCTCAAGTAGTTCCTAAGTTCGTTCCTCGTCTAGATGTTTCTCTGACTCAAACCGCACTCGTCGCGTATCGTTCTTTTAACCACCGCGCTTGTAACCCTCGTTCGGGGCTCCTCGGGACTCGTGTGTGTGTGAAGTGGTGGTGGTTGGTGTTTTGTAGTTGTTCTCATTTTGAACAACAAATGAACCTATTTATAGGGTGAAAATGCCATTGGTGGTGGACCGCTAAGATGGGTGGTAACGGTCTGCTACCGCCCCTTGCCAGCTGTCTTGCGTACTCCGCACGTGGCGGACCGTTACGCCCTGGGTAGCGGTCCGTTACCCAATCTTGTTCAATGAGTCACTATACAGGTGTCAGCTCCTCTTTGTCTGGACCAATTGCGGCTAGCGAACCGTTACTGGCTTGGTAGCGGTCCGCTACCGCCTCCTTTTTCCTATTTTTGGCTTTTTAAGTCCTTATACTTTGGGGATTTTACACTTTAACCCCTGGACTTTCATTTTCTTAAAATTTGGGATGTTACAGCAGCAGAATGGGAAAATATATATAGTGATCGTATCGAACGTTTAAGAAGATAATGGCTACTGATACACATAAATTTTCACAATACATCACGAATTATGGATGATGTTTATTTCTAATTGTATTTTATTTGACGAATTTTCATTAATTTTTTATATTATTATCCTTTTATTTTAATTATTTCTATATTATTTAAAATTTAAAATAAAGTATTATTATTATTTAATATTATTAAAAATAAAAAAGTTATTATATTAATAAAATAAAATTTTAATTATCTCTATATTTAAATAAAAAAAATTTTAAACCCTATACGCCACGTATAGCCCAATACGTGGCGTATAGAATTGGAGGGACATTCAAAATTTCAAAACCAGATATTTTACACATATACGCATCGTACAGTACAGAACATGGCGTATAGAATACCAAAATTCACGAGCTATACGCCACGTATTGTACTATACGTGGCGTATAACCTTATAATATACACAACCTAGCCCTCGTACAGTCCTAAACGCATCCAAACACACACACACAAACACATACGCTACTCGGCCAAATACGCTCGTTGATTACGATTGTCTGCTCAAACATCTTCATAAAGGTACGTATCTCATACTCCCGATCAATAATATTAGGTTTATATTTATTATTAGCGGTTAAAAGTGGGAAAATTATGGCGATTTGGGACTGAAACTTATGAGCTATACGTCATGTATAGCACTGTACGTGGCGTATAGTTCATCTGAGGAAGACGATGAAACCATACGCCACGTATAGGGCTATACGTTGCGCATGGCTCGTGTTCTCGGTAACAAGGGCTGTGTATGGCTCGTTTGGGCTGCGTATGACTTGTTTTACTCGGTAAAATCCTATACGCCTCGTACGGGGCTATACATGGCGTATAGGTGTTTTTTTTAAAAGAATTAATATTATTATTTTATATTATTTAAAATTAAAAACAATTTATTATTATTATTTAATATTATTTAAACTAAAAACATTTTATTATATTATTTAAAATTAAAAACAATTTATTATTATTATTTAATATTATTTAAAATAAAAAAACATTTATTATATTATTTAAAACTAAAAACAATTTTTTATTATTATTTAATATTATTTAAAATAAAAAAACATTTTATTATATTATTTAAAATTAATAACAATTTATTATTATTTATTTCAGCTATGGCGGATTCAGATCCCGAGGACGATATGCATATGGAGGACGTGGAGGTGGAGGTGGACGATCTTACCCACTACCCTTATCTACACTTCATGTCCGCCTCGGACGAATTTACTCAGTGCCAGAAGTTACGGCAGGTGACCATGGGCCCGGGTATGGCGGTGGATTTGGAATTACTATAGGATGTTGGCGAGGAGAAGCGGGCCAGGGCTATTACAGGCAACGACACTCCGTGGGATTATTTGTTTGATCTTAGCTACACGAAGACGTTCAAAGAGGTCGTTGTCGAGTTTATTTCGACGTTAACCTTCATTGAGCCGGAGGCACCGGCGCTTGATGCCCAGATTGAGGAGCCAGAGTAGATCTCCTTTCGTATGTTCGGACATCTTTACAGTATGACGCTCCGCGAGTGGGCAGTCGCGACGGGCTTATATCACGAGCTTGAGACGGTCACGCCACTTTACACGGAAGGTGTGACCGAGGTGGACATAGAGGACCTTCTTGTATTTTGGATTCTTGAGGACCAAGGGGAGGGTCTTGGGGATTAGAGACGCGCACTACAAATATTTGCTTCTTGGGGATTAGGACCAAGGGGAGGGTCTTGGGGAAAAGCCATGAGTGGTGCACAGAGAGACTTGTTCTTTCTCTTCTGCTTTCTTACCGGCAGGCGGTATACTTTGCTTCTGCCTTTCACATACAGAAGCGCGAGCTGTTGTACAGCGGTGCCTTCATCAAACAGCTGATGCGTGTTCTTGCCCCGTGGCTTCATCACGTGCATCAGATGGCCGAGCCTATCCCACCTGTCCGATTAGATCACTACACGGCGAACAGGATGCGCATCACGCGCCGATTCTATGGGATCGGACTTCGGTTTATAGGGGTCGACCGGGACCACACTTGGGTCCCGCAGTCATTGCCGCAAATGCCGGGACAGGCGGACCCGGCTATGCCTGACCCGCTACAGGGTATGCCGTTGCCGCAGCCGCACGTTGAGCCCATTTACGACCGGCCACCACAACATCCCCGACACGTACGTCGCCTTGTTAGGCTGGACAGGGCCACCCAGGCATTGCTTGATGGACTTGTTGCCGACTCACGCCGACAAGCTCGTCATAGCGACCGGATTAAGGACCTGATGATATGGTTGGTTGGTCGCCTCGTGGATTTTTCACGAGCCGCCGGAATTAAGCCACCACCACTACCACCGCCACGTTATTATTCGGGCAATCCCGATTAGGATGAGGGCGGGGCGGGTCAGGATGAGGGCGGAGCGGGTCAGGATTACGGCGGGGCGGGTCAGGTTTAGTTATTTTTATTTGTATTTAGTTATTTCTTTTGTTATGTATATAAAAACGTTTTGATGTAATATATTTAATGTTTTAATGTAAATATATGTAATGTTTATTGTTTGGTGGTGATGTTTTATTTCTTTGTTTGGTTGAAATGATAAATTATAAATTTAAAAATTTTTAAAAATTGAAAAAAAAAGATAAAAACTATATAGACTAATGTCACACCCCGCCAATGCGGAAATACGAGGGGGCGACGAAATTGAATCATTACACATGATCAAAATAAATTTCTATTAATTGAATAGTTGATTACAAATAATTCAAACAATACAAGTAGAATAAATAAATCTTCTTTTTGTTAATATCTAGCTAAGTCCACTAAAGCATGAGTCTTTGAAATCCTAGCATGATCGAAACATCAACTTAGTTTTCATTACCTGAAAAACATGCTAAAATAGGTCAACTAAAAAGTTGGTGAGAACATAGGTTTAAGTAGATACATAGTAATAGATAACAAAATGCAAGTCATAAACAAGTTTCACAATTCCAAGTAATTAAACTTTTATACATGACTCCACAACCAACCCTAGTGATCGATAGCTCTCCCGTCCAATACCTTGTCAGAGTGTTAGACTAAGTATAAGTGTCTAGTATGCAGTTTCTGAACACCTAGCTCCTCCCAAGTTGATCAAAATCCACAACTTGAAGGACTAGATGTGCTTGTCAGGCCAATAGATCTATTTACGTATTACCATGGCTTCCCCGAAGTTAATGGTTGTGTAGTTTTAGAAAATAAGAGAGACTTTGTAATGAAAAGTGACATAGTATAGCAACATGTATAAACCAGTTTAGTTTTACTAGAATTAGAAAGTAAGTTATTGACTGCAAAAGAATAGTTTTGATTTCAGAATTTGATTCGTTTTGATATAGGAGCATGTTTTCCACCCCAAAGTAGAAAGTAAAAGAAGGGCTATGAACTCAACTTGCAAGTTTAGAGGGTTGAACTTGAACTTGTAGTAACTTGGATTGAATGCCTTAAGGATTGCCTAAGTTAAGTTTGTTACGTTAGAAACAAGTTAAGGATAATCGAGGGGTTGACAGTGTAATTAGTTTAAAGTGGTTGTTGTACACTAGAGTGGTTATCATTCCAGAGTAGTACCTCCAACAGAAAGTTCCTAGGAAAGAGTTGGTCGGATCAGAACCCTGTCGTTTCCTAGCCAAAACTTTAATGTTTGTCAGATAACTACATATTGGTTTGAAAGTTACTCTATTTGCATACTTAACCAAGTTTAGGGTGTGTTTGGTAAGCTTGAAAAGTATAAGGGCTAAAGTGAAAATATAAGTTTAGTAAAGATAGAAAAAAAAATTAATTGAATATTAAAGGGGTTTAATTTGAAAAATAAGGAGTTTTAATAAAAACATTATTTTTGAAATTAAAAGAAACAAGAAAGATTAAAACCAAGTTTTTCAATAAAAGTTTAATTAAAATAGGGTTTTTGATCTTGAATAGGTCTATGATTATAACATAAACATGTTAGGGAATCATAGATCTAGCTTGTTATGAGGAATCTTTGAAAGAAAGAGTATAAACAAGCAAGAACATGAGAAGAACTTACTTAGAATGAAATGAATTAAGCTAGAATCTTCCAAAAGATGAGAAGAACAACCTTTAGTTACTAGAAAGCCTTAGAGGATTGATGAGATGTGAAGAATGAATGAGGTTTTAAGGCTCTATTTATAGGGTAGATTTGAGAGGAAAACGGGGGAAAGTTGGTTAGGTTTTTTACTAGGATAACAAAGGTGATAAGCATAGGTTTATAAATCTTAGAATTTTTTATAAAAATTTTGAATAATGGAGGTTTGGAGGGATGAAAATTTCGTGCTAAAGAGGTTGGGATAGGATAAAACTAAGTTAGTTGAAAGATGGATCTGGATTAGGATAGGTTTAAAAATAAAAATAATGGTTTTAATCAATTTAGATAAGTTTAAAGGTTTTTAAATTTAAACAATAAATAATAATATATATTCTTAAAATTTCAAAAATTATAATAATAATATCATTGAATTTACAAAAATTAACTAGATTTCGAAGACGTTTACAAAAGAACCCTATACGCCTCGTATTGGCCTATACGAGTGCGTATAGGTTTGAGGCGTGTCCAATTAGCAATATTTCATGTGCGATTAGAATCTCCCTTTTTTAATTTTGTAGAAATTTTTGTTTCATTAGTGAATTTTGGATATTTCGTGAATTTATAAAATTTTGAGAAGGAACATATCAGGATTGATTTTTAAACTCAAAATAAACAAAGATATAAGAGACTAGTTTTCGGTTCCTAAAAAGCATAGTCGAGACTAAACTGACATAATATTTGAGATATATAGTTTCAGTGAAAAATATTAAGGATTGAAATGACATGGTATCATAATCTAATTTCAGTTTCTGAAACATCTTATAATTATCATGAAATAGAGAACTTAATGAAACGTATTGGGGACAAAAGACATGGTTTAAAACTCTGTTTTCAATAACAATAGAAATGCATCGGGCTTGAAATATCATAGTATGAAAAGCCAATTCACAGGGAAATGTATTAGGAACTGAATGTGGTGGTATCATGGGACTGAATGAAGAGTGGATGACATAGAATATGTTGACTGTTGATGACATAGAATTTATTGATTTCTACTTACTAAAACCACTCTCTAAGACTATGAATAGGGTACTGAAAAAATCCATTATGTACTGATTCAAAAGTATTCAAGACTAGTGGAGGTTGAGGTCTAGTGGTAAGAGCAGGGCCGGCTCAGAAGGGGGTGCAGGTTGGGCTGCTGTGTCGGGGCATGTTTACGAGTGTGGTATAATTTGTTTTTTAAAAATTATATATATATATATATATATATTATAGTTTTTTTTAAATAGCTTATAAAATCTGAAAAAATTTATCAAATTTAGGGGCAATTTTTTTTTTAAATAACTTATAAAATTAAAAAAAATTATAAAAAATGAAGGAATTTTTCTTATGTCGAGCCGGATACTTAATTTCTCAGGGACGTTCCTGGGTAAGAGGAGAGTCCCACAACCAATAGGTTGTGAGCTCAAACCTTGTGCATATCAAAAAAATAAATCGTTATAAAGAATTAATTGATTTAAGTAATTTTATATACTTTCTAGATTTATATGGGTGTACTCAAGTTATACGAATAAACAAATGAGTATCCTTTTCTATAAAAACTTGCTTACTTAGCATGTTTTCAAATTGGCACGCATTGGACGTCGCGGGTCGTTAATGACACCGCTACCTAACTAGCGCCTCCATCGCTGCCGCCATAAAAACAAATATAAGAGGTAAGTCTTTTAGAATGAAAACGGATGGGTCAAGCTGTATATATTTTGACCCGAATCAATTTAAATTGTTTTTATTACTGCTTGTTTTTACCCGAATCCAATTTAACCCAAAACTGGTCCATAACTTGACGTGTCCGTTTTAACAGCCACGATTCTAGTGTGATTTTACTCTATATATGGTAAGTTTGTTGAGATCCAGCACATCTATAGCCATTGTATATATAAAAAACCCTAGAAATAAAAAATATATATATATATATTAAAAACCTAGTTTAGAACCTGTGTCTACGCATAGTGTGAAAAATATCAGTATAAATTTTTTTAAATCTTTATTTATATATTTAGAGGTGTAAAAATCTATTACATATACTAAGAATAGAAAACAAAATTCAAAATATGTAAAAATTAATACATAATTGGGTTTCAAAAATACGTTAATTATATTTAACGTAATCTGACTTTCATTACTATTTGATTGTAAATAAAGTTACATAATTAGATTTCAAAGTTTCTTATAATAAGGGATAATTTAATACAATTAGGATTTTCTTTATATATATATATATATATATATATATATACACATATATTACAAGGTTAAAATCCCGTGTATTATACGGGTTAAATAAATAAAATGTTATATATTTAGTAATAAAAATTTGATATTTTTAAAAACCTGTGTAATACACGGGTTGAATAAACCAATATATTACATATGTTGAATAAAATATAATGTAATTTGTTAACAAACACATTTGTCAAAATATGTTTTTAAAAAATGTAATTTGTCGTGACAGTTATAAGTTCTGTTAAGTTAGTTTTTAAAACATTTTTTTTCCAACTGAGTATTAATTTTTTAATTTAATTGATAAATGTTAGTTCATATTAAGTTCATTTGATCGATGATATAATAACTATTTATAATTAAATAATAAGTATTCGTAATTAGATTTATTAATATAAAGATTATTATTTAATAGGAGAGTGAAATATAAAATCTAATATTTAATAGGAGAGAGAGGCGGAAAAATAAAGATTAGAAGTAACCAGAGAGTGACACGTATCCTGAAAAGATTTTCATTTATTAGAGTAGTAAGATTATTAAAAAAAAATATGTGCATTTAATAAGAGACAGAGGCGGAAAATAAATGATTAGAATGAATATTGAGGCGACACATGGCATGAAAAACTTTTATTTATTATATAGTATAGATATAGATTATTAAAAAAAATAGATGTGCGTTTAATAAGAGAGAGAGACGAGAAAAAAATGATGAGAATGAATATGGAGGCAACACGTGGTATGAAAAACATTTATTTATTATATAGTATATAGATATAGATTTCAAAATAAAAATGAGCAAATTAAAATTATGGATTCAACAAACAATTAAACGAAATCAATACATAATAAACTTGTGGGAAAACAAAGAAAATGAAAACCACAACTACTAAATGAACTTTTCAACTTTGATCATGTACCATAGAATCGTCTCTAACACTCCCGGTAGCACTTGCTCCATCTCTACCCTTATACCGTCTGGCAACCCACATATAAACCACCAAATTAACCCCATTAATCGCCATCAATATCCAATAAAAATAATCCAACTTACTCGCATTCAAATCATTCCTCAACCACCCTCTCTCCTCCATCCCAGTAGCTCTTTCAATAATCTTCACAATTGACGTACTCAACCAGCTTCCGATCCCAATCTCACTCAAAAACATCGCACTACTTAGGCTCCTCGTACCATCAGTAGCTTCGTCGTAAAAGAACTCCAACTGTCCGACATACGTGAAAACCTCAGCGCTACCTGATATGGTCAAATCAGAAAACCAATCCATTGAATACGTAACAATATATATAGAGAATTTTAGAAAAAATAGTGGAGTTAGCATTAAAGATCTGATTTGTGGTGATTCTTGAAACTAATTTGGTTTAAGAGGAGTCCGCTCATCCCACAAGCGGACTTGAGAAAGTTCAACCATTTCTCCGATCCACGATTGCCAAAAAAGCCATTTCCTCATAGTCTGGGAGGAGTGTACTCAAACTTAAAAAGTCAAAGTCCGTTTGTAAGAGGAGCACACTCTCCGAAAACCAATCACCCATAAACTAAATCATTCATGCTAACTCCATTTTTTTCTAAAAAGTTTTATAAGTAGACCAACTAATCCAAAATAAAGATAATAATCCCTGAACTTAATAATAATAATAATAAGTCATAAATAAATTATGTAACACTACCTATGAGAAAAAACTGAGGAAACAACCAGAAAACACTCAGGGTTTTCGGGTCCGAATGCGTCCGACGTTTGTGTTCCACCACGGCGGCGGACGCCATGGCGAAGACAGAAATGAATAGACCGACACCAATGCGTTGGAGCGAAGTGAGCCCGCGGCGGTGGCCGGTTTTGCTCCGGAGGAATGGGACGATGAGTTTTTCGTAAACAGGCACAAGGAGTAATGCATTAATTGCAGAGAAGACGGGGACGGAGCCCGATGGGATGACGAAGTGGGACCCGAGTTTGCGGTCCATGACGGCGGCTTGGGAGAGGAAGAAGGTGGAGAGCTGGGCGAAGGAAATGGAAATGGCGATGGTGGTGGCCCCGATGGGGAGGACAAGAATGAAGGATTTGAATTCTTCGACTTGTGTCACGGTGCATTGGTTCCAACGGTTTTGAGTGGTTGGGCATTGTTGCTTGTTGATTATCGCTGCTTTGTCTAGGAACCGGTATTGTGGGGTGTGGGTGAGTTTTCTGGCGCCAAAAATGTCCGAGTGTTGGGTGGGAACCTCGTAGAGTTGATCGTTCGAGATGACGTGGACTCCCCGAAGATGGTTCTTGGTGGCAACCACCATCACCTGCAACGGTTTAAAAAAACAAGATATAAACTTTCACTTTTTACATACGTTTTGATATAAATTTTACTAACAAACTAAATTTATCTAAAATAAAATATTTTTTAATATTAAAAAACAAAAATACTTCATTTTATATACAACTTGTTTTCAATTAAATTCATATTTATCATAGACAAAAACATAAAACAAAACCGTCTATTTATTTTCAAAAAAGGACATTTGACAAAGAAAATACTCAAAAATGGACATACTTATTTAGCCTACTGTTTCATAGACATTGGTCATGACAGTCGGCTAAATATGGCTAAGCTAGCCAGCTAAAATTTTCTTGCCAAAATTACATTTGTCAGAGTACGAACCAATAATATGACGACACGTGGCAAGCTTAGCTGTCTAAATAAACAGTTTTAGCAGTCTAAAGAAGGATGTCCATTTTTAAGTATTTTCTTGGTCAAATGTCCATTTTCGTATTTAGAAAAACTATTTATATGTATCAATGAAAATTTAGCTGACTAACTTAAAAAGGCGCCGGCTTAGCCGGCAAAAACCAAACGCTTAGCTGTTGTAGTACCGGCTAAGTGTCAATTTTGGTAATTTTTTGTCGGCTAATGTCCATTTTGGTGTTTTTCCCGGCGAAAATTACCTGAACAAACCTGGTGAAAGCATTCCCCATTGGTTTCTTATACCGGTAGTTAAAGAACCCTGAGACTAAAATCACAATCGAAATGAACATAGTAATAGTGGGGATACCAAAACCCCACGAAAACCCTTTCTCTTGTTGCACGTAAACCATAAGCGTGATTCCAAGCAATGCACCCATGTTAATAGCGAAGAAAAACCAATTAAAAAACGCATACTTCTTCACAACTTCCCGATCATCATCCTCGTCAAACTGATCGGCCCCGAAGGAGGAAACACAGGGCTTGATTCCGCCGGTGCCAATGGCAATGAGGCCGAGTGCGGTGTAGAGGAACGTTGTTTGGCCGTTGGAGGCCGGCGGGCATGGTCTTTTGAGGCAATGGCGGAGCTTGAAAAAGTAAGAAGCGGGGGCCGAAAGTCACAAGACCAATTTTTTTTTCCTATCGCTATGTTTCGGGTTATATGTTCGGGTCGGGTCGGGCCAAACAAATCAATAATAAATAACTTTAAATATAAAATAATCTATTATAATGTGAGAGAAAAATGGTAAGTACCTGGAAGAAAATTACAACTCAACCCGACGACCTTTAATATTTTTGAATTCATTGATTATGGATTCCGAATCAAACTTATTAGCAATATCTTTTTCTATGTAAATCACCAAGCTATTCGCGAGATACTCGTCTGCCATCTTATTGCGAAGCCAATTCTTGAATATTTTCATTGCTGAAAATCCTCTTTCTGTTGTTGCAGTAGAAACTGGAAGTGTCAAGATAAGCCGAACTACTCTATCAACTAAATAATAATTTTCACGTTTCTGAGTTTCCACCAGACTTTTGCATAAATCCGAAATATTTGATATACCAGTTAGCTTGGTATTCATTTTCATCTCAATATTAAAATCTTCTAACTGATATGGTAATTGATTCCTCTCCTGCTCTGTAAAATCCTCAGGATAATACTTCTCAACTATAAGACAAATCTGATCAACATTAATCTCTTTCGAAACTAAACTAGAACTAAGAGATAACAACTTCATCGCTTGTTCATTGAATCTACTATTCAACTCATCTATTTGTTTGTCCAATGTGAATGTAAACAAATCTACTCGGTAATAATGTCCAAATGTAACATGAAGATCTTTTTTACGAGGCCGATACCGAGTAGAAGTATATAAATCATTGAAATCCGGAATTTCTATTTGATGCTTGTTACAAAAATAAGTAACTTGGTTCAGCAAAGAATCTCATCCATTGTTTCTAAAATCATTTAGACTAACCTTTGTTGATTTGTTTCTAAAATTAGGGAAATAAAAAAATAAAAAATGAGGGCCTTTTCTTGATTGATTACCTGTGATGATGGCGACTGGTGGTGGTGAACGACGGCGAGACGGGCGGACGGACGCCGACGGAGAGGCGGGCGGACGGACGCCGACGACGGAGAGGCGGGCGGACGACGGCGGCGAGAGGAGGCGACTGGTGGTGGACCGGTGGTGAAAAAATATTAGGGCAGGGGCTGCTGCTGGGAAGGGGCGATCGATGATGAATGATGGTTTAGGTTAGTTTAAAATGTAATTTATCATTTTTCATTTCTCCCCCTTGAACTTACACTTTTATTTTAAAAATGAACAATCTATTTTTTTTTTAATTTTTAAGTTCTTTCTCATAATTTATTGAGTCAATCTCAACAACATAGCAAAAATTCTTTAGGGTAATAAAATAAGCGGGGGCCAAGAATTCTTTAGAAAAAAAAATAAGCAGGGGTCGGCACTATACGTAAAAAAAATTTCCGACGAAAATGAAAAAATTTACACTACTAGCGGAAAAAACGGCAGGGGCCGGGGCCCTACCTGACCCCTTGTATGCTTCACCCCTGTTTTGAGGCAAAGGGGTGGACGTAGGGTGTCGAGTTTTGCGGAAAGTGTGAGCATGACCATGCCACTGAAGTAGATGAAAGAGAAGATTATGATTTTAAGAATCGGCCTAGATACGCGTCGGCGATGAAAGCTCCGACGAGAGTGAGAACGTACGCGGCTCCGATCCAGTCGGTTACGTGTGTGGCGGCGTTTGGTAGGGATTGGTGCATCTCCTTTACTAAATATAAGACCATGCTTACTGCGACCGCGAAAAACGCCAGCCTCTCAGCCACCTCGTTTACTGCAAAGAAAATTCATAATGGTATCATGATGTATAATAAATATGTTTCTCATCAGGTGGTTCAAGTCCCTGGTGATAATAGTGTAGAACCCATTCCAAAAAGAATGTAAATATTTTTATTATTTTTTGAAAATTTAACAAATTATTTACATTAACTAAAAGTGTTATTGTTACGAATATAATTATTTTAATAAAACTATTTTTGAAAATAGTTTTCATAAAATTATTAAGTGAAGGATTAAATCCGTCTTTTTTTAACTAAATATTTTTACAGTACAATCCGGCTTGGTTTAAGAAAACCAAGTTCAAATTAATTTGTTTATAAGTAAATGAATCAAAATCAGTTTTTAAATAAAAAAAATGTTGTTATACCGATAATGAAGGGAGAGGCTCTCCATCCACCGGTTTTTCGCTTATCGGCAACCCTCCCTCTATAATCAACACAACCGTTGCTCACCAACGTCATTGTTGGAATCGCTATCGGCTCTAATGTCTGCAAAATCCAAAAAACATATATGTTATATAACGATAATAAATCTAAACACAATACTACACGCTATGTTACCTTATACGATTTTCGTTTTTGGATAGGATCCATAACAACCGAAGGTTCTACGTACGATGATTTCTCGGATCTTTCACTGATCGGATCCATAATAGTTATTCGGTTTGGTGTTTAATTTATTTGTGAGAATCGTAATTTGTTTATCAATATGTCGCATTTGACTTATTGAATTGTACAATTTGAACTTGTTGGGAGGATATATGATTTATATTGTAGTGGGGTTTAGGTGTTTGTGTGGTGAAAGGACGGCCGGGTTATTGACTTCCATGACCCGACCCGTTTAGAATCTTGCTGAGTATGATTTATTCATTGATGAGACCCGGTTCAATCCAAAAGCATTTGAATTTCACATTATTTAATCCGGAAAAAGAATTAATCCAACAATTTAAGACAAATAGATTATAACTATATGAAGAGTATCTATCTAAAGAGTTTAACATAAATATTTGTTGGATAAATGATACTTTTAAGCCATGTATAGTGGTTTCATTAAAAGATGAAAAACGTTCGAATAAAAGTTGAAATGTCAAAAACCAAGTCAATCATATGATAATACTCTACAGGAGGGCAAAAACAATCAATAAACAGAATCACTAGAAAATGATCCACCTGATTTTGTCGGGTTTGGTGGATATGGTCTAAATTGAAATGTCAAAAACCAAGTCAAACATGAAAACGGACAAAAAAAAACCCGGACAGAATCTTACTAACACAGTTTTGAGGCATATGGAACACTAATTAACACCTAAATTAAAACCGAATTAATTTTTTTATTTAAAAATATGTAAATGCTATTAAAAATCAACCCAAAAAAGTGAGGAAAAGACAGCATCCAAAAATAATATATTTAATTTAATAAAAACTAATTATTATATATCTTAAACACCATTTTTATTTATTAAATTATTTATAAATATTACTATATATATGATCAAGAAATGTTAACATACTTGGACTTTGGTTGCATTTGATACGCGCTTTGAAATTAAAACTATTTTTAAATAATTATTTATATTAATTTATTATTTAGGTTTCAATTATACAAAAATGGAGGCCTGCTTGTACTTCAGTTATAAATTGTTTTCTGTCTCAAAAAATAAGTAGATGAAAGTTGCAGGCTACAATTGGAATAAAAAAATTGCACGTTGCAAAGTAATAATTCACCTTGCATTATTAATAGATTTCCATTTTTTTAAGGAAGATCGGATAGGATGTTCATAACCGTTGAAACCAATCGAAAGGTTCAAGCAAAGCAAATCGCATAGTTCGACTAGTCTGAAATTTTTAAGGTTCTGTAAATGGTTTAAAAAAACCGAGTTTAATGATTCAGTTCACAGCTTAAAAATTGAAATTGGATGTTTACCTTTATAATGCAATTATACTTATGCATAATAAACGAATCATTTTTAAAAGTTTAATATATACTAACGATTTGAAAAAAAGAGGTTTAAACAATCCAAAGAGTCAAACTGAACCGTTTTGACCAGTCCAGCCAGCCCAGCCAACTCAGACGATTCGGTTTACCTGAATTTTATCAAAATTGGTCAATCTGGACAGTAAACACCTATAGTGAGTGAGCGAGCGAATGGGTTGAATGAAAGTTTTGAAATGAAATACCTAATGACAATCACTATATTGTATTTAAAGAAATATATTTAGTTATTTTATAAATAACACATGGTTAAATAGGTGATCTGTTTATGACCCGACTATGTAAGTATAACACACACAGATTATTTTCACGAATTTCTTTACATAAAACCCTTACATGCTACTTCAACATAATATAAATATAAAAAAACTTGTTATTGTTAGATAACATAGTTTAAGATCAACAACAGTTACCTTTTCAAGGTTAACGGTGCTAGGATATAAGAGAAAGTGACAATAAGTTTCACTTATCACGATTGTCATTTTATAATTAGCCTTTTATAGAATAATATGAAACGCTGAATCTTAAACCAGTTCGATAAAATGGACGAAAAACCAACCTTAAATGGACAGTGAAGTCGTTCATCCAAAATCTTTAGCTCTCATATCGTCATTTTCATGGTGTAATGTGGGTGTATGTATGACAAGGGTTGTGATTTTATATCCAATGGATGATCAATAACGTACTTAGGTATACATGTACATATAGATGAGAGTGTATATATATGTAAAGAAGTTGGAAACATTGATGGAGTAATTGAATGATGTTTGTTGGGTGGGTATTAATAGAACGTTATATTTAATTACTAGACGAATTCGAAATCACATGGTTTTGCTGGTTTTGGTTGGTAGGTGCATTTATGTCACAATAATCTACGCTATAACTTTTGCCATTCATGGAAATATTTCTTAAAGGATTTCCCACTAGATTAGATATATTTTTTCAAACTAAGTAGTTGGATGGATGTGGATATAATTACATCAAATATTTTGCTACTTATTTAAAAAAAACAATGACCCTCTAAGGAAAAAAAACTTTTTAAAAGGGACATCTAGATGAATATCATCTGACACTAATCATACACCACTTGACATCTATACAAGTCGTATAGCGTACGTCTTTCAGACAAGGTTGCACGGCTTTTCATATCAGTTGATCATTCCCCTATACGAGTCGTATAGGCTCTATATATGAGTTGTATAAGCCCTATACGAGTCATATAGGCCTTATATGAGTCGTTTATTCCTTCCTTTTCATTCTCAACTTTACAGTGACTCGCTAATAAATTGCACCAACAGCAACCTACTCTTATACATGTCATAAACAAACATCTAAAATATTTGAAGGATATGGTAACAAAAATGGCGAAATATAGAGAGATGAATACGTACGTGTAGTTGTTCAATATGTTTCAGATAATTACCTAAGTAACCTGGTTCTTGGACCTTTAGGTACTGGTGTAAGTGAAGAACAGAAAACTTGTCACACCCAAACAAGGCGGAAGTATGGGATGTAACCGGTATATCGCATTGAACACAAGTACAAGATAAACTTAAAGGAAAATTGTACATTACATTGAACCATACTACATGCTTCTAACAAAAGTACAAATACAAGTAAAATCTCTAAAACAGTACAAAGTGTCTAAATGCCTGACTACAACCAAAGTATATAATCATAACTAGAAACAATAGTTCTAATCCAAAAGCGTGCCCTCATAAAAATCTTTTCTTCAATTCTGTTTACATGAAAGCATGTTTCGAAAACGGGTCAACTATATAAATAGTTGGTGAGTTCGCAGGTTTTATGACTCTATAAAAAGTTTCGGATAAAATCCAAAGTGATCAAAAATCCATTGATCGAGTACACATGTATTAGACAACATATTACCATGAGCCGCAATCAAAGCCTCGACAAAAAAATAAAGTACCCCATACGGAAGTCTAATGCAAACAACCGCCTAAAAAAAATTGGCTAACTTTGCGCCCAAGTGACCCTACAAGTCTGGTTGGCGCGACCAAACCATGAGCGGGGGTTTCAACCCAAGTAGTACTACTCAAAATTCTCAACGGCTACGCTCAGCTAATTGATTGCCTAAAAATTTGGGGACTTTAAGGCATTATAAAAAAAAATAACTCATGTAATCAATATATCATGTAACATGTGACAAAACAAATGAAACAGCTTTCCCCCAAAAATAGTAAAACAGTAAGTAAAAAGGGGGCCGCGAAACTCACCTGGACAGTGCGGGCGAGTGATGCGACACAGTCGACAAAAACCGATAAAATCCGAGTCCTAACAGGGTCCTACTAGTCAAGTGGACACAAACGATGCATTCAGGACTCCTAAAGGTTGTGACCAAGTCGACAAAACAAAAAGTGGCTATGTAATCGGTTGCATACCCAAACCCGTGCATACGCGTACGGACTGTTAAAAATTGTAAAATCGACTTTTATATAAATTCGTGACCTTAAAACCTAAAGTTTTAGATTTTAGTAAAGAACATCAGTAGTTATAAATTCATATACAATAAAATCTCAAGTCACGGTTTCGTTTGATCAAAAACGCGATTACGCGCGTAAAGTCTGGTTTACAGTTTGAAAATCAGATTCGTCCGAAATTAGGGTTTTAGTGTGATATTAGCACCCAATTTAAAAGTCAAATTTTATGTTTTAAATGGGATTATACTTCTGCCCAAAATCCCTTAGAATTTTTATAAAATTAATTTTATATAAAAATTTTCCAAAATTAATAACTTTTTATAAAATTTAAATGGACCCTAATTCCAAAACCATACTTAGACATAAATTTACTGCTTAAAATTTATACAAATTGATCATGTATATAAATAAAAATTTCTGACAAATTTTATATTTTTTTAATATCCAGATTATTTAATATGAATTTAATATTGTTAAAATTTTACAAATTCGGGAAAAATAGCTAAACACATCAAAACTTTACCAAATTTTTATCATATTAGTTTTAAGTCAATATAAGATCCCATACCAAGTTTCAAGTCCTGATTTTATCCAGAAGTATACAAACCGTAAATCGTCCATTTAAATTTTATAAATACTAAACGTATACTTAAACAACTCCAATTTTCATAAAATTTGGACAGGAGTCTTAGTTCATCATATAACTATCACTGTCCAATTTCTAGAATTTTTCAATACACATAAGTATTTTTCCCAATTTCCATGTATTAAACTTGTGTGAATTTTAATAAATAATCTATAAAGAGTTAGATAACCAAATTTTTCAGATACTAATTTAAAAACATATTCTACTGATTAAAATCACTTTTGGGTGCTAGATCAACAATTTTTAAAAATTCATCAAAACAATTGTCGTATAAAAATAAATATATTAGTTTCATTATTTGTTTCACGTGAAACAGGGTTGGGTGTATAACCTAATAACCACTAAAAATACCAAATATCTCAATACTAAATATTTTCATGTTCAATTCTCAAACAATGACTTATAAAACTATTCTAACATAAAATCAAAGCTTAACGGGTAAAGTTTATACCTTCCGTATAAATGGTTTGCGTACGCGGAACCTCCCGTATCACATGCAATACGAACCAAAAACACCATTAGGATCATTTTTATCTCCCGAGCATTCCGACATGCTCAAAATTGACATGCAATGCCGTTTCGATGGCCATGCAACCCGATCAATTTCCTGTTTTCGATCCTAGAAACTGTTACAATCTGTTCGTATTCAAAAATATATTTCCCAACATCTGATCGGAATTTACTACGGTGAAAACATTCATATTTATTCCAAGAAACTACTGTCCAAAAATCGCAACGATCCAACGGTCGGATCTCCGGGGATCGACGATTCTTTGAGACCCAGTTTTTCAAATCCGAAAAACCGATCAGTCACATTCGAGGGTATGAAAAGCATACCTAGAGAGCTCTGATCAAAAATTCCTCTAGTAGGGTTTTGCGTCTATGTGTTGAAAAGATCATATCCAAAATTCATGCATTTCTAACGGTCGGATTTCCGGGGATCGTCCGATCTTTAAGACTGCGCATGCATAAAACTTTCTGGACAGAATTTAAAAACTCTTTTTAACGAATTTAAGCAAGGATTTAGAGAAATATGAGCTTACCATTGCGTTCGTAGCGTCGAGAAATGGTTCCAGGTGAAAAACCGCATCTCCGACCACCTTCGGCCACCGCCGGACCACCGCGGACCGCCGTCGGCCGCCACCGGACCACCACCTGAATTCTCTCCAGCCCTCTCCTTTCTCTCTCTCTAACTTTTCTCAAAGAATTGATCAAATGAGAGAAAGAGAGTAGTGGGGTATTTATATACCTCGTGGTTTCCGATCGCGTGCCGGTTTCTCGCTTAAACGAACCCGATAAAAAAAAATGGAGGCGTTATTTTATCCAAAAATAACCTATTATAATTTATTATTTTCCCTCGAGTCCTTGCGTCTCGTAAATATATATCCTTTCGGATTTAAATTAAAATTTACGAAACCGTTCAAATCGGGTGTTAACGCGTATAAACTAGAACTTGATCAAATTTTTGACATTATAACACCCAAATAAATCTTCTATTATTTTTCGTTCACTAACGAGTTCCTTTCGTTTGAAAGTATATTTCACATAATAATAATACTATTATTATTATTATACGAACTCGTCGAACACGGGTGTTGACCGTAAAAGTCACGGTTGTCACAAAACTTTCTTTTGATTAGCAATGGTTGTTAGTGGCGGTAGGGGTTAGTATGGAGGTGGAGGTGATGGATTAGCATGGCGTGGATGCCTAAAATGTTGGAACGGAGTCATGCTGACAATAATCGAACTACAAGAAGAGCTAGGAAAACATCATAACAAAATTCAATGGAGCCTTATGGGTCTTATGAAATTGAAAGTAATTGATCTCAGTAAGACTAATTGGTGAGTTATCTGGATCTTATTTGTTGGAAGATGTAATTTTTGGTGTCTTTTTGTGTAGAAGTTATATTTCAGATAAATATAAAGGTATGATACACTACATCTTTTGGTGATTATCAAGTTTACAATGATTCTTTAAGACTAGTATAAGGTCTATATGAATCGTATAGGGCCTATATAACTCGTGTAGAGTTATGTATGACTCGTATAGGTCCTATATGACTCGTATATGTCCTATATAACTCGTGTAGGGTCTATATGACTCGTATAGGGTTCTGTATGACTCGCATAAGTCATATACGACTCGTATAGGTGAACGGTCAGACTGATGTGAAAAGAGCTGCAACCTTGTTTGAAATTCGTACACTATACGACTCGTATAGACGACATATGTGGTGTATGGATAGTAGGGGTGATGTACGTTTAGCAGAGAGCTTTTAAAAAAGATATTTTTAATTTTCTTTAACATTTGAACTTATTTTTTGTTTTATTTTACATATCAAAACCTACTCTTAGATTAAAAACCCTAAAATTCACTAGAACTAATCAGATTTTGACACTTATCTCTTTACTTTATTTTAAGTTAAGAGGTATTATGGACATTTCAACCTCCATTCACATTTTCAAAGATCTGCTCTTGTATGCATGTCTGTTGTGTTCACTGATTTATACTAGGAAAGTTTTATAAAATAAGATACAAGAACAAATATTAAATTAATATCCAAATTAATCCTACTACTTTAATTACCACAAATTAATCATAAAACATACCATTCACTATAAAATAATTTTCTCCAACAAAGGATGACTTCCACACAAATAAAACTTAATAAAAAAGACATGATAAATTCGTTAATTAATTATCCACCAGAATCAAGAAACGTTTTTCAAAACTACTTCAACCCAACTGCTTTCAACACTTTCTATTTTTTCCTCAGCTATTGTACGAAGATGTATTTATGCAAACAAAAAATAACACAAAAAAGTTAACAACCTATTTTTGACAAATAAAATAGCTAAGTTAAAACACTTTAGCATTTTACACCAATGTAATCATACAGCTAAAATACGGTTTTTATTTCACTTACAACTTTGTATGGAGTGTCTTTATTATACTTAGATTACGTTTACACTAATGTAACTTAGATTACATTTAGGGGTGAGCAAAAAACGGTTCCGACCCTTAAGAACCACGAACCCGACCCTTAAAACCGTGGGTTAGAACCTTTCTAGCAAAAAGGGCCGGTTCAAGGTTTTGAGATTTTAGGTTTTAAAGGGTCCGGGTCGGTTCCGGGTAGAACTGTAGGTCAGAACCTTAAGAAGCTCAGGAACCTTTAGATTTTAAATGAATAAAAAAAACCTAAATTTTGTTGGGATTAGGAACCAATTAACCAAACAACTCATATAATCGTCGACCGTTCATATATCAAAACCTACATCCACCGCAAGACATATGAAGTTATTGTGACTCGGTTGTGGAGATCGAAACATAGATAAATGATAATTATATAACGGTACTTATGTTTTTCAGTCGATGTCGGTCTTATTTTTCACGGTACCAGCACGTAATCGTCAATCGATATAACCCACAATACCTAAAAAACACTGTATTTTGAATATGACCATGTTTTTAACAAAATTATATTGGGACTTCAACAAAAAAATTAAACAAACGAACAAAAATTATTAAGGAAAACTGAGATTATATATATACTACAGCAGGTAAACTTAAAGCTTTGAAAATATGAGAGGATTAAAGTGATATTTAACAAACTTGAGGGGTCATTTTTTCTATTTAACAAACTTGAGGGGGAGAATTTGTGGGGCCATTTTTGCTATTTAATAAACATGAGGGGATTAAAGTGGCATTTTCAATCGACACTTCTCTTTAAGTTAGATTATAATATGATTAAGGAAAAATAGGTAAATAAACATACAATATTTACAACTTTTAAAAGATAATAAAACTAATTTTTAAAAGGGGTAACTTTATATAATAGTAATCAAGTTTCTCATCTATTCTATTTTAGTCACTCAAACTTTTTTTGTCTCATTTTAGTCACTCAAGTTTTTCATCTGTTAAATTTTAGTCACTAAAACTTTTTTTATCTCATTTTAGTAACTCAAGTTTCACATTTGATCGAATCTTGCGTAATTACAATGTTATAAGTTACTTTTTTTTATTTCATTTTATAGATATGGTGAAAATGAAATCTAAAAAGAGTAAACCAACATTTTCATCATATTCATAAAACAAAATCCAAAAAAGTAACATGTTAACCTCGTAATTACGTAAGATTAGAAAAACATATGAAACTTAAGTGACTAAAATGAGACAAAAAAAGTTTGAGTGACTAAAATGGAACATATAAGAAATTTGAATAATTAAAATGAGACAAAAAAAAGTTTGAGTGACTTAAATAAAACAGATGAGAAACTTAATTACTATAAAAATATAGAGTAAATTACAAATTATATCCTTTAACTATATATGAAATTGTAGATATTGTTCTTTGGCTTCAATAATTACACTGTATGTCATTTTTTTGAAACCTTTGCATAGTTTAAGTACTTTCCACTAACTGGTATTAAATATTTATGTTAAATCCTCTAATCTGCAGGGTATCATATATACCCTTACATACATGTAATAATATCATATATACCCATTTTATTAAAAATCATTTAAAAGATGACCATTTTACCCTTATTTCTCTAAACTTTAATATTTCATATTTACCAATTTTTAACATTGAAATTTTATATTTACTTATTTTCAACTTTATAATTTTATATTAAAACATAAAAAATAGTTTTCTCAAAATACTATTTGGAATTTTCTCATATTTTTTTTTAATTTTACCAATTTTCTTACATAACATTAGCGTTTTGTAACTTTATCGCAATCATTCTTTCTGAATCGATGCCTTCTGAATAGGTTTGGAGAATCTCGATAGTCGCCATCATGAATAGGAGAACGAATGATCTTTTACGTATTGGATAAAACTAAAAAATTAAGTTATAAAAAATCATATGATGGATAAGGGTAGAATGATCATAAAATAAAAAAATATTTAAATTGGGTATATATGATATTTTTAAATTGTGTTGGGTATATATGATATTTACCCATGTTTGTAGGGGTATATATGATATTATCCCAAAAAAATTCAACCTCCAAGTTTAATGGTTGTGTCGTTGGTGGTGTGGTTGAGGAAGAAGAAGATTAATATGAGATTAAGATATGGAGGTATCAATTAGGAAAGAGGTTGAGATTGTAGATGATGATGTAGTATGAAGTGAGAGATTGACATTGAAGAAGATGATGTAGTTGTTGGGTATTTTGGTCAGTGATGATCAGTTATCAAAAACGGTTGATAAGTAATTTTAGATTAATAATAATTATTTAGTAATTATTAATACGCAGCGAAACGAAACCGATTCAACACAACCCGACAGGATCTGGGTTACGAAACATACGAACACGGAATAAATATTTAATCTACCAATGAGATTAATTATACCTTAGTGGTTAATGATTAACCGATCGAGACACCGAGGTACAACGAACCGATGTTAGATCACGAACCGAAAACGCGGGAATGGGCCGCCGCCGGTCGGCAGCGGCGGCGACTTGAGGCTGCTGGAAAAATGGCAAAGGCTTCTGCCTTTGTTTCGACAACAGCTTGGAAAAACAAAAGAAGTCCTTTTGCTTTTTGATTGGTGTTAATCGAAAGAGGCAGAAAAATCGTTTTCTTCCTCGTTTTCTTCCTTTTTGCTTTGCGGCTGGAATGAATCGTAGACCCTAATATTTTTTTTTTCAGAATATAATTATATATATATATATATAATAATTATAAACCCTACGATTGTTTCCAGGCCCAAAGTCTAATACGAGATAAAAAGCATGTACCTATTTAATTGTTTTAATGAAAGATTAAAACAATATATATATATATATATATAATTATTATTTATAAACTAGTATAAATAATAATTCTCGTCTAACGAATATATATTTATATACAAAATATATCACCTCGCTAACAGTTCGTAATTATCAGTTAAGCGGGTTAAGTGGATTTAATGTTCGTTGCCCTAGGTGTAACTCTTACGGGTCACAACTCAGTTAGTAGCGTTAAATAATCGTGACCGGACATATAATTCCAACAGTCTCCCACTTGGACGTCCTTCGATTAAGTTCCTTAACGCAGACAGCCAGCGGTGTTCTAGCTACACATGGTTGCCCCTAACAAGGTATGACAGTTTAAAGTCATTAACCAAAACATCTTGCTATTGCAAGACAATAGACTTATGGAAATAATCGTCATTTATCCTTTCTGTAAAAGACATCAATTGAATCAATGAGACATGGAATAGATTCATTCTCATATAGTGTTCAATCATTATTGTTCTCGTTCAAGATTCATAGTGGTCCAATCAAACACACAGTTAGTTTGGGTAAGGCCTTACACTTCACCAGTTTGAATCACGAGGGCGCCACGATGTCTAACTGTTACATATCATGTAAGAGTACATAATCCCTTATCGACTACATACAACTCCCACTGAACTTCAGATCTGTTCCTAACCAATGCCTTTATGACTGGCAGTTACACGACAGCAGTTGACAGTGATTAAAGAACAGCCCTTGGTAAACGAAAGTTCTAGTATGCATCTCAGGTCAAAGGATACTAAATGAGTATACCGATATCAAAACATCTTATGATTAAAATCCATGAAGATGATTTGAAGCGAGTTACATCCAACGTCATCCAAGATGAGGTCTGTGAAATTGGAAGTCAACTACTTGAGTCCAAGTTCAGAATAGTCTTAATTCAGAGTCGTTCCCACGATTCTGATCGACTACGGATAATTAAGAATACTAGATTCATGGATTAAACGTATTAAAATCAAACACAGTTATAAGATTCAAAGTTGCATTTAACTAGTAAATCAAACTGAATTCAAAAAGTATAACCGTTTAATGTTTGTACATCCAAATACTAAATCAAAACATATCGCTAGCAAAACTAAGACCGATAGCATTTCTGTGTTGAGCATGCTTTTCCAGAGTCATCGGCTTAGTGAACGGGTCCGCTAGGTTTTGATCTGTGTCTACTTTGCTTATCACGATGTCACCACGTTCCATAATTTCCCGTATATAGTGGAACTTTCTGAGAATGTGCTTGGCTTTGTGATGAGATCTGGGCTCTTTGGCTTGAGCAATAGCGCCTGTGTTATCACAAAATATCTCGATTGGTTTTCGAATACTTGGAACCACATCGAGGTCGGTTATGAATTTCTTCATCCAAGCAGCTTCCTTTGCAGCATCTGATGCAGCTATATACTCAGATTCGGTGGTTGAATCCGCCACCACACTCTGCTTGGATCTCTTCCAGGAGATAGCTCCTCCGTTTAGAGTGAATATGAATCCTGATTGTGAGAGAGAGTCATCTCGGTCAGTTTGGAAGCTAGCTTCAGTGTAACATCTTACAGTGAGCTCTTCTTCCATTCCTCCAAATATTAAGAATATGTCTTTAGTCCTTCTCAAGTACTTCAGGATGTTCTTGACTGCAGTCCAATGGGAAATGCCAGGACTTTGCTGAAAACGACTGGTCATGCTTAAAGCATACGAGACGTCAGGCCTGGTACATAACATAGCATACATGATAGAACCAATCGCCGAAGCATATGGAATTGCTTCCATACGCTTGGTTTCAATGTCCGTTGAAGGAGATTGCGATTTGTTCAGTACTGTGCCTTTAGTCATAGGAACACCTCCTTTCTTGGAGTTTTCCAAATGAAAGCGTGCCATGACTTTTTCTATATATGTGCCTTGACTTAGTCCTAGAAGCCGCTTAGATCTATCTCTGTAGATCTTGATTCCTAGAATGTAAGCTGCTTCTCCAAGATCTTTCATTGCAAAACAAGTTACCAACCAGTGTTTAACATCGTTAAGCATAGGGATGTTGTTTCCAGTGATAAGTATATCATCCACATATAAGATGAGAAATGATATAGTGCTCCCACTAGCCTTTCTGTAAACACAAGGCTCATCTTCATTTTTGACAAAACCAAACTCTTTGATCTTTTGGTCAAAACGAAGATTCCAGCTTCGAGATGCTTGTTTGAGTCCATAAATAGACTTATTCAGTTTACATACCCTACTAGGATATTTTGGATCAACAAAACCATCAGGTTGTACCATATAGACATCTTCAGAGAGATGCCCATTAAGGAAAGCGGTTTTGACATCCATTTGCCATATCTCGTAGTCATAGTACGCGGCTATGGCAAACAATATCCTGATCGATTTGATCATAGCAACGGGCGAGAAGGTTTCATCATAGTCAATGCCTTGAGTCTGAGTAAAACCTTTCGCAACTAGCCGTGCTTTATAGGTGTGTATATTTCCATGCATGTCGGTTTTTCTCTTGAAAATCCATTTGCTCCCTACTGCCCGAGATTCGGGGGGTAGCTCAACCAAGTCCCAGACTTGATTATCACGCATAGATTGCATCTCGGCGTTCATGGTAGCCATTTTTCAGATTCTGGATCTGAAATAGCAGATTTGTAGTTAGTAGGTTCGTCATTAGACTCGACTACTAATAGGACCTCGGTACTATCAAGATGCCATAGGTATCTGTCAGGTTCTTTGCGAGTCCTTACACTTCTGCGAACGCTTGTGTTTATGTCTGATTCACCAGCAACAACTTCTTGTTGTTCAGACGCTCCGACTTCATCAGCGGTTGTTTGTGGTTCTCGAATTTCTTCAAGATCCACTATATTATCTCCAGTTCCTCGTTCAAGAATTTCTTTCTCGAGGAAGTGTGCCTTCCTTTTGATGGAAATAACATTTGCATCAGGATGGTAGAAATAATATTCGCTTCTGTTATAGTATCCAACGAAAACGACCTTTTCGCCTCTAGGATCGAGCTTGTCATCAGAATCGCTGGTGACATATGCATCACATCCCCATACTCTAAGGTAAGACAGATTGGGTTTAGACCCATGCCATATCACATATGGAGTCTTGTTTACCTTCTTAGTCGGTGCTAGATTGACAATGCGGGCGGTGGTCATAAGAGCATAACTCCAGAAGGAGTGAGGCAAGTTTGTTCTACACATCATCGATCGAACCATATTAAGTAGGGTTCGATTTCTCCTCTCGCTCACGCCATTAAGTTGGGGTGTGCCAGGTGGAGTAGGTTGTGAAACTATTCCACGCTCCTTGAGATGATTTATGAACTCTGTGCTGAGATATTCACCACCTCGATCTGATCGAAGTGTCTTTATCGTTTTACCGAGTTGTTTTTCCACTTCGTTTTGAAACTCTTTGAACTTTTCAAAAGTTTCATGCTTGTGTTTCATAAGATAGACATAAGCATATCAACTATAATCGTCGATGAATGAAACGAAGTATCTTTCATGATTTCTAGACATGGTTCTGAAAGGGCCACATACATCAGTGTGTATGAGTCCTAGCAGATCCTTGGCTTGTTCACCAACGCCGGTGAAGGATCCTTTAGTGAGTTTGCCAGCTAAGCAAGACTTGCAGTCTTCAAAGGATTCTTGTCCGGTGGATTCAAGGATCCCTTCGGATTGGAGCCTTTTCATGCGGGCCTTGCTTATGTGACCAAGTCTACAATGCCATAGAAATGTATCATTAATGCTAGATTTGATACGTTAAGAAAGATTGTATATGTTATTATTAGTTTGAACATCAACCTCATAAATTCCATTTCGAGGTTTTGCCTCAAAATAGAAAATATCATTTAAGTAAGTAGAAATATTAATTCCATTAAAAACGTACTTAAAACCTTGTTCAAACAATAAGGAAACTGAAATAATGTTTCTGGTTAAACCAGGTGCAAACAAACAGTTATTTAAGATAACTACAAGGCTAGAAGGACATGAAAGGTGAAATGTTCCAGTTGCAAGAACTGGTACTCTCTTCCCATCACCAACGATGAGTTCCATGTCGCCTTGTTTCAGTTTCTTCCACTTTTCAGGCTCGTGCAATATATTAACGATGTGATAAGCACATCCAGTATCAAATACCCATGTCTCGCTAGAGATAGTGAAAAGTTCAATAACATAGATAGAAATACCAGAAGAGATGCCTTCACCATTTGCTCTCTTCGATCTCAGCTTAGCTAGATATTCAGGGCAGTTACGTTTCCAGTGCCCCATATTGTTGCATTCAAAACACTGACGCTCCTTGGGAGGGGGTGCTTTTGCAACTTACTTGTTTTTGTTGGTGGCATTCTTGGCAGCAACAATAACTTGCTTCTTACCTTTGCTGTTATAACCCCTTTTCTTGGTTTTGGGCTTGTTAACACCAGCAGATTTGACCATCAACTCTTGATTAGTCTCACTTGATATTCTCATCTCGGCCGTTTCCTGCATGCCGTGCAGTTCGGGCATAGTCTTCTCCCATGTGTTCATATTTAAGTTCATTACGAAGTTGTCATAAGAACTAGGGAGAGAGTTCAAGATGAGGTTGGTGTCATTCGGTTTTTCATTCTCAAGCAAAGACTTGAGAGAGAAGGAGGAGTGAGATTCCTTTTCAGTAGACATCTGTTAAATAAGCAAATTAAATGTTAATTAGTATTTTGAATGTAATAAATTCTTATATTAATGACCCATGGCAAGAATAGATTAAGAATAAAGAATCTGGTTATATCAATTAGTAATGGCGGCTGTGGCACGCAACATTAGTAAGTGATTTAGGCAGACTGACAATAATTGCCAATTGTGGAAAAATGAACAACTCTTGTCTATGCATTAATACGTTTAGCCTCATCTATGCCCACTTTTGGTCTCCATACAGTTGGGGCATGTAATAGAGAGAAAAGTAATAGTCGCCCTAGTACAGGTACATGTGGAAGGGCCGGATGTGTCAACGAAACCATTGCACCTTGGAGGGATAGGTTACGCACCAAGTGCGGTGTTGTGGCTCCAAACACTGGTGTTTCACGTTATGCCCCAAGTGTTCCTTATAGTAGGATGGCATAGACTAAAGGTTTTAAATATGGGATTTAATTTTAGTGTTTACCGAATAGGGTCAAACACAACGAATGATAAATCATACGTGTGTTGTAAAAGCCAGTTTTACTATATATTAGATCGTGACAACGTGATGAACCCTTTCATCTCTCAGGACACTTAATTTTAAATAACCTATTAAAACTAAGTTTGTCGCGATGTAATTAACCAATTAAAAGTTAATAGTTTAAATGAACTATTAAGTTATTCGTTTTGAAAATTTAAAATTAGTTTAAATTGCAAAACTTTATTGGTTATCATTTATTTTAAAAACAAACTTTTTGTTTTAATATAAAGTATCCACAAGTTGTAAAAAGTTTAGAACTTGTTATTTATTTGATTTTAAAAATTTTGATATTAGGTTGGTACGTTATAACATTTATAAGATAAAAAACAACCACAATAGCAAACACAAAAATATATAAATCATATGGCCAAAGAAAAAGTGTTTGATCTTGCTAGAGCCTAATAGCAAGACCAAACTAGGTCACGGGGTCACAACACACAAACAACCACAAGGATGAACTTCATGCATGCATCTAGCTGTTCCGTGTGACTCCCACTAAATCCAAGATCCTGTCTACGTCTTCTGTTTTGTCTTCGGGTCTTTATCTTTACAATATTTATATAGAATACAAAAAAAAATAAAACCCTAAGCTATTACAACTTTGAGTCATTAAAGTAGGCCAAAACATAAAAGCTAATATATTACAATTTTGAGCCATCAAATGGGCCAAACCATAAAACCAAAAACAGAAAACAAACACAAGACAGGGTCGGGCCAGATTTACATATTTAATACAATCAAATAACTGGGCAATCCTTTTGGTCAAATAAAATAAATAAAAAACTTTGACCAAAATAAATAAATAAAAATTGTCCTAAAAAGATCTAGATCAGAAACTTTAAACAAGTTAAAGTTTGTGATCTATAACCGGTTAAAAGACCGGATCCGATTCGTATGTCGTAACTATGGCTCTGATACCACTGTTGGGTATTTTGGCCAGTGATGATCAGTTATATTAGTTATCAAAAACATTTGATAAGTAATTTTAGATTAATAATAATTATTTAGTAATTATTAATACGCAGCGGAACGAAACCGATTCAACACAAAATAAAAAACCTGACAGGATCTGGGTTACAAAACATACGAACACGGAATAAATATTTAATATACCAATGAGATTAATTATACCTTAGTGGTTAATGATTAACCGATCGAGACACCGAGGTACAACGAACCGATGCTAGATCACGAACCGAAAACGCGGGAATGGGCCGCCGCCGGTCGGCAGCGGCGGCGACTTGAGGCTGCTGGAAAAATGGCGAAGGCTTCTGCCTTTGTTTCGACAACAGCTTGGAAAAACAAAAGAAGTCCTTTTGCTTTTTGATTGGTGTTAATCGAAAGAGGAAGAAAAATCGTTTTCTTCCCTTTTGCTTTGCGGCTGGAAAGAATCGTAGACCCTAATCTTTTTTTTTTTCAGAATATAATTATATATATATATATATAATTATAAACCCTACGATTGTTTCCAGGCCCAAAGTCCAATACGAGATAAAAAGCCTGTACCCATTTAATTGTTTTAATGAAAGATTAAAACAATATATATATATATATATATATATATATATAATTATTATTTATAAACTAGTATAAATAATAATTCTCGTCTAACGAATATATATATATATATATATATATACAAAATATATCACCTCGCTAACAGTTCGTAATTACCAGTTAAGCGGGTTAAGTGGATTTAATGTTCGTTGCCCTAGGTGTAACTCTTACGGGTCACAACTCAGTTAGTAGCGTTAAATAATCGTGACCAGACATATAATTCCAACAGTAGTATGAGGTTAGAGATTGACATTGGAGAAAATGATGGTAATATTTTATCTTTTTGTGGTAAAATGACAGTTATACCCTTATGCAGGGGCGGAACTAGTACAAGGAGAACGGGGTCAACCGACCCCATTGAATTTTGGAATTGTAGAATTAGTGCAGATTTCATGTTAGCTTGGATTAAGTTTAAGATGTTTCAACTTTCAAGCGTTCTGTGATTTGGAATTGCATCTTACAATAGACTTTTAGAAGGAATTTAGGCTTGACATATGAAGGATTATCCAAACTTGTATGTGTTGTTGTTTTAGAAGCTACTGAGCATATCTAGTTCCTATAGAAAAACCTCCAAACTTGTTTCAAGAAATTAGCAATTTTCCTGTAAATCAAATTCAGATGCAATCAATCTTTCATATGATGGATTTGAGCTAAATTAAAAAGTATAACCAATCACCCCTGTAAATCAAGTTGATATGCATTCATAAAAAAAATAAAAAAATTATTGGTTCAACATCTGAATACTGCTCAATTTAATTAAAAGAAGTTAAAAAAGTATACTTAGTGAACACAAAGGATTAAAAACTAGAGATTTTATAATTTTAGTGAGTACAAAGGATTAGGAATTAGAGTTCGTTTGAGAATTTGAGTCCGATCCGAAAAGCCTTTAGATTAATTTGATAGACATCCGAACATTGAAACTTGGCGACCCCAGTGAAAAAAATTTCTGGCTCCGTCACTGCCCTTATGTGTAATGCACATGAGAGGATTTAACAGAAAAACTTAACACCTGTTAGTGGAAAAGACTTAAACTGTGCAAAAGTTTCAAAAAAGGATATACAATGTAATTATTAAAGGCAAAGGACAATATCTACAATTTCATATATAGTTAAAAGACATAATTTATAATTTACTCTAAAATATATAAAAAAAGTGAAATTTAATAGATGTGAAATGAGAGGAGGTAAGTTAAGTAAAAGTAGGAAGTTAAGTATACAAAACTTAAGTTATTTCATAAAGAATACTAAAGGCTGATGTGGCTCTGAAATTACTTTCATGTGTGGATTGGTTAAAACAGGTTTACGATCCATGGCTACTACAAGAATTTGAAGACCTAAAAGCTATGGCAAGTAGTTACTGTTTTGTACAGGGTGCCGACTATTGGTATTGGAAAGGAGATCCGGATGGGAGTTTTAACCGTCGTCTTGTCGAAAATGGTTTGATGACCAAATGGGCTCTTTACCAAACTGTCTAAAGGTTAAATGGTCCCCCGTTAAGGTAACATGTTTTGTTTGGAGACCCTTACAAAATAGTATTTTAATGACCGTTAACCTGGCAGCTAGATGGGTTGTAATTTAGTCAATTACTGAATGATTAATCTTGATTAAAGATAATTATTAATTTATTAAGTGAGCTTCTTTATTTATTTGATTATTTAATTGAATTTGAGTTATGTTAGGATTAATATAGTTTATTATAAATAGATGGTTAGGGATCGTTGTAAAGTGTGATTTTGGTTTTCAATATTAATAAAAAGAGACGGTCTTGGTTAAAATTAAGTTTTGTGTTCGTATTTTTTGATCTGGTTTCCAACACTTGGTATCAGAGCTTAAAGAAAAAGAAAGCCGTTTTGAGAGTCGCTTTTATGAGAAAGAGGAGCAGGCGAGCAGTCCCTCTTTGTTGCAAGGCTGAAATTGAGACGAGAACAGAGAAAGCAAGGGGTAGAAACGGAGTAAGAGTTTTTTTTTTCAAAAGGTAAACTTTATTAAGAAAACGCCCCAAAGGCAGCCAAACAAGGAACAATTACAACATAATTACACAAAGTTAAAATTGCACCAATCTAGCCAAGAGATTGAGAGAGGTTTGAACCGATTACTAAACCAAAGGTACCCCAGAGCCTTGATATCCTCCGTTATTTTCCTAGGATTGGCTTCCGTGTTGGAGAAGTGAGACTCGTTTCGAGCTTTCCATAAGCACCAACAAGCAATCACCATAATGCCATGAATAATGACCTTATGAAAATCCACCTTTGGAACCTGCTTATAAGTTTCGAAAATGTCACGGACCGAGAAGAAAAACAGAGGATCAATCTTACACCAGATGATGATATGGTGCCAAACAACCGAGGCAGTGAAGCAAGAAGTGAAGCAAGAGGTGAAGAGATGATCCGCGGTCTCCCGATCTTCACCACAGAGAGGGCACGATAGAGAACTAAGATGAATATTCCTTGCATTAAGGGCTGCTAAGGTGGGAATACGATTCATTTCGGAGTTAGTTGCGTAGAAGATGTAGGTAAACGTTTTGTTTGGGTTTTTGGGCTACTGTGCTGTGCGAGAAAAGCAAGGAAAAAGTCAAGTTTTTTATTTTTTTTTACTAATTAACTACAGAAACAAAAAAGGAGATTGTTGATTAACTTGAAAAAAAAAACGAGGGAGTATCCAAAAGTTTAAGATTAATTCTTGAATTAGCGTCTGTGAAGTTTTTTAAAGTCAAGAAACTTTGTTGAACATAAGATTAAGTTTCAACAGATGGTTTGTTCCTCTGTTCGATTGGCCAAAACTTTTGGTCGGGTTTTTGGCGGTGTGGCGGTTCGCGACTGTTTTGATAAGAAACGCGAGACCGTGTTCGATTATATGTTTCTAGAGATTCAGATTGAGTGAAGGATAATCACCTGCGAAAGGTGTTGGGATCTGCAAAATGTTTACCTGTGCGATTCAGGATGATACGGTGTGATACCGGTGAGGGAGTATTAGAACCTGTGAGCGGTTCAAATGAAGTGAAGAATACAACCGATCTGTGAGAGTTCGTTTAAAAAAGCTGTGAGAGCTGCGTGAAAGAAAATATGTGATAGATCAAAAAGATTTTGTGTGAGACAACATTAAAGAACGTGTGAACTGGGGCGAAAAATCCGAGTGATTCAGATTGGGGATGAAGGTGTGATACCTGTGTAGACGAAAGTTGTGAAAGTGATTAAACTTGAGTGATTCAAGTTGGTGTGAAAGACCTGAGTGATTCGGGTGATCGATAAAAATGATGATCATGATTGTGTTGAAAGTTACGGGTCTTGCTTTGAATTTAAGATCTATGAGGTAAAAATCAAGATTAAGGGGGAGAATTAAGGATTAATTTTAATTAAAGATAATTATTATTTTTTTGGTTGAGTTGGTATTAGACTAGGAGTGAACTTCTTTATTTATTTGGTTATTTAATTGAATTTGAGTTGAGTTAGAATTAATATAAAGTTTTTTTATAAATAGATGGTCAGAGATCATTGTAAAGTATGGTTTTGGTTTTCAATATTAATAAAAAGAGTCGATGTTGGTTAAGATCAAATTTTATGTTCGTGTTCTTGGGCCTGATTTTCAACAATTACATGCTCCTTATGTTACCTTGAAGTGGAGGATGCATATCACACCTTCATAAGATGCCCGGTGGCTAGTGCAGTTTGGAGAACTATTTTCCGATGGATAAACCATATATCAAAAGCTCTGTCCCCTAACATGATAATCGAAGAGGCTAGAAAAGGTCCATAATCAAAACAAGTCCGGGAGGTAAAACTTGTTATCTTCTATACCAATTTTTGGATTCTCTGGATATTGAGGAATGGATGGGTCTTCTCGAACATAAGACAATCGGTAGAGAAGATTGTTAAGGAGGTTAAAATTCAAGCATTCTTATGGCTAGTGAATAAAGGTAAACATCCGACTCGATCTTGGGATAAGCTAGTGAATAAAGGTAAACATCCGACTCGATCTTGGGATAAATGGCTAGGTTCTCAGTATTCTTACCTTGATGTTTGTTTGCTCACGGTAATAGTTTGATTCTATCTACTTGCATTGGTGAGCAATTATTGGTGTTTGGTCTTCCAGCCCCGCTGGATGATTTGGTTGAATAAAAAAGTTATTTGTTGTTGTTCAAAGAAGAAGAAAAAAAGTAAATGAAGGGTAGCTTTAGGCAGCGGTATTAATTCATATCACCATCTTAAACACCGGCGTCAAAATAACCATGTTGTGGGTTGATCACTTAGCATGTTTAATTAATACATAGATCGTGTTTAGATTGATATGTCTAACATTAAACTTATCATATTTTGGTTTGTATAAAATTAAACAGTTTAACTTGAAACTCCTTTAAAATTTAAATAAATAGTTAAAATGTATATAAATTACAAATTCAACAAATTAAGGACCACTTTGCAATTTATTACAACCATTTATAACCCAATCAATCCTTTCACGATTCATCTATATATAAACATACTAGGTTAGTTCCCGTGTATTACACGGTTAATGAAAAGAAACATATATTATTCATAAGTGTCTAAATAAGAATTACTTTACATAGTGAAAAAAAAAAAATTACAATTACATTCACAAAACCAAATTACATAAGGTAAATTTTTTAGATTCTAGAAAGTTGATTTTGATTAATTGTTATTTGCACATATTAACAACCACTAACTTAGCCTAGTTGTAAAGGTGTATATTCAAAACTTCACTAAAATGAGAAGGTTTTGGGTTCAAGTATCACTTGAATAAAAAAAGGGGTCCAAGTTGGAACATTGGATTTTCTCACCTATGATGAGTTTCCTCCTGAGAGAGGTAAATATGATTGGATGGGTCAGTGATCCAATTTGCCGTTAAAAAAAAAAGATGAACATATTACACTAATTGTGTTTGGGTTACATTAAATGTATCTTAGTTAAAGTTAATACTTTTTACTAATATATAGATCATACTTTGATTTATAAATTTTGTAATCATAAAAAAGTTTCTCTTTTGTGCACAATAGTCCCATCTCACAGGTGTCTACTTTTTTTGCACAATAGTTCCATCGGCCCGAATTGTTTAAGCTCATTCCACATTTTTAAGAGTAAATTACAAATTATGTCCTTTAACTATACCTTAGATTATAGATTATGTTCTTTACCTTTAATAATTACACTTCTTATTATTATTATTTTTTTAACTTTTACACATATTACGTACTTTATACTCAACACCATCTAAAATCAAATTTAAATCTAGTCATGTACCTATTTATGTCTTTTACTATTTTTTTTTCAGACTTGTAACCATCCTCTCTCTTACTCTCCCTTTACTCTCTCTTTGTCAAACATTGCAGGAAGTACAATCAGAAATTTGAGAGAGATGAACACAGCCAGATGATGTTTAAAAAGGTCATAAAATTTGATTTTGTTGTCAAATGAAACTTACAAGGAGTAAAAGAATTGATTAATGGATACTTGAGGTCCATCCATTGAATGAAACAAAAAAGGGCTTTGTCCCACCCGGCGATATCACCTGCAACCCCCCACCCTTATGCAAATGGTGAAGTCGGTGAACACCATCCCTTCTCTTATGTGTGATTTCTTCCCCCACCGTTGATGCCGATAAAGATTCCTCCACCATCGTATAAGATGGTGGTCGAACCGTCGAAGCTCACAAAACCCAGCAGGACATATTCGAAGAAAACCATCGACTGAAATGGTGATTTGTTTGATCGCAAGATTCCACACAGAAAATGATTTAGTTAAGAACAACACCATACCTTAATTGAAGAACCATTTCCAAGCAAAGCCAACTTTATTGAAGTAGATACAGCAAGGGTAAAATCCCAACTTTTTGCGTTTAAAGGTGGACTTTGAAAACCCAACTGTGTATTTTTCTTTTATTTGTGCGATTCATCTTTGGGTTTTTGTTCTGAACAGCATATCTAAAGCTTGGTTTTGATATACATACAAATTTGTCAAATCTTGAAACTGAACTTGAAGATGAACAAGAGAGGTAAAAAAAGACACAAATGCACATGACCATTTGATTTTGGATGAGGTTAGTATAAATGACATAATATGTGCAAAAGTTTTAAAAAAAGAACAAGCACTAATTATTGAAGACAAAGGACACAATCTGTAATTTAAAGTATAGCTAAAGGACACAATTTTGAAAATTTTTTAAGAGTTAATTGCATAAATGGTCTATGTGGTTTGATTAAATTGTATGTTTGCCTCTGGTTTTATAAATTGCAAACTTAGTTCAAACATTTGAGACTTTTTGCCTCTTTAGCCCTTAATGTTAACACCAATTAATTTTTTAACGGAAAGTTAACTCATGTGTCATCCACGTGACTCATAAAAAATAGTAATTTTTACTGGTTTTTTACGAATATTTACCTATTTTTTATAAATATTTTTACTGATTTTAACTCATTTTTAAAGTTAAGTTTGCAATCGTAACTCACGTGGATGTACATGGGCTAACTTTCTGTTAAAAAGTAACTGGTGTTAACATCAAGGTCCAAAGGCGTAACCAAGTCTTAAAAGTTTGGATTAAATTTGCAGTTTTTAAAACCCAAGAACCAAACATGCAATTTAATCAAACCACATTTAACTCTATTTTTATGTTCGTGTTTTAGTAATGGTAGACCATCCAACGTAATGATTACCCACCAACTTAGGTAACTAACTAATTAGCTGTACATATGAGGTAACAGACGGTAGTTCATCCAATTTATCGTTAAAGTTCTTTAAGTGATGAAATCTTTAATTATATAGATCAATTAAATATTTACGTCATTATCTATAATGTACCAGTTTCTGATGGAGGTTATACAACCTGAAGCGTATGATGTAACACCGCATCCATTTCAAGCACATCTTTCTCTGATGTAACACCATGCGGTGACGTTTAGATTGCCTGTCGTGAGTCATTCTTTGACGCTATCCAGGCCGACGACCCACTTGGGGTTTTACACGACGGAAGAGACTCATGACACACGTTTACTTGGATGAGACGGGGTCGGAGCCAGTGCCGCTTGTGGCGTGGCGGCCGACGATTAGAGATCATGCCTGGGGGCACGGCCATCCGACCATCCGGGCGAGCTTTATCAGATACCCTTTGCACTGATATTTGCATTGGTGCATTTCGCCTTTTGCCGGCAAGCTAGCCTCGCCTACCGGTTCAAATACTACTGAGGTAGACAACCTCATGTCATGCGTGAAAATAGTAAGGACCTTGCCTACGGGCTCATTGGGACACTCAAGTACGAAGGAATTCTCCACTTCATTAAGGAAGGTTTCAGAGACAGAGGATCAAAGCAAGGGGACGAGGCGACCGGAGGGAGGATTTGGTATGGTAGTGAGACCAATAGGGAAACATAATAAATAGGGAGTATATGAAAGATCCATTGATACACGAAGATAGAAGTCAGGTGGGTATTAAATAGCATAGCTACTTATTAGATAGCTTCCATGCCCACCTGTCAAGAGTATTCTCGCCAAACTCCGCTCTTCAAGCTCAGCTTCGGCAACAGCAACTCGAAAAAGGTATTCCGTTTGTGAGGAACCGGCCACTTCTTTATATACGTTGCCATTTGACAATCTGTCTGTGCCACGGAATCTGAGAAGGGGGACAGCAACGTAAAAGACTGAGGGAAATGAGTTCCGATCCCACGTCTGGTCCTTAGTCTTAGAGAAATTGTTGGCGTCAAGAGCAAATAGAATCGAAATAAAATATTTTCCTCGATGAGTTGAAGGTTCGTGACTCCTTCTTTCTTTAGTAGCGAGTCTAACTTTACATATATCATTTATTTTTACCGCCCTGACTTGACTGGTGGGGTATCAACGCTAACTCACTAGACGGACAATCGACCAACGGGAGAGACCCGATTCAGCCCAATAGTGGCAGGTAATTATGGGTTCTGCGATTCCCGATAAACGAGAAAACATTACATCAATGAAGGAATGTAAGTGTAGTTTTCACCAGATCGTCTGTCCCTTGATTTGAAACCTGTGTAAAATAAAAAGAAAGAATGTCTGGCTATAGCCTTGCCAAATGGATAAGGTCACCGGATTGAATTAGTCTTTTGGACTAGAACTTGGGAATCCTTCTCGCCGCTTTGAGCCGAAGCAGCGGAATTGCCGACATTACTATAGAATGAATTTTGTGCAGCGATTTTAGCCCGTGACTATCTTTACTATTAATTGATCCTTGCTTCTTACGTGGTGCTTGCGTAAGAAACCTACCTCAGTGCTCAGCCAAAGCGTCAGCCCATAGCAAACTGCTAAAGCTAAAGGGGAATACTTACTCGACAAAACAAGCAAGGCATTTCTTAAGTGCAGGTATGATTGAACTCGAGCGTTGCGAAAGCTTTTCCATAGCAAGCTGGTACAGAGCAAAGCGAGAGGAAATTCACATTGCTTGGGAATAGGGATAGGAGGATGCTGGGAGATCCCAAACCAGATGCTTTGAATAGCAATCTTTCGTACCAAATTTAATAAACTTGCTGGGAAAGCTTAATAGAGTGACCAAGCGTCGACCTTAAACGAAAAGAGTGTCCAACCAATCACGACAAGCTGCACTGCACTAAGCAAGTCATAGTCCCAGCTTTTTTTCTCCTTCGATTGAGTTGGATTGGAAGAGTCAGCCTGCCTTTTTCACGTGTGCGCATTATTTAAGATTAGTCTTTCTTTTCTGGAGTAAGAAATCTAATTTGAGCGTCGCGTCTCTTACTTAGCTCGGGTTAACTTTAGAGCTCCGCTTACTCATATGATGCGTGGTAAGAAAGAGATTGGTTGGTGTTGGCTTATGCCCCTATTGAGTAAGATTGCTCGCTAGTTCCCATCAGTTCAATCACTGAATTCAGGGAAATCTAGAAATCAGTCTCATTTCACCATTAGGGAGAATCCACTTTATCCATTTCAATCTCTATCATCGAAGGAAAAGGGCTAGCACATTTCTCCATTGGGGAGATGCCACTTTTGAAATGAAAGATCAACTATTCTAAGGGAAAAGCTCAAGTGTGAAATTATAGCTATATTGGCGTCGACTATATCTCTCATCGGTTCTCCAGCATGCGAGTTCATTCAGTATCGAAGTCAGCAATCCTTCATTCAATCAAGGCAAGTTCAATGGGATCTCCCTTATCTCTCAGTCTCAGTTGCAATACTTGTACATGAAAGGCAGTGAAAAACTTGTTTCAGAATCCCCCTGGCGAATGGCCTGTTCTCCCCGATCGGAATAGGTGGGTTAATTCCTTCCCTTAGAACCGTACTTGAGAGTTTCCTACCTCATACGGCTCGCCAGCCAACTCTTTTTGTATCCCATTTGAATCTACCATATCTAACTAAATAAGATCGCGTGGCTAGCCAGGAGCAGGTGACTCTTACCGACCTTTCCTTTTTGCAAGCCATGCTTTCGCCCCGCAGTGCCAACCTAGCATATTGTATGCATTGGCGGACCTAAGGTGGTGTCGGCGGGTCGGCCGACACCTTTAAAATTTGGTTTTTTGTTATATATATGGTATATTTTCGAGCGACACTCATAAAATTTTGACACCGACCCCCATAAAATTTTGGCATTAACCCTCATTGATTTTTTTTAAGATTATAGATTTTAGAGTAAAGTGTCATTTTCGTCCCTGAATTTTCAAAATCTAGCCATTTTCATCCAACTGACTAACCCCGTTAAAAATTTCAAGTTAAATCAGGGGTAATTTGATCTTTTCAAAAATCATTGTTTTAACCCTATTTTTTAATCCCATTATTAGGTGGGTTTCCACAATCAATAAGATCCCTTTTTCCCAAGTTCACGGCTAAAACCCACAAAAGTGTTTGATTCGAAATACTACTAGTTAGGGTCCTACATGCGGCACTTACGTGATCGTCCTTGCTCGTAGTCTAGGTGTTTATACGGACGATATTCAAGAGACGCAGACTGAGGAGGTCCCGTTGAGTCGTTTGGGTCGACCGAAGGTGATAGGAATAGGGATTGCCTATGATGTTGGCGGTAGTCTCCATTGGTCTTTAGATAGGGGACAGACCATCTGGCGGCTGTCGGTCCCGGGAGAGGCTCGGTGCAGTGGGAGGACACACATCCCCCATCTTCACCGCCATCACCACAGCCTCAGACTCTTGGCAGAGCAATCCTGGCTTAGGCTAACTTCATGCGGGAGTCGCTTCCCTGATCTACCCCCTATACGACCATATGGCGTTACAGACGAGCCTCCGCCAGACCTGCATCTGCTTCCTTAGTTCTATTTTATTTATCTTTTGATGTACAAACTGATGTATACATCTATCTCTTTTTTATCGTTTTGATGTTTGATTGGTTGTTTGTCGTATATAGTCATGTTGAATGATAAGGAAAATCCACTATTTTTAAAACATATAATATAAAGTTTGTATCAAACATGAAAATTTTACTTCAAGATATAGAGAAAAGTCATAAAAAATAAGAATTGATTTGACTTTATGTGGTAACTTTTGCAATGTAGATGGTCAAATAATTGAAACCATGTTGGATTCTTGTCAATTTCATGTGTATTTCATCAAACCATGATCAATGATCAGTAAAATCCACTATTATTCGGTTGGGTCTATAAATATGAGGCTGACGCTTATCCAATAAAATATATGTGTTGGTGTTACCGAATAAATAGGTATTCGGTTTTGGAACCGTGAACCATATGTTCACGAGTTGGGTCTTGGGCCGGCCCTGGGCCGAGAACATGTATTGTGGGCTTAATTTGTTTAGGCTTAGTATAAATACATGTTTGTGTAACCTAAATTATGTGAGCAGCTTGAAAAAATGTCACACCCCAACCGACGGCGGATTATACTTCGGGGCGGACGCGGTTGTTCAATAGCACAAGGTTGACTATTTAAAGTTTCGATATTTCATTAAATAATAATTTAAGATTCAATACAAGGAATATAACAAGAAATACAACGTTTAATTTATAAGTAGACTAGGTCCAAAAGCATCCTATGTGATCACAGATAAGCCTCATGATGTAGAACCTGAAACATGTGAAAGAATCTGTCAACTACAAAATAGTTGGTGAGATACAAAGGTTTTGACACAGTTTAACAAGTATCTGAAAAGTATTACAATTCACTATGATTTGTGCATTCTATAATGTAAGTATGAGAAAACAAGCATGTTAGACATTGTGCACATCAACCCTCCGACCAAGTTTAGGCATAACCTGCAGATACCCTTATAAGTCTCAAGTTTAAAGTTTAATGTAGTAACAAACACCAAGGGCTCCCCCCCGAAGGGGTCAATCAATCAAGGTGGATTGGTCAAATGCAATAGATCTATCATTGTTACTATCGGCTTGATCAAAGCTAATGAATGTGCTAGTTTTAAGTTTAATCTAAGCATACAAGTCTCACGTTTAACATAAGAATAAACACGTAGTCATAGTTGTACAAGAATTGTAAGAATTGTGAACATGTTTCACCCCAAAAGCATAAAAGGAAAAAGGGGCTAAGTATACTCACATGGATGATGAATAGTATCCAACACGGATAAGTATTTGCAAGACTTGGAGGGAGAATATCCTCACGATAAGCCTAAGTATGCAAGTTTAAAGATTCAAGTATGATCCTATAAGTCTATGGTAAGGATCTAGGATTTCAAGATCGACTAGGGTTCCAAATAGAAGATGGGATTGATTGTGTTTATGAAGTTTAAATCAAGTTTAAAGTAAAGGTTTTAAATGAACGACGCAAGACTTGAATATCGAAGTTTTGTAGGATCGTGAGAATACAAGATGGTTCTGTTCTTAGTTGAGGTTGGCAGAAACAAAATCAACTACACAATTTATAATCAAGTAAACAAGAATACTGATAAACACTGTTGTATTAAGCTTTTGTGAATGCAAAGATTACAAGTGAGAAACTCAATGAATAAGTATGACAAGCACTACAAGCACACTTACAATGAAGTGGCAACTCAGTATTTATAGTAACTTAGAATCAAGACAGACCCTTGATTCTAAGGATCAGATCGAACACAAACCGTTGATCTTGTTTATTGATTTACATTACACGTAAAGGCTAATCTAGTTAACTTTACTGAAACGTTTTCTTTATTCATGATTGTTTGCATGCTTGGAGAAGTGTATTGTTGTCCGTCATTGGTTGACCATAGCGGTTCCTTCTGCTTTGAGTCTGTCAGTTGCTTTTGCAGAAAGGTGTCAGAGACGCTTGGCCTGGATAGTCAGCTGCAACGTTTGGTTTTTCAGTGAATAGAGCTATCAGCTGCAAAGAGTGAAGGTTGCTGCTGGTAAGCCTATCAGCAGCAAACATGGATGACCGCTGCTGATAAGCCTATCAGCAGCAACTTGTGCAGAATGCTGCTGATAAGCCTATCAGCAGCAACTTGTGCTGAATGCTGCTGATAAGCCTATCAGCAGCAACAAGTGTTGAATGCTGCTGATAAGCCTATCAGCAGCATTTGTACTTAGAATAATTTGGTAGCAATCAGTCTTTGGTTCTACAAACTCCCCCTAGACTGATGCAACCAAAAATTCTTCTAATCACTTTGCTGCTGAAGCTTTTGCATGTGGCTGACTATCCTTTCAACCTCATAGCCTCTTGGATCCTTGCTGGGATTGTTCAGTGGAAGTTCAGACAGAGTCTTGATGTCTTTGTGTTGCATTTTGTAGATTGCTTTGCTTGAACATCTCATCTGCTGCTTCTTTACATCAGTCAGTGTGAACTCATCCAAATCAGCATTGTAGGACCAAGATACAAATGGAGAGTGGGACTTGAGTGGTTTGATATTCATGACCACATCTTTGCTAGGATTGAAGTAGTGTCTTATAGCTAGCATAAGATGTTTCCCACTCTCATTTGTAGGCTCATGAGCTTCACCCAGCTCTAAAATTCTTTGAAGATCGGAATCAGGTAGTTGCAGAACCTCATCAACAGACCTGTAAGTGGATCTTCTTCTCTCAGTTCTCCCCCTGAAGATCTCAAACACTTGATCTTGTGAATTGTGGAACCAGTTAACTATATTTCTTGAGTCTTCTGGTTTAGGAGTGGGTTTGGGTATCTTCAAGGGAGGCTGTTGATGAGTGGGAGCTGGGTGGGATGACTTGGACTTTTTGGGTGGAGGAGTGGAAGGTTTGGGGAGGAGAGTGGAAGGATGATGGACTGAGGAAGAGGTAGGTGAGGGAGAAGACTTGGGTTTCTTTGTCTTTGGTTCTTCTTCTTCTTTGATAAGTACCCTTTTCTTAGAGCCCTTCTTCCCTAGTCTTTCTTCCTCATCCTTTTTAACTTTAAAGTAGAGGGCTTGCAGGTTCATGAAATTCATAGGACCTAGCCTCTTTCCACTATCTCCTCTGGCCTTAAGGAAGTCAATCATGACCTTCCTTTCTTCATGGGTCCTTTTATTGAAGGCAATGGTCTTTTTGGACTGTTGTTTGGCTTTTTCTTCTTCTTCTTCAGCCTTTTTCTTCTTTGCCAACTGACCTTGCTGACCCATGAAGGCTCTGTAGATCTCTTTGTTTGAAAGTTTTTCAAGGTAGTCTGCGTCCTCACCTTGAGAGATCAGAGCTTCAGTCCACTCCTCCCTTAATTCTTTTGCTAATTTAGAATCAGTGATTCTAAACTTAGCATCCTCCTTCTTCTTCTTTTCATTCTCTTCTTCTTCTTCTTCCTTGGCAAGCTGTTCCTGCAGCTGTCTGGCCAGTTGTTCATCTTTCTCAATTTGGTCGACTGCAGGAATCTTTCTTTTCAGTTCATCCATCTGTTTAGCATACAGCTGGATGGTTTGTTCTCTTAGGAGAATGGCTGTTTTTCTTTCTTGAACCCTTTTTATGTCAGACATCTCCTCTTCTTCTCTTCTTCTTCTTTTCTCTTCCCTTTCTCTTTTCTCTTTTAGCAACCTCTCTTCATCTTCATCAGTCATGATTCCCTTTCCTTTGTTTACATTGGATGCCTCTGCTTCAGCTTCATTGATCACAACAGCAGATGGTGATGCTGCTATTGGGATCTCTGCCTCAGCTTCATTGGCAATTTGAGATGTGAATAAGGGAAGGTCATCGTCTTCATCAAGTTGATACTCAGGACCTTCTATTTCTCTCAGTTTTTCTTTGATAGTTGATCTTGACTCATAAGCTGCAGTGCAGATGTTAACTCGAGGGGAACCTGAGTCAGTGTCAGTGTCAGAGTTTGACACATATACTGTCTCAGTAATTCTTCCTACTTGTTCAAGTTTGGCTCTGACAGTATCTATCATTGCCTGGCTTTCAAGTGAGTTGACATTGCAGATGTTTGTTCTGAGCTGATAGATCTTGAAGAGAAAGTCTGAGGGCAGATGAAGGATGTTTCTGGTGTTGATGATGAGAGAGGAGCCGTTGCTGAGCAGAAAAGTGTGGTCAAGAGACTTAGTGCTCACCCAACCTAGCACATCCAAGTCCTTGACCAGGAAGGCATACAGGAACCTTCGAAGGCCCAGAACTTCTTCTTCAGTGAGAAGACTGCTCCTTGTTATTTCAAGATTGCTAGGAGTCAGTCTTCTTTCTGTGGCCGCCGAGGATTCAGGATAAGCTACCCGATGTGCTGCTTGTAGGAATCTTTGGAACCTGGGTAGATTATCCTCCATCAGGTCATGGAACCTGCCAATGGCAAGTTCAGCTGAGAGATCTGCTGAAGTGTTGATGCAGTCAGTTAGATGCAGTTCTAGGACTTGGAGGGCATTGAGAGAGTTCCAGTTCAGCTCTTCTACTCCGCTGAACTCCCATCCAATCCAAAACCTCTCAGCTGATCCATCATACCCCCAAGCTAGGATGGAGTCAAATTCTAGCTTCCTTGATGTTCTGAATAGTTGGGGGGTTGATGATTGACCAATGATGGCTGCTGCTTGTGGAAGGATGCTGAATGATGCATTTGTTTGTTCTGTATCTTCAGCATCATTCAACATTTCATCGACAGCCCTGACGACCAACTGCCAGTCTTCAGATATCTCTTCGTCTTCGTTATCTGGGGCTGGCAAGTCATGAACTTGGACAAAAGCTGGCTTGTATTGTGAGCTTTGAAGTACAAACTGCTCTTGAATCCAGTCGTCAAGACTGTCTGTATCATCTTCCATAGAAACCATCTCCCCCTTTTTGGTTGCATCAGCAGACAGGTAAGCATCAGTTTGGGTGCCTACTGATACAAGAGAGGGAGAGGCTAAAGTTGGGCATTGATGGGCTTCATGCATAGCGACTTGGTGTCTTAGTTTGGACATTTCAGCCTCTAGCATAGCCACCCTGGCCGTCAATTCCATGTTATGAAGTTTCAGTATGTCCTCATCCACAGTTGTGGAATCCTTGGACCCAGATGGGGCCGTAGGCCTAGCCTCAGCATCCCCATCACCCGCGGTTTCTTGGCGCCTGGGATTCCTCTCAGTGAAGGGAGTTTCCACCGTGGTTGAGGTCTTAAAGATGTTGTCACTGTCCTCCTGGTCAGTTGATGGACCAGCAGTAGTGACAGTCTCGTCCACATCCACTCTTTCAATACTCCCAGAGTGGACCTTCAAGGGTGAGGAACTTGGGTTGGGTGTTTCGGAAGCAAGACCAATCAGTACCTCCTTGATAGTGGTAGTTGGAGAAGGTACATCACTTTGGTCAGGTTCCTCTACACTTAAGTTCAAAGAAGAGAGGAATGGCTCGAAGGGCTGTTCTATGGATCCGGGAAGTGATCCTAATCCTAATAGAGAGACTTCTGAAGGAGTCTCCCTAGCAATGTGGCTTTCCCTTATGATAATCTCACTAGAATGTTGTGATTCTGAGTGAGGGATGTTGGCTTGGGTTTGGGCCTTGGAGGCAAGAGAAGAAGGAGTTCTCTTGCCCCTCTTCCTTGTATACTTGGCTGCAACCGGGGCCCTGTGTTCCGGTTGAGCAATCAAACTGGGGGTGAGTAATGTATGTGCCTGTGCATCCTCAGTAGAATGCACAGGGGTTCGATCAAGGGAAACAGTAGGTTGAGTTTGTGGCAGTGAGGAGGAGGGTGTGGGATCAGTATCAGCTGGGTTTGCTGAACTGTCACCCTGGGCACTATGTGTGTTCAACATTGTAGATAACAATGGAACATCGGCCCCTGAGAACTTTGATGAAACTGTTCTCATACTCTGAAAAATGTTGTTCTTATGTCCCAGAATTGAGTAGATTCTTGCAGTTTTTGAAAGATCTTGGTGTTCAATATTGAACACTTCCTGCAAGAATCTTGGGTACATGAAGAACTGTGATTTCACCCCTTCTTGAAGGTTGTATCTCAAACCTTCAAGAATGAGGTGGGAAAAATTGAAACCTGCCCCTGTTATCATACCGTGAACTGCCGACGCAAGTCCGGAGCTGAGTTGGTTCCAGCCACTCCTCTTCTGGGATATGCATTGGAGAAGAGTGTGGCAGAGATACTTCCATTTGGGACCCATGAGTGCCTTCTCTATTGTATACTCTGTTTGATTTCCAGTGTACCCTATGGATACAAAGGTCCTCATGTATACGTCTCTTGGGTAAGAGATGGCGTCCCCTTCATCCTAAAGCTTGAGGTGTTGGCGGAGCTTTGCTTCAGTGATGATCATCTCCTTGCCGTCTACTGTGCCACTTATTTGGGGAGTGCCCTGTTCAGTAGAATACACGGCTGAGTTCCAAAACTCTTCCATGTGGGAAGTGTAGATGGTTGGGTTGACTGTTAGGGCATGGAGGATTTTGGACCGACAGAGGAAGTCGATCATATCATCGAATCCTTCGGATTTCTTGCCCTTGATTAGGTATGCTGTTAGGTTGTGATATGGGGAAAACTTGTCGTTGGGGTTGTTTATGTCTGCGCCTGCCATTGGTATGGATTTGGAGGGAAGAGAGAAAGGTGTTTGAATGGTGATTAATTGTGGAGGGCTTTGAATGCTGTGGGGACGGGAGAGAAAGTGATGGGAGATAGGTTTGAAATAGAATGTGAAGAGGTTGAGGGAACGTTGGTGATAGTGATATAACGGCAGACGAAGAAAAAGCAACCCTACTTGTACAGTACAACCTGTTTCACTTTTCATTGTTACAGCTGTAAACCACTCGAGCAGTCATGGTAATGACTGACGATATTTACTTTTACAGCGGGTAAAAGTTAATGTAGACTTATTTTTACCCATCAGCAGCAAACTTAGTTGCTGCTGATGATGTGCTATCAGCTGCAAACTTGGTTGCTGCTGATAGTTAAGTCTTTCAGCAGCAGATTTGGCAGCTGCTGACTGTTGTATTCATTCCGCAGCAAAACGGTTGCTGCTGACTGCCTTAAAGTTATCCGCAGGAAACTTGTTCCCGCTGATAACTTAAAGCGATCAGTGGCAAAGGCTTTGCTGCTGAAGCTTTAACCCTGTCAGCAGCTGAGAGGCAAAAATGCTGCTGACTTATAACTTTTATTTACAACAAGGGACAAAAGACACATTTTTAAGGAGAGACTTGAGATGGATTTTAATCAAAGTTCATCATACCAATTGATTCAACTAAATATCTGAATCTAGCTTCATCAAAAGGTTTTGTAAACAGATCAGCATATTGCTCATTTGTATGAACTTTGGTTAAAATAATTCTCCTTTTCTCAGCTTGATCTCTTATGAAATGGTACCTGATGTCGATGTGCTTTGTCTTTGAGTGCTGCACCGGATTGTTTGTGATAGAGATAGCACTCATGTTGTCAATGTGAATTGGAGTCTGCATGAAGGTCATTCCATAGTCAAGCATTTGATTTTGGATCCAGATGACCTGTGCACAGCAGCTTGAAGCTGCAATGTATTCTGCTTCAGCTGTTGAAGTAGAAACACATGTTTGCTTTTTGCATTGCCATGAGATGAGCCTTCCTCCAAGAAATTGACATCCCCCAGATGTGGACTTTTTGTCCAAGTTACAACCCCCATAGTCACTGTCAGTGTAGGCATAGAGATTGACATTTTCATTCTTTAGATACCATAGCCCAAGTTTTGGAGCTCCCTTTAGGTATCTAAAGATCCTTTTGACAGCTTGAAGATGAGACATTTTTGGAGCAGCTTGAAATCTTGCGCAGAGACAAACTGCAAACATGATGTCTGGTCTTGAGGCAGTGTCTTGTCCTTCTTTATACGGAGATAATTGATGGTGCACTTGCATAGGAGTTCTTGCAGCAGAGCAGTTAGTCATTTTGAACCTCTTCAAGATGCTTTTGACATACTTGGATTGACTTATGAAGATTCCAGTTGGTACCTGTTTGACTTGAAGTCCTAAAAAGAAATTTAGTTCACCCATTGAACTCATTTCAAATTTGGAATGCATCAGAACTTCAAAATCTTTGCAGAGCTTCTTTCTTGTAGATCCAAAGATAATGTCATCAACATAAATCTGGACCAACAAAAATTCTCCCCCTTCATCTTTGATGAATAATGTCTGATCAATGGCCCCTCTTCTGAAGTTGTTGCTAAGTAGATATCCAGATAAAGTTTCATACCAGGCTCTTGGGGCTTGGTGTAAGCCATAGAGAGCTTTGTCCAGTTTTAAGACCTTATTTGGATGTGCAGGATCTACAAAGCCTGGAGGCTGTTTGACATAGACCTCTTCATCAATCGTGCCATACAGAAAGGCACTCTTCACATCCATTTGATAGACCATAAAGTTTTTGGATGCTGCATAAGCCAGAAAAATTCTAATGGCTTCCAGACGGGCAACAGGAGCAAAAACTTCATCATAGTCAATGCCTTCTTCTTGAGTGTAACCTTGAGCTACCAGTCTGGCTTTGTTCTTGACTACGATGCCCCTCTCATCTTGCTTGTTTCTGAAAACCCATCTTGTTCCAATGGCTGTTTGACCAGGTGGAAGATCAACAAGCTTCCAAACATCTTGTCTTTTGAATTGCAGCAATTCTTCCTGCATTGCTTCAATCCAGCTGTTGTGCTTGAGAGCTTCATCAATCCTTTTGGGTTCCACCTGTGATAGAAAGCAAGAGAACAAACAAATGTTGGCTTCATGAGACTTATTTCTTGTCTGGATGCCTGTGTGGACTTGGCCAATGATGTTTTCCAGAGGATGCTCTTTGTTTATTCTCTGTGCTGGTATCACATCCAACCGTATTCCCTCTTCAAGATTACTGTGGTTTAGATCAGTATTGTCTTCAGATGTGTGGAGAGGAGCTTGGAGGATCTAATCATTGTGTTCCACATAGTCAGCAGCATTAGCATCAGAGGCCTCTTCAGCATGAATTGAGGAGGCTTCATTTAGGATTTCATTGTCAGAGAGATTGCTGCTTGTGGTGTTGGATGTACCGGCTTCACCTGCACTGGCTTCAATAGCTTCTGCCACTGATGGATGATCAATGGATGGCCTTTTCATCCTGATGTAGGGACTGGGAAACTCCAGTATGTAGTCAGAAGAAGAGGTTGAGGTAGAAGGTGTTGAGTTTGAAGAAGGAGGCTCCATATTTGAGAATATGAGGGGCTCAAATATCTGGGTGAAGGAGTCTATATCAAAAAGCCAGTTGGGACCTTTGCCTTGTTCACAGACAACATGTTCCCTGCATTCCACATTTGCGGATTCTTCCACAATCCGAGTCCTAGAATTGAATACTCGGTAGGCCTTTGATTGAGATGAGTAACCCACAAAGTAACCTTCATCAGACTTTGCACCGAATTTAGGAAGAACCCCATGAGTGATGAGGATGGTACATGGACATCCAAAGGGCTTCAGGAAGCCAATGTAGGGAACTCTATTGAGCCATAGTTCATAGGGTGTTTTCTGGAGAGGCTTAACAATAAGGACTCTATTCTGCACATAACAAGCTGTGCTTACTGCTTCTGCCCAGAAAGTAAGGGGCAGCTTTGAGTCAGCCAGCATAGATCTTGCTGATTCAATTAGAGTCCTATTTCTTCTTTCAGCAACCCCATTTTGTTGAGGGGTTCTTGGAGCACTGTATTGCCTTTCAATGCCCTTGCTCTCACAGAAACTGTTCAAAGTGTGATTTTTGAACTCTGTTCCCTGATCACACCTTATGATCTTTACCTTCAGATTGCTTTGATTCTCTACCCTGAGAATATAGGATTTGAGAATCTCAGCAGTTTCATCTTTTGTTCTTAAGAAGAATACCCAAGAGAATCTGGAGAAGTCATCAGTGATCACCAGACAGTAGGACTTTTTGCCCATTGACATGACATTCGTAGGACCAAAGAGATCCATATGCAGTAGCTGGAGAGGAGTGTCATTTGTGTTCAATGTCTTGGGCTTATGGGAACTCTTGTGTTGTTTTCCCTTCAAGCAGGCAATGCAGTGATCGTCTAGCTGGAATTCTTTGTCAGGAAGCCCTCTGACAAGATTGTCCTTCACTAATTTATTGATTGTTTTGATGTTAACATGGCTTAACCTCTTGTGCCAGAGAGCGGATTCATGAACTGATGCCTTTGACAGAAAACATGAAACACTACCGGATGGAGTGACTTCATTCATGTCAAGCACATATAAGTTGTCCTTTCTATTTGCAGTTAGGAGAATCTTCTCTGGGGGAGGTTTAGATAGGCCAGGAGCTAACACAAAGCATTCTTTGTCAGTGAAGAGCATCCAATGCTTTTGATCACATACTTGGGAAACACTCATGAGATTGAAGTCAAGTTCTTTAACATAGTTGACTCTTTCAATGCTCATCCTCTCATTGGACACAGTGCCTTGTCCAGTGATAGATCCACCTTTTGAGTCACTCCCAAAGGCAACATATCCTCCATTGAAATGTCTGAAGTTGGAGAGGATGGACCTGTTGCCTGGAACAGCCGCTATCTACCACCCAGGTGTTGTTCTTGTTACCTGGCTGTCCCTGAGGTGGTATCTCTGCAGTGTCTGCCATAAGTGCTTGGTTGGAGACAGGAACATCTTCATATTGAAAACTCCAGTCGAATTCTGCAGTTCCAACATTTGCACAGGCTGCAGTTTGTGCTGGTGGAGTTTCTTGTTGCTGCTGTTGTCTGTGCTGACTTTGGTAGGCTTGTCTTTGATGGCCGGCACCCTGATTGGCTTTAGGTGCCTTGCACTCCCTAGCAAAGTGACCCATTTGGTTACAGTTGTAACAACGGATCTTGCTTTTATCAAGTCCAACTCTGCTGTTTGAGTTGTTGCTTGGAAATGATCTTCCGGTTCTAGAATAGAACCTTTTTGCTCTGAGGGAGAGCATGGCATATGAGTGCTGAATATCCATTTCTTCAAGATCATCTGGATGAAAGCACTCTAGATCCTCTTTTATGAAGTACATGCTACTTGAGTTGTCAGAGACAAAAGCAGTAGAGGTTGGTTGTTGAGGAGGTGCCTCAAGAAGAAATGGTGATGAGTTAGATTGTGAAGCGGTTGGGGTCTGAGGGTGAGTAGCAATGGGAGGATAGTAGCTGCTTGCACTAGGACCGGAATGATCAGAGTGAAGCGCTGAGGAGGTAGTGGAGGAAGTGGTAGCTGATTGATAACTGGAGCTCCTTTCTTTAGCTTGAATCATTTCTAATTCATAGGTTTTGAGCATGCCAAAGAGCTCAGTCATCTGAAGAGTCTTCAGATTCTCTGTTCTTCTGATGGACACAGTGTATAATGTCCAACAACTAGGAAGAGATCTTATGAACTTTTTGAGAATGTCTTCATTCTCCAGCTTTACCTTGGAGCACTGCAGTTCACCTACAAGATAGGTAAATCTGTTATATAAAATAGTTAGGGACTCACCTTCCCTCCAGACGAAGTTCTCATACTGCTGCTTCAGTATGTCCCTTCTGTTCTCTTTGACTTCTTCAGAGCCTCCCAGAGCTCCTTGGCAGTTTTGTAACTTCTGAAGTTATGAAAAACTTCATTTGGAAGGCACATTTGGATGGCTCCTAGTGCCTTGAAGTCCACCTCCATTTTCTTGATGTCCTCTTCAGAGTACTTGGAGGTTTCCTTCGAGACTTGTAGCCCTCCACCATCAGCAGAGGCCACCATGGGAATATATGGACCCTCCTTGATGGATCTCCACATTCCGTATTCCTGGTAACAGAAGAAGCTTTCCATGCAATTTTTCCACATGTCATAGTCTTCTCCAGATACCAACCTTGGTGGTCGGTTGATGCTGCCAATATCTTCAAAGCCATTGCTCTGTGCCATTTTTGTTTTGATTTTTTTTTTTGGTGACTTGATCAAAGAGAGAGTTTAGAATAGAACCAGAGATGATTAAACAAATGTTAGTTTGTTTAATCTGAGCCAAAGCTCTGATACCACTTGTAGGATCGTAAGAATACAAGATGGTTCTGTTCTTAGTTGAGGTTGGTGGAAACAAAATCAACTACACAATTTATAATCAAGTAAACACAAATAATACTGATAAACACTGTTGTATTAAGCTTTTGTGAATGCAAAGATTACAAGTGAGAAACTCAATGAATAAGTATGACAAGCACTACAAGCACACTTACAATGAAGTGGCAACTCAGTATTTATAGTAACTTAGAATCAAGACAGACCCTTGATTCTAAGGATCAGATCGAACACAAACCGTTGATCTTGTTTATTGATTTACATTACACGTAAAGGCTAATCTAGTTAACTTTACTGAAACGTTTTCTTTATTCATGATTGTTTGCATGCTTGGAGAAGTGTATTGTTGTCCGTCATTGGTTGACCATAGCGGTTCCTTCTACTTTGAGTCTGTCAGTTGCTTTTGCAGAAAGGTGTCAGAGACGCTTGGCCTGGATAGTCAGCTGCAACGTTTGGTTTTTCAGTGAATAGAGCTATCAGCTGCAAAGAGTGAAGGTTGCTGCTGGTAAGCCTATCAGCAGCAAACATGGATGACCGCTGCTGATAAGCCTATCAGCAGCAACTTGTGCTGAATGCTGCTGATAAGCCTATCAGCAGCAACAAGTGTTGAATGCTGCTGATAAGCCTATCAGCAGCATTTGTACTTAGAATAATTTGGTAGCAATCAGTCTTTGGTTCTACAAGTTTAATAAGTTTATAGTTTAGAATAATTAAAATAATTATTCAAAAGTTTTACTACTATTAATTACATATGTTAGGTAATAATCAAAATAGTTTTCTAGGTATTCGTAAATGGAGTTGAAGTATTTGTTAAATGAAAGACTAAATAATTATTAAAGTTTAACAATAATTATTCAAGAAATAAATAATTATTAAAGATTTATAATAATTGTTTAAATGATATATATAATGATAATTATTATTTTGAATTTTAAATAATAATTAAGGTTTTATTATAATCATTTCAAGAATGCATGATTATTAAGGATAGATAGATTTTATAAGAATATACAATATAAAGCATTTAGGTTTTATTAAAGTTTCAAGTGTTAAACATTTATTTTTACAAGTTATCTTGAAAATAAATAATGTTTATAAGTTTAAATCAATGTCAAGTTTCCATAAGTTTATAAAATAGAATTTCTTATAAAGTTTACGCTTTGAATCACAAGCTTAAAGTTTAAATAAAAAGTATAAGTTTACACATGTTTATATTTTATAAAGCTTATAAGGTTATAAATAATAAAGAGAAAATATTAATGTATAATTATTTCCTTGTCTTAAATAAATAACTAAATAAGTCTTGATTTAGATTTTAATAGATTACAAATGTTTATAAGTTTATTTTTCTAAGTAAGATTTATACAAGTTATTTTAAAGTTTTTTAAAATAGAATAATTAAAGTTTCAAATTTCATAAAGTACTTCTTGTTTAGTATATAAGTTTTATAAGGTTTTAAAAGTATTTTTTTTTATAATTTTTATATGTTTGAAACTATTTTTAAAGCATTATTTCTTACAAGTTTTAATCAAGTTTAATTAAATAAAATGACTTCAGAAGGTAAAAGTGTAAAAAGAATTCATTTTTAAGTTTATAAAAGTTTAACAGATTTTATAAAAATAATTAAAGTATTTAAAACTGATTTGAAAAAGCATAAAAAAATGAAATAGACAAAACCCGGCTCCCCGGATTCGAACTCGGGTCTCGCCCGGGTCGCCTGCACATACGCGCACTTAGCCAGCCCGACTACGGGTTCATTAGCTTAAAGCATAGCAAAATAAATTGATAAATAGAATGTCAAACCAAACCTCAAATTCGTATGAACCCTAGAATTCCATCTCCCAAATACAAAGCGATTAACCCCCTGTTAATGCAAATTAACATAGGGCTATTGATCCCTTAATGAAAACGAAACAGAGGGTCACTCGAATTACCTGAAATGATGAAGAAATGAGGGAGAACGGGTTGAAGGTGATCGTCGGCGGTCGTGATTCCCAATCCGGCAATGCAGATACGAAATCGTGAAATTGGCACTTGAGAATGGTTTGGGATGATGTCGTTGAGATGTTTGGGTTAGTATTTATAGCCAATTTCGACGATTTAATGCTCGGTTAGGTGGGAGTTAACGGGTGTAAATGCCGGATTTAAATTTGAACCCACGCCGTGTTAAAGTTGAAATCGAAAGTCGGGATACCTCGGGTTAGGGTCGCATGCCTGAGGCGAGACCCGAGGTTCGTTGAACTTGGACGAAAACGCGATTTCGGATAATTCGAGCTCAAAATCGTCGCTTGCGGGACTCGAACCCATGACCGATTTCTGGGTTCGGGTGTTTGGGCTTAGTACGGAACAGGTCCCTGAAGTTTGTAAGCTTTGCCGTTTTATGCTGAAACTTAGGTTTCAATTAATTTAAGTTTCAAGAATGGGCAGTTTTGGTCCCTAGTCTTTTTGTAAATAAATATGTTATTTTTTTTATAAAAAGAACTACACTAGTTTTATAAGTTTCATTATATAAAATAATTTTTTTTATGATTCTAAAGTTTAAGTATTTTTGAAATAAGATTATAATATATAATTATAAACTCATGAGTTTTTAGGAATTTTAATAATATCAAAAAATATAATAAACATACATAATTATATATATATATATATATATATATATATATATATATATATGTATATGAAAGTTTTCCTTAAATCCATTTTAAATAATAGAAAAAAATACTATTTAAAGAAGTAAGGATTAAAGTTTAAAGTAATTACGGTACGCGTTTAGGGAAAGGTACATCGGAAAAATCCATGATATTACAGTCTCCCCTACTTTAGGAAATTTCGTCCCGAAATTAAAGTAGAAGGTTTCTGTTTTAAGTCTTATGATACGCACAAGGGTTATGAGAAAGATACTTTACGTTCCCAAGTAAACCCTGGGTTACGTTTAGAGCTCTGAAGGGAAAGTATAGGAATAAGATTTTTTTTTGCTTGAGTTTTTAAGTTTTCAAAGCATATGGTTGCCAAGAGTTTCCCTAAGAAGCATATAGTCTCATTGAAATATATGAAGATTTGTTTTCAGAAATGTATTTGAGAGAATAACTGGTATATTTCCATTCGGGATTTAAAGTGAGATGCATCACTTAGGATGGATTTGATGATAGTTCAAGAATTTGAGTTTGTAGACTAATACGTCTAAGGATTGCTACGGTACCTAAGTTCTGTGGCTACCTTTTATGATAGGTCTTAGATCATAGCACGCGACAGAGTTTACTATGTTTTTCCATACACTGATTTTCATACTTACGTGTGCACCCGCAAGCATTTAAATCGTCGCATAGTCCGCATAGGTCCTTCCGTTTGTACGTGGATCAAGAAAGAGTACAAGAATTTGTTTAACTCACGACTAAGGTTTCCACGTAAGAGTGATCATTGATTAACGAGTCCCTTAGAGAGAAACGTCATTCAATAATTAAAGAGAAAGAATGTGACAAGATTTAGAGTTTCAAAGTTTCCTCGTGATTGATTAAGAATACTTCAATCATTGAGTAGTTTAAAGTCTTTACACTTTCCTCGGGTTTGATCAAGAATACATCAAACCTTGAGTAGTTTAAAAGTCTTATATGTTCCTCATGTTTGAACAAGAATACGTCAAACATGGAATAGTTTAAAGTCTTATACGTCCATCGTGTTTGAACAAGCATACGTCAAACATGGAGTAGCTTAAAGTCTTATACGTCCATCGTGTTTGAACAAGCATACGTCAAACATGGAGTAGCTTAAAGTCTCATACGTCCATTGGGTTTGAACACGCATGCATCAAACATGGAGTGGCTTAAAGTCTCATACGTTCATCATGTTTGAACAAGCATACGTCAAACATGGGGTAGTTTAAAGTCTCATACGTTCATCATGTTCGAACAAGAATACGTCAAACATGGAGTAGTTTAAAGTCTCATACGTTCATCATGTTTGAACAAGAATACGTCAAACATGGAGTAGTTTAAATTGTGTTTGAACAAGAATATGTCAAACATAGAATAGTTTAAATTGTGTTTGATCAAGAATACGTCAAACATAGAATAGCCTTAAAGTCTCTTAATTTAGCTTCAGTGTATAGAAGTATACGATTACGTTTTGAGTATAAAGTGGTTATCTAAATACTCTAGTGTTTAAGAGAGGTGTGGGACAGCGTTTGGAACAGGATTAACCGTTATACGCTTTCTCACAGAAGATTCGAGTTGTCCAGAAGATTAGTGGATCCCGATGTTTGGTTTAGATAGGAGTCAGGGGACGTACTCTGCTAAAGAGAGTAATGTCCTCCTTCCTGCTAGTGTCTAGTATCAAGAGTGAAGTTTTCCCGTATATATGGAATGTACGTTTATCAAGTCTTATAGGATTTGGTTAAGATGGACACAAAGTTTTCAAGACTAAGAATCCAAGTATAAGTTTGAAAATAGGATAAGTCAGTTGAGTTTCAAGTTTCAGTATTTAGCTTTACATGATCCTTTATTGATCATGTTTAGTTTTAAGAATACGGGATTGAGTATTTGTACAAGTTTTAGATGACTCAAAAGTCTCTGACCTCATAGTTGTGTATACGAAGTTTTAATGTTTTAGCAACGTGTATTTAAGCTTTTAGTCCCCGTTGTGATTTTTAGTAAGTCTTTTACGTGACAAGAGTTGAATGAGGAAAGTCTCCAAGCATAGGGTAACGGGAAAAGTTTCGATAAGGTTTATGATAGTGTGTTTACAAATTATTTATCTTGATTCATAACAGAAAGTATAGTTTTCTTTTGTATAGAATGTAATTAAGATGTTCAAAAACGACGAGTTAGGCATCGATAAGTAGTACGAGTAAGATTTATAAAAGATAGGTGTGATTGTCAAGCGAAAAGGTGGTCAAGTTTACAAGTGTTAAGTCTATACAAGAAGTAAGGGTCATGGTTGTTTGGGGTAATGATTCGTAATTCGTGTTGTTTTAAAAGAGTGTTTACGAATTAGAAGGTTTGTTCAAGATTTATTCTCTAGTTACATGTGTCACTTAGGATTTTTATAGTTTAATGCAACGACGTTAATTATCTCAAGTACTAACGTAAGTTGCTTTTTACGAAAGTGTTTGGGTAGGTGTGTTAAGTTTACAATGATGAAAGGAAAGTTAAACTAGTAAATGATGACAAGATGAAATTTCAAAATAGTTTCCATTTAGATGTTTCAAAATTGGGACTTCTATCCCTTGCAATTTAAACGGGAAATTAAAGTATGTAAGTAAGTTGATTAAATATGTTCAAAAGGTTTTTATTCATAATACTGAGTTATCACAGTAATATTTTCATAAATAGTTTTTAATTGGAAGTTGATGGGCTAACGAAGAGAATTCCCGGAAGAAGGGGTGGTCACGAGGACTCACTTACGTACCCTATTTCCCTAGCCAGAACCTCCTCATGGGCCTACAACTACTCTCAGTTGTTGTCACCGATGTTTGGGTCTTATGGTACTATGTCAAGGTTCATTGTGGGTTTAGAGTCTTAAACGTGGAACTTGTTTATTCTATAGTAGGCCTCTTCTTTTGTGGGAAAACGATCAGGTTACTAATCCCTTTGTTAATGTATTTTAGGTTTAAAAGAAATTAAGTTTTGTTTACAAGAAACGGTGATGTGTAAGCTTTAAGGACGTATGAAGGTTTTGAGATTGAAAGTGTAACAAAGTTTTGAGTTAGTCATAAAATGAAGTTTGCTTGAGTGACGAAAAATGAAATGAGACACAAGGGTTTCCCCTTATGTGCCAAGTTTATAAAATAATGAAGCTTGTAAAAAGGACTTGTAGGATAATACATGGTTTTAAATGTGCTGGTATTACAAGGTTCATGAAGTTTAAGGATGTGTGAACACTTTGAGATGTATAAAAGTGTAGCAAAAGTTTAAGTGAGTTATCTAGAGTAGTTTGGTTGAGTGATGAAATCACAAGGGTTTCCCCTTAAGTGTCATGTTCATATAATAATGAAGTTTATAGGAGAATTTGTAGAGTAATACATAGCTTTAAGGGTTGTATTACCACGATTACGAAGTTTATTGGGTAGTATCTATAAATATAAGTTTACGTATGTAGTTTTTTTTTTAAGTATAATCTCGTAAGAATTTCGCCTTGAAGGTAACTCCTTCAGGTCATGACGAGTAAGCATGCTGTCATGTGACAAGACGGGACTTAAGAATCATAGAATAAAGGTTATAGAGGAAAGTTTTGAATCATGTATTTATGAAGTGCATAGTATTTGAGATGGTACCCATTTAGTGCATATCACTAAGTAAGTACTTTGACATATCAAGAGAAATTTGAGCTCACTAATGTTTAAAGAAGTCATGCATTCCTATAAGTGGATACTCATCCCAAGAATTCCCAGGAAAGCATACGGGTCCAATGGTTGATTTGGATTTATACGAAATACTTTCCTTGACAGAATTTCCCAGAATACAGGTATTCACCCTTCCGGTCCGCACAAGTTCTCACACATTATCTAGAACTTAAATATTCTTGACGAAAGTTTAGTGGTGGATTAGGCTTGAAGCCTAAGAACGTGTCCTCGATGTAGTAGCCTCTTGTAGTACGTAGGTAAGTAGAATTGTAGAATCTCCAAGCGTTCACGTATAAGATTTAAGAATAGAATGAGGAGAGAATTCCTAGTAAGGGACATGAGATAACTCATGTTTGGGTCTCCTAAGTTATAGTCTAGGTCATGTGTCTAATAACCTAATTCCCTATAACCAAGGCTCTGATACCAATCTGTCACACCACAACCGACGGCGGATTATACGTCAGGGCGGACGCGGTTGTTCAATAGCACAAGGTTGACTATTTAAAGTTTCGATATTTCATTAAATAATAATTTAAGATTCAATACAAGGAATATAACAAGAAATACAACGTTTAATTTATAAGTAGACTAGGTCCAAAAGCATCCTATGTGATCACAGATAAGCCTCATGATGTAGAACCTGAAACATGTGAAAGAATCTGTCAACTACAAAATAGTTGGTGAGATACAAAGGTTTTGACACAGTTTAACAAGTATTTGAAAAGTATTACAATTCACTATGATTTGTGCATTCTATAATGTAAGTATGAGAAAACAAGCATGTTAGACATTGTGCACATCAACCCTCCGACCAAGTTTAGGCATAACCTGCAGGTTACCCTTATAAGTCTCAAGTTTAAAGTTTAATGTAGTAACAAACACCAAGGGCTCCCCCCCGAAGGGGTCAATCAATCAAGGTGGATTGGTCAAATGCAATAGATCTATCATTGTTACTATCGGCTTGATCAAAGCTAATGAATGTGCTAGTTTTAAGTTTAATCTAAGCATACAAGTCTCACGTTTAACATAAGAATAAACACGTAGTCATAGTTGTACAAGAATTGTATAAGTTTAAGAATTGTGAACATGTTTCACCCCAAAAGCATAAAAGGAAAAATGGGCTAAGTATACTCACATGGATGATGAATAGTATCCAACACGGATAAGTATTTGCAAGACTTGGAGGGAGAATATCCTCACGATAAGCCTAAGTATGCAAGTTTAAAGATTCAAGTATGATCCTATAAGTCTATGGTAAGGATCTAGGATTTCAAGATCGACTAGGGTTCCAAATAGAAGATGGGATTGATTGTGTTTATAAAGTTTAAATCAAGTTTAAAGTAAAGGTTTTAAATGAACGACGCAAGACTTGAATATCGAAGTTTAATAAGTTTATAGTTTAGAATAATTAAAATAATTATTCAAAAGTTTTACTACTATTAATTACATATGTTAGGTAATAATCAAAATAGTTTTCTAGGTATTCGTAAATGGAGTTGAAGTATTTGTTAAATGAAAGACTAAATAATTATTAAAGTTTAACAATAATTATTCAAGAAATAAATAATTATTAAAGATTTATAATAATTATTTAAAGGATATATATAATGATAATTATTATTTTGAATTTTAAATAATAATTAAGGTTTTATTATAATCATTTCAAGAATGCATGATTATTAAGGATAGATAGATTTTATAAGAATATACAATATAAAGCATTTAGGTTTTATTAAAGTTTCAAGTGTTAAACATTTATTTTTACAAGTTATCTTGAAAATAAATAATGTTTATAAGTTTAAATCAATGTCAAGTTTCCATAAGTTTATAAAATAGAATTTCTTATAAAGTTTACGCTTTGAATCACAAGCTTAAAGTTTAAATAAAAAGTATAAGTTTACACATGTTTATATTTTATAAAGCTTATAAGGTTATAAATAATAAAGAGAAAATATTAATGTATAATTATTTCCTTGTCTTAAATAAATAACTAAATAAGTCTTGATTTAGATTTTAATAGATTACAAATGTTTATAAGTTTATGTTTTCTAAGTAAGATTTATACAAGTTATTTTAAAGTTTTTTAAAATAGAATAATTAAAGTTTCAAATTTCATAAAGTACTTCTTGTTTAGTATATAAGTTTTATAAGGTTTTAAAAGTATTTTTTTTATAATTTTTATATGTTTGAAACTATTTTTAAAGCATTATTTCTTACAAGTTTTAATCAAGTTTAATTAAATAAAATGACTTCAGAAGGTAAAAGTGTAAAAAGAATTCATTTTTAAGTTTATAAAAGTTTAACAGATTTTATAAAAATAATTAAAGTATTTAAAACTGATTTGAAAAAGCATAAAAAAATGAAATGGACAAAACCCGGCTCCCCGGATTCGAACTCGGGTCTCGCCCGGGTCGCCTGCACACACGCGTACTTAGCCAGCCCGACTACGGGTTCGTTAGCTTAAAGCATAGCAAAATAAATTGATAAATAGAATGTCAAACCAAACCTCAAATTCGTATGAACCCTAGAATTCCATCGCCCATATACGAAGCGATTAACCCCTTGTTAATGCAAATTAACATAGGGCTATTGATCCCTGAATGAAAACGAAACATAGGGTCACTCGAATTACCTGAAATGATGAAGAAATGAGGGAGAACGGGTTGAAGGTGATCGTCGGCGGTCGTGATTCCCAATCCGGCAATGCAGATACGAAATCGTGAAATTGGCACTTGAGAATGGTTTGGGATGATGTCGTTGAGATGTTTGGGTTAGTATTTATAGCCAATTTCGACGATTTAATGCTCGGTTAGGTGGGAGTTAACGGGTGTAAATGCCGGATTTAAATTTGAACCCACGCCGTGTTAAAGTTGAAATCGAAAGTCGGGATACCTCGGGTTAGGGTCGCATGCCTGAGGCGAGACCCGAGGTTCGTTGAACTTGGACGAAAACGCGATTTCGGATAATTCGAGCTCAAAATCGTCGCTTGCGGGACTCGAACCCATGACCGATTTCTGGGTTCGGGTGTTTGGGCTTAGTACGGAACAGGTCCCCTGAAGTTTGTAAGCTTTGCCGTTTTATGCTGAAACTTAGGTTTCAATTAATTTAAGTTTCAAGAATGGGCAGTTTTGGTCCCTAGTCTTTTTGTAAAATAAATATGTTATTTTTTTTATAAAAAGAACTACACTAGTTTTATAAGTTTCATTATATAAAATAATTTTTTTTATGATTCTAAAGTTCAAGTATTTTTGAAATAAGATTATAATATATAATTATAAACTCATGAGTTTTTAGGAATTTTAATAATATCAAAAAATATAATAAACATACATAATTATATATATATATATGTATATGAAAGTTTTCCTTAAATCCATTTTAAATAATAGAAAAAAAATACTATTTAAAGAAGTAAGGATTAAAGTTTAAAGTAATTACGGTACGCGTTTAGGGAAAGGTACATCGAAAAAATCCAGGATATTACAAAAAAACGTCTAGAGAGAGTTAGACGAGTGGAAAAAACCGTGTATAGGGTTAGCGGTTTTGTTTAAGTTTTTCTTTGTAACTCTCTTGATTAATACAAGGTGTTTTACATTGATTTCATGTTTTTGAATTACCACAATCATTAGTTTTCGCCTAGTGATTGTGAGAATTGATATCGTTTGTGTGTGTTATTCAAAGATCCAAGAGGTTTGGGACTTACATTCATCAAACACAAAAGTTTATTTCAAGATACAGAAAAATCATAGAAAAATATAGATGACTTGACTTTATGTGGTAACTTTTGCAATGTAGATGGTCAAAGAATTGAAACCATGTTGGATTCTTGTCAATTTCATGTGTATTTCATCAAGCATGAAAGTTTTCATCAAACATAAAAGTTTATTATAAGTTTACAAGATGATGAAAAGTTTACACAAATTAGTACAAAAATCACTACATTGTATACATTTAGTATATAATTCATCGGCTATAAATCATATGTATCTTAGAGGTACATCTTATAGATTTACTTCTTACCACACCAATGACCTGTTTTGAACCAGCCTACGCAATAACATACAAATAACTACCACTGAATCTTGACCAATGTGATAACTATTATGAGGCCACACTTTTCCCAGACACTAATAGTTCAAGTATCTCTTGTTGGCCAGAATGTTGTCAATACGATACATGTTGTAGAAACCATATAGAGTAAGGATCAAATTGCATAACAATAAGGTAAACTTTAGGATGAATGCACAATTCATCATTGTAAGAATTTGGACGACATTCATACGAAAAAAATACATGAATTTGTAGTGTTTGCATACAAATATGGAAACGATACCAGTTTTCATCGTCATCAGATATATATAAATATACTTGCAAAAACAAAAAAAAAACAACTTTTTTTGGTTTAAAAAAATAAATTAAAATAACACAACTTTACCATATCAACCTCCCACAATTGAGGATATAGTTTGCTCGTCCCATCACCATATCCGTCAGCATCAACTGATCCTTCAAATATTAGGTCGAAAAACTGAGACACGAGATAACTATTCGGGCCCAATAACTCCTCCGTTCTTCTTATTTCATCAAACCACCAAGCCGTAAGTCTGTTTGTCCAAACCTGAACATGCTGTAAAATAAAATAAAAATTATTACCATTTGTAATACATTAAGACAACGTGTATATGTTTTAAAAACATAGAATTGAACCTATATAAATGTTTCCACGAAACCTTAGTAGGGTACCCCCAAAATTCTCCGTCAAGTGTCATAACACCCATACAATAGACCCTACAAAATGGGAGATCTCTTATGTAAAAGAACTTGAGAACATTTCGAGACTAGCTTTGACCATTCTGAAAATAATGGTTATTTATAGGTGCCAGAATGTTATCACCCATGACGGGTGCATTAGAATAACGAGGAATAATACGTCGTGTCAAATAACTTTAAAAAAATAAAAAAAATATAGAGAATACTGGTCGTATAAACCATTACGATCCGTATGTACCCAACCCGTATCATACCTTGCTGCCCGCTATATAGCTGGATGTGACTGATTTGATTTCATTCGATCACATATAAATCGTTTGTCGTATGATACAAAACGACCCGTATACTACAAAACGACCCGTATACTACAACGTGTCCAAATAAGAAATTATTTCATAACCTCACCCAAAAGAAAAAAGTTGCATATAGTTTGTAGCAAAGGTATATTCTGATTCACGTGTCCGCCACTTTACCTCTGACAAATAGATCCAATAATAATTTATAGAATTAATTATACGGATGGCCCTTGTGGTTTGGTCAAATTATGGTTTTGGCCCCTAGAATTTATAAACTACAACTTTGACCCAATAGTTTGTACGATTGTAACAGCATGGGTTATACAACAGGACGAAATAACTTTATCCAATCACGCACATCAAGGTCAGCTCCATCCAAAACAAGGGCTATATTCCTGCTATTTGAGTTCGAGGTTTTGGTGGGTCAGATAACGATCCATGGGGCTCGGAGTCGGATCAGTTCATCTGTTACTGTGTTTGGTTTTAGGAGCTCTGAGATCTTGCAATGGAGGAATCAGTAGCAGCTATTCCAGAAGTAATGATATCAGTGCTGATATGCCATTAAATAGTGATGTTTTTGCAGTGCCACCTGGCTATAATTCTCCTCAACAGGTATCATGTATTCATTTAGGTTGAGGTGTTTGTTAGATCTTTCAAATTCAAATTAGACTCTTATTAAACCTTTTAGTTTTGTAACAAAGATTGTTAATTCATGATTAGATTCAATTTTGGAAATATCCCTAATTTTTTTAACAGAATGTAATCTTATTTGAATCATCATTGTATTGCCATATTTTAGATGTTTGTGTTGTTATTTATGGTTTTGTGAGAAGTTAATACTTAATTGGTCCAAAACAGCAAAGTTTATTAATTTGTGTTATTAATTAGTAGAGATGGTAATGGGTCGGGTATGGGACTAGTTTTTGGTGGTTTCGGTTCCATACATGATTATAAAACTTTGTCCAAACCCGTCGGGTACCCGTTACTCATTACCCCTCGGGTACCCATACTACGGGTATGGGTATAACCATCTATAACTTTGTGTGGTTAAAAATCACCTCTTGGGATTCCTTACACAGACCCTGATTTTAAACTTACCGCAAAAACTGATTTGAAATATCAAATATACAATTACGCTTCTAGCAATTCTATATTTTACTAATTTTAGTTTATAACATCTTGAAAATGCTATATATTTTTACTAGGTTAGAATCCCGTGTATTACACGGATTGAATAAATGTAATGTTAAGTACCTATTAATAAAAAGTTTATGTTTTTAAAACCCGTGTAATACACGGGTTGAATAAACCCGTGTATTACACACGTTGAATAAAATATAATGTAATCTATTAACCCATACACTCGTCAAAATGGAACAATGTGAATATGTAAATATATAATTAAAAGTTTTTTTATTTGAATTCTAGCTGGCTATAAAATTGTTTTATGTTTGTAGAGTTCATAAAAATATGATTAAATAAATTAATTGATGATAAACAAAATTTTAAATTAAAAGTGTGTAGATAAAAATTGAAACAAATAATTAATTTAGTTGCCTAAAATAGTGGAGTAGATTATTAATAGGAGAGAGAGGCGAAAAAATGAGAATGAGGAGGCCTAGAATTGTGACAAGGGTCCACATATTTTACTTGTTTATTATATAGTATATATATATATATATATATATATATATATATATTAATATACTAGGTTAGAAACCCGTATTACACGGGTTGAATAAAGAAAATGTTAAGTAGTTAGTAATAAGCGGAAAAAATAAAGGAAATAGTTGAGAAAGGAAATATTAAATAGTTGAGAAAAAATATTAAACAGTTGAATAAAGGAAATACTAATAAAGGAAATATTAAATACTTGAGAAAAATTAAGCATGAAAAAGAATCTTGGGCTCACAAAATTGTGACACGTGGCGTAACCAGTTACATATTTATTAGGTATAGATATGAGATTTGTTCCAGGCAATCAGGCGGGTATCACATGATATCATACTGTCACAAACCCATGAAAAGTTTTATATTAATCCCATACCCGAAAGTTTCGTGTTTTCTAGTCAAGTTCAGGTTTTTCTGCCATCCCTAGTATTTAAGGAGGTCATACAGAACACACCGGATAGAATGAACAAGGTTCTCTAGATTTATAGAAATACATATTGCTTCAAACATTATTAAAATGCTTCTGTATTTCTTCCAATTATATTAACCGTATTAGTGAAAGTTGAATCAACTCGCGGTCTAGGATTCACAGTTCATGGATATTGTATTGTGATTCTTGATTTTACTCCAAATTGACATGCGAAATCCTTTTACCTTCGATTTATGTTGAAAAATCGAAGAAGCGTGCTAAATACGACTGGTATTGGTAATATGAAATCCAAATTTTGAAAGATAATCTGTTCTGTGATGAAATGTTGATGTAAATGAAGGTTCACATAACACAAGGGGATCATGAAGGGAGAGGAGTGATTGTTTCTTGGGTTACACCAAATGAACCTGGTTCAAGTAAAGTGGTTTACTGGGCTGAGAACACCGAGCTCAAAAAGCACGCAGTCGGAAAGTTTGTCACCTACAAGTACTACAACTACAGCTCACCGTACATCCATCATTGCACCATCAATAATCTTGAAGTAAGAAAAACCGACACTTTACTGAGTTTTCAAGATTAACAGTAGAGGTGACAATGTGGGTGGATCAAGCGGTTTGGCTAATGGGTCAAAAAGGGGTCTGGGTTAACACATGTCATTTTTTATAATATTCAAAACTGATCAGAGCGGGCCATGTTGACCCGCAAACACTTCTTTCCCTTTTTTTTAATTTTCTTTATAAAACCGAGGGCATAATATGATTACAGAAACAAAATTATTACAATACTACTCTTAATCTTTGAAAATGACTTAGGAAGTTGAATGCACTAAAATTAATCTTTGGGCAATGGTTAACCAATTTGACCCGTTCCTTTTCAGCTAATTTGTTTGATTTGACCCATTTGATCTATTCCACATTTTAGGTTCAGATTTTTATGGGGGGTGTCAATCGTGTTGGGTTGACAACACGACCTGTATTTTAATTCGTGTAAAAAACATCAACCTTAACCCGCACTGTAGCCCGAACACAACCAACATAACCCATTTATCTAAATATGTCAAATGGGTTGACTGGTTGGCAGGTAATAATAAACGTATTATTCGGGTTGTAAAAAATGGGTTAAACAGGTCAAAAACGGGTTAGTGGGTTGGCTTGTGTAATTAAACGGGTTAAACAGGTCAACCTGAACAAAACCCGTTTAACAAAACAGGTCAACCCGAACACAGGTTCCGTTTATGAAAAGAGTTGAACATGACAACCCAAAACCTGACTATTTTCGTTTCGTGTCGGAAATTGCACGCCTAGATTTTTATTGCTGTTTGAGATAGAAAAAAATCCAAATCGACCCATATATAAGTAAACGGGTCGAACTTTAAAGTTACCACCTCTAGTTTACAATGAATAACAAAGTAGTCTGATTAACAATTTCATTTAATTTTTGCAGTATAACACTAAGTACTTTTACGAGGTGGGAACAGGAAATGCCACACGACAGTTCTGGTTCACCACACCTCCTGAAGTAGGCCCTGATGTTCCTTATACCTTTGGTCTTATCGGTATAGCATCTAATGCATATAAGCTTATTTAGACAATAACATGACCCATAACTTATTTGATGAGCTTACTTCTTTCTGGTATCTTTAGGGGATCTTGGTCAAACATTTGACTCAAACCGAACTTTGACTCATTACGAGTCAAACCCAGCAAACGGGCAGGCAGTGCTTTTTGTTGGTGACCTTTCGTATGCCGATGCATACCCGTTGCATGATAATAATAGATGGGATTCATGGGGAAGGTTTGTAGAAAGAAGTGTGGCTTATCAACCATGGATTTGGAGTGCTGGGAATCATGAAATTGATTTTCTTCCTGAATATGTAATTAATTGGTTTATTTTATCCATAAATGATTATTTTTGAGTTATTTTTTAACTTCTATTTTGATTTTGTAGGGTGAAGGTGAACCGTTTAAGCCTTATACACATCGGTATCCTGTGCCATATGGAGCGTCTGGGAGTACATCTCCTCTTTGGTACTCGATTAAACGAGCTTCTGCGTACATAATCGTGATGTCATCCTACTCGGCTTATGGTAAGCCTAAAGGGATGTTTGGATGTGCGTTTTTAAAGATGGTCATCTAATTATCAATGTTTTCATAACCGGATGGTGATCGAACCGGCCGCCTTATCGGTGGTCGAACCGGACCCAAGAATTGGATGACGTCATAACTACTTTTGAAAAATATTTAAATATGACATTAAATATAAATACTATACTATATTAAGTTAAAAGTTTAATGCAAGTATATTGTTATGTTAGTTAGATATATTTTTTTTAAATGAAAGAGATTAAATGAATTTGGAATGTATTTAGTTTATATATCTAGAATTCTAGCATCAGTATCTTTCTAGTGGAGTTAATAGAGCCTCTCTCATTTCTATAAGAGGTCTTGGGTTCAAATCCTGACTCCTACAATACAGGATGCAGGCTCGGTTCCTGGCCCGACCCAAAAAACACTGCTAATTATTGGAATGAAGTTGATAGGATTTTGTCTTTTTTGTAGGAATGTACACACCTCAATATAAATGGCTCATGAACGAGCTGCCGAAAGTGAACCGAAGTGAAACACCGTGGTTAATTGTGGTTATGCATTGCCCATTATATAGTAGCTATGTGCATCATTATATGGAAGGTGAAACTATGAGAGTAATGTATGAACAATATTTTGTTCAGTACAAGGTTGATGTCGTGTTTTCGGGACACGTTCATGCCTACGAGCGAACAGTGAGTAATTGTCGTAGATCAAATATAAAACTTGTGTCCTCTTTGACTTTTTGATCTTTTTTTATGTTACAGGAGCGCGTATCAAATATCGCTTACAATATCGAAAACGGGTTGTGCACCCCTAGATATGACGGATCTGCCCCTATGTACATAACCGTTGGTGACGGAGGAAACCAAGAAGGATTGCTTTATGAGTATGTCATTTCTTAAAATTACACGTGACAATCATGACCCGTTCTTAAATAAATAGGTTGATTTGGGTAATTTTGTCACTGCCACCTTAAAAACAAGTATAGTGGATGAAACTATTTTGATACTTCTTTTCTAAAACGACCCGTTCAACCTGAACCCCTTTTGACCTAAACATGATTGATACATTTTTTAAGGCCACCCATTTAACCCAATCCATTTTGTTTAGGGCCCGTTTTGACCCAAACCCAATTAATACTTTTTAAACGGCCCATTTTGACCCGTTAGCTGACCGTTTTGCCAAGAATACTTGAAATCTTTTTTTTTTTTTTAACTTTCACTTCAGTGAAAAAACGAGTTTTTGATTTTATAATTTTATTCGTTGCAGAATGGTAGATCCACAACCGCAGTATTCAGCATTTAGGGAACCAAGCTACGGGCACGCTACATTTGAGATTAAGAACAGAACTACTGCTCATTATGCCTGGCATCGTAATCAAGATGGATATTCGGTTGAAGCCGATTCTGTATGGTTTCACAATTTATACTGGAAATCATCATCAGAATCATCAGCTGCATCTTTCTGAGTAGAATTTCAAGATTATACTTCTGAATCCCATGAGTGAATAGGTTCATCAGCTGCATCACATTCATCATGTTATGATCTTGATAACTTTCTGTTGTTAGAAGATCATGTTGGATGTGAACTATGAGTGCGAAAATGATATCTATAGATATATCTTACAATCGATAAAATGTAATAAAACGGGTTGAATGTTTGGACGTGTTTCTTGTATTTGAAGTTGGTTGATAATAATCACACTCATATAATTATGATAGATTTACAGTTGATTTCATCCACAAGAATGATTATTGTGAAATGGGGAAACATATTTAATGGAAATTTAATTTAAATCATGTGTAAATCTATAATGATTACGTAAGTGAAATTGTTTTTGACAACAAATAGTGTTATTAATTAAATTATCAGTATAAATTAATATCGGCTAAAAGGTCATATTTTGGATTATTGAAATCCAAATCTCTTTTAATATATAAAATTAGCACATCGAACGTGGTTTTTTTATTGGAGATATGAGACGTTAATTTTTTTAGAATCTCAAAAGAAGGGAAAACTTCGCTAAATAGAAATGATAATTTGGATCTTATTTTATGCTTAGATAAATAGTAGGAAATTGATTGAAACATGGTTATTTTGATCTTTAAATATATAAGTTATTTATTCAAAACTAAAACTTAATTATTGTAATTGTAACAATCAAAAAGACCAAACGAGGAAGAGCCTTACCATGGGTGTAAGTTTGTGTAATGCTTTAAATAAACTAAAAGAAAAGGAGGTGAAAAAAAGCCTCATTATAATTTTTTTTACATAAAATATTTTAGTTTTCTTTATGATTATTTATGCTTACATTCAAGGACTAATGTGATTTTGTTATTATTTTACATTCATCTGTTTTTATTTCATTAAGTTTACATAAAAATCATACAAGCATCTTAGAGTTAACTGGTGTTCATATGTATGTTTATGGTGAAAGGTGAATGATACTTGCATCATTTTAATCATACCCGATACTTATAGCAACAAGTTTATATTATGGAAATTTTGTTTCTTTAGCAAACACTTATATCCTATAAATAAAGCGACCGAATATAATGTACTAGTTTAGAACCTATGTATTACACAGGGTGAAAAAATATCAATATATAAAATTCTTAAATCATTATTAATATATTTTATAGGTGGAAAAAATGTATTACATATAATAATAACAATAGAAAACAAAAGAAAAAAATATGTAAAAGTTAATATATAATTTAGTTTTAAAAATACATTAAATATACTATTTAATGTAATTTGATTTTTATTTATTATTTGATTGAAAAAATATAAGCTAGATAATTACATTTTAAAGTTTCTTATAATATGAGATAGTTTAAAATAAATATGTTTATTAGTATAATTAATAATTTATTTAAAAATATATTATTATTGAAAATATGGAATTGTATTAATTAGGAGAGAGAGGCGGGAAAAAATTTATAAGAATGAATATGGAGATGACACGTGACATTGAAAAACATTTATTTATTATATAGTATAGATTTGAAAACCATAAAAAGAAATACAATAGTTTTGTTATAAACACAGCCATTTATTGCCACATTTAACCTCTTTCGGTTACTTTGACTATGTATTTAGTCACATTCATGATATTGATTTTCAGTTTCAATTGTATGTACTATATAATGTAAACAAGATTATGAGTATAGACACACTTGAGTTTTACACATCTCTTTATATTCAATAAGTTTTAAATTATTGTTGTTTTTACATTTATTTGACATTTAAGCTTCTAAAATTGGACATACGGTATAATATATATGTACATCAAGTTTAATTACAACAGTGAATCAAATTTGAAAAGTTAGAGACAATGTTATATTGGTTAGACAAACCATTATACGTGTATCAAACCTGTAAGTTAGATACACCACTATGTAGTGCATCAAAACTCATTACAAGAATAATATCAAACCTGTAAAGTTTGACCAACTGTCGTAATGTGAAAAGTGTAATTTTTTTAATCAAAAGTGCATCACACCCTTTTTAAAACGTAGTGGAAAGTTAGACCCACTGTTGTATGGGTTGAACAATAAGCAGTGCATCGGAACTATGCCTGGTAAACTGGGCGGGTTGGGTCGGGCTAGGTAACGGGTCAGGATGAGTTTAGGTCAGGACGGGTTGTATAAAAAATCGATGCATTTTGGCCCGGGTTTGAATGGGTTCTAACAAAAATAGGTACGGGTCAGAACAAGTCGTTTTAAAAAATATCATTTCTTTAAACATTTTTAAAATATTTACTACTTTATTTAATTATTTATATTGTATTTAAATACAATTAAAACAGTCGTATCACATTACACGTATTGTAATATTAAATATACTTCTTTTGTAATGTCTTCTCATATAGAAACGACTTTTTTTTAGTTTCCTTCATAGTTTAATTGCTTTAACCCCGTGTGTTACATGAGGTGAAACGTTAACATTATATTGATAAATATCTTAACAACTTTTTTATACAAATATGATATTGTATTTATAACTTTTCATTTTGTTACACGTTAAGATTATATGGATGAGAGTAATCACAACATCAAAAAATACAGGGAAATACATTTCATAAGTTGTGTACTTTTTACAATACATTAAATTAAATGTCAAATGAAATCTTATAACGATTATTTACAAATTTGAAAATACTTCATTGTATACAACATTTGACATGGTATTGATAATTTTTTCATGTTTACCAAAGATTAATAGTTTGAGTCTATCTCTACTTTTAACTCTTGATAATGCAACATACAACTGATCATTAGTAAACATTGGATCTTTCAATACAAACCAACATTTGAAAGTGGTTGCCCTAAACTTTTATTCATGGTCAATGCAAAACATATAGCAATTGTATATTTTCTTGTTTGAAGTTTTGACGAAATTATTTTATCTGAATATGCTAACCCAATTATAGGAATAAAATTGTGATGACCAATGTTGTTTCCAAATATAATCTCCGTTTTTATAACGCAATTACCTAATGATTTGACCTAAAGTCTTGTTACATTACTTAAACCATTTTTTCATCAATATTTCTTAATACCATAATTGGAACATATACATTTAAAACTCATTTATGGTTTAATAAACTTGATAGTGTTAGTCCATTTAGAAAACCAGGAAATTATAAACTTTCATCAAAATAATCATCAAGATGCTCTGATTGACACACACTATTTGTACTTGTAAACGGAAAATATCGTAAAACTTTTAATACTAAATCTCTTATTAAAAAAAATAATAAAAAAGATACAAATAAAATTTAAATTTCAACAATATATCATTTTTTAAATTCAAAATTTAAAACTCCAAATTTAAAAAATTTCATTTCTTAATATTTTGACACAATTAAATTTAAAATTTCAAAATTAAATATGAAAAAAATTAAAACTAATAAATAGAAATGAAACTTGTAAACATATTTTTTGAAAAAAAAAACAATTCTCGTCATTTACAAAAAAAAAATAAAGTTTAAAATATAATACACTTTTTAAAATAAATATTTGCAAGTTTCATAATTTTATTAAAAACTAAGTATTAAAATCTATAAATATTTGCGGTGGCGTCGAAACGTATAGTAACTCGAACCACCCCGCGTTACGGCGCCACGTCGAAACGTACACGCTTCTCCGATAATACCAATACCATTTAGAAAATGAATCTGGTTAAAAACGTATATTATACAAAGTAAACGAAACGGGTTAAAAACATATATTATACAAAGTATGAGGGTGAAAAAAATACAAAGAGAAATAAAACGGGTTAAAAACGTATATTATACAAAGTATGAGGGTCAAATTTTTTTTTTAAAAATAATAAAAAAAATGTTACTATTCATTATGGTTTGTTTTTCAATAAGAGGGGAATAAGAAAAACTAATTTCTTAAGTAAATATTTAATCAATGTTTTATGTAAAAAATTCAAAATAATGGAAATCTCTAGCAGTTTTTCTTATTTGCAATGAATAAAGTCAAAACATGGTTTTTGATATTTCATTTTGTTATGTGAGTTTGTCATTGCCCTTAATTTTGTTTTGCAGTGTGCCCCTAACCCTTAATTTTGTTTAGTAGTGTATCGATGAACCCGTCGGCCGAATAATATGTACTTTAACGATAATAAAGCAACTGGATTTCACCACATGGGTAAAAAATATATAAAAAGGTTTAAAAAGTTTAGGGGGTGATAATATGGGTTTATAAAAAGCTTTCCTTGCTGTTTTTGCTTCCTCAATCTTCTTCTTTCTTTCTGTTGTCTTTTCAACCTTTCGTTAACTTTGTCTCTGTTCCAAATGAATTCCTTTTATTCAGTTGTATAAATGAGTTGTTTTGAATTGAGATGAATCACAATTTCATTTGAACTTTCTGATTCTTGCGAAATAGCCTCTTGTTTGTTAATTTCATCATTAGATACTGAATTTTTCACAGTTTCCTTAGATATAACAAGAATTAGAGCTATTCCATTCTTTGTGTCTGGAAGAGATGTATAATTGTAATTGATTAGAGGTGAAACTGCATTATATCCAACTCCCTCATTATTACCCTTTAGACACATATTCATTGATTTCATCGTCTCTCTCTCTCTCTCTCGAGAAAGACTTTGTAATTTGCAAACTTTAGCTTTGATTCAGGTAGTTTAATTTGAACTTGAGTATGTTGTTTCATTAGATAATCATAATGTTCCAAAAGATCACTCTTTATATAACTAGGTTTAAACAACACGAAAACGCAGTGGGGTGTTTCGGGTTGGGTTTTGCGCAAACAAGAGGGAGGCCACATGAGTGTTTAGGGTTTAGAGTTAAGTTTGTATTTATAACCAATATAATTACAAACTACACCCGAGGTAATTAACTGTTAATCCCCTTGTAACTAACTGTTAATTACTTTAATCCTTGCGTTTTACTAACTATAAATAATTAGTAAACTTCGACCAATTTAATTATTTCTCTAGATAATTAATCACCGAATTAACCGATTAAATATTTCTTTAAATATTTATCCACCGAGTTATAAAACCGTGTTTTCGTGAACTATAATGTTTACGACTTAACATTATCAACTGCTCGTTGTTCAAAGGATAACTTTTTGGATTGTACCTCGATAGCAACGTTGATATAATCGACGATCCTATACCCAACAATTGTAACATGTTAGCTTTTCAAAACCAACTCTGTTCTCAGAATCTTCTTTGAAATCCTTCCTGCCAGTCTTCCTTAAGAACTTTCTTGTCCTTATAGCCAACATTGCAAGCTGTCATTTCAAATCCATCTCCTCCAAATCATCTAGATTATTTTGATCCAAATCTTCTTGTTCAAAACCAGATTGAGATAGATTTCCAGCTACAAATGCCTCAAAACTAGCAGTGAAATCAGAGAACAAAGCCCTATGCTCCTCAGAATGATTAGGCAATTGAGTACTTTGTGATTGTGGAGAAGAATTCAAAGAAACTGGTTGATTGGAATCAGCATGGGATGAGCAACATTGAAGTAAATGTTGAATAAACAACTAAAATAACCACTATATACCCATAAATTTTATAGTCCAAATTTAAAAAAAAAACTAATTTACTCTATATTTTAAGCTGAAAATATATATGAAAATATATGTGATAATCCATAAATTTTTATGTTATTAAAAAAAATGAGAAAAGATAACAAAATGATTGAATTTTTATTTATGCGAATATTGTAATAACATTTAGTGTAAACATTAATATTATATGTTTTAACACTCTATAAAATTATATTTTAAAATTTTTTCTCTATTTAGAATTGTTTTTACAAAAGACCTAAATTTCAAAATTCGTTTTAGACCTCTTGTGCCATTTTATGTTTTTAAAAATAAATGAGAAAAGATAACAAAATGATTGAAGGTTTATTTATGCGAATATTGTAATAACATTCAGCGTAAACATTAATACTATACGTTTAAAGCTCTATAAAATTATATTTTAAAAACTTTCATATGATTAGATTTTTTTTACAAAAGACCTCAATTTTAAAATTCGTTTTAGACCTATTGTACCGTCCCTTGTTAAATGTTATAGTGAGAAGTGTTATAAATGTTGTAGGTAAAAAGGTTCTTTTATCTGTTTCTCCTTTTTCATCAATGTTAACGTCCATCTATTCATCATATACTAATTATATAATATATCTTGAAATAAACACTACACTTGTATCATTCCCCATATCATGTGACTATCTTTGGCCTCATATCTATATATTATATTCCTTTTTTCCTCATATATAATACAATCTACACTATATAAAAGTAATACTTTAAGTATACACATTATATTTTGTGTCACGTGCCACGACCAAGTCGAAACCAAATCTTTTCCGACGAGATAAATGGTCACCGGATAAAGATAATCAAACCATTAATGGATGGTTCAATTCAATGCCAATTGTGTCATTAAATGCCGATGCATCGATTCCGGGATCGATCACTTGCGATTGATAGTCCATCGTGGAAGCCGCTTCCGTCCATAAACCCGAGTCGTCGAACTCGGGCAGGTTGGCGTTCAGGTTCCCGTTTGATGGTTTCGGTTCCAAGTAATTTTCTCCGGTTAAACTATGACAACTTTCGACCATGTGTCCGTTAAGATCAGGGATCTCTGGTATCGTTACGCTTTCGACTTTGATCGTCTGTTGTTGTTGTTGCATGTAAATTTGTATTTGTCGTTCAAATTCTTATTGTTTCTTCATTTTTTGGATCGCATGATGGTACCTATTAGAGAGAATATATTAGTTAAAGTTTATTCTAATATTAAATTAATAATATTTATTATATGTAATTTAGGGTTAAATCTAATCTATACTATCTAATAAACAAGTAAACTAGAAGGACAATTGTCACATTTTTAGATCTCCTCATTTTCATTTTTTCCACCTCTCTATCATATTAATAATCAACTCAACTATTTTAGGCATATAAATTAATTATTTGTTTCAATTTTTATCTACCCACTCTGCAAATAATTTTATAGCCAGCTAAGGGTGAAGGGGGCACAACCCTCACCCAAAAACTACCCTAACAAAAATACCCAATAAGGGAGTGTCACATCACTTTTACCCAAATCCAACCCTAATACCCTAAAGTGATGGGGGCACAACCCTAATACCCTAAAGAACTTTTTTATTTTATTTTTTAAATTAAACTAATATATATTTAAAACTAATTTCATTTGTTCAATAAAATAAAAATAACAATAATATTTTATAAAATTGTTCATCACTATCTCATAATTAAATTGTTCATTTATAACTTTTTTTAGCAAATAATAAATGAATGAAAGTGTTTGTTCAAAAAGTAAATAGATAAATAAAGAAACAGGAAGAAAAGGGCCAAGATGGGTTTTCGTATGCAAATGAAACAGAGAAGCCGCAATAGTTGTTTATCGGGTACTTATACCCGCAAAAGTCAACCTTTTTATTCGGGTACTAGGTCGGCGACGGTGTACCCGTGCGGGTTCGCGTACCCGATTACGTTACCCGCATACGCCCCCTTCACCCTAATATTCAAATAAAAAACTTTTAATCATATATTTATATATTCACGTTGTTCCATTTTGACGAGTGTATGTGTGAATAGATTACATTATATTTTATTCAAACCATGTAATACACGAGTTTTAAAAAATTAACTTTTTATTACTAATTATATAACATTATATTTATTCAACCCGTGTAATACACAAGATTCTAACATAGTTTTAAATTAATAATTTATATTATATGTATAGGGTTAAACTTATAATTATGATTAGGTTTTTTATAAGCGTTGTCATTGTACTACTATAATTTCTCTAATTGTACCTGGCTTCCTTCGCAGCCTCCTCCAAAGCAGGAGGAGGCGGTGGAGCGTGAGCAACCTCATCTGGCAAGCTGACATGGGCATTGGGTCCGTACAGTCTCCGGGCAGCCGCGTCATACGCGATAGCGGCTTCACGGGCGGAGTTGAACGTCCCGAGCCAGACGCGGCTGCCGCGGTTGGGCTCACGGATCTCCGACACCCATTTACCCCACGTCCGCTGGCGAACGCCTTTGTACGTGCATGAAGCATTCTCTGGGCCGCCTTTGCCTCTCATGCACCCTTTCCTTGAACTCGCCTGAGCCGTCCTACGGTCTTGCTTCCTCCCTCCGCCTCCACCGCCACCATTGTTTCCGGCATTGATCATAGAGTTCAACATTCTTTTATGGTTTATGTATATGAGTGTTATCACTTTGGTATTCAGATGGGGCAGCAGGTGATTTTATAGGGCAGAAGTGGGGAAGTAGATAAGTGTTTGTTTGTGTGTGTGTTAAATTCCTTGTTAAGAGGGTACGTGTCTTTGTGGAAGGAGAGTGAAATGTCAAGGATTGGCAATGCACACGTGTGTTTAGAGAGTGGACATGTTTTTGATGATCACCACATTCTATGTTCAAGAGAGAGAGAGAGAATGTAAACTGTTGTGCATCAGTGTTTCTGGCTCATGTTTAGTCCCTCATATATGCATGTATCTCTTTTAAATTTAGTTTTGTAAAACATACTTGAACATTAACTTAGATAATTATTAGAACTAAAGTTAATTAGAAGTTTATTTGAAATACAAGTTAAAACGATTATATAAAAACATTTAAATGTACAAGATTACATTACGTAATAAAAAAGGATATACATAATATTTGACTTAGCTTTCGTATTTATAAAGGACGATAGAGGGACACGATAGACTAAAAAGAATAGGACACATTCAAACATAACCTCAAATGAATCAAAAACAAGTTTAATTAAAAAATAGATAAATATTAGCATAAAACAAAAGAACTTTTGACGATAAACTTTATATATTTAACCTTTTTAATAAATTAGTTGTTAGTTATAACTATAAAATGATGTTATTATAATTATAATGAAATATCTTTAACAATGTGATTATAAACTTTTATCACTTTGTTACAATTATAATTTACAAGTACACTTCAGGTGTTTTCAGTCCCTTCAATCTACTTTCTTTTTTAATTTTAGTTAAGTTATTTTATTTTTTAAAATTAAATATTTGTATACAACATATTACATATGCATTTTGATATATTTGCTCATAAATAAACTGAATTTATCACTTTTACAAGAAAAATATATGTTAACATGACGATGACCAAATTAAGGTTAATATGAATTCAATAAGATTTTTAAGATATTAAGGAGTATGTAAAAAAAAGGTAAAAGTACCAAAATGTTGAATATGATTACTTTATGAAAATATGTAAATGAGTATTATAAATTATACATGTAATTGATAGTTTACAGGTTCACTTTTTTTTAACAACACCATCAAGATTATTTAGAATAAATAAATTATATATGCATCTTACGGTAGTTAATTTCTTAACCTTTTGATTGTGAGCCATCTTGCTTAATCATGAGAATATTCCCTTGTGGACTTAGAAGACGTTGATTTCGAGGTCATTAATAGTATTTTACATTTCTAGTATTTTTATACTAATGTCACCAAATATATTTAAAATCAAAATGAGGAATATATTAAATTAAATAAAACCAAAATACTATTAATAGAAAGTTTGGTTACTTCATTGAATCACGTTGTTTGGCTATTTTTTCTCTTGACTTTGTTGCATAGCAAGCAAGACTAGAAATAGCTTTGTTGACCCGAAGTGACATGGCATTTAGAGAGTTCACACTGCAGAATATCAATTCCACATCTCTAATATTAAAAGCAGAGCAACTTTAAATTTTTAACATAAAATCATTTTTTTTATTATAAAACATATCAACTAAATAAAGATTTTTATGAAATATTTGTCACTCTTAAGTGTATTCTTAATATTTTTTTTCACGTCTCTGTCTCCTATTAATCATACAAATTTATTTAATTATTTTAATAATTATTTCGTTTCCCGCCTCTCTCTTCTATTAAAAAATAATAATTTATATAAATTTTTTTATAAAACGTTTTTATATTAAAAATAGGTTTGTCCACAAAACATTTTATAAATTGAACATTTATTTCATTCTTTTTATAGAATTTGTATTAAAAAATTATGTATTAAAAACTAGGATTAGGTTCAGGTAAAAATGATTTTAATTATAAAAATGGTGAGAAGGATTTAGGATCATTAGATTAAATTGTAGAAAATATTTAATGATTGAGATTAAACTGTAGAAGAAAAAGTTGTTGAAAAGTTATTTTAGTCTTGGCCACTTTTGTTGACTTTTTATCAAGTTTCCCCCCTCATTTTTAAACGCTCATAACTTTTACATATTACACCATAAAAACGAGCGTTTTTTATCTTTAAAACGAGTATAGTGTCGTTATAAACAAAAACGAATTTTGTTTTACGTTTTTCAGCTCATTGTGTAATTAGTCAGGTCAATGTGTAATACAAGTGCATTGTGTAATACCACGTCTGGTCATTGTGTAATACAAGTTCATTGTGTTATATGTATTTATCATTGTGTTTTACGTTTTCCAACTCATTGTGTAGTTAGTCAGGTCATTGTGTAATACAAGTTCATCGTGTAATACAAGTTCATCGTGTAATACAAGTTCATTGTGTAATACTACGTCTGGTTGTGTAATACAAGTTCATTATGTAATTAGTCAGGTCACTGTGTAATACAAGTTCATTGTGTTATACAAGTTCATTGTGTTATATGTATTTATCATTGTGTTTTACGTTTTTTAACTCATTGTGTAGTTAGTCAGGTCATTGTGTATTACAAGTTCATCGTGTAATATAAGTTCATTGTGTAATACAAGTTCATTGTGTAATACAAGTTCATTGTGTAATTAGTCAAGTCATTGTGTAATACAAGTTCATTGTGTAATACAAGTTCATTGTGTTATACAATTTCAATGTGTAATACAAGTTCATTATGTTATATGTATTTATCATTGTGTTTTACGTTTTCCAGCTCATTGTGTAATACAAGTTCATTGTGTAATACCACGTCTGGTCATTGTGTAATACAAGTTCATTGTGTAATTAGTCAAGTCATTGTGTAATACAAGTTCATAGTGTAATACAAGTTTATTGTGTAATACCACGCCTGGTCATTATATAATACAAGTTCATTGTGTAATTAGTCAGGTCATTGTGTAATACAAGCTCATTGTGTCAAATATTTTTCATTATTGTGTTATATGTTTTCATCATTGTATTTTACATTTTTCAGCTCATTGTGTAATTCACTCAAATATGTCAGGTCATTGTGTAATATGCTCATTGTGTAATATCAATTCATTGTGTAATATCAGGTCTGATCATTGTGTAATATCAGACCTTGTATTACACATTGACCTGGTGTATTACACATTGACCTGGTATATTACACATTGACCATTATGCCCTCCCTTTAAAAACAATAAAATGACACATGTCAAGCTTAGAATCCTTCTTACCCTTCTTATTTTTAAAACCCTTTTTACTATAACCCAACCCTTAAAAACTATATAATATGTCATAAATCTATACTATATCTTTAACTTAATAAATGATTACAAGTTTTGCCATGTGTCATCACCACATTAACTCACACACAAGTTTTCCCGCTCGTAACACCTTCTAACCCATTTAACAAAACTAGTTATTTTTCCCGCACTACGCGGCGAGAGTTTGGTCGTTATTGATTTAGTTGGTTTGTGAGGATAAAACCTACGTTGAATCGCATACTTGCTATAACATACGACACCAATTTAATTTCTTAGCTCATGTCCCCGTAAATGTGGTCTCGTGATCTAGTGACATTGGTTATTACCCCCGTAAATATGTTGTGGATTGAAATCCTTGTAGGTGTAGATTTAACTCGTATTTTAGGTGTAAAAATTGCTATTAAAAATTTAATTTCTTGTACTTTTTCATACTAATTAATAAAAAAGTCTGTTATATTAAATGTTTTACTAAATAAATTGCCAAATGCTTGGATAAGAAAAAACTTATTCGCTCATTTGAAAAATTCCTGTGTTTTCTTTACGTTTTCACCTCCACACCACACCACCAATCATCGAAAAAACAACTCCACCGCCAGGGCTGGAAATGACTATGGGCAAGGAGGGCGACCGTCCAGGGCCCTTTTTTCCGTAGGGCCCAAATTTTTTAAATTTTTATATGTATATATATATATATATATATATATATATATATATATATATATATATATATATATATATATATATATATATAGGGGAGGGATCAAGAGAAAAACACAAAGTTAGGCGAAAACCGAGAAAACCACATCATTTCATGCAATTTTTTTATTTACGTATACGTATCCAAAAACAATTTTTTTGATTTAGTTATACGTAACCGTAATTTTTTTGTTTTATGTTTACGTATACGTAACACTATGTGTAAAAATGTTTAATATTACATTGATACTCTTATAAATAAATAAAAATAAAATAAAACAAAAAATAAATATTATTATTTGATTGAGTAAAATTGGTTTTTTCAGTGGTTTTCTCGGTTTTCGCCTAACTTGGGGTTTTCTCTGGAACCCTCCCCTATATATATATATATAATTTTTTTAAATCCATTCAGATAAAAATAGTTTTTTTTATCTGCACGATTCATCGGTTAACTACCAAAGTATGTCATTCTAAAACTATAATTTTGTTATATTTATTGCTATAACATTTTTTGCCTTAATAATGAATTTTTGTTACTTAATATCTTTATCGTTTGGGGCCCATTTTTCTTGGTCGCCCCGGGCCCCTAAATCCTCAGTTCCGGGCCTGTCCACCGCCACCATCACACCATTTCGCCATCACCGTGCACCAGTAGGAGGAAGCCGACAGTCATCTACCGCAAAAGATTCGCTGCTTGCTGATCTTCTGAGAGAGGCAGTGAAGGAAAATGAGATCAACAGCCCTAGATGTCTTGACACATCATAACAAATTCTCTCTTTGTATTTTCATTAATTTATCCAGGGTTTTGCTAGTATGTGCTCGTCATGCCCCATACATATGATACATCATAACAAATTCTCTTTGTTTGTATTTTCATTCTCTGTGTCTAATACTCTCTCATACCAAACAACCTCTTGGAGTCTTGAGAGTATGCTAACAAAACTGTCATAGTTCCTTATATTATTTTCAGGACTCATCAACAGTGTCATAGTTGCTCAACAGTCCTAGATGTCTTGAAGACAACTAAATAATAGTCATCTTTAGTGGATGATGAGCAAGGGCGGACCTACCCCTAGGGTAGGGGTAGCCCCGCTACCCCTCAACTTTTACGCGCAGTGCAATTTTTTTTACGGTTTTATGTATCCGATTACCCTTTACGTTACCCCTGAGCAAAATTTACGTTACTTTTTTAAAAGATCAACACTTTATAAAAAGTCCAAAATTTTATAAAAAATCCCCACATTTTGTTAAAGGTTTTGAGGTATTAGGTTTTAATAAAACATTTATGCTTTAGCCAGACCAAATGTTTATTAAAACCCAATACCTTAAAGTCTCAATTCTCAAACCCAACTTACCCAAGCGGTCGGCAAAGAAGAAAGACAGAGAGCGGGAATTGTGAGACTGTGAGAGTCAGAAGCCGACCACTCGACCAGCCGCTTGACCTGAGCTGAGACCACCGCCCGGGGCGCCTTCGCCAAACCTCAGTCCTCCACCTCTACAGTCCGCCTCGCCAGTCGCATGTTACCCAATGGCGGAGGATAGTGACCCCCCCCCCCCCCCGATTTTTCACTCAGAAGTGTTAATATTTACGTATTCGGTCGATTTTTCGCTCAGTAGTGTTAATTTATATGTATTCGGCCGAAATTTTTATAGTTTCGACCCCCCTGATAAGTAACCTCCCCCCCGACGTGATGTTATTGTCAAAAAAAAATTTGTTTCATTTACTTGAAAGTACGGTAAAAAAAAATCGTTACCCCTGAACTTTTTTTCTAGATCCGCCACTGATGATGAGTAAGTAATTTAATAAATACCAACACGTGTTTCTTTGTGCGGTTATCTTTTTCCCATCTTTGTGTTCTACTCTATGACAACATTGTTACAACACCATAATCTTAAAGAAAATAACAAAGAAATCAGAAGTTCCATAACAATAAAAAAATGAGCATGCTCAACTCGAATCGCGGAGGTAATCGACCATATATCAAGGTCGTTAATTACTTGCCGTTTTCACAGAACACATGATTAGTGCGCTCATAATTGAGATCAATCTAACCCGCTCATAATTCCCTCTGAAAATCATCAAAAACTTTACATTTTCCATATCAGTATACATAAAACCACATTATTCATGGTGCCTAATTTCTAGGATATTCTTTATTACTTTCTGCATAAAAATTTAATTTCTTGATCACAAAACAAAAGCCTAACAACATCATGAGCTTTGGTACCTTTGCATATTTCTAGTCCTGGTTTCTTGGCTGGGTCATCTCATATTCCTAGTTCGGTTTAACAGAACAAACGGCTTCCACCAACAACCTCTTCAAGACGTTAGGACACGGATCTGTGGCAAAATAATCGTTTGAAGCAGTCACTTCACAACTCTCCCGGCCAATACATGTCTGTTGAGAAGGCGTGTGTGTTAGAGAATATAACGATAGGTCAAAACATGCGAAGTTAGTTAGCCACAAACACTTATTTATCCGTCTTATATTTGTTTATAAATAAACGATCTTTTAGTTATGTTTACATTAACAAAATAATTAGAATAAAAATCTTAATCTTTGAATAAAATAATTTAGGACGTTGTATGCGTTAAAAATATAGACTTCATATGAGTTATGACCTTTTAGCACCAATATCAATCTTTTCAAAACACATGGCACTTTTTGAGGTTGTTTAGAGCGACGTCAAGGTAGTAAGCATATAAAGATTAATGTAAAGACCAAGTGTACCTTCTCTATGAGCTCGTGCGAGTTTGGTGCGTGACAAGTGCCCTGTTGAAAACTCCCACAAGCTCCAAAAGGAGTTCCAAAGCTTGCAAACTTAATTGCAGATATGGACTGACCGAGCCCACAATTTAGGAGAACCTTTGTGTCGTGAAGCATGTTTGTTTCACCTGAGCTCTCGGTTTGCCAGTTGTCAATGATAGGGTGATGCTCAAAAGTTGAAGCACAAATGTGGGTTCGTGCTCTTTTCACTAAAGATATCTTTGATATAGTCCCACCAACTTCTTCAAATAGTACCAATAGGTTACGTGTCGGATTTAACCATGACCGGGGAACATGATACCTGATAAAGAACAAACATTTTCTTTACAATTATTAACACAAAATATTTTATGACTTCTTTAAATCTCTAAACTTGAAAGTTACACATTTTCTTAAGATGTTACATATTTGTTGTAGTGTTTTATTGAACAATAAATGGTGATTTGCATGTTTGTTTTACCATCTTTGAGTTGGTAGACCGCAGCCCGTTTGGCATTTCCCTGGTCTAAAAGCTCCAGGATACTTGCAACGGCCACACGTTCCATTTGCGTGCACTGTCCAATATCTTCCTATGCTTTGACCGTTGACCCAAACCTGACCCCTGCCCATACTCTTCATATCCAAAGCCAATGGCTCGCTACCTTGGGGTGCATCAAAGTAAGCCTTGTACCATTTCAATGGCTGCTGACCATGTTTGACTAGTGAAACTTGATTCCATTCGACAGATGAGATGCCATTTGGTGAAATTAAATTCTTCATCTCCCCATTCAACCCCACCTGTTTTACAAATTAGTGTAAACCATAGGCAGATTTAGGATTCTTAAGAATTGAAGGGTATGCAATGTGAAATGGAAGAACCGGTGCTTTGGTTAATATGTCAAAATGAATGGTTTTTGACATGTCAAAGTAAGTCGGGTCGGGCGGGCCCATCTGAGGACTGAATGGCTACAGTTATATGACGAGCAGGGGCGGACCTACCCATGGGGTAGGGGTAACCCCCTCTACCCTTCAACTTTTACGCGCAGTGCAAAAAAAAAAATTACGGTTTTTATATGTATCCGGTTACCCCTGAGAAAAAAATACGTTATCCCTCAAATTTTTTTAAAAGCTCAACACTTCATAAAAATGCCAAAATTTTATAAAAAACCTAATACTTTATAAAAAATCCTCACATTTTAGTAAATTTTTTGAGGTATTGGGTTTTAATAAAACATTTGGGCTTTAGCCAGCCCAAATGTTTTTTTTAAAACCCAATACCTCAAAGTCTCAACTCTCAAACCCAACTTACCCAAGTGGTCGGCCAAGAAAAAAGACAGAGAGCGGTAACCGTGAGACTGTGAGAGCCAGAGACCGACCACTCGACCAGCCGCTCGATCTGAGCTGAGACTACCGTCCGGCCGGTGGCGGAGCTTAAAAAAAACGCAGGGGGCGGGAACTATAAAATTTTCGGTCGAATACGTATAAATTAACACTACTTAGCGAAAAATCGGGGGGGCTCACAAACCTCCGCTCCTGCACCCGCGCCGCCTTCGCCAAACCCCAGTCCTCCACCTCGCCAATCGCATGTTACCGTAAAAAAATGTTGTTTACATGAAAGTACGGCCAAAATTTTTTTTGTTTCATTTACATGAAAGTACGGTCAATTTTTTTTTTCGTTACCCCTGAACTTTTGTTCTAGATCCGGCACTGATGACTAGGCCTGTAAATGAACCGAACGTTCATGAACTGTTCATGAACTTGTTCGGCGGGAAGTTCGTTTATGTTCGTTCATTTAATAAACGAACGAACACGAACAAATTTTTTTGTTCGTTTAATTAAACGAACGAACATGAACACATGTCGTGTTCGTTCATTTATGTTCGTGAACGTTCGTTTATGTTCGTTCATATATGTTCATTTATGTTCGTTTATTAACGTTCATTTATGTTCGTTTGTTTATGTTCTTTCTTTCAACTAAGGTAATTTGCTTATTCTTTCAACTATAATACCTTTTGTTTGTTACTAGTGGTATATTACTAGTTTATATTTTTATTGTTAATTGTAGGAAAATGGAGATATTACATACATTGAGCTTGAATGAAATATATGAATTGGGTGAAGTATTTTGAATTATTGATTTAGTATGTAAATTTGAACCTATAATTTGAGCTTATGTATTTTATTTAATTTTTATTACAGGTTTAAGTGTGGATGAATAGATGATGGATTTTTGGATGAAACATGGATGGTGGATAGATGCTTTTTTGATGAATCGTTATGGATTTTTTTTTGTAGAATCAAGATTGATTTTTGGATGAATCATGTACATTTGAACCACTAATTTACATTTTTTTTTTGGATGAATTATTAAGTATTAGACTTATTCATATGCGTTCATTAATGTTCGTTTGTGTTCGTTTTATGTTTGTTCATTTGTGTTCGTTTACGTTCGTTTAGCTTTTTAACGAACGAACATGAACGAACACGAACATTTCCATTTTCTTAATGAACGAACATGAACAAAAAAATGTGTTCGATTAAGTGTTCGTGTTCGTGTTCGGTTAAAATTAAATAAACGAACACGAACACACCGATGTTCGTGTTCGTTCGGTTCGTTTACAGGCCTACTGATGACTTAGTACCAACACTATATTCAAAAGAGGTTACACTATGCAGACCAAAGTTAACACTATATGAAAGAATTTGACATGTTGCACGCGCTACCGAAGGCACCTTAACATAGGGGTGTTGTTCGGGTAATTTAATAGGGTTTCGGGTAGATCGGTTCGGGTTAATCGGTTTTTCCGTGTGTGTAAATTTATCCGATAACCGATCCGAATAACATTCGGGTAGATCGGGTTCGGAATCGGGTCGGGTTTCGGGTAGGGACACATGGTTGAAAAAAAATGAATCAAGTTTAAAAACATAAAATAAACGTGTATGTGAAACAAAAATAAGTACATTTCCAAGAGATTAAAGCTTCAAATAGAAGTATTCGTGTTTATGTGGTGGATTTTTTAAACTCATAGTTTAGAAGCGGATTTTGGTGGTGTTGGTGGTGGTGGTGGTGAGAAGAGAAAGGGTAGAATATATAAATGTTCGGTTTATTCGGGTTAATCGGGTTTTTGATGCTTGAAAGTCTAACCGAAACCCGACCCGAATAACAATCGGTTTAAACGGTTTTCGGGTTAATCGGTTACGGGTTATTCGGGTACGGGTTTAATCGGTTCGGGTGAAGTTGGTTCGGGTCGGGTTAATCGGGTACGGGTAAAATCAACGGGCCTACCTTAACAAGCCCGCCCCTACGACCCGTCAACTCTTTTTTGTCTATTTCTTCTAAATATTAAGACATTGATTATAAGCGCAAAATCTATACTATATAATAAATAAAGGTTTTTGTATGCCACGTGTTGCCTCCATATTCATTCTCACCATTTTTTTCCAGCCTCCCTCTCCTATTTAATGTACTTCTATCTTTTAATAATAATATATATTTAAAGAAAAAAAATACTAATTATATTAATAAAACACATTTATTTTAAATTATCTCTTATCATAAAAAAACTTTATTTTCTATTCTTAGTATATGTAATATTTTTTTACACATGTAAAATATATATACATAAAGATTTAAATTTTTTATGTATTGATATATTTCACCCCGTGTGTAGACACAGGATCTAAACTAGTAAATAATACAACAATGTTTTTTCTTTCTTGATGAAGTAAGTCCCCTCCCCTGGTTTAAACCATACCATAAAGCAGCATCTAAAATTTCATGGTCAACCTTTGACTTACCTTGTAAGTCCATGTCGCCCTCGATAAGTCTACCTTTCCCTGGTCAAGTCCATCAAGCGAAACCGGTCCTAGGATTCCAATATCCCGTGACTCGAAGTGTGTTCCAACATTCTTGGATAAATACAACAGTTTGAATTAGTAAGAAAGAAAATGTCAAAGAGAAGCACATTTTGACTATTTCCTTAAAACCGGATAGGTTTCAACTTCAAAAGTAACTAAAGCTCTTCAGAAATATCCAAGAAATTTTGTAAGACACAGGTGAATAGTTATAGATACCGTAAGTTTAAAGTTTGTCGCGCTAAATTATATACTACATCTATATTGAACTGAATGGTTCTATATAACTATATAAGTTTGACCGATATAAAAACTTACTGGGAGTCCTGCAGCTATACTAAGCAGTGAAATTCTATTTGTTCCGCTTTGAAGATCGATTGGTACACTAAGTGCTAATCTAGTGTGCTTTTGGGAACCATAGGCAGACCCTGAAATTGTATAGAATTCAACTATTAATTTGAACCATAATATAAGTTGTGACAGCTAGAGTGATGTGTTTAATCAAACTACCTAAATGTCTTCCATTGACAAAAGCATGAACCCCGTGGCCTCTAGAAAGAACAGTAAGTGTCGGTCTTCGTCCTCCATGAAGAAATTTCTCCAATGGACTAATGTTAATGCTGGTTTATGCAAGAAAATTCAAAACTAGATAATAAGTTGTGACGGGTTGTAGAAGATAGTGTTTGGATGCGTGCTTCTGTTGTTTGAAGTTGTAATAATCATACAGAATGATATAACTTGACCTTTAAATAAATAGATGGTTAGAAGCGGAATCTGAACATTAAAAATTTATTATTGAGACTTGAAGTCGCAACAATGAGATATTCCGTTTCGAAACACAAATCCAAGCTACAAAAAAAAAAAGTTATCAAAAACTTATCGGTGTACCTAGTCGAGTACCATAAGTAATCACTTGTATCTCTAGTAACATTAATTTGTTTCAACAGACCAACTGAAGTCAATGTTGACCCGTCTGTTGACATAGAAATATCTTCATGGTAAGTCTCCCATGAGTGTAAGCTAGAACTGGTTGGCAACATTTGCATCCACGAAGTTTGAGTTACAACCTTAAAATACACAACAATATCAAAGTAAGTTTTCATTTAACATATTTGTCTTTTTATTCCCACCAAATTTAACTACCTTTGCTGTATTAAACACGACATTTTTGCAGTCCGGGAGTATACTAATAGACCATGGAGGTAGTTTATAATGTCGGTTGTTGAACACAACTCTTACAGCAGAAGTCAGTTCAAAATTGGACAAAAATGCAGCACAACTTCCTTGTCCTTCATATACATATGCCTAAACGCGAAAAAAATAGTCGAGTAACCAAAATTATATGAAAAAATGAAAGTTTATAAAACGGGTTATGTAAACTAACATTTTGTCTCTTTCCTAAAGAAATATATTTAGCATCCGAAGAAAAAAAAGCCCGTTCGCATAGCTTAATGGCCCTATGAAGTTCTGTCAAATGGCCATATTTTGGTTCTCTAATCAAGCCTGAAAATGGTTCAAAGTGGAGATTAGTTTTGAAAGAAATCATGCAAATTTTGGTATATAATTGAAGTAAATTGCGGATTATAGTTTAGTTTTCACCATATTCGTCGATAGGAGCATCATAATCGTAGCTTGTGGTGATAAAAGGTCCTCCACTCGTGCGTCCAAAATTAGTTCCACCATGGTACTGTCACAAATCCAAAATGGCAATGTCAACACAATGTATTCGTTTGAAGTAGACATGACAATTTTGACTCATGAATCTTTAACCAGTTAGATGGGTCAACTCATATAATTTAGCTAAAAAGAAAACGCTATGAACAGTTAAACAAGTTGAAAGCCGCCCAAAGTGGGTTTTTAATGCACGCGACCTTTTCAAATTGCATTGTTCAAAAACTTGGATTATTATTGCTATAATATAGTTTTTTTCACAAGTTATCATATTATTTATTTAGAGAAATTTTTTAAATAGAAAAACCGTTTCCGGTCAACCTGCCCGTTTCAACCCTGATACGGAGTTGCTTCAGGAGTTTACAGATTTGTATTTGGAGCAATAAGATAAAAGCATTGGGCTAGATAAGGCCCAACTTAAAATAAGCATAATTTTTATATTCTTGGAGTTACAGGGCCGTCAAATATGGACGAAAATGGCATAATGGGCCGTACATTGGGGCAAACAACCATAGGGGTTTGCCCGACTCTAGGACCCAAATCCTTCATTTTAACTATGACGATTTCTCCCAAATTTAGTCATTTTGATTTACTTCAACTCCTTTGTATAAACGCGTGAATCGTGGATGTTATTAATTCACGCGTTTATTTAATAAACTAATTTCAATTTTAGTTGTTAATTTCAATTTACTAAGATTTGGCCATGCCTGTCAAATTTAAGTTTTCCCTACAAAAGAGGAGAATATGTCTAAAACTAGCCCGTAATAGGACAATAACCCGATTATGAAAATTTTACTAACCATGTAATAATTAAAAAACGAGCCACCTTTCTGTACAAAACGAGCCACTGCAAATGCTAAATCAGGAACCGGACGCTGCTCAACCGGTGCACCAAATTCAGTAAACCTTGACATCACATAAAATTTTAGACCTCATATCATAAATACATGAAATTCAATGTTAAAACTCTACAAGAATATATAACAATTTACCAGCCACTCCAAGCTTCTGTCCACATTGTTGGCTTGTAAGGCTTATTGGGAGTAAAAGTGTCACAATAGAAGCCGTTGCATGTGTTTATCTGTCGTCAATGCATATTTAGTAGTCCATTAAATGCAAAAAAAAATAAAAAATCGACCCGTTAACTTATATCGGTTTTACCTCTAACGGGGCAAAATAAGAAAAATATAGTTAAAAACAATAATATGCAAAAAAGTATTTTATTATTAATCATATAACTTTTGTAATCATATCTGTCTCCCTAATTACATACAAAAAAGATTAAAACTATTAAACAAAAAATGTTTTGAGTTAACCAAGGCGACCCATGTGTAGAAAAAGTTAACTTTTTTGACCCGGACCATTTTGACTTGTTAACCATATAGCAAAACATATGAAGAACTAACCACGGGGTCAGGCGCATCATCTTCCTTGCACATAGACCACGGGACGCCTGTGTTCAGTCCAACTGCCATTTTTGCTGCCCAATTCATATATGCTTTTCCAGCCGGTCCGAGTGACTTCCCTTGTGCACCATACTCATTCTCAATCTAATTTTTTTAAAAATAAAGTGTTATTCAATCAAAACTACGTAGTTTTAATAGATCATGAAGTCAAACCGATCAAAAGATATAAACCAGAACCTGTGAGAGGATGATTGGACCACCTTGTGATTCAAACAGGTTTTCAGCCTTCATCATCTCAACTATTTTCTGTGTAAATCCTTGCATAGCTGCCTATAGTATTATTACCAACAAATAAGCCACAAAGTCAGGGTCATATTTGTCATTTACTCATTCTTTCAATTTTTCCAAGGAAAAAATAAATTAAAAACAAAAAAAAAATAAAAACCTTAAATGGCTCATTATCTGTTCTAAAGCTGATGCCAGGAACATACTTTAGCCATACTGGAAAACCACTATACAGATTAACAAAAAGTCAATCAGCAATAAAAAGTCAACAAAAAGTTTGAAACTTGTAAAGGTTGAACATCAAGAAACTGTATAAACAGAAGTACCCATAATTCCATTCAGCACAAACATAAGGTCCAATTCGTAAATTCACATACAACCCGTTTCGCACCACTGTCTTTATAAACCTCACAAGATCATATCTTCCACTGAAATCATACTGGAATGAAGAAGAAATTAAAGAAAATGTTTCAAGAAAATCTAAAAAAAGAACATAAACTTTAGTCAATGTTGTTAAAACCGGAACAGACCGGCCAGTCCCCTAACCAGTTCGGTTATAATGAGTTAAACCGGCGCAGGTTGGACCGACCAGTTTTTGACAAGTGGCGGTTGAACCGATAAATTGTTCAATGGTTAGGCCGGTTTTGAGTAACTTCCTTTTGTGAAAATATTTTTTTCTTTAGATTATATTACATCCACATATGTGATTTAAAAAGATGTTAGATGTTATATTATGAATATCTAAATTAAATATTATTTCTGAAAAAATCTCTTCAATAATATGTTTTTTGTTTCAATTCTAACATAATATTAAATAAAAAGAACAATTACAGTAAAATGACAGGCTATAAACGGACAATAATATATTTCTTTTAAAAAAATATATGCTTCTTTTACTCTTATAAATAACAAGATACAATATTCTATTTAACTTTTATGTAGTATATATAAAAATATTTTTAAAATTAGTTAAAATGATATCTCAGTCGGTTCAACCCGTCCGACCGAGGTCACCAGCGAACCAAACCGATTCGATATTTGTTCCGGTTTTCAAAACACTAATTTATGGAAACTAAATATTGCAAACAACTTACAGTTCCAGGTGAAGGCTCATGAACATTCCAAAATACATAAGTGTCAATGACATCTAAGCCCCCATTTTTAGCTTTAATTACAAGATCATCCCACATCTGCACCAAACAAAACACAAATTATAGTGTTTGCATAAACCAAAATGGGTAAAAAAGAGAATTTTTTGGTAATATTGGAAGCATTTTGGATTTTGGATTTAAGGGATTGACAAAAGGACAAGCGGGTCCGCTAACGTGGCAAGCGGATCAGTAATCCGCTAGTGGAGAAAGCAGATTCAAGCTGATAACCTGCCAGAGGCTGTGCAGGTGAATAGTGAATCCGCTTGTCACACAAGCGGACCCTATCGTACTTTTCCGTTTGTTGGCACAACGAACTACACATTTACCAAATTGATTCCATGCAAACCCTATCAACCATTTCATTTTCTATCATTTAACCAAAAAAACTCGTAAAAATAACAAAGAAGATAACACAAGAATAATTTACTTCCGGGGTACTTCTGGGATAATGTATAGAACCAGAAATGAGTATTCTTCTTTGACCATTGATGATTAAGGATCGGTGATCATAAGTAACAGTGCATTGAATCAGTTGCAGGTGTGTGAAAGTGAAAATGATGAAGAAGGTTAGAAGCTTGGCCGCCATTGCTGTCGGTGGGTGGCGGTGGAGATTACAAGTGGAAGGATATAAAATGAGAGTGATTGTTGGATATATATTGTTGCTGAATCTAAGGTGGTGTTGCTGGAATCATACACTTAGACACTCTGGTTATTGATGGTGGTGCAGGCAAGCAGCCAAAATCTTATGGTTTTTGGAATTAATATTCATTACAAATTTACAAGCGGTGTGTATATTTCTTATCTTTTATCAAATAAATATAAATAAATTTATAATTTAACTCTTATTATCTAAGCTTATAAAATTATGTCGGTAGTTGCATCGTCGGCTCGTATAAATTAACTCGTTGAATAATCTAGCTCGTATAACGTCTGAGAGCTGAAGAGAGCACACTCGTGTGAAGTTTGAGTCGATTTGGTTAAGTAAATATTGGTACATCCAAAACGTTCTTTTTTGACACCCTTTATACCACTCGTATGGTCTAATATGAGTCGTATTGCCCAATAAGTCAAACTGACAGCGACCGGATATGTCATATCAGACACATTCGGTCACCAATACGGTCGTATTGTGTAAAAAAACACAATACGGCCGTATTGCGTCCAAAAATGCACAATACCGTCGTATTGTGTCTCGTGTTATGTCCAAAAATGCACAATACGACTGTATTGTGCCTTGTACATGGGTTTGGCTTGTATAAATTAACATTATTTTTTTGTATATTAATAGTTTGATAGTGTGTTACTTGAGACTTGTATAAACTCATATTGATGTTAACTTATTATTTGAGGTATTTATAAAAAGAAACATACAAAAATGTCAAAACTAAAGCGAAAAAAAGAAAGAAAAAAAAAGTAGTAATTTGTTGAGCCATTAGCTGACTCAAGTTGAAGACGAGCTGAATGCAAGCTCAAACTTCTGAGCTTGAAATGTCGAGTTCAGTTGGCTCGGTTCGTATTATTAGCACCTATAGCCCGAACTGATACTTTCTCAGCTCAAAATTGGATCGTATGATTACTAGCTTAAACTATATCATTAACACTATATAAAATAAGTTGTAAGATTTTCATGTGACATTAAATTTTATTTGAAACACAAGTCACGGAATGTGGTATCAAATTAATATGTTCATAAATGTGCTAATTATTTATTAACAGAATCCCTACTAAGTTACGTTAATTACAGAATTATATTATATTGTGTTGTTAAACAAAATATTTTAAGGTTAATAAAATGTGAAGATACATCCATGTGAAATTTCAGACACTAACTTTTTGGTTTATAACTTACTAATTACTAAAACGATGGTAGCCCCAAGACTTCACATAGTGGAGGTCTAGGGTGAATCCTGGCAACAGCAAAAAAAAAGAGTCTGTGACCAGGTCAGGGGGTTTACCCAGTTAGGGGGTTCTCCTGTGGTGGGCTGCTCTATATGTTCTAGGTGTTGCCCCGGAGAAAACTCAATTATCCTAGAATATTTAGGTATTGCCGTTCAAATTTTTTTTTACTAAAACGATAATTAATTATGGTCAAATCTAGGTTTAATTAAGATCGTATATATTTACATTTATAAAAGAAAAGGGATTATTTAATTGATAACCACAGACGATCCATTATTAAATATTAGACAGGATTGCGTGCAAGTTAAATAATTCAAAAGGGTAATTGTAATTTCATTGCATAAAATAGCTATTCTAAGTAACTTTTTATTTCTTAAATATTTTTTATATATTTAAATAATAAAGTTTGTAGACTTAAGAGTGGTCTAACTTGACGGTGATATTGGGAATTTTACATTTATTGATACATGATAATGTGATTTCCAATTAGTATAGCTGGCAATATATTATTTTTACTTTCAATAAAAAAACTTATAATTTTTTAAGAATATAATATGGAAGATGCTTTTATCTAGTTATGGTTCGACTCGTTTCCTTTGTAAAATGGTGCTAATCACATTATTTTAGAACTCATTATGATGTTGGTTTAAAATATAAAAGTTGTATAAATAATAGGTTATCTGGTTGATATAAACAGTGTAATATCTAACCCGGAATGGACTCACATGTCACTATTACAGAAATTAGAAGAAAACAAACAATCCAAATTTCAATACATGTGACGATTAAAAGTTTGAAATTTCAAAACATCCCGTCATACACCTAAAAATTACTTAAATATTCGTTACATAATTGAGATTAAATTTTCTGTAGCATCTATAATTCTTTCCTCACATCCCAATGTGCATGAAGAAAAATATCACGATCGAGGTAGTGCCCAATGAACGAAGAACAAAAAATAATCAGTGGCAAATATAAACGAGATAGAAAAGAGAGACGTTATACAATTTGTTATATAATACCCTCTCATTAAAAAAGTAAAATAAAAACAAAAAAGCCACACCCTCCTCCGCCCGCCAAAAAAAAATCATAACGCTTTCTTTTCTCCTCCTTCTCTTGCGGATCTGGCGATGATTTATTCTTCTTCACCTTGATTGCCTGAGTTTACATCAATGAGGTTGAGATATATATATATATATATATATTAGTTTATTTTATTTTTTTTAAGGTAAATTTCTTAATTTCTGTTGGGAGTCGGACTTAAATCCGTGACCTACTAAAACATCGGTGTTCCTAAAGGATTTTTCTCAACCACTAGGCCATCAACCCCTATGTCATTTTTTTCTTTATGTAGACCGAACTCCATCTTGAAAGCATATCCACCGATGAGAACATATGAATCTACCAAATGGATTAATAACTAATACACCTCAATTTAAAATGAAACTGTACCGATTTCAAAGCCACGCGTTCACTACCATAAGATTCGAATTTTAAGCAAATCAATTTGAGAGAAGCCTAACACGTAAATTGGAGTGCAATTCTACACTAGGATCCGTTTTCATCATAATAAACGGTTTTGATGGATCAAGAACACAATACATGACCAGATTCGTCAAACGGTTGAGTGGGCTTCTAAGGGTCAGTGGAGTGGGATTTGCTATTGGGATGATTTGTTGGTTTGAGGAGTTAACCAATTTTAAAAAAAATAACCGAAAAATTAATGTCGATTGATATCAAAGCTTAAAAGTGTTACATTTTTTTTTGGATCGGCTCAGAATATATTAAAAAGAAAAGGGGATTAGCAAGAAGCTATCCCACCCAAACACCACAATAACACAAGATTACAGCAAAATATTAAAATTACACCAATCTAACCACTTGAAAGCATTATTTGCTGCCCTGTTTTTGATCCAAAGGAGTGAGAGAGCCTTGATGTCCTCAAAGATTTTGAAAGGATAAATCGCCGTTTTGATACAACTTTTCATTACGTGATCTCCAAATGCACCAAAGCGTGATGAGAAAAATACCATGGATAAGTTTGCTCTTCTTGTCATTTGAGGAGATAATATACGGATATGCCAAGAGATCTGGTAATGAGCTAGAAGGAATAGAGGTGAGCCTACACCATTGTTAAACTCTACTCCAAAGTAATTTGGCTAAACCACACTGTAGAGCAATATGATCGAGAGACTCCAATAAAACCTCACAAATATGACAATATGAGGAAGTGACAATAACACCACGCTTAATCAAGGCATCCAATGACGGTAGTCGATCCAACGATAACCTCCAAGCAAAGAAATTAACTTTGATTGACACCCAGTTGTTCCACTTATGATATGATAGCGACTCTGTATGAATATGCAAACATGACCACAATGAGCTAGTGGAGAAAACATCTGAATTCATGAGTTTCCAAACCCACGCGTCCGACTTATTAACCAATGATACGGAGCTGAGTTTGGATGACAAGTTGGACCATTCCACGATGAAGATACCCGGCAAACCCGATAGATTCCAGCTAACGGCCCAATGGGAAAACGGGGACGGGCCTAGAATACATTAAAAAATAGTCGCATCTTTAACAGGTGCAAGACGAAATAGTGAGGGAAAAAGATCACATAGTCTTCCATCATCCAACCACCAATCCACCCAAAACTTTAACGAACAACCATTTCCAATCGAGATGACAATCATATCCTCAATGTGAATGTTCTTTTTTGCAAGCTCCCCATTAATAGAACCAATATTTTTTCATGTACCAGTAACACTCGGATTAAGCGTAATACAAGGAAACAAATGAGAATTATGATGAATAGAGAGTATTACCTTGAACCAAATAGATGATCTCTCAACAGCCGCTCTCCACCACCATTTAGATAGTAGAGAGAGATTCATGTCCGATAGGGAACCAACACCCAAACCGCCTTTGTCTATTAGGGCCATGATTTGTTCCAAGAGACCCAATGGATTTTTTTCATAGAATTGGAACCAGACAATAAGAAACGTCTCCTTATTTTATCAAGGGTAGCAATAACATGGATAGGAGCCTTGAAAAATCAAAGATAATAAATAAGGAGGCTATTTAAAACCGACTTAACTAAAGTAATCCTCCCGCCGAAAGAGAGCATTTTCGCCTTCCATAAAGATAGCCGACATTCAAATAAATCTATCACCGGTTTCCAATGTTTTATATGATTCATATTTCCCCCGATCGAAAGGCTCAAATAAGAGAACGGAAGAGAACTAGTCAGACAACGAGTGGTATCGGCCAACTGAGATACGAGTGAAGAGTCAATACCAATCCCATAGAGCTTGCTTTTATCAAAGTTAACTTTAAGCCCCGAAGCTAAATAAAAGCATCGGATCAAACGAGCCAAGTTGGTAAAGGAGGACTGAGACCCATCACCAATGAAGATTACATCATCTGCAAAGAATAAGTGAGAAATAATTGGACCTTGATTAGGGAGGTTAATCCCGTGAAAGACCCCTAATGACACTTCACGATTAATAATTACCCCAAGTGCTTCCATGGCCATAATAAAGAGAAATGGAGAGAGAGGATCACCTTGGCGAACTCCTCTCCTTAGGGAAAACTCCTTCGTGGGGGAACCATTGACTAAGACCGATGTCCTAGTTGACTTGAGTGTACCCAAAATCCAGTCACGCCAAATGATCGGGAAGTTCATATTTACCATGACAGAGTATAGAAAGCCCCAATTTAAGGAGTCAAATGCCTTTTCAAAACCAACTTTAAAGAGAAAGGCAACAAACTTCGATTTTTTAATCTAGGAGATCATTTCATTAATAACAAGAGACTCATCTAAGATACTTCTCCCTTGAATGTAAGCTGATTGAAAGGTAAGTAAACAATGAGATTAAAAGTTTAATTTATTAAACTTTGAGACCTAATTCATAATAAATTATTTTACAAATGAACTATTTGTGTAATTAATACTATCTTAAATGGAAAGGACGGTGGATCTTTCCACCTATCAAAATCCCCACCTCAACTTTAGTAAAATGACAAAACTCACCTATCAACTTTGTAAAATGTTACTTTGACCTCCTTAAGTATCTAAAGTTTCAAATTTACCCCCTATAGTATACATAATCTGATTTTTTTTCTCAACAACTTTCAATCGTTGTATAATTTTTTTTTCTTGATGTCCCAGTATAAATTTTGTTAAAAACGGAGTTGTATTCAAAAAATGGTATTTTTTTATGTATCGTTGGTTATATCGATTAACATTAACGTGCTGGTACCATGAATAATGAGACGGACACCGACTGAAGAACATCTGTAGCTATGTTTAGATGTTCACAACATAGTCGTCGTAACTTCATATGTTTCTTTTATGTACTTAACCACATTTATTTTTATGATTACCCACGTCAGTTTCACCGCCTAAACCGTTTAACGTTTGCCTCCCGCCACATAGCGCGGACATAGTTTTCCCTTTCTTATTAATAAAAGGATTGTACTACATAAAAAGTATTACATATTTATAATTTTTTTGATTTTTTTGTTCTTTACTTCAGTTTGACCTCACGAGATCCCATTTGCAAATATTTGTACTAATAAATTATCATTATCTATAAATTTTATTTAACAAAAGAAATATTAAGGTGAATGGTTTAATAAATTTTGTAAAACCGGGAAGAGAATTGATCAAGAGTAAAAACCGGATCTTGTATTGGGATTGAATTTTGAACATCCCGGTTTACCCTCACCTTCTCCAACGTTTACTTACTATTATCAATGTCTTTGGGGCAATCATTTGATTGAATTTGATGGTTAGATATTGGGTAACTTTGTAGAATATTAACTAAGTTTCTCAAGTGTTTCACTAAAGTCACTTAAAGTTTTTTTGTCTCTCTAAAGTCACTCAACTTTCACTAGGTGTCCACTTCTATATAATATTTTTATAAATGTTAAAAGTTTATAAAATTTACTTAGGCAAATGAAATATGTATATATTTTAGTTACATTATTATTTTCCAATTTGACTTAAATTCAACATTTTTGAACTTCTTTATTAAGTTGTGAATTTTTTTTCTTCACGGTTATCTCCTGATTCAAGTTAATTGGGAAAAAAACATTTCAATTATTAGTAACCAAGATTTATATAGGTTTCATTTGCCTAACTTAATTTTATAAAAATTAAACATTTAAAAAAATATTACATAAGATTGGAACACTTAATGAAAGTTAAGTGAGTTTAGAGGGACAAAAAAAACTTTGGATAACTTTAGTAGAACATTTGTGAAACTTGGTTACTATTCTATGAAATAATCCCTTAGATATTATGACTAAACTAAGGGGGTGTTTGGTTCATAGAATTCGTTGGAATTTGAATTTTAAAGAATTGACTTTGGAATTGTAATTTGTTCAAAGGATTTGAAATTGAAAGGAATTGAAATCTATTAAAGGAATAAATATGAATTTCAAATCCATTTTTATGACAAAACAATCGTAAGGAATTGTAAGCTATCACCATGATCACCATCTACCAAATGTCGTCCGCCCCGCCACTGACCACCCCAACCACCGGCCCCGCCGCCACCCGACCACCCCGCCATGACCGGCCCTGCAACCACCCGACCACTCTGCCGCCAACAACCACTCGTCCCCGCCACCCGCTCCTCGACACCTCCATCAAATCCGTCGCGGCCACCCGACCACGACCCACGTGATTAACCCCCCGCCAACGGTCACCGACCCCTCCCAACCCACTGCCGCTAACCACCACCGACAACCGGACGCCACCACCGCCATAGACAACCGACCGCCGCCATTGTCGCCACTTCTGCCACCACCTCCGACCACCCCGGTTGGAGTTTAACGGAAATTACGATATATGTATTTGGTTAACAAATTTATTATAATCTAATTTAGTAAGATATAATTAATTTTTTGGCTATTGTAGTTGGGGTAAAACATAGTGAGGGCACCAGATAAAAAACGATGAATCTTCCTCAATTAATAGTCTATTTCGCTAGAATTCCCATCCAAACAACCAATCAATTTTTCCAAGTTGGTATCACGATTCGTAACAAGAAATTAAGGCTACTTTAATCGATTCCAAAGTAAGCTGAAGTGTGTCGATAGTGGACTGGAGTTACTCTCAGAGGCGGCTTTAACTAATCTAACTAATCTGTGTAATGGTGATAATGGTCGGTGGCGGCGGCTTGCGGTCAGTGGTGTCGGCGGAAGGTGGTGGCTGTCGACTGTCGGAAGCGGCAGCGGTCAGTGGTTGGCGGTCGATGGCGGCGGTTGGTTGTTTGGTTGTGGGGCTGGACGGTTAGGAGGCAGTCGACGGTGGTCGGCGGCAGGGGAGGCGTCGGAGGTCGGTGGCGGCGACCGAAGGAGGCGGCGGTTGCAGAGGCGATGATTGGCGGTGTCGGGGCGGTGGGGTGGTCTGGGTGGCGGCGGGGGTTGGGGTTGGCGGAGGGCAACGAGGGTTGGGGTCGGGGTGGCGGCAGGGGGCGGTTGGTGGTCGGTGGTCTGGCCTGTCGGCGGTTGGGGGTGGCGGAGGGAAATAGGGAGTTTGGTGACGGTCGGGGGTGACGGAGGAGGGCGGTGGGCGGCGGTTGGTGGCCGCGGCGGGATGCGACAACGGTGACTAATCGGAGATTCCAATGTTTTTTGATAAATTCCTTCAAAAGTTGGATGAAATTTGAAATCATTTGTTTGAAGAAATTTGATAGAATTAATTCCAATTCTAATTCCTTTATCAACCAAACACATTAAGAATGAAATTCAAATTTCAATTCCAACGAATTATGTAAACCAAACACACTAAGGAATGAAATCTCAATTCCATCCAACCAAACAGCCCCTAAAAGTTATTTATGAAAAGTGAGCTAAAAGGTTATCTGAAAATGTATTTTAATTATTAACTAGAATGAGGATCCGCACGTTGCGCCGGCCTCGGGGCGATAATGATAGCTTTTACTCACGTGAGTTGTAGCGTGTTAAATCGTAAAAGAAGTTAACGTTCTCGAAATCTTATAAAACAAAGTCCAAAACTTTAAGTAAACTTACCTTGAGCAAGTAGAACGTATAAAATTTGTGGTTGCAAATTAAAACACAAAAAAAAAATAACATGAAAAACACAAAAATAAAATTTTAAATTAAAGTCTTTAAAATGGATAGAGAGCTTATGGGTTTTGAACATACATCTCCTCCAAAGGCATAAAGCCTAGATACCACTGCACCAACCAAACTTTTTTGGTTTTCTTTTCCTTCAGCAAATATTTAAACCCAAAAACGATTGAGAAAATTAAAAGAAAAATAAACAAAAGAAAGCAATAACGACTTGTACCTTTTGCGTACACTATTGCAAACTTTCAACAGTAACTTGCCCTCACAATAAGAAGTTAAATTTTAATATTATTTACAATGTTCTGCAGAACATACAATGTTCTACATATGTACTAATAACCCCACCTTCTAACTTGCACCAAGTGCACACAACTAGCTAGACCTGAGTAAATCTACATGCATACAATACGATCTTGTCATTTATCGACACACAAACTCCTGAATTCTACCTTCTATTCATTATAATGGTAGCCCTTGCCACACGTCATCACATACTTATACGGAGTTAACCAAGTCGTACCACATACAGGTCGTACCAATGTTTCAAGATGACATACTACTCAGTCTAGACACAAGACATACACATTCATACACATAATATTTATCATCCTAATTTCCCTCAGGACCCCGTCCTGAACATTTACACATACTAAAGATGTATAATTATAACTCCTCACAGGGCCCTGTCCTGAATACTCACACAAGGTGCAACACACCCATTACTCTTCAAACCATCACCTAGACATTAACACATAGGTGACACTATCATACGACTGTAGACACAGAAAAATTAAAATTTATGTCTATAAGCACAACTTATTTAACCAATATCACATCATGGTTTCACGTCATTCAAAATGTAATCACATATCACATTACCGCACACAGTTCGCAACTGTAAACACAATCACGCACCCACACAAACACAATTATCATTAATTACGTCCAAATCATCACGCGGTAAAACTCAGAATCAATGTAAAAAATCAAATAGTCAATATTTGAATTAAGCATCACACCATGTAAACGTCTAACTAACCATAACGTCAAATCACCCCGAAATCTCTCATGGCAACTGCCACGATATCTAATCATCAAATAATTAAGCATCCTAACAATGCCCGCCAAATCATTGCTTGACCACGTTAGGTGCATCTGGCGTGCCCTCCTCTGGTTCCTCTTGAAACAAAGCTCTCTTAATCAACGCAAGTGGTCGATCTCTCAATCGTGTAGGTCCACATCCTGGAGGAAAATCACGTACAACTGGCACTGCGCTCCTTTTCCATCTCGTCTTCCTAATCATAGCTTTAATTAGTATGTCGTCGACCGAAGCTCCAGTCATACTAGGCGTGAGAAACGCCAACATCACTCCCACCTCACTTTCAACTTCTTCTATGGCCGTCGTCGGCTTGACCTGTCGATCTGCATTCCTCTTAGTAAGAGTTCCACGCTTGCCCGATCTCGTACGCTTTGTCTTAGCCACCTAACCCTACTCAAGATAGAACGTTAGAGTGATTACTACGGGCACAAATCTAGAGTATGAGAGTAATCATAGACCGCCAAATCACGGTGATCAAATGCAATTTGGTGGTCCACATCACTGCTCGAATTCTAAACCTTTCCCATCATACTTACACCAACTTTCTGCCTTCATGCACACCGGATGCACATGCATCCCACATAACTCACACAGAACCACAAAATAATCTATCAAGTTCTCATAATAATCATAGTTACACGCCACATATGGTTACACACAAAATCATTAAACCATGCTAACAAACACATAGCTATAATTAATGCAACTCCACAATACCCAACTAACAAAACATATCTCACCTAATCATACCACATAACTCCACGTAGTGTTACTCTACTCATTTAAAACTCTACTAGTTAATGTATAACTCAAAAGACTTACCTCTTGGCTCGCGATTACTAGTGGTGTCATTCGTTTCACCCTCGTCCCATTTTCAGTTTAGGTTATGGTATTTTATTTTATAAAAACACCAATTTTCTCTTAAACCACGGCTCTGATACCAACTTGTAAGACCCCAATCTGGGCATCCTACAGTTGGTTCTCATAACGGGTCATTCTCTTTAAAAGACACATTTATTACTAATCAAACTACAACGGAAGTCTTTCTAAAAGTGTTTATCAGTTTTTAATGTTATTAAGCCTACCTCACGAATGCCTGCACACCAATCTGAGTAACACCGTCTCCAAGCCAAGATACGTCAACCCAAGGTTCACCTGCAAAACAATCTAACGTACACACAAAGTTAGCTACGCTGAGTGAGTTCTAATAGTTTAATTTAAACAAAAACCATTACGTCATATCCATTAGCTTATTCCACTCAGAACCCTCCGATTCTTAATAAAATAGTTTTACGATTCATTAACGAATAGTTAACCCCACTTATATCCCACGACATCTCATAACCGTTCATCACCCGAGATAGCTCGTACTACCAATAATAGTAATAATAGTCTTACCATTTCATCAACATAGACTCAACTTACTATACTAATAACTCATACCCAAGAACAAGTATTAACCCGACACGTGGTTAACATAACAAACTATAGACATTAACACTCCCGACCTTTACCAAGGCTCTCACAATTAACTGACACGACAATTATACATGTTACGTCACAATCCTGACACAACGGTCAATCTAACTCTACATACCAAAATAATATCATGTATACGTCACACTAACATTACCACATTAATATCACTACATGCATAATCAATATAACTCAATGTTTGCATGCAATACTACACATATATAAATTCCCAGGTAAACACATACCTCATCATTGCACCCTCGTCAGGGCGTTCAACACACCCCGAGCTCATCATTAACCTGTTAATAAATGTCACCGTTGGTGACATCTCGACAAACCTCGTCCTTCACGACCCTGTTTGCTATGCGATAACGACATGATGCAAACATTCAACGACGAACACATATCACAAACAACACACTGGCAATTACATGAATCATTCATTATACTTGCACCTCACGCATAACCCTAAAATAACATATTGCTTACACAATTTATCATAAGCATTTAGCGTACGACAAGACTCATTCCATGCGGCCTTTAACACGACTCACATTAATAACCCCTACTCTTAACTCACACCTTTCCGTAATGCCACCGTAGACCCTACGATCACTTATCAATTGTTTTATATTCAATACGCATCGGGTTAGAACCCGAAATCCTTAACGCATTTAATTGAGTAAACTTATTCCATAAGCGTGTACGTTAGCCCCAAAACATTTAAAAAAATTTAAAGAGGGGGATTAGAAACTCACCGGTTATGATGAACCTCAGTCCTAGCCCGCCAACCCGTCCGTGCTCAAATCACAAACCTGTCAAGTGCGTGATCACAAGATCAGAACACGTTCTAATCGTACGTCAAACAACGTACAAACATATAAACTCCACACATAGTCTCAACCACTCGACTTTCCAATCCATCAGACCCTTAGCTCTTATGGATAAACGTATCGGGTCGTCCTTGACCCGAACCGAGATCCTTGCATACACGTATGCATGCATGCTAATGCAAAACCCTAAACCCTTATTACCTTTCCATGCAAACCCTTACCGGCATAAACCTACGCCCGAGCTCGTCCATGAACCACCACGAGTTTGATCACCTTTGTCGTGCACCACCACCATGGCCACCACGTCGTCTTCCGGCTCCCCTCTGTGTATTACCAAACCTGTCACCGTCATCTTCCTCGTCTCGCAAAAACCGTAGCCGAGAAAAACCTTCACCATCCCCGCCTCGCGCTGCCACCGTACTGCCACGGCTAACACCGGTCGCTGCCGGCCCCTCGTGGCATCACCGTAGTCGCTCCCATGGTTGTTGGTTGCACGCCTACGTAGCCGCCGAGCACCACTACCCACATGTCGCTCCTCCTTAGCCCGCCACTTTCTCGCTCTCGACCTTCGAGCACCACAAGCGGATCACCACCGTGTCCCTCCCTCCTTGCCTGTAGTCACCGTCGCATTCTACCCTTTGAGCCACCATAATCGTCCTCATCTTCCTTCCGGTTACCACGAATCCGAACCCTAAAACCCTACTCGGGTTTTATGCAAACCGAAACTAAAAAGAGAAAGAAAATAATAATGGATTGTACCTGATCGCTTCTCGAGCCACCAATATCGTCCTCGTCTCTCGCGTACCGCGATGGATTCTGTACCGCGAGGGAGCTTCAAAATCTGTCACCCGAGAGCCAGGTCTCTCGCGTACTGCGAGAGAACCCACCTTGATTCTCGCGTACCACGGGGGACCTGATTAAAGAGAAAGTTTACTCAGTTTGCCCAGCTCCATACTTAGCCATTTTTTTTCACATTTTCACCAATACTATATGACACCAAAAATCCCCAACACTTGGGTTTTTAACCAAACTTTCAAACATCTATTTACACAACAAGTTTTAACACCAAAACATCATTTCAAGTGTCATTTACACCACTTTACAAGGATTTTCTCAAAATCCCCAAAAACACCAAATTTTGCATACGAGAATCCTTCCACATCTCGAACTTGACTTGGACTTACATCGGAGCTTTCCATATATAACCACATATATAAATTACCGTTAGTAATGACGATAATCATATTCAACAAGTATTTACACTTGTTTTCACCCCTTTCACCCATTTGACCCATTTGACCCGTTTGCACCCATTTGGTCAATTAAGGTTCTTAACACTTGCATTTCCACTACAAGTCTCATTCTTTTTCTATTACATTCATATACCACCACCCATTCATCCATTTGAAGTATTCCACACTTCTAATTAGGTTCACGACCTCTTGGTGCGAGTACCACAACTCGTCTTACCCGCACTTGGAGTATTTGACTCCAAGTCCACCCTTTGAAGTATTCCACACTTGTTGTTGGGTTTACTACCTCTTGGTGCGAGTACCACAACTCGTCTTACCCGTACTTGGATTATTTGACACCAAGTTCACCTATTGAAGTATTCCTCACTTCAATCCACCATTTCCCCAAAACATATTTCATTTGGTTTTACTATATACCACATAAGTCATTTTTGCCACATTTACCACATTCACATAATAGTATGACTATTTACCACATAAATTATTTACTCCACATTCACCACATTCACATAACAATTTGACTATTTACCACATGAGTCAATTTAATACAATTCCACACATACTACATTCAAGCAATAACCATACACATTCACTTCAACTTATAGTATGCATACATATCACATACACCACACATTTATCAACATTACTAAGTAAGTCCAAAGACGCTTACCTTTAGAGTTGGAAGATCCCGTGCCTCCTCCTCGGTTCACAATTTGATTACCTAAACATATACACCTAGTTTAGTAATCTAATTTTCATCACAATCATATTACAATTGAGTCCACAACTCAATTTTCATTTCTAACCCAAACTGACCCGTTTGGGTTATACCCATAACCAAACACCCTCTTTCAATACAAACTCACCTACTTGAGTTTTCTTTCCAATACATTGACACTAATTTCTCATTCAATAAATTTTATTAGGTTAATTTGGTGTTTGTTTAAGTGTCTAATACCACCTAAACACTTAATCATCACTAATTCAACAATCTAGCATCATGATCCAAACACCCCCAATTTTCACCATATGAACCCTAACTTTTTAAAATCAAAATCAAAGTCTTCTAGGATGTTAATCACCCCTCTTTACATTTAGATTAGCTAGATTATCCACAATCTATCACCCATTTACCACATGCATACAAAATTTTTAGATTTCTACAAAACCCATCAACTAACACCTTCATGGTGAAATCAAATGGAAGATTATCACTTACTTGATGTTAGGAGAGTGATGTGTAAGCCAAAACTCCCACAAATCAAGCTTCAAATGCACGATTTGCTTCAATTTCAATTTCTCCCTTTTTCTCCTCTTGGAATGAACGACTCTTTCACCAACAAAATGGTGAATTTTGACTTCAATAAGTCAAATATGGCAGATTTGCCATATTTACAAGTTTAGCCCCTTAACTTCCATTTCACCCACTTCATTCCAAACTTGTTAAAACTAGAATAACCGCAATACTAACTTGAAACCTACTTGTTTCAACTTATTTCTAAAATATTATTTTCACTATAATATTATTTAGAAATATTTATTTATTTATAACGAAACCCGGATTTTGGTTCGTTACACGTATCGATCTCGAACCCTCTTTGGACGACTAACTGCGTCTATCTCGGTAGTAAAACGCACCTCCCATGATTAACCTTGCTCATCATTACATTAATCATCAATTCGGGTCGTCCACTAACCCGAACCATTAGGGTACGGATTTTCGGGATGTTACAGAAAGTTCGCGATTTTTTAGACTAGTAGGTGCATGGTGCCAATCTACATAACCTTCCCCATCCAATTTACCTTTTAGAACACCTTTTCTAAACACTTTACAACAGAAACAAAATAATTTGTCTATTTCTTTCGAATATACTAGCCATGGGCGATTAACCTTCTCCATATTTGATAAAGTTCTTGTATAAAAAACTGTGAAAAATCATCTTCTATTTTTATCGTACGGACCATAGACTATATTATTATATCTTTTAGGACCTTTCTTGGCTAAAAGTTTAATCTCATCAGAATTAAGTCCTTCCCACCTTCATGGATCAATTATATCTATAGGATTATGTTCTTCCTCTTCCGGCTTTCAAGTTCTACTTCCACATGATCTTGTTCTTCAACATGTTCTTGCTCGTCCACCTCTTCTACTTGTACATGCTCTTTATCTTCAACATTCTTTTTAATAGGCGGTTTAGGTAAAATCTTCAATAGAGAACCGGCTTGAGACTTTGTCATTGCTTCATCTAGTTTTTTCCTTTTACGTTTTTGAGTACCGGATGATTGTTTAGGAAACATAGTTTCTAAAAATCACGTGCATGGCTCGGAATTTTCGAAGACATTTGATGGCTTAATTATTTACACTTTACCTAAACCACGTGCGTTTCTTCTTTTTCTTAGTTATCAAATTTTATTTTATTTTCTTAGTTGGAACCTATCCTAGCTGAAGAAACACAAACCGAGTTTAGCTAATTAGGCCCCGTTTGATTCACAGAATCTGATGGTAAAATTCCTGACCCACCTGGTTTCTATCCACTTATGGGTACTGTGTTAGTAATGTTAGTGTTTTCAATATGTATTTTAGTATATTGGATTAACTTGTCGATCAGGGTGATAACGTTAGTGATTAATCAGGTTGGATGATGCGGTTTGTTTTCGGAACCGGCTTAAACCAGCAAAAAAACATATTTTAACAAATATTTACAAGATTTATTTGATGTTTATTTATATAAATATGGTACAACTCCGATTCCAAATGATACAATGGGTACATCATCATGTGGTAGCTCGAGAGATGTTAATTTGAATTTTATATAACGAAATGTTAAATGAATTTAGTAAACGGGCTCGAAGTAGCACCCCGAGTAGCGAACTCGGAAGGTATATTGGCACAAATTTTTTAGCGTTTATGTCTCCTACCGTTTTTGAGAAGTTTGATATTTTGGCTTGGTGAAAAAAAAAAGTTTTGTTTCCAATTCTTTCCGCCATGGCCTGTGATGTACTAACCGTCCAAGCTTCCACGGTAGCTTCGGAATCTGCGTTTTCTTTTAGTGACAGGGTCTTATCGATACAAAGGACTAGACTCACCCCCTGGCGATGGAAATGTTCATTTGCTTGAAGGACCATTTGGATGCGATGGATATGATACAAGACCAAACTTCTCTCGAAGACGAAATTCAAGCCGAAGAAATCATACACAACAACGAGGTTGATCTTAGAATATCCGAACCAGTCACCGATGAAGAACTAGCCGAAGATGCAAGTCTACGAAGCTCCAGTTCCGAAGACAACGCACAAGAATAATCAATCAATATTCAAAAAAATAAAAAAATATATTGTCATTTGTAATGTTTTCCCACTTTATAATTTTATCTTGTAATGTTTTGTAATTTCTGAACTTTTCGAATATCAATAAATGTAGAACTTTATGTTTATATATTTGTTATATATATTTTTTGATTTTTTATTAAATATATAGAATTTTAATGATTTTTTTTGATTTTTTTTAATATAAACCGGTTTAACATACAAACCGGGTACAACTCGACCCTAACTGGTTTAATAGGTTAGGGATTTCCTTGCCTTCAAACCGGGTTAACCCGAACCGGTTTATGGGCAAACCGGTTTTGACCAAGCGTTGACCAAACCGGTTCGGGTAGAAAAAAACTGATTTGTGCACCACTACATACTGATATCAATCAAAAGAAAGGGATTTTTTCCTTGGTCGATGATATGTCCAAAATTATACATGTTTTGCATGCATAATAATCCTCATATAATAATACTAATTGAACAATAACATTGCAATTGCTACTTAAAGCGTTCATATTTCGGAAGGAGCATACCCGAGCTTTGACCCCCCAAGAAGTCAAAATTGGTCAATATAAGTCAACAATCAGCAAAAGACAAAAGGAGGGAGGAAAAGAGGGATGCACGGCTGTGCATCCCATTTCACGGCCGTGTAATGCCCTGCCGTGTGTCCCAAGATCACAGGTACCCTGCCACATGTACCTGTGATTCTCTGTGTGTTTACACGACCGTGCAACCCAATGCATTGCCGTGCATTGGCCATCCGAAGACCTATAAATAGGAGGCATGGGTTCCTCATTTCACACATCAATCTAGAGAAGAAATAACACTCCTATAGTCCGTTTCTGTAGTTTGTAGTAGAGAGTAGAGAGGCTATTCCGCTCTGTTCGCAATAGGGGAGCCTATGAAATTTATCTTTATGCTTGTTCGTATGACCATTCATGGCTAAACCCTTTGTATTGCTTGAGTGAAGATGAAGTTTGGTGTATGTTAATGTTCAACTTATTAGTCTAATGGTATGTTTATGTTCTTTAATCATTCTCTCTTAAAACCACCTTCATGGTGGACGTTTTTTTATCTGTATCTAAACTAGTCTTTAAAGTTGTGAGTGTTATTGATTTTAAAGTGTAAGACCGTAAACCTTTTTAATCAAACTTCTCTTGAAACTTATACGTCTTTAAACAAACGGATTTTGATAAGCCAACACTTGGTTAATATTGATAAAAATCGTACGTTTTTATATGAAATTTGTTATGAAACCAAGAGTTGGTGAACTCATGTTGGGAACGGTACATGGTCCCATTGTTGCAAGGGCTGATTTCTGCGCAGTGGATTTTGGGACTGATATGGGTGTAGATGTTGATGGTGGTGCTGTAGCAAAAACAGTTAGTGGAGGTGTAGGAGATTGGAGCATGGCGGTCCGAATCAATTTGCGCGGTGGATTTTGGGACTGATATGGGTGTAGATAAATAGAATAGGGATTAGAGAGGACAAGAAAAAAATGAAGAGAGAGATTTAGACTAAATTTATAATTTCATTCATATCTTCATCTTTAAGATTGACTGCCATTTTATAGGCTACAAAGAAAAACGAAAAAGAACTACTTACTAAACTACTACTTAGTAAACTAACCCCACTACTAGATAACCATTATGTCATAATGCATGAAACTAAAACAATCGGAAGCAAACAAACGTGAAAGAGGCTACTGCATGAAGGACGTGGGGCTAATGCATGGAGTGGTGCACACAACAATATGATTGTGATTATGGAAACAATTTTCGGTTTTACCCTCCATCAATGACCCATATATTCCTTCGCACCCTCCATGCGTTTACAACCCTTTCCTTAATCATAATTCTATACATGTATGTGTATATATATGTTTCTTCATAAAACATATAGATTACTTTCATTCCAAGGATATACACTTATACGTATTAACATAAAAGTGTCATTCACCATAAATAAAATTAGCTACACTATATATGTTAAAATTACAAACGTTATTATTTACAACAACAACAACAACAATACCCAATCCCGCCTAGGGCGGGGTCTGGGGGAGGTAAGATGTACGCAGTCATGCCTTTACCCTAGGGTAGAGAGACTGTTTCCAGAGTGACCTCCGGCACAAGATCCAAAGTCCGAGCATGAAGAAGGGGGAAGAAGTAGAATCCTGCGAGAAAGAAAGACAAACACGATAGAAAAAAAAAAACTGCAGCTTCCAACGCACAAAAGCCTAAGAAAGAAATCGGAACCCTAAAGCCGAAAAGGCAACCCCTAGAAGCAAAAGGAACACAAACCTCAAAGTATGGCAAGAGAAAACGCTAAGAAAGCCTACATACCAAGAGCACCAATCTATCTAAGAGAAAAAGGGAAGGAAAAAGAAAAAAGCCACACCCACACTTACCCCTCCACCCTAATCCTAGACCTCCAAGCATTCCTATCTGAGATCATGTCCTCGGCTAGACTAAGCTCCTTCATATCGAGCTTGAGTTTATCCTCCCACCTAAGTTTAGGTCTACCCCTTCTCCTATTGCCGGCTATCGAAAGGTCTTCCACTCTCCTCACAGGGGCTGAAAGAGGTCTCCTCTTTACATGGCCAAACCATCTTAGTCTTCCTTCCCTCAACTTGCTGGTGATAGACGCTACTTCAAGTTTTGTCCTAAAAACTCCTATCGGGATCCTATGTAACAAGGTTTTACCACATGTCCATCTAAGCATCCTCATTTCCGCTACTTCCATCTAGTTTGTTTGCTCCTTTGTCATCGGCCAACGCTCTGACCCGTACATCATTGCAGGTCTAATTGCCATGCGATAAAATTTTCCCTTCAGTCTCAGGGGGATTTTCTTATCGCACAAGACTCCTGTGGCCACCCTCTTTTAATACGATGTGTCACATCGTCGTCTATTCTTCCCGTACAGTGAATCATCGATCCTAGATACCTAAAAGACTCTTTCGGGCATAAAATCTTATCCCCGATACGAATACTAACTTCTTCACTCCTGTCGGTCTGATTCTTGTCGAAATCGCATCGTAGGTATTCAGTCTTATCCCGGCTGACCCGAAGTCCCTTATCTTCTAAGGCCTCCCTCCACTGTTCTAATCTAGTGTTTAACCCTTCTGGCGTTTCCGAAACTAGCACAATATCGTCAGCAAATATCAAGCACCATGGTATGCTCTCTTGAATATTACGAGACAACTCATCGAGGATTAATGCAAAAAGATATGGGCTCAGGGCTGAACCCTGATGTAGACCTATTCTAACCGGGAAAAATTCTGTGTTTCCCATAGGGGTCCGAACACAAGTCATCGCTTCTTCATACATATCTTGTAAGACTCTAATGTATTTCCCCGGAACTCTCTTATCGTTCAGTGTACTCCAAATCAACTCTCGTGGTACGCTGTCATATGCCTTCTCTAGATCCAGGAAAGCCATGTGTAAAACTTTTTGTCTTTCCCTATACTTCTCCATGAGCCCTCTGATTAGGTGTATTGCCTCTGTTGAAGACCGTCCTGGCATGAAACCGAATTGGTTCTCTGTCACATTTGTCTCCCTTCGAAGCCTTACCTCAATAACTCTCTCCCACAGTTTCATGGTATGACTTAGTAATTTGATACCTCTGTAGTTGCTACAACACTGTGCGTCACCTTTGTTTTTATAAATGGGGATGACCTCGCTGAGTCTCCAGTCTTTAGGCATTTTATCGCCTCTAAAGGTCATGTTAAAGAGTATTGTCAGCCACCTCAACCCTTCATCCCCTGGACATCGCCATACCTCTATGAGAATTTGATCCGGTCCTACAGCTTTGTTTCTCCCCATCTTTCTAAGTGCCACACCAATTTCTTCTTGATTAATCGTTATGAATAAGCGAATGTTTTCTACATTTTGGGTCGTTCTACGTTATTTATTTAATTATCTAATAATTAATGTATAGCATCTCCCTAGTCTTTCTATGTTATTGTGGTCGTTCTAAAACAATATCTAATAATAATAATTACTATCATACTAGGTTTACATTATAGGTATCTGTTATTTTATGTAAATTATGATACATATAGTATAATATATGTCGATCACATTGTTTACAAATAATTTAAATCATACCTAAATATTTACTTGATATGATTGTTTATTGTATAGGCTTTTTATAGGATTATGCGTTAAAAACTATAGCACTCGGTAAGTTTTGTGTTGTGCACAAAAATCCAACACAAAATTAGCAAAAATGGCTAGCGTTCGACCTTATACATGTATATCCTTATACATGTACATAGAGAGAATCCTTAAAAGGAAGATTTTACTTAAATAGCCTAAAACTGATTTTTAATAATTAAATATCTGGCTCTAACAAACTCCGATGAGGCTTAGTTTATCGAGATAGGTATCTTTTAGCAAATTAAGAGGAGATGGATATACATCTTAATTACATGAATTTACAAAGAACATATAAGATTGTAATAATAAAAAGTGACAACAAAAAAGCAGCTGAATGGAAAATGACATGCGAAGTAATCAACTTTTGATACTGATTCTCAGGGTGAAGTGGGTGGTTTACCTCTTTACCTATTTACTCATCAAAACTATCCAACAGAATTCTGTCACCTCAAAACTACTTATTTTACTCAGATTTTATTGAAAATACCATACTCATTTTACTCATTCACTCACCAACTTTTTTTAAAATAAAAAAACATTTAAATACAAAAACGTACTATTTTATTAATTAAAAATACAAAAGACAACTAAAAATAACAAAATACAAAAAAAGTTACAAATTAAAAAAAACCCGATAAATTAAACATAATCGTCTTCCGAATCGCTGCTGGCCCACTCCGGTAGTGTAGCAAATTGTTCAACAAGATTATATCATAATCTAAAGTGTGTCTCTTGATCCCGTAATTCATTAATTACACCATCGTTTACTACTTCATTGGTTGGAGGGTCCATCACGTAGCTGAGTGAGATTGTATTTCCGTCTTGCATTAAAATCATATTGTGCAATATGATGCATGCATAAACCACATTTTGTATTTTTTGACGTTTACATGACCGTTGCGGACGATTAATTATCCCCCATTTAGATTTTAAAACATCAAATCAGCGTTCGACATCTTTTCTAGCCGACTCTTGAACTTTCTTAAACTTTTTTTCTTTCGGGTCGACAGGGAATGAAAATGATTTCACAAAAAACAGACCAAGTGGGGTAAATCACATCCGCAAGATAGTAGCCATGTTTGTATTCACGACCGTTAACATGGAAAGGACACTTCGGGGCAGTTCCATGCATTTCGTTATTGAAGGAGATTGATTGAGAACATTTATGTCGTTATTCGAACCGGCAGGACCACAATACACATGTCAAAACCATAAGTCATTTGACACCACTGCTTCCATCATGATCGTAAGGTATTGGTGATCACCTCTCATAAATTGGGCACGCAAACTAGTCGGACACATCCTTCAAATGACATGTGTACAATCGATGCTACCGATCATCCCTGGAAGGCCCCATTTAGTTTCATGCGCATTATACAAACGTGCAATGTCGTGGCTTGTAGGTCTACGTAAAAACTCTTTGCCGTATAACATAATAATAGAATTGCAAAAGTGTTCTAAACATTCACGAGCAGTCCTAGCGGACATAGATAAATATTCATCATATTCGTCAGGAGGGTTACCTGTAGCTATTTGGCGTATAGCAGAAGTGCATTTCTGAATCGACGTGAATCTCTTCTTTAACCTCCCGTCATATCCTTCGTGAAACCAACAAAACCTTGAATCCATACTTATATCCCTGACAATGTTTAAAAACAAATCTTTCGGTAAGCGAAATATCCCTCTAAACGTATCTGCGTCGTACTTGGGGCGTTCGACAAAGTAATCCTTCAACAGAACTGTGTTAGCAGCATCACGATATACAAATTTTTTCTTTGATTTTTTCGTATCCTCAAGCTTGCTAGCCGCAGCAGCAGCAACTTTGGACAAAAACTCAATGTCACTTGATTCAGAAGTGTCGGAAAGAAAATCATTAAAACCACTAGAATCGGATAATACCGAAGGCAAACCAAGAATAATAGAATCAGATGCAGACATTTTGTTAAAAAAATTGGAGTTTTACAAAAATATATGGGTGAAAAAGAGTTATTTGTTTTAAAGAGAAGTGAGTTATATATATATATATATAGATGAGAGATATATAAATAATTAATATTTTTTTTAAAAGCACCCAACCCCCCCTCACCCACCCACCCACCCCCCCACCCACCCACCCACCCACCTACCCACCAATGGCTCTCTCCCCAATCCCAACACCCAACGACTCTCTCCCTCTCCCTCTCCCTCTCCGAGTAAATTTACTCGTTCAAACAACCCGCCTCCCCTACTTGGCCAACTCAATTTTAAAGGGGGAGGTGTACCCCTCTTTACCCGGCCTACTCACCCTTACTCGATTGTACCCGGGTATTACACCCCTTTCAATGCAGAAAGCAAATCTAATCAAGCATATAATCTTCTACCTTTTCCCAATTTCCAATTAGCTAGAGCCTTGTACTTCAACCCCATAAAAGCATGTGACTAGGACATAGATCTTTGCTGTGGGCTATTTTGTACTTCAACCTATGTAATGTTTTTTTTACCTATACCCTTTTATTTACTAGCTTATTGCAGCTCTTTAAAAACAAGTCTCAAGCTTGTTTCATGCTAAACAATATTAGACTTTTTGAGGGCCAAATTATTCTCCACCGAAAAATTGAAAAATTTACGACATCATATTTTTTGTGAAATTTGTCGAAATTGGCCGGTAGCGATAAGTTTCCGGCAAAAAATGTTCATTTAAAAAACCTCCGTAGGAAATGACATTTATTAAATAATGAAATGAGAATATTCCGGCGATTATATTAAATAAATAAGTTAACTTTTGTCCCGACTATTTTTCCGACGAATATGCGATAAAAGCCTTTCGTCGGTAATTTCTGACAATATTCCGACGATTATATTAAATATATAAGTTAACTTATTTAATAAATTTGTCGAAAATTTTTAGGAAACTCTCATGATTACTTTTTTGTTTTAGTTTTGTCAGAAAGTTGTCGCTAACTTGTGGGGAATATCTTTTATTAGTAACTTGTCGAAAATTTTTGTAGTAAATATACATGTTTTCTAGTAGTATTGATTGGAAAACCTAAACTTTGTCTGATTTACCTTAAATCAAACTGTTGTATAAACTAGTTCTGTTAAAAATGTAAAAATGTAGAGAACAACAATCATATAACCTGAAGAGAAGAATGGAATCAAACCACAGGAATAAAAGTGAGGGTATCATTAAGAAAAGTTGGATGTGTTCTTTGTCCATTAAGAAAAGTTGGATGTGTTTATGTGTAAAAGAAGGGTTTTTGAACTCAAAAGATGGATACTAAAGCACGTGGAAATGAAAGGAGAATCAATGAGTTTCTTTTGTGTTGATTTTGTATGTGTTAGGCAATTAAGAAAAAGAAAGCTAATTTCATAGTGGCATCTAGGCACATGGTCCATGCATGCCATATATGCCCCCCCACATGACCATGTCTTTTAAACTATAATAAGTTAGGGCGTGCCAAACTATCCATCCTATCTAATCTTAGTTAAACTACTCACTTTGATCTTGTGATAAATTTTTATTTGGTTTGTAGCATGAGTTTGGGATTAGGGAATTTGAGATTTTATATGCCCTAAAAGAGAAGCATTAAGCAAATTTCGTTGTCACAATATTATTAATTTGACCAGAGCATCATATTAAATGGAAATAGCTTATAGACGGCATTTTATTCGAATTTTTTTGTGTGTATAGGTGGTTTAGAAAAATTAATAAGGTTTATAGATCATTTTATTCGACTATACAATAAATCATTTTTGTTTCTAGGTGATCCGATAGTTGAAATAGAGAATGTGAATAATACTTTCTTGCCACATCACACACATCCGCTACTTCAACCAACATGCCACCTAGAAACAAAAATGGTTTCAAAAATCACTTATAAACCATGTTAATTTTTTGTAAACCACCTATATCAAAAAATTATTCGACCATATTCTTGCTATTATGATGACAATTATAATTTAGAGTAAAATGCCATTTTCGTCTATGTGGTTTGACCATTTTAGTCAATTTCATCCAAATTTTGTTTTAGCTTTTTCGTCCCTGACTTTTCAAAATATATCCATTTTCATCCAATTGACTAACCCCGTTAAAATGCTACCGTTAAATCAAGGGCATTTTCTCCTTTTCAAAATTCTCTTTTTAACCATATTCATCTTCCCGACTTTCTTCTTCTTCATAGAGGTGAAGCCAAGCCAGCAACCTTAAACATTCCGGCTACCTCCGACGATATTCCGACCATCGTCTCCGGTCCGTCCCGCCTTCCACCGACCACCATAGCCGGTTACACAGGAAACTCCGGCGACCCACATCGATCTACAATAACCTTTTTAACCTTGTACTCCATAATCTCCACCTCATCCACCTTCTTCCGGCCACCAAGAGTTCTGAGGACCTTCACCGCCGCTGCCTCAATATTCCGGTACTTCACAGATTTGGGTTTGGTTCGGTTCCATGTATATTGGTTCAGAGTTACGAGAATATGGTTACGAAGCGAAGAACGTTGAAGGCGGTTATGGTTCATTGTTTGTGGACAGCCCTCGGTGGCCGGAAAAATGTGGCTCGCCTGGAAAAAATAGGTTGTCGGGAAGTTGAACGTGGGTTGGGGTTTGCGTGTTGGTGGTCTTGAGAGGTAGTATTTTAAAAAAGAGAATTTTGAAAAGACGAAAATGCCCCTGATTTAACGGTAGTATTTTATCGGGGTTAATCAATTGGATGAAAATGGATAGATTTTGAAAAATTAGTGACGAAAAAGCTAAAAAAATTCTTTTTGAATGAAAGTGGCTAAAATAGTCAAACCATAAGGACAAAAAAGACAGTTTACTCTATAATTTAAGATACTCAAATATCCTTTCTTAGAATTGTACCCGTAAAAAGGACGATGGGCCATAAAATTGGGGTAAATCAGACTTGGCAAGAAATACAAACCAAGGACCCCCACCACCCCTAAGTTTTGGACTTTGTGATGGTGCATTCTAATTTCGTCGAGTCAAGGTGTTGAACGTCAGCACATCTTGGCCCTAGTTGAAGTTACCACATTATTGGAAGTACTTTAAAACCGCATAAAACATAAGCACGAGGTAAATGAATATGAAACCCTAGTAAAGATTTATGATGGAAGAAGACAACTTATATGGGACCAAGAACAAATTGATGGCACGATAATGTTCTTCCAAATGGACATGAAACCATATTTTACCCATAATGGTGGGACATGAATTGAAGTTTCATAGAACTTGCTATGTCTACAACAATCTAAAGATATCTCTAGGCCCTCGCCAGGATTTTCTAAATCTGAATCAAAGTGAATATTTCAAACAGAACTAGGCTTTGTTAGCATATACGACCAAAATGGACTAAAATCTAAAATCTGAGTCCTAATTGTCTAGGCCATGGTGTCAATGACAGATATTGTAAGCTATAAAAGTCATTGCATACAATTTTCGTTAAGGACTCCTTTAATCCTATACACTAACTTTTTTCATAGAGTTATCACGTCATGTCACTACAAGAATTTTAGGCAGCTTCAACGACTTGTCTCGACGACATGTCGTCGATATAGCCTTTCTCGACGACATGTCGTCGAGAATTCCCCCGTCGGCAAAACGTCGTCGAGATTGCTTAAATTGTCGTCGAGAAACAGTCGTCGAGATAGATTACCTTTTTCTCGACGACATGTCGTCGAGCTTGGGTTGTCGGTAATAACTTTTCACTTAAAAAAAAAGATAAAATAAAATTTAAAAAGGTCAATCTCGACTACATGTCTCATTTTTTAATAGTTTTTCAATTTTTCAAATACCGTTACTTTTTAATTACATATTTTTACAATACATTTGTTTATACAATTGTTCATATATACAACGTTTAGTTAAGTCTCATTTTTTTAATAGTTTTTATATTGCTACATAAACTATTACGTTTTAAAAGTTTTGTAAATAACATGATAAATTACATTAAAATATTAGATAATTCAAAGTTTAATAAATTGGTAAAAACAAAATTGTGAAATTTTGAATTCGATTTTAATTTTCAAACAAACACTGTTCTGATAGATTTTAATTTTCAAACAAACACTGTTCTGATAGATTTTAATTTTGCAATTGATAATCAATTTGCTGTTCGTTGATTCTGTCAAACGTTTGTTCAAACAAAAACGAATTTAATAAACCAAGTTATTGAAGTTCGTGGATCTTGCTTCTTCAATTGTATTTGTTTGATATCACATATTCCCACTGTTCGATGCAAAGGCATATTTGTTTTATTTGAACTTTTTGATTTTATTTGCAATTTGTATATTGCACAAATGGAAAATGGGGATTTCATTTGCGTGTTAGAATATTAAGAGTGAAAGGAGATATTTCCAACGCAGTAGTGAATGTGTTAAGAATTATTTGATCATTGGAAAATATTTGGATTAATTGGCAAATGGCTTGGAATATCTATGATTATAATTGATTTGGAAAAATCATTCAAGTCCACAGTTTATTCAAGATTTCATTTGGGATAATTTGTGTTCTCTTCATGGTTTGTCTAAATTTGTGATCGTAAATTGGGATGTATTAAATCTCAGTTCATATGTGATTTGGAATAATCTATTTGCTTCAATTTGGAATAATCATTTATTTCAATCAATTTTGTTTGCCAATTGAGAAAAGTGGGTATGCAATCGGAAATTTTCTTTGGGTTTTGCGGTTGGGAATTTACGATATATTGTCTTTAGTCCACTGTTAATACTTGGAACGAATTTAATCAAAAGTTCACGAATTTGCGATGAAAATTATCACATGCAATTTGACAAAATTGATTCTAGAACTTTTGCTTACTGTTTTAATATGATTGGTTCATTTTGACATTCTGCTTATCTGAATTTGGTAATTTGCAATTAGTTTTCTTGATTATTATTCAAAGTTTAGTGGCAATTATTTATTATTTATTTGTCCACTGTTCGATTTTCTTTATTTGCAATTCATATAACAATTTGCAATTCATATATTCCACAAGGAATATTTTACAAAGAAATCAAATTAATTGCAAATGAATACCGGATAATCTGTCGGAGATATGAGTAGTACATTTGCAAAAATGGAAAAATCAAAAGTGGTTTGTTGGAGATGTGGAAAATTGGGACATATCAAGAAAGATTGATGGATGAATATTACGGGTGGAAACATATCTCACGTAGCTGGTTCAAGTGGGTTGAAGGATCCAAATGCTTCACAAGGTACGCCTACTAATTCTACTTTATTTTTGACAAAACCTATGAGTTTTGTAGTTGACTCAATTAGTTATTCGGGACATGTTAATCATTTGATCAATGAACAAAATAAAACTAATGTTTTTGAATCAAATAAATTTAATACAAAAGTACAGCCAGCTGGCTGTGATGGTACACATAATAGAAGTGTATAAGTCTGGAAAATCTCATTTGGGTGTGAAATAAAGGAAACCTAGTTTTGGGGTTTGTTGTTGGACTAAAAAAGTCCAATGGTCTATAAACATAATTTGGTTGAGAATTGTGTATCATTTATTTCTGAATCCTTTTATGTACAAGATGATGTGCTTGCATGGTAGGTAGACTCGGGTGCTACGAGTCACGTATGCAAGGATCTGAGATGGTTTGAAGATTTTGGACCAGTTGAAGATGGATCTATACTTAGGATGAGAAATATTGCAACTAAGCCTATCAAAGGAATAGGAAAAGTTTGACTTGTATTCACGTCTGGAAATCAATTATTGTTAGATTATGTGTTGTATGTTCCATGGATTTTGAAAGACTCTTTTGTTTGGGATTCTTTTAAATAACTATGGTTTTAAAGAGGTCATTGAGTCAGATAAGTTTATTTTACTTGACATGGAACCTATATTGGATCTGAATATTTATGTAATGGCATGTTTAAGCTGTTTATTAATGCCTCGTTTGCTATTGAATTTGTTTGAGTGGTATCTTCATCTTCTAAGTAAAGTTGAGTATGATTCAAGTTTTGGCATGTTAAATTAGCTCATGTTAATGTTACAAGATGGAAGATATGTCTAAAATGAGCCTAATTCATGCCTTTGACATGCAAAACTGTAACAGATATCATACTTGTAAGTTGACTAAAAACACTAGGATATCATTTAAGGATACAAAAAGGATTCTAAGGTATTAGAATTGATTCTTTCTGATTTATATGATTTCCTTAATACATTTTCTATAGGTAATAAGAGATATGTAGTAACATATATCAATGATGCAACTAGATATTGCTATGTATTTCTTGTTCACACAAAAGATGAAGCACTTGATGAATTTTAAAATTTACAAACAAGAAGTTGAATTGCTTCATGTTGATTTTATTAAAACTCTTCGAACTGATCGAGGATGGGAGTATTATGATCCAATATGGTTTGAAACAAGCACCTAAATAGTGGCATCATAAATTTGATGGGGTGATCTTATCTCATGGTTTTTTTTCTTTTCTAAACCAGGCTAATAAGTGTGTTTACACTAGATTAGACTCTTCTGGTAAAGGAGTAATTATTTATCTGTATATAGATGACCAAGTTGATCGTTGGTATTGACCAAGATCAGGTTAATGAGATCAAGAAATTATTGTCTTCTAATTTTAAAATGAAGAATATGGGGAGGCAGTGATCCTTGGTATAAGGATTAAGAGGAATAACAATGGTGTAACCATGACACACACTCATTATATTGAGAAAGTGTTGAAGGAATTCTATCACCTTAGTTGTTCTCTAGTTGGTACTCCCATGGAAACTCTGTTTCACAATTAGAGTATTCTAAGGCCATTGGATGCTTAATGTATGCTATGGTTAGCACAAGGCCTGACATAGCTTATTCTGTTGGTAAGCTAAGCAGGTTTACTAGTAATCCTATTAGTCAACACTAGCAAGCAGTAAACATACTACTTAAATGCCTGAAAGGAACCATGAACTATGGTTTGTGTTATACAAGTTTTTCTTCCGTCATTGAAGGGTATTCTAATGAAACTTGGATAGCTGATATGGAAGGTCATTCTTCTACAAGTAGGCCGGTATTCCTACTTGGAGGTGAGGCTATTGCCTGGGCTTCAAAGAAGCAAACTTGCATTAGTAATTCGACTGTGGAATCTGAGTTTGTGGCTTTAGCTGCAGCTGGTAAAGAATCTGGATGGTTAAGGTGTTGAATCTATGAGATTCCATTATGGTCAAAAACCGATATCACCTATTTCTATCAGGTTTGATAGTGCATGTACATTGGCTAATGCGCATAGTCAAGTGTACAATAGAAAGTCTAAACACTTAGGTGTTATACATAGTATGATTAGAGAATTAATCATTAACGGTGTGATATATGTTGAATTTGTAAGATCTGAGTTTTATTTAGCTGATCGTTTAACCAATGGGTTAGGAAGAGATCTCGTGAACAAGTCAGCTAAAGGGATGGGTTTAAAGTCCATTTAAAATATCTTATGTCAAGACACCCAATTCCCATCTAATACAACGTTAGATGTTGAATTCAATGCAGAAAGCTTGTCATAAAGATATTGGAACACATTAATATAATTATCCCAAGATATGTGTTCAGACTACAAGATAAAGGAGGTTGGAATTTAATTCCTTAATAGTTCATTGAAAAATTGCAGTGCAGGTGCAAGAGTAATGAACTACCTATAAGAATATGAAGTTTAGCCACTTCAAGAATCGTTGGACTTGAGCTTTGATATATTCTTTGAAGGATTAGGACACATGCTAGTAAAACATTGTGTTAAGTGGAATTTGGATTTATAAACTTATGTGTATATTATCTTCGAGTATTCATTATGAATAGAAAGGGTTCAATCCATAGAGACCCCCTATATTTGAATATTTGGAATGTGTAATATACTAATGTGAAATTCAATCATCACGATATTTCCTTTATGCGTAAGTTTGTGTTTCTGTGAGGATGGTTGAGTTAATCATAGATATCACTAAAATGGGGGAGGAATGTTGGTAATTTTAGTGTTATCGACAGATATTTTAAGATATTGGATTGACTTGTTGATCGAGGAAATGATGTTAGAGATTAAATGAGTTGGGTGACGCGGTTGTGCAGGCTTGATTTAATCCTAAATGTTATTTGGACTTAAGTAAAAGTTATTAATAAAGTTGTGCTCAATAACTTTACACTTGGGCTTACAACATTAACCATTTATAACATGGTCTTTTGTATGCATATGTCGATCAGAATGAGAGGAAGAACGATCTCTGTTTGGAAAAAAAGGGTTTTTTCATTGGTTACAAGAAATCATCGAGGAAGAAGAATAAATTCACAGAAGCATCAAATCCTATTTCACACAGAAGAAATTCTCTGTCTTATCCGACAAATCATTGCGTGTAACCCGCAAATAGTTTATCTGAAAGTGTTTCACGATTCAGAGAATAATCCAAGTTTCATTCATCGTTCAAGATCAAATCTGGTTTCCAGGTTTGTCTATTTGTTTATTTTCATGTTATAGGCCATGAGTACAACAATGAAGAGTTGCGAGAACTCCTTTGCATCCATTCTTATTCCACAACTCGCGTCATGTGTCCTTGGTGGTTACCATATTTAGGTTCTAACAATCTAACCCCTAGACTTTACATATATAAGAAATACAAACTAAAATACTTAATAAATTTGCGTGTTAACCATTTAACTTCCATAGCATACACAATAACCAAGTTTCACAATACCAAATGTCACACAATCACATTTCAAACAAAACATAAAGTTAACTCTAACTTAATTCCAAAAAATACATGATCGAATGTTGTTAGAGCTTGAAGATGGAAGGTTGTTAGGTGGCTGTGCTGGTGACCGTATGTTATTAGGGGGGGATATTGGTGCTTGGTGGTGGGTTTGTGTCGATGGTGGTGCGATGTTGGGGTTGTAGTGTTGCGGTGCTGGTGTTCGTCGATCGAGAGAGATAGAGAAAGTAATTTGGAAAAGTTGAATTTGACCAAAAATTAACAAGGATAATCAAGTAGCCAAACTTTGTATGTGAGGTAGCGTGCTTGTATGATCTTACGTAAAATAAAGTATAAGTACAGAAATAACACGATGAGTTATGGGGAAGCCCTTGATCTTTAAGGATCTCCGGCATAAAACCTCGGGAGCCGACTAAAGTCGGGCTGCCTTGTTTGTTCTTATTGAATTCGGTAAAAAGTACAATGAGAGAGCAATATGATTGAGCTAAGTGTTACAAATGAGTAGTGCGAGTGTTGTGTGTGTTGTCCTAATGATCATTGTCTATATAAATACAATTTCTGACATTAATTGCTAAGCTAATATCCCGGAAATGCCTTTAATGGACCGTTACAAGCCTTCCTTCACACATATATCCGTTGTAGTTAATGTAATCCATCGTCTTCAGCTAGTAGTAATGAGAAATAGTCGTTACCTACATGACCAAGTCAAAACAAAAGCGTAATATTAAGGATCAGGGATTCCGATACTTATCTGAGCATCTGGAATACCAGAGGTAAAATTTGACCCATAAAAATTGTCTCCACGTTTTTGACAGTTGTGAAGGTCATTCAGAAAGCTGTAAAAAACTTTAAAATTCAAATCATTTTGACCGATGTAGCGCGTAGATCCAAGCCGAACGGTTTTCCTTGATTAGAATAGAGTATCCATCCCTGTTGGAGATCTTCTGCCATTTTGATGTCTTCAGTTTGTTAGTTGGTACTTTGATGATCGAATAAATTTCGTTGTTCTTATGTGAATGATTAAGTTGATTGAATTTGAAAAGTTCTGGGGAAATTCCCGTTAAGATACTAGGGTTGCACCTTAGATGTGGCATGTTTATGCCAAAACATTAGTTTTAACACGTTGGTGTTAAATAGTTGGGGTCATGCCCAGTTGTAGTATAACATGTTTATGTTATTCGTAAGGATCCTAAATATAGTCAATAATAGTGAAATTGCCAGTAACCGTTACGTATACTGATTCATACTATCTTGAACTACATTTGGATAACGTGCGCTCAGGCGGGGTGTAGAAACCCAATTCTTAGAAAGGTGAAAACCTTTAAACCGTTGAGGGGATTTAAAATACCCTTAGCTTATAGAGATGGCCAATCTCTAGCTTTTGTTATGATCCCCAAGAATAAAATCTGCAAAACTTCAAACCTTGGTGAAGGTGGATGTTAGTCTTGGCTAACACCCCTCCGATGCTTAAGTCAGTATCAAAGATGAAGAAGATGAAAAAATCTAATAAATAATGATTAAAGACACATCAGACCTGGTTGGGATATGAATCTCATCTTAGATGAAATAGGTCGTGAGATGAATAGAATTCCATGATCTTGGCAATATGTTTCCCTCCATAGTTGCTAGCCAGTATGCTCCTTTGCCAGCTTCTAAATCTATTAAATATGGTCCTTCCCATTTGGGTGAAAGTTTTCCATCACTTGACTTGATAGTATTTTGAAAGGTTTTTCTGAGTACCAAGTCACCCACTTGGAATCTTCTAACTTTGATATTTTTTATTGTAAGACTTAGCCATCCTTTGATTGTACGCTGCAATCCAGATTTTGGCGAGATCTCTGATTTCATCGATGGTGTCAAGATCCTGAGCAAGGATTTCATTGTTGGTTTCAAGATCTCGAAAGCTGATTCTTGCAGTAGGGATAACTACTTATGTTGGGATTATGGCTTCTGTACCAAAGACTAATGAGAATGGGGTTTGCCCTGTTGCATTTTTTGGGGTTATCCTATCTGCCCAAAGGACTAAGGGTAATTCTTCTGCCCATCTTCTTTTCTTGGCACCAAGTCTCTTTTTGAGGTTGTTTATGATAATCTTGTTGCTTGACTCTTCCTGTCCATTGGCCTAAGGATGCACGTGTGTTGAAGTTATCATCTTTATTCCCCAACTGGCACAGAAATTAGTAGTTCTTCTTCCGATGAATTGCGATCCGTTATCACATGTTATCTCTGCGGGGATCCCGAAACTTGTGAGGATATTGTGCTTTATGAAAGATATCACTTCTTTCTCTCTGACTTGAACAAAGGATTCTGCTTCAATCCACTTGGAAAAGTAATAAGTCATTGCTAGCATAAACACCTTTCCTCCTGGTGCTTTGGGAAGATTGCCGACTACGTCCAATCACCATTTCATAAATGGCCAAGGGGATACGATTGAATGTAAGGGCTCTGCTGGCTGATGGATTACGTTGCTATGTCTTTGACAAGAATCACACTTTTGGGCACATTTTCATAGCATCCTTCCTCATGGTTGGCCAGTAGTATCCTGTTCTTACTACTTTGGAAAAGAGTGCTCTGCCCACAGTATGGTTGCCATAGTCTCCTTCATGTATATCTTTTAAGACCTCAATTGTTTCAGGATCCTCTAAGCATTTCAAGTATGGACCTGCAATTGATTTTTTATATAGGATATTATGTAAAATAACAAAATGTGATACCTTTATGCGGAAGGCTCTATGATTCTTCTCATCCTCCGGGATTTCACCACATTCCAATATTTTTTGATGGGTGCTATCCATGAGCTTTTAACCTGTTCAGAATCCTGGTTTTCAGGTCCTCTATATTTGATACCTGTTCACCTTCTACGGAGTCAATAGATGGGCTTATGATGTGTATTATTGGGATATTGCTGTCTAATAGTATTTTGAGTGCTGATCCCAAATTTGCTAAGGCATCGGCCTCAGTATTTTCTTCTCTAGGGACCTGTTTAATTTGGAATATCTCGAATTTTCCTTTTAAATCTTTGACTATTTCGAGGTATTGTATCAATCTTTCCCCTTTTGCTACATAAGAACCATTAAATGATTACTAATTAATAATGAATCAACGTATACTTGGAGATACCTGATCTTCATGTCTATGGCTAGTCGTAATCCTGCTATTAGTGCTTCACATTCCTTTTAAATCTTTGACTATTTCGAGGTCTCACGGGTTTGGGTCCTTACAATCCTAACGCCTCAATCATTTTTTGCATTCTTTTATTCCATGATCTTGAAACGTATATTTTATGCAAGTTCTAACATGCAAAACAATAATTAGTAAACACTCTATCAGATAAAATGAGCATGTGAAAAATGTAGTAATCAACGGGGTCAACAAATTGATGTGTTATGTAATAATGCTCGGATAGGTTCAAATTCTCACATGAAACGGAAGATAGGGATGTATAAAAGTAACAGTGTGTATAAACTTATTTATTTCTTTCTGTTGTGCTTCCTAGTCTTCCCTACTTGTTTCCTTGACTCAGTTCAACGGTGTTTCAAATTGCTGTTTTTATAAGATCGTTTACTCCAAATGATTTTTAAGAATTTGTGCTTTTCGATTATTTTATGAAGCCGCCAAACTTTTGTAGATTATTTTGAAAATGATTTATTACTTCTACAATTTGATCCAACAGATTGGGTAATTTGTAATCATGCATTTGTAATACTTGGGACACAATTATGCATTCGAATCTTTGGTGGGGTTCCACCTGTAAGGCTCCGACCCGGGCATCCTACAGTTGTATCTCATAATGGGTTATTATACTTAAAATGTATAAGTTATCAATTAAACTACAGCGGAAGCTTTTCTAAAAATGTTAGGTATTACGTTATCATACTTAGCTCACAAATGTCTGCACACCAACTCGAGTAGTACCGCTCCCAAGCCAAGATACGTCAGCCTCAAAGTTACCTACAAAACAATCTAACGTACACACAAAGTCAGCTACACTGTGTGAGTTCTAATAGTTTGATTTAAAAAAAAGTCATCATGTTATATTTAATATTTATTTTCACTCAGGACCCTCCGGTCCTTGACAAAATAGTTGTATAGGTATATAATCATATAGATAATCCTCCGTTATCCTATGATATTCCAAAAGGTTCACCTACCGAGGTTCACAATCATAATTCAGTAGTCTTGCCAACATGGATCGGACTTACTACCCCAAATAACTTGTAACCCATTACACTTATTAACTCAACAACACATGATCGAAACGTCAACTTCCTAGACCTTAATCTATCCCGTCTTAACCAAGGCTTACACAAGTAAACTGACACGATTGTTATAAACACCACATCTTAATTTCGACACGACGGTCAATCTAACTCTACTCGCCTCATTAATCTTAACTGCTCATCATCATAATAATATCTTACACATAATAAATATAAACTAACACTTGCATGCCATTTAACACAATATATTTGCACACAAACACATACCTCGTCAATGCACCCTTGTAAGGGCATTAAACATACCCCGAGATCATCATTCACTTGTTGAATAATGTCACCGTTGGTTACTTCCCTAAAGACATCATCCTTCACAATCACGCTTGCCATGTCATAAAGACAAGGACGCAAACACAATACCCGTCGTGCCACAATGACAACGACACAAAGCACATTGCACAAACATAGACACATAATATCGCACTACGCTTATATGACTCGTTAATTACACCGACACATTACACATAACACTACGACACTATATTCCACATGCAATCATAAGTAATTACTCTAATGACCGACTCTTCCCGACCAACCTTTAACACGTCACACATTGAAAACCCTTATTCCTAGCACGTTTAATCTCATGGATACACCAAGGACCCTACGACTCCTTAAAAATTATTTTATATTCAAAACACGTCAGGTTGGAACCCGAAACCCTTGACACATTAAATAGAGTAAACTTGTCTCGTAAGTGTGTACGATAGCCCCAAAATATTAAAAATATTTAAAGAGTAGGGGATTAGAAACTCACCGGTTATGCTGAGGCCCGATCCTTGCTCTGCGACTCGCTCGATCACGCTCGAAGCCCAAACCTGTCAAGGCATGATCACATGATCAGGTATGTACAAATCTCACGCTCATAACAATATAATTAAATGTCTACTCTTGGTCTCCTCCATGCGTCATTTCTTTTCTTCGAACCCTAGCCCTTCAAGTACACGTATTAATACTCTCGACCAGTTAGGACTAGTGTACTCGCCTCGAGCTTCCCCGCATGCACTTACGCGTGCCATGCTATTCCTTAGCCGCCTTCATCACGTTATTACTGTCTCGTAGCGGATTACCCTTGACACGTTAAGAAACCAAGTACCCGGCCCGGGTGTCATGCATGCATGCATAACTTCATTGTCGTGTATACCAGATATGTCATCATTTATACATGTTTTACATGCATAATAATCCCCATATTATGGTACTAATTGAATAACAACCTTTCAATTGATGCTTAAAACATTTATATTTTGTAATTGTAGGTTATTTTGTGTTTAAAATATAAATCAAGCTAAATCCTATAAAAAATACCAAGAAATCAAGCCTCTAGAAGGATCATTCCTGAGCTTTGACCCCCAAGAAGTCAAAATTGGTCAACAGCATGTCAACAATCAGCTAAAAGACGAAACATGGAGTAGGAAGGGCAAGTCATGGCCGTGCATCCCCTAACTTGCTCCCCAAGGACTCAGTCCATCATCCTTTCTTCCCTATTTGATTCCCGAGGTGTTTGCATGCCCGTGCAATCCAATCACGGCCGTGCGTTGCTCATTTTGAGACCTATAAATAGAGGGCTTGAGTTCTTTGTTTCACCCACCCACCCATACCTTAAGAACACACCTGAGAGAGCTTATTCGTAGTTTAGAGTAGTGAGTAGAGAGTAGAGGGGCTCTTCCTCCTTGTTCCACAATAGGGGAGCCTACGAAACTCAGCGTTACGCTAGTCGTTATGACCATTTGTGGCTAAGCTTCTTTGTATTGCTAGGGTGAAGATGATGTCTGGTTCATGTTAATGTTTAACGTATTAGTTTAGTGGTATGTTTATGTCTTTAATTATTCTCTCTTAAAACCACCTTTTGGTGGGCTTTTATTATTGTCTAAATCCGTCTTTATATTTGTGAGTGTCTTGATTTTAAAGAGTAAGTTCATAAAACGTTTTTAATCAAACTTCCTTTGAAACTCGTACGATTTATACGAGCAGAGATTGATAAGCCAAGTCTTGGTCTATACTTCTAAGGTCGCACGTCTTTATACGAACTTAATATGCGACCAAGAATTGGTGAACTCATGTTGGGAACGGTACGTCTTTATACTTGGTGCCATTGTTACACCGCCTCCCGGTGAACAAAATATAATCACCTATTTAACTTTAATACAAAGCATTTAAGTTCGATGTCTTAAACCAACCCGGAGATGACCATTCGAAGGGTTGAGGGTAAATGTTGTCCCTAACGGGAGGCACTACTATTTTAATTTAAAGATTATAATTCGTGAATCAAATGTCATGAGGATGAGGCTCTAGCGGTGACCCGGGTCACAAGTTTGCTGCAGTCATACCACTGAATTAGTCAACTTAACATTATCATGTAACAAGCTGATTCGAATCCCGAAGCAATACTCTCCGTGACCTGATCATTTCTGAGATATTTAGTTTTCTGCTATTTACTATTCTGTTAGTTACATTTCTGTTACACACATCACGCACATTTTTACTTTCCGTTATTTACTTTTCTATCATTTACTATTCTGATTCGCAAGCACACAAAACGCACTCACTAATTAATCCGGCTAAACGATAACAAAAGTTGAGTATTGGAACTCGACCGTGTCCATTGGTTCGATACTTGGTTCCTACCTAACTATATTACGTTGCGATAAGTACAATTGCCTATTGTGTGTGTTTAAAGTTAAAGTAATTATCATTTTATAAATTTAAAACATGATCTCATGAAACCATAATATCTAAATATTATTATATAATATTTAACGTACTTAAAAACACGTACATCAATACCCTAGTTGTCTCGTCCATACCCGACATCGTCCATGTATCAACACGACATCCTCGCCGGCTTCCTGTCGGACACGCCGTCTTCGTCTTTCTCGCTAAGCACAGAGTGAAGTCCGTCCTTGTCCCCGCGTCGTGAATCGCTTGGCTACCGCCACTATGCACCACCATTATAGCCATGCTAGCCCCACACGGCCAGCCCACCGCCATTCCTCGCCTCATGCCACCATGCGTACTACCGCCGGCCTCCACCACAATCGATGATCTCTTTTTTCCTGTTTTCGTCGCCGGTCATGACCAACACCCCTAACCCTAGTCGGGTTTTCAACCACAAACATGAAAACATATACATAAAAAGGATGGACGGGTATTACCTCAGTGGGTTATGGAAGTTCCTCGGCCGAAACCCACGCGCTACCGCCCTTGATCTCCCCGTCCGACCACTGCTGTTGCCGGCGTCCTACTCGCGGCCCTCTTGGCTGCTGTCAACTCCCCTAGACCGATTATGGTCTAGGTTAGCGCAAATGTGGCCTTTAGACCCCCTAGTATTTACATACGGGTCCCCGTATTTCCTTTAACGTACGCTTCGAACTCAAACTACTCATTTTCAGGCTTACCGGGCCATTCAATTTTCGTTGAATCAAGTTTTACGCGTCAATTCATGTTAACCCGGACATTTAATCAGGATTCGGTTAGTCCACTAACTGGAACTATTAACTTATGGATTTTCGGGATGTTACAAGTGTACCCCCCTTAAAAGAGGATTCGTCCTCGAATCCTGCGTTGGCATAATTCAACACTACTTGTCCCTCGACTATGTCCTGTGCATTCCAGTCCTTAGGCACCATCCGTTCAAATTCGTACACCCCGTCGATGCCATTAATTTTCAATACTATCACCATCCTTGGTGTTGCAAGAAGTTTTCTCCCTTTGCCAGCTTCCAACTTTGAGACTGGTAGGATTATCTACATATTCTTGTACTAATCGAGTTTTAGCCTTCACTTCTTTGGCATGACCCCCTTCAATTACCTGTTTACTTATCCCATTTTCCTGGTTCGCTCACCACACCTATGCCGTCATTTCTTGCATAGACCTATTGATCTCGTCATTCCGACGGTCACCCTCAAATAAGGCTCATTGCCTTTCATAATCAGGATTTTTCGTAGTCCTTCTTATCTCGTACTCTATTCGCTACCTAGTGATGGTTCCTTAAAACTCAGGTGCCACTGTCTTGCTCATAGGTATGATACACCTCTCATTCTTAAATGACCTCCAAGAACTGGTGCCAATCTCTCCTAATTGTTCCCCACCACAATATTCTTCACTTCTTTATCACGTGTTTAAATATGCCCCTCAAGTATGTACATACACCCAACACTAGGGTCATTCTCATCAGCCCTAGATGCACTTACCCTTCTCCCGTTCCACTTTTCTCGTCAATGTTCTATCATTACCACATGATCACTGATCGCGTCTCATTCATTGAATGCGAACGTGACGTCTGTCTTATCACAAGCCTCAGCTACTCTTGGTCCTGCTCAGAGTAAATATTTCAACGCCTCTTGTATCCTTCCTTGACAAAATTCTCTATATGGAACGCTTTACATGGAGATCCTTCTGTCACCACTTTTACCTCGTACTTGAATTTTCAGCGTCGTCATCTCAATCACGTCGTAACTATCGCCGACCAAGCGTCCACGTAACACCTTCATCATCGACTCTCATCACTGTACCCCTTGGCTTTGTGCTCCGCATTCCCGAGATATAAGTATAGGTATCTCGTAAGAGCACCTCGCCGATCGTTTCGAATGACGTCAAAACTCCTCGTATCACCTCGATGAATCAACCTTGAGAAACCTTCAGGATAGAAACACTATGCCTGACCATCCCCGCCACCCATCCTATGCACGACGAAACGTATACTACAAGGACTCGTAACATCACGTCATAACAACCGAACGTATCATGTTTAAAGTATATATATGTATAACACCTCAACTCTCTAACCCGCACCAAGTGCACACATAACTAGTTAAACCTAAGCGAATGTACGTGTATACAACATGACCTCGTCATTTATAGACACACCACTCCTGAACTCTACCTTCTAATCATTACAACGGTAGCCCTTGCCACACGTCATCACATACTCACACAGAGTTGACAAGGTTGTACCCATACAGGTCGTACCAATGGTTTAGGATGGCACGCTACTTAACATAGTCACAAGTCATCACTCTACACATTCATACATAATATTTATAATCATAATTTCTCATAGGACTTCGTCTTGATCATTTACACAAGGTGCAATGCACCCATTGCACTCCAAACATCAGATAGACATTAACACGTAGGTTACACTATATTAAGGCTTTAGACACATACAAACTCAAAACTCATGTCCATACAAGTCTACTCACACTATCTAATCAATCAAGGGCTAGTATCACATCGAGGTTTGCATTTAGCACTAACTCACATCATGCAAAACATCGTCACATAATCACACCATACCGTAAATAACTCCCTACCGCAAGTACAATCTCACACGGTCACAAACATACTTATCGCTAATCATGTCCAATTCACAATACGATAAAGCAAAAGTCAGTATCAAAATCAAATAGTCAACATTCAAATCAAAATCGCACCACATGAGCGTCTAATCAGTCAAATCGTTAAATCAACATGAAATCAAGTATCTCAAACAATGCTCGCAAAATCACTACTCGACCACCTCAGTGCATCTACTGTATCCTCCTCTGGTTCTTTCTCGTCGGTTGATCTCTCAGCCATACTGGTCCATACCCTGGAGGGAAATCTCGTACTGCTGCCATCCGGTCATTCTCATCATAGCACCACGCAGAACGCCGCAATGCTCAGCTCTAGCCATACTTGGCGAAGGGAGCGCCAACACTTCTCCCATGTCATTGACCGTCTCGTCTACAACAGTCGTTGGTCCGTCCTGGCGATCTGCCCTCATCCTTGCCGGAGCTCCTCACCTGACAGATCTAGTTCGCCTTGTCTTAGCCATCAGTACTTGCACAAGATAGAACGTTGGAGTGAGTACTATGGGGAGAAATTCAGAATATGAGAGTAATCATAGACTGCCAAATCACGGTGATCAAATACAATTTGGTGGTCCACATTACTTCTCAGATTCTAAATCTTTCCCATCATACTCACACTAGCTTTCTATATTCCACGCACACCGGATACACATGCATTCCACGCAACTTGACATAGTATCACACAAGAATCTAGCAAATCATCACAATAATCATAATTTCACACCAACTATAGTTACACATACATTCATTAAATCATGTTAACATACCAACTCTTTCACATAACGCAATCAATGCTACTCCACGTTACTTAACTCACACATATTCTTACTTAGTCACACCACATAACACCACATAATGCTACACTACACATTTAGCACTCTAACAATTAATATATAACCCAAAAGGCGTACCTCTTGGCTTGCGGTTACTCGTGGTGGCATTCGTTTCACCCTCATCCCATTTTCAGTTTAAGTTAAGGTATTTTATTTTAATAAAAACACTGCTTTTCTCCTAAACCACGGCTCTGATACCAACTTGTAAGATCCTGACCGGGCAACCAAAGTTGGATCTCATAATGGTTTATTCTACTTAAATTGTATAAGTTATGAATTAAACTATAGCGGAAGTCTTTATAAAAAGGTTAAGTATTACGTTATCATACTTAGCTCATGAATGCCTACACACCAATTCGAGTAGTACCGCTCCCAAGCCAGGATACTTCAACCTCAAAGTTAATCTGCAAAACAATCTAACATACACACAAAGTTAGATACGTTGGGTGAGTTCTAATAGTTTGATTTAAACAAAAGTCATCCCGTTATATTTAATATTTATTTCACTTAGGACCCTCCAATGCTTGACAAAATAGTTGTATAGGTATATAATCATATAGATAATATATCATTATCCTATGATATTCCAAAAGGTTCACCGACCGAGGTTCATCCCACAATCATAATTCAATAGTCTTGCCGACATGGATCAGACTTACTACCCTAAATAACGTGTAACCCATTACACCTATTAACTCAACAACACATGATCGACACGACAACTTCCTAGACCTTTATCTATCCCGCCTTAACCAAGGCTTACACAAGTAAACTGACATGACAGTTATAAACACCACATCATAATTTCAACACGACGGTCAATCTAACTCTACTAGCCTCATTAATCTTAACTGTTCATCACAATAATAATATCTTACACATAATAAATATAAACTAACACTTGCATGCCATTTAACATAATTTTATTTGCAAACAAACACATACCTCGTCAATGCACCCTCGTCAGGGCATTAAACATACCCCGAGATCATCATTCACCTGTAGAATAATGTCACCGTTGGTGACTTCCCGAAAGATATCCTCCTTCACAATCCCGTTTGCCATGTCATAAAGACAAGGATGCAAACACAATACCCGTCGTGCCACAACGACAACGACCAAACGCACATAGCACAAACATAGACATATAATATCGCAGTACGCTTATATGACTCGTTAATTACACCTGCACATTGCACATAATACTACGACACTATATTCCACATGCAAACATAAGTAATTAGTCTAAAGACCGACTCTTCCCGACCAACCCTTAACACGTCACACATTGAAAACCCGTGGATACACCATGGAACCTGAGGGTTAGAACTCGAAACCCGTGGATAGAAACACTATGCCTGACCATCCTCGCCACCCGTCCTATGCACGACCAAACGTATACTACAAGGACTCGTAACATCACGTCATAACAACCGAACGTATCATGTTTAAAGTATATATATGTATAACACCTCAACTGTCTAACCCGCACCAAGTGCACACATAACTAGTTAAACCTAAGCGAATGTACGTGTATACAACATGACCTCGTCATTTATAGACACACCACTCCTGAACTCTACCTTCTAATCATTACAACGGTAGCCCTTGCCACATGGATCAGACTTACTACCCCAAATAACGTGTAACCCATTACACCTATTAACTCAACAACACTTGATCGACACGACAACTTCCTAGACCTTTATCTATCCGTGGATACACCATACACCATGGACCCTAAGGGTTAGAACTCGAAACCCTTAACACATTAAATGTAGTAGACTGGTCTCGTAAGTGTGTACGATAGCACCAAAATATTAAAAATATTTAAATAACAGGGGATTAGAAACTCACCGATTATGTTGAGTCCCGATCCTTGCTCTGCAAATCGCTCGAAGCCCAAACCTGTCAAGGCTTGATCAGATGATCAGGTATGTACAAAACTCACGCTTATAACAATAAAATTAAATCTCTACTCTAGATCTTCGCCTTCGTCTTCCTCGCTACGCACCGAGTGAAGTTCGTCCTTGCCCCCGCGCCGTGAAGCGCTTGGCTACCGCTACCATGCACCACCAACATAGCCGTGCTAGCCCCACACGGCTAGCCCGCCTCCATTCTCCGCCTCACGCCACCATGAGTACTACCGCCGCACTCCACCTCAATAGGGTGTCACCACCTCCTCCTCATCTCTCCCGTGACCTCATCACCACAGGCCCTAGATGCTTATCGAAGCCGGTCTTCCTTCGGTGCCCTCCCCGTCGCCCACCATCTTCCTTCGCAACCGCCCCCATAGGCCAACCGTCTCCTCTTTCCTGTTTTCGTTGCCGGTCGTGACCAACACCCCTAGCCCTAGTTGAGTTTTCAACCACAAACATGCAAACATATATATAAAAAAGGATGGAAGGGTATTACCTCATTGTGTTATGGAAGTTTCCCGTTCGAAACCTGTGACAGTCCAGACTTTTCCAGTTAACCCTGTTAACCAAATTCTGTTAAATCCTAACATATCTCAAACCTCAGGGACTATTTCTGCCATTGTCAAACCCTAATTCACTTAAAACTTCAAGGACTAATTGTGTGAATAACCAAAACTCAATTTGTTGACTTTTCAAAGTCAAAATCGTGTATGATTGATCGAAATTAATCCATAACTCTCAAGAATGATTCGAATTCGTAACTGAAATGCATGTAAAGGGCATTGTCGTTCATCATAGAAGCATTATTGTGACAAAAACCACGCGCTACCGCTTTTTATCTCTCCGTCCGACCACTACTGTTGCCTACGTCCGACTGGCAGCCCTCTTGGCTTTCGTCAACTCCCCTAGAACGATTATGGTCTAGGTTTAGGGCAAATATGGCCTTTAAACCCCCTAGTATTTACATCCGGGTCCCCGTATTTCCCTTAACGTATGCTTCAAACTCTAGGTTTAGGTATATACGAACTTAATTGGAGAGTTGGAAAGAATTTTGAAAAAGTTAAAAATTTTGAATTGAAAAACTCAAAAAAAAATTCTAAGGCAAAAAGTTGAAAAAACAAGTTATCTTTCTGTGATGGAGGGTCCTTCGCGGTATGCGAGAGTTGGAGAGGAGTTCTTCGTGGTACGCGAAGAACAAACCAGACATGGGGGTGATTTTTTGTCCCACGCGACACGCGAGGGAGTGACCCCAAGTCTTCGCGCCGCGAAGACCCAAAAATGAGGGTTTTTGAAATTTTTTATTTTTTTAGTCATTTGAGTCCGTCAGGTATTTTTCTTTTTAGAGAGTCGGTATGATGCTTGTGGGTATGTTTCGAGTTTAATTTTGCAGGTTTGGATTTAATTTCTCGTACGTAATCTCCATTCGAGAGACGATAATCCGATCTTGAACGTTCTTGTACAAAGCAACCCGCTAATATTCCTGGGGCACGATCGCGAGTGAAATGCTATACGATCGCATATCCAGCTAAGTTTTTCTTATTTTTTTATTTTATTTTCGTCTTTGAGTCGCTTTTCCTACATTGAGGGCAATGTAGAGTTTAAGTGTGGGGAGGGGAGACCTTGTCTAGGTCTGTGTTTGAGTCTTCTATTATGAGTCATAAACATTTAAAAATGTACAAAAATGTCCCTGGATTAGAATTTTTACAACTAAATGAAAAATGATAGTACAATTAGAGCTGTGCTAATGTGGAATTAATTGAATAAAGATGATCAAACATGTCTAATTTGTAACGTTTTGGTAGGCTCAACCGATTTAAGAGCTTAAACATCCTAATAGTGAATCTAGTTTAACTGAATAATTAATTCAGGATGTCTTGTAGGTTCTCATCTTAGGGGTGAAAGTAAGGCCGAAACTGTCAATATAGGGTGATAGGTACCACTATAAAAAAAATATATAAGTTTTTAAATTTATTGGCACACCGCTTTCTTTTTATGAAAATAATTTTGAAAGTTGGTGGCGTCCGCAATCTATAATCCATCAATTGAATGAGCTTAATTAATTAAATTGAAAGCTTAGGTTCAGCCTACGTGTTACCATCCGGGATAGTGACTTGGTTGATACACCCATGGGCGGGACTTAAATGTTCAATATTGGATGACTAAGTTAGGTTTATGTGTTTCCCTTTAGGATGGTGACTTAAAGGATACACCCCTATTCCGAAACTTATGAATTTCATTGCTTAAAAACTATAGCCTACGTGTCATATATCGGGTTCCAGCTTGATTGAAACACCATCGGGTTAGGTTTATTCATAATATGTTAATAAAAGCTAAATCATTCATCCATCGATTCATAATTTATCTAATTTTCAAAAACAAATAAATTTGTGTTTATAACGGTGGGGAATCTATAAGGTTTAACCATGACCTAAACATGACCTTCAGATGGGATTAGGCTGAGTCATAGCTTTCTGAGTGTGAGACCCATAGATAGAATGTTGCTCGGTAATGTATAATATAATAGAGATCACAGAATTGAGGGCTCGAGATTCGGTGGCTGGGTTTAATCGGATCGAAATACCGATTGTTACGGTTAACATGTTGAGAAATCAAAAGATATAAAAGAATGGAAATAAAAAGCAAAGTTTTCTGATTATGATTCCATGCATAATTCTTTTTCGGGACGAAAAAAGTCAAGTGTGGGGATGTGATGTGAGGTTAAATATCCCGTGTATAAGAGTCTAAGTTTATAGTTTTAAGCTTTTAACTTTGTATATCGAGTTTGTTTTACACGGGCCCCGGAGAAGTCAAAGGAAAAAAAGTCAAAATTATGGAAATTATGTTCTTCGTGGTACGCGAAGAACCAGAGGAAAAGTCTCGCGGTACGCGAGAGAAAGAAGAAGCCCACCCGACTGTTTTGTCTTTCGCGATACGCGAAAGGCTGGCCAGAATGCTTCGCGACACGCGAGAAAGGCGATTACGACTCTTTTTGAGATAATTCCAATTATAAGTCATTAGGGATCCATTCTCGAATTAACTTGTCATTCTACGATCCAGAGCTTCCCTAAGGTGATTTCTAGAGATAAAGTTCCAACCTTTGTGTTATTCTAGATCAAGTTATACCATTTATTGAAGAATCGACGACGATGTCGATGAGCGGCTAATCTGTTCGTGTCGTTTCCGGGTGTAGGATCTGCTTGTAAGTGATATACCTATGTTCATACTTGATTTGGTCTAGGATTCTTGTAATCATTTGATTGTTTGAGTTCTAGGATTGATTTGATTGATTGAACAAGTTTAGTTGATTGATTTATCGTATGCATCAGTTTTTCGGTTATCTATCGTGAACCATTGTGTATCTATGATTAGTATTCTAAATTGGTAATTAACTATTGGGTAATTAACTTATGTCAAGCATTCGGTTTTACAATCGTTGCTTAGTGCAGTCGTTATTTGAATGTTAATTACTTATCAATCTGATTAATGAGTTATGTCTATGTAAATTCCAATAAGTACAAACATGTAATCACAGAACTTGCAATCTGAACCCGGAAGCGATCCGTTTTCTTTTAATAGTTTTCAAAAGTTAAAGTTAATTTCTTTTTCATCATCTAAACAAGTTTTCATAAAATAAACACCTTACTTCACTATAGTATAGTTTAAGGTAGCTAGGGATTATAATACTTGTTTTTGATTGACCTTAACATCGCGATCACATACGGGTCAGGTGTATGATCGTGGAAGTCCGCTCGTATCCCATCCATGGTGTTCCTCAATTGACACATACGGATCATGATATTAAGCATAATGGGGTCAGCAGTCGTATAATACGTACTTGGGTCCTTTTCTGCATGATGCTGTATCTTAAGTGCTGGCTCCTCCTCCTCATCCGATGGTATGACAACTCCTTGCCAAGGATTGCCCTGGTGGTCTACCTGCCTATACACTCCTTGTATCTTCCTTGTCATTCTCATATTGATTAACATTTGCTTGTTTACCTCTTCCATTGGTAGGTCCATATTAGTTAGTAAACCAAGATTCACAAAGCTTAGAACTCCCAACTATGCTGCTAGGTGGGTGATATAAGGACCTCCATAGATGTGGATGCCAGAAGAGTACCCGTAAACTATGCAGTTAATGCGAACAAATATCGGTTATTGATTAAGGACCGATATTTGAGATGTCGGTTCTCGAGGTGGGATATAGGTAATTTTTTATCATGCATAAACTTATATATATATATAATATTAATATTAATAGTCAAATCAAAAGTCAAAAACATAAAAGTTGTCAATTGAAAATTAGGAATTAGAGTTGGATTGTAGGTCTGTGAAGAAGCCAAAGAGGGTGTTCGATTGCAGGTAGCACCGTAGCAGCGTGAATTGGAACTTCCGATTGAAGTTAGGGCATAAAATTCGATGGGTTTTGGACTTTAGGCTATGGGTACAAGTTGGGCCAACATTTTTTAAACGGGAATGGGCCTAGTTGAGGGTAGAAAAACATTAAAAAGGTCCAACTTGAATTTACCAAGAAACTCGGTTATATCACCGATATTATGAAGTTAAATTATCGGCGATATATCGGTAAATATCGTCGATAATATCAGTACCGATATTTCTACCAATATTTTCATCAATATTTTGTCAGATTCCCGATAACCGAGATATCGGCGATACTGACTGCATAGCCCGTAAGCACGGGTGAAGAATTTGGCAAGACTATAGGCCAAATTACACGGGACTTGATCAATGAGACAGTGTAGGTGAAACAAATCCCTCATTGTTACAACTTCGGTGCTATCCTTGCACCCACCAATGGTGTGGATGATCACTCAGTGCAGATAATGGTGTAGTGGATGAAGAATCTTTGTGCTCTTTTGTTTATGCGGGTAGTATTGACTCGAACCAATCCTTGCCCATACTAGTTGTGCCTCACCCTATCCAAACTCGTGGATGCTATCCGCGAACACTGGGAGACGCAAGTCTCGATGCTCGTACAATCTCATTCGAACCCTAAAGTCACCTAGAGACATCTCATACCATTGTTGAGCCATCCTAAACCGTACATAATCATGCACGGGCCTATCGAACTGAAAGGATGCCAAGAATTCTAAGGTTATCTCATAGTAGGTTGGCTGTTGGATCTCAAAGAACTTGACCCATGGTCTTGCAAGCAGTGGTAATGCTTTTTCTAAAAGGCTAATTCCTTCAAGAGTCGAATAGCATATTGTCTTGTGGGTTCCAAAATCCTGTTGCATAAGGCCGGGCAGAGTATCGAAAGCATGGGCCTCAATAGCTTTGTCTCGGTCGAAGATTAGACAATGGTGCATATCTGGAGGGTTTTTGGACATTGGTATTGGATGATATGGTGGAGGTGGTGATGGTGGAGTAGGCGGAGCATCTTTTGGTGGGATAGATGAATATGAACTAGAGCCTGAAGTGGCGTTTCTTTTTTTTCTGCATGCTTGTCTGGAGGATTCTACCATTTCCTACATACTTACCAGTTTGAAAAAGTTAGTGTCCATAAACAGAGTTGCTTTTAACCAATACATATAGTCAAGCAACATTGCCAAAAACTTGATAGTATCAAAACAATACCAAGAATTTGATGGTGACATAGCTAAAAACTTGATATTGATATGAACTATATATATTTCTATTTTTAGGACCATATAAAAGAAACAAAATTTCGAATATGGAAATAGCACAATTATGTTACTTGAGTGCATAAATGGTCTATTGTATCCAATCAAACAATGCACAAATTTGAACGACGCAATATGACTAAGAACATAGATGGTCAACATGTTGACTTTTAAAAAGTCAAACCCATCGAAATTCTTGACCTAATTCATTTAATCAACAATTTTCCATAATAAAACTAAATTTTAAACACATATAATCAAGATTTATGCTTCAATTTGTATTTCCATGCTTAAAAGTACTAAGACAAAATTCAAAAACCCGTTCATACGAGTCGAAAAAATCTGCTCAAACAAGACAAAAAGTGCTACAATATGCTCCTATATAGTCACATATGCATATAGTTTAAGCATTGAGTTCAGATTCAAGCATATTCGAACAAAGATACAAAATGAAAACCTAGCCCTCTTTGAGTTAAATCTGTCAAATTTGAAGCATAAATCGACTAAAAGATGATAACGAACAAGTTTACATACCTTAGGAGAATATTGGAGACCAAAAACGAAAAAAAAAACGGGTGAAAATTGGAGGTTTTTGGGTGATTTCGGCGAGAACCGTTTGAAAGGGGAAAGTGGGTTTTGAGGATTTTACAGATTTCTTCCTTTTTAAGACCAGACACGCTTTTCCCTAATGCACGGTCGTGCATCCTGATGCTCACCCGTGCATCCCCCTCTGACCAAAATTATTTTTTTTATTACTAAAAATAAAATGCTTAACATATAATATTATTTAGAAAAATAAGTATATTATACTAATACTCAATCATAAGTGTTGGTGGAGTTATCCATCGACCAAAATTTACCCTTAAGTTTGTAGCTTGACAAAAATAATCCCTCTACTTTTTAAATATTAACTTTGACCCCCTCAAGTTTTATAAGTTTCAAGTTTTACAAGTTTTAAGTTTATCCCATGTAGTATAGATAATCTGATTTTTTTTCTCAATGTGTTTGTTTTTTTTTTCTACGTTGATGCCCCAATGTAAATTTTGTTAAAAATGGAGTCGTATTCAAAATAAAGTATTTTTTAGGTATCGTGGGTTATATCGACTGCCAACCATGAATAATGAGAAATATCGGTACCGTTATCTAACTGTCTTTTATCTATTTTTCGACCTCCACAACCGAGTCGCCGTAACTTCATATGTTTCTTTTATGGATTTTATGGTTCCCGCTGTTGAGCGCGGGGCAAAATTTATTTAAGCACATTTCTTTTTGTGTTTGGTCACGTTAATGTCACTGTCTCAACTGTTTAAGGTATGGTTCCCGCCGCGAAGCGCGGGGTAAGATTTCTAGTTTTTAATTAAAGGATAACTAAAAATAATTTAATTTTCCGGAAATATTATTTTATTGGAAATTTAAAATGAATTGGTCATAAGGGAATATCACCGCAAAAATCTCGATTAAAGAACCAACCTCGTTTGTTGACTTCCAATTTCCAGATAAGAATTTATAAAAATTAATCACCTTAAGCCGTTTGAAAGCGTTACGCCTATTAAGAAAATATTTTTGCTTCTGAATGGTGGTTCTTATGTTTATTCTTTTTTCTTAACGGAAATTTCGCGGTCGCGATCATTGAAATTTTTTGCAAATATAGATTAGCTAACGAAAACACTGAAATGAAAATAAAAGGAAAAATAAAGTTGAAAATAAAAATAGTCAGTCTACCGGCTTAAATATTTCGCAAAATTAACGTGTCCCTGTCAACGCCGCCTGAAACTTGAAGCGTGTTTTTAGTGTAAATATATATTCTAATTAGAGTTACATAAAATCAGGTTTTAAATTTATAAATTAAAATGATAAATACTTCAACTAAACACACACACACACAATAGACAAGTATACTTATCGCAGCATAGTATAGTCTAGGTAAAACCCAAGTATCGAACCATGGACACGAATCCCGTACTCAACCCTCGATATTGTCTGCCTAAGATAATAAGTTGAAAAATGGGTTTTGTTTAAGATGTTACTCTAGTTTTTATCACTTGTTAATTAATGTTATATTTAAAGTAAGGTTGGTCGTAGTTACTAGTACTAACCCTTTTGATACGGGAGCTTGTATTTTGTAACGGGACAGTGGATACTATCGGCCAATTGTTCCTAATGAATCTCGGGACACTAAAGGGGTCTCAAGTCCGCCAGCTATCCCGTGATTCATTATTCGGACTAGGATTATCCAATGACTGACGTACGTCATGTCTTGTAACTTTTTCCGGTATGTCGAATTGCACGACTTCGTCCAAAGGTTCTTTATGATCGCTCGGACATAACAAATTATGTTTTTAAAATAGTTGTCTTTACTTATAATATTATTTTAAATAAATACGTCTCTCATTATCAAGATCAAACCCCATGGCTCTCACTAGAAGTCATCTGCAAGCTGACATAAGAGAAGTAAAGAAATACCGACACAAACCGCAAGGTCCAGCTAGGACTTGAACGCCTTGTTGAAAACCCAAACCTGCAATCAACCCATAATATTAAATCTATACTAACCGGGCCCTTTGTAACACCAAGATTTGTAAACTCGATTAAGCTTCCCAAACAAGAAGTCTTGCTTAAGTAACTCACAAGATTTAAGATTATTAGATTGGTTTAAAATCACTTATTCTTGTCTTTTTAAGGTAAATCATAGTAAAGACTTTAAAAACATAACATACTAAAAATACTTTATTAATTAATTAAAGTTCAAACAATCCGAGCAACACAAGAGAACTAGCCATGAATAACTATACAATTGACTCCACTAACCCTTAGATAATGTGTGAAAGTATTCCAACACCAAGGGAGAGTAGGTATAGTATGCCTCTTTTATTACTCGAACGAGAAGAATCATTTCATATTACAAGACTTTTAAAAAGGAAATAAAACAAAGAAAAGCTAAATACACCAAAACTAAGAGAGTTCCGGCTCTTAGTAGAGCACTAAGGCCTTCCCAACTCTTTGTCTTGGACACCTAAAATACTAGAATGAGCTTCCTATTTAAAGGCTGAGATCTTGGCAATGCACGGTCGTGCATTAGATTGCACGAGCGTGCAAAGTACCCATTTCTTACACATGAGGGAATCTGACAGCTTTTGTGAGTACAGGGAAGATTTTGGCCAATGCACAGTTTTGGCTGATGTTTGACTCTTGACTTCCTGCTTTGACTTTCTGGTTCCAGGTTCGTTCAGTTGTCTCCCGATTTTGAGTGAATTCTCCATGTTTTTGCATGAAAGGGATAATTATCCTATTGTAGCACAATTAAACAGATTAAATATCAATTCTTTATCATTTTGTCTACAACTGTGATCAATATGGGGATAATTGTGCATGTAAAATATGTATAAATGATGGTACATTAATTGTACAGTTGATTCAGAAATTAAGTGGTGACGAACACTTAAAGTTTAACGTGACCTCAAGAGTGCGGTGCTTGGTGCTTTGGTAGGAGTGGATATGACATAATGTATGTGTTTATAGAGTTTATGTTTTGTCTAAACGTGTTGTAAATTATTTTGCCTGGTTAAAGAAATAGAGAATGTTTACTTAAAACATAAAACTTACCAGCGTTACCTGAAACACTTTAAGCGTGCGTATCAGGAAAGAGTATAGCTTCTTCCGGTAAGGATAAGAAGCAGGCATAGAGGGCATCAGACTGTTGAAGCAAAGAAAATACATAGTTTTTTGAAACTAGACATTGTATAAACTTTGTAAATATGTTGGTATGTACACATTTGGCTTTTTGTTAATGCTAAGCTTTAGTGTCCAATGCTTTTATTTCGTTACGTGTTTATTAGTAAATCCAATACGTGGTAAAATGTCGGGGCCAAGTGGGGACGTGAGCGCCACAATGTGCGATTACAAAATAAAAATACTTTTGTTCTTGTAACAACATTTGATGAATGTCATTATTGTTAATATCTACTTTTAGAGCAAAAAGTTTATGATTTCTGAATTTTAGCAAAATCTTATTACATTATACAGGTTTGTATTATCTTTTTATATCAATTATCAACTAACCTTTACTTGCTAATTAATAGTACAAATTTTACGTTAAGATATGTATTTATATCAAATTGATTCTTTTGTAATTGACATGTCCAAACTATGAGTATCCAAATATAATTTAACAACCGCTAAACTTATTACTTATATACATTTTTGTTCCTATCATATTGTATTTTTAATATTTTAATCATCATTTTTTTAGTATTACTATAAGTTAATTTATAAGTTCATAATATTATTATTATTATTATTATTATTATTATTATTATTTTAAATAACTAGTGACTTGTTTAATATATTACTGATATTTCTTTATTTTTTGTGATTGTTTTGATGAATATGCCAAATAAGCCTACATTATGTAGGCTACATATCACGTGATTTGGCCAACATCTAGAAAACACACACTTGAACACCAAAAACATGCATTCTAATGACAATAAAAAAATTCCAAGTCAAGAAACCATTATAAAAAGTTTTCAATTCTCAAATGTTTTCCTCTTATTACAATCTGGCTCACTGTTTTAAATGAAACAGTTGCATCAGAAATTCAAGGATTGGTTGGACCGACCAACACTAGAGGATAAAGATGTGGAGGGACCTAGATCAATAATAGAGGTGCGGTCAATGTTTTGCAAATCAGAAAAGACGATACTAGTCTCTGCTTGGACTTGGTTAAATTGTTATAGGGCAACTCAGCTTGTTGCTAGAAAATTTTATAATTTGGTTTGTAGGAGTTAAAAGTGCAAGGTAGAAATCGTCTGTCAAAATAAAAATACATAACACTTGTATAATATCGAATTATAATACAAGAAATAAAAGCAGTAAATTACATTACTTTTACAACGGAAATAAAAGAAAATTACAAAACAGAAAACCGAATACAGAATTTGTGACCGACGCTTCGTGTTTAACACGGATCCCTTAAAACAAATTATGAGTCTACCAAGAGAACTCGAATGTTACAACGGCCAAAGTTGTGTGTACAGCCGGGGAACTCTAGACCTACAAAAATACCTTGAGAAGAAAAGAGTAGAAGTCAGTAATTCTTGCAAACTTTTCTACTATGTATGAGTTGGTTTTAGTATCATTTCAGTGTTTTGAATTGCCAAGCCTGACTTGGTATTTATACATGAAAATAATTGTAACAACTGAAATAAATTAAAAACGTAAATAAAGAGAATTAAACGTTTTGAATACTCTTTATTTAGTTTTTGAATTCTGAGTCGAAACTGCCAAAATTTTAACTCTAAAGAGCTGATCAACAGGAAATTGTTCAGCAGTTACAGACTGCTGCTGTCGTGGGATGCGGACTTGCGTGCATATACTAGCAGGCCACCCGGACCCGGATCCACTCGACAGGAGGAGCACGTATATCCGGACACATATACGCGGACAGCACCCGCTAGACCGTGTTGTGACACGGGTTCCGAACACATTGCACGACACACAGACACGCGTTCAGGGTTCCACCCGGTAGGACGCGCGCGAGCATCTGGACAGACGGACACGGACAACACCCGCAAGGCCGCACACTGGGCTGCCATGTGGAGGCTAGCCGGACACTTTTCCTAGACACCCAAGACACCCATGCATACCCGGAATCCAGACGCCATCCACGCACACTGTAGAGGTTGGGCGCTGATCCCGGATGTTGCGCCACATCACCACCATGTGCCCAGATACTGAACCCGGACCACTTGAAGTGCAAAGTGCCCCATCAAAACGGATCAAAACGCCCAAATTGCCACATTACGCCCATCCTCGTCGTCTGGAGCCCGGGCGCGAGCGCTACCCTCCTAGTTTCCACTAAGTGTCATTCTTTATAAGTTAACAATCCTAATGGAGAGTTCTACTTTATAACCCACTTAAAGGTTTCTCATCCCACCTATGTGAAACAAGTTTCCTCACTTTTATCACTTTTCTACTAAAAAAAAGCTGAATTATTTCAACCCTAAATGCCCAACTTTCAGTATCGATATCTCATTCATATTAGCTCCGTTTTTTACGCGGTTTGTTTCCTAGTGAAGGTATCACATAAGAGAACACAAATTCAGAAAGAAATAATAATATTAACCTCGGTCACATATATTTGTCTTTCCAAAGTTGGCAAACAATCATTTTGCAACTTGGTAAAGAAACACATTTTTCACCCAAAACTATAAACACCATATATAACAAATCATCTTTTAATTCAAGGGTGAGTTTCAAATAAAAATACCATATATAGTTGTTTTCTTTCTTTCTCTTTTGGTTTCCTAAGTTTCTGGCTATTAGTTCATCTTTAAATAAGGTTGCTGACTTGCGGCTTGGGAGTAACCGGTAAAATTCAAATAAAAAAAAAAATTCAAACTCTAGTTTCGGCTACTCATGACAACTTAAACTTATTTAATATGTTTGCTTTTAGGTTAAACTAGGGGAGATACCCACGCTACGCGGTGTGGTAGTAAAACAAAACGCTAAAACGAAGGGAAAAAAATAAAAAAAAACAGTCAAACAAAAGTAAAAAAAAAAATTTACCCAGGGATGAAACCGGGTTGATGGCTACAAAGGGAGTTTGTGTGCGCAACGACTTAACCATCCGAATAACCTTCAAGTTTGTGAACTTATCAAAAAAATTATTATAAAGTAAATCAATTTCGTTTTATTTAATAAAAAGGGCACGAATCAAAAACTTGCGTATGGTGTTACCGCCCTCAATAACCAATAGAAAGGATGTACTGTACACCCCGTTCTCTTTTAGATAGGTATTTAATGATTATATTATATACCATATTTTGCATACAAATGTTTATATTTGATGAACAGTATGTATTTTTGTTTACCTGTTAATATTATGCTTTCGGTTCGCGTATCAGCATAACAAAGAAAAAGGGAAAAGGTGATATTTAAGAAATTTATCAACCTTTTAAAAAGATTAAAGAAAAAAAATAGAGCCTGTTTCCTAAAATATCCTATATATGTTACGTCAATTTAAAAAAAAATTATATTTTTTTGGTTCCGATAAAACTAGATTCTATTACTTTTATAACATGTCATAATCATAAGAAAATTGAAGAAAGTTATGTCAGAAGGTTAATTTTGAAGTTCATGTGAATCTGCCAGTAAATACTATGTTGTAATCAACCAGGGGCGGATTTACTAGTGTGAGGGGGTGCACAGGAACCTCCGATTTTTGAAATTGTAGTGTAACGCTAGGTAAAAAAACTGGGGTGAACCCTTTAAAAAATTGTATGGTGAACCACCTTACAAAGTATAACAAGTGGTGTAGTGATTTAGGCTTTGAATTATAACATGGAGGTTATGAGTTCAAATCCCTTTACCAACATTTTTTAGAACTATTTTTTTAACTGATCTGGAATACAAATTAGGGAAAAACAATTGGGCTACCAGCCTACCAGAATAACAATTGGGCTACCGGGCTACAAATTATAACAAGTAGTGTAGTGATTTAGGCTTTGAATTATAACATGGAGGTTATGAGTTCAAATCCCTTTACCAACATTTTTTAGAACTATTTTTTTAACTGATCTGGAATACAAATTAGGGAAAAACAATTGGGCTACCAGCCTACCAGAATAACAATTGGGCTACCGGGCTACAAATTATGGAGTTATATGTTTTCATTTTTTTGTTAGGCTTAATTAATTGGGCTACAAGCAATACAAATTAGGGAAACAAAACAAAACAATTCAGAAGCCTACGCACACACGCACACAGCGTCTGCGTCCCTTTCGCCTGTTGCACCAGCGTCTGCGTCCCTTCCCCCTGCTGCCAATGCCGTCGACTACTCAAGCGCCCTATAGGAAATGTTGAAGTAATTGAGCCCTATAGGAAATGTTGTAGAAAGTTTTAATTTACGTTTGAAATTTTTTCTTCGCTTTAGGCCTCCAAAATGGTTGAGCCGCCCCTGCCCGACCCGACCCGACCCGAACAATTGAACAAAACTGAAAATTTTTATGTCCGACCCTATGAAATTAGAGCGTCTAAAAACAGTGAACCCTCTGAAAAAATTTCTGTAATCAACCACATATTCCACAATCCACATCAGCCGGAATTGTCACCATTAATTGGTCAAAATCTTAAAATTTTATTTTTTTAAATAAAAAAATAACATTTCAAGAAAAAATGTTGAACCAACTTCTATTCACACATCAAGTATGGCTTCCAAATCACGTAAGATCTCGTAGTAATCTTCATTGAAAAAGAAAATGATGTTTATTACATGTGATCACTACAAGATTGTGAGTTTAAATATATTTATATAATTCTTACTTTTATTTTAATTTTAGTTTTATTTTTATTTATAATAAATTATTATAAATTATTTACAACAACTAATATCGTTTCAATAGGGGTGCTTAAAAAAATCCGAAACCAAATTATTCGAAATTCCGAATACCAATTATTCGAATTTTCGGATTCGGATAATAGTTTTTGGATATTTCGGATACTCGACAATCCGAAATATTATATTTATACATATTTTTTAATTGTTTTTATAATTTAAAAAAAAACTAGAATTTGAATCAAAGCCCGAAATATTATATTTATATATTAATATATGTATATTTTTAATCATTTTTCAAGCTTTTTAATTGTTTTTATAATTTAAAAGTATTATATTTATATATAATTTTTTTTTTATTTATTTTTTTCGAATATCCGTTTCACTATCCGAAAATTTCGGATATCTGGATTTTCGGATATCCGATTTTGAACACCCGAGTTTCGTATTACGTTCTCATTACATAATGACACAAAGTCAAGACTTAACGTCTTATTTTGAGCTTATTTGAGTAAACTAATTAGGCAAACAACTAATTTAACCCGTATGGTATCCTATCAAGAGGTTAGAAATAAGGTTAAAGTCTAGGTACGAAATGATGTGAGTTTTCTAGTATTCAAACCAGTGACGGGTCTAGGATTTTTACTGGTGTGTTTGAAACTCATCATCAGCTACTAGACTACGATGCAGAGCATTAGATTATTAGTTTCTTTGATATTTGATATTTTTTAATTTACTTTGGGTGCCTTTTAAAAGGTTTTTAACAAAACTTGGAGGTGCCTACAAATATTATAACCAAATTAACACTAGAAATACAAACTTGAGGGGGTGCCTTTGCCACCCCTAAAGTCTTCATCCATCCGCCAATGATTCAAACGTCTCTTGAATTGAATAAAAGTTACATCTATCAACTTAAGATAATGTGTTTCCATTCATTTTCTTTGGTCATGATATGAGTCACCAACGACATTAGATAATAAGTCGGTGTAAACAAAACTGTTGGTATTAAAGTTGATGTAGACTGAAGTCACAAACACAAAAGTTGAAACCGTCTTTAAGATAAAAAAAAAGAGTATTGAGAGCATAAAAATTAATTATACAACCAAATAAAATAAACGTCTTAATTAAAGGTTTTGGAAATGAAAACAAATAATTTGGAGAAAAAAATTCGAGGTCAAAATCACGTCTCTAGAGGGTGGAATTTCATGTTCAAGCTAAACCACAATTAGCTGTTTGTCAAAAACTTTAACTTGATAAGACGTTTTCTTCTCCGTAATTCTAAACATAGATTGAATCCTTTTTCAACGCAGGAACCAATAAAATCCCGCTTCACCGTCAAGACCACGTTACTGTCGAACCAATAAAGTCTACGCACTGATGAACCAAGACCATCTTCTAATGTTCAAGAGCAAACAACACTGGAAACCGAAGATAAAAAGGTGAATCACCGACCCACTACCCGAAAATGGATATTGTTTCCACAACCCACAATCCCAATAAACTGATTGCCCAACTCCACATTAAACTGCAACATATCTGATCGAAATTTTATAGATGCTCTTTCAAGTTCCGAGATTTGAAAGTTTTATTGGTAACGGACTCCATGCTCTCGAGGAATGATGTAATGACCAAATTACATTCTATCACAGATGATGTTTTTCGGTTTTGAAAAAGGATTCATATAAAAGAAATATGATTCACACTACCATACTTTTTTCGTGTTGGTGTATTTGGAAGCACAGGAACCATGTTTTGTATTATAATGTTAGCTAACTTAGTTAAGTTAGCCTGTTTCTATAGGGGCGAACATAGTAAGTTCGCCTGTTTCTATAGGGGCGAACATAGTAAGTTCTCCTAGTTCTGTTTAGTTTGTTAGTTTTTCTTGTTTTGTCTATAAATAGCTTCTTTGTAACATTATTCAAGTTATCAATCAAATCATTTCAGTTTTACCCCCAATCATTCTCTCTCATTTTCTTTCTCTTGTTTATCATTCTTGCTTGTTCTAGCGATCATTCTCTATATCATAACATGATCTGTTCTAGCGATCATTCTCCATATCATAGCTATCCCTTTGGAAAGAAAGGTTACAATATTTATAATCTTGACACATGACAAGTTCTTGTTTCTCGGGATGTGACTTTTCTTGAGCACATTTTCCCTTCTTTACACTCTTCGGATCCTTCGTATTTGTTCCATTATCTAAATGATCTGTTTGAGGAGACAGATCCAGCTGATGTTCCTTCACCTTCTTCGGATGCTCCTGAAGTTGATTCCACTCCTCCTCCTCCTGTTTCTCAGGTTCCTCCTCCTCCACCTCCGGAGCTCAGGAGATCTACTAGCTCTTCTGTTCCTCCATTTCATCTGCAGGAGTATGTTTGTAATTCTGCTTCTTCTGTTGACTCGTCTTGTTTTCATTCTTTGTCGAGTGTTTGCCAAGCTTCTCATTTTGTTAATCTTGCTGATCTTTCTCCTTATTCCCAGTAGCTCCTTCTCAATCTTGACTCTGTTCAGGAACCTTCTTCTTATCTGGAGGCTGCTAAACATCCTGCTTGGCAAGAGGCTTTCACTAAGGAGTTTAATACCTTGGAAAGTAATCAAACTTGGGAGGTTATGCAATTACCTAAAGGTAAAAAGGCCATTAAGTGCAAATGGGTGTATAAAGTCAAGTATAATGCTAATGGCATTGTTGAACGTTGTAAAGCCTGTTTGGTTATTCGTGGTGATACTCAGAAAGCAGGAATTGATTATAATGAGACTTTTTCTCCTGTTGTTAAAATGACTACTATTCGAAGTCTCATTGCTGTTGCTACTAAACGACGTTGGGGTTTATACCAATTGGATGTCAATAATGCTTTTATACATGGGGATCTTGACGAAGACATTTTATGCTTCCTCCTCCTGGAATGCCTTTATCCTCTCCTGATTATGTTCTTAAGCTCAAGAAGTCTCTTTACGGTTTGAAGCAAGCTTCAAGGTAGTGGTATGGAAAGCATTCTGATGCTCTTAAGACCAACGGTTATATGCAGTCTCCCAATGATTATTCCTAATTCTCTAAAACCTTGGGGGATTCTGTTGTTCATGTCGCTGTCTATGTCGATGACATTTTTCTTACTGGTAATAATGATCAAGAGATGTCTGCTTTGAAGGCTTTCTTACATTCCACGTTCCAGATCAAGGATCTTGGCACTCTCAACTACTTTCTGGGCATTAAGGTTCTCAAATCTCCCTCTGGTCTTATCATGACTCAACGCAAATTTACGAAGGATTTGCTGACTGAGTTTCTTGCATATGATGTTTCTTCTGTTTCGTCTCCTTTGCCTTTACATTTACAACTAAAGCTCAACGAAGGTCAAGTTCTTGATGATCCTTTGGCTTATCGTTGCCTTGTTGGTAAACTCAATTATCTCACTCACACTTGGCCTGATCTTGCTTTTGCGGTTCAGTTTCTCAGCCAGTTTATGAGTGATTCACGTGTTCCTCATTGAGATGGTACGTGGCATACTCTTCGATATGTCAAAGACACTTGTTCTCAAGGGTTGTTCTTTAATGATGATCCTGATATGTCTTTGTCTGCTTATTGTGATTCTGATTGGGCAGCTTGCCCTAATACTCGACGTTCTGTCAGTGGCTATTTCATTTCTCTTGGGGGCAGTCCTATTTCTTGGAAATTCAAGAAACAAGCTACCGTTTCTCTTAGTTCTATTGAAGCAGAATATCGTTCTCTTCGCCGTGTCACACAGGAACTTGCTTTGTTGACTCGCTTGTTTGTGGAGTTTAGGCTTGATAATCTTACTCCCGTTTCTCTCAAATATGACAGTCAGGCGGCTATTCATATTGCTAAGCAACCAGTTTTTCATGAGAGAACTAAGTATATCGAGTTGGATTGTTATTTTGTCCGTGAGAAGCTTCAAGCCGGTTTGATTCTGCTTTCTCACAGACGGACTTCTGATCAACTTGCGAATTTATTCACAAAGAGTTTGGCTGGTCAACCGCATTCAGATCTCATTTCCATGTTGGGGTTGTATACGCCTCCAATTTGAGGGGGGGTGTTAGCCGAACTTAGTTAAGTTCGTCTGTTTCTATAGGGGCGAACGTAGTAAGTTCGCCTAGTTCTGTTTAGTTTGTTAGCTTTTCTTGTTTTGTCTATAAATAGCTTCTTTGTAACATTATTCAAGTTATCAATCAAATCATTTCGGTTTTACCCCCAATCATTCTCTCTCATTTTCTTTCTCTCGTTTATCATTCTCGCTTGTTTCTAGCGATCATTCTCGATATCATAACAAATAAGAAGTTGGTCTCTCCTCCTAAAGCGGTTATGGATATCAAGGTTCTTTGCTCTATTTGGATAAAGAATTGAATGAAGCGGAGGGCTCGAGATTGGTCCTTATGGTGTCCTTTTGATTTGGGATAAGAGAAATCATTGGGGAGTTCCTTGGTTGTAAAATCTTGTATGTTTTATGTTTATGTATCGTAAGCTTTGTCTTTGTTGGGGTTTTAGTATTTTGCTAGCCGCGTTTAATAAATTTGCTTTGCTTTAAAAAAAGGATTGAATCCTTTTTATATTTTGTAAAGTCTTGATTTTTGTTTCCTGTATCCCTCTCATATTAAATATTAATGATTTTAAATAATTAACTATATTTATAATTTTAAATAATTAAATATTTTATAATTTTATTAAAACTTACTAAATCATAAGAATATTTCAATTATATCTTATCTTAAAACATAATTTTATAATTCTTAAATTATTATTATATTTTATTTATAATTCTTAAATCTTCATTATTTTTTATTTCACCACTTGTTAATGACATCCAATGTATAAATCTTTATAAAAACTGTTGGTTTACAATAAATTGAATTTATTCAATCCATTTAATACATGGGTTTTTAACTTAGTTGGTTTATGTAAGAGTTTACTAACTATTGGATTTTAACACGTTATCTCTGCAATACGCGACTTATAAAATATTTTATTAGGAAAAAAAACATGAATTAACCCATTTCTATATTATTTAATATATATATACATATATATATATATATGTATATATATATATATATATATATATATATATATATATATATATATATATATGGGAGGGTTTATGAGAAAATCGAATAGTTAGGTGAAAACCTAGAAAACCACTAAATAAACCAATTTTAACCAATCATATAATAATAATTTTTTATTTTTTATTTTATTTTATTTATAAGAGTATCTTTGTAATATTACACATTTTACCAAAAAATTATTTTAAGTATTGACTTACGTATACGTAACACACAGTGTTACGTATACGTAAGCAGAAAACACAAAAATTGTAGTTACGTATACGTAAAATAAATTTTTTGGTAAATTGTGTATATTATATTAATACACTTAGAAATAAATTAAAAGAATAAAAAATCTATAAATTATTTGATTGGCTATTGCCAGTTTCCTCGATTTTTGCCTAACTATGTGGTTTTCTCCTGATTCTTCTCTATAAATTAGATACACACACATTTATATATATATATATATATATATAAACACCTGCACATAATGTTTTAACAAGGTTATGTAACCGTAAAATCAACTCTCTTTCTCTCTCCCATAACATAGGCTGACATTGTGTACAAATAGTTATATGACTCTCACAGTTCCCTACTTAGAATTACACGATCATATATATATCGGGTGATATTCCTTATGAACACTAAATTAATGCAATAAAAAAAGAATAAACATAAATCTTTTAGCTGTGGTTCATGACTTAAACATGTGTAGGTTCTATAAATAAACAAACTTTGTTCATATATATACATACATACATATATATATATATATATGTATGTGTGTGTCTATATATATTACATCATTAGAGATGAATAAAGAGTTTACTTTAACCATTTTCTTATATTTTAAAAAGTTTTAAGATCTAAAAATTCAATAATTTATTTGTTACGCGTGTTCTCGCAATATATAGTATTCTCCATAGATCACTATGTGTGTGTTTGTGTATGTTTGTGGTGTGGGGAAATAGGTTTCATTTCATAACCGATTGGGGACGGGTATAGGTAATCGCAGTCTCATACCCGTCCCAATACCATCAGGCATACATGTGGGTATCCGGATACACATTAGTTTGTTAATTAAAAAATACCCATTGTGATTTCAATCTACATTTTTTTCGTACTATTCTAATTTTTATATAATTTTATGTTTATAACAATTACAAGAAATTATAATATGTAAATTACGTACATATCAATATCATCGTAAAAATAATATTTGAAATATCTAAAATATGTAATTTCATCATTATATAATTGCAAAAGATAAGTTCATACTTAACAACATACAAATTATAAATAATATAGTAAACAAAAAAAGTTAATTCTCTGCATAATGAAGCTTTACTAGATAAGGTTCAAGAGAAAATAAAAATAAAAACAAAAACAAAATTTTCACATATATGGTTCTAGTAAACGGGTATATGGTTTTGGGTAATCCAGTCAGGTGTCATGTAATCTCATTCACGGGAAAACTTTTAAAACTAATCCCATACCCGAATATCCGTCCCGGGTGTTTCAGTTTTCAAGTGTTCTTGTTGAGTTCATGTTATTTTCCATCCCTAGTTGAGAACACTGAGAATCACTTTAACTCTTGTACTTAAAGTGTGTCATAGGTATTTACTCTAACCTATTTCCTTCAGTTCACCTATATAACGTCTCCCATGTATTCGACTTCTTTTATGACATAAAGCATGCATGTTGTCACACCCCGCCTCAGGCACCCCGTGGATGCATGTGAGCACGATTGGTAGCTGTTTTGATTTCAGAGTTTTTATAAAACAGCAAAAGACTTTTCAAGGATCGTTTCATCATAAATCTCAACCTCAAGGGTTACTTTTGTAAATATCAAGAACCAGTTAGAGAAACAAAGTTCTTATATTTATAAACGTGGGAATTAAATACCCATTAGTTTTTATTACAAACACTGTTAAAATCAAAATACAACACTTGTCTCCAGACAAGTTTAAAAGCCCCCAACTAATAGTATGAGTAAGGTAGATTAGTCCTTTGGCACTACTCCTGTTCATCTTCTCAGGATTTCTTGCACATATGGCATAATTCCATCTTGCACCTTATCTTGTACACACACAGAGTCTTGGGCCAGACTTAACAGTCAGTTCAACTATTTAATTTATTCCCAACACATTCACTTGTTACCAAAAAACCTTTTAAAAATGAAACGTCAGTGCGAAAGCTGGCGAATACAATTATCTTGACACGTAAAACATATGGCACAAACAATTATTAAATTCACAACGATAATATAGCGATGTTCAATCCACACATCCAATATGTCCTTACCCCCTGACTGGTCCATGCCACCGTATACACTGGTAGTATGTCTTATAAACAATGGCCAGACTTCGTCTCCGAAATTGTTTGAAGGGATGTACCAACCGCAGTCCAGGACATTCACTCGATACCCATGTATCCTTTGCAAATTTTACATATGCTTATGGCCTGAATGTTTTGTACATAGATGAACTGTATGCATAAATCATATAACACTTATTTATCAATTTTCATAAACGTAAATGTTTGACACAAAGTTTAAAAGTAGATAAAGTATTTACCTTAGTAAATGGAAAAAGTAACAACTTTAGAAGAGCCTTCTAAGCTTGAAACTACAAAACTAGCTTCCTATCTCAGCCTCTTCGAGCGTTTCTAGATTCCTACAACATTTCATTTATAATGCGGAAGTTCTAAGTGAGTGCAGGTCGAACCTGGATCTTCAGAAACCTTCTAAGAGAGCTCTGGAATGTTTTTTAGAAGTGGAATGCGAGTTTGAGTTGGTGAAATAGTTGAAACCGTGAAGCTATATATAGGCTGAAAACATGATCTATAGTGGACCGTTGTAGGGCGGTCTCCACCGCCCATGCGTGCATTAGCCCTAGATTTCCAATTCTGAGTAGACCGTTCCTGTGATTACAGCTAGCGGACCGCTAACCAAAGGTGTACCGGTCTTTCACGCTGCTACATCTCAGATTCTCAAGAAATTGCAGCTGGTGGACCGTTACCACGTGGCATGGTGATCCGCCATGAGTGCACGCGTAAGATTTCTCCCCATCAGTCATAAGACACGTGTCACACACGGGTTGATTGCTTAGTCGTTAAGTAGCGGACCATTACAGGGTATGGTGGCGGTCCGCCACCGGTGAATTCAGCGTTGAGGGCCAGCCTTAGCGGACCTCTAGGAAATATCTACCCATAGCGGATTGTTAGGGCAGAGTTTAGCGATACACTAGGGTTTAAATTTCTAAATAATTTAATTTAAACCCTAAACTTTGGTATATTTAAATACTTCATGTCCCTGTGGTTTATACCTTGGCAATTCTTGGACATTTTTGTGGCATGTGTTATAACCTCCCCGCCTTGTTTTAATCTTGTCCTCGAGATTATATGAACAAGTGAGGATACTTCTTTTTCAGACTCCAATTCCCACGTGTATTCAGGTCCACGTCTTTAGTTCCATTTCCATTTTACGATCACAAGTTTCTTTCTTTTCAATTTCTTCTCTTGTATGTCCTCGATTTACAAAGGTTGTTCCACAAACTTAAGTTTCTCATTTACCTCTATATATATTTTAGGGGCATTACCAAAGTTTCATCTGCCAAACACTCACATATTCGATACGTGAAATACATCGTGTACTTAACTAATTTCCTTCGGTAATTCGAGTAGATAAGCAACCGGGCCAACTCGTTTCAAGGTTTTGAAAGGTCTTATGAATGGTGGACTTAACTTTCCTTTCTTACCAAATCGTACAACACCTTTCCAAGGCGATACTTTCAATAGAACGTTATCACCTATGTTGAATTCTAACGGCTTTCGTCTCTAATCAACATAGCTTTTTTGTCTGTCTCGAGCCGCTTTTAATTGATCTCTTATTTGAATTATGTAAGGCCCCTTTCCCGGGAGACCTCATATGTTGGATTTACTCATTATTTGGTCGGGTTTTAGGCTTAATTGGTCGAATAACTTCTTCTACAAGTCCTGCGATTTCTAAAATAGGTTTGAAGTTTATTTTTGGAAAAGATTTGTGTCGGTTGACTTTTACGGAGTCAAACTGTATCTCAGGCGCGACCGTGCTTAAAGTTAAGCACGACCGTGTTCGAGGCTTAAGCGCGACCGTGCTTAGGACTAAGCACGACCGTGCTTGTGCACTTTTTGATATTTACAAGAATGGTCCCTGTAGTTTTGTAGTCTTGATGTTGTTTTGAGTTTTGGTCAAGTTTGGGTCCTCGAGGTTTGCAAGATGGTTTTAGTTAATATTGTAATATAATAAACGCATGTATATTTGTTATTGCACATGAACAATGCATGTAAGGTTGGAATCGGAATCGTCTTTTATTGCACGGCATAAAATAAATAAGAAAAATATGAAAATCAGAAAGGTTACACTACTCTGGTAGATGATTGTCTTGTGTTACGGGTGTGACAAGTTGGTATCAGAGCCGCGGTTTAAGGGATTTAGATACTAATATGAAAGATTAGTATCTAGACTTAAACTAAGAGCTCTAAGAATAGCTGGAATGCCAACAGGATATAAGTTGAGATGCTGATTATCATTATGAATATAACAGGAGATGTCAAGAAAACAGATATTAAGTACATTATTGGCCAAATGTCTTTAATTTCTGATTTTCTGGATCATAATCGGTTATACGAATTCTGATCTCATACATTTGTGTGTATAGGTAACAATGGTTGGAACAGTAAGAGGAAGAGGTAGAGGAATAGGTCGTACTCCAGTCACTAGGAGCCGTAGGCAAGCTGAAATTAACACCGATACTAACAATCATCACGAAACAAACGAGAACGACAATAATAACGGTCCTCAGGTTGAGGAGGTAGTTATGTCTGAAACTCAATTTCAAGATGCTGTGGCAAGTGAAGTCACTAAGGCTTTACGAAACACACTACCCGGATTACTAGATGGAGTAATTTCAAGAAGAATGGGTACTGGAATAGCCGGAGGAGACAGGAGGAGCAAATTGAAACGCTCATACTAGCTCAATAACGAGAACTGAGAATCGGGAAGGATGTAGTTAGAAATCCTTCGAAGGCTGCAAACCTAAACCTTTTGATGGCAAGAAGGGAGCCATTGATACAACTCAATGGATCACCAAGATGGAGGTTGTGATCAAGTTAAATGAGTGCCGAAATGATCAGGCAGTCAAGTATGCTGCCAATTCCTTGGAAATCACTACTTTAGACTGGTGGGATCTGTAAAGCAAGCTAAAGGAAAGCAAGCAGTGGAAAGTATGAAATGGAACGAGTTCAAGGAACTGATTCCGCAACGATTCTGTCCCTAGAACAAAGTTGATAAACTTAAGGAGGAGTTTCAACGTCTGGAGGCTAGAACGATGACACATCAGGAGTACGCAACAAAATTTGACGAGATGTCGAAATTGGTGACACATCTGGTGACAGCCGAACCCCGAATGATCAAGCACTTTATGAAAAGTTTACCTCTAAAGGTGCGTACCATGGTAAAAATCGCCGCACCACAAACGATGGATTCAGCATTAGCATTGAGTGCTTCGGTATACGATGATGTGGTAGATCAAGAAGCTAAGGATAAGGTTGAGAAGGTAGTAGAGGTGAAACCTATTGAAATCAAACGGAAAAGTGAAGAGGTGATGTATCGGTTTAAACCGATAAATTTCAAGTTCCCTAGGAGAAAGGGAAATAACCCGGTAAGAAACCCTTAGGAAACAAGGTGCTATAAATGCAAAAGGACGGGGCATGTAGCAATATCTTGTCCTTCTTTTAGATGTTTTAATTGTAATGAAATGGGACATCTTGCAAGGAAGTGTACCAAATCCGTACAACAGACACCTGGAGGAGGGGCAAAAGGTCGGGTATTTGTGATAGGTGAAGGAAGGAGGAACGACAATGCCAAGGTGGTAGCTGGTACGTTCCTAGTTAATGATATTTATGCTAAGATTTTGTGTGATACAGCAACAAATAGAAGTTTGTTTCAGATGCCTTTAGTTTGTACTTAGGCATGAAACCTACTCCACTTGAGCGTGCTTATGTAGTTGAGACGGCAAGTGGTGAGCAGATTAAGATAACTGAATCGTATACGAATTGCAAGATGACTCAAGGCAATGAAAATTCAGTGATTGAATTAATGCCAATGAGTATGAGCAAGTACGATGTTATCATTGGAATGGATTGGTTAAACCAATGCCATGCTCAGATTAATTGTGATCAACGGACTATTAGGATTTGTAGGCCTAACGGAGAGTCTATGTTGATACAATGTGATAGTGATGACAATAAGATTGAGACGATTTCGGTAGATAAGGCTAAGAAATGTGTGAATGCAGGATGTCGTGTAGTTGTAGTTTATGCTTTAGACTCTAAACCCGAACGGCAGATTACGAACATTCCTGTAGTATGCGATCACCCGGATGTATTTTCGGAAGAATTACCTGGTCTACCACCAGATAGACAAATCGAATTCGGAATAGAACTCATACCTAGAGCCAAACCCGTGGCTAAATAACCCTACCGTCTTGCACCTTCCGAATTGAAGGAGTTGATGAAGCAGATTCAAGAATTATTAGATAGAGGCTTTATACGTCCAAGTACTTCATCCTAGGGAGCACCAGTCTTGTTCGTGAAGAAGAAAGACGGAAGTATGCGTATGTGCATAGATTATCGGGAACTGAATAAGCTTACTGTAAAAAACAAAGATCCATTGCCAAGAATAGATGATTTGTTCGATCAATTTCAAGGAGCTAAATACTTTTCAAAGATAGATCTGGATATCACCAATTACAAGTACAGTAGGAAGATATACCTAAGACTGCCTTTAGAACCCGTTATGGACACTACGAGTTTTTAGTTATGTCATTCGGTCTAACTAATGCTCATGCAGCATTTATAAACCTATTGAACCAAGTTTGTAAACCATTCTTAGACAAATTCGTTATAGTCTTCATAGACGACATCCTTATCTACTCTCGAACCAAGGAAGATCATGCCAAGCATCTTTAGATAATCCTGGAAACCCTCAGAAAGGAGAAGTTATACGCTAAGTTTTCCAAATGTGAGTTCTGGAAACAAGAAGTACAATTCTTAGGGCATGTCAAAAATCAACAGGGAATCCAAGAAGATCCAGCCAAGATTGAAACCGTTATGAAATGGGAAACTCCAAAGACTCCAACGGAAGTTCAAAGTTTTCTTGGTCTAGCCGGATACTATCGAAGGTTCATACAATATTTCTCCAAGACAGCTACTCCATTAACCACTTTAACTCAGGTAAAATTTGAATGGGGTCATAAGCAAGACGAGGCTTTCAAAACCCTTAAGCAGAAACTTAGTTCAACACCAATCTTAGCATTACCAGAAGGAAATGATGACTTTGTCATCTATTGTGATGCTTCCCGAATTGGTCTAGGTTGTGTGTTGATGCAGAAAGAAAAGGTAATAGCCTATGCATCACGACAACTTAAGGTTCATGACAAGAACAATACCACACACGTTCTTGAACTATGTGCCATAGTGTTTGCTCTAAATATTTGGAGACACTGTCTATATGGTACTAAGTGTGTGATATATACAGACCATAAAAGTCTCCAGCATATATTCAATCAGAAGGATTTGAATATGAGACAGAGAAGATGGATGGAGCTCATTAATGATTATAACTATGAGATCAAATATCATCCCGGGAAGGCCAACATAGTAGCAAATGCACTAAGTTGAAAGAAGAAAGTCAGACCCATTAAGATAAGAGCCTTAAGGTTAAAAGTCAAAGTAGACTGGATGGATCAAATCAAAGAAATTCAAACTCAAGTACTACAAGAAGATAACATCAAGAAAGAGCGCATGGTTGGTAAGGAGAAATTACTGATCAAAGGCGATGACGAAATCTTACGATTTGGAAATAGAGTATGGATCCCTTAAACTTGGTGAAATTCAAAAAAAGGTGATGAATGAAGCTCACAAATCCAAATATTTGATACATCCTAGAGCTAATAAGATGTACAAGGATTTAAAGACTCAGTTCTTGTGGCCGAACATGAAGAGATCTATAGCTCACTATATAGAGAAATGTTTGACTTGTCTTCAAGTCAAGATTGAACATCAGAAACCCGCAGGTCAACTATAACAGTTAGAGATACCTGTGTGGAAATGGGATAGGATTACTATGGACTCCGTTACGAAACTGCCGAGAACCCAGAAAGGGCATGATGCTATTTGTGTTGTAGTTGATAGACTAAATAAATTGGCACATTTCATCCCTATCAGTGAAAATTATTCAATGGATAAACTTTCCCGACTCTACATCAACGAGATCATAAGCCGCCATGGTATACCGCTATCTATTATCTCTGATAGAGATAGTCGGTTCACATCCAGATTCTGGAGTAGTTTCTAGAAAGAGTTGGGAACTCGAATCAATATGAGTACAGCATATCACCCTCAAACTGATGGGCAAAGTGAAAGAACAATCCAAACCCTAGAGGATATGCTGAGGGCTTATGCCATAGAATTTGGAGGTAACTGGGATAATCATCTTCCATTGATAGAATTTTCTTACAACAACAGTTACCATTCAAGTATAAAAGCTGCACCGTTTAAAGCATTATACGGTAGGAATTGCAGAACTCCAATTTGTTGGACTGAAGTTGGGGATAGCCAACTATCTGGACCAGAAATATTACAGCAGATGACTGATAAGATAGTCCTGATCAAGCAAAAATTGAAAGCTGCACAAGACCGACAAAAGAGTTATCCAGATAGACGCCGACGACCAGTAGAATTCCAAGTCGGTGACTACGTCACGTTGAAAGTATCACCTTGGAAAGGTGTTGTACGTTTTAGGAAATGTGGGAAGTTAGGCCCAAGGTATATTGGACCTTATAAGATCATAGAGAGAGTTGGAGCTGTAGCATACAAACTTGAATTGCCTGAAACATTACAAGGTATTCATAACACGTTTCACGTGTCATGTTTACGCAAGTGCTTAGCGGATCCCGACCAGGCAATCTCGTTAGATGATGTTCATGTTGATGATAAGCTCCAATTCACCTACCAACCTGTTAAGATCTTAGGAACTCAAGATCGAAAGTTGAGAAAGAAAACTATACCAATGGTATTAGTACAGTGGCAAGGTCGGAAAGGTGCTGACAAAACCTGGTAATTAACAGAACAAATGAAAGATAACCCTGAAATTCGAGGATGAAATTATTTTAAGGAGGGGAGATTTGTAACACCCGGATAATTCCCAAAGGGCTAAAAGTGTAAAAGTACAAAGTTCAAGGGTTGAACTTTACAGTCTCAAAAGTTAAGGGACTAAAATTGAAAATTCTGAAACTTGAAGGGGTAGCGGACCGCTACCCTAACCCTTAGCGGTCCGCTACGTGTTGACAAAGGAAGCAACCGGGAGACGACACGTGTCCCTGTGACTCCCCGGTCAAGTTCTGACACGTGGAAGGGTGGCGGACTGCCAGCCTTCACCTTAGCTGTCCGCTACGTAGCTCCCAAGCATATTAAGCTGCCTTAAAGGGTGGCGGACCCCCACGCCTTTGCTTAGCGGTCCTCTACGGACCCAAATGTCACCCTATAAATACGTGAACGATCTCAGTCATTTAGAACACACAAACCCACTTCCACACACACTTAAGCTGGTAGATCGATTCCCGAGGTTCTGATCCACTACTGAGAGTCCGGTTTCTCGCATTTCGTTCGCAAACTGCCATAGATAGCGTCGAGGTAAGGTTTCTAAACACCCTAAGGCTTCTTTGTGTAAACCTAAGATAAGGATATTGATTGTGATAATGTAGGTTATAATCTAGGGTTCTGTCGAGGTGTTGATTGTTATAATCAATACAAGAGGAGGTTCTGGTTGAGGTGAGTTCCTCTAAACTGTGCTCTATAAAATGTTTTGTGAATGATTTTGTATCTGAGATCACAACGCTGTCCATGCATATATCCTATAATAAGTACTTATTATGGCCATTGATTGAGGGGGACCCAGGGACAAGACTGATGCTCTTGTTTTAGTTCTGATACGTATGGGACCAGCAAGCCAGGAAGGTTCCTGAATATATGTATATTGTAGACCTGGGAATCTAAGGGTGATTCTGGGTGATGGGTTGGACAGGATAGTTGTAAGACCCATGTGGGGCCTTCATCCTTGATCAGGGATACACGTAAAGATGATTTTGTTTATGAACTCACCAGCGTAAGCTGATCCAAAATGTTTTCAAATGTTTTTTTAGCACAAGTAAACCCTATCTAGTAGATGACATTCCAGGAGATGTATAAAGTTGGAAATAGGGATGACTGAGGGCAGGTCCCTGGGTGACCATAAGGCCTGAGTGATTGGCATGATTCTTCGTGAGCTATAAGTCCAGAGTTGATATATTGTATTTTTCCAGTCAATCCCTATTGTACAAACTTTATATTATGAAATGAAATAAGTTATGTTGTTAAGTCTTTCGTTATGTGTTTTTGTTATCAACGTCACTGTAACTAGAAGGCGACCTTCAGCCGATATGTACTTATCTGATAAACGGAATGTTCTGTGTAGGAAAGAGCGGTGTATAAATCTCTCCTAGACCCGTCACTCTTACCAGGGAACATATCTATTGGAGGTACTACTCTGGTAGATGACTGTCATGTGTTACGGGTGTGATAACTGTCACCATCTTGTGTTATACCCGAAGTTGAAGCTACATTCGGGTCAACTGGAGTAGTACCCTTGATCAGAATAACCGAACGTGGATCGAAAATTAAATCATCATTGCAGTAGGACTTATAAAACATTTCTGCTTCAGCTAGAGAAACTGCAGGAGGAACATTGAAAGATCTGAATAATGCATCATAATCGAACGCCCAAGAAGAACCTTTTGCATCCTGAGGAACAGAACGGTTATCACTTTCATCATGAAACCATTCTTCAATTTGATGGGATTCTTTGTTAAAGACTCTTTTGTTATGATAATTTGCAACGTATCCTAAGAAAATTCCCTCAATTGCTTTGGAGCTGAATTTAGTAGGAACATCGCGAGTCTTCAACAAGGTACATGGATTCCCAAAGGGCAAAAGATAAGCCAAATTAGGTTTTCTATTGTTCAGCAATTCATAACATGTTTTGTTGTGTTTCTTCATGGTCAAAACCCTATTGAGAACATGACAAGCTGTATTCATCGCCTCTGCCCAAAATGTGACTGGCAGCTTTGAATCAGATAACATAGTACGAGCTGTCTCAATAAGAGTTCAATTCTTTCGCTCAGCAACACCATTTTGTTGAGGAACATAAGGAGCACTGAATTCATGAAGGATTCTTTTTGTAAACAGAATAAACCCATGTTTCCATTCTTGAACTCTGTGTCATTATCACTCTGAATCCTCCTGACTTGTAAATTGAACAATGTGTCAAGCCCTACAATCAGGAACTTAAGAATTTATTTTGTTTCATCCTTCGAATTAAGAAACTTGACCCAATAAAATCTTGAGTAATCATCGGTCACCACCAAACAATTAGATTTTCCGCCTTCACTCTTAACACTAATAGGTCCGAACAAATCCATATGCAACAACTCTAATGGAGTCAGAATAGAATTAATCAACTTTGAATGATGAGATTTCCTATCCTGCTTCCCCTTTTTGCAAGGAATACAGTCATCATCCACATGAAACCTCATGGCAGGAACACCAGAAACTAACCCATTCCTTACTAGAAGATCCATTTTCCCAAAATTAATATGAGCCATTTTTCGGTGCCATAAAGTTGATTCAGATTCACAAGCTTTCGAAAAAAGACAAGTAGGAACGGACGAAGTTGTCGTCACTGTGCTCATGTCGAGCATATAAGTGTCATTCTTTCTATGAGCTCTCATAAGTATCCAATCTTCAGGTATCTCAAATCCAAGCCTTAACTCCATACACTCTGACTTGTTAAAATGAAATGAAAATTTTTTGTCACACACTTGTGAAACAGATAACAGATTGTGTTCCAGCTGCTCCACATAGTTGACTTTCTCAAAGCTCAATCTCCCATTTGTCATAGTGCTTTGTCCAAAAATATTTCCTACTTTCTTTCCTGCAAAAGCAACATATCCTCCTTGGATTTCTTTGACATTTTCCAATAAGTTAAGATTTCATGTCATGTGTCGAGAGCATCCACTATCAACATACCAATGGTTGCCAACAGGCCTCCTTGGATTTCCCTACACACAGATAATAATGATTAGATAGTAATAGATACCAAAGCCAATGTGGTCTTGGGTCGGTTGGGTCGGCCTGACCCATCAAAATAAACAATTTCTTTCAAAACACAATCAAATCTCTCCTCAATTTTAGGAAATTGTTTCTCAGAAACAGAAACCTGATTCTTTGGTTTCCATTTGGATTAAATTTGAACTTTTTCACTCTCTTTTGTTGACTCAGAAGTTTCAACAACATTATTTTTGACCACTGGTGTTCCAAAAGCTTTGTCAACCTTCTATTTCTTCTTCTTCTTTGCGGTCTTGACAATTTCCCTTTCTGTGATTCATTCACAACATTCTCAATAGATTTTGTTGGAGAAAATGTGTGACACTTCTGATTTTCACTACTTGTACTCGTTCTAGACTTATCAATGAAAATCCGCATGACATTTCAATTTACTTGAAATCATATTATTATATTGTTATAATACTAGTTCACATGTGAAACATTACGTTTATGCTTGATTACAAAGACTTATGCTTATCTGAGATCGATTCATGGATCACACGTCGACTTAATTGATCATTATGACACATTAAATACACATGAACACCCCCATACATCTCAAACATGTTCTTACAACTCATCCAATGTGAATAGATACTTAAAAGTACTAGTTAGTACCTTCGTGTGATCGTTCACCTTTTAAACCGTCGTTAGCTGCGTACCGTCCACTACCGACAAATTAATCTAACATGACATTAATTTATGTTTTAAATGTTTAACATATTCATTTCTTTATTTAAAACAAAGTTTGTTTGCAAAACTTTCCTTAAATAAATTCTGAAATACGAAAAACGATCAAAACGTCTGTTTTCTCACCCACCGATCGCCAACTACCATAAGCAAATAACGTATCTTTAACTTAAATGTTTTTAGCTAAACATAATTTTTTTTTATGAAAATAAACTTTAATGTTGAAAACATTTGCCAATTTTGCTTAAAAATGCTTAAAATCATAATTTTCGAATGCGCGCAGTCAACCGGGTCAAGCTAGGACCCAACCCACCTACTCTTGGACCTAGCCCAAGCACAAAAATAAAAAAAAATCCAGCCCTATATCAGCTGAATTTCTCAGATTTGGCCCCTTAAAACCCTAAAGTGTTTTCCAAGACATTCCATTTTTACACCCCTTCACCCATTAGTATAAATAGGAGGCTTAGGATCTTGTTTTCTTTTCTAATTCTCCCTCAAACACTGCCAAACCCTCCTAAGTTGTGAAATCTCTTCCCAACCTTGAAGATTTCGAAAATCCCTTAGAGGATTCCAAAAGTTCAAAGATCAAACAAGTAAGTAACCCTCCGAAGTTCAATACCGTCTTTTTATTTCATTCTTTCTTCATCCCCTCAATCTTTTTTCTATTTTCTATCCATGATCACTTGATCATGTGAAACGTGAGCCCTAAAAACCCTCTAATAATCTTAATCAATCTAATAAATCAAGCTAACATCACCAACAATCAAACAAAGGATCCTGTTTGCAATGGCGGCTATGCCGTCGCATTCTGTGAATCCTCAAGACAACTATTGCAAAAGTGGCTCTGCCGATGCTTTAGTATGTTCTTGATAACTTAAAACATGTTAATAATTATGTATTATCACTTATATGAACTCACACGCTAATTTAAACATAGAATCCGCTTGCTCGTGTCGGCTATGCCGATTGCATTCTGTGATTTTCCAAACCCTTTTGGCTAACCTAATCTGATTATATTATGTATTAAAATAACATAATAATATTAGTCTAATTTTTATTTGCGTGTTCGGTAATCTTAAAACCCTAAACGGACCACTTAAGTGCAACCATTAATTTTGGACAGAAACTGTGCTAAATTTAACTGGGCATAACTTGATCATAATTAAACAAAATTGAGCAAACTCAAATTCCACGACGTAGTTCGTCAAATTTCCTTTACAATCATAATTGGCTCGTTTTCTAACCCAAAAGTATCACTCCGTAGTAGCCAAAACGGGACAGAAACCTTTTTCAGTACATTCTGTCTTGTTGGACTGTTTTGGCTATGATCTGAGTCTCAAATGGAAAAACTTTCTAAACGAAACTTGTTCGGAACGACTTAAAGTAATCCCACAATTTCATAATTTTTTGACATCGTTTGATATTTTTAACAAACCCGTTTCTGTTCAGCTACTTTTCTGTCCAAATCTGAAAATTGACTAAAACTCTATTTTTGCATCTAATTCATAACCTTATGACCCGAACCGCCTATCTAACATTCGTAACCATCGAACCTACCCTAAAATAGTTTATTTAATTGTTTAGGATTTGTTCTGTGATTCACCTCGTCTATTTGTTCAAGTCTCTTATCTCGTCTAGCTTTCCAGGTGAGACTTCATAGCCCCACTTTATTCAAATCGTTTTGGGGGAAACATGTATGCGTTGGCACGCATTAAAACATGTTTTCAAACAATTCTAAAACAAGAGAATCATATATGTATCTGAGTAAATGAACACAACATGATTAACGTTAAACATGCAAATCCTTAACTTGAAACTTTCAAGCCAACGGTAGTACAGATATGGGCCATAGGATGGATACCGCATATACTTTATGGACAACTTTTGGTTGGACATCTTATTCGTTATTAGTGCAACTTGCGAGTTGTACCACTTATTTGTTATTCATCATTTTAGGTTGGATTTGCTAATCATGTCTTTGTTTTATTACGTGCTATATGATGATCTTGGAATATGAATTGTCACCTTTGCCAAACTTATACTTTTATTAAACATGTGATTTCTCACCAACTATTTTTAGTTGACACTTGTTTTTCGTACATGTTTCAGGTGAATAAGCTCGTGACAGGTCAAGTCAAGAACACAAAGGATTTTCCTAGATATCAATTGAAGAATCTTATTTTAAGTTGCTTGTCTTTTGAACATGTTATCTGTTTGGTTTAATTCGAAACTTATGTAATTGGGTTTTTAATATTATGAAACTTTAATAGTAATTGTCTTTTTTCCATTGTGTTCTTTTATCAATTAAGTCGCACCCGTGGTTAAGATGCATGGTTGGGGCGTGACAGATCGGTATCAGAGCCGTGATTATAGAGAATTAGGCAACCATTTGACCTAGACTATAACCTAAGCTCCTCTTTGAAACTTATATGCTTATGTGATTCTAATCCACTAACTCTCTTATCTTTAGTATGTAGTCGTACTCTGCTGACATCTCTCGCAATTCAAGCATTATTTCTGATGATGGGTCCCAAAGCCCAATTAGTTGGAGTAGGCTAACCTCACCACGATCATCTTTCTCTGGAAGTCTACTACCCTCGAAACATAATGTCAAACCCGAGTTAATCCCCGATGCGACAAGCCGGCTCTCACCGAAGCCTGAAGTAATCAACATATCAAGCGATTCGGAATCCGAAGACCAAGAGAGCCATGTTGGAACCATTTCTGAGGCCCAACTCTCGTTCAAGAAAAGAAAGCTGACTTGTGAAGCTGAATCCAACTCTTGGGCAGGGCCCAATCCATAATTTTCTCATCAAAATCAAAGGCTTGGATAGTGATACTAAAGACACGTGTAATCTAGAAGGGTGAGCTCCTGTACACGAGGGGTATTGTCAAAGGAAAGTGAGGCACGTTCGTTATGAGTCACACTTACTTGGGGACCCTTGGAGTGAGTGCTCACTTATTGGCTAAAACACGTCTCACTAGTATCATTTATCCAAACCTTGAATTTTGATTAGTCATTTTTGTTTTTGTCTTTCATTTGTAATTCAACATATATGTTTTATTTATCTTGTAAAACATTAATATAAATGAATGAGTGATTTTATTTACAAATATTGTCACTTTTATTATTCTTGAATGTCTATCCTAATTACCGACTTATGATTTCTTTTTCGTAGAATGCCTCCTCGTCGTGATCCTGATAACACCGGTGAAGCCTCCGCTGAAACCACCGCCATAGCCACCATGCTCACTCAACAACTTGTTATGGTTTTACCGACTATTGTCACTCAAATCAACAACTCCACAGGAGGATCTAGTGGGAGTGTTTGTACTTTCAAGCACTTCAACTCTTGTAACCCACACAAGTACCTTGGATCTGAAGGTGCAACTGGGCTATTACAATGGTTTGAAGGCATGGAGAACACATTTGAGATGAGTGACTGCCCCGATGAACTTAAGGTAAAATATGCTTCAAGTGCATTCCAAAGGAGGGCACTGACTTGGTGGAATGCTGAAAAGAAGATTCGGGGTAGGGAAGGAGCTCTTGCTATGACTTGGGATAAGCTCAAGGAAATTATGATCCATGAGTTCTATCCTAGAAATGAGATAAAGAAGTTGGAGAATGAGATGTGGGACCTTACCCAGGATAGTGGGGAGAGTGAGGCGCACACCACACGCTTTCATGAACTCTGCATCCTAGTCCCTCATATGGTTACACCCTTGACCCGAATGATTGATCATTATATTGGAGGCCTTCCGCCTCAAATTCGGGGTACTGTTATGGGTAGTAGCCCAACAACACTTGAAGCTGCTATTCGTTTATCTGCATCCTTAACAGAAGATCTGGTTAAGTCTGGAGTTCTATTCAGGAAAGGTGACAAGAGAGTTAAGGAGGAAGTGGCGAAAAAGCCTGAGTATCGCCCCATGAAGCAAAAGACCTCTAAAGGTTTTGCCATGGTTACCCCAGCTGTTCCTGTTACCCAAGTGGCACCTACACCTGCACCTGGCACGAAGCCATATATGGACCTCACCCGCTATGTGCAAAGTGTCAATACCATCACCCTACTACTATTCAATGTCGTTCGTGCACTAAATGTTGAAGGCTTGGTCATTTGGCTAACGCTTGTGGCGTAGCTAAAACGGCTGCTACTGCTCAAACTGCCACTCCTGCCATCATCAATGGTAGGGCCTGTTATGAATGCGGTGCTCCTGATCACTACAAAAACCAATGCCCGAAGCTCAACAACAATAACCAAGGTGCACGTGCTCACACTTTTCTCATAGGAGCAACCGAAGCCAGAAATGACAACGCCGTGGTTACTGGTACGTTCCTCGTTAATAATCCTTATGCCTCTATCTTATTTGATACCGGAGCGGATAAAAGCTTTGTCTCTTTAGAATTTGAATCTTTGCTTGAAACTTGTCGTACCACTCTTGAACCTGCTTATACCAAAGAAATAGCCGATGGCAAACTAACTGTTGTGCATTCCGTTGTCCGAGGTTGTACCCTAACTCTCAACGATCACACATTCTCTATCGACCTAATTCCCATCACTCTTGGGAGTTTTGATAGCATCATGGAAGTGGATTGGCTATCCCACAATCATGTTGAAATCAACTGTTCGGAGAAACTCATTCGTATCCCTCTACCATCCGGTGAGATCTTGAATATCTTTGGAGAGAAACCTTGCCAAAGTTTGAAATTCCTCTCCTGTATGAAGGCACGTAGCTATTTAAGGAAGCAATACTACTTTTTCTTGGCACATGTGGTGGAGAAATCTGAAGAAAAGAAATTACAAGACATACCGATCATTCGAGATTTTTCAGAAGTATTCCCTGATGACTTGCCTGGACTCTCTCCAACTCGACAAGTTGAATTTCGGATTGATCTTTTACCAAGAGCTAACCCCATTGCCAAATCTCCGTACCGCTTAGCCCCTTCTGAGATGCAAGAACTGTCTAGCCAACTGCAAGAGTTGCTAGACAAGGGATTCATTATACCGAGCTTCTCACCTTGGGGAGCTCCGGTTCTCTTTGTCAATAATGATGGGTCCTTTCGCATGTGCATCGACTACCGTGAACTCAACAAGCTTACCATCAAGAATCGTTACCTGCTACCTAGTATCGCTGACCTGTTCGATCAACTGCAAGGAGCAACTTGTTTCTCGAAGATTGATCTCCGATCTGGGTATCATCAACTCCGAGTCCATGAAGAGGACATTCCCAAAACTGCTTTTAGAACTCGTTATGGACACTACGCGTTCATGGTTATGCCTTTTGGGTTAACCAATGCACTCGCGGTGTTCATGGACCTCATGAATCGTGTCTGCAAACCCTACCTGGATCAATTTGTCATTGTCTTCATTGATGACATCTTGATCTACTCCCGAACCAAAGAAAATCATACAACCCACCTTAAGATGATTTTGGAAATTTTGAAGAAGGAACAACTTTATGCTAAATTCTCCAAGTGTGAATTCTGGCTTAGAGAAGTTCATTTCTTGGGTCACGTGATCAACGACTAGGGTACACACGTTGATCTAGCCAAAGTCAATGCTATCAAGAATTGGAGCACTCCATCTACACCCTCTGAGATTTGATCCTTTTTGGGTTTGGCAGGTTACTACCGAAGGTTCATCTCGAACTTTTTGAAGATCGCCCTGCCTTTCACTACATTAACTCAGAAAAATAAGCCTTTTGTCTGGGAACAAAAGCAAGAATATTCATTCCAAACTCGTAAGCAAAAATTGTGCAACTCCCCTATTCTAAGTATTCCCAACGGCAATGATGATTTTGTTGTATATTGTGATGCCTCAAGCCAAGGTCTTGGTTGCGTGTTGATGCAACGAGATAAGGTCATAGCCTATGCATCCAGACAACTCAAGGTTCACGCAAAGAACTACACCACTCATGACCTTGAGTTGGGTGCGGAGGTCTATGCTTTGAAAATCTGGAGACATTATCTCTACGACACTAAATGTGTGGTTTTTACCGATCACAAGAGCCTTCAACATATTCTGAACTAGAAAGAACTCAACATGAGGCAGCGACGTTGGGTTGAATTACTTAGTGACTACGATTGCAAAATTCGTTACCACGCTGGGAAAGCTAATGTGGTGGCTGACGCCGTTAGCCGCAAGGACTGAATCAAACCCACCCGTGTGCGAGCCATGGGAATGTTGGTCCAAACCAGTCTCAAAGATAAGATCCTCCTAGCACAAAAACAAGTTGTTGCAAATGATGAGTTGAAGAAGGATTTGGATTGTGGTGCCGAAAAGCACTTGGAACCCAAACCCGATGATCTCCTTTACTTCATGGGTCGAATTTGGATCCCCGACTCAAGTGAGCTCCGAACCCTTATCCTTGATGAAGCACATAAATCCCATTATTCTGTTCATCCAGGTGCTGATAAGATGTATCACGACTTGAAAGAGTTTTATTGGTGGCCAGGAATGAAAAAAGACATCTCCCTCTATGTACGGAAGTGTCTTACTTGCTCTAAAGTTAAAGCTGAGCACCAGAAACCATCTGGTCTTCTCCAACAACCTGGAATCCCTCAATGGAAATGGGAGCAAATTTCCATGCACTTCATCACTAAGCTTCCGCGAACCTCTAGTGGTCATGACTCCATCTGGGTCATTGTTGACCGCTTAACCAAATCCTCTCATTTTCTCCCAATCCGTGAGGACTACAAAATGGAGAAGCTTTTCAGAATCTATATCAATGAGGTCGTGACACGTCATGGTGTCCCTCTATCCATTATCTCCGACCGTGATAGCCGTTTTACCTCCCAATTCTAGCAATCTTTACAGAAAGCTTTGGGTACTCGTTTGAACCTCAGCACAGCTTACCATGCTCAGACCGATATACATACATTCAAAGACATGCTCCGTTCTTGCGTGATCGAGTTTGGAGGAAGTTGGGATCAACACTTTCCACTCATCGAATTCTCTTATAACAATAGTTACCATACGAGCATCAAGTGCGCCCCTTTCGAGGCTCTATATGGTAGGAAGTGTCGATCTCTAGTGTGTTGGACCGAGATCGGTGATGCTCAAATCACCGGTCCCGAACTCATCCAAGAAACCACCGACAAGATACTTCAAATTCAAGAAAGACTCAAGGCCTCTCACGATCGTCAAAAGAGTTATGCTGACAACCGAAGAAAGCCCCTTGAATTTCAAGTCGGTGATAGAGTCTTACTCAAGTTTTCCCCCTGGAAAGGTGTTGTCCGATTTGGTAAGAAGGGAAAGTTAGCCCCTAGGTTCATTGGGCCATTTGAAATTCTTGAAAGGATTGGCCAAGTAGCCTATAGACTCAAGCTACCAACCGAACTTTGTAACGTTCATGACGTTTTTCATGTGTCAAACCTCAAAAGGTGCCTTGCTGATGACACACTTCAAGTTCCTCTAGACGATGTTCGTATCGACAACTCTATGCATTTCGTCGAAAAGCCCGTTGAAATCATGGACCGTGAAGTCAAGTAACTCAAGCGTAGCCGCATCCCTATTGTGAAAGTTCGTTAGGAAGCCAAGGGTGGTCCTGAGTTCACCTGGGAACATGAAGACCAGATGAAACTCAAGTACCCTCATCTCTTTCCAGACCCTACAGCCTCTACTAGTTGAAATTCGGGGACGAAATTCTTTTAACTAGGGGAGACTGTGACACTTCTGATTTTCACTACATGTACTCGTTCTAGAGTTATCAATGAAAATCCACATGACATTTCATTTTACTTGAAATCCTATTCATATATTGTTACAATACTAGTTCACATGTGAAACATTACGTTTATGCTTAATTACAAAGACTTATGCTTATCTGAAATCGATTCATGGATCACACGTAGAATTAATTGATCATTATGACACACTAAATACACATGAACCACCCCCCATACATCTCAAACATGTTCTTACAACTCATCCAATGTGAATTGATACTTAAAAGTTCTAGTTAGTACTTTCGTGCGATCGTTCGCCTTTTAAACCGCCGTTAGCTGCATACCGTCCACTACCGACAAATTCGTCTAACATGACAATAATTTATATTTTAAATGTTTAACATATTCATTTCTTTATTTAAAACAAAGTTTGTTTGCAAAACTTTCCTTAAATAAATCCTGAAATACGAAAAACGATCAAAAAGGCGTTTTTTCGCCCACCGATCGCCAACTACCATACGCAAATAACGTAACTTTAACTTAAATTTTTTTTATCTAAATATACTCCTTTTGTTATGACAATCAACTTTAATATTGAAAACATTTGCCAATTTCGCTTAGAAATGCTTAAAATCATAATTTTCGAATGCGCGTAGTCAACCGGGACAAGCTAGGACCCAACCCACCTACACTTGGACCTAGCCCAAGCAAGAAATCATAAAAATCCAGCCCTATATCAGCTGAATTTCTCATATTTGGCCCCCTTAAACCCTAAAGTGTTTTCCAAGACATTCCATTTTTACACCCCTTCACCCAATAGTATAAATAGGAGGCTAAGGATCTTGTTTTCTTTGTTAATTCTCCCTCAAACACTCCCAAAACCTCCTAAGTTGTGAAATCCCTTCCCAACCTTGAAGATTTCAAAAATCCCTTAGAGGATTCCAAAAGTTTGAGGATCAAACAAGTAAGTAACCCTCCGAAGTTCAATACCGTCTTTTTATTTCATTATTTCTTCATCCCCTCAATCTTTTTCTATTTTCTATACATGATCACTTGATCATGTGAAACCTCAGCCCTAAAAACCCTCTAATAATCTTAATCAAACTAATAAATCATGCTAACATCACCAACAATCAAACAAAGGATCACGTTTGTAATGGCGGCGATGCCGTCGCATTCTGTGAATCCTCAAGACAACTATTGCAAAAGTGGCTCTACCGATGCTTTAGTATGTTTTTGATAACTTAAAACATGTTAATAATTATGTATTATCACTTATATGAACTCACACGCTAATTTAAACATAGAATCCGCTTGCTCGTGTCGGCTATGCCGATTGCATTCTGTGATTCTCCAAAATGCTTCTGTGAATATCATGGCTAGACCAGTGACATGGGATTTTTTGGCTAACCTAATCTGATGATATTATGTATTATAATAACATTCTTCTAATTTTTATTTGCGTGTTCGGTAATCTTAAAACCCTAAACGGACCACTTAAGTGCAACCGTTGATTTTGGACAGAAACTGTGCTGACTTTAACTGGGCATAACTTGATCATAATTAAACAAAACTGAGCAAACTCAAATTCCACGACGTATATCGTCAAATTTACTTTCCATCCATAATTGGCTCGTTTTCTAATTTAAAAGTATAACTCCGTAGGAGCCAAAACGGGACAGAAACCTTTTTCAGTACCTTCTGTCTTGTTGGACTGTTTTGGCTATGATCTGAGTCTCAAATTGAAAATATTTCTAAATTAAACTTGTCCGGAACGATTTAAACTAATTCCATATAAAATTTCATAATTTTTGAACATCGTTTGATATTTTTAACAAGCCCATTTCTGTTCAGCTACTTTGTTGTCCAAATCTGAAAATCGACTAAAACTCTATTTTTGCATCTAATTCATAACCTTATGACCCGAACCGCCTATCTAACACTCGTAACCATCGAACCTACCCTAAAAATAGTTTATTTAATTATTTAGGGTCTGGTCCGTGATTCACCTCATCTATTTGTTCAAGTCTCTTATCTCGTCAAGCTTTCAAGGAGAGACTTCATAGCCCGATTTTATTCAAATCGTTTTGGGGGAAACATGTACGCGTTGGCACGCATTAAAACATGTTTTCAAACAATTATAAAACAAACGAATCATATATGTATGTGAGTAAATGAACACAACATGAAGCAACAAAGTTGAGACTTTCTCAATCTTTCTCAACACGAATCATATATGCATTAAAACATGTTTTCAACTTTCTTTTTATAAAAATCAAGAGTTGAGACTTTCTCAATCTTATTTGTTTCTTGAGAATCAACGCCACCACTTACAAAATGTTTAACTGGTTTATAAGTAGATTTAGGTTTTGGTTGTTCAACCTTCTCATTTGGTTCAGTCAAAATACATCTGTCTCTGGTAACCTGTTTCACCACAACTGGTTCAACATACTTACACTCTTTCACTACACCTTCAGATTTGTTTGGATCAAAAAAGTCATCATCAGATGAATCATCATAAATCATATCCTCACCAGTAACAGGATTGACTTTAAGAACAGTTTTTAGTTCCAACTCTTCATCGGTTACATGTTCCGTGAAACGAGGAGTGTAGTTACCATTGAATGGCGGACAATAACCAACACCCCCTCCAATATCTGTATCATCAAATGAAGGACAAGAACCTATTCCTCCAACAAATTTTTCACCTGAAGCTTTCTCATTATAATAAGTTTGCCGAACAAGTTCGCCCGTAACTGCTTGAACAAGTTTGCCTGCTTCAGCTGAAGAACAAGGAGAACTGTTCTATCACCTAAACGCATGAAGTTGACTGGAAATCATCATATCTTGCAATTTTGAAGGAATTAATCAAATTCTTTCGTAGGATTCTTCAAATTGTGAATTAGAACACTTCTATTAGGTCAATTTTGGCAAATCAACACCAAAAATGATGAAATCAATCAAAATTCTCATCTTTGAGTGTAAATTCAATCGAAACGGTATTTAAACAACAATCGCTAATCAAGAGCAAAAACTCTGATACCAATTGTAGGTCTCATCGGGTCTACGGATCTATATCAGTCGTAAAACATGCAATACGTACACGTAGTGAGGAATCCTAACGTATATGCATGTTTCGAATACTCACACACACGATAAGATCACACGCAAGACAAGATATCATAAAGCTCCTTGTATTATCTCTGTAAACAGTGCATACAAGTTGTAGTTCCAGAATTACAGTTCATTACAAATGAAACAACTACAACACTATTTATAGACAATACTACTAAAATAGGCGAACTTAGCATGTTCGCCAATATTTAGTTCAGGCGAACTTGTTAAGTTCGCCTCAACCATATCAGGCGAACATGTTAAGTTCGCCTGTTACAAACTTAACATTTACAAGACAAAACAATACAAAACAGAACATAAAGACTAATCTATTACACAAGCTAGTTGTCACACTAAAAGTTCCAACAATAATCCTCATGACTCTTTGAAACTGGAACATAGTGCTGAAATTCTTCTTCAAACGGTTCCTCCATTGGCATATTCTGATAAATATCTTCCATCTCAGCATATGGAATAGAAATTCCTTCAATAGTCATTCTCACTCTCATCCCCGACTTACGGGATCTACTAGGCCCAGCCTATTCATTCCCTGATGGTGTTTGAGGTGTACCAAATTGCCAGTTGCTGAAGTCAAAACAAACATCTATCCATGAACTTTCTGGCTTCACAAGACTGAGGGTGGTATTCAGGAGTACGAGTGTCCAAGTTTATAGGGAAAGGGTCGCTATCATCGGGAAAAGTGATAGGCCTCATATGAGACCCAAGGACTGGCTACTCAAGGATTCCTGCTTTATAGGCCTATTTGGGTCGTAATAGATAGGATAAGTGTTATCTCAAGATATAACGCAAACTTATAGTATTAGTATTTGTCTTATTAGGTATTCTATCCTTCGTTCAGTTAAAACTTAAATACTAAAGTCAATATCCTTATCTCAACCTTCAGGTATTAAAATGTAATTAAAACTTATGGTTAAAGCTTAGATACTAAAGCTAGTATCTAATTTGCTAAAACATGTGACTTTGATACCAACCTTTCACACCCCGCCTCAAACACCCCTTGGATGCTTGTGAGCACGATTGTTACCTGTTTTGATTTTAGAGTTTTTATAAAATAGCGAAAGACTTTTCAAGGACCGTTTCATCATAAATCTCAACCTCAATGGTTACTTTTGTAAATATCAAAACCCAGTTGGATAAACAAAGCTCCTATATTTATAAACGTGGGTACTAAATACCCATATGTTTTTATTACAAACATTGTTGAAATCAAAATACAACACTTGTCTCCAGACACGTTTAAAAGCAACCAAATAATAGTATGCCTAAGGTAGATCAGTCCTTTTGGCACTATTCCTGTTCATCTTCTCAGGATATCATGTACATATTGCATAAGTCCAACTTGCACCTTATCTTGTACATACACATAGTCTTGGGCCAGACATAATAGTGCTCGATTATTTATTTTATTCCCAACACATTCACTTGTTACCTGAAAAACATTTTGAAAATGAAACGTCAGCGCGAACGCCGGTGAATACAATTATCTTGACATGTAAAACATTTGGCACAAACAATTATTAAATTCATAATCAGTATATAATGATGTTTAATCCACACATCCGGTAGGTCATTACCCCCTTACTGGTCTGTACCATTGTATATACACTGGTAGTATTTCTTATAAACAATGGCCATACTTCGTCTCCGAAATTGTTTAAAATGGAAGTACCATCCGCAGTCCGAGACTTTTCACCCGAGACCCGTGTATCCTTTGCAAATTTTATGTGTACTTATGGCCTGAATGCTTTGTACGTAGATGAACTTTATGCATTAATCATTTAACACTTATTTGGGTATTTTCGTAAACGTAAATGTTTGACACAAAGTTTAAAAGTAGATAAAGTATTCACCTTAGTAAATAGAAAGAGTGACAACTTTAGAATGATCCTTCTAAGCTTGAAACTACATCACTAGCTTCCTATCTCAGCCTCTACAAGCGTTTCTAGATTCCTACAACGTTTCCTTTATAATTCGGAAGTTCTAAGCGAGTGCAGGTCGAATCGGGATCGTTGGAAACCTTATAAGGGAGCTCTGGAACGCTTTTCAGAAGTGGAATGCGAGTTTGAGTTGGTGAAATGAGCAGAAATCATGAAGCTATTTATAGGATGAAAACTTAATCCGTAGTGGACCGTTACACAGGTAGGTGGCAGTCCACCACCGCCCATGCATGCGTTAGCCTTATATGTCCAACTCTGATTGGACCGTTCATGGGATTGAGATATCTTTTGCTTTCTTATTATTTTGAAATATTCATATTTTTCATTTTCAGGTTCTTAATAGCATTAATTTGGGTGATAATGGTTTCATAGGGTTGAGTTCATGAGAAAATCAAAAACTCAAAACCTTCCCCTGGTTAAAGGTAGTGTATATGTGTAGCACATCCCAAAACCTAACCCACCCTTAAAAACCTAAACCCCCCAGCCCACCCCCCAAAAACCTAACACCACCCCACCCACCCCCCAAAAACATAAACCCCCCACCTCTCAAAAAACCTAACCTAAAAGCTAACACAACTATTTTATTTTATTTTTGAATGTGGACGACGTGGAAAACATGGTCTCCGAACCACTTTTTTAATTTTTTATTTATATTTTAAGTTATTATTTTTTTATATTTGTTTTACCTTTAATAAGTAGTTTTTTTTGTTTTCTTATAAACAATGAATTTTCTTATGATCCTTCCCATGATTTCATAATGATTAAAGATGGATGTAAAATTTTTCTGGTCCGTGCACAACACGTTTTTAATTTTACATACCAACTAGAACATGGAAGCAATAGTGATTTGCCAGGTCCGGTCAAGTTTGTTTAAATTTTAAGTTATCCTTTTTATCATCAATTTTGTCATATTATTTTATTATTGTTTGCTTAGGAGTTACCAGTTTATGATTTTGATCTTGCTGTGCTTAAAGAACAATATGTTTTAAAACACTCATTTTAACTCGAATCCCTCTTGACATGTTACCTCGTCCGACCTGACCCGTGCGTTTAGCCAAATATAGTTAACCTAATGTTCTGCTAATAACAAGGAAATTCAACAACTACTAGCTTGGTCTAGTGACAAATGTGTATGTCATTCATCCAAGTGGTGTTGAGTTCTAGTCTCACTTGAGACATTGATTAAATTTGTAGTAGAGTATAATAAGATTAGTTTTTTTTTAAATAAATTATTATTTGAGTCCCTAAGGTGGTGGTGGATAAATAGTTTTTTTAACCATTTGAGTACCTGAGAGGTATTTTAGTTTTTTTAGAAAAAAAAATTTAATGAAAAATCTAACAGAGTTAGTTATCTATACTCAAATGGTTATAAAAAACAAAAGTCAAGCCACAAAGAGATAAAAAAAATAACATGAACTTAAATAATTAAAAGTGACAGAACTCAACGACACAAATAATAATTAGTAATTAGGTTAAAGTAGGAGCCTCTTGAATAGTAGCAAGTCCACATGATTTATGACATGTCATGCTATTTAGTTTTATTTTTTTAAGATGTTGCTAGCCCATGACTGCTCCTCTCCACCTCCTGTCTCTAGCTTTGTTCCTTTTTTTCGCCACATCTTAAAAAGTTATAGAAAAATCATAAATGTGTCATTTCCTTTTTTAATGTGGGAATGAGAGGGTATTATTTTTTGATTATTTTCTTATGAAGATTTTTTTTTCTTTAAATATGCTTTTTTAGTGGTAAATATTATAGCAAATGGTTATCATCAACGGTTAAAAACATTAAAGGAAATTGATTTGTTGAATATAAATAAAGAAAATCGATTTGTTGAATATAAATAACATGTATATATTAATATTAATAGATGTTTATCAAGTGATGTAATGAGCCTGTAACATGATATTATTTTCTATATGATTTTTAAAAATAAAACAATACATTTTAAATCAGATTGGGGTACTATTATTATATTTTTTTATTGTAGGCTAGCGAGACTACGTTTTGAGATAATTTTATACCCGCAAACGAGCCAAACCAATACCGATCAAACCTCCGTCATAAAGCACGGGGACAAAACTAGTTTAATCTTAAATAAATTAAAAACACTCCGATCCTACTACAACTATGAGTCTACTTTAACTAGATCAGAGTTACATTTGGCGTCATCCTATCAAAGCGTGTCGTCACTCGGTCTCTGTAATTGAGGTAGAAACCTAGTCGCGGACTACAACGTGTATACATGAAATTGCTCTTTATTTGTAATTCTTCATTTAAGAATTTTTACATTTTAACTTTGAATCACATTTTATTTTTATTTCCAAAATTTACTAAAGAAGATTGCACTAAACTTTGAATTGAGGTAGAAACCTAGTCACGGAGTACAACGTGTATACATGAAATTGCTCCTTATTTGTAAACATTATTGGATTTTAATAATCTCATCTTTTACCAATTGGTCAATAATAATCTCAACTGAGAATATGTTTATCATCAGGCCCTACTTTCAAACTATTTTCTTACATTGAACCTCCTGTTAAGAAAAGTTAACGCCGTTAGCTTTTATATGACGTGGACATCTGCAAACCACCGGAAAGTCGAGCCAAGCTACCAATAGTCTAGTGGTGGGTTTTGAAATTGGCTCTGGTGGTGTTTAACAGTTCTTTTCAATCCCTTGCCACTTCCCTTCTTTGCTAGCACGTACCTGTCTTAACGAGAACCGTTAAACACCACCAGAGCCAATTTCAAAAACCACCACGAGACCACTACTAGCTTGGCTCGACTTTCCGACGGTTTGCAGATGTCCACGTCATATAAAAGCTAACGGCGTTAAGTTTTTTTAACGGAGGGTCTAATGTAAGAAAATATTTTAAAAGTAGGGACTGGTGGTAAGAATATTCTCAGTTAAGATTATTATTGGTCAATTGATAAAAAGTAAGATTAGTAAAATTCCTATTTGTAATTTTTCATTTAAGAACTTTTACATTTTAACTTTGAATCACATTTTATTTTTTACTGAAGAAGATTGTACAAAACACTTTAATGCGTAACTTTTTTCCTACACTTTGATGTTTAAATTTTTGTTGATATTCTAATATAAATTTTAATGAAACCGATGTATTATTTTTTGTAAAACAAAGTATATATTGGTCTTGTAAATACAAAAAAAAGTACTTTATTTTGACAATAACTTGATTTCAATAAAATTTATATCGTCAAAAAAAATTAAACAAAATCACGTATTTAGATTAAAAAAAATATATATTATAAATTATTAAAGAAAAATCAAATTATATGTTAAATGAATTCTTTCAAAAAGAAAAGTGAAAAGAGAAAAAATATGTGTGCATAACGTCCGCTTCCATTGAATAAGTTGAATCCTCTTCACCCACGAGCGGATTTTTTAAATCAGCTTGCCTAACTAGCAGATTAGCTAAAAACCAAAATGCTTTCAAATTTCAAATAGAAACCAAAATCAATTATCTAATTCCTCCATAAATCCAAAATGAAAACAAAAAAAAGGTTCTTTTAGTGTTCATATGCATTTTATAACCTGGCTATGAAGGAATATTTGTGTGAATGTCCTACTAATGTTTACTCATAAATCTATAATAGTATAATGTATTTATTTGGTTTGTACTTAATTGTTACAAGTATTATTATTTTTCTCTTAAGTGTTCATATTACTATTATCTATAATAGTAATATTTGTGTGAATGTCCTACCAATGTTTACTACGTTTCAGTAAAACATTTTTTTTGAAGTGGGCAATTATTCACAATGAACTTGAAGAAGAAATAGATGAAAACTGTTATAATCCACTTCTCAACTCTCTTTCATATAAGGAAAGAAATGATTCACGTCAACGGTCAATCGCAACTGCCATTGAATATCCTTGTGTTCTGTCGGATGATGCACATGTGCATAGAGTGGTTTTGCTTTGAATTCTATATGCGCATGTACATATAATGAATATATGTTTAGATTTATTGTTTAAATTGACAAGTAAGTCAACATGTTTGTTATTTAATATAACATATTCTTTTTGTATTTTTTTATACTTATAACATTTAAAATATGATATTTATAAAATTCTGAAAGAACATTACGACGTGCTTATTTTTATTTAGGTTACGATATAATTTTTTTTTAAACTGAGTTGTTCATGATAATGTATAAATTATCGAAACACAAACGTACAAACATCAATGGTTTTTTTTTAACTTTTATTTTCTTTATTCTAACTTTCTTTTTTATTTAAGTTCTTAGATTTAGTTTTGGACTTCTCTAATACGCTCTTATCGCGTAGAATGAGTTTACGTAAAGGTTTTAATTTTATTTTATAAACTTTTAAGAACATTAATTTTTTCACTCTTTAACATGTTTGTGCGTGCGGTTTAAGATGCTGCAGTCAAGGGTGGCTCGACTATATAAAAAACAAAGCGGCCGTTCAGGACCCCATATTTAAGGGGCCCACAATGTTTAGGATTTAGCCTCATGTAAGGTTTTGACAAAAAAGAAGAAAAAATCAGTATACCTGATAGAGTTTCGTTTTACTAAAACTCACTTCAACTTTAATACGTGTGATTGTGTTAATTTAAAAAAAATTATATACTAAAAATATGAATCATCATATTCTCATCTGTTAGGATTATAAGAAAAAAATAATTACATATTTTTATATGAAAAAAGTCTCGATTTTGTAATTCGCTTAGTATCCCATAAAAGATTGAGACGATCTTGACCGCAATACGCATGGGCATGAACCTCGTTATTCATAATTTCATATTGAAGAATGATAAATTGATTACAGATTTCATGAAAAATTTACAAGATGACAGAAAGTTAATATTATAAAACAAAGCCTCGTGTGTCATGCCAAAAAGGGTCATCCATGTCAAGATTTATACTATATGTAATCGTCCCACCTTTAATTATTATATCAAACAAAGATTAAACACGAGGGACCAAGCTCATAATCATCGTCTTTCTCTTTGATTTCTTTCTTTACCCAACCATCAAATGATTACTAGGTCTAACTAATGGGAAAATTACCAAAATAACCATTTTACCAATATAAAATATCAATCTAGCCATTGACTTTTTTTTTTCCAAAATTAATTTAATTTTTTTTTTGGGACCGATATGCAATTTGGTAATTTTTCCTAAACTAAATGAAAATCGTATTAAATATCCTTTAATGATATCGTATTAATTGATATCGAAAATTCAAAATTTGAAAATTGATATCTTTTTTTTTTTGAAAAATGATATCTTTTTTTTGAAAGACTGGGTGGGACGATATTTTTGAAAATGGCGAAAATTCGAAAATTTTGAAAAAGGCGAAAATAATATTAAATGAACATTACTTAAAAATAATTTGTAAGTTGATGGATAAAAAGAAGAATTTTATAAAGTGGAGAAGTGAAGAAAATGTTTAAGTGGATGAAATATGAAAAAAATGAATGGAAGGGAGGGGTATAAATATTTTTTTAAATAATATTTTATTAAAATTCATTTTTTAAATAAAAATTATATTTTATTATTTTACAAAAAATGAAAAAAATAATAATTGAAAAAAAAATTAAAATATAAAAAAAATAAGGCGAAAATTTAAAAATATTAAAAAATAATAATATTTTAATATTAAAATTAAATTATAATTTAATAATAAATGACGAAAATATGCCATATTTTTTCGCCATTTTTCAAAATGGCGAAAATTCAAACTTATCTGATTTTTTTTTTTGGCGAAAAAGCAAAAATATGGCAAAAATTTGGCCCAAATTTTCACCATTTTGACACATGGCACAGCGTGATTTGTTGGCTATTTTGGTCATTTTCGCTTTTTATATTGGTAAAATGACTGTTTTGGTAATTTTTCCTTAATTAATCAATTAAATAAAAGTGAACCATGATTCATATATCATGTTAATAAGAATTTTACATCAATTAATGTGACCTTTTTGTTTTTACACATGATGATTATACATCATTAAAAAGTCAAATCAGTATTTTTTTTATTGAAGTTAACTAATTTTGTTTTTTTAATCTAAATTTTGCTATAATTATTTGGTTTCTTTGTTTTTATTTTACTCTAAATTTTGTATATATATATTTTTAATGGCGAACATTGAATGTTGTGACGTCGCACCCCCCGTCACATGGAAGAGCCTCGTCCAACTTCGGCCAATATGTTGTCTTAACCGGGCCCACTTGGCATCAGAGTTGGAAAGCATCCAAGGAAAAATCCCACCCAATACGACCCCTTCCGGGCTTGAGGGAGAGCGAAGGCTCGAATCCTGGATCGGCGTGGGTAAAACCCAAGTAACCCAGGTGCATCAGCCTAAACGCCTCATTTGCATGCCGCAGAAACTAATATGGAGGGCAGGGATTGAACCTGGGTCACTAGGAACACCAAGTTTCTCCTTTACCACTCCGCCACTAGCTCATTGACAAATTTAAGTTAACTATTATTATTTTTTAATTTAAGTTAACTATTTTTTTTTAAATTACTACTATTACAATTCCCATATTGCTAATACCTTATGCATAAGATACAAACACCTTATGCTAAATCTTATTTTGTCTTTTTCTCTTTTTCTAACTTATATTACTTTAACTACCATACCCTTAACTAAAAAAACAAATTTGGTGTTATATTTTCTTCCCATTTATTTCGTCTAAGTTATGAATAATATTTATCTTTTTTTTCTTTTTCGTCTCATGTTTTATTATGTTACATTCTCTTCGTATATCAATATTATACATATATACATTTACATAAGAAATCATCAATAAAAGTATTTTTTTTCCACCCTTTATACAATGTATAATATACGTTTTTAGCCTACTTCATTTTTTGTTATATTCGTATACCCGTAATAACTTTCGTTCATTTAATTTTATAAAAAACGGGATGTACAGTTGTCTTTAGTTTTTTTTTTTTGACATTTAGGTATAATTTTTTTCAAAAACGGAGTTGTATTCAAAACCGATTAATTTTTTGTCATATTGCGAGTACCATTATTGTTCTGGTACCGTGACGAAACGGACAACATTAGTGGTTTTTATCGGTGTTATTTGAATCCACATTGGTATTTGTTTCTATTGTTTTCGATAGATGTAAAAGGAAGCAATGTTTTTTTTTATTTTACTCTAAATTTTGTATATGAACTTAATATAATTTTTTTTAAATTTAAGGTAACTATTATTCTTTTTTTTTAATTTAAGTTAACTATTTTTTTTTTAAATTGTGATCATCTTTTTATATGGGAACTGGTCAGGGCCTCTCCAAAACGGAAACAATGTCGAAATGTTATTACCTTCTTTAAATATGAAATGAAAAATTACGTTAAACTTGTTCGTAATCAAAAACCTTGTCTCTGGCATAATCATCCAGTATTTTCGTGGCGCAAAACTAGGCCCCGACTGTAAGGATGAAAATATCTCATTGTATTCGTCCCGGAAAGACTTTTTCTAATGTGTTTCAAACCACAACATAATTACTATATTTATACAAAGCTCCCCTGTTTTGACCCTTAAACACATCATATAACTACTAAAATTTGTAAGGCAATAATGTAACTATAGGTTGTAAAACGAGTGGAATCCATTTCATGTTTTCACAAGCATAGGCTAAAGCTCGAGCTTGTATTGTTAATAACTTTTTAAGCTCAAGCTTGAATGATTTATTACAAACTAGCTTAGAACCCGCGTCTACACACGAGATGAAAAATATTAATACATAAAATTCTTAAATTTTTATGTATTTATTCATAAAAATAAGTTAATTACTAATCAATGTAGTTTGACTATTAATTACTATTTAATTGAAAATAAAAGTTACATAATTATATTTCAAAGTTTCTTATAATAATGGATAATTTAAAATAGTATGTTTTATTAATATAATTAGTATTTTCTTTAAAAATAAATATTATTATTATTAAAAGATGGAAGTGTATTTAATAAGAGATAGAGACATGAAAAAATATTAAGAATAAATATAGAGGCCACACATGACATGAAAAAACTTTTATTTATTATATAGTATAGATTTAATTATTTTATACTAGTATACAAATATTACCATATATAATAAAACGTAAACTATTTATTTACTTTTATCATAGATATATATATATATATATATATATATATATTAATAATAATACCTTATTATATAGTTATGTATTTATTATATAAAAAAATAAGTGTCACTTAGTTTAGTAAAACCTAATAGGCTTAACTTCGAGCTCATTTAAATTAATTCAACCACTTAGCATTTAATATTGGTAAAATAGTTTGTTCAAGTTAATTCAAATTTTAAACATTTAGTTTTTAATATTGGTAAAATAGTTAGTAAACTTTGCTAAAATAATAAAGATTTTAATACTGAAGGGGGGACAAGGCAGGTTCTGTAATTTGTCAAAGAAAAGGAGTCATAGTTCTACATATGAGTGATGTGATGTGATGTTTGGATAAAAAGTAAAACCTTTAACAGTGAGTCATTTAAATGGAGCTCTTTTAACTTCTAGTAGTAGCTTGTTTTATTTTTCTTCGGATGTCTGCTTGCTTTGAAGCTTGTTTTAATTTTTTTATTGTTTTCCTCAATTTGTTTTCTTGCTAGCCCCTAGCTTGATTATTTATGAAAGTTGTTTAAAAAAATAATAAAAAATAATGAGTAATGAATGATACATCATCTTATTAAGAATTTTACACCATTTGATGTGACTTATTTGTTTTGTCCAAAATGATCATATATCATTAAATAAATCAAATCAGTCTTATTTTTTTAATTTAAATTAACTAATTTTTATTTTTTTTACTCTAAATTTTGCCATAATTACTTTGTTTCTTTGTTTTCTTATTTTACTCTAAATTTTTTATATGAATTTAATATATATAAATATTTTTAATTTAAGGTAACTATTATTTTAAAAAAAAATTTGTATGTAAATCTTAAAAGAAAAATAATAACAACAATAAAAATTTCACTAATAAATAAAAAAATAACTTAATATATTTGGATAGTATATAATGTTCAAAAATATAATAAATAGTATAATTAGATTGTTAGAAGCTTGAAATTGTTATAATTATATAATTGTTAGAAATATCGTCATGCGATTCTAGAAACGTCTTCATGTGCCTGTGCATTTATTATTGTCAAATAGAAATGTTTTCAAAAGATTTTTGTAACCGTTTGAAAATTTTCTTACTTATTTTCCCGTAAACTCAAACTATAACTAATAAATAAGTAATTGATTGAAAAAAAATTCACTTATTGTTTATCAATTATTTATAATTAGTTTTCTCGCTTATGTTTCCTGCATATCTCATATTAAATAATAATGATATATATAAACTAGTTTTTATCCTCGGCTTCGCGGCAGGTTGTTTTGACTTGTTTACGTGAATAAAACTTATATCGAATCTCAAACTCGTTATAGTGTACGATACCAAAAAACACTCGAATTTGAATTGAAATTAGTCTTCAATAAAATTTAAACCAGAAAGTTAACAAATTTTTTTTTAAGAAAACGGCGCATTCCGTTATTTAAAAAACGATAGTTATCATAGAAAACGATGCCGGGCCCATCGTTAATAAAATTTAAACGAAAACGTAGGCTCAACGGTAAATTTAATGTTAATAGAAAGAAAACATAAAACTAAATAATAAAAAAAGGAAAAAACGAATTAAAAAAATACCGATTCGGGTCGTCGAAAACCATAAGGCGAATACCGATACGGATCCGGATAATACCAATATTGACAATGATGTTGTTCGCCCATTATCGGTTCGGCCCGTAACGGTACCACAACGGTAACGACACCGATACATAATCGTTCTTTGTGTGACAATAAAAGTAGAGAAATTTTTTTTTTCTGAACGGCAACGAATACCTTTAAGCCAGGCCACTCAGGTAAACCCATTTCTACCATTACATAATGACTTATATTCAGTAGTGCAATTGTGATTATCTTTTTATCTAGGAACTGGTCAGGACTTTTCTCTCATAATTTGACTTCGTTTTTTAAGTCGATTGCAAAGTTAAGTTTAATTTTTTCCTCGACATTGATGTATAAATGTTTATTCAAAATAGTTTTTTTTGTTCATAAGCTATACGAACACAAATCAAACCAGTTCTAACCGATCAATATCAATAAGATCTATAAACTAAAAATGCTAATTTTTATAAACATAAATTAATAATAATGATAAATAAACTGTCAAATCCGTCAAACAAATAAAAAGTTAAAATTAATATAATAGCCATGACTTTTTATGTATACTTTTTATTAAGATGGTGTATGTAATATAAGTGGTGTACCAAACTCAACACCCAATTAATATGGTGTATGAAGTTAAAGTGATGTATTAAACTCAATACCCAAATAAAAAGATTAATACAAATGATAATATTAGAAGTAATATGAGATATGAGACATAGATTAAATAATAAGTCGATTTAGGGGGTCTTTGTGATTACTTATTGAAACTACTTATTAAATTTTATAAGTTAAAAATATGTTTGAGAAATATGAATGTTGCTACGCCTTTTTAGTTTTTAAAGGAGGGAAAAGTAGTTTTTAAGAAGTAAGCGGAAACTTATTTATCAAAACTCCTTATAACTTTTTACAAAAGTCGATAAGAAGCTTAAAATAAGCATTCCCAAACATGCCATTAAATAGACATCCGACAATTTATCTTTACTAAGTTTGTTTATATTGTTAATTAGTTTAATAGCAGGGATTCTGCAATAAACAAGTGGGGTAATTAAGGTCCGCTAATGGTTTTATATAAAATATTTATTTGTATTTTAAAAAACTTTTTTGGGAAAACTTCATCAAATAGTAATCAAGTTTCTTAAGTGTTCTATTTAAGTCATTCAAAGTTTTTTTGTTCCTCTAAAAGTCACTCAACTTTCACTAAATGTTCAAATCCTATGTAATATTTATATAAATGTTAACTTTTTAAAATTGAATGACGCAAATAAAATATATATTAGTTACTAATAAGTGAAAGTTTATTCCAATTAATTTACAATATGAGGTAATAGTGAAGGAAAAAAATTCACCAATTAATAAATAAGTTTAAATATTGTTATATTTAAGTCGATTTGAAAAAAAAAACAATTGCTAAAAGTTTTAAACAAGACTTATAGTTGTTTCATTTATCTCATTCAATTTTAAAAGTTTTAAACATTTATAAAAATATTAACTAGGATTGGAACACTTACTGAAATTTAAGTGACTTTAGAGAGACAAAAAACTTTCAATGACTTAAATGAAACACTTGATTATTATTGTACTAGTTTAGAATCCCGTGTATTACACGGACTCAATAAATGTAATGTTATATACTTATTAATAAAAAAATTATGTTTTAAAAAACCCGTGTATTACACGAGTTGAATAAAATTTTACGTAACAGTTATAAATTATGTTATGTTAATTTTTAAAATATTTTTTTAGCTGAGTTTAACTTTTTTTATATAAATGATAAATGTTAATTCATATTAAACTTTAGAAACTCAGTGTATTACACGTGTTAAATAAATGCAATGTTATATATACTTAGTAATAAAGATTTACATATTAAATATTCATGGAAATGGTTTAGTAAAAAAATTATAGAATTCATTATTATTTAGTAGGATAGAGAAAAAATAATTAAAGAAATTTGTGAAATTAATAGGAGATAGAGACGAAAAAAAAGCTTAAGAATGTATGAGCGAGCGACAAGTGCCACATGAAAACCTTTATTTATTATATAGTATAGATAAAGTTAACCATTTAAATTTTAGACAATGACATTAATATTGGATAAACTGAAAACTATACTGAACTTGATGTGTATTATAATTGTGTATAGGATGATAAAATTACTATTTTTAAATCTACCTAACTTGAAAAAGTATACCGTTTCATGTGACTGGTGACTTGAAACCAAGAAATTATTTCCATTAAATTGTTCTCTTGAACAAAAATATAATAAATTTAATACCTGTAATAATTGAATATATCTAGTGAGTGTACTCGCATGTTATAATGTCATCAATCTATTTAGTTTATTTAGTGTATTTGGATTTATTTGGTGACCAAATGAGAAGTCATATTCAAATATCAAACAAGTTGAAAAGTGTGAAGTGCACATTTGTTTGATGATGTTATAACTTATGATGGTAAGCCCACTGAACAACGTGGTCTGCGGGCAGAGCCCTTGGTTAGCTGGGGTCAAGCTGCCAAGTCAGCATGGAAAAAAATTATTTTCCATGTTTAGTTTTGCATATGAAAATGATTCTGTAAGTGAAAACTGCTAAAGGATTGTCTTCCGAACCAGTATGGTCATGCTGACCAGTTTACTCCTTCTGAGTAAATTTAGTCTCCTGAGTAGGTTTGTCTCTCAGGAGTAAATTGCCTCTCCTGAGTAGTTTACCTACGCGGAGTAGTATAGCTTATCAGTTATGGATTGACGATTGTGGCAGTTTTTAGCCAATAACCGTCATAATGTTCTGGTGTATCTATACCCCATAAATACATGAGAATTCGGTCATTGCAAATATACATAAAACATATTCGTTCTTGTTTTCTCTATGACTCTATCGAATTGTTTCAATCTAAAAGTGATACACGATTCTCAGAGATTTCCTGGAAGTACGATCTCGATTTACTACAAAGGTTGAAACAATCTGCTGAAGATGACGAACGATTCTGTGACGGATATGACAAGCAAGTTTGCCAACCTGGACAAATTTGAAGGACAAGACTTTCGAAGATGGTAGAAGAAGATGCACTTTTTTCTTACTACCTTCAACGTTGTCTATGTGTTGAGCACTCCCATGCAAGAGATTTTGGAGGATGGAAATCTGGTGGAGATTAGGAAGAGTTCAAAGTGGGAGAATGAAGACTACATTCGTTGTGGTCACATTTTAAACGGTATGTATGATTATGTTTTTGATGTTTATCAAAAGGGAATTGTTGGATACCCTTGAACCCAAGTACATGGCTGAAGATTCTTCTAGTAAGAACTTTCTTATGATAAATTTCAATAATTACAAAATGGTTGGTTCCAGGCCAGTCAGGAAACAATACAATGAATTGCTGAGGATTATGGGACAGTTTGTTCAACATGATATGAAGATGGATGAATCCATCTCGGTTTCTAGTGTCATAGAAAAACTGCCTCCTTCCTGGAAAGATTTCAAACATCATTTGAAACATCAGAAGGAAGAATTGAATCTGGTCCAACTTGGAAGTCACTTCAGAATTGAAGAGTCATTGAGGGTACAAGAAAAAGTGTGGTTCAATGATGACAAGAACCCGCTTGGACCTTCTTCTGCGAGTATGGTTGAAAATGGTGGAACATCTAGGAATTTCAACAAGTTGAAGGACACAAAAGGAACCGAAATAACCGAGCCGAAAATGAATTAACCGAAAAAACCGTACCAAAAAAACCGACCCAAACTAAGGTTTTGTATTTTTTGAAAACCAAAAATTACGGTTTGATTTTGGTTTTGTATCTTTGAAAACCGAAAAAATCAAACTGAACCGAACATATACATATACTTGAATTACATATTATGTGTATTCACGTTTCATAATATATAGTATATTATGTTGTTTGCTAGTATGTTAAAATTGCATACATATTTGTGTTACACTTATTTGCATTAATAGTAGGTTATTATTTATATTTATTGAATTTATAGATTTATAATGTTTATTTTTTATGTTGAGTATTTTTTAAATAACTAATAATTTTTTTAGTCCAAAATATTTAGGCCCCAATCTATGATAATCATTAGTTAATAAAAAAAATTTAGGCCTAAAATTTCAAACCTAAGTTCATTATTTTGGTCTATTTTTCTTTTACCCCCAAAAAATTCAAAACCAATTGGTTTTAAAACCGAAAAAACCGAAACCGAACCGAAAAAACCAAAACCGGACGGTTTTAAAAAAACCCAAAACCGAACTTTCGATTTTTGGTTTGGGTTTAGCCCAAAACCGACCCATGCACACCCCTAGTTCACGGGTAACAACAATCCTAACAAAACTCCCAACAATAAGGTTAAATCGGCATGTTGGAAGTGTGAAAAGGCTGATCATTTCAAGAAGGATTGTCGTGTTGGTAAAAACAACAAAGAGGTTGTCCTAGTGGGTCTAAGGACCCAGGCAAGCAACAAGGTCGGAATTTTGTGCAAAATTTAATTCGGTACATAATTATGTGTCCTAATATCTAAGGCATTTTATATGTAGGATGATAATGTTACATGGTGGGTTGATTCAGGTGCAACTAGTCATGTTTACAAGGATCTTCGTTGGTTCAAAGACTTTCAACCAATTGAAAATGGATCTTTAATCAAGATGGCAAAGTTGCAACTGAACCAATCAGAGGACTAGAAAATGTTAAACTTACCTTTACTTATGGGAAATGTATAAATTTATACAATTTCTTGTACGTACCAGGGATTCGAAAGAATCTGTTGTCTGGTATTGTGTTGAACAATTGCGGTTTTAAACAAGTGTTGGAAAGTCAACTATATCTTGTCAAGACATTGTGCTTTTGTAGACTTTGGTTATTTATGTAACAGCACGTTTAAGTTAAATATTAGTGTTTCTTTTGATAATGAATCTGTTTGCATGGTCTCTATTAGTGCTGGTAATAATTTGAATAAATCACAATTATGGCATGATAGACTAGGACATGAACGTTATAAAAGATTAACGGATATGTCTAAACCGAGTATGATTCCTGCTTTTGACTTGAATATTGAAAAATGCAAAACACGTATGTTAACTATGATAACTATAAAACCTTTTAAAGATGCTATACGGGAATCTAAAGGGCTAGAACTTATACATAATGACATATGGGATTTTTATGCCACTCCATATATAGGAAATAAAAAGCACATAGTTACTTTTATAGATGCCTTTAGACTTTGCTATTGTGACGTTTCGGATTTTTCGTTCTCGCACTTGTATTATAATTATCGTGTAATCATTCTCTATTTTAATAAAGTGTAAGAGTTTTATTTGGTTTTATACAAATTGGTATTTTATTTTACGGATTTAAACTAATTAGAATTTTATAAATTTTAAAACTAATATAAAGTTTTATATAAAAATCTAAATTTAAAAAGTTGTATATTTAATAAAATAACCTATTTAAAAAAAGATAAATAACTTTTATAAAAATTATTTATAATAATAAAAAAAAATAAGTTTAAAAAAACATTTTTAAATTAATTTGATTTAAAAGAAATTAAATTAATTTATTTAAATAAAAGTTCAGGGGTTGTATTGTAATTAAACAAACTAGAAGGATTTAAAACTGAAATCGACTAAGGGGCTGTTTCTGGTCAATTTAAACTACAAGGGCCCATCCGTATTAATTTTAAGGGCTAATTCGAGTCAAACCAAACTCCAGGGACTAAATCTGTCAATTCTCGATTCGTTTATCCGGTCGCCCCTCCGATGGTCCGGCGGGTAAAGAACTTTCCGGCGACGCCCGACAAGGTTGTTTCTCTGCACCTCGACAGCCGCTAAAGGCTTCTCTGGCTTCGTCTCTCCCACGCGAACAAGACCCCCGACCAATTGGTCTCCCCAACATATGAATCGCCTGATCTTGTTGGTGGCCGAGAACCCACGCCTCGAATTCGAGCCCGACAGTCAACCTCCACGCGTATTTAATAACTCGTTAGCTTCGTCTCGTCTAGACGAGGGTCGGGACGTGCCCAATTGCACGCTTTGTCATAAGAAACGAACTCGGCTATAAATAGCCATAGTCGGACCTGCTCGAGCTCGCTACCCCTCTTCCACCCAATCTCACTCCAAATTGAAGGCACCATTACAATCGTCATCTCTGTGTGAAGCTGTGACCAAGGTTGTAGAGGCTAATCCCATCCAGAAGCTCGATTCTCATTCTGGACATTCTCGGATTTAAGACTCTGCCGTCCAGCCCCTTTGCGACCACGTAAGAATCCTCAACTTCGTTTCTTTACCTTCTGTTATCATAAGGCAAGCTGAACCAATCGAAGTCACGACTCCAAACCATCGATTACCGGACAAACTATTGTTCTGAAAAAAAATTACTGTTTTATTTTCTAAAGTCTGGGCCATCGAAACTACTTAGTTTCGATTGAGTAAATGGTCAATCGAAACTAGTAGTTTCGATAGATGGTAGTTTCGACAGCCTGTGTATCACTTATAAATGATCAATCGAAACTAGTAATTTCGATAGAGGGTAGTTTCGACAGCCTGTGTATCACTTATAAATGATCAATCGAAACTAGTAGTTTCGATAGATTGTAGTTTCGACAGCCTGTGTATCACTTATAAATGATCAATCGAAACTAGTAGTTTCGATATAGGGTAGTTTCGACAGCCTGTGTATCACTTATAAATGATCAATCGAAACTAGTAGTTTCGATAGATAGTAGTTTCGACAGTTCTGTGTATCACTTGTAAATGGTCAATCGAAACTAGTAGTTTCGATTGAACACAGTTTCGATACCTGTCACAACTATAACAGTTTCGATCAAATCAGTAATTTCAAGTAAATCTGGACCAACTTTTATGCAAATAACACTAAGAAATGTTATTATAAACCTATACACAAATAAATACTAATACGCACATGTAAACATACAATAATACCCATTTATCTACATTGGGTTTCAACGTGCTTAGACTTCAACATCTTTATCACCTACACGCGTGGAAAAATACCCGCTTGCAAGGTGAGTTACATAGCCCCTATTTTACATCTTTATACGTTTTGGGGTGAAACATTATACATGCTACTCACATTGTTTATACGTGTTATACATGAGACTATATGCTTATTCTTTGGATGTACATGCATTTAAACACAAGACAACCAACTGTAATATTGATAGATCTATTGTGCCTGACCAGCCCACCCGGTTAGGGTGTTTATTACTGCATACTCGGATATAACCGCGTGTTATATTCAAACATATTGGATATAGTGGGTAACTATATTCAAACATACCGGACTTAGCTGTTGTGCTCTGTTCAAGCGCGTCAAACTCGGTTTGAATTGTGATTAAATAAATGATACATCATATATACTATGTTTAACAAGATAAACAATGAGTTGCAAAATGATTTACAACTACTATTTATCGGAATTACTAAACCTATGTACTCACCAACTTTTTAGTTGACACTTGATTTAAATAATGTTTCAGGTTTGGATATGTGACTACTTGCTGAAGATTTCTCCACTTAAGAACTATGGACCTAGTTAAATAAATCAATGTTTTGAACTAGACTAGGTTATTTGGAATGTATCGTATTTGGATCTTGTTGTCTTTAAATTTAATTAATGAATTATGCAACCTTTTAGCTATCATGTGCTTTTGAACAATCATTCTATTGTCTGCCTCGATGATTCCGCCATCGGTCGGGGTGTGACAGATTGGTATCAGAGCCATGGTTATAGGGAATTAGGTTATTAGACACAATGACCTAGACTATAACCCTAGGACTCCCTTTTATGTGTTATGTGCTAAATGATAAATTGCTATGTGAATTATTTGTAGTTAGGTATTATTTGAATTTTCCCGAGTTTGGTACATGAGACTTATACACATACATACAAGACTTTGATACATGATACATACTTTACATACATATTTGACAAACAAACTTATGCAAACAAATACACTACCCATCCTTATCCATACTCTTTCCTAATCCGTATTAGTTGCAACAATTCCTACACATTTTATACTCATAGACTCTCAAGTCTATCAAAATCTTATCTCGTCAACGACTTAATTTCTTGAGACCAGTAAAGGACACGTGCAATCTGGAAGGGTGACACCTGTACATTGGGTTTTCTGTCTAGGAAAGCATTTCGTATAAATCCAAATAAACGGACCTGTATGCTTTCCTGGGAATTCCTGAAGTGAGTGTTTACCTATAGGCTAAAGCATGTCTCTTGGAAAGTTTCGGGGAATTATTTAACGTTGATAAGTCAATGTATTCGCAAGGATACAATCCAAACTTAAACTCAAAATTTGGGGACGTTATAGCAAAATAGGAAGAACTAGACAAACATGCAAAGCAAATCATTATTACGGGTACACACGTAATGACGATTTGTAATGCACGCAAGTCCCGGCAATTCCTATTATGCAAATAATGATCTATAACATCATGTCCTACCCGGAATAGATGACTTAGTTTCCCCCATCAACTTAGAATAAATACACATGCACTGGCACGCGTCATGATGAATCCCGTTTTTCTGCTTACATTATTTCCCGCTATAACTCATATATATCCATCTTATCTAAAATATCATTGTCTTTTCTTATGGTGTTAGAATGCCTCCTCGACGTGCAAACTCTAGCACTTCCAACCCGGATCTTGCTACTCTTCTTGCCCAGCTGGTAGGGAAAATGACCCAAGCAAATAACAACAGTGACGGGTCTCACAACATCCAAGGGAACGGTGGTACCAACCCGCCTCACTGCACGTTTAAGCACTTTAACTCGTGCAATCCTACAAAATTCTTCGGGACTGAAGGTGCTACCGACCTACTTCAATGGTTTGAAATCATGGAAAGCACATTCCTAAACAGCGACTGTCCCGATAATCTTCGGGTTCGTTATGCCACAAGTGTACTCCAAAAGAGAGCCCTCACCTGGTGGAACGGTGAGAAACGCACTCGTGGCGCTGAGGTTGCTACATCCTTATCATGGGATGATCTGAAGAAGGCCATGACTGATGAATTATGTCCTCGGAATGAAATGAGGAAGCTCGAGGCTGAGTTTTGGGATCTTGCCCAAGACAGCAGGGATAATCTGGCCTACACCACCCGGTTTCAAGAGCTAAGTCTGCTGATGCCTCATATGATCACTCCCCTTGCTCGGGGGATTGAAAAATACATAGGCGGCCTGCCTATGCAAATTCAAGATGCTGTGCTAGGAAGCAATCCTCCTACACTTGAAGCTGCTATCCGTCTATCTGCTACACTATCCGACAACCATGTCAAAGCCGGAACCTTAACAAGAAAGGGTTCCAAGAAGGTTGTTTCTACTCTTGCGGCCGTCAAAGATGTAAAACCCGAGTCTTCTAACCGCAACAAGAAACGAAAGGGTCGAAACTTCGCAGCCGTAACTCCCGCTGTGCCTGCTATTCAAGCGGCCCCCTTTGGTCAAAACCTGAAAACTTATCAGGGCCCGAATCCCCAATGCCAGACCTGCAAGTACCATCATCCTGCCAACCTACCATGCCGATTGTGTTCAAGCTGCGGACGATATGGACACGTGGTCACTACTTGCCGTACTCATCCTCCCGTCCCTCAAGCTGCTCCAGCCAACCGCCCAATCTATCCGGCACCTCTCAATGGTCGGTCATGTTACGAATGTGGAGACCCAAACTATTTTCATGACCGATGCCCAAAACTTCATCATCAAGGTGGTCCTCAAGGACGAGCGTTTAACATAAATGCTAATGATGCTCAAGCAAACAACGACGTGATAAACGGTACGTTTCTCGTAAACAATCATTATGCATCCGTTTTATTTGATACCGGTGCCGATAGGAGTTTTGTATCTCTTACCTTTGAATCTCGAGTTGCTAAACAAAGAACGAAACTTGACAATTCTTATTCCGTGGAGATAGCAAACGGAAAATCTATTACTATAAATTCTGTTATCCGCGACTGCAATCTCGAGCTTAATAATCACAAATTCTCTGTTGATCTCCTTCCAATGCAATTGGGAAGCTTCGATATTATAATTGGCATGGACTGGTTATCCAAGCACCATGCCGAGGTTATTTGCTACGAAAAGTGTATTCGTATACCTCTCTCTTCGGGCGACACGTTAGTTATGTTCGGTGAAAAACCATGTCGTGGTCTTCAAATCATGTCTTGCACATTGGCACAAAAGTACTTGCGGAAAAAGTACGTTGCCTTCTTGGCCCACATAGTTGACACGAAAGACAAGGGTAAGAAATTGCAAGACATTCCAATCATCCGAGATTTTCCCGAGGTATTCCCCGAGGATTTACCTGGTCTTCCTCCTTCTAGACAAGTAGAGTTTCGTATTGACCTTGTGCCCGGAGCAACTCCCGTGGCAAAGGCTCCCTATCGTCTTGCACCTTCCGAGATGCAAGAGCTCGCAAGTCAATTACAAGAACTCTCATCTAAAGGATTCATCCGCCCGAGCCATTCACCTTGGGGTGCTCCCGTGCTGTTCGTAAAGAAAAAGGATGGATCGTTTCGAATGTGCATCGATTATCGTGAACTCAACAAGCTTACGATTAAGAACCGTTATCCTTTACCCCGCATCAACGATCTTTTCGATCAACTTCAAGGTTCAACATGTTTCTCCAAGATTGACCTTCGTTCCGGATACCATCAACTTCGTGTCCTCGATGAATACATTTCGAAGACTGCCTTTCGGACTAGATATGGCCACTACGAGTTCATGGTCATGCCATTCGGTTTGACTAATGCACCAGCAGTCTTCATGGACCTCATGAACCGTGTATGCAAACCTTATTTGGACAAGTTCGTGATCGTTTTCATTGACGACATCCTCATCTATTCTAAAACGAAAGCGGAACATGAACAACATCTTCGTTTGATCTTAGAACTCTTAAAGAAAGAACAACTATACGCCAAGCTCTCCAAGTGTGAATTCTGGCTAGAAGAGGTTCAATTTTTGGGACACATAGTCAACGATAAGGGAATTCATGTGGACCCGGCAAAGATCGAGGCGGTAAAGAATTGGAGTACTCCTAAGACTCCTACCGAGATTCGTTCATTCCTTGGACTAGCAGGTTACTATCGTCGTTTCATCTCAAATTTCTCCAAGATTGCGGTCCCGCTCACTGCCTTGACTCACAAAGGTAAGCACTACGAGTGGGGACCCAAGCAAGAGGAAGCTTTCCAAACTCTAAAGCACAAGCTCTGCAATGCTCCTATTCTAACTCTTCCTAGTGGTAATGACGACTTTGTCGTTTATTGTGATGCATCCAACCAAGGTCTTGGTTGTGTTCTTATGCAACGAGGTCAAGTAATTGCATACGCATCACGTCAACTCAAGGTCCATGAGAAGAACTATACGACCCATGATCTCGAGCTTGGTGCTGTCGTTTTCGCCTTGAAAATTTGGAGACACTATCTATATGGCACCAAATGCGTGATTTTCACCGACCACAAAAGTCTCCAACATATTTTTAATCAAAAAGAGCTTAATATGAGGCAACGACGATGGGTTGAACTTCTAAACGACTACGACTGCGAGATCCACTACCACCCCGGCAAAGCAAACGTTGTAGCCGACGCCTTGAGTCGTAAAGAACGAATCATGCTTCATAGTGTTCATATTCATAACGATATCCAAGCCCGTATTCTCAAAGCACAACACACCTCGGTTACCGAGGGAAACATGTATCAAGAGATGGCATGTGACGTAGAACTCTTGCTAGAAACCAAAGCCAACGGTCTATTGTATTACTTGGATCGTATCTGGGTTCCCGATCGCGACGATCTTCGTACATTTTTGATGAACGAGTCCCACAAAACTCGATATTCGGTACATCCCGGAGCTGATAAGATGTACATGGGTCTCCGTCAGCAATATTGGTGGCCCGACATGAAAAAGGTTATTGCCCTCTTTGTGGCAAAATGCCTAACTTGTTCTAAAGTGAAGGCCGAACACCAAAAGCCTTCCGGTCTCCTCGAACAACCTGAAATTCCCGTGTGGAAGTGGGAGAACCTTTCTATGGATTTCATCACCAAACTCCCACACACTTCTAGTGGGCACGATAGTATCTGGGTTATTATCGACCGACTTACAAAGTCTGCTCATTTCTTGCCTATTCGTGAGGACTATCGAGTCGAGAAATTGGCTCGGATCTACATTGATGAGATCGTAAGTCGTCACGGAATCCCTTTGAACATCATCTCCGATCGTGATTCGCGTTTTACTTCCCGATTTTGGCAATCATTGCAATCAACACTTGGTACTCGTTTGGATTTAAGTACGGCTTACCATCCTCAAACTGATGGACAAACCGAACGAACAATCCAAACTCTTAAGGATATGCTTAGAGCTTGTGTCATTGACTTTGGTGGCAACTAGGATTCTCACCTACCACTGATTGAATTTTCCTACAACAACAGCCGCCACTCAAGCATTAACATGGCACCGTTTGAAGCTCTTTATGGACGGAAATGTCGTTCACCGATTTGTTGGAACGAAATTGGTGAAGCACAAATCATCGGTCCCGAGCTTATCCAAGAAACCACCTATAAAGTCTCTCTTATCCGTGACAACATTCGAGTAGCAAGGAGTCGACAAAAGAGCTATGCCGATAGACAACGAAAACCCTTGGAATTTCAAGTTGGAGATATAGTTCTTCTAAAGGTATCACCTTGGAAAGGCGTAGTCCGATTTGGAAAGAAAGGAAAACTTGCACCTCGATATGTGGGTCCATTCAAGATACTCGAAAGGGTAGGAAAAGTGGCCTACAAACTCGATCTTCCTTCAGAACTTAGCAACGTTCATCCAACCTTTCATGTATCAAATTTGAAAAAGTGTCTAGCCGATGAGAATCTCCACATCCCTCTTGACGAAGTGCGTATTGATGAAAAAATGCACTTTGTGGAAAAACCAGTGGAAATCATAGACCGAGAAGTTAAGAAACTCAAGCGTAGCCGCATCCCCATTGTCAAGGTCCGTTGGGAATCTAAACGTGGACCCGAGTTCACATGGGAACGTGAAGACCAAATGAAGACCAAGTATCCGCATCTCTTTTCATAGCCTCCACTAGTTGAATTTCGGGGCGAAATTCCTCTAACATGGGGAGACTGTGACGTTTCGGATTTTTCGTTTTCCCACTTGTATTATAATTATCGTGTAATCATTCTCTATTTTAATAAAGTGTAAGTGTTTTATTTGGTTTTATACAAATAGGTATTTTATTTTACGGATTTAAACTAATTAGAATTTTATAAATTTTAAAACTAATATAAAGTTTTATATAAAAATCTAAATTTAAAAAGTTGTATATTTAATAAAATAACCTATTTAAAAAAAGATAAATAACTTTTATAAAAATTATTTATAATAATAAAAAAAAATTAAGTTTATAAAAACATTTTTAAATTAATTTGATTTAAAAGAAATTAAATTAATTTATTTAAATAAAAGTTCAGGGGTTGTATTGTAATTAAACAAACTAGAAGGATTTAAAACTGAAATCGACAAAGGGGCTGTTTCTGGTCAATTTAAACTACAAGGGCCCATCCGTATTAATTTTAAGGGCTAATTCGAGTCAAACCAAACTCCAGGGACTAAATCAGTCAATTCTCGATTCGTTTATCCGGTCACCCCCTCCGATGGTCCGGCGGGTAAAGAACTTTCCGGCGACGCCCGACAAGGTTGTTTCTCTGCACCTCGACAGCCGCTAAAGGCTTCTCTGGCTTCGTCTCTCCCACGCGAACAAGACCCCCGACCAATTGGTCTCCCCAACATATGAATCGCCTGATCTTGTTGGTGGCCGAGAACCCACGCCTCGAATTCGAGCCCGACAGTCAACCTCCACGCGTATTTAATAGCTCGTTAGCTTCGTCTCGTCCAGACGAGTGTCGGGACGTGCCCAATTGCACGCTTTGTCATAAGAAACGAACTCGGCTATAAATAGCCATAGTCGGACCTGCTCGAGCTCGCTACCCCTCTTCCACCCAATCTCACTCCAAATTGAAGGCACCATTACAATCGCCATCTCTGTGTGAACTGTGACCAAGTTTGTAGAGGCTAATCCCATCCAGAAGCTCGATTCTCATTATGGACATTCTCGGATTTAAGACTCTGCCGTACAGCCCCTTTGCGACCACGTAAGAATCATCAACTTCGTTTCTTTACCTTCTGTTATCATAAGGCAAGCTGAACCAATCGAAGTCACGACTCCAAACCATCGATTACCGGACAAACTATTGTTCTGAAAAAAATTACTATTTTATTTTCTAAAGTCTGGGCCATCGAAACTACTTAGTTTCGATAGAGTAAATGGTCAATCGAAACTAGTAGTTTCGATAGATGGTAGTTTCGACAGCCTGTGTATCACTTATAAATGATCAATCGAAACTAGTAGTTTCGATAGAGGGTAGTTTCGACAGCCTGTGTATCACTTATAAATGATCAATCGAAACTAGTAGTTTCGATAGATGGTAGTTTCGACTGCCTGTGTATCACTTATAAATGATCAATCGAAACTAGTAGTTTCGATAGAGGGTAGTTTCGACAGCATGTGTATCACTTATAAATGATCAATCGAAACTAGTAGTTTCGATAGATAGTAGTTTCGACAGTTCTGTGTATCACTTGTAAATGGTCAATCGAAACTAGTAGTTTCGATTGAACACAGTTTCGATACCTGTCACAACTATAAATAGTTTCGATCAAATCAGTAAATTCAAGTAAATCTGGACCAACTTTTATCCAAATAACACTAAGAAATGTTATTATAAACCTATACACAATTAAATACTAATACGCACATGTAAACATACAATAATACCCATTTATCTACATAGGGTTTCAACGTGCTTAGACTTCAACATCTTTATCACCTACACGCGTGGAAAAATACCCGCTTGCAAGGTGAGTTACATAGCCCCTATTTTACATCTTTATACGTTTTGGGGTGAAACATTATACATGCTACTCACATTGTTTATACGTGTTATACATGAGACTATATGCTTATTCTTTGGATGTACATACATTTAAACACAAGACAACCAACTGTAATATTGATAGATCTATTGTGCCTGACCAGCCCACCCGGTTAGGTTGTTTATTACTGCATACTCGGATATAACCGCGTGTTATATTCAAACATATCGGATATAGTGGGTAACTATATTCAAACATACCGGACTTAGTTGTTGTGCTCTGTTCAAGCGCGTCAAACTCGGTTTGAATTGTGATTAAATAAATGATACATCATATATACTATGTTTAACAAGATAAACAATGAGTTGCAAAACGATTTACAACTACTATTTACCGGAATTACTAAACCTATGTACTCACCAACTTTTTAGTTGACACTTGATTTAAATAATGTTTCAGGTTTGGATATGTGACTAATTGCCGAAGATTTCTGCACTTAAGAACTATGGACCTAGTTAAATAAATCAATGTTTTGAACTAGACTAGGTTATTTGGAATGTATCATATTTGGATCTTGTTGTCTTTAAATTTAATTAATGAATTATGCAACCTTTTAGCTATCATGTGCTTGATGATTCCGCCATCGGTCGGGGTGTGACAGCTATGCATTTCTTTGGTACTCTAAAGATGAAACTTTAGATAAGTTTAAAATATATAATACTGAGGTTGAGTTACAAAGGAATGTTTTGATTAAAACATTATGCACTGATAGGGGAGGTGAATATTATGATCCAAGTTATTTCCATACAGTTGGTATTATATATCAACCACTGCTCCTTATAAACCATAACAAAATGGTGCATCTGAGAGGAAGAATAGGGCTCTAAAGGAAATGGTTAATTCCATGTTATCTTATTCAGGGCTAAAGAAGGATTTTGGGGTAAGGCTATGTTAACAACTTGCTATTTTTTAAATAGGGTTCCTAAAAAAGGAACAAGATAACTCCATATGAACTGAAGTATGGTAAGCCTTCAAATTTGAATTACTTAAGAGTATGAGGTTGTAGAGCAGTAGTAAGGCTCACTGAACCCAAAAAAAAAGAATTTGGGTGAAAAAGGTATATATTGCATCTTCATTTGATATGCAGAGCATTCCAAGGCATACATGTTTTATGTTATAGAACCTAATGATTCTGTGTCAGTCAACACTATCATTGAATCAAAAGATGCAATACTTGATGAGGGGGAGATTATCATCTATACCTAGACCAAAGGATATGATTTCGGGTTCAAGTAACTCTTAAATAACTAATCTTAAAGATAATATTCCTTCTACTTCAGCTAAACCAAGAGGAAGTAATAGAGCTAGAATAACTAAGAACTATGGTTCTGATTTCAACTCTATCTGGTTGAAGGATCTAGAAGTGAGATTCAAACTCAATATCAATATTGCTTCAATACAAAGGAAGATCCTAGAACCTATATGATGTTATGGCATCTCGAAATGTTTCATTCTGGAAAGAAGTTGTAAATGATGAAATGGACTCTATTATGAGAATAATACTTGGTTATTGTTTTATCTACCCCCTGGTTGTAAACCGCTAGGTTTTAAATGTATCTTCAAGAAGAAGATGAAAGTAGATGGTTCCATAGATAAGTTGAAGGCCAGATTGGTTATCCAAGGCTTTAGACAAAAGGAAGGTAAAGACTACTTTGACACATATGCTCATGTAGCAAGGATATCCACTATCAGATTGTTAATTGCTCTTGCAACTATACACAATCTTGTGATACACCAAATGGATGTTAAGTCTGCATTCTTACATGGTGATTTGGATGAGGATATATATATATATATATATATATATATATATAGGGTGAAGTTTATAAAAAAACTAATATTTAGGGAGAGAACTATAAAACTCCTCTTTAAAAACAAAAACAAATAAAAAATAAAAAAATCATAACTCAAAATATAAATCAAAAACTAAAAAATGGTTCGGAGACCTTATTTCCCACGTCGTCCTCGTTCAAAAAAAAACTCAAACAAATAGTCGGTTTAGCTTTAGGGTTTAGTTTTTTGGGTTTAGTTTAGCTTTTAGGTTAGGTTTTATGAAGGGGGTGGGTGAGGGTTTAGGTTTTTAGAGGGTGGGTGGGGTGGGGCTAGGTTTTTGGGTGGGGGTATAGGTTTTTAGGGTTGGGTTAGGTTTTTGGGGTGGTACTACATATATGCAGTTTTACTTTATTTTTTTATATATATTTTTTTGAAAGAGGACGATGTGGGAAACATGGTTTCGGAACCGCTTTTTTAGTTTTTTATTTATATTTTGAATTATGATTTTTTTTTATTTTTTTCCCCTTTAATGAGTAGTTATCTAGTTCTCTCATGAACTCAACTATATATATATATATATATATATATATATATATATATATATATATATGAAACAACCTGAAGGTTTTGTTATGCCTGGTAATGAGCATAAAGTGTGTAAGATTGTTAAGTCACTGTATGGTTTGAAGCAAGCACCTAAACAATGGCATCAAAAAGTTTGATAATGTTATGTTGTCTAATGGTTATGTTCTTAATCAAGATGACAATTGTGTATACAAAAAAATTGATAAGTCTGGAAAAGGAGTTATAATTTGCTTGTATGTAGATGACATGTTGATCTTTGGTACTAACCAATATCAAGTTGATAAAACAAAAGAATTATTGTCATCTAAGTTTGCTATGAACTACATGGGGGAGGATGTAGTGATTCTAGATATAAGAATCAAGCGTGGAAACAATGGTATTTCTATTTCTCAATCCCATTATATAGAGAAGGTATTGGAAAATTTTAATTTTCAAGATTGTTCTGTTGTCACCACTCCTATGGATTCGAATCTTAACACCGTAACAAGGTTAAGTAAAAAATTATAACCAATTTTATAACCCCACATCCAAAAGAAACCCGAAAACCCACAAATATCACCACCCAGTTCAAACTCGTTTACCTCTTGATTTAAAATGTTTATTTATTTCATACGTAAATCAACCGAAAACCACTTTAAAATCATAAAATAGGGCGTATACAACGCACCTTAATCATGTAAAACAAATACTAGCTTTCCACATATTCGTTTAGATTAAAAACATGTCTAAAACACCACACTAAAGCCAACCATCGCCACTGTTGTTTCTTCTCGCATCACCTCCAATTGAAACCACCACACCTCTCGGCTTCACTCCAGATCACACCAATGGTTCGCCACCTTTTTATTTCTACACACGTACACTCTATTTCTACACAACCGCAAGCTTCCACCACTGTTGTGCACCACCGTGCACCGCCACCAATGCTCTGGTCTGATTTCTTATTAAACCACCCTAATGCACCAAAACCTTGTCTCGTCACACCACTATAGCCATTGTGAACCACAGTCAAACAATACATACTCATTTGTCGTGAACCATTATAACCACTTCTCACCACTTGTCACACCTCTACTCCGGTCGTGACTGTTATCTACCACCGCTGGGCACCACACACTACTGTCTCTCTCTCCCCCTTTCTTTCTCCTTTTTGATCTCTCTCTTTCTCTCTCCTTGCATGCTCTCCCTTTTGGAAGGAAATGATTACATAAAAGGGGGAGGTGTAATATACCATTTTCAAAAACACGAGGATAAGCATGAACGGGTATATTATTGTAAAGTCTAGGTAGAAAACGTAAAAAGGAAGAACAAACTTGGAGGGGAAGCAAGGGTTACACTTGGAGACTTTAAAAGGGGGTTCAACTCCCTCAATTTTACCTAAAGTTCTCGGCTAAGAGAAAAGGAGAAGAGGAGAAGGAAAGAAATGTCGTTTTTAGGGTACCCAGCATCAAAGATCGGACGATCCCTGGTAATCTAACCATTAGATCAATCTCAAATTTTGTTAGGAGCTTCATAGCATATAAACAAAGGCTTTCAACGTTGGGTTTTTTTTATTTGGAGGCCTGGAGTTGAGTATTACTGTCGCGAACAGAGCAGTACGAACCAAATTACTTCGTCGACTGTTTTGGCTTTCCGGCGACTTTGGAGACGGTTTCCAATGGCGGCTAATTAAATAGATGGTATAGCTCGATGAGACGGTTCTGCGGATGCCTGAATCGCCTCAATCGGACTCCATTTGATATGGTTTCGAGCTACACATATGTGGATTTAGAGATTTTCATTATTTGGCTTGAAAATGTAATAACTTAACATAAAGCTTTCATTTTTAACAAGTTAAGCATGATTTATGGTTATGGATATGAAACAAACACTTTGAACAATTAAAGTTTGGATCTTGATGCTTAAAATGAACTAGATCTGAAATCCATGCAAAACTAAGGTTTTTGGGATGAGCTGGAAAAGTTCTCAGAAATGTTCTCGGCAATGTTCTTGGGCATAGTTCTTGGAAGAAACTGCGCCGAGAACTTCATAGATCTTGGAAAGGCTATTCCGAGAACTTCCATAGAAGGCGAGAACTTTCATTGTAAACGAGAACTTCATAGTTCTCGGGTCTTGATTGCGAGAACCTTAGAAAAGATGAGAACTTTATAGTTCTCAGCTTATGCTAGAAAAACACAAAAACTCATGATACAATAACCGAGTCTTTAGATACTGTACGTACCGGTTGGAAGAATCTTTAGAGACCTTGACGATGTGTATCTCAGGTGAGTTCAAGAATCCCCACTTTTACTGTTTTAGGGTGCGGTGTGTAGAATTTTACGTTTATAATAAATGTGTTTTTATTAGTTAAACGTTTTCAAAGAAAGATAAGCAAGATAACGATTTATTTACTTAAATATTTTATAAGAAAGAAAGATAAGCAAGATAACGGTTTATTTAGTTAAACGTTTTATAAGAAAGAAAGATAAGCAAGATAACTGTTTATTTACTTAAACGTGTTATAAGAAAAAAAGATAAGCAAGATAACGGTTTATCCAATCAAATGTTTTACATGAAAGAAAGGAAAGGAAGAAAAGGTTTATTTAACTATATGTTGTATAAACAAGAAAGACTAGAAAGAAAATGTTTATTTAACTTAAATTTTATAAACGTAAAGAAAAGAAAAAAAAGGCTTATTTAACTATATGTTTTATAACAAGAAATAGAAGAAAGAAAATGTTTACTTAACTTATGTTTTATAAATAGAAAGAAAAGAAAGAAAATGTTTATTTAACTATATGTTTTATAAAGAGAAAGAAAGAGATAAGTCAAATACATTGTCTAATATGTAAGAGTATGGTTATCACCAAAAAAAAAGTCTTGACGTAAAAGTATAGTCCTTGAGACTAGTGCTACCCGAAGCCTATGACAGTGACATGACATTAGTTGTATGCCTGCCATATGAATAACCGGGACAGTGCTAGGCAGGGCACTTTAACTAGGATGTTGTACAACCGGAAGAGATGAGTAACGACGGTTGCTCCGGTGATGACGGTCACCTGAGAAAATAAGTCATTTGCGGACATAAGAGGTGAGTATCGGCCTTTGGACGTTGAGACTTACAGAACAATATTTGCAAAGAAAGAATGTCCAATCTGCACAAAAAGAAGTCCTTTATTGACATAAGAAGTTCTACGTGGACAGTGAAGAAAGAAACATATTATAGACTAAAAATGTATGACTTAATATAACAGAGCACATAATGACTAAGTATTAACTTACATGTTGTATTGTGATTTATTTACCTTGTAGTATAAAGAATGTTTTTCATTAATGAGTTTTATATGATTAACATGAGAAAGAAATGTTTTATACTCAATGCTTTGAAAACTTGAACTCACCAGCGTTAACTGACTATTTTAGTATGCACATCAGGTAATAATGGTAAAGAGAAGATATGAAGCCGCGAGGGCTTAGAAGAGGATGGTTGGGTGGTTGCTGCTGATAGAAGACTGACATCCTCATGATCTAGTTATGTTTTTAGACAATGCATGTTTAAAGTTTTAATTAACTATAATTTTGTAACAGACTTCCGTTGTGTTTTAGTTGTTTAGTTCAAGGTTTAATAACTATGTTTAAACTGTTGTGCCAACTATAAGAGTTACCCAATTTGGTTCCTTTCAGAAGGGGGAGAGGAAAATCGAATACAGGGATTATGATAGGAGAGTTTGTTTCATGATGAAAGTACTTATCCCACATGAATTCGAATTTGAATCTATCTTCAATCTCACATATCCACATAGGAAATTAATTAACACTAACTTAATTGATTTATTAACAATTATATGCATATATACACAGGGAAATGTTAATTCATAACACTAAATATTGCGAGAACATGAGGAACAAAATGAATGATTCAATTTTTCAATCCTAACAAAAAAAATATAAAAAATTGATGAAATGTAATATTTATTCTTCTCTCTTGAAATTAAAAGAAAATATATGAATAAATTTCATTTAATTATAATACCTACACATGTCAAGTCATGTGTAGGTTAAAATAATATATAAATAAGTTAGTTTAATGGTTTTTATGTAGATAACATAAACATTTGTATGTAAAAAGTAAAATTGTTAAAAAATATGAACTTTTAATATAAAAATAAAACGATTTAGGTTTGTTCCCCTTGTTCTCGCAATATTTAAGTGTTCTGAAATGAACTTCTCTCTATATACATATACAAACACACACACACACACACACACACACACATATATATATAGGAGAAGGTTCCGCTAAGAAACTGGGTCAAACGAACTCTGATTCAACTAATTTCGACGACGTTGGAACCGGCTCGTCAAAATAAAGCCTAGAGCTAAACCCTAAACCCCTTAAAACAAAACGTTAAAGCTAAACCCTAAAATCTAAACCCAAAAACCTAACCACCACACCCAACCCCAAAAACCTAAAGCCAACAACCCCACCACCAAAAAACCTAAATCCCCACATCCTCCACACCCCCACCCAAAAAAAAACCTAAATCCCCCCACCCCCACCTCGACGAGTCGGTTTCAACGCCGCTGGAATGAGCTCAATCGGAGTTCGTTTAACCCGGTTTCGGTTAAAAAAGAAATCATTTCTTGGCGAAAATTCATTTCTTATTTGAATTTTCCCCTATTTATGTTTTGATTTAGGGATGGGTTAGTCTGATTTCCCCACACGCATCATGGTTGAATGCTTTAGGTTAATTACCATGCATCAATTTGTAATTAATTGAAGTATGTGGGACTTTAGGTACATCCATATGACACCTTCTGTATTTGATATGTTTCAGAGGTCGAAAGCTGAAAAGATTTTACTTATATTTGTACCCCTTTTAATGAAATGCTTTTTTTTAAAATAAGCTTTTAGACTAAAATAAAACCGTACATTTTGCTACCCTCTAATCGCTCAGTAGGCAATACGCTCAGGCGTTAATTTTTGTTTTCCTATTTATATGTGAGGTTATCATGACAATGGACAATGTAATATTGAAGAATGCTCGAAAGTTTGCAAAGACCTTTGTACCAAGAAATGTGATGAAATTCACTTTGTATTCCTTTAAACTATTGTAACACCTTAACCATTTGTTGAATGATCTTAAGTTTCTAATTACTATATAAGTGACACGTAGTCTAGCCGGGTTAAGATGTTGCATTAATGGTAGTTGTTTGTAATATATTCTCTTGGATTTATAAAATATGTTTACCTTTAAGCAAATTGTTGCGAGATAATAGACATTGGAGAGATGGCTATGTCTTCTAATCATAAGAGTATGTGGTGTGGTCTCGTGATATGTGGCACCCTCACCAAGTGAGAACACCGCCCCCTCTTCGAGTGAGGCTTGGCGTGAGACGATTTGCGTGAGAGATCTCACGGGAGTGAGAGAGCAATGAGGGGGAGAAAGAGAGGAGCTGAGACTCACTAGGAGCACCACCCCCTCCCCAAGTGAGTGGCATGAGAGGCCTCACTAACGGGTGGTATACCACATGCTCTAATCGTTTGACGTCTTCTAGCATCTTTCACCGTTGGCATTCAATCCTCTTATGTGTATTTCGTGTTAGTGTAAGTTACAGATTCAATCCTCGTATTTTTTAGAGATCTCAACCCTAATTATAGAAATTACAGATTCAATATAAATTGTTTGAAACTTTGTAACAGTTTTTGTTAATTAGGGTTTGCTTGGTCGATGTTAGCCTTGACCAAAAGGACCGAATTATGAACGAATCTTTTTGGTTATATATTAGTAATTCTATTGGTAGGTGCTATACCTTTTACTGAATCTGTCACTTCCTTTTTATTATGAAAAGTAAGATGTATTCCTCTTTATAAAGCAAGAAAAAACCTTGATCTATGAAAATCTTGGTGGATTCGATGCAATTATAAAAAGTGTACAAATATTTTACAAACAAAGAAAATAGCTATTTTATAATATTTTCAAGAGTAAACTTCGTTTTTGCTCCTTATGGTTTAACCATTTTAACCATTTTGCTACAATAGTTTAAAAATGACCATTTTGCTCCCTTTGGTTACAGTTTTTAGTATAATATGTTCCTCGCCCCTAACTCCATCCATAATGCGGTTAAATGTTACCCACATGCCCCTCACATGAGGGGCATTTCTGTCTTGTTTATACCCCTCATATGGGTAACATCTAACCGGAATTATAGATGAAGTATATTAGAGTAAAAACAGTAACCACAGGGAGCAAAATAGACAATTTCAAACTATTGGAGCAAAATGGTTAAAATGGTCAAACCATATGGAGCAAAAACGGAGTTTACTCTATTTTCAATCACTAATGAATAATGATTTTTTATTCTACCATTCGAAAAATAAATAAAAGACGAAAATAAAGATAGTTTTGTTACTTAAAACCTAGTATGCAAACAAATAATATATATTGTTATTTTCATTAACTGATAAATAACAGGTTTTTAAGCTTACTGGTTTAAGTAATTGAAAATAAACCATTCAAGAAATAAATAAAAGACGAAAATAAAGATTGTTTTGTTACTCAAAACTTAACGTGTAAAATGAAATATTTTATAGTATTTTCAATTAATAATAAGAAGTTTCTGATCTTTACCGATTTTAGTGTCTGGTGTTTTTAGAGTAAACCGTTTGAAAAATATTCAAAAGACGAAAATAAAATTAGTTTTGTCACGTAAAATCTAAAATGAAAATAAAGTATTTTATAATATTTTCAGTCACTAATAAGTAATATTTTTTTATTCTTACCTTTTTATGGTATATTTCGGAAAATAAATAAAAGACGAAAATAAGATTCTTTTGTTACGTAAAACCTAAAATGAAAAACAAAAATTATAATATTTTTTAATCACTAGTTAATAATATTATTTTATTCTTATGGGGTTTTAGTATTTGATGGTAAAGCGATTGAAAAAATATACACATGAAGAAGATAAAGACTGTTTTGTTAGATACAACCTAAAATGAATAAAAAATATATATTGTTAGATAACACTACTAAGCCTACTATGTTTTTATAGCATTAAATATTTTTTTTTCTGCACTAGAAGAGTAACCGTCTATAGCGACGATTTTTTTATCATATACCGACAACAAGTCGTTCGCATAGGTGTCGTCGGGATTGCTTCGTACCAATAGCCCAAGTGTGTCGTCGGTATAGGTTAGCCTATACATGTCGTCTCTATAGGGTTTTTTGATTTTTTTAATAATTTTTGAAAAGGAGATATCCCGACAACAGGCCTTTTCTGTTTTTTTTTATATTTTTTAATTTTGCAAATTTTTCTAGAAATATTAAATTTTAAAAACAAAAACCTGCAAATCAGTAAATATAAACTATTCAAACATTCAAATCCGAACCATAAAAACTAATATCCGAAACATAAACCAAACATCCAAATTGTTCGACACACAAACTTGTCCGACAAACCAAACATTCAAAACATAAACTTGTTCGACTCACAAATATGCAAATTGTTCAAGACAAATACCAATAACAAAGGCATAGGTGCAACAACTCCAAGCTAATTATTATCGCTGCTAGTTCGGCGTTCCCACATTCGACGCATTTCATCCATTTGTCGTTGCATTTTAAGCATTTGTTGATTATGCACACGACGTTCTTCCTCTCGTTGGGCTTCGCGTTGTTGTTATTGAAGAGTAGCCACACGCTCATCCACTTCTTGCCAACGGGGTTGTGGAGGGGGGGGGGGTACTGAACACATCCGGTGTGGGATTACTCACCACACGACCAACACCCCGGATATGGCCACGCCGATGAGCCAATACACGCTCCATTCAAGGGACCATGTGCCAATGCCCTTAATTTTTTGTTATCGGGTGTAGAAGATGAAGATGAAAATATATTCGCTTCATATTTTAACCATGAAATAAAATCAATTTGCGTATTACATTCAGGAAATTTAGATTCAAATTCACTAGTAGATGGACAAAATAAAATTCAAATTAGCAGACTTAAACGAAAATATAATAACGGTTTATCACTAGTAGACTTACGATTTGTAGACTTTGATTTCATCGCAGTTGTTCAACACAAACCATTGTAATGATTTGTTGGTATGTTCAGAGAGCGAGATGATTTTCTTTTTCGATATTGGTTGACATTGTGACGAAAACACTTGAAACTGCCTTTTGGGAATGCCAACATCTGCATTTCTATCTGGTCGGTTAAATTTGGTTTGCATACCGTCCAGATACATAGAGCAGAATGTCAATGCTTCAACTACAACATAACCCTCTGCAATTGAGCCTTCAGGCTTGACTTTGTTTCTAACATATGTTTTGAGCTTTTTCATGTATCTTTTAAAAGGATACATCCATCTCATATACACATGGCCACCAAGAATAGCTTATTCGGGTAAATGAAGAATTAGATGAACCATTATGTCAAAAAATGCCGGAGGATATATCATTTCCAAATTGCATAATATCTTAACCACTTCATCATTTGCTTCATACATGTCTTTCACATCTACTGATCGTGCACAAATTTTTTGAAAGAATGTGCAAATGTCATTGACTGTTGTTGAAACATTTTTGTGTAGACCCGATCGTACCCTTATTGGCAGCAATCGTTACATGAGGATGTGATAATCATGGGACTTTAACCCAATTATATTTGAATCATTAAAAGTATCTTATTTTTTAAATTCGATCAAAATCTATAAGGCAGTCTCACTCCTCTAATAAACTGACAAAAGCGTTCTTGCTCACTAGGTGTGAAAGAGTAAGGAGCTTGTGGTTGGTACAACTTGTTGTTTTTTTGTGTTAGCCATAGGTTATGTTGAATACCCATATTTTCCAAGTCTTTGTGAGCTTTGTGTGCGGCTTTTGATTTATCGTTCATCAACAAAGTACCCAATAAACTCTCACACACATTTTTCTCCACGTGCATAACATCAAGATTGTGTTTTAAAAGCAGAGAAGACTAACAATCCAACTCAAAGAAGATACTTCGTTTAGTCCAATTCAACTCCGACACGATACGCTTTCTTTTTACACCTCCATGCCTTGGATGTTTCCCATGATCACGATCGGGGAGACTTTTTAGCTGTTCTAATATTTGAGCATTACTCAATCGTCGGGGAGGATCTCTTGTCTCTCTTTTGCCATTAAACGACAGATCGTTCCACCATTTATGTTTTCTAGGCAAGAATCTTTTGTGGCCAACAAAAGCTATCTTATTCGTTATAGAGCACGAAGGTGTGTCAACGTTACACGTAGGGCATGCTTTATAACCTTGACCACTCCATCCAGACAAGCTACTACGACTAGGATAATCGTTGATAGTCCATAACAATGCGGCATTCATCCTAAATATAGTTTTGGTTATTGCATCTCTCACCTAGACTCCTTCAGTCCATAACATTTTCATATTCATCGACCAAAGGCCTTAAGAAAACATCAATGTCCTTACTAGGTGATTTATGATTGGGAATTAGCAAGGTTAACATGAAAGAAGACTCTTTCATACATAACCACGGTGGTGTATTATATGTTGTTAACACTACCGGACACATACTGTAAGTTTGACTCATGTTACCAAATGGATTAAAACCATTGGCAAACAAACCTAAACAGACATTCCTTGGTTCTTTAGCAAAATCCGGATATCTTGCATCAAATTCTTGCCATGCCTTCCCATCAACCGGATGTCACATAATACCATCCGTTGAGCATCCAGTATTATGCCAGATCATATCTTTTGCCGTTAATCTTGAACTATACCTTCTTCGAAGCCGTGAAGTTAAAGGAAAGTAGCGCAACACTTTCTGTGGTACTGTCTTCCCCTTTGTGTTTTTGTCAACCCATCTTCTCTCATTTCAAACCGAACAGTTTTGCATTGATTCATTCTCCTTCCAAAACAGTGCACAATCATTAATGCAAGCATGGATAGACTGATATCCTAACCCAATCTTACTCAATTTCTTCTTAGCTTCATAGTGTGACGCTGGAACGTGATTTTCCTTCGGTAATGCAATTTGTAGAAGCTCTAACAGTTGGTCAAACGAACTATTCCTCCATTTGTTGATAAATTTGATATGCATCAATTTGGCTAAGAAGTTTAGGGAAGACATTTGAATACAACCGGGGTATAACTCCTTTTTTAGCTCCTCAAACAACGTATCAAACCCTGGGTCTAAACCAGTTCCATCTTCATCTATATTATCCTCGTTTATATTTTGCTCTGTCATCACATCATCTATGACATCAAACATCTCATTATTTGTTGTTGTAGTTATTGGATGAGTTGGTGTTGTTCTTGGGGCAAAAAGTGATGCTACTCCGCCGCACGAGGATGTTGTTCACCGTGATAAATCCAATTCTGATATAATTGTAGAAACCCACGATCATGTATGTGGCCATATATCGTCTTCAAATCCTGTCGACACGCATTACAACAATGTCTACACGGACAAAACGCTCTACCTCGACCGTCAACATGGTTCTTGGCGTTCGCTATAAAGTTGCGAAGACCGCTTAAGAAAGCCGAAGAATTTCGATTTCCCAGTGTAACCCAGCTTTTATCAATTTCCATATCTATTGTGTTATAAACATACACATATACGTGCATGTAATAAATGATATAAATGAATGTATATAATTTGATCGGTACTCTAAGGCGGTGGATCCTAACCCACTTTTTGAATATTCTATCTCATATGTATACATTTTAACGAGTCGATTATTTAAGAAAAAATCAGCAGCATTTCCCCTTAACTCCCCAAGTATGTAGATAAACCGCAAACTCGAAGGAGTAAGGAAAAATAGCTACCAATTTTTTCTTAAATGTCAACCCGTTAAAATGTAAACATATCCTAAATGAGATAGAATATTCAAAAAGTAGTCCCAAAGAGGACAATCCAAAATTTATCTTTATCGGATAAATTTCGGACGGGTATATTCTAAAGGGTTATCCTAAATAAACATACTAGTGTACACAATATGAGACATGACATACATAAACAAAGACGTACATAAATGACATTAGGGGTGTAAGCCTTTTTCTTATTTATTTTTTAAAATTATAAAATATATTTTTTTAATATATAAGTAATAATATTTATAAAATAATGATAAACGAGTCGTTTACACCCTAAATGAAAAAAAATTTAACTACACAAACAAAAATATACAAAGGTAAAAAAGTCGAGATACGTACCTTAAATAAGTTCAATGAAACACAAATATAATGTTATTCCCATCTCGTCAACCGCAATGAGTTCCGAACTTGTAATAAAATTAAATAAAGTTACATATACATACAAACATATATACATACATACACACTTACATATGTACATACACAATTATATAGATACAAATCATACAAATACATACACATATAAACATAAACAAACATACATACAAATACATATATAAACCTATGAATAAATACACAATTACATACATACAAATCATGCAAATACATAAACATACATAAATAAATAGAAATATACATACAAAACATACATACATCCGTTGAACATAAACAAACATACATACAAATACATATATAAACATATGAATAAATGCCCTCTAATCATTCAAACTAATCATCATAAACACAAATTACACACATACATACAAACTAATCATACAAAATAATCATCATAAACACAAATTACACACATACATACAAACTAATCATCATAAACACAAATTACACACATATATACACATACATACAAACTAATTATACAAAATAATCATCATAAACACAAATTACACACATACATACAAACTAATCATCATAAACACAAATTACACACATACATACAAACTAATCATTCAAACTAATCTTTATAAACATAAATTACACACATACATACACATACATACAAACTAATCATACAAACTAAGCATCATAAACATAAATTACACACATACATACACATACATACAAACACTAATTTACATAAACTAAATTATATAAACTAATCACACATCTAAACCAAATTACATAAACTAATCATAAATTACTAATTTCATCATACATACAAACATACATACTCATACATACATACATACATAAACATACATACAAAATCATAAAAAATTTAGATCTAAACCAAATTTCATCATAAATTAGTAATTAAAACGAGTAATTACCTTCACAAAGCTAGAAATCCAAGAAATGATGAAATTCCTTAAAAACCTAACCAAAATAAAGAAACAAAACTTCAAGATCTTAAACAAGTAGCTAAAATATGAAACCCGGATATTACCTCATCTAAATTCTCGATAGTTTTTTGTGAAAGTTGCTCCCAAAAACCCCAAAAACCATGAAATCGCCGGAGAGAACAATTTGGGGGAGTTTTAGAGGGTTTTTGCGAAAATGACGAACTGGGCTGTTGTTTTCCCTATTTGTTTGTGCTGAACCCTATACCGACGACATGTCGTCGGTATAGGCCTATTTGTCGTCGATACAAGTAGCCTATACTGACGACATGTCGTCGGTATAGGGTTTGTAGGATATTGACCGGTCAATAAAGTTAAAAACCCTATACCGACGACATGTCGTCGGCATAGGGTTTTCCATAATTTTTTTAATTTAAAAAAAACAAATTTATCACAAAAAATTTATTAAATAAAAAAACAAAAAGAAAATCAAAATTTTTCCCCAATAATTTATTGGGCGCCAGTTTTCTCTCAAATCTGTCTCAACCCTGTACCGACGACATGTCGTCGGTATAGGGTCTCCCCTGCTAGATTTTGGATTCGGTATAGGGTGACCTATCCCGACGGCAAATGTCGTCTGGATAGGCGGCGTCGGGACAGGATCATATCCTTGTAGTGGTACTATGTTATTATATAGGTGAGCTATAGAGAAACCCTAATCAGAAATTTTCATAATATTTAACATGGTATCAGAGCTCTAATTTTTTTTTATTGAGTTCTTCCGATCACCATCTTCTACTGCCAATTCACTACCATCTGTGTTTTTGTTGTCCACGTCCTTTTTTCGCCGTTCCACAAATTATTAATCCCACAAAGTATTGCAAAGTTGATTCAATTGATTTTAATTCTTGATATTACTCAATTACTCCATTGTTAGTGGATTCAATTGCTGTGAATCCTTCATGTGGCTTCAATAGTTCAATTAGTTAATAATTGGTGGAATCCATTGCCGTCAAAATGTTCACCTAAATTGCCGTGACTCAATTAATTGTTTGAGGATGTATCTCAACGCACCGTGGCTTAAATTCATTGTTGGCTTCAATTCAATTGCCGTGGAATCGTTGTTGATATACAAATTCTTCACGGCCAACAACTCCCTCAATTGCCGTGGAATCATTGTTGATATACTAATTCTTCACGGCCAACAACTCCCTGATGCTCGCTTTTGTTACCGGTCTTAGACTCGTTTTTGGCAGAACCTTCTGCTCATGGTGATCCCATCTTTTGTTCTCTGCTTTCTATTTAGTTTTAACTTCTTTGTTTTTCTCATTATCTTTATGTCTACGTCTAGAACATTTTGCAATACCGTGTCCCCCTCAGCCCCAACCCTAGTTTACTCCATTACTAATGTCTATCAACAGTTTGGTTTCAAATTAGCTGTTGATGGCACACGTTACAAACTATGGAGAACTATTTTTCAAGAACTTTGTATTGGTGCTAAAGTTCTCGGTCATATTAAGGGAACACGTGTTTCAAAAGATTAAACTGATGATGACTGATATTCTATAGATGCCAAAAATCAAAAGTTTCTTTTACAACACTTGTGATCCTGAATACCCTTTGGGATAATATTGGTCAATTCTTTTTAAAGAATAAAATGTCTCGTAAGCTTCAGTTGCAAGATACTTTTCGAAACACAACGAATGGTACTATGTCGATTACTTTTTTCTGCCATCACTTTAAAAACCTTGTTGGTGCACTTCATGATGTTGATTCACCTATTACTGATAATGAACTTGTTATGCAAATTTTGCGCCAATTATCCCCCTCATATGGTAGGATTTGTCGATGTTATCACCAACAAAACCTTGTGATCCTGATCTTTTATAGAAGTCAAAAACATCTTCTTCTTCACGAGTCTCGTTCCAAACCCATTTTTGAGTCCCCTTCGGATTCCTCCACAACCCTTTACACTCAACAAGTAGCTAATAATAGTGGGAAGGGAAGGGGTAAGAATAGCCGGAACATAAACAACGGGCAAGGCGCTCCCAAGGGCGCTCCCAACTTTACTACTAATGTTTCTATTTATGCTTCTCATGTTTCACATTCTATAGGTGGAACTCAACAACAACGCGGTGCTCACCCACACTTTGCACTTCCATAGTTTGGGAATCATCAACACCACTATCAGCATAAGTTCACTATCAACATAAGTTCACTTACATTCCACGACCACAAGTACCCACTTTGATACACAATCACCGGCACTGCCTTATGGTCCCACACCACCAATTCCAACTCAATACCTATCACTTTCATACTAGCTGTCGTACGTAAACCAGCCAACACCGTTGGCTGCTCCTCAGCCGTCGCCACCAACTTACGGCCAACAACCGTTTGGTGGCTTTGTTTTAGGTCACTTCCCTATTTATGGTGGTGCACAATCTAAGTTTACCGACTTCAACCACCTTCTCAAAACAACAAATACTACATGGATTCAGGGGCAAGTAACCATATGCCATTTAATCAAAGTAATCTACATTCCCTTTTTGTTTGTTATAAGTCTAGAGCTATTATGGTAGGAAATGTGCTTTACTGCCAGTAAATTACATTGGTCACTCGTCTTTTCCATTTTTACATAACAAGTTAGCATTTAAAAATATTTTTATTTCGAGTCAAATGGTTAATAATATTTTTATGTTCGTCGTTTAACCACTGACGATTTGTGTATGATGATTTTCACTGTTTTGGTTTTCTATGAATGATCTTAAAACAGTCACACTTCTCCAACGAAGTGACAGTGTTGGTGATTTTTATCTAGTCTTACCATCCGTGTCATCTGATCCAGCCGTCTCTCTTGTTGTCGTGTCCTCCCGTACTTGGCACCAACACTTGGGTCATATGGAGCATATATTTTACGGTTTTAGTTTCACATAAACATATTTTTTGTTGTACTAATTTGTTACCACTTTGTCATGCTTGTCAACTTGGTAAAGATTTTCGTTCCCCCTTTTACTTTGTCTACTACCAAAACTAGTCGTGTGCTTAAACTTATTCATTATAATCAGTGTTGTAAAAGTCGGACAACTCGGCCTTGGAATCAGTGAGGAATCGGTACTCGGGGGTGTTCCTTAGCGATTTTATACAAGTCGGTGGGTAAGACTTGCATTCGGTCAACATAGGACAGAATCGATCAAAATCAGGCTGGAATCGGTTAACTCGGTCAGAAGCGCTCAACTCGGTGAGAATCTAGCAAATTAAACAATCTTTTATTCAATTTAATGCAAATTTGATGGAAAAGAACAAAAAAATGATGACTAAGGGTATGGAAGTATTAATTTTTCATGTGTTAACAACTGAACATCAATGAACAATACAGCGATACCCTGGAGGACGAGAATTAAAAGTTTCATATGTCTAAAATATTTTAGAATAAATATCAAATTTTGAAATACTTTAGTATTTCAAGTTTGAACATGTATCATTTTGATTTATTTTGATATTCACGTATTTGGTTATCAATAATTAAATATTAGTAAACTTATGATATCTGAAATATACATAATCTTCCAATAATTAATTTCTTTACAATTCACCATGTCCGAGTATTCCCCGAGTACTCCCTGCCTAGGTCGAATACGCGCAACTACCCCGTCGACCGACATGAGAGCTCCTAACGACTTCTGCAACATTGATTATAACGTTTAGATATCTCATATTCTTTGTTCAAGCGGTTTTAAATATTATGCCTTATTTTTTTGATGATTTTCCTCCTTTTGTGGGTGTTTTTTATGTGTGAAATCATACGTGTTTAAGGTCTTCTACAACTTTCGTGCCTATGTTAAAAATCAATTTAAAACTAACACCCAAAGTTTTCGGTGTAACAATCGTCTTAAGTTTAACAATAAATATTTTCATTATCTATTTCAAACTAACGACATCAAATTTATGTTTTCTTGTCCCTACACGTGTCAACAAAACGGAAAAGCCATACGCATCATTCGCAAAGTTAATAACATCATCCGAACACTCCTTTCATCATATGCATCCATACGCATCATGTTACCTTTGATGAGGAGCTTTTTCTCGATGCATCGTTTCATCCCACTCCTATGTTATCTGACTACTACATTTTCGGACGACTTAATGATCCATCGGCTCCCGCATCTCACTCTCGTAGCTCTGTCGGTTCAGCTGACTCGACCACTTCCCACTAGTCTGTCCACTGCCCTCTGTATCCGCCGCCTCGACCGGTTCCAACCACCCACGACTACTACTTTGTTTCTCGACTTATCTGACATGGTCATTCCTCTTTTTCAAATGGCTTTCCTACACCTAGTTTTGGTCCTTCTGTCCCACCTACGGTTCCGGCTACTGCGACCACTACCCATGTTTCAGAGCAATATGTCGGTCACCTGATCACCACCCACTCTCAAACCGACTGACTTCGCAAACGTAAGATCCTCAATCTCTCAGCCACATCTGATATGTCTCTATTCCGTGGACGACAGCTCAAGCTATGCATGATCCAAACTGGAAAGCTGCTATGGACTCTGATATATCTGCACTACTTTCCAACGGCCCTTGGGTACTTGTTCCTCATCCTACCAATGCTAGCGTACTTGGTTGTCGTTGGCTTTATCGCCATAAGTTTGATAGCCGTGGTCGTCTTGAGAGATTCCAGTCACGTCTTGTTGCTCAGGGTTTCTCCCAACAACTCGGCCTGGACTTTGATGAGACTTTCATCCCTATTGTCAATCCAGCCACTATTCGCAATGTTGTTAGCATTGCAGTCTCTCGACGTTAGCCAATTCATTAGCTTGACATTACGAACGGTTTCTGAACAGTGATCTAGCTGAGGTTTTCTTTATGAAACAACCTCGTGGGAATGTTGACTTTGCTTACCCGGATCATGTCTACAGACTTCGTAAGACTTTCTTTTGCCTTAAGCAAGCTCTTCGTTCTTGATATCACCAAATTGCTATATGCATTGCCTCTCTTTGGTTCATAAGCAGCAAACCTGTAAGACTCTGACCCGGGCATCCTACAGTTGGTTCTCATAACAGGTCATTCTCATTAAAACGCAATTAATATTAGTCAAACTACAACGGAAGACTTTCAAAAATCATTTATTAGCATTTAATGTTAATAAATATACCTCACGAATGCCTGCGCACCAATCCGAGTAGCACCGCTCTCAAGTCAAGATACGTCATCGCTACGCTTACCTGCAAAACAATCTAACGTACACACAAAGTCAGCTACACTGAGTGAGTTCTAATAGTTTAATTTAGACAAAAACCATCACGTCATGTTCATTAACTTATTCCACTCAGGACCTGTTGGATCGGGATCTACCTTGATCCAATGATTCAACACATTAACCGAACCAAATCGTGCGGAATCCGATTTGATTGGCAATCCAATCTATGACACGGATCGGGTCGTGAGAAACGAGCGGATTAGACATCGAAACGAAGGTTTCTATCGACCCTTTGGTGTAGAGAAGTTGGATACAAGACCTGGAAACTCTCAACGGACAGAGATTCGACAATGCAGGTGCAAAGAGTTTGTGTGTGTTCTGTTGCTTAGTCTGGTTCTGCTCTGGTTAGTCTCTCTTATATGCTTGTGCTCATGAAGTGAAAGTTATATATATAGTGCAGAGGCCATTCGTACGAATGAGCCATGTGAATGGACTCATTCGTGCAAATGAATCAGTAGAATGGTTCATTCGCAAGAATGAATCATCAGAATGGTTCATTCGTACAAATGAATCATTCTCATGACTTATTCTAGCGAATGAATCATTCTCATGATCTAATCGCGCGAATGGATCATTCTCATGATCCATTCGTGCGAATGGGCCTTTCATTAGCACGATTGATCAACGTTATCGATATTTATCAGATCGTTTAATACACAGTCGTTATATATGAGTAAAAATTAAGGATAAACATGTAATTTCATTAATATATCAAATAGTTACATTAAACATAGATGAAATACATACTACAAGGGATTAGGGACATATCATGCATCTACATACTCCCCCTTGGACCTAGATCCCTTCAAAATGACCTAACTGACATTAGTTGGTCTTCAACATCTCTTTTGTACGAGTTTACCAGTTGACCCCGGCGTGTATGTCAAAATCAAAGCATATACGTATCACCTTCACATACTGCAACGCCTGGTCTATATCTGCAACATCAAAAAACGGCTGACACTTGTATAAAGTTGTAACATCTTGTTCAGACAAGTTGGTCAGCCACAAGGGATCAAAGACCCTGATGGTCTCCCATGACCCTTCTTTACAAAGCACTATAACAGCTTCACCAGTACGCCCATCATAGTACCACCATTTGAACTGATCAGAGAAGTCCTGGATCATTTTCCTTAAAGGAATCTTCTTCATGATCGTTGGAGGTTTCCACTTTAAGACAATTAGGGGCTTCTTGGTGATAGGATGAACCTTTTCCTTGTGAATGTAACGTGTAGGCATTTGTGGCTTGAAGTTCACCCACTTCTTCCGGTATTCGTACTGTAATTGACGTTCAAACCATTCGGATAGACCGGAAGATTCGCTGTATAGAAGCTTTAGACGCGCCAATTGATTTACTTCAAATGCGGGCAGCGTCTTGAAGTCATGAGGGTACCTGAAATATTGTATGCCCTTCTCTTTTTTTATAGCATAGCAGCTTAAGTCGTTGAAGTATGCCCAACTGATTATACAACCATCAGACTTGTGTCCTTTGAGTCGATAAAATTTAGTGTACTTGGTTGGAGGAGAGGGCTTTGAGTTCTTCTTTAATTCGGCCATGTATTCCATCCACTGACTTTTACGTTCATTCAGCTCGTCAATGTCAATAGTGGAGGGACCGGCTTCATCTTCTTTGTTGTCGATAATGCGGTTGACCTCCTCGTCGGACTGCTGAGTGAATAAGTCTGCGAAGGAGGGAAGATCATCACCATCTACTGATGTGTACTTTGGATATTCTTGATCAGTGATGTCTTCGACTTCAACCTCATCAACGTCTTCTAGTTCGTCAGAGGAGGGATAATCAGTTGTAGGAACAGATGCCTCTTCAGTGATGACTTCGTCAGGATTCATTTGAAATAGCTCGGAAATCTGTTCTTTTGACAAGCAGTGTACGATTTCCCCTTCCTCTTTGTCATAAATAACTGAATGTTGGATTATCCCTTGCATGTCAAGCACATAAGTTAACTTTGAAGGTTGTTGCTTGAGAGCCATCACATCCAAAACTATTTACATAAACAATCATAAAATAAACATGTGAGAATAAGAAATTTTATTGATTTAATCAAAATAAAACTGAAATTATTTACATAATAATCTAATATTTACAATAAGACAAGTTAAAACACTTAAAACAAAAACTATCAACCTTCAGTGCCCTGTTGTTTATCTGATGATGAGCCTTCTGATTTGTCTGATTTTTGCTTTGTTCGCGCCTCTGCTTCTGCTGTCTCTGCAGCACTTGATGCAGCACCAGCATTGGCACCATCGTCCTTATCTTTGTCGTTATTGTCATCATCATCACCATCATCATCATCATCATCGTCATCATCATCATCCTCATCGTCATCATCATCATCGTCACCATCATCACCATCATCACCATCATTGCGAGCACCCTCAATTCTGGGTGTCGGGTCCCTTCTGCTTTCTAAGTTTTCCAACAGCCTTTTGTTTTCCTCCTCTAGCCTTTGTATCCTCTGAGCATGTGCATCAACAGTTGTAGACAAACGTTGATTCTGGTTTGTAGCAGTGAGAAGGAGGACTTGTTGATCATTACACCTGTTGGTGAGACTTGTGATGGCTTGAGATTGTTCAGAGTTTTGCAGAGTCAGATGACCAATCTGCGAGCCCTGTTGGTCAATCAGCAAACCCTGTTGATTAAGACGCTTTGATTGCTCTTCATTCTGAGCCAGTAAACGAAGTACCAAACTGTTTAAAGTACTGATCTGGTCGTGTAGAGAGACAGTCGGCAGTGACATTGAAGATTTAGCTCGAATAGTTGATGGCTGTGATGTAGGAGCAGTCGTGTAGATGGGAGGAGGCACAGTTTGTGTCTGAGGCATAGATGTTGACATTGGAGCCTCAGACCTGGTGGCAGTTGCTGTAGTAGCAGAGGTGCTCTCCGTCCTTCTAACAAGCTTAAACTTTTGGCGTTTGGCCATTCTTTTCTTTCCTCTTCCCTTCTTGACCGGGGTAGATTGGGAAGAAGGAGCAGCAGATACTTGTAGACAGCCAGGGACAAAATCAGCATCCCTGACGTCATCATCAACCCTTGAGCTTCCTTGATCTGCTCCCTTTTTTCTTTTTGTTGCGACCAATCTTGCCCCTTGTTGACTGATTTCAAATTCATCTTCAGTTTTCTCAGAATCAGTAAACAGGACGGTGTCCAGGTTAACGTCTTCTGGGTTAGTTGGAAGGGAAGGATCGATAGCAGTAACAGTGGGAGTGGTGGCAGCGGTAGATGAAACATGAGGAGTATTGCCACCATCTCCCTGACCATCTTGGTCGTCATCATCTTGGTCGTCAGCTGGAGGTACAACAATATCCTCCCTGTCCGAATCACTGTTATCGTGATGCCATTTTCTGTTTACTGGTGCCACATACTCTGGATTTACCAGATGTCCAATGAGTCGTTTGTGAGGTGGCTTTGTTGGTCTGCCCCTGTAGGTCTGTACCCTGTTTAGAGTGACGTCCGTCATGTGTTCTAACTTGATTATGTCGACGTCTGACCTTGGTAGAAGAGGAAGTTGGTCATCTATTATCATTTGTAAGAATCTGGGGTACATAAGATACGCATTGTCCCCTTTAAGATAGATGTTTTCCTTAAGGTGCGTGAACACCATCTCGGAAAAGTTGAACGGAATGTTCAACACCAGTGCAACGAATGCGCTCTGTATTGTTTCGCGCATATCATCAAATCCGCCACGACGGGAACCGAGGCAATGCAGAAGAACATGTCCTAGATACTTGTACTGCGGACAGAGGTTCGCTTTGTTTAAAACTCCCTCGGCGACATTCCCGTCGTACTTTATCCTCATGAAGCATCCTCGGACTAGATATTTATCCAGTGTCACTGGATCTTCAGGATGATCACCAAATTGACACAATCGGCGAATGTGAGCTGCCGATACAACCACATCTTGACCTGCGATCTTCCCTCGTATGACCGGTGGAGATACCTCGCAGTCAATCTCGGCGGAGGCCCAGAACTCCCTTTGGTGCGACGTATATGGAGTGCGGAGATGGGATATAGCATGAGCAATCCTGGATCTGGATAGAAACTCGATCATGCCGACAAACGGACGTGCATTCTTTGATGTCGGAATCATGTACGCACATATGTTGCTTTTTATGGAAGCCTTAAGAACAACTGGAGCTCTGTGCGCCATAACGATCAGTCTGCAAACACAAAAACATGAAGCACCTCAGATCAATACATGCAAGATTTTGGAAATATGAACTTTTGGACCATTTTTCCCTTGGTACGAATGAATCATTCTGCCTATTCATTCGTGCGAATGAGTGTTCATTCGTGTGAATGAGGTTTCATTCGTACGAATGAACATGAAGATTATGTCCATTCGTGTGACAGACGGGTCGCGATCCAACTTGTCCAAAAATCAACCAACACTTGAAAAGATTTGCCGAAAAACGACACCAACACACTCGACTATATTTTCAACCAATATTTAGCAGTTTAATTGGTTTATTAAGTCAGTTTTTACGTTTTTAGGTTTGGTTTTCGGTTTTGAACCCTAATTCTAATCGAACATCCACGAATCGGTATACAATCGATGAAATACTTGTGGGGTTATACCTGTAAAATGAAATCAAGCGTTAGATCGGTGATTGGACGGAGATTTGGGTAACTTCAGATTTTGATGAAACAGACGTGCGAATGCTTTCTGTTTTGTGCGAATGATTCTGCACATGCGAATGAATGGCCTATTTATAGGATGGCCTGGTTCATTCGTACGAATGGCCATCCATTCGTATGCGTGTGTCCTTCAGTAGTACGAATGGGTATGCATTCGTACTAATGAACCCTTCATTCGTACGGATGGATGTTCATTCATACTAATGAACCTTCATTCGTACGGATGGATGTTCATTCATACTAATGAACCTTCATTCGTGTGAATGACCTATTCTCATCATCCATTCGTACGAGTGAGCCATTTTGCTCATCCATTCGTACGAATGGGACAATCCCCTTATGCAAATTAAACTTTTCAAGTTAAATGGGGTATCCGACCACATTGGTTTTAACAAAAATTTAATTATGAAGTAATTTACATTTAATTATGAAGTGAGGGATTAATTATGAAGTTTTGGAATAGTTTATGAAGTAAAGGAACGATTTGATCAATCAGGAAGTCAAGCGGTTTTCAAAATTTGATTTTCTGACAGTCGTTCAAGTCTTATCAGATAATCTAAAATTCAGGAAAAGTAAAATCTTTTTGGATTTTTGAATATGTAATGCTGAAAATAATATCAACAAGATATATACACGCATGTCTTAGTAAGAATGATCCTTATGAGAAATCATACAGACTTAATGACTAATGATCTGAGACATTTTGAATTTTGTAGATACAACTATACAATGGTATTTACACATCTTTTTGTGAGAAAGATCCGAACGTGGGATCAGTACTAAGCTCATAGCAATCAGCAACATTGCAAATTATCTGAGCTTTAAGTACACTTAGTCAAAATGCGATCATTGATATGTTTGTCCATCTTAAACCTATGCAGACCTCTTCTCAACACTTACAAGATGATCTTGAAGGATTGAGTCCATTGTCTGTGTGTCCCACACTAGTTAAGAATTGACTTGAATTACTTTTCAAAACATGTTAATGTTTCAAATCAGCACAACTTACTTAACCAACCATCATAAGTTCATGAGATCTCAGTTATTCCCTGTTACTTCTTTACTACACAAATTTATATATATATATATATATATATATATATATATATATATATATATTAGTATTCACAGTGACAGCCATCAGCTCATGGACGGCTTCAGCCAGGTATTTACAAGGCAATATGGCACGTATGCAGCTAACGGTGTTTGTGTTCATCCTATCCCATGGATGGCTTCAACCAGGCTGCAACCTGGTAATGTGGCACATATACGGATTCGGATTCATACTTTTATTTTATTCTTAATCGCATGGACGGCTTCAGCCAGGTATTTACAAGGCAATATGGCACGTATACAACTTCGAAATCTAATTTTTAATTTTATAACTACTTTCTGATATCTCATTAAACCGATGATAACTGGTGTGCACAGAATGAGAAACATCTTCAGTTTCTAATGTTGATTTTCGTCAATCCTTTCACCATTATGTGATTCACAAGACAATATCTAATATGGTATAGATTGATCATTAATGGTCGAGATTCAGTAAGATAAGCCTATCAATGCATCACATGTCGACTTAGTGTGACTATTCACTATGACATTAAATGCAATGTGCTTCATACATATGGTTAGTGTGCCATTACTTCCCAAAGGTTGGATACGATTTCTCATTTTTGAGTTTTTCAGATGTTTTTGGGTTTTAGTCTGTACAAAAATGGAAAATCTTTTTGAATTTATTTTTTTTTTTTTTTTTAAAACAAACTGTACACAAATAACTGTACACAATATAGAAAATCTTTTTGGAGTCTCAGATAACTAGCGTCTGTGTACTATCATTTTTTTTTTTGGCGAGAGATCATTTTCTTACTGACATTTTCTCCCCCTAAAATTTTAAAATGAAAAATCTTTTTGAGTTTTTGAGATTTTTAATAAACGCAAGAAAGAAAATATATACAGGAACGTAATTGATAAAAATTAGTTTAGGTTAGGAACCCAAGCCTTTACGGTCTTGGGTTTCCCAGTCTCATCTACAACAGTACAATCCATCCACTGTCCTCGTGGACTTTTGGAACAACCACTTGACTTTGAAATACAGTCGTCAGTAGCATCATCTGATTTTGCTTTCCACACATGTTGTTTGTGCAACGACTGTTTGTGGTAAACAGTGGATTGCTTAACGATTGGTACAGGTGTGGAACTCGAATCAGAGACCAACAAGTCATGCATCTTTTGTTTAACTTTCTTTTGATGCATTTGTTGTTGGGTAAAAGAGTTAGATTTTGACTTTAAAAACTTTTGTTTATTTTCTGGAAAATGGTTAACTTTTTTACTTGGCTTCTGAAGATAAGGACAGTTGACAACAACGTGTCCTTTTGTACCGCACTCAAAACAGTATCTCCGCTCAACCAACCTCGGAGATCTGTATTGATTTTCACTTTGGTGAGTTTTTGAACCACCAGCCTTAGCTTCTTTTAGTTCAGCTGAATAGAGTGACTTGTTTGATTGAACAGACTCTCCAGCTTTAACAAAATTAACCTTTTTGATTGAGGCTTTGGTTACTTGACTCTTCTGATCAGAAGTAGTGGGATAAGATGGACGGCAATTGGTTTGTTTAATTTTAAAAACATTTTTAGAAGCAGATTTTGAAATACCAATGCTGTCATTCTGTGGAGCAGACGAGTTTTTGTGTCCCAAACCACGAGTAGGGCACTCATCGTCGTCTTCATCCCACTCTTCTACCATTCCATCAACACACTGGGACTCCGAGGTCGAAGCACCATTATCGTTAACCTTTGGTTGAGAAATTTTGTTTTCGGTTGGATCAACGACAAGTGGCGTTTTGACCTTAAAGTCAGTGATTGGGTTATCATCCGGTGTGTTTACCATAGTATTCAACACCGGTGGAGGACAATTGTTATACCCAAACCCAGCATTTTTCTTTCCTGGACGACGTGAAATCATGTAATCAAGAATGTAAGAAGCATTTGAATAACTTTTTAGCTTTTGATTTAAAGTTTCATAATCACATTCGACAAGCGCCAGCTTTTTCTTTGTTTCATCAATCGTGTTTAAATAAAAGGTGATGGCATTTTGTTTGTTGATAACACAGATTTCTAATTCATGAACTTGCCTGTTTAAAAGATCAATTTTGTTTTTGAAGGAAAGTTCGTTTCCCTTTAAAACACGGTTTGCTTCAAGACAATCAGTTAAATCAGCAATTAAGTCTGTGTTGTGACTTTTAAGTGCCTCAACTTTCTTTCCAAGTTCATCACAAATTAAACACGGTTGAGATTCAGATTCACTTTCAAAACTTTCAGAATTTACCTGAATGTCTGTGGATGTTTTTACCATAAAAGCACAGATACAGGTAGATTCAGAAGAGGAATTGTGATCATCCACATCAGCTGTCGATTGACTTGAAGAGACGACAGATGATTTATCTTCATTCTCAGCTGTGAAGCCAGAATAGTTTGAAGATGTGTCGTCTTCAGCTGATGAACTTTCTAAAGCAATCTCTCTCTCAGCATCAGAATCTGATTCTTCATTGATTTCTTCAGCCTTTGCCATGTAAGCTCTATCCCCTGAACTGCCATCAGCCCCAAATTTAAAAGACCAATCAACAATCTCATATGTTTGAACAACCATAGCTTTTGTTCCACTTGAAGTGCCCTTATCTTGTGCAAGAGTAACTGGAACAAGGTTTGTTTCTGTATTTTGAGTTTGTGGCTTCGGTTGGCTTTGACGGTTGTTGAAAGGGTTGCAGTTTCCAGTCTGTTTAGGCTTTTCACATTGCCTAGCAAAATGCCCTTTCTCACCACAGTTAAAACAAACAACAGCAGACAGATCAAAACCATAAGTAGTGTCTTTGTTCCCTTCGAGAGTTTTTCCTGTCCTTTTTACATAATCTCTCGCTCTTCTGACTGCACTTGCAAGAGCCCACATTATATCAATTCGATCCATTTCATCCTTATCAATCTGAGCATAGTCTTCTGCTGTCAGATGAGTGTTTCCAACCTGTCCAGCAACAAGACTGTCATATGAATTGATAACGGTAGACTACAGTGCCATGTGTTCCTTGGCCACTTCGATAGTAACCTTGTCGAAGTTGTCTGTTTGCAATTTAATGGGGCTTGGTGGAGGAGTACTAGCAGTATTTCCCTGCTGTGGAACCGAGCTTGATGAAACTGAAGCATGAGCTGTTGAAGACTGGCTGGCTGAAACATTTGACATGTTTGATACAAACGCAGTCTGCAAATGAACATTTTGTTGAGTTGATGTAGAATAGTACAATGAAGGATCCTGAGCTTGTACGCCTCTCTTTAACTTCCACTTATTCATCACCTCTTGTTCTCTCAATTTCTGAAGAAATTCATTGATGTCAATGGTTCCAACAGTATTGTTCTGTTTGAGAACCATCAAGAATGAATCCCATTTTGGTGGTAGCGCATCTGCCATGCATTGAACCTTTTCTTCTTTCGTTGTTTTGATCTCATGGGCATGCAATTCACTCATCAAGTGATAGAATCTCTCAATTAGATCATGTAAGGACTCATTCCCAATATACATGAAATTATCAAATTCCTTCTTAATGGCCTTAGCATTGATAGCTTTCAACGAAGCATTTCCTTCGTGACGTTGTTCTAAGGCATCCCACAGAGATTTTGAAGATGTAAACTGCCTGAATTGATGAAATATTTCTCTTGATATGGCCTGAGATAGGATAGCATATGCCTTCTTTTCTAAGTCATAATCTTTTCTTTGTTGTTCGCTTAAAAGGGAAGGCAAAACAGGAGTTCCATCCTCATTCAACACTTTTTGATATCCATTCTCTAACATCATCCATAAGTTTGTATCAACTCCATTAATGTGTATCTCAAACATGTTTTTCCAGTGATGATATTCATCCATTGTCATGAGTTTTGGAGCCTTGTTAGCATTTCCAGCTTCATTATCGATTAATAACAAGTTTTGGATTTTGCTGTTCTGACTGGCATCAAAGGCTAAGTCCGACATGGTAAAAAAAAGTTTTTCGACACTAAAAAAAAATTCAGAAGAGATTTGTGCGAATGGGTCTATTCGTGCGAATGGAATTTTCTATTCGTGCGAATGGAATTTTCTATTCGTGCGATTGGAAGCTTGAACGAATGAGCAGGAGACTTGATCTATTCGTGCGAATGGTAGGAGCCATTCGTGCGAATGAAGTTCATCATAGTAGCCATTCGTACGACAGAGAGCTGTTTGACTTTTTTGCACCAAAAAGCACCAATGATTGAGCCTTTTATCAGATCTGGAAACTGAAACGATCAGATCACTCAGAAGCAATAATCACAAGTTTTGAACGTGGCTAAACAGCGATCAAGTGATTTTTATAACATTCAAGAAGATAGAAAAAGCAAGATTAGATTTTCTATGTTGAATCTAGTCTTCAACAGCTCTGATACCACTATGTTGGATCGGGATCTACCTTGATCCAATGATTCAACACATTATCCGAACCAAATCGTGCGGAATCCGATTTGATTGGCAATCCAATCTATGACACGGATCGGGTCGTGAGAAACGAGCGGATTAGACGTCGAAACGAAGGTTTCTATCGACCCTTTGGTGTAGAGAAGTTGGATACAAGACCTGGAAACTCTCAACGGACAGAGATTCGACAATGCAGGTGCAAAGAGTTTGTGTGTGTTCTGTTGCTTAGTCTGGTTCTGCTCTGGTTAGTCTCTCTTATATGCTTGTGCTCATGAAGTGAAAGTTATATATATAGTGCAGAGGCCATTCGTACGAATGAGCCATGTGAATGGACTCATTCGTGCGAATGAATCAGTAGAATGGTTCATTAGCAAGAATGAATCATCAGAATGGTTCATTCGTACAAATGAATCATTCTCATGATCTATTCGCGCGAATGGATCATTCTCATGATCCATTCGTGCGAATGGGCCTTTCATTAGCATGATTGATCAACGTCATCGATATTTATCAGATCGTTTAATACACAGTCGTTATATATGAGTAAACATTAAGGATAAACATGTAATTTCATTAATATATCAAATAGTTACATTAAACAAAGATGAAATACATACTACAAGGGATTAGGGACATATCATGCATCTACAGGACCCTCCGGGCCTTAATAAAATAGTTTTACGATTCATTAACGATTAGTTAACCCCCTGTTATCCCCCGACATTCTATAACCGTTCATCCTCCGAGACACAGCCCGTGCTTCCAATAATAATACTGAATATCTTACCATCTCGTTGACATATACTTAACTTACTATACTAATTACTCATACTCAAGAACAATTATTAACTCGACACTTGGTTAACACAACATACCCTAGACACTGCATATTCAGTCTAAACCCAGACTTTCACAATCAACTGACATGACAGTTGTACACGTCACGACACAATCCTGACACAATGGTCAATCTAACTCTACACACCACCACAATATCATCTACACATCATACTAACATTACCACATTAATATTATCACATGCATAATCAACATAACTCAACGTTTGCATGCAATATTACACTTATATAAATACCCACGTAAACACATACCTCGTCACTGCACCATCATCAGGGTTACCCTCGTCACGGCGTTCAACACACCCCGAGCTCATCATTAACCTGTTAAAAAAATTTCACCGTTGGTGACTTCCTGACGGACCTCATCCTTCACAATCCCGTTTGTTGTGCCATAATGAGACGATGCATACATACAACGACAAACACATAACACAAACAATATACTAGTAAATACATGACTCCTTAACTTTGCTTACATCTCACCCTAAAATAACATATTTCTCGCACAATATATCATAAGCTTTTAATGTATGACACGACTCCTTTCGTACGGCCCTTAACACGACACGCATTAATAACCCATACCCTTAACTCACACATTTCCATGATCTCGCCACCGACCCTACGATCACTTAACAATTATTTTATATTCAAAACGCATCGGGTTAGAACCCGAAATCCTTAACACATTTAATAGAATAAACTCATTTAATAAGTATGTACGCTAGCCCCAAAAATAGTAAAACATTTAAAGAGGGGGATTAGAAACTCACCAGATATGCCGAGTCTTAGTCCTCGCTTTGCAACTCGCCCATCCACGCTCGATTCCCAAACCTGTCAAGCGTGTGATCACACGATTAGACATGATCTGACGATACGTTGACCACATATAACAACAACTAAATCATGAAGTTCCGTCTCCCCTGCTCGTCTCTTCGTCCATGTTGAACCCTAGTTTCACATGTTCGTCCGAACCGAATAATCCTTTACCCGTGTAGCAATCCAAATGTCTTAACTTGGTTTCCATGCATGCACGTACGTGACCATGCAAATCCTCGTCCCTCGAGTATGCGCGTACTCGAGCCGAATTTCTCCTCTGCATGTAACCATGCAACTAAAACCCTAACTCACGTTATCCCGATTGCCACGTTGGACCACCACCCCACTAATCACTATTGACGTCCTTGTCTTCTTCCTCATGTATTGCTAGTCCGATCACATCCATGCGCCACCACCTTGGACTTTGGGCTAAACCCTAACCGGCCCTCCACCATGCCACCTCCACTTTACACCACCGCTACGCTGCCATGGCTGCCATTCACAGCCACTCCCCACCATTGCGCATGGCGGGGCCGTCACCCCATCAAATACCACTCCCGTGGCTCCCACCTTGCTCCTCCTTCTTCTCCGATGCCAACACCGCACAACACCGCTTACCTCTCTTCTTCTGCCACCATCACACACCTCTTTCCCGTCACTGCTACCTCTCGCTACCCCGGGACCACCACTTCAGCCGAACACCATTATCATCATCAATACATAGTCGGTAGTGGGTATGAATGCCTAAGCCCTAATCGGTTTTCTCATCAAATAAATAAACTAACATGAAAAAGGATGAATGAGTATTACCCTAGTGTTTAATGGAAGTTCCCCGGTAAAACCCGTACGTCACCGCCTTCGTTCCTCTCGCCCGACCACCTCACCGTAGGAATCCCCTTTGCGGCCTCTCATGGCGGCCGTTGCATGCTCCCCTTGGTTGAATGGCCTAGGGTTTGCTAAACCATTTCCTTTAAACCTCCTAATGTTTCATCTCAGGTCCTTCTTAATTCGTTTAACACGCTTCCATCTCGAACTTATGCAACCTGTCTAACCGGGTCCTCCAATTTTGATAATTCGAGATTTTACATGACCCCACATGGTCCTTACCATTTGCAAGAGGTTCGGTTCACTTATTAACCCGATTCATTTGTTAATGAATTTTCAGGATGTTACAAGTCTTCCCCCCTTAAAAGAGGATTCGTCCTCGATCCTATGTCGGTACAAACGAACACAACGTATCTATTCGTTCTTACCCAACCACCACCATTGGTGTTTCAACAAGTTTACTCGTTGCTCGCCTTCAACTTTGTGGCTTGTAGGTTTCACTTATACGTTCCCTTGTCTCTCGTCTCCCCGTCATTGCTCACAGTACATAACCATTTAACACGTTTCCCATCTCGCATCTTTAACTAGGATGTTCCGGAGCTGTCTATTAAACTTCTGTTATTCTGACATTCGTCGAAAGTGACGTTCCATGCTTGTCTTAATTTCTAATCTCTTCACGAAGGTTCCATTGCCATTGTCCTTGACAATACGTTGTCACTCTTAATTTCCATAACAATACTGCACATATCAGTTCTAGTACCGCGTAGTACAACACTTTCAGTTATCTGCTCACTTGTCACATTTCATTCTGAGTTACAGGCACAATTGCCGTTTGTCTCTTGTATAATCCAAATGATTTCATCATTCTTTACGTTTCATACTCTAATTTCCACTAAGTAGTAATCTCTCAATGTCTAGGCACCACCGCCTTACTCACCGGGTACTAAACTCGTCCTCCTCATATGATCTTCTAGAGCTTGTGCCAAGTTACACGGTTTCCCACAAATTCCTTTACCATAATATTCCTTTACTTTATTATCACGCGTTCAACACGCCTCCCAAGTAGGCTCATACTACTCAAGAGTAGGGTTATAATCATTAGTTCTCGTTGATTCTCAAAGACCCACAAGTCACCATCATGCCTGCCTCGGAAGCAACGCATTCGCTTCACTAGACGCTCTATCGGAGCTTGCCTTAGATTAGCCGTAGGTGTACCAACATTGGAACCTCGTTCCCAAGACCTCATGTGCAATCGTACACTCATCCGTCCAGAATCTTGCTTTCCTCACCGTTGCTCTAATATGACCCAGACCTGGGCATCCTACAGTTGGTTCTCATAATGGGTCATTCTCATTAAAACGCATTTAATAGTAGTAAAACTACAGGGGAAGTCTTTCAAAAATCATTTATTAACATTTAATGTTAATAAATATACCTCACGAATGCCTGCGCACCAATCTAAGTAGCACCGCTCTCAAGCCAAGATATGTCATTGCTACGCTTACCTGTAAAACAATCTAACGTACACACAAAGTCAGTTACGCTGAGTGAGTTCTAATAGTTTAATTTAGATAAAAACCATCACGTCATGTTCATTAATTTATTCCACTCAGAACCCTCCGGTCCTTAATAAAATAGTTTTACGATTCATTAACGATTAGTTAACCCCCCTGTTATCCCCCGACATTCCATAACCGTTCATCCCCCGAGACTCAGCCCGTTCTACCAATAATAATAATGAATATCTTACAATCTCGCTGACATAGATTTAACTTACTATACTAATAACTCATACTCAAGAACAAGTATTAACTCGGCACATGGTTCACACAACATACCCTAGACATTGGCATATTCAATCCAAACCTAGACTTTCACAATCAACTGACACGACAGTTGTACACGTCACGTCAAAATCCTCACACAATGGTCAATCTAACTCTACATACCACCACAATATCATCCACACGTCATACTAACATTACCACATTAATATCATCACATGCATAATCAACATAACTCAACTTTTGCATGCAATATTACACTTATATAAATACCCACGTAAACACATACTTCGTCACTGCACCCTCGTCAGGATTACCTCGTCAGGGCGTTCAATACAACCCGAGCTCATCATTAACCTGTTAAATAAATGTCACCGTTGGTGACTTCCCGACGGACCTCATCCTTCATAATCCCATTTACTGTGCCATAACGACATTGATACAAACAAACAACGACGAACACATAACACAAACAATATACTAGCAAATACATGACTCCTTAACTTTGCTTGCACCTCACACACAACCCTAAAATAACATATTTCTCACACAATATATCATAAGATTTTAATGTGCGACACGACTCCTTCTGTACGGCCCTTAACACGACACGCATTAATAACCCATACCATTAACTCACACATTTCCATGATCTCGCCACCAACCCTACGATCACTTAACAATTATTTTATATTCAAAACGTATCAGGTTAGAACCCAAAATCCTTAACACATTTAATAGAATAAACTCATTTTATAAGTTTGTATGCTAGCCCCAAAAATAGTAAAACATTTAAAGAGGGGGATTAGAAACTCACCTGGTATGCCGAGTCTTAGTCCTCGCTTTGCAACTCGCCCATACACGCTCGAGTCCCAAACCTGTCAAGCGCGTGATCACAATATTAGACATGATCCGAAGATACGTTGACAACATATAACAATAACTAAATCGTGAAGCTCAGTCTCCCCTGCTCGTTTCTTCGTCCTTGCTGAACCCTACTTTCACATGTTCGAGTATTCCCCGAGTACTCCCTGCCTAGGTCGAATACGCGCAACTACCCCGTCGACTGACATGAGAGCTCCTAACGACTTCTGCAACATTGATTATAATGTTTAGATATCTCATATTCTTTGTTCAAGCGGTTTTAAATATTATGCCTTATTTTTTTGATGATTTTCCTCCTTTTGTGGGTGTTTTTTATGCGTGAAATCATATGTGTTTTAGGTCTTCTGCAACTTTCGTGCCTATGTTAAAAATCAATTTAAAACTAACACCCAAAGTTTTCGGTGTAACAATCGTCTTAAGTTTAACAATAAATATTTTCATTATCTATTTCAAACTAACGACATCAAAGTTATGTTTTCTTGTCCCTACACGTGTCAACAAAACGGAAAAGCCATACGCATCGTTCGCAAATTTAATAACATCATCCGAACACTCCTTTCATCATATGCATCCATACGCATCATGTTACCTTTGATGAGGAGCTTTTTCTCGATGCATCGTTTCAGCCCACTCCTATGTTATCTGACTACTACATTTTTGGACGACTTAATGATCCATCGGCTCCCGCATCTCACTCTCGTAGCTCCGTCGGTTCAGCTGACTCGACCACTTCCCACTAGTCTGTCCACTGCCCTCTGTATCCGCCGCCTCGACTGGTTCAACCACCCACGACTACTACTTTGTTTCTCGACTTATCTGACATGGTCATTCCTCTTTTTCACATGGCTTTCCTACACCTAGTTTTGGTCCTTCTGTCCCACCTACGGTTCCGGCTACTGCGACCACTACCCATGTTTCAGAGCAATATGTCGGTCACCTGATCACCACCCACTCTCAAACCGACTTACTTCGCAAACGTAAGATCCTCAATCTCTCAGCCACATCTGATATGTCTCCATTCCCTGGACGACAGCTCAAGCTATGCATGATCTAAACTGGAAAGCTGCTATGGACTCTGATATATCTGCACTACTTTCCAATGGCCCTTGGGTACTTGTTCCTCATCCTACCAATGCTAGCGTACTTGGTTGTCGTTGGCTTTATCGCCATATGTTTGATAGCCGTGGTCGTCTTGAGAGATACCAGTCACGTCTTGTTGCTCAGGGTTTCACCCAACAACCCGGCCTGGACTTTGATGAGACTTTCATCCCTATTGTCAATCCGGCCACTATTCGCAATGTTCTTAGCATTGCAGTCTCTCGACGTTAGCCAATTCATTAGCTTGACATTACGAACGAGTTTCTAAACGGTGATCTAGCTGAGGTTTTCTTTATGAAACAACCTCGTGGGAATGTTGACTTTGCTCACCCGGATCATGTCTACAGACTTCGTAAGACTTTCTTTTGCCTTAAGCAAGCTCGTCGTTCTTGATATCACCAAATTGCTATATACATTGCCTCTCTTTGGTTCATAAGCAGCAAACCTGTAAGACTCCGACCCGGGCATCCTACAGTTGGTTCTCATAACAGGTCATTCTCATTAAAACGCATTTAATATTAGTCAAACAACAGCGGAAGACTTTCAAAAATCATTTATTAACATTTAATGTTAATAAATATACCTCACGAATGCATGCGCACCAATCCGAGTAGCACCGCTCTCAAGCCAAGATACGTCATCGCTACGCTTACCTGTAAAACAATCTAACGTACACACAAAGTCAGCTACGCTGAGTGAGTTCTAATAGTTTAATTTAGACAAAAACCAACACGTCATGTTCATTAATTTATTCCACTCAGAACCCTCCGGTCCTTAATAAAATAGTTTTGCGATTCATTAACGATTAGTTAACCCCCCTGTTATCCCCCGACATTCCATAACCGTTCATCCCCCGAGACTCAGCCCGTGCTACCAATAATAATAATGAATATCTTACCATCTCGCTGACATAGAGTTAACTTACTACACTAATAACTCATACTCAAGAACAAGTATTAACTCGGCACTTGGTTCACACAACATACCCTAGACATTGGCATATTCAATCCAAACCCAGACTTTCACAATCAACTGACACGACAGTTGTACACGTCACGTCAAAATCCTCACACAATGGTCAATCTAACTCTACATACCACCACAATATCATCCACACGTCATACTATCATTACCACATTAATATCATCACATGCATAATCAACATAACTCAACTTTTGCATGCAATATTACACTTATATAAATACCCACGTAAACACATACCTCGTCACTGCACCATCATCAGGGTTACCCTCGTCAGGGCGTTCAACACACCCCGAGCTCATCATTAACCTGTTAAATAAATGTCACCGTTGGTGACTTCCCGACGGACCTCATCCTTCATAATCCTATTTACTGTGCCATAACGACATGATGCAAACAACGACGAACACATAACACAAACAATATACTAGCAAATACATGACTCCTTAACTTTGCTTGCACCTCACACACAACCCTAAAATAACATATTTCTCACACAATATATCATAAGATTTTAATGTACGACACGACTCCTTCTGTACGGCCCTTAACACGACACGCATTAATAACCCATACCATTAACTCACACATTTCCATGATCTCGCCACCAACCCTACGATCACTTAACAATTATTTTATATTCAAAACGCATCAGGTTAGACCCCAAAATCCTTAACACATTTAATAGAATAAACTCATTTTATAAGTATGTATGCTAGCCCCAAAAATAGTAAAACATTTAAAGAGGGGGATTAGAAACTCACCTGGTATGTCGAGTCTTAGTCCTCGCTTTGCAACTCGCCCATCCACGCTCGAGTCCCAAACCTGTTAAGCGAGTGATCACAATATTAGACATGATCCGAAGATACGTTGACCACATATAACAATAACTAAATCGTGAAGCTCAGTCTCCCCTGCTCGTTTCTTCGTCCTAGCTGAACCCTAGTTTCACATGTTCGTCCGAACCGAATCATCCTTGAACCGTCTAGCAACCCAAATGTCTGAACTTACTTTCCATGCATGCACGTACGTGATCATGCAAATCCTCGTCCCTCGAGTATACGCGTACCCGAGCCGGATTTCTCCTCTGCATGTAACCATGCAACTAAAATCCTAACATGCTTTATCCCGATTGCCACGTTGCACCCCCACCCCACTAATCACCATTGATGTCCTTGTCTTCTTCCTCGTGTATTGCTAGTCCGATCACCTCCATGCGCCACCACCTTTGTCTTTGGGCAAAACCCTAACCGGCCCTCCACTATGCCTCCTCCACGTTACACCACCGCTATGCTACCATGGCTGCCATTCACAGCCACTCCCCGCCATTGTGCGTGGCGGGTCCGCCACCCCGTCAAACACCACTCCCGTGCCTCCCACCTTGCTCCTCCTTCTTCTCCGACTCCACCACCGCACAACACCGCCTACCTCTCTTCTTCAGTCACCATCACACACCTCTTTCCCGCCGCTGCTACCTCTCGCTACCCCAGGACCACCACTTCAGCCCAACACCTTTATCATCATCTATACATCGCTGGCAGTGGGTATGAAACCCTAAGCCCTAATCGGTTTTCTCATCAAATAAATAAACAAACGCGAAAAAGGATGAATGAGTATTACTTTAGTGTTTAATGGAAGTTCCCCGGTAAAACTCGTGTGTCACCGCCTTCATTCCTCTCGCCCTACCACCTCGCCATCGGAATCCCCTTTACGGCCTCTCATGGCTGGCGTCGCATGCTCCCCTTGGCCGAATGGCCTAGGGTTTGCGAAACCATTGCCTTTAAACCTCCTAATGTTTCATCTCAGGTCCTTCTTTATTCCTTTAACACGCTTCCATCTCGAACTTATGCAACCTGTCTAACCGGGTCCTCCAACTTCGATAATCTGAGATTTTACATGAAACAACATGGTCCTTACCATTTGCAAGAGGTTCGATTCACTTTTTAACCCGATTCATTTGCTAACGAATTTTCGGGATGTTACAAAACCGACATCTCTCTGTTCACGTATCGTCATGGTCATGATGTCATATACCTCTTATTGTATGTTGATGACATAATTCTTACTTCCTCCTCTCCGACTTTGTTTGCTCATGTCATTTGTCGTCTGTATATTGAGTTTGCCATGACTGATCTTGGACCGTTATCCTTCTTCCTTGGCATTGCTTCTACTCACGATGCATGTGGCTTGTTTCTCTCATAGACTGCATTTGCTCGCGAAATGCTTGCACGTGCTGATATAGCCACGTGCATTCCTCATAGTATTCCAGCGGATACTAAATCCAAACTTTCCACGCACGGTAAACATGTTTCCAATTCTACACTTTATTGTAGCCTTGCGAGTGCTCTACAATATCTCACTTTAATTTGTAGTCTGCCTCTATATGCATGACTTGTGTGAGCGACGTTCTTCGCTTTATTCATGGTATTATAAGTCATGGTCTTCACTAGCTTTCGTCGACTATCGATCGTCTAGTCTCATACCCTGATGCCGACTTGGGGGGTGGTGTTGACACTCGTTGGTGGTACCTCAGGATTTGGTATCTTCCTTGCTAACAAGCTGGTTTTCGAACTTCCAAACGCCAGCATGTCGTCTTTCGTTCTTGTCACACCCCCGCTAAAAAGAAAACACGAGCATTGGATGAAATTGAACCATATACTTGGAATAATAAATATCAAAGCATTATATTAATTAAATCATGTCACAAGCTTTTCCAACAAAACATACACATAAACATATCCAGTTTTTTTATTAACTAGGTCACCTTCCTTATCCTAGCATGAGTAGTCATCGAATCTCTAGTTTCCATTACATAAAAAACATGTTAAAGCTGGTGATATGTTATCATTTATACATGTTTTGCATTCACAATAATCTCCATATTATGGTACTAATTGAATAATAGCCTTGCAATTGATGCTTAAAACGTTTATATTTTGTAATTACAGGTTATTCGGTGTTGATAATATAAATAAAGCCTAATCCTATAAAAAAACCAAAAAATCAAGCTTCAAGAAGGATCATGTCATTCTGTTCACGTATCGTCATGGTCATGATTTCATATACCTCTTATTGTATGTTGATGACATAATTCTTACTTCCTCCTCTCCAATTTTGTTTGCTCATGTCATTTGTCGTCTGTATATTGAGTTGCCATGACAGATCTTGGACCGTTATCCTTCTTCCTTGGCATTGCTTCTACTCACGAAGCATGTGGCTTGTTTCTCTCATAGACTGCATTTTCTCGCGAAATGCTTACACGTGCTGATATAGCCACGTGCATTCCTTGCAGTATTCCAGCGAATACTAAATCCAAACTTTCCACGCACGGTAAACATGTTGCAAATTCTACACTTTATTGTAGCCTTGCGAGTGCTCATGTCATTTGTCGTCCGTATATTGAGTTTGCCATGACAGATCTTGGACCGTTATCCTTCTTCCTTGGCATTGCTTCTACTCACGATGCATGTGGCTTGTTTCTCTCATAGACTGCATTTGCTCGCGAAATGCTTGCACGTGCTGATATAGCCACGTGCATTCCTTGCAGTATTCCAGCGAATACTAAATCCAAACTTTCCACGCATGGTAAACATGTTGCAAATTCTACACTTTATTGTAGCCTTGCGAGTGCTCTACAATATCTCACTTTAATCTGTAGTCTGCCTATATATGCATGACTTGTGTGAGCGGTGTTCTTCGCTTTATTCATGGTATTATAAGTCATGGTCTTCACTAGCTTTCGTCGACTATCGATCGTCTAGTCTCATACACTGATGCCGACTTGGGGGTTTGTCTTGACACTCGTTGGTGGTAGCTCAGGATTTTGTATCTTCCTTGCTAACAATCTGGTTTCCGGACCTCCAAACGCCAGCATGTCGTCTTTCGTTCTTGTCACACCCCCACTAAAATGAAAACCCGAGTATTGGACGAAATTGAACCATACACTTGGAATAATGAAATATCCAAGCATTATACTAATTAAATCGTGTCACAAGATTTTCCAACAAAACATACACGTAAACATATGCAGTTTTATATTAACTAGGTCACCTTCCTTATCCTAGCATGAGTAGTCATCGAATCTCTAGTTTCCATTACCTAAAAAACATGTTAAAGCTGGTGATATGTTATCATTTATACATGTTTTACATGCACAATAATCCCCATATTATGGTACTAATTGAATAATAACCTTGCAATTGATGCTTAAAATGTTTATCTTTTATAATTGCATGTTATTCGGTGTTTATAATATAAATAAAGCCTAATCCTATAAAGAAACACCAAAAAATCAAGCTTCAAGAAGGATCATTCCCGAGCTTTGACCCCTAAGAAGTCAAAATTGGTCAACAAGGAGCCAACAAGAAGCTAAAAGTCAAAACAGGGAAAAGACAAGGCTTTACACGGCCGTGCATCCCATTGCATGTTCGTGCATTGCCTATCTTGCTCCTCAAGACTCTAGTACACTGTCCTCTGTACCCTGTTTGATTCCTGAGGTATTTGCACGCCCGTGCAATCCAATGCACGGCCGTGCGTTGCTAATTTTGAGGCCTATAAATAGAGGGGTTGATCTCTTGGTTTCACACACCCTTACATACCTCAAGATTACACACCAGCTATCCAGAGAGAGTGTATTCATAGTTTAGAGTAGTGAGTAGAGAGTAGAGGCGCTCCTCTTCCTTGTTCCGCAATAGGGGATCCTACGAAACTCAGCGTTACTAGTTTTTATGGCCATTCGTGGCTAAGCTTCTTGTATTGCTAGGGTGAAGATGATGTTTGGTGCATGTTAATATTTGATGTATTAATGTATTGGTATGTTTATGTCTTTAATTATTTTCTATTAAAACCACCTTCTGGTGGGCTTTTATTATTGTTTAAATCCGTATTCATATTTGTGAGTGTCTTGATTTAAAAAAAGTAAGATCGTATAACCTTTTTAATCAAACATCCTTTGAAGCTTGTACATCTTTATACAAGATGAGATTAATAATCCAAGGCTTGGTCTACACTTCTAAGGTCGTACGTCTTTATACGAACTTATTATGCGACCAAGAATTGGTGAACTCATGTTGGGAACGGTACATCTTTATACTCGGTCCCATTGTTACACCGCCTCCAAGTGAACAAAATATAATCACCTATTTAACTATAACATAAAGCATTTCGATGTCTTAAACCAACCCGGAGATAACCATTCGAAGGGTTGAGGGTAACCGTTGTCCTTAGCGGGAGGCACTACTTTTTTAATTTAAAAATTATAATTCATGAATCAAATGTCGTGAGGATGAGGCTCTAGCGGTGACCCGGGTCACAAGTTTGTAGTAGTCATACTACTGAATTAGTCAACTTAACATTATCACGTAACAAGTCGATTCAAAGCCCAAAGCAATACTCTCCGTAACCTGATCATTTTCAAATATTTACTTTTCTGCTATTTACCCTTCTGTTAGTTACATTTCTGTTACACACATCACGCACATTTTTCCTTTTATGCTATTTAATTTTCGGTCATTTACTATTCTGCTTCACAAGCACACAAAACCCACTCACTAATTAATCCAAATAAACGATAACAAAAGTTGAGTATTGGAACTCGACCATGTCCATTGGTTCAATACTTGGTTCTTATCTAAACTATATTACGCTATGATAGGTACACTTGTCTATTGTGTGTGTGTTTTAAGTTAAAATAATTATCATTTTATAAATTTAAAACCTGATCTTGTGAAACCATAATCTCTAAATATTATTATATAATATTTAATTTACTTAAAAACACGCTATCAGCTGGTCAACTATAAAGTTGGTGAGAGCATAGGTTTGATAAACAGTTATAATTATAGAGTTGTACAAATCATAAACAAGTTCAAGATATACAAGTAATTAAATTCAGATATATGTCGTCCACAATCAACCTTAGTGACCGTATGCCCTCTGGTGTCTGACTCCTTGTCACGGGGACGTCACATTGTGTTGTTACTTGTGCCAGATTTTTAACATCTAACTCCCTACCTAGGAACCCCGAAGTTAGGTGGTATGTGAATTGTTTGTTTCAATATATAAAAATATAAGTAAATATATTTTTAGGATGATTTCAGAAGATCAGGTTTTAAATTTATAAAATGATAATTACGTTAACTTAAAACACACACAATAAGCAAGTGTACCTATCGCAGCGTAATATAGTTTAGGTAAGAACCAAGTATCGAACCATTGGACATGGTCGAGTTCCAATACTCAACTTTTGTTATCGTTTAGTCGGATTACTTAGTGAGTGGGTTTTTTGTGCTTGTGAAGCAGAAAAGTAAATGACGGTAAAGTAAAGCATAAAGGTAAAAACGTGCGTGAAATGTGTAACAGAAATGTAAATAGCAGAAAAATAAATAAAGCAAAAATGATCAGATTACGGATTGTATTGCTTCGGGATTCGAATCAGCTTGGTACGTGATAATGTTAACTTGACTAATTCAGTGGTATGACTACTACAAACTTGTGACCCGGGTCACCGCTAGGGCCTCGTCCTCACAACATTTGATTTGCAAATTATATTCTTTCAAAAGTGGTAGTGCCTCCCGTTAGATATAACAATTACCCTCAACCCATCGAATGGTCATCTCCGGGTTGGTTTAAGACATCGGACTCATAATGCTTTATATTAAAGTTAAATAGGTGATTATATTTTGCTTACTGGGAAGCGGTGTAACAATGGGAACAAGTATAAAGACGTACCGTTCCCAACATTAATTCACCAATTCTTGGTTGCATAATAATCTCGTATAAAGACGTACGATCTTAGAAGTATAGACCAAGCCTTGACTTATCAATCTCTGCTCGTATAGAGACGTACGAGTTTCAAAGGAAGTTTGATTAAAAAGGGTTTTACAATCTTACTCTTTAAAATCAAGACACTCACAAATATAAAGACTCGTTTAGAAAATAATAAAAGCCCATCAAAAGATGGTTTTTAAGAGCGAATTAGCTAAAGATATAAACATACCACTTCATTAATAGGTTAAACATTAACATGCACCAAACATCATCTTCACCCTAGAAATACAAAGAAGTTTTAGCCACGAATGGCCATAACGACTAGCGTAATGATGAGTTTCGTAGGTTCCCCTATTGTGGAACAAGGAGGAAGAGCCCCTCTACTTTATAATCTAACTACAAGAATGCTCTCTTCTTAAGTTTTCTTTTGGTCTGAATTGGTGTGTGAAATTAAGAACCCAAGCCTCTACTTATAGACTTCAAAATGAGCAATGCACGGCCATACATTGGGTTGCACAGTCGTGCAAAGGCCTAGGGAATCATACAGGGTACAGAGGACACTGTACTGGGTCGTGGGAAGCAAAGGACGGCAATGCACGACCGTGCATTGGGATGCACGGCCGTGCATCCCCATGCTTCCTCCCAGTTTTGTCTTTTAGTTACTTGGTTAACTTTTGTTGACTAATTTTGACTTCTTGGGGGTCAATGCTCGGAAATGAATCTTCTAGAAGCTTGAATTCTTGGTGTTTTTGATAGATTTTAGCTTGATTTATATTTTCCACACCGAATAACCTGCAATTACAAAATATAAGTATTTTAAGCATAAATTGCAAGGTTATTATTCAATTAGTACCATAATGTGGGATTATTATGTATGTAAAATATGTATAAATGATGGCACATCATAACACCCCACACTTAAACTTTGCTTGTCCTCAAGCAAACTCATGCATGATCACACCCATAACTAAAAACTTTACAAGGGTAATGGAATTTCAACTAATGTTGAAACTCCAGGATAACTCTTGAGCTGCTTATTCTATTTTTGTATTTTTCTGTTTTAAGTTGATGGAATCCATGACAAGCATACTAGAACTTTGATTATATAATAACTCCTCACTACTCACATTGCTCATTCAACTCTAGGGTTATATATATGGATAATGTAAGTGAAGTGTAACAATTAAGTTCGTATTGAATTATGCAATGGTCATAAGCTTGTATGCAAATCAAGTCTCCACCAACTAACTAAGTAGTATGCATGAATAAAGAGGACTTTAAAAGGTTGTAACGTGGGTAAAGTAAAACTAAGGGGGAAAATGAAAATCTTTTTGGATTTTTAGGGATTTTTAAAGGGGTTTGAAGGGCTGCAGCTATCGCGTAACACTCAGCTACAGCCTTATGGCTTAGAATCGAAAATACTATTGGGGTCCCTCTACAATACTCAGATCATGAGGGTATAACTAATCTTAGGGCTCGTTTATGGTCAGATTGCCAAGACCAAGATCTCTCATCAAATTCAACTCATCCCTTATTGAGTAATACACATTCCTGCCTTTCCATATGGTTCCTTCGGCTCGAAGCCTAACAGCACCTACGTCAATCAGGTATGTATATTCACTTTGGGCTCGAGTTTGATTCTTGCTATACTTTCCATCGTGGCTCCAGTTGCCACACTTTCTACATTTATCGTATCTTTTGGCTTTTATTTTGGAAGAACTTTTTGACAAGCCGCAGAATTGTGGCAATTGTTCTTGCTTGCGTCACCGTTTTCTTACATCACTGTTTGCTTGAAAAATCTTTTCTCGGAGTTCAGTTGGTAATTCAGGCTTTGCGAAATGAAGGTAGGAAAACAAATTGAAATCAAAGGAATGCATTTCTAGTTCTTTAAGGTCTCCCGGTAAAAGACCAACTCCTCTTTTTTTTTATAAGACAACTTCTTCAATAATCCTTCTTCCTCAATTTCCATGAAATAATATTTTTGTAAATTTTCTGCAGATAGTTCGGATTTTTCCTAATTCATCCACCATTTGTATATTTCAATTTTTCTAAGTGGGACAGATTCTTTCCAAAATTGTCTTGATAATAATGAACTTGAAAATAGGATAATTTTCCTATTTTGAAGACAGTCAGGCAATAACTGGTGTTTGCAAAAAGCTGGTTGGGTGATAAGTAAGGGTAATTTGAAAAAAAAATGGCTAAGGCTCAGAGGGCTATCTAGGCGGATGATTTTTTGTGATTTAAGGGTAATGAAGTCCTAGGTGCCTCAATCATTTTCATACTTCCACTAGTTCATGGTCTTGATATGTATAAGCCATGCAAGTTCTAATTATACATAGAATTTAATCGAATAAACACTCAATATACCAAACAAAAGAGCATGCAAAAATAATGATAATAATGCTCGTGAAAAGGCTCAGATTATTCTCACATTGAAACGGATGGAATAGGGTTTAGTGATTTGTTATGCATAATCTTCGTTTTTTTTACTTGCCATGTCTTCATTTTATTTAATAAAATGCAAACTCTAAGAGGTTTTGATTTAAAGGGTTTAAAATTTTTGAAAATTTTTTGGGTTTTCTAAAAGGTAAGTTTTTGTAGTGTTTTAGTCAAATGGGTAGAAAATCACAAGTTAAATTTTACTGCATCGAGGTTAACAGCCGTGAATCTCTAATTCCCCACCCCACACTTAAAACTCTGCATTGCCCTCAATGTACAAATGCATATAATGGAATGCTATGCAGGAATTAAAATGCATGGACTTTTAAGGGAAAAGAAACTGGTACTCCCCCGTTCAATTCGATGTATAACCTAAGGCCAAAACTTATTGTTGCTGTCAGGGTTGCCCCATTAGCTGCTTGCCAACATGTTGCTACAAAGACTTCATCTAATTTCTCAGAAATTTGATGTGGTTTCCGGCTCCAGGCTTGTAGAGTTGGAGTGTAACTCCTCAAAGTAGAGAGATGATCCGGTGATGCTATTCTACCTGAAACATAAAGAAAAACATAAAAACGAACAAGGAAAATAAAAGATAGTAGTTAATCTACTAAGGTCCTAGTATCGAGAAGGCATACCTAGGGGCTGAAGTAATTAAAAACTTAAATTTGGAGAAACCAAACCTGAGGTCCATGCTTTCTGCCGTATGCACCAACTTCTCAATTTATTTATGATCATCGGGTTGCCTCCCGGAAGTGCTACGTTAATTTAAGGGTCTTTAGCCCGACCCGTACGTGCTGCATCAGTCTTTCTTTAGGTAGGGGAAAACGACCTCCCCTGTGTCTCCTATTTCTTCATTCAGCTTTGGTAGTTTATCAAAGTGCTCATCAATCCAATTAGTGTTATCAAGATCCTTGGTAAGGTCTATTTTCTTAGGATCTGGTGTCATTGGTTTGGTAAGATCTGGTGCTTTTCCTTTTTTTCAATCCCTTTCTTTCTGTAGTTGGTAGTCCAGATTGGAGTCGATAAATTGGGAAATCTCAAGAGGGTCACTTGACATACATTCATATCCTCCGATGTTGTATGTTACTGATTGTTTTCCGATACGGAGTGTTAAAATACCTTCATTCATGTCAATGACGGCTCTCACGGTATCTAAGAATGGACGACCCAAGATTAATGGTACGGAAAAGTCGGGTCCCATTTCTAAAACCATGAAGTCTGCACCAATAAGTTTCTAATGACTCCTATAGGCGTTTTAACCTATCCATTCGTTAGTTCAATGGTCGCATTTACCGGTCGCGGTTGTCCAATGTTGAGCTTTTGAAACATAGTGGAGGGCATAACATTTACGCTTGCTCCTAGATCAGCGAGTGCGTAAATAATAGGTAGCGGCCCTGTAGAACATGGTAAGGAGAATTTCCCAGGATCTGAAAGTTTCTTTAGGAGATTCCTTTCAATAAGAGGGACGCAATAATTTATTCTTTTTATCGCTTCTTCCATGTTTCTTTTGTTTATAAGAAAGTCCTTCAAGAAATGTCCATATTTTGTCATTTGTTGTATAATATCCAAGAAGGGAATGTTGACATGGATTTGGCTCAAGAGCTCTATGAACTTATCATATTGCTCATCAGTTTTCTGCTTAACTAGCCTTCCTAGGTATGGTATGTGAGAATTGAACGTTCTTTTTGGTGGAATTTTTGGAGGGAGGTCCGCCGTAGGAGCTTGGATTATACTAGGCTGTGCTTTCTGAGTAGATGAACTTGTGGGCTATGGACGGAGCGGTACTCCCGTGAATATCTCTCTCCTAGGTGATCGGACTTCTTCTCCTGGCATTGGTCGTTCTGGGTAGACTTTGCTATTCCTTAGAGTCATAGCACTTACGTTGGCCTTTGGATTAGTCTCAGTGTTACTCGGGAGACATACTGGTTGTCTTTCGGACAAGAGTTTTGCTATTTGTCCTAATTGCGTCTTAATGGATTGAATGGTAGCTTTCTGTGTTTTGAACTCAGCTTCATGTAGACTAAATCTTTCCTCGTATTGCTTGAGACGAGAATCTGTTAGGAGGGCTTGACTTTCAGTTGTTGAGATTAGTCTAGTCACTGCATCCTCTAGGCTCATTCCATTACCCAACTTGTTTGTTCCTTAGAATTATTGACGAGGTTGAAAATTCTAAGGTTGCCTTTGTTGAAACTGTTGTTGTTGCCCGAAACTAGATTGTCCTTGTTGTTATTATCTTTCTAGCTAAAGTTTGGATGATTCCTCCATCCAGGGTTGTAGGTGTTGCTATAGGGGATCTTTTGTGGCTGATTTGTTCCAACGAAGTCAACCTGCTCAACATCTGTTGTAATGCTTTTTACTTCTTCCATTGTTTCAGGTGTTGCTTTCCCCTTGCTAATTTGATTTAGTCTTGTTGTAAGGGCGTCTACTTGAGCAGACAATGATGTGACAGCATCGACAGCGTGAACTCCTTGCCTTGTTCCCCTGCTAGTCCTTGGGTTGTACCATTGATAGTTGTTCATAGCTATTTCTTCAATTAGGTTGTATGCCTCTTGTTTCCAAGGATGCCACCCGCAGTAGCGTCAAGTGTCTGACAGGCTTGATTGTGCAACCCAATGTAGAAGGATGATACTTGCAGCCAAACCTATAACCCATGGTGAGGACATTTCCTTAGCATGTCCTTAAAGCGTTCCCACGCCTCATAAAGTGATTCACCATCGTCTTGAGTGAAAGTGGTGATATCATTTCTTAACTTAGCGGTCTTGGCCGGTGGGAAATACTTTGATAAGAACTTCTGGGCGAAATCATCCCAAGTAGTGATTGACCCTGTAGGAAGAGAATTCAACCATGCCTTAGCTCGTTCCCTTAAGGAAAAAGGGAACATTCGGAGGCGAATGGCGTCATTTGACACTCCGTTTAGTTTGAAGGTGTCACAAATCTCGAGGAAAATTGCGATGTGGGTATGTGGATCCTCATCGGGTAATCCGTTAAAAGTGCATGATGACTGGATTATGTGGATGACATGAGACTTGATCTCGAAGTTGTTAGCATGAACTGTCGGTCTTGTGATGCTAGACCCCAAAGCGTCTACTGACAGTCTTGCAAATTCGACGATAGTGTAATTTTCAACGGGCATTTTTCTAGCACGGTTTTCTTGAACTCGGTGGTGAAATAATCTTTCAGGTTCTGCTAAAGGTTAATATAAACCAGTAGAAGAACTTTGGATCATACACTACCTGCAACAAAGCGTGAAAGAAAACCAGATGGAAAATAAAAGGCTAATCCGTTAACTCGAATTTTTCTTCAAATCACCGTGTCCCCGGCAACGGCGCCAAAAACTTGATGTGTTTGTTTCATTTCAATATATAAAAATATAAGTAAATATATTTTTAGGATGATTTCACAAGATCAGGTTTTAAATTTATAAAATGATAATTACGTTAACTTAAAACACACACAATAGGCAAGTGTACCTGTCGCAGCGTAAGTATCAAACCAATAGACACGGTCGAGTTTCAATACTCAACTTTTGTTATCGTTTAGCCGGATTAATTTGTGAGTGGGTTTTGTGTGCTTGTGAAGTAGAAAAGTAAATGACGGTAAAGTAAATAGCATAAAAGTAAAAACGTGCGTGAAGTGTGTAACAGAAATGTAAATAGCAGAATAGTAAATAGCAGAAAAGTAAATAAACCGAAAATGATCAGATTACAGAATGTATTGCTTCGGGATTCGAATCAATTTGTTACGTGATAATGTTAACTTGACTAATTCAGTGGTATGACTACTACAAACTTGTGACCCGGGTCACCACTAGAGCCTCGTCGTCACTACATTTGATTTGCAAATTATATTCTTTAAAAAGTGGTAGTGCCTCTCATTAGGGATAACAATTACCCTCAACCCATCGAATGATTATCTCCAGGTTGGTTTAAGACATGGGACTCAAAATGCTTTATATTAAAGTTAAATAGGTGATTATATTTTGCTCACTGGGAGGAGGTGTAAAAATGGGACCAAGTATAAAGACGTACGATTCCCAACATGGGTTCACCAATTCTTGGTCGCATACTAATCTCGTATAATGACGTACGTTCTTAGAAGTATAGACCAAACATTGGCTTATCAATCTCTGCTCGTATAAAGACGTATGAGTTTCAAATGAAGTTTGATTAAAAAGGGTTTTACGATCTTACTCTTTAAAATCAAGACACTCACAAATATAAAGACGGATTTAGACAATAATAAAAGCCTATCAAAAGATGGTTGTTAAGAGCGAATTAGTTAAACTCATAAGCATACCACTTCATTAATAGGTTAAACATTAACATGCACCAAACATCATCTTCACCCTAGCAATACAAAGAAGTTTTAGCCACGAATGGCCATAAGGACTAGCGTAATGATGAGTTTCGTAGGCTCCCCTATTGTGGAACAAGGAGGAAGAGCCCCTATACTCTCTAATCTAACTACGAGAATGCTCTCTTCTTGAGTGTTCTTTTTGTCTGAATTGGTGTGTGGAATGAAGAACTCAAGCCTCCTATTTATAGGCCTCAGAATGAGCAATGCACGACCTTGCATTGGGTTGCACGGTCGTGCAAAGGGCTAGGGAATCAAACAGCGTACATAGGACACGGTACTGGGCCATTGGAAGCAAGGGACGGCAATGCACGACCGAGCATTGGGATGCACGGCTGTCCATCCCCCTGCTTCCTCCTTGTTTTGTCTTTTAGCTGCTTGGTTGACTTTTGTTGACCAATTTTGACTTCTTGGGGGTCAATGCTCGGGAATGAATCTTCTAGAAGCTTGAATTCTTGGTGTTTTTGATAGATTTTAGCTTGATTTATATTTTCAACACCGAATAACCTGCAATTACAAAATATAAGTATTTTAAGCATAAATTGCAAGGTTATTATTCAATTAGTACCATAATGTGGGATTATTATGTATGTAAAATATGTATAAATGATGGCACATCAGCATGCATTAACTCGAGTATCAGATGGGTTTGTCAAACTAATAGATCTATTAACTTACTACCGTTGGCTTCGCAAAGTTAATAGTTTTGTAAGTGTTGTAGCGAGAGGGACTGTTTTGTGTATATGACAAATGAACCATTAAAACATGTAAAAGCCATTTAATCTTTACCAGTATATGAAAACTGTTATTGACTTGTGTGAAAAACGTGTTTGTGTTTGCGAGGATTTTTCCACCCTAAAGGATGAAACATAAAGAGGGGCTATGAATCTCACCTTGTAGTTGAGTGACTTTGAGCTTGAACTTGTAGTATGAACCGGTTACGGGTGCCCTAAAGTATAAGGGTTGAAATTTAACTTTGGTGATTATGAGAGGACTAATTGAAATCAAGGAGCTTTAAAAGTCTAAGGAAAGATTGAAACGAGATAGGAACAAAATTTGAAAACAATAGTTGGAATGTTTATGAATCAAAACCCTGGTTTTTATGTGATGATTTTCTGTGAAGATCAAGTGATAAACTTTAAGTTTAAATCTTTATTTTATTGTATTTTATTATAAAAATATTGCATATTCATTAATAAATTAAGATTCTTAAAAGATAAACTTGAGATAAGTTTAGACAGATTCTAGGGTTTCTGCGCAATGTTCTTGCGTCAGTAGTTTGAAGGTCGAATCCTTGGAGTTTTGAGGTGAAATCGATAGGGTTTGAAAGCTAACTCGATAAATAAGCTAAATTTTGGTGTAAAAACACTCAATTTGTATAAGAATTGAGGAAGTTACGATCAAATCAGGTTGGCTAAAGTTTTCGGGCAGAATACGAAAATTAAAGAAAAAGAACATGATGATGAATGCTATGGTGAAAAAATGATTATCTTGAGTTTAAATCTTTTGTTTGATCCATGATTACTACAATAAGGATGTATGATCATGGATTAACATTAGATATAGATTGAAATCAGCATATGGTAACATCTAAATAGGTTTTATATAGGAGATTGAAATATTAAACACAAAAAGAAATAAGAACAAGAACATGAATGAAGAACAAAGTAAGAAATTTACTAGAATGCTAGAGCTAAGCTTCCTACAACTCATAGTTTGATCCCTAAACCCTTAGGAATGCTTGTTGTTGGTGTTTAAGGTGTGAAAAATAATGAAGGCTAAGACCCCTATTTATACTAGTGGGATTAGGGTTTAAGGAGGATTCTTTTAGCTAAAATTTAGGAAGTTAGTTGGAGATGGGGGCTTATGGTCGAATTCTGCAGTGGGAGGGGGAGGTGGGGGGGGGGGGGTCTGTTGCTTGTTCTCAAAGTTATTTAAAGTTCACATGCAAACCTTCTAGAAATTTGGTGTTTTTTGCGAAATGTAGAGACCTTTAGACAACCCGTTTTACCGTGTAACACATTCAACAGTGTGATTTCATGAGAATTATGTACTTGTGTTGTTGTTATAGTGTAATGAGCCTTGGAATCATATATATAAAAATGTTGTGTATATCAAATAATGGATGAACATACAATTCGTTAATTAAGCAAATACTTAACTTAATGCATTTAAACGGAATGGATAGTGAACAATTGTGTAGAAATCTGAGATGTTACAGTTCTAGCACTGAAGTTGAATACCGCGGTGTCACTAATGTTGTTGCTTCCAACCCTGAAGTTTAATACCGGGTGTCACTAATGTTGTTGCGGAAGCATCATGGCTTCGTACGTAATCTACTTCTTTAATTACATTTTCTTGTGTCTCGTGCCATTCTTGTATTTTGTGGCCATGTCAGTGCTGTGTATTTAATATCTAACCCGGTAAAGCATCAAAGAACCAAACATGTGGGAATATATTTACCCTTTTTAAGGGAACGTGTTGTCATTGTTCAGGTTTGTGTGTTACATGTTCTCTCAGCTCACCAATTTGTTGATATTTTCACCAAAGGCTTACCTTCGCAGTTCTTTCTTGACTTTAGCTGCGTTCAGTAACCTAATGCTAAGATTGCGTGGGTATGTTAGATAATGTTACTAAGCCTATTGTGATTTTATATCATCGTATATAGTTTAGGGACCACGGTGTAATTATTTCTTTTTTCCTGTACTGTGTTGTTATATATTCGTTAGTTATACATAAACCCTAATTAGAGATTTTCACAATATTCAACATATATATATCTAGGGGAGGTTCAAATAAGAAGTGATATTTCGCTAAGAACCCTAAGAAAAGATAAAACCTTAAGAAACGATATCAAACGAACTCCGATTTGGAACCGTCTTGTCGAACTCTACCATCTTAGCTTTTAGGGTTTAGCTTTTAGCGTTGAATTTTATGGTTTTAGCCTTAGGGTTTAGCTTTTAGGGTTTAGATTCCAGGGATTAGGTATTTTTTTGGGTGGGGGGTTTAGGTTTTTGTGTTTTGGTTTTTAGAGGGGGTGGGGTGGGGGTTTAGGTTTTTGGTGTGGTGGAGGTGGAGGTGGGGGTTTTAGGCTTTTCGGGGTGGGGTTGGAGGGGGGTTTAGGTTTTGGGAGGTTTATGTTTTTGGGGGCGGGTTAGGGTTCGATGAGACGGTTCCAACGCCAATAGAATGAGCTCAATCGGAGTTCGTTTGAAACACTTCTTAGCATTTATTAGCGAAAAATCACTTTTTAATGAAATCTTTCCCTAGGGTTGTGTTCCTTCCAAAACCTATATTTGAGGAGAAAACTCTAAACCCAGAACAACCAATTAGACATTGACACCTACCAGTAGACTTTATCTTGGTTGAAGGGTATTTTGGACCTTTTAGTCCTTTTTCCTTCTAGCATATTCTTACACCTAGTAGTAGACTTTATAAGATTTTTTTTCCGGATTGGATTTTTGCTCAAAATGTTTTCCTTCTCTTTTAATCCACCTATTACATATGTTCCATTTAATTTTGAATTAAAAACTATCTTATAATTTTGTTGCAGAGTTATTCCTTTAGTACCAAACTAGGTTAAAATCTCGTGTAATATACGTGTTGAATAAACCAGTATATTATATCGGTTGAATAAAATATAATGTAATTTGTTAACAAACACATTTGTCAAAATATATTTTAAAAAAATGTAATTTGTCATGACAGTTATAAGGTCTGTTAAGTTAGTTTTTAAAATATTTTTTTTCAACTGAGTATTAATTTTCTAATTTAATTGATAAATGTTAGTTCATTTGATTGATGATATGATAACTATTTATAATTAAATAATAAGTATTCGTAATTAGATTTATTAATATAAATATTATTATTTAATAGAAGAGAGAAATAGAAAATCTAATATTTAATATGAGAGATAGGCGGAAAAATAAAGATGAGGAGTAACCAGAGAATGACACGTGTTCTGAAGAGATTTTCATTTATTAGAGTAGTAAGATAAGAAACTTTTTGCGTATTTCCATGTTACATTACACTAAATTTCTTTTAAAGTGTTGTAAGATCTTTTAAGTGGTTAAATTTATTTTAACGTGTTGTAAAATTTACCCCTGCTGTAATCTTACCATATTTTTAGAGAGGTAAAAGATACTTTACTGTATTTAAATGCTGTTTTACAGTGTTGTAAGATAGTACACAACTTTCTTATTTTTATCAGCAAATTTGAATGTTCCTGTTAATCAAAATATTTATTTTTAAAAATGTCAATAAACTGAATAATAAAATCAAAATACTACAAATTTGGTTGATGTTAAAATGTACAGTGGTTTAACTTTTCTAACAGAAAAGTAAGCTTTTATATCTATTTATGTAATTTACAGTTAAGTAAAATTTTGCTTAATGTGAAGACTAATTTACCATATTGTTATTACACCTTTACCTATTTCCTCTCCACTGCTATTTGTTTCCACTATCCTGTCTTCATCAATCATTTGATACAACCTTTTCTTACGACCTAATTGCAATTCCCCTGGATGCTCACTCACTCTAATTATCCTACCAGGCAAACTTAGACTGGCTCCATCGCTGCCTCTTGAGCCGCCCATCAAGCCTAGTTGGCATCCATCACCCATGGATAATCATTGAGGGCTCATCGCCCATGATCACCCATCCATCCCCATGGGCAGCTTTTGTTTGAAGATATGTGAAAATAATGAGATTGTTTGTGGGATGTATGAGTATGATAGTGTTGGGGGTAAATGAGTTTGTGAAAAAAATAGGAGAAAAGTTTATGTGGCATGCTGACTATGACTGTTTATGGGATGGATGGCTGTTAGCGTTGCGGACAGTCTTATTCCCATCAAACTTGTCTGCAACAAAATGCCCCAATTTTTGGGGAATACCCTCAAGTTTCATTGCCAGTAGTTTTCCAAAACCCATTAATTTTATAGTTTCTTTCTGTTTCTCATTCATAACACTAATAGCTTTGTGTAATTGTTTTGGTGAACATCTGTTTATGATGGAGTAAAATTGTTTACTTCCTGGGTTTAATTTTATTTCGGGGTTAACATGTACTTTGGTACGTTTACGTTTTCTTCCCCCCTCATTTCCACCTAATAAAACACAAAAAAAAATGAATTCAGCAAGTGAACAAATGATTATATTTACACTATACAGAATCTAGGAATGAAAAAACTAACCTGTCTTCCTATTCAAAATGGTAATGTTTGCCAGAAAACTTCTTTCGTCTTTGTTAAAGTCATTAAACTAATACATAGACAAAATATTACGGAAAAAAAACCAAACAAATATGAAGTGTAAAATCTTGGAATTGAACCAGATGTACAGACAAATATTGTTTGTTTTTTTAATTGTAAGATTTTGTCAAAAAGAAACAAACCTTTATGTGTATTCATGAATTTCAGGTCTTCCTTAAAGCTACTTTCTTCTATGTCCAATCCCTCATCTAATTCATGGAGAATAAATTTGATATTATTATATCTTTTTATTTAACAAGTACTAGTAGAAAAACAATTCTTAGCGATTCTCTCGCTTCTTCGCCCTATGTGACATTTTTTTGGGTCATTACCGGATAAAAATACAATATAATCTTTACATTAATTACTAGAGTTAGACTTTGAATTGCTTCCAATGTAGACGACGTTCTTCATTTTACCCAAATTACCTGATAATGTTACACTCATTAACCGGAATCAGAAAAATAATATAAAAAAAAACTAATTTCAATATAAAAAAACTAATTTCAATATAAAAAAAACCCACAAAGAAAACAGCTGTTAGCAAATCACTTTCGTTGTACTATGAAATATGAAAATTAAAATGATATTTCTAGTAACATAAAATTTACAGCAAAAGATCAAGAAATGCACATGCAATCGAATTTTCTGGTTTCTGTTGAACTCTGTTGGTGCCGGAGGCGGTTCGGTTCTTGGCTAGAGTTCAGCGTGTGGTCCACAGCAACTTTACGACTCCTCAGGGGCGAGGCTTTGTTTTTAGTAGATTAGGGTTTTCCATTCAGAAGGGGATGGCGGCGCAGTTTGTTGCCCGTCTACCTGCTATCCTTATGTAATTTGCCTTGATGATATATAATTAAAAACATTCTTTCTTAAAAAAAAAAAAAATCGAATTAGAAAATGAAAAAAAAAATGAAAATGAAACCGGTGGAGCCTTAGCAAATCACTTTCGTTGCAAAAAATCTAGAACGAACTTCGTCTTGTAAAAAAATTAAGCCCTAACATCATTAAGACAACTACTATGACAACACCAACTAATACTTGTTCTACAATATTACGGTCAAAAAACCAGATTCAAGTGGATTACACCCCATTATTTTTTAGGGTTACGGATTTGGGTATTTTTGATTGGTAGACGAAGAAATTAAGAAAAAAGTACATGATACAAATTCGTAGATGAAGAAACCAGTTGCAAAACGAAATCGAAACAAAATTGAAGCAAAATCAATTAGAGAAGAACAGAAACCTGATGAAGGAAATTTCAAATAGGAGGGGTATGAAAATCGGGTGAAGAATTGGTAAAGTTGTGTTACATGGGGAATATGTATGTACTGTAAGATATCGAAAAAGGAAATAAAGTATGTTCAGAGTTCAACAGGGTAGTAAATGTCTATACTACCCCTAAGTACAAACAGATTTAGTAAAATAATGTACTTTAAATAAAGTATGTTGGATTGCTTCCACACTTAGGGTGAAATGGGTGGGATACCCGGGTTGGGAATGAGTTGGCCGAGTAGGTAGCCGGGGGTACACCGTCCCTCTTCAAACATAATTTTATTGTCATTTATATTGTAAAACTTTAATTTTTTTTTAACAAAATATCTTCATCTGATTCTAGAATTTTTGGTTTGCCTTCGGAATTATCCGATTCTAGTGATTTTGATGATTTTCTTTCCGACACTTCCGAATCAAGTGACATTAATTTTTTGTCCAAAGTTGACGCTGTGGCTAGCGAGCTTGAGGATACGACAAAATCAAAGAAAAAATTTGTACATCGTGATCCTGATCATGCTAACATGGTTCTGTTGAATGATTACTTCGTCAAACGCCCCAAGTACGACGCAGATACGTTTAGAGGGAGATTTCGCTTACCGAAATATTTGTTTTTAAACATTGTCCGGGATATAAGTATGGATTCAAGGTTTTGTTGGTTTCACGAAGGATATGACGGGAGGTTAAAGAAGAGCTTCACGCCGATTCAGAAATGCACTTCTGCTATTCGCCAACTCGCTACAGGTAACCCTCCTGGCGAATATGACGAATATTTAACTATGTCCGCTAGGACTGCTCGTGAATGTTTAGAATACTTTTGCAATTCTATTATTATGTTATACGGCAAAGAGTTTTTACGTAGACCTACAAGCCACGACATTGCACGTTTGTATAATGAGCATGAAATTAGATAGGGCCTTCCAGGGATGATCGGTAGCATCGATTGTACGCATGTCGTTTGGAGGATGTGTCCGACTAGTTTGCGTGCCCAATTTATGAGAGGTGATCACCAATACCCAACGATCATGATGGAACTAGTGGTGTCAAATGACTTATGGTTTTGGCATGTGTATTGTGGTCATGTCGGTTCGAATAACGACATAAATGTTCTCAATCAATCTCCATTGTTTAATAACGAAATGCATAGAACTGCCCCGAAGTGTCCTTTCCATGTTAACAGTCGTGAATACAAACGTGGCTACTATATTGCGGATGTGATTTACCCCACTTGGTCTGTTTTTGTGAAATCATTTCCATTTCCCTGTCGAACCGAAAGAAAAAAATGGTTTAAGAAAGTTCAACAGTCGGCTAGAAAAGATGTCAAACGCGGGTTTGGTGTTTTAAATCTAAATGGAGGATAATTAATCGTCCGCAACGGTCACGTAAACGTCAAAAATACAAAATGTGGTTTATGCATGTATCATATTGCACAATAAGATTTTAAAGCATGACGGAAATGTAGTCTCACCCAGCTATGTGATGGACCCTCCAATCAATGAAGTCGTAGCCGATGGTGTAGTTAATGAATTGCGGGATCAAGAGACACACTTTGGACTACGATATGATCTTGTTGAACATTTTGCTACACTACCGGAGTGGGCCAGCAGCGATTCGGAAGACGACTATGTGTAACTTTTTTTGTATTTTGTTATTTTTAGTTATCTTATATATTTTTAATTAATAAAAAAGTATGTTTTTTTATTTAAATGTTATATTTTTTTTAAATGTTGGTGAGTAAAATGAGTTAAATTAGTAGAGTGTTTCCAATGAAATCTGAGTAAATGAGTAAAATGAGTAAAATGAATAGTTTTGTGACAGTTTTGTTGAGTAAATGGGTAAATGGGTTGGGTGCCCCCTTCACCCTTAGGAATTCAAGCATTAAGATCTAGTTTTAATGTTTTGACAAGAAATGTGGGTTTGGATTTGAGCAACATCCTCTTCCCATATATATATATATATATATATATATATTTAGGGAGAGACTCATTACAAAACACTAAATTATTGCGATAATAAAAAGAACAAATTTAAATCGTTTAATTTCTTCATCCATGGTATATATTTTTAAAATTGTGTATTTCATACAAACAAATATGTATGTTTATAACAATAAAAAAGAATTTAACAAATTTTTTGATATGTTTTTACACATTTAAAAGTTTACCTACACATGTGCAGATTATGTGTAGGTAAAATAACATATACATCCTACACATGAATTACACATGTGTAGGTTGTATAAAAAAAACAAAATTTCTTCATATTTTTTTATAAATTTTATGAGAGACAAATAAACATTATATTTCTATCATTTTCTTATATTTAAAAACTTTTTAGGATTGAAAAAATGAAGGATTTATTTTGTTCCCTGTGTTCTCACAATATTTAGTGTTTTGAATTGAACATTAACCTATCTATCTATATATTATCTACTAGTTTAGATCCCGTGTCTACACATGAGGTGGAAAATATTAACATTTAAAACTTTTAAATCTTTATATATATATTTTACAGGTGTAAAAATATATTATATATGTATAATAAGGATAGAAACAAACTCAAAATATGTAAAAATTAATATATAATTGAATTTCAAAAATGCGTTAATTACTATTTAATGTAATTTTATTTTTATTTACTATTTGATTGAAATAAAAGTTAAATAATTAAATTTCAAAGTTTCTTTTAATAAGAGATAATTTAAAATAAATGTGTTTTATTAATATAATTAATATTTATTTTAAATATTTATTATTATTAAAAGATAGAAATGCATTAAATAAGAGAGATGCGGGAAAAAATTGATGAGAATAAATATGGAGGCGACACGTATCACTAAAATTTTTTATTTATTATATAGTATAGATATAGGTGTATAAGCTTATACTTTCAGTTAGTAATATAAATTATATGTTACGTAAAACCGAAAATGAAAACAAAATATCCTCTAATATTTTCAGTCACTAATAGATAATAATTCTCAATTCTTACCGGTTATAGTATCGGATGGTGAATCATTAGAAAAATAAATAACAGACAAAACTGATGATTGTCTTGTTACATTGTTTATTTACAAATTAATATTAAACTATAGCGGACCAATCAAATAACAGAATATATTCATCCGTATCTGATCATCATCCAGATTTTGGTAAAATTACTTTTAGAAAATATATCTTTTAAGGACAACTCCACTTATTTATAAACACGAATATATATTGCGTGCAATCAATAATTTCGAACCTTTTCAAGCAAATATATGAACATAAGTAATTTGGTTTCCAGTCCTATTAACATACGTATACGTAAAGTCGTAAACTTTATGTTATTAATATATGTGTAATATATATATTTCTTTTGCAGTTAACAAATAATAATAAGTTGAATTTAAACATATGGTCAACAAGTTGTTATATTTTTTAAATAAAATATCATGACTAAGTTGGTTGTAGGACTCTAGTTATTTTTTAAATATTTAGTAATGATACTTTTCTAAAAACTTATATTATATTAATAGTCTTTAGAAACTCATTATGTTATTTCAGTTTCTTTCGAAATCTTAAAAAAGATAAGAGGAAAAGTATTTGTTAAACATTATATTATTAAAATAACTACGTTAGAATTTCGTTTATTATACGGGTTTGAATAAATATAATATTATACATACTTAATAAAAAAAATTATGTTTTTATAAACCCGTGTTACACGTGTTGAAAAAAATATATTGTAATATTTTAACAAATCCACTTGTCAAAATATGTTTTTAAAAAGGTAAAACACCACAGAATAGTAACCAAGTTTCAAAAATGTTCCAATTAGGTCACTCACCATAGTATACCCGAGGGTGTATACCGTGTAAAATACGTATTGAGTGACCTAATTGGAAACATTTTGAAACTTGGTTACTATTATACAAAGTTACCCCTTTTAAAAAATGTACTTTGACGTGATATTTATAAATTATGTTAAGTTAATTTTTAAAATTTATTTTCGGACCGCGTATTAATTTCTTTATGTAATTGATAAATGTTAATTCAAATTAAGTTTATTTGGTTAATGATATAATAACTATCCTTTATGATTTATATATATTAAATATTAAAAAATATATTATTTTATTATCACTATTTAATAGGAGAGAGAGACAGGAAAAACATTCTAAGGATGCATCAAAAAATGACTTGTGTCCCCCTAAGATTTTTATTTATTATTATAAAGATTTATTTAGTTAATGATATAATAACTATATATAATTAAATTTATATTAAATATTTAAAAATATATTCTTTTAACATAATTATTTTATTGGAGAAATATGTGGGAAAAACATTCTGATGATGCATCACAAAGTGACTCGTATCCCCGTAGGATTTTTATTTATTAGTATAAAAACTGGTATATTTTGGAATCTAGATCTCATATAGGGTGATTTGAGGGTTTCGTGCTACTCACCAATGTTAAAACTTTGGATAGATCAACAAAGGATGCATCATTAGAACCGATCTCGTGATATAAACCCCGTTTTTTTACTCTTAAGTTTGGTGGCGAAAGCTTAAAGTATAAATTGTGACGGATTATTATGGAAAGTCCAATACGAAACAAAGATGTTGAACGACATACATATTCGTTGAACATATCTCGGTAAAGTTGGGTCTATTGGTTATGCATCAGTGATAGTCCGTTAAAAAATATGACGTGGGTAAAGAGTTCACCGACGACATTTACCGGGAGATCACTGACGAATTTAAGACAAAATTCATGGTCATTGCTACCTCTATCTCAGCAACAGAGTTTTAACTGAGATTCTAGCTCTCACCAAATACATTGTCATCTAATTAGGATCTTGATCGATTTATAATAACTCAATTTTAGGAAGAGAATCTAGAGAGAGAATTATCCAAAACTAAGCTAACCAAATTGGTAGCTCGTAACTGATTATAACGACTTTCCCAAATTGAGTTACAAAGAATGACAAACAAGTTCCTCAACTTCTAAAGAATTACAAAATAACCCTTCTACTATTTTAACACATATCAATACCCCTCCCTTATTGAAAATCCTTGACCACAAGGAGATGTACAACAACAAGAAACACAATTACAAAGGAAATCCAGGAAAACGGAGCAGGAAGTCATGCTTTTTTTCCCAAGTGGCTTCTAACACAGTTTGACCCACCCAATGAATAAGCACTTGAGCAACTCCTCAACGACCTTGTTTAACAAAATGATGATCCAACACGTTGGCCGGTTGTAGAGTGAAATGAGGAGTCTTTGGAATAGGAGTGATAGCAGCTGGTGGACCTTGAGCTTGTTTCAACAATGACACATGAAAAACAGGATGCAGTTGAGCATCAGGTGGAAGATCCAATTTATAAGCAGTTGCACCTACTTTCTGAATGATCAAATAAGGTCCATAGTACCTTGGAGAGAACTTATTATTGCCCATCATACGCAAGGAAGATTGAATGTAAGGCCGAAGCTTGAGATAGACCCCAGAAGCATGACAAGGTCAACTAATTCTCGCAAGGAAAACCATATAAAGCTTGAAAAAGAGTAGACTTAAGAGCAGTATGATAATTGGTAATGTACCACTATTCTGCCAAGGTCAACCAATTAACCCGTGAAGAAGCTGTTGGATTTTATGGACCAACCCGATAGACAACGCGGCTGACCGAGCTATGACCCGTAAGAGTTACACCTAGGGCAACGGACATTAAATCCACTTAACCCGCTTAACTAGTAATTACGAACTGTTAGCGAGACGATATATATTTATATATATTCGTTAGACGAGAATTATTATTTATACTAGTTTATAAATAATAATTTTATATTATTTTAATCTTTCATTAAAACATTAAAAGGGGTTCGGGCTTTACATCTCGTATTAGACTTTGGGTCTGGAAACAATTAGTAGGGTTTATAATTATTATATTTAATTATAAATCTAAGATATATTGATGGCTTCTAAAGAAATCAGCGCCAAAAAACAAGAAAAAAACGAAAGAAATTGCTTTTATTCCTTTTTGGCGATTTCGAAGAAGCTAGCATAAAAAATCGAATTGTTCCTGCCTTGCAAGTTCCGGCCAACCCCACCCTGTCCCGCCGTCGCGTTTTCCGGCAAGCAGTAATCAGCCGCCGCTGCTGCCTTACGAGAATCAGCTATTCCCAGGGCTTCCTGTTTCTCTCACGTTTCGGTTCGTGATCTAGCATCGATTCGTTGTACCTAGGTGTCTCAACCGTTAATCATTAACCACTAAGGTATAATTAATCTCATCAGTAGATTAATTGTTTTTTTGTGTGTTTACGTGCTCATAACCAGATCCTGTTCGGTTTGTCAGTGCTGTTAAATAGGTTTTGATTTTATTTTCCGCTGCGTATTTATTAATTGACTGTATTAATTAATTTCTCTGTCAAAACCCGTTTTTATAAAAAAGTCAAACTTATCACCACTGAATCTCAACAGTGGTATCAGAGACTGGGTTATAACACGCAAATCAGAACCGGTCTAGTTTCACCGGTTAGATTAATCACAAACTTTAACTATCTTGAAGTTTCTGATCTGATCTGTTTTTTGGGGCAATTTTTTTATTTATTAATTTGGTCAGATTTTTATTTTTATTTGACCAAATATATTGCCCGTATGTGATTGTGTTGAATATGTAAATCTGGCCCGACCCATGTGATTGAGTTGTTTGTATTTATTATTCAGTTTTTGGTTTTATGGTTTTGGTCCACTTTTGATGGCTCAAAGTTGTAATAGAATAGGTTTTTTTTTATTTTATGTAATGTAATAAAAACCATAAAGACAAATCTGAAGACGCAACAGGAATCATGGATTCAGTGGGAGTCATCCGAGATGACTAGATGCACGGAAGTCCATCCTTGTGGTTGTTTTAATTTTGTGTACCCCGTGACCCGTTTGGTCTTGCTAACTGGCTCTAGCAAGATCAAACAAACTTGGCCCTAAAAGATTTACATATTTATTTGCTTTATGGTTGCTTTTGATTTTTTATAACTTAAATTTATAATAAACCAACCAAACGCCAATCGTTTTAAAAGGAGTTTTAAAATGTCACAATCTGTCACCACAAGTTCTAATTTTACAACTTGTAGAATTTTATAAAAATAACAACTGGCTTGTTTTTAGAAAATAAATAACCGCTAAAGTTTTGCAATTTAAACTAAATTTAATTTCAAAACTTATAACTTAATAGTTTTCAACTATTAACTTTAACTGGTTATTCAAGTAGCGACAAACTTAGTTTTAATAGGTTATTTAAAATTAAGTGTCCTGAGAGATGAAAGGGTTCATCAAATTTGTCATGACTTTAAATAGTAAAACTGACTTTTACAACACACGTATGGTTTAATCATTTGTTGTGTTTGACCCTATTCTGTAAACACTAAAATTGGAACTCATATTTAAAACCAATGGTCTATGCCATCCTATTATAAGAAACACTTGGAGCATAAAACGAAACATCGGTGTTTGGAGCCACAACACCGCATTGGATGCGTAGTTTATCCTTCCAAGGCGCAAGAGTTTCGTTGACACATCCGGCCCTTCCTCAAGTACCTGTTTTAGGACGACTATTACTTTTCTCTCTTGTTACATGCCCCAGCTGTCAAGAGATTAAAAGTGGGCATAGATGATGCTAAACGTATCAATGCATAGACATGTCTTGTCTTAGCGGCCTCATACACGAGAGTTATGCATCTTTCCACAATTGACACTAATTGTCATTCTAGTTAACCACTTACTAATGTTGTATGCCACAGCTACCATTAGTGACTGATTTAGCTAGATTCTCACTCCTTATTCTAATTTCTGTAATTGGGTTATAAATTAATAAGGACTTTTCACTTTCTTTATACTAGTTTATTTTCTTTGCTTATCTTGATAGCTGTCTACTGAAAATAATAATACTAATAACTCCTTCGCTCTCAAGTCTATCCTTGAGAATGAAAAATTGGATAACACCAATTTTCTCTCGTGGCAGTGCAATCTGAGAATGGTTCTCAAGATGGCCAAGAAGCTCTATGTTCTCGATGTACCAGTCCCTGAGGCACCCGATGGTAACACGGCTGCCACTCGTAAGGCCTGGGAAAAACAAAGAGATGATGCTACTGAGGTGGCTTTCCTTATGCTAGCTTGCATGTCCCATGAGCTCCAAAAGAGCATGGAGGACCTGAGTGCCTTTGACATGATTGAGAAACTTAAGGGCATGTTCCTGAAACAAGCCCGACAAGAACGCTATGAAACCATGTCTCAGCTCATTCGTTGCACGATGCAAGAGGGCACGCCTGTTAGTGCTCATGTACTTAAGATGAAAGGGTACATCGACCAGATGAATAAACTTGGATATCCCATGAAGGATGACATGGCTACTGATTTCATCTTAAACTCTCTCCCAGGCTCCTATGCTCAATTCGTAATGAATTTCAACATGAATGGCTTGGAGAAGACAGTGGCCGAGCTACATGGTATACTCAAAACGGCCGAGATGAATATCCAAGGAAAGAAAAATCAAGTTCTGATGGTTAGATCTGCTGGTGTTAAGAAAAACATAACCCCAAGAAAAGAGGTTATAATAGCAAAGGCAAGAAGAAGGTTAATGTTGCTGCCAAGCCTGCCACCAACAATAACAAGAAAGCTTCAAAAGCACCCCCTCCTGAGGAGCGCCAATGCTTTGAATGCAACAAAATGGGACACTGGAAACGTAACTGTCCTGAATATCTAGCCAAGCTGAAGCTGCAGAGGGCCAGTGGTGAGGGCACCTCTTCAGGTATTCTCATTTATGTTATTGAAATTTTTACTGTTTCTAGCAACACATGGGTATTTGATACTGGATGTGGATACCACATCATTAATGTTTTGCAGGAGACTAAAAGTTGGAAGAAGCTGAAACATGGCGACATGGAGCTCATCGTTGGTGATGGGAAAAGAGTACTAGTTCTTGCAACTGGAACATATCATCTCTCATGTCCTTCTGGCCTTGTGGTTGTTTTAAACAATTGTTTGTTTGCACCTGGTTTAACTAGAAACATTATTTCAGTTTCTTTATTGTCTGAACAAGGATTTAAGTACGTTTTTAAAGGTATTGCTATTTCTGCCTACTTAAATGATATCTTTTATTTTGAGGCTAAATCTCAAAACGGTATTTATGAGATTGACGTTTAAACTGACAATAACATATATAATCTTTCTAGACGTATCAAATCTGGCATTAATGATACTTTTCTATGGCATTGTCGACTTGGCCACATAAGCAAGACATGCATTAAAAGACTCCAATCCGAGGGAATTCTTAAACCTACCGGACAAGACTCATTTGATAATTGCGAGTCTTGTTTAGCTGGCAAACTCACAAAGGACCCCTTCACTCATGTTGGTGAACGAGCCAAGGATCTGCTAGGCCTTATACACACTGATGTGTGTGTCCCTTTCAGAACCATGTCTAGAAATCATGAAAGATACTTCGTTTCATCTATTGACGATTATAGTCGATATGCTTATGTCTATCGTATGAAACATAAGCATGAAACATTTGAAAAGTTCCAAGAGTTTCAAAACGAAGTAGAGAAACAACTCGATAAATCTATCAATACACTTCGATCAGATCGAGGTGGCGAGTATCTCAGCTTAGAATTTCTTAATCATCTGAAGGAGCACGAAATTATTTCTCTGCCCACTGCTCCTGGCACACCCCAACTTAATGGCATGAGCGAGAGGAGAAATCGAACCCTACTTAATATGGTTCGATCGATGATGTGTAGAACTAACTTGCCTCACTCCTTCTGGAGTTATGCTCTTATAACCGTCGCCCGCCTTGTAAATCTGACACCGACTAAGAAGGTGGACAAAACCCCATATGAGATATGGCACGGGTCTAAACCCAATTTGTCTTACCTTAGAGTATGGGGATGTGATGCATATGTCACCAGCGATTCTGATGACAAGCTCGATCCGAGAGGCGAAAAAGTTGTTTTCGTCGGTTACTACAACAAAAGCGGATATTATTTCTGTCATCCTGATGCAAACATTGTTTCCATAAAAAGGAAAGGACTCTTTCTCGAGGAAGATCTTCTAAATCGAGGAACCAGAAATAATATTATGGATCTTGAAGAATTTGAGAAACACAAACAACCGCTGAGGAAGTCGGAGCGTCTGATCAACAAGAAGTTGTTGCTGATGAATCAGACATAAACAAAAGCGTTCGCAGAAGTAGCAGGTCTCGTAAAGAACCTAATAGATACCTATGGCATCTTGAAGCCTCTAAAGTCCTGTTAGTAGCTGAGTCAAATGACGAACCTACAAACTACAAATCTGCTATCTCAGATCCTGAATTCGAGAAATGGCTTGAAGCCATGAACGCCGAGATGCAATGTATGCGTGATAATCAGGTCTGGGACTTGATTGAACTACCCCCGGTTCTCAGGCAAAAGGGAGCAAATGGATTTTCAAAAGAAAAACCGACATGCATGGTAATGTACAAACCTATAAAGCACGGCTAGTTGCAAAGGGTTTCACTCAAACTCAAGGTATTGACTATGATGAAACTTTCTCACCCGTTTCTATGATCAAATTGATCAGGATACTGCTTGCCATAGCCGCATACCATGATTACGAGATATGACAAATGGATGTCAAAACCGCTTTTCTTAATGGTCATCTCTCTGAAGATGTCTATATGGTTCAGCCTGACGATTTTGTTGATCCAAAGTATCCTAGTAGGGTCTGCAAATTGAATAAGTCCATTTATGGACTTAAACAGGCATCTCGAAGCTGGAATCTTCATTTTGATCAGAAAATCAAAGAATTTGGTTTTGTCAAGAATGAATATGAGCCTTGTGTTTACAGAAAGGCTAGAGGGAGCACTATATCATTTCTCATCTTATATGTGGATGATATACTGATCATTGGAAACAACATGCCTGTGCTTGACAAAGTCAAACAATGGTTAGGATCTTGTTTTGCAATGAAGGATCTTGGAGAAGCTGCTTACATTCTAGGAATCAAGATCTACAGGGATAGATCTAAGCGGCTTCTAGGGCTAAGTCAGAGTACATACATAGACAAAGTCATGGCATGCTTTCATATGGAAAACTCCAAGAAAGGAGGTGTTCCTATGACTAAAGGAACCGTGCTGAACAAATCGTAATCTCCTTCAACGGACATTGATACCAAGCGTATGGAAGCAATTCCATATGCTTCGGCGATTGGTTCTATCATGTATGCTATGTTATGTACCAGGCCTGACGTCTCGTATGCTTTAAGCATGACCAGCCGTTTCCAGCAAAGTCCTGACATTGCCCATTGGACTGCAGTCAAGAACATCCTAAGGTACTTAAGAAGGACTAAAGATATGTTCTTAATATTTGGAGGAGTGGAAGAAGAGCTCACTGTAAGATGTTACATTGATGCAGGCTTCCACAATATACGTGAAATTGTGGAACGTGGTGACATCATGATAAGCAAAGTAGACACAGATCAAAACCTAGCGGACCCGTTTACTAAGCCCATGACTCAGGACAAGCATGATCTTCACAGAGATGCTATTGGTCTTAGATTTGCTTGTGATATGTTTTGATTTAGTATTTTGAATGTGCGAACATTTAAACAGTTGTACTTTTGAATTCTTTTTGGTTTACTGATTTAAATGCAATTCTGAATTCTTATAACTGTGTTCGATTTTAATACGTTTAATCCATGAATCTTGTATTCTTAATTATCCGTAGTCGGTCAGACTCGTGGGAACGTCTCTGAATTAAGACTTTTATGAACTTCGGCTCAAGGAGTTGACTCCGAACTTCACAGGCCTCATTTTGAATGACGTTGGATGTAACTCGCATCAAATCATCTTCATGGATCTTTTTCATAAGATGTTTTGCTATTGGTATACTCATTAGTATCCTCTGACCTGAGATACGTACTAGAACTGCCGTTTACCAAGAACCATTCTTTAATCACTGTCAAACGCTGTCGCGTAACTGCCAGTCATAAAGGCTTTGATTAGGAATAGTTCTGAAGTTCAGTGGGAGTTGTATGTAGTCAATAAGGGATTCTGTACTCTTGCATTATATGTAACAGATAAGCATCGTGGCGCCCTCGTTGATTCAAACTGGTGAAGTGTAAGGCCTTACCCAAACTTACTGTGTGTTTGATTGGACCACTTTGATTCTTGATCGAGAACAATAATAATTGAACGCCATATGAGAATGAACTAAATCCATGTCTCATTGATTCAATTGATGTTTTTATACAGAAATGATGAATGACAACTATTGCCATAAGTCTATTGTCTTGCTTTAGTTAGCTGTTACTAACACCGAGATATTTGGTTAATGACTTTAAAGCGTCATACCTTGTTAGGGACAACCATGTGCAGCTAGAGTGCCGCTGACTGTTTGCGTTGATTTATAGTGGATCGTACAAGTGGGAGATTGTTGGATTTTATGGACCGACTCGATGGACAACGCGGCTGACCGAGCTATGACCCGTAAGAGTTACACCTAGGGCAACGAACATTAAATCCACTTAACCCGCTTAACTGGTAATTACGAACTGTTAGCGAGACGATATATATTTATATATATTCGTTAGATGAGAATTATTATTTATACTAGTTTATAAATAATAATTTTATATTATTTTAATCTTTCATTAAAACATTAAAGGGGTTCGGGCTTTACATCTCGTATTAGACTTTGGGTCTGGAAACAATTAGTAGGGTTTATAATTATTATATTTAATTATAAATCTAAGATATATTGATGGCTTCTAAAGAAATCAGCGCCAAAAAACAAGAAAAAAACGAAAGAAATTGCTTTTATTCCTTTTTGGCGATTTCGAAGAAGCTAGCATAAAAAATCGAATTGTTCCTGCCTTGCAAGTTCGTGATCTATCATCGATTCGTTGTACCTAGGTGTCTCAACCATTAATCATTGACCACTAAGGTATAATTAATCTCATCAGTAGATTAATTGTTTTTTTTGTGTGTTTGCGTGCTCATAACCAGATCCTGTTCGGTTTGCCAGTGCTGTTAAATAGGTTTTGATTTTATTTTCCGCTGCGTATTTATTAATTGACTGAATTAATTAATTTCTCTGTCAAAACCCGTTTTTATAAAAAGTCAAACCTATCACCACTAAATCCCAACATAAGCATAATGCAAGACTATACACCTGAGGTAAGTCTCCAAACATCTATTCACTACCTCAGTTTGCCCATCAGATTGAGGGTGATAAGCAGTAGACATGGCTAAAGAAATGCCTTGTAGCCTAGTGAATTCTTGCCAAAAGTTGATAAGGAATATAGAGTCCCTATCAGAGACAATAGTAGATGGCCATCCATGCAACTTGTACACATTATCCATAAAAACTTGTGCCACAGCAGCAACAGTAATGGGATGAGAAAGAGCCATGAAATAGGCATATCTTGTCAATCTATCCACCACCACAAAAATAACATTTTTCCTTTTTGATTTAGGTAAACCAGTAATAAAATCCATACTAATATTAGAAAAGATACAAGTAGGAATAGGCAAAGGTTGTATAAGTCCAGGATAAGCTACAGTTTCATACTTAGCTTGTTGACAAATATGGCATTGTCTAATGACCTCCCTCGCTGCTTTATTCTGGCCCTTCCAATAAAACCAGCTTTTCAACCTTTGTAATGTAGCATGAAGTAAAGAATGGCCTCCAAAGAAGAACCATGACAATGGTGGATAATCTCCAATCTTAGGTTGTCATCATGGCCCACAACCAACTTGCCCTTTCTTTTAAGTAATCCTTGCACCATAGTGAAATGCCCAACATAATCACTGTCTTGTAATTTGGAAATAACAGATTGTAATTGAATATCAACATACCAAGAAGCCTTGATTTTAGTAAGTAACAAAGGCTCAAAAGAAGATATGGGCATATCAAATAGAGAAGAACTTTGCAGCCTAGACAAAACATCAGCAGCTACATTCTCCACCCCCTTTTTGTATTGAATCTCAAAATCATAATGCATAAGCTTGAATATCCAAGAATGTTGTAAAAGAGTAGTTATCTTCTGCTCAAATAAGTGTTTAAGACTTTTCTGATTAGTCTTAAGAATAAAATGGCCAGTAATCAAATAATAGTGCCAGTGCTCGATTGCCAAAAGAATGGCCAATAATTCTTTATCATACACAGAAAACACATGTTGTCTAGGTGATAATGCTTTACTAATGAAGGCCAAAGGATGGTGGTTTTGCATTAGCACAACTCCAATGCCCATGGCAGAAGCATCAGTCTCTACTACAAATGGCTGAGTAAGATCAGGAAGAACCAAAACAAGAGCAGAACTGAGAGCATGCATCAATTGTTGGAAAGAGAGTTGAGCAGAATCTGACCATTTAAACCCAATTTTCCTCAACAAATCAGTCAAGGGTTTAGCAATGACACCATAGGATTTAATAAATCTTCTATAGTACCAAGATAAGTCCCTCAACTTCTAAAGAATTACAAAATAACCCTTCTACTATTTTAACACATATCAATTTGTTTCACACCCACGTGCTCAACAACATGTGTATCACCATGCCTGACAAAGTTGTTGCTGCCCCCCTTGACGCGTGTCTGACACAGGAACACCCATGGGTGGGACTTAAGTGATCAATAAGTGGATATCTAAGTTAGGTTTATGTATTACCATCCGAGATAGTGACTTGGGGGATACACCACTATTCTGAATCTTATGAACTTCGTTGCTTAAAAACTACAGCCTACGTGTCACACATCGAGTTCCAGCTTGATTGAAACACCACTGGGTTAGGTTTATTCATAAAATATTAAAAAAAGCTCGAATCATTCATCCATCGATCCATTCTCCATAATTTTTAAAACATATAAACTTGTGTTTATAGTGGTGGAAATCTATATGGTTTAACTAGGGCCTAAACATGACCTTAAGGCGGGATTAGGCTAAGCTGTAGCGTTCTGAGTGTGAGACCCATAGATATACTGTTGTTTGGTAATATATAAAATGATAGATCACATAATTGGGGGCTCGAGAGTCGGTGGTTGGGTTTAATCGGATCGAAATACCGATTGTTTACAATTAACGTGTTGATACAGCAAAGTTGTGTAGAATGAAAGTATAAGTTGCAAGTTTTCCAATTATGATTCCATTACATAATTCTTTTTTGGGACGAATAAGGTCAAGTGTGGGGATATGATGTGTTCCTAAATATCCCGTGTATAAGAGTCGTTTTGAATAGGTTTTAAGCGTTTAGCTTTGTATATCGAGTCTGTTTTATGTACATTTGGTGTTTTTTAGTGTTACGGGGTTAATATGCTAAGTGAGCGGGGAAACACGAAGCATTAATCAAGAGGATATTAGCATACACGGGCCCCAGAAAGGTCAAAAATATGGAATTTATGGTCTTCGCGGTACGCGAAGACTTGAGAGAGATTGTTCGCGATACGCGAGGGGCTTGAAAAGCCCACTCGACTATTTTGGCCTTCGCGCCACGCGAAGGATTGCTGGGTTTGCTTCGCGACACGCGAGGAATTCTAATTTCGACAAATTTAACCTAAAATCAATTATAAGCCATTGAGGAGTCTATTGTCGAAATACCTTGCATTCATTTGTTCCAGAGCTTCCCTAGGGCGATTTCAATCGATAAAGCTTCAATCTTTCCATGTTTTTGATGCTAGATCAAGATACACCAATCATTGAAGAATCAACGATGATGTTGATGAGCAGCTAATTCGTTTGTGTTCGTTTCCGGGTGTAGGATCTGCTTTGTAAGGTGATAATATGATTCATACATGATTTGGCGTAGGATTCTTGTAATCATTCATTGTTTGAATGCTATGGTTTCTTGTGTTTGATTAAACAATTTGGTTTCTTTTAGATTTAATATATTCATCAATTTTCGGTTTTCTATCGTGAATCATTGAGTGTCTAGATCTGAGGTTCTAAGTTGGTAGTTGATTATTGAGTTTTTAATTTGTTTCAAGTATCCGGTTTTACAATCGTTGCTCAGTGCACTCACTATCTTGATTCTTAATTATTTATCAAATCTAATGAACGAGTTATGTCTATGTAACTTCCAATAAGTAAAAACCAGTAATCACCAAACTTGCAATCTGAACCCGGAAGCGATCCGTTTTCTCTCAATTGTTTTCAAAGTTTTAATGTTAATTGCTTTTTAATCTGAATCCGAACAACTTTCTTAAACAACACTCTCCACCAATTCCCTATGGATACGACACCCTACTTCACTATACAATAGTTTAAAATAACCAGGGATTAAGTTTTATAATTGTTTTTATTGACCTTGACAACGCGATCACTACCCCTACTACTTCCTCTTCCATAACCTTTTGTCATCCTCTATAAAAAGAATTAAGATGTCAACATGGTACATTAGGGCAGAGCATGGTCCATGCCACATTATATCAAACTTGGTAATTTGTGGCACATTAGATCAAACATGGGCCTTAATGGACTATGTCATATTAGATCAAACTTTGTAAAGCATGACATATTAGTTAAAGATCAATATGAAGACTAACATGAAGTCAACACATAATAACATGACAGCCCGAGAATTTCACAGAATCAACCACCAATTCCAGATCCAAACCAAGGTGGGGGACCAAACCAACCCATTCCACCACTTCCAGGCCTCATCTTCCCAAACCAACCATCACAAAATCAACAACCACCTACAAACCAACCACCACATAATCAACCATTACCAACCTTCCATAATCACCATTACCATCAATATAACAGTTTCCCAAGTTATTCTGAATTTGAGGGTAATAGGCCGTTGTCACCGGGACGCGGCCATCATCCAGAACATGGTTTACAGCCCGGGAACTGGAATGAAGAAGACTAGTGGTATCATATGAATAATCAGGAGGCATTCCCTCCTGGAAATCAAGGTGTGAATGGGGTGGATAAGTGGGTACAACCACCAGGAGACAGCTATGGGTACCAACCGAGAAATCCATGAAACCTTGATTGAGAGAACAGGTATAGGCAGCCTCAAGTGAATAGACCAAATTATCAAGAGGAACCGCCTAGAAACAGGAACTTCCCTAGACATGAACAAGGGGTGGATAGTCACTTCCGCCCTGCCTTAGCCTTAAATGTGTCTCCCGTGATTCCACCGGTTCGTAGGGGGAACGCATTCGAGATTAGACCGGGTTGTTTAGGGATCCTCCCACACTTCTTTGGGAGAGCTATCGAGGAGCCCTATACACAGTTATTAGAGTATGAGGCTACTTGTGGGACCATCGGTGGTCAAGGATTCACTACAGATGAGGTGAAACTGGTGCTTTTCCAGTTTTCACTAAATGACCGTGCAAAACAGTGGTTCCTTTCTCTACTGTCTACTAGTATTGCCACCTAGGTAGAACTTAAGCAGCAGTTTTTGGATGAGTACTTCCCACCACACAAGACTAATGAGGCCAGAGCTGCATTCAGACATTTTAGGCAACAGTCAGGGGAGCCATTCTATGAGGCCTTCAAGAGGTTTAAAGAATTGCTGAGAAATTACCCATATCATGGTATTGAGAAGTGAGAACTGATCCAAGCATTCTATGATGGTTTGCTGCCTGAGGTTGTCAGAGATGTAAATTCAACCAGTAACGAGTCATGCTTCTCCAACCATGTGGATGATGATTGGTATATACTAGAGAGGATGGCGGTGACATCGAAGAGATGAGCCAATGCTAGTAGGAGGGCAAAGACAATTGTATCTACGAAGTCAGTGGATTATGAGATGCAAAAAAGGTTGGATTCCATGGAAATCCAAATGGCACTTCTTAGTAAGCTGAGTGGTAAGGATGTGGTAAATGTGTCACAAGCATATCCAGTATGTGATGGATGCGATGAGTAAGGGCATGTTCTAGAAAATTACGCAAGGGAATAAGGAAAGGTTGAGGAAGTGAACCAACTTGGTGGAGAGAAGATGACTGCTACCCACTACCATCCGGGACTCAGAAACCACCCAAACCTCAGGTATGGTAATGCTTCTAGTCAAATGTGCAGGGTGGAGGACAATCACAATAGCAACAATACCCAAACCACCAACAAGGGTATAATCAAGGCGGATACCAAAGGAACCAAGGTCAGCAAGGATATAAAAGGGGCTATCAACAGCAAAATCAACAAAGTGGTAATGCAGGAGGGGAGGATCTGAGGGGTGACCAGTTTAATGCTTTCGTGGATGCTATCAAGGAGCTTAAGAAGGACAATGAAGCCCGCAACAAAACGGTAAGTGATCTAGAAAAGCAAGTGGGACAGCTAACAGAAGATTTATCAAGGCTAGACTTGGGCAAACTACCAAGTAATACTCAGACCAACTCGCAACATCAAGGGTCGGGGTAAAAGAATGCCCATGTAAGCCAGGTAAGTGTCTTAAGAAGTGGTAAGACATATGACAACAAAGTTGTCCTTCCACAACTACTAATTGAAGGGTTGGTGGAGGAAGTGGATGAGGAGAGTGATGATGAACCGGTACTTGTTGCATCTAAACCAAAGAAAACGGTAACTTCTAAAAAATCAAACATTTCTAAAGAATCCACTAGTGTTCAATGGACGGGTTTACAGAATAATGCCATCCCGTTCCCTAGAGCATTGGTTGATCCATCTAAACCGGTTAATAAAAGGGGCCCACAACAAGTTGAAATGTGGGAAATTTTTAGACAAGTTAAAAATCAATCTCCCCTTAATAGATGCCATCAAACAAGTACCGGCATATGCAAAGTATTTGAAAGATCTATGCATTATGTTGGGTATAATTTTGAGACTAATGCTGTCAATTGAAACTACAGTATCGAAACTAATAGTTTCGTTTGCATATTTGCTCAATCGAAACTAGCTAGTTTCGATACCTGTTTTCAAGCTTCTTTGGAGGTGGCTTGGAAAACAAGGCACATGTACACATATTAGAAAACCCTGTTAGGTATGACTGTGTCTGTAGAAGGAATCACCACCCCAGGGGGAACTCACCCTAGGGTTAGAATAATTTTGAGTGTGTGAGGAGCTTTTCAATTTCATATCAATGAAAGAATTATACATTATCTATTCTTTTTCACTTTTATATATTTTTGTTCGTGTATGTGATTCCCGCACCCGTCTCTACCCTTTTCTGATTCGAGAGTGATATCGGATCCAGAGATTCCGCCTCTCGATCTGGACTGTTTGGAGGATTTCTCCAACAGATATGTATCTACAGGTCTGTTCAGGACCTAGACACTCAAAAGAGGAATCATAAGATGCCCAAAACGTTTGATCTAACGGATAATGTGAGTGTTGTTTTATCCGGTATTCTTCGACCAAAGCTCCAAGATCCAGGGGTGCCTTTAATCCAAATTCAAATAGGTGATTTCAAAATAGATAAGGCACTTCTGGATTGGGGAGCAAGTGTTACTAGCTTGCTAGAAAGCTTGTATGACCAATACGATTTTGGTCCTCTATAGAAAGTTAATACCACCGTGGTGTTAGCTGACTTAACTCTTAAGCTTCCCCGTGGGATATTGACAGATGTGATCGTTAAGGTGGAAGACTTATATTACCGAGTCGACTTTTTAGTGCTTTACTATGCATCCCCTACTAAAGGGAGCCAGCCCAATGTTAGTTTGGGAAGGCCATTTTTGAATACTGCTCAATGTGTTATAAAATGCATGACAGGCACAGTCGACATGGCTTTTAGTAATAGAAAAATGAGGTTGAATATTTTTTTCCCGTACTTTTAATGCTCTAATCATTGATTAGTGATTTACTTCATATATCATTGATGGGTGTATTCTTCATGAAAATGAGGATGCGCCCTAGGAGACGTGTGTTTTGTGTAACAGGGAAGAAGCAGAGTATGAAAGTGAGCTAACAGCTGAAGAAGAGCAATTGGAAGTGTGTGCCATCAAAGAGGGAAGACCTACATGGACACTTGAGGTAGAGAGTCTGCCAGACTCTATTGACAACCATTTGAAACCGTCACTAGAATCACCACCTCAAGTGGAACTGAAAGAGCTCCCACAGAATCTGAAGTATGCCTTTGTTAGGGAGAATGAAACCCTCCCGGTCATAATTGCATCAAACATGACCGAGGCACAAAAAAAGGGGTTTATGGAGGTTTTAGTTGCTCAAAGAGCAGCCATTGGGTGGAAAATAGCAGATCTAAAGGGGATTAGTCCTTCAATTGTGATGCATTAGATCATCACCGAACCAGATGCTAAACCAACAAGAGATACACAAAGTAGGCTTAGCCCGAACATGAGGGAAGTTGTGAAGAAAGAAGTCTTGAAATGGTTGGACATAGGGATCATCTATCCCATATCCGATAGCACCTGGGTGAGCCCTACAAAGACGGTACCAAAGAAAGCAGGCATCCAGATCATAAGGGATGAACAGGGGGAGCAGGTAGCCACCCGACCCGTAACGGGGTGGAGGGTATGTATTGATTACAGGAAGTTAAACACAGCCACTCCCAAGGATCATTTTCCTTTACCTTTCATTGACCAAATCATTGAAAAATTATCAGGTCAGAAATTTTATTGCTTTCTAGATGGGTACTCAGGTTATAATCAAATTTCTATTCACCCTGATGATCAACAGAAGACTACGTTTACCTGCCCATATGGTACTTTTGCATTTAGGCGAATGCTATTTGGGTTGTGTAATGCCCTAGCCACCTGTAAAGGTGCATGATGAGTATCTTTTCAGATACGATTGGGGACTCTCTAGAAATATTCATGGATGACTTTTCAATCTTTGGTCAGTCATTTGAATCAGGTTTAGAACAACTGACCAAAGTATTAAAAAGGTGTGTCGAAACAAACCTAGTCCTTAGTTGGGAAAAGAGTCATTTCATGGTGTAGGAGGGGATTGTTTTTGGACACATAGTGTCAATTAGGGGGATGGAGGTAGATCGGACAAAAATAAAAGTAATTTCAAAGCTACCTCCCCCTACTATTGTCAAAGGGGTAAGATCTTTCTTAGGGCACGCGAGATTTTACTGCCGGTTTATTAAGGGTTTTACCACAATCACAAAACCACTTTGCAATTTACTCTTAAAAGACGTCCCATTTGTTTTTGATGATGAATGTTTAAAAGCATTTAATATTTTAAAAAGAAAAATTGGTAGACACCCCGATCATGCAAGCACCTAATTGGTCACTACCATTTGATATCATTTGCGATGCAAGTGACTTTGCAATCGGGGCAGTCTTAGGGCAAAGGGTGGATAAGAAACCGGTGGCAATTTACTATGCCAGCAAGACTCTGGATGAGGCACAATTGAACTATACTACTACTGAAAAAGAGTTACTTTTCGTCGTTTATGCTCTTGATAAGTTCAGGTCCTACATCTGGGGAAGAAAAGTGATTGTGTACTCTGATCACAGTGCAGTGAAATATCTGATGGAGAAGAAGTATGCCAAGCCTAGGTTGATAAGATGGGTATCTTTGTTGCAGGAATTCAACCTAGAGATCCGGAACAAGAAAGACATAGAAAATGTGGTGGCAGACCACCTGTCACGGGTTGTAAATGTTGAAAATGATTCTACTGAAAGAATCGGGGAAACCTTTCCGGATGAGCAACTGTTAAGTGTTTCCACTGACCCATGGTATGCTAATATTGTCAATTATTTGGCTGTAGGTAAATTCCCAGAGCATTGGGCCAAGAAGAAGAGGCAACAGTTCATGTCTCAAGTGAAGCAGTATATCTGGGATGAACCAGATTTGTTTAAAGTTGGGGCAGATCAAATGATCTGGCGTTGTGTGCCCGAGAGTGAAGTCCAGTACTTATTGGAACATACCCATTCCTATGCATGTGGAAGGCACTTTAGTGGATAGAAAGCAGGGCATAGGGTCCTAACTTGTGGATTCCTTTAGCCCATAATCTTCAAAGATGCAGCGGAATTCGTGAAGAATTGTGTACGGTGCCAGCAATTGGGAAGCATCACCAAGCGTAATGAGATGCCAATGCTACCAAGAATTGTGTGGGGGCATAGACTTCATCAGCCCTTTCCCTAATTCTTTGGGGCATTTGTACATCTTGATGGCGGTTGATAATGTTTCTAAATGGGTTGAAGCAAACGCCACCAAGACGAATGATTATACGGTGGTGTGTAGATTCATGCAGAGTAATATATTTTTCAGGTTTGGTGTACCTCGTGTGATCATCAGTGATGGGGGTTCACATTTCAAAAACATTAAATTAGGTAAATTGTTTAAACGGTACAGTGTGAACCATCGGATCGCCACACCATATCAACCCCAAACAAGTGGGCAAGTGGAAGTGTCGAACAGGAAAATAAAGAAGATTTTACAAAATATGGTAATGCCTGATCGTAAGGATTGGTCTACCAAACTTAACGATGCTTTATGGGCTTACCGAACTACATACAAAACTTCGATTAGTACCACCCCCTACCGGCTTGTATATGGAAAGGGATGTCATCTGCCGGTTGAGATAGCTCACCATGCATTATGGGATATCAAAGTTGTTAATCTTGAGTATGATAGTGCAGGTAAAGAGAGGAAGCTGCAGCTTTGCGAGTTAGAAGAGATGAGGGATGAAGCTTACGAATATGCATCTGCATACAAAGCAAAAATGAAAGTAGTGCACGATTCAAAACTATAAAAGAAGGTATTTGAAGTAGGCCAGAAGGTGTGGCTATACAATTCAAGGCTGAAGCTATTCTCTGGGAAGCTGAAGAGTAAACGGATGGTCCATACTTGGTCATCCGAGTTGGACAGTTTGGGGAGGTAGAGATCGAGGACTTTGTGCATAGACTAAAGCCCTACTTAGAGGCAGAGGAAATCACTTACACCAAGGAAAAATCTGTCAGCTTTGTGATGCACGCATCTGCATATGAATAACCAAAGTAAGGTACACCGCGTCTGGCTGAAGACGTTAAACTTAGCGCTTTTGGGAGGCAACCAAAGGTTAATTAGCTTAATTTGTTGTCTAGATTAAATGAACATTGTGGGTGTGTTCTCTAGAAACCCCACGAGACTAAACTCGTCCACTCGGGCTACCGAGGGGTTTAAAAGGCTTGTTGCATGTGCTAATTGCATCCGTGATTCCTACAAAAGTGAGTTAGGTTTTTATTTCTTTTTTGTGCTTTAATCTGGGAAAAGCCCAAGTGTGGGGACGTTCTGGGAATGATGATGCTTGTAGTAAGGCAATGGGGACCATGGATCATTCACGGGGGGGGGGGGGGGGGTGTAGGATGCCGCGTGTAGAGTTTGTAGAGTCATGAGTCTTAGTTTTTAGTGCTTTCGGTACGTTTTTCCTTGTTTTTAAGTTTTCTCAGGGAATTGGGGGCATACGAGCATGGAAAACCATCACAAATCATGTTCCACGTATGTATGAACATAAATGAGGTGTTTGAACAAATTTTGAACAAGTTGAAAATTTTGAGTTGAAAAAGTTGAAAATATTTCTAAGGCAAAAACTCCAAAATTTGTCAAAACATTATGTTAAGGGAGGTCCCTCATGGTATGCAAAGCCCTAGGGGGATCTCTTCGCAACACGCTAAAAACAAACATTTGGAGCAGGGTGTTTTTCCACTCTTCGCGGTACGCGAAGAGTTGGAGGAGGTTTCTTGTGACAAGTGAGGGATTTCCTAATTTGGCCGGCTGAGTTATCACTCTTTGTGGTACGCGAAGAGTGATGGTTAGTTTCTCGTGACACGCGAGTGGGTCGTTTTTTCTCTATTTTTCATTTTTATAATTTTTGGAGTCGTCTCGAGGCTGTCGGGTACTTTTAATTTTCATTGAGTCATTTCATGGAGTCGGTATGATGCTTGTGGGTTTGTTTTGGATTAAATTTCTCGTACACAATCTACATTCGGGGGACGCTAGTCTGAGTTTGCCGGTTCATGTACAAGGCAGCCCACGTGCATCTGTGGAACACGATCGCGAATGAAATGTTATACGATCGTTTTATCAGCTAAAGTTTTCTTAATTTTTGTATATTTCTTTTCGTTTTCGAGTCGTTCTTTCTACATTGAGGACATTGTCGAGTTTAAATGTGGGGAGGGGAGACCTTAGTCCAGGTTTGTAGTTTGAGTCTTTTGAGTCAGAAAAATTCAGAAAAATCATAAAAATTTAAAAAACATTAAAAATGTCCCTAGATTAGAATTTTTGCAACCAAATGGAAAATGATAGTAAAATTGAGAACTATGCTAAGTGTGGAATTGAAATGAATAATTAAAAAATAACAAATGCGTCTAATTTGTAACGTTTTGGTAGGCACAACCGACTTAAGAGCATAAACATCCTGATGGTGTATCTAGCTTAAATGAATAATTAATTCAGGATATCTTGTCGGTTCTCATCTTAGAGGTGTCGGTATGGTCGAACCTGTCAATATAGGGTGATAGGTACCACTGTAAACAAGAATTTATGAAAATAATTGGCACACCACTTTCTTTTTATAGGGTGATATCTTGTCGGTTCTCATCTTAGAATTTAAAATTAATTGGCACACTACTTTCTTTTTATTAAAATAAATCCGAACGTTGGTAGCGCCCACATTCCATATTCTATCTTTAATGAGCTTAATTAATTAAATTGATAGCTTGAGTTTCTTCTACTGATTATCATTCATTTTCTGGAATGATGGAGGAGAAGGAATAGGGTTGACCAACCCAGAGGTTGAAGATGGAGCAGAAACAGAAACATTCTTGGATAGGGACGACATCTTTGAAATCAGTTTTGAAAGATAATGATTGAACACGAATTTTAGTAAAGATTTAAGGATAAAAAGCACCACTTGCCCCACGGTGGGCGCCAAATTATTTTAGGTAATAATTAACAAGACTAATTTTGTAACCAAACTTAGTTTTGTAGGTAGTGTGCTTGTAAAATCAACGTAGAACAATGTTAAAAACGTAAAAAGTGACACGGTTGTTTATGAGGAAAGCCCTTGATCTTTAGGGATCGTCGGCATAAAACCTCGGGAGGTGATAATCGTCCACTGCCTCGATTCTTCAATAAATAATAAAAAGATTACAAGTGTTCTAAGAGTGTTACAGAGGTGGTTTCGACTCTAGAATAATAAGTGCGTAGTGAATGTTGTGCCTATTCGATCAATACTTGCTGAATAAATACAGAGATTAAACTAACTAACTATCCAAGAATCCCGGGATAGACTAATTCATCAAATATATCCGTTGCAAGTCATTCAACGCGTCTTCAACACGTTCTCCTTGATTTCAGGAGCGATTCTTCAGGGACGACCTTGACTACACGTGTTTTACCTACGTATTGGTCAAAATAATTGAAAGATAATAACGGTTAAATATTGAGGATACTGGAACCTGTCAGGATACCGAAGTACGTTGAAGATCCAGGATCCTGAGCTGTAAAATGACCCTTAACAATTGTCCTCAAATTTAACAGCTGTCAATCTCATCGACATCTGTAAATTTTTTTAAAATTCAAATAGGGAATAATGATAAGATTGCGAAGAGATTTTTCTGAAAACCGATGCGATTTAACCATTGGCGGCTATTAAGATAAAACCATCATTATTCTTTCTCTTTCATCCTCGTCTTCTCCAAGCAATTGCAGGTAAATTATTTTCCAAAATTTTTTACTTTCTTTCTTCTATTCTTCCGTCGCCATGGGTAAGAAAATGACTAGGTCAGCGTCTTCCATCATTGCCGAAACGATAGAGGATTTCAAGGATCCAGGAATCCATGATCATTCTGATCTTAAACACTGTTCTTTTACTGATCAAGATATAAAACTTTTGAAATCAAGCAGTGTTTTTCCTCAAAAAACCATCTTCAGGCCTTTTGATTCTAGAACTAAAGCTGATCTGATTTCTGAAACTTGGGTCTGCTTCTATAGCTATCCTTTTACTTTAGGTCTATCATATCCCTTTTCCCCTTTTATCACCAAAATTTTCAAGATCACTGGTCTTTGCTATTCCCAAATTATGCCAACGGTTTGGAGAATTTTAGTTACTCTTGAAAGGTTGAATTGTTCACATTCTCTGACCATTGGCGTCCCTGAACTTGCCTCTGCTTATAATTTGAGAACCCGTGGTTCTTCCCGCTTTGTTCTTCAGCTCAAATCTAGGCAAACTCATTTAGTCCCAAAAGCTACCCAAAACGATACTGACTGGAAGGGGAAGTTCTTCTTTGTAAGGAGAGACTCGATCCCTGACGAGAAAAGTTTGCCACTTTAATGGGTTAAGAAGGGTAGGAAACAGTTAGGACTCCTGCAATTTTATTTTATTCTCCAGCTGTTGATAGTGATTTCTTGTTTGATTCTTGTGCAGCTCCGAAATTTGACGAATTGGTATCTGCAAGGAGCGACAAGACAAGAGAATGGAAGCATTATTGGAAATACCTGTAGGTGAAAGATCCTTTTGCCTTGATTTTGCTGTTAGTCAAGCAAGCTTTGAGACCCAATTTTCTGAATCTGAGATGTCATCAAGTAAAGAACAGTCAGTATCTTTGTTTATATTTGTCGCAATTCTGAATTGTTTTATTTCTGTGTAGGAATCCCTAAGTCAAACTCTGAGTTCGCTTTGTCTGATCTTGATAGCCTTCTGCTGGGGTTGTCGTGGTCAAGAAAGAGGGTCCCACACCCGCAAGTGTCAAGCCTCGTGCCCCTATTCTTCGATCCAAAGCTTCTGGAAGCAAGAAGAGGAAAACAGTGGAGGTGCTGGACCTTTAATTCTTCGAGGGGATGGATTCTGCTGAAACCACCAAGAAGCTTCAAGGTTTACTGAATATGTTAAGCATTCTTTTGATCTCTTCATGATTATTTCAGGATCCCAAATAATTAATCTCACCAAATCTTGTAGGGTCTGGAGAAGCTCTATGCCAACTTGTCTGCGACAGAGAAGAGTGCTGAGGAAGCCACATAGAAGGTTGAGGATTTAAAGAAAATCTTTTCTGCCAAGAGCAAATACTTGGAGAACGAGATCCAGAGCCAGAAGAACAAGTTGCAGGATTGCATAACCCAGTACGAGCTAACGCTCCTACAGACTGTGGATGATGCTAAAAAATCTGCGGCTAAGGCTATTCTCTAATCTAGGATCCAGATGGCTGAGCAAGTTGCTGCTGAAGGTTTTGATCGTGCAGCCTGGGATCTTGAGGGGTGGCGCTCTTCTCTGGCTAAGCTTGGAGGTGAAGCAGTGGAGACCAGCAAGAATGCTGAGGATGTTGGAGCTGCTGAGGGTGAGAAGCATGTTGAACAAGGCGATGAAGGTAAAAATGCTGAGACCTGAGCCCTGATGTTTGATTGTCTCTTTTGGTTGAATGTCCTTAAACAATTTTCTTTTTCTGCTTTTGGGATCCCTGATATAGGATAGACAATTTGATATTCTGTGATTCTGGGTGGATGGGTCCAGGTTTTGGATGAAGCCCGGGTCACTTTTGTTTCCTGCACTTTAATATTAGTTAACAGTTGATGACTATTTGCCATGATCGTTACATGCTTGGTTTGTTTTGATATGTTTTTAGAAAATTAGGATCCTTAGGTAATCAAGAGTTTGAAATACTTAGGAAAAATGGGTTTGAATATATTTTCGGGATATTGGATCCTTAATAATAAATTCTTAGGTTTTTATCAAACTTATACTTAGGAAAACATAATTCGGTTCTAATAAACATTAAGTAAGAATACTTAATGTATCATGACTTAGTCATTCAGTCTTTCAAATTTGAAAAATAAGTATCACATACCATAGTTGACTATCAAGTGGGATATATATACATACCGGATTGTAGCATAAAGTCCAAAGTGTAACAATTATTAGTTGTCCCTAGTGTTGAGTCACGTTGTAGTCTTGGTAATTGAACTTCATGACGTTCACAAGTGTTTAATCTGTGACAAATTAGAATCATGGGCTAAGCCAAAAACGTGGGCCAAACCAGTAACGTGGGCCAAGCCAGTAACATGAGCTAAGCCAAATATCGTGGGCAAAGCCAATTTTGAGTTAGCGTGAAAATGCTAAAAACCTTAGCTTTAACACGTAAGTGTTAAATGATCGAAGAAACTTGAGTAATAACATGTCTGTTATATTCGTAGCACTTGATATATAGCCAACAATGGCGAAATTATTAGCCATTGTTACATGGACTGGTCGCATCATCTTGAACTATAATCGGATATCGTGCGCTCCTGGCGGGGTGTATTAACGCAGTACTTAGAAAGGCGAAAGCCGTTTAAACCTTCGAGGTATATCAGGATACCCAAACTTAGGAGAGATGGCCAATCTCTATCTTCTGTCGGGATACCTGGAGATGATTCCTACAAAACAGGAATCCTTGATACCCCTCCGATGCTCAAGTCAGTAATTTGATAAAGAATAATCAAATATATAAAAATAATTATGGAGAGAGGACGTAACTTTATAGTTAGAACATAATTTCTAACTCACGTGAAGTAGGTTTTGAGATGGATGGCGTTCCAGGATCTTGGCAGGATTTCTCCTTCCATAGTTGCCAGCCAATACGTACCTTTGCCTGCTTCCGAATCAATCAAGTATGGGCCTTCCCACCTTGGTGCAAGCTTTCCATCACTGGGATTGGTTGTGTTCCAGAATGCCTTTCTCAGTACTAAGTCACCCACTTGGAATCTTCTTATCCTTATACTCTTGTTGTATGACCTTGCTATCCTCTGCTGGTAAGCTGCTATTTGGACTTTTGCGAGATCCCTAAGCTTATCCACGATATCAAGATCTTGAGCAAGAGCTTCTTTGTTAGATTCTTCGGTTTGAAGATTGGTTCTGGAAGTAGGGATAACCATCTCCGTAGGGATCATGGCTTCAGTTCTAAACACCAAAGAAAATGGAGTTTGTCCTGTAGCATTTTTTGTGGTTGTTCTATCTGCCCAAAGTACTAAAGGTAGCTCTTCAGCCCATCGTCCTTTCTTTGCTCCCAATCTTTTCTCCCAATCTTTTCTTTATATTGTTGATGATGATCTTGTTTCTTGATTCCGCCTGACCGTTGGCCTGAGGATGTACATGGGTGGAAGTTATCATTTTAATCCCCCAACTAGCACAGAAGTTGGTTGTCCTTTTGCCGATGAATTGAGACCCATTGTCGCATACTATCTTCGCCGGGATCCCGAATCTCATCAGGATATTGCGCTTGATGAAAGAGATAACTTCCTTTTCTCTTACTTGAACAAATGCCTCGATTTCGATCCATTTTGAGAAGTAGTCGGTCATTGCTATCATGGACACTTTTCCTCCTGGTGCCTTAGGGAGTTTGCCGACTATATCCATTCCCTATTCATAAACGGCCAAGGGGAAAATACCGGATACAATGGCTCTGCTGGTCGGTGAAGTATATTGCTGTGTCTTTGGCAGGCATCACACTTTTGAGAGTAGGTTACAACGTCTTTCCTCATTGTAGGCCAGTAATATCCTGTCCTCAGGATCTTTGAAAATAGCGCCCTGCCCCCAGTGTGATTTCCGCAATCTCCTTCGTGTATGTCTTTGAGAACCTCAAGTGCTTCAGGATCCTCCAAACATCTCAAACATGGACCTGCAATAGATTTCATGTACAAGACATCATGTAAAATTAGAAAGCAAGACACCCTCATGCGAAAAGCCCTGTGGTTCTTTTCGTTATTCGGGATTTCTCCATCCTGCAAATATTTTTTAATTGGTAAAGTCCAGGATTCCGGACTAGGCTCGGAATCCTGAATATCTATTTCTTCTACATTTAATACTTCGTTTGGGTCTTCGATTGCTGAACTCAGGATATGTATGATCGGTATCCTGACTCCTTCTGGTATCTTGAGAGCCAAAGCGAGGTTCGCTAAGGCATCAGCTTCAGAGTTGTCTTCTCTTGGTACCTGATTTATGTCTAATATATCGAATTTCACAGATAATTGTCTAACTATTTTCAGATACTTGGCTAGTTTTTCTTCTTTCACTGCATACGAGCCATTAAAATGGTTAGTGATTAACAAAAAGTCAACGTATACTTGGAGATACCTGATTTTCATATCCCAGGCTAATTTCAAGCCAGCTATTAGAGCTTCGTATTCAGCTTCGTTATTAGTCACCTGGAACTCACAACTTATAGTTTGGGGTATTATGTCCCATTGTGACGATTTCAGTATGATCCATAGACCCGTTCCTCTAACGTTTGATGCCCCGTCAGTGAATATGATCCACTTTTCCTTGGATTCCTCTAACTACTGAACTTCAAGGTCTGCTTCATGTTGTATATCACTGCTGAAATCAGCCACAAAGTCTGCAAGTGCCTGTGACTTTATCGCTGTTATGGGCTCATATACAAGATCATATGCGTCGAGCTTAACCGACCATTTTGCCATCCTTCCAGACATCTCTGGTTTTCTTAGAACATACTTAACAGAATAGTTAGTCTTTACGTGAATAGTGTGTGTTTCAAAATAGTGTCTAAGTTTAGTGGATGCCATTATTAAAGCCAATGTTAATTTTTCTAAATGAGAAAACCTGGTTTCTGCCGGGAGTAGGCTTTTACTTACATAATATACCGGATGCTGCTGGCCTTCGTGATCTTTAACTAGGACAGCGCTCACCGAGTTTCCGGATACCACCAGATATATGGATAATGGTTCTCCATCTTCTGGTTTCATCAAAAGAGGAGCAGTTGACAAGTATTCCTTTAAGGATTGGAGTGCTTGCTCATGCTTCTCTTCCCATTCGAACCTCTTGTTCTTTTTCAGGATGTCTTAGAATTCCCTGCATCTTTCCGAGGATCTTAAAATAAATCTGTTAAGTGCTGCTACTCTGCCAGTCAGTCTCTAGACATCCTTGGTGTTTACTGGGGATTTCAAATTAATTATTGCTTTGATCTGCTCTGGACTAGCTAAAAAAAAATCACCATGTATCCCAAGAATTTTCCTGCTCCTACTCCAAAGTGGCATTTGGACGGGTTCAGCTTCATATTGTATTTGTCAAGGACGTCAAATGCTTCCCTGAGACCCCTGAGATGATCTTCAGCTCTCTTTAACTTGACCACCATATCATCTATGTAGACTTCCTTCGTGTCCCCTAGCTTGTCTTTAAACATCATGTGGACCAGCCTTTGATATGTTGCACTTGCATTTTTCAAACCAAAAGGCATAGCAATATAGCAGTATATACCTGTCGGAGTCATGAAGGCAGTATCCTCCTGGTCTGAGGCTTCCATTTGGATTTGTTGGAATCCTGATGAGGCATCCATTAACGTGAACATCTCGTGGCCTGCTGTAGCATCAGCCATTGAATCTATGTGTGGCAATGGAAATGGATCTTTCGGACATACTTTGTTTAAGTATGTGAAGTCTACACAAACTCTCTAATTTCCATTCTTCTTTTGGACTACCACCACATTAGCTAGCCATCTTGGGAAATTTACTTCCCTTATCATCCCTGCTTTTAGTAGTCTTTCAACTTCCTCTTGTATCACTGGTTTCTTTCAGGAGCGAACTTTCTTCTCTTTTGATGTATGGGCCTGAAACTATTATCAAGTCCTAGTTTATGTGTAATAACGTTTTTAGAGATACATGTCATGTCCTCATGCTTCCAGGCAAAAGTTGAAGTTCTACTCTTTAGCAATTCTGTAAGATCTTGTTCAATATCCTTGGGGATATTAGTTCCAATAAGTGCCTTGACATCGGCATCCTTAGCACTCAGGGATACCTCTTTCACATCCTGCTCCTTGGTCTCCAAAATGTCTCGGGCTTGCTTCTTTAATTGCTATGCTTGCCTGGTCTTGGCGGAAGCTTTCATCGAAGAGGTGTAACAGTCCATCACATCTTGCTGATCACTGTTGATCTTCAATACCCCCCAAGGGGTTGGCATCTTAACACATTGGTGATATGTCAAAGGCATCGCTTTCATGTCGTGTATCCAGGGTCTCCCTAGAATAATATTATAACAAGATAACGAATCTATTACGTAAAATATTTGTATAGTGTTTACCACCTCTATATATATCGGAAGCTTTATTTCTCCGACCGTGCTCTTGACCTCTCGGCTGAATCCAACTAGTACCGCAGTTTTGGGGATAATTTCGGAATCCGGGATCCCCATTCTTTTTATGACATCATGTTGAATGATGTTCACTGAGCTTCCTCCGTCTATCAGTATCCTTCTTATGAAGTGATTGGCGATATATAAGGTGATAACCAGTCCATCATGATGAGGATCCTGCACGTTATCCCTGTCTTCTTCATCGAAAGAGATCACCTTTTCTTCAGTCAGGCTAGAGGTTCTGATAGGCCTGTCCCCTCATTCTGTCTTTGCTTCCTTAGCATTTCTTTTTGCTGCAGAATAAGAAGTACCACAAATGTCAGATCCACCAGATATTAAACCTATTACCTTATCATCCGGAGGTGGGGATTTTGCTCTCTGCGGGATCCTGTCTTGATCCTTAGTCTTGTTCTTTCCTTTGCCTAGAATTCTTTGAGATACCCTTTGCTTAAGAGGTAGCTTATCTCTTTACGTAGGGCAATGCAATCTTCGGTCACATGGCCAAAGTCTTCATGGAAAGCACACCATTTGGACTTTTCCTTTCCCTCGGTATTCCTCTCCAATTTGCGAGACCACCTAGCCTTGTCTCCGAGATCCTGCATGGCATACAACAAACCAGTTGTGTCAAGTGAAAAAACAGTATTCAGACAACTTAGGATATTCTTCCTCTTCCTCGTCATCTTCCACAGCATTCACCCAGTGACTATCAGGTTTCGAATACGATTTGGATCTATACGGCTTGAAAGGTGCAGACTCAGCCTTCCGGTTAGGTTGATTATAACTGGACGGAGCTTCTGCCCTTTGTTAGATCTTCTTGTCATCATCGAGCTTGATACATCTTAATGCCCTATTTCTGACTTCATCGAGGTTCCTGCAAGGATTCATGACAAGGTCTTCATAGAATTGGGAGTCCTTCCTTAATCCCATCTTGAATTCTTGGACTGTAGTGGTGACGTCAAGGTTCGGGATGTCCAAGGATTCTCGACCGAACATGCTGACATAGTCTCGGAGGGATTTTCCAGGATTCTGAATTACCCTGTATAAGTCACTTGTTAACCTTTCAAAAGTTCTACTGTAAGAAAATTGATTGTTAAACAGGTTAATCAAATAAGCAAATGAAGTAATAGAATATGGAGAAACATTAAGTAGCCATTTTAAGGCCGATCCTGTTAAAGTAGAGCTGAAGCCCTTGCACAGACAAGCTTCCTTCAGGTCCAGAGGTATGGGGTTAATCTCCATTCTTTCCTTGTATTACGCGACATGCTCCTCAGGATCCGTAGTTCCGTCATAAAACTTAATGTTGGGAGTCTGGAAGCGCTTAGGGATCTCCGCATTGCATATGGGATGGGCAAATATGGAGATCCTGTTACTTGTAGTGGACATCTCGGGTATAGGCTGGACCACGCCTGGTACACTAGAGATCATCTCTCTCAGTTTCTTCAGTTCTTCAGCCATGGATGGAGTGATCCATGTATCCTGCACAGATTCATTAGTGTTGAAAAATCTATTGAAAGTGTTACCCATGTCAGGATTTCCAGATGATGATCCTGGACTAAATCCAAGATCCTGACTCGTAGTAGTCCTGACAGCCGGAGTTGGCCTAACAGTAGTGAACCTGATGTGCATTGGAAGAAAGCCTCCCTTATGGACTCCTGAGGATTCTGAATAATCAAAATCCAAGATCCTTAGTTGCAACGGGGTCGTCACTTCCACTGGCTTCTTTGATTCTTTGACCTTCTCAAGCTCTCTGAACAATGCTTGGTTAGTCTTTTTCTGCTGCTCCATTTGCTTCTTCACTTATGAGAACATTTTGAGAATCTTGTCGTTTGAAGCAAGCACAGGTGTGCTAGCGGATATTCCGGATCCTGAAAAACCCGCAGGAGTATTTTTCTTCTGCTGATTATCATTCTTTTTTTGGAATGACAGAGGAGGAGGAATAGGGTTGACCAACCCAGAGGTTGAAGATGGAGCAGAAACAAAAACATTCTTGGATAGGGACGACATCTTTGAAATCAGTTTTGAAAGATAATGATTAAACACGAATTTTAGTAAAGATTTAAGGATAAAAAGCACCACTTGCCCACGGTAGGCGCCAAATTGTTTTGGGTAAAAATTAACAAGACTAATTTTGTAACCAAACTTAGTTTGTGAGTTAGTGTGCTTGTAAAATCAACGTAGAACAATGTTAAAAACGTAAAAAGTGACACGGTTGTTTACGAGGAAAGCCCTTGATCTTTAGGGATCGCCGGCATAAAACCTCGGGAGGTGACAATCGTCCACTGCCTCGTTTATTCAATAAATAATAAAAAGATTACAAGTGTTGAGCAGTAATGATCGAGCTGAGAGTGTTACAGAGGTGGTTTCGACTCTAGAATGCTAAGTGCGTAGTGAATGTTGTGCCTATTCGATCAATACTTGCTGAATAAATACAGAGATTAAACTAACTAACTATCCGAGAATCACGGGAAAGACTAATTCATCAAATATATCCGTTGCAAGTCATTCCACGCGTCTTCAACACGTTCTCCTTGACTTTAGGAGCGATTCTTCAGGGACGACCTTGACTACACGTGTTTTATCTGCGTATTGGTCAAAATAATTGAAAGATAATAACGGTTAAATATTGGGGATCCCGAACCTGTCAGGATACCGAAGTACGTTGAAGATCCAGGATCCTGCGCTGTAAATGACTCTTAACAAGTAGGATTCTTGTAATCATTGATTGTTTGAATGCTATGGTTTCTTGTGTTTGATTAAACAATTTGGATTCTTTTAGATTTAATATATTCATCAATTTTCGGTTTTCTATCGTGAATCATTGAGTGTCTAGATCTGAAGTTCTAAGTTGGTAGTTGATTATTGAGTTTTTAATCTGTATCAAGTATCCGGTTTTACAATCGTTGCTCAGTGCACTCACTATCTTGATTATTAATTATTTATCAAATCTAATGAAAGAGTTATGTCTGTGTAACTTCCAATAAGTACAAACCAGTAATCACCAAACTTGCAATCTGAACCCGGAAGCGATCCGTTTTCTCTCAATTGTTTTCAAAGTTTTAAAGTTAATTGCTTTTTAATCTGAATCCGAACAGTTTTCTTAAACAACACTCTCCCCCAATTCCCTGTGGATATGACACCCTACTTCACTATACTATAATGTAAGGTAGCAGCCATGTGCAATCAATACAACGAAACGTAACGGTTTGATGACGAAGTGAACTAGAACCCTACATGTGCAATTAAGACAACGAACGACAATGTTAATATGATGATTGAATGAGAAAGATCAAAATGATTAAAAAGGTTTTCTAAATTAATCCTAAGATTTATTAAAATATATTTATAAAACAAAGTCATTTCCTTGTAACATTTTATTAAACTTGCCAAAGGTTTATAAAATTCAAATCATTATAAAATATGTGTCAATAATACTTTTGAGTTTCAAATTTGATTTTTAATTTCGAGTTTAAGTATATGAATCTTCTATGCGTGGTAAAATCCCAACATGGTTCCACACATAAGACACAACTCTACTTGAAATGGAATAAGGCTTCAACAAATATGGAAGACATCTTCTTTACTTTCCAAAATACATAAGGTGGTCTTCCCATTCTTAGTGTAAGATCCTATAATTCAAGTATGGGTTAAATGGAACTTTTGGAAAAGTTAAAAATCGGTCACTAAATGTGGAAATGACTTTCGAGTGTAAAAATTGAAAAAACTCTAACGTTCAAAATATTAACCTGAAAAACATCCAGAATACCTGCGATTGATGGTCGATCGACCGTCAACTTGTCTTCAAAATGACTTTTTGGTTTTGATTTTTGCCTATAAATTGAGGCCTTTTCCATGTTTTATACTCAACCTATTTGCTCAATACACATTCAACTACTTATCGAATTGATCTTTCTCTCATTTATATAATATTATCATATCATTTGAGAATATAAAAAATCAAAGATCAAGTGAAGATCAAAGAAGAAAGAGAAAAAAAGAAGAGTTGTGCTACAATTTCATCATCTTATCCATCTTGTGTTGATTATTGTGGTAGCTTGTTACCACAAATTGAGAGATATTTGTAAGGGGCACTCACTACACTTATGTGTGTGAGTTAGTTTATATCATCAATATCTTGATACGTATTATGATTGAGTTGGGTAACACTAACTTGATATGGTGTTGATTTGTGAGAGACAACACCATCTTGACATAGTGTTAAGTTGAAGGATATATTGTTGATGCGTTAGTGTGTGCACTATCTTGACATAGTGGTTAGTGGTTTAAATACCACATATGTGGAAACCCTAGGTCATACGACCGAAGGGGTGTACGCGACCGAGAGGAGCAAAAAGAGTGAGAGAGATTTCGGTGAAGGGAAAGAGAGACGGCTAGGGGTGTTTCCCGGCGGTGGTTCGGCGATGGCTTCGTACTAGTGAATCCAGACGCTATAAGGTAAACCTTTTTTATTCTTTCGTATGATATTCACGCTCGTTTTGCCTAGATTTAGTTTTAGGGTTTGTCTGTATTTATGGTGATTTGATAAAGCAACTAGGGTGGTGGAGTACGGTGGAGCACGGGATACCTACATGGTGGCAACGGGTCATGATGGATGTTGTGACGGTGACACACGATGGTACGCGGGGGTGCATCGAAAACCTCGGGTCTAGTAAGGGTTGCATGGTGTGATTAGAGTTTGCATGGCATGTGTACGTGCATGCATGGAACCGGTCCGGATACACAGTTTCTAAACGGGTCAAGAACGATCCGATATGTGTACTTGTGAGACTAGGTCTTCGTGGAGAAGGAATGTCAAGCAAAGGAGACAAAGTGTCCGGAGTTTATTTATATTTTTACTATATTTAACGTACGGGTAGAAGGTGTTCTGATCATGTGATCATACATTTTTCATGTTCGGTTACATGAGAGGATGGACGGGTTGCAAAGCAAGGATTTGATCTTTGCAACCAGTGAGTTTCTAATCCCTTTTTTTATTTGTTTTTTGGGCTGTCGTACATACTTATATGTTTAATTGTTATAAATAAATGTTTTACGAGAGACGGGTTAAACCGTCGAGTTTTAAGAGTTAACCATACTTATTTTTAAATAAAATTAAGGGTCAAGGTGGCGTTCTTAGACTGTGTGGGTTGGTGTCGGTACGACACTGGTATGTCGCATATTCACTTGTGGGATAAGTCAGACGTGGTGTCTAGAATTTATGGATAACAAACTAGAATTGGTTGTACAACAATATGAGCAGTTTAATATCCTTGAGGATGAAGAACTAGATGTATGGTATGCTAGATTTAACGATATTTATACAAGTCTTTAAGCTCTAGCTACAACACACTAAAACAAGAATCTTATAAGGAAAAAATTTAAAAGCCCTACATCTGAGGTGGAAAGCTAAGGTGAATGTTATTGAAGAGTTAAAAGATTTTGACACCTTGCAATTGCATGAGTTGATTGGCAACCTCAAGGTAGATGAAGTCATCATGGAGAAAGACAATGAAATAAAGGAAGAAACTTGTCTTATGGCTAGGGGTGTTCAATATTTGGTTTCAACCCGATTAAACCGATAACCGAATCGAAACAGAAACCGTTTAAAACCAAACCGAATTACATATTCGGTTTTAGGTTTGGTTCAAACCGAATATATAATTTGGTTTTTGGTTTGGTTTAGGTTTCAAGATTTTGAATTCGGTTTGAACCGAAAAACCCGAATTGAGTTATACCACTATTTTAATCCATATTTTATAGTTAATCCAATTTATTTATATCAATAACCAACACTCACATATGAATTACAAATCATTATTTGACGAGGGTATGTTTTGTTTAGACTTTCCCAAAATATTGTGTTGTTTAAACTGAATAAGTTATGTCTACCCAAAAGAAAAAAATTTTTTTTTGCTAATTCGGTTTCCTGGTTCAAACCGAACACCAAACCGAATTACAATGTGGTTTTAGGTTCGAATTAGGTATCCTCGAATATGGTTCGGTTCGGATTGTGGTTTCAACCAAAAAAAAAACCCTAACCCAAACCGAGAAACCCGAAAAACCCGCAACCCGATCCGATGAACACCCCTACTTATGGCCTGTTTTGGGTAAAAATTAAGTAAATCAATTTTGTAACCAAACTTCGTATGTGAGGTAGCGTGCTTGTTAAATTCGTGAAGAAAGAAATATATAAAGTTGTAAATCGACACAAGTGTTTACGAGGAAAACCCTTGATCCTTGAGGATCTCCGGCACAAAACCTCGGGAGCCGACTAAACGTCGGGTTGCCTTCTTAACATTTATAAAATTGATGTAAATGAATACAATGAGAGCGATATGAGATCGTACGCTATGTGTTACAAAAGTTCGCGAGTGAGTTGTGTGTTCTATACCATCCTATCGCTAATTAAATACAAAGATAATCCTAACTAACTTTACGAAAATAAAGTCTTGACTTTATCTTCTTCTTATGACTGTTAGTCCACATCTCGTACGCATTTCTCACGTGTCCTACGTCCCTTTGAGCGAGTCTTTAGGTAATTAGAACGTTACAAGTGATTTCCTTGCAAATAATAATAGAAATAGAGGACAAATATTTGTTACTAATAATATTCAGGATATTGAAATTACCAGGATATCGGATTCTAGATCATGCATCATTCAGGATCTTGCTTGAAATTTAACCCATAACAATTGTCCTCAAAATTTTGTCAGCTGTCGAAGATATTACAGCTATAGAAATTTTTTCAAAATTCAAATTTCAAAATGGCAGTTGCGATTGGACGTGGTGAGATAAACGAGGGGCAGAATAGACGTCATTCGAGGCGGTTATCATTACTCCCTTATATTTACTTTTCCTTTTTATTAATCCCAAACTTTATCTTCTTCAAATTTCTCTCTGAGATTTCAGGTAACAACCTCCTTCTTCTTCTTGTCTTTCTGATTTTTGCATCAAAAATGGCTAAAAAGAATACCCGATCGTCTTCATCTTCCGATGATCTTTATAGTAAAATTTTATTAGCTAATATGAATTCCGAAAAATGCACTTTCACCGACCTTGATATCCAATCACTTGAATCCGGAGGAATTTTTCCAAAAAATACCGTTTTTAAATCCTTTGATCCCAGGACCGGAGCTGATTTTACTTCAGAGAGTTGGGTCTATTTTCCATTTTTCCCCTTTGCTCTTGGTTTCTCGTACCCCTTTCCTGTTCTTACCACCGAGTTCTTTAGGAAAACCGGTCTTAGTTATGCCCAGACCATGCCTATGATCTGGCGAACTCTTTACATTCTGGAATCTTTGATTCGTCATCATGCCATTGATTTTTCTGTTTCGGAATTGGCGCACGTCTATAACCTAAGAAGCCATGGTTCTTCCCGCTTCTTGTTTCAAATCAGACCTGGCATGACTCACTTGATTTTGAAAACAACTCAGAATGATTTCAACTGGAAAAATAACTTTTTCTTTGTGAGGAGGGATTAAATCCTTGGTGGGGATAAGTTGCCGGTCAAATGGATCGTGAAGGGTAGGATTCTGTCTTGTAGGATCCCTATTATTTTGATATCAGGGATACTGATTATTGATTTCCTTTTGTTTTACAGCGCTGATGTTTTCTAATCTAGCTCCTCCTACCTCTGAAATTGCCAAGAAAGTTACTTCCTTTTTCAGTATCGAGCCTATTGAGAGGACCTTTAAGTTCATAATTCCCTTAGTCGAAGCGAGTTTAAAAAGTTCTTCCTCCGGTTCTGAAATGTCTGGTAAGAAATTCAATATCATACTATTTTGTTAGTTAATAAGATGAAAAATATTCTGATCTGCTATTTCGAAATAGGTGTGCAAAGATCCAGTTTTAAGTTTGCTTTAGATGGCATTGACAACATGGTTTCAAAGGGTAAGGCCGTCAAGAAGGAACCTAAGCATGCCGCTACTCCAGCACCCAAACTCGAAGCTTCTAACCTAGAATCTTCCACTGCTCACCCTAAGCCATCATCCAGTAAAAAGCGGAAGATTATTGATCCTATCGAGTTGGCCATTCACGAGTGCTCTGATTTTGCTGATGCTCACAAGAAGTTGCACAACCTCAGCCATCTAGTAAGAAATATTCATTATCCTAGATCCTGATCTTAATCGTGCATTTATGTTAACATATATACTGTGTTCAATAGGCTATGGATAGAATGGCTATGTTTTACGAACAACTAGTGAAGGAGGTTGAGGTGAGCAAACAGAAGATTGCTGAATTGCACAGGAATGAGGCTGCTAAGAACAAAAATTTAGCTGGTGTCACCAAGGAGCTTAGCACTGTGAAGGCGGAGTTGTAGGATACGTATCTCCAACATGCTCGGGATCTTGATGAGTCCAACGAACAAGTTAAAACCTCAGCTGCAATGTCCATATTTCAGGCCATAATAAAGATGGCTAAAGTAGCTGAGGACAAGGACTTCGATCGGGCTACATGGGACGTACAAGAGTGGAAAAGGCTTGTTGCTGAGCTTGGAGGAGAGCCGGTGCAGGAAGAGGATGCGAGCGAATTGGTGGCTAAAGACAAGGATGAGGGTTCAGCGAAGGTTGCAACAAAGGTGCTTGAAGCCGGTGATGCTGGGAAGCAAGCCGACCAAGGCGATGAGGGTAATGAAGCCTAGACCTGAGCCCTGGACTTTGTGATTTTTGAACTTTTAATCATGTTGACTTGTTAAACGATTTTAATTTTCTTGCTTTTAGGGATCCTCAGCCAATTTGACAATTTGTGTCCTGGGTGGATGGTTCCTTTTTGGATGAAACTTGAGACGCACTTTAATTTCCTGCACTTAAAATGGTAATTAGTAGATTTTGACTATCTGCCATGATTGTTGTTTGGTATGTTCTTATATGTTTTTGAAAAATTAGGATCCTTACGTATTTAAGTTTTAGAAATATTTTCGGAATATCATATCTTAATTATTATTTATAAATAACAACTTAGTTTTTTTTTATCAAACTTTAACTTAGGAAAATATAGTTTAATTTTGATAAATGGTATATAAGAATATTAATTAAGAACAAATCATGACTTAGTCAATCAAATTTTGATTCTACCTTTAATGGTGAACTAACAAGTAGTTCCAGAAACTGAAATGGATAGATATACATACCAGACATTTGCCAAATATTTTAAAGTATTACAACATTGAGTTGTACCCTATATATGTTTGTCAAATAAATCGTATGATCAGTAACTGAACCTCGGGATTCTCACAAGTCTTCAATCCGATTAGGGGTCTTGAGTCAGCATATCAATGCTAAGTATTTGGCTTAACACATAAGTGTTAAGTACCTGCGATAATTCAAAAACATGGGCCAAGCCAGTAAACATGGGCCAAGCCAGAACACGTGGGCCAAGCCAGAAAACGTGGGCCGAGCCAGTTTTGAGTTAGCATAAAAATGCCAAAAACCTTAGGAGTAACACATCTGTTACTATCGTAGGATTCAAGGTATAGCCAATAGTGACGAAATTATCCGCCACTTTTACATGGACTGGTCGCACCACCTTGAACTATACTTGAATATCGTGCGCTACACATGGAGTGTTTAAACTCAATTCTTAGAAAGGTGAAAACCTTTAAACCTTAGAAGGTGTTTTGATACCTTAACTTAGGAGAGATGACCAATCTCTATCTTGTGTCAGGATCCTTGAGGATCCTTCCTGCAAAACATAAACCTTGGTGAAGGTGGGTGACGCTAAAGTCGGTACATTGATACAGAGTGATAATAATAAAAGTAATTATGGAAAGAAGACGTACCATTGTTAGTTAGAATATGAGCTTTAACTTACATAAAGTAGGTTATTAGGTGGATGGCATTCCAGGATCCTACAGGATATCTCCTTCCATAGTAGCTAACCAATACGGTGCAAGCTTTCCATCACTGGGTTTTGTGGTATTTTGGAATGTCTTCCTTAATACCAAGTCACCTACTTGGAATCTTCTGATCTTTATGTTTTTTGTTATATGACTTTGCTATTCTTTGTTGGTAAGCTGCAATACGAACCTTTGCAAGATCCCTGAGCTCATCTACAGTGTCAAGATCATGAGCGAGAGCTTCGTTGTTGTTTTTTGGAGTCTAAATATTAGTTTTGGCAGTAGGGATAACCATCTCTGTGGGAATCATGGCTTCTGTTCCAAATACCAAAGAGAATGGAGTTTGTCCTGTTGCATTCTTTGCGGTTGTCCTATCTGCCCAAAGTGTAAAAGGTAGCTCTCCAACCCATCTTTTTTTCTTTGCTCCCAATCTTTTCTTGAGGTTGTTTCAGATAATTTTGTTGTTGGATTCCGCTTATCCATTGGCTTGAGGATGTACAGGGGTGGAGGTTATCATCTTGATCCCCCAACTAGCACAGAAGTTAGTTGTTCTTTTGCCAATGAATTGAGATCCGTTTCCACGTACTATCTCTGCCGGGATCTCAAATCTTGTCAGGATATTGCGTTTGATGAAGGAGATGACCTCTTTTTCTCTCACTTGGACAAATGCCTCAGCTTCAATCCATTTTGAGAAGTAGTTTGTCATTGCTCGGATAAATACTTATCCTCCTGGTGCCTTGGGAAGTTTTCTGACTATATCCATTCCCCATTTCATAAACGGCCACGGAGAGATAACTGGATATAATGGTTCTGCTGGTTGGTGAAGTATGTTGCTATGTCTCTTGCAGGCATCACATTTTTGGGAATAAGTCATGGCGTCCTTCCTCATGGTAGGCCAATAGTATCCTGTCCTTGTGATCTTTGAGAACAGTGCTCTGTCCCTAGTGTGATTTTCACAGTCGCCTTCATGTATGTCTTTGAGAACTTCAAGTGATTTAGGATCCTCCAAGCATCTTAAGTATGGACCTGCAATAGACTTTCTATACAAGATATCATGTAATATAATAAAGCGAGATACCCTTATGCGAAAAACCTTGTCGTTCTTTTCATCACTTGGGATCTCACCATCCTGCAAATATTTTTTAATAGGTGAAATCCTAAGATGATAAAAACCTAACTATATTTTCATTTACTATTTGATTTTTATTTATACATAACATCTTAGGTTTTCACCATCTTACAGATAATTTTATTTTCATTTACTATTTGATTGAAATAAAAGTTAAATAATTAAATTTTAAAGTTTCTTTTAATAAGATATAATTTAAAATAAATATGTTTTATTAGTATAATTAATATTTTCTTTAAATATTTATTATTATTAAAAGATAGAAATGCATTAAATAAGAGAGAGGCGGGAAAAAATTGATAAGAATAAATATGGAGGCGTCACGTATCACTAAAACCTTTATTTATTATATAGTATAGATGTATAAGCTTGTGCTTTCAGTTAGTAATATAAATGATTTGTTACGTAAAACCGAAAATGAAAACAAAATATCCTCTAATATTTTCAGTCACTAATAGATAATAATTCTCAATTCTTACCGGTTATAGTATCGGATGGTGAATCATTAGAAAAATAAATAACAGACAAAACTGATGATTGTCTTGTTACATTGTTTATTTACAAATTAATATTAAACTATAGCGGACCAATCAAATAACAGAATATATTCATCCGTATCTGATCATTATCCAGATTTTGGAAAAATTACTTTTAGAAAATATATCTTTTAAGGACAACTCCACTTATTTATAAACAGCAATATAATATATATTTCGTGCAATCAATAATTTCGAACCTTTTCAAGCAAATATATGAACATAAGTAATTCGGTTTCCAGTCATATTAACATACGTATACGTAAAGTCGTAAACTTTATGTTATTAATATATGTGTAATATATATATTTCTTTTGCAGTTAACAAATAATAATAAGTTGAATTTAAACATATGGTCAACAAGTTGTTATATTTTTTAAATAAAATATCATGACTAAGTTGGTTGTAGGACTCTAGTTATTTTTTAAATATTTAGTAATGATACTTTTCTAAAAACTTATATTATATTAATAGTCTTTAGAAACTCATTATGTTATTTCAGTTTCTTTCGAAATCTTAAAAAAGATAAGAGGAAAAGTATTTGTTAAACAATATATTATTAAAATAACTACGTTAGAATTTCGTATATTATACGGGTTTGAATAAATATAATATTATACATACTTAATAAAAAAATTATTTTTTATAAACCCATGTATTATATTGTAATATTTTAACAAATGCACTCGTCAAAATATGTTTTTAAAAAGGTAAAACACCACAGAATAGTAACCAAGTTTTAAAAGTGTTCCAATTAAGTCACTCACCATAGTATACCCGAGGGTGTATACCGTGTAAAATGCGTATTGAGTGACCTAGTTGGAACCATTTTGAAACTTGGTTACTATTATACAAAGTTACCCCTTTTAAAAAATGTAATTTGACGTGATATTTATAAATTATGTTAAGTTAATTTTTAAAATTTATTTTCCGACCGCGTATTAATTTCTTTATGTAATTGATAAATGTTAATTCAAATTAAGTTTATTTGGTTAATGATATAATAACTATCCAATATGATTTATATATATTAAATATTAAAAAATATATTCTTTTATTATCACTATTTAATAGGATAGAGAGACGAGAAAAACATTCTAAGGATGCACCAAAAAGTGACTTGTGTCCCCCTAGGATTTTTATTTATTATTATAAATATTTATTTAGTTAATGATATAATAACTATATATAATTAGATTTATATTAAATATTTAAAAATATATTCTTTTAACATAATTATTTTATTAGAGAAATATGTGGGCAAAACATTCTGATGATGCATCACAAAGTGACTCGTGTCCCCGTAGGATTTTTATTTATTAGTATAAAAACTGGTATATTTTGGAATCTAGATCTCATATAGGGTGATTTGAGGGTTTCGTGCTACTCACCAATGTTAAAACTTTGGATAGATCAACAAAGGATGCATCATTAGAACTGATCTCGTGATATAAACTCTTAAGTTTGGTGGCGAAAGCTTAAAGTATAAATTGTGACGGATTATTATGGAAAGTCCAATACGAAACAAAGATGTTGAACGACATACATATTCGTTGAATATATCTCGGTAAAGTTGGGTCTGTTGGTTATGCATCAGTGATGGTCCGTTAAAAAATATGACGTGGGTAAAGAGTTCACCGACGACATTTACCGGGAGATCACTGACGAATTTAAGACAAAATTCATGGTCATTGCTACCTCTATCTCAGCAACAGAGTTTTAACTGAGATTCTAGCTCTCACCAAATACATTGTCATCTAATTAGGATCTTGATCGATTTATAATAACTCAATTTTAGGAAGAGAATCTAGAGAGAGAATTATCCAAAACTAAGCTAACCAAATTGGTAGCTCGTAACTGATTATAACGACTTTCCCAAATTGAGTTACAAAGAATGACAAACAAGTTCCTCAACTTCTAAAGAATTACAAAATAACCCTTCTACTATTTTAACACATATCAATACCCCTCCCTTATTGAAAATCCTTGACCACAAGGAGATGTACAACAACAAGAAACACAATTACAAAGGAAATCCAGGAAAACGGAGCAGGAAGTCATGCTTTTTTTCCCAAGTGGCTTCTAACACAGTTTGACCCACCCAATGAATAAGCACTTGAGCAACTCCTCAACGACCTTGTTTAACAAAATGATGATCCAACACGTTGGCCGGTTGTAGAGTGAAATGAGGAGTCTTTGGAATAGGAGTGATAGCAGCTAGTGGACCTTTTCAACAATGACACATGAAAAACAGGATGCAGTTGAGTATCAGGTGGAAGATCCAATTTATAAGCAGCTGCACCTACTTTTTGAATGATCAAATAAGGTCCATAGTACCTTGGAGAGAACTTATTATAGCCCACCATACGCAAGTAAGATTGAATGTAAGGCCGAAGCTTGAGATAGACCCAAGAAGCATAACAAGGTCAACCAATTCTCGCAAAGAAAACCATATAAAGCTTAAAAAGGAGTAGACTTAAGAGCAGTATGATAATTGGTAATGTACCACCATTCTGCCAAGGCCAGCCAATTAACCCATGAAGAAGCATAATGCAAGACTATACACCTGAGGTAAGTCTCCAAACATCTATTCACTACCTCAGTTTGCCCATCAGATTGAGGGTGAAAGCAGTAGACATGGCTAAAGAAATGCCTTGTAGCCTAGTGAATTCTTGCCAAAAGTTGATAAGGAATATAGAGTCCCTATCAGAGACAATAGTAGATGGCCGTCCATGCAACTTGTACACATTATCCATAAAAACTTGTGCCATAGCAGCAACAGTAATGGGATGAGAAAAAGCCATGAAATAGGCATATCTTGTCAATCTATCCACCACCACAAAAATAACATTTTCCCTTTTTGATTTAGGTAAACCAGTAATAAAATCCATACTAATATTAGAAAAGATACAAGTAGGAATAGGCAAAGGTTGTATAAGTCCAGGATAAGCTACAGTTTCCTACTGAGCTTCTTGACAAATATGGCATTGTCTAATGACCTCCCTCACTGCCTTATTCTGGCCCTTCCAATAAAACCAGCTTTTAAACCTTTGTAATGTAGCATGAAGACCAGAATGCCCCCCCCCCCCCCAAAGAAGAACCATGGCAATGGTGGATAATCTCCAATCTTAGGTTGTCATCATGGCCCACAATCAACTTGCCCTTTCTTTTAAGTAATCCTTGCACCATAGTGATATGCCCAACAGAATCACTGTCTTGTAATTTGGAAATAACAGATTGTAATTGAATATCAACATACCAAGAAGCCTTGATTTTAGTAAGTAACAAAGGCTCAAAAGAAGATATGGACAGATCAAATAGAGAAGAACTTTGCAGCCTAGAGAAAACATCAGCAGCTACATTCTCCACCCCCTTTTTGTATTGAATCTCAAAATCATAATGCATAATCTTGACCATCCAAGAATGTTGTAAAGGAGTAGTTATCTTCTGCTCAAATAAGTGTTTAAGACTTTTCTGATTAGTCTTAAGAATAAAATGGCCAGTAATCAAATAATAGTGCCAGTGCTTGATTGCCAAAAGAATGGCCAATAATTCTTTATCATACACAGAAAACACATGTTGTCTAGGTGATAATGCTTTACTAATGAAGGCCAAAGGATGGTGGTTTTGCATTAGCACAACTCCAATGCCCATGGCAGAAGCATCAGTCTCTACTACAAATGGCTGAGTAAGATCAGGAAGAACCAAAACAGGAGCAGAACTGAGAGCATGCATCAATTGTTGGAAAGAGAGTTGAGCAGAATCTGACCATTTAAACCCAATTTTCCTCAACAAATCAATCAAGGGTTTAGCAATGACACCATAGGATTTAATAAATCTTCTATAGTACCAAGATAAGTCCCTCAACTTCTAAAGAATTACAAAATAACCCTTCTACTATTTTAACACATATCAATTTGTTTCACACCCACGTGCTCAACAACATGTGTATCACCATGCCTGACAAAGTTGTTGCTGCCCCCCTTGACGCGTGTCAGACACAGGAACACCCATGGGTGGGACTTAAGTGATCAATAAGTGGATATCTAAGTTAGGTTTATGTATTACCATCCGAGATGGTGACTTGGGGGATACACCACTATTCTGAATCTTATGAACTTCGTTGCTTAAAAACTACAGCCTACGTGTCACACATCGAGTTCCAGCTTGATTGAAACACCACTGGGTTAGGTTTATTCATAAAATATTAAAAAAAGCTCGAATCATTCATCCATCGATCCATTCTCCATAATTTTTAAAACATATAAACTTGTGTTTATAGTGGTGGAAATCTATATGGTTTAACTAGGGCCTAAACATGACCTTAAGGCGGGATTAGGCTAAGCTGTAGCGTTCTGAGTGTGAGACCCATAGATATACTGTTGTTTGGTAATGTATAAAATGATAGATCACATAATTGTGGGCTCGAGAGTCGGTGGTTGGGTTTAATCGGATCGAAATACCGATTGTTTACAATTAACGTGTTGATACAGCAAAGTTGTGTAGAATGAAAGTATAAGTTGCAAGTTTTCCAATTATGATTCCATTGCATAATTCTTTTTCGGGACGAATAAGGTCAAGTGTGGGGATATGATGTGTTCCTAAATATCCCGTGTATAAGAGTCGTTTTGGATAGGTTTTAAGCGTTTAGCTTTGTATATCGAGTCTGTTTTATGTACATTTGGTGTTTTTTAGTGTTACAGGGATAATATGCTAAGTGAGCGGGGAAACACGAAGCATTAATCAAGAGGATAGTAGCATACATGGGCCCCGGAAAAGTCAAAAATATGGAATTTATGGTCTTCGCGGTACGCGAAGACTTGAGAGAGATTGTTCGCGATACGCGAGGGGCTTGAAAAGCCCACTCGACTATTTTGGCCTTCGCGCCACGCGAAGGATTGCTGGGTTTGCTTCACGACACGTGAGGAATTCTAATTTCGACTAATTTAACCTAAAATCAATTATAAGCCATTGAGGAGTCTATTGTCGAAATACCTTGCATTCATTTGTTCCAGAGCTTCCCTAGGGCGATTTCCAGAGATAAAGATTCAATCTTTCCATGTTTTTTATGCTAGATCAAGATACACCAATCATTGAAGAATCGACTTTGTGTTCGTTTCCGGGTGTAGGATCTGCTTTGTAAGGTGATAATATGATTCATACTTGAATTGGAGTAGGATTCTTGTAATCATTGATTGTTTGAATGCTATGGTTTCTTGTGTTTGATTAAACAATTTGGTTTCTTTTAGATTTAATATATTCATCAATTTTTGGTTTTCTATCGTGAATCATTGAGTGTCTAGATCTGAGGTTCTAAGTTGGTAGTTGATTATTGAGTTTTTAATCTGTGTCAAGTATCCGGTTTTACAATCGTTGCTCAGTGCACTCACTATCTTGATTCTTAATTATTTATCAAATCTAATGAACGAGTTATGTCTGTGTAACCCAAGTTATTCTGAATTTGAGGGTAATAGGCCGTTGTCACTGGGACGCGGCCATCATCTAGAACATGGTTCTCAGCCCGAGAACTGGAATGAAGAAGACTAGTGGTATGATATGAATAATCAGGAGGCATTCCCTCCTGGAAATCAAGGTGTGAATGGGGTGGATAAGTGGGTACAACCACCACCAGGAGACAGCTATGGGTACCAACCGAGAAATCCATGAAATCTTGATCGAGAGAACAGGTATAGGCAGCCTCAAGTGAATAGACCAAATTATCAAGAAGAACCGCCTAGAAATAGGAACTTCCCTAGACATGAACAAGGGGTGGATAGTCACTTCCGCCCTGCCTTAGCCTTAAATGTGTCTCCCGTGATTCCACCAGTTCCTAGGGGGAACGCATTCGAGATTAGACCGGGTTTTTTAGGGATCCTCCCAAACTTCTTTGGGGGAGCTACCGAGGAGCCCTATATACAGTTATTAGAGTACGAGGCTACTTGTGGGACCATCGGTGGTCAGGGATTCACTACAGATGAGGTGAAACTGGTGCTTTTCCAGTTTTCACTAAAGGACCGTGCAAAACAGTGGTTCCTTTCTCTACTGTCTGCTAGTATTGCCACCTAGGTAGAACTTAAGCAGCAGTTTTTAGATGAGTACTTCCCACCACACAAGACTAATGAGGCCAGAGCTGCAATCAGACATTTTAGGCAACAGTCAGGGGAGGCATTCTATGAGACCTTCAAGAGGTTTAAAGAATTGCTGAGAAGTTGCCCATATCATGATATTGAGAAGTGAGAACTGAGAACTGATCCAGGCATTCTATGATGGTCTGCTGCCTGAGGATGTCAGAGATGTAAATTCAACCAGTAACGAGTCATGCTTCTCCAACCATGTGGATGCTGATTGGGATATACTAGAGAGGATGGCGGTGACATCGAAGAGATAAGCCAATGCTAGTAGGAGGGCAAAGACAAGTGTATCTACGAAGTCAGTGGATTATGAGATGCAGAAAAGGTTGGATTCCATGGAAATCCAAATGGCACTTCTTGGTAAGCTGAGTGGTAAGGATGTGGCAAATGTGTCACAAGCATATCCAGTATGTGATGGATGCGATGAGTAAGGGCATGTTCTAGAAAATTACGCAAGGGAACAAGGAAAGGTTGAGGAGGTGAACCAACTTGGTGGTGAGAAGATGACTGCTACCCACTACCATCCGGGACTCAAAAACCACCCAAACCTCAGGTATGGTAATGCTTCTAGTCAAATGTGCAAGGTGGAGGACAACCACAATAGCAACAATACCCAAACCACCAACAAGGGTATAATCAAGGCGGATACCAAAGGAACCAAGGTGGGTATCAACAAGGATATAAAAGGGGATATCAACAGCAAAATCAACAAAGTGGTAGTGCAGGAGGTGAGGATCTGAGGGGTGGCCAGTTTAATGCTCTCATGGATGCTATCAAGGAGCTTAAGAAGGACAATGAAGTCCGCGACAAAACGATAAGTGCTCTAGCAAAGCAAGTGGGATAGCTAACAGAAGATTTATCAAGGCTAGACTTGGGCAAACTACCAAGTAATAATCAGACCAACCCGCAACATCAAGGGTCGGGGTAAAAGAATGCCCATGTAAGCCAGGTAAGTGTCTTAAGATGTGGTAATACATATGACAACAAAGTTGTCCCTCCACAACCGCTAATTGAAGGGTTGGTGGAGGAAGTGGATGAGGAGAGTGATGATGAACCGGTACTTGTTGCATCTAAACCAAAGAAAACAGTAACTTCTGAAAAATCAAGCATTTCTAAAGAATCCACTAGTGTTCAATGGACGGGTTTGGAGAATAATGCCATCCCGTTCCCGAGAGCATTGGTTGATCCATCTAAACTGGTTAATAAAAGGGGCCCACAACAAGTTGAAATGTGGGAAATTTTTAGACAAGTTAAAAATCAATCTCCCCTTAATAGATGCCATCAAACAAGTATCGACATATGCAAAGTATTTGAAAGATCTATGCATTCTGTTGGGTATAATTTTGAGACTGATGCTGTCAATTGAAACTACAGTATCGAAACTAATAGTTTCGGTTGATCATTTGTTCAATCAAAACTAGCTAGTTTCGATATGTGTTTTCAAGCTTCTTTGGCGGTGGCATGGAAAACAAGGCACATGTATACATATTAGAAAACCATGTTAGGTGTGAGTGTGTCTGTAGAGGGAATCACCACCCCAGGGGGAGCTCACCCTAGGGTTAGAATAATTGTGAGTGTGTGAGGAGCTTTTCAATTTCATATCAATGAAAGAATCATACATTATCTATTCTTTTTCACTTTTATATATTTTTGTTCGTGTATGTGATTCCCGCACCCGTCTCTACCCTTTTCTGATTCGAGAGTGATACCGGATACAGAGATTCCACCTCTCGATCTGGACTGTTTGGAGGATTTCTCCAACAGATCTGTATCTACAGGTCTGTTCAGGACCTACACACTCAAAAGAGGAATCATAAGATGCCCAAAACGTTTGATCTAACGGATAATGTGAGTGCTGTTTTATCCGGTATTCTTCCACCAAAGCTCCAAGATCCAGGGGCGCCTTTAATCCAAATTCAAATAGGTGATTTCAAAATAGTTAAGGCACTTCTGGATTGGGGAACAAGTGTTACTAGCTTGCCAGGAATCTTGTATGACCAATACGATTTTGGCCCTCTATAGAAAGCTAATACCACCGTGGTGTTAGCTGACTTAACTTTTAAGCTTCCCCGTGGGATATTGACAGATGTGATCGTTAACGTGGAAGACTTATATTACCGAGTCGACTTTTTAGTGCTTTACTATGCATCCCCCTACTAAAGGGAGCCAGCCCAATGTTAGTTTAGGAAGGCAATTTTTGAATACTGCTCAATGTGTTATAAACTGCATGACAGGCACAGTCGACATGGCTTTTAGTAATAGAAAAATGAGGTTGAATATTTTTTTCCCGTACTTTTAATGCTCTAATCATTGATTAATGCTTTAGTGCATATATCATTGATGGGTGTATTCTTCATGAAAATGAGGATGCGCCCCAGGAGACGTGTGTTTTGTGTAACAGGGAAGAAGTAGAGTATGAAAGTGAGCTAAAAGCTTAAGAAGAGCAATTGGAAGTGTGTGCCATCAAAGAGGGTAGACCTACATGGACACTTGAGGTAGAGAGTCTGCCAGACTATATTGACAACCATTTGAAACCATCACTAGAATCACCACCTCAAGTGGAACTGAAAGAGCTCCAACAGAATCTGAAGTATGCCTTTGTTAGGGGGGAATGAAACCCTCCCGGTCATAATTTCATCAAACTTGACCGAGGCACAAAAAAAGGGGTTTATGGAGGTGTTAGTTTCTCAAAGAGCAGCCATTGGGTGGACAATAGCAGACCTAAAGGGGATTAGTCCTTCAATTGTGATGCATCAGATCATCACCGAACCGGATGCTAAACCGACAAGAGATATACAAAGTAGGCTAAACCCGAACATGAGGGAAGTTGTGAAGAAAGAAGTCTTAAAATGGTTGGACATAGGGATCATCTATCCCATATCCGATAGCACCTGGGTGAGCCCAACAAAGACGGTACCAAAGAAAGCATGCATCCATATCATAAGGGATGAGCGGGGGGATCAGGTAGCCACCCGACCCGTAACGGGGTGGAGGGTATGTATTGATTACAGGAAGTTAAACACAGCTTCCAAGGATCACTTTCCTTTACCTTTCATTGACCAAATCATTGAAAAATTATCAGGTAGGAAATTTTTTTGCCTTCTAGATGGGTACTCAGGTTATAATCAAATTTCTATTCACCCTGATGATCAATTGAAGACTACGTTTACCTGCCCATATGGTACTTTTGCATTTAGGTGAATACCATTTGGGTTGTGTAATGCCCCAGCCACCTTCTAAAGGTGCATGATGAGTATCTTTTCAGATACGATTGGGGACTCTCTGGAAATCTTCATGGATGACTTTTCAATCTTTGGTCAGTCATTTGAGTCATGTTTAGAACAACTGACCAAAGTATTAAGAAGGTGTGTCGAAACAAACCTAGTCCTTAGTTGGGAAAAGAGCCATTTCATGGTGTAGGAGGGGATTGTTTTTGGACACATAGTGTCAATTAGGGGGATGGAGGTAGATCGGACAAAAATAAAAGTAAGTTCAAAGATACCTCCCCCTACTAATGTCAAAGGGGTAAGATCTTTCTTAGGGCACGCGGGATTTTACTGCCGGTTTATAAAGGGTTTTACCACAACCACAAAACCACTTTGAAATTTACTCTTAAAAGACGTCCCATTTGTTTTTGATGATGAATGTTTAAAAGCATTTAATATTCTAAAAAGAAAAATTGGTAGACACCCCGATCATGCAAGCACCTAATTGGTAACTACCATTTGAAATCATGTGCGATGCAAGTGACTTTGCAATCGGGGGTCTTGGGGCAAAGGGTGGATAAGAAACCGGTGGCAATTTACAATGCCAGCAAGACTCTGGATGAGGCACAATTGAACTATAATACTACTGAAAAAGAGTTACTTGTCGTCGTTTATGCTCTTGATAAGTTCGGGTCCTACATCTGGGGAAGAAAAATGATTGTGTACTCTGATCACAGTGCAGTGAAATATCTGATGGAGAAGAAGGATGCCAAGCCTAGGTTGATAAGATGGGTATCTTTGTTGCAGGAATTCAACCTAGAGATCCGGAACAAGAAAGGCACAAAAAATGTGGTGGCAGACCACCTATCACGGGTTGTAAATATTGAAAATGATTCTACTGAAAGAATCGGGGAAACCTTTTCGGATGAGCGCTGACCCATGGTATGCTAATATTGTCAATTATTTGGCTGCAGGTAAAGTCCCAGAGCATTGGGCCAAGAAGAAGAGGCAACACTTCATGTCTCAAGTGAAGCAGTATATCTGGGATGAACCAGATTTGTTTAAAGTTGGGGCAAATCAAATGATCTGGCGTTGTGTGCCCGAGAGTGAAGTCCAGTACTTATTGGAACATACCCATTCCTATGCATGTGGAAGGCACTTTAGTGGATAGAAAACAGGGCATAGGGTCCTAACTTGTGGATTCCTTTAGCCCACAATCTTCAAAGACGCAGCGGAATTCGTGAAGAATTATGCATGGTGCCAGCAATTGGGAAGCATCACCAAGCGTAATGAGATGCTAATGCGACCAAGAATTGTGTGGGGGCATAGACTTCCGGTTAGGTTGATTATAACGGGACGGAGCTTCTGCCCTTTGTTAGATCTTCTTGTCATCCTCGAGCTTGATACATCTTAATGCACTATTTCTGACTTCATCGAGGTTCCTGCAAGGATTCATGACAAGGTCTTCATAGAATTGGGAGTCCTTCCTTAATCCCATCTTGAATGCTTGGACTGTAGTGGCGACGTCAAGGTTCGGGATGTCTAAGGATTCTCGACCGAACATGTTGACATAGTCTCGGAGGGATTCTCCGGGATTCTGAATTACCCTGTATAAGTCACTTGTTAACCTTTCAAAAGTTCTACTGCAAGAAAATTGATTGTTAAACAGGTTAATCAAATGAGCAAATGAAGTAATAGAATACGGAGAAACATAAGTAGCCATTTTAAGGCCGATCCTGTTAAAGTAGAGCTGAAGCCCTTGCACAGACAAGGTTCCTTCAGGTCCAGAGGTATGGGGTTAATCTCCATTCTTTCCCTGTATTGCGCGACATGCTCCTCAGGATCCGTAGTTCCGTCATAAAGCATAATGTTGGGAGTCTGGAAGCGCTTAGGGATCTCCGCATCGCATATGGGATGGGAAAATCTGGAGATCCTGTGACTTGTAGTGGACATCTCGGGTATAGGCTGGACCATGCCTGATACACTAGAGATCATCTCTCTCAGTTTCTTCAGTTCTTCAACCATGGATGGAGTGATCCCTGTATCCTGCACAGATTCATTAGTGTTGAAAAATCTATTGAAAGTGTTACCCATGTCAGGATTTCCAGATGATGATCCTGGACTAAATCCAAGATCCTGACTCGTAGTAGTCCTGACAGCCAGAGTTGGTCCAACAGTAGTGATCCTGATGTGCATTGGAAAAAAGCCTCCCTTATGGACTCCTGAGGATTCTGAATAATCAAAATCCAAGATCCTTAGTTGCAACGGGGTCGTCACTTCCACTAGCTTCTTTGATTCTTTGACCTTCTCAAGCTCTCTGAACAATGCTTGGTTAATCTTTTTCTGCTGCTCCATTTGCTTCTTCACTTACGAGAACATTTTGAGAATCTCGTCGTTTGAAGCAAGCACAGGTGTGCTAGCGGATATTCCGGATCCCAAAAAACCCGCAGGAGTATTTTTCTTCTGCTGATTATTATTCTTTTTCTGGATTGACGGAGGAGGAGGAATAGGGTTGACCAACCCAGAGGTTGAAGATGGAGCAGAAACAGAAACATTCTTGGATAGGGACGACATCTTTGAAATCAGTTTTCAAAGATAATGATTAAACACGGATTTTAGTAAAGATTTAAGGATAAAAAGCACCACTTGCCCCACGGTAGGCGCCAAATTGTTTTGGGTAAAAATTAACAAGACTAATTTTGTAACCAAACTTAGTTTGTGAGGTAGTGTGCTTGTAAAATCAACGTAGAACAATGTTAAAAATGTAAAAAGTGACACGGTTGTTTCCGAGGGAAGCCCTTGATCTTTAGGGATCGCCGGCATAAAACCTCGGGATGTGAGAATCGTCCCTTGCCTCATTTCTTCAATAAATAATAAAAAGATTACAGGTGTTGAGCAGTAATGATCGAGCTAAGAGTGTTACAGAGGTGGTTTCGACTCTAGAATGCTAAGTGTGTAGTGAATGTTGTGCCTATTCGATTAATACTTTCTGAATAAATACAGAGATTAAACTAACTAACTATCCGAGAATCCCGGGATAGACTAATTCATCAAATATATCCGTTGCAAGTCATTCCACGCGTCTTCAACACGTTCTCCTTAACTTTAGGAGCGATTCTTCAGGGACGACCTTGACTACACGTGTTTTACCTGCGTATTGGTCAAAATAATTGAAAGATAATAACGGTTAAATATTGAGGATACCGGAACCTGTCAGGATACGGAAGTACGTTGAAGATCCAGGATCCTGAGCTGTAAAATGACCCTTAACATGTAGGATTCTTGTAATCATTGATTGTTTGAATGCTATGGTTTCTTGTGTTCGATTAAACAAATTGGATTCTTTTAGATTTAATATATTCATCAATTTTCGGTTTTCTATCATGAATCATTGAGTGTCTAGATCTGAGGTTCTAAGTTGGTGGTTGATTATTGAGTTTTTAATCTGTGTCAAGTATCCGGTTTTACAATCGTTGCTCAATGCACTCACTACCTTGATTATTAATTATTTATCAAATCTAATGAAAGAGTTATGTCTGTGTAACTTCCAATAAGTATAATCCAGTAATCACCAAACTTGCAATCTAAACCCGGAAGTGATCCGTTTTCTCTCAATTGTTTTTAAAGTTTTAAAGTTAACTGCTTTTTAATCTGAATCCGAACAGTTTTCTTAAACAACACTCTCCCCCAATTCCCTGTGGATATGACACCCTACTTCACTATACTATAATGTAAGGTAGCCGACATGTGCAATCAATACAACGAAACGTAACGGTTTGATGACGAAGTGAACTAGAACCCGACATGTGCAATCAAGACAACGAACGACAATGTTAATATGATGATTGAATGAGAAAGATCAAAATGATTAAAAAGGTTTTCTAAATTAATCCTAAGATTTATTAAAATATATTTATAAAACAAAGTCATTTCCTTAAAACATTTTATTAAACTTGACAAAGGTTTATAAAATTCAAATCATTATAAAATATGTGTCAATAATACTTTTGAATTTCAAATTTGATTTTGAATTTCGAGTTTAAGTATATGAATCTTCTATGCGTGGTAAAATCCCAACATGGTTCCACACATAAGACACAACTCTACTTGAAATGGAATAAGGCTACAACAAATATGGAAGACATCTTCTTTACTTTCCAAAATACATAAGGTGGTCTTCCCATTTTTAGTGTAAGATCCTATAATTCAAGTATGGGTTAAATGGAACTTTTGGAAAAGTTAAAAATCGGTGTCTAAATGTGGAAATGACTTTCGAGTGTAAAAATTGAAAAACTCTAACGTTCAAAATATTAACCTAAAAAACATCCAGAATACCATCGATTGATGGCCGATTGACCGTCAACTGGTCTTTAGAATGACTTTTTGGTTTTGATTTTTGCCTATAAATTGAGGCCTTTTCCAAGTTTTATACTCAACCTGTTTGCTCAATACACATTCAACTACTTATCGAATTGATCTTTCTCTCATTTATATAATATTTTCATATCATTTGAGAATATAAAAAATCAAAGATCAAGTGAAGATCAAAGAGGAAAGAGAAAAAAAGAAGAGTTGTGCTACAATTTCATCATCTTATCATTCTTGTGTTGATTATTGTGGTAGCTTGTTACCACAAATTGAGAGATATTTGTAAGGGGCACTCACTACACTTATGTGTGTGAGTTAGTTGATATCATCAATATCTTGATACGTATTATGATTGAGTTGGGTAACACTAACTTGATATGGTGTTGATTTGTGAGAGATAACACAATCTTGACATAGTGTTAAGTTGAAGGATATATTGTTGATGTGTTAGTGTGTGCACTATCTTGGCATAGTGGTTAGTGGTTTAAATACCACATATGTGGAAACCCTAGGTCATATGACCGAAGGGGTGTACGCGACCGAGAGGAGCAAAGAGAGTGAGAGAGATTTCGGTGAAGGGAAAGAGAGACGGCTAGGGGTGTTTCCCGACGGTGGTTCGGCGATGGTTTCGTACCGGTGAATCCACGACGCTATAAGGTAAAAAAATTTTATGCTTTCGTATGATATTGTTTTGCCTGGATTTAGTTTTAGGGTTTGTCTGTATTTATGGTGATTAGATAAAGCTGACTAAGGTGGTGGAGTACGGTGGAGCATGGGAGACCTACATGATGGCAAAGAGTCATGATGGATGTTGTGAGGGTGACACACGATGGTACGCGGGGGTGCATCGAAAACCTCGGGTGGAGTAAGGGTTGCATGGTGTGATTAGAGTTTGCATGGCACGTGTACCTGCATGCATGGAACCTTTCAGGATACACAATTTCTAAACGGGTCAAGAACGATCCGGTATGTGTACTTGTGAGACTAGGTCTTCGTGGAGAAGGAATGTCAAGCAAAGGAGACAAAGTATCCAGAGTTTATTTATATTTTTACGATATTTAACGTACGGGTAGAAGGTGTTCTGATCATGTGATCATACATTTGGCAGGTTCGGTTACAGGCGAGGATGGACGGGTTGCAAAGCAAGGATTTGATCTTTGCAACCAGTGAGTTTCTATTCCTTTTTTTTATTTTTTTTTGGGGCTGTCGTACATACTTATACGTTTAATTGTTATAAATAAATGTTTTACGAGAGACGGGTTAACCCGTCGAGTTTTACGAGTTAACCATACTTCTTTTTAAATAAAATTAAGGGTCAAGGTGGCGTTCTTAGACTATGTGGGTTGGTGTCGGTACGACACTGGTATGTTGCATATTCACTTGTGGGATAAGTCAGACGTGGTATCTAGAATTTATGGATAACAAACTAGAATTGGTTGTACAACATCCTTGAGGATAAAGAACTTGATGTATGGTATGCTAGATTTAACGATGTTTATACAAGTCTTTAAGCTCTAGCTACAACACACTAAAACAAGAATCTTGTAAGGAAAAAATTTAAAAGCCCTACATCTGAGGTGGAAAGCTAAGGGGAATGTTATTGAAGAGTTAAAAGATTTTGACACCTTGCAATTGCATGAGTTGATTGGCAACCTCAAGGTAGATGAAGTCATCATGGAGAAAGATAATGAAATAAAGGAAGAAACTTGTCTTATGGCTAGGGGTGTTCAATATTTGGTTTCAACCGGATTAAACCGATAACCGAATCGAAACCGAAACCGTTTAAAACCAAACCGAATTACATATTCGGTTTTAGGTTTGGTTCAAACCGAATATATAATTTGGTTTTTGGTTTGGTTTAGGTTTCAAGATTTTGAATTCGGTTTGAACCGAAAAACCCGAATTGGGTTATACCACTATTTTAATCCATATTTTATAGTTAATCCAATTCATTTATATCAATAACCAACACTCACATATGAATTACAAATAATTATTTGTTGAGGGTATGTTTTTGTTTAGACTTTCCCAAAATATTGTGTTGTTTAAAATGAATAAGTTATGTCTACCCAAAAGAAATTTTTTTTTTTTTGCTAATTCGGTTTCCTGGTTCAAACCGAAAACCAAACCGAATTACAATGTGGTTTTAGGTTCGGATTAGGTATCCTCGAATATGGTTCGGCTCGGATTGTGGTTTCAACCAAAAAAAATCCTAACCCGAATAACCCAAACCGAGTAACCCGAAAAACCCGCAACCCGATCCGATGAACACCCCTACTTATGGCCTGTTTTGGGTAAAAATTAAGTAAATCAATTTTGTAACCAAACTTCATAAGTGAGGTAGCGTGCTTGTTAAATTCGTGAGGAAAGAAATATATAAAGTTGTAAATCGACACAAGTGTTTACGAGGAAAACCCTTGATCCTTGAGGATCTCCGGCACAAAATCTCGGGAGACTAAAGGTCGGGTTGCCTTCTTAACATTTATAAAATTGATGTAAACGAATACAATGAGAGCGATATGAGATCGTACGCTATGTGTTACAAAAGTTCACGAGTGAGTTGTGTGTTCTATACCATCCTATCGCTAATTAAATACAAAGATTATCCTAACTAACTTTATGAAAATAAAGTCTTGACTTTATCTTCTTCTTATGACTGTTAGTCCACATCTCGTACGCATTTCTCACGTGTCCCACATCCCTTTGAGCGAGTCTTTAGGTAATTAGAACGTTACAAGTGATTTCCCTGCAAATAATAATAGAAATAGAGGACAAATATTTGTTACTAATAATATTCAGGATATTGAAATTACCAGGATATCGGATTCTAGATCATGCATCATTCAGGATCCTGCTTGAAATTTAACCCATAACAATTGTCCTCAAAATTTTGTCAGCTGTCGAAGATATTACAGCTGTAGAAATTTTTCAAAATTCAAATTTCAAAATGGCAGTTGCGATTGGACGTGGTGGGATAAACGAGGGGCAGAAGAGACGTCATTCGAGGCGGTTATCATTACTCCCTTATATTTACTTTTCCTTTTTATTAATCCCAAACTTTATCTTCTTCAAATTTCTCTCTGGGATTTCTGGTAACAACCTCCTTCTTCTTCTTGTCTTTCTGATTTTTGCATCAAAAATGGCTAAATAGACTACCCGATCGTCTTCATCTTCCGATGATCTTTATAGTAAAAATTTATTAGATAATCTGGATTCCGAAAAATGCACTTTCACCGACCTTGATATCCAATCACTTGAATCCGAAGGAATATTTCCAAAAAATACCGTTTTTAAATCCTTTGATCCCAGGACCAGAGCTAATTTTTACTTTAGAGAGTTGGGTCTATTTTCCATTTTTCCCTTTTGCTCTTGGTTTCTCGTACCCCTTTCCTGTTCTTACCACTGAGTTGTTTAGGAAAACCAGTCTTAGTTATGCCCAGACCATGCCTATGATCTGGCGAACTTTTTACATTCTGGAATCTTTGATTCGTCATTATGCCATTGATTTTTCTGTTTCAGAATTGGCACACGTCTATAACCTAAGAAGCCATGGTTCTTCCCACTTCTTGTTTCAAATCAGACCTGGCATGACTCACTTGATTTTGAAAACAACTCAGAATGATTCCAACTGGAAAAATAACTTTTTCTTTGTGAGGAGGGATTAAATCCTTGGTGGGGAAACTTGCCGGTCAAATGGATCGTGAAGGGTAGGATTCTGTCTTGTATGATCCCTATTATTTTGATATCAGGGATACTGATTATTGATTTCCTTTTGTTTTACTGCGCTGATATTTTCTGATCTAGCTCCTCCTACCTCTGAAACTGCCAAGAAAGTTGCTTCCTTTTTCAGTATCGAGCCTATTGAGAGGACCTTTAAGTTCATAATTCCCTCAGTCGAAGCGAGTTCAAAAAGTTCTTCCTCCGGTTCTGAAATGTCTGGTAAGAAATTCAATATCATACTATTTTGTTAGTTAATAAGATGAAAAATATTCCGATCTGTTATTTCGAAAATAGGTGTGCGAAGATCTAGTTCTAAGTTTGCTTTAGGCGGCATTGACATCATGGTTTCAAAGGGTGAGGCCATCAAGAAGGAACCTAAGCATACCGCTACTCCAGCACCCAAACTCGAAGCTTCTAAACTGGAATCTTCCACTGCTCACCCTATGTCACACCCCGACCCATGGAGGAATCATCGAGGCGGACACTAAATGATTGTTCATAAGCACATGATCTACTAAGGTTGCATAATTCATTAATAAGATTTAAATATCAAATATTCAATTACAATTCAAGTTACCACACCCTATTCTAGAATATTACACATAATTATTTTACTAGGTCCAAAAGCCTTATGTGTAGCACCTTCAACACATTGTCACACAATCACATATCTTCACCTGAAACGTAATCCAAAACAAGTGTCAACTACGAGAGTTGGTGAGTTTACATATGTTTGAATAAAATAAAAGTTTAGTTAAAAACGTTTATACAATTCATAGTTTGACATGGTATGATACGGCGTAATGTGGAGAATCACTATGTGTATACCAATTGTAAGCATGTAATTATGTATATAAGCACAAAGGTTTAACGTGATAGGCGTAGCATACCGCTACCCTAAAAATGATAGGCATGGAATCAAGACTATGTGGGTTACACATGATTTTGAATTTCGAGTTTAAGTATATGAATCTTCTATGCGTGGTAAAATCCCAACATGGTTCCACACATAAGACACAACTCTACTTGAAATGGAATAAGGCTACAACAAATATGGAAGACATCTTCTTTACTTTCCAAAATACATAAGGTGGTCTTCCCATTTTTAGTGTAAGATCCTATAATTCAAGTATGGGTTAAATGGAACTTTTGGAAAAGTTAAAAATCGGTGTCTAAATGTGGAAATGACTTTCGAGTGTAAAAATTGAAAAACTCTAACGTTCAAAATATTAACCTAAAAAACATCCAGAATACCATCGATTGATGGCCGATTGACCGTCAACTGGTCTTTAGAATGACTTTTTGGTTTTGATTTTTGCCTATAAATTGAGGCCTTTTCCAAGTTTTATACTCAACCTGTTTGCTCAATACACATTCAACTACTTATCGAATTGATCTTTCTCTCATTTATATAATATTTTCATATCATTTGAGAATATAAAAAATCAAAGATCAAGTGAAGATCAAAGAGGAAAGAGAAAAAAAGAAGAGTTGTGCTACAATTTCATCATCTTATCATTCTTGTGTTGATTATTGTGGTAGCTTGTTACCACAAATTGAGAGATATTTGTAAGGGGCACTCACTACACTTATGTGTGTGAGTTAGTTGATATCATCAATATCTTGATACGTATTATGATTGAGTTGGGTAACACTAACTTGATATGGTGTTGATTTGTGAGAGATAACACAATCTTGACATAGTGTTAAGTTGAAGGATATATTGTTGATGTGTTAGTGTGTGCACTATCTTGGCATAGTGGTTAGTGGTTTAAATACCACATATGTGGAAACCCTAGGTCATATGACCGAAGGGGTGTACGCGACCGAGAGGAGCAAAGAGAGTGAGAGAGATTTCGGTGAAGGGAAAGAGAGACGGCTAGGGGTGTTTCCCGACGGTGGTTCGGCGATGGTTTCGTACCGGTGAATCCACGACGCTATAAGGTAAAAAAATTTTATGCTTTCGTATGATATTGTTTTGCCTGGATTTAGTTTTAGGGTTTGTCTGTATTTATGGTGATTAGATAAAGCTGACTAAGGTGGTGGAGTACGGTGGAGCATGGGAGACCTACATGATGGCAAAGAGTCATGATGGATGTTGTGAGGGTGACACACGATGGTACGCGGGGGTGCATCGAAAACCTCGGGTGGAGTAAGGGTTGCATGGTGTGATTAGAGTTTGCATGGCACGTGTACCTGCATGCATGGAACCTTTCAGGATACACAATTTCTAAACGGGTCAAGAACGATCCGGTATGTGTACTTGTGAGACTAGGTCTTCGTGGAGAAGGAATGTCAAGCAAAGGAGACAAAGTATCCAGAGTTTATTTATATTTTTACGATATTTAACGTACGGGTAGAAGGTGTTCTGATCATGTGATCATACATTTGGCAGGTTCGGTTACAGGCGAGGATGGACGGGTTGCAAAGCAAGGATTTGATCTTTGCAACCAGTGAGTTTCTATTCCTTTTTTTTATTTTTTTTTGGGGCTGTCGTACATACTTATACGTTTAATTGTTATAAATAAATGTTTTACGAGAGACGGGTTAACCCGTCGAGTTTTACGAGTTAACCATACTTCTTTTTAAATAAAATTAAGGGTCAAGGTGGCGTTCTTAGACTATGTGGGTTGGTGTCGGTACGACACTGGTATGTTGCATATTCACTTGTGGGATAAGTCAGACGTGGTATCTAGAATTTATGGATAACAAACTAGAATTGGTTGTACAACATCCTTGAGGATAAAGAACTTGATGTATGGTATGCTAGATTTAACGATGTTTATACAAGTCTTTAAGCTCTAGCTACAACACACTAAAACAAGAATCTTGTAAGGAAAAAATTTAAAAGCCCTACATCTGAGGTGGAAAGCTAAGGGGAATGTTATTGAAGAGTTAAAAGATTTTGACACCTTGCAATTGCATGAGTTGATTGGCAACCTCAAGGTAGATGAAGTCATCATGGAGAAAGATAATGAAATAAAGGAAGAAACTTGTCTTATGGCTAGGGGTGTTCAATATTTGGTTTCAACCGGATTAAACCGATAACCGAATCGAAACCGAAACCGTTTAAAACCAAACCGAATTACATATTCGGTTTTAGGTTTGGTTCAAACCGAATATATAATTTGGTTTTTGGTTTGGTTTAGGTTTCAAGATTTTGAATTCGGTTTGAACCGAAAAACCCGAATTGGGTTATACCACTATTTTAATCCATATTTTATAGTTAATCCAATTCATTTATATCAATAACCAACACTCACATATGAATTACAAATCATTATTTGATGAGGGTATGTTTTTGTTTAGACTTTCCCAAAATATTGTGTTGTTTAAAATGAATAAGTTATGTCTACCCAAAAGAAAATTTTTTTTTTTTGCTAATTCGGTTTCCTGGTTCAAACCGAAAACCAAACCGAATTACAATGTGGTTTTAGGTTCGGATTAGGTATCCTCGAATATGGTTCGGCTCGGATTGTGGTTTCAACCAAAAAAAATCCTAACCCGAATAACCCAAACCGAGTAACCCGAAAAACCCGCAACCCGATCCGATGAACACCCCTACTTATGGCCTGTTTTGGGTAAAAATTAAGTAAATCAATTTTGTAACCAAACTTCATAAGTGAGGTAGCGTGCTTGTTAAATTCGTGAGGAAAGAAATATATAAAGTTGTAAATCGACACAAGTGTTTACGAGGAAAACCCTTGATCCTTGAGGATCTCCGGCACAAAATCTCGGGAGACTAAAGGTCGGGTTGCCTTCTTAACATTTATAAAATTGATGTAAACGAATACAATGAGAGCGATATGAGATCGTACGCTATGTGTTACAAAAGTTCACGAGTGAGTTGTGTGTTCTATACCATCCTATCGCTAATTAAATACAAAGATTATCCTAACTAACTTTATGAAAATAAAGTCTTGACTTTATCTTCTTCTTATGACTGTTAGTCCACATCTCGTACGCATTTCTCACGTGTCCCACATCCCTTTGAGCGAGTCTTTAGGTAATTAGAACGTTACAAGTGATTTCCCTGCAAATAATAATAGAAATAGAGGACAAATATTTGTTACTAATAATATTCAGGATATTGAAATTACCAGGATATCGGATTCTAGATCATGCATCATTCAGGATCCTGCTTGAAATTTAACCCATAACAATTGTCCTCAAAATTTTGTCAGCTGTCGAAGATATTACAGCTGTAGAAATTTTTCAAAATTCAAATTTCAAAATGGCAGTTGCGATTGGACGTGGTGGGATAAACGAGGGGCAGAAGAGACGTCATTCGAGGCGGTTATCATTACTCCCTTATATTTACTTTTCCTTTTTATTAATCCCAAACTTTATCTTCTTCAAATTTCTCTCTGGGATTTCTGGTAACAACCTCCTTCTTCTTCTTGTCTTTCTGATTTTTGCATCAAAAATGGCTAAATAGACTACCCGATCGTCTTCATCTTCCGATGATCTTTATAGTAAAAATTTATTAGATAATCTGGATTCCGAAAAATGCACTTTCACCGACCTTGATATCCAATCACTTGAATCCGAAGGAATATTTCCAAAAAATACCGTTTTTAAATCCTTTGATCCCAGGACCAGAGCTAATTTTTACTTTAGAGAGTTGGGTCTATTTTCCATTTTTCCCTTTTGCTCTTGGTTTCTCGTACCCCTTTCCTGTTCTTACCACTGAGTTGTTTAGGAAAACCAGTCTTAGTTATGCCCAGACCATGTCTATGATCTGGCGAACTTTTTACATTCTGGAATCTTTGATTCGTCATCATGCCATTGATTTTTCTGTTTCAGAATTGGCACACGTCTATAACCTAAGAAGCCATGGTTCTTCCCACTTCTTGTTTCAAATCAGACCTGGCATGACTCACTTGATTTTGAAAACAACTCAGAATGATTCCAACTGGAAAAATAACTTTTTCTTTGTGAGGAGGGATTAAATCCTTGGTGGGGATAACTTGCCGGTCAAATGGATCGTGAAGGGTAGGATTCTGTCTTGTATGATCCCTATTATTTTGATATCAGGGATACTGATTATTGATTTCCTTTTGTTTTACTGCGCTGATATTTTCTGATCTAGCTCCTCCTACCTCTGAAACTGCCAAGAAAGTTGCTTCCTTTTTCAGTATCGAGCCTATTGAGAGGACCTTTAAGTTCATAATTCCCTTAGTCGAAGCGAGTTCAAAAAGTTCTTCCTCCGGTTCTGAAATGTCTGGTAAGAAATTCAATATCATACTATTTTGTTAGTTAATAAGATGAAAAATATTCCGATCTGTTATTTCGAAATAGGTGTGCGAAGATCTAGTTCTAAGTTTGCTTTAGGCGGCATTGACATCATGGTTTCAAAGGGTGAGGCCATCAAGAAGGAACCTAAGCATACCGCTACTCCAGCACCCAAACTCGAAGCTTCTAAACTGGAATCTTCCACTGCTCACCCTATGTCACACCCCGACCCATGGAGGAATCATCGAGGCGGACACTAAATGATTGTTCATAAGCACATGATCTACTAAGGTTGCATAATTCATTAATAAGATTTAAATATCAAATATTCAATTACAATTCAAGTTACCACACCCTATTCTAGAATATTACACATAATTATTTTACTAGGTCCAAAAGCCTTATGTGTAGCACCTTCAACACATTGTCACACAATCACATATCTTCACCTGAAACGTAATCCAAAACAAGTGTCAACTACGAGAGTTGGTGAGTTTACATATGTTTGAATAAAATAAAAGTTTAGTTAAAAACGTTTATACAATTCATAGTTTGACATGGTATGATACGGCGTAATGTGGAGAATCACTATGTGTATACCAATTGTAAGCATGTAATTATGTATATAAGCACAAAGGTTTAACGTGATAGGCGTAGCATACCGCTACCCTAAAAATGATAGGCATGGAATCAAGACTATGTGGGTTACACATAATTTAAAACCGCCCTAAAAGTATCCATAGCATAACAAGTGACCAAGCACAAAAGCACAATAATCTACGCATGTAAACACAAGTTGAATTGTATGTAAGTAAGCACAGATTTCGTTTCACCCCAAAATGTATAAAAATGTAAATAGGGGATATGTAACTCACCTGTGCAAACAAAGTAGTGATGCGGTATGTAGCAAAGTCCAATAGTGTATCCCGACCCTCTCGTGTCCTAAATATTTAAGACACCATAAAGTCTATGTAATGATTCTACCGTGTGTTGATCATGCATTCAATTCACCCAACTAGGCTTGACATGAACCCGTTTTAGGTTTTCAAGTGGTTTGACACGACGATCGTTGGTGACGGTTTGGTGATAACAAAATACATTTATATATACTTATATGATAAGATGTGTATTCCAAAAACATGTCATTACATTCACGTATCATTATTAGGTTTGAGGATTGAAATTAAGTATATACTATAAAAATAAGGCTTTGGATATCAAACTAGTTGTTTAGATAAGTACTCGGGTTTTTAAGTCTACTTAAGACATGATTTTTGTTATCTAAATAAATTACGGAGTTCTAGACATGCATAACTATATGTCATGGGTCTATAAAAATGTAGGGCTTACAATATTTGGATGGGTTTAAGGGTTTCAAATATTTAAAACAACACAAGTATGTTAACAGATTCGGTTTTCTGGATAGGTCCTTGAAATTTCGTTGTTCTGGAAATTAAAATGTTAGTTTCAAGAGGGGAGGCCATATGGGTTTTAAAGACAACACAAAATCCTAACTTTAGGAAGAAGAATCAAGTTAGTTGGACTATTATTGAACAAGATATGAATCCAACAAGTTAGCTCAATAATTCTGTCATAAAAACTCAGAATATACACGTTTTCTTGTATCACCCTTTTGGGGTATCAAAACTTATCCAAAAATTATGAACCCAAATAGGTTGGAAAGAGGACTCTTTAAAATTAATCTTAGACTCAAGAAACGTTCAATTTGGTTGAGTTTTGACCAAGTTAAGACCCTCTAAAGTCGACCAAAATTTCTGCCAGCTACTGTTTGGTTAAAGGAGGTGACTTTTTCTTTGAAACAAGCACTACTTGGGTGAACTTACAACACAAATCAACATGAAATCTTAAAACAATACTAAGTTTTAGTAAAACACTCACTTAAGGCAATCAAGGAGAAGGTAAGATGATTGTAGAAGGCTTGAACACTTGTAAAGTCACTTAAATGACACTTGAGAGTACTCTTGGATTCTTGAAGCAAAAAGGAAACAAATGAGGTGTGTGTGGGTGTATGGTGTGCCGTAACAAGAGAGAGGGAGAGAGAGGTGAGTTGGTGATTTGGGGTGGTTTATGGTGCTGCTTGGTGGTAGTATGGGGATGGTGATGTTTCTGCTGATCGTGGACCACCAAGGAGAAGGGTGAGGGGTGTGGTGGTGGGTTCGGTTTGAGGTGCCGAGGAGAAGAAGAGAGTGCAAAGTGGTGTGGGTGTGAGTCTGAGATGATGAAGTGCATGGCTTTTTATAGTCTTTGTAATGGGTAATACCCATGGGTTTAACTCATCCATGAAACAAGATGGTCTCCCCATATCCTCACATGTTGGGGAATGAGAGACAACATTCAAAAAGTGGGGAGGATTCCCACGTCTATTTCGGCCGAAAGGTGGCGCGTGGGTTGGGGGTAGGGGTAGGGTAGTGGTGTTGTGGTGTGGAGTGGTACCCGTACGATACTAATTCGGTATAATACCCGTGTGTCGTCATTTTTTTCGTTCGTTGTTATGTGTCGGGTATGAGTCATATAAACAAAATAATATGAGTTTATTAGTTCGGGTAAAATACGTGTCCGTCTTATGTGTTTTGAATTATATTTTCATCTAAGTGGGTATTCTCTACTATATAAAATAAAGATAACGTTTCGAGATGTTTAAATATTACTTTTAATTTGTCATCAACGTGATATGAGATTCGATATGAGATTCGATGTGTCTTCGAAATTTATATAATTTTATAAAATCAAATATTTTTAATATTTAAGTTAAAAATACATAATTTATATATTATTAATACATTAAATTGAACAAATGCACTTGTATATTATTGAATCTAAATTGTTTACAAATACAGGATAAATTTATACCATCATTTTAAATATTTAATTTTATTAAAAATAATTGATATACTTTTCATATATTTTTAAGACTTTAATTTAAAAATACATAAGTTGAAATTTGTAAACACACCCTTTTGTATAAACTTGGTTAAATACACGTGTGCATATTTGGAATAAAATGTTAAAAATTTTTACGTGTTAATATATTATAACTGCAATTTTTGAAATGTCACAGTCTCCCCATGTAGAAGGAATTTCGTCCCGAAATTCGATTTACGAAGGTAATAGAAGCGGGAAAGAGATGCCAAAGAACTTAGAATGGAATTACATCACAATAGAAAGATTCAGCGGGGAAATAGCGTATGATAACGGATGACGGCTTAATTTGAGTCGAGTTGTCAATTTGTTGGTCTAATAGTATAATGAGATTTATGCATACGATTGTTCATACAATGCTTAAATGTAAACTACTAGAAACCGTACCTAACAATATTGGTGCCAATCACCTTGTGACATGGCATTTTCCTTTAAAACTTCACCCCACGGGTGTTCATATTTTTCAAATTTTGCAAAAACATTTTCAAAAACCGGTCATCCTCTTAGTACTTATGCATGGTTTATACTCGTTATATCAAGTGGGTTTATGTATAGGGTGTACCAGCGGCTAACCCACCACCCCTTTGATATTCCGAGGATTCCCGTGCATAATTACTAGGATTTAGACCATTTTAATTAAATCATCTTCTTCAAATGGAAATTGTACAATGAAATGCATACAATCTGAAAGTGTTATCACATCTATGAGTGGTTTCATAGTATTTCTTCTTACGAGTATGATTAACAATTTAAGTCAATTTTTAACAGAGTTAGAAAGTTGGATGATTGAATTAAACATAGCGGGTTTGTTTCACAATAGTATAGGAATGAGATGGATGGTGAAAGTATAGTTGTTAAATTCAAGAATGCAATCACGGATGATAGAATTTATAGCAATAGGTTTCCCACCTTTACTTCCATGATATACGAGTTATCAAGTTTGGTTTGTTGTTTAGCAAATAGTTGGTTAAAAGCAAGAGACACAAATTTCTATTGGCATGAGTATTGAATAAAACGGATGTATAAAGATGGTGAACAAAGGAACGTACCGTTGACAGTGTCGTCATTGGCCGGAGCCTCGTTACCATTTATATTAAATGCTCGTCCACGAGGACCACCTTGATTTTGAAGTCTTGGACATTGGTTTCGGAAGTGGTTTGGATCTCCACATTCATAACAGGCCCGTCCATAGGTAACAGCGAGAGGCACTGGCTGATTGCCTTGAGTAGCTTGATTAACGATAGTGTGAGCACGGCAAGTAGCATCAACGTGTCCATAGCGTCCACAATTTGAGCATAGACGGCATGTAGCATGCGGGGCATGGTGATACTTGCAAGTAGGGCATTGGGGAAATGAACCTACATAATTTCTCAGAATTTGACCCGCAGGAGTAACTTGGGTCACAGGCACGGCATGAGTGATGGCCGTAAAGTTTTGGGCTTTGCGCTTCTTATCATGATGGGAAGATTCAGGCTCTTTGTCTTTGTCGGACACGGAAGTAGTAGCTTTGTCGACCACTTTCTTGGTATTCTTCCTAGATAAGGTACCCGCTTTGACGTGATTGTCAGTCAATACAGCAGATAAATGGATAGCATCTCCGAGAGTGGAGGGATCACTTCCCAATACGGTGTCTTGGATTGGCATAGGCAGTCCACCTATGTATTTCTCAATTCCCCGCGCTAAGGGAGTAACCATGTGGGGCACGAGCAGACTTAGTTCTTGATAATGAGTGGTGTAAGCCAAATTTTCTCCGCTATCTTGGGTGAGATCCCAAAATTCAGCTTCGAGCTTCCTCATTTCGTTGCGAGGACAGAACTCGTCAGTCATAAGTCGTTTCATTTCGTCCCAAGACAAGGACATAGCAGATTCGTTGCCCCGAGTACGTTTCTCACCGTTCCACCAGGTGAGTGCTCGTTTTTGGAAGACGCTTACGGACTTTGAGGTTGTCGGGATAATCGATGTTTAGGAAAGTACTCTCCATACTTTCAAACCATTGAAGAAGGCCAGTAGCACCTTCCGTCCCGAAGAATTTGGTGAGGTTGCAAGAATTGAAATGCTTGAATGTGCAGTACGGTGGGTTTGCACCATTCCCTTGCGTATTAGACCCATCACTATTGTTGTTAGCTTGAATCATTTGGCCTACTAATTGGGCAAGTAGTGTAGCAAGGTCTGTGTTGGAGTTGCTGGGGTTAGCATTAACTGCGCGACGGGGAGACATTCTATAAAATACCACAAGAAAGGACAAGAATTTATGAGACTTCAGATAAAATGGGCATGTATGTGCCACAGTTGGTAAACTGTTCACAATAATGCGAGTAGGAATGCGAGATGACACTCATCATGTCGCGTGATAATGTATGTATGCTCTGACTAAAACTGATCACATAATTCATTCAAAATTTATAACACTAAAGGATAGGGGAAATAAGCCATGAAATCTATTCCTGGGAGGATATGATAACATAGATCATTATTCGCGTAATAGAAATGGTCGGGATTCGCATGCACTACAAATTGTTATTACGTGTGCACCCGTAATAATGATTTGCTTTGCATGTTCGTCTAGTTCTTCCTATCTTGCTATAATGTCCCCAAATTTTGAGTTTAAGTTCGGATCGTATCCTTGCGAATACGTTGACTTATCAACGTTAAATAATTCCTCAAAACTTTCAAGGAGACATTCTTTAGCCTATAGGTAAACACTCACTTCAGGAATTCCAAGGAAAGCATACGGGTCCGTTTATTTGGATTTATACGAAATGCTTTCCTAGACAGAAAACCCAATGTACAGGTGTCACCCTTCCAGATTGCACGTGTCCTTTACTGGTTTTAAGAAATTAAGTCGTTGGCTAGATTTTCAAGATTTTAATAGACTTGAGAGTCTATGAGTATAAAATGTGTAGGAATGTTGCAATTAATATGTATTAGGAAAGAGTATGGATAAGGATGGGTAGTGTATTTGTTTGCATAAGTTTGTTTGTCAAATGTGTATGTAAAGCATGTATCATGTGTTTAAAGCCTTATATGTATGTGTGTAAGTCTCGTGTACCAAACTTGGGAAAATTCAAATAATACCTAACTACAAATAATTCACATAGCAATTTAGCATATAACACATAAAAAGGGAGTCCTAGGGTTATAGTCTAGGTCATTGTGTCTAATAACCTAATTCCCTATAACCATGGCTCTGATACCAATCTGTCACACCCCGACCGATGGCGGAATCATCGAGGCGGACACTAAATGATTGTTCATAAGCACATGATCTACTAAGGTTGCATAATTCATTAATAAGATCTAAATATCAAATATTCAATTACAATTCAAGTTACCACACCCTATTCTAGAATATTACACATAATTATTTTAATAGGTCCAAAAGACTTATGTGTAGCACCTTCAACACATTGTCACACAATCACATATCTTCACCTGAAACGTAATCCAAAACAAGTGTCAACTACGAGAGTTGGTGAGTTTACATATGTTTGAATAAAATAAAAGTTTAGTTAAAAACGTTTATACAATTCATAGTTTGACATGGTATGATACGGCGTAATGTGGAGAATTCACTATGTGTATACCAATTGTAAGCATGTAATTATGTATATAAGCACAAAGGTTTAACGTGATAGGCGTAGCATACCGCTACCCTAAAAGTGATAGGCATGGAATCAAGACTATGTGGGTTACACATAATTTAAAACCGCCCTAAAAGTATCCATAGCATAACAAGTGACCATGCACAAAAGCACAATAATCTACGCATGTAAACACAAGTTGAATTGTATGTAAGTAAGCACAGATTACGTTTCACCCCAAAATGTATAAAAATGTAAATAGGGGATATGTAACTCACCCGTGCAAACAAGGTAGTGATGCGGTATGTAGCAAAGTCCAATAGTGTATCCCGACCTACTCGTGTCCTAAATATTTAACACACCATAAAGTCTATGTAATGATTCTACCGTGTGTTGATCATGCATTCAATTCACCCAACTAGGCTTGACATGAACCCGTTTTAGGTTTTCAAGTGGTTTGACACGACGATCGTTGGTGACGGTTTGGTGATAACAAAATACATTTATATATACTTATATGATAAGATGTGTATTCGAAAAACATGTCATTACATTCACGTATCATTATTAGGTTTGAGGATTGAATTTAAGTATATACTATAAAAATAAGGCTTTGGATATCAAACTAGTTGTTTAGATAAGTACTCGGGTTTTTAAGTCTACTTAAGACATGATTTTTGTTATCTAAATAAATTATGGAGTTCTAGACATGCATAACTATATGTCATGGGTCTATAAAAATGTAGGGCTTACAATATTTGGATGGGTTTAAGGGTTTCAAATATTTAAAACAACACAAGTATGTTAACAGATTCGGTTTTCTGGATAGGTCCTTGAAATTTCGTTGTTCTGGAAATTAAAATGTTAGTTTCAAGAGGGGAGGCCATATGGGTTTTAAATACAACACAAAATCCTAACTTTAGGAAGAAGAATCAAGTTAGTTGGACTATTATTGAACAAGATATGAATCCAACAAGTTAGCTCAATAATTCTGTCATAAAAACTCAGAATATACACGTTTTCTTGTATCACCCTTTTGGGGTATCAAAACTTATCCAAAAATTATGAACCCAAATAGGTTGGAAAGAGGACTCTTTAAAATTAATCTTAGACTCAAGAAACGTTCAATTTGGTTGAGTTTTGACCAAGGTAAGACCCTCTAAAGTCGACCAAAATTTCTGCCAGCTACTGTTTGGTTAAAGGAGGTGACTTTTTCTTTGAAACAAGCACTACTTGGGTGAACTTACAACACAAATCAACATGAAATCTTAAAACAATACTAAGTTTTAGTAAAACACGCACTTAAGGCAATCAAGGAGAAGGTAAGATGATTGTAGAAGGCTTGAACACTTGTAAAGTCACTTAAATGACACTTGAGAGTACTCTTGGATTCTTGAAGCAAAAAGGAAACAAATGAGGTGTGTGTGGGTGTATGGTGTGCCGTAACAAGAGAGAGGGAGAGAGAGGTGAGTTGGTGATTTGGGGTGGTTTATGGTGCTGCTTGGTGGTAGTATGGGGATGGTGATGTTTCTGCTGATCGTGGACCACCAAGGAGAAGGGTGAGGGGTGTGGTGGTGGGTTCGGTTTGAGGTGCCGAGGAGAAGAAGAGAGTGCAAAGTGGTGTGGGTGTGAGTCTGAGATGATGAAGTGCATGGCTTTTTATAGTCTTTGTAATGGGTAATACCCATGGGTTTAACTCATCCATGAAACAAGATGGTCTCCCCATATCCTCACATGTTGGGGAATGAGAGACAACATTCAAAAAGTGGGGAGGATTCCCACGTCTATTTCGGCCGAAAGGTGGCGCGTGGGTTGGGGGTAGGGGTAGGGTAGTGGTGTTGTGGTGTGGAGTGGTACCCGTACGATACTAGTTTGGTATAATACCCGTGTGTCGTCATTTTTTTTTCGTTCGTTGTTATGTGTCGGGTATGAGTCGTATAAACAAAATAATATGAGTTTATTAGTTCGGGTAAAATACGTGTCCGTCTTATGTGTTTTGAATTATATTTTCATCTGAGTGGGTATTCTCTACTATATAAAATAAAGATAATGTTTCGAGATGTTTAAATATTACTTTTAATTTGTCATCAACGTGATATGAGATTCGATGTGTCTCCGAAATTTATATAATTTTATAAAATTCAAATATTTTTAATATTTAAGTTAAAAATACATAATTTATATATTATTAATACATTAAATTGAACAAATGCACTTGTATATTATTGAATCTAAATTGTTTACAAATACAGGATAAATTTATACCATCATTTTAAATATTTAATTTTATTAAAAATAATTGATATACTTTTTCATATATTTTTAAGACTTTAATTTAAAAATACATAAGTTGAAATTTGTAAACACACCCTTTTGTATAAACTTGGTTAAATACACGTGTGCATATTTGGAATAAAATGTTGAAATTTTTACGTGTTAATATATTATAACTGAAATTTTTGAAATGTCACACCCTAAGCCATCATCCAGCAAAACGCAGAAGATTATTGATCCTGTCGAGTTGGCCATTCACGAGTGCTCTGATTTTGCTGATGCTCACAATAAGTTGCACAACCTCAGCCATCTAGTAAGAAACATTCATTATCCTAGATCCTGATCTTAATTGTGCATTTATGTTAACATATATACTATGTTCAATAGGCTATGGATAGAATGGCTATGTTTTACGAACATCTAGTGATGGAGGTTGAGGTGAGCAAGCAGAAGATTGCTGAGTTGCACAGGAATGAGGCTGCTAAGAACAAAAATTTAGCTGGTGTCACCAAGGAGGTTAGCAATGTGAAGGCGGAGTTGTAGGATACGTATCCCCAAAATGCTCGGGATCTTGATGAGTCCAACGAACAAGTTAAAACCTCAGTTGCAATGTCCATATTTCAGGCCAGAATAAAGATGGCTAAAGTAGCTGAGGACAAGGACTTCGATCGGGCTACATGGGACGTACAAGAGTGGAAGAGGCTTGTTGCTGAGCTTGGAGGAGAGCCGGTGCAGGAAGAGGATGCGAGCGAATTGGTGGCTAAAGACAAGGCTGAGGGTTCAGCGAAGGTTGCAACAAAGGTGCTTGAAGTCGGTGATGCTGGGAAGCAAGCCGACCAGGGCGATGAGGGTAATGAAGCCTAGACCTGAGCCTTGGACTTTGTGATTTTTGAACTTTTAATCATGTTGACTTGTTAAACGATTTTAATATTCTTGCTTTTAGGGATCCTCAGCCAATTTGACAATTTGTGTCCTTGGTGGATGGTTCCTTTTTGGATGAAACCTGAGACGCACTTTAATTTCCTGCACTTAAAATGGTAATTAGTAGATTTTGACTATCTGCCATGATTGTTGTTTGTTATGTTCTTATATGTTTTTGAAAAATTAGGATCCTTACGTATTTAAGTTTTAGAAATATTTTCGGAATATCATATCTTAATTATTATTTATAAATAACAACTTAGTTTTTTTTATCAAACTTTAACTTAGGAAAATAAAGTTTAATTTTGATAAACGGTATATAAGAATATTAATTAAGAACAAATCATGACTTAGTCAATCAAATTTTGATTCTACCTTTAATGGTGAATTAACAAGTAGTTCCAGAAACTGAAATGGATAGATATACATACCAGACATTTGACAAATATTATAAAGTATTACAACCTTGAGTTGTACCCTATGTATGTTTGTCAAATAAATCGTATGATCAGTAACTGAACCTCGGGATTCTCACAAGTCTTCAATCCGATTAGGGGTCTTGAGTCAGCATATCAATGCTAAGTATTTGGCTTAACACATAAGTGTTAAGTACCTACGATAATTCAAAAACATGGGCCAAGCCAGTAAACATGGGCCAAGCCAGAAAACGTGGGCCAAGCCAGAAAACGTGGGCCGAGCCAGTTTTGAGTTAGCATGAAAATGTCAAAAACCTTAGGAGTAACACGTCTGTTACTATCGTAGGATTCAAGATATAGCCAATAGTGATGAAATTATCCGCCACTTTTACATGGACTGGTCGCACCACCTTCAACTATACTTGAATATCGTGCGCTACACGCAGAGTGTTTAAACTCAATTCTTAGAAAGGTGAAAACCTTTAAACCTTAGAAGGTGTTTTGATACCTTAACTTAGGAGAGATGACCAATCTCTATCTTGTGTCAGGATCCTTGACGATCCTTCCTGCAAAACATAAACCTTGGTAAAGGTGGGTGTTAGCCTGGCTAACACCCCTCCGACGCTAAAGTCGGTACATTGATACAGAGTGATAATAATAAAAGTAATTATGGAAAGAAGATGTACCATTGTTAGTTAGAATATGAGCTTTAACTTACATAAAGTAGGTTATTAGGTGGATGGCATTCCAGGATCCTACAATATATCTCCTTCCATAGTAGCTAACCAATACGGTGCAAGCTTTCCATCACTGGGTTTTGTGGTATTTTGGAATGTCTTCCTTAATACCAAGTCACCTACTAGGAATCTTCTGATCTTTATGTTTTTTGTTATATGACTTTGCTATTCTTTGTTGGTAAGCTGCAATACGAACCTTTGCAAGATCCCTGAGCTCATCTACAGTGTCAAGATCATGAGCGAGAGCTTCGTTGTTGTTTTTTGGAGTCTAAAGATTAGTTTTGGCAGTATGGATAACCATCTCTGTGGGAATCATGGCTTATGTTCCAAATACCAAAGAGAATGGAGTTTGTCCTGTTGCATTCTTTGCGGTTGTCCTATCTGCCCAAAGTGCAAAAGGTAGCTCTCCAGCCCATCTTTTTTTCTTTGCTCCCAATCTCTTCTTGAGGTTGTTTCAGATAATTTTGTTGGTGATTCCACTTATCCATTGGCTTGAGGATGTACAGGGGTGGAGGTTATCATCTTGATCCCCCAACTAGCACATAAGTTAGTTGTTCTTTTGCCAATGAATTGAGATCCGTTTCCACGTACTATCTCTGCCGGGATCCCAAATCTTGTCAGGATATTGCGCTTGATGAAGGAGATGACCTCTTTTTCTCTCACTTGGACAAATGTCTCAGCTTCAATCCATTTTGAGAAGTAGTCTGTCATTGCTCGGATAAATACTTATCCTCCTGGTGCCTTGGGAAGCTTTCCGTCTATATCCATTCCCCATTTCATAAACGGCCACGGAGAGATAACTGGATATAATGGTTCTGCTGGTTAGTGAAGTATGTTGCTATGTCTCTTGCAGGCATCACATTTTTGGGAATAATTCATGGCGTCCTTCCTCATGGTAGGCCAATTGTATCCTGTCCTTAGGATCTTTGAGAACAGTGCTCTGTCCCTAGTGTGATTTCCACAGTCGCCTTCATGTATGTCTTTGAGAACTTCAAGTGCTTCAGGATCCTCCAAGCATCTTAAGTATGGACCTGCAATAGACTTTCTATACAAGATATCATGTAATATAATAAAGCGAGATACCCTTATGCGAAAATCCTTGTCGTTCTTTTCATCACTTGGGATCTCACCATCCTGCAGATATTTTATAATAGGTGAAATCCTGGATCCTTGTCTAGGTTCGAGATCCTGAATATCTGTTTCTTCTGTATTTGATACACCATTTTTTTTTCAATTGCTGGACACATGATATGTATGATCGGTATCGTAATTCCTTCTGGTATCTTGAGAGCCGAAGCAAGGTTTGCTAAGGTATCAGCTTCAGCGTTGTCTTCTCCCTTTACTGCATATGAGCCATTGAAATGGTTAGCAATTAAAAATGATTCCACATATACCTTAGGATACCTGATTTTCATATCCCAGGCTAGTTGTAATCATGCTATCAGCGCCTCATATTCCGCTTCGTTATTAGTTGCCTGGAACTCACAACTTATAGAATGGGGTATTATGTCCCCTTGTGGCAATTTCAGTATAATTCCTAGACCTGTTCCTCTGACATTTGATGTGCCATCGGTGAATAAAGTCCACTTATCCTTGGATTCTTCTAATTGTTGAACCTCGAGGTCTGCTTCATGTTGGATGTCACTACTGAAATCAGCCACAAAGTTCGCAAGTTCCTGGGACTTTATCGTTGTTCTAGGTTCATATATGAGGTCATAGGCGCTGAGTTTGACTGACCACTTGGCCATTCTTCCAGACATCTCTGGTTTTCTTAAGACACACTTAACAGGGTAGTTAGTCAACGTGGATAGTATGAGTTTCAAAATAATGTCTTAGTTTAGTGGATGCCATTATTAGATTTAATATTAACTTTTCTTAATGAGAATACTTGGTTTTCGCCGCAAGTAGGCTTTTACTTACATAGTATACCAGATGTTGCTGGCCTTCATGATCCTTAACTAGGACGGTGCTTATTGAATTTCCTGATAATGCCAAGTATAAAGATAATGGTTCACCATCTTCTAGTTTCATCAATAGGGGAGCTGTTGACAAGTACTCTTTTAATGATTGAAGTGCTTGTCCATGCTTCTCCTCACGTTCAAATCTTTTATTCTTCTTCAGGATGTCGTAGAACTCTTTGCATCTTTCTGAGGATCTTGAAATGAACCTGTTAAGAGCTGCTATTATGCCGGTTAGCCTCTAGACATCCTTGGTGTTTGCTGGGGATTTTAGATTGATGATTGCTTTGATTTGCTCTAGACTGGCATCTATTCCTATCTTGGTCACCATGTATCCCAAGAACTTTCCTGCCCCCACTCCGAAGTGACATTTGGAAGGGTTGAGCTTCATGTTATATTGTTCCAGGATATCGAATGCCTCTCTGAGATCCTTGGGGTGATCCCCAGCTTTCTTTGATTTTACCACCAAGTAATCTATGTAAACATCCATGGTGTCCCTTAGCTTGTTTTTAAACATCATGTTCACCAGTGTTTGGTGTTAGGGGTCAGTTTTTACCTCTGGAATCCCAGATCCTCAGATAAGTATCGGTATCCCTGATCCTTACTATGTTTCAGTATCCTAATTAACTAACTGTTGTAACAACTAATATTACGTGTTTATCTTTGATTTGGTCATCTAGGTAATTAACACGTCATTAATGACTAAATAAATAGCTGAAGAACTATTCAAACTGTTAGGAAAACGTGTGGAATTCAATCTATAACGGTCAAGAATTAATAGAGACTTGTAACTGCTATGAACTTGATTTTTCGCCGGGATCCTCGCTTTTCAGTTATTTTATCTTTTGTATATATATTTAGCAGCTTGATCGAATAGGACACACAGTTCACAAACTCTCACAACACAATACACTCGCAAACACCTCTGTAACACTTAGATTTCGATCAGATACTGCTCTAATTGTACTTTTTGTTTTGGATAAAAACTAACAACACTAATTTTGTAACCAAATTTAGAATGTGAGGTAGTGTGCTTGTAAGAATCGTAAATAAAATATAAAGGAAAGCGGTAAACGACATGAGTGTTTATTAGAAAAGCCCTTGATCCTTCAGGACCTCAAGCATAAAACCTTAGGAGCCGACTAAATGTTAGGCCGCCTTGTGTTCTTTTTTTAAATCGATGAAAAAGTACAATGAGAGCAACTAATGATCGAATTCTAAGTGTTACAGAGCTTGTGAGTGTGTAATTGTGTTATGAATTGTGAATGAATCCTCTCCCTAATCGATCTTACTGCTATATCAATACAAAAAACAAAATAACTGAAAAGCGAGGATCCCGATGAAAAATCAGGAAAGTCTTTAATGAGTCTTTATGGCAGTTACAAGTCTGCATTAATTCTTGACCGTTATAGTTTGAATTCCTAATGGTTTGAATGGTTCTTCAACCCTTGATTTAGTCATTAATGAATCGTTGATTACCTGTTCAAGACTAATCAAAGAAAAATACGTAATATTAATTGTTATAACGGTCAGTTAATCAGGATACTAAAACATAGTAAGGATCTGGGATACCGATACTTATCTGAGGATCCGGGATACCATAGGTAAAAAATGAGGCATAACAATTTTCCCCAAACTTTAAAATTCAAAATTGAAGAGTTTTGACCGATGTGTCTTGATGAGCGCGTAGGTCTAGGTAAAGTGACTCCCTTATTTGATGGTTTTCCCTTTTCCGTTATTGATTACCGATTTCTTTCAGTCAACCGGTTTGCCTTATTTTCTTCAACTTAAGTCTAGTAAAACTCCTTTGAGTCTAAGAGCTAACCAGAATGACGGTGATTGGAGTGGGAAATACTTTTTTGTGAAGAGAACATCTATCCCAGGTGGGGATCTTTAGTCACTCCAGTAGGTTAAGAAGGGTAGGATGTAGTCAGGATCCCTGCATGTTAGTAGGTATATATATATGTATGTATGTATGTATGTATGTATGTATGTATATGTAACATGTTTTGATGATCCTTGTGTCTTGTACAATCCCAAAGTTTGAGAAGCTAGTTCCTACAAGGAGTGATACAGATAAGAGGTTCAAAGCTTTGTTGGAGATACATGTTGGTGAGAGATTTTTCTACTTTGAGTCTGTTGTTAGTGAAGCTAGTTTTGCAACCGAGTACTCCGAAGCCACCATGTCGTCAAGTAAGAATTTACTTCACTTGTTTACTGAGTTTTATTGACTCTAATTACTTTTTTCTACTTTTGTAGAGATTCAAAGATTTGGTTCTCATTTTGCTTTGGTTGATCTTGAAAGCATTCTCTATTGAGGAGCCATTGTTAAGCAAGAGGCTCCCACACCTGTTACTGCCAAGCCCAGGATCCCGACACTTCGTTCCAAGACATTAGGAAAAAAGAGGATCTCTACACGGAATTTGTGGTTTTTTGACTGTTCATGTTGGTACGTGTTTAAAAACAAATTTTCTTTTGTGTTTTGGAATCCCGGCATTAGATAGACAATTTATTTTTCTGACTAATGGTTAAGGATTCGGGTGGATGGGTCCAACTTTTGGATGGAGCCCGAATTCTTGATCCTCCTGCACTTTCAATATTAATTAGTAGCTTATGACTATTCTCCATGATTGTAATGCATTTGGTTTGCTTTGACATGTTCTAGAAGACCAGGATCCTTAGGTAGTTAAGCCTTGGGATATTCAGAAAGTTGGGTTTAGGTATACTTTCAGGATATCGGATCCTTAATGATTATTTATACATAACATCTTAGGTTTTTATCAAACTTTGACTTAGAAAAATATAGTTTGGTTCTGATAAATGGTATGGAAAAATACGACTACAAACATATCATGACTTAGTCATTCAAACTTTGAATCTTCTTTTAATTGAAAATTAATAAGTAACACATACCTTTGATGAGAACTAAGCCGGGTAGGTACACATACCAGATTATGACATGGAGTCCAGAATATAACAACTGTAAGTTGTCCCCAGTGTATAGTTATTAAACACATCGTAGACTTAGTAATTGAACTTCAGGATCTTCACAAGTCTTCAATTAGTTTAAGGATCTTGAGTCAGCATATTGATGCTAAGTTCTTGGGTAACACATAAGTGTTAAATACCTGTGACAAGTTAAAATCATGGTTCAAGCCAGTAACATGGGCCAAGCCAGATAACGTGGGCCAAGCCAGTATTGAGTTAGCATGAAAATGCTAAAAACCTTAGTTTAACACGTAAGTGTTAAATGCTCAGGAGAAACTTGAGGAATAACACGCCTGTTATATCTATAGGATCCAATATATAGCCAACAATGATGAAATTATCAGCCACTGTTACATGGACTGGTCGCACCACCTTGAACTATAATTGGATATCGTGCGCTCTTGGCGGGGTGTATTAACCCAATACTTAGAAAGGCGAAAGCCGTTTAAACCTTCGAGGTATTTCAGGAAAAACAAACTTAGGAGAGATGGCCAATCTCTATCTTCTGTCGGGATCCCTGGAGGTAATTCCTACAAAACATGAATCCTTGGTGAAGGTGGGTGTTAGCCTAGCTAACACCCCTCTGACTCTCAAGTCAGTACTTTGCTAAAGAACATTAAAAATTAAAACAATTATGAAAAGAAGACGTACCATTTTAGTTAGAATGTAATGTCTAACTTACATAAAGAAGATTTTGAGATGGATGGCCTTCCAGGATCTTGGCAGGATATCTCCTTCCATTGTGGCTAACAAGTAGGCACCTTTGCCTGCTTCTGAGTCAATCAAGTATGGGTTTTCCCATTTTGGTGCAAGCTTTCCATCGATGGGATTGGTAGTATTTTGGAATGCCTTTCTTAATACCAAGTCACCTACTTGAAATCTTCTGATCCTTATGTTTTTGTTGTACGACTTTGCTATCCTCTACTGATAAGCTGCAATACGAACTTTGGCAAGATCCCTGAGCTCATCCACAATGTCGAGATCACGAGCAAGAGCTTCATTGTTGGTCTCTCGAGTTTGAAGATTGGTTCTGGCGGTAGGGATAACCATCTTTGTAGGGATCATGGCTTCAGTACCAAACACCAATGATAATGGAGTTTGACCTGTTGTATTTTTTGTAGTTGTCCTATCTGCCTAAAGTGCAAAAGGTAGCTCTTCAGCCCATCTTCCTTTCTTTGCTCCTAATCTCTTCTTGAGGTTGTTGATGATAATCTTATTGTTGGATTCCACCTGTCCATTGGCTTGAGGATGTACAGGAGTGGAGGTTATCATTTTAATCCCCCAGCTGGCACATAAGTTAGTTGTTCTCTTGCCAATGAACTGAGATCCATTGTCACATACTATCTCTGTCGGGATCCCAAATCTTGTCAGGATATTGCGCTTGATGAAGGAGATGACTTCTTTTTCTCTGACTTGGACAAATGCTTCGGCTTCAATCCATTTGGAGAAGTAATTTGTCATTGCTAGCATAAAAACTTTTCCTCCTGGTGCCTTGGGAAGTTTACCGACTATATCCATTCCCCATTTCATGAATGGCCATGGAGAGATGATTGGATAAAAAGGTTTTGTGATTGGGGTATTATGTCCCCATGTGGCGATTTCAGTATGATACCTAGACCTGTTCCTCTTACATTTGATGCACTGTTACTGAATAAGGTCCACTTATCCTTGGAGTCTTCCAATTGTTGAACTTCAAGGTCTGCTTCATGTTGAATGTCACTACTGAAATCAGCCACAAAGTCCGCAAGTGCCTAAGACTTTATTGCTGCTCTAGGTTCATATATGAGATCATAGGAACTGAGCTTGACCGACCACTTAGCCATATATGTCACACCCCAACCGAAGGCGAAAACGTCAGGGCGGGACATGTAGACTGTTCATAAGCACATAGTTGACTAGGTTGTAATATATTAAAACATCACATTTCATTTCAAAGATCAAACCAAACAAATCCAACAATTACATGAAATCGGAATACATAACAAGTTCTTTTATTTAAATAACTAGGTCCACAACTTAAGTGAAGCAAGCTTGTTCAACTCAAACATTCGTACCTGAAACATGATTAAAACAGGGTCAACTAAAAAGTTGGTGAACATACATAGGTTTTGACTCTAAATAGTATCAGTGTGTTGTGTGTATACAATCCATACATATCATGATTAATAACTCAAATATGGAGAGTTACTATTGTGAAACCTAGTTGTACAATCAACCCTTTGTAACTAGCATGCAAAATTGTGTTATCGGTAACAATCACCCTAACTAGGTGGGTTTGTCAGACTCAATAGATCTATCATTTTTAACCGTCGGCTTGTATAATTAATGATTGCACATGTAAATTGCATACATAAGGCACAAATTGCACATGAATGTAGGGTGGAATTGTATTGTGTAGTTTGCAAACATTGTATATTTGTAATTAATGTTCCACCCCAAAATGTAAATAGTGTAAAAAGGGGCTATGTAAAACTCACTTGTAGTAATGGTGTAGATAGCACGAGCAAAAGGATGCGCAAATGATTTGCTAATCACAATGTCGACCTAAAATTTAATTATACGTATCTAATTAATGATGTGCACAAAAAGTCTTAAGACAGAGTCAAATGTTCCAAAGGAATTGAGTAAGTGTTTAATTGAATGGATGCAGGGACACGTTTGTGTACGAAAGGTATTTATGAGATCACATGTAAAGGGTATGTGTAAAAGTACATAGGATGGTAGTTGTATTTAAATATTACGTTTAAAAATAATTTGTAAAATCAAGGTATGTATGAATTTAAAGAAATAATAATTGTTTTAGAGTTATGAAGTGGTTATATGATTTAAATAAATAAATTTTTTTATTTATTTAATTATGATTATAAAAATACGTTTTTACAGGCAGAGTATAAATATAAATATGTTAGTATATATTTAGGAAATAACATTTATTTATTATAAGTTTAATCCCTAAATAGCTTTTATTGTAAAATGATTTATTTGTAAATTGTTAAAATATTTTGTGTAAATCTTTACAAAAACGATAGTGAACTTATAAAATCATATCATAGTTTATAAAATAATTAGGTAATTTAAATGTTATGTCTTTAGAATAAACATTTTATATAAAGTAAGGTTCAAATGATTTTTACTTTTCTAATTAAGGTTTTAAAACAATTTAATTTGTAAAATACTTGTTCCCTTAAAAGATTGCTAATTGTAGTACTAAATCAGTCATAGAGGTTATTGGTTTTATAAAAGTATTTTTATAAAATAATTAGGGTTGTTAAAAGCTATAAAAAAAATCAGGCCACCCGGCTCGAACCCGGGTGGTCCCTATGAGAGGCGGCCAGTCTACCACCAGACCAAGGGACTCCTTCTGAATATTATCTAGATTCGCCAGATCCTTACATGAAGTCAGGGAGGGGCCGGGATGGCCTTTAACAGAAAATAAAAAATGTCGGGTATGGGTTTCGAACCCACGCCACCTGGTTCGGCGGTGCAGTGGCTTACCGGCCGGACCAGGTGGTTTCGCTGGTATTTCTTGAAACTCTAAAACTTACTTATGCATACTGAATCAATGCGAAAACCCTCATCAGAATTCCGTATGAACAGGTCATGAACTCTCATCTAAATCAAATCCGATAGAACCTGTTATTACTAATTGAGATAGGGCTATTGAATACATCAAGTTACGATTCTAACATAAATCTTACCTGATTTGGTAAAGGAACAAGTGAGAAATGCTGGAAAGACAGACCCGTTGTTCTTGATGCTCGATCAAGGTCAAAAGACGAAATGTGGTGCGAGTGTGTGTTCAGAGAGTTTGCAATAGGATTTTTTGAGGGTGTGGGAGTGATTTTTACAATTCAATTTCCTTTTAAAAACTCAAATTGATTCGGGTTTAACAGAGGTGGTTAAAAGCTTATTATTCAAATCAATTTGTTCAATTCGAAATGAATTGAGTCGTGATTTCGGGTTGTAGGGTGTGATTCACGGGTGATAACGCGTTTCAATTTCACAGCATTGAATTGATATTTGGCTCGACTTTGACTATGAAAGTCAAAACGCGTTTAAACTTGAATTTGCCCGCTATTATGGTCGAACTGGTATGATAATTGGTTGTTAGTTGGTCAAAATCCCTCAGGTATACAAGGTAAATCCGTAGATTTCGGGTGTGATTGATTTTGGTTTTTGAATCTTTAAGAACAAGGAGACTGTTTGACTTTTAAAAGTCAAACTGTGTAAAAGGTGTGGATTAGGTCAAAGTTGAGGATTATTAGTGGGTTAAATTTCAAGGGTGGGGGTTCAAATTGAGGGTTCAAGTGTTTAGAAGGTTCAAACTAGTTTATTAAGTTTGTAAATATTTATAGTGTAACATCTCAAAAATAATAAAACGAATAAATATAGCGAGACCGGTGACTTAGTCGGAATATTTAAACAAAAGGGAGCGGGCTTGGGCTCGGCTTCAATGGGCCGAGGGAAGCCCAGGCATATAAGAGGCAAGGCAGCCCTCTTCTCTGCTCATTTCCCCACTCACGCAAGTTCTAGAGAGAGAGAAGAAAGCTCGGGTCTAGAGAGAGAAAGTGACGGATCGACTCGGGAATTCAGGAGAACGTTGCTGCTGTGCTCGTGATCATCTTCTCCGAATCAGAATTTCAATCCAGGTAACGATTTGACCACATTATGAGTTTTTGTTCGTTTTGGGAAGTTTCGGGTTTTGGCTAAAAAGATAGCGATTTTGCGGATGAAACTTGAAAGTGAACTTAGGTATAGCATCTAGAATGAAAAACGAACGTTGTGATCAAAGAAAAATTTAGATATTGACTCGATCAGACTTGCATGCAAATCTTCAGATTTTTGGAGAAGACGATGTGCAGACCCATCGAAACTACTTAGTTTCGATATGTGCAGACCCATCGAAACTACTTAGTTTCGATATGTGCAGTAGTTTCGATATGTGCAGACCCATCGAAACTACTCAGTTTCGATATATGCATACCCATCGAAACTACCATAGTTTCGATATAAGCCCCCGATCCGAAGCTAAGATTACACCTAAGTTACTTATCGAAACTACCAAGTTTCGATATGAACCCATGACTCGAAACTACCAAGTTTCGACAGAAGCAACCTATCGAAACTACCAAGTTTCGACAGAAGCAACCTATCGAAACTACCAAGTTTCGACAGAAGCAACCTATCGAAACTACCAAGTTTCGATAAAGCAAATCCATCGAAACTACTAAGTTCAAGCATAGTAATGTCTAATGTCATCTAGGAGCACTACCTTACGAGTATGACTTTATTATACAGATCGTGAGTGACATTATTGACGCTCAGTAGCCAGCTTAATGTATTTCAGAAACTACTCATCAGGTGAGTTCTATGTGCCCCATTTCTATGTTATGTGCAATGATTTATAAATGTTTTTGGGCTGAAGTGTATACGCTAAATGAATAAATAATATGAAGGTCAAAGTGATCATACGTGATATAGTAAGGTATATGTGTAGATACATATGAAAATGAATTATGAACTACGAACAACGAATGACACGTATGTTTACAAAGAATGAATGAAAGAATGGTATAACGTAAATAAATGAAATCTTGCTTTATAAACATATATTGCATGTTAAGAATGTATGTATACGTTATGATCGGAAACGAAGTTAACGACTACTACGGTAGACGGACGACCACTTGACTACTATGCAGCTAGGAAAGAAAGTCTAGAAAGGTAGACTACATAAAGGCCACTACGGTGGAGTATGATGCTAAATCAATATTCGGCTGCATAATTAGTTCAAGTGGGAAACGGATGCCTTAGGGTAGACGGGCGAATATGACGGACTACGATGGTAGGACGGTAAAGAAGGACGACCAAAGGTTGGCCTGACCAAAGTTAAGGCGGACGGTTTCTAGGACCGGACGAGTAAAAGGGCTACGACAGTAGTTCAAGGGCGTATGTCTTTGTGATGTACGTACCGTAAGATGGGTTGATCACCCTTATGTGTATGACCAATGAATGTTAAGGAAAAAGAAAAGGTGAGTACATATCTATGTAATCACATAAGAATAAAGAAAGAAAAGGTGAGTACATATCTATGTAATCACATAAGAATGAAGAAAGAAAAGTAAAAGCTATGAATACGTATTTGTAGAAATGTATGTATATAATTAAGTATACTTATAAAGAAAAGAATGATCATACTTAATAGTTTTAAACTAGAACTCACCAGCGTTAGCTGACTTTTAGTATACATTTCAGGTAAAGGAAGAAAAGGTCGTGCGGTGGCGTGAAGGTTACCCGACACAAGACTGACATCCCACTTTAATATATGTGTTAAGACTTCCGCTGTCAAGTTATGTCATGTTATGTAATTGAATGACGAATGATATGTAATTGAATGATGAATGTTTTTAATCTAAGTTCAGTATTTATGACTATGTTTATGAGTAAATCCAACGAGTGAGGTTACCCGGGAAAGGGGCCTTACATATAGATAGATGTTTATAAATTGATTTGTTGTTTAAAATAGAACAATAAAACTAGTTATATTATGAATTTTAAAAATTTAAATATTATTGGTTTAGTCATAAATATTTTACAAAAGTGGGTTTTAGTTTCAAGAGAGTTAAGGAGAGATCTGCCGAAGAATCTAAAGGGGAAATGAGTTACTTGGAATGGCTTTGATGGGAACTTGACGATCAGGGTTTGTTTAAGGTATAGTCTAATATGTTCAGGAATTGTCACATGGTAAGAGACTTCACAAACACTGGCCCCGTCAAACAACATAAAACTTTACATGACACGAATAACGCTACTTCTGATAATATGACAGGAACACTTATATATAGGAAGTACCAGCGCGTATCCACCATGCCCTTGTCATATCTCATTAGTTTCGTTATTATATATCATGATAGGTTTCATGTCATAACACACGATAGAATTTGTTATGTTTTCCAAGCGCTGATTTTTATAGTTACGTGTGCACATTAACTATCTAAATCGGCGCATGGTCCGTATTGTTCATCCCATTGTGTATGTGGCTCAAAGGGGGGTAACACAAACTCACTTAATTCGTAACTATTGTTTCCACATATGTGCTGCTAACAAGTAACTATGTCCATAGATAGTAGAGTCAATCAGGTACTAAAGAGTAATAACGTGGCATTATTTAGGGTTCCATAGCTTCCTCGTGTTTGAACAAGAATACGTCAAACCCCGAGTAGCTTTCATGGATAAGGTGAATAATCATGCCTTGTGTATGACGTAGTTACCCAATTGCAACAATGTAAACGATCAAATTCCGTGTATATTGTAAGCACATAAATTCCATGTATGATCTAATGTCATGTACATTGTAAGCAATTTGGTTCCATATATAATGTGAACAATTTTGTATCATGTATGTTGTAAACAAATAAGTTTCACATAGATTGTGAACAATTTAATATCAAATAAGTTTTCATGTATGACGTAAACAATTTAGCATAATGTATTTTGTAAATGTAAACAATTTAGTATCACGCATTTTGTATACCAGGAAGTTTCAGGTATAATGTGAGCAACGTAGTATCATGTATATTGTATAGTGTGAACAATTTGGTATTATGTATTCTACAAACAACTAAGTTTCATGTATTAAGTGATCAATCCACTATAATGTATATTGCAAACAAGTTTCGTGTATTATGTGATCGGTGTAACATTACGTATATTGCAACTAAGTTTCATGTATTATGTGACCGTGTATAATATGTTCAATCTAGTATCATGTATCAAAACAACAAGTTTCGGGTATCATGTGATTAACCTATTATCATGCATATTGTAAACAATTAAGTTTATGTATCATGTGATCGTGTATAATGTGCTCAATCATGTATCAAACAAACGAGTTTCATGTATCATGTGATTATCCTAGTATCATGCATATTGTAAACAACTACGTTTTATGTATCATGTGATTGTGTATGATATGCTCAATCATGTATCAATCAAACAAGTTTCATGTATCATGTGATTATCCTAGTATCATGCATATTGTAAACAACTAAGTTTTATGTATTATGTGATTGTGTATGATGTGCTCAATCATGTATAAATCAAACAGGTTTCATGTATCTTATGATTATCCTAGTATAATGCATATTGTAAACAACTAAGTTTTATGTATCATGTGATTGTGTATGATGTGCTCAATCATGTATCAATCAAACAAGTTTCATGTATCATGTGATTATCCTAGTATCATAACTAAGTTTTATGTATCATGTGATTGTGTATGATGTGCTCAATCATGTATCAATCAAACAAGTTTCATATATCATGTGATTATCCTAGTATCATGCATATTGTAACCAACTAAGTTTTATGTATCATGTGATCGTGTATGATGTGCTCAATCATGTATCAAACAAACAAGTTACATGTATCATGTGATTATCCTAGCATAATGCATATTGTAAACAACTAAGTTTTATGTATCATGTGAGTGTTCATTTGTAAGTTATTGGATCTCATGAATAAAGTAAACTGTCGAATTTTGCAGGTAGTCAAGTGTTGCAGACAAGCGTGTTGTTTGGCGTTCATGTATAACGTGGATAGTTGGATTTTAATTTGTAAATCTTGTTGAGGTTTATATGGATGACTAATGCCTACGCGAAATGTTTCAGTTCATTGCAGTGTCTAGTAAAATCATACATTTCTGGATGTGTAAGATAACGAGAAGGTTGTGTAGATATTTAGAGGAGTGTGCTTACGAATAACTGATTTGTGCTCTTTATTTGTAAATAAATAAGTAGTCGTAGTTTATTCTTGTTTGTAAAATGATGAAAAGCAGTTGAATAATTAACTACATGGATAGTTAAATGAAAACCCTTTTTATTTTATTTCAAATTATAAGTAGACTATTTTTAAGAGAAAATAATGGGTAAATTATTTAATAACTAAGCCAAGGTTTAATAATAATTAATTTAACGGGGAAAATCATAATTTAATTATTAATTAAAAATAATGCTTTTTTAAAACAAGTTGTATTAAATTTTCCTAACAAGGTGAAAATGTTTATAGAAAATTTATATTTCAGATACTATCTAAAGGTTTGATAAACGTTTTGTTTGAACAAAATAACGATGTTGTTTAATTTAGATAATAAAATGATTAGTTACAAAGAAGGCTTAGGTACGCGTACTAAGTTGTAATAAACGAAACGATGATGTTTAGATGGTACTCATCTTTTGTGACACATACCACTTCCTGGTGCATACTTAGTATATTTTTTCGGCCTCTCTCCTAATAAATAGTATATTAAAAGAATATATGTTTTTAAATATTTAATATAAATCTAATTATGGATACTTATTATTTAGTTATAGATAATTATTATATCATTAACCAAATTAATCTATATCTATATCTATACTATATAATAAATAAAGGTTTTTCATGCCACGTGTCGCCTCCATATTCATTCTCATCATTTTTTTCCCGACCCTCTCTTTTATTAAATACACCTCTATCTTTTAATAATAATATTTTTTTAAAGAAAATACTAATATTTATATTAATAAATCTCATGCATATTTTGACGAGTGTATGTGTTAACAGATTATATTGTATTTCACGGGTTTATTTTAACCCGTGTAAAACACGAGTTTTTAAAAAAATAAATTTTTTATTACTCAATATATAATATTATATTTATTCAACCCGTGTAATACACGGGATTTTAACCTAGTTTGATAATATAATCAAATGGATACTTTGGCAAATCAAAGTGATTCAAATTCCTATATTTTCAAGAAGACATGCTTTAGCCTATAAGTGAACATTCACTTTCGGAATTCCCAGGAAAGCATACGGATCCTTCGGTTGATTTGAATTTACATGAAATGCCTTCCTAGACAGAAGACCCAAAGTACAGGCATTCACCCTTCCGGATTGCACATGTTCTTTACTAATTTTCAGAACTCAAGACTTTGACGGGATTTAAAAATCTTAATAGGCTTTAGGCCTAAGAGTTTAAATTTTTGTTCACAAATGATAATGGTGACATGTGTGTGAGATTTAAGGGTGCATGAAGAATTATATGTGTATAAGTGTGTGGTGAAACTTAGGATAGCATTTAATGAATCAAATAGATAGCATGTAGATGACAATGTTTATAAGCACAATAGTTATTAGGTAGAGTGACACATAGGCTATTAGGTATTGTATCATGCATTGTAGTTACTTGGAATAATATATGAGAATATCACACTTAGTAGTGAACATGTAATACGTAGCAATGTGGAAAAAATCATATAACATAGAGCATTGCATTCGATGGGTGTCCTAAGGTTATAGTCTAGGTCAAAAGTGTCTAATAACCAAATTCCCTTTAACCAAGACTCTGATACCAATCTGTCACACCCCAACCGAAGGCGGGAACGTCGGGGCCGGACATTTAGACTGTTCATAAGCACATAGTTGACTAGGTTGTAATATATTAAAACATCACATTTCATTTCAAAGATCAAACCAAACAAATCCAACAATTACATGAAATTGGAATACATAACAAGTTCTTTTATTTAAATAACTAGGTACACAACTTAAGTGAAGCAAGCTTGTTCAACTCAAACATTCGTACCTGAAACATGATTAAAACACGGTCAATTAAAAAGTTGGTGAGCATACATAGGTTTTGACTCTAAATAGTATCATTGTGTTGTGTGTATACAATCCATACATATCATGGTTAATAAGGCAAATATTGAGAGTTACTATTGTGAAACCAAGTTGTATAATCAAACCTTTGTAACTAGCATGCAAAATTGTGTTGTCGGTAACAATCACCCTAACTGGGTGGGTTTGTCAGACTCAATAGATCTATCATTGTTAACCGTCGGCTTGTATAGTTAATGATTGCACATGTAAATTGCAAACAAAATGTAGTTAACACAACTAGTACTCAAACATAAAGCTCAAATTGCACACATGAATGTAGGGTGAAATTGTATTGTGTAGTTTGCAAACATTGTATATTTGTAATTCATGTTCCACCCCAAAATGTAAAAAGTGTAAAAAGGGGCTATCTAAAACTCACTTGTAGTAATGGAGTAGATAGCACGAGCAAAAGGATGCACAAATGATTTACTAATCACAATGTCGACCTAAAATTTAATTATATGTATCTAATTAATGATAGGCACAAAAAGTCTTAAGGCCGAGTCAAATGTTCCAAATGAATTGAGTAAGTGTTTAATTGAATGGATGCGAGGACTCGTTTGTGTACGAAAAGTATTTATGAGATCACATGTAAAGGGTATGTGTAAAAATACATAGGATGGTAGTTGTATTTAAATATTAGGTTTAAAAATAATTTGTAAAATCAAGGTATGTATGAATTTAAAGAAATAATAATTGTTTTAGAGTTTATGAAGTGCTTATGTGATTTAAATAAATAAATTCTTTTTATTTATTTAATTATGATTATAAAAATGCATTTTTACAAGGAGAGTATAAATATAAATATGTTAGTATATATTTAGGAAATAACATTTATTTATTATAAGTTTAATCCCTAAATAGCTTTTATTATAAAATGATTTATTTGTAAATTGTTAAAATGTTTGGTGTAAATCTTTACAAAAACGATAATGAACTTATAAAATCATATCATAGTTTATAAATTAATTAGGTAATTTAAATGTTTTGTCATTAGAATAAACATTTTATATAAAGTAAGGTTCAAATGATTTTTACATTTTCAATTTAGGTTTTAAAACAATTTAATGTGTAAAATACTTGTTCCCTTAAAAGATTGCAAATTGTAGTACCAAATCAGTCATAGAGGTTATTGGTTTTATAAAAGTATTTTTATAAAATAATTGGGTTGTTAAAAGCTATAAAAAAATCAGGCCATCCGGTTCGAACCCGGGTGGTCCCTGTGAGAGGCGGCCAGTCTACCACCAGACCAAGGGACTCCTTCTGAACATTAACATGAACTCAGGGAGGGGCCGGGTTGGCCTTTAACAGAAAATAAAAAATGTCGGGTATAGGTTTCAAACCCACGCCACCTGGTTCGACGGTGCAGTGGCTTACCGGGCGAACCAGGTGGTTTCGCTGGTATATCTTGAAACTCTAAAACTTATTTATGCATACTGAATCAATGCTAAAACCCTCATCAGAATTCCATATGAACAGGTCATGAACTCTCATCGAAATCGAATCCGATAGAACCTATTATTACTAATTGAGATAGGGCTACTTGAATACATCAAGTTACGATTCTAACAACATAAATCTTACCTGATTTGGTAAAGGAACAAGTGAGAAATGCTGGAAAGACAGACCCGCTGTTCTTGATGCTCGATCGAGGTCTAGAGATGAAATGTGGTGTGAGTGTGTGTTCAGGGAGTTTGCAATGGGATTTTCGAGGGTGTGGGAGTGATTTTTACAATTCAATTTTGTTTTAAAAACTCAAATTGATTCTGATTTGACAGAGGCAGTTACAAGCTTAATATTCAAATCAATTTGTTCAATTCGAAATGAATTGAGTCGTGATTTCGGGTTGTAAATAAGCGAGTATCGTCTGGGCATGATTCACGGGTGATAACGCGTTTCAATTTCACAGTATTGAATTGATTTTTGGCTCGACTTTGACTATGAAAGTCAAAACGCGTTTAAACTTGAATTTGCCCGCTATTATGGTCGAACTGGTATGATGATTGGTTGTAAATCGGTTGAAATTCCTCAGGTATACAAGGTAAGTCCGTAGATTTCAGGTGTGATTGATTTTGGTTTTTGAATCTTTAAGAACAAGGAGATTGTTTGACTTTTAAAAGTCAAACTGTGTAAAAGGTGTGGATTTGGTCAAAGTTGGGGATTATTAGTGGGTTAAATTTCAAGGGTGGGGGTTCAAATTGAGGGTTCAAGTGTTTAGAAGGTTAAAACTAGTTTATTAAGTTTGTAAATATTTATAGATAGATGTTTATAAATTGATTTTTTGTTTAAAATAAAACTATAAAACTAGTTATATTATGAATTTTAAAAATTTAAATATTATTGTTTTAGTCATAAAGATTTTACAAAAGAAAGGGCTTCTATTACATATATATATATATATATATATATATATATATATATATATATATATATATATATATTTCTTTAAGATTAGAATGTTTATATAAATGATTTATTCATTGAACGAAAATAAATAATGTATTTATATATATGTGTATAAATATGCATTTATAAGTTACACATATATAATAAGGAAATAATATGTTATTGTAAAGTTGCAAAAATTTGAATTTATTATTCGTCAAAATAATGCGGTAGGTACGGGTTTGAAGTTTGCTATTTATTGTTGTAAAAATGATATCAGAAAGTCATGTATGTTACAATATAGCCCAAGAACTTTCTTGCCCCCACACCGAAGTGGCATTTGGAAGGATTCAGCTTCATGTTATATTGGTCCAGGATATCGAATGCGTCTCTGAGATCCCAGAGATGATCCTCAACTTTCTTTGATTTTACCACCATGTCATCAATGTAGACCTCCATGGTGTCCCCTAGTTTCTCTTTGAACATCATGTTCACCATCCTTTGATATGTAGCTCCTGCATTTTTCAAACCAAAAGGCAGAGCAATATAATAATTAATACCTGTTGGAGTCATGAAGGTAGTATCCTCCTAATCCGAAGGTTCCATCTAGATCTGTTGGAATCCTGATGAAGCATCCATGAATGTCAGCATTTCGTGGCCTGCTGTAGCGTCAACCACTGAGTCTATGTGTGGTAGTGGAAAAGGATCTTTGGGACACGCTTTGTTCAAGTTAGTAAAGTCTACACAGACTCTCCATTTCCCATTCTTTTTCTGGGCCACCACCACATTAGCTCGCCACCTTGGGAATTTTACTTCCCTTATCATTCCTGCTTTCAATAGTCTCTCGATCTCTTCCTGGATAATTTCATTCCTTTCTGGTGCAAAATTTCTCCTCTTTTGGTGTATTGGCCTGAAACTATTATCAACACCCAATTTATGCGTAATAATATCTTTAGAGATACATGTCATGTCTTCATGTTTCCAGGTGAGGGTTGAAGTTCTGCTTTTTAGTAACTCTATAAGATTCTGCTCAATATCCTTGGGGATATTGGTTCCAACAAGCACCTTGACGTCAGGATCCTCTGTACTTAGGGATACTTCTTTAACATCTTGCTCTTAGGTTTCCAGTACGTCTAGGGCTTGTTTCTTTAATTGTTATGCTTTCCTGGTCTTGGCAGAGGCTTTCATCGAAGAAGTGTAGCAATCCTTTGCGTCTTGTTGATCTTCACTACCCCCTAAGGGGTTGGCATCTTGATACATTGATGGTATGTTGAGGGCACTGCCTTCATATCGTGTATCCAAGGCCTCCTTAGAATGATATTATAGCAAGACAAAAATCTATTATGCAAAACTTTTGTATAGTATTTACCCCTTCGATATATATCGGTAGCTTTATCTCTCCGACTGTTTTTTTTACTTCTCCGCTGAATCCTACCAATACCGCAGACTTGGAGATAATTTCAGAATCCGGGATCCCCATTCTTTTCAGGACTTCATGTTGAATGATGTTCACCGAGCTTTCTCCGTCTATCAGTATCCTTCGGATGAAGTGATTAGCAATATACAGAGTGATCACTAGTCCATCATGATGAGGATCCTGCACGTTATCTCTATCATCTTCATCGAAAGAGATCACCTTTTCTTCAGTCAAGCTGGAGGTTCTGACAGGCTTGTCCCCTTTTTCTGTCTTTGCTTCTTTGGCATTTCTTTTTGCTGCAGAGTAAGAGGTGCCACAAATGTCAGATCCACCGGATATAAAACCTATTACCTTCGCATCTGGCGGCGGGGATTTTGCTCTTTGCGGGATCCTGTCATGATCCTTAGTCTTGTTTTTTCTTTTGCCTAGGAATTCTTTGAGATATCCCTTGATTAAGAGATATCTTATTTCTTTGCGCAGAGCAATACAATCTTCGGTCACATGGCCAAAATCCTCATGGAAAGCACACCATTTGGACTTGTCCTTCCATCCGTCATTCTTCTCGAATTTACAGGACCACCCAGCCTTATCTCCAAGATCTTGCATGGCATATAATAAAGCAGTTGTCTCAACTGAAAAACAATATTCGGATAACTTAGGATATTCTTCTTGTTCCTCATCATCTTCCATAGCGTTAACCCTATGATTTTCAGGCTTAAAATATGGCTTGGATCTGTACGGCTTGAAGGGAGCGGACTCAGCCTTTCGATTGGGATGATTTTAACTAGTTGGAGCATCCATTCGTTGCTAAATCTTTTTATCATCCTCGAGTCTTATGAACCTTAGTTCCCGGTTCCTGACTTCGTCAAGATTCCTACAAGGATTTATGACAAGGTCTTCATAGAATTGAGAATCCTTCTTCATTCCCATCTTGAATGCCTGGATTGTAGTGGCAACATCAAGGTTCGGGATATCCAAGATTCTGAGTTATCCTGTATAAGTCACATGTTAATCTTTCGAATGTTCTGCTGCAAGAAAACTGGTTATTAAAAAAATTGATCAAATGAGCGAATGAAGTTATTGAATAAGGTGGAATATTAAGTAGCCATTTTAAGGCTGATCCTGGTAAGGTAGAGCCGAAGCCCTTGCATAGGCAAGCTTCTTTCAAGTACAAAGGAATGGGGTTTATCTCCATTCTCTCCCTATATTGCGCGACATGCTCCTCAGGATCCGTAGTTCCATCATACAGCTTCATGTTAGGAGTTTGGAAGCGTTTTGGGATTTCAGCATCACATATCGGCGGAGCGAATCTCGAGATCCTGTGACTGCTTGAGGATATCTCCGGTATAGGTTGGACTACACCTGGCACACTGGAGATCATCTCCCTTAACTTCTTCAGTTCCTTGGCTATGGATGGAGTGATTCGTGTATCCTGTACAGATTCGTTAGTGTTCGAAAATTGATTAAAGGTGTTACCAATATCATGATTTCTGAATGATGATCCTGGAATAAATCCAAGATCCTGACTCATAGTAACTATAACAGTCAGAGTTGGTCCAACAGTAGTGATTCCGGTCTGTATGGGATGAAAATCTCCCTTATGGACTCCTGAGGATCCTGAATAATCGAAATCCAAGATCCTTGATTGCAATGGGGTCGTCACTTCCACTGGTTTCTTTGATTCTTTGACCTTCTCAAGCTCCCCGAACAACATTTGGTTAGTCTTCCTCTGCTGCTCCATTTGTTGTTTCATCTCCGAGAATAGATTTAGGATATCATTGTTTGATATGATCACAAGTGCTCTAGCAGGTATTCCGGATCCCGAAAAACCCGCAGAAGTAGTTTTCTTCGGTTGATTAACACTCTTTTGGAATGGAGGAGGAGGAATAGGGTGGTTCAACCCAGAGCTTGAAGATGGAGCATAAACAGAAACATTTTTAGATAGGGACTACATTTTTGAAATTAGTTTTGAAAGATAGTGATTGAACACAAATTTTAGCAAAGATTTTAAGATAAAAAGCACCACTTGCTCCAAGGTGGGCGCCAAATTGTTTTGGATAAAAATTAACAACACTAATTTTGTAACCAAATTTAGAATGTGAGGTAGTGTGCTTGTAAGAATCGTAAATAAAATATAAAGGAAAGCTGTAAACGACACGAGTGTTTACGAGGAAAGCCCTAGATCCTTCAGGATCTCTGGCATAAAACCTCGGGAGCCGACAAAACGTCAGGCTACCTTGTGTTCTTTATTAAATCGATGAAAAAGTACAATGAGAGCAACAATGATCGAATTCTAAGTGTTACAGAGCTTGTGAGTGTGTAATTGTGTTATGAATTGCGAATGAATCCTCTCCCTAATCGATCTTACTGCTATATAAATACAAAAAACAAAATAATTGAAATGCGAGGATCCCGGCGAAAAATCAGGAAAGTCTTTAATGAGTCTTTATGGCAGTTACATGTCTCCATTAATTCTTGACCGTTATAGTTTGACTTCCACGCGTTTTGGTTTGAACGGTTCTCCAGCCTTTGATTTAGTCATAAATGAATCGTTGATTACCTGTTCAAGACTAATCAAAGAAAAATGCTTAATATTAATTGTTATAACGGTCAGTTAATCAGGATACTGAAACATAGTAAGGATTAGGGATACCGATACTTATCTGAGGATCCGGGATACCAAAGGTAAAAACTGAGGCATAACATTTTTTCATCAATTTATACAAGAGCAGGAGGCAAGTAACTTTCGGTCACTTCCCGGGGTTTTATGCCGGCAATCCTTAGGGATTAAGGGCTTTCTTCGTAAACACTAGTGTCATTCTATTATTTTATACGCATTGTTCATAACGAATCTTACAAGCACACTACATCACATTCTAAATTTGGTAACAAAATTAGTATTGTTAATTTTTATCCAAAACATTTGGTATGTAGCACCTGCGTTTTTCAAACAAAAATGCATAGCAATATGACAATAGATACCTATTGGTGTCATGAAGGAAATATCCTCCTGATCCGAAGGTTCCATCTAGATTTGTTGGAATGCTGATGAAGCATCCATGAATGTTAGTATTTCGTGGCATGCTGTAGCGTCAACCATTGAGTCTATGTGTGGTAGTGGAAAGGGTCTTTGGGACATGCTTTGTTCAAGTCAGTGAAGTCTACACAGACTCTCCATTTCCCATTCTTCTTCTGAACCACCACCGCATTGGCTTAGCCATCTTAGGAATTTTACTTCCCTTATCATTCCTACTTTTAATAATCTTTCGACCTCTTCCTGGATAACTGCATTCCTTTTTAGAGCAAACTTTCTCCTCTTTTGGTGTATAGGCCTGAAACTATTATCAACACGCAATTTATGCGTAATAACATCTTTAGAGATACTTATCATGTCTTCATGTTTCCAATCGAAGGTTGAAGTTGTGCTTTTAAGTAACTCTACAAGACTTTGTTCAATATCCTTGGGGATATTGATTCCAACAAGTACCTTGACGTTAGGATCCTCCGTACTTAAGGATAACTCTTTAACATCTTGCTCCTTGGTTTCTAGGACGTCTCGGGCTTGTTTCTTTGATTTCTATGTTTGCCTGGTCTTGGCGGAGGCTTTCATCGATGAAGTATAACAATCCTTTGTGTCTTGCTGATCACTGTTGATTTTCACTAGCCCCAAGGGGTTGACATTTTGACACATTGATGGTATATTGAGGGCACTGCCTTCATATCATGTATCCAAGGCCTCCCTAGAATGATATTATAACAAGAAAAAGAGTCTATTATGCAAAATTTTTGTATAGTATTTACCCCTTCGATATATATCGGTAGCTTTATCTCTCTGACTGTGTTTTTTACTTCTCCGCTGAATCCTACCAGAACTGCAGACTTGGAAATAATTTCGGAATCTGGGATCCCCATTCTTTTCAGGACTTCATGCTGAATGATGTTCACCAAGCTTCCTCTATCGATCAGTCCCTTCAAATGAAGTGATTTGCAATATATAGAGTGATCACTAGGCCATCATGATGAGGATCTTTCACGTTATCTTTGTCATCTTCGTTGAAGGAGATCACCTTTTCTTCCGTCAAGCTGGAGGTTCTGATAGGCCTGTCCCCTCTTTCTGTTTTTGCCTCCTTGACATTTCTTTTGGCTGCGGAATAAGAAATGCCACAAATATCAGATCCACAGGATATAAATCCTATTACCTTGGCATCAGGCGGCGGGGACTTTGCTCTTTGTTGGATCTTGTCTTGATCCCTAGTCATGTTCTTTCCTTTGCCTAGAAACTCCTTAAGATACCCTTTGCTTAAGAGATATCTTATCTCTTTGCGTAGGGCAATACAATCTTTGGTCACATGTCCGAAATCCTCGTGGAAAGCACACCATTTGGACTTTTCCTTCCCTCCGGTATTCTTCTCAAATTTACGGGGCCACCTAGTTTTATCTCCAAGATCCTGCATGGCATATAACAAACCAGTTGTGTTAAGTGAAAAACAATATTCGGATAACTTAGGATATTCTTCCTCTTCCTCATCATCTTCCACAACATTAATCCTATGATTGTTAGGTTTATAATATGGCTTGGGTCTGTATGGTTTGAAAGGTGCAGTTTCAGTCTTCCGATTGGGTTGACTGTAACTGGTTGGAGCGTCCACCTTTTGCTGGATTTCTTGTCATCCTCGAGCCTGATGAATCTTAGTGCCCTGTTCCTGAGTTCGTCAAGGTTCCTGCTTGGATTCATGACAAGGTCTTCATAAAATTGAGAGTCTTTCCTCAGTCCCATTTTGAATGCTTGGACCGCAGTGGCAACGTCAAGGTTCGGGATGTCCAAGGATTCTCGGCCAAATTTGCTGACATAGTCTCGAAGGGATTCTCCGGGATTCTGAATTATCCTGTATAAGTCACTCGTCAAGCTTTCAAAAGATCTACTGCAAGAGAATTGGTTGTTAAATAGGTTAATCAAATGAGAAAACGAAGTAATAGAATATAGTGGAACATTAAGTAGCCATTTTAAGGTTGATCCTGTTAAGGTAGAACCGAAACCTTTGCACAGACAAGCTTCCTTCAGGTCCAAAGGAATGGGGTTAATTTCCATCCTTTCTCTATATTGCGCCACATGTTCCTTGGGATCTGTAGTTCCGTCATATAGTTTCATGTTGGGAGTTTGAAATCGTTTGGGTATTTCTGCATCGCATATGGGAGGAGCGAATCTGGAGATCATGTGGCTGGTTGTTGACATTTCAGGTATAGGCTGGAATATGCATGGTACACTGGAGATCATCTCCCTTAGCTTCTTCAGCTCCTTAGCCATGGATGGAGTGATTCCTGTATCCTGCACAGTTTCGTTAGAGTTTGAAAATTGATTAAAAGTGTTACCCATGCCAGTATTTTTGAATGATGATCCCGGAGTAAATCCAAGATCCCGACTCACAGTAACTCTATCAGCCGGAGTTGGTACAACATTATTGATTCCTGACTGCATGGGAACAAAGTCTCCTTTATGGATTCTTGGGGATCCTAAATAGTTGAAATCCAAGACCCTTGGTTGCAATGGGGTCGTCACTTCCATTGGTTTCTTTGATTCTTTGACTTTCTCAAGCTCTCTGAACAGCGTTTGGTTAGTCTTCTTCTGTTGTTCCATCTGCTGCTTCACTTCCGAGAATGACTTGAGGATCTCATCGTTTGAAACAAGCACAGATCCCCCAGTGGGTATTCCGGACCCCAAAAACCCGCAGGAGTAGTTTTCCTCGGCTGATTAACACTCTTCTAGAATGGAGGAGGAGGAATAGGGTTGTTCAACCCAGAGCTTGAAGATGGAGCAGAAACAGAAATATTTTTTGATTGGGAGGATATTTTTTAAATCAGCTTTGAAAGATAGTGATTGAACACAAATTTTAGCAAAGATTTAAAAATGAAAAGCACCACTTGCCCCACGGTGGCGCCAAATTGTTTTGGGTAAAAATTATGTAAATCAATTTTGTAACCAAACTTCGTAAGTGAGGTAGTGTGCTTGTTAAATTCATGAAGAAAGAAATATATAAAGCTGTAAATCGACACAAGTGTTTACGAGGAAAACCCTTGATCCTTGAGGATCTCTGGCACAAACCTCGGGAGCCGACTACACGTCAGGCTTCCTTCTTAACTTTTATAAAATTGATGTAAACGAATACAATGAGAGCAATATGAGATCGTATGCTATGTGTTACAGAAGTTCACGAGTGAGTTGTGTGTTCTATACGATCCTATCACTAATTAAATACAAAGATAATTCTAACTAACTTTACGAAAATAAAGGCTTGACTTTATCTTCTTCTTATGACCTTTAGTCCACATCTCATACGCATTTCTCACGTGTCCCACGTCCTTTTGAGCGAGTCTTTAGATAATTAGAACGTTACAAGTGATTTCCCTGCAAATAATAATAGAAATAGAGGACAAATATTTGTTAGTAATAATATTCGGGATATTGAAATTACCAGGATATCGGATTCAGGATCATACATCATTCAGGATACTACTTGAAATTTAACCCATAACATGGCCTTTGAGACAAATGAGGTAATCTCCAACTCAAAATACTATAGTGAATATATTTATTTGATAATCTTTATGAGTTAAAATTACAATATGATGACATGTGTAATCTTAGTTCAAAGATCATAAAAGAAAATAAAGTTCTACTAAGTAAAATAAAAGTTGAAAATGAGGTGTTAGAAAGTAACTTTTTTAAAGAATAAATCATGAATTTTGAAAAGGAAGCTTTAGAAGTTAGTTAAAATTTGTAATGAAATCTTAATTTATGATAAAAAAAAAAGTTTTAAAAAGTGAAAAAGAGAAATAACAAAATGCAAGTCTGGTAAAATTTTAAAACAAGAAAATGATCCATTTAAAGAAACAATGAAATCTTTCTAACACCATGAACAACCATTTTCTTTAGATTGATAAAATGTTAAATGACACTCCCAGATCACTAAAACCATTTAGTGATTTGTGCCCGCAAGCAAATCAAATGTTGATATTTCTAGCATAATGAAACAAATTGCTTATTTCAAAGGTAGTAATCAAAGCATAGTCAATCATATTAAGAAATTTCATTTGACTTAACAAGTCAACATTCCAAATCATGAGTAAGACATATCAAGAACGATTATCAACCCAAAAAAACTTACAATTCTTACCCAAGAAATAAAAAAAAATATTTTTATAATCATAAGAAAAAGTCTTACAATTATCTAAGAACAAATGATAATTTTCATCAAAATGAAAGATTTAATGGCAGAAGATTTAATTATTTTAAAAAATAAAGATATTTTCCAAATGATCATGTACTCTATAATCCATCAATTAAAGTTGTGCCACGATGTGTAAGAGTTAAAATGTTTAGCACTAACAATCCCGAACCCGATTTAAAATTAACCTAAACTAAACTATAATATATTTTTGATTCGTCTATATACAAAAGAATGAGTCAAAACTCAAAACACGGTTCTTAATTCTTAGTGACAAAATGCAAACCATCAATAGTCTTTTTTTTATAAAAAAATATTCATAATGGCACGTGCTATTGGAATATTCCCACGTGACTTCCAACCTGTTGTGGTACCAAAAACTTCCTTCCTTTTGGTGTGTCCTATAAATAGACAACCTCCTTGACAGAACTCCAATACTCCATCCCTTCATCACACACACACACACACTCACTGTGTGTAACATTTTTAAAATAAATTATTTTTATAAAAAAAAAATTAAATCCAAACCTCCACAAAACCATGGCACCTAAACTCCTAATGCTCACCGCAATATGCCGTTTAATCGTGATCGTCGGATTAACACTAAACCCTAACGACCTCCTCCTCATCCAAACCGAAATTCAGTTAAGTTTCAACCGTACGGACATCCAGTCAGCCTCTTCCGACTTCGGAAAAACAACCGTTCACTTTCCGGCGGCGGTTCTCCATCCATCCTCCGCCGGAGACATCGCAAAACTCGTGAAACTAGCCTACGAATCGCCTCACGGATTCGCGGTGTCCGCGAGAGGCCACGGACATTCGATCAACGGCCAGTCTCTGGCTGCTGACGGCGTGGTGGTTGAAATGAGCGGTGGAGCACCAGCGCCGGCGCCGGTTGTTTCCGAGAAGTTGATGTATGTTGACGTGTGGGGCGGGGAGCTTTGGATTGATGTGCTCAAGTCCACGTTAAAGTATGGACTAGCGCCAAAGTCATGGACGGATTACTTGTACCTTTCTGTTGGAGGTACAATCTCTAATGCAGGGATTAGTGGACAAGCGTTCAACCATGGCCCTCAGATTAGTAATGTTCATGAAGTCGATGTCGTCACGGGTAAATACCAAATATGATTTGCATTGTATTATATATAAAAAATTGGTTTTGGATTTATTTGTAAAAAATAAAAATCATTAATGTGTGTAACTTGTGCAAGTGCAGGGAAAGGGGAGGTGGTGACATGCGCAGAGGATAAAAACCCCGAGTTGTTCCATGCGGTTATGGGAGGGTTAGGACAGGTTGGGATCATTACAAGAGCTAGAATAGCATTGGAACCTTCCCCTCAAAGGGTATTTATGTCCAACTCTTCAAAACTTCGATTTTATCTTATTATTACGGTAAATCTTAAACTGGTAGCGTAGTAGTAAGCATTTAATTCCGTGTAACATAGGTTAAAGATAGAATCTAGCTTTTGCTGGTATTCTACATTTAACCTTGTTGAACGGCATAGTCCAAGCTGTGTTTTACTTGTTTTCGTTGGTTACCGGAGAAAATTTGATGAGCGGTCATAGGGTGAAGAGGACAAGTAAATTGTATATTTTGTAATTTAATTGGTCATAAATTAAAGATTTGAAGTCAGATTTTATAAAACAAAGACAAAAACTTATGTTTATTTGTCGAGTTCAAAATCAATTATTTTCATGAAAAACAAGCAGTGATTTAGTGGTCCATGGCATTGCAGTTTTTTCAGCCAATCAAAACTGTTGACATTGCTATTGACGTGTCACTTATTATTTTTTATTTCATCATAACAAACATAACATCACTTTCTCAAGCTTTTCAGCTCATACTGACTACTTAAATCTTTCCTAAAATAAAAATAAAAACATTTTTAATTTCCTTAATTACCTTTTTACTTTTATTTTTTTAATCTATAACTAATAAATAAGTAACGGTTTACGTCACATGTCCATAGTTCTGTTAGCCCAAGATTATTTTTCCCGGTTATTTATTATTCATTAGTAACTATTTAATATATTATTTATTCAGCATGTATAATACACGGATTTCTAACATAGTTTAGTAATTAGTTAATTAACTGTTTGTGTTATGAAATTATGAATCCAGGTGAGATGGATCCGGGTACTATATTCGAACTTCTTGGGTTTTACCCATGATCAAGAATATCTCATCTCCCTCCATGGTCAACCAAGCTCCCAAAAGTTTGACTATGTGGAGGGTTTTGTCATAGTTGATGGTGGTTTGATTAACAACTGGAGGTCCTCCTTCTTCTCCCCTAGTAACCCTGTCAAAATATCATCCATTTCTTCCGTTGGCAACGTCTTATACTGTCTGGAAATCACCAAGAACTACTACCATCATTCCGACCCAGAATCCATCGATCAGGTATTCTCATTAGTTTAAGTCATTATTGATAAAAAATAAAAATAAAAGTGTTACACGCGAGTAAAATTAGATACGCGTCTGAAAATGATTATCTGAAATCTCCATGGTTATTGTTAAATTATACATGAACTTTGTGGCATTACAAATAACTGGTGGTAAAAATAATAATATTGAGGTTGAAAATAAACATTTGTATTAAAAATAACAAGAAATAAATAACTGGTGGTAGAATTAATAAGTAGATAATTTTATGTGTTTTTATAATTTTATGATCATATCAGAATAATTTCATGTACTTAGGGATGAGATGAATCTTTAATCGTTTATTTTTTTCCTTTTACTCACCTAAACTCTAAATATTTTACAAATAATACCGCATACGTGAATAACAATATATACACGGATGTTAATGCAATATGGTATCACATATCATATTAGTTTATGTCACTCTTAATTAGGATGATTATTACCCAGGACTTTATTAAAATAGGGGGGTCTTGGGTTCAAGTCCCATTTGTGACAAAAAAAAGGTTCCGGGTTAGGCCAGGGGATTTTCTCACCTATAGCGGGTTTCCTTCTGAGCGTGGTGCACATGATTGGGTGGACGATCCAAATCGATGTAAAAAAAATATAGGCTGACATAAGATGTATAACACAATTTAAAAAAAAAATTTGTATATTTTTTATTTTATAAAAACAAAGTTGGCACAAGAAAACACAGGAGATCTTATGTGATTTCATACGATGATTGACGACAAACATAAGTAATATTTTAATGAAGAATTGTTTGTATAAATCGATGTCATCCACTCACCAAATAATTAGCAGCTAATAATGCAGGATGTAGTTAAAAGCAAGTTACTCAAGTTATAAAAAAATGTTTTATAGCTTTATTTATTTACTTTTTTGTTCTTTTAGGTGTTTAAAGAATAATATTGTTCTTCTTAAATATTAAATAATGGGTTTTGATTATTTTATGCAGGAAGTGGAGGCTTTGTTAAAGAAACTAAACTATATACCAGCCTCAGTCTTCACCACTGACCTTCCATATGTGGATTTCTTGGACCGGGTTCACAAGGCTGAGTTGAAGCTCCGGTCCAAGGGGTTATGGGATGTACCACACCCTTGGCTTAACTTGTTTGTACCCAAATCAAGAATTGCTGACTTTGACCAAGGAGTGTTCAAGGGTATTTTGGGGAATAAGACTAGTGGGCCCATTCTCATATATCCCATGAACAAAAACAAGTAAGGATATATTATTCATCCATGTATCCATATGATGTTATCCTATATTATGGTGTTTCATGCACATCTACATGACATATGGGAATCAAGACTTGTACTTTGACCATGCATCTCTAACATGTTGGATGAGATCTAGGATGTGGGACCCTTTGATAACTTGTACTTTATGCATTATTAGTTATACATGTTAATCTTTTTACGTGCATGTAGGTGGGATGAAAGAACTTCAGTGGTGACACCAAACGAGGACGTGTTTTATTTGGTGGCGTTGCTTAGATCTGCATTGCAAAATGGTGAAGAAGCATTGACGCTAGAGCGATTGAGTGATGAGAACCGTCACATTTTAAACTTTTGTAAAGAACAAAAGATCGGTATCAAACAATACTTGCCACATTACACCTCGCAACAAGAGTGGATGGAACACTATGGAGAAAAATGGCCACAAATTTACAAGAGGAAATTGGAGTTTGACCCTCGTCATATTCTAGCCACGGGTCAAAGGATATTCGAGCCTAGTTTCAGTTCAGTGATGAAATCGTGGTGATAACGGTGTTAATGGTGACCCGAGTGGAATTATAATGAAAAAAAAATTCTTTCTATAAGTCACAAGATAAACCGATCTTTCTAGATGTATTGGTGTACATAATGACAAACATTATCATAGATGAAAATTAATGATTTTTTTAGGTTCATTGAAATAATGATTTAGAGTAATAACTTTTTTCATTAATTTGAAATTTTTTAATGTTAAATCCTTAAAAATATTGATCCTTTCCATATTAAAAAAAATATATATAATAGAAATATATATATTTTTAATATGTTTAAAGAATATACTTTTTTTTATAATGGAAGAAGAAAATATAAAGTTAAATCGCTAATGATTTGGGAGTCCAAAAACCCAATACACTAGTCTTCTATTTATTCTAGCCCAAAGAGGTTTACAGGGGGCCTAGTGATATTGTGACCCTCTATCGTTTAGAAGCAACCTGTCAATATTTAGTGAATATATTATTTATTACGTATCTAAGTTTAGATGCAAAACCCACTAAAACGATGTAGTTTTGATAAAAATCAAATTAAAATTAATTTTATTCTCCGTCAATTTTTCTCTTCATCAAGGCCTTCCCAATTTTGAATCCTTCTTCCTGTTGTCGCAAATACTTTCTTCTCATTGACTTGCTTATTTCCTGTTTTTTCTCATCGTTTTATTTTAATTCACTATGACTCGTTTCATTTTAATTTCTTTACTTTTGAGAGTTTCATTTATTCCATGGCACGATCTATGTTTCACAATACTGTTGTTTCTTAATAATGTCCAACGAGATTAACACACTCAACAATATCAATTCACTGTTTTTTAACTGTGTTGACCGTTGGTAATTTATTGTTATCAACATGTATTTTAGTATATTGGATTAACTTGTTGACAGAGGTAATAACGTTAATTAATAATCGAGTTTGGTGAATATTTAATATTAAGGTTATTTGGTTGGGTTGTTAGAAATTGGGCCTTTTAATAAACAAATGTTAATGGGCTCAGTTATTACTTGAATTGGGTTCATTTAATATTGTAACAGGGCCTTTTATTTCTTAAACACATAAACATATGCGTTTTTTTTGGGTTTTTTCCTGTTCGACAGAAACGGAAAAAGGAAAGAACCGTTTTCATCGATTAATAGTTCTCCGAAACATCCCTAAAGTTCTTCACGAATTCAACGGAGCCACTCCTAGATGTTGGATGATTGATAACTTGTACTTTATGCATTATTATTTATATATGTTAATCTTTTTATGTACGGGATGAAAAAATTCAGTGATGACACCGAACGAGGACGTGTTTTATTTGGTGGCGTTGCTTATATCTCTATTACAAAACGGTGAAGAAGCATTGACATTAGAGCAATTAAGCGATGAGAACAGTCGGATTTCAAATTTTTATAAAGAACAAAGGATCGGTATCAAACACAACACTTGCCACATTGCACCACACAACAAGAGTGGATGGATCACTATGAGGAAAAACGGCCACAAATTTACAAAGAGGAAAGTGGAGTTTGACCCTAGTCATATTCTAGCCACCGGTCAAAAAGGATATTCGAGGCTAGTTTCAGTTCAGTGATGAAATCGTGGTGATAATAATGTTAATAGTGACTCGAGTGGAATTATAATGAAAAAAATTCTTTCTATAAGTCACAAGATAAACCGATCTTTCTAGATGTATTGTTGTATATAATGACAAACATTATCATAGATCATAATTAACAATTTTTTTCGGTTCATTGAAATAATGATTTAGACTTTTAGAGCAATATTTTTCCAGTATTTTGAAATTCTGTATAGTTAAATCCTTATGAATATTGATCTTTTTTCATATTTTTAAAAATATATATTTTTAATATGTTTAAAGGATATCTGGACTCCAAAAGCCCAATTTACGTGTCTTCTAATTTATTCTACCTCAAAGAGATTTACAGCACAAAACTTGGCTTAGTGATATTGCGACCCACTATCATTTTGAAGCAACCCGTCATTATTTTAATTTAATTTACAGTATAAATTAATAATATTTTATAAAAATATCGCTAAATAATAAATATCTTAGTCCCTAGATATTTTGAAGCAACCTCTCAAGTCTCCCTTTTCACATAGAATGCTCGTCAAAAGCATATATTTGTTGGCACACTATCGAATACGTATAAATTAACACTACTAAGTTTTAAAAAAATACAGGGGGGACCGAGATTTTTTTTTCTATCAGGGGGTGGAACTATAAAAATCAGGAGGCCCCCCCCTAAGCTTTGCCCATGGTTGGGCGGTTTTGTGTGGAGGCTCGCAATAGAATAGCCCTAACCCTAGTTGTGTCTCCCTTTGGCTATTTGAGAGGTTATCATAATTTCAATTTTCTTAATCTACAATACAAGTTTTTTTAATTAGAAAAGGGTGCACGGTTTTAACCCTAATTCTAGCACTATAAATATAATCCGTTTTACTTGTAATTCATCATCACCTCAATAAGAATCTTAGACTACTCGCAGCCATGGACGTATGTCAGATTAGAATAGGGTCGGTCCCGAGAATCCTCAAAACATTTTGGGCCCGGGTGATATGCCTTCATTTATACATATTTTACATGCAGAATTGTCCCCATAATTAGCACAAATTATAGACAATATGATAAGGTATGATACTTAATCCACTTATTTATGTTACAACATGATAATTAACGACTGCATACAAAAACATGAGGAAAACACCAAAAAACAAGGAGAAATCAGCATTCAGAAAACAATTAAACGAAACCGGACCCAGGAAGTCAATGTTGAAAATCAAAAAGTCAACAGAGAGAAAAAGGGCAATGCACGGTCGTGCATTGCATTACACGGCCGTGCATCCCCTAAAAATCTCCATGTACTCTCCTACTCTACCAGATTCCCTCACGTGCAAGAAATGAGTGTTTTGCACGATCGTGCATCCCATTCCACGGTCGTGTATTACCAAATTCTCAGTCTATAAATAGCAAATTCATTCTAGCATTTTAGGTGTCCAAGATCAAGTGGTGTGAAGGCATTAGTGCTCTGCTAAGAGCCGAAACTCTCTCGGTTTTGGTCCATTTAGCTTTTTTTCTTTTTATTTTCTTTTCTAAGTCTTGTAATATGAACTTATTCTTGCCGTTCGAGTGAAACAAGAGACAATCTATACCCACTCTCCCATGGTGTTGGAATACTTCCACACATTGTCTAAGGCTAGTGGAGTCACTTGTATGGTCATTCGTGGCTAGCCTGTAACATCCCAAAAATGGTAATAAATAAATAATGGCACGAACGAAATTATAATTTTCAAATGACGAAAGAAAAATGGATGGGCTTGGGCTCGGCTCCAACGGGCCGAAAGAAGCCCAAGTATATAAGGGCAAGGGCTGCCCAAACTTCTCACTTTCCACCAATCTCAAGTTCTAGAGAGAGAAGAGAGCACGGTTCTAGAGAGAGAAAGGAGAGCTCGGGTCTAGAGAGAGAAAGTCGACGGATCGTCACGAGATTGGAGGAGCACGTTACAGCTGTGCTCGTGACCATCTTCTCCGAATCAGAAATCCAATCCAGGTAAGCGTTCGATCATAATCTGAGTTTTTATGACTTTATAGGATTTTCGGGTTTTGGCTAAGAAGGTAACGATTTTGCAGATGAAACTTGAAAATGAACTTAGGATTAGCATCTAGAATGAAAACCGAACGTTTTGACCTAAGAAAAATGAGATATTGACTCGATCAGACGCGCATGCAAAAACTTCGAATTTTTAGGGGAAGACGATCTGTGCAGACCTATCGAAACTACATAGTTTCGATATGTGCAGACATACCGAAACTACATAGTTTCGATATGTGCAGAACCATCGAAACTACATAGTTTCGATATGTACAGACCCATCGAAACTACCAAAGTTTCGATATGAGCCATGATCCGAAGCTAAGATTACACCTAAGTTACTTATCGAAACTACCACGTTTCGATAGAAGCAACCCATCGAAACTACCAGTCGAAACTACCAAGTTTCGACAGAAGCAACCGATCGAAACTACCAAGTTTCGACAGAAGCAACCTATCGAAACTACCAAGTTTCGACAGAAGCAACCTATCGAAACTACCAAGTTTCGATAAAGCAAATCCATCGAAACTACTAAGTTCAAGCATAGTAATGTCTAAGGTCATTTAGGAGCACTACCTTACGAGTATGAATTTATTATACAGATCGTGAGTGACATTAGTGACGCTCAGTAGCCAGCTTAGTGTATTTCAGAAACTACTCATCAGGTGAGTTCTATGTGCCCCTTCTATGTTATGTGCAAATCATTTTAAAATGTTTTGGGGCTGAAGTGTATACACTAAATGATTAAATGTTATAAATGTCAATGTGATCATACGTATATATATAAATACTTATATATGAAAAATGAATTATGAATAAAGAAAGAAGCGTATGATTTTAAAGAATGAATGAAAGAAGGACATAACGTAAAAGAATGAAATCTTGCTTTATATTACATATATATTGCATGCTATGAATGAATGTAAACGTTATAAACCCTTCTATGACAACGGCTACTTCGGTAGACGGACGACCACGTGACTATTTTGCAACCGGGACAAAAACGTTCCTTCGCAAGCTAGGACGTATGAAAAGGTATTAATGGACGGTCGAAGCACATGCCTTAACTAATGTAGAACGGTTGCATACATAATGGTCGCGTGGGAAACGGATGCCCTAGGGCAGACGGACAAAATGACGGACTACGACGGTAGGACGGTAAAGAGCGGACGGACAAAGGTTGCCGGACGGATTAATGAATGACGGACGGTTTTCTAGTGCCGGACGGTAATGAAATGGGCTACGACGGTAGTTCTGACAGCGATGTCTTCGTGACATTCGCGACAAGTATGACGGGTTGATCTCCCTTAAGATTATGGCCAATATGTGTTCTCTCAAAGAAAGTATGTATGTACACATGTATATACCCTCAATGAATGTTATGTGAGAACAGTAAAGTAAAAAATATTTAAAAGTACGAATATACATATATACATTATATTCATGATAAAATAAATATTATGTATGATTGTCTTTAAACTAGAACTCACCAGCGTTAGCTGACTTTTAGTATACATTTCAGGTAAAGGAAGAAAAGATCGTGCGATGGCGTGAAGGTTACCCGACACAAGACTGACATCCCACTTTAATATATGTGTTAAGACTTCCGCTGTCAAGTTATGTTATATTATGTAATTGAATGACGAATGAATTGTAATTGAATGATGAATGTTTTTAATTTAAGTTCAGTATTTATGACTATGTTTATGAGTAAATCCAACGAGTGAGGTAACCCGAGAAAGAGGTCTTACAAGTTGGTATCAGAGCAATAGTTTGAGAGATTCAGACATCCCTAAATGTCTGGACTCAAACTGATTATGGGACCAATGCACGGATGTCAGTATGGGTAACCAACGCCAACGCCAGCACGGTAAGTAAGTAATAAAGTTAATGCTCTTGTATAAGAATAGATACCATAACTTAGAACAAATAGATGTTAATGCCATGACTGATTTGAAGAGTTTTGAACCCGAAAAGCAATGTAAATTAGTAATCACAAACCGGTCACTGTAATTAAGAATTTACCTTGCTCGTACTGTTCCAAACTATGATCTGAAGAAATGACATTGATGTATTCCCTTTATGACCATCAGGAAAACTAGGAACTATGGCCGGAGGAGGAAGAACTGGACGCCGAGGCGGTCGCACTGGCCGAGTGGGTAGACCTCCATTGAATCGAAGAAGTGAAGAGGAAGAGAGTGTGCACGCAGAACACACTGAGAGTGTGCACGAAACTAATGTGACCCCAACTGGGGAAGACAAACAAGGGCTTATACAGTTGGAACCCGAGGTTAGGGATGCTATTGCCCGCAAGGTTGTACTTACTTTGAAGAACATATTGCCTGACCTATTATCTGAGGCACTAAAGAAAAGCAAAGAAGAGGATGAAGGGAACAATGAAGAGAAAATTTATGACAGTGACGGGGATGAAGTAAAAGTGGCATCAACCAATCGTGGGTGTACTTACAAAGGGTTCAAGGACGGAGACCCACCTAAGTTTGATGGAACCAAGGATTCGGTGGCTACTTTCGAATGGATTGAGAGGATGAACGCTGTAATCAACATCAGCGAGTGCCGACCGGACCAGGCGGTTAAGTATGTTGCTCATTCTTTCACCAATGAAGCACTAGGTTGGTGGAGAAACATTCAAAGAACAAAGTCGCCAAATGCTATTGCCAGAATGACATGGGAAGACCTGAAGAAGCTCGTAATCCAAAAGTTCTGCCCACAAAATGAGATTGATCGTGTGGAGAACGAGTTCCTAAACTTCAAGGCTAGCAACAAGACTCATCGCCAGTATACTTCAAGATTCAACGAGCTGAACTGGTACCACACTTGGTGGAAACTGAAGAACGTATGATCAAATACTATGTCAAGGGTCTGCCGCAAAGGGTTCGTGTTCATGTAAAAGCCAACCTACCCTCGACCTTCGAGTCGGTAGTCAACCTGTCTGGAATCGTCTATGACGATTATGCCAATGAAGACCCGGCACCTGAGACACAAAAGAGAAAGTGGGAGAACCCGTCTAGAGGCACCGGAAAAGGGAAAGAAACAGCTGAAATTAAGAAACCAAGGTTGGACGGATATGAAACTTGCAAGAGATGTGGAAAGCAACATCTGGGCGAGTGTCGAATCGGCACCACCGTGTGTTATAAGTGTGGGAGGCCAGGGCACTACTCCCGAGATTGTTTGAAGGATGTCAAATGTCAAGTATGTGGATTGTTTGGACATCTGACAAAGAACTGCAGGAAGGCCGGCCAATCTGGTTCGGGAAAAGAGAGAGAACAGGAACAACAGAAGGCAAGGACTCGGGCCTATGCCTTAACTGAGGAAGAAGCAAGGGGAAATCCTGATGTCATGTCAGGTACGTTTCTAGTTAATGATGAACGTGCTGCTATTTTATTTGATTCTGGTGCTAGTAAAAGCTTCATATCAAATGCATTTAGTCGTAAACTGGATTGCACTATCAACACCATACTAAAGGCCTTTAGCGTACAAACTGCCGTTGGTAAAAATTCGGCAGTATTCCAAGTAACAGAGGATTGCATCATAGAAATAGAGGGACATAAGTTTCCTTCTAGATTATTCCTTCTCACCCTAGGAGGATTCGATATAGTATTGGGTATGGATTGGCTAGCTGCTAACGAAGCTCAAATCATATGTAAACGTAAGAGGATACACCTCAAGGCTCCAAGCGGCAGCCCAATTACGGTTTATGGGGATTGGAATTGCACAATTCCAAACGTCATCTCGATGATGAAGGCCGAAAGTTACATGAGGCGCGGTTGCGAAGCTTATCTGGCATATGTTATTGACGATAGAATGAAAACGAAAGAACTCAAGGATGTACCCGTGGTGTGCAGCTTTCCGGAAGTATTCCCTGAGGATCTACCTGGGTTGCCACCCGATCGGGAAATAGAATTTCAGATTGATTTACTGCCATGAGCTGAGCCCGTTACCAAAGCCCCCTACCGATTGGCTCTGTCAGAAATGAAAGAATTGATGTCTCAACTACAAGAATTAACAGAAAAGGGATTTATTAGACCGAGCATCTCACCATGGGGCGCTCCGGTACTATTCGTAAAGAAGAAAGACGGCAGCATGCGCATGTGCATTGACTACCGCGAACTGAACAAGAGGACAGTAAAGAACAAATACCCACTGCCTAGAATAGACGACCTTTTTGATCAACTGCAAGGTGCGAGTTGGTTCTCAAAGATCGATCTTAGGTCGGGTTACCATCAGTTGAAAGTAAGGGAAGAAGACGTACAAAAGACCGCGTTTCTCACGCGTTATGGGCATTATGAGTTTCTCGTGATGTCCTTCGGATTAACTAACGCACCAGCAGCGTTCATGGATTTGATGAATAGAGTGTGTCGACCCATGTTGGATCGATCAGTGATAGTTTTTATAGACGACATACTGGTATATTCGAAAAGCGAGGGTGATCACCACTGTCACCTAAGAGAAGTTCTGGAGGTGCTAAAGCAGGAAAAGTTGTACGCAAAATTCTCCAAATGCGCGTTTTGGCTTAGGGAAGTCCAATTCCTAGGTCATGTGATAAACCCAAACGGCATCATGGTAGATCCTGCAAAGATCGAGACAGTAAAGGAATGGAACATCCCAAAGACACCAACAGAGATACGAAGTTTTCTAGGATTGGCAGGCTACTATCGAAGGTTCATTCAAGATTTCTCAAGAATTGCCTCGCCTCTAACCAAATTGACACGGAAGGAAGTAAAATATGAATGGGGTCCAACCCAAAACAACGCGTTTGAGGAACTTAAGACACGATTAACTCAAGCTCCAGTCTTAACTCTACCTGAGGGAAATGAAGACTTGGTAGTCTATTCTGACGCTTCGGGGCAGGGTTTGGGGTGCGTACTTATGCAACGAGGAAAGGTAATTGCTTACGCATCGCGGCAACTAAAGATTCACGAGGTTAATTATCCAACGCACGATTTAGAGTTAGCAGCAGTGGTTTTCGCGTTGAAAATATGGAGGCACTACTTGTATGGAGTTAAATGCACCATCTACTCCGATCACAAAAGCTTGAAATACTTTTTCGAACAAAAGGAACTAAACATGAGGCAAAGAAGGTGGTTAGAGCTACTGAAATACTATGACTGTGAAATACTGTACCATCCAGGCAAGGCAAACGTAGTGGCCGCTGCTTTAAGTAGAAAGGAAGAATCGACACCTATCCGGATCAAAGCGTGTCAGCTGATTATAACACCAGATTTGATGGGTGAAATAGCAAAAGCACAAGATGAAGCACTGTTAGAAAGAAATGTGAAACAGGAAAGAATAGTAGGACAACAAGGGAACTTGGATGCAAATGCATACGGTGTACGAACTAGGTTTGGCCGAATGTGGATACCTAAGATTGGCGAGCTTAGAGCCAAAATACTTGATGAGGCCCATAAGTCTCGCTATTCTATCCACCCCGGGACAAACAAAATGTACCAAGACTTGAAGAAAGAATACTGGTGGCCTGGCATGAAGAATGATGTGACAGAATACGTGAGCAAGTGCCTAACGTGTTCTCTAGTTAAGGCCGAGCACCAGAAACCATGCGGTAAAATGCAACCCTTACCAATACCAGAATGGAAGTAGGAGGAGATCACGATGGACTTCATTACCAAGCTACCGCGAACAGCTAAAGGCTATGATACCATTTGGGTGATCGTCGACCGTTTGACGAAAAGTGCTCACTTCTTGCCAATACGTGAGACTTCCTCATCAGAAAGACTAGCAGAAATATTTATCAAGGAAGTTGTGAGCAGACATGGTATGCCGCTGTCGATTGTGTCCGACAGGGATACTAGATTCACGTCAAGATTTTGGAAGAAATTCAACGAAGCAATGGGCACTAGACTGAACATCAGCACCGCTTAACACCCCCAAACTGATGGACAATCGGAAAGGACTATTCAGACCTTGGAGGACATGCTCCGGGCCTGTATCATTGATTTCGGTGGGAGCTGGGACAGCCATTTACCATTGGCAGAATTTTCATATAACAACAGCTATCACTCGACTATTGGCATGCCGCCATTTGAAATGTTGTATGGGAGGAAATGTAGGACCCCGGTTTGTTGGGGGGAAATTGGACAGAAGGATTTTGCAAGCCTCGAAGTGGTCAAAGCTACTTCCGAGAAATTTGATCAAATCAAGGCTCGAATGAAAGCCGCAAAAGACAGACAGAAATCATATGCGGATAAGAGAAGAAGGGAGTTAGAGTTTCAAGTAGGGGACATAGTACTGTTAAAGGTATCACCATGGAAAGGAATCATCTGATTCAGAAAGCGTGGCAAACTAAGTCCAAGGTTTGTCGGACCTTTCAAGATTTTAGCAAGAGTGGGTCAAGTTGCTTACAGACTCGACCTACCCGTTGAGCTTAGTGGAATACACCCTACGTTCCACGAGTCACACTTACGCAAATGCCTAGCTGACGACACAGCTCACATACCTTACGATGAGATCGAAGTAGATAACAGTCTAAATTATGTAGAGGAACCGATAGCCATCCTTGACAGAGCTGAAAAACGACTACGCAATAAGTCGATTCCTCTAGTCAAAATACAATGGAAGCACAGAAAAGGGTCAGAAGCTACGTGGGAAATAGAAGACGAGATGAGGGGACTATACCCTCAATTATTTAACCTATAAGCAGTTTCGAGGACGAAACCTCTTTAAGGGGGGGTAGACTTGTAACATCCCAAAAATGGTAATAAATAAATAATGGCACGATCGAAATTATAATTTTCAAATGACGAAAGAAAAATGGATGGGCTTGGGCTCGGCTCCAACGGGCCGAAAGAAGCCCAAGTATATAAGGGCAAGGGCTGCCCAAACTTCACACTTTCCACCAATCTCAAGTTCTAGAGAGAGAGAAGAGAGCACGGTTCTAGAGAGAGAAAGGAGAGCTCGGGTCTAGAGAGAGAAAGTCAACGGATCGTCACGAGATTGGAGGAGCACGTTACAGCTGTGCTCGTGACCATCTTCTCCGAATCAGAAATCCAATCCAGGTAAGCGTTCGATCATAATCTGAGTTTTTATGACTTTATAGGATTTTCGGGTTTTGGCTAAAAAGGTAACGATTTTGCGGATAAAACTTGAAAATGAACTTAGTATTAGCATCTAGAATGAAAACCGAACGTTTTGACTTAAGAAAAATGAGATATTGACTCGATCAGACGCGCATGCAAAAACTTCGGATTTTTGGGGAAGACGATCTGTGCAGACCTATCGAAACTACATAGTTTCGATATGTGCAGACCTATCGAAACTACATAGTTTCGATATGTGTAGAACCATCGAAACTACATAGTTTCGATATGTACAGACCCATCGAAACTACCAAAGTTTCGATATGAGCCACGATCCGAAACTAAGATTACACCTAAGTTACTTATCGAAACTACCAAGTTTCGATAGAAGCAACCTATCGAAACTACCAAGTTTCGACAGAAGCAACCGATCGAAACTACCAAGTTTCGACATAAGCAACCTATCGAAACTACCAAGTTTCGACAGAAGCAACCTATCGAAACTACCAAGTTTCGATAAAGCAAATCCATCGAAACTACTAAGTTCAAGCATAGTAATGTCTAAGGTCATCTAGGAGCACTACCTTACGAGTATGAATTTATTATACAAATCGTGAGTGACATTAGTGACGCTCAGTAGCCAGCTTAGTGTATTTCAGAAACTACTCATTAGGTGAGTTCTATGTGCCCCTTCTATATTATGTGCAAATCATTTTAAAATGTTTTGGGGCTGAAGTGTATACACTAAATGATTAAATGTTATAAATGTCAATGTGATCATACGTATATATATAAATACTTATATATGAAAAATGAATTATGAATAAAGAAAGAAGCGTATGATTTTAAAGAATGAATGAAAGAAGGACATAACGTAAAAGAATGAAATCTTGCTTTATATTACATATATATTGCATGCTATGAATGAATGTAAACGTTATAAACCCTTCTATGACAACGGCTACTTCGGTAGACGGACGACCACGTGACTATTTTGCAACCGGGACAAAAACGTTCCTTCGCAAGCTAGGACGTATGAAAAGGTATTAATGGACGGTCGAAGCACATGCCTTAACTAATGTAGAACGGTTGCATACATAATGGTCGCGTGGGAAACGGATGCCCTAGGGCAGACGGACAAAATGACGGACTACGACGGTAGGACGGTAAAGAGCGGACGGACAAAGGTTGCCGGACGGATTAATGAATGACGGACGGTTTTCTAGTGCCGGACGGTAATGAAATGGGCTACGACGGTAGTTCTGACAGCGATGTCTTCGTGACATTCGCGACAAGTATGACGGGTTGATCTCCCTTAAGATTATGGCCAATATGTGTTCTCTCAAAGAAAGTATGTATGTACACTTGTATATACCCTCAATGAATGTTATGTGAGAACAGTAAAGTAAAGAATATTTAAAAGTACGAATATACATATATACATTATATTCATGATAAAATAAATATTATGTATGATTGTCTTTAAACTAGAACTCACCAGCGTTAGCTGACTTTTAGTATACATTTCAGGTAAAGGAAGAAAAGATCGTGCGATGGCGTGAATGTTACCCGACACAAGACTGACATCCCACTTTAATATATGTGTTAAGACTTCCGCTGTCAAGTTATGTTATATTATGTAATTGAATGACGAATGAATTGTAATTGAATGATGAATGTTTTTAATTTAAGTTCAGTATTTATGACTATGTTTATGAGTAAATCAACGAGTGAGGTAACCCGGGAAAGAGGCCTTACATAGCCCTCTTGTGTTGCTCGAGTTGGTTGAACTTTAAATAATTAATGAAGTATTTTTAATAAGTTATATTTTTAAATTCTTTACTATAAGTTATCTAAAAAAGACCAGAATAAGTGATCTTTAAACCAATCTAATAATACTAGATCTTGTGAGTTACCCAAGCAAGACTTCTTATTTGAGAAGCTTATTCGATGATTGTACGGTCTATATACAAATCTTGGTGCTATACCGGCCGGTTAGTATAGATTTAATATTATGTGTTGATTGAAGGTTTGGGTATTCAGCAGGCCGTTTAAGCCCTAACCAAACCAGGCGGTTTGTGTTGGTATTTCTCTACTTCTCTCGTATTGGCTTGCAAAGGACTTCTGGCGGGAGCCATGGGGTTTGATCTTAAGCTGTTATAAGTAAAGGAAACTATTTAAGAACATAAATTGTTAGGTCCGAGCGTTCATAAAGTACCTTTGGAGGAAGTCGTGCGTTCCGACTTACCGGAAGAAGTTACAAGACCAGACGTACGTCAGTCACAAGGATAATATTAGTCCGAATAATGAATTGTGAGATACCGACGGACTTGACACCCCGTTTAGGGTCCGTTATATTTATTAAGGAACAGTTGGCCGACCGTATCCACTGTTCCGTTACGAAATACTAACTCTCCTATCGAAAGAGTTAGTACTAGTAACTATGACCAAACTTACTTTAAATACAAAATTAATTAACAAGTGATAACAACTAGAGTAACACCTTAAACAGAATAATATTTCTAATTATATTTCTTAACTTTTTATTTTTCCTTTTAAACAAAACCCATTTTCAGACTTATTATTCTAGTCACTTAATAGCGAGGGTTGAGTACGGGATCCGTGTCCATGGTTCGATACTTGGTTATTACCTAAACTATATTACGTTACGATAGGTACACTTGCCTATTGTGTGTGTTTTAAGTTAAAGTAATTATCATTTTGATAAATTTAAAATCTGATCTTGTGAAATCATCCTAAAAATATATTTATTTATATTTTTATATTAAAACAAGCACATCACCAGGACATGTAAAAAAAACCGGGCCCGATATTATAAACCTAATAATCATATATAAACTAACATAATACATGCTTATAAATATAGATTATTTTTTTTAAATTAAGTATATATATATATTTAAAAATTGCGGGCCCTAGGGGAGACCAGGCTAGGAACCGTCGCCCTCCCTCTTGGCTGGCCCTGGATTAGACCGAACCACGCTAAATTTTGTGACCCGCTAAATTTTCTGTTTATGTGTGTGTGTTTGTGTGTTTCCAGTCTTGCACCAATCCAAAGTAAGCACATATCAGCAGTAACTTATCTGTTCAGTATCCAAAATTCATGACCAGTAGTTGTTATTCGTTTGTTCGTTCAGCCACCAGAAGCCGTTGGCAGCCGCCGCCACTAGGATACCGCCACCTACCTGTAATGTTTGCTTGGGCCAACACCAACAGCACACTAATAGCAGCAAGATGTTGCTGTTCTTAACAGAAATCAACAACTTTACATAATAGATCTGGGCAGATTAGCGGTTCAAAAAAAGCCAAGTGAAATCAAGGTGACTTGTTGCGCAAGGAACTCTCCTAAACATCCCATAATCACTAGAAATCTTTCTGGTAAGCCATGATACACGCCTAACAAATGACATCAGAGCTATAGGTCGGTTTATTTTTGGTTTTCATGGCAAAAGAGGGGAAGTTCAAGATAGAAAGTTCGACAAGCATGATATTGGATGATGAAGATTTAAGACTAACTTTACCAACAAAATCTACACGAGCCACTATTAGGAGAAAAGCCAGAAATATGACTGATGCAGCTTTGGAATTATTGGATTAACAAGCATTGGGAGTGGTGAGGCTTTCGTTAGCGAAGAGTGTTGCAAACAATTTCGTTAATGAAAAAACCATGTCCTGATTGACGAAGGCTTTATCCAACATGTATGAAAAGCCTTCCTCCTTGAATAAGGTGTTTCTGATTCGAGAGTTAGTTAACACCCGAATGAGAGAGGGTGCATTGGTTGCAGTTCACATCGACGACTTTATTTCAATTGTAACCCGTTTTAGGTTCGGTTGATATTAAATTTGATGGGGAGATTCGGGCATTGCTCCTACTATCTTCTTTTCCTGAGAATTAGTCTAGAATAGTGACAACAGATAGTAGCTGTTTAGGAACTACTAAGTTTACAATTGAAGGAATCCGTGACTCGATTTTGGGAAAAAGGCATACGACGCAGGATTTAAGGAGATCCTTCAAGTTCGATGTTGAATACATAAAGCAGAGAAGAAGATTTGAATGTGGTAGCAACGAGGGAAGAAAGATGAGCCAGGCAAAGCATCAGAAAGACATCACATGTTGCGATTGCAAACAGGTAGGGCACTTCAAAAGTCGGTGCCTATCAGCTGAGAAAGAGAAAGACGTGAACGTCGCAGTAGAATACCTAGAGCCCACTTTGATTTGTAGCGTATAGAGTGTTGTTGATTCATGGGTTAAGGATTCAAGATCATCATACCATGCCATGCGCAACATGGAGAAGATGAAGAAACTTAAACTTGGAGACTTCGAGAATGTACGACTAGCTAATGATGAAATCCTAGACATTACATGAATGGGTGATGTTTTGAAAACTTCCTTCGGAACCACCTGGAATATGAAGTATGTCAAAGTTATTCCAAGCCTAAATAGGATGCTTATTTCAGTTGGATGATCAAGGTTATGGTGTTATGTTTGGTGGTGGTCAGTGGAAGCTAGTCAAAGGAAACATGTTGATTACTCATGGTAAGATTAGAGGAACTGTTTACAAGGTCGATGTACTGTCAGATGAAGTTAATGCTAGAGGTAAGACTACACCAACTGAAAGATGTAAAACACCAGATATGAAGGAATTGAAAGTTGGGTTTTGTGAACCCTGTATGTAGAAGAAGGTTACCTTTGCAGATTCAAATGAGGTACCTAGAGCAGGTTCAAAGGTTCATAAAGAACAATCAAGAAAGGTGCAGAGAGGTTCAAACAGATCAATGAAAAGGGGAAAATAAAGAGAGACTTGTGATAGTGTAAGTACAGAGGTGAAAGATGGTCCACCTTCTCTAGTTACAACTCCATCTCCATAATAGGTCAGAAGAACTAGTAGACCTTCACATAAATTCTCTCTGTTGGTTAATTACTTGCTTTTAACTGAGAGTGGTAGATCCCAATATTATTCAGATGCCAGCACAGTTAGAGATTCTAATGAGTGTTAGACGGTCTAAAAAAACTAACTATAAAACCTAACCTAAACACTCTAGCTTTAAATTTATAAATCTAGACTCAACCTAATACTAGACCACACAACCGACAAGTGTACCGATCAATGTAGTACAGTGTACTGAAATTCCGGATATAGAAACCACGAGACACTAGTGACAACTATACCTAGACTCTGACTCAACTAACTTAACTGAATTTAAATGGGGGATTTGTGTAACTATTATCAAATAACAAACTAACTACTAACGACACCAAATATAAAGCACAACCCTTTAGACAACTCACAAATGGAAAAAGCACTACCTAAACTCTGAATCCTATGCATGTACCTTGGAATTCTCTCGGATACGGAAACTATGATGGAACCGGGCTCTTAGAATATGACACATTTAGACAACCTAGTGGATCCCAGATCATTCTCCGGTTGTGACCGAAAAGGAAACCCTAAAGGACGTGTGAAACTCACCGGTTAGTCAGATCACCTCTCAGCTATCTCCGACAATCACTAAAGTACTCGCTAGATAGATTACCTCTCAGTCTCACTATCTCTACACACCTCTCAGTGCAAGCAGTAACTTGAATTCATATGACAAGACACTGAATAACAATGACACTAGGAAACCCTCCTCTCAGAGTCGTTAACCTAAATACCCTAACACCAAAGATTACCCGTCTACCTCTCACCTCTCAGCTATTGAAACAGGCAGAATACTTAACCCTAACAGATTCTCAATCGATGTTCCTATGGATACGACGTCAGTAAACCATAAACTAATCACGTGTACAAAGCTAGTGACCTAATACGCAACCATACATGAAAGACATCCACAAAGCAGCTATGGAACATTCAATAGATCATCAATCATGATTAAATACGCATACACATCCAATCAAACGAAACAAGTTCTTTACTTTAATGATAATCCATCAACAAGAAACCGAAATCCAAAATCAATCCAAATAAAAAAAGATAATCATCAAAATCTAGGTAGTTTAAGAAATCTAGCCTACTACCATCATCAAAACATCAACACAAAGTCTAATATTCAGGATCATAGTGCAAGATAGATGAATCAAAAAGCAAAAGATAAGAAACATAAACCGAAAAGACGATAATCCAATCAATCCACGTATCCAACGCTTCAGTCCTAGATCCCTTGTGACTTCTCCCACTTGAAATCGCCTAAAAGCTTCAATCCTTACCTCTGAAATCGATTAATTAACCCTAGGATCGAACCATATCTTGTATACCTTGAAAATAGGCTAAAATCTGCGTAACTAGGGCCCCTCGCGTACCGTGAGGCCTAGTGATCAATTCCCTCGCGTACCGCGAGAGATACAAACTTTTCTGGTCTGCCAATTCTTAGTGTGTCGCAAAGATTTTGCCTCCCATGTTCGCGTGGCGCGAGAAACAAGGGTTAAAGAATGTTTTTTTGTATTCTTCTCGTCGAGCTACCCCAAATCGATATAAAATGGGTCTCGTAACTCATTTTCTAGCCCAAGATATGCCACTTTAAAGTTTTGACTCTTTCCCGACTTTTTCCGTTTCTCATCCCGGGATCTCGTGGGCTCGTGCTTTCCCGTTTCTTGTTCGTTTAAGCTCCAATGTGACCCGATAACCTACAAAACATCACATAAGTAAATACTAACTATAAACGACTCAATATAACTCTAAAACTATACGAAAATGAAACGAAACACGACAGAAATGCATGTGTGCTTTGTAACACATCAGATTCATTTACAGTGGGAGCATACAGTGAAAGACAAGACAGGGTCAAGGGTAGAAATTAGATTTTAGGTTCAAACAAGGTCACCGGAAGATAAGGTCGTGAAATCACATGAGTTAAAACTCGGTATAGCTTCAACGGGCCATCATGAATAACTAATGAGAAGGCGCTACAACTTGTTGAAGAAGGAATGAGGAGGGGTAACCGATCCTAACCCCAGTTGCTCCCCCTTTGGCTATTTGCCAGGTTGCGTATTTTCAGTTTTCTTAATCTACAAGTTTTGTTGACTAGGAAAGGGTGCGAGATTTTGACCCTAATTCTAGCCCTATAAAAATAATCTATTGCACTTGTTATTCATCACCACCTCAATAAGAGTTATAGACTAGTTCCAGTTGTGGACATAGGTCTCGATAGATATAACCATGTTAAATCTTGTGTCCCATTTAATTTTCTGTTTGTGTGTGCTTGTGTTTGTGTGTTCTTGTCTTGTGCCGATCCAAAGCAAACACAAATTAAAAGACGTGATATGTTTAGCATCTAGAAGCCGAGACCAACAGTTTTTGTTGCTATTATGTTGTTCGTTCAGCCACTAGAATCCATCGGCAGCAATCGCTGCTAGGGTTCAGCCACCTACATGTTCTGTTTGCTTAGGCCAACACAAACAACACTCTAACAACATCAGATTGATGTTGTCCTAAACAGAAATCAACAGCTTTTCACATAAGATCTAGGCAGATTAGCAGTTAAGCAAAAGTTGACTGAGATCATGGTGACTTGTTACGCAAGGAACTGTCCTAAACAACCCCGAATCACCAGAAGTGTTTCTGGTCAGCTGTGATACCCTTCTAACAATACATTTTGTTTATAACGTGTTGTAGTCCCATAAAGGCTTTCAAGAAAACAATTCATTCAATCATTTGGGTACCCTTTGGTTCATATGGAAAGCAAGAAATGAGAAAACGTTTTAGGGAAACACGTGGAATGAAGACAAAGTCTTCTAAGAGATCATGTCGACAACTTTTTTATGGGTCAAAAATATGTAAGACCCCGACCCGGGCATCCTATAGTTGGTTCTCATAACGGTTTATTTTCCTTAAAATACTCAAGATGTTAAATCAACTATAGCGGAAGTCTTTATAAAAGCGTTAATTATTACGTTATCACACTTACCTCACGAATGCCTGCACACCTATCCGAGTAATACCGCTCCCAAGCCAAGATACGTCAACCACAAAGCTCACCTACCAAACAATCTAACGTACACACAAAATCAGCTATGCTGAGTGAGTTCTAATAGTTTATTTTAAATAAAAGACATCTCGTCACAACAATTATTTTGCTTTACTCAGGGCCCTCCGGTCGTTATAAAATAGTTTCACAATTTATTAACATACAGTAACCCATGTTATCTTACAATATTCCATAATAGTTCGTCGCCCACGACTCATCCCATAACAATAATTTTATAGTCTCATCAACATATATTGAGCCTACCACACTAATAACTCATACTTTACTATACGTATTAACTCGACACTTGGTTAACACAACAAATCCATAAACATAGACTTACTCGGCCTTGACCAGGGCTCTTATCAATCAATTAACACAACAGTTATAAACATAACATCAATATCCAAACACAACGATCACTCTGACTCTACTCACCTCATTTATTACAACCTACATATCACAACAATAATATCTCCTACACAATAAATATAATTTAACACTTGCATACAATTTAAAACATATATATTTGCACGTAAACACATACCTCGTCAATACAACCTCGTCAGGGCATTATACACACCTCGAGCTCATCATTTACTAGTTAAATATTGTCACCGTTGGCGACTGCCAGAAGAACTTTTTCCTTCCCAATCCCGTTTGCCATGTCATAACGACAAAGACGTAAGCCCAATACCCATCGTGCCACAACGACAACGACACAAGCACATAACACAAATATAAACATATAATATCTCTCTACACCTATATGACTCGTTAGCTGCACATGCACCTCACGCATAACACTAGTATAATGTAACCCAAATGAAATCATAAGCATTTAGCTTAAAGCCGACTCTCCCTGTCCAACCCTTAATACGTCACTCATCAATAACTATTATCTCTAGCTCACATATTCCCATGGACACACCCTAGACCCTACGACTCCTTAATAATCATTTTATTTCAAAAACACATTGGATTAGAACCCGAAACCCTTAACACGTTTAATAAATTTAACTCGTCTCATTAGTATGTACGATAGCGCCAAAAACATTAAAAACATTTAAAGAAGTGGGGGATTAGAAATTCACCGGTTATGTTGAGCCTCAGTCCTTGCTCTGCAACCCGTCCGTTCACGCTCGAACCTCGAACCTGTCAATGCATGACCACATGATTAGACACGTTCTAATCATACAGTATATGATTTATAACCGTAAAGATAAACCTTCAACACCCTCCTTCCATAGGCTATCATTCGTTCTCCACCAAAACCCTAACTCTATTGGTTGACACAGATCAGTTTATCCTTAACTCGTTTAGGACCCAAATACACGAATCGGATTAACATGCATGCACGCTCATGTGCCATGCAAACCCTAGCCCTACTAAACACACATGCTCGAGTCGGGTTTCCCCCATGCATACACATACAATGTGCCATGCACGACCCCGAGTTAGGTTAAACTCTAACCGGCCATGCTCCTACCACCCGTCTTCACCCGTGCACCACCACCATAGTCCTGCTACCACAACCTTCACTATAGAGCCACCCTCACCACGGTCCAAAACCCCAAGTCGTCTCAGCCTCACGCCGATGTAGCGCGTCGCCATGGCTTCCATCACGGTAGTCCTCATCCGCATCTTAGTCATCCTACCCTACCACCCTGTTTAGCCACCACATCCCTACGCATCCTCGTCTTGTTGTCTCCATGTGTCTCCCGTGATCACCACAACCGCCTGCCACCCTCACCTCGTCGTCTCCATCGCTTGGCCAAGACCACAACCTCCAACCCTAAGCGGGTTTGATGTAAACAATGAAGAGAAAAGGGAATAGAAATGCGAATGAAGGTTACTTGCTTGTTTTCGGGTTTCACTGTCGTAGTCCGCTGTCGCACACCACCTGCAACCACCTTCGTCCTCCTCCCGTCGTCTCCTTTCCTGTTGTTGTCGTCTGCCGCAAGCCTAGGCCGAATGGCCTAGGGTTTGCGCAACCTTTTGCATATAAATCTCGCAATGTTTCTCCACGGGTCCCTCCTAAATAATTTAACACGCTTTCATCACGTACCTGTGCAATACGGCTAACGAGTCACCCAACTTTGATAAATTTGAGATTTTGCATGACAACCGTCTAGTCCTTACTATTTGAAAGAGGTTCAGTTCACTTATTAACCCAATTCATTAGTTAACGAATCTTCGGGTTGTTACAAAATGGAGCGAATTGGATTGGGTTATATTGGACTCATTGGGTTTCTTTCCAAATGTTTTAGAAAAATTAGCGTTTGATTAGCTCTGCTTATCGCTTTTTTAGAGCCAATTTTCTTTGTATTACTTTTCCCTTCTCTTATAAAATCCTTTTGCTGTCGTTAAAAAAAAGTAGTCCCATAAATCAAAAGACTAATATTTGATAATGCTTCAATAACTTTTATAAATATTTTGATTGTTATAAAGTAAATTCTAGTGTCCAACTTGATTCTTTGTTGTTTTCATGACTCCGGGATACACGTCGAGGAGAAAGAATATAGTGGAGTGCAATGTCTAGAGATGCAAGCTCCAATGAAAATGATAGCATAAGTAATAAGTTGTTCCATAACTTAAGCTCACAAATGTATGCAAATATTATTTTTACTAAAACTATAACTTTTCAAAAATACCTTTTTATTTTTGTTTAGAGCATTTTCAAAACCGGAAGGCCTAAACCGGTCGTCTTCTCCGTCCTCGAATAATTGTCTTCTCCCTTTCAAATCGATTGTCCCTGAACATCATCGTCTTCTCCGAAATCAACTATGGTTCTATGCTCATGTGGTGCGGCCCAAACCCGGTCTGTGTCCTCCTTGCCACGATTCTAACGAAGCACCTGAGATACCTCCTTCTTCCTCGGCCAAACGCATCGGTTTCCACCTTAGGTTTTCCGGAGAGACCAATGTCAGTGATTCCGGTCAAATTACCAAGCATCCGGTTGTTCAGAAGTTGGACGCATTTATCCGACCCCTGCAGTTAACGGTACGGCTCCACAGGCGGAATCTCCGGCTAATGCGGAGGTGCAGGGCCAATCGGATAAGGATCAGTCGTTTGATTTTTGTTGGCATTATTTGTCTGCATGTTGTTTATATTTTGATTATTGTAGAATTACCTTCTTTTAAGCAATACTATATGCATTTTGGCATTATAGCTTCAGGGATTGGATATTCTTGAATTGGGGTTTGGAAAGGTACAAAAATCTATACAATAAATAAAGGTTTTTGGGTGTCACATGTCATTCCAATATTCATTCTTAACATTTTTTTCTCATCTCTCTCTCTTATTTAATGATACAAGTTTCTATAAAAAAAAATTATAATTTTTGTTTGCCACCTCTTTGTCCTGTTAAATAATAATGATTTTTATAACGATTTTTATGTAACATTTTTTAATTAAAAAAATTGCTTTGTTCATAAAACACTTTTATAGTTCGAACATTTCTTTCTTTCTTTTTAAAAAATAACTATATAATGTTTCTAAAATTTGTATTAAAAAATTATGTAATATGTCAAAAATATGTAATATTAGATCTTTATTACTAAGTATATATAACATTGCATTTATTCACTATGTATAATATACAGAGTTTCTAACATTTATTATAATAAATGAATAACTATACTTGCTACGTGTCGACTTCTAATGAAATCTAGATTTTTGTTTTTCGTCTCTCTCTTATTTAATAATGATGATGTTAAATAATTAAATATTTAACATATATTCTAATATTTTATTAAAAATTACTAAATCATAAGAAAAATTCAGTTATTTCTTATTTCACAGATAACTAATAACACCAACCATACAAATTTTCATAGAAATACTGTTTTATAACAAGTTGTATTTATTCAACTCATGTAAAACATGGCATTTAACCTAGTAAAAGAATAAAGAAGTTAAGTTTTTGGTGATCTGGTGAGTCTAGGTATGAACCATAGGAGGAGTTTTCCATTCCCTCCTTATGGAAATAAGGAATCATGGATTGCAGTGAAGGTTATTGCACCAGAGAATGGTGTTGGGCACTAAAATCAGAGTTCTCGGACTGCAACCATGTTTGTAGGACACTTTCCACAACGGGTTAAGGTTCAGGTGAGATTCCAAGGGTGGATTGTAACGGATGAGGGGCTTATATGTTTGCAAGTGAATTTGATAAACATCATAGTTTCTTATAATTTACGGTTTTAACATGATGATTTGTTGCAAAATGGGAAGGGGGTAAATAAAGGGGAATAAAAAAATGGGTTAATAAAATAATTTTTGAAAAGTCCAAATTACCTCTGATTTAACGTTAAAATTTTAACGGAGTTAGTCAGTTGAATGAAAATTGCTAGATATTGAAAAGTCAGAGACGGAAAAACTAAAAAAAAAAAATTTAAATAAAAGTGACTAAAACGACCAAACCAAATGGACGAAAATGACACTTTACTAATTTTTTTCATAAAGGGAAAATGAGAAAAATACAACCTTTTTACACTCTTTCAATACCCTGTAAATATGACTCATTTGCACGTAAATTAGATTACTTACAATTATCCTATCTTATGCATAATGTACAACATCTAAAAAATTTCTTAGTTCTGTATTTCTTGACACACCTCTCTCAATCTGAAATGAATGAATTTTGGGCTTTGCAACTTTTATTCCTTTTTACTTATAAAATAATAATTCTTTAATTGTGTTAATAACTTCGTATTTGAAAGGAATTAAAAATGCATTTATCTGATTCCACAAAAACAATATTCATAATCAGGCTTTTATTAACTAAGTATTAAAACCCATGTGATTGAATAGTGACCGGGGCAAATTGGTAATTTCAATGGTTTAAGTTTTCTTTTTCTTTCAATTTTGTCACAAAGTTTGATCTTTTATAATTTTGCCACAAAAGTTTAATGGCTTAACTTTCTTTTCTTTCAATTTTGTAATAAAAGCTTGGTCTTGTATTCACCAAGTACAATGCACAACAGGGCCAAACACCAAATCAAACAGTAGGGTCAATTACATTCGATATTGCAATGGTGATAGCAACTGTGGTGGCGACGAACGAACTTACCGTAACATTCGTGTGGATTAAAATCGTTCGTAGGGCCACGAACAAACCAGAGTTCTTCAAACATTACTTGCGATTGTTTTTGGCGACGAAACTATGATTGCGACTAATACGTTTGATATTGATTATGTGGACGAAAGAGATTGACTTTGAGGGTGGGAATTCGGTTTTTGCGATTACCTAAAGAGATTGAACGCATAAAACCCCTCATGTGGGCTGGTTTTTTATTTTTTAGTTGTTTTGACTAAAATACGCTAAAGTGGGGAAGGTTTAACGAAAAATATTAACGGTGTTAATTAGTTGTAGTCAAATGATTTAAATAACAATTTTTATGAAACTTTTTGATTCAAATGTTAAAATTTAAACCTTTGGATTCAAATGACAATTTTTAGCAAATCACACAGATGCAAAAAGCACTTAACTCTTTTATATATTTAGAATATTTTCATAAAAATCACAATTTTGATACTCGTTTTACACCCCAAAAGCAACTCTAAGTACCATAAGCCTTAAAAGTAAATCTAACCTTAAAAGTAGATATATAGATTGTGAATCTTCAATACACATAAATTAAAAAACTGAGAATGAGAAGTTAATCTTAAAAGTAGAATCAAACTTGCATGTGGATGCTCTGATTTTGTTCTCCAACGGGTTTACCAAACCTCTCCAACGGGTAAATGTAGTCGAGACCATTACCCACATGGATACCTAACTCTTGCGGTGGTGTACCTGTGGCTACCTGATGTGTTGCAAAACACATCTTTATCCTTGTATTTTGTAGCGGGTTTAATATAGTTTTAGAGTCGATTTCGGATATTAATTGCCACTACAAGAATTTTAGGCAGATTCAATGGCATGTCTCGACGACACGTCGTCGAGATAGCCTTTATCGAAGACACGTCGTCGAGGATGCCCCGTCGGCAAAACTTCTTCGAGACTGCTTGAAAAGTCGTCGAGAAAACGTCGTCGAAATATATTACTTTTCTCAACGACACGTCGTCGATATTTCCCCGTCGGTAATAACTTTTCCCTTTTAAAATAAAAAGATAAAATAAAATTTAAATAGGTCAATCTCGACGACATGTCGTCGATACTGCCTATTTAAATTTTATTTAATCTTTTTATTTATAAAATCTAGAAACCTCAATCTCGACGACATGTCATCGAGACTGGGTTATTTTTTTTAAAAATATCTTTTTGAATTTTAAAAATTTTCCAGTAATTTAATACACAAAAATTAAAAAGTTGTCAAACATGTTATATATTAATACATTTCACACCAATATATTACATAAAACATCTAACAAAAGTATACAAATTGTATAAGTTATTACAAATCGTTCAAATAAAAGTTACAACCAAGTTTATTCATCTTCATCATCGTCATTTTGGTTGCCGTCCTGTTGCATCTGTTTCACGGTATCATTCAGTTCACGAATTTGTTCTTTTAATTCGTTGAATTAAGACTCGGAGAGAGCCGAAACATTAGTGTGCATGTTTCTAACTTTTCTTCCAACTTCTCGGCTCCAACCGTGTCTCTCGCCAAGGGCACGTTTTAGGACCTCTTCCTCATCAACATCTCCGGCGGCTTATTGCATCCGGGTCAATTCTTCTTGAATTGTATTCTGTAATAAACAAAAAATAAACATATCTAAAAAAAATATAAAAATCCGACAGCATAACGACTGTAAAATTGATAGCCAACCTACTTAATAATACTCAATAAACATAATAATTCAACAAAACTCAATAAAAACCAACAATAACCAATATGATTAATATTCTAGTGTATTTCCCAAACTAGAAATACAATATACAAACTTATTACTCAAATAATTTCTCAAACTACAATAAAGATATATATACTTACCCAATCGTTTTGTGCCCGATCGTTAACCCATGTGCCGTGAGACGTGTGCATACGTCTCCAACCATCAATCAGGCTGACGGTTCCACCTTGTTGTACCTATAAACAACAAAAATAATGTTACTAATATTTGACTAACTTATTAATTCACTTTTAGAATAATATTAACAACTTTTGTTACCTCCTCATACCGCCGTTGAGCAAATGACTTGCTCCCACTAGTATTGGCGTATGATTGTTTAGCTCGGTTTGAAAAATTTTGATTGCAACGTGCAATATACACGGGATCAAGGTACAATTTGTCGATGAGGGAATTCCAATTGCCGGAACTGATGGACTCATGAGGATGATTCCTTGCTTCTTCCACATCCTCGTAACCACAACCGATTCAAAATGTCTCTTTAAAACTGATTTGCGGTCACGAAATCTACGGGCACAATCATCATGGATGCCCACAGATATTTGTGGCCACTTCGGTGCGTTACTCCAGCTTTCTAAATCAAAGTAATTCTGAAAAAAAATGTAATTAGGAAAAACTTAATAATTATGAATGTTAAAAAATTACATTTTATACTTACATGAAGATTGCGAAATACGGTGCTTTGATGCTCCTGGGAACAAACTCCCAACCAGAATAATGTGATGGGATTTTCTCTTAAGCAATAGTTATTTGTCAGACAAACCATCGACCGTTCAGACCGACAAACTTGTATGTCTCATGGGTTGGATCAAGCTCAAGTGGAAATGGCCTGTGGCCATTTTGGGCGAACGCCTCCAGCATATCAAGGTATCTACCACGACCCCTTACTTTTTTCGAGGAAGCTGTTTCATGAATTTAAATAATTAGCAAATTAAAAATATACACAATATAACTTACAAGACTCGCAGATGTTACATGAATTTGAAGAATTAGCAAACTAAAACAAGTAACTTACAAGACTCGCAATCTGTAGGGAGCCTCCTAGAATTCCCCCACGGATCACGACCCCCACCGTCACCACCATGTGAACGAGCATAAGTCGCCATATATACCTACATAAATTTGAAGTCAATAAAATTTCAGTGTCTACATACATCAATAAATATATAAGTGTTTACACACATCAATAAAGTATAAGTATCTACATACATCAATAAAATAAGTGTCACATACATTACAAGTCAATCAGAATCATCACTAATATCATCGTTGTCGTCCTCATCCGAAGTGTATGTGCCTTCATCATCATCATCATCATTATCCATAATCTGGGGGTTAAGACTCGAGTGACCACCTTCACCTAAAGTCGACACCATGGGCAAGTAGCCTAAGTCGATAAACATACTACATGATTGAGTGTCATGTACGATAGGTACAACACTGGTATTTGGACCCTCGTTAACATTACTTTCAAGGTCTGAGTTGACAACCAAGTTATAATCAGATGATCGAGTGTCGTGAAGTACATCTATCTCGTTAACAACACCGGTATCCTCCTAAAGTTTTCGATGATAAACATCTTCCATAACCTTCCACTTGCCGACGGGGCGAGAATGATCTTGGAGATAAAACACTTGCTTAGCTTGTGTGGTTAAAATGTACCATTGAGCATCATACCATTGACAACCAACATAACTTTGACGGCTAGCGTCGATAATAGTCAGATTATCCTTTTTAATTATCCGTCTGTTACCCAACGTGTTGAACCATTTACAAAGAAAGACTACAACCGAGTAATTACTTAAATAATTCAACTCTATGATACTCTCAAGTTTACCATAATATGGTGTATCATCTTCTCCGAATGAAACAACACCACTGTTTTGGGTAGTGCGTCTGAGATCACGACTGTGTACCACAAATCTAACACCATTGACGATACAAGCAGTGTAAGAATATGCACTCAACGGACCATGTGCCAATGCCCTGAGTTCGTCGGTACAATCGGGAGACGTGTTTACCTTAGCATTGAGCCATGGTGAAAACTCAGTTTCTACATTTTTGTCAGGAAACTCAGTTTTAAACTCCCTGTACGGTGGATAGAAAAGATGTTCAAGTTATTTATTTATTAAAAACTAAAATTAAAAGAAAAGTTTGAGAAAAAACTTACGATAAGTAGCTTTTAATTTCAACACAGTTGTCCAACACAAACCATCCTAATGAATTTTTGGCATTTTCACAAAGTGGAGTCATTTTCTTTGCCGACATTGGCCGACATTGTGATGAAAACACAGAGTATTGCCTCTTTGGAATGCCAAGATCTTCATTTATGTCAGGACGATTGAATTTGGTTGGTACATCCTCAAAATACCTAGAGCAAAATATCAATGCTTCTTCTACAACATAACCCTCCTCTATTGAGCCTTCGGGCCTGGCCTTGTTTCTGACATACGCTTTCAGTTTTTTCATATATCTTTCAAAAGGATACATCCATCTCATATATGCAGGCCCACCAAGAATAGCTTTTTGGGGTAGATGAAGAACTATGTGAACCATTATGTCAAAAAACGCCGGCGGATATATCAATTCCAAATTTCATAGTATCTTTACCAAGCTATCATGTGCTTCTTGCATGTCTGTCATATCTATTGATCATGCACATATTTTTTAAAGAATGTGCAAAGGTCACTAATTGCATTTTTAACATCCGCAGGCAGACCTATTCGGATCCCTATCGGTAGCAATCGATGCATGAGAATATGATAATCATGAGACTTTAACCCGATTATATTTGAATCAACCACTTTATTTTTAAAGTTGGATCCAAAGCCATCGGGTAGTTTCACTTCTTTAATGAACTTACAAAAACGTTCTCGATCACATGGCTTGAAAGAGTAAGGGGCATGCGGTTTGACGACCTTTTCGTTTTTCATTGTTAGCCATAGATTTTGTCGAATGCCTAAAATTTTCAAGTCTTCTCTTGCTTTGGTTGTGTCTTTTGATTTTCCATTCATTAGCAAAATACCCAACACGCTCTCACACACATTTTTCTCAACGTGCATAACGTCAAGATTGTGTTTTAATTCAAGAGAAGACCAATATTTCAGCTCGAAGAAGATACTACGTTTGGTCCAATTCAACTCTGATTCAGCACGATTTCTTTTCACACCTCCATACTTAGGATGTTTCCCAGGAACACGATCGGGGAGGTTTTCTAATTGTTTTAATATCCGTGTGTTCGTCAATTTCATAGGAGGCTTTATTTTCTCTTTTTTGCCATTAAACAATAAACTATCTCTCATACGATTATTGGAAGGAAAAAATCGCTTGTGACCAACATAAGATAACTTATTGATAACACGATAGGAGGGTCTGTCTTCGTTACAAGTAGGGCATGCTAAATAACCTTGACCGCTCCATCCAGACAAGCTGCTACGAGCAGGATAATCATTGATAGTCCATAATAGTGTCGCATGCATCTTGAATACAGTGTTGGTTGATGCATCTCTCATTTGTACTCCTTTCTCCCACAACATTTTCAACTCATCCACCATAGGCCTTAAGAAAACATCAATGTCCTTTCTAGGTGATTTGGGCCCTAGAATTAGCAAAGTTAACATGAAAGAAGTCTCTTTCATACATAACCACGGAGGTGTATTGTACGTTGTCAACACTACCGGCCACATACTGTAAGATTGACTCATGTTACCGAAAGGGTTAAAGCCATCGGCAGCCAAACCCAAGCGAACATTCCTTGGTTCTTCTGCAAATTTAGGATATCTCATATCAAAATCTTGCCATTGCTTCCCATCAACCGGATGACGCATTATAGAATCCCTTGAGCGTCCTGTTTTGCCATGTCATGTCTTTGGCCGTGAATCTGGAACTATATATTTGTCGAAGCCGAGAAGTTAAAGGAAAGTAACGCAACACTTTACGTGACACTTTTTTGCCACTTGTGTTTGGGTTAACCCATCTGCTCTCGTTACAAATCGGGAAGTTTTCCTTTGACTCATTCTCCTTCCAAAACATAGCACATTCATTTATGCAAGCATGGATAGATTGATATCCTAATCCAATCTTTCTCAGCTTCTTTTTAGATTCATAGTGAGATTCGGGAATGTGATTCTCTTTCGGTAATGCAATTCTGAGAAGCTCTAAAAGTTGGTTAAAAGAAGTATCCGTCCACTTGTTCATAACTTTAATATGCATCAATTTTGCTAAAAAGTTTAGGGAACACATCCAACTACAACCAGGGTATAACTCGGTATGGAGCTCTTCAAACAACGCATCAAATTCCGGGTCTAAACCAGCTCCACTTCCATCTTCATCACTATTTTCTTCATGTGTATTTTGTTCTGCCATAACATCATCAAGTGCATCAAACATCTCATGATCAGTTGCTGCAACACTTGTATTTGTAGCCCAAAGTGCGTCTACATCCGAAGCATTAGCATATTCCTCGCCGTGATAAAACCAAGTGTCATATGCTTGTAGAAACTCATTAACACGTACGTGTGAATAAACAAAAGACGGACTTTACCGATAAGTGTTGGCACATTTTTTACACGGGCAATAAATCTGGCCATCTTCGTCAACATAGTTTTTGGCATTATCTATAAACTTTTGAAGACCTTTTATGAAATCCGGATGATTACGATCTCGCAGTGCAATCCAACTCTTATCAATTGTCATAACTGTTTTTTATTAATTGATAGCACATCAGATGGAATATCTACAGGTGATGGATCCTAACCAACCTTTTGAATATTCTATCTCATATGTATACATTTTAACGGGTTGACTATTCAAGAATAAATTGATAGCATTTCCCCTTAACCCTCCAAATATGTGTATGAAACGCAAACTCGAAGAGTAGAAGAAATAGCTACCAATTTACTCTTGAATAGTCAACCCGTTAAAACGTATACATATCCTAAATGAGATAGAATATTCAAAAGGCAGTCCCAAACGGGGACAATCCAAAATTTAACTCTATTAGTTAAATTTCGGACGAGTATTTTGTAAAGGGTATAATCCATAATTTATCTAAGTTAGTAAGTCAAACACGAACTGTTTGTTTTTTATCAGATTTTTCAAAAAATATACTTTATATAATAAATTAAACTGATTACGTATATTTTCCAAGATAAATGTATTTTATCTTTTGCTAAAATAATAAACCAATTTTCCAAGATAAACGTGTTAACAAAGGATCGTGTTCGAGTTCGATATACTAATAAAGTGTTACATAATCTAAACAATTTTTAGTTTAGTAGAAAAGTATTACCTTTTTAATGCAGTCAAAGTCAAGTAAAAAGAGAAAGCTAAACAAGAAATCCTATAAATTCGTTACAAATGTATTAGATATAAAAAATCATACAAATATAAAAAAATCAAAACAGATTAAATATATACATACATACATTCATCTATATTGATCATACAAATAATACATTTCACAAAAAATAAAAAAAACATTAATATATTCTTTTAATTCATACAAATACCCAAAAATATAATGCATACAAGTATTTGAGTCAAAACAAGTGAAAGGTCCGTGTTCTAATTACTAACATATATACATGCACATATTCATCTATACTCATACAAACCATACATACATAACACCACCAATAATACATCTATACAAATAATACATTTTACAAATACATACAAATACCCAAATAAATAATACATACAAACTATACATTACAAAAAATAAATAACATCATACAATTCAAACAAATAATATATACATAACACCACCAATAATAGATGTATACAAACCTACAATTCATAAATTTCACAAATAATCCATACATTTTTATACTTATACATCTATATAAACCCATAATTTTCACAAATAATACTTACATTTATATATATTTATCGATATTATTCAACAAAAAACAATTAAAACCATACAAACTCTACATCTATATAAATTAACCAAAATATTAAACAAACATTTAAAAATCTATATAAAACTACCAAAATACACCTATAAACACAAAAATTATACATATTATCTTCGGATTTTTCTTGAAATGACGAGATGTCGTCGAGAAAACCCTCAATCTAGCTTCCAATCCGTCTACTTAGCCAATCCATTCACCTACACAATATTTATATTAAAAATTTAAAATAATAAAGAAAAATTACAAAAAAAGTCAAATCGGGTCTAACCACTTGGATAAGAAGAGTAATGGTGGAGGAAAAGGTAGAAAACGGTGGATTTTGAAGAAAAACGGCCGGATTTATGGGTGTAAGCCGAGAGGATGATTGAGAGAAAAAAAAGAGGGCAAAATGAGGAAGAAGGGTTTCTACGTGAGGTTAATACCTGGTAGGACCAGTCTCGACGACATGTTGTCGAGATTGGGTCCTTTTATTTTAATTATTTTAATTATTAAACAACCTAATTTTTTATTATATACCAGTATCGACGACATGTCGTCGAGGTATTTTCTTTAAAAATAAATTTTTTAATATTTTACTAGGTAAAAAATAAGGAAAAAAAATTAAAAATACCAATCTCGACGACATGTCGTTGAGACTAGTATTGGGTAGGCGCCAAAAGTTTTCACCTTTTCCCGATTAACCATCGTCAACGACGTGTCGTCGAGACAAGGTGAAAAAAAAAGTGAACTTGGTCTGAGACCATTGCCGACGACCTGTCGTCGTATTTGATCAATCTATCTCGACAACATGTGTCGTCGAGTTTGCCTCGTCAAAACTGTCTAGTTTTCTTGTAGTGTGCTTGTACTTAGTAATGTTATGTTTTGTAGGTGTTCGTGAGTGAAAGGAAGGTAAACGAGCTCAAACGAAGAATATGGAGATGCGGTATAACTCTTTAGACACTGAAGAATTAGATGAGCTTTGGAAAAAGAGTTAGCAAATGGGCAAACAAATAAATTGATGGGCTACACTAGAATTACAAGTTGGGCTTAAATTAGAACGGACTCAATTGGGTTGAGTAGGCTAGGTGATAAATAAATTATAAAAGATATATATATATATATATATATATATATATAGGAGGAGGATCAAATAAGAAGTAGGTTTTCGCTAAAAAATATAAGAAAATGACCAAAACGCTTAGAAACGATATCAAACGAACTCCGATTGAGCTCATTTCAATGGCGTTGGAACCGTCTCGTCGAACTCTACCGTCTTAGCTTTTAAGGTTTAGATTTTACGTTTGAATTTTAGGGTTTTATCCTTAGGCTTTAGCTTTTAAGGTTTAGGTTTTTTTGGGGGGTGGAGGTGGGGAGTTTAGGTTTTTGGGAGTGGGTGGGGGTGGATTTAGGTTTTTTTTTTTGTGGGGTGGGGGGTTTAGGTTTTTGGGGGTGGGGTGGTGGTTTTAGGCTTTTTGGGGTGGGGTTGGAGTGGTTTAGGTTTTTGGGGGTGCGGGTGGAGGGGGGTTTAGGTTTTTGGGTCCGGATTAGAGTTCGATAAGACGGTTCCAACGCCGCTGGAATGAGCTTAATCGGAATTTCTTTGACCCACTTCTTAGTGTTTCTTAACGAAAAACCACTTATTTGTGGAACCTTCCCCTGTATATATGTATATTTTTTGTTATGGCCATGAATGAAAATTAGAACTTACGGCAGAAGCTTGAGAAAAAAAATTGGAATCGCCGTGAAGGAGGATTAGGAGAAAAAAGCATTAGGTCAAAGGGTGTGCATGCATCACTAGAACGAGCAGGGGCGGACCTACATAGCCCGGAGGGGGTTCACCGGAACCCCCCGAGTTTCGAAATTTATATAGAACGGTATGTAAAAACACTGAGGTGAACCCCTTAAAAAACATAGAGTGAACCCCCTGAAAAAAATTCCTGAATCCGCCACTGAGAACGAGTTTGGGATTTGGACGGCATCACAGAAGCATGTGACGGAAATTGAGTTTGGGTTTGGCACAATTTTCGACACATCAATTTGGAGCTCACTATTGAAGTGTGGCTGCTTTGGAAGTTGTCGAACAAAAAAAGAAAAGGAATTTGTGTGAGTCACTAGATGGAACAATTGGACTCCAGGATGCGGGAGTGGATGCCTCTCGTTTTGTCATTAGATGGAATAAATAATTGGACTCCTTTAAAGGTAAATTATTCTGGTTTAGAGAGCATCCCTGAATAGGTTACCTACAAGGTTTGAATTGGCTAAACGACATGTGATTATCGAAGCGTCTCAGTGTTGTGTTTGTGGGGATTTCGTCGAGACAACAGATCATTTATTTGTGGCGTGTGGTCTTGCCTAGTCAATTTGGCAGGTTATTTCTCAATGGTGTAGGATCCCGTCCATTTATGCATTTGGTATAACTGATCTTTTGGAATTGCATAAGTTTATCCATGTCTCAAAAAGGATGGCGAAGATGATTCAAGCCATTATTTTCACCTCTATATGGTGCTTGTGGAAAGCTAGAAATGAGATGATTTTTGAAAGAAAGCCTATCTCTCTTGCCAAGATTGTGGAGGAAGTTAAGATCCTTGGTTTACTGTGCTAAAATTGGAGATGTTTTCTGGGAACATTGGAGGAGTTTTAGAATCTGTTTGCCTTGATAATTTGGTGACTTAATTTTTTTTTCTTTTGCTTGTTGTCCACCTTTGGTCTTTCTTCTTTTCTTTGGGTCTAGCATTTTGCTTGCCCTTTATTATATTCCATTTTGTGTGGTTGGTCATTAAAAAAAAATTGTGTGAGTCACACACCTCTAATTATCAAAGCAACCACCTCTAGTTCACATCACGAACATGAATTGTTAAATAAGCACATAAGTACGTGAACATTTATCAAAGAAGGCAGACATGTCTATTAATTTAAGCTAGCATGCTGCTTAATTATTTATGTTTTACAATGAACGTTTACATTGACTTTGTGGGGTATGTTTTCTAGTGACTAGCTAAACTTGTTTAAGGTACCTAGGGTTGATGAATATTTGTTGAATTTTGAATTTCGTTCGGTTTTATGGATTACTTATTGAAAGATTCATGCTATTGTAATGAATCTTTTGATAATTGATTGATGTTTGCGAATGCTTGGATCAGATTTATATTTAGTTTTAAATTCCATATGTTACATGTGAATGTCTTTCAGTCAGGGTTGCATATTAGATCATTGACTGCGTGTTATGATTAATTTATGGTTTGTTGAATTTGCAATCCATAGGAATAGGAATTGTTTATCTGTTTGATCTTAGTGTTCTGCCTATCTAGATAGCTGAAAGGTGATAGATAGTCGGGTTGTCTTTGGTATTAGGTGTGTAGGTGTGAAGGCTCTGAAAGAAGGTTTCCCCTAGGGTTCTTAGTATCTTTGCTATCCCGTGTCAATTTGATTGTTCTTATATTACCCCTTGCATTCCTTGAATGTATTGAAACAGTGAGACTAAAAGGTAATCTGTCTATCGGGTACCTTAGTATTGTTGGAGAGACTGCAAGGTGATCCAACCAACCAGTGAGCGTCACATACCCCTTAGGTTTTCCGTCTAGGTCACACCTTGAGAATAACCAGGGATCCTGGAGGTAGTCTGAGGGTGTAGTATTTATAGATCCTTGTTCCATTATTAGTTTCCTTAACCGAGAGAAAAAACTGTGATTCACATGTATGATTCTTAACCTGGGTAGTGCTTCCTCATTCTTGAGTCTGTCTAGTTAGTTTGCTTGATAGTTGGTTCTTACTAGTTAGTTCTCTTCAGTTTGTTAGATTTAGAATCATAGTTCAACACAAATTTCCCTCATTTAAATTAGTTCAGTTAGTTGAGTCAGAGTTTAGGTCGTTGTCACTAGTGTCTCGTGAGTTCGATATTCGGACTTACATTAGACTTTACTACGTTGTACACTTGCCGGTTGTGTGCTCTAGTATTAGGTTGAGTCTAGATTTATAAATTTAAAGCTAGAGTGTCTAGGTTAGGTTTATAGTTAGTTTTTATAGATTGTCCAGCATACATCACTACCCCGACTACCCGATGGCCGTATCCATATGACGCCCGAGCTCCCTAATATTAACTTGTGGGTGTTTACCCGCGCGTTGCGGCAAGGCGTATGTTGCGTCGACTCTGTATTGAAGATCGGAACGTAGATAAAATAAAAACACGACGCGGCGGTATATTCGTAAATCATGAAAATGTCACGTCATTGTAAAAATTAACTTTAAGAAAATTGAAAGCGGACTTTAAAAATTGTTTAACTAAAAAATTATATTGCGTAAAACTTTTTTCCGCCTCAATATAGCATTTAAAAACTTTTTTTTCTTCAACATAATGCATTTATGAAAAATCTTATAATTTAATTAAATATTAAAAACAAAATAATAAATGTTATAAACGTACTAAGGATTGAATCAAGGGTGACTTTAGAATAGAAGCAACTAAAACAAACGATTTAGGCTATACAATTTTATGGGCCCTCAAAATTCAAGAAACCACATCGGTCTATATTTTAATATAAAAATATATGTAATAATTTATTAATTTTTATGTTTTTAAAGAGAAATAATAGTCTGTCAAATTTTGTATTAATATTATATTATATGTTTTATATGTTTAGAAAAGTTGTACAAAACTATAATTTCCAATTTTTCCATGTGCTTCTACAGAAAACGGTAGTTGGTTTTTTTTAATATTTTGTCGGTCATTAATTATTTTTGAATATCTTATTTTTATAAATATCACAAGCTTTTTAAATTCATTTTGAGTAGAGAGGCTTATAAATATTAGGTTCCAAGATTTAGTGAATCCATCCCAATCATTTGTTTCTACTTCAACCATCAAAACCAAGTTTAAAGGCAATTGCAATGGCAATGGCAATCAAGATTGAAAAACAATCCATCAAGTTTATAAAACCCTTTGTTCAAACTCCTCCAACACTCTCTCACTACAAGTTAGGCTTCATCGATGAGTTTGCTCCTACCGTTAATATAGGTGTTGTTCTATTTTTTTTCCGCTCACAACAACCCAAACTTTCTTGCCGGACTTGAAAAATCACTAGCGAAAACCTTAACGCGATTCTACCCTCTTGCGGGTAGATACATTGACAAAACCGCAACCATCGATTGCAATGACCATGGTGCCGAGTTTATATACTCCAAAGTTAGTATCAAAGTTGAAGATTTTCTTGTTTCAGAAGTGAATGTTAAGTTCATTGATGAGTTTATTCCATCCAAAATAAAGGTTGCTTTTCAAGAAAGTGACCCATTACTTGCAGTTCAAGTTACAACCTTTGAGTGTGGAGGTGTAGCAATTGGTATAAGTGCTACACACAAGATTGTTGATGCTTCCACTCTATGTACATTCCTAAATGATTGGGCTATTACAAATCAAGAAGGAAATGAGATCGAATTCGATTTCATTGGTTTCAGTTCTTCCTTATTGTTCCCTACTCGTGGTTTAACTTCCGCGCCAATGGAACCTATGAACGAAAACAAGTTTACTACAATGAAACTTTCATTTAGTGAGAGTGCAATATCAATCATGAAAACAAAGGGAAGTAATAGCACCCGACGATGGTCATCGGTGCAAGTGGTATCATCAATCATTTGGAAAGCGTTCATCGATGCTGATTTCGCAATCCACAATGTTCAAAGAGACTCTATACTCACTCATACAATAAACTTGAGGGGTAAAATGGCTTCCCTAATACCAAAAATTTCTTGTGGGAACATTTGGGGGTTATGTCTCACAAAATGTAAAACTCTTGAGACAACTCAAGAATTGACTAATCATGTAAGTGATTCACTCAAGGAAAGTGTAACCAACTTCTTCAACGAGCACCACGATCGCGTACAAGGGCAACCGGTGGTTTTGAACTCGTTGTCAAATACGAGCATTATTCGTGGATCGACTAATGTTGTCTCCATAAGTAGTTGGTGTAAGTTTCCTTTTTACCAACTTGATTTTGGTTTTGGAAAACCGATTTGGGCCGCTCCGGGGACTTTACCGGTGAATCATATGACAATTTTGATGGATGATGCCAAGGGTAATGGAGTGGAAGCATATGTGTGTCTCCAAGTTAAAGAAGTCCCTTACTTTGAAGAAGCTCTACATGTATTGAGGCATTGTGGATCAACAAATGGAACCTTCCCCCTCGGAGCGTTCGCATCAGGTTTTTTTTATCATTATCTTTATAATTTAATTAAAAACCATTATTACATAAAAAAAAATTGTTCTTTTTTTAAAAACCTCTTAGAGCACTCACCGTCGGTTTGGTATATGTTTACGAGTGAGTTCTGTATATTTTAATGAGTGGTTTAAAGTTGTTGTGAGTAGAGAAGTGAGAAAAATATATATCTTTTTTGTATATTTGTGAAAACACTATTCACGGGTTTAAATTTTTTAATATGTTTTGTAAATGGTTGTGAGTGAAGGAGAGGAAAAATGTAATAATAAAGGTATAAAAAGTATTATTTGATTGAAAAGAGGAGAGAAAATGTAGTGTTTTAGTTAATTATAATGATAAAGATAAGGAATGGGCTGTGAAAGCTTTTACATCTCATTTCTTATCTTTATAATTTTAAAGAAATTGTTAAGAAATTAATATATTTAAGATTATAATGTTCATTTTCTTATAATTTTAAGCATAAAGTTTAAACAACATGATGTAAAACCCTTTTAGCTTAATTTTTTTTTCTTTGTAATTGAATGATAAGGTATATATATACCAATACTGATGTGAATGCTATCAAGGGTATATTAATATACGTCATTCTCTTTCAAAATTTATTTTTCTAGCAATATTTAAATTTAAAAAATAAAATAATTATGTTATTACATTGTATTACGTTCAGAGATGGTAACCCATTGTAAAAAAATAAACATATGTAAATAGTTATTACATAAAAATTGTCACGTGTATAGTGGAACCGTTGTCATTTGGTGCAATAGTAGTCTTAAATCTTCTCATAGTGTAGGTTTGTATTCGAATATTGGTCATAACAAAAATAAGGTTTGTGACCAGGTCAGAGTATTTACCTAGTTGGAGGCTCCCTCCTAGAATTGGTTGCCCTAGATGTGATAGTTTTTGTACTAGAAAAACCCAATTATCCTATATATATCTATGTGTTGTCGTTAAAAAAAACGTACATAGTGGAAAATTAGCAAATAAATAGTAATAAAGCAAAGACTACTTTAAAAAGTTTGATTTACATTATGCTTTTTTCTTGCCGGGCAATTTGAAATGCGAGAAACAATGCAGTTTTTAAGGGGAAGAAAGTGGTGGCTCACAACATTATAGAGGAGATGAAAGTTTTAGGTTATCTTTGGATAAGAACGAAGGTAGAGATTTACAGATTAAGGTAGATTAATGAAAAAGTTTTGATTTTGTGTAATTTTCTATTCTTGTTGTTAGCGGGTGTTTTGCTGGTGTTCATGTAGTATGATATTAGCCTTTTCAAAAAAAAATCTATCGACTTTAAAACACCTATTTTTAAGGAAAGCAAGACAATTATTAGTCATGTCACTTGAGTTGTTTTTTTGAACCAAGCACAACTGTACCTATGCATGTGTTGCCATTAATTATTACTAGGGAAAATCATTACTTTTTTTTAACTATAACAATTAGATAATTTGTTTTGGTTTTTTTTTAGGATAACACCTACAATATCTAAGATAGTTCACCCCAGTTGAAACCTTACAATTGTTTTTTGAATGATAATATCTAGATATTCTGTGATAATTGAGTTTTTCTGAGGTAACACCTAGAATATTCATGGCAGCCCATCACAGGAGGAACCTCTAACTTGGTAAACATCTGACCTGGCCACAGACCATTTTTTTTTGCTGTGGCATGGATTCAAACCCAAGACCTCTACTATGAGAAGTCTTGGAGCTACTATTACACCAGATGGCTAACGGTGAAACCCCATAATTAAGTAAACCATCTTAACTAACCACAAACTTTTTTTTTGTTCTGATCAGAATTTAAACTCGAGACTTTCATTATATATAGGATCTCATTTATTTTTATTATTATTCTTGTTTTATTTGATTGATCTCCTCTCCATATTTAGAGGAGCTATTTTAGGGATGCTTGTTAATACTCTCTATATTTATTCCCTTGTAATTCTTATTGATCGATAACAGAAAATAAAAAGTATCCTTCATTCTTCTTGATTCCAATACGGTATCAGAGCGGGTTAAACAAACTTAGCTCTAGCCGATTTCATACAAGGAGGATGGAAGGAGATGACAACCAAAACAAAACCAAGGATGGAGAAGGATCTAGCGGTGGGATAACATACGACTCACCCTATTATCTTCATCCATCCGACTATCCCAAACAACTACACGTTAATGAAGCCCTTACCGACAAAAACTTTGCTGATAGGAGTCCAGAGATGACAAACTTTCTATTTGCAAAAAATAAAATAGAGTTTGTCGATGGGACGATCAAGAAACCGAAGAAAACTTCCAGGGATTACATGCCCTGGATGCGTGTTGATGCTATGATAAAGGGTTGGTTAACAACCGCCATGGAGAAGAACATACGGGATAGTGTTAAATATGCAGGAACCGCAGTGGAGATTTGGGCAGATCTGAACGAGCGATTTGGAAAGGAGAGTGCACCTAGGGCGTATGAGTTGAAACAAAAAATTGCTTCTACTCGACAAAACGGCGCTTCCGTATCAACATATTTCACTCAGCTTCGATCCATATGGGATGAGGCCCAATCCGTAAGTCCTTTTCTTGGATGTTCCTGCAGCAAGTGCGAGTGTAATATTGGCAAAAGGATCAATGAACATCAAGAAAAGGAACGTCTTTATGAATTTTTGATGGGTCTGGATGCAGAATTTACGGTCATTAGGACGCAAATTCTGGCCACTAAACCGGTTCCCTCACTTGGTGCCGCATACCATCTGGTAGCGGAAGATGAGAGACAAAGAAACATCTCTAATGATGGAAGGACGCAGCCAGAACAAGCTGCGTTCAAGGCTGCCCAGAAAAAGGAGCTCTTTGTTCGCAACAAGGATAAGAATGGCTCCAGGGCTGCAAAGGAAGGCATCGAACATTGCACCTTCTGTGATAAAAATGGACACAAACGTGAAGGCTGCTTCAGATTAGTTGGGTATCCAGAATGGTGGCCTGGGAAGAAAGGAGAAAAGGTGAAAGTCAAGGCAGCATGTGTTGAGTCAGAATCGAGCCCTATTCCAGGTTTGACGAACGAAGATTATCAAGCATTTTTCTGCAACAGGTAAGAGGTAAGAGCGAAGGTACTAAATCTGTAGCAAACATGGCTCATAAGGAAGAAGAAGAAGGTGAGTGGATTTTTGATTCGGGTTGCACCGAATATATCACTTACTTATCAAACATTCTTGTGAACAAAAGGAACACCCCATTCAAAGCTCATGTTGTTATTCCCAATGGGGATTCCATTCCAGTAAAGGGGAAGGGGACTATATTCTTCCAGGAGGAGCGAAAGTGAACGGAGTTCTTTATGTTCCAGATTTCAAATGCAATCTTCTTTCAGTCAGTCGTCTTAGCCGCGACCTTCAATGTTCCATATCATTTTTTCCTGATTTTTGCATTATGGAGGGGCTGCAAAGGAGGAACTTGATTGGTGCGTGTAGATGCCACGGGGGACTGTACCGGATGAAGATGATTCAAGAACGAAAGGCCATGGCTGTTACAATTGAGACATGGCACAGAAGACTTGGACACGCTTCAAAAGGAAAACTTGCTAAAGTGGATTTTCTCAAAACTAGTATTATTGATTTGGGTAATTTTTGTGACTCTTGTGCTAGAGCAAAACATACTCGGTTATCTTTTCCTTCCAGTTTTATCAAAACTAGTGCTCCTTTTGACTTGATTCATTGTGATATTTGGGGAGGGTATCAGGTACCATCATACACGAAAGCCAACTATTTTCTTACCATAGTTGACGATTTTAGTAGAGCCGTTTGGACGATTCTTCTCAAATATAAAAGTGAGGCTAGTCAATGCCTCAAAAATTTTCACAAAATGGTTGAGGTTCAATTTGAGAAACAAATTAAAAGGGTTATGTGTGATAATGGTGGAGAATTTACATCCCACGACATGCTTGAATTTTACAATGAAAAGGGAATTTTGTTAGAAACCTCATGCCCTCACACCCCTCAACAAAACGGCGTTGTTGAGAGGAAGCATAGGCACCTACTTGAAACGGCTCGTACCTTGAGGTTTGGTGCAAATCTTCCTAAACGATTTTGGGGTGAATGCATTTTAACCGCAGCCCATGTAATCAATCGACTTTCATCAAAGGTCATCAAAAACAAAACTCCTTTGAATTAATTTGGAATGAAAAACCCGATTATGATCTCCTCAAAGTCTTTGGGTGTCTAGCTTACTTTAGAAACACTGACACCAAGGGAGATAAGTTCAAAGAAAAGGGGAAACCAGGGGTATTTCTTGGTTACCCCCCTAGAACCAAAGGCTATAAAATTCTTGATCTCGAAACAAGGAAAATTGTCATTAGTAGAGATGTTAATTTTCATGAAGAAAACTTCCCTTTTAAGAACATTCAAGGGAATCCTGAGAATGAAACAGAAGAGCCGATCATATATCATGATTGTCATTGTCATGATGAATCATTTTTGGCTCAAACCAATGAACAAAACCCAACCATACCGAACCCGCCAACGGATCATACCGGATCCAGCAACAACGAGCCCAACGGTGAAACAAGCGGCCCACATGAAACTGTTGAAATGTGCTAAGTCAATGATGAAGTCCAGCCCGATAACAATGAGGAAATAGAAACTCAAACCGAGGCCAGACCTGCTCGAACAAGGACTCAACCTTCCAGGTTTAAAGACTTTGTTGTACAAGTTCCCCCTTCGGTCAAACACCCAACATCGACATCCAATCAAGTTGCCTCCACGGTATGTCATCCTATCTCCAATTTTGTCTCTTATGATAAATTTTCCACTAAACATAAAGTTTTTTTGACGGCCATCACTAACAATGATGAGCCGAAGTATTTTAAGCAAGCTTCACAAATTATGGCTCTAGAGAAAAATGGAACTTGGACCTTAGAAGATTTACCTCACGGGAAAAGAGCTATAAACTCGAAATGGGTCTATAAGATCAAGTACAAACCCAATGGTGAGGTGGAAAGATATAAGGCTCGTCTGGTTGCTAAGGGATTCACTCAAATGGAAGGAGTCGATTATCACGATACATTTGCGCCGGTGGCCAAGCTCGTTACAGTTCGTACTTTACTAGCAGTGGACGTAAAAAGGGATTGGATCATTCATCAACTTGATGTGAACAATGCCTTTTTACATGGGGACCTAGACAAGGAAGTTTACATGAAGATCCCTCAAGGTTTTTCTAACGAAAAAGAAACTCGAGTTTGTCGCTTAAGAAAGTCCTTATATGGGTTAAAGCAAGCTTCCCGCAACTGGTATCACAAGTTCACTACTTTCCTCTTGAGTTTAAATTTCAGACAATCAAAGGTTGATCATTCCTTGTTCATATATGAGGCCAATGGGGTCACGGTGGTGGTTCTTATTTACGTGGACGACGTCATCATTACTGGGGACAGCTTCAACAAAATACAAGAAATCAAGACACGACTTGACAACGAATTCAGTATCAAAGACCTTGGTCCGTTGAAATACTTCCTTGGCATAGAAGTGGCTAAAACGAAGGATGGTCTTGTTCTAAGTCAACGAAAATATACCTTGGACATTTTAAAGGATAGCGGGAAATTGGGTTGCAAACCAAGTTCGTTTCCTATTGAACAAGGCTTAAAACTGGATAAAGGAGAAAATGAGCCGAAGGTTGATGCGAACCAATAGCGTCGTTTGGTTGGGAGGCTTCTGTATCTTCAAGCCACACGACCGGATATTACCTACCCGGTCAATGTTTTAATTCAATTCGTAGCCGATCCAAGAAATAATCACTTGGAAGCCGCAAATTGTGTTCTTATGTACTTGAAGGCAACACCGGGTCAGGGTATTCTACTCTCTCGGGCAGGGGATCCTGTTCTAACAGCCTACTGTGACTCTGACCGGTTAGGATGTCCATACACAAGACGTTCGCGTACTGGCTACTTTCTTTTACTAGGTGGCTCTCCCATTTCTTGGAAGACAAAAAAGCAGTCAGTTGTCTCGCGCTCCTCAGCCGAAGCCGAATACAGGGCCATGGCCTCCACGGTTAGTGAAGTTATCTGGGTTCGATGGCTTCTCAACGAACTCCAAGTGCATCTTCGGTCTCCTACGCCTCTATTCTGTGATAATCAAGCGGCCCGTCACGTAGCCAACAATCCAGTCTTCCACGAGAGAACCAAACATGTCGAGATGGACTGTTATTTTGTCCGAGAGCGAGTCGAGTCCAAGGAGGTTATTCCCATGAACATCAGTAGCAAAATGCAAGTAGCTGACTTGCTTACTAAAGGTCTCACGGCACAGCAACTTCAATTTCTTCTTGGCAAGATTAGCATTGCGAATTTACATGCTTCATCTTGAAGGGGAATATAGGATCTCATTTATTTTTATTATTATTCTTGTTTTATTTGATTGATCTCCTCTCCATATTTAGAGGAGCTATTTTAGGGATGCTTGTTAATACTCTCTCTATTTATTCCCTTGTAATTCTTATTGATCGATAACAGAAAATAAAAAGTATCCTTCCTTCTTCTTGATTGCAATATTATAAGAAAATTTAGACCTATCATTGGTTCCAGTTTGTGAAATTTCAAATTTGCCTTTCAAAAAATAATATTACTAGGGAAAGTTATGAAAATATCTTAAACGGATTTGGTGTTGTGATTTTATACTCATTATTGTAGGTTTGACCCTACGCGTGTGGATGAGAAGCTTCACGTGCTGTGCTACACTAAATAAACGTCCTCATTTTCGCTAATAGGTCGCTACTTTGCATTAGATTCTAATATCTACTTCTTTATGTATTGTCAATCACTAATTATGTATATTGTCATTTGCTAATATTATACAAAATTTTGTTGGTTTTTAATCTTCACCTGCCTTTCATTATCATACGAAATCATCTTTTATATAGTTGTTTTATTTTGACCAAATATTTAAACGAGTTGAGTCAAGCCCGAGCTTAACTAATCTTAAGCTCGACCGTTTAACTTAAAAGGGTTCATTAGCTCCGATCAAGCTTTATATCTAAAGCTCATATTCTTAGTAAATGATGCAAGAGCGTCCGATATCAAAACGCTATATTTTATTATTTATTTAAATTTTAATTTCTTAGTTTATTTTAATTGTTTTTTGATTAAATTATGATTATCTAATTATAAATTGGGGACCTTTTGGATGTATTAGTTGAGATAAGCCCCAAAATCTATCGCCTTTTTGGTGTAGTGGTTCAGATAAGGCCCAAAGTCTCCGGGACATTAATTTCAATCCCGACCACCACCATTAATTTTTGCGACATGCAAATGAGACCTACCTCTTAGGCTGATGCATCAAGATTTTACCCACACCGATCTAGGGTTCGAGCTTTGGCTCTCCCTCAAGCCCGGAAGGGGTCGTATTGGGTGGGGTTTTTCCTTGAAAGCTCTCCAACTTTGACGCTAAGTGGGCCCGATTAAGACAACATATTGACCGGATTTGGACGAGCCTCTCAAATATGATGAATGGTGCGACGTCACAACATTCAATATTCACCTTTCTTAAAAAAGAAAAAAAAGAAAGAAAGAGCGTTAAGAGTGATTTTACTAGAAGAAAGGGGAGTATTATGTTGATGTTAATATCAACATTTAACTTTAACAATTAACTTACATGTCCGCTATTTTTGTATCATAAAAAAGGGGATATTAATAGTACTTACATGACTAATTATAATGCATCTTGATGAAGTGGGTACGATCACGAAGCTCAGCTTCATCAGTGAAGCACACGTACTAAGCAGAACCGAAGGGTCACGTCTTTCAAGCAACGAGGTGATGTGGCATAGGTGATAGCGACCCGTTTGAAATCTCTAGGAACTCAAGGCTATAAGACAACTTGTCTTAATGACATTGAAGAAAGAGATCTTTGTCCCTATAGGGGACTTTGATCTTTCGCACCAAAAGGGAAAAGGGCTTACTACAAGGATAGGAAAGAGATGGGGATACCCCCGCATATAGCACGAAGTCAGAGGTAGACTCAAGTATAAGATGTCACACCCCCAAAATCTACTAATGGAGTTTTACCGTTAGGAGCGTGACATACCAGGATCTCAGTCATTAGTTACGTTAAACGACTCTATATGAGTTTAAGGAAAACACTAGTATTGCTCATAGTCACGCTGCAACATTATTAAATTAAAATACTGAGTAAATGCGGAATGCGGAAGCGAAAAGGTTTAACAAAATACATGCGCTAAAACAAATGCGCCCAAAACATGCAAGTCAAAATAAATAAATAAGTAAATCCGATGTTTGAAAAATAAATGAAACTCCAATGCATGCATGCCCTAATCTCATGCTCGTACCTTAACGACTTAAGAAAAACATGCTAAAATGTGTCAACACTAGGTTGGTGAGTTCACAGGTTTCAATTGTAAGTAAAGATACTAGATAAACAATTACAATTATATCAATAGGTAGCTAGCCTAATAACATGTTACTAAAGCGTTTCGACAACGAAACTGACTGTTTGTGTTTGATTTGCCTTCCACCATGTCTATCATGAAACAATGGTAAAATGTTAGGTCAATATTACACCCGTTCGACTTCCCGTCGTGTTAGCGCGACTAACGCAGGTGGGGCTTGTCATGCCCAGTAGTACTACTCAAGATTACCTCTCCATTCCATATATTAAACAGTTCGATATGTAAGGACTTGTATGATATGTTTGCGCTTAGTACAACAACTGATATAAAAGAAATGTAAGATCTAACTGTTTGCGTTCTTGTTTTCTCCCCCAAGTTTAAAACATAGAAAAAGGGGCCGTGAAACTCACCTTAGGATGCGCGCAGATGAAAGCTAAGTTAAAAATGCTTGACCACTAACCGCCACCTATAAACATCGGTTTATAAGTGTGTGTTTGTGTAAGTTGACATGAACCCTAAGTATCCAAACAATCCCATTGTTTTAAGTGTTTAGAAATCATTTAATAGTTTGACCAAGTGTGACCAAGTTTGACCCGACGACCCGTTGGTGACCCGTTTAGTGATTTAATGTTTGGTTTGAATACTAACACACATAGCATACAAGTAATTCAAGTTTCATGCTACACATGTCACAACTAACTTAGCATGGCAAGTTATGTTTACATAATGCACGTTCAACAAAGTTCCTACTTTTAACAATGTATGAACACAAGTTTGGTTTCAATAGATTACATCATCTATAACACGTTTGCATAATCATGACATGTTTATATACACATGCTAATGCATGAAAGATCATCACAACATACACCTTAGGTCTAGACATCAAGTTTCAAATTCTAAAAGTTTCTACTTTTAGTAACTTATAATCAATGCATAAGATTTGTACCAAACAACACTTTAACAAGCTTTAATATGTTCATAATAACATGCTAGCATCATACAATAACATCAAGCACGTAAAAGTAATTCACATTCAACAAACACCTTTCAATAAAGTTTCCTCTTTAGGAAAGTCTCGGATTTCTAGCTTTGTTAGCAAGATTCAACGCATCCATTCAATTGTAAACTACTTAACTAGCATAAATACAATCATAACAATCATCATTCACATCTAGTATGCAATCCTACAACATCACATAATAAAAAAGTCTCTACTTTAGACAAGTTATGAATCATATAAAACTAGGGTTTTCTAAATAACAATATACTCATCAAATAGTTGCAACAACATCAATCAAATAACCGATTCATCAACCTTATTTTAAAATTCATGTGTGGATGAACTAGGGTTTCAATCATAACTTTTATAATAAAAAAGTAACGGAATCGGATGAAATAACTTACGTAGGAGTGTTAGAAATGCCTAGACTAGCTCGAATACACTTCCAATTGCAAGATTTAAGATCAAAGAGGGTGTGTTTGGGTTGCTTGAAGCTCTCGGCTCAGGGGGGGGGGGGTTGGGATCGCGACGGCTTCAAAAGGGAATAAGGGTTTAGGGTTTTCAATTTTTATAATTTTCCTTATATACACATTTGCATGCATGTGTTTTTAAATTGAATTATGGGCTTTCTAAAGATGCATAGGCTAATTTAAAACTAATTACACTAATAATAATTAAATCCCTTCATTATTATTTTTATAAAAACTCCATCTTTTATAAAAATTAACTAACACAATTAACATTCAATAAACATGCGCGATATCAAGAGAATTCACATAATTCACGTAAATCATATAACAGACAAAATCACATAATTTATATTAATTATAAATTATTAATTGTTCTAAATATTATTCTTGATTAATCACCAATGTTCCGGGTTAGAATCAAGTGCGATCCGGTAATTCTACGAGTTACCGCTGTGTGTGTATTAATTAACACATTTAATTAACTTAATTAAATGCAATGCACGTATAACTAACTGAGATGACTGAGTTTGTATGAACGATGCTTAAGATAACGATGTTTGTGTTAACGGAGTTAACCTGAATTTGTCGGATGTCACATAAGAGAAGGATTTGGACTCTCTAAGTCCCAAGTCCATTCTCACTTCTCACTCTCATACTTTTACTCTTACCACTCTCGTTACAAGATCCTTTATCACTCCCAAAGAACCGTTAATATATGAATGACGTGACCGGAGGTACGTCAGGAGATGGTCACGGGGGCGCCGAGAGCATGGGAAACTTGAACAATAATAAGAACCTAAAGGGTTCATAATAAAGTGAACGATGCATTGTACTTACTTAGCATAAACTAATTCAAAAACGTTTTTCAAACACTGTAGGAAAGAGGCATGTGGAATGAAGTTTCCCGAGGACGGAGCAATCAGAATTAGTGATCCCTATGTAATATGAAATAATCATATTAACTTTTTCAAAACAATATTATAATAAAAACTTACCTTAGCCATCTATGGCAAAGTTTTTGTCAAACTGAAACCACTTTTCATAATATAATACTCTGATAAAATAAGAAATAAATAGGGTGTTTTATGTCTTTATTAAGTTCCTTTTTAAAAATGCTAATTATTTGATATGTTAATTATATGTCAATATTTATAAACGACTTTATAAATATTTTTAACATAGACGAATATAAATAATAATAATATCGATAATAATGATCATAATAATAATAATATTATAAAGACTGATGGCTACAAAATTCTCTAAGTACAACTGCTGCGGACTCCACAAATTTGCTGCTGACCAACAACCTTCTGCGGATAAGCTTGTTTGCTGCTGATAGTTGTTCTCCTGCTGATGAACAACTCTGCTGCGGACAGCCTTATCTGCTGAAGTCCAGAGTTGCTATTGATAGGCAAATCATCAGTAGCTTTGGATAGTTGAGTCTTGCTGCGGATCATCAACTATGCTGCTGATAGCCATATCTGTTGAAGATTAATCGTTGCTGCTGATTGGCATGTCAAAAGCATAAACTTTACTACTGGCAACTTTCTGCTGCAACTCTGACACATTACATGCAGAAAGAATGTTACTGGTGCAAACAATAAAAGATAACGCTCTCCTTCCAAGTATCCAAGCAATGATGCCTAAGAAGACGTTTGATTAAAGTTAACTTTTGTAGTCTTTGTTGTCTTAACTTGTAGTATAGCTTCTAGTCTACAAGATCAACGGCTTGTGTTTAATCTGATCCTTAGAATCAAGGGTCTGTCTTGATTCTAAGTTACTATATAAGTAGTGTATCTGTTCGGTGTACAAGTGTGCTTACTTAGAGTTTTCTCTGTAATCTTGTAAACATTGAAGCTTAATACAATCTGCATTTATTAGTATTCTTTGTGTTTACCTGCTTACATTGCATAGTTATCATTGTTTCTGCCAATCTCAACTAGAATAGAACCATCTTGTATTCACCGATCCTACAAGTGGTATCAGAGCTTTGGCTCTTAGATTAAACAAACTCACACTTGTTTAATCACTCTATGGTTCTATTCACTACTATCTCTTTGCTAAAACACCATATATCACAAACCCAGAAATGGCACAAAACAATGGTTTTGATGATACTGGAAGCATCAACAGACCTCCAAGACTGGTGTCTGGAGAAGACTATGATATGTGGAAGAACAGGATGGAAAGTTTCTTCTGCTATCAAGAGTATGGGATGGGGAGATCCATTAAAGATGGACCATATGTACCCATGGTGGCCTTTGCTGATTTCGAAGGTCCATCATTCCCCAAAGAACCCTCAAAGTATTCAGATGAATACATCAAGAAGATGAAGGTAATCATTCAGATGTGCTTGCCAAATGAAGTCTTTCACAACTTCAGAGAATATAAGACTGCCAAGGAGCTATGGGAGGCTCTTGAGAAGATGTTTGCTGGGTCAGAAGAAGTGAAAGAAAATAGAAAAGAAATTCTGAAGCAACAATATGAGAACTTTGTCTGGAAGGAAGGTAAGTCTCTTACGGTGTTGTACAACAGGTACACCTACCTTGTGGGAGAGCTACAGTGCTCAAAAGTGAAGCTGGAGAATGAAGACATTCTCAAGAAGTTCATCAGGTCTCTGCCAAGCTGTTGGACACTTTACATAGTGTCAATCAGAAGAACTGAAAATTTAAAGACTCTGCAGATAACTGAGCTGTTTGGCATGCTAAAGACCTATGAATTAGAAATGATTCAAGCCAAAGAGAGAAGCTCAAGTTACTCAACAGCCTCATTATCCCCCACCACTTTCTCTACACTTCACTCTGACCACTCAGTTCCTATTTCAAGCAACTTCTATCCTCCCATTGTCACTCATCCCCAGACTCCAACCTCACAATCAAACAACTCACCATTTCTTCTTGAAGCCCCACCTCAAACATCAACTTCTGCTGCCTTTGTCTTTGAAAACTCAAGCAATATGTTCTTTATCAAGGAAGATCTGGAATGTTTTCATCCAGATGATCTAGAAGAAATGGATATACAGCTCTCCTATGCCATACTCTCTCTAAGAGCAAAAAGGTTCTACTCTAGAACAGGAAGACTCATTCCAAGCAACAACTCCAACACCAGAGTTGGCTTGGACAAAAGCGAACTGAGATGTTACAACTGTAACCGACTTGGTCACTTTGCCAGAGAATGCAAGGCACCAAAGCAGCTGCTGCCCAGCCAAGGCAAGCTCATCAAGGTCAAACAAGCCAAGTTGGACAGCACCAAGCTACCCCTCCTACTCAAACTGCAGCGTGTGCAGCTGTTGGAACTGCTGAGTTTGACTGGAGCTTTAAGTATGAGGATCTTCCTTCCAACAATCAAGATCTCATGGAAGACACATCAGAGATACAACCTCAGGTATATGAACATCTTTGTACTCAGGCTTATATTAATAAGGTTCTTGGATACAGAAAACATAACCAGAATCTCATAGATCAAAATGAAGAGTTTCACCAAATGAAATCTGAATTTAAAAAGGTTGAAAACAGTTACAAAAAAAAGATTAACTATTTAAAGAAAGAGATTTCATCATTAAAATATGAACAAACAAACCATGAAACTCAGATTGATGATCTTCTAGTTAAGTTAAAGGCTACAAGGGCTGAATTAGCAGACCAAAGGTCCATGTGGAAAAATATAAGTTTGCATCCAAAAATCTGCAAAGACTTTTGGATGCTCAAATTCATGAAAGGATAACTGTTGGACTTGGGTTTCAAGCTGAACAACCCTACAATCTTGCTCCTCCACTTGCTGACTATGTAGCCATTCATGAACCAAGTTTCAATCTTTCCAATCTTGATCTAGCCAACCGAAATCTTGATCCTGCTGTCCAAGAAACCTCTGTGCAAGAATGCACTACTTCATCTGAGTCTGAGTCTACATGTTCAGACTCCACTGAAACCAATAAAGCTCCATCACTACCTGCCTTTGAAGTTATTCAAACCAATAGTCTAAGCCCCTTCATCCCTTCAAAAATAGTACCAGTATCTCAACTTACCAAACAAATCAAAATCAGCTATCCTCCAGAAGTAAGAAAGCTAACTGTTGAAAAGGGACAGTCTTCAACCTCCACCAACCCAAATCCTCAATCTAAATCCACCCAACCAAGGAAGGTGTTTGACATATGTCATGCGCCTGGAGAGAGAGCTCCATATGTTCAAAAGACATTGGAGGAAGCCACTTTTGAGCACAACAAAGTTCACCCTTGGAATTTCAAAGACTTATTCAAAAGAAAATATTATGTGTACTTCCAAAGGGACAAACTGGCTAAATCATGTTTTGTCTGTGGCAAATACAATCACACTGCCCGCACATGCTTCTACTACCTTCAGCATCAAAGAAACCTCAAGCAACATGCTTTTGAGAAGACGAACAAGAACAAAAAGGTAAGAAGCTTTCAAGCCAAGCCAAGGCAAAAATACTATTGATCAAGTGAAGCCCAAGAAACCAAAGGATAAGCCTTCAGCAGCAACCAAGTCTGCTGCTGCTCAAGTAAAACCATCAGCAACAACAAAATCTGCTGCTGATAAGCCGAAGTCCCCAGCAGCAAAATCTGCTACTAATAAAGCAAATATGTCAGCAGCCAAAGCAACATCAGCTGCTGATAGAGCAAAGAGATCTGGAAAACCACCTCCACAGCAATGGAAAACCAAGATCCCAGCCTCTATCCCTCAAAGCATCATCATTGGTTCCATTGAATACGAGCATATTGATGTTGCTGATCCAACGACACACCTACCCAAGTCTGCAAGTTCTTGGGTTCCTGCCTCTAACTAGATCTCTCTCATATGCAGGGGCAGCCAAGTCACAAGAATAACACATGGGTTGTAGACAGTGGTTGTTCCAGGCACATGACCGGCAACAGATCAATCCTCTCCAACTTCAGACACTTCAATGGAGGATATGTTGCCTTTGGGAGTGATTCAAAAAGAGGATGCAAATTGGATAAAAAATCCACATCAGGGGGGTGTCAGTTTCTGGGATGAAGACTGATTTCATGGCAGTGCAAGAAGCAAACCTGTGTATCAACTTCTACAGTAGAAGCAGAATACATTGCAGCTTCAAGTTGATGTGCACAAGTCATCTTGATACAAAACCAAATGTTGGATTATGGGATGACTTTCATGGCCACTCCCATTCACATTGACAACATGAGTGCTATATCAATCACAAACAATCCGGTGCAGCACTCCAAGACAAAGCACATTGACATCAGGTATCACTTCATAAGAGATCAAGCTAAGAAAAAGAGAATTATTTTAACCAAAGTTCATACCAATGAGCAATATGCTGACTTGTTTACAAAACCTTTTGATGAAGCTAGATTTAGATATTTAGTTGAATCTATTGGTATGATGAACTTTGACTAAAATCTGTCTCTAAAATTTTTTTTAATGTGTTTGTCTTTTGTTGTAAATAAAAGTTATAAGTCAGCAGCAACCTTTTTTTGCTACTGACAGGTTTAATCATCAGCAGCAAAGAATTTGCCACTAACTGCTTTAAGTTATCAGCAGGAACAAGTTTCCTGCGGATAGCTTTAAGGTAGCCAGCAGCAACATCTTTGCTGTGGACCATTGCATCCATCAGCAGCAATTGAGTTTGCTGCTAACAGACTTAACCATCCACAACAACCAAGTTTGCAGCGGATAGGCTTAACCATCCGCAGCAACCAAGTTTGATGTTGATGGGTAAAAACAAGTCCAAATTAACTTTTACCCGATGTAAAAAGTACTTTCAGTCTTTACCATGACTGCTATAGTGTATTACAGCTGTAACAGTGAAAAGTGAATGGTTTGTACTGTACAAGTAACTTTGATTTTTCCCTCCTCTGTCGTTATAACACAAATCAAATTTCTCCTTCACCTCTTCACATTCAATTCCAACCTAACTCTCACCATTTTCTCTCAAGCATTCAAAGCTTTCCATACTTAACCACATTTCAAAAACTTCCTCCTTCCCTCCAAATCCAACAACAATGGTAGAGGTCGACATAAACCATCCTGATAACAAGTTTTCACCCTACCACAATCTCACTGCATACCTGGTTAAAGGAAAGAAGTCTGAAGGGTTCGATGATATGATCGATTATCTTTGTCGATCAAAGATATACTTTGCACTAACCGTCAACCCTACCATATACATCCCTCATATGGAGGATTTTTGGATCACCGTCATCTACTCTACCGAACAGGGGATTCCCCAAATCCAAGCCACGGTAGACGGCAAAGACATCATCGTCACTGAAGCTACTCTCAGAAAACACCTTATGTTTTAGGACGAGGGGGCCGCCAGTTCATACACCAGGGAAGTGTATATGAGGACCTTTGTATCCATAGGGTACACTGGAAATCAGAACGAATATACAGAATGAAGTTTCTATGCCACACTCTTCTACTGTGCATATCCCAGAAGAGTAGTGGATGGCATCAAATGAGTTCTGCTCTCGCCTCTGCTGTTCACGATATATTCACCGGCCAAGGTTTCAATTTTGCACATCTCATATTTGAAGGTTTGAGATATAACCTTCAAGAAGGTGCAAAGCAGGCATTCTATATGTGACATCCAGAAATTTTTTTTTTATATTTATTTAATTTTCGGGACGAAAATTCCTTTAACTAGGGGATGATGTGACAACTCGGACTTTTCAGGTTAACTCAGTTAACAATCCTCGTTAAATACCCTAACTGAAACTAAACCCCGTTAACTAAATCCAGTTAAATATCTAACCTCAGGGGCTAATTCTACCATTCTCTAAACCGTATACACCTAAAACTTCAGGGACTACATCTACCACATCTCAAAACTTAATTCATTGACTTCCAAAGTCAAAATCGGATGAATATTAAGTATGTTTGACTTTAGAAAGTCAAACTGGGTACCTTTAATCTAAATTCGCATTTTGTAACCGAATTTAGTTTAAACTTGTAATTGATACAAGCGACTCTAACAGTTTCGATCATCATTGAGGTGTTAAACACCGGCTTTAATCGAATTAAAATCAAACCCGAATCTAGGGTTCGTTTATAAAACGTTTTGGGGCTTTTGATCCTAAGCTCAACCTCAATCAAATTAAATCACACAGTCATGTTCGAACTCCTTTTTTTATTAAAATCCCTATGCTAATTTGATCTTTTAACATCGAATTTATAAAAATCCAGAAACTAGGGTTCTTCATAATTCGATTTAGGGGTTTTAACCTTAATCTTAATCTCAATGAAATTAAAGTGTATAGATAGATTCACAATGATCGGTATAGTAAAAGCCCCATGTTTTCGTAAAGATTTATCATCCAATTTAATCGATTTGATTCTGAGTTTATATTCTAGGGTTCGATTCTTAAAACGTGACTTAACGATTTGAAACTTGTTGATTCTGAAATTAAACACACACAAACATTCTCAATGACCCGAATAACAAAACCCATGCATAATCGAATCAAGCCAGAGTCGAAATCAATGGGATTTGGGTGAAGATCGATCGCGGCTTGCATGCGGGGGAGGTATCACAGAAATCGTATTGTTAAAACTATTTTTATCTCGGGTTTGTTTGCGAAACCCTAGCGGGCGGGACTGGTTAGAGTGTGTGGCTGTGGTGGGAGAGACCCGGGTTCGAGTCTCTCCACCCACATTTATTTTTAAAACCGATTTTCATTATTATTTTAATTACCAAATAAATTGTTATATTAATATAATATTATATTAAAGTGTTTTAACCCGGAAAACAACTCGTAAGCTCGGGTTTGATTTTATAACTTATAATTGGTAATAATTCCACTTTTGAAATAATATAATTATATTATTTTCAACCCCGACTTCGTATGAAATAATATGTTAATATTATTTTTAACTCGTGACTCCTATTTTTAAATAATATATATTTATATTATTTCACTCTGTTTAAATATCTCGTGTGATGTTTTAAACTATTTAATAATATAAGTTGTTATATTATTTACCTACATTATTTGCACGAATAAAAATAACATAATTATTATTTTTGCCAATGATTAATTATTAATCTTACGAATCTAAAATAATATATTAAATTATATTATTTTCCTAACTTTTGTAAACGACTCGAACGTACGAACTTATTTATTTATTTATTTATTATTCGTTATTAACATTCAACACGTAACGCATTTACCATAATTATTATGATATATATATATATATATATAATTCCGTAGACACGTTCGTCTACTCTTAAATCCCTAGAATGCGTTAGGGCGTCCAATCTTCCGTGTCGTCGTCACAAATCCCAACTTGTCCCTAATTTATGTGTTTATAATTTTAGGGCATACGTAAGTCGTCTGAGACTTACACTCGTGGTTCCAACTTTTCTCTTATGTGATTCAAATCTCTACTCAAGCTCAGGTGAGTTTCATGTCACAACCCTTTTGAGGCTAAGCGTAACACACTATCATGAAAAGTCCTCACACACATCGGACCGTTAATATGGTATGAACGAGGTAATTTTGGTAGTACTATTGGGTTTGACAAACCCCACCCGCGTTAGTCGCGCTAACTCGATTGGAGGTCGAACGGGTGTTATATTGACCTTAACACATTAGTCAGAGTTGATAGACCTGGCTGGAGGCAAACAAACAAACACGCTGTCAGTTTCGGTTCCGAGCGCTTTAGCAAAACATGAATATAGGCATGCAACCTATTGATATATATATATATATATTGAATGTACATAATCCGTAAACGCTTTACTTAAAATGATTGAAACCTGTGAACTCACCAACCTAGTGTTGACTCGTTTTCTTACATGTTTTCTCCGGTTGGCACTCAGGATCACGTTAAGTCATGCATGTGTCTTGGACTCCAATTGAAATAATTATCTATTGAATAATATTTATGTTTTGTTTGTAATTGGACTTGGGCGCGTTGTTTTGCGCATTTACTTTCGTTTAAACGCTTCCGCATATACACTCTAAACTTTGATCTTTTATGTTATTACATTTCAAGTCCCATATAGTGTCGTTTGAAGTAACTGATGTCTGAGATCCTGGTTTGTCACCTTCCAAAACGGTAAAACTCCGTTAGTGGATTTTGGGGGTGTGACATATTGGTATCAGAGCCATTGGTTATAGAGAACTAGGACTGCATTCTAGACTATAGTCACACACATTAGTTACTTGGCATAGACACTTACTCCTTATGTTTCAGGAATTATGTCTACACCACCATCTTCACCACCTACCAATCAGGAACATGACATTCCTGCCATTGCATCACCGGAGCCCAAGAGGCGTAGGCTTGAGCCCATTGATAACTCTATTGTGTATGGAGAGCCCATGCATATCCGGAATGGGAGTGACTGGGATTGGTACCCCGGTTTACTGAGCAAATGGGTTAGACAGGAACGAGTTCCATCACCGTACTTTGGAGCTTCATCATCATCAGGACCACGTTTACCATTACTACCTTGCCACTTGGAGCAAGCCTTTGCAACATTTGTAGCAACTATGGATCGAGAGATCAGGAATATGAGAGACGCAGCAGGAGCGATCACAGGTCTGTTAAGAGGAGAAAAAGAAACGGATCATAGGATAGATCTGCTAGTAGCAGAACTGGCAGGCACTGACCGCTTGTATAATGCATTAGTGGACGAGGTAAGGGCATTACAGGCTAGAGTGAATGTACTCGAGGAGGCTGAAGTAGAATCTCAGGAAAGAATTGGAGAGTTAGAGATTCAACTTGCAGCAGCTCTAGAGCCAGCTGAAGTACCCAATTTTGAGCCTAAGGATGAGCCCGAGGAAGTAGAGGAGGATGATGCTGAGTCAGTTATCTCATCCGTCGGCAGTGGAGCTTGATATTCCATTCTATTTTATTTTATCTTATTTTGTCATTTCTTTATGTTTTAAATAAAAGCCTAAATGGGTAAGGATGTTCCCATTCCAATAAAATCTTAGAGATCTGTTTGCGTTGAGCTATTTATTCTATGGCCTTATGATTTAAGTTAACCTTGTACTATAATCATAAACATGCATGTCTTTACTCATCTCTTTCTGTTTGCTTACACTTGAATGATGTTAATATGCGATATATTTACTCATTTCTTGTGTTTGTGAATATGAAGAATCATGGCCGGACGTGGACGTGGCGGTCGCAACGGTGGTCGTGGAAATATAAACCTGACACCAGTCGAACTGGCTGCGTTAATTAATGACAGTGTTGCTGAAGCCTTAGCAACACATATTGCAGGTAAACCTGTTAACCGTTAACCCTAGACAACCAACTGTACACATTTATTCCACTCTTTCCTAAACCCAACCTACTCTTTCTAATCTAGGGCAAGCGAACAATCCACAGAACAATCAGCATATATGTACCTTCAAGACATTTATGGACTGCAAGCCCCACACATTCAGTGGAGCTGAGGGAGCTGTCGGATTACTCCGATGGTTTGAAAAGATTGAATCTATGTTCTCTATGTCTAACTGCCCTGTGGCCGACCGAGTCAAATTTGCATCGGGAAATCTAGAGGGTCCTACCCTCACATGGTGGAATGCACAGGTCTAGATGCTAGGTCTGGACATGGCCAATGCATCACCATGGGAAGACTTCAAGATCCTGATGAAGGAAGAGTACTATCCCAGGGACGAAATTCAGAAACTCGAGGGAGAATTCTGGAATATGAAAATGGAGGGTTCTGAAATAGAACTCTACACCACTCGCTCGCATGAACTAGCGGGGATGTGTCCTCACATGGTCACACCACCCTACAAGAGAATCGAAATGTTCATCAGGGGATTAGTAACACAAATCCAGAGCATGGTTACTTCATCCAACCCCACTACCATTCAACAAACCATCCGTCTTGCTCACAAACTGACGGACCAAGCCGTTACCCAAGGGACACTACCTCCCAGGAAGTCAGCATCCAAGTCTACTGACAACAACAAGAGGAAGTTTGACTGTAGCAATAACAACATGGGATTTCAGTCAAATCAGCCACAACAACAACAACATCGTAGGTTTGAACCTACGAAGAACTTCAACCAGTCGACCTCTTCGAGTCAACATCAAAGTGGTTATATTGGGAGACACCCCATGTGTAACAAATGTAATTACCACCACCTCGGTTCTTATGACAAAAACCGTTGCCAGCGGTGTGGCAAGGTGGGCCATGCTGCCAAAGACTGCAGAGGGGAATTACAAGCCAAGCAGCCCTTCCAACAACCCGGTTTTACCAAAGGTTGTTTTGAATGTGGAAAAGAGGGACACTTCCGGAAGGATTGTCCACAATTAAAGAAGGGTGACATCGACAACAACAACAACCACCAAAGCAATAATAACAACCAGGGCAATAATGCAGGGAATGGTGCAAAGGGGCGAGCCTTTTTGCTAGGATCCGAAAAAGCTCGTTATGACCACAACGTGGTTACCGGTAAGTTCCTTCTAAACAACTATTTTGCTTCTGTACTATTTGACACTGATGCTGATAGGAATTCCATGACTAATAAACTTAGCAACCTACTAAGAAAAACCCCAACCCTGTTAGAAGACAGATACACCATAGAAATAACCAACGGACAAATAATAGAAGCAACCCACGATCTTAAGGGTTGTAAACTCGAACTGACTAGTCACAAATTTGACTTCGATCTCATGCCGGTCACACTTGGTAGTTTTGACGTGATTGTCAGAATGGACTGATTATCTAAGAACCAAGCTGAGATTATCTGTCGTGAGAAAATCGTTCGCCTTCCTCTTCCTAATGGAGAAACCCTCACCATCCAAGGCGAAAGGAGTGGTGCTGTTATGGGAATCATATCCTTCATGAAGACACAAATAATAGTCTCACTTACCTCTAGTGGAGTCCTCCTACATTAATGGTTATCACACTATTATCAAGGCGGCACCATTCGAAGCAATGTATGGACGTAAATGCCGATCCCCTATCTGTTGGACTGGAGTTGGGGATAGCCAACTTACAAGTCCTGAACTTGTATTCGAAACCTCTGAAAAGATCGTTCAAATCCGAAACCGTATGGCGGCAGTTCGTGATCGTCAAAAAGCCTATGCCGATAAGCGTCGTGAACCGTTAGAGTTTCAAATAGGCGACATGTTTCTATTCAAAGTCTCAACTTGGAAGGGTGTAATTCGCTTCAGGAAACGAGGCAAACTGAATTCTTGTTATGTTGGAACGATCAAGATAGTGAAGAGACTTGGCCCAGTAGTGTATCAGTTGGACCTACCTGAAGGACTTAGTGGTGTACACGATGTCTTTCATGTCTCGAACTTGAAGAAATGTCTAGCAGACGAAACAATCGCGGTTCCTCTTGAGGAACTACACATCGATGAACAACTGCGGTTCATTGAAGAACCGGTGAAAATCATGGATAGTGAAATCAAAACGCTGAAACGCAGTAAAATCCCTATTGTCAGAGTTCGTTGGAACTCGAAACACGGACCGGAATTCACGTGGGAGCGCGATGATCAGATGATGCGCAAGTATCCTAATCTGTTCAAGCACTCCACGTCAAATTCTTAAGGTACTATTTTAATTTTCGGGACGAAAATTCTTTTAACTAGGGGATGATGTGACATCCAGAAATTTTTTTTTTATATTTATTTAATTTTCGGGACGAAAATTCCTTTAACTAGGGTATGATGTGACAACTCGGACTTTTCAGGTTAACTCAGTTAACAATCCTCGTTAAATACCCTAACTGAAACTTAACCTCGTTAACTAAATCCAGTTAAATATCTAACCTCAGGGGCTAATTCTACCATTCTCTAAACCGTATACACCTAAAACTTCAGGGACTACATCTGCCACATCTCAAAACTTAATTCATTGACTTCCAAAGTAAAAATCGGATGAATATTAAGTATGTTTGACTTTAGAAAGTCAAACCGGGTACCTTTAATCTAAATTCGCATTTTGTAACCGAATTTAGTTTAAACATGTAATTGATACAAGCAACTCTAACAATTTCGATCATCATTGAGGTGTTAAACACCGGCTTTAATCGAATTAAACTCAATTATGAGTATTCAACTCATAACCGTCGATACCTTCATCAACTACTGTCCAATGCACATCAATTCGTCCATTTTCCTCGTAATTGAACCCCTGTACACGTTGTACGAGTCTCAGAGAAGCTTTTACACACACAAGTTTGGCCGGAGTCGCAGCAGGTGTTGCCGGGGAACGATCACGTCACCGTCGGACGTATTTTACTCGATCTCCATCAATTCGAATCGCATTCTGGTAATTGCTTACGCTATCACGTTTGTTTTAGTGTCTAGATCGTAAGCCATATCTCTATTCTGGCTTACATCATCGAATTAAAACACAAACCTGAATCTAGGGTTCGTTTATAAAACGTTTTGGGGCTTTTGATCCTAAGCTCAACCTCATTCAAATTAAGTCATACAGTCATGTTCGAACTCCTTTGTTTATTAAAATCCCTATGCTAATTTGATCTTTTAACATCGAATTTATAAAAATCCAGAAACTAGGGTTCTTCATAATTCGATTTGGGGGTTTTAACCTTAATCTTAATCTCAATGAAATTAAAGTGTATAGATAGATTCGCAATGATCAGTATAGTAAAAGCCCCATGTTTTCGTTAAGATTTATCATCCAATTTAATCGATTTGATTCTGAGTTTATATTCTAGGGTTCGATTCTTAAAACGTGACTTAACGATTTGAAACTTGTTGATTCTGAAATTAAACAAACACAAACATTCTCAATGACCCGATTAACAAAACCCTTGCATAATCGAATCAAGCCAGAGTCGAAATCAATGGGATTTGGGTGAAGATCGATCGCGGCTTGCATGCGGGGGAGGTATCACAGAAATCGTATTGTTAAAACTATTTTTATCTCGGGTTTGTTTGCGAAACCCTAGCGGGCGGGACCGGTTAGAGTGTGTGGCTGTGGTGGGAGAGACCCGGGTTCGAGTCTCTCCACCCACATTTATTTTTAAAACCGATTTTCATTATTATTTTAATTACCAAATAAAGTGTTATATTAATATAATATTATATTAAAGTGTTTTAACCCGGAAAACATCCCGTAGGCTCGGGTTTGATTTTATAACTTATAATTGGTAATAATTCCACTTTTGAAATAATATAATTATATTATTTTTAACCCCGACTTCGTATGAAATAATATATTAATATTATTTTTAACTCGTGACTCCTATTTTTAAATAATATATATTTATATTATTTCACTTTGTTTAAATATCTCGTGTGATGTTTTAAACTATTTAATAATATAAGTTGTTATATTATTTACCTACGTTATTTGCTCGAATAAAAATAACATAATTATTATTTTTCCCAATGATTAATTATTAATCTTACGAATCTAAAATAATATATTAAATTATATTATTTTTCTAACTTTTGTAAATGACTCGAACGTATGAACTTATTTATTTATTTATTATTCGTTATTAACATTCAACACGTAACGCATTTACCTTAATTATTATGATATATAAGTATATATATATATATATATATATATATATATATATATATATATATATATAATTCCGTAGACACGTTCGTCTACTCTTAAATCCCTAGAATGCGTTAGGACGTCCAATCTTCCGTGTCTTCGTCACAAATCTCAACTTGTCCCTAATTTATGTGTTTATAATTTTATGGCATACGTAAGTCGTCTGAGACTTACACTCGTGGTTCCAACTTTTCTCTTGTGTGATTCAAATCTCTACTCAAGCTCAGGTGAGTTTCATGGCCCCTTTTACTGTTCTTTTTATTAGGGGGAGAAAACATGTCACAACCCTTTTTGGGTTATTGTAATTCATATGATATCACTGTTGAGCTAAGCGTAACACACTATCATGAAAAGTCCTCACACACATCGGACCGTTAATATGGTATGAACGAGGTAATTTTGGTAGTACTACTGGGTTTGACAAACCCCACCCGCGTTAGTCGCGCTAACTCGATTGGAGGTCGAACGGGTGTTATATTGACCTTAACACATTAGTCAGAGTTGATAGACCTGGCTGGAGGGAAACAAACAAACACGCTGTCAGTTTCGGTTGCGAGCGCTTTAGCAAAACATGAATATAGGCATGCAACCTATTGATATATATATTGAATGTACATAATCCGTAAACGCTTTACTTAAAATGATTGAAACCTGTGAACTCACCAACCTAGTGTTGACTCATTTTCTTACATGTTTTCTCAGGTTGGCACTCAGGATCACGTTAAGTCATGCATGTGTCTTGGACTCCAATTGAAATAATTATCTGTTGAATAATATTTATGTTTTGTTTGTAATTGGACTTGGGCGCGTTGTTTTGCGCATTTACTTTCGTTTAAACGCTTCCGCATATACACTCTGAACTTTGATCTTTTATGTTATTACATTTCAAGTCCCATATAGTGTCGTTTGAAGTAACTGATGTCTGAGATCCTGGTTTGTCACCTTCCAAAACGGTAAAACTCCGTTAGTGGATTTTGGGGGTGTGACACTATATGTACCCAAGGTTCTTGCAGAAAGTTTTCAACAATGAGCTAAAAGACCTTTCCAAACCTGCAAGAATCTACCTTATGATGAGACATAAAAATAATATTTTTCAAAGCATGAGAACTGTTTCCAAAAAGTTCTCAGGGGTCAATGTTCCATTGTTATCTACAATGATGAACATACAAAGTACCCAGGGTGACAGTTCAGCAATCCTAGCTGATACCGATCCCACACCCTCCTCTTCAAAGCATGAACATCAATCCACTTCCATTTTTTGAACCCCTGTGCATCCTATTAAGGGTGCACGGGCACAACAACTACTTACACCTGTTTTGGATGTCCAACTGGAACACAGGGCCCCAGTTGAGGCAAAAGATACCAGAAAAAGAAAAAGGAGCAAGAAGACTCCTTCTATTCTTGTCTCACATGCCCAATCCCAACCTAAAACCCCTTATTCAGAATCCTAACATTCTGATGAGAATATAAAAAGGGATAGACAAATTATTAGAGAGACTTCCTTCTAAGTTCCTCTATTAGGATCAGGATCACATCCCGGATCCATAGAACAACCTTCTGAGCCTTTCATTATTTTTCTTCTCTGAACCTAAGTGCAGAGGCACCTAATCAAGATGATATGCCTTCTCTAACTACCACTATCTCGGAGGTATTGATTGACTTGGCTGCTAATGTACTCAGCCCAAGTTCATTACCTAAGAAGGTTCACTCTCGGAGTGATGATAGAGTGAATGTGGAAAGGGCTATCGCTACTACTGGTACATCAATTGACTAGGAGGACAGTGATAACATCACTAAGTCCCCAACCACAGCAACTCACAGTGACGATGTTTCTCTTGAAATACTCTTCACTGAGAGAAATCCAAGGTGCCAAGAAAACCAGGGTGATGGGGATGTAAAGGCTAGGCCTAAGGCCCCATCCAGTTCCAAGGATTCCACAACTGTGGATGAGGACAGACTGAAACTTGAAAACATGGAATTGACGGCCAGGGTGGCAATTCTAGAGGCTGAGGTGTCCAAACTACAGCACCAAGTCTCTATGCATGAAGCCCATAAATTCCCACATGCGACTACTCCTTCCCTTGTATCAGTGGGCACTCAAACAGATGAAACTCTATGCACTTATGCAACCAAAAAGGGGGAGATAGTTACTGCTGAAGATGATGCTGATAGTCTTGAGGACTGGATACAAGAGCAGGCTGCATTTCAAAGTACAATCTTCAAGCCTGCTTTTGTTCAAATCCATGACTTGCCAGACTCAGTAGATGAAGAAAAAGATATCTCTGAGGACTGGAAGTTAGTGGTCAGATCTGTTGATGAGGTCTTGGAAAATAAAAGTGAAGATGAAGACAAACCTCTATCATTCAGCATACTGCCAGCTGCTGCAAGTATATCAAGACAGACTATTGCCCCTCAATTCAAACTGACTGCACATAAGCTAGAGTTTGACTCTATCCTAGCTTGGGGGTATGATGTTCTATCTGAGAGATTCTTGATTGGAAGGGAATTTGGTGGAATAGAAGAGCTTAATTGGAATACACTGAATCCATTTCAGGTTCTTGAACTATACTTAACAAGATGCATCAACGCTTCTACAGTTCTCTCAGCAGAACTTGCAATTAATAGATTCTGTATCTTGATGAAGGATAATATGCCCTGGTTTGTATGGTTTCTAGAAGAAGCAAACAGGGTGGCCTATCCTAAACATACTGCAGAGTCTTCAGGAACATCAGAATAAAGACTGGCTCCAATACTTGACTTGATAAGGAGCAGTGCTTTAACAGAAGAACAAGTTCTATGTTGGAGAAGATTCTTCTACAATAAAATGGTCAGGGGCCTGGAAGTGCAAGGATGGTCAAGCACTGGGTCCTCTGGTTTTCAGTTCTTCTTGTGTGATGGATCATCTTTCAAAATTAACAACATTCAAGAAATCCTGCTCCTCAATCCAGATTTCCTGCATAAGGTCTTTGAGTTCAGGACACATCTGCAACATCAACTCCTTAGAAAGTCAAGCAATGATCAAGATTATCAAAGCTTTTCTTGAAAACGAGGGATGTCTTGCAATGGATGATTCTGACTCAGATCTATCCCTTCCCTCCTCACCAACTGTTATACTGAGTGCAGCAGTAGAGTCAAAAAAGTGGCCACTCAGAATGTCAAAGAGTCCTTTAAAGCTATATATGGGACTGAATGGGAAAAAGGAAGAGAGTGAAGCAGTTCCTTCCTCTGTGACTGTTCCTCAGCTTGTCAATGAAGCTGAAGCTGAGATCCCAATAGCATCTCTTACATCTGTTATTGTGATCCATGAAGCTGAAGCAGAGGCATCCAATAAAGACAAGGGGAAGGGCATCATGACAGAAGAAGAAGAAGAAAGAATAAAGAAAGAGAAGAAGAGAAAGAGAAGAAGAGAAAGAGAAGAAGAGGAGATGACTGAGATTAGAAAGATTGAGGAAAGGAAAGCTTCCATTCTCCTCAGGGAATAACAGATCCAGTTTCATGCTAGGCAACTGGATACTTTGAAAGTTAAAGTTCCTGCAGCTACAAAATTATAAGAAGATGAAGCTCTAGCTCTTCAGCTGCAGGAACAATTCAATAAAGAAGAAGAATAAAGAGAAAAGAAAAGAAAAGAATAGGCTAAGTTCAAGATAACTGACTCTGAACTAGCCAAAGATATGAGAGAGGAGTGGACAAAAGCTCTGATTTCTCAAGGTGAGGATGCTAGCTACCTTGAGAAATTGTAAAATAAAGAAATCTATAGAGCTTTCATGGGTTAGCAAGGTCAATTGGCAAACAAGAAAAGAGCTGAAGAAGAAGAAAAGCCAAACAAAAGTCCAAAAAGACCATTGTATTAAACATAAGGACCCATGAAGAAAGGAAGGTCATGATGGACTTCCTGAAGGCTAGAGGAGAGATTGGAAAGAGGCTAGGTCCAATGAGTTTTATGAATCTGCAAGCCTTGTATTTCAACGTAAAGAAGGAAGAGGAAGAAAGATTGGAGGAAGACAGGCTCAAAGAAAAGGGTAAATACTCAAACTGATGATAGAAAACAAAAGAAACCCAAGCCTACTCCCTCATCCACTCCTTCCTCTATCCAACAACCTTTCACTCTCCCTCCTAGACCTCCCTCCTCTCCACCCAAAGAATCCTCCCACCCAGATCCTCCTCGTCAACAGCCCCCCAAGAAGAAAACCAAACCTACTACCAAACCAGAAGATTCTAGAGAAATTGTTGGTTGGTTCTACAGTAATCAAGATCAATGGTTTGAAGTCTTCAAGGGGAGGGAAGGAGTAAAAATGTCAATCTATAAAACTGTTGATGAGGTGATGCAGCTCCCAGATTCTGATCTTAGAAGAATGATGGAGCTGGGTGAAGCTCATGAGCCTGAGAATGAAAGTGGAAGACATCTGTTTCTAGTGATCAAACATCACTTCAACCCTAGCAAATATGTAGTCATTGATGCTAAACCTCTCCAATCCCTCTTTCCATTCAATAGTTGGTCTTACAATGCTGAGAAGGATGAATTCACTATCACAGCTATCAGAGGTCAGCAGATGAGATGTTCTAGCAAAGCCATTTTTAAGATGCCAAGCAAGGACATCAAGTCTCTGTCTGAGCTTCCTCTTGACAATCCCAGCAAGGACCCTAGAGGCTATGAGGCAGCAAGGACCCTAGAGGCTATGAGGCAGCAAGGATTGTTGCACACATGCAAAAGCTTCAGCAACAACAGCAGTAAGAAAGTTTTGGTAGCATCAGTCTAGGGGGAGTTTGTAGATATAAAGACTGATGGCTACAAAATTCTCTAAGTACAACTGATGTGGACTCCACAATTTTGCTGCTGACCAACAAGCTGCTGCGGGTAATCTTGTTTGCTGCTGATAGTTGTTCTCCTGCTGATAAACAACTCTGTTGCGGATAGCCTTATCTGCTGAAGTCCAGAGTTGCTGCTGATAGGCAAATCATCAGCAACTTTGGATAGTTGAGTCTTGCTGCGGATCATCAACTATGTTGTTGATAGCCATATCTGCTGAAGATTAATCGTTGCTGCTGATTGGCATATCAAAAGCATCAACTTTACTACTGACAACTTTCTGCTGCAACTCTGACACATCACATGCAGAAAGAATGTTACTGGTGCAGACAATAAAAGACAACGCTCTCCTTCCAAGTATCCAAGCAATGATGCCTAAGAAGACGTTTTATTAAAGGTTAACTTTTGTAGTCTTTGTTGTCTTAACTTGTAGTATAGCTTCTAGTATACAAAATCAACGGCTTGTGTTTAATATGATCCTTAGAATCAAGGGTCTGTCTTGATTCTAAGTTACTATATAAGTAGTGTATCTGTTCAGTGTACAAGTGTGCTTTCTTAGAGTTTTTTATGTAATCTTGTAAACATTGAAGCTTAATACAATCTGCATTTATCAGTATTCTTTGTATTTACCTGTTTACATTGCATAGTTGTGATTGTTTCCATCAATCTCAACTAGAATAGAACCATCTTGTATTCACCGATCCTACAAACGTGACCGGAGGTACGTCCGGAGCTGGTCATGGGGGCGTCGAGAGCCTGGTAAACTTGAACAATAATAAGAACCTAAAGGTTTCATAATAAAGTGAACGATGCATTGTACTTACTTAGCGTAAACTAATTCAAAAACGTTTTTCAAACACTGTAGGAAAGAGGCACGTGGAATGAAGTTTCCCGAGGACGGAGCAATCGGAATTAGTGATCCCTATGTAATATGATATAATCATATCATCTTTTGCAAAATAATATTATAATAAAAAGTTACCTTAGCCATCTATGGCAAGGTTTTTGTCAAACTGAAACCATTTTCCATAATATAATATTCTGATAAAAAAAGAAATAAGTAGGGTGTTTCATGTCTTTATTAAGTTCCTTTTTGAAAATGCTAATTCTTTGATATGTTAATTATATGTCAATATTTATAAACGGCTTTATAAATATTTTTAAGATAGGCGAATATAAATAATAATAATAATAATAATAATAATAATAATATCGATAATAATGATCATAATAATAATAACAAACATAATAATAATAATAATAATAATAATTATTATTATTATTACTATTATAATTATTATTATTATTATTTTTATTGTTATTATGATAATAAAAATCTCTTTTTAGTGTTAAACATATTCCCTTATTGTATCTTAACGTTTTATAAATACTTTTAACATAGACGAATATGAATAATAATAATAATATTGATAATAATGATAATAATAATAATCATCATAACAAACATAATAATGACTATAATAATAATAATAATAATAATAATAATAATAATAAAGATCTCTTTTTAATGTCAAACATATTTCTTTATGGTATCTTAACGTTTTAAATATTTATGACCGGGGGAAGCCGTTATTTGTAAAGATAGATATCACCAACTTATATACTAAATTAATATGTTAACAATAATAATAATTTCAACAAAGTGAGTGTTCACGTAGACAAGCAAGCACTCGTTGAACCTTGAATCCTTAAGATATGAACCTGATGTAACGTAGAGTTGGTGGTTATGGTGGTGATTTGGAGCCATGAGCAAGAGAAGGGGGAAAGTGAAACAAGAAATGGTGGTATGCAATAGTGAAGTGGAGGTGTAGGTGGTGGGTGGTGGAGCCATAACAAAAAAGGAGGAGGAAGGGGATGGTGTCATGACAAGAGGGAGAAGAGAAAGGGGTGGGAGTGTTGGTTTGTTTGAGTCTGGATATATTGTGGTGCAATGAGGTGGAAAACTCTTGTATTTATAATGCTCCCTAATGGTTAATATCCACAAGATTATGTAATGCATGGGATACTATATTGTTGGGGGAACATGTTGGTTGGCAAGTGACAATATATGAAATCTTTACAAGAGGGAGCAAGAGGACCCCTTTTGGGTGTGTCTCGACTGAGAAGGAAGAAGGCGAAGGGGAGAGGGGGTGGTATTATTGGTGAGGCGTTTGGTGTTAGATGTTTACCCGGTAGGATACCCGTTAAATATAAATCCGTTTTTAATAGTTATCACATGATCGTTAGGATATGTGTCAGTGTTTTATAAACACGTATAAGTTTATAAATTTTGACTTGATAAAGAGCTCATGCAAAACACTAGATATTAGTTGCCATATATTTGTGTATTTTTTTAGTGTTATAAATAATATAACTTGTATGGTCTTTTTCTTTAAAAAATTATCACCAACGTGTACGAGTGTCTCAGTTATCGATGTGTGACTTGATAACTTCTAAAATTACGAACACGAGTCGTGTGATAGACAAAATTTTCTAGACACAATAAGACCTAATTCAATTTAATTAAGTCTAATATGCAAGTTTCTCATGTTTTATAATTATTTAAATACTCAAAAATTACCAGTTGTCACAGTTACAAAACAACGTTGGGTTTTGAAGACCGTTAGTTCGATAGTGAAAATCTCTACTATGGGAATCTTGTTGAATGAGGAGAGTGGTGATGATTCTCGGATTATCTCTGGAAATGGTGGATCGTACAAAACAGTTGAGATAGAGAATGAGTTGGAGCTCGGGGGAGCTTCAACTAGCCCTTCATGTACTTGATTAGAGTGGTGTTGCAACTAGGAGGATTTGATGAAGTATGAGCTTGTTAATGGGAACTGGAGGCTTGAAAGACTTTTGATTTTTTTTTTAAGATTACTAGCTTACTAGATCAAGGCTACTTGGATAGAATTTGTGGACTATGCAAAGCCTTTAAGTGGGAGATTGTTGGGTTATGAAGGAGTTGGGTCAGCCCAACCGGGCTGGATCATTGGGCCACATGTGGCTGGGTTCTTGGGACACTTAGGGCTGGCCGAATGTGGAGATACAGGGCTGGTGGCAACCTTGTGGTTATTTAGTCCATTTGCTTGTTGATTAGGTTATTGCATTAATTAGATAACCCTAATATAGTCTTATTTATACCCTTTATGGTGTAATGTAAACTTTGAGCACCTAATAAAGAATAAATTATAGTTGCAAAGTGTACGTAGGGAAAACTTGGTTGAACCACTATAATCATGGTGTCTTTACTTTTCTGTTATCATGTGTGTGGTTTTCGCTGTGTTACCGACTCTGATTAATATGGTGGTGGTGGAGGAACATATGTGTGTGTAGGCAATAATTTTCCTGACATTATTGCCTCATTCTTATGAGCATTTCACTGATGCCCTCATGTATGGAAGAGAAGCTCTACCATGGAGGAAGTATTAGCAGCTATTAATTCTAAAGAGTTAAAGAAGAAAGGTAATGTCACTGAAGAGGTAGGTGATGGGCTGTTTGTAAGGAGCAGACCTGAGCAGAGGGGGTTCAAGAACAAGGAAAGGGTCCCACCAAGATCCAAATCAAAGTTTAAAAGAAAATGTTACTTATGTAACTCTGAGAAACACCTTAAAAGGGACTATCCAGAGAACAAGAAAAAGAGATTTGAGTCTGGATCTGCAATGAATCAAAGTGGATGTGTCATTGATGGTTCCACCGATGGTTATGAGTCTCCAGATGTGTTGGTGGTGTCAAAATATGGATAGATAAATGATTGGATATTGAACTCTGGGTGCTCATATCATATGACAACTCATAAAGCATTCTTTAAGTTACTGACCATGCAAGATTTGGGTTCTGTGAAGCTAGGGGATGATAGACTATGCAGGATTCAAGGGTATGGTATAGTGGCATTCAATTTAGAAAGTGGTTTAGATGTAATACTTGAAAATGTAAGGCTGATTCCTGAGTTAACTACGAACTTGATCTCACTAGGTACTTTTGAGAAACATGGATACACTGTCAGTTTAAAGAATGGTAGAGCCAAGGTTATCAAAGGTTCCATGGTGATGATTTCTGGTATAAGAAGGGAAAATAATATATATGTGCTAGATGGGAGAGTGGAACAAGGAGAAACCAAGACATTTCAAAGAAGGAATGAAAGTTCATCTGTATTATAGCACAAGAGATTAGGTCACATTATTGATCAAGGTCTATGTGAATTATAGAAACAAGGGTTGATTGGTGATCTAAATGACTGCAATATTGACTTACGTGATCATTGCATGTTTTGAAAGGCTCACAGGGTGAGGTTCAAGAGAAGGGGAAGTAAGTCTCAATTTGTCCTAGACTATGTTCACTCAGATTTATGGGGGCCTGCCAGAACTGAAATTTTGAAAAGAAATCTAACAGAGTTAGTCATCTGGACTGAAACAGAAGTAAAAATGAAACGTCAATGTTAGAAGAGATGAATTTAAACATAAGAGACTCAAATAGTTAAAATGGTCAAATATCAGAGACTCAAATAGTAATTTACTTTTTATTATATTTGATGAAGATGAACCAAAATGACTATCAAATAACTTTAGTACGATCATTAAGCATAATGTGTTTTTATGAGTTTTGTATAGCACAAACATAACAAACAATCAAGCCGAGTTGGCACAAACATAACATACAATCGAGCCGAGTACAAACATAACATATAATGTGTTTTTATGAGTTTTGTGTAGCACAAAAATAAAAATAAACGAGTTAGCTCGACGAGCCATTAGCTGGCTCGAGTTTTTTACGAGCCAAGCTCGAGCTCAACTTTTAAGCTCGGGAAACAATCGAGCCGAGCCTGAGTTAACTCGTTTAATTTTGATCTTGAGCTCAAGCCAAGCCTGGCTCGGCCCGGCTCGTTTACAACCCTAATATTACGTTTTAACAAAATACTCTCTGTACTTTGACCTCTGTAATTTAACAATTTATGATTTTTTTTCATTTTCTATCTTTTATTAAAACTATGTTTAGGGGGAAACCAGTTACAATGTCCCACTCTTACTTTTCCATTCTTTCTATATCATTTTTATCAACAAGTGTTTGCACTTGTATTAAAAGTACATAATGTAATTGAACCACCATCCAAGGACAAAGGTCCCTCTATGCTTACAATTGACAAGAATCGTCTGTTGCTTGCACAAGGCAAGAATTCTATGTTACTTACATAAGGCAAGACTCCTTTGTTGCTCGTACAAGGTAAAACTCCTCTATTGCTTGTACAAGGCAAGACTCCTCTATTACTTGTAACGAAAACAAGACTCCTCTTTTGCTTGTTACTAACATAAGACTCCTCTGTGCTTGCAAGACTTCTACTCTGTTCTACTATCTATACTATAGAACAGATATGCATTCACTCTATCTATCACATAAATAATCATATAAATGCAGATAAATAACACATATTATCACATAAGCATATAACATGTGATATGTCAATATAGTCCAGTACCGAGGCACTATGATCACTATTTATCATTGCTTTCTTTATAACATTGATTTAAAGAATGTATCTGTTTTACTATGTCTTTGTTTTTTCTTTTCTTTTAATTATAGTAGACTTTTATAAAATATAACTCTGTCTTTCCAAATCTTTCGTTTAGTTAATATTCTCTTGTTTAAATATGCACATTTGCCCAAGAGCCTTTGAAATTGGGCACTAGAAACTCAACCTATGGTAATTGACTATTCAGGGTTGGGTTTGCCTTTAACTGAAGGCTCTATCAACTATATCAAATTTGTACAATTTCATTATATGAAACTTAAGTTCAAGGGCATGTACTCAAACCAAGTATTCACTCGAATTATCGAAAGTACTCGTAGTAGTATTCACTTTATGTATTCGTCGAATACTCCCTAGTATTCACCCTTGAATATTCTTGCGAATACTCTAGTAATCGCATAAGTATCTTTACGAATACCGCTAAGTATTCACAAAAGAGTATTCTTGAGAATACTCTAGTTCTCGTACAAGAGTACTCTCTCGAATACCCTAGTATTCGCACAGTAGCACTCATGCGAATACCCTAAGTATTGGTACAAGAGAATTCTTGCTAATACTCAGTTCATCCTTAATGCAAAGACCCTAATTTCCGCATGACGGCTATTGATCCAAAAAATGTATCAAGATTCTAACTTGAATCGTCTAAATCGTTTGTTTAACTCCCATGATACTAGATCTATGGTTTTCAAGTCACTCATTTGTAAAAATCCAATCTTTATGGATTAAACCCCATTTTTCACTAAAAACCCATTTCAAAACAAAACAAGAGGTTTGGAATGATTCTTATCGTGAAATGCTTTAAATCTTCGTGCTCTATCTTCTATAAACGATTAAGAACGAGATCCTACAAGTAAGAAGGCCTGATTGATGGTATTCCCCACTTTCTCTATGTAGCCCCTTCTTGCTCTCTCTAGTTCACACTAGGAATGTGAAGAATGAGAGGTGGAAGGGGTGGCTGCTAGGTTAAGGAGAGTCTCCTCTTTCATGTTTTTACATTTTAGTCTTCGATGAATATTTCTTTCAACTCCAAACATAGAATGAAATGTTGGCATTTTAGGATGTTACAAGTCTACCTACCTTACAAGAGGTGTCAGCCTCGAAACCTGTTATAAGTCAAAAACCTGAGGGTATGACTCCTTCATCTCTTCTTTGGTTTTCCATGTGGCTTCGGACCCCTTTCTATGTCTCGACGGTACTTTAACCGGTCGGATCACTTTGCTTCGCAATTGTTTCTCATTTCTAACCAGGATGGCCATGGGCTCTTCGATGTAGTTTAGACTGTTATCCACCTCGATATCCATAAGAGGCATGTTTGCTAATTCATAAGCTAAACACTCTCACAAGTGTGACACGTGAAAAGTGATATGGACCCTACTTAATTCATCGAGTAACTCCAATCAATACTCAACTTTCCACTTTTATGAAAACGGATAATCCCCTTCCAAGGAGATCTGATCTTTCAACATCACTTTATCCCCAACGTTAAATTCGATGGGTCTCGGCCTCTTATTCATGTAGCACGGCTTCATATAGGCCTTCATCTTATCGAACTTTTTGGAACTCTCTTTAAGAACTTTAAGACTTCCAACTTGTTTCTGACCTATCTCTCCCCAACAGACCTGAGTTCTACATGTTCTACCATCTAACATCTAATTGGCGGAAACACGAGGTGTAATGATTCATGGTTTTCCATATACTTTGATTACATCAAACGACCTCTAATGACATTCATAAATCAAAGGTTTCAAGCTATTACAAAACATAAGTTAATTTCAACGACATAACATGTTAAAATGTCGTACTCAAAAGACAAGTCGTACGATCCATCATACAATGAGTTTATCAGTTATAACCTAAACATCCTTAGCTTATAATAGGGAAACTCCAAAAGATTCCTAATATGCATGCATGTCCTGGACTCCATGATCCTAGTTACTTGAGAAAAACATGCTTAAAAAGTCAACATAAAGTTGGTGAGTTCACAGGTTTAGATAAAAAGTTTTCATTAGACCATAAGATTTCAAGTCTATATATTGTTCATCAAAACAATGTCTGTCTCACTGTTAAAAAAAATAGTATACGTTTATTATTACCATGAGCTCCCGTAAACGACGCTTAACGTCTATGGTTGTGCCCCGACCCAATGTTCTTAATGCTAAGACATTGAAATGAAAATGAACAATTATGCACCCGACTGACCTCCAGTCAAGGTTAGAGTGACTAACCACGGGCGGGGGTGTCAACCCAAATAGATTTAACTAACGGTTATAGAATAAAAGGGGATTTTAAGCGTTAATCAAGTCTACTCATGTAACATTGTTTGTCTAGTCTCCACTTGTGTCCGGTCTAAAGTCTAGCATTTTTTCTCCCCCGAATGTTTAAAAATAAATTTAAATCATTTGAAGAAAATGTGGTCGTGGAACTCATCTGGTACGTCTAGTGGTGAGTACAATCGAAGGTGTACAGCAAAGTCCGACAGATGATCTAACCTACTTGTTCCTAGAATATTTATGACACTACGAGGTCTACATAAAGTTCTCAAGGTATAGTTGGTCGTATGACCAACACCCCGTAAGTCCTGACCCAAGTCTTATTAAGATTTGTTAGGGTCTAACTCGACCGACGTTGATGATATGACTTGTTTATCCAAAATACATATTTATATTTATTAAAATACTTTTAATAAATATCAAGAGGTGGTGTTTATAAGTTTAGTGTTTTACCTTATATTATTTCGTTCATAATTCGAGTTAGGTCTTAACACGTATGGTTAATAAATATATTTAATATTTATCTATTAAAACATAAGAGTTCGAGTAATATGACATAAAATAATAATTATATTATTTTATACTCATAGTAAATGCTGTTTTCATTGCACAAAATACATATGTGTATATATATATATATAGGGGATGGATATTTTGAAAATTTACATGAGTGGAGAAAACCTTGAAAATTCTACCAACAAAAATGTTTTTAAAAAAAATTGGGAATCATTCTTAGCAACTCTTATAAAATTTTTGTCAAAAAAAATACAAAAAACGTCAAGCGGTTTTTAAAAAAATGGACAAAAATCCCAGTTTTTTGTGTAAAAATAAAAATTACATATGTAAAACAATTGCCCAGAATTTTAAAAACAATTTATAAAAATATCTGGTCGGCGCTTTTTTGATTTTTTTTTTTTAAAAGTTTTGAAATTACATATAAAAGGTTTTCCAAAAAAAATTGTAAGAATCCGATTTTTGAACAGTTTTCAAATGTTTTCACAACTAGGAGGGTTTTCATCCTACGCATTCCCTATACACACACACACACACACACACACACATATATATATATATATATATATATATATATATATATATATATATATATATATATATATATATATATATCAGTATAGATTTATATGTCTTGTAACATCCCAAAATTTAAAGGAAATGAAAGTCCAGGGGCTAAAGTGTAATTTCCCCAAAGATCAAGGGCTTAAAATAAAAGAATTTGGAAATGGAGGCGGTAGCGGACCGCTACCAAGCTTGCAACGGTCCGCTAGCCGCAAGTAGTTCGGACAAGGAGGAGGCGACACGTGTATGATGACTCACTAAAAAGGATTGGGTACCGGACCGCTACCCAGAGCATAACGGTCCGCTACGTGGTGAGCACGCGGACAGCTGGCTGAAGGGTGGTAGCGGACCGCTACCACCCACCTTATCGGTCCGCTACGGGTGACATTTCAGCCCTATAAATAGATGATCATTGTTGTTCAAAATGAAACAACATCAACACACCAACATTTACCCACACACACTCTCACGCATACCGAGGAGATCAGAGTGACGGTTATGAGAGCGGTGGTTACGAGTGCGGTGCGTTGCGAGTGTGATCCGAGTTCAGAGGAGCTTTTATAGCGAGGAACAAACTTAGGAACTACCCGAGGTTAATGTAAGTACACTGGACCCATACCCTAGATACAAATATGTGAATTATGTGTTTAAAATGATACGTGATATGTGTTATGTGTTATGTATCTGACGAGGGTAGGCGATGATGACGGATTAGTCTAAACACTAAATGGACTAAACGGGAATAATGGAGTAGTCACGGCATATGCAAGGGGTGGTGGATACGCCGCTGATACTTCCTATATATTAACTTCTTAGTGAAACCATTATGAATATTTAGGGGTATAGACTAATAAATGATAATGAAATATAGTAAACGTACGGGAAAACATCCAACCGGTATGTAGTTATCTGACAAACGGAATGTTCTGTCTAAGGAAAGAGTGGTGTATAAATCTCTCCTAGATCTGTCACTCTTTTCTCGAAACATCTCTGTTGGAAGTACTGCTTTGGAAGGAAAATCACCCCAGTTTACAATATACGACGAATAAGAATATATGATGGAAGTATACCATGCATGATGAAGGTGAATACGTGATGAATATGAATACGTGAAATGCATGATGAATACGTGAATGCATAATGGTACGTGCAAATATGAATAAGTATGATGAAACGTGTTTAAATCCTAAAATGGAATAACGGAGTACTCACGAAGTGTTAGAGGGGTGGTGGATACGCCGCATGTTACTTCCTATATATAAACCCTTCTAATGCATCGTGGAGAAACTGTTATGAAGTTTTGAGGTGAGGACTGGTTGGTGAGTAAATCAAGCATATATATGAAATGAAAACAAATGTTTGATACATTTGGGAGGTTGTGAGTCAAAGATACTCAAGGTCCCAAATGAAATGAGATGCCAGACCAATAAGATGGATCTCAAAAATAAAGAAAAGGAAACTCTAGGCCTACGGGGCTGAAAGAGTAAAAGATTCCAAGCGTACGGGGCTGAGGAATGAAAGAGTTTTCGTAACAAATGCAAGGGGTCTATACTGACGAGTATAAGAACCTTGCCAATACTCAGACCGGAGATATGGCCTAAGATGGTTGCGAGGGGATTAGCACACCCATATAATATATGAATGACGTGACCAAAGGTACGTCCGGAGATGGTCACGGGGGCGCCGAGAGCCTAGAAAACTTGAATAATAATAAGAACCTAAAGGGTTTATAATAAGTTAATAATGCATTGTACTTATTTAGCCTAAACTAATTCAAAAACGTTTTTCAAACACTACAGGAAAGAGGCATGTGGAATGAAGTTTCCCCAGGACGGAGCAATCGGAATTAGAGATCCCTATGTAATATGATGTAATCATATCATCTTTTGCAAAACAATATTATAATAAAAAGTTATCTTAGCCATCTATGGCAAGGTTTTTGTCAAACTTGAACCATTTTCCGCAATATAATACTCTGATAAAATAAGGAATAAGTAGGGCGTTTCATGTCTTTAATAAAGTTCCTTTTTAAAAATACTAATTCATTGATATGTTAATTATATGTCAATATTTATAAATGACTTTATAAATATTTTTAACATAGACGAATATAAATAATAATAATTTAAATAGAGTGAGTGTTCACGTAGACAAGCAAGCACTCGTTGAAACTTGAATCCTTAATATATGAACCTGATGTAACGTGGAGTTGGTGGTGATGGTGGTGGTTTGGATCCATGAGCAAGAGAAGGGGGGAAAAGGTAAACAAGAAATAGTGGTATGCAATAGTGAAGTGGAGGTGTAGGTGGTGGGTGGTGGAGCCATAACACAAAAGGAAGAGGAAGGGGATGGTGTCGTGGCAAGAGGGAGAAGAGAAAGGGGTGGGAGTGTTGGCTTGTTTGAGTCTGGATATATTGTGGTGGAATGAGGTGAAAAACTCTTGTATTTATAATGCTCCCTAATGGTTAATATCCACAAGATTATGTAATGCATGGGATACTATATTGTTGGGGGATCATGTTGGTTGGCAAGTGACAATATATGGAATCTTTACAAGAGGGAGCAAGAGGACCCCTTTTTGGGTGTGTCACGACTGAGAAGGAGGAAGGCGAAGGGGGGAGGGGGTGGTAGCTTGGGTGAGGCGTTTGGTGTTAGATGTTTACCCGGTAGGATACCCGTTAAATATAAACCCATTTTTAATAGTTATCACATGATCGTTAGGATATGTGTCAGTGTTTTATAAACACGTATAAGTTTATAAATTTTGACTTGATAAAGAGCTCATGCAAAACACTTGATATTAGTTGCCATATATTTGTGTATTTTTTTGGTGTTATAAATAATATAACTTGTCTGGTCTTTTTTTTTTTAAAATTATCACCAACGCGTACGAGTGTCTCAATTATTCGGTGTGTGACTTGATAACTTCTAAAATTACGAACATGAGTCGTGTGATGGATAAACTTTTCTTGACACACTAAGACCTAATCCAATGTAATTAAGTCTAATATGCAAGTTTCTCATGTTTTATAATTATTTAAATACTAAAAAATTACCAGTTGTTACAGTTACAAAACAACGTTGGGTTTTGAAAACCGTTATTCCGACAGTGAAAATCTCTACCATGGGAATCTTGCTGAATGAGGAGAGTGGTGATGGTTCTCGGATTATCTCTGGAAATGGTGGATCGTACAAACCAGTTGAGATAGAGGAGCTTCAACTAGCCCATCATGTACGTGATGAGAGTGGTGTTGCAACTAGGGGGATTTGATGAAGTATGAGCTTGTTTATGGGAACTGGAGGCTTGAAAGAGTTTCAATTTTTTTTGAAGATTACTCGCTTACTAGATCAAGGCTACTTGGATAGACTTTGTGGACTATGCAAAGCCTTCAAGTGGGAGATTGTTGGGTTGTAAAGGAGTTGGGTTGGCCCAACCGGGCTGGATCTTTGGGCCACCTGTGGGTGGGTTCTTGGGACACTTAGGGCTGACCGAATGTGGAGATACAGGGCTGGTGGAAACCTTGTGGTTGTTTAGTCCATTTGCTTGTTGATTAAGTTATTGCATTAATTAGATAACCCTAATATAGTCTTATTTATACCCTCTTTGGTGTAATGTAAACTTTGAGCACCTAATAAAGAATAAATTATAATTGCAAAGCGTACGTAGGGCAATCTTGGTTGAACCACTATAATCATGGTGTCTTTACTTTTCTATTATCATGTGTGTGGTTTTCGCTGTGTTACCGACTCTGATTCCTAATATGGTGGTGGTGGAGGAACATATGTGGTGGGGGAGGAACATATGTGTGTGTGTAGGCAATAATTTTCCTAACATCATTGCCTCATTCTTATGAGCATTTCGTTGATACCCTCATGTATGGAAGAGAAGCTCTATCCATGGAGGAAGTATTAGCAGCTATTAATTCCAAAGAGTTAAAGAAGAAAGGGAATGTCACTGAAGAGGTAGGTGATGCGCTGTTTATATGGGGCAGACCTGAGCAGAGGGGGTTCAAGAACAAGGAAAGGATCCCAGCAAGATCCGAATCAAAGTTTAAAAGAAAATGTTACTTATGTAACTCTGAGAAACACCTTAAAAGGGACTGTCCAGAGAACAAGAAAAAGAGATTTGAGTCTGGATCTGCAATGAATCAAAGTGGATGTGTCACTGATGGTTCCACTGATGGTTATGAGTCTGCAGATGTGTTGGTGGTGTCAAAATATGGACAGATAAATGATTGGATAATGAAATTTGGGTGCTCATATCATATGACACCTTATAAAGCATTCTTTAAGTTACTGACCATTCAAGATTTGGGTTCTGTGAAGCTTGGGGATGATAGACCATGCAGGATTCAAGGATATGGTATAGTGGCATTCAAGTTAGAAAGTGGTTCAGATGTAATTCTTGAAACTGTGAGACTGATTCCTGAGTTAACTAGGAACTTGATCTCACTAGGTACTTTTGAGAAACATGGATACACTGTCGGTTAAAAGAATGGTAGAGCCAAGGTTATCAAAGGTTCCATGGTGATGATTTATGGTATAAGAATGGAAAATAATATATATGTGCTAGAAGGGAAAGTGGAACAAGGGATTTATACGAAATTCTTTCCTAGACAGAAAACCCAGAATACAGGTGTCACCCTTACAGATTGCACGTGTCCTCTAATAATTAACAAAGTTTAAAACCTTAACGAGGAAGAAAGGAATTCTATAGATTTAAATTCATGAAGTTTCCACATGCTATGATGATGATGACAGAGAAGCAGGTAAGAAGGTTATGAGGCTTAGGGTATGGGTAGGGATATTATTTATTTATTTAGTATAGTCTACTATGTCATGAATTTTAGCAAATAAGGTATCAAAATAAAATAAATATTAATATAATAGGCAAGTAACACGTAGCATGTAGCATATCATAGAACATGGCAATAATGGGTGTCCTAAGGTTATAGTCTAGGTCAAAGGTGTCTAATAACCTAATTCCCTATAACCTGGCTCTGATACCAATCTGTCACACCCCAACCGACGGCAGAATACGTCGGGGCGGGACATGCGGACTGTTCAAAAGCTTAGGGTTTACTAAAGTTGAAGTATTTAAACAACCAATTTCAATAAAACATCAAAATTCCACAATACAAGAATAGGAAAATACATAAATAGTTTCTTTAAATTTCATTCTAGGTCTTCGATCCTAAGTGAAGCAACTTGTACTTATTCTCAAGCATTAGTACCTGAAACATGATGAAAACAAGGTCAACTAAAAAGTTGGTGAGCATACATAGGTTTTGACACACAACAAGTTTAAGATGTTTTATACAATTCATACGATACATGTGTATACGGCATTTATGTAGAATCTATAGTTAAACTATGTGTGTACAATCAAACCTTGGACTGAGGCATAACACGCAGGTTACCCTTATGTAAAGTCGGTAACAAACACCCTAACCGGGTGGGTTTGTCAGACACAATAGATCCATCAATGTTAACCGTTGGCTTGTACGTAGTTAATGATTGTACTAAAGTCATGTATATGTAGTCTTAACTCATAGCATTCAAACATAAAGCACGTAACACATAATATCATATTATTGAATTGTATTTAAGTCTATGCAAAAAGTTTTAAAGAATAGATCATGTTTCATCCCAAAATATACAAAAATGAAAAGGGGGCTATGTAAACTCACTTGATTCAAGAGTGTAGCTAGCACGTGAAACTAGATAGCAAAATGATCCTTGGAATCTCACAAGGTTAACTTAGTGTGTAAAGTATATGGATATGTATTAATAATATGTACAAAAAAATCTAAGTCTAAGACTATGATTTAATTGAGTGTGTGTACGAAAGTTTTGAGTTGTGGGTGTTTGTGGCTTGCACGGTGTAATATTAAATTCAATAGTTTCTAAAATAATCGGGTTTGGGTTGGATAACTAAATAAATCAAACAATTATTATTTATTTATTTAGTTTAGGGAAAATAGTATAGGTATTATATTTATTTAAATATGATTTAAATGAATGATATCCTTATTTATAAAAGTGGGTGATCCTAAATTTATGAACTTATGGAAATTATATTTTTAAAATCCATAGTGTAAATTTTATAAACAATTAATAAATCTATTTATTTATTTACTATTTAAAATAGTGATGAGTTAAAAAGGATTTTTTTTATAAATTTTGAATCAAGTTTAACATTTAATAAGGCTTTAATAACTTTTCCTTCGAGAGCAAATAATTTTTTTATAAAAATCTTATGACAACGAGTATTTAATTTAGAAATTCTCTTTTTTTTATTTTATTTTAAATGATTAATATATGTTTTTAACAATAATATTCGAAATAAAAATGAGTTCATATTAAGATTAGGCAAATTTAGTTCCATTCTGTTAGAAATATTGTGAGATTTTATAAAATAATTTTTATAAATTTTTTCGAAGCTTGAAAACGGTTTTAAAAATCAAACAGGTCGCCGGGACTCGAACCCGGGCCTGCGCTGAGTGGGTTGGGCGGACGAAACCACTGGACCAGGGCCTGTTATTGGTAACTATGCGGGTTGGGTTTGTATTAGCAAAGGAAGACAGGGAGCCGGTCCTCGCTTAGGCACTACGCAAAAAGGAAAACAGGTCGGGTATGAGGGCCGTGGGTTTCGAACCCACACCACCGGGTCCGATGGCGTCTGGTCTTAACCAGTCGGACTGGGTGGTTCGCTGGTACTAATTGAAATAGAAAAAAATTTAAATGAAAGTTCCAAGTTCATCAACTCCCCCAATTTTGAAATCGTAATACCCGCCTAGAACCCTAATTCCAATTGGATCCGATACCCTCTGCCATCCCGAATTGGCAGAGGGCTTTCGATACACATGTAATTACGAATTGAATGGTAGAAGTCTTTCTTGAAACGGTTGAGGCACGAGTGCAGACGACTTCGAGTTTGACCCGATTGTTCTCGGTGATCGAAAGGCAAGCAGGGGTGGAATGACACTCAATCGAGGGTTGGGAGAGTTTATATAGTGTCGTGCGAAGGTTCATAGTAATTTAATTCATTTAATTTTATCATTAACGTATGATTCGATTGAGAGGTTTACGGGTGTCAATTACGATTCTAATTACGCGTCATCCCACTGTCACAGGACGAATTGGGTCGCGAAATAGGACTAGGTTCAGAGGGGATCGGTCTAAGCATGATTTCCGGGATTGAAACGCGTCTAATTTATTGGATTGCAACCGAATTGATTCGGCTTTGACTCTACAAGTCAAATGGATTTGAATTTGAATTCGACCGCGTGATAGGTGGAATTGGGCTGCTACTTGGGTCAGGGTAGGGCCGATTCATGATTTTATGCGTAATGGAAGTCCATAACAACTGAATTCATCGATTTCATAGGTTAGATTCTATGGATTTGGGTCGGTTTGACTTTTAAAGTCAAACCTGACGGATGTGAGTCAAGTTTGATTCTCATGGGGTTAAGTCTAGTCCAAGGGTTCATTTGCAAGTGTTGGGGGTTCATGTTTAGGGTTCAAAGACTTTGGGGAGAAGGTTCAAGACCAATTTGCTAATAGAAATGTATTTATATACATATATCTATATATTCTTATATATATATATATATGTTTACATGGATGAATAAGTAAATTGTTTTGACTATGAGGGCTTCGTGGTTTTGATAATTAATCATCGGGTTTCAATATATTTATATTCACTTAACCCTTGAAATGTATTAATTGGAATCTTAGGGTTAAGTGTTTGCATCAAGAGTTGTGTTAAAAATTGAATTTTTGTTTATTGCACCAAACGATTACATGAAAGAAAAATCAGAGATGTTACAGTGTAGGCACGGTCACGCCTCACGTAGTTAAGTTGCGAATTAAAGCAGTAATTCCTCTAACCAACTTACTCCTCAACGGAAATGCGCAACAATGATGATATTAATCATCATTTAATCGATTTAATCTGTCTTGATGACCCTAATTGCGAATTAAAAGTCATAAAACTCGTAACCGTCATCTTCCAGACTTGTATAATCAAATCCGCACCATGTGCGTACCATTCTCGCAAACAAACTCTTTGCACACTTCACTCGTACCTCCCAAAAGCTTTTACGCATTCCTATTTGGCCGGATAAGCAGCCGGACTCGTCGGAGATCAAGCCACTCGAAGCCGCAAACCGCTCTAGTCATTCTCTATCAATCCGACGTCAATTGAGGTAGTTGAATGCATCCTCAGTTTCGTTTTTGTGTATAGATTAAAACCCCTCTGTTAATTTAATCTTATATCATCGAATCGATCATGAACCAAATCTAGGGTTCATATGGATTCGAGTTAATCAAACTATATCCTAAACCCGATCTCAATCTAACTAAAATACATAATCAAATTCGCAAGCAATCACTCTTTGAAAGCCCTATGATTTCAACAAGTAATCTTATCCAAATTGTTCAATTTGATCTCGTGTTCTTGAACTAGGGTTCGAATTTTCAAACAGGAATTAAACGATCTAAAACTCGATGTTTTTAAAATTAAAACCACCCTCTGATTCGCGTGATATTGTTTAACGAAACCCCCCATATCCTTTTGATCAATCGCGATCGAAATCAGAAGGATTTGGGAGTTGTTGTGGTCTGTAATGAAAAGGAAACACTGTGACTGTGAATCCATGAGACAAGGTTGTGCCTAGCCCTTGGCACGGTCGTGCCTCGTACTCTGACCTGGTCGTGCCTCCTAGCTAGACATGGTCGTACCTCAGAAACCCTAGACACAGTCGTGCATAGTGATCAGACTTAGTTGTGTACTATGATTTACCAGCACGATCGCGCCCCTGACCAACACGGTGGCGCCACTGACCCTGACACGGTCGTGCCTTGCCCTAGGCACGATCGTGTGTGAAAAGAAGCTTGAAACATAATACTGTATTTTTATTATATTCAAATATAATAGTATATTTTTAACTCGGAAAACAACCGTAGACTCGGGATTTGATTTATAACTCTTTTAGTATTTTATATATATATATACATATAAATATATATATATGGAAAGGTTCAATTCAGAACACTAAATATTACGAGAACATCGGGAACAAAATAAATCATTCATTTTTACAATCCTAAAAAGTTTTTAAATATGAGAAAATGATATAAATGCAATGTTTATTTGTCTCTCATAAAATTTTATAAATAAAATATGAAGAAATTTCGTTTATTTATACAACCTACACATGTGTAATTCATGTGTATGATGTATATGTTATTTTACGTACACATAATCTACACCTGTGTAGGTAAACTTTTAAATGTATAAAAACATATCAAAAAATTTGTTAAATTGTTTTTATGGTTATAAACATACAAATTTGTTTGTATGAAGTACAAACATTTAAAAATATATACCACGGATAAAGAAATTAAACGATTTGAGTTTGTTCTTTTTGTTCTCGCGATAATTTAGTGTTCTGTAATGAACCTCTCCCTATATATATAATTTATAAGTTATGTGATTGTTTTATAGTGGTTAACACGGTTATCACATAAAAAAGTTGATTAGCATTTGAACTCTTCCCTATATATATATATATACTATTTTAACTCTTCCCTATATATATATATAGGGAAGAGTTCAAATGCTAACCAATTTTTTATGTGATAACCGTGCTAACCACTATAAAACAATCACATAACTTATAAATTATTTTTTCTTTTAATTGTTAAAATAGTATTTAAGTATCTTGAATAAATATTTTGAACGTAAATACGGAAATGATGATTCTTACGTATGTGTACCAAATAATGTTACATATACGTCACACATAGTGTTTACATATATGTAACATTAACATAATGAAAATTAATACATACACGTAGCATTATATTTGAGAGTGGTTATCATGATTATCACATAAATATTAGTTAGCATTTGAACCTCACCCTATATATGTGTATATATATATATATATATATATATATTGGGTGAAATCCCTATTGAGTTATGAAAACTCTAGAAACTCTATATGTGGTTCTCATTTATCACCTCATCCATCCCAACAATAAATATTATAATCACTTAAAGGTATATAGGTAATGTTCTATATAAATGACTTTTTATAAAACTTTTTTATTCTTCCACATTACATTCTCTCTTTCCTCATTTATTACATCATTTTCTACGTTTCAACATCAATCAAATCAACATACATTATTCCATACAACCCATGCTTTTAAAAATTCATTTAAGTCAATACCACCTTTTATATTATTTATTATTGTTTTTTTTCTCAATATCACCTTTAAAATACCACCATATATTTCCAGTACCACCTTTTAACAACTATCTTGCATTAATCTTCCTTATACCATTTAATTTTCACCCCACTCCAAAAATCTGATTTTTCTCTCTACCTCTCTCTAGATCTACCACCACCTACTCCAAAATCGTGTTATTTTATCTCGTAATCAAGTTCTTCAAGCTAGTGGATCCACCGGAAAGCTGTGCAGTTTGTTTGTACGAGTTTGATGTCGCAGAAGAGATCCGACAGAATCTGATTTTATCTCATCATCATCAATTTTCGGCCTGGGACATAACTGATCTGGTTCCTCCTCCTCCAAAGATTTAATTTGTAATAATTTTTCAATTTTTCAGGTAATTTGTTTCGATCGATTAATTAATTTTGTTTATTTCAGATTTAAGCTTAGGAATCATTTTTCCATGCTATTAACCTTGAATTTATGTAATTTGAGTTATTTATCTTCTTAACCTTCATAATTTTTTATTTTCAGGTTGTTTGTTGAATATAGATCTTTATAACTTTGATTTTTTTGTAATTTCAGTTATTTGTGTTTTTAATCTTCATAATTTTTATTTACAGGTTTTCTAATAAACAATTCATATTTTTTTATGATTTGTTTAGTTATTAACAGATTTTCTTCTTATGTTTAATTCATAAGAAATCTTTTTTTTAAATAACCTTGTTTTTTATATAAAAAAAATTAAATCGCATTTTTTAAAAGTCATGTTTTGATTTATTTGTAACAAATCATTTTTGGTTTAATATTAAATGAGTAACATATTATATATCATGGCATGTACGTATATGTAACAAATCAATTAAAAATTCTTTTTTTATAATAGTCTTGTTTTTATGAAATAAAAATGAAGTCTCGTTTTTAAAAGTCCTTTTTTGATTTCTATTAAAAAAACCTTTAGTTTTCATATAAAATATTACTTTTTAATAAAATTATCGCATTTAATTCTTTTAAAAGTCTCTTGGTTTAAAAAATCTTATTTTTTAATACTTACAAAATTAATTATGTTTCTAATTAGAAATCCTTGGGATGACTAAATCAGTTATGTTTCTAATTAGAAATCCTTCGTTATGTTTTTAATTTTAATCCTTGTGTATGATTTTCCATCAATGTATTGTTTTTTCGATAAAAGTAAGTTTTCGTCATTTAACCTTTTTTTTACTTAACTTTATATTTCATTCATATCATTTAGCTCAACGTTACATATATGTTACAGAATTAAAAAAAAAGCGTTACATTTTCATTTAAAAGTGAAATTGATTTGTTACATATACGTTACATGGCATGATATATTATATGTTACTTAATTATTACATTCAACAGACATGTAACATTCATGTAACAAATATGTACAATTCAAAAATTGTATAATATTTTTATACATATTTTTATAAAAATATGTATAATTCAAAAATTATTACATCCAACAAACATGTAACATTCCTGTAGCAAAATTTCTATAATATCTTTATACAATTCTATTTTATACATATCTACCAAACATATTTGATCGATGTCGTTAGGTCGGTCAAAAACAATCCTTAAACACATAACTAGTAAGGGTAAGAAGAGTATCGTATCCACGAGGAATCAGTGGTTAGTGAAATTGCTTAGTTTGATAATTAGAATGAAAACACAGATCAAATAAAAATGCAACCTCCTCCAAACTTCAGATTCTAAGTTTATGCAAAACTCAGTTATTTAATTGGGCACCACATAGACATAGTGTTGGAAAATCAGTTAAAATAGTAATTGATGACAGGCTGTTGTCAGCAACCTATACAACCAGTTCCGTCACAAACCAGTATAATTCAATCACCCAATTTATGAATGCCAAGTTGCCCCCTTTAGTCACCCAACCCTGCTACTAGGTTTTGTCATCAACCGAACAAGATCGTAAAGCAAGCAAACTCAAAGCACTCAAATAAACTGTTTAAAATAACTAATACATCAATCTACTCAGTTATTGTCAGAAACTAAATAGATCCAAAAACATAAATAAACTGAATCAAAACATGAAACCTATATGAACCGTCCGCCTGGAGGAAGCCACAAGTGAATTAGCCGCTCATGGTGATGGAGATCATCTTCAATCTTCAAGTGGATGTTAGAATCGTGTTTTTTAGCCTCCGAGAACTCCCAAAATCGCCCAAGAACTGATGTTAAAAGATGGTTTCGAATTTGGGGAAGAAACCCCCACTTAAACTCTCAAAATCGGCAGTTTCCCAAAAATCCGCGTCAAAATAACGTAACCAGCGTAAGCTTACACCGCAACACTGAAGCCTGATGTGAATAAACTGGTTAGGCGTAGGCCTACGCTGGGCGGCGTAAGCTTACGTTGCATGGCGTAGGCTTACGCTAGGTGGCGTAGGCTTACGCTGGATCTTAGGTTTCTGCCCTGTTTTCTCCGTGTCTCTTCCGACTCTTGCATCTCTCACTTAATATCTTCCAAAATCATACTTTAAGCTTTCAACACCTGCACATGCATAGCTACACAAAACTTTTGTATTCCACATGTTAATTTACATAAATATAACATGTTACACCCTTTAATGCATAAAACTTTGGTCGCTTATCACATCCCCACACTTATCTTTTTTTCGTCCCGAAAAATATTTGCAATGGAATCATAATTGGGAACCTGCTTTTCACACTCTCATTCATTTAATCATTTCAAATATAATCACGCGCTAACTGTAACAATTGATATTTCTATCCGACTAAACCCAACCACCGACTCTCGAGAACCCGATTATGTGATCTATTATTCTATCTATTACCAAGCCAAAAATCTATCTATGGGTCTCATACTCAGAAAACAACGACTTAGCCTAATTCCATCTCAAGGTCATGTTTAGGCCTGGGTTAAACCATATAGATTTCCCACCATTATAAACACCAATTTATATGTTTTTGAAAATTATGGAATTATGGATCGATGGGTGCATGTTTTTAGCTTTTATTATTATTTTATGAATGAACCTAACCCAGTGGTGTTTCAATCACGCTGGAACACGATATATGACACGTAGGCTGCAGTTCTTAAACAATGAAATTCATAAGCTTCGGAATAGGGGTGTATCCTTTAAGTCGCCATCCCGAAGGGAAACACATAAACCTAACTTAGTCATCTAAACTTATTGATCACCTAAGTCCCGCCCATGGGTGTATCCTCCAAGTCACCATCCCGAAGGGAAACACGTAGGCGAAACTCAAGCTTTCAATTGATTTAATTAAGCTCATGCAAGATGGATTATGGAATGCGGGCGCCACCAACTTTCGGATTTATTTTCATAAAAATAAAGCGGTGTGCCAAATAATTTTAAAAACATATAAATTTTTGTTTATAAAGGTACCTATCACCCTATGTTGACAGTTTCGACCTTACCGACACCCCTAAGATAAGAACCCACAAGATATTCTGAATTAATTATTCATTTAAACCTAGATACATTATCAGGATGTTTAAGCTCTTAAGTCGGTTGGGCCTACCAAAACATTACAAATCAGACGCACTTTCTATTCTTTTTTTTTATTTATTTATTTTTTATTTCAATTCACAAGCAGTTTCCAATTCTACCTATCATTTTCCATTTATTTGCAAAAATTCTAATTCAATGACATTTTTGAATTTTTTTTTTTTTTTAATTTTTATGGATATTATTTTTTATGACTCAAAATACAGACTCAGTTTTATGACTTAAAATACAGACTCGGTCTCCCCTCCCCACACTTAAACACTACATTGTCCTCAATGTAGGATGAGAGATTATGCACATATATAAAAAATTAAATAAATAAATAAACAAAACTATACAGAGAATTGGAAAGGACTTAGCTGGTTTCGAACTGTAACTGTCTTCAATCCAACCTCACACGATCGTATAGCATTTCTTTCGCGATCGTATTCAAAATCTGCTATTGGATTGCCTTTTACATGAATACGAAGCTCGAACATCACCACCCGAATGGAGATTGAGTATGGGAGGATCAATCTAAACCTGCAAAGTTAAACTCGAACCAACCTAAGAGCATCAAACTGACTTGAAAACCCATGAAACTTCCCCACACTTGGCCGGCTCGCACACAAAAACACAAAAAATAAATAAATCAAACAAAGTCCTAACTCACTTTCGTAGGAATCACGAATGCATTTAGCATATGCATCAAGCCTTTTAAACCCCTCGGTAGCCCGAGTGGACGAGTTGAGTCTCGTGAGGGTTTCTATTGAACACACCCGCAAAGTTCATTTAACTAGACATGAATGTAAAACATATCTTAGGCTACCTCCTAAGAGTGCTAAGTTTAACGTCCTCAGCCAGACGCAGTGTACCTTACTTAGGTCATGGTGGTCGGGTGGGATGCTTGCAGTCCTCCTTCCCCGCACTCAAGTTCCTCTCATCATCAAATTTTCTCCAAGCCTTCATAAACAAAGAAAAGAGTTCTTGATCTACATCATGAACTCGCGGTTTCTTCCCTTTCCGCCTTCTCTTTCTGACCCGTTTAGTTCTTCCACTGTCTGGCGTTTCACCATCCTTCTGCTCAGCTAACCTGTCATTCACAAAACAAGCATTCTCGACTGTGTGATTCACCTTTTCAGGTGATCCACACTTGTTAGCTTTCAGGTTTGGCAAGTTTGGAAATATTTTAAGACTCATTTTCTGAGCCCCAAACCTCATCCTTATCATTCCCTCAGCACAGTTAATATTTGCCTAAGCAGTGTCCAAGAATGGTCTACCCAAAATGATAGTTGGTTCTGTGTTCTTCACACAATCCAACACCAAGAAATCCACTGGGTAATAAAACTCTCCTACTTTCACAATCACATCCTTTACAATCCCCCGAGAATGTGCGGGAGTCTGATCAGCCAACACCACGGTGGTGTTAACTCTCTGTAATGGACCAAATTCATGCTGATCATACAGACTCCCTGGAATTATGCTCACATATGCTCCAAGATCCAGTAATGCTCTGATCAATGTAATTTCACCTATTTGAATTGAAATAATAGGTGCCCTTGGATCTTGGAGTTTAGGGGGAAGGTACCCTTAAACACGGCATTCACACTGACACTTAATTTTACTTGCCCGGGACATTTGTGCCGTCTTTTTCGGGTACTCAAACCTTTTAGACATTCAACATTATCAGGATCTTGTTTAAGCGTATTTAAAAATAATGAGTTAATTTTACGCTTCTCAAACTTTTCCCATCGTTCATCCTGTGTTGGATCTTTTTCTTTTAAAAACAGTTTGATTAGAGCATCTGGAAACGGGATTTTTACAGGTTTATTCACATTTTCAGTTTTCAAATTATTCTGTGAAATAAAATCCTGATTAGGGTCGGCCTCAGATTCACTATGCTCCACTACTCTTTCTACAACCGGTGGTGGAGTCTGTTCACGAGCAGGATATTCAAATGAAGAATGGAAACTTACATCATTGAGGTGTGCACTGGTTGTGGTTTCAGAACAGGAGGACTGATGTAAACAGTGAGGCTTACCTACTTCCTTGATGAGTGACCCGACAATCCCAGTTAGGTTGGCAACTAGATCTACCAAAGCTTGATTAGCTTTGTCCTGGCTCTCATGTTGCTGCACCACTGCTTGTATCATCTTGGCCATCTCCTTCATGTTTGACTGGATGGCATCCAATTCAGAATGATAGTTGTCTTGATCAGGTGGCCTGCTTGGGTGGTAGTCTTGGTTGTAATCGTCCTGATAGTTTGGGTACTCAGGACCACCACCATATTGATTGTATCTTGGGCAATCTTGTGCCCAGTGGCCAGTGATGCCACAGTTGTTGCATGGTTCATAGTAGTCTTGGTCACCATAATAATTACTGTCCATGTCAACCTGCACACGTAGCACAACCGAGTAGCTCTGAACAAAGAAATAAACAAAATAAACAAAAAATAAAAACAGAAGTAAAGAAAATCTTTTTGGGTGTTTGATAAGAATTAAAATCAACTAAAGACAATAAACTAAAGCAATAGAACTAAGCGCACCGATTCCCCGGCAGCGGCGCCATTTTGATCGATGTCGTTAGGTCGGTCAAAAGCAATCCTTAAACACTTAACTAGTAAGGGTAAGAAGAGTATCATATCCACGAGGAATCAGTGGTTAGTGATATTGCTTAGTTTGATAGTTAGAATGAAAACATATATCAAATAAAAATGCAACCTCCTCCAAACTTCAGATTCTAAGTTTATGCAAAACTCAGTTATTTAATTGGACACCACATAGACATAGTGTTGGAAAATCAGTTAAAATAGTAATTGATGACAGGCTGTTGTCAGCAACCTATACAACCAGTTCCGTCACAAACCAGTATAATTCAATCACCCAATTTATGAATGCCAAGTTGCCCCCTTTAGTCACCCAACCCTGCTACTAGGTTTTGTCATCAACCGAACAAGATCGTAAAGCAAGCAAACTCAAAGCACTCAAATAAACTGTTTAAAATAACTAATACATCAATCTACTCAGTTATTGTCAGAAACTAAATAGATCCAAAAACATAAATAAACTGAATCAAAACATGAAACCTATATGAACCGTTCGCCTGGAGGAAGCCACAAGTGAATTAGCCGCTCATGGTGATGGAGATCATCTTCAATCTTCAAGTGGATGCTAGAATCGTGTTTTTTAGCCTCCGAGAACTCCCAAAATCGCCCAAGAACTGATGTTAAAAGATGGTTTCGAATTTGGGGAAGAAACCCCCACTTAAACTCTCAAAATCGGCAGTTTCCCGAAAATCCGCGTCAAAATAACGTAACCAGCGTAAGCTTACGCTGGTTTGGCGTAAGCTTACGCCGCAACACTAAAGCCTGCTGTGAATAAACTGGTTAGGCGTAGGCCTACGTTGGGCGGCGTAAGCTTACGCTGCATGGCGTAGGCTTACGCTAGGTGGCGTAGGCTTACGCTGGATCCTGGGTTTCTGCCCTGTTTTCTCCGTGTCTCTTCCGACTCTTGCATCTTTCACTTAATATCTTCCAAAATCATACTTTAAGCTTTCAACACCTGCACATGCATAGCTACATAAAACTTTTGTATTCCACATGTTAATTTACATAAATATAACATGTTACACCCTTTAATGCATAAAACTTTGGTCGCTTATCAATATTCAATGAATAAAACTTTAAAAAACCGGTAACAAGTATGTATATTCCCAAATCCTACAATATTTTTTTTACATATGTTCAAATGTTATATTGTTTTTTATATATAATTAAAATATATGAAAATTAGTTATGTTTCTAATTAGAAAATCCTTAGGATGACTAAATCAGTTATGTTTCTAATTAGAAATCCTTCATTATGTTTTTAATTTTAATCCTGGTGTATGATTTTCCCATCAATGTATTATTTTTTTTAATAAAAGTAAGTTTTCATTATTTAGCCTATTTTTTTACTTAACTTTATGTTTATTCATATCATTTAACTCAACGTTACATATATGTTACAGAATTATAAAAAAAAAACTCTACATTTCCATTTAAGAGTGAAATTGATTTATTACATATACGTTACATAATATGTTACTCATTTAATATTAAACCAAAATAAATTATTACATCTAAAAGACATGTAACATTCTTGTAACAAATATTTACAATTCAAAAATTGTTACACTCTTTACTTTTCTCATCCATCTTCCCTCCTTCATCATCTGTTTACACAATGTATTTTGTTGTTCTTCGTCAGTTAGAAGCAGTTCATCTTGTGTTAAACTCAAGTTCTAACTTGGTCCATCGCTATCTTTAATATTGTTACACTCTTTACTTTTCTCATCCATCTTCCCTCCTTCATCATCTGTTTACACAATGTAGCATATTCAAACTGACTTTTGTATCTGATGTAAAATATACATTTTTATGTAACCATATAGTAAATTAATAGTAACTTTAATGTAACATTAAAAGTTATCTTCCTTTTTTTAGCTCCACATCCACTATGACTTTCTTGACATTCTCCACTTCAACAAACATGTTCTTATTTTGTTTATTATTAGATTTCATTTCTTTACCCTAATCCATATCCATCTCCCTTACTACCTCATCTGTTTATGAACTTTGTTAACATTTGTTATGTATTTAATATAACCATAATTTAACCTATGTAGTATTACCTGTTTCCATAATTGATGTTAATAGTTTTAAATCCCAATGTAACCTATGTAAATTAAATGTAACGTGTTTTAATGTAACCCCAATATAACTTGGTATAACACCAAACCCTGCAAATTTGTTATTCTCTTTAAAATATGATGATGTAGGTTCCCCTTGTTCATCATATCTGTTAACTCAAATAAAAAGATTATTTCACCCAAAAAATTAACAATAATAGTAACACATTGATGTTTTAAAAAAAAGATTATTTCGCCAAAAAAAATCGTTACTTTTCATGAAATCATGAATGAGTAATGAATCCAAAAGAAATCTTTTTTTGTAATGAATCCCTTATATATATATATATATATATATATATAGATATATATATATATATCCCCAAAGAGCATAATGACCCCTAAATGTCAATCTTTCAGCTAAAATTTAAGATTATACGAGCATTATTCTTGTTACACGGGTGGGCCTAGAATCAGGCACACAAAAAAAAAATTGTATTCAAGTTGAGAATCAGAATAAGAAGACTATAAAAAATCACGCTCAAGGTACTTTATTTTTCCTTAAAAAATCGTTACTTTTCGTGAAGAATCAGACAGACCGACACAAAGAACAGAGGTCCACATAGCGGGACAGCAGGCCGGTGGTTTTCACATCTTAGATCTCAGATCGCGAATCTTTGTGGTGGTTTCAATTGGCCGGAGGTGTTTTGCGGTCTGAGCGGAATGTTGGTGATAGCTTCAGATCTGGAAATGGAGAAAGTGAGGGTGAAAAGTAGGTGAAGATGTTGTGGTGATAGCTTTAGATCGACGATGAAGACGGATCTAAAAAAAGGTATATTGATATAAACAAATAAACCCCAACGTAACTTGGTATAACACCAAACCCTTTTCAATCCCCCATAATCCTTAGTTTCGAATGATGGTGGGTCTTTAATTTTTGAAATTTTCAGGGTACATTTGGGAAGGTAATTGATTGGACTAATTATACCTAGATTTGTACTGTCCAACACAATATTGAATCAAAGTAAAATGTCCTTATTACCCTTTTTGTACTTTTAATTATTAAAGTAATATAAAAACACATGGTTATTGGGTTAATTCAATCTTAGACATAAATGAAAATTCAATCAATGGCCAATATAGTTTTCACAACCCAATTTGGTTTCCAATCTAACCCAACCTATATACATATATATATATATATATATATATATATATATATATATATATATATATATATATATATAGGGGAAGGATCAAGAGAAAACCACAAAGTTAGGCAAAAACCAAGAAAACCACTAAAACAATGTGTAATACTATGGGTTACGTATACGTAACCACAATTTTTTTGAATTTTTTTGTTTTCTGTTTACGTATACGTAACACTATGGGTTACGTATACGTAAGCCAATATTTAAATGATTTTTTGGTAAAAACTTGTAATATTACATTTATACTCTTATAAAAAAATAAAAATAAAATAAAATAAAAAATAAATATAACTATATTATTGATTAAAATTGATTTTTTTAGTGGTTTTCTCGGTTTTCGCCTAACTATTGGTTTTCTCTGGAACACATAGTTAGGCGAAAACCAAGAAAACCACTAAAAACCAATTTTAACCAATAAAATAATAATATTTATTTTTTTTTATAAGAGTATCAATTTAATATTACACATTTTTACCAAAAAATCATTTAAATATTGGCTTACGTATACGTAACTCATAGTGTTACGTATACGTTAACAAAAAACAAAAAAATTGCGGTTACGTATACGTAGCTCATAGTATTACTCATTGTTTTAGTGATTTTCGCTTAACTTTGTGGTTTTCTCTTATTCCTTCCTATATATATATATATATATATATATATATATATATATATATATATATATATATATATATATATATATATATATATATGGGAAGGTTCCACAGAAAACCAAGTAGTTAGGTGAAAACCGAGAAAACCACTAAAAAAAACCAATTTTAACCAATAATATAATAATATTTATTTTTTATTTTTTTATAAGAGTATAAATGTAATGTTACACATTTTTACCAAAAAATCATTTGAATATTGGCTTACGTATACGTAACCTAAATAACATGACCAACAATTTTTTCTCCGAAGAGATTTATAACTTGTTCTGTTTTGGGGTTCAATTCTAATTCTATGTAGTCAATCATACCATTGTGGTAGAATTGTAAAATTAGATCGTTTGGCATGTCTGTTTCCTTTAGATTTATTTGAAGAAGGAGTAGGCAGGTTCCTTCTCCGTCTTCATCTGTTCTCTCAACAACTCTTACCCCTTTGTATTTTTCTTCATTTAGGGCAATTGTCATGAATCTGAGTTGTAATTCGTATAAAACCATTGGGAATTTTTTGTTGATCTTTTGAGATATTATCTGTTCATATATATATATATATATAAATATGTATGTGTGTGTGTTAAACGTTTTTTTTACAATATTATTAGTTTTGTGTATTATACTTCATAAAATAGTCCTAAATTTTCAAATTTATATATTTGTATATTATACTATGGGCTTCGTATACGTAACTGCAATTTTTTATTTTCTGTTTACGTATACGTAACCCATAGTGTTACGTATACGTTAACAGAAAACAAAAAAATTGTGGTTACGTATACGAAGCCCATAGTATAATATACAAATATATAAATTTGAAAATTTAGGACTATTTTATGAAGTATAATACACAAAACTAATAATATTACACACACACACACATATATATATATATATATATTTATATTAACCGATAATATCTCAAAAGATCAACACATAATTCCCAATGATTTTATACGAATTACAACTCAGACTCATGACAATTGCCTTAAATGAAGAAAAATACAAAGGGGTAAGAGTTGTTGAGAGAACAGATGAAAACGGAGAAGGAACCTGCCTACTCCTTCTTCAAATAAATCTAAAGGAAACAGACATGCCAAACGATCTAATTTTACAATTCTACCACAATGGTATGATTGACTACATAGAATTAGAATTGAACCCCAAAACATAACAAGTTATAAATCTCTTTGGAGAAAAATTTGTTAGCCATGTTATTTATTTTTAAAAATTCTACTGCCTGTTTTTTCTTTTCTATCAGATCTTCAAGTCTAGTGATTTTGTTGTTCATAATTTCTATTTTTAATTTATCTACTTCTATAGCCAGTTCTAATTTTTCAAACTTTTCTTCATATTCGTTTATATTTCTATAATACACAAAACTAATAATATATATATACAAATTTAGGACTATTTTATGAAGTATAATACACAAAACTAATAATATATATATACAACTTTAGGACTATTTTATGAAGTATAATACACAAAACTAATAATATTATAAAAAAAAGGTTTACCAAACACAGTTTACAACAATCAATCAAATATTGACAAAATTTTTTATAGTAAACATGTAAAACTAGAACAGAACCTAACAAGATCATTTGAATCAATCTATGATTCTACATCATTTAATCCATTATGTTGTTTTCCAAATTTTCTTAACGCCAGTGAATAAATTGTTTTTCTCTTCATTGATGATCCTGCAGCCACCAATTTCACAGCCTGAAAACACAAGTCTCATAATTCAACAATGATTCAAGATTAGGTTAATTTTTTAAAATAATATCACTAATATTACTGTAGAAAGGCAATGCCCATTGGAGATTAAGGCTCTTAATTCATCCTCCAGTTGAGTCTCGGATGGCGATTCAGCCTCACAAATCGGCTTGCCTTCGATCAAAAATGTAATTTCTCCCTTCGGTTGGCAATCTGAGAATGCTGACTTGGCTTCCCCTAGAGTACCCCGCCAAAACTAATTAAACGTATAAATATATTAGTCATACCTGAACGGGTTCAGATTGAAACGGGTCAATATATACGGGTGGAAGTGGGTTGTGTTAGGAAGTATTGACCCGCAAACATATTTGTCTGTTTAGTTAAAAATGTATAAATATTTAATGATTATAATAAAACAAAACAATATTAGTAGAACAATCTAAATCATTGAATGAAATGGTTTACGAGTTTGTATACGATAAAATTTGTTTTTTTGGGACTTTCAACCCGTGCTACACATTTGACGTGTTCCCCTTTAGGCTAAACTTTTGGATTGGATTCATTGGACCCGTTTGAGATCTAACACAACCCGAACTGATCTTTTATGTAAAAAGGTAGAAATTTGCCACCTCTAAGAACGATTAAGCTTTTATGCAGTTAACTCTATACTTAATAAATAAGTAACGGGACACACCATGTGTCATAATTCTGTGAGCCCAAGATTCTTTTTCCCACTTATTTTTTCTCAATCCCGGTATTACAAATACACCTCAATCGCAGATATAATTAGTAACTATTTAAAGCAATTTCAATTATATCTTATCTCAAAATATCGTTTTATAATTCCTAAATTTTCATTACTAACAATTTGATATTTCGTTTATTACACGGGTTTCTAACCTAGTTTATCAAATAAACACAATCATTTTGAAAATAAAAATGTCAGATAAACTTACCTCTTCATGCATTTTGGTTATCTCTCGTGCCATCACACATCGTCTGCAATTTAAGAGAAAAACAATTAGAAATTTCTTAAATTCTAAAATACAAGGAACCCGTCACAAGATAATAGCAACAAACATTAAAATGTATTTACCTAAATTCACCAAAAAGGTCCGAAGACTCTTCAAGAAACTGCGAAAACTTATGTGGGGGAACATAGAATATCTGTGTGGCTGCTTCATTTGCAGAAGCCATCAGTCTCTCTCTTCTTGCACTTGCATTTTTGGGAAGAAACCCGACTACGTAAACAATTTAATGTTAGTAAAACCGGGGCAGGAGTTGCAGAAACAAATAAGTTTTTAAAGTGTAATTACCAAATGAAAACTCATTTGTGGACAAACCCGAGGCTGAAAGAGCAGCCACAAATGCACAAGGTCCTGGAATGGGTATGACGGAAATATTTGCCTCCACACACAACTTTGCCTACATCAATATAACGTATACAAACAAAAATTAGGGGTGTGAATTTCTGACATGATACGAACCTAACAAGAAATTCACGAGGTCAGGTTTTAGTCTAAACACGTTTAGCTAAACAGGTCGTGGGTTGACTTGTTTAATTTTATATTTATTTTTTAAAATGTATTTTATGTCATAGCTTAAATAGAAAGGGTATTTTATGTAAAACATTAAAGGCGCGTTTGGTTCGTGGAATTCATTGGAATTGGATTTGGAATTTAAAAGATTAATTTGAAATCCATAATGTGTTTGGTTAGTATATTTGTTAATGGAACTGTAATATAAAATACCTAAAAGACAAAATTACTCAAAATGGTGACAGATTTTTAATTCCATTAGTTGAGGGATTTCGTTGTAATTAACTCCAATTCCAATTCCATTAAAATCCCATGAATTTCGTGAAACAAGCCCTAAAATATAAAAGAGAAATAAAAATCAAATTTTATATACATTTGTTCTGCGTGTTAAAAACTATGTAATTTTATAATACCATTTAAAAAAATCAGAGTAAATGGATCGTGTTCGTGTAAACCCACGAAAACTCATGCTATGTTCAGGTTCATCTGTCTGACACGATTTTCGGGTTCGACCGGCGAACACGACCCATTTAACACCCCAAACAAAACTATTACTGTATAATGCAGAACTATATACAGACCAGTTCAGATCCAGGATCACTGATGCCTGGAGTCCCAGCATCACTGATGAGTGCTACAATCTCTCCCTCAATCAATCTCTTCAATATAGACTGCTCTCTTTGGGCCTCGTTGAATTTATGATAGCTCAGCTATAAAACTAACTAATTCATGAAATCAGAAATAACATGAAACAGGAAAACATTATGGATTGTATGAAGAATTAGATGAACTCACAAGGGGGGTTTTTATGCTGTAATGTTGAAGCAATTTGCCTGAGTGTCTTGTATCCTCCGCAAGTATCACATCAGCCGATTTTAGAACACGCAGAGCTCTGCATTTATGAAATCCCGCCAGAAATTGAATCGAACGAATGGGAACACGTTATTTGTTACGACCAGTGTTTTCAGAGAAGACTGGCCGGTCAAACCCGGAACTAGACATAGAACCGCACTAGTGGTTGGACCAGATTTCAAATTATTTTATATTTTTTTCTTTAAAAATCTCATTTATTTAGTTAAGTCTTTATATTTTATTAAATTGCAAATCCACCCCAAAACATATAATATTTTGATGTTTTGTTTTAAATTAGATATATATAAACGGTTTTAATTTTTAAATAGTTTATGATATCATCCGGTTAGGGGTGTAAACAAGTCAAACCGGCTCGTTAGCTGCTCGAGATCGGCTCGCTAAAAATTTGAATCGAGCCTAAAAATAAGCTTGTTTAGTAAACGGGCCCGAGCTTCACCTATCCAGCTCGACCTGGCTTGCGAGCTTAAATGAGCCAAATATTTATATTAATATTTTAAATATATATATTTATATAATAATAATTACTATATATAAAATTATAATAAAAATAACTAAATAATATAAAAATAATTATAAATATATATAAAAAACTAATTAATAAATAATAAACGAGTTAGGCTCGAGCTTGAAAAACTCTTAACGAGTCGACCTCTTGAATCCGTTTTGACCCGCCAACGATTGGTTACTACATACCTTAAGGTAATATCTTCTAGGTTTCCGATTGGAGTTCCTACTAGGTATAATCCGGACTTCAAACTGCCCTACAGCATGAAATTATGCCCAAATCAATTACTCTATGAAAATTAGGGTTTCAGAGCACAGTGAATTCGTTCATGTTTAGAGAAATTAGTGAGGAAATAAACTTACCTGCTTTGACGAGGGTTCTGGAGTGAAGGTAGCGTTTGAGTCGGAACAAAAGAAGAGTGGGAGACGACGAGGGTTATGGAGGGTTGAAGGCGGAATCACATTGAGAGGTGTTTGGTAAGTGATGGACCACCATGAAAACGGCGTCGATAGAGTCGCCGTGAAACGGGAAACGTTCATCTTCAACATTGCTCATATGGCTTGTTCGCCTCAATTTTTTTTTATGTTTTACAAAGAGATATAATACTCGAAAGGGTTGTGGTAAACCTATCCCTAATATGAATTTTAAATATTGTACTCTGTTTCTTAAGTTTTTTATAAATACAACTAGGTTAAAGCACGGGTGAAAAATCAAAACTTAAACACGTAAAATATGTGAAAAAGAACTTATTAATGATTGATATCATTAATTTATAAATTTTGTAAGACTTGATTCTCGTTTCCAAGTTAAACTTCGTGAAATCTATTTTAAAGACAAATTTCATGTCAAGCAAAGAATTTAATTCTTTAGAAAAAATACTAATATCATTTCTCTGAGATAAAAAAAAGGTAGAGAATAAATATATGCTTAAATTAAAAACAAAACAAATTGAGTATCTTAAAACTATAAATTAATTTTAAAAGCATGAAAACATACTCATCAATATTTTCTATTAAATCTTGTGTAGATTTTTTAAGAAGTTTCTTACCATCACTGTTAAAAATAGTCACTGATACAACTCTAGTAGTGTCTTGTACTCTAATTGAAATTTTAAACCTAAAACATTTAGAACAAAATTTAAATTAACATTCGTAGATCATAAAAAATATTAGTTTTAATTATGATAAAAAGAAAAACCCTTCAAATATAATTAAAAAAACCTTGGAACTGCAAATACGATTTCTTGATTGCATTTTGAATCTTTACATTCGAAAATGTAACCTCCAAACCCAACAGAGCCATCGACATCCTCATGTGAAAGATATTTTTTGTTGCCTTCTTGTTACATTTTTTGCAAGCATAGTAATACCATTCATATTGGGGTTTGTGGTCCAATTGTAGAGGAAAATCATTTAGAAACACTAACAGTTTGGGAGGTCATGGGTTCAAGTCACACTCCTAATAGGAATTAAGAAATTTTCCTTTTTAAAAAAAGTAATACCATTTATCATCATGACGTAAACATCTTATTGTTTCAAGAACAATAAGTGATTTAACCTATAAGAGTTGTATGTAATTACTTTTATAATTTTTTAAGTGTTAATATACTTAATTTGAAAGGAATTTAAATCATAACATTACCTCAGGAATTTAATATACTTTAATTAGTATTAGTAGTAACTGGCTACGTAGAATTTATATTATTGATTAGTAATTAGTATTAATATTAATAATAATAATAATAATAATACTTGATAGAAGATTTGGGAGGAAAAATTATTAAGGATTCATTGAGAAGTTGATAAGTGTCAACAAAAAGTATTCTTTTATTAGTATTAAAAGATACAACTTTAATCTTTTTGTTTTCTTTTTTTGTTTCTTTTATCTTTTAAATGTTTAAAAAACTTTAAATGTTGGTAATAAAACCCATATGGACTCTTATGATGAAATTGTAGGATCGTGAGAATACAAGATGGTTCTGTTCTTAGTTGAGGTTGGCGGAAACAAAATCAACTACACAATTTATAATCAAGTAAACACAAAGAATACTGATAAACAATGTTGTATTAAGCTTTTGTGAATGCAAAGATTACAAGTGAGAAACTCAATGAATAAGTATGACAAGCACTACAAGCACACTTACAATGAAGTGGCAACTCAGTATTTATAGTAACTTAGAATCAAGACAGACCCTTGATTCTAAGGATCAGATCGAACACAAGCCGTTGATCTTATTTATTAATTTACATTACACGTAAAGGCTAATCTAGTTAACTTTACTGAAACGTTTTCTTTATTCATGATTGTTTGCATGCTTGGAGAAGTGTATTGTTGTCCGTCATTGGTTGACCATAGCGGTTCCTTCTGCTTTGAGTCTGTCAGTTGCTTTTGCAGAAAGGTGTCAGAGACGCTTGGCCTGGATAGTCAGCTGCAACGTTTGGTTTTTCAGTGAATAGAGCTATCAGCTGCAAAGAGTGAAAGTTGCTGCTGGTAAGCCTATCAGCAGCAAACATGGAAGACCGCTGCTGATAAGCCTATCAGCAGCAACTTGTGCAGAATGCTGCTGATAAGCCTATCAGCAGCAACAAGTGTTGAATGCTGCTGATAAGCCTATCAGCAGCAACAAGTGTTGAATGCTGTTGATAAGCCTATCAGCAGCATTTGTACTTAGAATAATTTGGTAGCAATCAGTCTTTGGTTCCACAAACTCCCCCTAGACTGATGCAACCAAAAATTCTTCTAATCACTTTGCTGCTGAAGCTTTTGCATGTGGCTGACTATCCTTTCAACCTCATAGCCTCTTGGATCCTTGCTGGGATTGTTCAGTGGAAGTTCAGACAGAGTCTTGATGTCTTTGTGTTGCATTTTGTAGATTGCTTTGCTTGAACATCTCATCTGCTGCTTCTTTACATCAGTCAGTGTGAACTCATCCAAATCAGCATTGTAGGTCCAAGATACAAATGGAGAGTGGGACTTGAGTGGTTTGATGTTTATGATCACATCTTTGCTAGGGTTGAAGTAGTGTTTGATTGCTAGCACAAGACGTTTCCCACTCTTATTTGCAGGCTCATTAGCTTCACCCAGCTCTAAAATTCTTTGAAGATCGGAATCAGGTAGTTGCAGAACCTCATCAACAGACCTGTAAGTGGATCTTCTTCTCTCAGTTCTCCCCCTGAAGATCTCAAACACTTGATCTTGTGAATTGTGGAACCAGTTAACTATATTTCTTGAGTCTTCTGGTTTAGGAGTGGGTTTGGGTATCTTCAAGGGAGGCTGTTGATGAGTGGGAGCTGGGTGGGATGACTTGGACTTTTTGGGTGGAGGAGTGGAAGGTTTGGGGAGGAGAGTGGAAGGATGATGGACTGAGGAAGAGGTAGGTGAGGGAGAAGGCTTGGGTTTCTTTGTCTTTGGTTCTTCATCTTCTTTGATAAGTACCCTTTTCTTGGAGCCCTTCTTCCCTAGTCTTTCTTCCTCATCCTTTTTAACTTTAAAGTAGAGGGCTTGCAGGTTCATGAAATTCATAGGACCTAGCCTCTTTCCACTATCTCCTCTGGCCTTAAGGAAGTCAATCATGACCTTCCTTTCTTCATGGGTCCTTTTATTGAAGTCAATGGTCTTTTTGGACTGTTGTTTGGCTTTTTCTTCTTCTTCAGCCTTTTTCTTCTTTGCCAACTGACCCATGAAGGCTCTGTAGATCTCTTTGTTTGAAAGTTTTTCAAGGTAGTCTGCATCCTCACCTTGAGAGATCAGAGCTTCAGTCCACTCCTCCCTTAATTCTTTTGCTAATTTAGAATCAGTGATTCTAAACTTAGCATCCTCCTTCTTCTTCTTTTCATTCTCTTCTTCTTCTTCTTCCTTGGCAAGCTGTTCCTGCAGCTGTCTGGCCAGTTGTTCATCTTTCTCAATTTGGTCGACTGCAGGAATCTTTCTTTTCAGTTCATCCAGCTGTTTAGCATACAGCTGGATGGTTTGTTCTCTTAGGAGAATGGCTGTTTTTCTTTCTTGAACCCTTTTTATGTCAGCCATCTCCTCTTCTTCTCCTCTTCTTCTTTTCTCTTCCCTTTCTCTTTTCTCTTTTAGCAACCTCTCTTCATCTTCATCAGTCATGATTCCCTTTCCTTTGTTTACATTGGATGCCTCTGCTTCAGCTTCATTGATCACAACAGCAGATGGTGATGCTGCTATTGGGATCTCTGCCTCAGCTTCATTAGCAATTTGAGATGTGAATAAGGGAAGGTCATCGTCTTCATCAAGTTGATACTCAGGACCTTCTATTTCTCTCAGTTTTTCTTTGATAGTTGATCTTGACTCATAAGCTGCAGTGCAGATGTTAACTCGAGGGGAAGCTGAGTCAGTGTCAGTGTCAGAGTTTGACACATATACTGCCTCAGTAATTCTTCCTACTTGTTCAAGTTTGGCTCTGACAGTATCTATCATTGCCTGGCTTTCAAGTGAGTTGACATTGCAGATGTTGGTTTCTGAGCTGATAGATCTTGAAGAGAATGTCTGAGGGCAGATGAAGGATGTTTCTGGTGTTGATGATGAGAGAGGAGCCGTTGCTGAGCAGAAAAGTGTGGTCAAAAGACTTAGTGCTCACCCAACCTAGCACATCCAAGTCCTTGACCAGGAAGGCATACAGGAACCTTCGAAGGCCTAGAACTTCTTCTTCAGTGAGAAGACTGCTCCTTGTTATTTCAAGATTGCTAGGAGTCAGTCTTCTTTCTGCGGCCGCCGAGGATTCAGGATAAGCTACCCGATGTGCTGCTTGTAGGAATCTTTGGAACCTGGGTAGATTATCCTCCATCAGGTCATGGAACCTGCCAATGGCAAGTTCAGCTGAGAGATCTGCTGAAGTGTTGATGCAGTCAGTTAGATGCAGTTCTAGGACTTGGAGGGCATTGAGAGAGTTCTAGTTCAGCTCTTCTACTCCGCTGAACTCCCATCCAATCCAAAACCTCTCAGCTGATCCATCATACCCCTAAGCTAGGATGGAGTCAAATTCTAGCTTCCTTGATGTTCTGAATAGTTGGGGGGTTGATGATTGACCAATGATGGCTGCTGCTTGTGGAAGGATGCTGAATAATGCATTTGTTTGTTCTGTATCTTCAGCATCATTCAACATTTCATCGACAGCCCTGACGACCAACTGCCAGTCTTCAGATATCTCTTCGTCTTCGTTATCTGGGGCTGGCAAGTCATGAACTTGGACAAAAGATGGCTTGTATTGTGAGCTTTGAAGTACAAACTGCTCTTGAATCCAGTCGTCAAGACTGTCTGTATCATCTTCCATAGAAACCATCTCCCCCTTTTTGGTTGCATCAGCAGACAGGTAAGCATCAGTTTGGGTGCCTACTGATACAAGAGAGGGAGAGGCTAAAGTTGGGCATTGATGGGCTTCATGCATAGCGACTTGGTGTCTTAGTTTGGACATTTCAGCCTCTAGCATAGCCACCCTGGCCGTCAATTCCATGTTATGAAGTTTCAGTCTGTCCTCATCCACAGTTATGGAATCCTTGGACCCAGATGGGGCCGTAGGCCTAGCCTCAGCATCCCCATCACCCGCGGTTTCTTGGCGCCTGGGATTCCTCTCAGTGAAGGGAGTTTCCAAGGAAACACCCTCACCGTGAGTTGCCGTGGTTGAGGTCTTAAAGATGTTATCACTGTCCTCCTGGTCAGTTGATGGACCAACAGTAGTGACAGCCTCGTCCACATCCACTCTTTCAATACTCCCAGAGTGGACCTTCAAGGGTGAGGAACTTGGGTTGGGTGTTTCGGAAGCAAGACCAATCAGTACCTCCTTGATAGTGGTAGTTGGAGAAGGTACATCACTTTGGTCAGGTTCCTCTACACTTAAGTTCAAAGAAGAGAGGAATGGCTCGAAGGGCTGTTCTATGGATCCGGGAAGTGATCCTAATCCTAATAGAGAGACTTCCGAAGGAGTCTCCCTAGCAATGTGGCTTTCCCTTATGATATTCTCACTAGAATGTTGTGATTCTGAGTGAGGGATGTTGGCTTGGGTTTGGGCCTTGGAGGCAAGAGAAGAAGGAGTTCTCTTGCCCCTCTTCCTTGTATACTTGGCTGCAACCGGGGCCCTGTGTTCCGGTTGAGCAATCAAATTGGGGGTGAGTAATGTATGTGCCTGTGCATCCTCAGTAGAATGCACAGGGGTTCGATCAAGGGAAACAGTAGGTTGAGTTTGTGGCAGTGAGGTGGAGGGTGTGGGATCAGTATCAGCTAGGTTTGCTGAACTGTCACCCTGGGCACTATGTGTGTTCAACATTGTAGATAACAATGGAACATCGGCCCCTGAGAACTTTGATGAAACTGTTCTCATGCTCTGAAAAATGTTGTTCTTATGTCCCAGTATTGAGTAGATTCTTGCAGTTTTTGAAAGATCTCGGTGTTCAATATTGAACACTTCCTGCAAGAATCTTGGGTACATGAAGAACTGCGATTTCACCCCTTCTTGAAGGTTGTATCTCAAACCTTCAAGAATGAGGTGGGAAAAATTGAAACCTGCCCCTGTTATCATACCGTGAACTGCCGACGCAAGTCCGGAGCTGAGTTGGTTCCAGCCACTCCTCTTCTGGGATATGCATTGGAGAAGAGTGTGGCAGAGATACTTCCCTTTGGGACCCATGAGTGCCTTCTCTATCGTATACTCTGTTTGATTTCCATTGTACCCTATGGATACAAAGGTCCTCATGTATACGTCTCTTGGGTAAGAGAGGGCGTCCCCTTCATCCAGAAGCTTGAGGTGTTGGCAGAGTTTTGCTTCAGTGATGATCATTTCCTTACCGTCTACTGTGCCTCTGATTTGAGGAGTGCCCTGTTCAGTAGAATACACGGCTGAGCTCCAAAAATCTTCCATGTGTGAAGTATATATGGTTGGGTTGACGGTTAGGGCATGGTAAATTTTGGACCGACAGAGGAAATCGATCATACCGTCGAAACCTTCGGATTTCTTGCTCTTGATTAGGTATGCAGTTAGGTTGTGATATGGGGAGAACTTATCGTTGGGGTTGTTTATGTCTGCGCCTGCCATTGTTATGGATTCGGAGGGAAGAGAGAAAGGTGTTTGAATGGTGGTTAATTGTGGAGGGCTTTGAATGCTGTGGGGACGGGAGAGAAAGTGATGGGAGATAGGTTTGAAATAGAATGTGAAGAGGTAGAGGGATGATTTGAGTTGGTGATATAACGGCAGACGGAGAAAAAGCAACTCTACTTGTACAGTACAACCTGTTTCACTTTTCATTGTTACAGCTGTAAAACACTCGAGCAGTCATGGTGAAGACTGACGATATTTACTTTTACAGCGGGTAAAAGTTAATTTAGACTTATGTTCACCCATCAGCAGCAAACTTGGTTGCTGCTGAAAGATAAGAGTATCCGCAGCAAAATTGGTTACAGCCGATGGATAAGCCTATCCGCTGCAAACTTGGTTGCTGCGGAAAGATAAGTCTGTCAGCAGCAGATTTTGCTGCTGAAAGGTTTAAAGATCTGCAGCAAAGAAATTGCTGCTGAAAGCCTTAAAGCTATCCGCAGGAAACATGTACCTGCTGATAACTTAAAGCTATCAGTGGCAAAACTTTTGCTGCTGATGCTTTTACCTGTCAGCAGCTGAAGGACAAAAATGCTGCTGACCCATAACTTTTATTTACAACAAGGGACAAAAAGACACATTTTAAGGAGAAACTTGAGATGGATTTTAATCAAAGTTCATCATACCAATTGATTCAACTAAATATCTGAATCTAGCTTCATCAAAAGGTTTTGTAAACAGATCAGCATATTGCTCATTTGTATGAACTTTGGTTAAAATATTTCTCCTTTTCTCAGCTTGATCTCTTATGAAATGGTACCTGATGTCGATGTGCTTTGTCTTTGAGTGCTGCACCGAATTGTTTGTGATAGAGATAGCACTCATGTTGTCAATGTGAATTGGAGTCTGCATGAAGGTCATTCCATAGTCAAGCATTTGATTTTGGATCCAGATGACCTGTGCACAGCAGCTTGAAGCTGCAATGTATTCTGCTTCAGCTGTTGAAGTAGAAACACATGTTTGCTTTTTGCATTGCCATGAGATGAGCCTTCCTCCAAGAAATTGACATCCCCCAGATGTGGACTTTTTGTCCAAGTTACAACCCCCATAGTCACTGTCAGTGTAGGCATAGAGATTGACATTTTCATTCTTTGGATACCATAGCCCAAGTTTTGGAGCTCCCTTTAGGTATCTAAGGATCCTTTTGACAGCTTGAAGATGAGACACTTTTGGAGCTGCTTGAAATCTTGCGCAGAGACAAACTGCAAACATGATATCTGGTCTTGAGGCAGTGAGGTACATGAGAGACCCTATCATTGCTCGGTACTGATGTTGATCAGTGTCTTGTCCTTCTTTATCCGGAGATAATTGATGGTGCACTTGCATAGGAGTTCTTGCAGCAGAGCAGTCAGTCATTTTGAACCTCTCCAAGATGCTTTTGACATACTTGGATTGACTTATGAAGATTCCAGTTGGTACCTGTTTGACTTGAAGTCCTAAAAAGAAATTTAGTTCACTCATTGAACTCATTTCAAATTTGGAATGCATCAGAACTTCAAAGTCTTTGCAGAGCTTCTTTCTTGTAGATCGAAAGATAATGTCATCAACATAAATCTGGACCAACAAAATTTCGCCCCCTTCATCTTTGATGAAAAGTGTCTGATCAATGGCCCCCCTTCTGAAGTTGTTACTAAGTAGATATCCAGATAAAGTTTCATACCAGGCTCTTGGGGCTTGGTGTAAGCCATAGAGAGCTTTGTCCAGTTTTAAGACCTTATTTGGATGTGCAGGATCTACAAAGCCTGGAGGCTGTTTGACATAGACCTCTTCATCAATCGTGCCATACAGAAAGGCACTCTTCACATCCATTTGATAGACCATAAAGTTTTTGGATGCTGCATAAGCCAGAAAAATTCTAATGGCTTCCAGACGGGCAACATGAGCAAAAACTTCATCATAGTCAATGCCATCTTCTTGAGTGTAACCTTGAGCTACCAGTCTGGCTTTGTTCTTGACTACGATGCCCCTCTCATCTTGCTTGTTTCTGAAAACCCATCTTGTTCCAATGGCTGTTTGACCAGGTGGAAGATCGACAAGCTTCCAAACATCTTGTCTTTTGAATTGCAGCAATTCTTCCTGCATTGCTTCAATCCAGCTGTTGTGCTTGAGAGCTTCATCAATCCTTTTGGGTTCCACCTGTGATAGAAAGCAGGAGAACAAACAAATGTTGGCTTCATGAGACTTACTTCTTGTCTGGATGCCTGTGTGGACTTGGCCAATGATGTTTTCCAGAGGATGCTCTTTGTTTATTCTCTGAGCAGGTATCACATCCAGCCGTATTCCCTCTTCAAGATTAATGTGGTTTAGATCAGTATTGTCTTCAGATGTGTGGAGAGGAGCTTGGAGGATCTGATCATTGTGTTCCACATAGTCAGCAGCATTAGCATCAGAGGCCTCTTCATCATGAATTGAGGAGGCTTCATTTAGGATTTCATTGTCAGAGAGATTGCTGCTTGTGGTGTTGGATGTACCGGCTTCACCTGCACTGGCTTCAATAGCTTCTGCCACTGATGGAGGATCAATGGATGGCCTTTTCATCCTGATGTAGGGACTGGGAAACTCCAGTCTGTAGTCAGAAGAAGAGGTTGAGGTAAAAGGTGTTGAGTTTGAAGAAGGAGGCTCCATATTTGAGAATATGAGGGGCTCAAATATCTAGGTGAAGGAGTCTATATCAAAAAGCCAGTTGGGACCTTTGCCTTGTTCACAGACAACGTGTTCCCTGCATTCCACATTAGCAGATTCTTCCACAATCCGAGTCCTAGAATTGAACACTCGGTAGGCCTTCGATTGAGAGGAGTAACCCACAAAGTAACCTTCATCAGACTTTGCACCGAATTTAGGAAGAACTCCATGTGTGATGAGGATGGTACATGGACATCCAAAGGGCTTCAGGAAGCCAATGTAGGGAACTCTTTTGAGCCAGAGTTCATAGGGAGTTTTCTGGAGAGGCTTAACAATAAGGACTCTATTCTGCACATAACAAGCTGTGCTTACTGCTTCTGCCCAGAAAGTAAGGGGCAGCTTTGAGTCAGCCAGCATAGATCTTGCTGATTCAATCAGAGCCCTGTTTCTTCTTTCAGCAACCCCATTTTGTTGAGGAGTTCTTGGAGCACTGTACTGCCTTTCAATGCCATTGCTCTCACAGAAACTGTTCAAAGTGTGATTTTTGAACTCTGTTCCCTGATCACACCTTATGATCTTTACCTTCAGATTGCTTTGATTCTCTACCCTGAGAATATAGGATTTGAGAATCTCAGCAGTTTCATATTTTGTTCTTAGGAAGAATACCCAAGAGAATCTGGAGAAGTCATCAGTGATCACCAGACAGTAGGACTTTTTGCCCATTGACATGACATTTGTAGGACCAAAGAGATCCATATGGAGTAGCTAGAGAGGAGTGTCATTTGTGTTCAATGTCTTGGGCTTATGGGAACTTTTGTGTTGTTTATGATCGTCTAGCTGGAATTCTTTGTCAGGAAGCCCTCTGACAAGATTGTCCTTCACTAATTTATTGATTGTTTTGTTGTTAACATGGCTTAACCTCCTGTGCCAGAGAGCGGATTCATCATCTGATGCCTTTGACAGAAAACATGAAACACTACCAGATGGAGTGACTTCATTCATGTCAAGCACATATAAGTTGTCTTTTCTATTAGCAGTTAGGAGAATCTTCTCTGGGGGAGGTTTAGATAGGCCAGGAGCTAACACGAAACATTCTTTGTCAGTGAATAGCATCCAATGCTTTTGATCACATACTTGAGAAACACTCATGAGATTGAAGTCAAGTTCTTTAACATAGTTGACTCTTTCAATACTCATCCTTTCATTGGACACAGTGCCTTGTCCAGTGATAGATCCACCTTTTGAGTCACTCCCAAAGGCAACATATCCTCCATTGAAATGTCTGAAGTTGGAGAGGATGGACCTGTTGCCTGTCATGTGCCTGGAACAGCCGCTATCTACCACCCAGGTGTTATTCTTGTTACCTGGCTGTCCCTGCACATGAAAGAGATTTAGTTAGTGGGAGTGGTCCAAGAGCTCTCCTTTTTGAAGAAAAGAGTTCTTGGACATTCTGATTCATCATGCGTGTATTCAACAGCACCGATGATGATTTTGCTGACAGGAGCAGAGATTTTGGCTTTCCATTGCTTAAGTAGTGGTTTTCCAGTTCTCTTTTCTTTATCGGCTGCGGATTTGGCTTTGGCAGCTGATGAATTTGCTCTATTAGCAGCTGATTTTCCTGCTTGAGGTTTTGGCCTGTTAGCAGGGGCAGGTTTTGCTGCTGATGGCTTCAGCTTATCAGCTGCAGATGTTGCTGCTGATGACCTTGGCCTTTCAGCAGCAGATTTTGCTTTTGCTGCTGAGGGCTTATTTGGAGCAGCAGCAGATTTAGTTTTTGCTGCTGACTGCTTTGTTTGAGCAGCAGCAGATTTGGTGGCTGCTGAAGGCTTTGCCTTTTGCTACTGCTTGTATTTTTCTGCAGTTTCAACTCTTCTACTGGCTGCAGATGGCCTATCAACTGAAGTATGCTGATCCTTCTTTTGTTTATGCGCTGATTGAAGAAGGATCTGGTTGAAGGGGTTAAACTGAAATTTTGCAGCAAAGTGGTTTGATTCCCCACATATGATGCAGGACTGCTGAACTTTGGGCTGCTGCTTCCTTGGTGGAGAAGAAGATTTTCTGAACTGAGTTTTCTTGGTCGTAACTCTTCTAACCTGTTGCTGATTCTTCTGATTTGGCATGAACTGAGACTTGGAGTTTGTGGGTCCTGATGTTTGTCCCTTTTCAGTGTTTAGCTTTCTTCCACCTGGAGGATAGCTGATCCTTATCTGTTTGAATGGTACAGGGGCTGGAACAGCTGGGAGAACAGTAGGGACTGGGACTCTATTCAGAACAGCTTCAGATGAGGCTGTACTGGTTTCATCATGGTCTGAGAGGGTTAACTCAGATTCTGATGAGGTAGTGTAGTCTTTAACAAGGGGTTCATCCATTGGAGGATCAAGATTTCTGTTTGCAGTGTCGAGTTTTGCAACATCGAAGCTTGGTTCATAGATGGAAACATAGTCAGCTGGATGAGGAACAGTATTGTACTGTTCCTTGCCATATCCAAGTCCTCCAAGCTTTACCTTTTCATGGACTTGAATATCTAGAAGTCTCTGTAGCTTTTTAGAAGAAAAATCATATTTTTCAACATGAACTTTCTGTTCTGCCAGATCAGCTCTGGTTGATTTAAGTTTTACTAATAGATCATCAATCTGAGTTTCAAGATTGGTTTGTTCATGTTTTAGAGATGAAATTTCTTTCTTAAGGCATTCAATTTTTTCTTTGTAAGTGATTTCAACCTTTTTGAACTCAGATTTCATTTGAAGAAACTCTTCATTTTGATCTATAAGGTTTTTGTTATGTTTTCTATAACCTAAAACTTTATCAATGCAAGCTTGAGAGCATAGATGTTCAAATACCTAAGGTGGTATCTCTGCAGTGTCTGCCATAAGTGCTTGGTTGGAGACAGGAACATCTTCATATTGAAAACTCCAGTCGAATTCTGCAGTTCCAACATTTGCACAGGCTGCAGTTTGTGCTGGGGGAGTTTGTTGCTGCTGCTGTTGTCTGGGCTGACTTTGGTAGGCTTGTCTTTGATGGCCGGCACCCTGATTGGCTTTAGGTGCCTTGCACTCCCTAGCAAAGTGACCCATTTGGTTACAGTTGTAACAACGGATCTTGCTTTTATCAAGCCCAACTCTGCTGTTTGAGTTGTTGCTTGGAAATGATCTTCCGGTTCTAGAATAGAACCTTTTTGCTCTGAGGGAGAGCATGGCATATGAGTGCTGAATATCCATTTCTTCAAGATCATCTGGATGAAAGCATTCCAGATCCTCTTTTATGAAATACATGCTGCTTGAGTTGTCAGAGACAAAAGCAGTAGAGGTTGGCTGTTGAGGAGATGCCTCAAGAAGAAATGGTGATGAGTTAGATTGTGAAGCGGTTGGGGTCTGAGGGTGAGTAACAATGGGAGGATAGTAGCTGCTTGCACTAGGACCGGAATGATCAGAGTGAAGCGCTGAGGAGGTAGTGGAGGAAGTGGTAGCTGATTGATAACTGGAGCTCCTTTCTTTAGCTTGAATCATTTCTAATTCATAGGTTTTGAGCATGCCAAAGAGCTCAGTCATCTGAAGAGTCTTCAGATTCTCTGTTCTTCTGATGGACACAGTGTATAATGTCCAACAACTAGGAAGAGATCTTATGAACTTCTTGAGAATGTCTTCATTCTCCAGCTTTACCTTGGAGCACTGCAGTTCACCTACAAGATAGGTAAATATGTTATATAAAATAGTTAAGGACTCACCTTCCCTCCAGACGAAGTTCTCATACTGCTGCTTCAGTATGTCCCTTCTGTTCTCTTTGACTTCTTCAGAGCCAACAAACATCTTCTCCAGCGCCTCCCAGAGCTCCTTGGCAGTTTTGTAGCTTCTGAAGTTGTGAAAAACTTCATTCGGAAGGCACATTTGGATGGCTCCTAGTGCCTTGAAGTCCACCTCCATTTTCTTGATGTCCTCTTCAGAGTACTTGGAGGTTTCCTTCGGGACTTGTATCCCTCCACCATCAGCAGAGGCCACCATGGGAATATATGGACCCTCCTTGATGGATCTCCACATTCCGTATTCCTGGTAACAGAAGAAACTTTCCATGCGATTTTTCCACATGTCATAGTCTTCTCCAGATACCAACCTTGGTGGTCGGTTGATGCTGCCAATATCTTCAAAGCCATTGCTCTGTGCCATTTTTGTTTTGATTTTGGGTGACTTGTTCAAAGAGAGAGTTTAGAATAGAACCAGAGATGATTAAACAAATGTTAGTTTGTTTAATCTGAGCCAAAGCTCTGATACCACTTGTAGGATCGTAAGAATACAAGATGGTTCTGTTCTTAGTTGAGGTTGGCGAAAACAAAATCAACTACACAATTTATAATCAAGTAAACACAAAGAATACTGATAAACACTGTTGTATTAAGCTTTTGTGAATGCAAAGATTACAAGTGAGAAACTCAATGAATAAGTATGACAAGCACTACAAGCACACTTACAATGAAGTGGCAACTCAGTATTTATAGAAACTTAGAATCAAGACAGTCCCTTGATTCTAAGGATCAGATCGAACACAAGCCGTTGATCTTATTTATTAATTTACATTACACGTAAAGGCTAATCTAGTTAACTTTACTGAAACGTTTTCTTTATTCATGATTGTTTGCATGCTTGGAGAAGTGTATTGTTGTCCGTCATTGGTTGACCATAGCGGTTCCTTCTGCTTTGAGTCTGTCAGTTGCTTTTGCAGAAAGGTGTCAGAGACGCTTGGCCTGGATAGTCAGCTGCAACGTTTGGTTTTTCAGTGAATAGAGCTATCAGCTGCAAAGAGTGAAGGTTGCTGCTGGTAAGCCTATCAGCAGCAAACATGGAAGACCGCTGCTGATAAGCCTATCAGCAGCAACTTGTGCAGAATGCTGCTGATAAGCCTATCAGCAGCAACAAGTGTTGAATGCTGCTGATAAGCCTATCAGCAGCAACAAGTGTTGAATGCTGTTGATAAGCCTATCAGCAGCATTTGTACTTAGAATAATTTGGTAGCAATCAGTCTTTGGTTCTACAGAAATCAACATGTTGACCCCCCAACCGTCAAGATTCCCAAGACCTATCCGACAAAACCGAAACTGTCAACCTATGTGTGTTATAATATATGTTTTAAACCCTCAAACCCCTTTATAAATTATGATCCATACATTTCTAGGAAACCAAGACACTTATTTATATATAGTAAAAATTCCATAATTTATTAAGTATGATTAACTAACGAAAAACACGACACAAGTGGACTTAAAAACCTGAATACTTTACTAAAGGCTATTTCGATATAAAAGTTTTACCTTCCATACTATATATTTATTTTCAACCCCAACCATGATGTTGTTGCGTAAACGTAAAGACACGTCTTGAGATACACAACTTATTTATATAAGTGTATATAAATATATCTTATTGTGACAACTCGTCTCTAACGGTCGCCATGTCAAACTGTCGGAAACGTAAACTAGTATTCATGTCGAGTCTAGTTGGGTGAATCGTATACACGATCAACTTACACATTAGAAACATTGTTTAGACCTTAAAGTGTCTTATTTTACCATAGGGCACGATTAGGTGTTGGCTCACGTATTCACGGACTTTGTTAGTTGCTACTTATTTTGCTTTGCTTCATTGTTCGCTCATCCCCCTTTTAGCTTTTTAATGTTTTGTAAACTGCGGGGGAGAAACATACTTACATATCATGTTTTACGTTATTGTTTAACACATTTGGAAACATTATTGTTTCATACACTTGAGAAAACATTGCAAACATTTTTATATGATAAAAAGAAAACAAGACACTAACATTATGTTGTACATGAGGAGAGCTCTTAAAGACCCCTGAACATCATCAACATTTGTAACCATTAGCTATGGACTTAGCCTAGGATTCTATGAATAGTACTATTGGGGGTGACGGCCCCCGGTCATGGTTAGTCACGCTAACCGGGACCTGAAGGGTCAAATGGCCGCATATTGTCCTGTTCCGTTCTCGTGGTAAAGCGAGGGAGGGGCATTCACCAGTTAGGTTTGGTTACGGTCTCATGTATAAACATAGGTATTTGTAAGACTAGCTAGCTTGCGAATTGATCAATAACACTTGTTTTGTTTATCATATGCGCTTAGGATTATTCATTTACAAGGAATTCATTATTATGTTTTCGGGGAAAACTACTTATTTTATGACGGTAAGGTCATATACATGTTTTTGGGAAAACTACTTACTTTATGACGGTAAAGTCGTGTACATGTTTTCAGTGAAAACTATTATTTTATTACGGTAAGGCCATGTACATGTTTTCGGGGAAAACTACTTGCACTGAAATAACTAACTCTAACTCACCAACCTTTGTGTTGACACTTTCAAGTATGTTTCTCAGGTAACCCTTAGCCATGGCGCGATTGGAATAAGCTAGCTATGTTGAATCAATTTCTAGTAGCTGGAAGGGCATAGATTATCAAGTTTCAAGTCTATCGTTGATCTAGAAGAACTTAGATCATTGTATTACTTAGTCTTAGTAATTGTATATGTACTGAAGTCTTAGAAATCACTATTACAGCTTCCGCTATTGTGTAATGAACCAATCGTTGGAACCTTTATTTATTTATTAAGTAAATAAATGTGGGGGTGACATTTTATGGTAAGTTATAGTTTCAGATTCTCGTATAAATGATCTTGTTAGGTACTAGCTTAGGCTTGGGCTGTAAATTAATGAATGTACTAACATGAACACATGTAATGGTCACCAAGTAGTTTAAGACATAAAACATAAAGACCAAAACATAAGAACAAAAATATTGAATTGTGTATGAAATATAGTTAATGACATGTTTCACCCCAAAAAGTAAAAAAAGTAAAAATGAGCTATGTAACCTCACCTTGTAATGAAGCTAGTAATTGTATGAATTGCTTGTAATACCAAATTTTGGCGAAATTCGAACTCCCTTTTTTAAACCCAAATCAGAGCAAGTATATGACGCACCGGAAACATGAACTTTCCTTTACACCATGCTTAAAATCTCTAACCACCACCGTCGCAGCCGTTGATGACAATCGCTCCCAGATGAAGATCTGGATGAAGCATTGATAAAGCTCTTTGAGAAATCCCAGAAATGAAACGTTGCAAAGCTATGACGGGTTGTACTAAATGAACCAACACTTGTATGCTAATGTTCAACAGGTTGTCAAATGATTAATTGTTAATGGTATGAATTGTTTGAGTCCATCTCTATTATTATTATTATTATTAAAAATTCCTAATTTTGACTAGATGTTTTTACAAAGTTACAAATATAATATCAAGTTTGTATATAAAATGTGTTAGTTATTTATAAATATAATATTAATATTTCACCTTATATAACACACGGTGTTAAAGCTAGTACTTTTTTATAAGAAGAAAAGAAATATTACTATATTATTTACGTATCTATAAAAATTCTTTACGCAATTGAGTTATATAAAACTTGCTCCTTTAGTTTATGAATACCTAACCCAATATTGGATAATATAAAATTTAAAACCTTTGAAAACAGAATTATTATTAGATGTGTCATACTAATTAATAAATTTATATACATTGAATTTTTGAAACCGATTCAATAGAAAAATTGTTTGGACTTTAAGTTATCAAATGTTGAAAAGAGATCTTCATAATCCCATATAACTTTTATTTTTAAATTAAAAACTTTTTTACCATTTTCTATAAAAACAATTATTTGATTATCTTTTTATACAATTTTTATATAAATAAAATACTAATTAGAGAAAGTGTTTTTAAATACGACTTTTTAAATTTTTAGAGAAAATGTTTTTTTGTTTAAAAAAAACTTTTTTTTCCTATTTTAAAAAATGTTTTTTTTTCATTTTTTTATAAAACGTTTTAAACCTTTTCTTATAGAAACTGTTTTTAACCTTTTTTGTAAATAAAAAACTTTTTAAAAATAATAATTTTTCAATAGTGGAATATAACAAATTTTGATTTGATTTTTCAAGAAAAAAGTGTGACAATTAAGAACACAGGTAAGAACGATGCTACATTTAGCGAAACCACTACAAAAATTCACATTTAATCAAATCCTTTTACGATTCCAAAACAAATACATTTCCTTAAAATAAAAATAAGAAATGTGTTTGGTAGAATGGTATTTAATTTTATAAACCAAATTGGAAACCACAGCCACAAACTACAAGCAACAACTACTTGCAACAATAAAAGAATGCTTTAATTGCAGGTTGAATACAAACAACTAGAACAAGAATAAGATTAGTTTAGGTCCACCAACTGGTGGTTAGAATTAGGGTTCCACAATCCCCAATTTTAAGCAATCATTTCTTAGCTACTATTAATCAAATCACCCAATTTAAGCAACACCCAATTCCATTCCAAACATTTCTCCAAACACCCCCAATTCTTTTCTTCCAATCATTCCATATTTGAATCCCATTTTCAATTTAAATTGTGGAATTGGTAGGTTTGAGTCTTTCACAATTAATAATCAATAATTTTACTGTTTATGTGTTGATTTTATTGGCATGGAAACTTAAGATTAATTATAGATAACCTTGTTTTTGTTTGCCTGCTATCCAATTATTGCAAACTTCATTCATTGTTTTCTGGAGATGGTCATTGTTCAATGATTAGATGGGTTGGTAAATTTGTTTTTTTATTAATATTTTTAATATTTTGTTTTTTATATATAATATTATGAGGAATATATCCATATATATACACATACATATTCTTGTTCATATCCATTTTTGTCTTCTATTTAGAAAGAATTTCTTTCTGCTGCTTTGGTTCTGTCTTCACAGGTACCCCTTTTTACTCAGGAATCTAGCTGACACATCATCTTAAATCATTAAAATTTTAAAAAATTCTTATAAAAATATTGAATTTTTTGTGAAAAATCCTGTTTTTTTCTAGAAATTATGTTTCTTTTTATATAAAGAAAGGTGAAACTAAGCTTTGAGTTGAGCAATCGTGTATATGACTTATGATGGATGAACAAAAGTTTTTTTTTTTTTTTTAATTTAAATTTATTCTTTTTCTTGTTAATTTAGGTATTGCCACCAGCCATTGAAGGGATCATCCACCAGCCAATTAAATTTTGAGTGATAGTTATTCATTTCTTGAAAATAAAGATGGCTACTTATTATCCTACTTCAACAAACAATCAAAGACATGTGCTTCCAAGTTCATACATTTCTAACCAACAACAACAATTTGATTCTTTTCAAGAATCACCTTGTCCTCCCATTGATGTTATGTACCAAAACCATAACACAACCGACCCGTCTTACTTGGATCTTTTGTCGGGTCAAACACAGTCAAACCCTCAAAATATTCCAAGAGTTGAGAATCATCAAGACTTGTGTCTTAGTCTTGGAATGCAAATAACTTCTTCAATGGATATGCAGACTTTTCAATATGACTACTTGAATCCCCATCTTCAAGATTCGGGTGATCATGACCCTCGAAGCAATAAACTCGAAGACGTTGACTTTTTGTCATTTGACCGTCCTATGAACAATGTTCAATGCTCGGGTTCGGGTGCATATCTAATCCCAGCTGGGATTGTGCCAAGAATTTATAATTCAAGGTATTTAAAACCGGCACAGGAGTTGTTAGATGAAGTAGCTAACATTCATGAAGCTATGAGGCAGCTAAAGATGAATAAACACAACAATTTGCATAAATCCGATGAAAATTATTCAAGAATCGAGCTCCAATCCGCCCCTCTCGAGTCTGCCACAAGTTCATCCGCTGAACTTTCGACTTCCGAGAAGAACGAGCTTCAAAACAAGATCATAAAACTATTTTCCTTGTTAGATGGGGTACACTCTTTGCCTTAAAGTTCTTAACTTTTTGATATTACCATGTTTCTTGATTATCTAAGGGAATTGGATATTAAATACGAAATTGTTTATGAAGGTTATTATGAATTTAAGTAGAATGAAAGGGTGGGAATTTCTAAAATGACATGAATACACTGTTTAATTGATAAATAAATCCGTCATAATTAGTTTTTTTAGTCTTCCAGGTGTAACAATTTATTTCAGGGAACCTAAAGTTTTTATTTTTACTCCTAGTATATTATGAGAAAAAAAGTTTGTTCTACTGTGACAAAAAATATAAATTTTGAAATACATTTGATGATTTAAAAGAATTTAATAATTTTACTATATTTAAAGAAATGTTACATTTTAAATTTTGATGTATAGATATTTTAACAAGTTAATACCATAAAAACTAACACACTTTGTTCTATTATATGAAAAAGTTTCCCAGCAATTTTGGTATAGCTAGTAAGATTACTAAACTTGTTTAAAATCATATACTTATTAAAAAATAATAAAATTATAACTTAGCCCTCAAAATAATCACAATTTGATTAAGTGTCTTCCCAGGTGTACAAAAATTCTAATGTGGAAAATCGTATCAAAGTGACCACCATTTCATAAAGCGTCTTAGCAAAATAGTCTACATGACATCTGTATTAATGAAATATGGTCGACATAACCTCCACATTTGTGATGCTTGTGCTTGTAACCGACGTTTATCCTTAGTTTCACATATGCATATAATCTAGACAAGTTGAAATTGAAAACTATAATATATCAAAATTAAGTTTTCGGAAATTTTTAGTGTGAAAGAAGAAAGTATTTTTGCTTTCTATATTACATTTTTATAAATTATACTTGAATAATCATATGATTATCATGCACCCAAAGATTCTATTATCTTTATATGTAACATAATAAACTTTAGAGCAAATTACAAATTACATCCTTTAAATACTACACAAATTTCATAATACGTCCTTTAACTAAGAAATTACAGAATACGCTATTTATGTTTTAAAAAGCTTACACGTCATGTCCTTTGACATAACGACCGTTAAGTTTTAGCATTAAGTCAGATCAATTGCCTCTCACGTGAGGATAAAATGGTCTTTTTCAATGCATGAAATTTTCATAATTATTATGTAAATTAAACCCAAACCTTCAAGTTATTGACAAAAATAGTCCATGATAAGGTAAAAAAGACCATTTTACCTTCACATGAGAGGTACATGACCTGACTAAACGGTAGAATTTAACGACCGCAAGGCCAAAAGACGTAACGTGCAAGTTTTTTTAAACATAAAGGACACATTCTGTAAATTTCCTTAGTTAAAACACGTATTCTGAAGTTTGAGTAATAATTAAATGACTTATTTTGTAATTTACTCTAAACTTTAAAATAAACACGCATCCAAACATATGAAATAATGTTTGTATAATGTGTTGTAGGTGGATAGAAAATACCGGGAATACTGCCAACAACTAAGAATCGTTGAGGAGTCGTTAGATATGATTACGGGTTGTGGGGTTGCAAGATCATACACAACACTTGCTCATCAAACAATTTCTCGACACTTCCGTTGCTTGCGCGACGCAGTAAATGCTCAAATTCAAGTGACCCGACAACATCTTGGCGAGCAAGACGATTCCTCGGACATAGTTTTACCTCGTCTTCGTAATGTCGAAAAGCAGCTTAGGCAACAACGAACTTTAAATCCGCTTGGTGTTATGCGTCATTCTTGGAGACCACAAAGAGGGTTGCCTGAAGGCTCGGTTTCAATCCTTCGTGCTTGGCTGTTTGAGCATTTTCTTAACCCGTATGTTTTCTTTAATGTCTTTTGTGTAACTCTTTAGATAAATTAGAGGTGTTAAAAAGGTGTTTTATTATTCGAATCCGACTCGAAAAAGTCAAAATTCAAATCAAACTGAAGTTGAGTTTGGATTTTGGTTTTTTTTAGTCAGATTAGAGATTAACTTGAATTCACAATTCGAGTTGCGAATTTGTGATTTTTGAACTGAACCAACATGAATATTCGAATTTGAATTGTATATATTTTTTATTTATTTATTTTGATTTAAAATATAGGGTTTATACTTCGAATAAACCCAAATCAAGTTATAAATTCACATACTGCTTTTTTTTCTAATTCGGTTTGCTCGAATCAAATTGAATTCGAATTTACGAATATGAATTTTCTAATTATAATTTGAGTTTTAGTTCACTTTCAACAAGTCCTAATTTAAAGAACTGGTTTCAAAAACCCGAAAATCAATTTGATGAACAACCTAAGTTGTGTTACATGTTAAAAAAAGATCTCGGATATTAAAAATACATAAACATGACTCAAAACTACTGTCAATAATTTAATTTAAATAAACAATCTCTTCTATCCTTAACTTTTAACTAACATTAACTAATAATACTATTATATTATCTTTAGTTACCCTAAAGATTCTGAGAAGATCATGCTAGCAAGACAAACAGGCCTCACTAGAAGCCAGGTATATGTGTTGATCATAATCTAGTTGTATACATTCTTTCTAGAATTTTGTTTAACTTGTTATAAATCGTGTGTATCTATCAGACCCAGGGGCGAATTTACATTAAGGTCAGGGGGTGGGAAGACATCTGCTCAAATAAAACTTGTTGGTATAAACTCTTTAAGAAGTCAAGCTAAAAAAAATTAGGCACCCATGATTTTTATTTACAGGCACAAAAAAGCACCAGAAAAGCCTCTTACCAAAATGAAAATCCAACGTAATCGCTTGAAATCTGCATTGAGTTCATCGTAAAGATGAAGATATCGTTATTTGAATAAGGAAGATGAAGACGGTTTCGTATGGGGAAATAGGGGTGTTTGTCTTGAACAAAGAAAATTTTAGGGATACTATACATTGATGATGTTTGTCTTGATTGAAAGAAAATCTGCCAGCTAGTAGTAATTAATGGAAATCTTTTACCTTAAAAAAGGTAATTATTAATTACACAAACACACCTCCTGCTTTATTTTTTTATAATTATGATTACTTTTTTTTTCTTTACATAATGCTAGTTATTAATAGACATTATTTACCATTAAATTTATTTTTGTATTTATTAAAATTATATGAAATCAAACTTTGTAAAATGTAAAAAATTAATATCATGCTCGATAATATTATGATTTATATATTTTGATTTTATAGAACAAAGTGTTTTCAAGTAAACAAGTATGACATTGTCTAGGTTTATTGTTAATCAGAGAAAAATATATTCTTTTGAAAATACTTGAGCTTATATATGTATTTATGTGTGTGTATATACATATATATATATATATATGTGTGTGTGTGTGTTTAGTTATATTGGTGTTTCATATTTAGGTTAGCACGAGTATTAAGGAGAAAAAAAGTTAACCACTTGATAGATTTAACAAATAAAGAGGTTAAACATTGCAAATGTGGCTAGTGTATATATATTTTTTTAACTTAGGGTTTTATCTACGTGAAGTTTTAACACGGTATCTTAATTGTAAGGAGTAATATTGTATAAGTCTCCTTCAACTTGTTACCCGGTTTTGACCCATTGTAATTGTATCTGTTGTGACTGTTTTTACCAAGCTGTTTTAACCAACCTATTTTTTGCACCTGCTGACAAAAATTACTGGATCCGTCACTGATCAGATCGCAAACTGGTTTATCAACGCGCGTGTGCGTCTTTGGAAACCAATGGTTGAAGACATGTACAAAGAAGAGTTCCGTGATGAGGAGGTGAATTGTAGATCTTCATCGGAAGGAGTTGGGAAAGCAGCAACAGGACATTCATCTTCTTCAGACGACAAAGCGTTGCAGAAAAGCTCGAATCTTGATTTCGGGAATGATATGGAAGTGAATGGATATATGGGACAAAGACATATCGATGTAGCAGACCAATATATGTTTGATGATCCCCAGTTGTTACCTGATTTTGTTGTGTAATAACAACAAAGCCTCACACGAACACAAACAACATTCTTGACTCGGATTTGTGAATTCGTGTGGTCTTTTGGTTGAAAAATATAGATTTATTTTTGTTTGGAGGTTAGATTCTATGTAAAGATATACCATACAAGTTCATCATATGTAACAAAGCAACAATTTGTTGTATTTTATTTTATTTTATTTTTACATGTGATAAAGTTTTAATTGTAGCTATGGATTATATTGATTTCACTTTAACACGGGTTATTTTTTAGCGGTTTGCACTTTATAATTTTTTAGCAAAAATGTATATTTATTTTATTTTGACGTGAATATTAATATTATTTTGGATCAACCTAGTTATTGTTAAAGACGTAAAAAATATGCTGGTATATGTAAGGTTGGAATTTTGGGTGAAAAATATGATTTTTTTATGAAATTGTAAAAATGACCGTTTGTCAACTTTTGACTAAAATAAATATGCAACAATGGTTAATATGCTTATTTCTTTCTGGATTTGTGTTCTATTATGTGATAGCTTCACAACGAAACAAACCACGTCGAAATCGAAGTTAAGATAAATGAGATATCGATGCTCAAATTTGTGTGTTTAAATTTGTCAAAGCTACGAAAATTTGACAAAAACTAGATGAAACTTGTCACACACTAGTGGGATGACATATCCTTGAGTAGTATATAAGGTGGAGCTTTCTAAGGTTATTGTTTCCTTTAAGACAAATACAAGTGGAGACCCTATAGCATGCAAAGCACCCTAACACGCACACGCGCGAGCGTGGCGTGGGCGGTGGACATAAGGTGGCGTTTTGATGGCGCACTTGGTGTGGCGGTGGGCTTAATGTGGCATTTTAATCATCGGTTGATCCGGGTTCCCCTGATGGGTCGGTTCGTGGATCGTGTTCCACTAATGGGTTCATGTACCACTGCCTAGTTCCAATAATAGATCATGTTCCACTGCTTAGGTTCCACTGATGGTGCATTAGTGGATAATGAGACCACTATAAGGCTTCCACTGATGTCAGTGGATCAGTTCCACTGATTTGCAGTTGTTGAGTTGAAACAGAAAATGATCAACTAAGATTCTAAATTTAAAACAAAATAAAATGTATTGAAAATGTTCAGTGCGATTTTAATTTTTCATTTTAATTCTAAAGAAGTTGTTTCAACTTTGTTTCAATATTTATACTAAGGGGTCCTTAGTACTAGAAAATACCTGAATTCATAGTAATTCACTAAACACACAGTAAACATGTTCCAGCAAGCGTTCATTCTTTTTCTTTCTTTTCAAGGTACACATTCGAGTACTAGAGTCCTCCTCGACATTACACACTACTTCGGCCGTTGTACTTGATATGTCATCATTTATACATATTTTACATACATAATAATCCCACATTATGGTAGTAATTGAATAATAACCTTGCAATTTATGCATAAAATAGTTATATTTTATAATTGCAGGTTATTCGGTATTGAAAATAAAAATCAAGCTAAAATCTATCAAAAACACCAAGAATTCAAGCTTTTAGAAGATTAATTCCCGAGCATTGACCCCCAAGAAGTCAAAATTGGTCAACAAAAGTCAAAACATCAGCTAAAAGACAAAACTAGGGAGAAGTAGGGCAATGCACGGCCGTGCAATGACATGCACGACCGTGCAATCCCTATCTTGCTCTCCAAGGGTCCGGTACACTGTCCTTTGTACACTAAAAGATTCCCGAGGTGTTTGCACGCCCGTGCAAACCAATGCATGGCCGTGCATTGGTCATTTCGAGGCCCATAAATAGATGACTTGGGTTCTTCATTCTTCACGCCTTAACACACCAATCCAGACCAAAAGAACACTCAAGAAGAGAGCATTATCATAGTTAGAGTAGAGAGTAGAGGGGCTCTTCCTCCTTGTTCCACAATAGGGGAGCCTACGAAACTCATCATTACGCTAGTCGTTATGGCCATTCGTGACTAAAACTTCTTTGTATTGCTAGGTAAAGATGATGTTCTCAAAAACCATCATCTTTGTATTGCATGTTAATGTTTAACCTATTAATGAAGTGGTTTGTTTATGTCTTTAACTAATTCGTTCTCAAAAACTATCTTTTGATGGGCTTTTATTATTGTCTAAATCCGTCTTTAAATTTGTGAGTGTCTTGATTTTAAAAAGCAAGATCGTAAAACCTTTTTTAATCAAACTTCCTTTGAAACTCGTACGTCTTTATACGAGCATAGATTGATAAGTGAAGGCTTGGTCTATACTTCTAACATCGTACGTCTTTATACGAAATTATTATGCGACCAAGAATTGGTGAACTCGTGTTGGGAACGGTACATCTTTATACTTGGTCTCATTGTTACACCGCCTCCCGGTGAGCAAAATATAATCACCTATTTAACTTTAATATAAAGCATTTTAAGTCCGATGTCTTAAACCAACCCGTAGATGACCATTCGATGGGTTGAGGGTAAATGTTGTCCCTAACGGGAGGCACTACCACTTTTTGAAGAATATAATTTGCAAATCAAATGTAGTGAGAACGAGTAATGTGTGTAAACTATATATATATATATATATATATATATTTGTAAGTATTTTTTCACACAATTTGAGTTTTAAAAAGGGTTTTCACCAAAGACTAATCACACACACACGGGGCAGTGTACCCGTTGGATAGCAATATAGTAAAGGTAAGAACCGGATATCAATCCGTGGACACGGTGGAATGCAATAATAGACCGGAACTAAAATTCAATCAAGTGATGGTAAAAAGATATTTTGAAGAGTTTGTTTTACTTAACTAGTATGCAAATATATAAACTAAGCTAAGATCACAAGTCAAACAATCTAGGATAAAATATCACTTCGGTGTCGAATCCATCTAGAATACATTTAATACACTCATAGAAGCATTACAAATACAAGAAACATAAGTTGACTAAATTCTCGTCAAAGATATCTAATCAAATGACCATTCGGAAAGCTAGCATGAATTATACAAACCAACCACCTAAAGTCATACAATGAAGCTCACGTGTTTAACAATCATGTCAATGTTTATAGAGATTGAACTAGCTTCTGATTAAGGTACACTAATCCAACAACTAGTTGGAAAGATAATATGAACAACACACTACCCACCTCAAGTTGATTAAATTAGACAACAATATGCATTTCTTCAACATAAAATATTCATACAAAGGTTATATAAATTAGGAGAATGTGTCAACAATTCCTAGATAAACATAAAACTAAGCATGAAACATCATAACAAACACTTTGTCTTTCCAAACATAAGCACAGAGATACACATACAAATATAATGATTCATAAACAAGACTTCATTCACCATTCCTAGTCAAATGTCATAAGCTAGTATAAATACATACACCAACCCATAAATATAAGCATAAACCACAAGTTTTTTCAACATAATATGACATACACAAATACAAGTCTTGTAAACAACTCAAAATACTCGAATATATAATTTCATCGAAGAATAATCATACGGTTGTCATAACATTAACATAATAATTGCCAATAATCCATGAATGTTGTCAAATGTATCTAAACTTCATCTAAACCAAAGTGAACAAGAGTTTTAGCTCATCATGAGCACCAAAATTACAAATAAGCAGGGAAAAATAGTGAGAAACATGATATGAAAACAAGAATCAAACCACTCCTCCAAGCCTAGATGTTGTTGTTGATGTATGGTGATCCTCTTGATGTTGTATCCTCTCTAAGAAGCTTGAAATTGGAACTGATGAGGAAGGTTACCCACCATGGATTGTTGAAGTGGCAGCAGTGTGAGACCTTCTACAATGGTCTAGAGATGACAGGGAAGCAGCTGATCGACGCATACGCGGGTGGAGACATTGGAACGAAGACACACTAGGAGGCGTATAACTTGCTAGAGAAGGTGGCATCGAAGAGCTACACACAGCATACTTCCCGAGCGAGAACTCGAAGGCAGGGTGTCCATCAAGTGGATGTAATTACCTCTTTAGCCGCCCAGGTGGAAGCACTTTCCACCAAGATTGATCAGATGCACGTCCACAAGGCCCGGTCCTTGTGTGAGTTTTGTGGTGGGGCGCATCCCACGAGTGCTTGTCAGCTTGGGGATCAGGGGGCCCACGAGCAGGTTGATTTCATGTCCAACCAGAATCGTCCCCAGAATAATCCCTACAGCAACACATATAATCCGAGGTGGAGGAATCACCCGAATTTCAGTTGGAAGTCTGGCAACAATAACCAGCAACCACCCGGATTCACTCAGCGCCCCCCATTCCAGCATCAGTCCCACCAGTCTCAGGGACAGAGTTCCCAGTTTCGACCTCAGCAGGGCCAGTTTCAAGGCCAAGGTTCTAGCAGCGGTCCACCACCCACACCTGAGGGTAAATCCAGTTTGGAGGACATGGTTGCACGGCTACTTGCCAACTCAGAGAGTCTGTGACAATCCGACTTTTTAGGTTAACCCCGTTAACTATTCCGTTAAGTTTCCTATTAAAACTTAACCCCGTTAACTAAATCTAACCCCAGGGACTGATTCGGTCACAAATTCAACTCAAAACTGCAAGGACTAATTGTGTAATTATGCCAAATTGAATAATTTGACTCCTCAAAGTCAAAATTGACAAATTAGTCTTCTGTTGACTTTTTGAAGTCAAATCCGTGATCAATTGATCAAAATTTACAAAATTAACCTCAAATCCGTTGGAATTCATAACGAAATCAAGTCTTAATAACAATAATCAATCATTATTAGGACCTTAATCATAATCAATTCAAATTAAACTCAAATTATGATCGTGGTTTTTGTAACCGTCGACTTCATTTTCCATTATCATCAAATCCGACAAATTCCTGTATTGCCTTCACGAATTGAGACGCTGCACACACTCGACGAACCTCTCTGAAGCTTTTGCAAAAACTTAGTTGGCCGGAATAGTAGTCAAAGACGCCAGGGACCTCTCGTCGGAATCGCGATTGGGTTCTAGCCGAACACCATCAATTCGAAAACAATTCAGTTATCTAATCATACCCTCAGACTCCCCTTCATCTCTATAACGAAAGCCCTAACATATCTAGGGCTTATAACACCGAATTTAACTCGAACCAATTCTAGGGTTCATAAGAAATCGGATTTGGGGCTTTTGATTCTGGTCTTGTTCTCAACGCAGTTAAAGCATACCAATAGTTTCGCAATACTCAGTTTAATGAAAACCCCATGTTAATTGAATCAAACAACATCCAATTTTACAAAATCGAATTCTGGAGTTCATGCGAAACCGTTTTAATCAAACCCTAACCTAGACACAATGTTAATCCAATCAAACTATATGGTTAGAATCGCCATAATCAATACTATGAAAGCCCTATGCTAATTCGAGTATGTAACATCGAATCAGTGATGAACCGATTCTAGGGTTCATCACGTGGTGGGTTTAATCGAACCCTGGTCTAGACTTAACCTCAATCAAATTAACTTGTATGGTTAGATTCGCAATTCAGTCTTTGTTAAAAACCCCATAATTCCAACAAGTTTTAATATCGGATTTAATCGAATCGATCTGTGTTCTTAACTTAGGGTTTTCGGCACTTTTTAACTGAAATTAACAACTCAAATCTCAACCATTTTTACGTTTGTTTACATCATCAGTTTCGCAATCTTCTAAACAACAAAACCCCGGTAAATCCAAACCATACTCGCGATCAGATTCGATGTTTGGGACGGGATTCGATCTGGGTATCTATGGGGAAGGAAATCGCGTCTGATCTGGATGTTAAAACCATTCTGTCTCGGGTTTGTTTGCGAATCCCTAGCGGGCGGGACTGGTTAGTTCAGTGTGCGTGTGTGGGAGAGACCCGGGTTCGAGACCGGGCTCCCACATTCATTTTTGAAACAGTTTTTCTGGAATATTATATTAATAAAAATCAAATCTTATAATACTATATTATTATATAAATGCATTTTAACCCGGAAAACAACCCGTAGGCTCGGGTTTGAATTATTAGCTTATTTTTATAAATTATACCTGCTTTTATAATTTTTACATTATTATTATTATTAAGTAAAAATAATATGTTTATATTATTTATAAGCCGTAAACTCGTGTAAAATAATATATTTATATTATTATCAAATTGTGACTCGTATTATTAAATAATATATATTTATATTATTTCGAATCATTTTATAACGCCGTGTAACAATTAAGATTAAATAATAATATAATTAATTATATTATCCACTTGTATATATTATTATTTGTGTTATTCGTCACGTAAAGTGATTTCCTAAACTCGTAGACACTTTCGTCCACTCTCGTTTATTAGAGCGGTTCTTTAAGACGCTCCTTTCCGTGTCACAGTCACAATTCCCATTGTCATTCCTAATTTATGTGTTTATAATTTTAGGACATTCGTAGGTCTTTTGAGACTTACACTCGTGGTTCCAACTTACTTCTAGTGTGAAACTACCTTCAACGCAAAGCAGGTGAGTTTTCACGGCCCCTTTTACTGTTTTAACTTGGGGGAGAAAACATGACTAAACGATTTTTGATTTCTTTTAATTCGTATGTTATCAATGTTAAATGCTAAGCGTAACACGCTATCACAGAAAGTCCTCAACTAATATCGGACCGTTAATATGGATCTTAGCGAGGTAATATTTAGTAGTACTACTGGGTTTGACAAATCCCACCCGTGTTAGTCGCGCTAACTCGATTGGATATCGAACGGGTGAAATGTTAGCCTACTCACACCGCCAGTGTTGATAGACCTGGCAGGAGGCAATAAACAAACAGTCAGCTTCGGTTGCGAGCGCTTGAGCTGAACATGAACATAGGTTAGCTGCCTATAGATACGTATTGAATGAACTTAAATCCGGTAAATTCTTATTTACTTATATTGAAACCTGTGGACTCACCAACCTCGTGTTGACATATTTTTACATGTTTTCACAGGTCGCTAAGCTAAGACACAGGTGTACGTTAGGGCATGCATGAGATTCAACTGCTTTGATTGTGTCTACTTATGTTTGGTTGAATTACTCTATTGTACTTTGCTTTGTTTGGACGTTTGGACTTTTTGGGACTTTTGGGCTTTGGTTTTGGCCGCGTGTATTTTGCGCATTTACTTTCTTTACGCTTCCGCATTGATACTCTGATTTGAATGGTATTTTCATTTTGAGTCCCATGTAAAGTCGTTCAAAGTAACTAATGTCTGAGATCCTGGTTCGTCACTTCCCAAACGGTAAAACTTCGTTAGTTGAAATTTGGGGGTATGACAGATTGGTATCAGAGCCATTAGTTATAGAGAACTAGGATTGCATACTAGACTATAGCCTCGCACATTAGTTACATGTCATTTGGATGTTTGGCACTTATACGTATTGTTACAGGAACATGTCGTCCACCCCACCTCCGTCACCTAAGGCACCAGGACATAAGGCACCAATCCTACCATCCCCGGAGCCCAAAAGGCGTCGGACTACTTCCAGTGACCAATCAGTTGACCAAGGTGAACCGAGTAACGCACGAGCAATGGATCATACTCTCAATTGGAACGTATACCCGCAAATGATCCAAAGGTGAATCGAAATGGGAAATGCCCCATCACCCTACTTCGGTTCTACATCCTCATCATCCCTACTACCTAGCTTGCCATGCACTATGGAACAAGCTTTCGCAGCCTTCGTATCTTATATGTCGAAGGAATTGAGTATTGTACAAGATGCCACCGATGAGATACCTAAACTTCTGAAGAATGGACCCCAAATAGAAGAGAATAAGGTAGGAATAGAACTCGTGACTACCGAACTAGCTGCAACGGACCATGTTCATAACCTTTTAGTGGATCGTGTGGCACATCTGGAGACGAGGGCCGACACTATGGATGATGATATGGAAGGAGTTCTAGAGAGATTGGCTACTATGGAAGCTCAGCTACATGTAGCAAACCACACTGTTGAAGGTCTTCAAGAGAGGGTGACTCACTTGTAAGCCCAACTACAAGCCGCTTTATTTCCTGAAGAGATTCCACATTCTGATGGCGAGGAGGAACCTTTTGAAGAGGAACCTTTTGAGGAGGAACCTTTTGAGGAGGAGCCCGTGGAAGAGGAACCGGTAGAGATAGACGATGCACAATCGTATGTTTCTTCCGGCGACGAAGATGCTTGATGATCTTCCTATTCTATCTTCCTTTTCATGTTTGCTTTTGTCTATGTTATTTCTCTTTTAAAACCTATATGGGTAAGGTTGTTCACATCCAATAAAAGCATGAGAAGTTTAATATTTGAGTTATTTATTTTGTAGCCTTACAATTTATTTAATTTTCAAAATATTAGATGTTGTATCTCCTTACTTATACCTGAATAATGTTTAATATGTGATATATTTCTTATTATTTTTCATTTGTGATTGTGAAGAATCATGTCTGGGAGAGGACGCGGAGGCCGTGCCGGTGGTCGTGGTACCATTAACATTGTCACACCCCAACTGGCGGCGGAAACGTCAGGGCGTGAAGCGTGCAGACTGTTCATAAGCTCATGGTTGACTAAAGTTGTAATATATTAAATAACCAATTCCATTTCATAGTTCAAGTAATCAAGTAGAATGTTTACAAGAGTCAAAATACAAAATTTCTTTATCAATTTAGATACTAGGTCCAGTTCCTATGTGTAGCATCTTGGATATGAGCTCAAAGCTTAGTACCTGAAACATGTTTAAAACGAGAGTGTCAACTATAAATAGTTGGTGAGCATACATAGGTTTTGACACCACAAGTAAAGTTCAAATGTTTTGTGTACAATTCGTATGATACATGGTTTAAGAAGCATTTATGGAGAATCTAAGTTAAGCTAGTTGCACAGATGTAACCTTGTAATTGAATAACATACCAATGTTAACCAAATGAAGGGCACAACATATCAATGTTGGCCCAATGGAGGGCATAACATACCAATGTTAGCCCAATGAAGGGCATATCAACACATGCTATCCCGTTGTATGTGTAGTATAATTGCACGAGTATGTCATGTGTATGTATTGTATAATTGCACGAGTATGTCCTGTGTATGTGTTGTATAATTGCACGAGCATGTCATGTGTATGTATTGTATAATTGCACGAGTATGTCATGTGTATGTAGCCTTAACAGTTAGTATTCAGGCACAAAGCATAAATAAACACATATGACCATATGGTAGAATTGTACGCACGTAGTTGTAAATAGCGAGTTGTTGAAGGAACATGTTTCACCCCAAAATATGTGTAAAAAGGAAAAGGGGCTATGTAAAACTCACCTGTGTTGGGTAGTGTAGTTTGCACAGATCAACAAAAATACCAAGCGTGTTGTAGGTCGCTACGTTTGACCTATTGGATAAATGTATAACGCGTGTCATTGTTTGTGTTATTTTTATGTCGAAAAATGGATTTGTATGTTTAGGGTTTGTTTGAAATAAATAAATAAATAATTTTATTTATCTATTTAGTACATTTTAAATAGTAGTGATATATATATTCTTTAAAATGTAAATTTAAATAACTGATATATATTTATATTTATTTAAATATAAATTTAAATAAATAATATTTGTTTAAGTCAAAATATACATTTGTATAAATGGTTTTATAAAAATGATTATATAAACTCACGATTTCATCGGTTTCGAACTATCGGGCATTAATCGTTTTAAATCTCTAAATCAAGGATTTGGTTTATAAATGATTCCCGGGTCTTGGGATTTTATAAAATAATTTTTATAATTACATTTTGAAATTTTTTAGCTAAAATATGTTAAATAGACTTTAAAACAGAAAAATAATTGATTCTGGTCAAGGAGCACGACCGTGCTCAAGTAGGGCACGACCGCGCTCGTTGCCGGGCGTGACCGTGGTGGTCTGAAACGCGCCCGTGGTCGAGTCAGAAGGTACTTCATAGGTTCTGGACATAGAGCACGACCGTGCTCGTATCTGGCACGACCGCGTCTAGTGTTTGCTTTTGGTCAAGACTTGTTTGCTCGGTAAGCACGACCGGGCCACACCTGGGGCACGATTGTGCTTGGTCAGGCACGACCGCGCTCAGGGATGAGCGCGACCGTGTCGGGTCTTTTCCAGACCCAAATCCGTCGATTCTTATATTAAATGTTTCTGTATTCTTAGGGCTTTCACTTAGTGGATGATTGCGAAGCTATCTATGTGTTTTAAATGGATTTATTTCGTGTTTAAAAGGTAGTTCGACTAAAAGTTTAGTTTCGGCTTTTCGTTCAAAAATCGGACAGACTTGAGTGTTTCTACTACGAATTGGCATAGGGCTTTAGTAGTAGATGATGATACGAAACTATTGGTGTATTACTTACTTGAGATTATTGGGCAATTGAATGCGGTCGGCTACGGGTCGCGTTTTCGGGCGTCTTGGCGATCGATCGGGCTCCAGAAGTTGTATGAGTGTCGAGTGAATGCTCCGAGAGGTCGAGAGGGTGCATGTGAAGGTGTAGGAGGCATTGGATTCTCCTTATAACGTGAAATCTCACGAATTCGTGAGTGGGGTAGGTGTGGATTTGAAATGGGTCGATTGGAGTACGAAATTGGAGACGTGTTTCAGATGGTGTACAGTTGGGTATGGTCGGACGCGTGAAATCCGGCCTTAATGCGATTTGACTCAACGAGTATGGACCACTGACTGACTCTGCGGAGTCACGTGGTTTCAGCAGCGCGACCGTGCCTGTATTAGGCACGACCGTGCTTTGTCTTCAGGCGCGACCGTGCTTGTTTCTAGGCACGATCGTGTCTGACACTTTTTATCGTTTTTGAGATTTTGTCAGATTTGGTCCTCGAGGTTTGTGAGATCATGATGTTTTGTTTAAGTTGTTATTGTAACAGAATGGTTTGTATATGTAACTGCATCGTAGTTTGTTTGTACACGAATCGAAACTGAAATGTGTTTGTTTATTGAAATCAAACGATTACATGATGAAAATCAGAAATGTTACAGTGTCCCCTTGTTGAGGGGATTTCGTCTCAAAATTCAACTAGTTGAGGCTGCAGAATTGGTGAATAGGTGAGGATACTTGAGTTCCATTTGGTCTTTATGTTCCTATGTATACTCGGGACCGCGTCTGGAATTTCCGATGGATTTAAGGTAGGGGATTTGACTGGGGGGGGTATAGTAATTAACAACCAGCTTAGGTCTGTTACCCGAGGTCAGGTATGAGTAGTATTAATGAGTTAGGTTAAGAGGATTAAGGAGAAACTGTTGGAAGGATACGTTGGGCTCCAAAGGTGAGATGCATTACTGGGAACAGTGTTGATGGGAATTTGATGATTAGAATTTGTTCAAGAAGTAACCTACTATGCTTAAGTATTGTCAGTGGTTAAGTGGTTTCACAAACATTGGCCCGTTAAACAACATGAAACTTTACGTGATACGAATAACGCTACTGCTGATAATATGATAGGAACACTTATATATAGGAAGTACCAGCGGCGTATCCACCATGCCCTTGTCGTATTTCATCAGTTTCGTTATTGTATATCATGCTAGGTTTCACGTCATAGCACACTATAGAATTTGCTATGCTTTCCATGCGCTGATTTGTATAATTTCGTGTGCACCCGTAATTATCCAAATCGTCGTATGGTCCGTATAGTTCATCCCATTGTGTGTGGGACCAGGGGGTAACACAAAATCACATAATTTGTAACTACTGTTTTCACGTATGCGTTGCAAATAATTGTATACCTAGATAGCAAGGTCAATTGCAACAATTGTAAGCAATTTAGTTCCGTGTAATATGTAAGCACTCACTATATGTATGATCTAGTGTTATGTATATTGTAAGCATGTATAGTGTGAATAGTTTAGTACCATGTATGTAGCAACAAATGAGTTTCATGTATAATGGAAACAAATAAGTTTTTCATGTATGATGTAAACATATTGAGTATCGTGGGCAACCAAGCTTTATGTATTATGTGGTTAATCTAGTACTGTGTATATTGCACCCAACTTAGCTTCATGTATCATGTAATCGATCTTGTATCGTGTATGTTGTAAACAACTAAGGTTCATGTAGCGTGTAATCAATCATGTATATGGTAACGACTACGTTGCATGTATCATGTATGTTTGTGAATAACTGCGTCTCATGTGATTTGTGGATGTTCGTGTGTAAGCTATTGAATCTCATGAGTGACGTACAGTAATGAATTTGTTTGCATAGGTGGTCGAGTGTCGAGGACAAGCGTGTTGTTTGATATTCATGAAAGAAAAAAAAAATGCGGGTAGACGAGTTTTAAGGTGTCGGTGTTTGTATGTATGGTAAATGCTCATGCGGAAAGACTCATCTTCTTGAAATTGGCTAGCAAGCTCAACCCCTTTTTTTTTTTTTTTTTTTAAATAATAGTGGCAAACAGCGGTAGGTATAAATAGTTCGAACAACGACAAGATAACGTAAATGATTATAGTGCGAAATTTTATTCTAGATTGGGTCTTCATCATTTGACTCCATCTTGCACTAGCTTCAATTGGTCTCATTCACTGTCTCGGTGTTGACTTGATTTTCGTTGGTGTTTATGTTGAAAGTACGTCCACGAGCACCACCTTGGACAACGTTGACAATCCGGGGACATCGGTGACGGAAATGGTTTGGGTCGCCACATTCAAAGCAAGCTCGTCCATCAGTAATAGCCGGAACCACTAGGTTTATCCCTTGCTGCACGGTCCTGTTCCCTTGGTTGGTTTGAGTAATGGGCGGTCCAGATCGGCAAGCATTGGTAGTATGGCCATATCTCCCACAGTTGGCACATAGACGGCATGGCATTTTTAGGAAGTGATGATAATTGCATGTGTTGCACAAAGGGTTGTTGCCCATATATGGTTTCTTATTCTGGTTCAAATGGTTTAGTGGAGCAGCTTGGTTGATTGGTACCGCAGGGATAGCGATCGCGAAATTTCGTTTCTTATTGTATTGGGGAAGTTTGGGTTTGTCTTCTCTAGGGGGTTCAAAAGGGGCTGCTGGGTCAGTGACTTTCATTGCACCCTTCCTTGTTAATGTACCCGTCTTCACGTGGTTATCAGTTAATGTGGCAGCTAGGCGAATAGCGTCTTCAAGAGTTGCTGGGTTTCTTCCTAGGACAGTATCCTGAATCTGCCTAGGTAAACCACCTATGTATTTGTCAATGCATCGGGCTAATGGTGTGACCATGTGGGGCACAAGAAGACTTAACTCGTGGAAACGAGTTGTGTAGGCCATACTTTCACCGCTGTCTTGGGTAAGATCCCAAAACTCAGCTTCCAACTTCTTCATTTCATTTCGAGGACAGAACTCCTCGGTCATGACCCTTTTCAATTCTTCCCACGGTAGGGCCATTGCCACATCCAGGCCCCTAGTTCTTTTCTCACCATTCCACCAGGTGAGCGCCCGTTTCTGGAAGACGCTGGTGGCATGACGAACACAGAGGTTGTCGGGACAGTCACTATTGAGAAAAGTGTTCTCAATACTCTCAACCCATTGAAGGAGTCCCGTGGCTCCTTCGGTGCCATAAAATGTGAGGGGATTACACGAGTTGAAGTGTTTGAAGGTACATTGTGGTGGGTCGGCACCGCTGCCACCACCAGTATTAGCACTACCACTGGCGATTCCATTATTGTTGTTGTTGGCTTGAGTTAGTTGAGTTACTAGCTGAGTGAGGAGAGTGGCAAGGTTGGTGTTATTGTTGTTGTTGGCATTGTCGGTATTGGTGTCGGTGCTATTGTTGGCGTTGTCGGTGTTGCGACGGTTGCTGTTACAACGAGGAGGCATTCTATACAAAAAGAGAATGATATAAAAGAGTTGTGAGGATTTATAAAAATTTGTTGAAATTTAGGATAGGAGGAATAATAACACATTTATTTCATAGTTCGGATGGTATTCAAGTAATCACATTACTGCTTGAACACTATGACATATTAAGGTTAATTAGACTTATAAGATTTTCAAGGAGACGTGCTTTAGCCTATAGGTAAACACTCATTCCGGGAATTCCCAGGAAAGCACACGGATCCCTCGGTTGATTAGGATTTATATGAAATGCTTTCCTAGACAGAAAACCCAGGGTACAGGTGTTACCCTTCCAGATTGCACGTGTCCTTTAATAATTATCCAAGTCTAAAATCCTTAACGAGGTGCAAAAGAAAATTTAATAGACTAGCGTCATTGAGTATGATGTCCCACAAGCGATGATGATGACGACATAGAAGCAGGCAAGAGGGATATGTGGTTTAGGCTATGGGTGTGAATATTGTTTGATCAGTTTATTGCCTAGGTACACCTAATATGTCATGAATTCTAATAAATATTTTAGGTAGCAAGTAAACCAACACCTGAGTTAATGAACATGTAACACATAGCATGTAGATAGTAATGAATGTAAGCACAAAAGTTATCAGGTAGTGTGACACATAAGTCATCATGTATCGCATCATGTAGTGTAATTACTTATGATAGTATATAGAAATATTTCTACAAGAAGTAATCATGTAACACGTAGTAGCATGGCATTGTATGGGTGTCCTAAGGTTATAGTCTAGGTCAAGAGTGTCTAATAACCTAATTCCCTATAACCTGGCTCTGATACCAATCTGTCACACCCCAACCGGCGGCGGAAATGTCGGGGCGTGAAGCGTGCAGACTGTTCATAAGCTCATGGTTGACTAAAGTTGTAATATATTAAATAACCAATTCCATTTCATAGTTCAAGTAATCAAGTAGAATGTTTACAAGAGTCAGAATACAAAATTTCTTTATCAATTTAGATACTAGGTCCAGTTCCTATGTGTAGCATCTTGGATATGAGCTCAAAGCTTAGTACCTGAAACATGTTTAAAACGAGAGTGTCAACTATAAATAGTTGGTGAGCATACATAGGTTTTGACACCACAAGTAAAGTTCAAATGTTTTGTGTACAATTCGTATGATACATGGTTTAAGAAGCATTTATGGAGAATCTAAGTTAAGCTAGTTGCATAGATGTAACCTTGTAATTGAATAACATACCAATGTTAACCAAATGAAGGGCACAACATACCAATGTTGGCCCAATGGAGGGCATAACATACCAATGTTAGCCCAATGAAGGGCATAGCAACACATACTATCCCGTTGTATGTGTAGTATAATTGCACGAGTATGACATGTGTATATATTGTATAATTGCACGAGTATGTCCTGTGTATGTGTTGTATAATTGCACGAGTATGTCATGTGTATAATTGCACGAGTATGTCATGTGTATGTAGCCTTAACAGTTAGTATTCAGGCACAAAGCATAAATAAACACATATGACCATATGGTAGAATTGTACGCACGTAGTTGTAAATAGCGAGTTGTTGAAGGAACATGTTTCACCCCAAAATATGTGTAAAAAGGAAAAGGGGCTATGTAAAACTCACCTGTGTTGGGTAGTGTAGTTTGCACAGATCAACAAAAATACCAAGCGTGTTGTAGGTCGCTACGTTTGACCTATTGGATAAATGTATAACGCGTGTCATTGTTTGTGTTATTTTTATGTCGAAAAATGGATTTGTATGTTTAGGGTTTGTTTGAAATAAATAAATAAATAATTTTATTTATCTATTTAGTACATTTTAAATAGTAGTGATATATATATTCTTTAAAATGTAAATTTAAATAACTGATATATATTTATATTTATTTAAATATAAATTTAAATAAATAATATTTGTTTAAGTCAAAATATACATTTGTATAAATGGTTTTATAAAAATGATTATATAAACTCACGATTTCATCGGTTTTGAACTATCGGGCATTAATCGTTTTAAATCTCTAAATCAAGGATTTTGTTTATAAATGATTCCCGGGTCTTGGGATTTTATAAAATAATTTTTATAATTACATTTTGAAATTTTTTAGCTAAAATATGTTAAATAGACTTTAAAACAGAAAAATAATTGATTCTGGTCAAGGAGCACGACCGTGCTCAAGTAGGGCACGACCGCGCTCGTTGCCGGGCGTGACCGTGGTGGTCTGAAACGCGCCCGTGGTCGAGTCAGAAGGTACTTCATAGGTTCTGGACATAGAGCACGACCGTGCTCGTATCTGGCACGACCGCGTCTAGTGTTTGCTTTTGGTCAAGACTTGTTTGCTCGGTAAGCACGACCGGGCCACACCTGGGGCACGATTGTGCTTGGTCAGGCACGACCGCGCTCAGGGATGAGCGCGACCGTGTCGGGTCTTTTCCAGACCCAAATCCGTCGATTCTTATATTAAATGTTTCTGTATTCTTAGGGCTTTCACTTAGTGGATGATTGCGAAGCTATCTATGTGTTTTAATTGGATTTATTTCATGTTTAAAAGGTAGTTCGACTAAAAGTTTAGTTTCGGCTTTTCGTTCAAAAATCGGACAGACTTGAGTGTTTCTACTACGAATTGGCATAGGGCTTTCGTAGCAGAGGATGATACGAAACTATTGGTGTATTACTTACTTGATTTTATTGGGCAATTGAATGCGGTCGGCTACGGGTCGCGTTTTCGGGCGTCTTGGCGATCGATCGGGCTCCAGAAGTTGTATGAGTGTCGAGTGAATGCTCCGAGAGGTCGAGAGGGTGCATGTGAAGGTGTAGGAGGCATTGGATTCTCCTTATAACGTGAAATCTCACGAATTCGTGAGTGGGGTAGGTGTGGATTTGAAATGGGTCGATTGGAGTACGAAATTGGAGACGTGTTTCAGATGGTGTACAGTTGGGTATGGTCGGACGCGTGAAATCCGGCCTTAATGCGATTTGACTCAACGAGTATGGACCACTGACTGACTCTGCGGAGTCACGTGGTTTCAGCAGCGCGACCGTGCCTGTATTAGGCACGACCGTGCTTTGTCTTCAGGCGCGACCGTGCTTGTTTCTAGGCACGATCGTGTCTGACACTTTTTATCGTTTTTGAGATTTTGTCAGATTTGGTCCTCGAGGTTTGTGAGATCATGATGTTTTGTTTAAGTTGTTATTGTAACAGAATGGTTTGTATATGTAACTGCATCGTAGTTTGTTTGTACACGAATCGAAACTGAAATGTGTTTGTTTATTGAAATCAAACGATTACATGATGAAAATCAGAAATGTTACAAACATGATGGCAGCAGAGCTAGCAGCACTGATAAATGATAGTGTGGCATAGGCTCTAGCAGCACAGAATGCCGCAGGTAAATGCTTTAGCTATTGACTAATGGTGTCAATCCTTCTCCTAAAAAACATCCTTCTAAACTCTATAATTCCAATTCAATTTGTATTTCTAAATCCAGGCCAGCAAAATCAGCAAAACCAACAACCAGCCTGCACTTTCAAGGCATTCATGGAATTCAAGCCCCACACCTTTAGCGGAGCTGAAGGAGCCGTTGGACTACTTCGCTGGTTTGAGAAGGTTGAATCAGTAATTGCCATGTGCAACTGCCCCGTGGCTAATCAAGTGAAGTTTGCCGCCGGAACTTTAGAAGGCCCGGCACTCACATGGTGGAATGCCCAGGTCCAAATGTTGGGTCTGGCCATGGCGAATGGACTCCCGTGGGAGGAATTCAAAGCAATGATGAAAGAGGAATATTGTCCTCGCGGTGAGATCCAGAAGTTAGAGGGAGAGTTTTGGAACTTAAAGATGCAGGGTTCTGAATTTGAACTCTACACCACACGTTCCCATGAATTGGCTACTATGTGCCCGCATATGGTAACTCCCGATTACAAAAGAATTGAGCTTTACATTGGAGGTCTAGTGCCTCAAATACAAAGCATGGTGACTTCATCCAATCCTACCACTATCCAACAAACCATCCGACTTGCGCATAAGTTAACCGACCAAGCGGTGACAGAAGGAACCCTATCCCAGAGAGGTTTAGTTGCTAAACCCACCGACAATCACAAACGCAAGTTCGATCACCATTCCAACACCCACAACCACTCCAACTCCCACTCCAAAGGACCTCAATCCAACCAACCCCAGTTTAACCAACCGTAACAGCAGCAACAGCGTAGGTTTGAGCCTACTAAAAACTTCAACCAGTCGACCTCTTCAGGTCAAAACCAGGGTGGTTATGCGGGGAAGTCTCCGAAGTGTAATAAGTGCAACTTCCACCACTTTGGGTTCTGCAATCGTTGCCAGAGGTGCGGCAAAATAGGTCATGCTGCTAAGGACTGCAGGGGTGAGTTACAAAGTAAACAAGCTTTTCAACAACCGGGATCCACAAGGGGTTGCTTTGAGTGCGGAAAGGAAGTGCATATTCGAAAGAATTGTCCTCAATTGAAGAAAGAAGGTAATGGAAATCACAACCCTAACCAGAATAACAATGGTAATGGTGGTGACAATGGAAATGGTGGAGGAAATGGTGCGAAGGGACGAGCCTTCGTACTAGGATCTGGAGAAGCCCGTTACGACCATAATGTGGTCACCGGTAAGTTCCTCGTAAATAATTACTTTGCTTCTGTCCTTTTTGACACCGGTGCTGATAGAAGTTTTATATCTAAGAAATTTAGTAGTATGATAAAAGGAAGTTCATCTCTATTAGAAGATAAGTATACAATAGAGATAGATGACAGCCAAATAATTGAGGCAACTCACATTCTTAAGGGATGTAAACTTGAGCTAGCTACACATATATTTGATATCGACCTTATGCCGGTCATACTTGGTAGTTTCGATATAATTGTCGGCATGGATTGGTTATCTAAAAACCAAGCCGAAATTATCTGTCATGAGAAGATTGTACGTATACCTCTCCCGAGTGGAGAAACCCTTTCCTTCCAAGGCGAAAGAGTTGGTGCAGTCATGGGAATCATATCTTTCATGAAAGCACAAAAATGCCTTCGAAAGGGGCATACGACTATTTTGGCTCTCGTTGCTGAGCAGCCCTCAGAAAAGAAGAAAATTGAAGATATTCCCGTCGTGCGTGAATTTTTGGAAGTGTTTCCCGAAGATTTGCCCGGTCTGCCACCGCACCGTCAAGTTGAATTCCAAATTGATTTAGCACTCGGAGCAGCACCGATTGCTCGGGCACCTTACAGACTGGCAGTGAATTGCAGGAACTGTCCACTCAATTGCAAGATTTGTTGGATAAAGGTTTCATCCGACCTAGTTCATCACCGTGGGGAGCTCCGGTACTATTTGTCAAGAAGAAGGACGGAAATTTCCGTATGTGTATTGACTATCAGGAGCTGAATAAAGTCACAATCAAGAACCGCTACCCTTTACCTCGCATAGATGACCTTTTTTTATCAACTCCAAGGATCGAGTTTCTATTCCAAAATAGATCTTAGGTCCGGTTACCATCAGTTAAGAGTCCGAGGAGAGGATATCTCTAAGACTGCATTCAGAACGAGGTACGGTCATTACGAATTTATGGTCATGCCTTTCGGGTTAACCAACGCACCTGCGGTATTCATGGATCTCATGAACCGTGTGTGTAAGCCTTACCTTGACCAGTTCGTTATCGTTTTCATTGACGACATCCTCGTTTATTCCAAGAACAAGGAAGAACATGAGGAACATCTACGCCTAATTTTGGAATTACTTTAGCGAGAGCAACTGTATGCTAAGTTTTCTAAGTGTGAATACTGGATCCGGGAAGTTCAATTTCTAGGACATGTGGTTAACGAGAAAGGAATACATGTCGACCCATCCAAAATAGAAGCCATCAAGAATTAGGCAGCACCGACGACTCCGACTGAGGTGCGACAATTTCTGTGATTGGCTAGATATTACCGTCGATTCATCGAAGGATTTTCCAAAATTGCTCAACCCCTCACTGCTTTAACTCAAAAGGGTAAAGCCTATAATTGGGGCGACAACCAAGAATCAACGTTCCAACATCTTAAACAGAAAATCTGCAGTGCACCTATTTTAGCTCTTCCGAAAGGAACCGATGATTTTGTAGTGTATTGTGATGCATCTATTCAAGGTCTGGGTTGTGTCTTAATGCAACGCGAAAAGGTAATCGCATACGCTTCACGACAACTAAAAGTCCACGAGAGAAACTACACCACTCATGACTTAGAGTTGGGAGCCGTGGTCTTCGCACTTAAGATATGGAGACATTACTTGTATGGTACCAAATGCACCATCTACACCGATCACAAGAGTCTTCAGCACATCTTCGAACAGAAAGAGTTGAACATGCGACAACGTCGTTGGGTCGAACTCTTAAATGATTATGACTGTGCAATCCGATACCACCCGGGTAAAGCCAATGTTGTAGCTGATGCCCTAAGTCGAAAAGAAACAAAACCTAAATGAGTTCGAGCATTACAGCTTACTATTCACCCCGGATTACCTGACAAAATCCGTAGTGCTCAACTCGAAGCCCTAAAAGAAGAAAATCTACCGCTGGAAGGTACACACGGTCTGGAAGCACATCTTGAAGTCAAATCTGATGGTATTCGCTACTTTGCCGAACGAATATGGGTTCCAGTATTCGAAAACCTAAGGGAACTAGTTATGGATGAGTCTCATAAATCTCGTTACTCTATTCATCCAGGTTCCGACAAAATGTATCATGATCTAAAGATACTATATTGGTGGCCGAAGATGAAAGCCGATATAGCCACCTATGTTAGTAAGTGTCTGACTTGCGCGAAGGTCAAAGTTGAATATCAAAAACCATTCGGTGTTCTGCAACAACTAGAAATTCCTATGTGGAAATGGGAACAAATATCCATGGACTTCATCACCAAACTACCACGAACCCCTACCGGATGTGATACCATATGGGTAATCGTTGATCGATTAACAAAGTCCGCTCACTTCTTAGCAATCAAAGAGACCGACAAAATGGATAAACTTACTCGTACTTACCTGAAAGAAATAGTCTCTTGGCACGGGGTGCCAATCTCTATTATTTCGGATCGTGATGCACGATTCACTTCTCGTTTCTGGCAGTCGTTACATAAGGCCTTAGGCACGCGTCTAGATATGAGCACCGCATACCATACTCAAACTGATGGCCAAACGGAACGTACAATCCAAACTCTGGAGGACATGCTACGAGCTTGTGTGATTGATTTCGGTAACACTTGGGAGTCTCACCTACCGTTGGTGGAGTTCTCCTACAACAACAGTTATCATACTAGCATCAAGGCAGCTCCATTTGATGCACGGTATGGACGGAAATGCCGTTCTCCCGTTTGTTGGACCGAGGTTGGAGATAGCCAACTCACAGGTCCTGAACTTGTATTTGAAACTTCCTAAAAGATCGTTCAAATTAGAAACCGTATGGCGGCGGCTCGTGATCGTCAAAAGAGCTATGCCGACAAGCGTCGTAAACCTTTGGAGTTTCAAACAGGTGACATGGTCTTACTCAAAGTCTCACCTTGGAAAGGTGTCATTCGTTTCAGAAAACGAGGCAAACTGATTCCTCGTTATGTTGGACCATTCAAAATAATGAAGAGAATCGGACCAGTCGCGTATCAACTAGACCTACCTGAAAGACTTAGTGGAGTACACAACGTCTTTCACGTATCAAATTTAAAGAAATGCCTGGCAGACGAATCACTCATAGTTCCTTTGGAGGAACTACACGTTGATGAACAGTTACGCTTCATCGAAGAACCTGTGGAAATTATGGATAGGGAAGTTAAAACGTTAAAGCATAGTAAGACCCCTATTGTCAGAGTTCATTAGAACTCGAAACACAGACCGGAATTCACGTGGGAGCGCGAGGATCAAATGATGCGCAAATATCCTAATCTGTTCAAGCACTCCGCGTCAAATTCTTAAGGTACTATTTAATTTTCGGGACAAAAATTCTTTCAACTAGGGGATGATGTGACACCCCAGAATTTTTTTTTAGTTATTCTAAATTTCGGGACGAAAATTCTTTCAACTAGGGGATGATGTGACAATCCGACTTTTTAGGTTAACCCCGTTAACTATTCCGTTAAGTTTCCTATTAAAAACTTAACCCCGTTAACTAAATCTAACCCAGGGACTGATTCGGTCACAAATTCAACTCAAAACTGCAAGGACTAATTGTGTAATTATGCCAAATTGAATAATTTGACTCCTCAAAGTCAAAATTGACAAATTAGTCTTCTGTTGACTTTTTGAAGTCAAATCCGTGATCAATTGATCAAAATTTACAAAATTAACCTCAAATCCGTTGGAATTCATAACGAAATCAAGTCTTAATAACAATAATCAATCATTATTAGGACCTTAATCATAATCAATTCAAATTAAACTCAAATTATGATCGTGGTTTTTGTAACCGTCGACTTCATTTTCCATTATCATCAAATCCGATAAATTCCTGTATTGCCTTCACGAATTGAGACGCTGCACACACTCGACGAACCTCTCTGAAGCTTTTGCACAAACTTAATTGGCCGGAATAGTAGTCGAAGACGCCGGGGACCTCTCTTCGGAATCGCGATTGGGTTCTAGCCGAACACCATCAATTCGAAAACAATTCAGGTATCTAATCATACCCTCAGACTCGCCTTCATCTCTATAACGAAAGCCCTAACATATCTAGGGCTTATAACACCGAATTTAACTCGAACCAATTCTAGGGTTCATAAGAAATCGGATTTGGGGCTTTTGATTCTGGACTTGTTCTCAACGCATTTAAAGCATACCAGTAGTTTCGCAATACTCAGTTTAATGAAAACCCCATGTTAATTGAATCAAACAACATCCAATTTTACAAAATCGAATTCTGGAGTTCATGCGAAACCGTTTTAATCAAACCCTAACCTAGACACAATGTTAATCCAATCAAACTATATGGTTAGAATCGCCATAATCAATACTATGAAAGCCCTATGCTAATTCGAGTATGTAACATCGAATCAGTGATGAACCGATTCTAGGGTTCATCACGTGGTGGGTTTAATTGAACCCTGGTCTAGACTTAACCTCAATCAATTAACTTGTATGGTTAGATTCGCAATTCAGTCTTTGTTAAAAACCCCATAATTCCAACAAGTTTTAATATCGGATTTAATCGAATCGATCTGTGTTCTTAACCTAGGGTTTTCAGCACTTTTTAACTGAAATTAACAACTCAAATCTCAACCATTTTTACGTTTGTTTGCATCATCAGTTTCGCAATCTTCTAAACAACAAAACCCCTGTAAATCCAAACCTTACTCGTGATCAGATTCGATGTTTGGGACGGGATTCGATCTGGGTATCTATGGGGAAGGAAATCGCGTCTGATCTGGATGTTAAAACCATTCTGTCTCGGGTTTGTTTGCGAATCCCTAGCGGGCGGGACTGGTTGGTTCAGTGTGCGTGTGTGGGAGAGACCCGGGTTCGAGACCGGGCTCCCACATTCATTTTTGAAACAGTTTTTCTGGAATATTATATTAATAAAAATCAAATCTTATAATACTATATTATTATATAAATGCATTTTAACCCGGAAAACAACCCGTAGGCTCGGGTTTGAATTATTAGATTATTTTTATAAATTATACCTGCTTTTATAATTTATACATTATTATTATTATTAAGTAAAAATAATATGTTTATATTATTTATAAGCCGTAAACTCGTGTAAAATAATATATTTATATTATTATCAAATTGTGACTCGTATTATTAAATAATATATATTTATATTATTTCGAATCATTTTATAACGCCGTGTAACAATTAAGATTAAATAATAATATAATTAATTATATTATCCACTCGTATATATTATTATTTGTGTTATTCGTCACGTAAAGTGATTTCCTAAACTCGTAGACACGTTCGTCCACTCTCGTTTATTAGAGCGGTTCTTTAAGACGCTCCTTTCCGTGTCACAGTCACAATTCCCATTGTCATTCCTAATTTATGTGTTTATAATTTTAGGACATTCGTAGGTCTTTTGAGACTTACACTCGTGGTTCCAACTTACTTCTAGTGTGAAACTACCTTCAACGCCAAGCAGGTGAGTTTTCACGGCCGCTTTTACTGTTTTAACTTGGGGGAGAAAACATGACTAAACGATTTTGGATTTCTTTTAATTCTTATGTTATCAATGTTAAATGCTAAGCATAACACGCTATCACCGAAATCCTCAACTAATATCGGACCGTTAATATGGATCTTAGCGAGGTAATATTATTGTAGTACTACTGGGTTTGACAAATCCCACCCGCGTTAGTCGCGCTAACTCGATTGGATATCGAACGGGTGAAATGTTAGCCTACTCACACCGCCAGTGTTGATAGACCTGGCAGGAGGCAATAAACAAACAGTCAGCTTCGGTTGCGAGCGCTTGAGCTGAACATGAACATAGGTTAGCTACCTATAGATACGTACTGAATGAACTTAAATCCGGTAAATGCTTATTTACTTATATTGAAACCTGTGGACTCACAAACCTCGTGTTGACATATTTTTACATGTTTTCTTAGGTCGCTAAGCTAAGACACAGGTGCACGTTAGGGCATGCATGAGATTCAACTGCTTTGATTGTGTCTACATATGTTTGGTTGAATTATTCTATTGTACTTTGCTTTGTTTGGACGTTTGGACTTTTTGAGACTTTTGGGATTTTGTTTTGGCCGCGTGTATTTTGCGCATTTACTTTCTTTACGCTTCCGTATTGATACTCTGATTTGAATGGTATTTTCATTTTGTGTCCCTTGTAGAGTCGTTCAAAGTAACTAATGTCTGAGATCCTGGTTCGTCACTTCCCAAACGGTAAAAAACCGTTAGTTGAAATTTGGGGGTGTGACAGAGTCAAAATCAGTTGGCAGAGAAGCAACACCGTTACATGGAGGAGCGTTTTCACACGCATGAGACATGGTTGCACGGCTACTTGTCTCATCAGAAAGCTTCGATCCAGACCATAGAGAACTAGGTCGGGCAGATCGCGAAGCTTCTTTCTGAGAGACCGCCAGGTGGCCTGCCTAGCAACACTGAGCCCAATCCCAAGGCTCATGTGAAGGACATCACTTTGAGGAGCGGTAGAGGCACAAGACCGGATCCACACGTTCCTGTGCATGAGTCATCCGATGAGGAGGTTGCGATTGAGATTCCTGATGAGACACCGCCGAGGGGTAAACCGGCGAGAACATCACGCCCTCGCGAGCCTGTGAAAGATTACACTCCCGCCGTTCCATACCCATGCAAATTGAAAAAGCAGAAGATGGTGGAGCAATATTGTAAGGCCCCAAACCTGGGAGGCCTCACTTATTGGATTTACTCATTCACAAACAGTTCTTAAACTTGATTATCAAATAACGCAGCGGAAAATACTTCAAATAAACATAACCATTACATTGTTTAACAACGGAAGCGTAACATATCCTATTACATAAAACATATCATAATCTAATCATAACGGGATGCCAGACTTCATGATCAACCGGGTAACTCTTCTCGCTTGCCAAGCATCACCGTCCGTCATCCATACCTGCCTAAAGCTGAATGTGCACACTAAAAAGTCAGCTACGCTGGTGAGTTCTAGTTTTCATTCGATTTAAGAAATGGTTCATCATTCAAAACATTCATTAGGGTTTAACATCACGTATAAGAAAATAGGGCCTTTCATTCATCATTGAAAACCTTCAAACATTTTTCCTCGTCATAAACACATTGAACGGATCGTTTGTTTAAAATATTAAACATTCATTTAAGTCATACATTACTATCTACAATCTGTATCTTTCTTTAAGCGTCTCTGTGTCCCCGAAGGAACCTTTGATGTTGTGGGCAACCGCTACGTATCGCCGTCATTGCCACAACCATTCAATACGTGGGGTCAACCGTTACGAATCGCCGTCATTGCCCAACACGCATCTTTCCTTTGGGAATCAACCGTTACGTATCGCCGTCATTGATTTCCCAATTCAATACGTGGGGTCAACCGTTACGTATCGCCGTCATTGATTTTCGAGAAGGGCCAAGACTGGAGCTTGGGTTAACCTCTTCTTCAATTCCTTAAACGCCTCATCTTGGGTCGAACCCCATTCATACTTAACCTCTTTCTGAGTCAACTTTGTCAACGGCGAAGCTATTTTCGAGAAATCCTCGATGAATCTCTGATAGTAGCCTGCCAATCCCAAGAAACTGCGGATTTCAGTAGGCGTCTTAGGAATATTCCATTCCTTTACCATCACTATCTTTGCTGGGTCAACCATAATGCCGTTCGGGTTAATGACGTGACCTAGGAATTGGACTTCCCTAAGCCAGAACGCGCATTTGGAGAACTTAGCATACAAATTTTCCTTCTTCAGAGCTTCCAATACTTCCTTCAAGTGACACGCGTGATCACCCTCGTTCTTGGAGTAGATGAGGATATCATCGATGAACACGATTACCGATCGATCCAGCATTGGTCGACAAACTCTATTTATCAAATCCATGAACGCTGCGGGGGCGTTCGTCAATCCAAAAGATATCACGCGGAACTCGAAATGTCCATAACGCGTGCGAAATGCGGTTTTCGGTATGTCTTCTTCCCTCACCTTCAACTGATGGTACCCGGACCGAAGGTCGATTTTTGAGAACCAACTTGCGCCTTGTAATTGATCAAACAGGTCATCGATCCTTGGTAAAGGGTACTTGTTCTTCACCATACATTTGTTCAACTCGCGATAATCAATACACATTCTCATCGAACCGTCTTTCTTCTTCACAAACAACACCGGAGCACCCCACGGCGAGATGCTCGGTTGGATAAATCCCTTCTCAAGTAACTCGTCTAGTTGTGTCATTAACTCTTTCATCTCCACTAGTGCTAGTCGATATGGAGCCTTAGCCACGGGCTGGGCATCTGGTACTAAGTCGATTCGAAATTCAATCTCTCTGTCGGGTGGTATCCCAGGAAAATCCTCTGGAAACACCTCCGGGTACTCGCGTACCACGGGTACATCGTCTAGCTCCTTCACTTCCTTACACTCGTCAATTACGTACACCAGATAAGCCTCGCATCCGCGCCTCAAGTAATCTGCTGCCTTAATCATCGAGATGACGTTTGGCATCGGGGCGTCACGATCCCCAAGAACGTCGACTTTGCTACTGTCCGGAGCCTTGAGTCGGATTATCTTTCGTTTACATATAATTTGTGCTTCATTGGCAGTTAGCCAATCCATTCCTAACATGACGTCAAACCCTCCCAAAACCATAACAAACAATCTGACAGGGAACCTATAACCTTCTATCTTTATCGTGGATTTGTCAACTACATCGGTCACTCTCGCAGTTATACCCTCAGCGGTTTCTACGCTAAAGGCCCTTTCTAACTTACTAACAGTGTACTTTTCTCGTTTACAAAAATCCGTAGATATAAAACTCTTACTGGCACCCGAATCAAATAACACAGAAACAAGAGTGCTGTCAAGGATGAACGTACCTGACGCCACGTCGGGGTCTGCCCTGGCTTGGTCTTGCGTCAGTGCGTACGCACGAGTCTTTGCTCGGGGCCTCTCTTCTTTCCTTTCCGGACCTTTCCCTTTCCCGGATTCACCCATTCTCGGTTTCAGGCATTCCCTACTCAGATGACCGGCATCCCCACAGTTATAGCACTTGAAGTGTTATGGGCACTCACGGGAGTAGTGCCCGGTCTTGCCACACTTGAAGCACAAGTTAGATCCCAGTCTACATTCACCAGTATGCTCCCTTCCACACTTCTTACAAACATTCGGCTCATCTACCCGAGCCCTCTTATCATGAGTCCCAAACATCTTTCCACCAGTTCGCTTGTTTGAGAAGCTCAGTCTCTTCTTCGGTTCCCCAATGGCGACGACATTCAGCGCCAGATCATCAAATACCACGCCGCTCAGTTCTACTACCGAATCATAGGTAGTAGAGGCGTTTGCCTTAACATAGGTGCGGACCTGGTCCGGCAGCCCTTGTATGTAACAGGAAATCTTTCTTTCCTCAGTCGTGATAAGGTGTGGCACCAGACGTGCCAGTTCATTGAATCGGGTTGTGTATTGACGGTGCGTCATGCTCCTGGCCTTCAAACCCAGAAATTCCCTCTCTACCTTCTCAATCTCGTTTCTTGGACAGAAATTCTTGATCACCAAGGTTTTCAAGTCCGCCCACATCATCGCATCCACAACCTCGCTCCCTTTTACCTGACGTACACCTTCCCACCAATGGGATGCTTCTTCTCTTAAGGAGTTAGCAGCAAATTTCATAACCTGATCTGTTCGGCACTGGCTCAGGCGAATGGCAGCTTCCATATGGATTACCCAATCAAAAGTAGCCACCGCGTCCTTCTTCCCAGTCAGGACTGGTGGGTCACATGCCTTAAAGGACTTATAGTCGCAACCAATGTTAAGCGGTGCGTTGATTGCCTCAGTGTTCGGGGTGTCAACTGCCGTGTTAGACCCACCTTCCCCATTAACCTTCTTCAATGCTTCAGCTAACAGACCTGGCAGAGAAGTCTTCATCAGCTCGGTGAACTCTCGAGCTATAGCTGCTCTCACTTCTGGTTCAAAAGTGAAAGGTTGTTCTTCAACCAGTGTCTGCTCAGTTCCATGCACACTAACCGCTGGTTCAGTGTGAACACTTCCTTCTTCACTATACTCTTGGCGCGCAGGGGTCCTGCCGCGCCCACCATTTCGACCACCGGTACGGCCCCCACCACGCCTTCCGTTTCCTCTTCTTGCCATTTTGTTCTATAAGACAAGAATCCAATGTCATCACGCTAGTTAACAAATAAAATTCAATAAGCACTGTAAGATGTTAATATGCACTGGCCATCTGCAATTAACCATTACACTACCTTTCGATTTCTATTTGACCACCTTTGTGATTCCATCAGAACACAAGTCCTTTCCTAACCCTTTCTAAGGCATACTACATACACATACTCTACTTTTCATACCTGATGCTGTGGCTCGAGTTACCCGTACTGGCATCCGCTTTCGGTCCCATTCACAGTTTAAGTTCAGACACTGGGAGTGTCTGAATCTCTCAAACTATTGCTCTGATACCAACTTGTAAGGCCCCAAACCTGGGAGGCCTCACTTATTGGATTTACTCATTCACAAACAGTTCTTAAACTTGATTATCAAATAACGCAGCGGAAAATACTTCAAATAAACAAAACCATTACATTGTTTAACAACGGAAGCGTAACATATCCTATTACATAAAACATATCATAATCTAATCATAACGGGATGCCAGTCTTCATGATCAACCGGGTAACTCTTCTCGCTTGCCAAGCATCACCGTCCATCATCCATACCTGCCTTAACCTGAATGTGCACACTAAAAAGTCAGCTACGCTGGTGAGTTCTAGTTTTCATTCGATTTAAGAAATGGTTCATCATTCAAAACATTCATTAGGGTTTAACATCATGTATAAGAAAATAGGGCCTTTCATTCATCATTGAAAACCTTCAAACATTTTTCCTCGTCATAAACACATTGAACGGATCATTTGTTTAAAACATTAAACATTCATTTAAGTCATACATTACTATCTACAATCTGTATCTTTCTTTAAGTGTCTCTGTGTCCCCGAAGGAACCTTTGATGTTGTGGGCAACCGCTACGTATCGCCAAGACACTGCCCCTGTTGCTCTTATGGCAACTATGGCTCACTGTCCATAATCTACCACAAGGCTGGGAATTACATTCCCAGACTTCATTCGTCAATTCCATTCACTCTACAAATTAGATTTGTAATGACTTCTTTAAACCTTTGCCCTTTTTCTTTTCTTTTCATAAAACCTTTCATTCATTTTCAAAACCCTTTACCTTTAGTTTAAACCATTTCTTTATAAACATTTCGTTCGTAAACATTCCGTTCATAACTCTCTTTCCATAAACCGTTCATTCCAATCATTTCATTTCGTAAACATAGTTTCATAAGCATCATTTATAAACATAGTTTCATAAACATCGTTTCGTAAAACATCATTTCATATGCATGCACACTAGCACGAAAACATTATATAAAGCATTTAAAAGAGGGCTTCTAGAACTCACCTGATAAGCTAGTCTTGGTTGTCCTAAATAAAGGCCCAACAACGTCACGCACGATCTGAATTAGGTAATTAAATACACATCAGACTCAATCCTGACTCTAATGGTTTAACCATTCTAAACATACTAACTGTACTTAGACAATATGATGCCTGCGCACTTAGCAAGTGCACAGACCCTGCTTCCTGCGTACTTGATAAGTACGCAGGTTCCTCTTCCTGCGCACTTGGTAAGTACGCAGGTTCCTCTTCCTGCGCACTTGGTAAGTACGCAGGTTCCTCTTCTGCGCACTTGGTAATTACGCAGGACCTGCTCCGTGCGTACTTGATAAGTGCGCACGACCAGTTCTTCGCAAGAACCCTAACTTTCTCATTCGGGTCTGATCACGTCAAGATCCCGAACCTGTTTGCATTCAAAACGTTCGTTTTCCATTAAGGAACTCAAATCTATGTTTATCCTTCAGTTTCATCTGTTAAAATGTTACATTTTCACTCAAAACCCGAAAAAATCCAAAAACGAACTAAAACTCAGATTTAGGTCGGATCGTTACCTGAATCGAGTTTCTGATCCGGAGGTTCTTCTCATGAGTTGTGGAGTAACACTTTGCTGAAATCTCGGGTCGATCCGGCAACTTTCTCTCTCTATAGTTTCTCTCTCTAGAACTTGCAAATGAGAGAAATGGTGGAGGTCTAAGCTATTTATAGGGGAGAGTCCCCTTCCAGCCCGCCGGCCCATCCGACCCGACCCGACATGCCTCATTCGTTTATTTCGTCCTTTTAACCGTCGTTTTATTTTTGGGATGTTACAAGTATGGTAAGTTTTTAGGGTTGTTTAAGCAGTTGCATATCAACTTGCCATTTGTGGAGGCTCTAGCTCAGATGCCTAAGTATGCGAGATTCTTGAAGGATATCCTCACGAATAAGAGGAAATTGGAGGAGTTGTCTCATGTGACGCTGAATGAGGAGTGTTCGGCGGTGATTCAGAACAAGCTACCGGAGAAGAGACGAGATCCGGGGAGTTTCACCATTCCCTGTTTGATTTTTTTTTACTCGAATATATAATTTCATCGAAAAATAATCATACGGTTTTCATAACATTAACATAATAATTGCCAATAATCCATAAATATTGTCAAATGTATCTAAACTTCATCTAAACCAAAGTCAACAAGAGTTTTAGCTCATCATGAGCACCAAAATTACAAATAAACAAGGAAAAATAGTGAAAAACATGATATGAAAACAAGAATCAAACCACTCCTCCAAGCCTAGATGTTGTTGTTGATGTATGGTGATCCTCTTGATGTTGTATCCTCTCCAAGAAGCTTGAAATGTGGCTGGAACAAGGATAATACGAGCTGGAACAGTGGGTTTTTCTCTCTGGTTGCTCAACATCTGAATGAGAGTTTATGTTCTGTTTAAATAGAAAAGGGGAGGCACGACTGTGCTAAGAGAGAGGGCACGACCGTGCCTGGTACCAAGGCGCGGTCGTGTCTAGGTCTTGACACAACCGTGTGACAGAGGGTTGACCGATCCGGAGCTTCCATTGGGTACCACTGATCGAGGACTACGGCTGTTCAGACTCACGAGGTGACACGCGACCGTGGGGGGCCAAGGCACGGTTGTGACTTGGATTTTGGCTTGGCGCGGTCGTGCAAGATGTGGGTGCGACCGTTCCTAGGGTTTGCAAGCTTGGCACGGCCGTGCCAAGTAGGGGGCACGACCGTGCCACCATCACAGAAACCCTAAAACTTCACTTTTTATCCTGGAATCCTCTTGTTTGTTCACCAAGCTTCACAAAAACCTACAAAACAGGAAATGAAGCAAATAAGTGTCTAAACGTTGAATATAACCAAGAATTGATCGTTAAATGAGCGAAGTTTTGTGTCAAAAAGATGTGTAAATACAAACACATCAACGAGGCTCTAGCGGTGACCCGGGTCACAAGTTTGTTGTAGTCATACCACTGAATTAGTTAACTTAACATTATCACGTACCAAGCTGATTCGAATCCCAAATCAATACATCTCGTAATCTGATCATTTTCGATTTATTTACTTTTCTGCTATTTACTATTCTGCTAGTTATATTTCTGCTACACACTTCACGCACATTTTTACTTTTATGTTATTTACTTTAACGTCATTTACTTTTCTGCTTCACAATCACACAAAACCCACTGACTAATTAATCCGGCTAAACGATAACAAAAGTTAAGTATTGGAACTCGACCGCGTCCATTGATTCGATACTTGGTTCTTACCTAACTATATTACGCTGCGATAGGTATACTTGCATATTGTGTGTGTTTTAAGTTAACGTAATTATCATTTTAATTTATAAATTTAAAACCTGATCTTGTGAAATCATCCTAAAAATATATTTATTATATTTTTATATATTTAAACACACGATCTTTTCTACTAGGTAATCTAGTATCCTTATGCATGAAGATAATCAATTCGGCATCAAGTTTTTGGCGCCGCTGCCGGGGACACGGTGATTTCAAGAAACATTCGAGTTAACAGATTAGCCTTTTTAACATTAACATTTTCTTTTATGGTTTTTTTTATTATTCTTTACAACAATTCTCATGGGTGACAACTACGAGAGTTGTTATGGAGGATACCAAGACGACTATAGGTACCACTATTTAAAGGTTTGGTGTGAAATCTGTGGGGAACCACACTATACCCAAGATTGTTATCACTATCAAGATTATTTCTGTTTCAAATTGCTTTTGCCCGAGACATTCTAACACGGGCCGACATGACCACGTGTAATCCTTGCCACAGTCCGACAGATACTAAGACAAAGCTTTATGAGACAGGCAAACAAGTTGTTGATCCTACTTTATGTCGTAGCCTTGCTGGTGCCCTTCAGTATCTAACGTTAACTTGATCGGAAATTGCCTTTGTTGTTCATCAGCTCTGCATCTTTATACATGACCCTCGTGAACCACACTTTCATTCCTTAAAGCGGATTCTATGGTATATTCAGGGTACTATTCATCATGGTCTCCAGTTGTGTCCTTTGCATGTTGATTGTCTAGTTGCTTATACTGATGTTGACTGGGCGGGATGTCCTGATACTCGACGGTCTACATCAGGGTTTTGTGGTCTTCTTGGTGTCAATTTGGTTTCTTGGTCTTCCAAATGCCAACATGTTGTCTCCCGATCTATTAGTGAAGCTGAATATTACGGTGTTGCCGATGTTGTTGTTGAAGCAGCTTGGCCTCGTAATCTCCTTCTTGAGTTACACTGTCATGTGTCCGGTGCCACTCTTGTGTTTTGAGACAATATTAGTGTCGTTTATTTAGCGTGTAACTCTATAAAGCATCAAAGAACGAAACATGTAGAAATAGATTTACATTTTGTAAGGGAATGTGTTACCATTGGTCAGGCTCGTGTGTTGCATATTCTCTCTTATCGCCGGTTTGCAAATAACTTCACCTAAAGCTTACTATCTCAACTATTTTTAGACTTCAAATCCAGTCCGAATGTTCAGGTTCCTCCGCTCAGACTACGGCAGGTATGTTAGACAAGATTAATATGTTCATGATGTCATCCAGGTGGTCTATAAAAACTAACTATAAAACCTAATCTATAGCTTTAAATTTATAAATATATACTCAACCTAATACTAGACCACACAACCGGCAAGTGTACCGATAAATGTAGTAAAGTCTAATAAAATCCGGATATCGAACCCACGAGACACTAGTGACAACTCTATCTAGACTCTGACTCAACTAACTGAACTGGATTATATTTGGGGAGAATTGTGTTGTGATTCTAACCTAACAAATAAAAAAAACTAACTAATGACACTCAACTAGCAATCAAAGAACTCAGACGAACTTAAGAATGGGGAAGGCACTACCCAGGCTAAGAATCCTACTTGTGAATCTCGAATTTCTCTCGGTTATGAAAACTATGATGGAACCAGGATCTATGAATACTACACCCTCAGACTACCTACAGGATCCGTGATCAATCTCAAGGTGTGACCTAGACAGAAAACCTTAGGGATGTGTGACACTCACTGGTTGATTGGATCACCTTTCAGTCTCTCCAACAATACTAAAGTACCCAAAAGACAGATTAATTTTCAGTCTCACTATCTCAATACACTCAAGGAATGTAAGGGGTAATCTAAGAACAATCGAATTGACACGTGATAGCAAAGATACTAAGAACCCTAGGGGAAACCTCCTTTCAGAGCCTTTACACCTGGACACCTAATACCAAAGACAACCCGACTATCTATCACCTTTCAGCTATCTAGATAGGCAGAACACTAGGATCAAACAGATAAACGATTCCTATTCCTATGGATTGCGAATCCAACAAACCATAAATTAATCATAACACACAGTGAATGATCTAATATGAAACCTTAACTGAAAGACATTTAATAGGTAACCTATTGAATTTGAGACCAATTACAAATCTGATCTAAACATGCATAAACATCAATCAATAATTAAAAGATTCATTACAATAGCATTCATCCATCAATAACAATCCATAATCCAAATAAAATCCCAAAATCACAAAGTAATCATCTTTAACCTAGATAGTTCATAAATCTAGTCAATCATAAGAAAAACAGAACCTAAACAGTTAATATTAATGATTATCTTAAATATAAAATAATTAATCTGGTTTAATTAATATTGACCTGCTTCCGATTATTTTCTTTTTCCTTCTGCCGTAACATGCTTTTGTTTCAATTCCAACTCAACCGAAAAAGTCAAACCAAAATTGACTTTGAATTTTATGCCTAAAGCACCTTGCGTCCAATTCCAAATTGTCGTATGATGATGTCCTGAGTTGCTCCCTCTTCACACGGCAAAAATCTCCGAATTATTTTTTTTCTTTTCTTTTCTTTTATCAACTCATATGAGTCCGTTTTAATTTAAGTTCAACTAATTAATGCAGCTCACTCAAATTTCAAACTTGATCCATATGAACCCATTTAACTCTTTTTCTTTGTTTGAGCCCATTTACGTTCCTTTCACTCACGGACACCTACAAAACATAATATTACTAAGTACAAGCTATTTATGACCGAAATTGACTCTAAAACTATATAAAAATTGCTACAAAATACAAGGATAAAGATACGCGTTTTGCAACACATCAAACATCACCACACTTAACATTTTTTCGTTCTCGAAAAAGATTTATGCAATGGAATCACAACTGGAAATCATGCTTTAACAATCTCATAAATTCATTAGTACAAATATAATCATGCGTTAAAATGCAACAATCGGAATTTCTATCCGATTAAACCCAAACACCAACTTTCAAGCCTCCGATTGTGTTCTACCAAAACATCACAGATTAGATGCATTTTCTATCATTATTTTCATTTAAACACTCAACAGCATATCCAGTTATACATATTATCTTCCATTTACTATGCAAAAACTTTTACTTTCGAAAGACATTTTTTTTCAATTTTTTATTTTTTTTTATTTTTGACTTTTTATAAACGAAAAACAACCTAAATAAACTAGACTCAAGACGTTTCTCATCCCCACACTTGAACGACACATTGTCCTCAATGTAAACCAAGAAACAACGGAAAATATAAATAAGACTCAAAAATTAAAAAAAATATAATTAAAAATAATAAAGGGAAACGACTTAGCTGGTAATGTATGCATGATCGTGCCAAGCTTTACTCTTCCACTTGTGCAACCGTATAGCATTTCATTCGCGGTTGCACACAACTCTGTCGGGTTGCCCTTTACACAAATATGATATTTGAATCGACTCCGCCCGAATGGAGATTGAGTACTGGCGGTATGATCTATACCTGCAAAATAAACTCAAGCAAACCCAAAACAACATCAAATAGACTCAAAATACAGGCTCGATAAAATTTATACAAACTATACACTCGGGTTCTAACCCGAGCAAAATGCCAATTTAATCAGGAAGCTTCTCCTTTATGCCGCCCCCATCCGGGCCGTTTAATATGATTGGTCTACCACCTATTTGACACACTCCGATGACAGACCTTAAAACTGATTTAAAAAATTCGAACAGGTCGGGCAACCAAAATTTAAACTTACCTCGACCAAACCTGATATGTGGCATGTAGTGTAGGAATCTGTCGCCTCTATAAGCAGTGTGCATCCTATCCATATCCCAATGCAGATGCCTACAACCCCTCTTTCGTGGCTTTGTTGATTTGGGTGGCAATCCACCATCTACTAACTCCACAGGCCACTTATTCGTCTCCAATCCAGTCAGCCGTATATTCTTCTCAGGCCGGTTGTTCTCAGGTTGATCATTCTCGTTCCCCACACTTGGCTCTTGATACAGCAAATACTCAAGTATTTTCAGCTTGCCAAGTGGGTCAAACTCTTCTTCATTATGAGTCGACAGGCCCACCAACTCATCACCGAACTCATCCTCCCAGAATGGGACCTGCTCCTCTTCTATCATCTCAACCAAAAACTTATCCTCACTATCATCCTCTGTCTCGAACAACCCGGCTAATCCCTCTTCAAAGAACTCATCGTCGGTCGGGGTTTTAGGGGTCTCTATCAGCTCTTCTTCTTCAATCACATCTTCCTCATAACTCCAAAAGTCATCATCTATATTCCACGGTGTGGGACACCAAAATTTCGGCTCGATTTCCTGTTGAACCGGAGGTGGGACTTTGACATCCATTATCGTCTCCAGCTCTGGAGTTTCCTGTGACTCATGCAATGTATCATCATCAGTATCATCCCAAGAAAAATCATAAACGTTCGGCCGAAGTTGCTTAACACCCTGCAGATCTAAGGGTGGGACTAAGACGTTCATTTTTGTCCTCGGTTCTATCTGCGATTCCTGCGAAAAATCATCCTCACAATACAAGTGTAAAGAATCATATGGATCATTGTGATCTTGCATAGAATCAGTATAGAATTCATCAGTTCTGCAATCAAGGTCAGAAAACTTACCTGGAGATGGGACTTGTGCTTCACCTTCTATCACTATGAATTGCAGTTCATCCATTTTTGCCTCCAGTTCTGGAATTTCCAGAATCACTTCTTCTGATGCAGTTTCAGTTCCGAAGACATTCCCTACATGATCATAAATCACACGCTCTATATTCGTCAGTCAATGTGATCCAATGCGAGCGATTATTGCCTGGATTTCTTTTTCATATTACTCATTTGCCTCTTGGCACCAGGCATTCAACTCCTCTTGAGTTCTGTATTCCTTATATGGCTGTACCTCCGGATAAAAATGATCATAGCAGTCTGCAGAATCTCCCGATGAATATGGGTAATGACGAGTAAAATGGGGTCCTCCACAGATCTCACACAAAATGACAAAAATAAATGGACAGACTCAAGATACAATTTAGACTGTAAAAACAAAGAAAGACACGGACAACTAGACGCTCTATGACTCAAGACACAAATAAGAACAAATAAACAGTTAAGTTCAATCAAAAACTTGATATGCAGTTTATATATATAAAAATATGGTCAATCACAACGGTTTTAAAAAGGAATCACCAATCCTAACCACACACAACGACAAGTGTACCGCGTCAGTATGTAGCAAGTATGGGCAAGACCGGATATCAATCTGTGGACACCGATGACAACTCTCGATAGTAAACCTTTATTGAATCCCATCCTAATAATAAAGATGAATGATTTAAACTAACAACTAAGACCTAGAACTAGAATCAACTAAGACACTAAGACTCTCGAACACCAGAAAGAAACAGACAAAGATGAGAAACCAAAAAGACTAAACGAACTAAGATACAAAGCGAAAACCAAATATGAGACAAACACTACCTAGACGAGGAATCCTATTGACTAGTTTAAATGCTTCCGGGAACAACTAAACGTACGACACCCACTCTAAAGATAGACTAACTCGGGAATCGATAAGACACGTAGGATCTCCTCTCAGACTCACCTACACACCCCAACTATCTTAAGGGTCAAGATAAGCTCACCGGTAAGAAAGTGGATCTCCTCTCAGACTCACCACTCCCTAGAACACCAAGTACTCGAAAACAGCTTCACCTCTCAGTCTCAACCATTACTATGCCCAGAGAATATCCTAGACAGACCTAAGGTCAAGGAGTAAGCACTAAAATACTGACTATGACACGAATTGCAAGTGATAAAGCTAACATGGACAACTCACTCTCGTGCAATTGCTACCCAAATCACCAAAACCAAGAGACAACCCGACAACCTATCACCTCTCAGACTCAAGATTGATAAAACACTGATTTTTAAAGGCCCACACAACTGCTCCTACGACTGATCAAATCGTAAAGACCAAAAACATCAAGTAAATGACCCAAACTCGAAACCCTACTCGAAACACACAAAGGAAACGAACAGAATAACAAGCGAAGCAAGTTTATGCAAGATATCAAAAACACAGCATTTATATACATTCATAATCGGTAAAATAATAACCTTGACAATAGCATCCTTCATACGTTTAATTAAAACCCTAAAAACATTCAAACAACGTCAATTCTAATCCTAATCTAGGTAGCAAACAAGTTTAGCCAATCATATTACTCAAGAACAAAACAAAGTAAACCAGTTCAAAAACTGAATTCATAATGAAAACAATAAAATCAAACCGATAACGACGAATGTTTTGAGCTACTTGCTTCAATAAACTTTGACGTGCTTGTGGCTTTCAAATTGTTTTGATTTCTTCGAATACCACGCTTCTGTTCCTTTTTCTTTTTCTTCGATCCAACAAACCCACAAAACAGCCGCCGCCACCAATTCCCTTTTACCTCCTTTTTGCCTCAGTTCCTTATTGCCGTATGCCCTAGAGGCTCCTTTCGTCAAGAAAACACAAAACCCACTTTTTAATTTCATTTAGTTCAACCGACACTAACCTTCATGGCCCATTAGAAAATAATCCAAGTTCAACATCTCCATTTGACTAGCCCATATAATCTTAATGTTGTTGTAGTCCACATAACCCAATGTTATTTGTTGCTTCAAAGTTTAAAAATTCAATTGTTTTTCCTCACGTGAATCTGCGCTTGTTGTAGGGTCTCTAATTCTCCAATTCAAAAGAGTTATAATGGCTCTTCAAATTATGCGTTTGAGCTCGTTTTCATTCAAAACCTATAAAATTTATATATAAACTAATTAAGCACCGGTTCACATGATTTTAATAATAAAATGTTTAAAAATGATGGTTTAATACGCATGAAGCATATATATAAAATAGCACGTATCAAACATCCTCACACTTACACTTTGCTTGTCCCTAAGCAAAGCCCTATGCAACACATCAAACAATGTAATTAAACAAATACGATCACAATTAGCAAAATCAAATACAGGCCATGAAGTCCGAATACATAATTAATTCCCCAAGATTTACACGTTCAATAGATTTACAGCCCAACAAGTCAAGATGGTGCTACATTTTGAAAAACATGGGCATACATATTCAAGTTCCACATACCTTCAAGATCTAATCATATATGGCTCATTCCTCTCACAATGATGCTCTCCACTCGGTTTGTATCTGTAACTAGCAAAGGATGTGCCAGTGTCTAATCTATACTCTCAAACCTAACATTGAAACATTTGTACCATAGGCTTGAACATCAATCAAATCTCCACCCAAACGCATAAAACAAACACATAGATCAAAAGGACTTTATCGGATTGTAATGTAAGGTTAGGGTTAAGGGTATGGATAAAGGGAATAAAATGGCTAAAGTGATCATAATCCGGACTCGCTAGGCTAGAAACAAACAAAAAAAACAAACAACTAAACATTTGAGGATCTTTGATCCTCACACTTATTCTTTTACATCAATTTTTTTCTACATTTTCTTGCTCTCTTTTTTTTTCTTTTTCTCAATTTTTTTTCATATAACTAAACATATATAATTTTTTTTATATTTCTTTTTCACACACCATTCTGCTACTTGCTGATAACATAAACTATATTGCTCAAACTCACAAATAATTACTAATACACACTTAGGCACTAGCTCGAACCGGATTAATGACATGGGTTTAAAAAATAAAAGGCTGAAAGGCTCAAGGTGTAAATGTGGGTTAAACAAATGAAAGGTAATAAGGCTCAAACTGGATTCACTAAGGGATAATGTTCGGGTAGGGAAAACAAACGAAAAAGGCTAACAAATGGGCTAAATCCTAGTGCCTCAATCATGTCTGCGTATCATCTCTACCAAGGGTCTCAAAATGAATCAAAATGTTCAAGTTCTAACAACATATAACATGTAGGTGTACTCAACAAACGAAAAGGTGAATGTATATATAAAATTATGAAAGGCTCAAAATCTCACTTAAAACGTGTGGAATAGGGTTACCGATATAAGCCATTCACAATTATCACTATCCAGCTTGCTACACTATCCTAGGCATCCCAAACAAATTTATTACATGAAAAACGACTTTGTTGGGCCTACTTAATCCTGATACTTAAGGAAAACCACATTTAAGGAAACGCAAACCCGCACCCGACTCGCCTTTTGCTCTCGATTTACATTGAATAAAAACCGGTATTTTGTGTGCATTAGAACTCAAAAAATGTGTCAGCTCAGGACTTGCAAAAATAACTCCTTTTTTTTAGTTTTCATTTTTTTTTTCTAACACAAGCTAACAATCTCACACTTGAAACACACATTGTCCTTAATGTGTCTAATGAAAGGGGTATAAATCCACAATATCCAAAAAATCACTTTCTCATCCCAACACTTAAGCCGTGCATTGCCCTCAATGTACACTTAAAAACAATGTAAAGCAAAAAATACAAATGCATAAAAGTAAAAGGGATAGAACGAGACTCCCCTACGGATGAGAAAACAATCCTCCAAGATACGATGTGACCTCGAACAAGCAATCCTCAGAAATAACAACCTCTAAGATCATCGGAATGAAAAACCAGCACACAGAGCAAACATAACAGAAAACAAAACAAAATACAGAAGATAATACAAACTCACCATCGGGTTGCCTCCCGGAAGCGCTAAGTTACAGACGAGTCTTCAGCCCGACTCAAAACCATAACCTCAATCAGGCGGCTTTTCCTTTATTCTCTTCCCACCCACCTGTCTCAGTCTCCGCCTCCTACCGTCTGCTGGGAAGAATGCGACGGTAAGGCTTAAACAGGCTCGGACATATGTATCCGAGTCGACCCACTGGTCCTTAAACTTACCTGGACCAAATCTAATGTAAGGCATGTAATTAGGGAATCGGTCATCTCTATAGTATGGTTTAATTCTATGGTCCCTGTGTAACCATCTAAGTACCCTCAACGTCTGTCGGTCCATACGTCTCTGAACCCTCTCTAGTGGTCGTGTCGATCGAGGTGGCGATCCACCATCTCTCTCATCCATGGGCAGGCTAAATCCAATATGAAGTGGTCGATTTGGTTCCTTAACCACTCCCTCTGTCTCTCCTACTTCCTCGATCTCCCTATTTGGCTCCCCGAATAGTAAAATCTCTAACTCGGCAAGATCACCAAAAGGGTCACATACTCCCCCGTCGGTGGTTATAATATCTGCCAACTCATCACCAAACTCAGTCTCCCACGAGGGAACACACTCGTCTAAACGTCCAACCTGTTGTCTGTACATCTTTCTCAAAGTAGCAGGTGAGATTAACAAATAAAAATAAAAGAAAAGAATCCTAAACAAATACAAGAAACACAAAATCACACAAAAAATAAAAATCACACAAAACCTATTCCTAAAAAAATAAAATAGAATAAAAATAGAATAAAAGAAAAATAAACTAATCCTATAAAATAAAAAAGTCACACAAATATGTACACAAACGGCTAGATCCCCGACTCGGGTTGTCCTCGAAATCGCTAATGCAGTGTCCCCGGCAACGGCGTCAAAAACTTGATGTCGTCCAAACGGTCTATAAAAACTAACTATAAAACCTAACCTACACACTCTAGCTTTAAATTTATAAATATAGACTCAACCTAATACTAGATCACACAACTGACAAGTGTACCGATCAATGTAGTAAAGTCTAATGAAGTCCGGATATAGAACCCACGAGACACTAGTGACAACTCTATCTAGACTCTGACTCAACTAACTAAACTGGATTATATTTGGGGAGAATTGTGTTGTGATTCTAACCTAACAAATAAAAAAAACTAACTAATGACACTCAACTAGTAATTAAAGAACTCAGACGAACTTAAGAATGGGGAAGGCACTACCCAGGTTAAGAATCCTACTTGTGAATCTTGAATTTCTCTCGGTTATGGAAACTATGATGGAACCAGGATCTATGAATACTACACCCTCATACTACCTACAGAATCCGTGATCAATCTCAAGGTGTGACCTAGACAGAAAACCTAAGGGATGTGTGACGCTCACTGGTTGATTGGATCACCTTTTAGTCTCTCAAACAATACTAAAGTACCCAAAAGACAGATTACTTTTCTGTCTCACTATCTCAATACACTTAAGGAATGTAAGGGGTAATCTAAGAACAATCGAATTGACACGGGATAGCAAAGATACTAAGAACCCTAGGGGAAACCTCCTTTCAGAGTCTTTACACCTGGACACCTAATACCAAAGACATCCCGACTATCTATCACCTTTCAGATATCTAGATAGGCAAACAAATAAACGATTCCTATTCCTATGGATTGCGAATTCAACAAACCATAAATTAATCATAACACACAGTGAATAATCTAATATGAAACCTTAACTGAAAGACATTCAATAGGTAACATATGGAATTTGAAACCAATTACAAATCTGATATAAGCATGCATAAACATCAATCAATAATTAAAAGATTCATTACAATAGCATTCATCCATCAATAATAATCCATAAACCGAATAAAATCCCAAAATCACAAATTAATCATCTTTAACCTAGGTAGTTCATAAATCTAGCCAATCATGAGAAAAACAGAACATAAATAGTCAATATTAACGTTAATCGTAAATAAAAAATAATTAAGCTGCTAGCCTAACTAATTCACCTGTTTGCCTGCTTGAATTGTTACTGACCTGCTTCCAATTATTTTCTTTTTCCTTCTGTCGTAACATGCTTTTGTTTCAGTTCCAACTCAACCGAAAAAGTCAAACTAAAATTGACTTTGAAATTTATGCCTAAGGGGATCCGGTATACTCATCCTTCTCACGCCGTGATCCTAGTTGGCGCACCCCATCACGCCGTGATGGACAAAGAACACCGCCCCCTCGATTTAAAATCACGCCGTCTTCTCCTTCCCGTGATTTTTTGCACGCCAATCATCCCACTTTTCAAAGAAATGTATCCATTTAACTCTTTTTTTTAATTCGGATGTACAGATGTTGCAAGGAAACAAAGAGACTGGATTCATTCGAAGGAGATGAAGTTGACTGTACTCTTGATTTTAGCCGGAGTTGGAGACCGAAGTTGCAGGTTGGACTCATCGAAGGAGATGAAGTTGCAAGTAGGGACCATGGTGCTAGGTGTTAGGTTTTTATATTAAGTGTTTTAAATTTTTTAAATATTTTATTTCATCTGTTTTAAATTATTTAAATTTTTTAGCTTTTATTTTATTTTTATTAATAAAATATTATGTTTTATTTTATTTAAATGAAAATTAAAAAAATAAACATTTAATTATCACACCACCACAATCACACGGGTATACCCCTTGCCAAGTGATGGGTGGTGTGATAATAAGGGTAGTGACGTGGCGCCATGTGGCCTGCACTTTATTATCACACCACACCCCAATCACACAGGTATACCCCATTCTCTAAAGCACCTTGCGTCCAATTCCAAATTGTCGTCTGATGATGTCGTGAGTTCCTCCCTCTTCACACGGCAAAAATCTCCCAATTATTTTCTTTTTTTTTCTTTCATTATATTTTAACCTAGCCTACTCAACTCATATGAGCCCGTTTCAATTTAAGCTCAACTAATTAATGCAGCTCAGTCAAATTCCAAACTTGATCCATATGAACCCATTTAACTCTTTTTCTTTGTTTGAGCCCATTTATGTTCCTTTCACTCATGAACACATACAAAACATAAAATTACTAAGTACAATCTATTTATGACCGAAATTGACTCTAAAACTATATAAAAATTGCTACAAAATACAAGAATAAAGATACACGTTTTGCAACACATCAAACATCACCACACTTAACATTTTTTTGTTCTCGAAAAAGATCTATGCAATGGAATCACAACTGGAAATCATGCTTTAACAATCTCATAAATTCATTAGTACAAATATAATCACGCGTTAAAATACAACAATCGGTATTTCTATTCGATTAAACCCAAACACCAACTTTCAAGCCCATGATTGTGTTTTAATTCCATTTTATACAATTATCAATCAATCTATGGGTCTCACACTCAAAATTTACAGCTCTACCTAATCCTGTCTCAAGGTCATGTCTAGGCACATGTTAAACCGTATAGATTTCACCCACGTTAAACTCAAATTTACATGTTTTAGAAATTTAGATGGATAATGGGTCGGATGTCAAGAGCATTCGTAAATTTATGAATAAACCTCACCTACGGGTGCGTCTCCCAAGTCACCATCTCGGAAGGTATCACATAGGTTGCAGTCATATCACTTAAAGCAAATAAGACTTCAATTTAGAGGCGTATCCACCAAGTCACCATCCCGGTGGGTAACACATAAATAAAAGCTCATTTATCTAAAATATCGATCACAAGAGTTCCCACCCATGGTGTATCAACCAAGTCGTTATCCCGGAGGGTAACACGTAAGTGAAAACTCAAGATTTCAATTTATTAATTATGCTCATGATTTGATGGAATTATGGATGCAGGAGCCACCGAACTCAGATTTATTTTCATAAAAAGAGATTGGTGTGCCATTAGAAATTTTAAAAACCTCTAAATTTTAACTTAACGTGGTACCTATCACCCTATGTTGACAGTTTCCGTATTACCGTTACCCTAAGATAAGTACCCACAAGATTTCATGATTTAATTTCATTTATTACCCTAACAACACGCACATGCTATTTAAGTTTTCAAATCGGCTGGGTCTACCAAAACATCACAGATTAGACGCATTTTCTATCATTATTTTCATTTAAACACTCAACAGCATATCTAGTTATACCTATCATCTTCCATTTATTATGCAAAAACTTTTACTTTCGAAAGACATTTTTTTCAATTTTTTATTTTTTTTTATTTTTGACTTTTTATAAACGAAAAACAACCTAAATAAACTAAACTCAAGACGTTTCCCATCCCCACACTTGAACGACACATTGTCCTCAATGTGAACCAAGAAAAAACGGAAAATATAAATAAAGACTCAAAAATTAAAAAAAATATAATTAAAAATAATAAAGTGGAAAGGACTTAGCTGGTAATGTATGCATGATCGTGCCCAGCTTTACTCTTCCACTTGAACAACCGTATAGCATTTCATTCGCAGTTGCACATAACTCTGTCGGGTTACCCTTTACACAAATATGATATTTGAATCGACTCTGCCAGAATGGAGATTGAGTACGGACGGTATGATCTATACCTGCAAAATAAATTCAAGCAAACCCAAAACAGCATCAAATAGACTCAAAATACAGGCTCGATAAAATTTATACAAACTATACACTCGGGTTCTAACCCGAGCAAAATGCCAATTTAATCAGGAGGCTTCTCCTTTATGCCGCCCCCATTCAACCCGTTTAATATGATTGGTCTACCACCTATTTGACACACTCCGATGGCAGACCTTAAAACTGATTTAAAAAATTCGAATGGGTCGGACCACAAAAATTTAAACTTACCTCAATCAAACCTGATACGTGGCATGTAGTGTAGGAATCTGTCGCCTCTATAAGCAATGTGCATCATATCCATATCCCAATGCAGATGCCTACAACCCCTCTTTCGTAGCTTTGTTGAATTGGGTGGCGATCCACCATCTACTAACTCCACAGGCCACTCATTCTTCTCCACTTCAGTCAACCGTATATTCTTCTCAGGCCGGTTGTTCTTAGGTTGATCCTTCTCGTTCCCCACACTTGGCTCTTGATACAGCAAATACTCAAGTATTTTCAGCTCGCCAAGTGGGTTAACTCTTCTTCATTATGAGTCGGTAGGCCCACCAACTCATCACCGAACTCATCCTACCAAGATGGACCTGCTCCTCTTCTATCATCTCAACCAAAAACTCATCCTCACTAATGATCAATAGATTAAATCCCATGAGGATTTTCACAAGCCCTAACTTATACAAAATCGGTTTTGTGGGTTTAGCATTTATGGTTTAGTTTTATGTTTTAGCGTTTTTAGCTTTTAGGGTTTAGCTTTTAGGATTTAGCCTTAGAGTTTAGCTTTAGTGTTTAGTGTTAAGATTTCGGGTTTAGGAATTTTTGTTTAGGGTTCGATGAGTCGGTTCCAACGCCGCTGGAATGAGCTCAATCGGATTTCGTTAGAGCCAGATATGTAATTTTTAAAAATCCCTTTTAGGTTACTTAGGCAAAATCTCCTTTTTAGGGGATTCTCCCTCGAATTATACAAACGGATTTGAAAACTATTTATAATTTCTCTTTTAATGGCAGATTTTTAATTGATTTTTTTTGTCTTGAAAAAGATGATTTATATTTTGATGCGACAAACACAATAGAAGATATCAACTCCACAACTATTTTAGGATGTTATTATTGAACAAGTTCCATCTCCCAAGACTAATACTGACAATTGAGTTAGACATTTCAAAAGGTTGAATGATAATGGTGTTCAAGAACTTGCTAAGATACCAATTGAGAATCATACTAACAATGATAAAGCATAGAGAATGGAGTTATATATGATATGTGAAAGAGTTGAAGAAGATCAAGAAGCACGGGGGAGGGCGACCGTTCGGGGTCCGGTCTTCTAAGGGGCCGTAGTTTTTAAAATTCTTTAGTTAGACGAAAACCGAGAAAATCACTAAAACAATGTGTAATACTATGGGTTACGTACACGTAACCGCAATATTTTTGTTTTATGTTTACGTATACATAACACTATAGGTTACGTATACGTAATCCAATATTTAAATGATATTTTAGTAAAAATGTGTAATATTACATTGATACTCTTATAAAAAAATAAAATAAAATAAATATTATTATATTATTGGTTAAAATTGGTTTTTTTAGCGGTTTTCGCCTAACTATTTGGCTTTCTCTGGAACCCTCCCCTATATATATATGTATATATTTATATATATAAAAGACTCAACTTGTATTATCCATTTATCCAATTAACCCACTTAAAAATTAAAAAAGACTCACTACTTGTATTATCCATTTATCATATTAACTCACTTAGAAATTAAAAAGGCCCAATAAAAGTATTTATACATTTTAATTTATTTTAATCAACTTCACTATTTAAATTTCTATTTATTTAACCCGTGTAATATATAGGTTTCTAACCTTGTATAACATACACCAATTTCATTATAGAACATTTAGTTTTGCTACTACTATTAGCAATGAAAATTTTTAATGATGGTTATACTAGGGTCCGAAATTTTTAAGTTTTTTTTATATTATATATATATATATATATATGTATATATATGTGTGTGTGTGTGTGTTTTAAAAAAAAAACTATATATATAAGCCCAATTGTTTATAAATCTGAACATAAAAAACCAATAAATGAAAAAAAAAAATCTATATACATAAGCCTAATTTAAAAAAAATCTATATATAAGCCTATATTATGGTTTTTATATATAATTATTGAGTTTATATCATAGGGTCCGCTTTTCTTTTACATGTCCCGGGCCCGGAACGTTTTGAGGATTCTCAGGATCGGCCCTGTCAAGAAGCCCTAGTTTAGGTGTGTAGGAATTGTAATTCGTGTTGACTTGTATTTTCTAAAAAACACTTAATTGCTTTCAGATTAAATTATTTCGTTGGTATACATGAATATTCAATCGGATAAAAATATGAGATTTAAGAACGAAAATGTGAAATCTTTTAGGATTTTTGTGTATCTAAAACTGACCAAATTAACTTTTATTTAAATGGGGTGAACCGATGCAATGAAAGTCATCATTGTTGGCTAAAACCCACCACCCAACCGTGAACCATTTGGATGCTTCCTTAACCCCTGCTTAAATTTGGTTCGGACGACCAAATTAGGTCCGTATGACCAACTTTGGTCTGGATGACCAAGATTGCTAGTGATCTTCAATCACTTCTAAAGATCAATTTTAAGCAACTTTTCGTAATTTTACACTTGCGAATTAACCCTACCTAGGGGCGTTGCTCCTTGGACCCCATTAGGGGATCCATCCCTAGGAAGGGGCACTGCCCCCAGACCCTTGTTGTTCAATGGGCTTCGCCTCCTTGAAATAACAATGTAGGTCTGAATAACCAGATCTCAATGCGAACTTGTATCCAGTGGTCATCCAAACTATAACTTATTGGCGAAAACAATCAATTGTTGTAATATCAAACACTTGATCAACCAATTGAAAAACTCAACCAATGAACTGAAGCCATATTAAATGTAGAACATTCATAAAATACACTCAAAAGGTAAGTACAATATGAAAACCCTAGATAAAGTTTGGAATTCTCACTGTCAAGATCTAATTACAAGCTGAAGAACACCACTGTTTAAACAAAAACCAACAAGAGAAAAACTTTCGGCATAAACTTTCGTTTGAAACTTTTGAATCTTCAGTCCTTAAGTCTTTAAGTCTTCTACTTCTGATTGTTTTGTATGCATCAGCCTACTTATAATCTTACAAATTCTTTGTGATTGTCTAGGATTATGATCTTGCCTATCATCTTGGCTCGCAAATATAGGTCGCCTTAGTAGATCTTATCCTAACATCATTGCACAATCACCGATGAAGACATTAAGAAAGTGACTTTACCACACCGAACAATTCAAAGTATTGTACCCACTCCGATACCCCTTGTCACATATTCGTCTGACGAACCTCGTATATCCTTGAATCCGCAAAAACAAGCCTCACACATGATCGAGATCCGTTGGTTCATCAGGGGGTGGCTCCAATTACCGACTAGTTGGGTGTTAAGAAGTGTAAGCACTTTTGGCACGCACCTTTCATTGATCGTGATGCATTTCCAAAAGATAAGCATAAGTGATAAACGGGCATTTAACCTGTTACAAGTAGCTTCATTTTTATGTGATTATATTGCATATCAATTATTAGACCAATTGTAATAGTATGATAGTGTGGGGACAAGAACGTAACATGATATATATATATATATATATGACCTTCTATTGTAAACCTAACAAAACCAATCTAATATACAAACACATTTGGTATTTAAGTTGTTATCAGAGCACAGAAGCACAAACGCCGGAAAACACCGACAGAGGGGCGACCGACCGCTGCCACCGCCCTACCCACCACAACACCAAATCGATGCGGTCTTAATCTTCTACTACTTCTACCGCAGTCGCCATTCAGCACCACAACCGACAACAACCATCGTGACACACCTCTGCCGCCATCCTAAACCCTATATCTAGCCACCATCAGCATAAAACCCTAAATCTTGTTGCCTCCATCGCCACCGCTGCTACCCTAGAAGCTGTCGCTCCTGCCCTCGTCTAGGGTTAGCAGAAACAACCTGCTCTCATGCCCTTAGACGTCGCCGCCGCCACTATACGAACAGTGGCTTTTTTTCTCTGCAACTTGAACCTCGCGAAAGCTACAGTGCTTTCGATCCTTCCTTTTGTGACGGTTGCAAGGAAACAATGAGGATGTCCCAGAGGGAGAAGAAGAAGGGGGGTGAAGAGGGTAAAGAAAACCCTACAACTTTGTAGGCGAAAGATTAGTTTCCCCCAGGGTGAAACTTAGTAACGACCGAAAGTTTGATGGTGGCCGAAAGTTTTCATGTGACTGACGAAACTTTCAGCTGGTGGGCGAAAGTATGTCTGGTTCGAATGTCGGGGAAAAGTATGGCTGGAGAAAATGAAAACCTTCTATCTTTTAAGCTTTTCGTTTTTACATTTCAACGCTAAATCGTTTTCGCGTTTAGTTTGCGAAGAAATATTAGACCAAGTGTAATATTATGATAGTTTATGGACTAAAATGTAACATGTGGTCTATATGCCACCTCCTATTATAACCCTAATACAACCATTCTAATATACAAACATATTTGGTATCCTAATACACAAACACATTTGGTATTTAAGTTCAACAATGATGTCCTTGATTTGATTAGTAGTAACATGTGTAGGAACTCAATGTCGACTTGTCATATTATCAACTAGGTTATATACCCAAGTATTACATGGTGTTTTTAATAGAAAAATGAAAGTACAATGATGCGTAAAAAAAATTAAAATAATATGTAAAATAAGAAATTAAATTCTTTGTTTCCTTAATTAAGTAATTATTAGAATTCAAATTTTATATTATCTTTTCTGAAAATTAAAAAATTAACATAAATAAAATCTAAAATTCAAACTTACTTAAAATAGAAAAAATTAAAAGATTGGTGAGGAAAAATATGATGATAACACATGACATTCTTTAAAATCATTTATTAGAATAAGGATTTGTTTTAAATGATATATTTGGAATAAACTATTAAAATCATTTCAAAGAATTAAAATAGCCTACGCAATTCTAAGTGTTTGCGTCGTTTCCGTACATGTATTTTGTTTTCTTTTGATGATTTATATCAATTATTAGAAGCTGTTCTTTTATATCATTGTTTAATGGAGAATTGTCGGCTCAAACAATTGGATCAGGAATCAACTATAAAACCACAGATTATTTTTAGTAAAAGACACGTATTACAATTAGCATGTTAAAAAAATTTAATTTTCTTGATCAACTAGTTAAGATATCTCAATAAATCATATTTTTAGTTACGGGTATTAGAACCAACTTCAAACAAATATCATAAGTATAAATTATAGATAGCCTCAGGTAATATGTTATTGGTGACAGTTAAGTACTCAGAGAATTATTTTCATGGGTGTCAGAAATTTTTAGAGCTCAGTTGTCTTTTGTTAGATTTTTTAGTTCGGTTCAGCTCGGGCTACATAATAAAATAATAAAACCAAATCAAATTTCAGTACATAATAAAATTTTGTCAATCGTTACTAGAAATGTATAATAAAAATATATTATCTTTATAGTTGCTTTCTACGAGTTTGCATTTTTTAAATCGAGCCATTACATTAGAAACATTCTTAAGCAAACTGTTTTTCAATATAACAAATACAAGTATTGCTCAAAAATCTCATCACCAATCCGATTATGCAAATCAGAATTCACGTACTTCATTGTAGAAGGCATCTATCAACACTTGTCGTTACAAACTATAAAACTAATGATAGCTTCAATAAACGATACGCCAACATAAACGGAAGTTGTTTCTTTGTCTCAACCATCAATATTACAACATTAGATACATCATTCAACTTGGAAAGTTGTGTTCTATTTAAGTTAAACGAGCATAGTTCGAGCCTAGACGAGCTCGGCTTGGCTCGTTTACACTTCTAATAGTATGTCTCATACCCAATTGTAAAATTGTGTTTTATACATGGTGTTGTAAAATTTAGTGAAAATATGGTTTTTCATTAACTTTGGATATATAATTATTATTTTTTTGGGTTTGTGTTATATTTTGTGAGAGCTTCACAAAGAAACAAACCGTGTTCAAAATTGAGATAAGATGAATGAAATATCGATGCACGAAGTTGATGGTTGAAATGAATATTATTAAACTTGGGTGACTCTAGTTGAAATTTGTTGCCTTTTTGGTTAAATGCTAACAATTTTTTGTCATAAAGCAATATATGTGTTTTAATTTTTTACTCATAAATCTTTATAATGAATCATTATAGAGGTTTTAGTTATAATACATTATTTTATTTAAATTGACATTAAATGAATCAAATGGATATTTTATTTGAATCATGACAAATGGCACAATTGTTTTTAAATAAAAATAATAAATATGAAATTTTGGCATGAATAATTTTAGAACATTATGATTACTTTTTGATTTAGTGAAAAAAAAGAGAGAAAAAACACAATATAGAAATCTTAAAGAGAACTAGAGATCGAATGTGTAGGATAGGTGGGAGGAGCTGACACACAATTTAACATCCATTATTTTCTAGTATTATATTTTTTTATATATATAATAATAACACTTTATTACCACATTAATTATCATCTTAATGCATATCAATTCAAAGTTTCAACTTTGCATTAACGTATTATTTTTCTATTATTTATATATATAACATATGTATGTATATTTATACATATATACATATATATACTTTGTTATAAAAATTAAATAAAAAAATAAAACTTATGAGCTTTAATCAAGTTTTCAAATCTTTTCATATATATAAATATATATATATATGTGTGTGTATATATATATTTGATCATTTTAAATAAATCATTTAAATCATTTATAAATTTATAAGAATATAAACTTTTCCTTTATAAATTAATAATAATAAAGCATACTATGTTTAGATTTTTATAAATTGTATAAAAACATATTTTTATAAACATTTAAAATGGATTCTAAAAGCAAGTAAAATTTAGTCTTGAACCACCCTTGAACATTTGGACTCTCAACTTTGAACCCCACCTTTATACTTGGATCTTTGCTCCTCAAATTGGACCCCTTCAAGTCTTTGAACCCTTGAATCGTTCCCTTTGACTTTCTACAGTTAATAGAAACGATTTCTTGCAAGTCAATCCTTAATCGATCAAATTTTCAATATCAAAGGACTTACCTTGTATGCATAAATGTATCACGACGTATTTCCAATTCAATTAGCAAACCAATTAAGCGGATTTTGCGGTTGGATTCGAATTCAAACACGTTTGACTGTCCAGAGTCAAACCGAGCCAAAATCGGTTTCAATTCATGAAATTAAACAAGTTTAATGGCCGCTAATCACGCTCAGACAGTACTCACATGTTTACAAACTCAAATCATGACCCAGTTGATTGAGAATCAAACGAATTGACTCAGAAATCATTCATGTAGCCGTTTTCAATAAACCACGAATCAAACCATACGCTTCAATTGAATTTGGAACATATCACCCACTCACTCACGATCGCGACGCCTTTTACATGCTCTCCAATCTCTCAAACCCACTGCGTACCACTTCTGGGACTCGATTTGCATCGAAGAACGTCGAACCAGAGGCTTCAGCCGATCTCCCTTTACTCGCGACCATTTCAGGTGATTAATACGTCTATTTACTCGTTTGGATTCCCTGAATGTAAGCCCCATGTTTCTGTTTTCGATCTACGCCTGATAACAGTCAATTGTGGGGCTAGGGTTCGGGTTGGTTGTTTAGAGAAGATGATGATGAACTGTTTAGTTAGGTTTTAAAGTTTTCTTCTGTATCATTATTCAAATGTGGGATGTGGTCTGGTGGTAGTAACCTTGCACTTTTAGAGTCAGGTCGCGGGTTCGAACCCGGCAGACCTAGATTTTTAACTTCTTTTTTTTTCAGTTGCAGCCATGTTTTAAAACTCTCATACACACACATATATATACATAGATACATACATATTTATACATACATATTCATATACATTTATACGTACTCTTATAAAGACTAAATAGTAAAATATTTATGTTCTTATCATAACCAAACAAATAAATATTGGCACAAATACTTTATAAACGTTATAATTATGCAAATATATATATATATAGGGTGAGGTTCAAATACTAACCAATTTTAATGTGATAACCACGATAACCACTCTAAAACATAGTGTTATGTATATGTATCGATTATCATTATGTTAGTTTACATAAATGTAAACACTATGTGTCACTTATATGTAACATTATTTGGTACGTATACGTAAAACTCATCATTTCCGTATTTACGTTCAAAATATTTATTCAAGATACTTAAATTATATTTTAACAATTAAAAGAAAAAATAATTTATAAAATATGTAATTGTTTTATAGTGGTTAGCACGGTTATCACATAAAAAATTGGTTAGCATTTGAACCCTTTCCTATATATATATATATATATATATATATATATATATATTGTTGGGTAATACAATCCCTATTATGACAAATCTTTATAGTATTTCGAGGGTTATAACTATATTATCTTAAATGAAATCTAATCCTTTTAAATTACTTCAAGTCTTTAATTTATAAATTATGTGTAGACCGTAATCATGATCATTTTTATAACTCTTTTAAATTTGTAATATTATACATCTTCTACATAATCTATTTTTAACATTTAAAACACACTACTATACCCTTATTTAAGAATTGATTTTGTTTAAGCTACTAATTCATTTGAAACAATACTTATTACACTTTTAGATTTTTTTTTATTAACAATGGTTTTAAATCATTTTAATTTATAAATCAAACCAATTATTTAGAACATTACTTGAATACTTTAAATCATGATTTAATTACTAATTAATTTAAACCATTGCCTTCATTCAAAACGTTTTATTTTTGTTCAAACTAAATAAATAAATAAATAAAAGGTTTTGTTTATTTATGTAGCTAACTATCAACTTATTAAAAATTATTATTTTTATTTTTCTTTTGCAGTTATTTAAATACCAAGAACAAGCTAAATTATTTATTTAATTACCCATTATAAACAAAAGTACATAATTTAGTTATCCATATTTACACGTAATTGTTTACAAACAAATGAAAACAGGTGTTCATGCATACATACTTTTACATGAAATTTCATAACCATCATTTGAGACTCAAACAAGTATACTCTCATACCTAACCAAGCCCACACTCAATTCCTTTATGCATTAGAATTTCCTCTAGTCTTTTGAGCACACCTTTGATACATGTATACAATTCAATCATAGGTTAACCTCGTGGATTAACTAATCACTTGTGCAACTCATGTTCGTGTGATCTCCAAACTACATAATACATGTGAGTTTACATAGACCCCTTTTTACATTTTTACATATTTTGGGGTGAAAAATGATTACTCAACAAACTTTATTTGCAATTACACACGTACAATTCTACAATATGATCATATATATTTATTTGTGCTTTGTGCTTGAATGCTATTTGTTAAGGCTACATATACATGGCATACTCGTGCAATCATTAACTCATTACATTAGGATAACATGTGTTACTATGCCCTACATTTATATCAGGATAGCATGTGTTGTTATGCCCTACATTAGGATAACATGTGTTGTTATGCCCTTCAGTTACAAGGTTTGATTTGTGCAACTAGCTTAACTTAGATTCTCCATAAATGCTTTATAAACCATGTATCATATGAGTTGTACACAAAAACATTTGAACTTTACTTGTGGTGTCAAAACCTATGTATGCTCACCAACTAGTTATAGTTGACTCTCTCATTTTATCATGTTTCAAGTACGGATATTTGAGTTAAGATTCAAGTTGCTTCACTTAGGATTGAGGACCTACTTTTAAACTTAATAAAGATATTCTTGTATTTATGAACCTTGTAAATGTTGTAGTTGATTATTTGAGCTATGAAATTAAATTTATTGTTTAATTATCACAACTTTAGTTAACCATGAGCTTATGAACAGTCTACATGTCTCGCCCCGATGTTTCCGCCGTCGGTTGGGGTGTGACACACAAGACACAAGGGATAGCCGGACGAGGGGACCTACGATTGAAATTTTGTTAAGGAAATGGCCAGACCAATGAAATGAGACCAAAAATCTTTATTACACAAAAGTTCTTTGAAGACCTTTTGCTTCTGCTTCCTTGCTTACTATTGCTCTCACCTCAACTGCTTTGACTTGCTCACTTAGAGTGAAGATCAATAATGGGCGGAAAGGAGTTCACATAAGACCACACAGAGAGAGAGCCTTCGCTTACCTGTTTAACCGTGCCCTCCTATCACACCTATCTCCCTTTTCCATCAGTTACATCCAGTCCCAGTTCTGCTTCCAACTACCGATGGGGGAGAGCTTGGACGTATAGAAAGATTGAATAAGAGATATGGCATACGGAAATAGTATATTAAATCACAAAGGAGACTGGAGATGAGCGTGGTTAATACTTCATAAAGCACCTTAGACCCCAGTCTTGTTTTTTGCTAGCTTTAGTCTAGAACTATACTATCTCATTAAACGTCGAATATCCCTATGATGCTAGCTAGTGAAAAAGGAATGCGTCTACTTTTTTGCTGGCTTGAGTCAGATGAAACTTTGGGCACATGGACATCTCCGGTAGTACACATACTGTTCTCATTGTTGTACCCTGGGAGACAGACGTGTTCGTTTTAGAGGAGGCGCGAAATATCTTTTAAGTGTCCCTTGTTGAACACGAATCCTCAACCAAAACCGAAAACGTTTAGTTTCTTTTTTTTTGTTGCAGCTAAGGACAAAGTTGAAGACTCGAGTCAAGTATACTTCAAAAAGACGGTCATTATAGTACTCGTTGAAGCCACCGGTTCGAATCATGTATTTATATAAATTTGTATTTTATATTTATTTTCTTTCCAGTTTGTAAACGATATTATACTAAGTTGATTTCCCACGTATGCGAGAGTATCGTCATTTTATTTTATTATTATTACAATAAAAGTGACATAATTTTCCTACACCTGGTCTTTACCCATCGTGTATTTGATTATTCATTACCATTCGGGTATTGGATATACACATTACTTTGTTAAGAATTACTTCTATTATAATTTTATTTTCTTACCAGGCAAATAAGAAATATTAAAAATGAAAAACTAGAGCAAATAAGAAACATTAAAAATGAAAAATCAGTAGATTAACGGTCAGTAGATTACTTAATTAGCCATGAAAAAAAATTAAAAATATGGTTTGGTAAACGAGTAAGTTTTGGATAATCACTCTGGAAATTCGTGCCCATGCTATACCCGTGAATTTTTTTTAAACTAATCTTATACATGCATACTCATCTAATTAACCATTTTTAATATTTTGAGTTTTGGATTTAACTATTGAGTACGAGTTCGTTTGTCATCCCTACCACCCACAGATATACTTACCCTATTTCAAAATCTATTAAGATTTAAAGTTTTAATTTATTCAAAATTTATTAGAAATAAAAGTTTTCATTTATGTTAAATATTATTCGATGTTGTTTTTATTTTGATGATGATGTGCTTTCGCCTAACCCAATTGACACTTTGACCCCAAGTGGGTCTAATTTGGCCTCGATTATTTTAACTAATTATGGACATCTAACTTTAACTTTTTCTTATTTTATCATTACAAACATCATTAACATGTGACATAAAACTAAATTAAGACATACCTAATCAAATTAGAACACACTGAGTTATGTATTTTGATTCATCTCTATATTCAAGCTAAAACACATGGGTTATGCATTTTGATTCAATGGCAGATGAATCAAAATACGTAAGTTTTATTTATTATAATATTAAGAAAACCACATCAAAATACAATAAATAAAAGTACAAGCATTAATTCCTAGCTCCAATAGTTCATTATAACATCCCAATCTTAACCCGTGTTACAACACAATAAACTGAAAAACCTAACACAAACCAATGAAGGTACAACCCAACAAAGCCTAACCCCACATAAAAAAGTACAACCCAACAATGCATTACCCCTTCAATCATGCGCCAATCACTAGTACCCAAGCATATCTGCAGTAGAAGCCATGATAGGTTGTTGATTAACATACATCATGTTCCAAGGATTCTCCATGAACTCACACTCAAACAACCCATTTGTACCACTGACGCATTGATAGCTTGTACCATTGACGCATTGAGAGGTTGTGCAATTGACATTTATGTTGATGGAACTCAAGATCCCATTGAGCGAATCCAGTCTCTGGCTAAGCTCGCTCAACTGAGCCCTCAAAACAGAGTTCTCGGCTTCGATTTCGACAAATCGTTGCGTGGTGACGGTGATCGTGGCCCGGATCTGATCGTTATCGTTCTTCATCCGGCTCACTTCCGCTTTCAGATCATCGATGTGCTTCTGCTTCCTCATCCTTGATCGGCGGGCTGATTCACGGTTGGATTCCATCCTTTTCCTCTTCCTATCATCCACCAACCCGTCCACCAGTGGCGAATCTGATAATGAAACAAAATTAGCATACGATGGTTGATTTGACTAAATGCAATGTTGTCAGAACCAGACCATCAGACCAGGCACAGTCGTCTTTATGGTCCACCGGTTAGACTAAATATAAAAATCATATGACGTAATAAAAAAATTAATTTTATATAAATCTAACTTAAAACAGGATACAAAAATATCTTATTGTTTTAGTATAAATTTTGAAGGTAACAAAAATATAAATACAATTAAAACTCGATTCAAGTGAAAAACGGTTTAAAGAGGCTAATCCGATCGGTACTAAATGAAACGAAAATAGCAAGATGATGGTTGATATGGGTAAATCCAGTATTTTCGCAACCGGACCAAAAATCGAAGTGTTCGGTCTACTTGTTAGACCAATTTTAAAAACTGATAACGTCACAAAGTTATACAAATTTTAATTGTATATATATCTAATTTAAAACAAAATATGAAAATATATTAACTTTGACATATAAAATTTGAAGGAACGAATAAACAGACCGGTTCCTCGTCTGTCCGGTTGTAAAAACACTGAGTAAATCTAAACGCAGACTATACTTACATGTAGCTCCGCCCCTGCTTCGGTCGGATCCGGATGAATTTCCGCTTGAAGTCGCCATGGGTTACGGGGATTTCTAACTACAAATCTAAATAACGAATAAGGAACTCGAAGAATGCTAATTAATATGCCGGATGAACACCGAATCCGAAGTTAATTTCCGAGAAGACGTAAAACCAGTAGAGGAAGACGACGGAGAACGACTGCACAAGATGGATCCGGCGAATTAGTGAGGAATTTATCATAAACCCGGATCGTAGGATTTCACAGAGAACAGAAGGCATTAATCTCTAACATCCATACATCAAATTTACCATCAAGATTGGGGATTAGAACAAGAAAATTGAGGGGAGATGAAAGAGGTTTTGGAAAGTAGGAAGATGGGTTGATTATATAGAAGAAAAGAAGGGGAAACAGATGAAAGTGAACAAACAAGTTGAAGATTATAATATGAAATGAACGTGACATCTTGATTTCTTCACCAATTTATGTTTTACCTTTTTCCTAGTAATGTTTATTAAATAATAAATAATGGTTTAGATTCAAAGTTTAAATTTAGTACCTCTATGTTATTTTGAAAAGGTTTGTAGTCACTTTGACGAATATGAAAGAACAAATTCATCTTGTGTATATTAATTATGGGTCATTTGACTAAGAAAGCATAAAGTTTGTTTTGTATCTACACGTGGTGATACTAGTAGTAGGTAATTATACGTGGTTGTTAACCGTTAGTGACACTTGTTTGTTTTGTAGTGACGGTTAGGCCTGATCAATGGATTTGAGCGGCTACAGGTAGGCCAAGTCTTGCTTTGTCACGAACTAGATGCGATGTGAAAAACCTCCCTTAAGACTTAACTCAAGGGTTGTAGGTAATTATTATTATGGTGAGGTGAGGGAATCTCGATTCTTATGGAGCACCGTCCTAGTAGGTCATTTAGTTTACATCGGAAACTTTTAGAGGATAAGACCTCGTTCAATTGGCTTTTTACGATGGGTCTCATGGATAACGTCACTTGTTGCTCAACTGGAACCTAGATCCTAAATCAACCAGGGACTTCTTCCCTTGATCCTGCTAAGAGAAGAAAAATATTATCTTCGATACGGGAGGTTTAGTCTAGTGACCTAACTCTGATGTGAGAATAAATTTGACCTTTTAAAGCTTATGACGTATTAAATGTGAAGAGCAATTAATCTTACGTGAGGGATTTCATTCGTATTCGTATCACATCCCCCCCTCCCTCCCGCTCCTGTGTGTTTAGAGGACAAATCATTAAAAGCACTTGTGTAGGATCGTGAAATTACAAGATGGTTCTGTTCTTAGTTAAAATTGGCGAAAACAATAACAACTACACAAGTGTAATCGAGGAAGCAGAAAGAATACTTTTAAGAACACTGTTGTATTAAGCTTTTGCAGATAAACGATTACAATTGAAACTCAATCAAAAAGCACAAAAAGCACACACTTACAATGAAGTGTTTACAGATTATTTATACTCACTTAGAATGAAGACATCAGATCTAACACAGACCGTTGATCTGTTGTATGTAGCTAACTATTACACGTTTTGTCTAAAACTAGTTAACTTTATTGAAGCTTCTTCTTTATGCATCATTACTTGCATGCTTGGAGAAGAGCATTGTTGTCCGTCATTGGTTGTGCCATTGCGGTTCCTTCTGCTTTGAGTGTGTCAGTTGCTTTTGCAGAAAGTTTTCAGTGACGTTTGGTATGGATAGTCAGCTGCAACGATTTGTCTTCAAGGCACAAGGCTGTCAACAACAAAGATGTTGATCAGCAGCAAGATGTAACCATCCAAAGCTGTTGATGATTTGCCTGTCAGCAGCATCAAGTGTTGATGCTGCTGAGAAGCCTATCCGCAGCAACTTTGGTCTTCAGCAGATAAGGCTATCCGCAGCAACTTTGTTCTTCAGCAGGAGAACTAGTATCCGCAGCAGATAAGCTTGTCCGCAACAGTTTGTTGGTCAGCAGCAAACTCTGAGATCTGTAGCATTTGTACTTAGAGAATTTTGTAGCCATCAGTCTTTGGTTCTACAAACTCCCCCTAGACTGATGCTACCAAAATTCTCTTACTGCCTTTGTTGCTGAAGCTTTTGCATATTTCTGACTATTCTTTCAACCTCATATCCTCTCTGGTCCATGCTGGGATTGTTAAGAGGAAGCTCAGATAGAGTCTTGATGTCTTTGCTTGCCATTTTAAAGATAGCTTTGCTTGAACACCTCATCTTCTCTCCTTTAACATCTGTCAGAATGAATTCATTCTTCTCAGCATTGTAGGACCAGCTGATGAATGGAGTGTGGGATTGAAGAGGTTTGGCATCAATGATTTCATCTTTGCTGGGGTTGAAGTAATGTCTGATTGCCAGCAAAAGATGTCATCCACCTTCGTTCTCAGGCTCAGAGGATTCACCTAGCTCCATCATTCTTCTTAGATCAGAATCTGGAAGCTGTAGTACCTCATCAACAGAAGTATAGATTGATCTTTTAGCTTCTGTCCTCCCCCTGAACACTTCAAACCATTGGTCTTCAGGGCTGTATGACCATCTGATTATTTCTCTTGAGTCTTCAGGTTTGGAAGTGGGTTTATTTTTCTTTTTGGGAGGTTGTTGATGAGTAGGAGCTGGGTGTGGATTTGGACTTTGAGGGAGAAGAGGAGGGAGGTCTAGGAAGGAAAGTGGAAGGTTGTTAGATTGAGGAAGTGTTGGGTTTCTTTGATTTCCTTTCTTCTTCTTGAATCTTTACCCTTTTCTTGGAGCCTTTCTTCTCCAATCTTTCTTCCTCATCCTTCTTGACTTTAAAATAGAGGGCTTGCAGGTTCATGAAATTCATGGGACCTAGCCTCTTTCCACTCTCTCCTCTAGCCTTAAGGAAGTCAATCATGACCTTCCTTTCTTCATGGGTCCGCTTATTAAAAGCAATGGTCTTTTTGGACTTTTGTTTGCCTTTTTCTTCTTCTTCAGCCTTTTTCTTCTTTGTCAATTGACCTTGCTGACCCATGAAGGCTCTGTAGATTTCTTTATTTGACAGTTTCTCAAGGTAGTCTGCATCCTCACCTTGAGAAACAAGAGCCTTTACCCATTCCTCTCTCATTTCTTTGGCTAGTTCAGAATCAGTTATTCTGAACTTAGCCTCTTCATTCTTCTTCTTCCTTGTCAAACTGTTCCTGCAGTTGAAGAGCAAGAGCTTCATCTTCTTCAATCTGATAAACTGTAGGAATCTTTACTTTGAGCTCATCCAACTGTTTTGCATACATTTGGATTTGTTGTTCTCTGAGGAGAATGGTTGTGAGTCTATCTTGAGCTTTCTTTGTTTCAGCCATCTCCTCTTCTTCTTTCTTCTTTCTTCTTTCTCTTTCTTTTCTCTTTGCAACCTCTCTTCGTCTTCTTCGGTTATAATTCCCTTTCCCTTTTCTTTGTTGGATGCCTCTGCTTTGGCTTCACTGATCACAACAGCAGATGATTGTGCCGCTATGGGAATCTCAGCCTCAGCTTCATTGGCAATTTGAGAGGTTGATAAGGGAAGGTCATTAGCTTCATCTGTTTTGCACTCAGGACTTGTAAGTTCTACCAGCATTTCTTTGACAGTGGATCTTGATTCATAAGCAGCAGCAAAGATGTCTACTCGAGTGGAAGTTGAGTCAGAATCAGTGTCAGAATTTGACACATATACCGCTTCAGCAATCCTTCCTTCTTGTTCAAGATGTGCTCTGACAGTAGCCATCATTGCCCGGCTTTCGAGGGAGTTGACATTGCAGATATTTGCTCTGAGTTGAAAGATCTTGTAAAGAAAGTCTGTAGGCAGTAGCAGGATGTTCCTGGTGTTGATGGTGAGAGATGAGCCGTTGCTTAGCAGAAAGGTGTGGTCAAGAGACTTAGTGCTTACCCATCCCAGCACATCTAAGTCCTTGATAATGGATTTGTACAGAAATCTTCTTAAGCACAAAACTTCTTCTTCAGTGAGAAGACTGCTCCTTATTATTTCAAGTCTTCTAGGAGTCAATCTTCTTTCTGCTGCTGTTGAAGATTCAGGATAGGCTACCCTTTTTGCTGCTGTATTTGTCTTTGAAAGTTGGGTAGATTATCCTCCATCAAGTCATAGAACCTGCCGATGGCAAGTTCTGCTGAGAGGTCCGTTGAGTTGTTGATGCATTGTAGATGGTATAGGTGAAGGACTTGGATGATGTTGAGAAAGTCCCAGTTTAGCTCTTCTACTCCGCTAAACTCCCAACCAATCCAGAACCTCTCAGATTTTCCATCATACCCCCAAGCTAGTATTGTATCAAACTCTAGCTGTGTTGAAGTCAATGGAAATTGGGGGGCAGTGGAGTGACTTATGATGGCTGCTGCTTCAGGGATGATGCTGAAAGATGTATATGTTTGTTCTGTGTCTTCAGCATCATTCATCATCTCATCAACAGCCCTGACGACTAACTTCCAGTCTTCAGATGTCTCTTCTTCTTCTTCGTTATCTGAAGCTGGCAAGTCATGAACCTATACAAAAGCTGGCTTGAAAAGTGTGCTTTGAAATACAGCCTGCTCTTGAATCCAGTCATCAAGACTGTCTGAGTCTTCCTCCATTGGGACCATCTCCCCCTTTTTGGTTGCATCAGTGGACAAATAAGCATCAGTTTCGGTGCCCACTGATACAAGAGAGGGAGAAGGTACAGTTGGGCATTGATGGGCTTCATGCATAGAGACTTGGTGTCTTAGTTTGGACACTTCAGCCTCTAGCATAGCCACCCTGGCCGTCAATTCCAAGTTATGAAGTTTCAGTCTGTCCTCATCCACAGTTGTGGAATCCTTGGATCCAGATGGGGCCTTAGGCCTAGCCTCTACATCCCCATCACCCATGGTTTCTTGGCACCTGGGATTCCTCTCAGTGAGGGGAGTTTCCAAGGAAGCATCCTCACTGTGAGTTGCCGTGGTTGAGGTCTTAGCAATGTTGTCACTGTCCTCCTGGTTATTTGATGGACCAGCAGTAGTGACAGCCTCTTCCACATCCATTCTGTCATAACTCCTAGAGTGGACCTTCAGGGTAGAAGAACTTGGGATGGGTGTGTTGGAAGCAAGATCAATCAGTACCTCCGAGATAGTGGTAGTTGGAGAAGGTACATCATCTTGATCAGGTTCCTTAACTCTGATACCATTTGTATAATTTGGGGTGGAAGAAGAATCTGATTGAAAGGATTAAACTTACAATTTGCAGCAAAGTGATCTGATTCACCACAGATGATGCAAGATTGTAGAGGTTTTGACAACTTCTCCCTTGGTGGAGAAAGAGAGTTTCTGAATTGAGTTGTCTTAGCTTCAAACCTTCTTACCTGTTTGTTCTTCTTTGTCTTCTCAAAAGCATTTTGCTTGAGGTTTCTTTGCTGCTCAAGGTAGTAGAAGCAGGTGCTGGCAGTATGATTGTATTTCCCACACACAAAGCATGATTTCGCCAGTTTGTCCCTTTAAAAGTACATATAGTCCTTTCTTTTGAACAAGTCTTTGAAGTTCCAGGGGTGAGCTTTGTTATGCTCAAAGGTGGCTTCTTCCAATGTCTTTTAAACATATGGAACCCTCTCTCCAGGCGCATGACATATGTCAAACACCTTCCTTGGTTGGATTGAAGTTGAGGACTGGCCCTTTTCAATATTTAGTTTCCTACCTTCTGGAGGATAACTAATTTTGATTTGTTTGAATGGTGTAGGAACTAGTACTGAAATGGCTGGTACTGGTGTTGAATGGATAATAGGGACTTCATCTTTAGTCATAATAACTTGAGGGGCAGGAGGAGATGAAGCTTCACTTGTTTCAGTGGAGTCTGAGTAAGTTGACTCAGACTCTGACGAGGTAGTGCATTCTTGCACCAAAGGTTCATCCTAAGAGGGATCAAGATTTTTGTTAGCCATATCAAGATTTTCAATATTGAAGCTTGGTTCATGGATGGCAACGTAGTCAGCAGGAGGTGCAACGGCTTGATATTGTTCAGCATGATACCCTAGCCCAGTTTTTACCTTTTCATGAATTTGAGCATCCAAAAGTCTTTGCAGCTTTTTGGATGCAAATTCATATTTGTCGACATGAACTTTCTATTCTGCTAATTCTGCTCTGGTAGCTTTTAATCTGGCCAGTAGATCATCAATCTGAGTTTCAATATTGGTTTGTTCATGTCTTAATGATGAAATTTCTTTCTTTAGGCAGTTAATTTTTTCTTTGTAACTGTCTTCGACCTTTTTGAATTCAGATTTCATTTGATGAAACTCTTCATTTTGATCTATGAGGTTTTGATTATGCTTTCTGTAGCCTAAAACCTTATCAATACAGGCTTGGGAACATAGATGTTCATATACCTGAGGCGGCATTTCAGTTGTATCTGCTATAAGAGCTTGGTTGTTGGTAGGCAGATCTTCATACTGAAAGCTCCAGTCAAAGTCAGAAGTTCCAACAGCTGCACAAGCTGCAGTTTGAGCTGGAGGAGTAGCTTGTTGCTGTTGTTGTCTAGGTTGGCTTTGGTGAGCTTGTCTTGTTCGATCATCAGCTGGGTTTGCCCTAGGTGCCTTGCATTCTCTAGCAAAATGACCCAGTTGGTTACAGTTGTAACATCTCAATTTGCTTTTATCCAAGCCAACTCTGGTGTTGGAGCTGTTGCTTGGAATGGGTCTTCCGGTTCTAGAGTAGAACCTTTTTGCTCTTATAGAGAGCATGGCATACGAGTGCTGTATATCCATTTCTTCTAGATCATCTGGATGGAAACACTCAAGATCCTCCTTGATAAAGTACATGTTGCTTGAGTTTTCAGAAACAAAAGCAGCAGAGGTTGAGGCTTGAGAAGGAGCTTCAAGAAGAAATGGTGATGTGTTTGTTTTAGAGGTAGGAGTTTGAGGATGTGTGACTATGGGAGGATAGTAGTTGCTAGTACTAGGACCTGAGTGCTCAGAGTGAAAAGCAGAAGAGGTGGTGGTGGATGATGAAGCTGTTTGGTAGCTTAAGCTCCTTTCCTTGGCCTGAATCATTTCTAATTCATAGGTTTTTAGCATACCAAATAGCTCAGTCATTTGAAGAGTCTTCAGATTCTCAGTTCTTCTGATGGACACTGTGTGGAGTGTCCAGCAACTAGGTAGAGATCTGAAGAATTTTTTAAGAATATCTTCATTCTTCAACTTTACTTTTGAGCACTGCAACTCACCTACAAGATAAGTATATCTGTTATATAAAACAGTTAGAGACTCACCTTCTTTCCAGACGAAATTTTCATACTGCTGCTTAAGGATGTCTCTTCTGTTTTCTTTGACTTCCTCAGATCCAGCAAACATCTTCTCGAGGGCCTCCCAGAGCTCTTTAGCGGTTTTGTAACTTCTGAAGTTATGAAAAACTTCATTTGGAATGCACATTTGGATAGCTCCTAGTGCCTTGAAGTCCACCTCCATCTTTTTTTATATCCTCTTCTGAGTACTTGGAGGGCTCCTTTGGAACTGATGGTCCTCCAGAGTCAGCAGATGCCACCATGGGAGTGTAGGGTCCATCCCTGATGGATTTCCACATTCCGTACTCCTGATAGCAGAAAAAACTTTTCATGCGATTTTTTCACATGTCGTAGTCTTCCCCAGATACCAATCTTGGTGGTCGGTTGATGCTGCCGATGTCTTCAAATCCCTTGCTCTGTGCCATCTTTGTTCTTGGTGACTTGATGAAAGAGAGAGAGTTTAGAATAGAACCAGAAGTGATTAAACAAGTGTGAGTTTGTTTAATCTGAGCCAAAGCTCTGATACCACTTGTAGGATCGTGAAATTACAAGATGGTTCTGTACTTAGTTGAAATTGGCGGAAACAATAACAACTACACAAGTGTAATCGAGGAAGCAGAAAGAATACTTTTAAGAACACTGTTGTATTAAGCTTTTGTAGATAAACGATTACAATTGAAACTCAATCAAAAAGGACAAAAAGCACACACTTACAATGAAGTGTTTACAGATTATTTATACTCACTTAGAATCAAGACAGCCCCTTGATTCTAAGGATCAGATCTAACACAGACCGTTGATCTGTTGTATGTAGCTAACTATTACACGTTTTGTCTAAAACTAGTTAACTTTATTGAAGCGTCTTCTTTATGAATCATTACTTGCATGCTTGGAGAAGAGCATTGTTGTCCGTCATTGGTTGTGCCATTGCGGTTTCTTCTGCTTTGAGTGTGTCAGTTGCTTTTGTAGAAAGTTGTCAGTGACGCTTGATATGGATAGTCAGCTGCAACGATTTGTCTTCAAGGCACAAGGCTGTCAGCAACAAAGATGTTGATCAGCAACAAGATGTAACCATCCAAAGCTGCTGATGATTTGCCTGTCAGCAGCATCAAGTGTTGATGCTGCTGAGAAGCCTATCCGCAGCAACTTTGGTCTTCAGCAGATAAGGCTATCCGCATCAGATTTGTTCTTCAGCAGGAGAACTAGTATCCGCAGCAGATAAGCTTGTCCGCAGCAGTTTGTTGGTCAGCAGCAAACTCTGAGATCTGCAGCATTTGTACTTAGAGAATTTTGTAGCCATCAGTCTTTGGTTCTACAACTTGTACCCTGTTATTTTTATAGTGGATTAGCTTATACTAAATCTAGCTAGGGTCTTCTTGGAGTAGCTTGTCTACATACCATGCCAAGATCCTTTTTGTCATTAATATGAGTAGCGTGAGTTTCTTCACAAGATTTCTTTCTTGTGTACGACATATCTGACCTTTTCTTATTATCTGGGTAATAGTTTTATGTGCTACTTAAAGATTCATCCTGGTAACGTTCGGTTGGAGAGTTTCAGTCTTAGTAAACTTTGGTTTGTGACCTTTAGTTAAATAACCCAAAATCAATAACGTTCGAGGTTGAAGCTAACTTGTTTGAAAATAGAAAGTTCCCGGTCTCAGCGAACTTTGGTTTGTGACCTTTAGTTACACTTGGAAAGTTCATATCAATTTCCTTAGCAATCATAAACATAGGTGGGTCCTATTATTGTTTTCAACATTATGTGGTTTTTTGGTCCACAAAGGATATTATAAATAAACCATAAAATTGAATATTAAATGTAGGTTCATTTGATATTATTATTGTTCCTAACATTATGTGGTTTTTTGGTCCACAAAGAATATAATAAAAAATATTAACCATAAAATTAAATATTAAATTTAGGTTTTCTTTTACTCCATTTATCTATAACATAAAATATAGAAACTCGATAGTAATTAAAAATGGCATCTCTTCATTAAATAAGACGAATAATAAAAATAATTTATTAGAAGGCTTTGATAGGTTGCACGTGTCCGGTTCAAAGTAAGTGATATGATATTTTCTATCATTTTATTAAGAGAGATATTAGTTCTATTTGCTTCGAATTGACATTTATGTCAGGCTATTCCTTCCTTCAGGAAAGTGTTTGCTGAATTCAACCGAGTTTGAAATTTTGAGGCCGGGCGAGGAAATAATGAAAATAAAGAGCGATGGCATCCTGTTAGCACCTGCAGTAAGTGATAATTAGAAAGGCTTTTTCAAAAAAGAAAAGAAAGAAGATCATCTTAATGTTAAACGAATTACTTACTATTCTTTCCAATCTCTGGGAGAAAGACGCCCCCTACTTAAGTTAAGATACCTCACCTTAGCTAACCCTGAAGGCAATACATCTCGCATTGCTAACCTCTCTTGTTGAATCGATCAAGATACCCACTTTCTTACTGACTAAGGCTAAGGTGGTGTCAACCAAAGGCGTAAGAAGTTCTCACATAAATAGACGTTTGAATATTAGCTCAGTAACTCCATTCTCTTATGCCAGCCTTACCTCAATTCCCTTCTTCGCCTCAACAGCTAAAGCATCCCTTTCTGCAGCTCCTCGAACCGTTGAAAACTCTAAATTGATAATGATAAAACTTAAAATAAAGATAAGAGTAAAGTGTTATTTTTGTTCCTATAGTTTGATCATTTTATCCAGTTTTATTTAAAAACTTTTATTTTAGCTTTTTCGTACCTTACTTTACAAAATATAGTAATTTTCATCCAACTTACTTAACTCTTGCATTTTAACGTTAAATCAAGGATCGGTTTGAACTTCATAGGTTAAAATCTAACTAAATTACCTCTGATTTAACCAAAATTGCCCATGATTTAATGTTAAAATACAAACGTAGTTAGTCAGTTGGATGAAAATGACTAGATTTTAAAAAGTTAGGGACGAAAAAGTTAAAAAAAGGTTCTCTGATTAAACTGACTAAAATAACTAAACCACATGGATGAAAATGACATTTTATTCTAAAAATAATGAAAAATAATGTCAAATGCGTCAACTGGTTGTACCACATGCCGTATAGATTGTAATTCACTGTTCATAAAGCTTGCTCTTTGATATATAGTATACTAGTTTAGATCCTGTGTATACACACGGAGTGAAAAATATCAATAAATAATTTTTTTAAATCTTTATGTGTATATTTTAAAGGTGTAAAAATGTATCATATATTAAGGATAAAAAACAAAACTCAAAATATGTAAAAACTAATGTATAACTGGGTTTCGAAAATAAATTAAGTATTGTTTAATGTAATTTGATTTTCATTTTTTATTTGATTGATAATTAAAGTTACATAATTAGATTTCAAAGTTTCATAATGGATAATTTAAATTAAATGTGTTTTATTAGTATAATTAATAATTTCTTTAAATATATATTATTGTTAAAAGATTAAGGTGCATTTAATAAGAGAGAGAAAAGTAAAAAAATATGATGAGAATGAATGTGGATGCGACACGTGGCATGCAAAAACCTTTATTTATTATACAGTATAGATACTGTAATTAGCGGGGAAAAATGTATTAAACTTTAGCTTTGTACTTTAGTTAAAGTTAAAACATGAGCTTTTAATTTAATTTAAAGTTTTTTTTGTTTTTTTTTGTTAATGACTAAGTTACTCCTAATTGTGAAATAGAGAATTTTCATTTATCTCCATTTGAAAAATAAAATAATTTTTTTTCTTCATTCATTTATTTTCTTTTCTCTTCTTTTCGTGTTGATGCTTAGTCTCTTAGATTAAAAATATATACACACATGTTTGCTCGTATCAGAAATATCATTAATTTTTCGGAATTTCTTAAAGTTTAAATTCTTAACCTTCTGAAAATAAGCCCATATAATAAAAACTTATTTGTTAATTAACTTTTTTGAGTTTCTAAAAACTTTAAAAACCAGCCGGTATAACCAGTGTTAAATAACTCGAGCTTAGGGTGGAGGGGGTGGTCTTCGGGTAAGCGATAACACCGCCGCAACCCTTGCAGGTAGCAGCTTCGGGTTCAATTCACGGGTTCTACAACCCAAGTACTTGAAACTTGGAATTTGAAGGTCGGGATTGTTTAGGGGTTTACGGGTTCCAAATGTCTATTGGCTTAGGGACAAGTTAGTTTGAGGCTGAAATACCCTCTCCGCCCTTATAACTTCAACTATTTTATTAAACATGGTATAAAGAAAAAGTATATAAAATAGGATAAGATTATTAGAAAGCATATATTAATTAGAGTTTATTGGAATTATTTTTATCGTATTTTTACATGATATTGATTAATGATACATACGAAGCTAATAATACAAGGATTTTATAGTTATTTCATCGTGATTGTTTTTTATCTTCTTAACCGTTATCCTCCTATCTTTTGGTCAATAGCGGCTTTCATTCATGTTTTTATTTTGAGCCTGAATTCATGTGATCTTTCTTCGAATTTAAAGAAGGATTTTATATAAACTAGGTTAGAAACCCCGTGTATTACACAGACTGAATAAATAAAATGTTATACACTTACTAATAAAAATTTACGTATTACATATTTATGACATATTACGTAGTTTTTAATATAATATTTAGAAACGTTATATAGTTATTTTTTAAAAATGTTTTATAAAAAGAATGAAAAATATGTTCAATTTCTAAAAATGTTTTATAAACAAACTTATTTTTTTAAATGAAAAAGGTTTTATAAAAATAATTATAGAAATCATTATTATTTAATAAGAGAGAGTGACGTGAAACAAAAAATTGAAATAAACAATTAAATAAAACTTGTATAATTAATAGGGGAGAGACGTGGAAAAAAATGATGAAAATGTAAACGAAAGTGGCAATTGTCTCACTAAAATTAATATCTATATCTATACTATATAATAAATAAAGGTTTTTTGTGTACCACGTGTCGTCACCATATTCAATCTCATCATTTTTTTCCCACCTCTCTCTTTTATTAAATGCACACATATCTTTTAATAAATAATTAATTATACTAATAAAACACATTTATTTTAAATTATTTTTAATTATAAAAAACTTTGAAATCTAATTATGTAACTTTTATTTTCAATTAAATAGTAATGAAAGTTAAATTACATTAAATAGTAATTGACGTATTTTTGAAACCCAATTATATATTATTTTTTACATATTTTGAATTTTTTTTTTCTATTCTTAGTATATGTATAGTAATACATTTTTACACCTTTAAAATACATAAATAAAATTTGAGAAAATTATGTATTAATATTTTTCACCTCATGTGTATTAGACGGGTCTAAGCTAATTTATTATATAGTATAGATATAGATAATTTAAACGCATTGAATTTAGTAGAGCTTTCAAGAATTGACCATTGTATCAAATCGCATTACCCTTTTTCATTGTGTCCACCACTTTTTATCTTAGCAAACAGGGAAAACGACTTTGATAAAGTAAATCAAAAGGAAAAAGGGATAAGTTGTAATTTTATTATTTGATAGTTTCATGGTTTTAAATGGAATCTAATGTTTGATTTATTTTTTTTTAAACATAAAATCTGGTTTCTTTATTAAAAACAGACTTTTTCAGCCTCAAAAACAAAACCAAACGCTACAAGAAAATTGGACTTTCATCGTCATCCAGTTACGTCGGAAATCCATTGGTGAAAGTTGTTACCGGCAAGCTTCCGTCGGTGATAGCGCGTAGAAAAAATGTGTGGTAAATACATTCACCGACGGATTTCTATTGGCTTACCAACGGACAAGTTTGTGACAGATTACTGAAGGATCTTTCTCCGGCCAAGCTTTCACAATTGCTACAGATTAGCGACACACTAGTTAAATTTTCAACGGATTTTTGTCGCTAAACAAACGTTGATTTTATTTTTTTAAATAAAATTTATATTTTTGTTTTTCCAGCAAAACAATTATCAAAAACCATCAATAGAAATACCAAAAATAGCACTATAGATTCTAAAAGTTTATATTTTCAATTCTAGTAATACACATACTACAATATCTATTACTTTACAAAAAAAAACCTCTAATTGCGAGGATTGTTGGTGGGATCGGACGAATCTTCATTATGCGAGCTCCACGAAGTGCTTGTACCTATGCGGACAAGTTAGTGATAATATGACGGAGGGAGGTCAGCAATTTAGTCTTCTTGGACGAACTCCTACACACATCAAACAAAGAAACAATACTTATTAGTTTTTATATATCTAACTAGCTTTAATCTCATGTGTTACATGGGATGAAATGTTAACATTATATTGATAACTATCTTAACACCTCTTTTTATACGAATTTGATATTGTATTGGTAACTTTTTTTATTTTGTTAAATATTAAGATTATATGGATGATAGTAATCAAAACATAAAAAAATACATGAAAATACATTTCATAAGTGATGTATTTTTACAATACATTAAATTACATGTAAAATGAAACCTTACAATGATGATTTACAAATTTGAAAATACTTCATTGTATACAACATTTGACGTGATATTGATAACTTTTTAATGTTTAACACCCACTAAATATAACAAAGAATATAGTTTCTTTTCCTCAATTACTGAAACCACAAGATAGTCAAAACCGTTCAAAAAATAGGACACAAACGGTGCGAACTTGATTGAAGCCAGTAGTGAGTCAAAGAAATTGAAGATAATTAAATTGGTCAACGATTTCCTTCCATACGTTGTTTCGCCGTTTTATTAGTTAACTGAACTCTATCAGCCTTTTTGTATAAACTTTAACCTTGATGTTGTAACATATTTACAAATGCTTAAGTTGTAATTAAATTTACGTATCAAACTTAAGTTATTTTTTTTTAAAATCTCGTATTTTAAACGGAAAATCTCGCCATACCTTTAATATTTAATCTCACATTTAAAATAAAATAAATTTTAAATTTCAACAATATATCGTCTTTTAAATCAAAACTTTAAACTCCAAAATTTAAAAATCGCACTCCTTGGTATATCGACACAATTTAAATTTAAAATTATAAAATTAAATATGAAAAAAATTAAAAATAATAAATTAGAATTGAAGCAAAACAATTTTTTTTATAAAAAAATCTCGTCATTTAATAAAAAATTAAGATTAAAATATAATACAATTTTAAAAATAAATATTTATAAATTTCTTAATTTTAATTAAAAACTAACTATTAAAATTTTAAAATCAAAATAAAAAATTTATTTATAAATATTAAACTTAACTAAAAACTACTAATTAAATATTAGTAAACCTTATTTTAACGCATATTTATTCAAATACAAAAGGTAGTCTTTTTTAAATCTTATATTTTTTAATTCTTGATTTTTTTTAAAAAAAATATTCACTTTTGATGATAATTTAAAAATAAATTTAAGTTGATGGTAATAATGATGAATTAATTTGATAAAATGTTTATTTATGAAAATTTTTCAAAAAGTTAAGAAAAATATGGAAATATTGAATATTGGATTTAAATGTGGTTTTGAGGGGGGAAAAAGTTATGAGAATGAATATGGTGATAACAAGTGGTAAAAGATTTAGTTTTTTTTTATTATAATAGGGATTATAAACACAATGAATTAATATTGCTAGTATACATACCTTGTGTGGAGTGGGGGTGTATGATCTCACGGTGTTATGGGTCCTAGGTGATCCCGTAAGGGTATAACAAGGATTTGTGGTGGTCTCGACCCAAAATATACGGCCCATGCGACGGCCTGTGGTAGCCTCCAACCACAGGGTGGTCAGATCAACATGTGTGTCGGAAGATGACGCCTCCTCATGTTGTCTTTTAAAATCGTCCTACAATTTAATGAAACAAAATGAAAGTGTTAGTTTATATTAAAAAAAACACATAATCATATAAAACAATGGTTTTTTATTACGTAATAACTAACCATATACTCATGGGCCTTCAAATAAGGCCGGACACGATCACCCGTTTATGGATTTTCCTTAGAGTGGGTCCTACGTACACCTCGCCCAACTTGAATGTAACACCTACCACAAAAATGTCCAACAAATGCTAAGGTTAGAACCTATAAAGGCTGATGTATCTAAAGTACTAAAGTCTAAGGTTGAAAATGAAAATTTTGAAAATTAAGATGATATCGGACCGACATCTACTTCATATCGGTCCGAAGAGAATTGCTCCAACTCGGACCAATTTCCCTTATCATATCGGTTCACAATGGCTTGATAAGTCGGTTATCGGACCGACATCAAACCATATCGGTCTGACAACCTTCTCTCGGTCGCAATTTGTGGGGATGACACGTCTCCGATGACTCAACCTTAAGATGGGACGTGAGTCTAGATATCGGACCGACATGGTCCATGATAGGTCATCATTTATACATATTTTACATGCATGATATTCTCACATTATGATACTAATTGAATAATAATCTTGCAATTTATGCTTAAAACACTTATATTTTGTAATTGCAGGTTATTCGGTGTTTAAAATATAAATCAATCTAAAATCTATCAAAAACACCAAGAATTCAACCTTCTAGATGATTCATTCCCAAGCATTGACCTCTAAGAAGTCAAAATTGGTCAACAAAAGTCAACCAAGCAGCTAAAAGACAAAATTGGGAGAAAACAGAGGGATGCACGGCCGTGCATTGGTTAACTTCTGCTCCACGGCCCAGTACCGTGTACTCTGTACCCTGTTTGATTCCCTATGCCCTTGCATGACCGTGCAACCCATTTCACGGCCGTGCATTGCACATTTTGAGGCCTATAAATAGGAGGCTTGAGTTCTTCATTCTACACACCAATCCAGACCTAAAGAACACTCAAGAAGAGAGCATTCTCGTAGTTAGAGTAGAGAGTAGAGGGGCTCTTCATACTTGTTCCACAATAGGAGAGTTTAACGAAACAAAATCCGATTTTCGTTTATAAATAAATAAATATTCTAAATAATATTATAGTGAAAATAATATTTTAGAAATAAGTTGAAAAAGTGGGTTTCAAGTTAGTGTTGGGGTTGTATTAGTTTTTAACTAATTTTAGAATGAAATGGGTGAAATGGAAGTTGAGGGCTAAAGGTGTAAAATGGAAAAATCTGCCATATTGACTAGAGGAAGTCAAAATTGAGACTTCACTTGTGTTGGGTCGTTCTTGTGCAAGAGAGAAAAGGGAGAAAAGTGGAATTGAAGCAAAATCGTTCAATTGAAGCTTGTTTTGTGAAGATTTTGGCTCACACATCACCTTCCTAACATCAACTAAGTGATTATCTTCCATTGATTTCACCATTGATGAGCTAGTAGGTGGGTTTTATAGAAATCCAAACATTTATGATGCATGTGGTTAATTGGTGTTAGATTGTGGATAATCTAGCTAAAGTAAAGGTAAAGAATGGTGATTAACATCCTAGAACCCTTTGATTTTGATTATGAGAAGTTAGGGTTCATATGGAGAAAATTGGGGGTGTTTGGATTATAATGATAGGATGTTGAATTAGTGATGTTTAGGTGTTTATATGGTGTTAGACACTTGAAAGAACACCAAATTAACCTAATGATAAATATTGAATGATAAATTAGTGTCAAGGAATTGGAAATGAAACTCAAGTAGGTGAGTTTGGATGGAAAGAGGGTGTTTGGATATGGGAATAACCCAAACGGGTCAGTTTGGGTTGGAAATGGGAAATTGGGTTGTGAACCCAATTATAATGTGATTTTGATATATGATTAGATTACTAAACTAGGTGTTTATGTTTAGGTAATCAAATTGTGAATCGAGAAGGTGGTGCGGGATCTTCTAACCCGAAAGGTAAGTGCTTTTGCACTTACTTAGTATTGATTATAAATGGTGTTAAATGCAATGTGGTATGCATAATGTGTATGCATATGTATGAACTAGTATGTGTAAATGAATAAATGTAGTTATAGTTGTAATACTATAATGGATATGTGTATATGAGGTTATGGTCTAAGTATCATAGTGGAAACGTAGATACGAGGTTATGGTTTAAATACCATAATGGAAATGTTGATGAAGTTATGATCTAGAATCATAATGTAAATGTGGTAATGAGGTTATGGTTTAAATACCATAATAGAAATGAGGTTATGGTCTAAGTATCATAATGGAAATGAGATATGAGGTTATGATCTACGTATCATAATGGAAATGAGGTTATGACCTATGTGCCATAATGGAAATGAAAATGTGTTAATTATGAATGACAAATGAAAAGAATGGAACTTGTAAGGTGAAATACGAGTCATATGTAGCCTAATGACAAATTGGGTGGAAACATGTCAAATTGTTGAATGAGTGAAAGCAAGTGTATTTTACTTGTTTGATATATTTTATCTTCATTACTAATGGTGATACATATGGTGTTATGTAGTAAAAGCTTCGATGTAGTCCAAGTCATGTCCATGGCGTTTTGGGTGTAAATGGAAATCCTTTGAAAGGATGTAATTGATACTTGAATTTTTTGTTTTGGTGTTTATAAATGGTGTTTGAATGTTTTGGTCAAATGCCCAAGTGTTGGGAAATTTTTGGTGTCTTGAAGGATTGAAAAAATGTTGAAAATTTGGCTAAGTGTTAAATCTGGGAGGAAAAGCTAATTTTCTGTTTGCTGGGTTGCCTTGCGGTATGCGAAGAAGGAAAGGAGGTTCTTCGCGGTACGCGAAGAACCAGGATTCGGCCCTGCAAATTTGAGTCTCTTCGCGGTATGCGAAGATCATTGACTAGTCTTTCGCGGTACGCGAAGGAATAAATAAATAAAAAATTTCTTGGGATTAATGCTTCCGCGCGTTTAAACGTTTTAAAAATTGGTGTTCCAATTAAGGGTGTTACAACTTGGTATCAGAGCAATAGTTTGAGGGATTTGGTGTGGGTGGCACCAAACTCAAACCGGATGCTCTTGATATGGGGGAAATGATATGAGAATCCATGAAGGACTTGACTATGACTCGGAGCTTTCGGAAGTGAAAGGTTAGTAATGATTTGATAAGGTGGTTATATATATATGGTGTATATGTATATGTATGATTGAATGACAAGGTTTTATATGTGCCGAAACTTGTTTATGTGATTTGTTATATGAATATGATAATTACATTTGGGCATAGCGTATTAATAAACATGTCTGGCCAATATGATTAATAAGACGAGATGTGCAAAGGTTTTTATGATAACCATATGACAATGAACATTTGCGAGGATTAGGTGAAGGTGATTATATATGTATGTATGTATATAGGTAGGTATATATATACTTAATGCATATAAGATTGTAAGTGTGACGGATACCTAAGGTATTGAAAGTGAAAGGGAATTAAGGTGTTTTTGTTCTATTTCTCAGTTATGAGATGACTGCCGATACGAACAATGAACCGTTGGATCCAAGAATCCAATAGATGATTAAGGAAGAAGTGGCCAAGGCCTTTGGGCAAGGCACATCATTATTAATGGAGGAAATGAGAGGGGCAATTAAGCTTACCCTCGAGAAAGTATTGATGGAAAATGAGAGGGAACCACAAGGTTGTACTCTAAAGGAGTTTATGGTGATTAAGCCCAAAGAGTATGATGGGCAAGTGGACCCGATCCTTAGCCATAGGTGGGTGGTGGATATGGAGTCAAACTTTGAAACTACCAAATGTAAGCCCGAGAATAGGATGATGTTTAGTGTACCTCTATTGACGGGGAGGGCAAAAGAGTGGTTATTGAATCTCCGAAATGAGAGGGGTGAATTGGGGGAGACCTCCATGACTTGGGAGGAGTTCAAGACGGCTTTTCTAAAATATCATTGCCCTCAGGACGTAGTGGATAGGATGACTAAGGAGTTCATCCTCATGAGGCAAACGAATGAGTCAATTGACGGATTGGCGGGGGCCTTCTTTGATCGTGCCAAGTTCTGTCCGGACGTGGTGTCGACCGAAAAGGCGAATATTGATAGATTCTTTGTTATGCTGACTGTGGAGTTCAAAAATAGCATATCTCCATCCTCTTTTACCACACTTGTAGATTTAATAAACAGGTGTCGAAAAATGGAGGTGGAGTTGAGGAGGCAAGAAGCTAGAGGGGGAAAGAGGAAACGGGAAATTGTGGATCAGGTTGTGAAGAAGATAAAGAGCGGGAGCCCTAGAAAGAAGCCGTTTAGCAAGCTCTCTTCCCGGGGGTGCAAGATTTGTGGGAAGGAACATTTCGGGGAATGTAGGAAGGGAACACTAAATTGCTATAAGTGTGGGAAGCCGGGCACATAGCTAGTCAATGTTCTAGCCAAATCCACTTGTGCTATAATTGTTACAAGCCCGGACAATAGGGCGGATTGTCCCGAGTTGAAGAAAGGGGGAATGAAAAGAAGATAGAGATGCTAAGGCCAAAGGGTAGAGCTTTCCACATCTCGGCAAAAGAGGCAAAGACGAACTCGGAAGTGGTGTCAGGTACATTCAAGATTAACTTTTTAATTGCACTAGTTCTTTTTTATTCGAGGGCTAGTCTTTCGTTTGTGTCTTTGAAATTTGTTAAGCATTCTTCGTTTCTAAGTAGCAAGTTAGATGAACCCTTAGAAATCGAGGCGGCAAATGATAAGTGTTTTCTAGTAATCGATATTTATAGGAATTATAAGTTAAGGGCGGGGGGTGAAACGTTCCTTATAGACTTAATTCCTATGTCCATGGGGGATTTTGATGTAATAGTGGGGATGGATTGGTTGTCAAAGAACAAAGAGAATATTCTATGTGGACCTAAGGCTATACAACTCGATTTCCCGTCGGGTGAGTCCATTTACATAGAAGGTGAAAAGAAAGGCAAGATAAGATTGTGTTCTTATGTGAAGGCAACAAAGTACATGGTGCGTGGGTGCAAGGCATACATGGCTTGTATTGCGTATGTTATAGAAAGCGTGAAAGATATTTGTGCTGTTCCGGTTGTGAATCAGTTTGAGGATGTGTTTCCGGATGAGTTACCGGGGGTTCCACCGGAAAGAGAAGTAGTGTTTGGGATAGATTTGATACTGGGTGCTAAGCCGGTAGCCAAAGCACCTTATTGACGGATATGAAAGAGTTAATGGAGCAATTGCAAGAGCTACTTGATAAAGGTTTCATACACCCAAGTGTCTCACCTTGGGGTGCACCAGTTCCCTTCGCTAAAAATAAGGACGGAAGCATGAGAATGTGTATGGAGTATCGGGAGTTGAATAAGTTAACGGTGAAGAATAGGTACCCGTTACCTCGGATTGACGACCTCTTTGATCAATTGCAAGGGGCGTCATGGTTCTCTAAGATTGATTTGAGATCCGGGTACCATCAATTGAAAGTGAAAGAATATGACGTTCATAAGACAACTTTTCGCACCCGATACGGTCACTACGAGTTTACGGTTATGCAATTCGGTTTAACCAACGCACCCGCGGTTTTCATGGATCTTATGAATCGGGTGTGTAGGCCATTCCTCGATCCTTCATTTATTGTGTTCATTGATGATCTTCTAATCTATTCGTGGAGTGAAGGTGATCATGCCTTTCATCTTTGTGACAATTCGGACTTTTCCAGGTTAACTCTGTTAACCAAATCCAGTTAAAGTTTAACCTAATTAAACTAACTCAAACTTCAAGGACTAATTATGTCTTTATCTAAACTTCAAACTACAAGGATTTGAAATGTAACTGGTCAAAACCTATTATGTTGACTTTTGATAAGTTTAACCGATTCTAGGGTTCTTAATATTTACAGTTTAATCGAACTCCATTGCAGACTCAATTTAAATCCAATTAAATTATACCATTAGCTTCGCAATCTTCAACCCTGTAAAAGCCTTTTGCTAATTCAAACTTATAACATCAATTCGATCACAACCCGTAATCTAGGGTTCATCGTAAACCGGGTAATCGAACCCTAATATAGACACAGTTATAACACAATTAATCTATACGCCTAGACTCGCAATCCTCTGCTTGACTAGAGCCCTATGATTTCAAACTATTTCATTACCTGATTCAATCAAATTCAAACCGTGTTCATAAACTAGGGTTTTTGCCCCTAGTTTATGTAATTAAACGATATTAAGCACGTTATTTTTGCAATCAAACACACACAGAGGATCGCAAACCTTAGTATAACAAAACCCCTATGCCCTCAGTTTTGATCGAAGTCTAAATCGAGAGTATTGGGACAGGTTTCGATCTTGAGTGCATATGGGGGGAAACCACTGGACTTGTATGTTTTAAACATTCCAGTCCGGATATCATCGCGATACCCTAGCGGGCAGACTTGGTTAAACCTTATGACCCATACGCAGGAGACCCGGGTTCGAGTCCGGTCTCCTGCATCTTTATTTTTGGAGCTTTTCCACTTTATTATTTTTATAAAAACTTACTCCATGTTATTAAAATAATATATTATGATGTTTTAGCCTCGTATACTACCAGTAGGCTCGGTTTTAAAATTATAACCTATTTTCACTCATAAAATAATATATTTTTATTATTTTCAAACCACAACTTAAAATGAAATAATGGTTTAGTATTCTAGCATCGTGACCTCAATTAAAAATAATATTTTTATATTATTTTTGCCACAATTATAAACGTTATGAAAACGTTTAAGATTTATAAATAATATATTTATGTATATTATTTACTTTTTTATTACCTCGAATAAAAATAATATATTTATTATTTTTCCCACAAATGATGAATTGGTTAAACCTACGAACTTAAAAATGATATATTAAATTATATTATTTTTCTAACTTTTGTAAACGATTCGAACGTACGAAATTATTTATTTATATATTATTCGTTATTATTGTGCGACGCATAATACCTTAATCTTAATTATTATATTAAGAATTCTCATTACCGTGAACACGTTCGTCTACTCTCTAACCTTTAGAGCGCTTCTTTTAGGACGTTCAACATTCTGTGTAGTCGTCACATATCCCAATAATTATCATTTTTATCCCTAATTTATGTGTTTATAATTTTAGGGCATTCGTAAGTCGTTTGAGACTTACACACGTGGTTCCAACTTACCCTTTGTGTGATACTACCTACAACGCAACGCAAGTGAGTTTTCACGGCCCCTTTTTAATGTTTTAACTTGGGGGAGAAAACATGATTAAATGATTTTGAGATTTTGTAATTCGTATGATATCAATGTTAAAGCTAAGTGTAACACGCTATCACAGAAAGTTCTCATCTTATATCGGACCGTTAATATGAATCTTAGCGAGGTAATATTTAGTAGTAGTACTGGATTTGACAAATCCCACCCGCGTTAGTCGCGCTAACTCGATTAGAGATCAAATGGGTGAAATGTTAGCCTACTCACACCGCCAGTGTTGATAGACCTGGAAGGAGGCAAATAAACAAACAGTCAGCTTCGGTTGCGAGCGCTTGAGTTAAACATGAACATAGGTTAGCTACCTATAGATACATACTGAATGATCATAAATCTGGTAAACGCTTATTTACATATATTGAAACCTTTGAACTCACCAACCTCGTGTTGACATATTTTCTTACATGTTTTCTCAGGTCGCTAAGATAAGACACAGGTGCACATTAGGGCATGCATGGGATTCAACTATTTTGATTATTGATTATTTATGCTTGTTTGGATTATTTTGTATTGTACTTGGTTTGGTTGGACGTTTTGGACTTTTGGACTTTTGTTTTGGGCGCGTGTGTTTTGCGCATTTACTTTCTTTATGCTTCCGCATTGAAACTTTGATTATTATGATATTTTCATTTTGATTCCCATGTAGAGTCGTTCAAAGTAACTAATGTCTGAGATCCTGGTTCGTCACTTCCCAAACGGTAAAACTCCGTTAGTTGAAATTGGGGGTGTGACAGATTGCTATCAGAGCCTTTGGTTATAGAGAACTAGGATTGCATACTAGACTATAGCCTCACACATTAGTTACATGTCATTTGGATGTTTGGCACTTATACATATTGTTACAGGAACATGTCGTCAACTCCACCTCCATCACCTAAGGCAACAGGACATAAGGCACCTATCCTATCATCCCCGGAGCCCAAAAGGCGCCGGACTAGTTCTAGTGACCATTCAGTTGACCAAGGTGAACCGAGTGGCGCACGAGCAATGGATTATACTCTCAATTGGAACGTATACCGTCAAATGATCCAAAGGTGGATCGAAATGGGAGATATCCCATCACCCTACTTTGGATCTGCATCCTCATCATCCACACTACCTAGCTTGCCATGCACTATGGAACAAGCTTTCGCAGCCTTCGTATCTTACATGTCGAAGGAATTGAGCATTGTGCAAGATGCTACCGAGGAGATACCTAACCTTTTGAAGAATGGGCCTCAAATAGAGGAGAATAAAGTAGGAATAGAACTCTTGACTACCAAACTAGCTGCAACGGACCATGTCCATAACCTTTTAGTGGATCGTGTGGCACATCTAGAGACGAGGGCCGACACTATGGACGATGATATGGAAGGAGTTCTGGAGAGATTGGCTGCTATGGAAGCTCAGCTACATGTAGCAAACCACAGTGCTGAAGGTCTTCAAGAGAGGGTGACTCACTTGGAAGCTCAACTACAAGCAGCCCTGTTTCCTGAGGAGATTCCACTTTCTGATGGCGAGGAGGAGCCCTTTGAGGAGGAGCCCTTTGAGGAAGAGCCCTTCGAGGAGGATCCCTTGGAGGAGGAGCCACCCGAGGAAGAACCAGTGGAGATGGACGATGCACAATCGTATGTTTCTTCCGATGACGAAGATGTTTGATGATCTTCCTATTCTATGTTCCTTTTTATGCCTGTTTTTGCTTATGTTATGTATCTTTTCAAACCTAGATGGGTAAGGTTGTTCCCATTCAATAAAAGCATGAGAAGTTAAATGTTTGAGTTATTTATTTTGTAGCCTTACAATTTATTTAATTTTCAAAATATTAGATGTTGTATCTTCTTACTCATACCTGAATAATGTTTAATATGCGATATATTTATCATTGTTTTTCATTTGTGATTGTGAAGAATCATGTCAGGGAGATGACGCGGAGGTCGTGCCGGTGGTCGAGGTACCATTAACATGACGACAGCGGAGCTAGCGGCACTAATAAACAATAGTGTGGCGGAGGCTCTGGCAGCACAAAATGCTGCAGGTAACACTTTGGCTATTGACTAATAATGTCAATTCATCTTCTAAAAACATCTTCCTAAACCCTATAATTCCAATCCTATATTGTTTCTAACTCCAGGTCCACAAAACCCGCAACCAGCCTGTACCTTCAAGGCATTCATGGATTGTAAGCCCCACGCCTTTAGTGGAGCTGAAGGAGCCGTTGGACTACTTCGTTGATTTGAGAAGGTAGAATCAGTGATTGCCATGTGCAACTGCCCCGTGGCTAATCAGGTAAAGTTCGCCACTGGAACTTTGGAGGGCCCGGCTCTCACATGGTGGAACGCCCAAGTCCAGATGTTGGGTCTGGCCATGGCAAATGGACTCCCGTGGGAGGAGTTTAAATCAATGATGAAGGAGGAATATTGTCCTCGCGATGAAATCCAGAAGTTAGAGGGAGAGTTCTGGAACCTAAAGATGGAGGGTTCTGAAATTAAACTCTACACCACACGTTCACATGAACTTGCTAATATGTGCCCGCATATGGTGACCCCTGATTACAAGAGAATTGAGCTTTACATCGGAGGCCTAGTGCCGCAAATACAAAGCATGGTTACTTCATCCAACCCTACCACTATCCAGCAAACTATCCGACTTGCGCATAAGTTAACCGATCAGGCGGTGACTTAAGGGACTCTACCTCCGAGAGGTTCGGTCTCTAAACCCACCGAAAATCATAAACGCAAGTTTGATCACCATTCCAACACCCACACCCACTCCAACTCTCACTCCAAAGGACCCCAGCCCAACCAACCCCAGTTTAATCAACCGCAGCAGCAGCGTAGGTTTAAGCCTGCTAAGAACTCCAACCAGTCGACCTCTCCAGGTCAAAACCAGGGTGGTTACGCGGGAAAGTCTCCTAAGTGTAACAAGTGCAACTTCCATCACTTCGGGTTTTGCAACTGTTTCCAGAGGTATGGCAAAATAGGTCATGCTGACAAGGATTGTAGGGGTGAATTACAAGCCAAACAGCCTTTCCAACAGCCTGGATTTACAAAGGGTTGTTTTGAGTGTGGAAAGGAGGGACATATCCGGAAGAATTGTCCTCAATTGAAGAAAGGGGGTAATGGAAACCACAACCCTAACCAGAATAACAACAATGGGGGTAACAATGGCAATGGTGGAGGAAATGGTGCGAAGGGATGAGCCTTCGTGCTAGGATCTGGAGAAGCTCGTTACGATCATAATGTGGTCACCGGTAAGTTTATCTTAAATAATTACTTTGCTTCTGTCCTTTTTGACACTGGTGCTGATAGAAGTTTTATATCTAAGAAACTTAGTGATATGATAAAAGGAACTCCAACTCTGTTAGAAGCTAAGTATATAAAAGAGATAGCTGATGGCCAAATAATTGAAGCAACTCACATTCTTAAGGGATGTAAGCTTGAGCTAGCTAAACATATACTTGATATCGACCTTATGCCGGTCACACTTGGTAGTTTTGATGTAATTGTCGGCATGGATTGGCTATCTAAAAACCAAGCTGAAATTATCTGTCATGAGAAGATTGTTCGTATTCCTCTCTCGAATGGAGAAATCCTTTTCGTTCAGGGCGAAAGAGTTGGTGCAGTCATGGGCATCATATTTTTTATGAAAGCACAAAAATGCATTCGAAGGGGGCATACGACTATTTTGGCTCTCGTTGCTGAGCAGCCATCAGAAGAGAAGAAGATTGATGATATTCCCATCGTTCGTGAATTTTTGGAAGTATTTCCCGAGGATCTGCCTGGTCTGCCACCGCACCGTCAAGTTGAATTCCAAATCGATCTAGCACCCGGAGCGGCACCGATCGCTCGGGCACCTTATAGGTTAGCACCTATTGAATTACAAGAGTTGTCCACTCAATTGCAAGATTTGTTGGATAAAGGTTTTATCCGACCTAGTTCATCGCTGTGGGGAGCTCCGGTACTATTTGTCAAGAAGAAGGACGGGGCTTTCCGTATGTGTATTGACTACCGTGAGCTGAATAAAGTCACAATCAAGAATCACTACCCTTTGCCTCGCATACATGACCTCTTTGATCAACTCTAAGGATCAAGTTTCTATTCCAAAATAGACCTTAGGTCCGGTTACCATCAGTTAAGAGTCCGAGAAGAGGATATCTCTAAGACTGCATTCAGGACAAGGTACGGCCATTATGAGTTTATGGTCATGCCTTTCGGATTAACCAACGCACCTGCAGTATTCATGGACCTCATGAACCGTGTGTGTAAGCCTTACCTTGACCAATTCGTTATCGTTTTCATCGACGACATCCTCATTTTACTCCAAGATCAAGGAAGAACATGAGGAACATCTACGCCTAATTTTGGAATTACTTAAGCAAGAGCAACTGTATGCTAAGTTTTCCAAGTGTGAATTCTGGATCCGGGAAGTTCATTTTCTAGGGCATGTGGTTAACGAGAAAGGAATACATGTCGACCCATCAAAGATAGAAGCCATCAAGAATTGGGCAGTACCGACGACTCCGACTGAGGTGCGACAATTTCTGGGATTGGCTGGTTATTACCGTCGATTCATTGAAGGATTCTCAAAATTGCACAACCTCTCACTGCCTTAACTCAAAAGGGTAAAGCCTATAACTGGGGCGATAACCAAGAGTCAGCATTCCAACATCTTAAACAGAAACTTTGCAGTGCACCTATTCTAGCTCTCCCAGATGGAACAGATGATATTGTGGTGTATTGTGACGCGTCTATTCAGGGTCTAGGTTGTGTCTTAATGCAACGCGAAAAGGTGATCGCATACGCTTCACGTCAACTAAATGTTCACAAGAAAAACTACACCACTCATGACTTAGAGTTGGGAGCTGTAGTTTTCGCACTTAAGATATGGAGACATTACTTGTACGGTACCAAATGCACCATCTACACCGATCACAAGAGTCTTCAGCACATCTTCGAGTAGAAAGAGTTGAACATGCGACAACGTCGTTGGGTCGAACTCTTAAATGATTATGACTGTGCGATCCGGTATCATCCGGGTAAAGCTAACGTTGTAGCTGATGCCCTAAGTCGAAAAGACATGAAACCCAAACGAGTTCAAGCATTACAGCTTACTATTCACCCTGGATTACCTGACAAAATCCGTAGTGCTCAACTCGAAGCCCTAATAGAGGAAAACCTATCGCTGGAAGGTACACGCGGTATGGAAGCACAACTCGAGGTCAACTCTGACGGTATTCGCTACTTCGTCGAGCGAATATGGATTCCAGCATTCGGAAATTTAAGAGAACTAGTCATGGATGAGGCTCATAAATCTCGTTACTCTATTCATCCAGGTTCCGACAAAATGTATTATGATCTAAAGATACTGTATTGGTGGCCAAAGATGAAGGCCGATATAGCTATCTATGTGAGCAAATGTCTGACATGCGCAAAGGTCAAAGTTGAATACCAAAAGCCTTCTGGTCTTCTCCAACAACCAGAAATTCCCATGTGGAAATGGGAACAAATATCCATGGACTTCATCACCAAATTACCACGAACTCCTACCGGATATGATACCATTTGGGTAATTGTTGACCGTTTAACAAAGTCCACTCACTTCTTAGCAATCAAGGAAACCGACAAAATGGATAAGCTTACTCGTACTTATTTGAAAGAAATAGTCTCTCGGCACGGGGTGCCAATCTCTATCATTTCGAATCGTGATGCACGATTCACCTCTCGTTTCTGGCAGTCATTATTCAAAGCCTTAGGCACACGTTTAGATATGAGCACAGCATACCATCCTCAAACGGATGGCCAAACAGAACGTACTATCCAAACTCTGGAGGACATGCTACGAGCTTGTGTGATCGATTTCGGTAACACTTGGGAGTCTCACCTACCGTTGGTGGAGTTCTCCTACAACAACAGTTATCACACTAGCATCAAGGCAGCTCCATTTGAAGCACTTTATGGACGGAAATGTCGTTCTCCTATTTGTTGGGCCGAGGTTGGGGATAGTCAACTTACAGGTCCTGAACTCGTACTTGAAACTTCTGAGAAAATCGTTCAAACTAGAAACTATATGGCAGCAGCTCGTGATCGTCAAAAGAGCTATGCCGATAAACGTCGTAAACCGTAAGAATTTCAAGTAGGGGATATGGTCTTATTAAAAGTCTCACCTTGGAAGGTTGTCATTCGTTTCGGGAAATGAGGCAAACTGAATCTTCGTTATGTTGGACCATTCAAGATAATGAAGAGAATCGGGCCAGTAGCGTATCAACTGGACCTGCCGGAAGGACTTAGTGGTGTACACGATGTCTTTCACATATCAAATTTGAAGAAATGTCTAGCAGCCGAATCACTCGCAGTTCCTCTTGAGGAACTACACATTGATGAACAGTTACGTTTCATCGAAGAACCCGTGGAAATTATGGATAGGGAAGTTAAAACGTTAAAGCACAGTAAAATCCCTATTGTCAGAGTTCGTTGGAACTCGCGGACCGGAATTCACGTGGGAGCGCGAGGATCAGATGATGCGTAAATATCCTAATCTGTTCAAGCACTCCGTGTCAAATCCTTAAGGTACTATTTTAATTTTCGGGACGAAAATTCTTTCAACTAGGGGATGATGTGACACCTTAGAAAATTATTTTATTTTATTTTAATTTTCGGGATGAAAATTCTTTCAACTAGGGGATGATGTGACAATTCGGACTTTTCCAGGTTAACTCCGTTAACCAAATCCAGTTAAAGTTTAACCTAATTAAACTAACTCAAACTTCAAGGACTAATTATGTCTTTATCAAAACTTCAAACTACAAGGATAAGAAATGTAACTGGTCAAAACCTATTCTGTTGACTTTTGATAAGTCAAACTAACAAGTTCTTAACCTAGTTCAAACCTCAAGGACCTTTTCTGCCTAAATTCAAAGTTAAGAACAGGAAATTAGAGGGACTAGTAGTGTATTTAACCCATTCTTGATTTCTGTTGACTTTTGAAAGTCAACACATTCGAGCATGATCTAAATTCACTCGATTAACCCATTCCCTTTTGAAATCTTAACCGCTAACACATTTAATTAGCATAAACAACCATCATTGAGTAATTAGAAATATCATTATGCGAGAATTAAACAGAATAATGGATAGTTATGTCGTAACCGTCGATTTCTCCTCAAATTCGTCGAGTTCGTATACCATTTCACAAAATAAACACCTGCGTACACTAAACGAGCAGTACTGAAACCTCTTCACCATTCAATTCCATCGGAGAGGGAATTACAGTAGCCGGAAATCAAGTTCTTCACCGTCGGAGTCCGTTTTAGTCGAGCACCTACAATCCGATATCAATTCTGGTAATTGGTCTCACCCTTAGTTTCGTTTATGTCCTTAGAATGAAAGCCCTATGGTTAATTGGGCTTATTTCACCAATTCAAACAAGAACCGATTCTAGGGTTCTTAATATTTACAGTTTAATCGAACTCCATTGCAGACTCAATTTAAATCCAATTAATATATACCATTAGCTTCGCAATCTTCAACCCTGTAAAAGCCCTTTGCTAATTCAAACTTATAACATCAATTCGATCACAACCCGTAATCTAGGGTTCATCGCAAACCGGGTAATCGAACCCTAATCTAGACACAGTTATAACACAATTAATATATACGCCTAGATTCGCAATCCTCTGCTTGACTAGAGCCCTATGATTTCAAACTATTTCATTACCCGATTCAATCAAATTCAAACCGTGTTCATAAACTAGGGTTTCTGCCCTAGTTTATGTAATTAAACGATATTAAGCACGTTATTTTTGCAATTAAACACACACAGAGGATCGCAAACCTTAGTATAACAAAACCCCTATGCCCTCAGTTTCGATCGAAGTCTAAATCGAGAGTATTGGGACGGGTTTCGATCTTGAGTGCATATGGGGAGGAAACCACTGGACTTGTATGTTTTAAACATTCCAGTCCGGATATCATCGCGATACCCTAGCGGGTGGACTTGGTTAAACCTTATGACCCATACGCAAGAGACCCGAGTTTGAGTCAGGTCTCCTGCATCTTTATTTTTGGAGCTTTTCCACTTTATTATTTTTATAAAAACTTACCCCATGTTATTAAAATAATATATTATGATGTTTTAGCCTCGTATACTACCCGTAGACTCGGTTTTAAAATTATAACCTATTTCCACTCATAAAATAATATATTTTTATTATTTTCAAACCACAACTTAAAATGAAATAATGTTTTAGTATTCTAACATCGTGACCTCAATTAAAAATAATATTTTTATATTATTTTTACCACAATTATAAACGTTATGAAAACGTTTAAGATTTATAAATAATATATTTATGTATATTATTTACTTTTTTATTACCTCGAATAAAAATAATATATTTATTATTTTTGCCACAAATGATGAATTGGTTAAACCTACGAACTTAAAAATAATATATTAAATTATATTATTTTCCTAACTTTTGTAAACGATTCGAACGTACGAAATTATTTATTTATATATTATTCGTTATTATTGTGCGACGCATAGTACCTTAATCTTAATTATTATATTAAGAATTCTCATTCCCGTGGACACGTTCGTCTACTCTCTAACCTTTAGAGCGCTTCTTTTAGGACGTTCAACATCCCGTGTAGTCGTCACATATCCCAATAATTCTCATTTTTATCCCTAATTTATGTGTTTATAATTTTAGGGCATTCGTAAGTCGTTTGAGACTTACACACGTGGTTCCAACTTACCCTTTGTGTGATACTACCTACAACGCAACGCAGATGAGTTTTCACGGCCCCTTTTTACTGTTTTAACTTGGGGGAGAAAACATGATTAAATGATTTCGAGATTTTATAATTCGTATGATATCAATGTTAAAGCTAAGCGTAACACGCTATTACAGAAAGTCCTCATTTTATATCGGACCGTTAATATGGATCTTAGCGAGGTAATATTTAGTAGTACTACTGGGTTTGACAAATCCCACCCGCGTTAGTCGCGCTAACTCGATTAGAGATCGAACGGGTGAAATGTTAGCCTACTCACACCGCCAGTGTTGATAGACCTGGCAGGAGGCAAATAAACAAACAGTCAGCTTCGGTTGCGAGCGCTTGAGTTAAACATGGACATAGGTTAGCTACCTATAGATACATACTGAATGATCATAAATCTGGTAAACGCTTATTTACATATATTGAAACCTGTGAACTCACCAACCTCGTGTTGACATATTTTCTTACATGTTTTCTCAGGTCGCTAAGATAAGACATAGGTATACATTAGGGCATGCATGGGATTCAACTATTTTGATTATAGCTTATTTATGCTTGTTTGGATTATTTTGTATTGTACTTGGTTTGGTTGGACGTTTTGGACTTTTGGACTTTTGTTTTGGGCGCGTGTGTTTTGCGCATTTACTTTCTTTACGCTTCCGCATTGAAACTCTGATTTTTATGATATTTTCATTTTAAGTCCCATGTAGAGTCGTTCAAAGTAACTAATGTCTGAGATCTTGGTTCGTCACTTCCCAAACGGTAAAACTCCGTTAGTTGAAATTGGGGGTGTGACAATCTTCGTGAAATTCTTGAAGTGTTGCAAAGGGAGAAGCTTTATGCTAAATTTTCAAAGTTCGCATTTTGGTTGCGTGAAATCCAATTCTTGGGACATGTGATTAATGAGAAAGGGATTACAGTCAACCCATCCAAGATAGTGGCGGTAAAAGATTGGTCATCGCCGAAGACGCCTTCGGACATTAGAAATTTCTTGGGGTTGGCGGGTTACTATCGGCGATTTATTGAGAACTTCTCTCGGATTGACTTGCCAATGATGAAGTTAACTCGAAAGGAGACTAAGTTTGTTTCGGGTTCCGAGCAAGAATCTGCCTTTCAACTCTTGAAAGAAAAGTTGACTAAGGCGCCTATTTTATCATTTCCGGATGGGACTGAAGATTTTGTGGTGTATTCGGATGCCTTGCATTCGGGGTTGGGTTGTGTTTTGATGCAAAGGGGGAAGTGATTGCCTACGTGTCTAGGCAGTTGAAGACTCACGAGGTGAATTACCCTACCCATGATTTAGAGCTTGCGGCCGTGGTTTTTGAACTCAAGATTTGGAGACATTATTTGTATGGAGCGAAGTGTACGATATACACGGATCACAAAAGTCACAAATATTTCTTTGGCTAAAAGGACCTCAACATGAGGCAAAGGCGGTGGCTTGAATTGGTCAAGTACTATGATTGTGAGATACTTTATCATCCGGGTAATGCGAATGTAGTAGCGGATGCGCTTAGTAGGAATACGAGCCATACACCTATCAAGGTGAAGTCATTTAAGATGACAATTTCATCATCTCTTACTGATGAAATCCGGGAGGCCCAAGTGTTAGCACTTGGTGGTGATTTGAAGAAGGAACGGATGGCTACTTCTCTTGATAAGCTTGGAAAAAATAGTTCGGGTTTGAAGACATGCTTTGATATACTTTAGATACCAAGGTTGTCAAGTGTTTTGAAAACTATTTTGGATGAGGCGCATAAATCCAAGTATTCTATCCATCTGGGGGCCACAAAAATGTTTTATGATTTGAGGTGTCATTTTTGGTGGCCGGGTATAAGGCGTGATATTGTTAAATATGTGGAAAGATGTCTTACAAGGGTGAAGGCAGAGCATCAAAATCCGTATGGAAAGCTTCAACCGCTTGAAATACCGCTGTGGAAATGGGAGAACATAACTATGGATTTGATCACTAAACTACCAAAGACTCGAAAGGGATATGATGCGATATGGGTAGTAGTGGATCGATTGACAAAGAGTGCACATTTCCTTCTTATAAAGGAAATGTATGCGTCGGATAGATTGGCAGAAATGTATGTGAAGGAAATTGTGTCACGTCATGGTGTGTCGGTGACGATTATATCGGATCGTGATACGAGATTTACTTCTCGTTTTTGGAAGAAATTCCATGAGGATATGGGGACTAGATTGAATCTTAGTACCGCTTATCATCCACAAACGGATGGTCAAAGCGAGCGAACGATTCAAACGCTCGAGGATATGTTACGAGCATGTGCATTGGATTTTGGGGGAAGTTGGGACGACCATTTACTGTTGGCGGAATTTTCGTACAACAATAGCTACCATTCTAGTATTGGTATGCCGCCTTTTGAGGCATTGTATGGGAGGAAGTGTCGAACACCCGTGTGTTGGGGTGAAATTGGTCAACGGGAACTTGGTAGTAAAGAGGTGGTCAAGGAAACTATTAGTAGTATTGACCAAATAAGAGCACACTTGAAGGTGGCTCAAGATCGCCAAAATTCATATGCAAATAATAGAAAGCGGGCGATTGAGTTTCAAGTGGGGGACTTTGTGCTTTTGAAAGTATCTCATTGGAAAGGGGTGATACGGTTTAGGAAACGGGGGAAGTTAAGTCCACGTTTCATTGGACCGTTTAAAGTGATAGCAAGGGTGGGTGAAGTAGCTTATCGTTTGGAGCTACCAGAGGGACTAAGTAGACTTCATAACACGTTTCATGTGTCCCATTTGCGAAAATGTTTGGCGGATAAATCTACTTTTGTTCCATTGGATGATATTGAATTGGATGAAAAGTTAAATTATGTTGAGTAACCACTGGCAATCTTGGATAGAACGGTGAAGCGTTTATGCAATAAAGAGATTAGCCAAGTTTTGGTGAGGTGGAAACATAAGAAGGGAGCGGAAATGACTCAGGAAACCGAGGAGGGAATGCTCAAATATTATGCAAACCGTTTTAGGTGAAGCCGGGTTTCGGGGACGAAACCCAAACAAGTGGAGGTGATTTGTAACAAACCAAAATCTGGGTTTCGTTTATAAATAAATAAATATTCTAAATAATATTATTGTGAAAATAATATTTTAGAAATAAATTGAAACAAGTGGGTTTCAAGTTAGTGTTGGGGTTATATTAGTTTTAAACTAATTTTGAAATGAAATGGGTGAAATGGAAATTGAGGGGCTAAAGGTGTAAAATGGCAAAATCTGTCATATTGACTAGAGGAAATCAAAATTGAGACTTCACTTGTGTTGGGTCGTTCTTGTGCAAGAGAGAAAAAGGAGGAAAGTGGAATTGAAGCCAAATCGTTCAATTGAAGCTTGTTTTGTGAAGATTTTGGCTCACACATCACCTTCCTAACATCAAGTAAGTGATTATCTTCCATTGATTTCACCATCGATGAGCTAGTAGGTGGGTTTTGTAGAAATCCAAAAATTTATGTTGCATGTGGTTAATTGGTGTTAAATTGTTGATAATCAAGCTAAACTAAAGGTAAATAATGGTGATTAACATCCTAGAACCATTTGATTTTGATTATGAGAAGTTAGGGTTCATGTGGAGAAAATTGGGGGTGTTTGGATTATGATGATAGGATGTTGAATTAGTGATGTTTAAGTGTTTATATGATGTTAGACACTTGAATGAACACCAAATTAACCTAATGATAAATATTGAATGAGAAATTAGTGTCAAGGAATTGGAAATGAAACTCAATTAGGTGAGTTTGGATGGAAAGAAGGTGTTTGGATATGGGAATAACCCAAACGGGTTAGTTTGGGTTGGAAATGGGAAATTGGGTTATGAACCCAATTATAATGTGATTTTGATGTATGATTAGATTACTAAACTAGATGTTTATGTTTAGGTAATCAAATTGTCAATCGAGAAGGTGGTGTGGGATCTTCTAACCCGAAAGGTAAGTGCTTTTGCACTTACTTAGTATTGATGATAAATGGTGTTAAATGCAATGTGGTATGCATAATGTGTATGAACTAGTATGTGTAAATGAATGAATGTAGTTATAGATGTAATAATATAATGGATATGTGTATATGAGGTTATGGTCTAAGTACCATAATGGAAATGTAGATATGAGGTTATGGTTTAAATATCATAATGGAAATGGTGATGAAGTTATGATCTAGAATTATAATGGAAATGTGGTAATGAGGTTATGGTTTAAATACCATAATGGAAATGAGGTTATGGTCTAAGTACCATAATGGAAATGAGATATGAGGTTATGATCTAAGTATCATAATAAAAATGAGGTTATGACCTATGTGCCATAATGGAAATGGAAATGTGTTAATTATGAATGACAAATGAAAAGAATGGAACTTGTAAGGTGAAATGCAAGTCATATGTAGCCTAATGAAAAATTGGGTGGAAACGGGTCAAATGGGTGAATGGGTGAAAGCAAGTGGATTTTACTTGTTTGATACGTCTTCATTACAAATGGTGATAAATGTGGTGTTATTGAGGAAAAGCTCTGATGTAGTCCAAGTCAAGTCCATGGCGTTTTAGCGGATTCTCGTATGCATTATGATGTTTTGGGAGTAAATGGAAATCCTTTAAAAGGGTGTAGTTGATACTTGAATTTTGTGTTTTAGTGTTTATAAATGGTGTTTGAATGTTTTGGTCAAATGCCCAAGTGTTGGGAAATTTTTGGTATATCTTGAAGGATTGAAAAAAATGTTGAAAATTTGGCTAAGTGTTGAATCTGGGAGAAAAAGCTAATTTTATGTTTATTGGGTTGCCTCGCGGTACGCGAAGAAGGAAAGGAGGTTCTTCGCGATACACGAAGAACCAGGATTCCGGCTTGGAAAATTTGAGTTTCTTCACGGTACGCGAAGATCGTTGTCTTGTCTTTCGTGGTACGCGAAGGAATAAATAAAATAAAATAAATAAAAAAAATCTTGGGATTAATACTTCCGCGCGTTTAAATGTTTTAATAATTGGTCTTCCTATTAAGGGTGTTACAGGGAGCCAACGAAACCATCATTATGCTAGTCGTTGTGACCATTCGTGGCTAAAACTTCCTTGTATTGCTAGGGTGAAGATGATGTTTGGTGCATTTTAATATTTAACGTATTAATGAAGTGGTATGTTAATGTCTTTAACTAATTCGTTCTCAAAAACCATATTTTGATGGATTTTTATTATTGTCGAAATCCGTCTTTATATTTGTGAGTGTCTTGATTTTAAAGAGTAAGTTCGTAAAACTCTTTTTAATCAAACTTCCTTTGAAACTCGTACGTATTTATACGAGCAGAGATTGATAAGCAAATGATTGGTCTATACTTCTAAGATCGTACGTCTTTATACGAGATTATTATGCGACCAATAATTGGTGAACTCATGTTGGGAACGTAACGTTTTATACTTGGTCTAATTGTTATACCGCCTCACGGTGAGCAAAATATAATCACATATTTAACTTTAATATAAAGCATTTTGAATCCGATGTTTTAAACCAACCCGGAGATGACCATTCGATGGGTTGAGGGTAAATGTTGTTCCAAACGGGAGGCACTACCACTTTTAAAGATTATAATTTACAAATCAAATGTAGTGAGGACGAGGCTCTAGCGGTGACCTGGGTCACAAGTGTGTTGTAGTCATACCACTGAATTAGTCAACTTAACATTATCACATACCAGGCTGATTCGAATAACGAAGCAATACATTCCGTAATCTGATCATTTTCACCTTATTTACTTTTATGTTATTTACTATTCTGCTAGTTACATTTCTATTACACACTTCACGCACATTTTTACTTTTATGTTATTTACTTTACCGTCATTTACTTTTCTGCTTCACAAGCACACAAAAGCCACTCACTATTTAATCCTGCTAAACGATAACAAAAGTTGAGTATTGGAACTCGACCGCATCTATTGGTTTGATACTTGCTTCTTACCTAACTATATTACGATGCGATAGGTACACTTGCCTATTGTCTGTGTTTTAAGTTAACGTAATTATCATTTTATAAATTTAAAACATGATCTTGTGAAATCATCCAAAAATATATTTACTTATATTTTTATTTACTTAATTCACAAACACATCAAAATGGGAAAATTATCTTCACAACGGAAAAATTATCATATGTTGTCATTTCAAGTTCATTATCATCAGGATAACTTTGGAAAGAATCCGTCCTACTCAGAAGAATTGGAATATACAAATGGTGGATGGATTAGGAAATTATCCGAACTATCTATAGGAAAATTCAGGGAAATATTATTTTAAAGAAATTGAGGAAGGAGGAGTATTGAAAAAGTTGTCTTGTCAAAAAAAAGAGAGAAGTTGGTCTTTTACCGGGAGACCTTAAAGAACTGGACATGCATTCCTTTGATTTTGATTTGCTTTCCTGCCTTCATTTCGCAAATCCTGAATTACCAACCGAACTCTGAGAAAAGATATTTCAAGCAGCTAGTGATGTAAGAAAATGGTGGCGCAAACAAGAACAATTGCCACCATTCTGCGGCTTGTCAAAAAGTGCCGCCAAAAGAAGAGCCAAAAGATACGGTAGACGTAGAAAATGTGGCAACTGGAGCCACGATGGATAGTGTAGCAAGAATCAAACTCAAGCCCAAAGATAAAATACATACCTGATCAAAGTAGGTGTTGTTAGGCGGCTAGCCGAAGGAACCGTACGAAAGGGCAGCAATTTGTATTACGTAATAAGGGACGAGTTGAACTTGATGAGAGATCTTGGTCTTGGCAATCTGACCATAAACGAGCCCTCAGATTAGTGATACCCTCATGATCTGAGTACTGTAGAGGGACCCTTTCGTACTTTCCACATGAAGCCATGAGGTCGTAGCTGAGTGTTTCACGATAGCTGCAGCCCTTTAAACCCCTTTAAAACCTTTAAAAAAATCCAAAAAGATTTTCATTTTCACCTTTAGTTTTACTTTAGCCACATTACAACCCTTTAAAGTCCTCTTGACTCATGCATACTACTTAGTTAGTTGGTGGAGACTTGATTTGCATACAAGCTTATGACCATTGCATAATTCGATTCGAACTTGAGTGTCCCACTTAGCTTACATTATCCATATATATATATATATATATAACCTAGAGTTGAGTGAACATTGTGAGTAGTGAGGAGTTTTTGCATAAACAAAGTTCTAGTAGGCTTGTCATGGATTCCATCACCTTAAAACAGAAAAACACAAAAATAGAATAAGCAGCTTAAGAGTTATCCCGGAGTTTCAACACTAGTTGACATCCCATTACCATTGTAAAGTTTTTAGTTATGGGTGTGATCATGTGATCATGCATGAGTTTGCTTGAGGACAAATAAAGTTTAAGTGTGGGGTGTTATGATATGTCATCATTTATACATATTTTACATGCATAATAATCCCACATTATGGTACTAATTGAATAATAATCTTGCAATTTATACTTAAAACACTTATATTTTGTAATTGAAGGTTATTCAGTGTTGAAAATATAAATCAAACTAAAATCTATCAAAAACACCAAGAATTCTAGCTTCTAGAAGATTCATTCCCAAGCATTGACCCCAAGAAGTAAAAATTGGTCAACAAAGCAGCTAAAAAACAAAGCTGGGAGAAATCAGAGGGATGCACGGTCGTGCATCCCGTTGCACGGCCGTGCACTGGCGTTATCTGCTCCACGGCCCAGTACCGTGTACTCTGTTCCCTGTTTGATTCCCTGGGCCTTTGTACGACCGTGCAACCCACTGCACGGTTGTGCATTGCACATTTTGAGGCCTATAAATAGGAGGCTTGAGTTCTTCATTCTACACACCAATCCAGACCTAAAGAACACTCAAGAAGAGAACATATTCTTAGTTAGAGTAGAGAGCAAAGACTAGAGGGGCTCTTCCTCCTTTTTCCACAATAGGGGAGCGTACGAAACTCATCATTACGCTAGTCGTTATGGCCATTCGTGGCCAAAACTTCTTTGTATTGCTAGGGTGAAGATGATGTTTGGTGCATGTTAATGTTTAATGTATTAATGAAGTGGTATGTTTATGTCTTTAACTAATTCATTCTCAAAAACCATCTTTTGATGGGCTTTTATTATTGTCTAAATCCGTCTTTATATTTGTGAGAGTCTTGATTTTAAAGAGTAAGATCGTAAAACTCGTTTTAATCAAACTTCCTTTGAAACTCGTACGTCTTTATACGAGCAGAGATTGATAAGTCAAGGCTTGGTCTATAATTCTAAGATCGTACGTCTTTATACGAGATTATTATGTGACCAAGAATTGGTGAACTCATGTTGGAAACGGGGTACGTCTTTATACTTGGTCCCATTGTTACACCGCCTCCCGGTGAGCAAAATATAATCACCTATTTAACTATAATAAAAAGCATTTTGAATCCGATGTTAAACCAACACAGAGATGACCATTCGATGGGTTGAGGGTAAATGTTGTCCCTAACGGGAGGTACTACCACTTTTAAATATTATAATTTGCAAATCAAATGTAGTGAGGACGAGGCTCTAGCGGTGACCCGGGTCAAAAGTTTGTAGTAGTCATACCACTGAATTAGTCAACTTAACATTATCACGTACCAAGCTGATTCGAATCCCGGAGCAAGACATTCCGTAATCTGATCATTTTCGCCTTATTTACTTTTCTGTTATTTACTATTCTGCTAATTACATTTCTATTACACATATCACGCACATTTTTACTTTTATGTTATTTACTTTACCGTCATTTACTTTTCCAGCTTCACAAGCACACAAAAGCCACTCACTAATTAATCCGGCTAAACGATAAAAAAGTTGAGTATTGGAACTCGACCGTGTCTATTGGTTCGATACTTGCTTCTTACCTAACTGTATTACGATGCGATAGGTACACTTGCCTATTGTGTGTGTTTTAAGTTAACGTAATTATCAGTTTATAAATTTAAAACATGATCTTGTGAAATCATCCAAAAATATATTTACTTATATTTATAACGAACCAAAATCCGGGTTTCGTTATAAATAAATATTCTAATAAATATTATGGTGAAAATATTATTTTAGAAATAAGTTGAAACAAGTGGGTTTCAAGTTAGTGATGGGGTTATATTAGTTTTTAACTAATTTTGAATGAAAATGGGTGAAATGGAAGTTGAGGGGCTAAATGTGTAAATGTGACAAAATCTGCCATATTGACTTGTAGAAGTCAAAATTGGGCAAATTGTTGGTGAAAGAGTCGATGCTCTCAAGAGAAAAAGGAGAAAAGTGAAATTGAAGCTAATTCGTGCATTAGGAGCTTGATTTGTGGAGGTATTGGCTTGCACATCACCTTCCTAACATCAAGTAAGTGATTATCTTCCATTGATTTCACCATTGATGAGCTAGTAGGTGGGTTTTTATAGAAATCCAAAATTTTATGATGCATGTTGATAATTAGTGTTAGATTGTTGATAATCTAGCTAAACTAAAGGTAAAGAATGGTGATTAACATCCTAGAACCCTTTGATTTTGATTATGAGAAGTTAGGGTTCATATGGAGAAAATTGGGGGGTTTTTGGATTATGATGATAGAATGATGAATTAGTGATGATTAAGTGTTTATATGATGTTAGACACTTGAATGAACACTAAATTAATCTAATGTTAAAGATTAAATGAAACGTTAGTGTTAAGGAATTGAAAGATTGGGTTGTGAACCCAACTATAATGTGATTTTGATGTATGATAGATTGCTAAACTAGGTGTATATGTTTAGGTAATCAAATTGTCAACCGTGAATGTGGAACGGGATCTTCGAATCCAAAAGGTAAGTGCTTTTGCACTTACTTAGTTTTGTTGATAAATGGTGTTATATGCAATGTTGTATGCATAATGTGTTATGTGTTATGAATGTGAATGAATGTAGTTATAGTAGTAATACTATAATGGAAATGGGTGATAAAGTTATGATCTAAGAATCATAATGGAAATGGGTGATAAAGTTATGATCTAAGAATCACAATAGAAATGGGTAATGAAGTTATGATCTAAGAATCATAATGGAAATGGGTGATGAAGTTATGATCTAAGAATCATAATGTAAATGGGTGACAAAGTTATGATATAAGAATCATAATGGAAATGGAAATGTGTATTTATGAATGATAAATGAAAAGAATGAAACTTGTAGGTGTTATGCAAGTGATAAGTAGCCTAATGTCAAATTGGGTGGAAAACAGGTCAAATGGTTGAATGGGTGAAAATAAGTAGATTTTACTTGTTTGTTATGTTTTATCTTCATTACTAATGGTGATACGTGTGGTGTTATGTAGGAAAAACTCCGATGTAGTCCAAGTAAAGTCTAAGGCTTTTTGGCGGATTCTCGTATGCGTTATGATGTTTGGAGGTGTAAATATTAGTCCTAAATGGATTATTTTGATGCAAGAATTTGTGTTTTTGGTGTATAGTTGATGTATGAATGTTTTGAAACAAAAACCCAAGTGTTGGGATATTTTTGTTGTCAAGTAGAATTGAAAAATGTTGGAAAAAATGGTTAAGTGTTGAACTAGGCAAAAAAGTAAGGCCTCGCGGTACGCGAAGAACAAGACCAGGCTCTTCGCGGTACGCGAAGAACTAGTTTCCTCGGTCAGGCATTTTTGGGGTTCATCGCGGTACGCGAAGTTCGGCGACTGGTCCTTCGCGGTACGCGAAGGAGTAAAAAAATATCTTGGGATAAATGCTTCCGCTTGTTTAAATGTTTTAATAATCGGTGTATGAAATTAAGGGTGTTACAATATTTTTATTTACTTAATTCACAAACATATCAGTCCACATGTCGGTCCGATATGCACCCAAAATATCTGCGGTCCAATGAGCAGTTGACGTGTAGGGCTGGCGTGTGTATGGTCGGATGTCGGATCGGCATCCCCTGCAATATCGGTCTGACAGGGACCCAAATCTCAGTCTATAAATAGTTGGACGATCTCATTCAATTTTCTTCATCCCATAATCGATCTTTCGACTATAAACTCGTCTCAGAGCTTCCCTAGAAGGTTCCCGACGATCCCGATCCAACTCCCGCTCATCGTAGTGCCCCGTTTAAGAGGAAACACTCATAGAAGTGCCGATACGCTAGAGAAATCAAGTTAAAAGGCTAGTCTATAAGCTTGCTACTTAGAGGCTCATTCCTATAATCAAGGTGAATAATTTATCTATTTCAAAACTTGTGTCAAATATTTACATTTACGAAAATGGTCAAATAAAGGTTAAGGGAATAATGCTCAACTGTCACACCCCAACCGACGGCGGAAACGTCGAGGCGAGACATGTAGACTGTTCATGAGCACATGGTTGACATGTACATAAAAAAAAGTACATAACACTTTCTTCTAAATATCTAAGTCCACATCCTAAGTGTAGCAAGCTTGTTTAACTCAAACATTTGTACCTGAAACATGATGAAAACGAGGTCAACTAAAAAGTTGGTGAGCATACATAGGTTTTGACTCTAAATAGTATCAAAGTATTGTGTGTAAACAAATCCATACAAGTCATGATTAACAAGGCATTTATGGGGAGTTACTATTGTGTAACCAGGTAGTATAATCAAACCTTTGTAACTAGCATGCAAAATTGTGTTGTCGGTAACAATCACCCCAATCTGGGTGGGTTTGTCAGACTCAATAGATCTATCATTGTTAACCGTCGGCTTGATTAGTTAATGATTGTACATGTAATTGCAAATAAGTAGTTAACACACCTAGCACTCAAACATAAAGCTCAAATTGCACACAAATTGTAAAGTGGATTTGTATTGTGTAGTTTATGTAAATCATTGTAAGTTGTGATCATGTTTCACCCCAAGATGTAAAAATAGTGAAAAAGAGGATATGCAAAACTCACCTGTATTAGTTGCGTGGATAACACGAGCAATAGGTAACAAAATGGTCCTTGTAATTCACCACGTTAACCTAGAGTGTATTATATATTAAATTAATAATGTGCACGATAGTTTAGGTCTAAGTCTAGGATTTAATCGGATGTGTGTACAAAGAGTTGTATAGGAGCGTAGGAAAATGTGGTTTGTACTTGAAAAAGTGTTGTATAAAATGAAAGATTTGAAATAAATAGTTTAAAAGCATTTTAATTATGGTTTGGGTTTTAATAACTAAATAAATTAAACAATTATTATTTATTTATTTAGTTAGAGAATATAGTGTGAAAATTATATTTATAATTTAAATAAATAATTTAAAATTTTTTTTACTTTGTTTATTTATTTATAAAAAGGTGTAAATATGTGTTCAAATTAATAACTTTAAATATAATTCAAACTCTAAGTGTATTTATGTAGATAATAAATAAATTTGTTTATTTATTTATTATTTGGAATGGGTTTTCTAAAATAAATAAATTTAATTAAAAATTGACATGTATACTTTAAGTAGCTAATATATATATATAGCTTAAATTTTTATAAAACATTGTAAAAAGTATTTATAAAACTTTGTCACAAAATTTATAACATTAGGTAAATAAATTACTCAAAATAATATAGTTTAAATTGAGTAATTAACAGTTAAATTTATAAAAATAGAGATTTTTATGCTAAAATTGTGTAACTTGTTTTATTTTGTTCTAATAAATATAGGGTTTATAAAAATAATTTTTTTATAAATTTTTAGAGTTCTAAAAGTCGGTTTAAAAATGTAGGCAGACCCTGGGGCTCGAACCCGGGTCTGTGCTGGGGGAGCCCAGAGGAACAAACCACTGGGCCGAGGCTTGTGGTTCTGATGAAGGTCTGATTATACTCGGTTTAACAGTTGGTTGGGATTAGGCCGGACTAAGGATTAGTATCAGTGCAAAAAGAAACCGGCTTACGGTTGTGGGTTTCGAACCCACACCATCTAGTCCAGCGGCGCAATGACTTAACCGGCTGGGCTAGATGGTTTCGATGGTATTGTTATGTACCTGAAAATATAGAACCGATAATTAAATCAAACAAAATCCCCGAATCCCGATCCGCATACACAGGTTAAGAACACAGATCATAATTGGGATCGATACGTACTGTGGTTACGAATGGATAAGAGGCTTTTGATATACGTTTAAAAACGAATCGAAAGTCAGAAACTTTACTTGATTTGGTGAAGTAGTGACCGCAAACGACTGGGTCAAAGGAAACGCTGTTCTTGGTGCTCGATCGGGGTATAGCGATGCAATGTGGGTTAATCAAAGATTGTGGAGGTTTGAGTGTACGTATTCGAAGGTGTTTGAGTGATTTACTTTGTCTAATTTCATCCGTATTAATCGATCCGGTTTTGGTTTGACCGAGAGATTTGCGGAGTTTAATTACGCGTTAATTCGTCGAATTGGAGTTGAATTGAGTCTTGATACAAGTCCAGGTACACTCGGGATTGGCTAGTGCGTGATTTTAGGGATCCATTACGCGTTAATATCATTAATTGAAGGAAATTTGATACGGATTTAACTATCCAAGTCCGTTCAAATTTTGAATTTGCCCGCTTAATCAAACGCGTAAACATGATACTTGGGCCGAGATTGGGTCTTCATATGCTTGAATACAAGATGGAAATCCGCAGGAGTCGATTTGGTCGAATACCGGGCTTGAATTTGGTGGTTTTGGCCTTGTTTGACTTTTACAAGTCAAACAGGCGGCTTTGGTTTGAACTTGGTCCAAAATCGAACCTTAGGGTCCATCTAAGGAGTATTTCAATGCTTGTAGGTTCACAATAGATAATGGTTCAAGCCTATATGTTGTAAATCATTTAGGGTTCAAACCATTGGGTAGTATTAATTGTATGTCGTGTAAATGCACATGCACTAGTATGATGTATAATTGTATACATATGCATACATATATATATATATATATATATGTGTGTGTGTGTGTGTGTGTGTGTTTAAATATTTGTATAATTATACTTAGGGGTTCTAGAATAAATGTGAGGTGAAATTTGTGATTTTTGTATTGATAATTAGGGTTCGATATAACCATTTGCTAAGCTTGGAAAATTAAACATGATTTGTTGTACTAAACAAGGACGTGAAAAATCAGAAATGTTACAGTATCCCCATGTTGAGGGAATTTCGTCCCGAAATTTAGCTAGTTACGGCGGCTGAATCAGAGAAGAGGTGAAAGTATTGGGTTCTCAATGTGCTATGACGGTTGGTTTAGGGAGCATAACTGGTGACAAGACACTGTTTTGAAGTGGATTTAAGGAGTAAAACTGTCGAATGACAATTTGGATTCTAGAGTTGATATACATTAATTGGAATGTATTTGATGGAAATTTGATGATCATGGTTTGATTAAGGTGTAGTCTAATATGCTCAGTAGTTATTGGTGGATCGGAGAGTTCGCAAATATTAGTCTAGGTCAAAACTTCACGCGACACGAACAACGCTACTTCTGATAATATGACAGAGCACTTATATATAGGAAGTACCATCGGCGTATCCACCATGCCCTTGTCATATCACATTAGTTTTGTTGCTTTATATCCCGATAGGCTTTGGGTCATAACACACGACAGAATTCACTATGTTTTCCACGTGCTGATTTTTATAATTACGTGTGCACCCGTAATTATTCGAATCGTCGCATGGTCCGTATAAATCCTTACGTTGTGTGTGGGTCAAAAGGGGGCACGAATTCACTTAGTTCCTATATATTGTTTTCACATATGAGTGGCTAATGAGTAACTATATCCTTAAATAGGCAAGTCAGTTAGCAACTAAAGGGTAATAAAGTAGTGTTACCTAGGGCCCCATAGTTTACTCGTGTTTGAACAAGAATACGTCAAAACCCCGAGTTGTTTCAATGTGTTAGGATTTTCAAGTTTGGTGAACAAGGTGTATGACCATACTTCATGTATATGGTGATCAATCAATTGCAACAATTGTAAGCAACTTAGTTTCATGTATAATGTAAACACACAAGTTTCATGTATCATCTAGTGTCATGTAAGCTGTAATCAATATAGGTTTCACGTGTAATGTGAGCATCTTGTCATCATGTATTATGTAAAGCACTAGTAATGTCACCAATGTGGTATCATGTGTATTGTAAGAAATTAATTTCATGTATTGCATTAAGACCTAGTATCATGTATTTTGGTAACCCAATAATCTTTGATGTGTAATGTAAGTAATGTAGTATCGTGTACTTTGTAACCAAATAAGTTTCATGTTCAATGTGGTCCATCAAGTATTGTATATAAAATAATCAATTGTTATGCACCATGTATATTGCAAACAACTAAGTCCCATGTATCATGTGTTCAAGCCAGTAGCATGTGTATTACAAATAAACAGGTTTCATGGGTTATGGGATCAATCCAGTAAATTGTGATTTGCACCTAAACTAGTTTCGTGCATTATGTGATCTTGTTGTGTATCTTGTGAACGTGCATACGTAAGTTATTGAATTTCTTTTGTGACATATATTAACGAGTTTTGCAAGTGATCGAGCGTTGCGAAGAAGCGTGTTGTTTGGTGTTTAGGTAAAATGTGGTGGTTAGGTTCTATCTTGTTGAGGTTTTTTTTTTTAGGGATGGTTGATGTCTAAGCTGTATGGATCGTATCTTGAAGCGGCAAGTGAAAGGTAACGAGGAGGTTCTGAAAACACTAAGGGAAATGTGTTTACCAATAATTGATCTTTGTTTGAAAATAGGAAATTGTAAATCATTCTTGGTCGTAGATATATAAAGTAATGAAAACTTTTGAGTTAAATAATCTAATAAATACATAATTTATAGGAAAATCTTTTAATTTAAATTTTTAATTATTAATAAGAGAATATTTTTAAGAGGAATTATTGGCTAAACCAGTAGTCGTATATTAATCTAGCCAGTGCTTGAAAATAATTACTTTAAAGAGGAAAAATCATACTTATTTATTAATTTGAAGTAATATTTATTTTTATTTTTTCTTTTTTTATAAAATAGGTTGTATTAAGTTCCCTTGCAAAGTAAAAATGTTTATAGGAACTCTATATTTTTGATAATCTTTTAAAACTTTGATAAACGTTTGATAACGGGGTTGTTTAAATCTAATAGGATGAGTTGTTTACGAATGGGATTGTCGGTAGTATACTAATTCGTAGTGTACGAATAGGGTGATACTTGGAGGATCTTGATGAAAATAAGATGGATATGACCCACACTCAACGGGTCAAATCAATTAATAGTAACTTTAGAATTGAAATATATAAAATTGATTAACTGCTGAAATGTTAAATATTACTCAAAACATAGGGAAATAGTTCTCAACCTGAAAATTTAAAGACAATAAATAATGGGAAATAATTTTGTTAACGCCGGTTGTAGCTTTCCACTAGAAGAAGAAAAATTTCCAAGACGACCACCGCTATGGTCACTCGGGTAGTCGTTCTGGCTTCAGCTTTAGCTATCTCAGTGCGATGTTCCAGCATTTCTTTTTCAAGGATGGAGATTAACTCCTTTTGGTACCCTAATTGGCTTTCTAGGCTGTCCATTCTTTGTCCTTGCAAGTCGTGCATTACTTCCTGTTCCATCCTTTGCCTCTCAAATTCTGAGGTCCTTACATATTGGTGAATGTCATTGGTTGGAATTCCCATAACATTAGTGGGTGTCGTGGTATGCCTTACCCAAGGGTTAGGATGGTACAGGTCGGGCATTAGATATGGGTCTCTTAGTGGGGGTGGTAGTTGATTGTGGGGATGGGGTGTCTGATATGGGTTTCTGGGTGCGGGTGATCCAGGTGTTCGAAGTCTCGGGCTAGTGTTCCTAATCCAGTCTACCCTTACATCAAACCTTGGCCTAGCAGCTGGGGGTGTTGGTGACCGATACACAGGTGACCCAATGTCTTCTTCCCAATCAGATTCTGCTCCGGGACGGTATACCGGGGAGGAAGGGGAGTAGGAGTCCATGTCTAGTAGAAAACAATGAAAAGGTTGTAAGTGATAATGAAATATTGAGTGTTAGGCATGGGAGTTCTCATAGGTTTAGAGTTTGACTAGTCATAACACCGAGTCTTCACAATAGTATTTTAGAAATACACTTGACCTATAAGCGATGCATCCCTGAGGAGAATTCCTAGGAAAGAGGGGTAGGTCACTAGGACACACTTAAGTACCCTGTCTTTCCTTAGTCAGAATCCCTCATGGGCCTACACACTCTTCCAGCCATCGTATATTAATAACACTATTGTTGGGCTCATGGTCATGATGAGAATTGTTGTGGACTGGGCCTTAAGGCCCGAAAGTAAGGTTTATGCATTTCAATGGACTTCTTCTTCTTGAAAGATAGATGGGCTTCTTAGTTTATTATTGGTGGGCCTTAGGCCCAATAGTTTAGATTTAGATCACAAGGGTGGTGACATTATATGTGTGAGTTTAAGGGTGTATGAAAATTTTGGTGTGTATGTTTGTGTTATTAAAACTTAGGATAGCACTTAATGAAACACATAGGTAGCATGTAGATAGTAATGAATGTAAGCACAAGGGTTATCAAGTAATGTGACACATAAACTATCATGTATTGTAGCATGTATTGAAATTACTTAGGATAACACGTAAAAATGTTCTCACAAGTATCAATCATGTAATCATATAGTAGCATGGCATATTGTGGGTGTCCTAAGGTTATAGTCTAGGTCAAAAGTGTCTAATAACCTAATTCCCTATAACCAAGGCTCTGATACCAATTTGTCACACCCCAACCGACGGCGGAAACGTCGGGGCGGGACATGTAGACTGTTCATGAACACATGGTTGACTAGATTGTAATATGTTTAATCATCACATTTCATTTTGATAAGATTCGACATGTACATAAAAAACAATACATAACACTTTCTTTTAAATATCTAAGTCCACATCCTAAGTGTAGCAAGCTTGTTTAACTCAAACATTTGTACCTGAAACATGATGAAAACGAGGTCAACTAAAAAGTTGGTGAGCATACATAGGTTTTGACTCTAAATAGTATCAAAGTATTATGTGTAAACAAATCCATACAAGTCATGATTAACAAGGCATTTATGGGGAGTTACTATTGTGTAACCAGGTAGTACAATCAAACCTTTGTAACTAGCATGCAAAATTGTGTTGTCGGTAACAATCACCCCAATCTGGGTGGGTTAGTCAGACTCAATAGATCTATCATTGTTAACCGTCGGCTTGATTAGTTAATGATTGTACATGTAATTTCAAATAAGTAGTTAACACACCTAGCACTCAAACATAAAGCTCAAATTGCACACAAATTGTAAAGTGGATTTGTATTGTGTAGTTTATGTAAATCATTGTAAGTTGTGATCATGTTTCACCCCAAGATGTAAAAATAGTGAAAAAGGGGATATGTAAAACTCACCTGTATTAGTTGCGTGGATAACACGAGCAATAGGTAACAAAATGGTCCTTGTAATTCACCACGTTAACCTAGAGTGTATTATATATTAAATTAATAATGTGCACGATAGTTTAGGTCTAGGTCTAGGGTTTAATCGGATGTGTGTACAAAGAGTTGTATAGGAGCGTAGGAAAATGTGGTTTGTGCTTGAAAAAGTGTTGTATAAAATGAAAGATTTGAAATAAATAGTTTAAAAGCATTTTAATTAGGGTTTGGGTTTGAATAACTAAATAAATTAAACAATTATTATTTATTTATTTAATTAGAGAATATAGTGTGAAAATTATATTTATAATTTAAATAAATAATTAAAAAATTTTTTTTACTTTGTTTATTTATTTATAAAGAGGTGTAAATATGTGTTCAAATTAATAACTTTAAATATAATTCAAACTCTAAGTGTATTTATGTAGATAATAAATAAATTTGTTTATTTATTTATCATTTGGAATGGGTTTTCTAAAATAAATAAATTTAATTAAAAATTGACATGTATTCTTTAAGTAGCTAATATATATATAGCTTAAATTTTTATAAAACATTGTAAAAAGTATTTATAAAACTTTGTCACAAAATTTATAACATTAGGTAAATAAATTACTCAAAATAATATAGTTTAAATTGAGTAATTAACAGTTAAATTTATAAAAATAGAGATTTTTATGCTAAAATTGTGTAACTTGTTTTATTTTGTTCTAATAAATATAGGGTTTATAAAAATAATTTTTTTATAAATTTTTAGAGTTCTAAAAGTCGGTTTAAAAATGTAGGCAGACCCTGGGGCTCGAACCCGGGTCTGTGCTGGGGGAGCCCAGAGGAACAAACCACTGGGCCGAGGCTTGTGGTTCTGATGAAGGTCTGATTATACTCGGTTTAACAGTTGGTTGGGATTAGGCCGGACTAAGGATTAGTATCAGTGCAAAAAGAAACCGGCTTACGGTTGTGGGTTTCGAACCCACACCATCTAGTCCAGCGGCGCAATGACTTAACCGGCTGGGCTAGATGGTTTCGCTGGTATTGTTATGTACCTGAAAATATAGAACCGATAATTAAATCAAACAAAATCCCCGAATCCCGATCCGCATACACAGGTTAAGAACACAGATCATAATTGGGATCGATACGTACTGTGGTTACGAATGGATAAGAGGCTTTTGATATACGTTTAAAAACGAATCGAAAGTCAGAAACTTTACTTGATTTGGTGAAGTAGTGACCGCAAACGACTGGGTCAAAGGAAACGCTGTTCTTGGTGCTCGATCGGGGTATAGCGATGCAATGTGGGTTAATCAAAGATTGTGGAGGTTTGAGTGTACGTATTCGAAGGTGTTTGAGTGATTTACTTTGTCTAATTTCATCCGTATTAATCGATCCGGTTTTGGTTTGACCGAGAGATTTGCGGAGTTTAATTACGCGTTAATTCGTCGAATTGGAGTTGAATTGAGTCTTGATACAAGTCCAGGTACACTCGGGATTGGCTAGTGCGTGATTTTAGGGATCCATTACGCGTTAATATCATTAATTGAAGGAAATTTGATACGGATTTAACTATCCAAGTCAATCCGTTTAAATTTCAAATTTGCCCGCTTAATCAAACGCGTAAACATGATACTTGGGCCGAGATTGGGTCTTCATATGCTTGAATACAAGATGGAAATCCGCAGGAGTCGATTTGGTCGAATACCGGGCTTAAATTTGGTGGTTTTGGCCTTGTTTGACTTTTACAAGTCAAACAGGCGGCTTTGGTTTGAACTTGGTCCAAAATCGAACCTTAGGGTCCATCTAAGGAGGATTTCAATGCTTGTAGGTTCACAATAGATAATGGTTCAAGCCTATATGTTGTAAATCATTTAGGATTCAAACCATTGGGTAGTATTACTTGTATGTCGTGTAAATGCACATGCACTAGTATGATGTATAATTGTATACATATGCATACATATATATATATATATATATATATATATATATATATATATATATGTGTGTGTGTGTGTGTCTAAATATTTGTATAATTATACTTAGGGGTTCTAGAATAAATGTGAGGTGGAATTTGTGATTTTTGTATTGATAATTAGGGTTCGATATAACCATTTGCTAAGCTTGGAAAATTAAACATGATTTGTTGTACTAAAACAAGGACGTGAAAAATCAGAGATGTTACATCAACGTTCTTCTACGTGTAAGCATTCGGGCCATAACTACTAGTGTATACAGTGGTGCATACAGTCAGGGATACATGAGTCAGGTGAAAGTCACCCGTTGTTATTAAAGACATACTACCAGTGTATACAATGGTGCATATAGTCAGGGAATGGGCAACCTGAATGTGTAGATTGAACACAAAGTTGTGATTATGTAATTAATATTTGTTTGGGCTAAAAGTTTTTTATGTCAAGATAATTGTATTCACCGGCGTTTGCGATGACGTTTCATTTTCAAAATATTTTCAGGTAATCAGTAAATATGTGATAGAAAAGGAATTTGGACAGACGTTAGTTCTGACAAAGTATTGATATTGTGCACGTTGGATTCTCAGCCCTCGTGTATTGATAATCCTAAAAGATGAAAACGGAGATAGGACCGGAGAATTGATCAACCCTGGATAGTACTATTTCCGGTGGCTGTGAACTTGTCTGTAAGACAACATATGTATTAATTTCAAACTATGATTTTCAATCAACTTGAATTGGGTTTTTTAATCCCTTTGGTATATATACAAGATTTTTGTTTTCCAACTGAGTCTTGTTATTTACAAATGCAACCATTGAGGTTGAAAAAATGTTGAAACGATCCTTATGAAAATATTTCCGATGTATTTTATAAAACTCTGAAATCAAAGAAGGTTCAATAGAGCTCGCACAAGTCCACGGGATGCATGAGGCGCGGTGTGACATCGGTCTGCTTTCTCATCATCTCAAACTAGAACCATGTCAGTTATTATACATACATATTATGTAATTGAGTTAAATTAAAAAATAAATACGTACAATTCTCTTCTGATGCTCGAAAAATGTTGTCGACCCCCTTGTGTTTCGAGTGGACGTCTCCCAGTGTTTCTTGTTCCGGTTATTGCTAGCGTCCCTCGCCTTCTTCTACCGCTCTTCGGAGTTCCACACCTTTCACAAAAAATATACTAGTATAAAAATATAATACAAACATATTAAATTTATTTAAACTAATACATACTCAGTCGATCATGTTGTTCCAATTTGCATTCCTAATCCATTGTGGGGGGTGATCAGATGATCACGAAATCATATTACGGTAACAAAAGTTCCATCCAGTTGATTTCTGCACATTCCTCGTTGTTGCCTCACGAGCCACCTTGAGCACGTCACGAAAGTAATCACCATAGACACGATCCCATCGAGCCTGGATCGCCACATCGAGTTGAGGAACCCTATGATAATGTTCCTGCACACACATACACCTAATCAATCGACATTGTTTATATAAAAAAATCAATCTAATAATTAAAGGTACTCACCGCGAACCGCTTAAACAAGAGCTCACGGTGGTTGTTTGATACCTCATGCCAGTAACACCAATGGCCATAGTTGAAGAACCCAACGATTATGTTCCTACATACATATACACCTAATTAATCGACATTATTTATATAAAATTCAAACTAATAATTAAAGGTACTTACCGCGAACCGCTTAAACAAGAGCTCACTGTGGTTGTTTGATTCCTCATGCCAGTAACACCAAGGGCTATGAAACGAAGACTCTAATATAGTCATACGTCTGCGGCCCGCCCTGAAGATAGAAAAACTTTTAAAAAATAAGACAAATATAAGTTTAAAAAAATAATTAAAGTAACAAAGTACTATTTAATTCTTACATGCCATCATCAACAGTTCTCTTCACGACGGGCATGGTGGATTGATGAGTTTTTGTTATGATCATAGGGTTGGAGAATTCAATCTTATGCTGACAAGTTCAAGAGAATTTCCTTTCTTGCCTTGAATAAAGAATGTAATCTAGTTTTCTAATGTAAGAGAGAGTCTTTAATCTATATCCATATCTATACTATATAATAAATAAATGTTTTTCATGGCACGTGTCGCTTTTAAATTCATTTTTATCATATTTTTCACATCTCTCTCTTATTAAATAAACTTTCATATTTTAGTACTTTTTTTACTATATTTTTAAATATAATATTAATTATACTAATAAAACATATTTATTTTAAATTATCTTTTATTATAAGAAACTTTAAAATCTAATTATGTAACTTTTATTTTAGTTAAATAATAAATGAAAGTAAAATCAATTAAATAGTAATTAACGTATTTTTATGAATACATACATAAAGATTTAAAAAATTTGTGTATTTATATTTTTCACCCTGTGCATATGCACGAATTCTAAGCTAGTAACTAAATATAGGTCTATGAAGGAGAAAAACACATTTTTTTGGTCATATCAATTATCAAGTCATAAACTATGGATTAAAATTTTATTGATTCAAACATAGTTTTCCCCTTTTTTAGACTTTTTCAATTGCACATATGTACCTAGGGGTGTTCAAACGAAACGAATAGGGTTATTCAGTTTATTCGAATTGGGAATTTTTTTCTGGATTCGAATTCAAATAAGAATCACTTAAACCGATTCGAATAAGCTTATTCGAATCGAATCGAATTAGAATCCATTCAAATAAACCGAATTATTATTATTATTTTGGAACAAAAATTAAAAAAATCACAAATATTCAGTCATGTCAACCATACCATAATAGTAGTCAAGATGGTTCAAAACAACCCCAACAACATTACAAATATCCAGTCGAGTCAACAATACTAAAAAAACGTAGCCTTTAATAACATAAAAATAGTCACAAATGTCCAAAACAATCTCAGATAAAGTTTGAAGCCTATAAAAATCTTTTCAAAAAATCCATAAGTAATTTGAATGTGAAGCCCAAACCAAATTTATTTTTATAAGAGGATATTGCATATTAAAAAAAATATAAATTATAAAATACATAAATTTGGGTTATTCGAATCGAATCGAATTGGGGATTTTAGAATTCGACTTATTTATTTCAATCGAATAATTATTCTATTCGAATAAACCCAAATTCGAAATCAAAATTTTCATCGAATTCGGTTCGAAGTTTAAAGTATTTCGTGTTGTGGTCAGGATATCCTTGGCAACATATGGTACTGGTACGTAGATCCTAAGATGGGCGAGGCGGTGGTGATGGGAAGAGTAAGGTCCGCAAGCGGATGCTTGGAGCCAATGGAGCTGATCAGGATTTTTGATGAAATCACTTTCATCAACTTCTATGTGAAAGATCTGAAGGCTCTCAATGAGAGATAGTGCATATACACGGACGACTGGATGAAGCTTCAAGCATCAAGATACGATAAGCTAGTCAAGTTCTGTCTTGACTACAAGCTGAAGATGGGAAGCTAGAGCTGCAGGAGGTTGAAGACCAAAGACAATCTAGAGCTGTTGTCAAGGGGGAGTTTGTTGGAGCACGTTTGGGTAACAGACACTCTGGATGTTGTCTTAAGCTTTTGTACTTTATTTTCTGTGTTTGTATTTGTATTTAGTATCTGTATGTATTGGTTTATAGAGTTGTAAACATGTATGTAGGTACTTGTCTTAGTTGTCTTTTGTTGAAGTGTTGTGCGCACTTGGTAAGTGCGCATGTTGCAAAAGAACACTTGTGTGCGTACTTGCTAACTACGCAGGAACATTGTACTGCGCACTTACTAAGTACGCATACATCAGGTCTAGTATATATAGCCAGTTGTGACAGAAGTTATGTACGCATTCATTCTCTGTAACTGGCTGTGATTATCAATAGACGAAGTTTAAAGTATTTTGTGTTGTGATCGTCGGTTTACTTTGTGTTGCTTGATACTCCAACTAGTCACGGGTATTCTGCACCCGGTCCGACTAGTCACACACTCGCACATAACGATCCGAGACACCCGGGGACCTACAAGTGGTATCAGAGCATTGGCTCTTGATTAGGATATGGAAGATGAGGATGTGGTGGTGGTGTTTCCTAAGGGTGACGGTGAAGTAGTATACGAACTTGAGGATGGAGAGATCTTTGAAGCTCCAGCCTTTGAAGCTACTACTAACACAGGTTCGGTCGAGCATGAATTCGTTACTTAGGCTAGTTGTGCAACAACCTCGACTAAAGGCTCTCCCAGCAAGCCCCAACTTGTTGATCCTGAAGCATGGAAGAGTAAATATCCTTGCGGATGGTTTACTAAGGATCAAGCTCCTGTCTGGCAAAATACATCCATAATAGAAAAACATGGAACTACAGGTATGATCTTGTCTGTCAAGTTCGACGATGACAATAAGTTGTTCGCCATCAAAAGAGCTCGTGGGGTTCAGTACTTGAAACCCACAAGCAAGGCGTTCAGCTCCCTGTCGAAGTACGATCTGGTGAATCTTGTAAACCAAGAACTGCTTGGTAACTCTAAGCACGTAGTAGCAATGGGTTTGTAGGGTACACTACAGCGAGAGGGAAGATCTAGAAACTTCGAGTTGTTCAAGCCTCAAATGCCCAAAAGAGTCCGGGATAAGACTGTCAAACATCCCGTGACTAACAGAAGCCTAAAGAAGCTGGTTTACAAGCCAGTGCTATGTGAAACCAGGATACCCTTGAGCAAGTTATCTAAGGATATCCTTAGCAACATATGGTACTGGTACGTAGATCCTAAGACGGGCGAGGCGGTTATGATGGGAAGAGTAAGGTCCGTAAGCGGATGCTTGGAGCCAAAGGAGCTGATTAGGGTTTTTGCTGAAATCACTTTCATCAACTTCTCTGTGAAAGATCTGAAGGCTCTCAATGAGAGATAGTGCATCTACACGGATGAGTGGACGAAGCTTCAAGCATCAAGATACGACAAGCTAGTCAAGTTCTGTCTTGACTACAAGCTAAAGATGGGAAGCTAGAGCTGCAGGAGGTTGAAGACCGAAGACAATCCAGAGCTGTTGTCAAGGGAGAGTTTGTTGGAGCACGTTTGGGTGACAGACACTCTGGATGTTGTCTTAAGCTTTTGTACTTTATTTCTGTGTTTGTATTTGTATTTAGTATCTGTATGTATTGGTTTATAAAGTTGTAAACATGTATGTAGGTACTTGTCTTAGTTGTCTTTTGTTGAAGTGGTGTGCGCACTTGGTAAGTGCGTAGGTTGCAAAGCCTGCGTACTTAGCAAGTACGCAAGAACACTTGTGTGCGTACTTGCTAAGTACGCAGGAACATTGCCCTATGTACTTACTAAGTACGCAGACATCAGGTCTAGTATATATAGCCAGTTGTGACAGAAGTTATGTACGCATTCATTCCCTGTAACCGGCTGTGATTATCAATAGACGAAGTATAAAGTATTACGTGTTGTGGTCGTCCTTTTACTTTGTGTTTCTTGATACTCCAACTAGTCACGGGTATTCCGCACCCGGTCCGACTAGTCACACACTCGCACGTAATGATCCGAGACACCCAGGGACCTACAATCTGGTTCTGGGAAGGAGAAGGAAGCTGAAAAGGAACAGCCGAAAGCTAGGACTCGGGCTTATGCCTTAACTGAGGAAGAAGCCTGAGGAAACCCTGATGTCGTGTCAGGTACGTTCGTAGTTAATGATGAACATGCTGCAATTCTATTTGATTTTGGTGCTAGTAAAAGCTTTATATTAAATGCCTTTAGTCGTAAACTAGATTGCACTATTGACACCATAGTGAGTGCCTTTAGTGTACAAACCGCTGTTGGTAAAAATTCAGCGGTATTTCAGGTGACCGAAGATTGCGTAATAGAAATAGGGGGGCATAAGTTTCCTTTCAGATTATTCCTTCTGACCTTAGGAGGATTTGATATAGTATTGGGCCTGGATTGGTTAGCTGCCAACGAAGCTCAAATCATATGTAAACGAAAGATGATACACCTCAAAGCTATTGACGGCAGTCCAATTGCGGTTTATGGGGATTGGAATGGTACTATGCCAAACGTCATCTCGATGATCAGGGACGAAAGTTACATGAGGCGCGGTTGCGAAGCTTATCTGGCATATGTTATTGACCATAGAATGAAAACGAAAGAGCTTAAAGATGTACCCGTGGTGTGCAACTTTCCAGAAGTTTCCAAGAGGACCTACCTGGCTTGCCACCCGATCAGGAAATAGAATTTCAGATTGACTTACTGCCAGGAGCTGAGCCCGTTGCCAAAGCCCCCTACCGATTGGCTCCGTCGGAAATGAAAGAATTGATGTCTCAGCTAAAAGAATTAACAGAAAAATTATTTATCAGACCGAGCATCTCACCATGGGGCGCTCCGGTATTATTTGTAAAGAAGAAGGACGGTAGCATGCGAATGTGCATCGACTACCGTGAATTGAATAAGAGAACAGTAAAGAACAAATACCCACTCCCTCGAATAGACGACCTTTTTGATCAACTACAAGGCGCGAGTTAGTTCTCAAAGATCGATCTTAGATCGGGTTACCATCAGCTGAAAGTAAGGCGGGAAGATGTACCAAAAACCGCGTTTCGTACACGGTATGGGCATTATAAACTTCCTCGTGATGTCCTTCGGTCTAACCAACACACCTGCAGCATTCATGGACTTAATGAATAGAGTATGTCGACCAATGTTGAATCGATCAGTGATAGTCTTCATAGACGATATCCTGATCTACTCAAAGAACGAGGGTGATCACCACTGTCACCTAAGGGAGGTTTTGGAGGTCCTAAAGCATGAGAAACTGTATGCCAAATTCTCCAAATGCGCATTCTGGCTTAGAGAAGTCCAATTCCTAGGTCACGTGATAAACCCAAACTGTATTATGGTAGATCATGCAAAGATCGAAACAGTAAAGGAATGGAAGGTTCCGAAGACGCTAACGAAAATACGAAGTTTTCTGGGATTGACAGGTTACTATCGGAGATTCATTCAGGATTTCTCGAGAATTGCCTCGCCATTGACAAAGCTAACACGTAAGGAAGTGAAGTATGAATGGAGCCTAACCCAAAACAACGCGTTCGAGGAAATAAAGACACGATTAACTCAAGCTCCAGTATTGACCCTACCTGAGGGGAATGAAGACTTGGTAGTCTACTCTGACGCTTCGGGTCAGGGATTGGGTTGTGTACTGATGCAGCGAGGAAATGTAATTACTTACGTCTCGCGGCAGTTAAAGATTCACGAAGTAAACTACCCGACTCGCGACTTAGAGTTGGAGGCAGTAGTTTCGTATTAAAGATTTGGAGGCACTATCTGTATGGAGTTAAATGCACAGTTTACTCCAATCACAAAAGCCTGAAGTACTTCTTCAAACAGAAGGAATTAAACATGAGGCAAAGAAGATGGTTAGAGCTACTAAAGGACTATGATTGCGAGATATTGTACCATCCAGGCAAAGCAAACGTGGTGGCTGACGCCTTAAGTAGAAAGGAAGAGTCGGCACCTATATGGATTAAGGCATGTCAACTGATTATAACACCAGATTTGATGAACGAAATAGCAAAAGCACAAGACGACACATTGTTAGAGAGGAATGTTAAACGAGACAGAATAGTAGGACAACAGGTAAATCTGGAAACCAATACGTACAGAGTACGAACTCGTTTTGGCCGAATTTGGATACCCAAGATTGGTGAACTTAGGGCCAAAGTTCTTGATAAGGCCCATACATCTCACTATTCTATGGGACAAACAAAATGTATCAAGACTTGAAGAGAGAGTACTGGTGGCCTGGCATGAAGAATGATGTGACTAAATACATGAGCAAGTGCCTCACATGTTCACTAGTTAAGGCCGACCACCAGAAACTATGCGGTAAAATGCAACTTTTGCCGATACCAGAATGGAAGTGGGAGGAGTTCACGATGGACTTCATTACCAAGCTACCACGAACCGCTAAAGGCAATGATACCATCTGGGTGATCGTCGACCGCTTGACGAAAAGTGCTCAATTCTTGCCAATACGAGAAGATTTTTCGTCGGAAAGGCTAGCAGATATATTTATCAATGAAATTGTGAGCAGGCATGGTATGCCACTTTCAATTTTCTCCGACGGGGATACTAGATTCACATCAAGGTTTTGGAAGAAATTCAATGAAACAATGGGCACTTGATTGAACATCAGCACCGCTTACCACCCTCAAACCAATGGTCAATCTGAAAGGACCATTCAGACCTTGGAGGACATGCTCCGGGCCTGTATCATTGACTTCGGTGGGAGCTGGGACAGCCACGTACCGTTGCAAGAACTTTCATATAACAACAGCTATAACTCAACTATTGGCATGCCACCATTTGCGAGCTGTATGGAAGGAGGTGCAGGACCCCGATCCGTTGGGGGGGGAAATTGGACAGAAAGATTTTGCAAGTCTCGAAGTGGTCAAAGTTGCTTCTGAGAAATTCGATCAATACAAAGCTCGAATGAAAGCCGCAAAGGACAGACAGAATTCATACGCGAATAAGAGAAGGAGGGATTTAGAGTTTCAGGTATGGGACATGGTACTGTTAAAGGTATCACCATGGAAAGGAATCATCCGATTCAGAAAACGTGGCAAACTAAGTCCAAGGTTTTTCGGACCATTCAAAATCTTAGCGAGATTTGGCCAAGTTTCTTACAGACTCGACCTACCCGATGAGTTTAGTGGAATCCACCCTACATTCCACGTATCACACTTACGCAAATGCCTGCTGACGACACGGCTCACATACCATATGATGAGATCGAGGTAGATAACAACTTAAACTACGTAGAAGAACCAATAGCTATCCTTGACTGAGATGAAAAACGACTTCGTAATAAGTCAATTCCGTTAGTAAAAGTGCAATGGAAACACAGAAAGGGTTCAGAAGCAACTTGGGAAAAAGAGGACGAAATGAGGGGACTATACCCACAGTTGTTTAACGCATAACAGGTTTCGAGGGCGAAACCTCTTTAAGGAGGGTAGACTTGTAACATCCCTAAATTTATAAAACCCGAATAAAAGAAATAGGGGTCGAGACTAATAACGCGAAGTAAAACGGAATAGACGGGCTTGACCTAGGGCCGGCCCATGGGCCGCGAGCAAAGGAAGAGAGCCCCTCAAGTCAGCTACATCATCACAGCCTCCCCTCAACTCCACCATTTGCATAACTTAGAGAGAGAAATAGAGAGCCGGGTCTAGAGAGAGATGGTAAAGGAATCGGCTCAAAGGCTCGGGAATCGTTTCTCTCCATCTCAGGAACGTTTAGCAACAAAGAGGAAACGAAAACAGGTAACATTCATGCTCGAATCTGAGTTTTTAATTAAGAAATGGGTTTTAGGGTTCAAATGGATTTTGAATCAAAAGATGACTTTTTTTCATATGGAATCGCATAAAAAGCATGTATCTAGCTTCATGGAAGCTAGATACAAGTTCTGGACGTAAAAAGATCGAAGCTTGGATAAAAAACGATGAGGTTGATGAAAATATGATGCGTTGCCCGAAAAGTTGGATGAATGGGCCGAAAAGTGTTTTCGACCGAAAAAGTGGTTCGGACATCAAAGAGATCGGACAATACATTTCGGTCGAAAAGTGTTTCTAACATCCAAGATTTCGATCAGAACATTTCGGTCGAAAAAGTGATTCAAACCCCAAAGATTTCAGGTAGTACATTTCGACCGAAAAGTGTTATGGACAAGGAGTTTTCGATCAAAAGACGGGAATAAAGAATCTTTCCAAGTAACTAGTTTTCGGTCAAAAAAGATTTCGATCGAATTAGTTTTCGATCGAAATAGATTTTCGGGCATAGAGATTTCTAACAAAGGATTTGATACTGATGTGTCTACTTCACCTAACTCTAAGAATAGAAATGTTAAGTGTCGGTTAGGTTCATTAGCTTATCTCGTATGACTTGATTATACAGATTGTGTGTGACCTTAACTGACGCTCCAGAACCAGCTAAGTGTATTCAGAAATAACCCGTCAGGTGAGTTCTATGTGCCCCCTTTATGTTATGTGCAAATCATTTTAAATGTTTTGGGGCTGAAGTGTATACACTAAATGAATAAGTGTTATGAATGTCAATGTGATCATATGTGATATATATATACATATATGTATTAAAACAAATGAAGAACAAAGAATGAAACGTATGTTTACAAATAATGAATGAAAGAATGACATAACGTAAATGAATAAATTCTTGCTTTATATTTTATATATTGCATGTTAGGAATGTATGTAAACGTTATGGACACTTCGATGATAACGGCTACTTCCGTAGACGGACGACCACGTGACTATTTTGCAACCGGGAAAAATACGTTCTTTCATCAGCTAGGACGTATGAAAGGCAATAATGGACGGTCGAAGCAATTGCCTTATAATAGTATAACGGTTGCATAAATAATAGTTTGCGTGGGAAACGGATGCCTTAGGACAGTCGGGCGAATATACGGACTACGACGGTAGGACGGTTAAGACGGACGGCCGAAGTAATGGCGGACGGTTTCTAGGACCGGAAGAGTAAAGGGGCTACGACGGTAGCTTAATGGCGTATGTCTTTGTGACAAATGTAGTAAAAGAAGGGTTAATCGCCCTTATGTGTATGGCCAATGAATGTTAATGAAAAGTAAAGGCGAATACATAACTATGTACTCGCATATGAATGATAAATGAAGACAAAGGAGGTGTTAATGTGTATTTATATATAGTTATATATATATATATACACTTATAAAGAAATAATGTTTATGCCTAATTAATTTAAACTAGAACTCACCAGCGTTAGCTGACTTTTTGTATACACTTCATGTAGCAAGAAGAAAGGACGTACGAAGGTGTGAAGGCTACCCGGCATGAGACTGACATCCCACTTTATTTTATGTTAAGACAATATTTATGCTTTAATGTTAAGACTTCTGTTGTTATGTACTCAAAATGTTGAATGATTCCGCTGTGTTTGAATTTTTAATATGAAGTTCAGTATTAATGACTTTGTTTATGAGTAAATCCAATAAGTCCGGCCCCTAGCTCTGACACCATCTCTAACAGCTCAAGCAAACCGTACCAAGATATTGTCCGCTTTTCCCCTGATGGATTGCCCATCCATGAACTCACGGTTTTGTTTTCACCCGACAAGTTGCTCGCCCACGCAAAACGCGTCTTGATAGAGAAGGTATCCACCCCCTTATAAGGAAGGCTTCGTTCTCCCGCTCAACCGATGTGGGATATTACAATATATAATTTTATTTTTCCTCAATAACTTTCGGTCGTTAATTATTATTTTTTTCTTATGTCCAGGTATAACTTTCGTTAAAAACGAAGTTGTATTGAAAAAAGTGTACTTTTTAGGTGACATGTGTTATATCTAATGACGATAACGTGATCGTACCGTGAAGAGCTGACATTGACTGAAAAACATTGGTATCGTTATATAACTTTCTTTTAGCTATCTTTCGATCTCCACAACTGAGTCGCCGTAACTTTACACATTTTTTTATGTATTTAACAACGTATCTTTTTTTGTTTAGCCACATTAATGCTACCGTTTCAACCATTTAAGGTCTGTCTCCAGCCGTGTAGCGCGGATATTTTCTAGTTTTTCCTTAAATCAAAGTTATATTAAGTATAATAATACCAGGTGCTTTCCTAATAACCGGATTATACTAGTTAAAAGGTCCGATTATACAACTAGGTTATATTACTTAACTAGCTTAGAACCTGCGTAATACATACGTCACAAAAAAGTATCAATACAAAAAGTTCTTAAGTTTCTATGTATATATTTTTTACAGGTCTAAAATTGTATTAAATATACTAAGAATAGAAAACAAAATTCAAAATATATAAAAATTAATATATAATTGAGTTTCGAAAATATGTTAATTACTATTTAATTTAATTTGACTTTCATTTATTTAATTGAAAATAAAAGTTACATAATTAAATTGAAAGTATTCTTACAATAAAGGATAATTTAAAATAAATGTGTTTTATTAGTATAATTAATATTTTTTCTTTAAAAGTATATTATTATTATTAAAAAATAGGTGTATTTAATGAGAGAGACTGAAAAAATAATAAAAATAAATATTGAGCCAACACGTGAGATGAAAAAAAAATTATTTATTATATAAGATAGTTTTTAATCGAGATGTATTAACCGTGCATGTGTATAATATTAGTGTGTTAAGTTTTATTGTGCACGTGACTGAAACATTATTTGCTCCACCTATAACGTGCTAGACGTTGTCTTCTTTGAACCTTTATCATTGACAAATCTGAAGGAAAACCAGACACTCACATGGAATTGTACTTAAAGCTGCTTCTTAGAGCTGGTCCAAAATAATCAGATCTGGCTTTATAAAAGGCCAACCACTTATCACAATATATATTTAATAATAAAAAAGTTACGTTTTAAAAAACTTATATATTACACGGGTTGAATAGAAAATATATTAGTCTGTTATCACATACACTAGTCAAAATATGTTTTTTAAAAAATGTATCTTGATGTGACAGTTATAAATTATGTTAATTTTATTTTTTTCAACTGGATATTAACTTTTTTTATTTAATTGATAACTTATCTTAAATTCATTTGGTTAATTATATAGTAACTATCTGTAATTAAATAATAAGTATTTATAATTAGATTTACATTAAATATTTAACAGGTTATTTTAATATCATTATTTAATAGGAGAGAGAGTCGAGAAAAACATGTTAAGAATGCATCAGAAAATGACATGTGTAATTTAGTTTAGTTGTTTATTAGGTAGAGTAGGTTAGAAACCCGGTGTATTTCACGGGTTGAATAAATACAATATTATATATACTTAGTAATAAATATTTAAACATTACATAAATTTTTAATATGAAATTTAGAAACGTTATATAGTTATTTTTTTAAAATGTTTTATAAAAAAATGAAAGAAATACTCAATTTATAAAAATATTTTAAGAACAAACCTATTTTTTAATAAAAAAGGTTTTCTAAAAATAATTACATAAATTATTATTATTTAATAGGAGATTGAGACGAGAAACAAAAAATTAAAAAATTTATATAATTAATTGGAGAGATATAAGGGAAAAAAAGTTAAGGATAAATAAAAGAGCGACAAATGTCTCACCAAAACATTTATATATTAGAGAGTATATGTTGTATTATATTTTATTTAACGCGTGTAATATACGCGTTTTTTAATACGCAATTTTTTTATAACCAAGTATATATACGTGTGTATGTGGTTTTTGCATAATATCTATGAAATATCAAAGGAAATATAGCGACGGATCAACTTTTGAAAGGAAACAGACATAAGGGTTGAAAAATTGTTGCGAATCCGATATGAAAAGCTATTTTAACTAATCAAAACAATAATCGTCGCAAAATGAAGAAATCAACGATAATTTACAAACGAGTCACTTGTCCCTGATTTCGATTTTTGAGTAATATTCCTGTCACTAACCCAGCCCGTTATAATCTGCGTCTTTAGAACCGGAGAGGGAACTGTACATAGAACCGGTTCAGTTGAATGTATTTGAATCGTTCCGATTGAACCAGCCGATATCAACTGGATTGGTTGAACTGGTGAACTCCGGGCGACCGGATCGGATTAAAATTTTACTTTTTATTTTTTTTTCTTTAAAATCCCTAATTAATTCGTTTACTACCTCAAATTTCATATTGTATTTATTTAAGTTTTTGTAACATCCCAAAAATAAAACGACAGTTATAATAACAGAATAAACGAACGAGGCATGGCGGGTCGGGTCGGATGGGTCAGCTGGCTATAAATAGCCTATGCCACCCTTTTTCTCTCATTTGCAACTTTTAGAGAGAGAAACCGTAGAAAGAGAAAGTTGGCGGATCGACCCGAGACTTCAGCATGTTACTCCATAACTCGTGAAAAAACCTCCGGATTAGAAACTCGATTCAGGTAACGATCCGACCTAAATCTGAGTTTTAGTTCGTTTTTGGGTTTTTCGGGTTTTGGGTGAAAAGGTAAGGTTTGAACGGATGAAACTGAAAGATAATCATGGATTTGAATTCCTTAATGGAAAACGAACGTTTTGAAAGCAACAGGTTCGGGATCTTGACATGATCAGACCTGAATGCGAAAGTTAGGGTTTTTCCCGAAGAACAGGTCGTGCGCACTTGCTAAGTGCGCACGGAGCAGGTCCTGCGCACTTGCTAAGTGCGCAGGAGGCAGGGTCTGCGCACTTGCTAAGTGCGCAGGCAGCAGGGTCTGCGCACTTGCTAAGTGCGCAGACATCAAAACTGATTAAGTGAAGTCAGTATGTTAGAATGGTTAAACCGTTAGAGTCGGGATTGGTCTGATGTGTATTTAACTAATCAATTCAGATCGGAAGTGACGTTGTTGGACCTTCGTTTAGGACAACTCATATTAGCGTATCAGGTGAGTTCTAGAGCCCTCTTTTAAATGTTTTGTTAATGTTTTTGGGCTGGTGTGCATACTTACGAAATGATGTTTAACGAAATGATGTTTAACGAAATGATGTTTAACGAAATGATATTTTAACGAAACGATGTTTACGAAAGGAAAGGTTTTGAAGTGTTTTTGCCAAAAGGGTTACGAATGCTTTATGAACGGTTTAAATGAGGAAATGTTTAATGAGAAGAGAAAGAGGTAAAGTTTTAAAGAAGTCATTACAAATCTAATCTGTCAAATGAATGGAATTGACGAATGAAGTCTGGGAATGAGATTCCCAGCCTTGTGGTAGATTATGGACAGCGAGCCATAGTTGCCACAAGAACAACAGGGGCAGTGTCTCTATGGCATGTCAATGGTTATGATGTTGTACAACTGGTAAGGGAGTAACGACGGTTACTCAGGGGTTAACGTGACCCTATGTAAGGTTAAATTATGATCCGACGGTGTCATGGCCGTGAGCCATGGCCGTCGATGGAAGTTGTCGGTTTATGGACATGAGAGCCATAAGGGCAACTGAATGGGTATTGTCGGTCCTCGCGCAGTTAGCCTTGGGGGCAATACCAAAAGGGAATTGACGGAATGTATGGTATTGTCGGTCTTCGTGCAGTTAAGCCTTAGGGGCAATACCATACTAAATGACGGAACGAAGGGTAACACAGATTTAGATAATAATGTATGACTTAAATGAATGTTAAAAGTTTTAATGAACGATCCGTTTAACGGTGTTTATGATTATGATGTTGATGATGATATGGGTACGAAACCTTTTTAAAGATGTTAGATTATTACATGCTTTTGTGAAAGGTTTTACTAAATGAATGATACGTTTTTGGCAAATGTTGATGTTAAAGTTTTTATGAAATGCTAGAACTCACCAGCGTAGCTGACTTTTTAGTATGCACATTCAGGTTAAGGTAGGTATGGACGATGGACGGTGATGCTTGGCAAGCGAGAAGAGTTACCCGGTCGATCATGAAGACTGGCATCCTGTTATGAGTTGTTTATGTTAAGTTTATGTATTTGACAATGTACGCTTCCGCATGTATGAACAAGTTTTTAGTTATGTTGAATGAATGATTCCGCTGCGTTATTTGATATTCATGTTTAAGAACTGTTTGTGAATGAGTAAATCCAACGAGTGAGGCCTCCCGGGTTTGGGGCCTTACAAGTTGGTATCAGAGCAATAGTTTGAGAGATTCGGACACTCTCAGTGTCTGAACTTAAACTTTGAATGGGACCGAAAGCGGATGCTAGTACGTGTAACTCGAGCCAAAGCATCAGGTATGAAAAGTAGAATATGTGTATGTATTATGCCTTAGAAAGGGTTAGGTAAGGACTTGTGTTCTGATGGAATCACAAAGGTGGTCAAATAGAAATCGAAAGGTAGTGTAATGGTTAATTGCAAATGGCCAGTGTATATTAACATCTTACAGTGCTTATTGAATTCTATTTGTTAACTAGCGTGATGATATTGGATTTCTTGTCTTATAGAACGAAATGGCGAGGAGAGGGAACGGAAGGCGTGGTGGTCGTACCGGTGGTCGTACCGGCGGTCGAAATGGTGGGTGTGGCAGGATTCCTGCGCGCCAAGAGCACAGCGAAGAAGGAAGTGTTCACACTTAACCGACGGTTAGTGTGCATGGAACTGAACTGACACAAGTTGCAGAACAACCTTTCACTTTTGAACCAGAAGTGAGAGCAGCCATAGCTCGAGAGTTCTCCAAGTTGATGAAGAATTCTCTGCCAAGTCTGTTGGCTGAAGCATTAAAGAAAGTTAGTGGGGAAGGCGGATCTAGTGCGGCAACTGGTGCCTAGAACAACGAGACCGACAATGCACCGCCTGCTCGCGGATGCGACTAATAAGTCCTTTAAGGCATGTGACCCGCCGGTCCTGACTGGGAAGAAGGACGCGGTGGCTACTTTTGATTTGGTAATACGTATGGAAGCCGCCATCCGTCTGAGCGAGTGTCGAGCTAATCAAGTAGTGAAGTTTGCTGCTAACTCCTTGAGGGAGGAAGCATCCCACTGGTGGGAAGGTGTACGTTAGGCTAAGGGGGATGAGGTTGTTGACTCGATGATGTGGGCTGACTTGAAAACTTTGGTGATCAAGAATTTCTGCCCGAGGAACGAGATTGAGAAGGTAGAGAGGGAATTTCTGGGTTTGAAGGCCGGGAGCATGACGCACCGGCAGTACACAACCCGATTCAATGAACTAGCACGTCTGGTGCCACATCTTGTTACGACGGAGGAGAGAAAAATTTCTTGCTACATTCAAGGGTTGCCGGACCAGGTCCGCACCTATGTTAAGGCAAACGCCCCTACTACCTATGATTCGGTAGTAGAACTGAGCGGCGTAGTATTTGATGATCTGGCACTGAATGTCGCCGCCATCGAGGAACCAAAGAAGAGACCGAGCTTCTCAAACAAGCGAACTGGTGGAAAGATGTTTGGGGCTCACGATAAAAGGGCTCGGGTGGATGAGCCGACTGTTTGTAAGAAGTGTGGAAAGGAGCATGTAGGTGAATGTAGACTGGGATCTAACTTGTGCTTTAAGTGTGGCAAGACCGGGCACTACTCCCGTGAGTGCACACAACACTACAAGTGCTATAACTGTGGGGATGCCGGTCATCTGAGCCGGGAATGCACCAAACCAAGAATGGGTGAAGCCGGGAAGGGGAAAGGCCCGGAGAAGAGGGAAGAGGGGCCCCGAGTAAAGACTCGTGCGTACGCGCTGACGCAAGACCAGGCCAGAATGGACCCCGACGTGGCGTCAGGTACGTTCGTCCTTGACAACACTCTTGTTTCTGTGTTATTTGATTCGGGTGCCAGTAAGAGTTTTATATCTGCGACTTTTTGTAAGAGAGTGAAGTACGCTGTCAGTATACTAGAAAGGGCCTTTAGCGTAGAAATCGCTGAGGGTAGAACTGCGAGAGTAACCGAGGTAGTTGACAACTCTACGATAAAAATAGAAGGTCGTAGGTTCCCTGTCAGCTTGTTTGTTATGGTTTTGGGAGGGTTTGATGTCGTGCTGGGTATGGATTGGTTAACTGCCAACGAAGCACAAATCATATGTAAACGAAAGATAATCCGACTCAAGGCTCCGGATGGTAGCAAAGTCGAGGTTTTTGGAGATCGTGACGTCCCGATGCCAAACGTCATCTCGATGATTAAGGCAACAGATTACTTGAGGCGCGGATGCGAGGCTTATCTAGTGTACGTGATTGACAAGTGTAAGGAAGTGAAGGAACTAGACGATGTACCCGTGGTACGCGAGTACCCGGAGGTGTTTCCAGAGGATTTGCCTGGGATACCACCTGACAGAGAGATTGAGTTCCGAATCGACTTAGTACCAGATGCCCAGCCCGTGGCTAAGGCTCCATATCGACTAGCACCAGTGGAAATGAAAGAACTTATGGTACAACTAGACGAGTTACTTGAGAAAGGATTTATCCAACCAAGCATCTCACCTTGGGGTGCTCCGGTGTTGTTCGTAAAGAAGAAAGACGGTTCGATGAGAATGTGTATTAATTATCGCGAGTTGAACAAACGTACCGTGAAGAACAAGTACCCGTTACCAAGGATTGACGACCTGTTCGATCAATTACGAGGCGCAAGTTGGTTCTCAAAGATCGACCTTCGATCCGGGTACCATCAGTTGAAGGTGAGGGAAGAAGACATACCGAAAACGGCATTTCGCACACGTTATGGACACTTTGAGTTCCGCGTAATGTCTTTTGGATTGACGAACGCCCCTGCAGCGTTCATGGATTTGATGAATAGAATTTGTCGACCAATGCTGGATCGGTCGGTAATCGTGTTTATCGATGATATCCTCATCTATTCCAAGAATGAGGGTGATCACGCATGTCACTTAAAGGAGGTGTTGGAGGCTCTGAAGAAAGAAAAGTTGTATGCTAAGTTCTCCAAATGCGCGTTCTGGCTTAGGGAAGTCCAATTCCTAGGTCACGTCATTAACCCGAACGGCATTATGGTTGACCCAGCAAAGATAGTAACGGTAAGGGAATAGAATGTTCCTAAGACGCCAACTGAAATCCGTAGTTTCTTGGGATTGGCGGGCTACTATCGGAGATTTATCCAGGATTTCTCGAAAATAGCTTCGCCGTTGACGAAGTTGACTCGGAAGGAGGTAAAGTACGAATGGGGTTCGACCCAGGATGAGGCGTTTAAGGAATTGAAGGAAAAGCTAACTCAAGCTCCAGTCTTGGCCCTTCCCGAGGGCAATGAAGACTTAGTGGTATACTCTGACGCTTCGGGTCAGGGATTGGGATGCGTATTGATGCAACGCGGGAGAGTGATCGCGTACGCGTCACGGCAGTTGAAGATTCATGAAGCTAATTATCCGACTCACGATTTGGAGCTTGCTGCTGTCGTGTTCGCATTGAAAATCTGGAGGCACTACTTTTACGGGGTGAAGTTTACTATTTACTCAGACCACAAAAGTTTGAAGTACTTCTTCTAACAAAGAGAGCTTAATATGAGGCAGAGACGATGGTTAGAACTCCTAAAAGATTATGACTGTGAAATCATATACCATCCTGGAAAGGAAAACGTGGTGGCTGACGCTCTAAGCCGAAAGGATGTGCCTACTCCTATTAGAGTGAAAGCTTGCTAGTTGGTGGTGACATCGGACGTGATGAGAGAAATTGAAAAGGCTCAAGATGAGGCACTTAAGGAGGAAAACATAAAGAAGGAACGGATGGTTGGCCAACAGGACAAGTTGGAATATAACACCCTTGGTGTTAGGACACGTTTTGGACGGGTATGGATACCTATGGGTGGCGAGCTTAGAACCAAGATCTTGGATGAGGCTCATAAGTCTCGTTACTCTATCCATCCCGGTAACAATAAAAATGTATCAAGATCTGAGGAAGGAATACTGGTGGCCTGGAATGAAACGTGATGTGACGAAGTATGTAAGCAAGTGCTTGACTTGCTCGTAAGTAAAGGCCGAGCACCAGAAACCGTATGGAAAGATTCAACCACTTGATATACCGGAATGGAAGTGGGAACACATTACCATGGACTTCATAACTAAGCTACCTCGCACAGCTAAAGGTCATGACACCATTTGGGTAATTGTGGACCGTTTAACGAAGAGTGCTCATTTCCTACCTATTCGCGAGACGTTCTCGTCGGAAAGGTTAGCGGAAGTATTTATTAACGAAGTAGTAGCACGGCATGGGATGCCTTTGACGATTGTATCTGACCGGGACACACGATTCACATCGAGGTTCTGGAAAAGATTTCACGAGGCGATGGGCACGAGTCTTAATATCAGCACAGCATACCACCCGCAAACGGATGGTCAGTCCGAAAGGACCATTCAGACATTGGAGGATATGCTCCGTGCTTGTATTATCGACTTCGGTGGCAGTTGGAACAGCCATCTGCCATTAGCTGAATTCTCCTACAACAATAGTCATCACACGACGATAGGCATGCCGCCTTACGAAATGTTGTATGGGAGAAGGAATTAGGAAGTCTCGAAGTCGTAAGAGAGACGTCGGAAAGGTTTGATCAGATCAAAGCGCGAATGAAGGCCGCACAAGATCGTCAGAAATCCTATGCAGATAAACGACGAATGCCTATTGAGTTTGATATTGGTGACAGAGTAATGCTGAAAGTGTCACCATGGAAGGGAATCATACGATTCAGAAAGAGAGGAAAGTTAAGTCCGAGGTTTGTCGGACCATTCAAGATAATGGCACGGGTTGGGGAAGTCGCTTATCGGTTGGAGTTGCCTGATGAGTTAAGTGGGATTCATCCTACTTTCCATGTATCACACTTGCGAAAGTGTTTGGCGGATGAATCGGCTCACGTACCACTTACTGACATCGAGGTTGACAACAGCCTTAATTACATCGAAGAACCCGTGGCTATCCTTGATCGGAAGGAGAAACGTTTACGTAATAAAGTTATCCAATTGGTTAAAGTCCAATGGAAGCATCGAAAGGGATCGGAAGCCACTTGGGAAACGGAGAAGGAAATGAGGGAGTCGTACTCTCATCTATTTGACTTATGATAGGTTTCGGGGACGAAACCTATTGTAAGGGGGGTAGACTTGTAACATCCCAAAAATAAAACGACAGTTATAATAACGGAATAAATGAACGAGGCATGGCGGGTCGGGTCGGATGGGTCAGCTGGCTATAAATAGCCTATGCCACCCTTTTTCTCTCATTTGCAACTTTTAGAGAGAGAAACTGTAGAGAGAGAAAGTTGGCGGATCGACCCGAGACTTCAGCAAAGTGTTACTCCATAACTCGTGAGAAGAACCTCCGGATCAGAAACTCGATTCAGATAACGATCCGACCTAAATCTGAGTTTTAGTTCGTTTTTGGGTTTTTCAGGTTTTTGGTGAAAAGGTAAGGTTTGAACGGATGAAACTGAAAGATAATCATGGATTTGACTTCCTTAATGGAAAACGAACGTTTTGAATGCAACAGGTTAGGGATCTTGACATGATCAGACCCGAATGCGAAAGTTAGGGTTTTTCGCGAAGAACAGGTCGTGCGCACTTGCTAAGTGCACACGGAGCAGGTCCAGCGCACTTGTTAAGTGCGCAGGAGGCAGGGTCTGCGCACTTGCTAAGTGTGCAGGCAGCAGGGTCTACGCACTTGCTAAGTGCGCAGACATCAAAAATGATTAAGTGAAGTCAGTATGTTAGAATGGTTAAACCGTTAGAGTCGGGATTGGTCTGATGTGTATTTAACTAATCAATTCAGATCGGAAGTGACGTTGTTGGACCTTCGTTTAGGACAACCCATATTAGCATATCAGGTGAGTTCTAGAGCCCTCTTTTAAATGTTTTGTTAATGTTTTGGGCTGGTGTGCATACTTACGAAATGATGTTTAACGAAATGATGTTTAACGAAATGATGTTTTAACGAAACGATGTTTACGAAAGGAAAGATTTTGAAGTGTTTTTGCCAAAAAGGGTTACGAATGCTTTATGAACGGTCTAAATGAGGAAATGTTTAATGAGAAGAGAAAGAGGTAAAGTTTTAAAGAAGTCATTACAAATCTAATCTGTCGAATGAATGGAATTGACGAATGAAGTCTGGGAATGAGATTCCCAGCCTTGTGGTAGATTATGGACAGCGAGCCATAATTGCCACAAGAACAACAGGGGCAGTGTCTCTATGGCATGTCAATGGTTATGATGTTGTACAACTGGTAAGGGAGTAACGACGGTTACTCAGGGGTTAACGTGACCCTATGTAAGGTTAAATTATGATCCGACGGTGTCATGGCCGTGAGCCATGGCCGTCGATGGAAGTTGTCGGTTTATGGACATGAGAGCCATAAGGGCAACTGAATGGGTATTGTCGGTCCTCGCGCAGTTAGCCTTGGGGGCAATACCAAAAGGGAATTGACGGAATGTATGGTATTGTCGGTCTTCGTGCAGTTAAGCATACTAAATGACAGAACGAAGGGTAACACAGATTTAGATAATAATGTATGACTTAAATGAATGTTAAAAGTTTTAATGAACGATCCGTTTAACGGTGTTTATGATTATGATGTTGATGATGATATGGGTACGAAACCTTTTTAAAGATGTTAGATTATTACATGCTTTTGTGAAAGGTTTTACTAAATGAATGATACGTTTTTGGCAAATGTTGATGTTAAAGTTTTTATGAAATGCTAGAACTCACCAGCGTAGCTGACTTTTTAGTATGCACATTCAGGTTAAGGTAGATATGGATGATGGACGGTGATGCTTGGCAAGCGAGAAGAGTTACCCGGTCGATCATGAAGACTGGCATCCCGTTATGAGTTGTTTATGTTAAGTTTATGTATTTGACAATGTACGCTTCCGCATGTATGAACAAGTTTTTAGTTATGTTGAATGAATGATTCCGCTGCGTTATTTGATATTCATCTTTAAGAACTGTTTGTGAATGAGTAAATCCAACGAGTGAGGCCTCCCGGGTTTGGGGCCTTACAGTTTTCATATTTATTAGAATTATAATCCACATAAGAAATAAGAATAAAGTATTTTCGTATTTTTGTCATAAGTTAGTTTCAACTTTTAGATTATTTATAACATAATCTAGTTTTTAAAACCGGTTTGACCATACGCCATCGGTTTTATTGCCTGTCCGGTTATAAAAAAACGGTTATAATCAAGATTCTAGTGCAACATTTGTTTTTTTTTTCTTCTCTTGTATTCAAAAATGCACATATTCCTTGTAAATAATTTTCATCTAAATGAAATTTTTTATATATATATGATCAAATATTACATTATTGAACTTCTAGCAGGTGCTGCAGGTAGGGGTGTTCAAAGTCGGATATCCGAAATTTTTGGATAGTGGATTTCACTATCCGCATCCGAATACGGATTCAGATAGTGAAACGGATATCCGAAAATATAAAATATATATATATATATATATATATATATATATATATATATATATATATATATATATATATATATATAATATTTTAAAATTATAAAAACAATTAAAAACCTTAAAAAAACATTAAAAAGTATAATATATCGGGTTTTGATTCAAATTTTCTTATTTTTAAATAATAAAAACAATTAAAAAAATATATAAATATAATATTTCGGATATTCGGATATCAGAAATATCCAAAAATTCGGATATCCGAATTTTTGGATAATTCAGATTCAGATTTTCGGATAATTCGTGTTCGGTTTCGGATTCAGATTTTTTTTAACACCCCTAGCTGCATGTCTATTATGATATGCTAATAATGTAACTACGTAAGCATAACTCCATTATTAGAAATGGACTTCTCAGTCACTAAATAACTCATCGTAGTTCTCAAAGGAAAATAATTGCATATTTAAACACAATATAATACATGTTTATATTAAAGTTAATTATTTAATTTGTAATTTAATTGAACTTTAGCAGTGATTCAAGTTTGTTTAGAATAATATTAATTTCCCAATTTTAAATGATATTATTGGATAGGGACACTCCAAGTCTAACACGAGTAACATAATTGGTACACATTGATTAATGTTTTTAAGTTGAAAATACATTTGGTAGAGTGCGGTTGTTAAGTAATACTTTATTAAGATGATCATCACACACAAGAAAATATATATAGATTTTGTTTTAAATCGTTTCACTGGGAAAACTTTAGCTATATGTTTATAGCTTGATTGTGATAATATTACTAGAAGTGTTCAACTTTACTATTTTCATGGATGGTTAATGTTGGAAATTATTTTAGATGTTAATTTTTTAACTTGTTTTAGGTTTAGTATATTTAATGTTTAACTTTAAACTTACTTTTATGTTGAAATGATTAACTAGTATTATCACCCGCGCTTCGCGCGGAGTAAGTATTTTTTTGTGCATAACTATAGTCATATTCGGCGGTTGTATATTTTAAAATGTTAATAGAACATGAGTATTAAAACCTGTAAAAGTTGATAAAAAAAACTGGACTAAAAAATAACAAAAATAAACTAAAACCTAAAATAGGAATAACAAAATAAATAAAAAAACAAATTATAACCCCCTCGCCTCGCTACGGAAGTTTGAAACGTTAATAAAACAGGAGTGTTCGAATTTACAATGTAAAAATAGAAGAAAAATAAAATATTCCAACATAGTAAAAGAAAATGTTAAAACCTTCGAAAGAAATAAATAAAAGGTTGGAAAAAAAGCAAAAGAAAATGGATTTAAAAAGGCAAAAAAAAAAAGAACACACAAAAAAAATATCACATGGATCGAACATGAGTTTATTAGGTTGAGTACCAGGCAAGTATAGTTAAACCAATGAACTCTATAAACTTTGTTGATGTTTAGCCAAACAAAATTCTTTTGTACAAAAACCAATCTAGTGAGAATAAAAAAAAAAACAAAAGGTGACCGATGAAAAATTGTAGCGTGGCACAACCGCTTAACTGGCCAATGCCCATTACTTACTGTTCACATCCTCTGTTTTGTATATAGTGTATAATGTTTGAAGTTCTAGTATTTTATAGATTTTTTTACTATTTTATATAGTTTTATTTGGTTATGACGTCAATCAATTTTAAGACTAGTACGAAGGACGCTCAATTCCGTAACTCGTCTATTTTTTAAAAACATTTTTTTGGAGACATCGAGATAACATTGTCATGTTGTCTCACTATAACATCGGACCATTCATAACAAAATAATGTTGTTCAATTTTCCTAACTGGAGCTCACAACTTTGTTTTAGTTACCTAAGTAGACTTCGTAGAAAGTCACCTATCTCTCGTGTATAGAAGAGCTAAAACAATTAACACGTGTTGATCGTATATAAGGCCAAACATGCCTTTTGATCTTCTATCCCTCGTGTAGAAGAGCAATATCAGATTTTCCTATAGTGTCACAACCACCCACTTTAGAGACCTATCATCCTCGACGAGGTCTATCCCACCATCATAAACAAAAGGGGGAAACTCTATGTGTAAAATCCAACCCTCATGCTAACCAATATTGTCGTTTGTCTACCAAGAGCTCAAAAATTTGTTTTTATTTAACTGTGCGATTTCCTAAGATATCTTCCATCCAATAATACTCAACTATGAAGTTATTCTCTAGTCCAAAACCAAAATGTCTAGAGCGCATTAGTAGTATTTGAGGATAAACATTTTATAGAAGTAAGATTTATTTAAGGTGTCATAGTCATAAAAAAATTGTCACGATCGAATGAGCAAGGATGTTCTAACACTTAATCAAATAGAATCAGTTAATACGATGGAATGATCAACATTAACTTGTTCTTAAGTAGAAATAATGCCTTGGTTGATATGAGTTATGAACCTAGGCCCAACTAACAGCCCGGTCCAGTAACCCAACAAATTGAATGTCACGGTGACAACCTGAAAATACCACCGTTGAACATAAGCAAAGAGACTGAGAAGAATAGGGTAAGAAGATTGTTAAGAAGTGTGTGTTCTTCCTCCCACCTCCGTATCTGTATTCTCTGATTCTCATCCCCGTCTCTATTACTTTTCTGTATTACTTTGATTCTCAATAGTAATCGTTTCAGATTATCAATAGAAACCTACCCGATTGCATCTTAATTCGATTATCTCTTCGGTAGGTAAAATTTTGTCGAATTTTAAAAGGATAAAAAATTAAAACTAATTAGTGATGGTACATATCCTAATTAAAGTCTTAATTGTTGGGTTCCCCTTTTAAAAATCGTCATTGCATACGCACACACAAAAACACCACCTTCAAACCGTCTTTAGTCATACTTGGACAAAACTAAGTGCCTAAAGCTAAACATGTTGTAATTTTTTATTTACTCAATTATTATTTTAAGTCATAAAACATTTTACTCAATATAATAACTTCAATCATCCATTTTGAGAATTTAATAGTGTATTATAAAAAATATTGTTGTGAATCACGACACAAACAAAGCTAGTATTCTAAATATATTAACTGTAATTTTTAATTCAACATATAATTTTAAAATAATAATTTGGCTATTATATCAGGATAAATTAAGACTTTCTTTGAAGTAACACCATTGATAGTTTGTGATTATAATAACTAACACTAGAAACTTTAAGAAACGTGTTACGATTTTTATAAGATCTTGAGATTTTTATAAGATCTTCTGGAAGTTAAAACGAGGGCTAATTTTCCTATGGTCCAATTTGTGTGTTTAGGTTTAATATAAACGGCCTAACTAAGTTTTGGTCGAACTCCTGAACATGTTTAACTACACAGGTTATGCTTAGATTAATCTACCGAGTTTGTGAGTTAGCATGTTTATTTTTATAATTTTAAAAATGATGTTATTTATGTTATATTCTAAAAAAATTTAAACGCTGAAAGGGAAATAGGCATTGTGTTTTTTTAGTTCAAACTGGGCTATTATATTATATTTTTGGTTGTGAATTTATACTTCAGAGTATTAATACGTTAAAAGATCTTACTAACATAATAAATAAGAATCTTTTGTGCCACGTGTCATTCTCTAATTACTTTTTATTCTTATTTTCCCGTCTCTCTCTGCTATTAATTATTAATTACTAGGTTAGAATCCCGTGTATTACGCAGGTTAAATAAATACAATGTTATACACTTAGTAATTAAAATTAAAATATTACATATTTATAACATATTATATACTTTTTAATATTAATTTTAGAAACGTTATATACTTATTTTTTTTAAATATTTATAAAAAGAATGAAAGAAATGTTTAATTTCTAAAAATGTTTTATGAAAAAACCTATTTTTTTAAATGAAAAAAAGTTTTATAAAAAATAATTATAGAAATCATTAATATTTAATAGGAGAGATAGGAGGGAAACAAAAAATTTTAAAAATGAAAATAAAAAAAATTGTATAATTAATAGAAGAGAGAGACGGGAAAAAAATAATGATGATGAATAGGAGAGTGACAAGTGTCCCTCTAAAACCTTTATTTATTATATAGTATAGATTCTGATTCTCTCTCTTATTAAATAATAATCTTTATATTAATAAATAAAAATCCTATGGACACATGTTAATTTGTGGTTCATTTTTATCATTTTTTCTCCCCTCTATCCTATTAAATAATGATATCAACAGAATTTATTTTTAGATGTTTAATATAAATTTTTTTTTGAACGACATGGGTTCAACTGGCACGTCCCACCAGAGGAGGCTCGTACATCAGTCTACTCATACAACACCCAAGGAATTTGAATCTGCAGAGTGTGTTCCTAGTTTTTATGAAGTGCACCTTGCAAGATTCGAACCCATGACCACCACAGAGGGGAAACCCTTTGGAAAAACCCTCATGACCACCAATGCAGAACCTTGATGACAAATTTAATATAAGTGAAAGTTTGGTTTAATATAAATTTAATTACAGACACTTATTATTTCATTATAAATAGTTCTTGTATCATCAGTCAAATGAATTTAATATGAATTAATAGAGCTTATAACTGTTACAACAAATTACATTTTTCAACACATATTTTGACGAATTTGTGTTAACAAATTACATTATGTTTTAATCAACCAATGTAACACACTGGTTTATTCAACCCCGTGTATTGCACGGGTTTTTAAAAATATAATTTTTTTTATTACTAATTAAGTATATAACATTTTATATATTCAACCCGTGTAATACACGGGATTTTAACCTAGTATAAAATAAAATAAAATAAATTCTAAGTTAAACGGGTCGTGCGCGTGTGCCAACTCGCATATATGCGTGTTCTGTTCGAGTTCTTATGTCTCACGCGATTTTTATGTTCGTATCATGTTCAATTTTGTGTAAAGTTTTCGGGTTTGACGTGTCAACGTGACACATTTAGCACCCCTAGATTATGATAGGTGAGAAGCATATGAGCTCAAGCAATTGGTAAGAGATGTACATGGAATTCTTTATATCGTCTTCTTTTGTATTTAAACTCTTTTCTCAATTGCACGCAAGAATTAAAATGAAAATAAGCATTTAAGTTGGAGTGTTCTTTTATTAGTAGGGTTTCTTTATATTTTAGCGTTCGGCTTTCACTCTTAAAAGTTTGACGCAACAACTTTCAATGTATTGTAGTGGTAGGAAGTCTGGATTCTCTAAAAAGACTCAGGTTCTATCCTACTAGCATCACTTTGGGAATGGGCATGGTGGCTCAATGAAGGAAGACCTGGATCTTTGTAATCTTCGGTTCGATCCCGAGGGCGTCCGGGTTTTACCACCAGTGGGCTTTCAGGCGGGTGGGTTTTCTTCAGAACTGGAGATAACTTGGGGCGCTTAAGGGCTCCATACGGCTGGGTTGGGCCAGGTGGCGGTGGCCTTTTGTCAATGGGTCACCCCGTACGGAGTATCTAGACAATTTTATGTTTGTTGGCCGTTCAAAAAAAAAGTTTGACGCGAATTTTAGTCTTAGGAGATCGTATTTAGCGTGCCACAACGAACGTGAGTTTAATACTACTTATAAGACGCATCCTTTTTATTGCTAAATCTAGAGGTATGACAATATGACTAAACTAAATTAATTGATGATACACGACATAAAGGCAATATGGGAAGAGAGAGCATTTTAGGTTGGAAATTTAAACATGTGTTGCGAAATCTATACTATATAATAAATAAAGGTTTTTCATGTTATGTGTCGGCTTTATATTTTCATCATTTTTTCCCACCTCTCTCTCTTATTAAATACATTTCTATGTTTTAATAATAATATACTTTTAAAGAAAATACTAATCTTTATATTAATAAATCTTCTGACATATTTTGACGAGTGTAGATGTTAACAGATTATATTGTATTCCAAAGGTTTATTCAATCCGTATAAAACACAAGTTTTTAAAAAATAATTTTTTATTACTTAATATATAATATTATATTTATTCAACCCGTATAATAGACGAGATTTTAACCTAGTATATATTACAAAATGGTTTTATACCAATTTGATTTCTACTTTACAAATAACGAATTTACCTTTAGTGATTTTTAAGTCTCTTTTTCTTTTCTCTTTTCAATTTTTATTTAATATATACTTTAGTTTTTTCTTTTATGCTATATAATATTCAATATTTTAAGAAAATCTAAATATGCATTTTACTAAAATTTATTTCTATTTTTGGATAGAAATTCTATTGAAAACGAAACTGTATCCAAAACAAAATACTTTTTATTAAAATTTATATCTTAATATAAACGGAAAAGATAAACAAAACTGTCTATTTATATATATATACTAGGTTAGAAACCCCGTGTATTCGGGTTAAATAAATGCAATGTTATATATATTTAAAAATAAATATTTACATATTAATTATATATGACATATTACACATTTTTTTAATACAAATTTTAGAAACGTCATATAGTTACTTTTTAAAAATGTTTTATAAAAAAATGAAATAAATGTTTAATTTCTAAAAACAATTATAGAAATCATTATTATTTAATAGAAGAGAGAGACGAAAAATAAAAAAATCATTAAAAAACAATTTAAGAAAACTTGTGCAATTAATAGGAGAGAGAGGCGGGAAAACTTGTTTCACCAAAACCTTTATTTATTAGTATGTATAGATATACTAGGTTATATACCCATGTATAACATGAGCTTGTTTAATAAAAAAATAAAAGTATAATAATGTATAAAAAAATGTGTAAAATAAAAATAAAATTATTTGTTTCCTTAATTAAGTAATAATTAGAATTCAAATTTTATATTATTTTTTCAAAAAAATAAAAACATTAAGATAATCAAATTTGCAAAATTCAAACTTACTTAAAATAGGAAAAATTATAAGATTTTAATAAGAAAAAATATGGTGATTACATGTGGCATTCTTTGGAATCATTTGTTAGAATAAGGATACGGGGTGCATTTAATAAGAGAGAGAGGCGGAAAAATGATGATGAAATTGAATATGATGGCGACACGTGGCATACAAAACATTTATTTATTATATAATATAAATATATACTAGATTAAAATCTCGTGTATTACACGGGTCGAATAAATAAAATGATATATAAATAGTAATAAAAATTTTATATTTTTAAAAACCCGTGTAATACACGGGTTGAATAAACCGTTTATATTACATCGGTTGAACTATTTATAATTAAATAATAAGTATCCGTAATTAGATTTATATTAAAGTTTTAAAAATAAATTCTTTTAATATCATTATTCAATATGAGAGAGAGAGAGAGATAGAAATGTGAGAAAAAAATGATATAAATGAACCAGAAAGTGACATATGTCCATAGAATTTTATTTATTAATATAAAGATTATTATTTGATATTATTATTTAACAAGAGAGAAAAACAGAAAAACTAATATTTAATAGGAGAGAGAGACAGAAAATAAAGATGATGAGTAACCAGAGAGTAACAGGTGTCTCCTATGGTTTTCCTTTATTATTATTATATATATATATATTTTTTAAATATTAGATATCACACTTTTTTAGAAAAATCTAAAATATATGTTAAGTAAAAAAGAATTTAAATATTACATGTTATTAGAAATCTTAAAATATTACCTGAATTTGCAATTTTAATTATATATTAAGTCTTAAAAAAATAAATTATACAACTTGCAATATTAAATTAATCATAAAATGAGGTTTTTAAGGGAAAAACATAAAAAAAAATTGAAATTCGGTCCACCGGTAACCGGCCGGTTCAAATGAAAGCGGTTCAACTACACACAACCGGATCGTTATGTGTCTAGTTCGCGGTCTGATTCTGAAAACATTGGAAAAAACAGAAGAAACGTATCACGGAAACGCAACAAATTGTAAGCATACACACCATGTGTTTGATGAAATGTCTGTTATTATGGGGTGTTTGGTATTACTTATTAAACCTAGTTATTGACTTATTACCTTTTGTAATAAGTTAATAAGTTATAAGTATGTTTTGATATGATAAAATGACTTTTCAAAATAACTTTTAGAAAATAGACAATAAGTTATTTTTAAGAAGTTACAATTTTTAGCTTTTCATTTCTCCTTATTACTTTTAGGGAATAATTTTCCATTAATAAGTCAAACCAAACACTTTTTAAAAACAACTTATTACCTTCCTCCACCACATAAGTTAATCCAAACACTTTTTTAAAAAAAAATCAAAAAATAATAAATTAATAAGTTCTTTTGACAAAATTTTTTTTTGAGGGTTAATAAGTAATCTCAAACACCCCTTAGTTTTGACAACGCCAAAACACACTTGTGTAGCTTCTTGCAAAAACACTATACAAACAAAGTAGAACTTCATATCTTTTGTAGTATACACAACATGCTTATTCGATCGCAAACCGCACCATAAACCCGAAAACAAACCCGTAAAAAAAACCGAATATCATGGTCCAAAAACGAACCCGAAAACACAAATCGAACCACTAGTTTCCCTGCGAATTAGCACCAACAACTTCAGGATGATAATGAAGCATCTCACTCCATATCATCTCCCTAATAACATCTTCCCCTAATTCTTCATCAATTTCCAAATCCACAGGAACTTCAACAGGCGGATCCATATCCGAACTATAAAGTGCAGACATATAAGGATGTTGAAGTGCTTCACTCACACTAATCCTCTTTGAAGGATCAAAAACCAACATCCTTTCCAGCAAATCTATTGCTGATGGTTGCGCTTCAGGATACAGGTCAGAAAATGATGTCCCGGATGAAAAAGGTAGCGATTGTATATACTTTCGCGCCTTCTGGTTATCGATAAATTCAATCGCGTCTTCTGTTTGGCTTCCAAGAATGTTGATTATAAGTTTTAACTGGTTTAAACACTCGGTACCTGGAAAAAGCGGTTTTCTTCCTAAAAGTTCTGCAAATATGCACCCAACTGACCATACGTCTATTGAGGTACCGTAGTTTTCACAGCAGAGAAGAAGCTCGGGTGCCCTGTACCAACGGGTCACCACGTATTCTGTCATAAATTGGTCTTTACCGTTGTTTGTACGCGCTAAACCGAAATCACAAATCTTTAGGTCACAGTTGGCGTTTATAAGCAGGTTCCCGGGCTTCAGGTCGCGGTGGAGGATGTTAGCCGAGTGAAGATACTTTAGACCTCGCAACAACTATTAAAGAAATGTTGATTATTTTCACACCCGCGATTACCATGGTTAAATTATCGAATTAAATAAAAAAGTTATGATCAGAACTGTAAACGAGCCGAGCCGCTCGTGAGCTACTCAAGATCGGACTGTAGGGATGACAAGGGACGGGTTTGGGATGGTTATTGGTAGTCACATACCCGGTCTAATACCCGTCGGATACCTCACTACTCATTACCCTCGGGCATCGTGTATACCTGTAAGTTTGTTAAGAATTACCCGTTGGGATTCCTATGTACATTTTTACTATTTTTAATTTTTATATAATATATTACATAAGGAACTAAAAATATAAACACTAAAAAGTCAGTGGATTATTAGATCACTACACCACCCAAGAACAAAAGAAAATAATAATAAAAATATTTTTTTATGAGTACAGTTTGGTAAACTGGTATGTATGTTTCGGGTAATCGGGCCAGGTATCACCTAGTAACATACCTGAATTCCCATCTTATTACCCGTCCCGAATGGTTCAGGTTTCGGGTTTGCTAGTCAGGTAAGGGTTCGTTTGTGATCCCAATTGGCTTGTTAAAAGCTCGAGTTGAGCCGAGCATAAAGGGACACGAGCCTGAGCCTAAGATGGCGATCATTTAATAAACGAGCCAAGCCAGAGCAAGCTCGAGCTTAGACGAGCTCATGCTTAGCTCTGATCGTTTACACCCCTAATTAAAATCAGATAGTGTAACCGTGTACCTGAAAGAGGAAATACTGACAATGGTCATTTGAAAGTGACTGAGACGACTTAATAATCTGATGCAGATCGGTATCCATAAGATCATAAACCAGGTAAACATCTTTGAAGCTTGTCCTCTGCATTGGAACCATTACATCCTTTAAAGCAATAACATTTTCGTGTTGAAGATGGCGAAGAAGCTTTAGCTCACGTAGAGTTCTAAGGGCGTCTGTGAGGTTGTCAAAGGTATTGTGTATCTTTTTTATCGCGACTTTCTCATCGGTTTCTCGGTTAATAGAAGAACACACGATTCCATATGCACCTCTACCAATCGGTTTTATAGGAACGTATTTTGTATCAAGTTCGAATAATGATTGCCAAATCGAATAGTAATGCTTCCCTTCAGATCTAATCCCTCTCGGTGGTTCAACCGGTGTTGCCATTTTCCTACACCAGAATACCCACCCAAATCAATACAAAAATAATCAGGTTTCGGTTGTCATATCAAAACCAGGTCGTGTTCGGGCTTACCTGTTTGATATGTGTTTAACTAAACGGGTTGGGTTCGGGTTGGTCTACCTATTTAAAGCTATAAAACATAGAAAAAAAATTATAACCCATTTAACCCACGTACTACGACTCAGCAACCCGTTTAACCCGTTTACAACTTGATTACAACCCGTCAACAGATTTGAGTCGTTTACATAAACGGGTTACACGGGTCTTGTTCATGTTACATGATTTAAAGTGTAGTTGGTTTAGGTTCATCAATTCAATCAGCCAGCCCGCAACCCACCAACCCGACATGATTGACATCCCTAAATTCAATATTATATAAACTTTACCAAGTTTTGGATTATACAAACAGAAAAGTAAACTGATGAATTAAATTATATGAAATGGAACAAGAAAAGGAGTACAAAATCTTTGTAAAATCATGGAAACTGGTTGATTTATGTGAAATAAAACCAACAAAAAAACAAAATAAGAGAAATTTAAGGATCAAAGTAACTTACTTTCTTCAGGGTAAAGTCTTGAATTTGATTATCTTGAGCCTCTTGAATTTCGTCGAACACTTGGTTGGCATTAACATGGGTATGCTTCAATCTCACGAATTCTTTTCGAATCAACATCAACGAACACCAGATATTTTGTCGCGATTGAGTCGAAAGTCATAATTTACCTGTTGGCAATGAAAAATCCAATCGAATTTGGTGATTCAAGAACCCTAATTTATCCATGGAATATGCTGTTTTAAGAGGAAATAAATGATTTTTAATATTCGAGAAAACATTTGCACGGTTCCCCATCAGAAAAACGCCATTTTGGTCGCTTTCGTAGAATCAAGATTTGATTTCATTGGCATTAAAATTGTAATAATTGAGTCACCCATTTGAACTTTATTCTTGTAATTTGATGGTCAAGAAATGGATTTTGTGTGGTTAGTATCATTTTCATTATGTGTAAATTTCTATCCAAATAATTTCATATCATTCCATTAACTTCTTTAACAATTATATGTATGTTTCTCAATTAGTCGAGGGTTAATTATGAGATGTGAATCTCAAATGGGATAGTTAGAGTCGGTCCTAAGGATTCGAATGCGCTACACGAGCCGAAAAAAAAGGCTTATAATGAAATATATAATTTTATAAAAGGCTCAATAACTTTTTTTAAAGCCTCAAAATTATATATATATATATATATATATATATATATATATATATATATATATATATACAGTAGAACCTCTATAATTTAATACTCGATAAATTAATAACCTCGATAAAATTAATAATTTGTCCGGTCCCAACTTGGGACCAGTATAAAATTGAAACCCCAATCGATAAAATAATAAGATAATAATTTTTTTGAAATCCCAATGTAAATATATTGGTCCCAGCGAAACTATAAATTAATAATTACTAAAATATTCCAAAATTCTAGGATTTTCTAGTAAAAAATGAATCTATAATCACTTGTTTTTTTGTGAACTTTAAATCTATATTGAGTTCATCTTTAAATCTCCCCATTGCACTTAAGAGTTGAGGCACTGTATTCTCGTATTGCAACAAAAAGTTGTGAAGAGTTGTTGCCGCTTGCAATACTTCTTTCCGAGTGATCGGTTCCAAGGGTACTGAATCATCATCAACTTCATCATCAACCAGATTTTGAAGGTCCTCGTTTATGTTTTATTCAAATAGGTAAAGTGAACGGACATGGTAATTTTGAATGTCGATGCATTAATTTGAGAGTTGCTCACAAATATAGGCCTACTTTTTAAATTAATAATTTATTAATTTATCGATATAATAATATCTCGCTAAATTAATAAAATATCCCGGTCTCAACATTATTAATTTATAGAGGTTCTACTGTATATATATATATATATTAAATTTTTTTTTGACCCCTCAAAATGTTAGGCCCACTATGATCGAGTTGCCCGCAGGCCCATTGGGCCGGCCCGGGGATAGTGGAGTTAGTAAGGTGTTCTTCATTAGTCAAACGTGGAATACAAAGTGAGAGATAGTAAGGTTACAATTTTTGTAGCTTAAAGGTGGACTAAATGTAGTAGTGGAAGGAGGAATCTATTTATTTCGTATATCGATATCCATAACAAAGTAATGTATGATTAAAGCGGTACTTGTTTCAACCCAATTATGCTAAGAAATATATGTAGTTATTATTGGATTCGAACACATTCTAACACTCACTAATATGAATATTACGAACAGAGAATTTGTCTAATATGCTTGTATTCGAATGGTTTCAAATGTCATACATACGAGGCTATTTATAGCCTTGGATTTGTCGGTTACATGCAACCGTTTAGACAGTTACAAACTTTGGCGGTGGAGTTAACGGGTGCCAACCTATGACCAAAGGTCGGGTCACTGTAGCTATATGGATCCCGCCATAACATAATACTTAGGGTAATTACTTAAATTAGGATAAATCTAATATTAATTCCAACAATCTCCCTTTTAATTTTGATTTATCTATTCATGCTTTCATAATAGTGTTGGTCCTTCGTCACAGATAAGGTGAGATTCTTGTTCATTCACTTTCTTCCTTTTGTCATTCCTTTTTGTGTATTCGTTAGCAAAGTGACCATAGTCACGACATTCATAACACATAACATTGCTCTTGTCTTTGTTTTCTTGACTAGGACCTCTTCCATGTCCTTTGTTAAAGTTTCTTCCATGATATCTACTATGACCTTGATCTTCACTTCTTTTTCCTTGGTACCAAATTTTAGAATGATTACTCGAACTTGTCAATAGGAGCTTATTTTCATTATGGTGTTCGGGTTCATCTTGACTTTTGAGGCGTTCTTCAAAAGCTGTTATTCTTCCTACTGCTTCTTCAAATGGCATGCTGTCTATTTCTGAATATTGCTCGATAGATGCCACAATCGGTAGAAACTTCTTCGAAACAAAGTTAAGTAACTTCCTTACAAGTACCTTGTCTTTCAAAGTACTACCAATACTTTTGAACTTGGCTCGAATGCTTCCTAACTTGCTTACAAAGTCACTTACAGTTTCATTTTGTTTCATTCTTAAAGTTTTTAGTTCACTTCTCAAGGTTTGTAGACGTGCCTTTTGTATCATATCTGCTCCTAGATATCGAACTTTGATAGATTCCCACACTTCCTTTGCACTCGCATATTGTGCAACTTGTAATAGGACATCTTCTGGCAGTGATTGGAGGATCATTGTTTTTGTTGTATTGATCTTCTTCTCATCTCCTTCGTCCTTATTACCAATTGTCTCCCAAAGACCATAGGCCTTCAATATCGTTTCCATCAACACCGCCCACATAGTGTAATTAGTTTCCGTCAGTCTTGGGCATTGAAGGGATATGTTTCCTTGCCCACGGACTGGACCAGATGTACTTTCTATTTTCTTATCTTCCTTGCCTGTCATACTTTTGAACTTGCTTTATCCTTGCCTTAGGGATTTAGTTGTACCACACATGTTTTCCTTCTCACTTTTCACACAGGTTTTTCTTTGCTTCTTGCTTGTACCACATAGGTTTTCTTCTTGATGCCACATAGGTTTCTCGCTTTGCCACATAGGTCTTCCTTTATTTGCCACGCAGGTCTTCCTCTCTTTGCCACACAGGTATTTGTTGATTTGTCATACAGATCTTTCTTACTTTCCACACAGGTATTTGCTGCTTTTCCACACAGGTTCTTTTTTTTACTTTCCACACAGGTTTCCTTGCTTGCCATACGAGTCTTTCTTGCTTCGTCACACAAGTCTTTCTCACTTTCCACACAGGTTTTGTTGGTTTGCTACACAGGTCTTTCTTACTTTACCACACAGGTCTTTGATTATACTTGCTAATTTTTGAACTTGCTAGAACCACACAGATTCGATCGAACTTGCTATCTTTCTTATGTTTGGAATCATAAAAATTATAACTTTCCTTTTGACGTAAATATGTCAAAACTTGATTTTTAAATGGGTAAAACAAAATTTGTTTTAAGAAAAACAAAGTATTTAAAAACCTTTTTGAAAAAAAAAAGACGTGTCAGTAGGGATGACACGGTATCAGACCTTTTGTTTTTTTCAAAAATGAGATAAGGTTAAAAGTTTTAAATTCTCGTAAATAGTCTTGACTTTTTCTCTCATTCTTTTCTTTCGTACACGTTTACGCCGACTTGGTATTTGGTTTTGATTCCAACAAAAGTTTTGATTTCGAATTACTAGTTCTATTATCTTCCTTCTGAGGCGTTTGATCAAAACAAAGAACTGATTCCTTCGAGATTTTAGTTTTGATTTTTCTTGCCACAGGATCTTCGTGCCCTGTTCTTCGTGCTTATCTGATCGGAAGTTTGATTTTTATTGTTCCGATTTGATCCGATGATCAAAGATGTCGTCCTCTGTTTCGGTTTGATGATATCAGTTGAAACCTTCAACCTTTCTTGATTTTGATCGTGAATTTCTGGTTTCAAAGATGTTGCAGGTTTGCAACAAAACAGAGGCGATACTGCTTTCACTTTTTCCTCTCCCTTCCGATCGATTTCTCTCCTTCACAGGCTTTCCCAAGAGCGTTACGCTCTGATACCAATTATTGGATTCGAACACACACTAATATGAATATTACGAACAGAGAATTTGTCTAATATGCTTGTATTCGAATGGTTTCAAATGTCATACATAGGAGGCTATTTATAGCCTTAGATTTGTCGGTTACATGCAACCGTTTAGACAGTTACAAACTTTGGCGGTGGAGTTAACGGGTGCCAACCTATGACCAAAGGTCGGGTCACTGTAGCTATATGGATCCCGCCATAACATAATACTTAGGGTAATTACTTAACTTAGGATAAATCTAATATTAATTCCAACACTTATTATGATGAACCCTTATTTTCTATTACTATGAAAACTATGTAAGTAGATTGTGAAGTGCACTTAAACAACCAGCCAAAAATACCATCAACATTTGAGATAGTTTCTAGTACTTTTTAACGTCTGTTTGATTTTTTTTTAATTCCCAAAACCGATTTCAACTCACCTCTCATGTAAGGTTTTCAGTTTCAGTGAACCAGAGGGGGTCAAAATCCTGCCAAAACTCTTCACACCATTACTGTTACACCTTGCCCAGACCATTTATCCTAGTGACCGATTGATACACAATCAAAAGCAGGGGAAACAAAGTACTTTTATTAATCAAAAGCTTAAAGTACCGTATAAGTCTTACAATCCAAATCCCATGTACAAAGCATTAAGATAAGGTACATCAATGCATAAAGTCAAAAAAAGTAAGTCTTCAAACACAATATTCAAACACTTCCACTTCATAATCGGCTACTATTAGATACTTTCAAGCCCCTAGCTATAACCATCAAGACAAGTATCGCCCACCTGAGATGTGAGCTTAAAATAAAACGTATCAGTGTAAACTGGTTAGTTCATGATATATTCATAATTCAAAAACATATTTAATTACTGTCAAATACACAATGCTAGTAAAGCATGCGCATGCAAACTCTGATGTTCATCAAGCAACATTCATGAAGAACATATGATCAGAAGCAAATGAGATAGATTAGTGTGAGATTCGACTCAACGCACTCGAAAAAAAAGGTGGACACCCGTTTTGCCCAAACCTAGGTGGCTCAAACTTTCTCCAACACATGGATATGATAAGCACTTTCATACATCATTATATTGCCGTTTTAACAACTTTTTCCTATTGTTCTTCATCTCTGTGTTGTCGTCATACATCTTAGACAAGGCATTCCATATATCTCTTGTAGAAGTATGTGTGCTGAAATTGTGATAAATCTCTCTAGGTAGAGCAATAGTCAGCACGTCTAAAGCCCTCATATCTGATGTGAGGTTAAATACCCCGTATATAAGAGTCTAAGTTTGTAGTTTTAAGCGTTTAGCTTTGTATATCGAGTATGTTTTATGTGCGTTTGGTATTTGTGTCTACTACAGGTTTAATGTGCTAAGTGAGTGGGAAAACACGAGCTTAAAATAATGAGTATAGTAGCATACACGGGCCCCGGAGAAGTTAAAGTCAAGAAAAGTAAAAAATGTGGAATTTAGGTTCTTCGCATCACGCGAAGATCAGGAAGAAGAATTTTGCGACACGAGAAGGCCTTGAAAAGCCCACCCGACTAATTTGTTCTTCGCGCCACGCGAAGAACAGCCATCCTAAGTTTGCGACACGCGAAGATTCATAAATTCGGCAAATTTAACTTAATTTCAATTATAAAGCATGGAGGAGTCTATAGTCGAATTAACTTGTCATTCTACGATCCAGAGCTTCCCTAAGGTGATTTCCATAGATAAAGTTTCAATCTTTACCAGTTTTTGATGCTAGATCAAGTTAGAACAATTATTGAAGAATCGATGACGATGTCGATGAGCAGCTAATCTCTTCGTGTCGTTTCCGGGTGTAGGATCTGCTTGTAAGTGATATACCTAGGTTCATACTTGATTTGGTCTAGTATTCTTGTAATCGTTTGATTGTTTGAGTTCTAGGATTGATTGGATTGATTGAACATGTTTAGTTTCTTGAATATCATATGCATCAGTTTTTCGGTTATCTATCGTGAACCATTGTGTATCTATGATTAGTATTCTGAATTGGTAATTAACTATTGGGTAATTAACTTGTGTCAAACATTCAGTTTTACAATCGTTGTTCAATACAGTCCTTATTTGAATGTTAATTATTTATCAATCTGATTAATGAGTTATGTCTATGTAACTTCCAATAGGTACAAACCAGTAATCACCGAAATTTCAATCTAAACCCGGAAGCGATCCGTTTTCTCTTAATAGTTTTTACAAAGTTAAAGTTATTTGCTTTTTAATCAAAACCCGAACAGTTTTCATAAAACAAATACTTTCCACCAATTCCCTGTGGATACGGTACCTTACTCCACTATACTATAGTTTAAGGTAGCTAAAGATTATAATACTTTTTTTTAATTGACCTTGATACCGTGATCAAAATGGCGCCGTTGCCGGGGAATACGTGCGCTTAGTGTTTTAGTTTAAATTGTTTTGTTCAGAGCTACTAATAGTTTGTTTATTCGTGCAGATCACAGGTTTATGCATATTCGTAATTCAGGAAGGAAGTCACCACTTTTATTCAATCCAGAAATAGAACAGGCCACTAGAGCCAACCGAAAGATAAAGAACCAAGTCTAAACAATCTTAGAGAAACTCGACAGCCCGAGAATGTCACAAAATCAACCACCGAAACCAGATCCAAGCAAGGGAGGGGGACCAGTCCCACCTTTTCCAGATCTTCTATTTCCTAATCAACCACCACCAAATCAAAAACCACCCCAACAACCACAACCTCAACCACAAAATCAACCACCACCAGCACCATTCCATAACAAGCAACCATATAATAGCTACCCAAGTTACTCAGATTTTGAGGATGATGGGCATTTATCAACAGGACAAAGTTATGGGCCAGAACACGGTTCTCAGCATGAGAACTGGGATGAAGGTGAAGCATGGTATAACCTAAACCACCACCCCAGAAATAAAGAAATAAATAGGGCAAACAATTGGGTACAACCACCACCAAGAGCCGACTGTAACATCCCTAAAACTAGATAGCTACATGGTCGGGCTAATGAATTACCCGAGTTTCTAATAAACGACATGGTGGGCTCAGATTATTGATTTAAAGCTTGGACTAGCGGAATTAAAAGACTCGGTTAGTCGAATTAAGAGGTTTGGATACATTTCGCATAAGGGAGAAACTCGGGGGCCCGGATTTTATTACGATTAGTATTTAATCAATAAGTGGAAAAACCCTAAGTCGTTTTCTCGGCTAGGTGGGTGTTTGACGGCAGGAATAAACCGAGAGAGAGATAGAGAGTCACCGGAAGAGAGAGGGAGCACGGTGGTAGCTTTTGCGGCGGCGTCAAGTGGGAGAGGACCTCTCGTCACGCAAGGTAAACCTCTCGTAGTTCTCGTATTACTCTCGTAATCATGTTTTCTGCAGGGGAACCCGACTAGGGTTAGTGGGTGGTGGTCACAGCTAGCGATAGGATCGGGAGGAGGAGTGGCGAGCTAGAATGATGGTTTCGGTAACTGTGCAGCGACTGGAGAGGTGAGGTAAAGGTCGGCGAGGGCCGGAGATGCCTGTGGTTTCGCGGCAGTGGCACGACGGCGTGCATGGCGATGCGTGGTGGTGCTGTAGGGGGCCGGGTGACGACGGCTACGTCAGAACAAAGAGGAGCAGCGAAGAAGGGAGCCATGGTGACAGCCTTAACGGTAGCTGCCATGGAGGTATGTGACGAGGGCAGGAGGCCGACGACGGCTGTCATCGTGTCTACGCTTGGTGCATGACGCTGGCGACAACGATGGAAGCCGATGGTGGCTTCGGTGTGGGATCAGTTGCTGTGACGAGATGTTACGGCTTGGACGGTGGAGTGTGACGGGGACAACGATGGCGGCGACGACATGCGGTGGTGAACAGGGGTGGACTCGGCGATGGTCAGGGTTTGCATGGCAACATGCAAGCACACATGTGGACCCGGTTCGGGTACGCGAATTCTAAACAAGTCAAGGACGGTTCGATGCGTGTATTGGTGAAGTAAAGGGTTGGGTGAATCGGTCTGGCAGGCGAAGGAGACGAGGGTCGGGGTTTTATTTTATGTACGCATTATTCGACGTAGGGTTTAGAACGTACCCTGACCCTATAATCATACGTTGGCAGGTTCGGGTTCATATGAGAAGACCGTTGCGATACTTGAGAGGGATCTTCATACTGGTGAGTTTCTAATCCCACTCTTTTAAACGTTTTACTGTTTTGGGGCTAACGTACGTACATTCACGTGGTGTTAATATAATAAATCGTGTTAAGGGTTTCGGGTTCTAACCCACTATATTTTGAATATAAAATGTTTATTAAGAGTCGTAGGGTCAATGGTGTGATAAGGGTGGACCGGGCAGAGTCGGGCTTTAATCTAGATGTCTATGATTTTATGTGTGAATTAATGATATGGGTTGTTAATGCGTGACATGTTAAGGGCCGAACGGGAATGGCCGTGCCTGTATTATATGCTAATGAATTCATAATACTAAATATGTTGTTCTAGGGTTATGCGTGATATGCGTGTGTAGTTAATGAGTTATGTATACAATGTGTGATATTACGTGTTTATATTCAAGTGTCGGGTTTGCTTCGTTGTCCCTATGGCATGACAAACGGGATCGTGGAGGACGGGGTCCTTCGGGAAGTCACCAAAGGTGACGATTATTTAACAGGTTAATGATGAGCTCGGGGTGTGTTGATCACCCTGACGAGGGTGCAGCGATGAGGTATGTGTTTGCATGCGTACATATAAGTGTTAATTTGCATGCTAATGCTTAGTGATATTTACTGTGTATGAGATTGTGTTAATGTGACGTGTAGAGTTAGACTGACCGTTGAGTCAGGATTTGTGACGTGACGTGACGTGCATAAGAGTCGTGTCAGTTATTCGTGAGAGCCTTGGTTAAGACCGGATGTGTTAGTGATCTAGGGTAGGTTGTGTTAACCCAGAGTTGAGTCTATGTGTATTCTTGGATATGAGTTGTTAGCATAGTATGTTGAGTCTATGCTGTTGTGATGGTAAGGTTGTTATTATTTATGTTGGTAGTACGGGTTGAGTCTCGGGTAATAAACGGTTATGGGATGTCATGGGGTGACAAGGGATTAGTCATTCATTAATAAAGCGTAATTATATTTTATAAGGACCGGAGGGTCCTGGGTAAGTTAAACTGACGAACTTGGTGTGATGGTTTTTATTTAAATTAAACTATTAGATCTCACTTAGTGTAGCTGACTCTGTGTGTACGTTAGATTGTTTGCAGGTAATCAGTGTATTGACATATCTTAGCTTGGAAGCGGCGTTACTCGGATCGGTGTGCAGGCATTCGTAAGGTAAACCTAATAACAATAAATGGTTATAAATGTTTTTAGAAAGACTTTCGCTGTAGTTTGAATTGCAATAAATGTGTTTTTAAGTAAAACAACCCGTTATGAGAAACAATTGTAGGATGCCCGGGTTAGGGTCTTACAAGTTGGTATCAGAGCTGTGGTTTAAGAGAAAACTGGTATTTTTAAACAAATAAAATACTTTAACTTAAACCGAAAATGGGACGAGGGTGAAACGAATGCCCCACGAGTAACCGCGTGCCAAGAGGTACGTCTTTCAAGTTGAGCAGTAATTATTATTTACCATTAGTGTAGTGTTACGATAGGTAGAGCGGTTAGTGTGAATGAGTAATCTATGTTTCCGTGTGGGAATATGATGTGTGATATGTGTGTATGGTAGAGTGTAGAATTATGTGAAATTACGTGGTGTGATTGGGTGAAATCATAATTGTGAGTTGATTAATGTAGAGTAGCATTAATTGCATCCTGTGACATAGCTTGGTGTGTTAGCTTAGTATAACGAATTTGTGTGTAACTACGTGTGATGTGTAAGTGTGATATATATGACGATTTGCTATATAACTGTGTGGTGATAAGTGAGTGGTGTGGGATGCATGTGCATCCGGCGTGTGGGAAAGATAGAAAGCTAGTGTGAAGATGATGGGAAAGGTTTAGAGTATGAGCAGTAATGTGGACCACCAAATTTGCATTTGATCACCGTAATTTGGCAGTCTATTATTACTCTCATATTCTGAATTTGAGCCCATAGTAATCACTCCAACGTTCTATCTTGTGCAGGTACTGATGGCTAAAGCAAATCGGACTAGATCGGTCAGGCGAGAAGCTCTGACTCGGATGAGGGCGGACCGTCAGGACGAACCAACATTTGTTGTGGACCAGACGATCAGTGACATAGGAGTAGTGCTGGCGCTCCCTGCGCCAAGCGTAGCTAGGACTGAAGAAGGTGGCGTTCCACGTGGTGCTATGACCAAAACTATCGGATGGAAGAGGCGAGCGGTGTCGGCGGTACGCTATTTCCCTCTAAGATGTGGACCTGCATGGCTGAAGGATCAACTGCATGTGACAACTAAGAGAGCCCTTTTCAAGAGAATCCGAGGATTTATCCAGGATCCGATGAGGAAGAACCAGAGGAGGATGCAACAGATGCACCTGAGGTGGTCGAGTAACAACTTTGTGAGCACGCTTTGAGATAGTTGATTTTGAGTGATCGGTAGTAGTGGAAATTGTCGCGAGACATTGCAGAATGACTTAACGTTTTGACTGATTAGATGTTTATGTGGTGCGGTGTTTGACTGGAATGCTGACTATTTGATTTTTGATATTGAGTTTTGCTTGATCGTGATGTGATTTAGACGTGGTTAAAATAATTGTGTTCGTGAATGTGTTGTATGGTGCTTGCGATAGGAACCTATATGCAGTGTGGTGTGATGTGATTTTGCATGACGTGAGTTCATGCCAATGTGATTGATTAGATATTGTGAGTAGACTTGTGTAGCTATGGGTCATGAAATTCTCTGTGTTAACGAAAGTGTGATAGTGTCATCTATGAGTTAAGTGCTAGGTGAGGGTGTGAAGTACAAGGGGTGTGTTGCACCTTGTGCGAATGACCAGGGCAAAGCCCTACAGAAAATAATGCCTATAAATATTATATGTATACATGTGTAGAGGGTTGACTTGTGTCTAGATCGAGTAGTATGTTGCCTTAAACCATTAATGCTACCCGTAGAAGAACGACTGTGTGAATTACGTGTTAATACGTGATGACGTGTGGCAGGAGCTATCGTTGTAATGAATGGAAGGTAGAGTTCAAGAGTTCGTGTGGTTATAAATGGTGAGGTCTTATCGTATACCTAGAAATTTATTCAGGCTTAGTTAATTGTGTGCACTACGTGCGAACTAGAATGTGTGGTTATTAGTACTCATGTAGAATATGGATTGATCTGTAGTTATGTTGCGTCAGTGTGTCCTTGTAGTGCATGCTTAATCGTGCATAGGACGAATTGACGATGAGCTCAGGTATAGTGTTTCTATATATACAATTTCTCAACGGTGGTACATCGATGTGATACGCGGAGTTTCGACGTTATCCGAGACGATCGATGAGGTGTTCTTATGAGATGCCTATACTTATATCTCATGAATTCAGAACACAGAGCCAAGGAGTGCAACTGCGAAGGTTGATGATAAGAGCGTTACGTGGATGCTTGATTGGAACTAGTTCTGACACGATTGAGGTGACGGCACTGAAGATTTTGACACGGAGTAAATGAAGTGACAAAGAGATCTTCATGGAATACGTTCCGCATTGAGAATATTGCTAGATGTGAGATACCAGAGGGTACAGATGCTTACTAGGAACTAGTCGATGAATAGTCGAAGCTTATGCTAGGGTGGATTTTCCGTATGTACTCGATGAATGAGACGCGAACGGTGATCGTGTGGCAAACGACCAAGCACTAACGAGAACAGTGGAACGGGAGGAGGGTAAGTGCAGGTTTGCACATAAGTGACTGTAAAAAGGGAGTGCTTACGCGTGGTACGCGCATGATAAAGTTATAAGGAGCAAGCTCCTGCGGAGTATCAAAGGAGACAATGTTGGGACTTTAGGGCAAACATGATTGACTAAGCTGAGTCATCAGAGGACGATAGCCGGAGGCTAATGATAAGCGGCACGTGCTTACCAGTGAGGTTCAACGAGCACAAGGTAAGGTAGTAAGAAGGTGCCGTAGTAGCGAATCCTGAGATATGATCAGCGAAGCTTTTTACAAGCTTTTAGTGATCAAATGAGAGGGATAGATGTCTAGCATCTGTAAGGAAGACTGTGGTGCCTGATTTTTAAGGGATCGTCGTCAGGTGGCGATTGGGATAGGAGACGAGAAGGACGGTGAAGGAACCACTAATGGAATAGTAAAGGACCTTACCGGGGTATGACCGTCGGAATGGCGAGGACCCTCGGGATTATAAAGAGAAGTGACGCTATGTATGATGTGAGCGGTTCAGGAGGTGCATTAATTAAGCACCTAATTGGCAATGAGTGCCGTAGGAATAACGGCTGGGGAGGCGAGTAATAAGGGGATATGTAAGTGCTCCTACAAGTCCCAAAGTTGAAAGTGGATAATAAGGAAACTCTTTCGAACGCCAAGAGGGTGGTCGATATGTGAGCAAAGAGATGGAACTGGTAAATGTGAAGATGAATTCTGGACACCAGAGGGATTTGGTGCACAAGTGAAAACGAAAGAATGGGTCATGTGAGTTGAGTCGACAGGATTCGAGGACGAATCCTCTTTTAAGGAGGGTAGACTTGTAACATCCCAAAAACTAGATAGCTACTGGGTCGGGCTAATGAATGACCCAGATTTCTAATAAACGACACGGTGGGCTCAGATTATTGATTTAAAGCTTGGACTAGCGGGATTAAAAGACTCGGTTAGCCGAATTAAGCGGTTTGGATACATTTCGCATAAGGGAGAAACTCGGGGACCCGGATGTTATTGCGATTAGTATTTAATCAACAAGTGGAAAAACCTTAAGCCGTTTTCTCGACTAGGTGGGTTTTCGATGACAGGAATAGACCGAGAGAGAGATAGAGAGTCGTCGAAAGAGAGAAGGAGCACGGTGGTAGCTTTTGCGGAGGCGTCAAGCGGGAGAGGACCTCTCGTCACGCAAGGTAAACCTCTTGTAGTTCTTGTATTACTCTCGTAATCATGTTTTCTGCATGGGAACCCGACTAGGGTTAGTGGGTGGTGGTCACAGCTAGCGATAGGATCGGGAGGAGGAGTGGCGAGCTAGAATGATGGTTTCGGTGACTGTGCAGCGACTGGAGAGGTGAGGTAAAGGTCGGCGAGGGACGGAGATGCCTATGGTTTCGCGGCAGTGGCACGACGGCGTGCATGGCGATGCGTGGTGGTGCTGCAGGGGGCCGGGTGACGACGGCTACGTCAGAACAAAGAGGAGCAGCGAAGAAGGGAGCCATGGTGACAGCCTTAACAGTAGCTGCCATGGAGGTATGTGATGAGGGCAGGAGGCCGACGACGGCTGTCATCGTGTCTACGCTTGGTGCATGACGCTGGCGACAACGATGGAAGCCGATGGTGGCTTCGGTGGGGGATCAGTTGCTGTGACGAGATGTTACGGCTTGGACGGTGGAGTGTGACGGGGACAACGATGGCGGCGGCATGCGGTGGTGAACAGGGGTAGACTCGGGCGATGGTTAGGGTTTGCATGGCAACATGCAAGCACACATGTGGACCCTGTTCGAGTACGCGCGTTCTAAACAAATCAAGGAAGGTTCGATGCGTGTATTGGTGAAGTAAAGGGTTGGGTGAATTTGTCTGGCATGCGAAGGAGACGAGGGTCGGGGTTTTATTTTATGTACGCATTATTCAACGTAGGGTTTAGAACGTACCCTGACCCTGTAATCATACGTTGGCAGGTTCGGGTTCATACGAGAAGACCGTTGCGGTACTTGAGAGGGATCTTCATACTGGTGAGTTTCTAATCCCACTCTTTTAAACGTTTTACTGTTTTGGGGCTAACGTACATACATTCACGTGGTGTTAATATAATAAATCGTGTTAAGGGTTTCGGGTTTTAACCCACTATATTTTGAATATAAAATGATTACTAAGAGTCGTAGGGTCAATGGTGTGATAAGGGTGGACCGGGCAGAGTCGGGATTTAAGCTAGATGTCTATGATTTTATGTGTGAATTAAGGATATGGGTTGTTAATGCGTGACGTGTTAAGGCCCGAACGGGAATGGTCGTGCCCTGTATTAAATGCTAATGAATTCATAATACTAAATATGTTGTTCTAGGGTTATGCGTGAGATGCATGTATAGTTAATGAGTTATGTATATAATGTGTGATATCACGTGTTTATATTCAAGTGTCGGGTTTGCTTCGTTGTCCCTATGGCACGGAAAACGGGATCGTGGAGGACGGGTCCTTCGGGAAGTCACCAAAGGTGACGATTATTTAACAGGTTAATGATGAGCTCAGGGTGTGTTGATCACCCTGACGAGGGTAACCCTGATGAGGGTAAACCTGAAGAGGGTTCAGCGATGAGGTATGTGTTTGCATGCGTACATATAAGTGTTAATTTGCATGCTAATGATTAGTGATATTTACTGTGTATGAGATTGTGTTAATGTGACATGATGAATTGTGACGTGTAGAGTTAGACTGACCGTTGAGTCAGGATTTGTGACGTGACGTGACGTGCATAAGAATCGTGTCAGTTATTCGTGAGAGCCTTGGTTAAGACCGGATGTGTTAGTGATCTATGGTAGGTTGTGTTAACCCAGAGTCGAGTCTATGTGTATTCTTGGATACGAGTTGTTAGCATAGTATGTTGAGTCTATGTTGTTGTGATGGTAAGGTTGTTATTATTTATGTTGGTAGTACGGGTTGAGTCTCGGGTAATAAACGGTCACGGGATGTCATGGGGTGACAAGGGATTAGTCATTCATTAATAAAGCGTAATTATATTTTACAAGGACCGGAGGGTCCTGGGTAAATTAAACTGACGAACTTGGTGTGATGGTTTTTATTTAAATTAAACTATTAGAACTCACTCAACGTAGCTGAGTTTGTGTGTACGTTAGATTGTTTGCAGGTAAGTAGTGTATTGACATATCTTGGCTTGGAAGCGGCGTTACTCGTATCGGTGTGCTGGCATTCGTAAGGTAAACTTAATAACAATAAATGGTTATAAATGTTTTTAGAAAGACTTCCGCTGTAGTTTGAATTGCAATAAATGTGTTTTTAAGGAAAACGACCCGTTATGAGAACCAAGTGTAGGATACCCGGGACATACTTGAGAGAATGGCGGTGATATCCAAATGACAGGCTAATGTAAGCGGAGGGGAAAGTCAACTTCATCAGTGAAGTCGGTTGATTATGAGATGCAAACGCGGTTGGATGCCATGGAGATTCAAATTGCATGTCTTGGTAAGCCGAGTGGTAAATAGGTGGCAAATGTGAGCCAATATTATCCGGTATGTGACGGATGTGAATAGTTAGGGCATGTGTTAGCAAACTGCCCAAGAGAGCAAACAAAGCCTGAAGAAGTGAATCAACTTGGAGGAGACAAGGCCACTGCTACACACTATCATCTAAGACTTAGAAATCACCCTTTACTCAGGTACGGTAATGCATCTAATCAAATGAATCCTAACTTTCAGGGTACTAATGTGTAGGGTGGAGGACAACCACAACAACAACAATACTAAAACCGCCAACAAAATTATAACCAAGGCGGGTATCAGAGATACCAAAGGGGCTGTCAACAGCAAAATCAGCAAGGAGGTAGTATAGGAGGTGAGGACATGGGGGCTGCCCAAATTAATGCTATCATGGAGGCTATCAAGGAACTAAAGAAAGACAACGAAGTACGTGACAAGACACTGGGTGCTCTTGCGAAGCAAGTGGGGAAAATGGCTGAAGAGTGGATGAGAAGAGAACCGGGCAAGTTACCAAGCAATACTCAAACCAACCCGCAACATCAAGGGTCGGGACCAAAGAATGCTCATGTAAGCCAGGTAAGTGTTTTGCGAAGTGGTAAGCAATATGACAACAAAGTTGTCTCTCCACAACCGCTAGTTGAAGGGTTGGTGGAGGATGTGGATGAGGAAAGTGATGACGAACCTGTAATTGTTGCATCTAAGCCTAAACAACCAGTAATTTTTGAAAAACCAAACGATTCTAAATCATCCACTAGTGCTCAAGGGGCGGGTGTGGAGAATAATACCATCCCATTTTCGAGAGCATTGGTTGATCAATCTAAACCGGTAAATAAAAGTGGGCCACAACAAGATGAAATGTGGGAAATTTTCAGAAAAGTTAAAATTAATCTTCCCCTAATTGATGCAATCAAACAAGTACCGGCATATGCAATATATCTAAAGGATCTATGCACTCAAAAGAGGAATCATAAGATGCCCAAAAAAGCTTGATCTAACCGATAATGTGAGTGCGGTTTTGTCTGGTATTCTTCCACCTAAGCTCCAAGATCCAGGGGTGCCTTTAATCCAAATTCAAATAGGTGATTTCAAAATAGATAAGGCACTTCTGGATTTGGGAGCTAGTGTTAGTATCTTGCCGGGAAGCTTGTATGACCAATACGATTTCGGTCCTCTACAAAAAGCTGATACCACCGTGGTGTTAGAAGATTTAACTCTTAAGCTTCCCCGCGGGATATTAACAGATATGATTATCAAGGTGGAAGACTTCTATTACCCAGTCGACTTTTTAGTGCTTGACTATGCAACCCCTACTAAAGGGAGCTAACCCAATGTTATTTTGGGAAGACCATTTTTAAAAACTACTCAATGTGTCATAAATTGCATGACAGGCACAGTTGACATGGCCTTTGGTAATAGAAAGATGCGTTTAAATGTCTTCTCTCGTACTTTTAATGCTCCAATCATTGATGAAGGCTTTAGTGCAGATATCATTGATGGGTGTATTCTTCATGCAAATGAGGATGCGCCAAAGGATGTGTTTTGTGTAACAGGGAAGAAGCTGAGTATGAGAATGAGCTGAATGTTGAAGAGGAGAAATTGGAAGTGTGTTCCATTAAAAAAGGAAGTGGAAAGTTTGTCGGCGTCCATAGACACCCATTTAAAACCTTCATTGGAATCACCACCTCAGGTGGAACTGAAAGAACTACCAGCAAGTTTGAAGTACGCCTTTGTAGGAGAGAATGAAACTCTCCCGGTCATTATTGCATCAAATTTGACCGAGGCACAGGAAAAGGCTCTCATGGAGGTTCTGGTTGCCCATAAAGCAACAATTGGGTGGACGATAGCAGATTTGAAAGGGATTAGACCTTCGATAGTGATGCACAAAATAATCACTGAACTGGATGCAAAGCCGGCAAGAGACGCACAAAGAAGGCTAAATCTAAACATGAGGGAAGTTGTGAAGAAAGAAGTCCTAAAATGGTTGGATGCAGGGATCATCTATCCCATATCTGACAGCACCTGGGTAAGTCCAACACAGACAGTACCAAAGAAAGTAGGCATCCAGATCATACGGGGATGAGCAAGGAGAGCAGGTAACCAACCGACCCGTAACGAGGTGGAGGGTATGCATTGATTACAGGAAGTTGAAAACAACCACTTCCAAGGACCATTTCCTTTACCTTTCATTGACCAAATCATCGAGAAATTATCATGTCAGAAATTTTATTGCTTTTTAGATGGGTACTCATGGTATAATCAGATTGCTATTCATCCTGATGATCAACATAAGACCACGTTTACCTGCCCATATGGCACTTTTGCATTCAGGAGAATGCCATTTGGGTTGTGTAATGCCTCGACCACCTTTCAAAGGTGCATGATGAGTATCTTTACATATATGATTGGGGAGTCTTTGGAAATCTTCATGGATGACTTTTCAATCTTTGATAAGTCATTTGATGCATGTTTAGAGCAATTGACCAAAGTATTGAAAAGGTGTGTCGAAACAAACCTAGTCCTGAGATGCAAACGCGGATGGATGCCATGGAGATTCAAATTGCATGTCTTGGTAAGCCGAGTGGTAAATAGGTGGCAAATGTGAGCCAATATTATCCGGTATGTGACGGATGTGAATAGTTAGGGCATGTGTTAGCAAACTGCCCAAGAGAGCAAACAAAGCCTGAAGAAGTGAATCAACTTGGAGGAGACAAGGCCACTGCTACACACTATCATCTAAGACTTAGAAATCACCCTTTACTCAGGTACGGTAATGCATCTAATCAAATGAATCCTAACTTTCAGGGTACTAATGTGTAGGGTGGAGGACAACCACAACAACAACAATACCAAAACCGCCAACAAAATTATAACCAAGGCGGATATCAGAGATACCAAAGGGGCTGTCAACAGCAAAATCAGCAAGGAGGTAGTATAGGAGGTGAGGACATGGGGGCTGCCCAAATTAATGCTATCATGGAGGCTATCAAGGAACTAAAGAAAGACAACGAAGTACGTGACAAGACACTGGGTGCTCTTGCGAAGCAAGTGGGGAAAATGGCTGAAGAGTGGATGAGAAGAGAACCGGGCAAGTTACCAAGCAATACTCAAACCAACCCGCAACATCAAGGGTCGGGACCAAAGAATGCTCATGTAAGCCAGGTAAGTGTTTTGCGAAGTGGTAAGCAATATGACAACAAAGTTGTCTCTCCACAACCGCTAGTTGAAGGGTTGGTGGAGGATGTGGATGAGGAAAGTGATGACGAACCTGTAATTGTTGCATCTAAGCCTAAACAACCAGTAATTTTTGAAAAACCAAACGATTCTAAATCATCCACTAGTGCTCAAGGGGCGGGTGTGGAGAATAATACCATCCCATTTTCGAGAGCATTGGTTGATCAATCTAAACCGGTAAATAAAAGTGGGCCACAACAAGATGAAATGTGGGAAATTTTCAGAAAAGTTAAAATTAATCTTCCCCTAATTGATGCAATCAAACAAGTACCGGCATATGCAATATATCTAAAGGATCTATGCACTCAAAAGAGGAATCATAAGATGCCCAAAAAAGCTTGATCTAACCGATAATGTGAGTGCGGTTTTGTCTGGTATTCTTCCACCTAAGCTCCAAGATCCAGGGGTGCCTTTAATCCAAATTCAAATAGGTGATTTCAAAATAGATAAGGCACTTCTGGATTTGGGAGCTAGTGTTAGTATCTTGCCGGGAAGCTTGTATGACCAATACGATTTCGGTCCTCTACAAAAAGCTGATACCACCGTGGTGTTAGAAGATTTAACTCTTAAGCTTCCCCGCGGGATATTAACAGATATGATTATCAAGGTGGAAGACTTCTATTACCCAGTCGACTTTTTAGTGCTTGACTATGCAACCCCTACTAAAGGGAGCTAACCCAATGTTATTTTGGGAAGACCATTTTTAAAAACTACTCAATGTGTCATAAATTGCATGACAGGCACAGTTGACATGGCCTTTGGTAATAGAAAGATGCGTTTAAATGTCTTCTCTCGTACTTTTAATGCTCCAATCATTGATGAAGGCTTTAGTGCAGATATCATTGATGGGTGTATTCTTCATGCAAATGAGGATGCGCCAAAGGATGTGTTTTGTGTAACAGGGAAGAAGCTGAGTATGAGAATGAGCTGAATGTTGAAGAGGAGAAATTGGAAGTGTGTTCCATTAAAAAAGGAAGTGGAAAGTTTGTCGGCGTCCATAGACACCCATTTAAAACCTTCATTGGAATCACCACCTCAGGTGGAACTGAAAGAACTACCAGCAAGTTTGAAGTACGCCTTTGTAGGAGAGAATGAAACTCTCCCGGTCATTATTGCATCAAATTTGACCGAGGCACAGGAAAAGGCTCTCATGGAGGTTCTGGTTGCCCATAAAGCAACAATTGGGTGGACGATAGCAGATTTGAAAGGGATTAGACCTTCGATAGTGATGCACAAAATAATCACTGAACTGGATGCAAAGCCGGCAAGAAACGCACAAAGAAGGCTAAATCTAAACATGAGGGAAGTTGTGAAGAAAGAAGTCCTAAAATGGTTGGATGCAGGGATCATCTATCCCATATCTGACAGCACCTGGGTAAGTCCAACACAGACAGTACCAAAGAAAGTAGGCATCCAGATCATACGGGGATGAGCAAGGAGAGCAGGTAACCTACCGACCCGTAACGAGGTGGAGGGTATGCATTGATTACAGGAAGTTGAAAACAACCACTTCCAAGGACCATTTCCTTTACCTTTCATTGACCAAATCATCGAGAAATTATCATGTCAGAAATTTTATTGCTTTTTAGATGGGTACTCATGGTATAATCAGATTGCTATTCATCCTGATGATCAACATAAGACCACGTTTACCTGCCCATATGGCACTTTTGCATTCAGGAGAATGCCATTTGGGTTGTGTAATGCCTCGACCACCTTTCAAAGGTGCATGATGAGTATCTTTTCAGATATGATTGGGGAGTCTTTGGAAATCTTCATGGATGACTTTTTAATCTTTGATAAGTCATTTGATGCAATGTTAGAGCAATTGACCAAAGTATTGAAAAGGTGTGTCGAAACAAACCTAGTCCTGAGATGCAAACGCGGTTGGATGCCATGGAGATTCAAATTGCATGTCTTGGTAAGCCGAGTGGTAAATAGGTGGCAAATGTGAGCCAATATTATCCGGTATGTGACGGATGTGAATAGTTAGGGCATGTGTTAGCAAACTGCCCAAGAGAGCAAACAAAGCCTGAAGAAGTGAATCAACTTGGAGGAGACAAGGCCACTGCTACACACTATCATCTAAGACTTAGAAATCACCCTTTACTCAGGTACGGTAATGCATCTAATCAAATGAATCCTAACTTTCAGGGTACTAATGTGTAGGGTGGAGGACAACCACAACAACAACAATACTAAAACCGCCAACAAAATTATAACCAAGGCGGGTATCAGAGATACCAAAGGGGCTGTCAACAGCAAAATCAGCAAGGAGGTAGTATAGGAGGTGAGGACATGGGGGCTGCCCAAATTAATGCTATCATGGAGGCTATCAAGGAACTAAAGAAAGACAACGAAGTACGTGACAAGACACTGGGTGCTCTTGCGAAGCAAGTGGGGAAAATGGCTGAAGAGTGGATGAGAAGAGAACCGGGCAAGTTACCAAGCAATACTCAAACCAACCCGCAACATCAAGGGTCGGGACCAAAGAATGCTCATGTAAGCCAGGTAAGTGTTTTGCGAAGTGGTAAGCAATATGACAACAAAGTTGTCTCTCCACAACCGCTAGTTGAAGGGTTGGTGGAGGATGTGGATGAGGAAAGTGATGACGAACCTGTAATTGTTGCATCTAAGCCTAAACAACCAGTAATTTTTGAAAAACCAAACGATTCTAAATCATCCACTAGTGCTCAAGGGGCGGGTGTGGAGAATAATACCATCCCATTTTCGAGAGCATTGGTTGATCAATCTAAACCGGTAAATAAAAGTGGGCCACAACAAGATGAAATGTGGGAAATTTTCAGAAAAGTTAAAATTAATCTTCCCCTAATTGATGCAATCAAACAAGTACCGGCATATGCAATATATCTAAAGGATCTATGCACTCAAAAGAGGAATCATAAGATGCCCAAAAAAGCTTGATCTAACCGATAATGTGAGTGCGGTTTTGTCTGGTATTCTTCCACCTAAGCTCCAAGATCCAGGGGTGCCTTTAATCCAAATTCAAATAGGTGATTTCAAAATAGATAAGGCACTTCTGGATTTGGGAGCTAGTGTTAGTATCTTGCCGGGAAGCTTGTATGACCAATACGATTTCGGTCCTCTACAAAAAGCTGATACCACCGTGGTGTTAGAAGATTTAACTCTTAAGCTTCCCCGCGGGATATTAACAGATATGATTATCAAGGTGGAAGACTTCTATTACCCAGTCGACTTTTTAGTGCTTGACTATGCAACCCCTACTAAAGGGAGCTAACCCAATGTTATTTTGGGAAGACCATTTTTAAAAACTACTCAATGTGTCATAAATTGCATGACAGGCACAGTTGACATGGCCTTTGGTAATAGAAAGATGCGTTTAAATGTCTTCTCTCGTACTTTTAATGCTCCAATCATTGATGAAGGCTTTAGTGCAGATATCATTGATGGGTGTATTCTTCATGCAAATGAGGATGCGCCAAAGGATGTGTTTTGTGTAACAGGGAAGAAGCTGAGTATGAGAATGAGCTGAATGTTGAAGAGGAGAAATTGGAAGTGTGTTCCATTAAAAAAGGAAGTGGAAAGTTTGTCGGCGTCCATAGACACCCATTTAAAACCTTCATTGGAATCACCACCTCAGGTGGAACTGAAAGAACTACCAGCAAGTTTGAAGTACGCCTTTGTAGGAGAGAATGAAACTCTCCCGGTCATTATTGCATCAAATTTGACCGAGGCACAGGAAAAGGCTCTCATGGAGGTTCTGGTTGCCCATAAAGCAACAATTGGGTGGACGATAGCAGATTTGAAAGGGATTAGACCTTCGATAGTGATGCACAAAATAATCACTGAACTGGATGCAAAGCCGGCAAGAGACGCACAAAGAAGGCTAAATCTAAACATGAGGGAAGTTGTGAAGAAAGAAGTCCTAAAATGGTTGGATGCAGGGATCATCTATCCCATATCTGACAGCACCTGGGTAAGTCCAACACAGACAGTACCAAAGAAAGTAGGCATCCAGATCATACGGGGATGAGCAAGGAGAGCAGGTAACCAACCGACCCGTAACGAGGTGGAGGGTATGCATTGATTACAGGAAGTTGAAAACAACCACTTCCAAGGACCATTTCCTTTACCTTTCATTGACCAAATCATCGAGAAATTATCATGTCAGAAATTTTATTGCTTTTTAGATGGGTACTCATGGTATAATCAGATTGCTATTCATCCTGATGATCAACATAAGACCACGTTTACCTGCCCATATGGCACTTTTGCATTCAGGAGAATGCCATTTGGGTTGTGTAATGCCTCGACCACCTTTCAAAGGTGCATGATGAGTATCTTTACATATATGATTGGGGAGTCTTTGGAAATCTTCATGGATGACTTTTCAATCTTTGATAAGTCATTTGATGCATGTTTAGAGCAATTGACCAAAGTATTGAAAAGGTGTGTCGAAACAAACCTAGTCCTTAGTTGGGAAAAAATCCATTTCATGGTTCAAGAAGGGATTGTTTTGGGACACATAGTGTCAAGTAGGGGAATGGAGGTAGATAGAGCAAAAATAAAAGTAATTTCAACACTACCTCCCCCTACTAATGTCAAAAGATCATTCTTGGGGCATGCGGGATTTTATCGTCGGTTTATTAAGGGTTTTAGCACAATCACAAAACCGCTTTGTAATCTACTTTTAAAATACGTCCCTTTTACATTTGATGATGAGTGCTTGAAAGCATTCAATATTTTGAAAGAAAAATTGGTAGACAACCCGATCTTGCAAGCACCTAATTGGTCACTACCTTTTGAATTCATGTGCGATGCAAGTGATTTTGCAATCGGGACAGTCTTGGGGTAAAGGGTGGATAAGAAACCGGTGGCAATTTACTATGCCAGGAAGGCCCTAGATGGGGCACACTTGAACTATACTACAACTGAGAAATAATTACTTGCAATTGTATATGCTCTTGATAAGTTCATGTATTATATCTGTGGAAGCAAAGTGATAGTGTATTTAGATCACATTGCGGTGAAATATCTCATGGAGAAGAAAGACGCAAAGCCTAGGTTGATCAGATGGGTCCTATTGTTACAGGATTTCAACCTAGAGATCCACAATAAGAAAGGAACAGAGAATGTGGTAACAGACCACCTGTCAAGGGTTGTTAACACCGAAGAGGATTCTACAAAAAGAATTAGGGAGACATTCCCAGATGAGCAAATTTTAAGTGTTTCTACTAACCCGTGGTATGCCAACATTGTTAACTATTTGGCTGCAGGTAAAATTCTAGAACATTGGGCTAAGAAGAAGAAGCAACACTTCATGTCTCAAGTGAAGCAGTATATCTGGGATGCACCAGATTTGTTTAAAGTTGGGGCAGATCAAATGATCCGGCGTTGTGTGCCCGAAAGTGAAGTCCATTATTTGTTAGAACATGCCCCTTCATATGCTTGTGGGGGGCACTTCAGTGGACAGAAAATGGGACACAGGGTCCTCACTTGTGGGTTCTTCTGGCCCACAATTTTCAAGGATGCAGCAGAGTTTGTGAAGAACTGCACAAGGTGTCAGCAGCTTGGGAGCATCACGAAGCGGGATGAGATTCCAATGCGACCCATTATAGTCGTCAACATATTTGATGTGTGGGGCATAGACTTCATGGGCCCCTTACCTATTTCTTTGGGATATCTGTACATCTTAGTGGTGGTTGATTATGTTTCTAAATAGGTTGAAGCAATTGCCACTAAGACAAATGATCACACAGTGGTGTGCAAGTTCATTCAATGTAACATCTTTTCCAGGTTTGGTGTCCCCCGTGTGATCATCGGTGATGGGAAATTTGGTAAATTTCTTAAAAGGCACGGTATGAACCATCGGATTGCCACTCCATATCACCCACAAACAAGTGGGCAAGTGGAGGTATCAAACATGCAAATAAAGGAGATTTTACAAAAGACGGTAAGGCCTAATCGTAAGGATTGGTCAACCAAACTAAACGATGCTTTACGGGCCTACCAAACAACTTACAAAACTCTTATTGGTACCACACCATACCGACTAGTTTATGGAAAAGGATTTCATTTTCCAGTTGAAATAGCTCATCGTGCATTATGGGCAGTTAAATCTGTTAATCTTGAATGTGACAGTGCGGGTAAGGAGCGAAAGTTGCAATTATGTGAATTGGAAGAGCTGAGGGATGAAGCTTATGATGAAAGAAGTGCATGATTCAAAGTTAAAGAAAAAGGTCTTTGAGGTAGGCCAGAAGGTGTGGCTTCCCCAGGAAGCTGAAGAGTAAATGGATGGGCCCATACTTGGTGATCAGAGTTGGAGAGTTTGGAGAGGTCGAAATCGAAGACTTTGACGATCACCTCAGGCAAGTAGTGAATGTGCATAGACTGAAGCCCTATTTAGAAACATATGAAATCAACGACACCAAGGAAGAATCAATAAGTTTTGTCATGTATGCATCTGCATATGAATAACCCGAGTAAGGTACACCGCGTCTGGCTGAAGACATTAAACTTAGCGCTCTTAGGAGGAAACCTAAGCCTTACTTTTTGTGTGTAGAGTAAATGAACGTTATGGGTGTGTTCTCTAGAAACCCTCACGAGACTAAACTCGTCCACTCGGGCTACCGGGGGGTTTAAAAGGCTTGTTGCATACGCTAAATGCATCCGTGATTCCTATGAAAATGAGTTAGTGTTTATTTCGTTTTGTGCTTTAAATCTGGGAATAGCCCAAGTGTGGGGACGTTCTGAGGCTTATGTTAATGCAATGGGGACCATGCATCATTCTCTGGGGGGTTATACCGTGTGTAGAATTTGTAGAGTCTTGAGTCTTTATTTTTAGTGTTTTCGGTATGTTTTTGAGTGTTTTTCAAGTTTTCCTGGAGATTTTGGGCCATACGAGCATGAAAAACCATCACAAATCTCGTTCTAGGTATATACGAACTTAATTGGAGAGTTGGAATGAATTTTGAAAATTTTGACTTGAAAAACTCAAAAAAATTTCTAAGGCAAAAAGTGAAAAAAATTCCAATCTTTCTGTGAAAGAGGTGTCTTCGCGCCACGCGAACTTCCAAAGAAAGTTCTTCGCGACACGCGAAGAACAAAAGTAATAACCCGGACGACTATTGGTTCTTCGCGACACGCGAAGACTTTGAAACCCCAATTTTTTTTAATTAATTTTATTATTTTGAGTCATTTGAGACCGTCGGGTCTTTTAATTTTTATTGAGTCGTCTTATTGAGTCGATGTGATGCTTGTGGGTATGTTTCGATTCTGATTTTGCACGTTTGGATTTAGTTTCTCGTACGCAATCTCCATACGAGAGACGATGATCCAATCTTGAACGTTCTTGTACAATGCAACCCGCTAGTATCCCTGGAGCACGATCGCGAATGAAATGCTATACGGTCGTATATCCAGCTAAGTTTTTCTTTTAATTTTTGTAATTTTCTTTTGTTTTAGTGTCGCTCTTCCTACATTGAGGATAATGTCGAGTTTAAGTATGGGAAGGGGAGACCTTGTCCGGGTCTAGTTTGTGTCCTTTATTTTTGAGTTTTGAGTCATAAAAATTTAAAAAAAAAATTAAAAATGTCACTGGATTAGAATTTTTGCAGCCAAATGGAAAATGATAGTACAATCAGAAATTGTGCTAATAAGGAATTGAACGGAATAATAAAGATGATTAAACATGTCTAATTTGTAACGTTTTGGTAGGCCCAATCGACTTAAGAGCTTAAACATCCTGATAGTGTATCTACTTAAATTGGATAATTAATTCAGGATATCTTGTGGGTTCTCATCTTAGGGGTGTCAGTAAGGTTGAAACTTTCAATATAGGGTGATAGGTACCACTATTAACAAAAATTTATAAGTTTTTAAAATTTTGGCACACATCTTTCTTTTTATGAAAATAAATCCGAAAGTTAGTGGCGCCCACATTCCATAATCCATCAATTGAATGAGCTTAATTAAATTAAAAATTGAGAGCTTAGGTTCAACCTACGTCTTACCCTCCGGGATAGTGACTTGGTTGATACACCCACGGGCGGAACTTAAGTGATCGATAATTGGATATCTAAGTTAGGTTTATGTGTTTCCCTTCGGGATGGTGACTTGAAGGATACACCAATGTTCCGAAGCTTATGTACTTCATTGCTTAAAAACTACAGCCTACGTGTTATATATCGTGTACCAACGTGATTGAAACACCACTGAGTTAGGTTTATTCATAAGTTTTAATAAAAGCTAAACATTTACCCATCGATCCACAATTCATCTAATTTTTAAAACAAATAAATTTGTGTTTATAGTGGTGGAAAATCTATAAGGTTTAACCCGGGCCTAAACATGACCTTGAGATAGGATTAGGCTGAGTCGTAGCTTTCTGAGTGTGAGACCCATAGATAAACTGTATGCTCGGTAATGTATAATATTATATATCATAGAATTGGGGGCTCGAGAGTCGGTGGTTGGGTTTAATCGGATCGAAATACCTATTGTTATGGTTAACATGTTGAGAAATCAAAAGATATAAAAGAATGAAATAAATTGCAAGTTTTCTGATTATGATTCCATGCATAATTCTTTTTCGGGACGAAAAAGGTCAAGTGTGGGGATGTGATGTGAGGTTAAATACCCCGTATATAAGAGTCTAAGTTTGTAGTTTTAAGCGTTTAGCTTTGTATATCGAGTTTGTTTTATGTGTGTTTGGTATTTGTGTCTACTACAGGTTTAATGTGCTAAGTGAGTGGGAAAACACGAGCTTAAAATCATGAGGATAGTAGCATACACTGGCCCCGGAGAAGTTAAAGTCAAGAAAAGTAAAAAATGTGGAATTTAGGTTCTTCACGCCACGCGAAGATCAGGAGGAAGAATTTCGTGACACGCGAGGGCCTTGAAAAGCCCACCCGACTAATTTGTTCTTCGCGCCACGCGAAGAAAAGCCATCCTAAGTTCGTGACACGTGAAGATTCATAAATTCGGCAAATTTAACCTAATTTCAATTATAAAGCATAGAGGAGTCTATAGTCGAATTAACTTGTCATTCTACGATCCAGAGCTTCCCTAAGGTGATTTCAAGAGATAAAGTTTCAATCTTTACTAGTTTTTGATGCTAGATCAAGTTAGAACAATTATTGAAGAATCGATGACGATGAGCGGCTAATCTCTTCGTGTCGTTTCCGGGTGTAGGATCTGCTTGTAAGTGATATACCTAGGTTCATACTTGATTTGGTCTAGTATTCTTGTAATCGTTTGATTGTTTGAGTTCTAGGATTGATTGGATTGATTGAACACGTTTAGTTTCTTGATTATCATATGCATCAGTTTTTCGGTTATCTATCGTGAGCCATTGTGTATCTATGATTAGTATTCTGAATTGGTAATTAACTATTGGGTTATTAACTTGTGTCAAACATTCAGTTTTACAATCGTTGTTCAATACAGTCGTTATTTGAATGTTAATTATTTATCAATCTGATTAATGAGTTATGTCTATGTAACTTCCAATAAGTACAAACCAGTAATCACCGAACTTGCAATCTAAACCCGGAAGCGATCCGTTTTCTCTTAATTGTTTTTACAAAGTTAAAGTTATTTGCTTTTTAATCAAAACCCGAACACTTTTCATAAACGGACCATTAGTAATAGACTACCAAAGATTGTAGTCTGTCACATAAAGGAAATTTTGCATTCTTTGCTTCTAGTTACAATACTCTAAGGTTGATTGGAGCCTTAGGGGCTTGTTGGTAGTGCCTATATTAGTATCAATGATTTGGATTAGAGTTATCATTGAAATCAGGTACAAGAATGATCAAATTACTTTGAATTTGATTGAAGATGTTCCTCTAAACATGAAATTAACAAATTTGAACACAAGATTTTCTGAATTCCTCTAAAATAAAAAAATTAGAGCATCGTAAGCTATAATATCACTTGTTAGGATCTTTATAAACAAGAACTCCAAGTTTGTACATAGATTAAAGGCGGAATCAACAATATAAGATTAAATAACTAGCAAATGAAACAAGATCACAATGTAAATCAACGACCAATTGTATTGATTGAAAAGTTTGTTACAAAGGAAACTTGGCAGTTACAAACTATCACAAGTTGTTTATAGGCTAGATACAAATGACCGTAACTAACTAACATTCTAAACTCTTCTAGAAGCCAAGCTGGCATAACTAACTCTATAGATGGCAGTGCCTTTCGAAGTAGTCTCTTTTTAAAGAAACACAATGTGGTTCGGAGAGAATGACTTTTACCACGGAGGAACAAAGTGTTCCTCTAGAGTAAATGGACTCCCCGGAGCACTTCACTCGTACTCTGATCTTCATGTTCTTCTTTGGTCCATAGTAAGATGTCTATCCGGACTAAGTCTCCCCCCGGAGTAGTTGTCTATCTAGAGTAGACTTGCCCATCCGGAGTAGAACTTAACACTTGTCTTCAAACAGTTTACCTCTTGAGTACTCTCACCTCCGGAATAAATTGTTTTTCTAGAGTTTAAATTGGACTGATCCAGAGCATGTGAACTTATGTACATTAGCCTTTAGTGTTTGACTTTACAATTTCTGTCTCCCCTTGGTACACAAATCCATCTACATCCCTGTTAGATATATAATGCCTGATTGTCAATTAAGTCAACGCTACTAACGAGGTACGATCCAAAGAGTTACACCTTAGGTAATGAGGAATTATATAATATTTCATTGTTAAATATTACAATTCATGAAAGACGGATTTAATAAACGACGGATAAATATTTATAGAATGAATTTTACTATCTATTTATGATTAGTACAATATATGGTTAATAATTAAGGAGTTAACTATTAGTTGGGTATTAACTGTCATAACTCACGGGGCAGTCTGTAAGTAGGGTGGTTATAAATATAACCTTAACTCATAACCGTATTACAATTTTGATAGCCACCAACTAAACCTGCTCCCTTCACTTCGGTCACCGTCCGACGCCACCAAGGTCGCCGTCCGTCGCCGTTGCCGCTTGCCAGCCACCCTGTCGTCGTCGTCGCACGCAGTCGCTGTTGCTAGCTTCCTCGTGTGCAACCCATGTGACTCTTTGCTGCTGGGTTCGTGATCATGTCATCTAGCGTGATGCCTGTTGATCTGAGGTGTTCTGATTCGGTTATTGTCGAAGATGTGATCATTGAACACCCAATGGTTGGTTTATATTATATTGTTTATACGCGTGTAATCGGATCACTATCCGGAATCCAGATCTGATATGCTATTAGAACTCTAAATCGTTTCCGCTAAATATATCTGATTTATTTATTTCAAAGGTTTAAATAATTATTGTTTTTAAAAGTTAAAAACTGGTATTACGATTCCCAACAATCCCTCCATCCATTTTTTAATTTGAAATATGAAAAAGTTACACCTTAGCAAGACCATGCATCCAATGGTGGAAGGATTGCCACCCAAAGCCACCAAGGAGAGGAAGCTTTCCTCTCCAAGCTAGCCAATCCATCTCATTTCCTTTATTCCCTTGTTTTTCTTTTAACTGATTTCCCACCCTCAATCCCTCCATTTCAAAATTAACTTGGTTTCTTAACAACCTTCCATTGATAAGATCTAACTTGTGTATTGTTTCATTATCACCATATAAGATTTCTGACAACTTTTGGACAATTCACAGCCTCCACATCCTTCCTCAAACACTCACGGAGTATTGGTATAGCTTCCAACCCTTTAAACTACTCATAAATTCACTAAAACACACGCTACGTTCACTTTTAAAACATAAAACACCACATAAGTGCACACCTACTGATTTCAAACAATTAAAAAAAATAAACCATTTAAAATAGGTGATTTAATATGAGGAAAATAAGTGTAAGAACCATAGGTGTCAGTTTTGGTCAAAGATTACGCATATGTATATTTTGAGCATAGAAATGTGTTTTATTTCACTGAAATAAGCCATTAACTTGAATAAATCATGAAAATGTGTTTCTACAACATAATGGCTTTAGCATGGAGTCAGCTGATGCGAGTTTATTTGTCAAGCAGAACGGGGACTAAAGTTGTGATTGTCCTTGTGTATGTGGATGATCTAATCATAATTGGGGATAATGAAGAAGCGATTGGCCAGTTTAAAGAGAACCTTTGCACTAGGTTTAATATGAAATATCTTGGAAGACTAAGCCACTTTCTAGGCTTACAAGTTGACTACATAGCTAATCATCTAGTCCTTCACTAGAAATGATACTGTTATGACTTATCAGTCAAGTTTGGAATGCTTGATTGCAAACCGTTAACTACTCCCATGGATACAACCGTGAATCTATGTGTGGATAAAGGAAATGAGCTAGAAGACACCACCATGTGCCGAAAAATAATTGGTAGTTTGATCTATCTTACCTTGACAAGACCAGATGTAGCCTTTTTTGTAGTGTCCTTGAGCCAATATATGCAGAAGCCACGAAAGCCACACATAGAAGCTGTGAGACGAGTTCTAAGGTATGTGAAAATGGTATTGAATTGTGGCATTAAGTTCAAGAAACACTCAAAGCTAGAACTTGTTAGACATGATGATGAGGATTACGCCGCATATTTAGATACAAAAAGATCCACAGCTGGTGACTTGTTTAAGTTGGGAGGTAGTACTATCGTCTAGTGCTGCAAAAGGCAACCTACTATGACATTGTCTATCACAGAAGCAGAGTATCGAGCAGCTGCTATGGCTACACAAGAAGCAACGCGGCTAAGGTTACCTATGAAAGACAAGATCTAGAGAATGATGAAGTAACTTTGTTTTGTGATAATATGTCTTCAATCAAGCTAGCCGAAAACTCAACCTTTCATGCAAGTACGAAACACATTGAGGTTCATTACCACTTTGTGAGGGAAAAAGTGTTGCAGAAGGAAATAAGCCTAGAGTATATAAATACTTAGGAGCAAGCAACTAGCATGCTTACTAAGAGCTTGCCAGGACCGAAGCTAGTTGATTTTTGCAAAAGAATAAACATGAAAGTTGATGTTGAGAGAGAGTGATAAAGTTAGCAACATCAAGCGCATTTAGTTGTTTGATTTTATTTATTCACCATTCAATCAATTTACTTGTAATAGTTTTCAAGTTTTAATAAAAAGAGTTGAACAAGTTGTTCAAGTTTTAATAAAAAGAGTTGAACAAGTTGTTCAAGTTCATGTGCTGGTTCGGTAGTTACCTTCTTGCGATCCTGTAGAGGTTCAACAGTTTGTAAAGTGTGTACGCTACATCGAAATTTGCCACCACAAGAAGTCCAACATAAAAGTGTAAAGATAGTCTCCCCTTTATGTCATGTTAAGTTCTTGAGGTCAATACCTCAATTAAAGACAAGTTTTCCCGTAAGTTCCACTTGAAATGGAGAACACCTTTGTTAATTAGATCCTAATCCAGATAGTAGAAGAAAGCAGGGACAGCTCAACCATTTTAGGGGCCCAAGACAGAGACAAAAATTGAGGCCCTTTTCAAAATAAGTTACTACTTTCATTTTTGATTTGTCTACATGGAAAAAGAAGCAGAAATCAACTAATCAGCTTGATGCTTCACGTTTATTTCCTACTGATGTACTCAAAGGATCTCCAAACGAGACACATATCATGTTCAATGATTCAGAATTTTCGTTGATGAGAATTGTGTATGATATACCATCATTTTATTGACTAAATTCGGAAATTTTCCAACATTTCTTACCATATTTGTGGAAAATTGTTTTATATTTTTGTGTCTGATACAAGACTTTAGCCCAACACACCATTTATTTTCTATAATTAAGAGTACTCAAAACTTGGGGCCCTTTAGGATGTGGGGCCCAAGGCTAACGCCTATTTTTAACACACATAGAGCCGGCTAGAGGTGCACAAAAAAACCGGTTTGGAAATCCAAACCAGTTTGAAACCGGAAACCGAACCGTCCAAGAACCGGTTTTTTGTGAACCGGTTTCAAACCGGTAGGAACCGCCGGTTTACAACCGGTTCAAGACATTTTCGCGACGAACGGTTTAAGACCGGTTTTTTGTGAACCGGTTTAACGGTCATAAAATCGAACTAGCCGTTGGAAAACGGCTATATAGCCGTTAGAACCAATTTTTGACCGTTTTTTTCACCCATTTTAACCCCCAAACACATTATAAATAGGTAGTGGGTGTTTTGGTTAAATCACACTTCTCAAACCCGCTCTCTACACTCTCGTTTGTAAAAAAAACGCTCGAAAACGCTCAAAAAACGCTATGGCAGGTTCTTCAAGTTTTGGTGTTTCCTCTTCCGAAGTTAGCGTTGTGAAAATCATACCAACAACGAGGAACCCCGCAATTTGGTCAAACTACGATCTATGTGAGATGTCTAACGGGTTGAAACGTGCTCGTTGCAAAAATTGTGGTGGGTTTTTTAAAAAGGATTCAAACTCTACTCTAAAAACTCATATGGAAAAATCTTGCCCGAGTTTGAAGAAAATTCCGGGTGAGGGTCAAGCATCTATGACAAGCGAGGGTGGAATTTGGAACTTCGATCCAAATATTGTTCGAGATAGAATGACGAAATTAGTTATTCAAAGAGGTTTGCCGTTCAACCACTTCGACAACCCGCTCACGACGAGGATGATTCAAGAAGCCCTTCAACCACGTTATCATCAAGTAAGTCGTAGTACTCTTAGACGTGATTGTCTAAAAATGTGGAAAAAAGCAAAAAAAGAATTAATTTTAAGTTTTGAAAAATTGAAAACCGGTGTGAACTTATCCACCGACGTTTGGTCGGCTCCACATGGTATTCCCGACTCATATATTTGCGTTACCGCTCATTGGGTTGATCCCAATACGTGGCAAATGATGAAACGTACAATCGTGTTTGATATGTTTGAATATCCGCACACGGGTCAAAATTTATTTCACATTTTAGATAGTGTGATAACCGATTTTAAATTACAAAATAAATTATTTTCAATATCTTTTGATAATACCTCAAATAATACTAATGCGGTTCAAAAATTAATATTAAAATATAATCCGATTTGCAACGGCGCTTTTTTCCATAATCGATGTATTGCACACATCATCAACTTAGCCGTGCAAGACGGGCTTGCGGTTGAACCCGTTATTGAATTAAATTATGCATTTCGAGTCATGCTTAAAGACGTTTTTAGTAGTAGCAAAAAAAGATACCATGAATATATTAGATTTTGTAACGATACGAGTTTGATTTGCTTAGGTCCCAATTGGGACCTCCCAACAAGATGGAATTCAACTCATAAAATGTTTCATAGTGCTATACGTCAAAGAGCAACTTTAGAAATTTTTCATAATGTGCTTTCCTCAAAACCACGTCGTAAAATTCAACCATTTCCGTCTACGAGTTGGGACATTCTTGAAAATATAACCGAATTGCTCGAAGTTTTCAAAACCGCCACTACTTTTTTATCCGGGGTTTATTACCCCACAAGTCCCTTGGCTCTTAAACAAATATTTCTAATATGTAACAAATTAGCCGAACTTGAAAATAAAAATACTCTTTTTACGACAATGATAAAACCGATGAAAGAAAAATTTGTTAAATATTTTTGTGAACTTAAATTTGTATAATGAAATGAGAAATGAATTTACTAAACGGGCTAGAGGGTCCACCCCGAGTAGCGAATCCGTTTTTTCTCTTAGTGGCAGAGTTTTATCTATTCGAAGAACTAGACTCACTCCCGCGGCAATGGAAATGTGCATTTGCTTGAAAGACCATTTGGATGCGGTAGATAGGAGACAAGATAGGAGTTCGCTTGAAGACGAAATTGAAGTTGAAGAATTCATACACGAATCTGAGGTCAACCAAGGATTGGCGAGCCCACTTACAAATGAAGAACTCGCCGAAGATGATAGACTACGAGAATCCACTAGTAACTCCGAGAATGATGGCGAAAATTAAACAAAAACACTCCAAAAAATAAAAATATATTTTTCTTTTTCTCGTATTGTAATGTATAATTTGTAATGTTTTGTGATTTTCGAACTCCTAAAAAATGAATAAACGTTGAACTTTATGTTTTTATTTGTTAAATATTTATTTATTAATTTAATTTATTAATTTTTTAAAAAAAAAAAAACCGGTTTAAACCGGTTCACCAACCCGAACCGGTCCAGAACCGAACTGAACCGGTTCAACAGGTTCGAGATTTTATATATGATAAACCGGTTTAACCCGAACCGGTTTTAGTCAAAACCGGTTTAACAATTGCGTTGACCAAACCGGTTCGGGCCGGTTTGGAACCGGTTCGGTTCTAAAACCCGGTTTATGCACCTCTAGAGCCGGCACTGGAAGAAAGGGTGATTTATTTTTTACCGTTGAGGTCAAGAATTTTTAAGGAGGTCATAATAAAGTACGGACTGAATTGTAAGATGGCAATAATTGAGGGGTTCATTGTAAGTTCGAGCTAACAATCTGTTAGGTTGTTAACCCTTTTGTATCGATTATGAATGATGACGGCATTAGAGTTTAGAACTACTTATTTCTTCCGCAATTCTTTTTTCATCTATCTTATCTTCCATTTTTAACCATTACATAGTCGTAAATCGCCGGATGGAAGAAAGGGAGTTGTGGGAGCTTCGTTTTAATGCTGTTCAGACTTCGTTTTGCAGCAATTTCTCCGAAGCTTCCACGCATTTCGAATGTGGAACTCTCTCACCGGTCAATTTCGCTGCAGTTTCTTGTTACTATGTCTTCTTCACTACCTATCAATCAAACATACGCATGCAGTTTCTTAGATCTGATTGTGAAGGTTTTGAATTTCTTCGTTTCATAAAGCTTAATCAGGGATTGTAAAACGGTATGACTTTCTCTCATTTGTTTTTTTAAGGACGGGTTCGGTAACAAGTCATCAGCTAGTTTTTCATGAGAGCCGAAACGGGTTGGTTGGATTGGGTTGAACTGGAATATTGTGTCTAAAAGGTATCTTTTTTTTTTATTTTATTTTATAAAAAGTCAGTCTGTTAAATATGATGAAAGTAATTATTTAATTCCATAATAGTGTAATTTTAGGATAAAATGTTATTTGGATATTTATGCATAAAAATGCAATTTGGGCGACTTTCGGTCAATTTGACGTGTTTCCTTTTAAGATATTTTTTTGTTAGAGATAAACATAACCCAAATCAACAAATTCGTGAGTGGTTCAAAATGACTAGCCCTAATCATCATTCTGTTACAAGGAAAAAATGATTTTTCAACTGTATATCATCTAACTTGTTTTTAAAACATCATACTTGTTCCATTAAGAATAGATAAGGACGATTACAGTAAGTGACAGGTAAACGGGCAACAAGTTGCGTCGCAACCCCCTTTTGGATAACAAAACCGATCCTACTAAAAACAAAGCTTTGGGTCTTAGGGGCCGAAAAATTACTACACACGACCCGCTGAACCCTTTTCAGAAATTCCACAGCCTCCGGGGCCATGAAACCAAATGTATCAAAAGCAAAAGGTATAAACACGTGTTGATTCTCTGCACAAGCTTTCTCATGTGTAGTAACTTTGCCTCATTCCGCCTTCAAAGCAGCCTGGCTTGAAGCAAATCCATTGTCCTTGAGCCTCACAAGAGGGGACACTCCTGTAAGGTCCACACAAACGTGTTTCCCCCTGCCCACGCAAACACAAGAATATCAGTTGCCCGTATAGTAGACCTCCCTTCAAGCGGATCTGTCAGAAAGTTCATGACTGCCTCTTTTTTAGCAAGATTCATGCCCTCTTAAGAACATGACATAGGACATCCTTAATCGCTTAAGAACTTGTTTTAGATTTTTTTTTATCAGCTAACTCACACACCCTCTAATTCTACTCCTAAGTCTATACCTTTTTGTCCACTATGAAACTTGAACCCTTAACCTCATGGGACCTTGGTACACTAACTTGTTTTAGACACCATTCAAAATACTAATATAAATACGTATACACTTTTACTTATTTTCTAACCGGTCATTTGACATTTAATGTTGTTAGTGAAACCACCATACTCTTCAAAGTTGCTTATTTTGGAAATGCCAACTAGGAAAAGAGTAAAATGTTAATGAAGTTTTGTTTTTTTTTCTTATTTATTTATTTTTTTGTTTCTTTTGCAAGCTTCCTGCATGTGGAGCAAAGTCATGCTTAAGGAAACCTTTTACATTTGGGGTCTTGAAACCAGATGCCAAAGTTGTTCAGCGGTGGAACCAATTCATTGTCATTTCTTGTCTATTGGCTGTCTTCATTGACCCATTATTCTTTTTCTTGCTTTCCCACTACAACAAATTGACCCTGTCCCGACGTCACCTGTACCGACGACATTTGTCGTCGGGATAGGTCATGTCGTCGGTATAGGTCAAAACCAAAATTTTGGTAGGGAGACCCTATAGCGACGACATGTCGTCGGTATAGGGTTGAGGCAGGTTGGAGGGAAAACTGGCGCCCAATGAATTTTTGGGGAAAACCTATAGCGACGACATGTCGTCGCTATAGGTTAATTTTGATTTTCTTTTTGTTTTTTTTTATTTAATAAATTTTCGACGGTCAAAATTTTTTTTTTTAAATTAAAATTTTTTTTGGAAAACCCTATAGCGACGACATGTCGTCGCTATAGGTTAATTTTGATTTTCTTTTTGTTTTTTTTTATTTAATAAATTTTCGTCGGTCAAAATTTTTTTTTTAAATTAAAAAAATTTCTGGAAAACCGTATGGCGACGACATGTCGTCGGGATAGGGTTTTTCCAAAATTTTGAATGGGACACCCTATAGTGACGACATGTCGTCGCTATAGGGTTAATTTTGATGTTCTTTTTGTTTTTTTTTTATCTAATAATTTTTTTTTAAATTAAAAAAAATTCTGTAAAACCCTATAAAACTAATATCATTAGGGTTGATGGTTCAACGATAGAGACAAAACCTCTAGAAACATCTAAGGTTTGAATGTCACGGATTCAATTTTTATTTGTAAGATGGTTAAAATGTTTCGTCGTTGTAAAAAAAATATAAAAGTAATGCTAATTAAATTAACATAATGATGATAAAGTGTAATAATGAATTAATGGGAAAATGTTATGCTCCTTCCCTATTTATTACCACTTTCAATATTAGATAATGCTAAATTAACATAATAATGATGATTAAGTGTAATAATTAATTATAACTTCTGTAACAGTAGGCACATTTTCCCACTCTCTATAACCCATGTATGTATATGCATGTTATCTATATGTATATGTATATATATATATATATGACATCACTCTCTTTCCATTTCTACCACAAAAATGGATCATAATCCTGTAAACCATCAAAATCCTCATAACCTTGATGACTGCTTTCACTACTTCAATCAAGATCTTTTTAGGTACACATTTTGTCACAAAACAAGTTGCATTTGAACCTCAAGTTTAATAACATAATCTAACACCATTTTGGTTTTTGTTTTTGTTTTTGCAGGCATGACGATGCACTTTTCAACCTTCTCGATATGAACCGAGTTTCATCACATTACTTTTCTGATTTAGGGTTTTCATATTTCGATCCCGTTGATGAAGATATAAGCTTGTGGGAGTGTTGGGGAGACGGTCATGTGTTGCCATTGCTAAGTTCCAATGATGATCACAATGGTGGTGGTTCCGGTGATCACGGTGGCCGGAGGCCGTCGAGACCGTTGGAATTGGAAGAGATAGAGAAGCATTTTGAGTTGCCGATAGTCATGGAAGCCGAGAAACTTAAGGTGGGATTAACCATGTTGAAGAAAAGATGCAGAGAGCTTAATATAAAAAGATGGCCTCATAGAAAGCTTAAGAGTATTAAATCTCTTATTCAAAATGTGAAGGTATGTAATATTGTACCTATATTACCCTTCTTTTTTACATTCTCACATGTCGTTGCTATAGGCTTCCTCATGCCTCGTCGGACACCCATCCCCCCAACCGGCCACCTCTAGGGTTCGGCCGAACCCATGCACACACATGAAAGTTCCCTACGATCACAAACAAGCATTTAAACAGGAAGGTTTTCAAGATTATACCTCTAGATCGGAGAATCCGTGCCAATCGAATTCCCAAATCACCTCGTCTTCTTTGAAACTCAACTTCTCTTCTAAACCCTAGAATTATGAAACATGTGTAGTATTGATTCAAGGATCTCGACACACTAAGGATGATTAGAGATCGACAAAATACATAAAATCGGACTTGAAACGCGATGAACGGCTCTCTCCCTCTCCTCCTTGCTCTTCGACGGCTGAATGTGAAAATGGGGTCTCCATATTTGCGTTGCACCCTAAAGGGTGTTCTTCACTAGGGCCAAGCTTGGCCCACGCTCACCCAAGGTCTCCCGGGCTTGTAATGTTCTGAGTTCAATCAAATGGTATTTCTTGTTTGTAGGCGAGGTATCTTGGCTAGGGAGCGGTGCTACTCGGATTGGTGTGTAGGCATTTGTAAGATAAGATTAAGATTGATATTGAGTTTATAAAGGGTTACAACTATTTTAAATTAAGACTTCCACTGATTGTTTGTAATAAAGCGAGTTTTATAAAGAGAACACCCAGTGATGAGAACCAACTGTAGGGTACCCAGTTTGGGGCCATACAGGCTGGTCTTGGGTGTTTCACAAACGTCCGAGACATCGTGAAGGCAATCAACAGACTTCTAATGTCTTGCACGGTGGGGTTCCGATTAAAAATTTTTCTTATTCCATGAATCTTGCTCAGGTAACGGTTTCGATTTTTCTCACGAATTTCCCACTTAATTCTTCAGTGAATGAGATTTGGAAGTTCTGCTAGAATGAGAGGTTGAGAATTAGAGTTTTGCTTGACAATGATAAATCCTATGGATATATATTGATTATAAATTAGAGATTTTATAATTTTGTAGAAATTTTTGGTTTTATTTGTTTTTTATATATTTATGTGCTATTGGATATATATTGATTATAAAATAAATTTTTTATTTTAAACAGAAAAATATGGATTTCAAAACTTAAATTTTTTTATCTTAATAATTTTTTTTTAAATTAAAAAATATTCTGAAAACCCTATGGCGACGACATGTCGTCAGGATAGGGTTTTTCCAAAATTTTGAATGGGACACCCTATAGCGACGACATGTCGTCGCTATAGGGTTGAGGCAGGTTGGAGGGAAAACTGGCGTCCAATGAATTTTTGGGGAAAACCTATAGCGACGACATGTCGTCGCTATAGGTTAATTTTGATTTTCTTTTTGTTTTTTTTTCTTTAATAATTTTTTTTTAAATTAAAAAAAATTCTGGAAAACCCTATGGCGACGACATGTCGTCGGTATAGTGTTTTTACCTTTATTGACTGGTCAACATCCTGTGAAACCTGTGCCGACGACATGTCGTCGCTATAGGCCACTGTACTAACGACAAGTGGACCTATGCCGACGACATGTCGTCGCTATAGGGTGCATCGTGAACAAATAGGGAAACAGACGGCAGAACTTCATTTTCAGCCAAAACTCTCCAAAACTCCCCTAATTCTGTCTCTCCGGCGATTTCAACATTTTTGGGCTATTTGGAAGCAACTTTCACACAAACTTTCGGGATTTAAGGTGAGCTAACATCCGGGTTCATATTTTAGCTAATTTTTTAAGATTTTGAAGTTTTGTTTGTTTATTTTGGTTAGGTTTTGGAGGAATTTCATCATTTCTTGAATTTCTAGCTTTGTGAAGGTAAATACTCGTTTTAATTACTAATTTGTGTTGAAATTTGGTTTATATCAAAGATTTTTATGATTTTGCATGTATGTGTTATGTTTGTATGTATGAGTATGTATATTTGTATGATGGAATTATTAAATTATGATTAGTTTATGTCATTTGGTTTAGAAGTGTGTTTATTTTATATAATTTAGTTTATGTAAATTAGTGTTTGTATGTATGTGTATGTATGTGTGTAATTTGTGTTTATGATGATTAGTTTTAATGTTTAGTTTGTATGTATGTGTGTAATTTGTGTTTATGATGATTAGTTTGAATTTTTAGTTGGTATGTATGTGTGTAATTTATGTTTATGATGAAATTTGGTTTAGATCTAAGATTTTTATGATTTTGTATGTATGTGTTTGTATGTATGTTTGTATGTATGAGTATGTATTTTTGTATGTATGATGGAATTATTAAATTATGATTAGTTTAGGTCATTTGGTTTAGATGTGTGCTTATTTTATATAATTTAGTTTATGTAAATTAGTGTTTGTATGTATATGCATGTATGTGTGTATTTTGTGTTTATAATGATTAGTTTGAATGTTTAGTTTGTATGTATGTGTGCAATTTGTGTTTATGATGATTAGTTTGGATGATTAGTTTGTATGTATGTGTGTAATTTGTGTTTATGATGATTAGTTAATATGAATGTATATATGTGTATGTATGTATATGTTTGTAATTATGTAATTGGACATTTATTTATGTTTGTATGTATATGTTTGTAATTATGTAATTGGGCTTTTATTTATATATATATGTATGTAATTGTGATGTGTAGGTATATAAGATGGTATTTATTGGGAGCAACTTTCACAAAAACTCTCGGGATTTAAGGTGAGGTAACATCCGGGTTTCATATTTTAGCTACTTTTTCAAGATTTTGAAGTTTTGTTTGTTTATTTTGGTTAGGTTTTGGAGGAATTTCACCATTTCTTGATTTCTAGCTTTGTGAAGGTAAGTACTCGTTTTAATTACTAATTTGTGATGAAATTTGATTTAGATCTAAAATTTTTATGATTTTGTATGTATGTGTATGTATGTATGTTTGTATGTATGAATATGTATATTTGTATGTATGATGGAATTATTAAATTATGATTAGTTTAGGTCATTTGGTTTAGATGTGTGATTATTTTATATAATTTAGTTTATGTAATTTAGTGTTTGTATGTGTGTAATTTGTCTTTATGATGATTAGTTTGAATGTTTAGTTTGTATGTATGTGTGTAATTTATGTTTTTGATGATTAGGTTGTATGTATGTGTTTATGATGATTAGTTAATATGAATGTATATATGTGTATGTATGTTTGTATCTATATGTTTGTAATTATGTAATTGAACATTTATTTATGTATGTATGTTTGTGTGTATATATTTGTAATTATGTAATTGGGCTTTTATTTATGTATGTGTGTATGTAATTGTGATGTGTAGGTATATAAGAGAGTATTTATTCATATGCTTATGTATGTTTGTATGTATATGTAACTTTATTTAATTTTGTTACAAGTTTGAAACTCATTGCGGTTGACGAGAGGAAGAACGTCGTACACATAATCAACAAATGCTTGAAATGCAACGACAAATGGATGAAATGCGTCGAATGTGAGATCGCCGAACTAGCATCGATGATAATTAGCTTGGAGTTGTTGAGCCTTTGCCTTTTTTGTTGGTATTTGTCTTAAACAATTTGCATATTTGTGTGTCGAACAAGTTTATGTTTTGAATGTTTGATTTGTCGAACAAATTTGTGTGCCGAACAAGTTTGTGTGTCGAACAATTTGGATGTTTGGTTTATGTTTCGGACATTAATTTTTATCCGATTTAAATGTTTGAATGGTTTATATTTATGATTTGTAGGTTTTTGTTTTTAGAAATTTAATATTTCTGGATAAAATATTAAAAATAAAAAAAAAACAGAAAAGACCTATACCGACGACATGTCGTCGCTATAGGCTTTTTTCAAAAATTATTAAAAAAACAAAAAAACCCTATAGCGACGACATGTCGTCGGAATAGGGTCAACCTATACCGACGACATGTCGTCGGTACAAGGTTGGAATCTATACCGATGACATGTCGTCTGTATAGAATTTCTTTTTGAATTATTTAATTAGACCCTATAGCGACGACATGTCGTCGGTATAGGCTGACCTATACCGATGACACCTATCCCGACGACAATCTTGGGCTATTGGTACGACTCAATCCCGACGACACCTATTCCGACGACATGTCGTCGGTATAAGCTATCCCGACGACAAGTCGTCGCTATAGGGTTAAAAAAAGTCGTCGGTATAGGGTGATATTGTTATAGTGTCGGTGAAGAAGGTAAAACTGCAGTCCCATATGTAGCAATTAATTGTTTGAAACAATACTTTTTTTTATATTTCCCCTATGCTATAATGCTGCAATTTTTTAAGCTTATGTTCTATTATATATTTTGCAAATTTTATATATTTCTTCCATTTACAACCGTCGTCCTCATAATAAAACTTGGTAGTTTTTTCGTATTATTTCACTCCATAGTGTGTGTATGTGTGTATGCATATATCAGGCTATGTGGTGAGTTGAATGTCTTTATGAACTTGTTGTGAAATGGCATCATAGTTTGCCACCTCTTTCTTGTTAATCAGGGTCTAATCTTTTGATTATTCTCTCTTTTGCAATTTGGATCATAAATGCATCGTTATCAATTGGCCGATGACAAACACCATTGTGGTTTTCAGAAGCATAACAGACTTTATTTATCTCATGCACATGCTAGTTCAGGTAGACAACTTAATCGTTGCCTTTTACGGTACCTTTTTGTTACGTTATTTATTTATTTATTATTATTATTATTAAACTAGTGATTAGTATGTTTACATTGATTTAGTTGGGGGTGCTCATTGTAAGATCAAAGTTTATTTATATCCTTAGGGATCCTATGAATGAATAATAAGATTTGAGATAATTTTCTTTCTTCTTTATAGTATTCTCTGTTCTTTTGGGTTCTAACCATATCAAGGGTATCAGAGCTTTCTCCAGGCGATCTTAATCGGATTCGCTACCGCTGTCATGGCAAACACTCGTAATCAAGACGTAAACAAGGCACTCAAGGATCATGACAAGGCGATTTCTGACCTCCAAGCAACCCTAGCCGCCATCCTGAAACAACAGGAGCAATCTATGAAGCTACAGGAACAATCGTTGAAACAGCAGGAACATATATTCCAAGCGTTTAAAGAACACTTGAAAGCCGGCAGTCACGGCGGCGACGGCTCTGGTTTGTCCTCGTTCGGCGCCTTGATGAAACAACAAAAAGAATCAATGAAACAACAGGAAGAGATAATGATGGCACTTGGATTGGATCCAACCGAATCGAAGCAGAAACAAGCTTCAGCCGCATCATCTTCACCACCCGTGTCACTTGTACCAAATCTATCCAAGAAAACTGAACCACAACCCACTCTGCTTACACCTAAATAGTCCCACAACCCGTAACATCAGTCAAAGTCGCACAAAAAACTACCCAAAAATCTACACGAGTAGCCCCTTCAACCACCCTAAACCTGCACCCGAAATGTCCACTAACAATTGCACCCATATTGTTTCCAAAAACCGCACCATTAGTGGTTTCGAACCTGTTGGAGCAAACGGTGAAACTGGTGTCCGCAAAGGAAGAAACATCACCGATAGGCGATGCAACCGCTAGACGCGAATGGCATCCACCAGGGCTTCCCGTTGACATAGCCCCGAATGCCATCGGACAAACCGAATGGCGTCCACCTTGGAACGGGTCAAGCCAAAAAAATAAGTTCATGGATGTTGCAATTTTTTTTCCATTAGTTTGTGATTCTTGAGATCAAGAATGTTTTAAGTGGGGAGTATTGTTATGTTTTATTATTTATTTTTATTATTATTTAGTCAATTAGGTCAAGGGGGAGTAAGTTTTATTTAGGATGGTAGGGGTGTTTAATGTAATTTGTATTGATATTTATTTAGGTGTTTACCTATGGAATGGTTATGCAGATAATTTGAATTCAATTCCTCATATCTTTTAGTTTCTTTTTCTTCAATTCTGGTTTAACCCTATCAAAAATTCTGGTTTAACCCTATCAAAGGTATCAGAGCTTTCTCCAGGCGATCTTAATCGGATTCGATACCACTACCATGACGAACACTTGTAATAAAGAAGTAGACAAGGCTCTCAAGGATCATGACAAAGCGATTTATGGCCTCCAGGAACTCCTAGTCGCCATCACGAAACAGCAAGAGCAGTCTATGAAGCAGCATGAACAATTGATGAAACAACAGGAACAAATCATTAGGGCACTAGGATTGGATCCTGTTGGGATGAAGAAGAAACAAGTTTCCGCCGCATCATCCACACCACCACCAACATCTACCCCAAAACCCTCCTAAAAAATGCCACCACTCGTGTCGCCTGCACCAAAACTAGCCAAGAAATCCGAACCAGCAGCACCGAAGTCAGGCCCAGAACAAGCATCATAACCTACTCCACAACAAGCATCACAACCTTCTCCACATTCATCAAAACTAGCCAAGAAAACGGGCACCAACAATCGCACCTGTACCAGTGCCAAAACCCGCACCAACAGTCGCACCTGTACCAGTGCCAAAACCCGCACCAACAGTGGTTCCAAGCTTGTTGAAGCAACCAGTGAAACCGGTGTCCGCAAAGGAAGATATGACACCGATAGATGATGCAATTGAGAGACGCTAATGGCATCCACCATGGCGTCCCGCTGACACAGGACCAAATGCCATAGGACGAACCGGATGGCGTCCACCGTGGAACGGGTCGACCCAAAGGGTCCATGGATGCTGCATTTTTTGTGAATTTTGATGCTGGAATTTGATTAGCTTACTTTTTTAGGGCAAAAAGTAAGTTAAGGGGGAGTATTGTTATGTTATTTATTATTATTATCAGGCTAGGGATTAGTATGTTTACTTTGGTTTAGTTGGGGGTGCTAATTGTAAGATCAAAGTTAATTTATATCCTTAGCGATCGTATGAATGAATAATGTGATAATTTTCTTCCTTCTTTATATGTAGTATTCTTTGTTCTTTTGAGTTCTAACCCTATCACTTTTGCAGTCTGTGTATTCTTGGAATATGAGTGTTGCATGTATATGTGTTTTCCAGTTCAGATTAGTATTCATTTCTTCTGAATCAAGAGTAGCAAGTGCTGGAGACTTGGTTGCTGATCCTAGGAAAATCGCATTACATTATCTTATTGGATTTTTCCTCCTTGACTTAATTATTGTGTTATCACTTCCTCATGTAGTTAATATTCCCCTTTCAATCATTATATTATTTCTCATCATTAGAGATGGAAAATTGGGCCTATGAGGTGAGTGGGCTAATAGGTCAAAAGTCCATATTTTATTAGGAGATGAAATGAGATGGGTTCTCACCTAACATTCTTTGATTATTTTAATTTTTTTATAAATAGTTATGATGGTATATATATGACTGCTGTTAATTATGTTATTTAGTATTTTATGTATTTGGGTTTATTAGTAATAAGCCAATGCCCGATCAGGTTTCAAGGTTTTCTTGTATTCTTATATATTGAGGTTCCCTTCATTACGATGAACAAATTTCACATATATTATTATTATAGTCTTTTTTACATGGTATGTACACTTCCGCCGTCACTTGATACGAACTCTAGATAGGCCACCGTCCGCCGCCCTGTCCCTATTCCAGATTTTGTTCCCGTTCTTGTTCTAGTTCTTTGTTCCTGTTCCAGATCCAAGTTCAAGTTCAAGTTTAAGTTCAAGTTCAATCCAGTTTCCAGAACACTTGTTCCTGATGAAATCCTCTTTCGAGCAACTTTTGCATCACACTGCCGCCGCCATAACCACCGATCCGATTACCCGGTAAAAGCGTCGCTGAACCACCGTCTTACGCACCGCCATTTTTTACAAGAACCGCCCACTTTCAAAGCGCGCAAGTGATCGGATCTCTGCCGGATTTTGACTGTGATGTCTCCACTGCAGTCCGTTCAAACCCATGTCATCGCCGCTGCTGACCACCGTCGGCGGCTTCCGGAACCCTAGTTTCAGTTCGGTTGGTTCTGTTTGTGATCGTGTTCCGGTTCCAGCTCAGTTCCTGCTCCTGATTCCTGTTCCTGATCCAGTTTCCTGATCCTATTCATGCCCCAGAAGCCGCCGTTCACTGATCATGTCTTACTTGTTCCTATCCTAGAAGCCGATGTTCACTGTTCAGTTCTTGTCCCAGAAGCCGCTGTTCACTGGTCAGGGCTTACCTATCCTGTCCCAGGTGAAGGCCTAATCTTGGAAACTAGCCATAATTATGATAATTAGTCAAAAGCCTTTTTTATTGTTTTCCAAATAAAGACACAGTCAATCTGCCATTGCTACTTTAATGGGATTGACTGTGAATGCTATTTTTTAGGGATGATTTTTAGCCTAGAATGATTTTCATCAATTATAAATAGGCTAGGTATTCATCCGATTATGCATTCCTGTCTTTCAGTTTCTTTTACATTTTCAATAATATTCAGTTTCCAGGTCTTCATTACCTGGTTGGTTTTTCATTCCGTCTCCTTAGTATTTCTTGATTATTTGACCCAGTTGGCTTCACTTGGTATTAGAGTTGAGGCTAATCAAGAAAGTCAGCCCTGTGCAAGGTTCAAAGGAACGACCACCGCTTGGAAAATTTTGATTCAAAGGACTGGACAATCAAGAATCAGAGACAGAAGATGGGTGACCAGAATCAGAATCAAGTCATAGTTGCTGCAAGGGAACATCACTCCATGTCACTCCAATGTTTAATGTTAACAGCTACTAACTATCCGACTTGGTCAGTTAGAATCGAGGCTGTTTTCAAGGTACATGGAATATTGAAGGCGATTCAACCGGGTGTTGGAGAAATCGTTGATCCCAAGAAGAATGATATGGTAGTAGCACTCTTATTCCAGGCCATACCGGAGGAATTAGTGCTACAAGTGTCTACTCTTGAATCATTCAAGGATATTTGGGATGCACTCAAAGTTCGATACGTGAGAGTTGAAAGGGTTCAATACCCACTGATATGGAAGGGGTATCTGACCCTACAGCAGCTGACCGTGAGACGTTTGATGACACTTCTATACAAGGGCAGAAACAGTTGAGTGAAGTGTACACTAAAGGTTCATGAACGGTTCGCTGAACGTTCACTTTGTTTACAACCCTAGTCCCATATCATTAAATAAATTCCAACATTTAGTTTATTATTTGAGTCTAGATAATTAAGTTTGGTTTGGGTTTCTTAGTTTGAGTCTAATGAAGTCTTGGTTAGCAAGTTATGTATTAGTATAAATATAGATGCTAGGGTATTGTATTTTGTGTGGTTTTGTTTTCTGGTTATTGTAATACAAAAGAGTCAAACAAGTTTATTCATATATTGTGTGAATTTTGTGTTCGATTTTGGGCATGATTCCAACAAAGTAATGATAAAACTATTATTTTCCATTAGTTTAGTTTTGATGTTTATTGGCTTGTAATTTGACCATTTAAAGATTAAGCTGTGCAGAAAAGTTCTAAACTCTGAGCGTTATAGTTGGGCCCCTTACACAAGGGGTTGATGAAGAAATACTAATCGAGAATTTGCCTGAAGATCTGCAAATAGATATAAGCCGTCACCGTTTTATATTCGTCAAGAATGTGAGATTTAAATGTTACTTACTATGAAATAGTTCAATATTTAATAACTGGTTTTCTTTGTTCTAACAGTCTTTTTTGTCTATAACGTTTTTATTTCTGGCTGTTTGGAAACCATTTTCTATGTGTTTCTATTTGGTGACGATTACATATGATTAAAACATTTTCTCTATATCCTAATTTGTAGGTCCAGATTTTTGCGCGGATGAATCAACCAGTTTTAGATGCAATATGTGAAAGAATAAAGCCACATACATATATAAAAGAAGGAACAACCTTGTATAAAGGAGGGTTCGTGACAAAAATGGTTTTCATCGTAAGAGGGAAAATGGAGAGCAAAGGAGAAGATGGGAATAGTGTTATATTATCAGACGGTGATGTATGTGGTGAAGAACTTCTTACATGGTGCCTTGAACCTTCATCTCTTAATGGAGGTATAATAAATCATTTTCTAATAAGATTTTATTTGTTTTAGAGTAAATTACACAGATTATCCTTTAATTATACTAGAAATTACATACTTTTATACACTCTATGCCCTTTACACTAACTTAATTGAAAAACTTAACACCAGTTAGTGTAAAGGACATAGGATGTATAAAAGTATGTAAGAAAATGACATGTTGTATACTTATTGAAATCAAATGATGTAATTTCTAGTATAATTAAAGGACAATATGCGTAATTTACTCTTTGTTTTATAAATATTGTTACTTTTAACCGTAAACAAGCATCCAAACACCATGCTCTACAACCCTTTCATTGATTTTAATTATTGAATATCAAATAATCACTTTCAAAATACACATACCTAGAATTAATTCGAATTCGAAACATACAGATACAAGAAACAAGTTGGTGAGCAAGAGGACAGTGACATGCTTAACAAAAGTGGAGGCGTTTGTTCTTCAGGCTGCAGATCTTGAACAAGCCATTACCCGTTCTGATGCATTTCCTGATGAATCATCGGTAATGCATCGTTTACGAAGTTTTTTGTATAGTATGTGATCTGAATGAAGCCGCTTTCTATAATCATGTTGTTACTATGTTTAGGAACAAATTTCCATAGTGGTGGAGAGTGGCGGCAACCATCATTCAGGTGACACGGAGATACAGGAAGAAGAGGCGTAGTCATGCAGACACTTCACATAGTGGTTCTACTCCTCCCTGTAATATGTTTGTCTAATTGGATTTGTTCATGGGTTACGGGTCAGCGGGTTAATGAGTCGTGGGTCAGTAGTTAGTAAATTTTGATATGTTTATTTAGTGTTTTATTAGTAGTAAGTAGTGGGTCAGATCATGGGTATTTAGGCCTTTTATGTTAGTATGTGGGGCTATTTAGTTGCAGTTTTTAGGTTAAAATTGTATGTTGTCTCATTCCTATTTTTCACGTTCAATCAATAGAAAAGAGTCGATTAAGAGTTTTGATCTATTGTTGAATTTGTTTGCTTGGTTCCGCTGTGCGAATTAAGGGGACGTCTAACCAGAAGTGCAGAAACGACGGGCAGAAAGAAATCAAAGTAGGTGGCTTTGATTCGGTTCGTTTGACGGGTGACAGAAAACAACAAAGGCAATAACTTTGTTTTCTTAATCGGTGAAAGAAGGCTCTTTGAAACAAGTGATCAAAGAAGGGTTGAGGCTGTTCAAAAACAAGAAGGGAATGGCTTCTATATCAACAAAAGGAGGCCGTTGTTCTATCAATGTCCAACTTTTACCTCAACAAATTATCCGGTGTGGGCTATCAAAGTTAAGACATAGATGTGCATGTCATATGGGAGGCTGTTGAACCAAGGGTATGTGTTGCAAAAAATTTTTTTTCAAAAAGGGTGTAGGTGAAGAAAATATTTACCAAATAGGTATAGTTAAAAACTTATTTATCAAAATGGTTGTTTTTATATATTTCTTTATTTTTAACCAATCTGTTATCTTTTTTTTTGAAAACATCCTTTATAAAATCGTTCGTTTTCTTCAATGTTTTTTTAACACCGTCTGGTTTCTTTAAACATTAATTTAAAACGTTCATTTTTTAACTCTTATTCTAAGAGTGCTTGTTTTTCTAAACATCTCTCGATTTTTTAAAATATCCTTTTCAAAAACGTTATGTTCTTTTTTTTGTCCTTTTTAAAATTGTTTGGTTTTCTTAAACATACTTTCTAAAACCTTTCGGTTTATAAACATTCTTTTCAAAACCTTTTGGTGTTTTTAAACATCATTTTCAAAACCATTTGTTTTTCTAATTTTTTTTGAAACTGATAGTTTTGTTCAAACGTCCTTTTTAAAAGCATTCATTTTTTTCTAAAAGTTTTTTTAAAACCATTCCTTTCTTAAAATGACGTTTTTTTTTAAAAAATTTAAAAAATGAACGCTTTGAAAAAAAAAAACGTTTAAAAAAATGATCTGTTATAAAAAAAGATATTTAAAAAAATAACTGTTATGAAAAAATATTTAAAAAAAGGAACGATCTTAAAATGGATGTTTAAAAACTGAACGATCTTACAAAGGACGTTACAAAAACGAACGTTTTTATAAAGGACGTTTCAAAAAATCGAGAGATGTTTAGAAAAATGAAGGGTCATAAAAAAGAGTTCAAGAACATAGCTTATATAAAATGTTTATAAAAGCGAACGATGTTAAAAAAACGTTTAGGAAAACCTAACGTTAAAAAAACATTTAAGAAAAAGAACGATTTTATAAAAGAAAAAGTTATTAGATTAGTTAAAAATAACGAAATAAAGGAAAACACTCATTTTGGTATATAAATTTCTAACTAAACTTATTTGTTAAATATTTTTTTTTTCAACTACATTCTTTTGAAAAAAAAAACTCAGGTGTTGTAATGGATCCCAAGAAATCAAAGTAGGCTTGCTTTCTTGTTTCAAGCCATACCCGAAGACATAATGCTGCAAATGGCGACCTATACTGATGCAAAACAGGTATGGGATGGGCTGAAAACAATGGATCTAGGAGCGGATCAGGTGGGAACGACTAGGCTTCAAATATTGAAGAGGGAACTTGAAGGTGTGCACATGAAGGAGATGATTTAGTTGATAACTTTGCAACTAATTAAATTGATTGTCTTGGATATGAGGTTGAAGAAAATGAATTGGTGAGAAGGTTGTTTGATTCAATGCCAGAGTCCTTTCTTCAAATCGTGGTGAGAAGGTTGTTTGAGTTGGATTCAATATTATTTGACGAGGCCATTGAAAGGTTGAAGGCATATGAGTAGCGTATGAAAGGATCCGACAAAAGAGAAGACATTCATGGGAGTTTGATGTTTTTCTAGAAATGATAACGGGAAACAACATGGCTGTGAACATTTAATTTTGGCGGTGGAAGTTCAAATCGAGATGGCTTTGGACGTGGCCGAGGAAGAGGTCAGGGGTCCGTGAGTGGTCAAGATTGTGAACGGTTCCAATGGGATAAGAGCCATGTTAGATGTTACAAGTGTGGTGAACTTGGACATTTTCTGAATAAGTGTCCAAAATGAGGAAGAAAGAGGGGGCTAACTTGATTCGGTGTTATGACGATGAACCAACATTGATGCGAATGAATGGCGTGAACAAACAATGATTATGGGTTGATTCTTGGTCTAATCGGGTTTGTTCATGGGTCACGGGTCTGCAGGTTAACGTTTTGTGGGTCAGCAGTGAGTTTATTTTAACATGTTTATTTTATGTTTTATTAGTATCAAGTGTGTGGGGTTATGTTTACGAGATTTTAGGCCTTTATTGTTATGTGTGTGGGGTTATATAGTCGCAGATTTTAGGGTTAAAAATGTATGTTGTTTTGTTCATGTTTTCACGCTTAATCAATAAAAAAGATTTGATCAAGAGTTTTGATATATCATTGTGTTTGTTTTCTTGTTTCTGTTGTGTGAATTAAGGCCTGATTAACCGACATAATTATAGGTAAATTTGTTATTAGTTTTCATGGATCAAGTTGAATCTGATGTTGTGTTATTTTCTTCTTCTTTTTTAATTCAAAGATTTTTGGATTATTAACTTATGTTAATTGTAGGTTTTGAATTTTGTGATTACTTAGATATTTATCTGAATCGTGTGAGACACTTTCATATTGAAATACTTCGTTGGTACACATAAATTTTCAATCGGATAAAACCAGAAACTGTCAAGAACAAGTATGGAAATTTTGTTGTGAAAATTGTACTAGAATTCATATTGAACTCGATGTGTTAAACCAGACCGAACAAATCCTTATATAGAGGTCGAAGAGTCATGATGAATCTTTGCAACTCTTCATGAAAATGAGTGACAGTTGATGGCTATAAGTGCTCATAATTATTGTGGTTATATATGTAGGAACTTTAGTAGAAAGCACGGTTATTACAACTGATCGCTCAGATTGTTGGTGCAGTTCCTGTGAATGAACCTACCATTCTCTAAGTGAAACTAGTGGTAGATTCGATTAGACTAGTTATAGCGAAACTAGCCAGTTTTGCTTTAGTATGCTAGCCAAAACCATATGCTTAGTTTCGCTTAGACATGAATCACGTGCAACTATAAATAGGATTTGTAGAATCATTTGTAGTTAAGCACAGAAAACTAGAGCTAGAGGATAACTTAGTGAAGTGTGAGTCACTTACCCTAGGTAGAGCTCACCTAAGGTTGGAGATGAGCTTAAACAAGATAGATGTGTACTCCTTCGGTCTTGTACTCGTATGACGGGATGACGCGTTTATCATGAATAAAAGATCATTTATGTTTCATCTGTTATGTTTCGTATTTGTTATGATTGACTCGACACTTGCTTTCATCTCGACACGAATGAATCAAGAGTAAATGTTAAGGATCCGTGTAACACCTTAGGCAAATCTCATATCGTTCTGTTATATTCTGTCAACGGGAGAGATGCTGGGTTCATAAGAAATGTCCTGTCTCAAATACTACAACGCGTTTTGGAGCTTAATGTTAGTGGATGAGAGAACTCTACAGTTAAGCGTGCTCGGGTGGGAGTAATCCAGGGATGGGTGACCCCACTGGGAATTTTCACCCGGGCAATAAAAAACAAATACGTGGAGCTCTTAGTGGGCAAAACGGACAATATTGTTGGTACGAGAGGCCGGATGTTACAAAATGGTATCAGGGCCACTCCCGTTCTGTTCTGTTTACGATAGTGGGGCAAACCTTATCGAGGACGATGAGTCCCGGGGGGGAGGGGGTGTTTGTAACACCTTAGGCAAATCATATATCGTTTTGTTCTGTTCTGTCCACGGGAAAGATATTGGGTTCATAAGAAATGTCCCGCCTTAAATACCACAACGCGTTTTGACGCTTAATGTTAGTGAATGAGAGGAGAACGCCATAGTTAAGCATGCTCGGGTGAGAATAATCCAAGGATAGGTGACCCCTATGAAGTTTTCACCCGGGCAACCAAAAACAAATCCGTGAGCTCTTAGTGGGCGAAGCAGATAATATTATTGGTACGAGAAGTCGGATGTTACAACAATCCGAGTGTGAAAGTTCCATAGGGACTGTCACATATGCTACTAATCTTTAGTTTCAACCGAAATGCCAAGTTACTACGGAGGTTCCAAGCAACTTCTAGTGTATAACTTCCATCAATCTGTTCATAGTAACTACCGAGCAGTTCGGCCCCCACTTGGAGCTTTGCCCCTTGGACCACACCAGGGGTTGCGACTCTTGGACTGCGCCACCAACGGCTGCTGCACGGGGCTTTTGTTCCTTGAACCACGAGTTTGAGGTAATTGAAATAAGTGAAGTCTTGCACAAGTGTACACTCAACACCTTTTAACTTGTAATAATGTTTATGCTTATTTCTTTTTGGTCTCAAGTAAATCCAACTATACTAAAACGACCTTGATGACACTAAAATTACTAGCATTCACAATTTGTAACTTTTTGGTATATATATTCGTCAAAGATATATGAATAGTATATTTAGAGCTTAAATCGTTCTACATTTGTTAAATTTGGAGATTAATTTTGTGTAGTAACTAACAAACGTTTTTGCAGATTAGACATTTCTATAACTTCAAATCCTATGCCGTAAACCGTCAAACATAAATGTAAATCATGGAACTGTGTTTTCAAGACAAAAAAAGTTGGCGTTTAATTGCATACAAGGGTAACTCATTATTTTGTACTTTTTTACAAACTTTGAATTAAATCCTTTTTCCAAATACAAATGATCATTAATTATTTAGCAGTTATATCATGGACGTATAGGCCTCGCAACCATGCCTCATGTAATCTTCAAACTTGATCATAGAAATGACGTTTGGCAACACGCAATCTCTATCCTGATGAACCATGATTAACCTACCATCAAGAGCTTTGAGAGGAGTTAATTTTTCTTTTACATACTATCTAGGCTTTGTTGGCAGCTGATGTAGTGTCTAATAACCCCGGTTTATATGTGGTATTGTGTTTGTTTTAGTTGTTTTAGCCTGTATATTTGTTCGGTTTTATGCGTGTTTGTAGTTGCGTGTGCCTCCCAGGTTTTATGTGCTAAATGAGCGGGAAACGGATGCGAAGCAGTTAGATACAAAGTGCGGGGCATTAAAAGTCAAAAAGTTAAAGTTTCCTGGAAATTCCGTCATTTGCGGTACGCGAAGAACTGGGGATTAAGGTTCACGGTACGCGAGGAAATGAGAAGGCCGCCCGACTATTCTGTCCTTCGCGGTACGCGAAAGACGTGGCTAGGGAACTTCGCTGTACGCAAAGAGTTGTTTTTACAGGAAAATTAACCTAAATCAGGTTTTAACCATTAGCAGCCGACACATTCGATTATTCCCCACTCCAACCGTTTTAGAGCTCCAAGAGGACGATTCTCATGATTCTTAGGTCGATTGTTCTTAAAATTTGATGATTGTAAGTTCCATTACATTAATTTTGATTATTGTCATGAGTATGAGTAGCTAAATCACCCGTAGTCTTCTCCGGGTGTAGGGTTTTGTATGACACTTGTTATTTTCTGGAATAATTAGCTTTGGTTTGTAATCTTGATTAGCATATTAAGCCATGATTTAATTTATCGATTGAATGCTTTAAACTGTTTTGGTTGATTTTGAATTGTTGTTCATGTCTCATTAGTCTCAGGTTTCTCTACATCAGGGACATTTTGGGGGTCGGATGATAGTTGGTTAATTTAAGTATGCAAGAATAGGTTATCTTTACAACTTGTTCTTCTATTCTCACTGAATTCAATTGAACCTCACGATTATGTCTATGTAATTGCTTGCTAAATAACTAGAAGTGACTTGTGTTTGTAAACCTGAACCACCCGTAGTCTTCTCCGGGTGTAGGGTTTTGTATGACACTTGTTATTTTCTGGAATAATTAGCTTTGGTTTGTAATCTTGATTAGCATATTAAGCCATGATTTAATTTATCGATTGAATGCTTTAAACTGTTTTGGTTGATTTTGAATTGTTGTTCATGTCTCATTAGTATCAGGTTTCTCTACATCAGGGACATTTTGGGGGTTGGATGATAGTTGGTTAATTTAAGTATGCAAGAATAGGTTATCTTTACAACTTGTTCTTCTATTCTCACTGAATTCAATTGAACCTCACGATTATGTCTATGTAATTGCTTGCTAAATAACTAGAAGTGACTTGTGTTTGTAAACCTGAACCACCCGTAGTCTTCTCCGGGTGTAGGGTTTTGTATGACACTTGTTATTTTCTGGAATAATTAGCTTTGGTTTGTAATCTTGATTAGCATATTAAGCCATGATTTAATTTATCGATTGAATGCTTTAAACTGTTTTGGTTGATTTTGAATTGTTGTTCATGTCTCATTAGTCTCAGGTTTCTCTACATCAGGGACATTTTGGGGGTTGGATGATAGTTGGTTAATTTAAGTATGCAAGAATAGGTTATCTTTACAACTTGTTCTTCTATTCTCACTGAATTCAATTGAACCTCACGATTATGTCTATGTAATTGCTTGCTAAATAACTAGAAGTGACTTGTGTTTGTAAACCTGAACCCTGGAGAGGTGTCACACCCCGACCGATGGCGGAATCATCGAGGCGGACACTATATGATTGTTCATAAGCACATGATCTACTAAGGTTGCATAATTTATTAATAAGATTTAAATACCAAATATCCAAATACAATTCAAGTTACAACACCCTATTCTAGAATATTACACATAATTATTTTACTAGGTCCAAAAGCCTTATGTGTAGCACCTTCAACACATAGTCACACAATCACATATATTCACCTGAAACGTAATCCAAAACAAGTGTCAACTACGAGAGTTGGTGAGTTTACATATGTTTGAATAAAAGTTTAATTAAAAACGTTTACACAATTCTTGGTTTGACATGGCAAGATACGGCATAATGTGGAGAATTCACTATGTGTATACCAATTGTAAGCATGTAAGTATAAGCATACAAGTTTAACGTGATAGGCATGGAATCAAGACTATGTGGGTCACACACAGTTTAAAACCACCCTAAAAGTATCCAAAGCGTACAAGTATGTATAAGCACAAAGGTTTAACGTGATAGGCATGGAATCAAGACTATGTGGGTCACACACCGTCTAAAAACACCCTAAAAGTATCAATAGCATAACAAGTGATCATGCACAGAAGCACAATAATCTACGCATGTAAACACAAGTTGAATTGTATGTAAGTATGCACAGATTACGTCTCACCCCAAAATGTATAAAAATGTAAATAGGGGATATGTAACTCACCTGGCTAGCGGATATGATAATCCACGAGAGTAGGTGATACGGATGTTTGAAACTTAAGCATGATGGAACCCTATGCAGATAAATGTGTATTATTGTATGTATATATGTGTGTATTCGTATTTAATTATGTATAGGTTTATAATGATATTTCTTAAAATTTTTTGTGTAAAATCACTGATTTTTGATCGAAACTATTTCAGGTATCGAAACTACTAGTTTCGATTGACCAAGGAACTGTCGAAACTATTTCTATCGAAACTACTAGTTTCGATTGAATTAAATGAGCACTTATTATGATTTTATAAAAAGTTCTATTTATTTATTTATATTCAAATATATATATATATATATTTTTTTTATAACACTTGCATTTTATAAACCATATATTACCCATTTTAAATTTCATGAAAATATTATATTTTAAATAACGCGTATTTTTATTTATTTATAAAAAATGTTATTTTATTATTTTTCGTGGGTTTAAATATTTAATTCAACTTATGAAGAATGTCAGTTTTATTATTTTATAAAATTTAACGGGTTTGAATATGTTCAAACGTTGGGAAAAAAAATAAACGGCCGAGCTAACGGGCTTGAAATAATTTTAAAAGGGGTTTTAAAATTTATTAAGTTAATTAATAAATACTTAATAATAATGTATATATATATATAATAGGGAAAAGGTTGGATCGGGTTGCCCAGGGAGGAAACACGCAGGTCAACGGGTAACCGGGTCGGGCAGAGGGATTCAGAAGCTTAAAAACAGAAAAATGCGTAAAAAAAATGGTTGGAACCGGATTCGAACTCGGGACCTGGTTGTTATCGGGAATGAGTGTGACCAGCCGGGCTATAAGCCCATCGCTGATCAAGACCGACCCTTAAAATACATAACATGTCCCGATCTTTGCCCCTGAGTTCTCGGCAACACAGGCCGGTGTTGCCGAGGACACTGATTTACCGGAAACGCGATGTCGCTGGTCTCGGATATGCTTGGGTTAGCTAACTGTAAGTAAAACGAGTGTACAAGTATAAAATTTAGAGGTTAATACCAGATGGAAGTGGCCTGCGAAGTCAAGAACGAAGCCGAGAGTACCCAGAACTGGAACCAGACCTTGGGGTCGAATTGGAACTCCAATTTAGAAGTGAGACTTCGGAAAGAGGATACGAGTCTGAGGGTGTTGCCAATTTAGAGCGAGAAGGCGATACGGGGGAGGATGGAGCTCGAGAGGAACCGGGAATGGTCACTTATACTCGAAGGAAATCCGTATGATGGAACCAGAAATTGGCTCCCTAAATGGATTCGGACAGGTCATACGAAGCGAACGAGACCGGTTTTAGTCGTTAAGGTACTGTGTGTCGGTCGAATTTCATGGGCTTGACTTCGGTGATTAATGGTGTCGAGGGATTTTGATGATGAAAAGGTAAATTGGTCAAGGGAACGTGGTCGCGTGAGGACGGCGAGTACAATGGCGCAGGTTTCATGTGTCGAGGGGTAGAGGGACAGGGTTGTCGGGCTCGCCGAAAAAGCAGTTTATCCGCCAGACCAAGGGACAGGGTGATAGGGAACACGAATTGGAATCTGGCAATTATAGTCCCTGGGGTTTGAAAACGTTTAAAACAGACCCTGGAAAACTTTCGAAATAAACTCCTATAGTTCTGTTTAATTCCAAACAGCCCCCTGACTTTAATTTAATTATAAAATTTATTTTTTTTTTCAACTTTAATTAATTTATATATTTTATAGATCCATTTTCTTTATTAAAAACTAATTATTTTTAAATAATTATCTTATTGAAATAATACATTAAATTATTTATCTAAATTAATAAGTTTATTTTACTTAAATTCATTTAAACTAAATAAAACTTAAGTATATATAAAATTTTATAAAACTTATGTTTTTATTTAAAATCAATCATTTTGAATGGTTAATTCAATAAAATTGAAAACCATTGATTTATTTATATAAATTGTTTAATTTAATAGCATAATTTATATAGTTTATAACCTTCAAATATTTTTAAAATTTAATTTAAAAATACATAAATTGTACATCAATATACGTGTATATGTTTTGAAATAAAATGTTAATATTTACATAATAAATTTCACAACGAAAATTTTTGAAATGTCACAAGAGGATTACCTCTCTCCTTATTGTTTTAAATCCAAATCCAAATAGGCATTTATTGTTGTTTGTCTTTCAACAATTGTAACGAAGTGACACTTTTCACAAACTCCTCGTGGATACGATACTCTACTTACCCTTACTAGTTAAGGTGTTTAAGGATTGTTTTTGACCGACCAAACGACATCGATCAAAATGGCGCCGTTGCCTGGGAGTTAGTGCGCAAGGTGTTAGTTCGTTCTTTTTGCTACAAATCACAAAAATCAAATTCTTGTTTTTAAATTCTTGTCTTATTTTGTTTTATTCAGTATTACACAAGGTTTTTTTGTTTGTGTTGTGAAGGTGATTCCTCAATTGTTTGCATCATACAAGATACTCTAAGAAATCCTCTCCATTGCTTTTTGATCCAGAAATTGAGAACACTGCTAGACAAAACATGGTTTTTCACAGAACCAACCAGGTAGTAGCTTCTCAAACTCAAATGGAGAATAAACAGGATCTTAGGAAGCAATCTGATCTGCCTCCTACAGGCCAGTTACAACCAGAACAACAGCCCACCTCGGGTACGTTCTCATATGAAAACCTCAACCAATCTAACAGTCAAATTCCTCAATTACCAAGCTTTGGCCAACCTCTACCACAAGTGAGCCAACCTTTTGACTTCAAACCCGAAGCTCATTATTCTTCACCATATGTGAGGATAGTGCTAGATACCATACCACCAACATAACAACAACCCATGACAAAACCCTCCATATTTCACTAAACCACCGGGCTTTCATCCATGCACTTCAGGTTTAAACTATGAGGATGATGCCGATGGTTTTGATGATGAGTTTGGGGAGTATGAGGATGATGCTAATGAGTTTGACAGAAGATACATACAAAGGGTTAGGGTGGGAGCATACAAGAGGAATGATACAGGTGTTCGGTTTGAAAGACCTAATGAACATCAGTTTGATCAGAGGCTGCCACAACATCCGGTTCAGCAAGACATTCCAGCACCAATCCTACCATAGCAGCAGCATGTAAACAGGCCAAGAAGACCTGGTCCAGGAATGTGGGTCCTCCTATTGACAATTAGGGTGGCATTCCTAGGAGATATGACAGAGGTCCTGTTAGGGGTATTGAGAGCGACTTCCGTCCCGCCATTGCAACCAACCCATCTCCCGTTGTTATTCCACAACAACATGGGAGGTCATTTGAGGTTCGTTCCCAGGCAATTCAGAATTTGCCTAAGTATCATGGTGATGTAGTACAAAGTACGCATCTTTATTCCTATTGTTTTAGTGCGTTTTACTTTATTTTGTGTTCGTTTTGAGTCGTTTTTTGTTTCTATTGTGTCTATGTCGTGTTTACATGTGCTCGTGGTAATTACAAGTGAAAACCGAAAGAAACCGAGCATGAGATTGAAGGCCAAGGATCAAAACAGAAAAAAATATGAAATTCCAATCTCTCGCGGAACGCGAAGACCAGAGGAAGATCCCTCGCGGTACATGAGGGATTCAAAATCTCAGCCCGACTAAATTGTCCCTCGCGGTACACGAGGGACTGACCATCATATCTTGCGGTACGCGAGGGACTGACCATCATATCTCGCGGTACGCAAGAGACCTGTGAAATCCGAAAAAAAGCCCTAAAGATCGATTTTAATAGAATTGTAATCCCATTATTGCAGGAGTTCGATTTTCAGTCGTCTAGGGAGCATTCTTGGGGGATTTTGGGACATAGGAATGCTATTGGATTGCAAGATCGAAGCTTTTGATTCAGGGTTTGTGTAGTTTAGCTTATTCGGTTCTAAAGTTCAAAACTTTGTGCTTGATTTATGTGTTTGAAACCATGTTTCTGTCTTTTGCTTCTGTTCTAGTTGTTATTGACATGATTCTAGGCTAAAACATTAATATTGCATAGGTCTAATGATGAATACTTGTTAAAGTTAAGTTTTTGCTCGGTTTTTGGATTCAATTTATGGATTAATGATTGTGTAAAATATGTTGGTATGATAATTGTGATGAATAAGCATGTTTAATTATGGCTTTGAGTTGATTAATGTTCTTTGTGCTATCTTGTTTAATGTCTTTCATTAATAGATGCATGTTTAGGTTGTTGCTTGTCGCTTGTGACCTGAGTGGTTTGCTAGACGTAGTAATCCATTAGAGCGTTAGTTGATCCCTGATTAGAGTTGAATGTGTGTCCCAATTCAATACCCGAGAGGTGAGGGTTAGTCATTTGGTCTTCGTCATTAGGAATCCGAGTGTCAACTGTCTGAGAGGAAGTTGGTGGAGGTATCTAGTGATTGTTGCTATTCTGAGTCATAGTTGTTATCCTGAGATTACCCCGTGCATTCCTTGAATGTATTGTGGACAATGAGACTGAGAAGTAATTTGTCTATTAGGGTACATTGTCATTGTTGGAAATACCCAAGAGGTGATCCAACCATCTGATGGGTTTAGTACACTGTAGGTTCCTTAGTTGGTGACACCCTGAGAGTGATTAGGGATCCACTAGGTAGTTTTTAGTTGTTATCCTTAGAAATCCAGATCCATCATAGTTTCCAGAACCGGCAGAAGTTGAGTTTTGCAAGTAGGATTCCGACCTAGGTAGTATTCTTCCCATTCCTGATATCTTCCTTAGTTCTTGCCTTGATAGTTTAACCGATCTTAGTTATTTGCATTCCTTAGTTAATCAAGTAGTGTAGTAAACCCCCCAAACCAATTTAATCTTTAGTCCGAGTTAGAGTCTAGTATTGTTTCGTAGTGTCTCTAAGGTTCGATAACTCGGTTTACCGTTAAGCTGTGGTACACTTTCGTGTTAGCGCGGTTTAGTTCATAGGTATTCCTTTTATTACTTAGGAGTGTAGGTTAGGTTTTATTAGTTTTTATATATACCGTCTGGACGACATCACATGGCCTAGGAACAGAGGAGCCTTATTTGCATCTGAGGTCCATCTTCAAGCTCCCACGCTTCAGTGATGGCCGTGTCAGTTAGGAGCGTGGAGGAGAAAGAGGTTGCAGAGGATGACTCCCACTTCATTAAGCATAATATTCCGTCACCTGAGGAGGTCAAGAAGATTGACTGGAGAGCTCGATTCGTTGAGATCGATGCCAAGATGGCCGAGGAGCAGGTGGACGAGGAGATAATAGTAGAGGTGCCTGCCGAGAAGGCAGGGGAGAAGACGAAGGGGTGGAGATGAAGGCCCCCGAGATTGACCTGACCTGTATTCCCTACCCAGCACGTCTGCTGCTGTAACATCCATGATTTTTCCAGCCTAATTTTTATTTCATTTCACAATCCATTTCAATTCCGTACCGGTTCAACACAATATGTCACGTTAATTACCATCTTAACACATATCAATATAAGGTTTCAACCTTGCACATTAACATATTATTTTCTTACATTATGTTATAGACATAAATCAAACATGTAAATTTCAACTCCGAAATTACAACTTTTATTTTATCATTCGTAAACACACACATATTTATATATATTCGGATTCACTAAATAAATCAAGTAAACAACTTCAACTTTATTAAAATACACACACACACACACACACATATATATATATATATATATATATATATATATATATATATATATATATAGGGTGAAGTCATAAGAAAACTAACATTTAGGGAGAGAACTAGAGAACTCCTCTTTAAAGGTAAAAAAATAATAAAAAAATAATAACTCAAAAACTAAAAAAGTGGTTTGGAGACCTTGTTTCCCACGTCGTCCTCATTAAAAAAAAAAAAACTCGAAAAAATAGTCGGTTTAGCTTTAGGGTTTAGTTTTTAGGTTAGGTTTTTGGATGGGGGTTAGGTTTTTTTTAGGGTGGGTGGGGGGTTTAGGTTTTTGGGGGGTGGGGGGGGGGGTTTAGGTTTTTGGGTGGGGGGGGGGGGGTTTGGGTGGGGGTGGGTGTGGTGGGTTTAGGTTTTTGGGGGTAGGTGTGGGGGGTTTAGGTTTTTGGGTTTATGTTAGGTTTTTGGGGTGATACTACACATATGCAATATTGAAAATAATAAGAAAAAAAACGATGAGTTAATTCTTATTTTTTATAACGTTATTTGTACTTAAATGAAAGATAAATAAATTCTTGATTTAATGGTGCAATGTTTTAAAAAAAAAATAATGTATGTAAAAGATAGAAATGTTTAAAGATTTATATATTTTAAGTTTTAATTTTACCATTCCTTTTTAAAATTTCACCCCTTATTTTCTTAGTGATTCTCTAGTTCTCTCATTAAAGTGAGTTCTCTTATGAACTCAACCTTATATATATATATATATATATATAATTGTAAGATTAGATCATGTAGTTACGCCTTTCAGAAATATACATATATTTATTTATGAATGAATATTCAACTATATAAATACATTGGGTTTTGTTAAATATACCATTTCGTAATTTTATGAAAATGAAAACCTTTCCTTTATTAACTATATTAAAACATTTGATGTTTAAGGTTTTTTTTTATATATAAATTTCATAAAGACAATTTTTATAAATAATTAATAAAAAGAATCTAAATCAATTAAAGAGATCTTGAACACCATTTTAGTTTCATTTGAACCCTTGGACATTTAGACTCCTAAATTTGAACCCCCACTTTTCAAGAACCTTTGCACCTTAAACTTGAACTTTATCAAAGATGTTGAACCTTTTGCCCATCAATTTTGACTTGTAAAAGGCATCAGGGACGAATCCTTGCAATTAGGCACTATAATCTATCAAACCCGGACTCTTTAGACTTACCATGTTTACGTGAATGATTCTTGACCAGTTTCTTGACCAGTTTCCAATCTAATTAACAATTCAAATTAACACATTGCGCGGTCAATTTCGAAATTAAAACCAATTTGTGCAGCTTTGACTTCCCATAGTCAACCCGAATCAATCCTAGTTTGCAATCAAAAAATTAGTAATTAAGATGAAATTCACACGCAATTCACGATTTACAACTGTCGTGATTGAATTCACGTGCAATTCACGATTTACAACTGTCGCGTGTGAGAACAAATCAAATCGAGTAATTAAGATGAAATCAATCAAATTGATTCACTCCCTCACCATCGCATAGACTTGCACAAACGCTCTCGTCCCTCCATCGATCCGCATTTCATTTCCTGACTCCCATCGAGTACCCAGAACAGCAGGTTCTTCTACTCAACCGTACACACTCATCGCTTCGTCAAAACAGGTAAAATTTATGTCATTAGGTTCGTGATCCAGTACTAATAAAAAAACCTTTGTCAATTCATGATGACAGAGGGTATCAAACTCGATTGGATTTAGGGTTCATACGTATTTGAATCTGGAAATTTTTCTAATCTAATAATCGTTTTAATATTTTGGATTCAATACTTTAATCAGCGAAACCATCTAGCCCAGCCGGTTAAGCCATTGCACCGCTGGACTAGATGACATGGGTTCGAAACCCATACACATCAGCCCTTTTTGCGCGTTACATATAACCAGACTCAATTTCTTCCTGATTCCACATTAACACAATTGTGAACCGACTTTTAGCAGTATCAGTCCCCTTGGTCCAGTCGTAACCCGTTGTCCCCATACAGAAAACACCCGGGTTCGAACCGGGTGGTCTGCATATATTTTAAAAACCCATTTTTAATGCTCAAACAAATTCTATAAAAAATATTTTATAAACCTAACATTATTTAGGACAACTTAGTTCAATAATTTACAATTCTAAACATAAAACATCTATTTTTTATAATTTAAATGGTTTAAAACCCCACTTTTCAATATAAAAGAAATTTAAAAGTTTATTTTAATTTAAACTATAAAATTACAAAACCAAATACCTATTTTATGAAGTTTGGTTAAGATTTTATAAAATACAATTTCCTTGACGAAAGAATTCCATAAAACAATTTCTTTTTTTTACAATAAATCATTTTAGCTAATTAGGATTTTTAAAATGTATCTAAATGAGTATAACCTTTCTAAATATATTTTAATACATATATATTTACATTTTCATATTTTTAAGAATATACCATTTTACTAATAATTAAATAAATAAAAATAAATTATTTATTTAAATTAAATTATCGTTTTACATTAATGATTCATTTAGGGTTTAAATAATTTATTTAATTATTTAAAACCCTAAGTCAATTATTATCTTTATCATTAAATTCATATATACTTGAAACTTACATTTTATATTAAGTTCCTATTTAAATACAAGTACAAACATACACACATCCTTTACATGGAATAACACAAACCCTTTGAACAAATCCATACACTTAAATTCCGTTGAACCTCCTTAGATTTCGTGCATGTTATTAATTCATATATTTTACTCTAGGTTAACTTTGTGACTTCCAAAAGGTCACTTGTGCTACCTATTGCTCGCGTCATCTACACCACTAATACAAGTGAGTTTTACATAACCCCTTTTTTATTTTTGTACATTTTGGGGTGAAACATGATTTGCATTGAAAACTTTGTAATTACAATATACAATTCTACATTATGACTAGTTGTGTAATTTGTGTTTTTGTGCTTGAATGTTATGAGTTGAACTACATATACATGACATACACGTGCAATCATTAACTCTGTACAAGCCAACGAGAACATTGATAGATCTATTGAGTCTGACAAACCCACCCAGTTAGGGTGATTGTTGCTGACAACACAATTTGGTTATTTGCATGCTAGTTACAAAGGTTTGATTGTACAACTTGGTTTCACAATAATAACTCTCCATAATTGCCTTATTAACCATGATATGTATGGATTGTATACACAAAACACAATGATACTATTTAGAGTCAAAACTTTTTAGTTGACCTTGTTTTCTCATGTTTCAGGTACAAACAATTGAGTTGATCCAGTTTGCTACACTTAAGTTGTGGACCTAGTTAATTAATAAAGAAACTTATTATGTATTTGAATTTTATGTATTTTTTTGGATTCTGTTTGGTTTGTTTTATGAAATGAAATGTGATGATTTAATATATTACAACATACTCAACTATGTGCTCATGAATAGTTTCCATGTCCCGCCCCGACGTTCCGCCATCGGTTGGGGTGTGACTGCTGCCATATAAGCAAGCTAGGGAATACAATCACTTCCTTGATATTTTCAAACAACTCAAGGTCAATCTTCCACTCATAGAGACCATCCAACGAATGCCAAAATATGGCAAGTTCCTTAAAGATCTTCTTTCCAATAAGAAGAAGCTAGAGGAGGTTTCTAAAGTCTCACTTAGTGAGCAATGCTCTGCAGTGGTGCAAAACAAGTTGCCAGAGAAACTAGGAGATTCGGGTCGTTTCACGATCCTATGTCTCATTGGCGGTTTGCACTTACACCACGTGTTGGCTGTGTTAGGTGCTAGCATCATTCTAATGCCATGCTCATTATATAAGCAGCTAGGCCTTGGTGAACCGCAGCCTACGCGCATGAGCATTTCCTTGGCTAACCGTTCAGTCAAGTATCCATGGGGAATTGTGGAGAATCTGTTAGTGAAAGTAGGAAAGTTTGTTTTCCCCGTGGATTTTGTGATTCTAGACATGGAGGTGGATGACAGAGTCCCACTCATCTTAGGGCACCCATTCTTATGCACCACCAAGACATTAATTGATGTCTTTGACGAGAAACTCACATTTTGTGTGGGGGTGATTCGATCATTTTCAATGCTACAAAGTCCGTGAAGGATGTTGGCGAGCATAGCCACTCCGTGTTCATGCTTGATGCTCCATGGACTATCATCGTGGCACTAATCCAGTAGAGGATGCTGTTGAGAGAGATGGTAGAGGAATGATAGAGGAGCCTCCGATTGGTTGGAGGAGTTTGAAAGGAAATTGCTAGGGTCCTCGTTTTTAAGTGCCGACGGTGATGATTGTAGTTTAAGTGAGATTCTAGCACATGTAGAGATGATTTTCTGTGAGTCATCCAAGGCTGAGGTTTTAGAGTCCACACCTTTAGAACCACCTTCATTTGAGCCTATACCAGTCACAGTTGTTCATGTTGAGGATAGAATCCCTGAGTTGAATCCTAGTTTTACTGCTCCTAGGTCTAGGCCACCTCGCAAGAGAACCCGAGAGTTGATCGATTTAGGTAACCTAGAGAGAGTGCAAACCCCAAGTGTGGGGACGTCGAGGGGTGACAATTTACTTGGTTATTTGATGCATATCATTTCGAACCAGGTAGGTTTAAGTAGTGGTGGAATGATTTGAGTTCAGTGTTTGATAGGAGTATGAAGTTACTGAGGTTGTGGAGGACCGGGAAACCACGAAGGATGAAGGCAGTTTCGGTTAGGATCAAAGAAAAGCCTCCTGATAGGTTTGTTTGAATCTCGGGCAAGTGCCCAGGATGTAGAGTTTGTATAGATTCTCATTTGTTAAGTCCGTGTCTTTTATGTGTTTTTCAGTATGTGTGTGTTTTGTGTGAGTCTTGCAGGGATTCACATTTGATTCGGTGAGGGAAATCACCAGGAATAAAGTTCTAGGTATTTTTACATATGTTTTTAAGCTTGGAATGGGTTTTTAAGGAATTTCAGTGAAGAAGGATTTTAAGGGGTCTAAAATATTCTAAGTATAAAATTGAAAATTTTTCTTAACTTTCTGTGAACAACCCCTCCTCGCTGTACGCGACCAATGTACCCAGGTCTCTCGCGGTACGCGAGGGACAAAAGTCTTTGGTCGGCCTGATTTCCAACTCATCGCGGTATGTGAGGAGTGACTGCTGGATCTTCGCGGTATGCGAGGACTGCCTGGACTTGTCCTTCTTCCTTTTTTTCCCATGGTTACCCATACCCGCTGATGTGTCGTAAAACACATATGTTTATAACGTGTATTTCATCATATCTGAGTTGGTTTTGATCATGAATTTGTTTGAATATAATATATATATGTTGATTTGCAGGTATTATACGAGAAACGAGAAGAATAAGCGGGTAACCAAGTTGCAGGAATAAACATAATCGACTGGAAAAGGTCCGAACTTTAGATGGGCATATCTCAAGCTAGAAAATGAGTTACTAGGACCGTTATATATGAATATTGGGTGTCTTGGAAATTCCTACAGCCCTTCACGGATAAAATCCCGAAATTTCACCCATATCAGACCGTTATGGGCCCTTTTAGCGGTTCGCTAAGCTCCTCTGCGGGCAATTACGAGAATTAGGTTATAAAAACGTTGTTTGACGGATTTTTGATGGGAGTTGGATTGGAGGCAGCCTAGGGACGATAGGAGACAATAAGGAGCAATAAGAATTAGTATTTGGAGCTTTCTAGAAGCCTCAGAGTGAAGATTGAAGATCGTTTTCGGTTTGGAAACGTTCGATTTGTGTTTATTCGTTTCATTTCTAGAACTATTGTTGACTATGCTTCTGTTTGATCGTAGTTTTATGATGTTTTGGAGTTGTATGAGTAGCTAAACCTGTTAGGTACCTAGGTTTGATGATTGCTTTCGTGTTTTGACGCTTTTGTGGGTTTTTATCGTATGATTTGTTATGTTGATCTTAGAATCTCTAGCTTTACTGCTTGTGAATGGATATGAATACTGATTTGATATGATTGCTATTGCCATGACCATGTTTGAATGATGTATGGTTGATTTTGTGTCTTCTAGATTAATTCTTGCATGCTAGGACGATTACTTCGTGTTTTGTCCGATTAGACAACTGACTAGAGATAGTGGTTAGTGTCTTGGTCTTGGTTTGAGTATTATTTTAGTGTCCTACCTAGTCTTGAGACCGAGAGGTGATAGATTAGCCTAGAATCTCCTACCCGTTGTGTGTTAGGTCGAGCCTGCGCGAGAGCGAGATTTACCTTTCATTCGTGGATTAGTGTTCTTAGGGTTTGCTTGGGGTTTGACTAGAGATTGTCTTTTGTTCTTGGGTTGGAACACAACCTTTAACAGCATTGTGAAGGTGAGGCTGAGAGGTAATCCTCCATTAGACATTTTGACATCGCCCTTCCTGTTCTTTACATGAGTTTAGTGTTTTCTTAGGAAGTCGGTGACACGCCTAGTCGACCCTAGATTCGTACCTTTAGAGACGGTCATACGTATAAATTACCTTTGTCATTTCATGTTAGTAGGATTCTTACCTAGGTAGTTGCTTTCTTTCTGATCTTATCCTTAAGTCCGGTCTACGTGTTCTTAGTTGTTTTTTAGAGTTCAGAGTCGTCTTGTGTTTCGTTCTCTGTAATTTGAATCATTCATTTATATTTCTAGTGAGAGCCGCCATAGGTGTCCACGGATTGATATCCGGTCTTGCCTACGCTTATTACTTACCGACCGATACACTTGCCGTTTATGTGTTTTAGGATTGGTAATTCCTTTTTAAAACCTTTGTGTGAATTGACTTAATTTTATATATACTTTACACACATCACCCGTCACCACTACCATCACCTACCATCATTCATCTATCATATCCACTTTCCACCCATCTTTGATTATCATACCGACCACCATGACCATGGGGAACTTTTAAACAGTTTTGATCTGATGATTCACCCTGCTATGGAGTTCATGTCTATGTGTGGGGTACGTGTCCTTGCATTATATCCAGAGTCAGTTTGAGTCAGTCATGTCTTTTAGTTAACTTGAGTCTTTAATTTGAGTCATTTTAATGTTGTAGGTTTGTTGTGAGGTTTATTTTGCAGGTATTGATCGTGCTATCCGTACTCAATCTCCATTCAGGCGAGACCAATGCTTAGTTTATCTTATTGTGTAAAGGCAACCCAGCAGAGATGTGCAACCGCGCCCGAAATGCTATACGGTGCACACGAGTAAGAACGAAGCTGGATATATTTGTTTGCATCTGCATTCCCAGCTAAGTCGCTTCCTGTTTTTATTTTTGTATTTTTATTTTTAGTTGTGTCTTGCTTCACATTGAGAACAATATGTCTTTAAAGTGTGGGGATGAGAGTGTTTAATTCTATGATTGTGACTTTTATAAAAATTCAAAAATACAAAAAAAAAATTAAAATTTTGAAAAAAAAATGTCCTTTGAAAAAACAAATTGCATATTAAATGAAAAATGATAGTACAACTGGATCTACTTGTTGAGTTTAAATGATATAAATAATAGAAAACGCATCTAATTAGTGATGTTTTGGTAGAACCAGCTAACTTGAATAGCTTAAATAGCTTGTGATTGTTGCTTATGATTAATCACGTAATAAAATCATGATATCTTGTGGGTACTCATCTTAAGGTGTCGGTAACACTGAAACTGTCACCATAGGGTGATAGGTACCACGTTAAGCTAAAATTTAGAGGTTTTTGAAGTTATTTGGCACACCACCCTGTTTTTAAGAAAATAAATCTGAGTTTGGTGGCGCCCGCATCCATAATTCCATTTAAAAATCAGTATAATTAATCAATTGAAAACTTGAGTTTTAACCTACGTGTTAACCTCCGGGATCGCGCCTTGGTAGATACACCCATGGGTTGGGACTTAAATGATCAATATTTTGGATAAATAAGATTGATTTATGTGTTTCCCATGGGGATAGTGACTCTGTGGATACGCCTCTAAGTTGATTTTTATGTGCTTAATTGATAAACTGTGTTTTTTATGCTATCTTCTGGGATGGTGACTTGGGAGATGCACCACTAGGTGAGGTTGATTCATACATTTAATAATGCTCATTCCATCCATTCATTTCATCTTAATTTCAAAAACATGTAAATCTTAGTTTAACATGGTTGGCAACTCTATATGGTTCAACCCGTGCCAAGTCATGACCGTGAGATAGGATTAGGTAGAGCTGTAGCTTCTAAGTGTGAGTCACATAGGTTGATTGGTTGTTGTATAAATTGGAATTAGAACACATCACGGGGGCTAGATAGTTGGTGGTTGGGTTTAATCGGATAGAAATACTGATTATTGCTTTTTAATGCGTGAGTATGTTTAACTAATTTGTAATTGATGTTTATAAAGTTGGATCTAAGTTATGATTCCATTGCGGACTTTTTCAAGGACGAAAAAGGTTATGTGTGGGAATGTTTGATGTAGTGCAAACCACATATTTATTCCTATTGTTTTAGTGCGTTTTACTATATTGTGTTCGTTTTGAGTCTTTTTTGGTATCTATTGAGTCTATGTGTTTCCTACGGGGATAGTGACTCTGTGGATATCACTCTAAGTTGATTTTAATGTGCTTAATTGATAAACTGCATCTTATGTGCTATCTTCTCGGAGGGTGACTTGGGAGATGCACCACTAGGTGAGGTTGATTCATACATTTAATAATGCTCATTCTGTCCATTCATTTCATCTTAATTTCTAAAACATGTAATCTTAGTTTAACGTGGTGGGCAAATCTATATGGTTTAATCCGTGCCTAGACATGACCATGAGACAGGATTAGGTAGAGCTGTAGCTTCTAAGTGTGAGTCACATAGATTGATTGATTGCTGTATAAATTGGAATTAGAACACATCACGGGGGCTAGATAGTTGGTGGTTGGGTTTAATCGGACAGAAATACTGATTATTGCTTTTTAACGCGTGAGTATGTTTAACTAATTGGTAATTGATGTTTATAAAGTTGGATCTAAGTTATGATTCCATTGCGGACTTTTTCAAGGACGAAAAAAGGTTATGTGTGGGGATGTTTGATGTAGTGCAAACCACATATTTATTCCTATTGTTTTAGTGCGTTTTACTCTATTGTGTTCGTTTTGAGTCGTTTTTGGTTTCTATTGACTCTATGTGTTTCCCACGAAGATAGTGACTCTGTGGATACGACTCTAAGTTGATTTTTATGTGCTTAATTGATAAACTGCATCTTATGTGCTATCTTATGGGAAGGTGACTTGGGAGATGCACTACTAGGTGAGGTTGATTCATACATTTAATAATGCTCATTCCGTCCATTAAATTCATCTTAATTTATAAAACATGTAATCTTTGTTTAACGTGGTGGGAAAATCTATATGGTTTAACCCGTGCGTAGACATGACCGTGAGACATGATTAGGTAGAGCTGTAGCTTCTAAGTGTGAGTCACATAGGTTGATTGATTGTTGTAAAAATTGGAATTAGAACACATCACAGGGGTTCGATAGTTGGTGCTTGGGTTTAATCAGACAGAAATACTGATTATTGTTTTTAACGCGTGAGTATGTTTAACTGATTGGTAATTGATGTTTATAAAGTTGGATCTAAGTTATGATTCCATTGCGGACTTTTTCAAGGAGGAAAAAAGGTTATGTGTGGGGATGTTTGATGTAGTGCAAACCACATATTTATTCCTAATGTTTTAGTGCGTTTTACTCTATTGTGTTCGTTTTGAGTCGTTTTTGGTTTCTATTGAGTCTATGTGTTTCCCATGGGGATAGTGACTCTGTGGATACGCCTCTAAGTTGATTTTTATGAGCTTAATTGATAAACTGTGTTTTTTATGCTATCTTCTGTGAAGGTGACTTGGGAGATGCACCACTAGGTGAGGTTGATTCATACATTTAATAATGCTCATTCCGTCCATTCATTTCATCTTAATTTCTAAAACATGTAATCTTAGTTTAACGTGGTGGGCAAATCTATATGGTTTAACCCGTAAGTAGACATGACCGTGAGACATGATTAGGTTGAGCTGTAGCTTCTAAGTGTGAGTCACATAGGTTGATTTATTGTTGTATAAATTGGAATTAGAACACATCACAGGGGCTAGATAGTTGGTGGTTGGGTTTAATCGGACAGAAATACTGATTATTGTTTTTAACGCGTGAGTATGTTTAACTGATAGGTAATTGATGTTTATAAAGTTTGATCTAAGCTATGATTCCATTGCAGACATTTTCAAGGACGAAAAAATATTAAGTGTGGGGATGTTTGATGTAGTGCAAACCACACATCTTTGTTCCTATTATTTTAGTGCGTTTTACTCTATTTTGTGTTCGTTTTGAGTCGTTTTTTGTTTCTATTGAGTCTATGTGCTTCCCATGGGGATAGTGACTCTGTGGATACGACTCTAAGTTGATTTTTATGTGCTTAATTGATAAACTGTGTTTTTTATGCTATCTTCTGGGATGGTGACTTGGGAGATGCACCACTAGGTGAGGTTGATTCATACATTTAATAATGCTCATTCCATCCATTCATTTCATCTTAATTTCAAAAACATGTAAATCTTAGTTTAACGTGGTGGGCAAATCTATATGGTTTAACCCGTGCCTAGACATGACCGTGAGACAGGATTAGGTAGAGCTGTAGCTTCTAAGTGTGAGTGACATAGGTTGATTGATTGTTGTATAAATTGGAATTAGAACACATCACGGGGGCTAGATTGTTGGTGGTTGGGTTTAATCGGACAGAAATTCTGATTATTGCTTTTTTAACGCGTGAGTATGTTTAACTAATTGGTAATTGATGTTTATAAATTTGGATCTAAGTTATGATTCCATTACAGACTTTTTTTTAGGACGAAAAAAGGTCAAGTGTGGGGATGTGTGATGTAGTGCAAACCACATATTTATTCCTATTGTTTTGGAGCGTTTTACTCTATTTTGTGTTCGTTTTGAGTCGTTTTTGGTTTCTATTGAGTCTATGTGTTTCCCACGGGGATAGTGACTCTGTAGATACGACTCTAAGTTGATTTCTATGTGCGTAATTGATAAACTACATCTTATGTGATATCTTCTCGGATGGTGACTTGGGAGATGCACCACTAGGTGAGGTTGATTCGTACATTTAATAATGCTCATTCTGTCAATTCATTTCATCTTAATTTCTAAAACATGTAATCTTAGTTTAACGTGGTGGGCAAATCTATATGGTTTAATCCGTGCCTAGACATGACCGTGAGACAGGATTAGGTAGAGCTGTAGCTTCTAAGTGTGAGTCACATAGGTTGATTGATTGCTGTATAAATTGGAATTAGAACACATCACGGGGGCTAGATAGTTGGTGGTTGGGTTTAATCGGACAGAAATACAGATTATTGCTTTTTAACGCGTGAGTATGTTTAACTAATTGGTAATTGATGTTTATAAAGTTGGATCTAAGTTATGATTCCATTGCGGACTTTTTCAAGGATGAAAAAAGGTTATGTGTGGGGATGTTTGATGTAGTGCAAACCACATATTTATTCCTATTGTTTTAGTGCGTTTTACTCTATTGTGTTCGTTTTGAGTCGTTTTTGGTTTCTATTGACTCTATGTGTTTCCCACGAAGATAGTGACTCTGTGGATACGACTCTAAGTTGATTTTTATGTGCTTAATTGATAAACTGCATCTTATGTGCTATCTTATGGGAAGGTGACTTGAGAGATGCACCACTAGGTGAGGTTGATTCATACATTTAATAATGCTCATTCCGTCCATTAAATTCATCTTAATTTCTAAAACATGTAATCTTATTTTAACGTGGTGGGAAAATCTATATGGTTTAACCCGTGCGTAGACATGACCGTGAGACATGATTAGGTAGAGCTGTAGCTTCTAAGTGTGAGTTACATAGGTTGATTGATTGTTGTAAAAATTGGAATTAGAACACATCACAGGGGTTAGATAGTTGGTGCTTGGGTTTAATCAGACAGAAATACTGATTATTGTTTTTAACGCGTGAGTATGTTTAACTGATTGGTAATTGATGTTTATAAAGTTGGATCTAAGATATGATTCCATTGCAGATATTTTCGAGGACGAAAAAATGTTAAGTGTGGGGACGTTTGATGTAGTGCAAACCACATATTTATTCCAATTGTTTTAGTGCGTTTTACTCTATTGTGTTCGTTTTGAGTCGTTTTTGGTTTCTATTGAATCTATGAGTTTCCCACGAAGATAGTGACTATGTGGATACGACTCTAAGTTGATTTTTATGTGCTAAATTGATAAACTGCATCTTATGTGCTATCTTCTGGGAAGGTGACTTGGGAGATGCACCACTAGGTGAGGTTGATTCATACATTTAATAATGCTCATTTCGTCCATTCATTTCATCTTAATTTCTAAAACATGTAATCTTAGTTTAACGTGGTGGGCAAATCTATATGGTTTAACCCGTGCCTAGACATGATCGTGAGACATGATTAGGTAGAGCTGTAGCTTCTAAGTGTGAGTCACATAGGTTGATTGATTGTTGTATAAATTGGAATTAGAACACATCACAGGGGCTAGATAGTTGGTGGTTGGGTTTAATCGGACAGAAATACTGATTATTGCTTTTTAACGCGTGAGTATGTTTAACTAATTGGTAATTGATGTTTATAAAGTTGGATCTAAGTTATGATTCCATTGCGGACTTTTTCAAGGACGAAAAAAGGTTATGTGTGGGGATGTTTGATGTAGTGCAAACCACATATTTATTCCTATTGTTTTAGTGCGTTTTACTCTATTGTGTTCGTTTTGAGTCGTTTTTGGTTTCTATTGAGTCTATGTGTTTCCCATGGGGATAGTGACTCTGTGGATACGCCTCTAAATTGATTTTTATGTGCTTAATTGATAAACTGCATCTTATGTGCTATCTTCTGGGAAGGTGACTTGGGAGATGCACCACTAGGTGAGGTTGATTCATACATTTAATAATGCTCATTCCGTCCATTCATTTCATCTTAATTTCTAAAACATGTAATCTTAGTTTAACGTGATGGGCAAATCTATATGGTTTAACCGTAAGTAGACATGACCGTGAGACATGATTAGGTAGAGCTGTAGCTTCTAAGTGTGAGTCACATAGGTTGATTTATTGTTGTATAAATTGGAATTAGAACACATCACATGGGCTAGATAGTTGGTGGTTGGGTTTAATCGGACAGAAATACTGATTATTGTTTTTAACGCGTGAGTATGTTTAACTGATTGGTAATTGATGTTTATAAAGTTGGATCTAAGCTATGATTCCATTGCAGACATTTTCGAGGACGAAAAAATATTAAGTGTGGGGATGTTTGATGTAGTGCAAACCACACATCTTTATTCCTATTATTTTAGTGCGTTTTACTCTATTTTGTGTTCGTTTTGAGTCGTTTTTTGTTTCTATTGAGTCTATGTGCTTCCCATGGGGATAGTGACTCTGTGGATACGACTCTAAGTTGATTTTTTTGTGCTTACTTGATAAACTGTGTTTTTTATGCTATCTTCTGGGATGGTGACTTGGGAGATGCACCACTAGGTGAGGTTGATTCATACATTTAATAATGCTCATTCCATCCATTAATTTCATCTTAATTTCAAAAACATGTAAATCTTAGTTTAACGTGGTGGGCAAATCTATATGGTTTAACCCGTGCCTAGATATGACCGTGAGACAGGATTAGGTAGAGCTATAGCTTCTGAGTGTGAGTCACATAGGTTGATTGATTGTTGTATAAATTGGAATTAGAACACATCACGGGGGCTAGATTGTTGGTGGTTGGGTTTAATCGGACAGAAATACTGATAATTGCTTTTTTAACGCGTGAGTATGTTTAACTATTTGGTAATTGATGTTTATAAATTTGGATCTAAGTTATGATTCCGTTACAGACTTTTTTTTAGGACGAAAAAAGGTCAAGTGTGGGGATGTGTGATGTAGTGCAAACCACATATTTATTCCTATTGTTTTGGAGCGTTTTACTCTATTTTGTGTTCGTTTTGAGTCGTTTTTGGTTTCTATTGAGTCTATGTGTTTCCCACGGGGATAGTGACTCTGTAGATACGACTCTAAGTTGATTTCTTTGTGCTTAATTGATAAACTGCATCTTATGTGATATCTTCTCGGATGGTGACTTGGGAGATGCACCACTAGGTGAGGTTGATTCGTACATTTAATAATGCTCATTCTGTCCATTCATTTCATCTTAATTTCTAAAACATGTAATCTTAGTTTAACGTGGTGGGCAAATCTATATGGTTTAACCCGTGCCTAGACATGACCGTGAGACATGATTAGGTAGAGCTGTAGCTTCTAAGTGTGAGTCACATAGGTTGATTGATTGTTGTATAAATTGGAATTAGAACACATCACAGGGGCTAGATAGTTGGTGGTTGGGTTTAATCGGACAGAAATACTGATTATTGCTTTTTAACGCGTGAGTATGTTTAACTAATTGGTAATTGATGTTTATAAAGTTGGATCTAAGTTATGATTCCATTGCGGACTTTTTTAAGGACGAAAAAAGGTTATGTGTGGGGATGTTTATTGTAGTGCAAACCACATATTTATTCCTATTGTTTTAGTGCGTTTTACTTTATTGTGTTCGTTTTGAGTCGTTTTTGGTTTCTATTGAGTCTATGTGTTTCCCACGAAGATAGTGACTCTGTGGATACGACTCTAAGTTGATTTTTATGTGCTTAATTGATAAACTGCATCTTATGTGCTATCTTCTGGGAAGGTGACTTGGGAGATGCACCACTAGGTGAGGTTGATTCATACATTTAATAATGCTCATTCCGTCCATTCATTTCATCTTAATTTCTAAAACATGTAATCTTAGTTTAACGTGGTGGGCAAATCTATATGGTTTAACCGTAAGTAGACATGACCGTGAGACATGATTAGGTAGAGCTGTAGCTTCTAAGTGTGAGTCACATAGGTTGATTTATTGTTGTATAAATTGGAATTAGAACACATCACAGGGGCTAGATAGTTGGTGGTTGGGTTTAATTGGACAGAAATACTGATTATTGTTTTTAACGCGTGAGTATGTTTAACTGATTGGTAATTGATGTTTATAAAGTTTGATCTAAGCTATGATTCCATTGCAGACATTTTCGAGGACGAAAAAATATTAAGTGTGGGGATGTTTGATGTAGTGCAAACCACACATCTTTATTCCTATTATTTTAGTGCGTTTTACTCTATTTTGTGTTCGTTTTGAGTCGTTTTTTGTTTCTATTGAGTCTATGTGCTTCCCATGGGGATAGTGACTCTGTGGATACGACTCTAAGTTGATTTTTATGTGCTTAATTGATAAACTGTGTTTTTTATGCTATCTTCTGGGATGGTGACTTGGGAGATGCACCACTAGGTGAAGTTGATTCATACATTTAATAATGCTCATTCCATCCATTAATTTCATCTTAATTTCAAAAACATGTAAATCTTAGTTTAACGTGGTGGGCAAATCTATATGGTTTAACCCGTGCCTAGACATGACCGTGAGACAAGATTAGGTAGAGCTGTAGCTTCTAAGTGTGAGTCACATAGGTTGATTGATTGTTGTATAAATTGGAATTAGAACACATCACGGGGGCTAGATTGTTGGTGGTTGGGTTTAATCGGACAGAAATACTGATTATTGCTTTTTTAACGCGTGAGTATGTTTAACTAATTGGTAATTGATGTTTATAAATTTGGATCTAAGTTATGATTCCATTACAGACTTTTTTTTAGGACGAAAAAAGGTCAAGTGTGGGGATGTGTGATGTAGTGCAAACCACATATTTATTCCTATTGTTTTGGAGCGTTTTACTCTATTTTGTGTTCGTTTTGAGTCGTTTTTGGTTTCTATTGAGTCTATGTGTTTCCCACGGGGATAGTGACTCCGTAGATACGACTCTAAGTTGATTTCTATGTGCTTAATTGATAAACTGCATCTTATGTGATATCTTCTCGGATGGTGACTTGGGAGATGCACCACTAGGTGAGGTTGATTCGTACATTTAATAATGCTCATTCTGTCCATTCATTTCATCTTAATTTCTAAAACATGTAATCTTAGTTTAACGTGATGGGCAAATCTATATGGTTTAATCCGTGCCTAGACATGACCGTGAGACTGGATTAGGTTGAGCTGTAGCTTCTAAGTGTGAGTCACATAGGTTGATTGATTGCTGTATAAATTGGAATTAGAACACATCACGGGGGCTAGATAGTTGGTGGTTGGGTTTAATCGGACAGAAATACTGATTATTGCTTTTTAACGCGTGAGTATGTTTAACTAATTGGTAATTGATGTTTATAAATTGGATCTAAGTTATGATTCCATTGCGGACTTTTTAAAGGACGAAAAAAGGTTAAGTGTGGGGATGTTTGATGTAGTGCAAACCACATATTTATTCCTATTGTTTTAGTGCGTTTTACTCTATTGTGTTCGTTTTGAGTCGTTTTTGGTTTCTATTGACTCTATGTGTTTCCCACGAAGATAGTGACTCTGTGGATATGACTCTAAGTTGATTTTTATGTGCTTAATTGATAAACTGCATCTTATGTGCTATCTTATGGGAAGGTGACTTGGGAGATGCACCACTAGGTGAGGTTGATTCATACATTTAATAATGCTCATTCCGTCCATTAAATTCATCTTAATTTATAAAACATGTAATCTTAGTTTAACGTGGTGGGAAAATCTATATGGTTTAACCCGTGCGTAGACATGACCGTGAGACATGATTAGGTAGAGCTGTAGCTTCTAAGTGTGAGTCACATAGGTTGATTGATTGTTGTAAAAATTGGAATTAGAACACATCACAGGGGTTCGATAGTTGGTGCTTGGGTTTAATCAGACAGAAATACTGATTATTGTTTTTAACGCGTGAGTATGTTTAACTGATTGGTAATTGATGTTTATAAAGTTGGATCTAAGCTATGATTCCATTGCAGACATTTTCGAGGACGAAAAAATGTTAAGTGTGGGGACGTTTGATGTAGTGCAAACCACACATCTTCATTCCTATTATTTTAGTGCGTTTTACTCTATTTTGTGTTCGTTTTGAGTCGTTTTTGGTTTCTATTGAGTCTATGTGTTTCCCATGGGGATAGTGACTCTGTGGATACGACTCTAAGTTGATTTTTATGTGCTTAATTGATAAATTGCATCTTATGTTCTATCTTCTGGGATGGTGACTTGGGAGATGCACCACTAAGTGAGGTTGATTCATACATTTAATAATGTTCATTTCGTCCATTCATTTCATCTTAATTTGTAAAACATGTAATCTTAGTTTAACGTGGTGGGCAAATCTATATGGTTTAACCCGTGCGTAGACATGACCGTGAGACATGATTAGGTAGAGCTGTAGCTTCTAAGTGTGAGTCACATAGGTTGATTGATTGTTGTATAAATTGGAATTAGAACACATCACGGGGGCTAGATAGTTGGTGGTTGTGTTTAATCGGACATAAATATTGATTATTGTTTTTAACGTGTGAGTATGTTTAACTAATTGGTAATTGATGTTTATAAAGTTGGATCTAAGTTATGATTCCAATTACAGACATTTTAGAGGACGAAAAAAGGTTAAGTGTGGGGATGTTTGATGTAGTGTAAACCACACATCTATATTCCTATTGTTTTAGTGCGTTTTACTCTATTTTGTGTTCGTTTTGAGTCGTTTTTTGTTTCTATTGAGTCTATGTGTTTCCCATGGGGATAGTGACTCTGTGGATACGACTCTAAATTGATTTTTATGTGCTTAGTTGATAAACTGCATCTTATGTGCTATCTTCTGGGATGGTGACTTGGGAGATGCACCACTAGGTGAGGTTGATTCATACATTTAATAATGCTCATTCCGTCCATTCATTTCATCTTAATTTCTAAAACATGTAATCTTAGTTTAACGTGGTGGGCAAATCTATATGATTTAACCCGTGCCTAGACATGACCGTGAGACATGATTAGGTAGAGTTGTAGCTTCTAAGTATGAGTCACATAGGTTGATTGATTGTTGTATAAATTGGAATTAGAACACATCACGGGGGCTAGATAGTTGGTGGTTGGGTTTAATCGGACAGAAATACTGATTATTTTTTTTAACGCGTGAGTATGTTTAACTAATTGGTAATTGATGTTTATAAAGTTGGATCTAAGTTATGATTCCATTGCAGATATTTTCGAGGACGAAAAAAGGTTAAGTGTGGGGATGTTTGATGTAGTGCAAACCACACATCTTTTTTCCTATTGTTTTAGTGCGTTTTACACTATTTTGTGTTCGTTTTGAGTCGTTTTTGGTTTCTATTGAGTCTATGTGTTTCCCATGGGGATAGTGACTTTGTGGATACGACTCTAAGTTGATTTTTATGTGCTTAATTGAAAAACTGCATTTTATGTGCTATCTTCCTCGATGGTGACTTGGGAGATACAACACTAAGTGAGGTTGATTCATACATTTAATAATGCTCATTCTATCCATTCATTTCATCTTAATTTCTAAAACATGTAATCTTAGTTTAACGTGGTGGGCAAATCTATATGGTTTATCCCGTGCCTAGACATGACCATGAGAAATGATTAGGTAGAGCTGTAGCTTCTAAGTGTGAGTCACATAGTTTGATTGATTGTTGTATAAATTGGAATTTGAGCACATCACGGGGGCTAGATAGTTGGTGGTTGGGTTTAATCGGACAGAAATACTGATTATTGCTTTTTAAAGCGTGAGTATGTTTAACTAATTGGTAATTGAAGTTGGATCTAAGTTATGATTCCATTGCAGACTTTTTCGAGGACGAAAAAAAGATAAGTGTGGGATGTTTGATGTAGTGCAAACCACACATCTTTATTCCTATGGTTTTAGTGCGTTTTACACTATTTTGTGTTCATTTTGAGTCGTTTTTTGTTTCTATTGAGTCTATGCGTTTCCCACGGGGATAGTGACTCTGTGGATACGACTCTATGTTGATTTTTATGTGCTTAATTGATAAACTGCATCTTATGTGCTATCTTCTGGGATGGTGACTTGGGAGATGCACCACTAGGTGAGGTTGATTCATACATTAAATAATGCGCATTCCATCCATTCATTTCATCTTAATTTCTAAAACATGTAATCTTAGTTTAACATGGTGGGCAAATCTGTATGGTTTAACCCGTGCCTAGACATGACCGTGAGACATGATTAGGTTGAGTTGTAGCTACTAAGTGTAAGTCACATAGGTTAATTGATTGTTGTATAAATTGGAATTGGAACACATCACGTGGGCTAGATAGTTGGTGGTTGGGTTTAATCTGACAGAAATACTGATTATTGCTTTTTAACGCGTGAGTATGTTTAACTAATTGGTAATTGATGTTTATAAAGTAGGATATAAGTTATGATTTCCATTGCAGACTTTTTCGATGACGAAAAAGGTTAAGTGTGGGGATGTTTGATGTAGTGCAAACCACACATCTTTATCCCTATTGTTTTAGTGCGTTTTACTCAATTTTGTGTTCGTTTTGAGTCGTTTTTGGTTTCTATTGAGTCTATGTGTTTCCCATGGGGATAGTGACTCCGTGGATACGACTCTAAGTTGATTTTTATGTGCTTACTTGATAAACTGCATTTTATGTGCTATCTTCTAGGATGGTGACTTGGGAGATGCACCACTAGGTGAGGTTGATTCATACATTTAATAATGCTCATTCCATCCATTCATTCCATCTTAATTTCTAAAACATGTAATCTTAGTTTAACGTGGTGGGCAAATCTATATGGTTTAACGCGTGCCTAGACATGACCGTGAGATATGATTAGGTAGAGCTGTAGTTTCTAAGTGTGAGTCACATATGTTGATTGATTGTTGTATAAATTGGAATTAGAACACATCACGGGGGCTAGATAGTTGGTTGCTGGGTTTAATCGAACATAAATACTGATTATTTCTTTTTAACGCGTGGGTATATTTAACTAATTGGTAATTGATTTTTATAAAGTTGGATCTAAGTTATGATTCCAATGCAGACTTTTTCGAGGACGAAAAAGGTTAAGTGTGGGGATGTTTGATGTAGTGCAAAGCACACGACTCTAAGTTGATTGATCCCTCACATTTGTTCGGTTTCTATTGAGTCTACGTTGTGTTTTAAAGGTGCTCGTGGTAATTACAAGTGAAAACCGAAAGAAACCGAGCACGAGGTCGAAGACCAGAGGAAGATCCCTCGCGTTTGTTCGGTTTTTGGATTCAATTTATGGATTAATGATTGTGTAAAAGATCTTGGTATGATAATTGTGATGAATAAGGATGTTTAGTTATGGCTTTGAGTTGATTAATGTTCTTTGTGCTATCTTGTTTAATGTCTTTCATTAATAGATGCATGTTTAGGTTGTTGTTTGTCGCTTGTGACCTGTGTGGTTTGCTAGACGTAGTAATCCATTAGAGCGTTAATTGATCCCTGATTAGAGTTGAATGTGTGTCCCAGTTCAATACCCGAGTGGTGAGGGTTAGTCATTTAGTCTTCGTCGTTAGGAATCCGAGTGTCAACTGTCTGAGAGGAAGTTGGTGGAGGTATCTAGTGATTGTTTCTATTCTGAGTCATAGTTGTTATCCTGAGATTACCCCGTGCATTCCTTGAATGTATTGTGGACAGTGAGACTGAGAAGTAATCTGTATATTAGGGTACATTGTCATTGTTGGAAATACCCAAGAGGTGATCCATACATCTGATGAGTTTAGTACACTGTAGGTTCCTTAGTTGGTGACACCTTGAGAGTGATTAGGGATCCACTAGGTAGTCTTTAGTTGTTATCCTTAGAAATCCAGATCCATCATAGTTTCCAGAACCGGCAGAAGTTGAGTTTTGCAAGTAGGATTCCGACCTAGTAGTGTTCTTCCCATTCCTGATATCTTCCTTAGTTCTTGCCTTGATAGTTGAATCGATCTTAGTTTATTGCAGTCCTTAGTTAATCTAGTTGTGTAGTAAACCCCCAAACCAATTCAATCTTTAGTCCGAGTCAGAGTCTAGTATTGTTTCGTAGTGTCTCTAGGGTTAGATAACTCGGTTTACCGTTAAGTTGTGCTATACTCGATAAGTACACTTGCCTGTCAGTGCGGTTTAGTTCATAGGTATTCTTTTTATTACTTAGGAGTCTAGGTTAGGTTTTAGTAGTTTTTATATAGACCGTCTGGACGACATCACATGGCCTATGATGGTAGATGCAACACCATTGGGGGACTTGGATTTACTCCAGATGATGTGAAGTTGGTGTTGTTCCAATTTACCTTAGATGACAAGGCTCAACAGTGGTTCCACTCTTTACCTTTTGCATATATCTATACTTGGGGGTTATGCAACAACAGTTCTTGGATTAGTTCTACACCAAAAGAACATCCAGAATTTTCAACAGCAGTCGGGGGAGTTATTTCATGAGGCTTTCCTTCGGTTCAAGATGTTGATAAAGAATTACCCACACTATGGTTTGCAAATGTGGGGGATGTTGAATGCCTTCCATGAGGGCTTAACAAATGATGATGGCCGTGTCCTCAACTCCATTTCTAATGGTACATTTGGTACCAACTTTGAGGATGAAGATTGGGATTATTTAGAGAAGATGGCAAGATCATCCAAGAGAAAAACCTAATCTTCAAGACGGGCAAGGCATTCAGTGGTGAGAGCAGTTGAAAGTCCTAGTTCTGAGGCAAACAAATTAGAGAAGCAGGTAGCCAATCTTGGCACCGGGGGTTAATAATGTGAGGTATTTGACCGGTGTGGTGAGTTAGGGCATAATGGTTCCAGTTGCACAGACATGTATGAGGATCTTAACTACATTCAAGGGGGCTAGAAAATTTGATATGAACTCTAACAATTACCACCCGGGCCTTAGAAATCATCCCAACTTTCGTTATGGGGATGCCTCCAACCAAACCAACCCCAATTTTCAAGGAAGCTATTAAAGGAATCAATAACCATTCATGTTAGGACATTCTTTGTAAACTGATGCATATCAGTGTTAGTGATAGATAGAATTTGATGCTGCAGTTAAGAGGGAGTTTGTAGATGCATGTTTTTGTAACTATAGATAAAATTCTATGTATTGGTGTACCTGGCAAGTACGCAGGAGGGTGTTCTTGAGTACTTAGTTTGCACACCAGTTTGGTCCGGCGTACTTAGTAAGTACGCAAAGCTTTTGCCTTGAGTACTTTTCAAGTACGCATGACCAAACCCTGCGTACTTAGACAAGTGCGCAGGTAATGTTCCTTCCCCTATAAATATGAGATGATGGCCTCATTTGTAGGTGGAACTTCTGGAACAAGGTTGAGAGGTGTCCGGGTCGGGACGAACATTACCTGCGTACTTGTCTAAGTACGCAGGGTTTGGTCATGCGTACTTGACAAGTATGCAAGGAAAAATCCTTGCGTAATTACTAAGTACGCAAGGCAAAAGCCTTGCGTACTTACTAAGTACGCAGGACCAAACTGGTGTGCAGGCTAAGTACTCAGGAACACCCTCCTGCGTACTAGCCACGTACACCGATACATAGAATTTTATCTATAGTTACAAAAACATGCTTCTACAATTCCCGTCTCGAAACCAAAAGTACAATCAAATCAACAACCAAAGGGGGTATTAAAGGGGCAAATTTGGGCCATATTGAGCAAGTTGACACTACCGTAGTGCTAGCTAATTTGACAAGAAAACATGACCGGGGGATGATTAGAGGGATGGTTGTGAAGGTTTGGGAATTCTACTATCCAGAGGATTTCTTGGTGCTCAATTATGCACCTAACATGAAGAAAGAACAATCCAGGGTGCTGCTCGGAAGATCATTCTTGTCAACCGCCAATGCTCAAATCAACTGTAGAGATAACACAATAAGCATGACCTTTGGAAACCGTGAGTGAAATTTAGACATGCTTACAAATTCTTTTACTTATTCTTATAAAGTAACTTGTCTAAATCTTATGCTACTAACAAGTGTCCAAGTCACATTTTGGATAGGAGTGACACCAAAGAGAAAGGTTTAGTGTTGATGATGTGCTTGTTTTAACATAAAAATATAAATAAATATATTTTTAGAATGATTTCACAAGATCAGGTTTTAAATTTATAAAATGATAATTACTTTAACTTAAAACACACACAATAGGCAAGTGTACCTATCGCAGCGTAATATAGTTTCGGTAAGAACCAAGTATCGAACCACGGACACGGATCCCGTACTCAACCCTTGCTATTGTCTGACTAGAATAATAAGTTGGAAAATGGTTTTGTTTAAAAGGAAAAATAAAAAGTTAAGAAATGTAATTAGAAATATTATTCTATTTTGAGGTGTTAATCTAGTTGTTATCCCTTGTTAATTAATGTTGTATTTAAAGTAAGGTTGGTCATAGTTACTAGTACTAACCCTTTCGATAGGGGAGTTAGTATTTTGTAACAGAACAGTGGATACGGTCGGCAAGCCAAACATACTTGATGGAACTATGATTATGCACAAAATTACAGTCTCACAAATGTTCACTCAACACTCGGGTTTAATATATGGATAATGTATGTCCAGAAAAACACTCAATGCTATAACTAACGATTGCATAATCATAGGCTTATATTGTAAGGCCCCTAAACCGGGCGACCTCACTTGTTAGATTTACTCATAAACATAGTCATAAATACTGAACTTAAATTAAAACATTCGTCATTCAATTACATAATCAAAACAGCGGAAGTCTTTACAAATAAAAACATAACATATTCTTAACAACAAAAGTGGGATGTCAGTCTTGTGTCGGGTAACCATCACGCCTTCGCACGACCCTTTCCTTTGTTACCTGAAATGTATACTAAAAGTCAGCAAACGCTGGTGAGTTCTAGATTAAAGACATTCACACATAACATTTATCTTATCATAAATATAATAAATGAATGTGTATTCGTACTTTTATATATTCTTTACTTTATTGTTCTCACATAACATTCATTGAGGGTACATACATATGTACATACATACTTTCATTGAGAGAACACATATTGGCCATAATCTTAAGGGAGATCAACCCATCACACTTGTCGCGAATGTCACAAAGACATCGCAGTCAGAACTACCGTCGTAGCCCATTTCATTACCGTCCGGCTCTAGAAAACCGTCCGTCATATCGTTAATTTCGTCCGGCAACCTTTGTCCGTCCGCTCTTTACCGTCCTACCGTCGTAGTCCGTCATTTTTATCCGTCTGCCCTAGGGCATCCGTTTCCCACGTGACCATTATGTATGCAACCGTTCTACATTAGTTAAGGCTTGCTTCGACCGTCCATTAATACCTTTTCATACGTCCTAGCTTGCGAAGGAACGTTTTTGTCCCGGTTGCAAAATAGTCACGTGGTCGTCCGTCTACCGAAGTAGCCGTTGTCATAGAAGGGTTCATAACGTTTACATTCATTCATAACATGCAATATATAATATATAAAGCAAGATTTCATTCATTTACGTTATGTCCTTCTTTCGTTCATTCTTTGTATCATACGATTCATTCTTTATTCATAATTCATTTTCACATATATAAGTAATTATATATATATACGTATGATCACATTGACACTTATAACATTTATTCATTTAGTGTATACACTTCAGCCCCAAAACATTTATAAATCATTTGCACATAACATAGAAGGGGGCACATAGAACTCACCTGATGAGCTACTCCAGGTTGTCCTAAACAAAGGCCCAACAGCGTCACTTCCGATCTGGATTAGGTAGTTAAATACACATTAGACCCAACCCTGACTCTAATGGTTTGATCATTCTAAACTTACTGACTTTACCTAACCAACCTGTGGCCTGCTGTCTGCTGCCTGCGCACTTAGTAAGTGCGCAGGGACTTGCTCATGCGCACTTGGTAAGTGCGCAGGAGTCTTCCTCCTGCGTACTTGGTAAGTACGCAGGGACTGCTGCCTGCGCACTTAGTAAGTACGCAGGGATTCCTTCCTGCGCACTTGGTAAGTACGCAGTACCTGGTTCATGGACCAAAATTTCGGAATTCTTGCATGTTAATCCGATCATGCTAATCTTACAATTTTCTTTGATCAAAACGTGCGGTTTTCATTCTAGATTCTATTTCTAAGCTTATTATCAAGTTTCATCCGTAAAAACATCACCTATTTAGCTAAAACTCGAGAAACCCCAAAAATGAACAAGAACTCATATTATGATCGAGTCATTACCTGGATTGGAATTCTGATCCGGAGGTTTTGCTCACGATCTCAGTAGTAACGTGCTCCTTAAATCTCGTGACGATCCGTCGACTTTCTCTCTCTAGACCCGGGCTCCCTTTCTCTCTCTAAGATGGTGCAAGTGAGGGTGAAATGAGTTAGTGGGCTGCCTTGCCCCTTTTATACCTGGGCTTCCCTCGGCCCGTTGGAGCCGAGCCCAAGCCCATCCATTCTTATTTCGCTTTAGGACGTTTAAATCTCCATCGTATTTTATTTACTTATTTTACTATTTTCGGAATGTTACAAGTCTACCCTCCTTAAAGAGGTTTCGTCCTCGAAACTATTTATACGTCAAACAATTGAGGGTATAGTCCCCTCATCTCGTCTTCTTTTTCCCATGTAGCTTCCGACCCTTTTCTGTGCTTCCATTGTACTTTGATTAAAGGGATCGATTTATTGCGTAGTCGTTTTCCAGCTCGGTCAAGAATAGCTATTGGTTCCTCTACATAATTCAGACTGTTATCCACTTCGATATCGTCGTAGGGTATGTGAGCTGTGTCGTCGGCTAGGCATTTGCGTAAGTGCGACACGTGGAACGTAGGGTGTATTCCACTAAGCTCAACAGGTAGGTCGAGTCTGTAAGCAACTTGACCCACTCTCGCTAAGATCTTGAAAGGTCCGACGAACCTTGGACTCAGTTTGCCACGCTTTCTGAATCGGATGATTCCTTTCCATGGTGATACTTTCAATAGTACCATGTCCCCCACTTGAAACTCTAAGTCCCTTCTTCTCTTGTCCGCGTATGATTTTTGTCTGTCCTTTGCGGCTTTCATTCGAGCCTTGATTTGATCAAATTTTTTCAGAAGTTGCTTTGACCACTTCGAGACTTGCAAAATCCTTCTGCCTAATTTCCCCCCAACAAACCGGGGTTCTGCATTTTCTCCCATATAACATTTCAAATGGCGGCATGCCAATAGTCGTGTGATAGCTGTTGTTATATGAAAATTCTGCCAATGGTAGATGGCTGTCCCAACTCCCACCGAAGTCAATGATACAGGCTCGGAGCATGTCCTCCAAGGTCTGAATGGTCCTTTCAGATTGGCCATCGGTTTGAGGGTGGTAAGCAGTGCTGATGTTCAGTCTAGTGCCCATTGCTTCGTTGAATTTCTTCCAAAACCTTGACGTGAATCTAGTATCCCTGTCGGACACAATCGACAGCGGCATACCATGTCTGCTCACAATCTCCTTGATAAATACTTCTGCTAGTCTTTCTGACGAAGAAGACTCACGTATGGGCAGGAAGTGAGCACTTTTCGTCAAACGGTCGACGATCACCCAAATGGTATCATTGCCTTTAGCTGTTCGCGGTAGCTTGGTAATGAAGTCCATTGCGATCTCTTCCCACTTCCATTCTGGTATAGGTAAAGGTTGCATTTTACCGCATGGTTTCTGGTGCTCGGCTTTAACTAGTGAACACGTTAAGCACTTGCTCACGTATTCAGTCACATCATTCTTCATGCCAGGCCACCAGTACTCTTTCTTCAAGTCTTGATACATTTTGTTTGTCCCGGGGTGGATAGAATAACGAAACTTATGGGCCTCATCGAGTATTTTGGCTCTAAGCTCGCCAATCTTAGGTATCCACATCCGGCCAAACCTAGTTCGTACACCGTATGTATTTGCACTTAAGTTCCCTTGTTGTCCTACTATTCTTTCCCGTTTCACATTTCTTTCTAACAGTGCTTCATCTTGTGCCTTTGTTATTTCGCCCATCAAATCTGGTGTTATAATCAGCTGACACGCTTTGATCCGGATAGGTGCCGATTCTTCCTTTCTACTTAAAGCGTCAGCCACAACATTTGCCTTGCCTGGATGGTACAATATTTCACAGTCATAGTCTTGCAATAGCTCTAACCACCTCCTTTGCCTCATGTTTAATTCTTTTTGCTCGAAAAAGTACTTCAAGCTTTTATGATCGGAGTAGATGGTGCATTTAACTCCATACAAATAGTGCCTCCATATTTTCAATGCGAAAACTACTGCTGCTAACTCGAGATCGTGCGTTGGGTAGTTAACCTCGTGAATCTTTAGTTGTCGTGAGGCATAAGCAATTACCTTTCCTCGTTGCATAAGTACGCAACCTAAACCCTGCCCCGAAGCATCAGAGTAGACTACCAAGTCTTCATTTCCCTCAGGTAGAGTCAAGACTGGAGCTTGGGTTAATCGTGTCTTAAGTTCCTCAAACGCGTTATTTTGGGTTTGACTCCATTCATATTTCACTTCTTTCCGTGTCAGTTTAGTTAGTGGCGAGGCTATCCTTGAGAAATCTTGAATGAACCTTCGATAGTAGCCTGCCAATCCAAGAAAACTTCGTATCTCTGTTGGTGTCTTTGGGATGTTCCATTCCTTTACTGTTTCTATCTTTGCAGGATCTACCATGATGCCGTTTGGGTTTATCACATGACCTAGGAATTGGACTTCCCTAAGCCAGAACGCGCATTTAGAGAATTTCGCGTACAACTTCTCCTGCTTTAACACTTCCAGAACTTCTCTTAGGTGACAGTGGTGATCACCCTCGTTTTTCGAATATATCAGTATGTCGTCTATGAAAACTATCACTGATCGATCCAACATTGGTCGACATACTCTATTCATCAAATCCATGAACGCTGCTGGAGCGTTAGTCAATCCGAAGGACATCACGAGGAATTCATAATGTCCATAACGCGTGCGAAACGCGGTCTTTGGTACGTCTTCTTCTCTTACTTTCAACTGATGGTAACCCGACCTAAGATCGATCTTTGAGAACCACTCGCACCTTGCAGTTGATCAAAAAGATCGTCTATTCTAGGTAGCGGGTATTTGTTCTTTACTGTTCTCTTGTTCAATTCGCGGTAATCAATGCACATGCGCATGCTGCCGTCCTTTTTCTTTACAAATAATACCGGAGCGCCCCATGGTGAGATGCTCGGTCTAACAAATCCTTTTTCTGTTAGTTCCTCTAGTTGAGACATCAATTCTTTCATTTCTGACGAAGCCAATCGGTAGGGGGCTTTGGCAACGGGCTCAGCTCCTGGCAGTAAATCAATCTGAAATTCTATTTCCCGATCGGGTGGCAACCCAGGTAGATCCTCAGGGAATACTTCCGGAAAGTTGCACACCACGGGTACATTCTTGAGTTCTTTAGTTTTCATTCTATCATCAATAACATATGCCAGATAAGCTTCGCAACCGCGCCTCATGTAACTTTCGGCCTTGATCATCGAAATGACGTTTGGCATTGTGCAATTCCAATCCCCATAAACCGTAATTGGACATCCGCTAGGAGCTTTGAGGTGTATTCTCTTACGTTTACATATGATTTGAGCTTCGTTGGCAGCTAACCAATCCATACCCAATACTATATCGAATCCTCCTAAGGTGAGAAGGAATAATCTAGAAGGAAACCTATGTCCCTCTATTTCTATGATGCAATCCTCCGTGACTTGGAATACTGCCGAATTTTTACCAACGGCAGTTTGTACGCTAAAGGCCTTTACTATGGTGTTGATAGTGCAATCTAGTTTATGACTAAATGCATTTGATATAAAGCTTTTACTAGCACCAGAATCAAATAAAATCGCAGCACGTTCATCATTAACTAGAAACGTACCTGACACGACATCAGGGTTTCCCCTTGCTTCTTCCTCAGTTAAGGCATAGGCCCGAGTCCTTGCCTTTTGTTGTTCCTGTTCCTTCTCCTTTCCCGAACCAGATTGGCCGGCCTTCCTGCAATTCTTTGTCAGATGTCCAAACAATCCACATACTTGACATTTGACATCCTTCAAACAATCTCGAGAGTAGTGCCCCGGCCTTCCGCACTTATAACACACGGTGGTGCCGATTCGACACTCGCCAAGATGTTGTTTTCCACATCTCTTGCACGTTTCATATCCGACCAACCTCGGTTTCTTAATTTCAATTTTTTCATTCCCTTTTCCGGTGCCTCTAGACGAGTTCTCCCACTTCCTCTTTTGTGTCACAGGTGCCGGGTCCTCGTTGGCATAATCGTCGTAAACGATTCCAGACAGGTTGACTACCGACTCGAAGGTCGAGGGTAGGTTGGCTTTTACGTGGACACGGACCCTTTGTGGCAGACCCTTGACATAGTATTTGATCATACGTTCTTCGGTTTCCACCAAGTATGGTACCAGTTGGGCCAGCTCGTTGAACCTTGAAGTATATTGGCGATGAGTCTTGTCGCCAGCTTTGAAGTTTAGGAACTCGTTCTCCACACGATCAATCTCATTCTGTGGGCAGAACTTTTGGATTACGAGCTTTTTCAAGTCCTCCCATGTCATTCGGGCAAGAGCATGTGGCGACTTTGTTCTTTGAATATTTCTCCACCAACCTAGTGCTTCATTGGTGAAAGAATGAGCAACATATTTAACCGCCTGGTCTGGTCGGCACTCGCTGATGTTGATTACAGCGTTCATTCTCTCAATCCATTCCAAAGTAGCCACCGAATCCTTGCTACCATCAAACTTGGGTGGGTCTCCATCTTTGAAACCTTTATAAGTGCACCCTTTAGTGCTTGGCCCCACTTTTATCTCATCCCCGTCGCTGTCATATACTGTCTCTTCGTGGTTTCCTTCATCCCCCTCTCTACTTTTCTTTATTGCCTCGGATAGTAGATCAGGCAATACCTTCTGCAAAGTGAGCACAACTTCACGGGCAATAGCATCCCTGACTTCAGGTTCCAACTGTATAGGCCCTGGACTGTTGTCCCTAATTGGGGTCACTTCTGTTTCGTGCACACTTTCGGTGTGCTCTGCATGCACACTCTCTTCTTCTTCAAATCTTGGGTTCAACGGAGGTCTACCTCGTCGGCCAGTGCGACCGCCTCGAGGTCCTGTCCTTCCTCCACCAGCCATAGTTCTTAATTTCCTGGATTGTTAAAAAGGGAATACATCAATGTCCTTTCTTCAGATCATAGTTTGGAACAGTACGAGCAAGGTAAATTCTTAATTACAGTGACCGGTTTGTGATTACTAATTTACATTGCTTTTCGGGTTCGAAACTCTTCAAATCAGTCGTGGCATTAACATCTATTTGTTCTAAGTTAAGGTATCTATTCCTATACAAGAGCATTAACTTTACGACTTACTTACCGTGCTAGCGTTGGCGTTGGTTACCCATACTGACATCCGTGCGTTGGTCCCATAATCAGTTTGAGTCTAGACATTTAGGGATGCCTAAATCTCTCAAACTATTGCTCTGATACCAACTTGTAAGGCCCCTAAACCGGGCGACCTCACTTGTTGGATTTACTCATAAACATAGTCATAAATACTGAACTTAAATTAAAACATTCGTCATTCAATTACATAATCAAAACAGCGGAAGTCTTTACAAATAAAAACATAACATATTCTTAACAACAAAAGTGGGATGTCAGTCTTGTGTCGGGTAACCATCACGCCTTCGCACGACCCTTTCCTTTGTTACCTGAAATGTATACTAAAAGTCAGCTAACGCTGGTGAGTTCTAGATTAAAGACATTCACACATAACATTTATCTTATCATAAATATAATAAATGAATGTGTATTCATACTTTTATATATTCTTTACTTTATTGTTCTCACATAACATTCATTGAGGGTACATACATATGTACATACATACTTTCATTGAGAGAACACATATTGGCCATAATCTTAAGGGAGATCAACCCATCACACTTGTCGCGAATGTCACAAAGACATCGCAGTCAGAACTACCGTCGTAGCCCATTTCATTACCGTCCGGCTCTAGAAAACCGTCCGTCATATCGTTAATTTCGTCCGGCAACCTTTGTCCGTCCGCTCTTTACCGTCCTACCGTCGTAGTCCGTCATTTTTATCCGTCTGCCCTAGGGCATCCGTTTCCCACGTGACCATTATGTATGCAACCGTTCTACATTAGTTAAGGCTTGCTTCGACCGTCCATTAATACCTTTTCATACGTCCTAGCTTGCGAAGGAACGTTTTTGTCCCGGTTGCAAAATAGTCACGTGGTCGTCCGTCTACCGAAGTAGCCGTTGTCATAGAAGGGTTCATAACGTTTACATTCATTCATAACATGCAATATATAATATATAAAGCAAGATTTCATTCATTTACGTTATGTCCTTCTTTCGTTCATTCTTTGTATCATACGATTCATTCTTTATTCATAATTCATTTTCACATATATAAGTAATTATATATATATATACGTATGATCACATTGACACTTATAACATTTATTCATTTAGTGTATACACTTCAGCCCCAAAACATTTATAAATCATTTGCACATAACATAGAAGGGGGCACATAGAACTCACCTGATGAGCTACTCTAGGTTGTCCTAAACAAAGGCCCAACAGCGTCACTTCCGATCTGGATTAGGTAGTTAAATACACATTAGACCCAACCCTGACTCTAATGGTTTGATCATTCTAAACTTACTGACTTTACTTAACCAACCTGTGGCCTGCTGTCTGCTGCCTGCGCACTTAGTAAGTGCGCAGGGACTTGCTCATGCGCACTTGGTAAGTGCGCAGGAGTCTTCCTCCTGCGTACTTGGTAAGTACGCAGGGACTGCTGCCTGCGCACTTAGTAAGTACGCAGGGATTCCTTCCTGCGCACTTGGTAAGTACGCAGTACCTGGTTCATGGACCAAAATTTCGGAATTCTTGCATGTTAATCCGATCATGCTAATCTTACAATTTTCTTTGATCAAAACGTGCGGTTTTCATTCTAGATTCTATTTCTAAGCTTATTATCAAGTTTCATCCGTAAAAACATCACCTATTTAGCTAAAATTCAAGAAACCCCAAAAATGAACAAGAACTCATATTGTGATCGAGTCATTACCTGGATTGGAATTCTGATCCGGAGGTTTTGCTCACGATCTCAGTAGTAACGTGCTCCTTAAATCTCGTGACGATCCGTCGACTTTCTCTCTCTAGACCCGGGCTCCCTTTCTCTCTCTAAGATGGTGCAAGTGAGGGTGAAATGAGTTAGTGGGCTGCCTTGCCCCTTTTATACCTGGGCTTCCCTCGGCCCGTTGGAGCCGAGCCCAAGCCCATCCGTTCTTATTTCGCTTTAGGACGTTTAAATCTCCATCGTATTTTATTTACTTATTTTACTATTTTCGGAATGTTACATATATGGAAATCAAATCTCCATCAATTGACATAAAATATGTGCATAAATTAAGAGAGCTTTAATTGGGTTGTAATGGTAGGCTTAGGGTTAGGGTAGGAAATATTTGGGAAGAGTGGCTAATTTTCGTAAATCAGACTTGGCTTAATGATTAAATGGTGAGTGAGCTTGTTGCTAAACTTAGACTAGACATTGTGACTAATCTAAGGACTCTTTTAGGGTCAGATCGTTAAGACCAATTTCTTTCTTCAAGAATGCAAACTTCTTCTTATTTTGAAGCATTCACTGCTATCAATCCCCCATGGATTTTTCGGTTGTTTCTTCCTAATACGTCCTTATTTTTTATTTGCATTGCATACTCCAATTTTCAGGTAAGTTTGATTTTCCTTTGATGAAAATTTTTCATTAACTTGGGCGAGTATGAATTTCTTTTTGTTGCCCCTTTTCTTTTATTTTCGCATTCATTCTTCTTTTCTTGCTAATTTTTATCCGTTGATCATAAGATGAATTTTTGACTCTTTTTGTAGATAGAACTCCTCACATCATAGCCAAGTTGACTTTTAATTAAATAAAAGGGAAAAGGAAAATGCCGCCAAAAACTTGATAGTGTTTTTGGGTTTGAAAAACGGGTTTAGGAATGAAAAGGGTTTAGGCTCAAAGGGGGTTAACTAGGGGGATAATGTTTAGGGTAGGTGAAAGAAGATAAGAGGGCTAAAGAAAGTGGGTGAATCCTAATGCCTCAAGCATTTTTATGCATTCTTTTAATCCATGATCTTGAAATGTATGTTTTACACAAGTTCTAACATGCAAAACACTAATTACCAAACACTCTATCAAATGAAATGAGCATGTAAAATTTTGGAAATGGTGTCAAAAACTTGATGTGTTATATGATAATGCTCGGATAGGCTCAAATTCTCACATGAAACGGAAGATAAAGGGTTATAAAAGTAAAAATGTGCATAAACTTATTTCTTCCTTTCTATTGTGCTTACTAATCTTCCCTATTTGTTTCCTTGATTCATTTCAACGGTATTTCAAATTATTGTTTTTATAAGATCGTTTTAATCCAAATGATTTTTAAGACTTCTAGCTTTTAGATTATTTATGAAACTATCAACTTCAAAGTTTATTTTTGAAAATTTTTTAATGACTTCTATGTGAGTTTCAATTAGATGATTTGAATACTCGTTAATCATGCACTTGTAATACTTGGGACAATTTGTTCTGCCGATGCATTGGTGAGTTTTCTAACACCCCATACTTAGAATTTGACAATGTCCTTGTTATACGAGAATTTGTCATTTAATAGTTGTTATGGGTAAAATAAGGGTGAAATGGAACTAAAACTCCCTTGTTGATGCATCACCATTATGCGTATGGTTGATTTCCTCAACTTGGTTAATATGTGCTACAAAAACTGCATGTCCCTGTTATGTTATACAATGCTCAAACAATAAAAAGTAAATATTAAAAGAAAATTAAACTAATATTTGCCTAAAATGGCGGCCGAATAGGTTGGTGGTAATGCCACCCTGTCAGCGGTTACACCTGTAACCATTAAAAATGGTACGTGTCTAGTCAAACAAACCAACAAACATTGCCTAGAGTCAAGAACCTCAAACAGATTAGATAAGAACCACAAATATCAAAAGATAAAAGGTGAGAAGATTAGCTACCAGAAAGGAGGACGCATCCACTGTGGGTGTGGGCCAGGAGGCTGCTGCTGATACTGCTGATGGGCGTACAAATCATGGGTGTGATCATAGAAGTCCTGTCGCATACCGACCATCGTGTGTCCCGATTGACCCATGCGGATCATTAAGTCTAGCATAGTGGGATCAATAGTAGTGTGATACATACCTGGGCCTTGATGTCCTAGTTGCCCTCTGGGTCCTTCCTCATTTTCTGACTCTTCAACCTCACCAGTCCAAATGTTCAACCGATGCCCCACTAACCGGTACACCCCATTAAATTTCTTCATCATATGCATGTTGATCATCACTTGGGTGTCTATAGGTTGAATGGGCAGATCCATATCTTGGAGTATTCCAAGGTTTACAAGGGACAAAATACCTAAGTATTGAGCCAGATGGGACATGTATGGTCCTCCAAAGATGTGGCTACTAGAACTGTAGCCCGTGGCTCGGGTAAAGAATTTAGCCAAGCTGTAGGCTAGGTTACAGGAAACTTGATCAATCAGGCAATGGAGATGGAAGAGGCCTCTCACAGTTACCACCCCGGTGCTATCTTTCCTACCCCCAATAGAAAGGACAATACATCGATGTAAATAACGGTGGAGAGGATGTTTGATCCTGATGCTTTTCTGAGCATGTGGGTCAAAGGGCCCTGACCCAATTCTTTTCCAAAATGCTGAGGCTTCACCTTCTGCAAATTCTGATTTACTTTCAGTGAAGATCGGTTCCGTCTTCTCCCGGTGCCTATAAAATCCCATTTTAACCCCAAAGTCTGCCAGTGACATTTCATACCAGTTCCTTGCCATTCTGAACCTCACACAATCTTGGTTTACCAAACTTACCACCGGCCTATCAAACTAAAAAAGTATGTTGCCTCCTTAATAGCAAAGAATCTCTGCCAAGGTTTCGTGATTAGAAGGACTGCACTATCCAAGAGATTAACATCTTCTAAGGATGGGTAGCATATGGTTTTATGTGTCCCGAAGGTCTGTACCGGTAATATGGTCAAGAGTTGGTATGCATGGATCTCGATGGCATCATCGGGATCAAAGATAAGCCACGAGTGCAAGTCCTGTGGTACTTCTAGCATGGGCTGTGGGTAGAAAGGTTGTGGAGGTGATGGTGGAGTTGGTGGCGAGCCACTCATGTGGGCTGACGAGGAGGATCCTGTTCGAGATCCCGACCTGGGGTCCTTCTCTTCCGCCCCGCTTGTCTGGATGACTCGACCATGTCCTATACAACAACAAATGGAGTTAGTATAGGGAGATATCATTGCACATATGGCAACGACACCAAAAATTTGATATGACATAAAAACTATGCATATATATATTTTAGCACCACACAAAGAAAACTTAAATTCATGCATTGTCATGGCATGGTTACATTTTCTGAATCCATAATTGGTTAATTGCAATTTATCCAAACAAGACTCAAATTCAAACAATGGTATTTTGACTTTTGAAAGTCAAACTTGTCAAAATTTTTGACCTAGTTTATCAAATTAACAATTTTTCAACAAGGTATACTACATTTTAAACATATATATAAAAGATTTATGCTTCAATTCACACAACTAAGGTCAAAATTTCTAAGCAAAAATCAAGAACCCAAATCATACGAGTAGGACAAATCTGTTTAAACGAGGCTAAAACAAGTTACATTATGATCTATTATGGTCAAATATGCATTTAGATTAAGCAATAAGTTCATATTCAACATATTCATACCAAAATTCAAAATGAAACCCTAGCCCCTATTTGAACAAAATTATCCTTAAATGAAGCAAGAATCGACTGAAAAACGATAATGGACAAGTTTACATACATTGGGGGAGAGATTAGAGTGAAGAAACGACAAAAACCATGGGCGATCGGGGGTTTTGGAGTGTTTTTGGCCGACTAGTAGCGAGTTTGTGGGTGAGGGTTTAAGAGAAAGTGCTGCTACAGCCCTCATTTAACACTTGACCCGCTTTTAACCGATGCACGGTCGAGCAATGTGATGCACGGCCGTGCATTCCCCTTTTTGACCAGCTTTTATATATATATATATATATATATATATATATATTTTTCAGCTTAGTGTTTTTAGAAAATAAATTTTATATTTTTAATTAAAAATTAGTTTAATTTTTCTAAAACGTATTACCTAAAAAATTTAACCGTTGTCACAGGGAATGTCAACAACAAAAATCCCAAATTTATTCTTAGAAACTTACCTCATTTCGTGCAATCCAACATCATATCGAGCTTGTCATTATTAAAAACAAATTTTTTAACACGTAAAAACCGTTCGAAAGCGTTATGCCTAATTAAGAAAATGTTTTTGCTTTTGAATGGCGGTACTTTTTTTTCATTTTTTTTAACAAAAATTTCGCGGTCGCGATTGAATATTCCTGCAAAGATAGATGTAAGTAACACAAAAACCATGACACAAGAAAAATAAAAATAGTCAGTCCAACGACTTAGATCTTTCGCAGAATTACTGTGTCCCCGACAACGACGCCAAAAACTTGATGTGCTTGTTTAATATAAATATATAAATAAATATATTTTTAGAATGATTTCATAAGATCAGGTTTTAAATTTATATAATGAAAATTAATTTAAGTTAAAACATACACAATATGCAAGTGTACCTATCACAGCTCAACCCTCGCTATTGTCTAACTAAAATAATAAGTTGGAAAATGAGTTTTGTTTAAAAGGAAAAATAAAAGTTAAGAAATGTAATTAGAAATATTATTCTGTTTAAGGTGTTACTCTAGTTGTTATCCCTTGTTAATTAATGTTGTATTTGAAATAAGGTTGGTCATAGTTACTAGTACTAACCCTTTCGATAGGTGAGTTAGTATTTTGTAACGGAATAGTGGATATGGTCGGCCAACTATTCCTTAATGAATATAACGGACCCTAAACGCGGTGTCAAGTCCGTCGGTATCTTCACAATTCATTATCCGGACTTATTATCCTTGTGACTGACGTACGTCTGGTCTTGTAACTTCTTCCGGTAAGTCGGAATGCACGACTTCCTCCAAAGGCACTTTATGAACGCTCGGACCTAACAATTTATGTTATTAAATAGTTGTCTTTGCTTATAGTATTATTTCAAATAAATAAGACTTTCCTTATCAAGATCAAACCCCATGGCTCCCGCTAGAAGTTCTCTGCAAGCCGATACAAGAGAAGAAGAGAAATACCGACACAGACTGCCGGGTCTGGTTAGGGCTTAAACGGCCTGCTGAATACCCAAACCTCCAATTAACCCATAATATTAAATCTATACTAACCGGCCGGACTAGCACCAAGATTTGTATATAAACCGTACAAACATCGAATAAGCTTCCCAAACAAGAAGTCTTGCTTGGGTAACTCACACGATTTAAGATTATTATATTGGTTTAAAGATCACTTATTCTGGTCTTTTTTAGATAACTTATAGTAAAGACTTTAAAAACAAAACTTACTAAATATACTTTATTAATTAATTAAAGTTCAACCAACTCGAGGAATACAAGAGGACTAGCCATAAATGACCATACAAATGACTCTACTAACCCTTAGATAATGTGTGGAAGTATTCCAATACCAAGGGAGAGTGGGTATAGGTTGCTTCTTGTTTCACTCAAACGAGAAGAATAAGTTCATATTACAATACTTAGAAAAGAATATAAAAAAGAAAAAGCTAAATTGACCAAAACCGAGAGAGTCTGGCTCTTAGCAGAGCACTAAAGCCTTCACACCTCTTGATCTTGGACACCTAAAATACTAGAATGAGCTTGCTATTTATAGACTGAGAATTTGGTAATGCACGACCATGCATTGGGATGCACGGTCGTGCAAAGCACTCATTTCTTGCACGTGAGGGAATCTAGCAGAGTAGGAAAGGTTGGGGACGCATGGCAGCATTTGCATGGCCGTGCAATGGGATGCACGATCGTGCAAAGCCCAATTTTGACTATTGCTTGATTTTGACCTCATGGGTTGACTCCTTGGGTGCACGAACGTCCAATTGGCTTCCAGATGCTGATTATGCCTTGTTTTTGGGTGTTTTCTTCATGTTTTTGTATGTAAATTATCCTGTTGTAACACAAATAAGTGGATTAAGTATCATATCTTATGATATTCTCTATAATTTGTGCTAATTATGGGGATAATTGTGTATGTAAAACATGTATAAATGATGACATATCAGTTGAGCAGGTCAAATTTGAAGAATGAGCGTCGGGTATACAGTGGATGCAACACCACTCAAGTGTGGGGAGGCTAGAAGTAAAACAAAGAAGCCTCCCATGTGTGGAAAACATACATATGAAGCTGCTGAGTTTGTGAGAATGAAAGAAGCTGCAAAGTTGGTTGATACATACCATCTGAGTAAGTTTAAGATGGATGAGAATGATAAATGCCAGTCAAGTAAGGAAACTGGGGAATGGGAATTCACTTTCCAACCACCGTAAGTAGCCTCAGGTACAACGCGTCTGAGTGAAGACGTTAAACTTAACACTCTTAGGAGGCAACCTAAGTTTTCCATTTGTCTAGTTGTTAATTTTAGTTGCATGAACGTTGTGGGTGTGTTCCCTAGAAACCCTCAAGAGGCTAAACTCGTCTACTCGGGCTACCAAGGGGCTTAAAAGGCTTGGTGCATATGCTAAATGCATCTGTGATGCCTAAGAAAGTGAGTTAGAACTTTATTGCTTTGTTTTCTTTGTTTGTGTGCATTTGACCAAGTGTGGGGAAGCTTTGAAGTGTTTTAGGCTCATCTAAGTGCAATTTAGGGCAATGCACAAGTTCTTGGGGGGGTAGGGCACCATGTGTAGAGTTATGTAAATTTTGAAGTTTTTCGGTATATTTTTATAGTTTATCTAAGTTTTGCAGGAAGTCGTGTCGATTTTGGTAAGAAAATGATGGGGAATCATGTTCCAGGTATGTAAGAACATAAATCATATGAGGGCACAAGTTTTGGAGAAAGTTGGAAAATTTGAGTTTTAGAGGTTGAAAATTTTTTTAAGCCAAAAACTCAAATTTTCATCCTAACTTTCTGTCACCACATGTCCCTCGCGGTACGCGAGAAACCATGCCTAACTCTTCGTGGCACACGAGGGGTTGGGGTTCACTGGTCAGATTTTCGGGTCTTCGCGGTACACGAAGATCCAACCCTCATCTTTCGCGGCAAACGAAAAAAAATTAAATTTATTTTATTTTTAATCGTGGGAGTCTGTCTTGTCTTTTATTTTTATTTGAGTCTTGTTATTGAGTCGATATGACGCTTGTAGGTGTTGCTTGAGCTTATTTTTGCAGGGTTTGATTGGTCCACCCGTACTCAATCTCCATTCGGGTGGTGATTTTCAACTTCCGCTTGATTCTTGTACAAGGTAGCCCACTTGAATATGTGGAACACGATCGCGAATGAAATGCTATACGATCACCAGCTAAGTTTTTCTTATGTTTGTATCTTTATTTTTGCTTTCCGTCTCTCTTCCTACATTGAGTGCAATGTAACGTTTAAGTGTAGGGAGGGAGATTGTAGTCTAGGTTGGTCATCGAGTCTGTATAGTCTTAAAATTTAGAAAATCCATAAAATTAAAAAAAAATTCAAAAATGTCTATGGATTAGAATTTGTGCAGTTATATGAGAAATGATAGGTATAATTGGAACTGTTCTTGTGTGTGACTGAATATAATAATAATAGAAAGCGAGTCTGATTTGTAATGTTTTGGTAGACCCAACCGACTTAAAGAGCTTAAATATCCTGATAGTGTATCTAGGTTTTATTGAATAATTAATTTAGGATATCTTATAGGTTCTCATCTTATGGGTATTGACAAAGTTGAAACTGTCAATATAGGGTGATAGGTACCACTATAAATAAAAATTTATAAGTTTTTAAAATTACTTGTCACATCACTTTCTTTTTATGAAAATAAATCCGAAAGTTGGTGGCGCCCTCATCCATAATCCATCTTGCATGAGCTTAATTAAAATCAATTGAAAGCTTGAGTTTCGCCTACGTGTTACTCTCCGGGATAGTGACTTGGTTGATACACCCATGGGCGGGACTTAAGTAATCAATATCTGGATATATAAGTTAGCTTTATGTGTTTACCTTCGGGATGGCGACTTGAAGGATACACCACTATTTCGAACCTTATGAACATCATTGCTTACAAACTAAAGCCTATGTGTTACCCTCCAGAGTGGTGACTTGGCGGATACGCCACTGGGTGAGGTTTATTCATAAGTGTTAATCAAGGCTCAAAACATAATTGTTATTTGGTAATGAATAGGATAGTAGATCACATAATTGGTAGCTCAATAGGTTGGTGGTTGGGTTTAGTCGGATAGAAATACCAATTGTTACAGTTAACGCGTGATTATATTTGAATGATTAAATGAATGAGATTGTGAAAGCAGGTTCCAATTATGATTCCATTGCATAATTTTTTTTCGGGACGTAAAAGAGTAAGTGTGGGGATGTGATGTAGTGTCTAATAACCCCGGTTTATAAGTGGTATTGTGTTCTTTTTAGTTGTTTTAGCCTGTATCTTTGTTCGGTTTTATGCATGTTTATGGTTGTGTGTGCCTCCCAAGTTTTATGCGGGAAATTAAAAGTCAAGAAGTCAAAGTTTCCTGGAAATTTCATCCTTCGCGGTACGCGAAGAACTGGGGAGCAAGGTTCGCGGTACGCGAGGAAATGAGAAGGCCGCCGGACTATTATGTCCTTCGCGGTACGCGAAGGATGTGGCTAGGGAACTTCGCGATACGCGAACAGTTGTTTTACAGGAAAGTTAACCTAAATCAGGTTTTAACCATTAGCAGCCGACACAGTCGATTATTCCCGACTCCAGCCGTTTCAGAGACGATTCCCATGTTTCTTAGGTTAATTTTTCTTAAACTTTGATGATTGTAAGTTCCATTACATTATTTTTTATTATTGTGATGAGTATGAGTAGCTAAATCACCCATAGTCTTCTCCCGTTGTAGGGTTTTGTATGACACTTGTTATTTTCTGGAATGATTAGCTTTGGTTTGTAATCTTGATTGGCATGTTAAGCTATATAATTTCATCTATCGATTGAATGCTTTAAACTGTTTTGGTTGATTTCGAAATGTTGTTCAAGTCTCATTAGTCTCAGGTTTCTTTGCATCAGGGACATTTTGGGGGTTGGATGATGGTTGGTTAATCTAAATTGATTATGTAAGAATAGGTTTTCTTTACAACTTGTTCTTCCATTCTCACTGAATTCAATTGAACCTCATGATTATTTCTATGTAATTTCTTGCTAATTAACTAGAAGTGACTTGTGTTTGCAAACATGATCCCCGGAGAGGATTACCTCTCTCCTTATTGTTTTAAATCCAAATCTAAATCAGTATTTATTATTTTCTGTCTTTTAAAAATTGTAACGAAGTGACACTTTCTACAAACTCCTCGTGGATACAATACTCTACTTACCCTTACTAGTTAAGGCGTTTAAGAATTGTTTTTGACCGACCAAACGATATCGATCAGCAGCGAGCCAATCCATTTCCAATTCTATATCAAATCCTTCTAAGGCTATCTGAAATAACCTATCTGGAAATCTATGGCCCTCAATCACTATTAAAAAGTCATATACAACTTTCGTCACTTTTGTGGTTTACCCACATCAGTTTCTACATTAAAGGCCCGCTCTATAGTTTTAATTGTGCTTTTTAGTCTGGGTCAAAATGTAGTGGCTATGAAACTCTTACTTGCACTCGAATAAAAAAAAATAGACACATAAGTATTACTAGCTAGGAACATACCTGACACGACCTCAGGGTCCCCTCTTGCTTCCTCTTGAGTAAAGGGCATACACCTTGGTTTTCGCCCTTTGTTTGTCGGTCACTTTCTCTCTCCCGGAATCTCCCGGCTTTGACTGTCGACAGTCTTTGGCCAAATGGCCTGGATTCCCATAGTGGTGACACCTCCCGGAGATTGGGCAATCCCCTGAGAAATGTCCAATCTTCCCACATTTGTAGCACATGCTAGACCCTATCCTGCATTCCTCAAGTGTTCTCTTCCACACTTCTCACACAACATAGTCTTCTCTACCCTTTTCTTCTTGGTCACAGGTCCGATTTAACTTTCCCTGACTTTCTAGTGGAGCTTTCCCATTTTTTTTTGAGTGCTTAAGTGACAATGTCATCATAAACTACCCCGCTTAGTTTCACCACTGTCTCGAAGGTCTTGGGGGTATTAGCTTTCAGAAGAACACTAACCTTTTGTAGCAGCCCCCTGATATAACATTTGATCCTTCTTTCCTCGGTTTCAACAGTTGGCTAACTCATTGATCCTCGAAATGTACTGGCTATGAGTTATGTTGCCAGCCTTGAGTACCTGGATCTCAGTATCTACTCGGTTGATCTCATTTTGGGGACATAACTTCTTAATCACTAACTTTTTCAGACCATCCTAAGTCATCTTCCTAATACCACGGCTTATCTTACTCTGCATGATAGTTCTCCACCAACTCAAAGCTTCAGATAAAAATGAATGAGCAGCAAATTTGACTGCTTAGTCAACACGAGATTCACTGATGTTGATACCTTCATTTATTTTCTCTATCCCCTTGAAGGTGGCTATAGCATCTAGCTTTCCATCCAGCTTGGGCGGGTCGCAACCCCTGAAATACTTGTAGTTGCAATCACGCGCATGCTCATCGTTAGAATCATCACTGTTAGTGAATTCGGTACCCCTGTCATTTCTTACATTCTTGTCTTTCAGGTCCTCTATCCTTTCCTTCCCACAACCACACACAGAGCTACTGGTAGGATGTCCTTCAATATGAAAGCAACCTCCTCAGCTATAGTTGTCCAAACGATAGGATCTAAGGTTAGCCTCTCATCATACCCCGCATTGTGATTAGTTACACTGTGCTCCCTGTCATTCTCCTCGACTCTGAGAAATTCAGATTCGTTACGAGAGTGTTCACCTTCCTCTGCCAGCACTTGGTTAACCGGTGGTTGGCCTCTACGATCAATTAGTTATCCGACAAGCTCCAGTCTTTGCTCTAGCCATATTTATCGCAATTTGTGGACAAGGAAATACTCATGTCATCATGATAGGTAAGTATTTAGAACATATCGAGTAAGGTAAATTACTAGGTAAAGAGACCGGTATGAAATTACTAATTTACTTTAATACTCGGGTTCTAAAAAATGCCTGTCAGGAGTAACATTCACACCCAAGTTTCCACTCTCTGTTTTAAGGCAATTACTGTCTATCATTTGTACCCTAAGGCATATAATATCTATCTCCGAGTCAAGGCATTAACCGCAAAGTCTCAACTATACTTTCATGGCCAGAGCTAGTCTGACTAACATTCCATTATCTACCTCATTTTCAGTTTAAGTTCAAACATTATCGCAAATGTCCAAATCTCTGAAACTATGGCTTTAATACCAACTTGAAATGCTACAAACCGGGTATATCTCATAATTGACATAAAACATGGAAATGCATAGTTCTTAAACCGTAATTCATTTTAAAACAAAGCGGAAGTCTTTACAAGTTTCATATGGAATTAAAACTTTAAACGTAATTGTTCAAAACCATCAAACAAGGGAATGTCAGTTTTCAAAGAGGAGTATCCCATTGGTCCATGCTATCCAAGCTCTTGCAGCTTCTCTGATCTATCTCTGTTTAACCTGATATGCATACTAAAAGTCAGCTAACGTTAGTGAGTTCAAATTTTCATAAATAGTTAAGAAAATAGGTTTCATTCATAACATATCATTCGTAAAACACAGTTTAATGAAAACATACTCTGTCAAACTATTAAGTCATACATTTTAAACATCTAAATATGCATTATAATATAAACACCTTTATTTGTTCCCAGAGGAACCTCTGTTTGCTCCCGAAATAACTACTATCAGTCTATACATAGATAGACGCCCAACTCGTATGACCGTCATCACTTAAGTAACCATTGTTATCCATACTATACCAGTTATACAACCCTATCCCATTGACTGGTCCGAAAGGAACCGTCTATGTTATTCTTATGACAGTCATGAACTCGGGCCATGACACTGTCATAAGGCTTGAGGTAGGCCTAGTCACGAGGACGAAGCCGAATTCCCAAAACTGTTTTTCCTTGCGTTCATATTCTGACAGATTAGATAATGTAATTACTTTCTCTTTCTCTTTGTTTATAAAACTTTTAGTTATATAAACATTTCTTTCTATAACAGCTTTCTCTTGTTTATAAAACATTTAGTTATATAAACATTTCTTTCTATAACGTCTTTCTCATACTTATAAACATTTAGTTAAATAAACATTTCTTTCGATCACATTTTTCTCTTGTTTATAAAACATTTAGTTTATATAAACATTTCTTTCTAAAATATATTCTCTTGTTTATAAAACGTTTAGTTAAATAAACCTTTCTTTCTATAACATATTTCTCTTGTTTATAAAATGCATAGTTAAATAACCCTTCTTTCCATAACTAAATAAGTGAAATCATTTTGACAGTTAAACTATATCATTATTTCCACATGTCAAAAGAGTGGAGTCATCTCTCACACTTCATCACCAAAGAAGAAACTCATTATGGCCTTGAGGAGACCATTTTGGTAAGAAGTCACTTGAGTTGTCATGGTCCTTTGCTAAATGTATGGAGGGTAACAAGTAACAACAATTTAGAAATTTGATCCAGGAAGAAATCAATCAACACCAGTTTGGCAGAGGTTTGATCAAATCCAGTGATGACCGAAAGACCAGTGGGATATTCTCACAAGTTTATGCCATTCGATGAGTAAGATTTTCTTATAAGTTAAAAGGAGGAAGACTAAAACTCGATTAAGGTAGCGGGCCCTAAATCATTGAACAAGGTGAGTGAAGAATCGATGAATGCACGAAGCCAGACATTATCGAACAAGAATGTGTGTAGTGTGGTTATGGGAGTTCAATCTAGAAGAATTTGGGCGTGATCAAGACAAAGGTCAGAGGTTCGGGAAAAAGTAAGGATGGTAAACGGTTCCAACGAGATAATAGCCACATAATGTGTTACAAGTGAAAGCGGCTTGAAGAGGGTGAAGCTAAGTTCGGGCCATGAAGAAAGCTTATAAAGATCCTTAGATTATGTGTAGTTTAAGAGGTAGTATTGAAATTTAAACTAAAAATTTAGTACTATTGTGTAATTATTATTAGTTCAAGTATTATTGTATATTATAATAGGTAGGGACCTAAATATAATTAGTGTCAATTAGGTATTTACCAATCGACATATCAACTGGAAGCACCGGTTCAAGATGTATAAATAGGGACTCGATGTGTTAAACGAATAGCGAGAATGAAGCAATCAAGTTGCATATATCCTTGTTGATCTTTTCAATTGTTTGTTCTTTGATTTCCAACACAAACTTGATAATTTCTTTTAAAAATGACCATTGTTTTAGAATAAACCAAAATAGAAATGTGGAAATTACTTTTGGACAAATGGAACTTTATTTAAGCTTTTAGAAGTTATGAAAGTAAAATTGAAATCGAACTATTTGTGTTCTAGTGTAGTTTGTTTGTAATGTGAAGATTTATATCCCAAGAGGAAAACAGTGAGGTCATAATGATGAGATGATGATATCATGGAAAGCTCACTCACATCATCATTAGAATGTGCACCAACATACTGTCGTTTTATAGCGTGACCCTGCCCATGTTTTGTCCTCTCCATTTGGGATTATTTTTTCTTTTTTATAAGTAGAAATAACTTATTGAAAACACATACACCAAAACTTTTTTAAATAAAAAGAAAAGAAACCCTAATCAAGGTGATATACGTACATACATTTATATATGTGTATATATTTTCTTGTGGGTATCTTCTAAGAGAGAGAAAGAGGTAGAGCATGGGGTTGATAACATGATTGTTTATTGTGTTCGGACTTTTATTGAAGTCTTGGGATCAAAGGCAAAGAAAGTATGGATTTGTAATCATGATGTTGTAGGAGACCCTAATCATCTCCCTGTTATTGCAGCTTACCAACCCCCTCTCTTGCTTGCTTTCTTTTCAAGTGTTGCTTTAAGAAAGAGAGCTTGAAAGGGTAAAGAGTGCAGAGAGACCATAAAAAAGTATAGCTGAAAGGAGGAGAGAGGTATATCCATGTCTATGTATGTCTTAAGAGAGACCATAAAAAAGTATAGCTGAAAGGAGGAGAGAGGTATATCCATGTCTATGTATGTCTTAATCTTTACATGTATTCATGTATGCTATGTGGGTGTCACCTGAACCATTCTTTTTTTTTTGAAGTTAGTGATAGATAGATTCTTTGGTAAATTTCATAAAGAAAAAATATACTTTCTTTTTTCCATTTTAATTTTATAAAGTTGATTTGAAAGGTTTGTAGTAGAACAACAACATCAATCAACAGTATTGTTTTATTCATATAAATTATGGAATCTGCAAATTTTCTTGACCACCAACAAGAAGAAGATAATCAGTGTCTTGTGGATTCTTCTTGCTATGATCTTTCTTGCTTCCATAACCACATCTTGTAAGTACCATGATCACAGTTTTCATGCTAATAAACTTAGGGTTTTATAGAGTTTAAAATTTGCATGCAGGAATGGTACTAGAAGCAACACAAACTCTAGAGATGTAAACCAACACGTATATCATAACATCGACCGAGTGCCAATATCGCAAGAACTGGGATTACCGAGCATTTCGATAGAAAATTTCAAGGCACAAGAACTGCAACATCTTGCAAGAATCAAGCACGAGCTCTCGATAACCGGATCTTATTCGAAACTCCCAGATATCATAAGCTGCAGCACGACGTCCAGTACCGAAGATTTTATGTCAAATAATAGTTTTCAGAGAAATAGATACAACAATGATAACAATCAAGATATGTTGCTGAAAACATTATCAAATGGGTGTCATATAGACCCAATCTTTAACTCTTTTGATACTAATAGTAGTTATAGAGGGAGTTGTAGTCAGATTTTTCCAACCTTAAATATTTCAAATTTGAATCAACCCACAAGCACTTTCAATATAAACATGCCAGCTTTGGATTCTTTTGGGTCTACAACATTTAATGGGAGTTCTAGTTATCAACCATCTGTATTCAATGCTCCTAATCTTGGAGGCCTTTTCAGTGACAATTGTTTGTCTTATGGTGTTGATCAAATGAATACCAAGGTGATGTTTTTAAACATTTTGATCTTTTTCATTAGTTTATATACTGTTGAAAATTCAATCTGAAATATATGTTGTACATGTTTTAAACTTTATTGAAGACAGCACCAACCTTCATGTTGGAAACAACAGAAGCAAAAAGGCCAGGTTGTGATTATAGGGATGTAAAGGTTCCCAAAGCTTCTCCAACAAAGAAATTTAAACTGGAACCGCGGCCGTCTTGTGCACCATTGAAGGTAATTTACATAAGATATCTACAATGTAGCAATCTCAATGTATGTTTTGTATTGATTAATTTTATTCAGGGGTGTGTGTTTTGGTGAATCAGGTTAGAAAGGAGAAATTAGGAGATAGAATCTCAGCTCTTCAGCAGATGGTAGCACCTTTTGGTAAGGTATAGTATTGTCTTTCTTCATCTCATAAAGTTGCTAGCTTTCTACTGCAATAAACAACATTTTGTTTCTAAATTATTACATATATGATTTATTAGATCAGTTTGGTTTACAAAATTCTCCATTTTTATCATTATTTATCATTATTAAGTTTTTGAACAATATAAAGATAATACAATGAAGCACCCATGATCAATGCCATATATAAACAACTAACAATATTATAATTCATTTTGATGGATTTCAATGCCATATGTAAACAACTAACAAATACTAATCCCAGTGTAACTCTAACTTAATTAAATAAACAAACCTAACAAACCGATAATCCGAAATTGGATTGCACACAACAATTGAAACACAAATAGCATAAACTAAACCTTTATTGAATTAGAATTTCATGTGATACAGACTTTGATGCTTGAAACCTATTTATACTATCCAAGAATTGTAACTGTCACTCCTAGGGTTACGATTTCTTGAAGATACCGATTCATGATTCACGCGAATCTTCCACGTGAGTTTGTAGGTATAGGAACTTTGGTTCTTGATACTTTAACTCCTAGAAATTTACATACATGTAACATATAACTTAACATCGTTTCTAGTAATTGCACTACGACCCTTAGACTCAAGTAATGAACGAGATTAACTCCACAACTTGAATAATCCACAACTTCATTGATCCCATTCGTACTCCGCCTAGATCCTCTCTAATAATAATTATCAGAATTATGCCAACACACTTGTTCAGTTCTATTGGCAATGGAAACCTCAAACAAGAAATCTATAGCCAACTATAAAGTAAATAAAACAAGAAAAAAGAAGAGCTAAATCTTGAATATAGAAGTGAGTAAAAACCAACAAATCCCTAGTAATCTTCTATTTCTATACCCATTTTGGTTTCAAGATTTAATTGTTTAAATAATTAAACAATTAAACAATCTTAAATAAGGTGGAGTAAAGTAGGATTTGCCCTTCAAAAAAATATTTGTTTAAATAATTCAATAAAGTAACTGTACATCAAAGACAAAATATACAATTAATGGAGACAAATTTGAACTTAAATAATAAATTAAGCACAATCTTGATCAGTCACTTGAATCATGGGCAGCTCAGTTTTCATGGTAAAGGCACACTTTTTGCTGAAAACAGGAAGCAGACCACCACCCATTGTCTTTCTTTCTTTTTTTGTTAAACAGTAACTGCTTTCTTTGATCTATACCAGTCATAGAATGATAAAGTAATTAAATTAATTATATATTGTGTGGATGAATGTGATAGTGAGGATTTATGGGTAATATTTGCAGACAGACACAGCATCGGTGCTAACGGAAGCCATTGGATATATTAAGTTTCTTCAAAACCAAGTGGAGGTATTTAATTAATTAATTTTTCTCTTGAATTTTTTTTAATTTATTCTATTTCAAAGCAACTTCTATCACTGAAAAAGAATACATAATGTGGTAAAATTAAATATTTATAGGCTAGAAATTAACAGAAAAGCAGTTATTTAACAACTATGTTTTAAAGTTTATATAACTGTCACAAACTAGATTAACTTCCCTGTGTAGAAGTTAACAGAAAAGCAGTTATCAACGATCATTCTAACAGTTCTATCCAAAAATGGTTTCGCTTAATTTTAAAATTTCTTGTCAAATAATATATATGTTCAGAAAATATTCATATATTTAGACAATTAAATTATTTTGTACTAAAATATGACAGCTTGGCATTTCATGCATGCATGCTGTTATTTTTGAAAAATTGATTTAGCATGTGTTTCGTGAAAGCATATATGCAGTGTATACGTGAAAGTGTGAAACAATTTCTGGAAACATGGAATTTTTTTTAACATTATATGAAATACGGTTCAATAAAATATCAAGTTACTAGTCCGTTCATGAATAGTTATGGAAACAAGCCAAAATATAATTTAATAAAAAAATGTTATCCACATTTTTGAAATTATCATCAGAGTAAGTGTCATTTTTGTCATGTGGTTTGCTCATTTTAACGACTTTAATAAAAAAACTTTTTTTTAGCTTTTGCGTACTTAACTTTTCAAATTCTAGTTATTTTCATGTAAATGACTAACTCTGTCTACATTTTAACGTTAAATCAAAGGTGGTCGGTTTAAAATTCATAAGTTAAAATCTAATCAAATTACCCCTGATTTAACCAATATTGTCTCTGATTTAATTTTAAAATTTAGACAAAGTTAGTCAGTTTGATGAAAATTGCTAGATTTTAAAAAATCATGGACGAAAAAGCTAAAAAAAGGTTTTTGGATGAAAGTTGATAAAATGACCAAACCAGAAAAACGAAAATAACACTTCACGTATATGCTTTTCATTGACATTTAGGAGATTTGATCTATTACACTAAATTCATCGGTTGATGGACATGCGCACATACGTAGAACCCGTCCAGAGATCCATAACACAATTAGCGGAAATGGGAGTCATTCTTATATAATTTTCTAGTCGGAAAATAATCATTAACTATACAAGATGGCTAATGATGAACAATAAATATGCTTACATTTCAGGGTTCAATAAAGGATGGAAATGATGAGATGAAGAGAGATCTAAGAAGTCGAGGATTGTGCCTGGTGCCAATATCGTGTTTGACATATGTCAGTTATGGTGGTGCAAGCGTTTGGGCAACCCTGTAGCTTATGATCTCCATGATCGAGACCGCTCCCAATCACATGAATGAAGAGTGATTAGGGCAGCGCAAGCATGGGAAATTTTATTAATTATATATATTGGACTAATTATAAGTTCTTAAATTATCTCTGCTTTTTTATGGATAAGATTGAACAAATTTGGTAGCCTTGTAAGAGATTTCTTCTAGGATTGACAATACTTAATTGATCCATTGTTAACCTATCCTATATTAAAATTATTATGGTATATGCGATACTTTATACTTGATTGTATTAATGTCATATTATTTTCAATACATAATGAAATGACCATACTACCTATCCTGAGCGCAATACATTAACTTCCCTAAAAACATATGGCGTGTGTATATATATATTGGCGCTACCAAGATTTTTCATGCTTCCCTAGAGCTCTTGAGGCATGTTTCGTGTTCCCTTCGCATTGTTTGGCTTGTTTTTGTTTCGCTTTCTAGTGAAAGCCAAAGGATTTTCAAAATCTCGCGTTCTAAATGTTTTTGGGTGGCTTTAGGACCATGGTCTTTTGGATTTTGATGTTAAACAAGTGTGGGGATACGCCCATTGTCCGATCCACTGTTGTTCTACGGCATACGGTCATACGTCTTTGTACGCCTGATATGCCAACATTTCCTAAACAATAGGCTTTTTATGAGCATCTTATACTAGTAGTATGATCTTGTATGGCAATACGATTTTGATGTCAAACAAGTATGAGGATACGCCCATTGCCCGATCCACTGTTGTTCAGTCTGGCAATTTCCATTTGCTACGACGATATATGTCATCGTTGCCTGAACAATAGGCTTTTTATGATCATATTATATAGGTTGTATGATCTTGTATGGCCATACGTTTTTGCTACTGAGTTTTTTTAAAATCCAATATTCAACTTAGGCAATGTCGACATCGAGAAACACTAAGGGGCAAGCGAGTAAAGCCAGAAAAAGAAGATGTGGAGGCCAGCCAGTCTAAACTTTCGTTGTCAGGACTGAGCAAGAGAATCAACGAGCTAAGAAACTCTATGGATAAAGGAGCATACTCTCACGACCTGCTTAAAACGCTTAAAATTCAGCTTGTTGTGTTTCAGAAATGTTCCAGCAACTTCAAGACTCATTAAGTGTTAGAAAATTCTAGTTTAACCTATAAAAAAATCTTAAGGGCTGATCTAGAATCATCCTCCAAAATATCCTTGGTATTTAGCTAAGTATCCAGAATCTTCTTTGTAAATATATTAATCCTTGTATTATTGTATACTTTAGAAGAGTCTAGAAAAAAGGATCTAAATTAGACTTGGATTAGTATAAATAGGAGGTGTTAGTTAATTTGTAAAACCATCTCCAACACTTGTAAAGTATTCACTTTGTAAAAGCTCATTTTTACTCTTTCCTTGTAATCAATATAAGTTGTTTGATTACGATCTTGCTTGTTTGCATCTTATCGCTTCCGAATCGCTACATAGTCGGGACAAAGGCTGAACTTAGTTGGTTACTAAGAGCCGCATGAGAGTCAGAAAAGCAACTATGTGACAATACGCTTCGTAGTGCCAATATCAGCAAGTCAAGGAAATGGCACTTGACAATAAGAAGTTGGAGGATCTGCTCGGCTAATATGAGGCAAACACACCATCATCCTGCTGCTGCATCTTGCCCTGGTCTCTTTCCATTGCCACATGAGATGATTCCATCCCGCTACTCTCCGGATAGCAACCCTAGTAGGGATTGCAAAATAACCCGAGCCCAACGGGTATACCCGAAACCCGAAATGCTCGGGGCGGGTATACCCGAAACCTGACAGGTACGGGGCTGGGTATGAGATTAATTTTAACCCTAGTAGGGATTGCAAAATAAACCGAGCCCAACGGGTATACCCGAAACCCGAAATGCTCGGGGCGGGTATACCCGAAACCTGACAGGTACGGGGCTGGGTATGAGATTAATTTTAAAATATTTTGTGGGCATGGGACAGATATGGGATTAGGTGATACCCGACCAGATTGCCCGAAATCAAATACACGTTTACCCGAACCATATACCCGAATTATATACCCGAAATATTGTAATTTATAATTTTATTTTCTCTTAACCCATGCCTATTAATGCTTTATTTTAGTAGGTTTATATGCCCGACGGTTATTGGCCGATACCCGCGAGTATACCCGATTCCCGATACTAACGGGTATGCCCGTTACCCACGGTATACCCGATACCCGACGGGTAATGGGCCTGGTATGGGACACAGTTTTACAACCGGGTATGAGTTTGAGATTATCGTTACCCGCCCCGAACCCGTCCCATTGCCATCCCTAAACCATAGGCTTTCGCACGAATGGTGCCAAGATGAGGGAAATAGGAAGAGTGTATTACTTGAGGTGGATTGAAAATTATGATTTATTTTGCTTAGAGCAAAGGGTATATCCAAGTGATGAGGGTCTCAAGTAATGAAAAAGTGCACGCCACGTCACATCCTTCAATTATCACACCATTAGTCACATGGCAAGGGAAATACCCAAGTAATTGAGGGAATGTGATCATTAAATATTTTTTTAATATGTATTTAAATAATAAAACAAAATTAAATTAAACCATAATAATAAAAATTACATAATTCAAATTACTAAAAAAATTACATTAATAAAAATACTTGAAAATGATAAATAAAATTATGGTATACCATGACGTTCCTTGATCTCCTTTTGTTGTTTTTCGATTAAAAATCGTTGTGGGCCGGAGAAATTATAAGACCGATGCCTAGAATTTCTATCTCCTCTTTTGTTCTCTTCCAATCCATCCTCTCTTGTTGTGCCATGTTAAATAGTTTCAATTGTTCGACTATTTGTTGGCCGATTTAGATGTGAGTTGGAACCGAACCCGATCCCGAGCCCGATACTTGGGCTTTTGCTTTTTTTCTTTCCAATCGGGCGGGGTATTTCTTCCACGTCATCTGGTGCATCTACGTTGAGATCATAGATAGATCTTCCATCAGACGCGCTCAGACTAGCATCGATGTCGGTCGATGTTCGTTTCTTTGACGATCTGATTGGGTTGGTGCAACGTTAATTGATTGCCACTTTGGTGATTTCTTCAAAAGTTCCCAAAACACTTTTGTTGCGTCGCCTCCTACATCGTCTTGAAAGCGGCCGGTAGCTTTCACCAAAACATCGGTTTCAGTCTCACCGCTTCTTCGGTCCCGCAAACATTCTTGGTAGATCCCGTGGAACTTTACAACCTTTCCGTTTATATGAGTCTATTTTAAACTCAACTGGTCCAAAGTTCCATAACCTGGCGGTACGCCCATGAACGCTTTAAAATTTTCAAAAATATAGCCGTTCAGCGGCTAGAAATTAACTATCCAAAGCTCACGTGAAAAAAATCACATCCTATTATCACACCATGATTTTTTGTTTGAGGAGGAGGTGTTCCAAATAAATCACGCCGTGATTTCGTTATTTTTGTTCCGATGTCGGATCACGCAAGATATAACGCAAGTATACCAGATGATCTTCTTAGATGATTAACTTGTTTCATGGTTTAATTCTGAACTGTTATGGTGTTTTTAATTGTTTCATTTAAACTATTAGTAATGTGAGTTACCTTTCTATCTTCCAAATGTGTTTAATAGTGTGTTATAATGGGTACAAAATCAGCCGACTGCGAAGTCTTCAAAGAAGATAGCAAGGAAGTCCACATCGAAGGGAGTTTTTCTAAATACTTTTTCTTCCCTCTCTTTTAATTATGCTTGTTATACTTTTGCTATATGTTCTTGATGTACATTGAGGGAAATGAACGGTTTGTGTAGGGATGGGAAATTATGTTTTAGAACTCCTAAAAGATTTTCAAAATGATTTTTTGAACTAACTGCAAGTTTTTCGTGTGGCTTTAGAATATATAAGTGCTAACACTCTCATTAGGAAACGTAAGCATTCTTTGGTATACATTTTAAATCCCAATGCATAACTATATTTTTAGATTCACATAAATAAAAGGATCTACCAGCTAAATACATATTCCAAGTGTGTCAGGCCGAAGAACGAAAGATTAGCCTTGTCGTCCATGTTTACTTTCAAGAATAGGTTTTATTTCATGTGTGAGCCACATGGTTCCGTCATTTTAGAACCTGTCTAGGGTATATATTTCCAAACCATAAACTAATTAATTGCATAAAATGACAGAAGCAATAGGATTTAGCCCTTTTGTGTAGCTTTTTTTTTCTTTTGATTTTCCACACTTGAAATTATCCCCTAGATCCCACAAAATTTAGCCACTAAGCATTTTTCTTTTTAAACACTTGTGTTAATTCCGGTTTCAGGTAGTGTCTAAATTGCTGTAGTTATTGTAAATAAATGTTAGTCATTAATTAAGCATAAAATTAACTAATGAACAAAACAAAAAGAAAGAATAAAGCTCAAAATGATCAAAAGCTAGAATTTGTAGTTTATTTTCAGTTTAGTATTTTGTTTGCAGTTGTTTTTGTTTTACCCTATCTAAACCGGGAATTTAGCACTTTGCCACTTTTAAATTCCTAATCCATAACCTGAACCTTAGCCCTATTACAACCACAATTAAATATCTCTTGATTATGTGTTTTTTTATGTTATTTGGTGGAGGTTTAATGCTAATGCAAGCTTATGATAATTGGTTTAAGAGAAAATCGGTGTTTTTATAAAATAAAATACCTTAACTTAAACTAAAAATGGGAAAAAAGTGAAACGAATGTCACCACGATTAACCGCGAGCCAAGATGTACGTCTTTTGAGTTATGTATAAATTGTTAGTGTGTTAATTGTGTAGTTTGACACTATGTGAAGTTGTGTGGTGTGATTTGGTGAAATCATGTTTTTTTGAGTTAGTTAATGTTGATCAACATTAATTGCATTATGTGAAATGGTTTGGTGTGTTAGAATGGTTAGTGATTTTGTGTGTAACCATGTGTAGTGTGCGTTTGTGATGAATAAGATAATTTGTTAGATTATTGCTAAGTGTTATGGGGGTTGTGTGGGATGCATGTGCTTCCGGTGTGCGTGAAGGTTAGTGTGGGTATGATGAGAGAGGTTTAGAATCCGAGCAGTGATGTAGACAACCAAATTGCATTTGATCACCGTGATTTGGAAGTTTATGATTACTTTCATATTCTGAATTTGTGCCCATAGTAAGCACTCTAGCGTTCTATCTTGAGTAGGATTAGGGGGTTAAGACGAAGCATACGAGATTGGTCAGGCGTGATGTGTCACACCCCCAAATTCCACTAACGGAGTTTTACCGTTTGGGAAGTTACAAATCAGGATCTCAGTCATTAGTTACATTGAACGATACTATATGGGACTTAAATAGAAATATCATAAACGATCAGAGTAAATGCGGAAGCGATTAATGAAAGTAAATGCGCAAAACAAACGCGCACAAAAGTCCAGTCCAAAATAAATAAATGGAAACAGTTCAAAACGTATTATTAAATAAGAAATTAAATATAGGACTCCATGCATGTCCTAGAAGTGCACCTGTGCCTTAACTTAGCGACCTGAAAAAACATGAAAGAAAAGATGTCAACACGAGGTTGGTGAGTTCACAGGTTTCAGTTTGTAACAATGTTTAACATGTTAATGTACATTCAATATATAAATCAACAGGTAGCTAACCCATATACATGTTAACTAATGCGCTCGCAACTGAAAGCTGACTGTTTGTGTGTTTGCCTCCCACCAGGCCTATCATCCATGGTGCATGTTTAGGTCAATGTTGCACCCGTTCGACCTCCAGTCGAGTTAGCGCAACTAACGCGGGTGAGGTTTGTCAAAACCAGTAGTACTACTCAAATTACCTCGCTATGTTCATATTAACGGCCCGATGTGAGGACTTAATGATAGATGTGTACGTATAGTCAAACAAGTGATAACATATATGAATTACAAAACCAAACGCGTTTATGTCATGTTTTCTCCCCCAGATTAAAACAGTAAAAGGGGCCGTGAAAACTTACCTGCGTTGCGTAGTAGGTAGTATCACACAAGTATGATGGTTGAATCTCAAGCGTTAGCCCAACACGGCTCACGAATACCTTAGAATTACAACATAATTGTTAGGGGTAAAATGGGAATTGTGACGACGACAAGGAATGTTGAACATCCTAAAAGAAATGCTCTAATGATCAAAGAGTAGACGAATATGTACACGGGAATGAGAACTCTTAATTAATGAATGCGATAAGTACATTACGCGACAAGTACGTTACGCAACGAATGACAAATAATATAATAAATATGTTCGTACATTTGTAACATTAAAAGAATGATTAGGAAAATAATATAGCATATATATTATTTTTAAATTCTACAAACTATCACAATAAACAACTCGTGCGACAAAATAATAAGTCTATTATTTTATTCGAGAACATAAACGTATATAATAAATAAATATATTATTTATAAATTTGCAAACGTCTCCCAATATTTACAAATGTGGCGAAAATAATATTTAAATAACTAATATTTTAAATGGAATCACGGATTGAAAATAATATAAATATATTATTTTATTTGGAGTATAAGCTAAATAATAATATAAACTAATTATTTTATTTGGAGTATAAGCCAAAAATCGAATTGATCAAATTGGATATTGAAACTCGATGAAAACATGGGGCTTTTACTAAGTTGAACCTTGCAAAACTGATGGTGTAGATTAATTTGATGGAGGTAATGATTAGGATCAAAATCCCCAAATTGCTTTTATGAACAAACCCTAGATTCGGTTCGAGGTAAATCCCGTGTTATGAGGTTAAATTGATATAGGGTTTTCATAAAGTATTAGATAACGAAACAATTGGTATAGATTAATTGGATTTAAAAAGAACCCATGAGGATGATCGACTGAACAATAATCGCATGAACCTTAGAATCGGGTTCATGCTAAATTCGATAATGAAACCCCAAATTAGGATGGGGCTTTTGATTTAAACACTAAAAAGAAACTCAGGAAGCAATCAATTACCAGAATGAGGTATCGGTTGAGGCTTCCCGGCTAGAATGAGTGTCGACGGTGACCGACTTGATTCCCGACGACTTCTGATGTGATTCCGATCAAACTGACGAGTACAGAAGCTTCACAAAGTCTCGATCGTCGTGTGCAGGGGTTCAATTGTGAGAAAACAGACGAATTGATGTGAATTTGATAGTAGTTTTTTTTTTGGAAAAGGGCAAAGCCCTAGGTAAATGTTTTATTAAAAAAGAATACGATGTTACATACTAAGTGCATCCCCCCTCCTGATTCTTTGTACCATGGAGGGGGGAACCACGAGAACCAAATAAAACACACTCTAGGCCGAAGCCCCATACAAGGTGAAACATACTGAGGCCTAAGGCCCAAAACAAAAGAAAAACATAGTAGGCACGCAGGCCCAAAACAATAAGACATAACAGGCATGCAGGCCCAAACATGAAACATCAAAAAATCTAAGCCCAAGTCCAGTATAATCGAAGCAGGTGAAGCCCAAATGTCAGATATAGGTCAATGGTCATCAAATCCCAATCCAAGAAATCAAGTCCGTACTAGCCACCACATCAAGTCCATACTCAAAGTCCATCCCCAAAGTCCATCCCCGTCACATTTCTAAGGCTCATTTGGGGGACTTAACACACACACACCAAAGCAATCCAATATCCGTTCCACAACTGTACTAGTCATACGCTCAATCCCATACTTGGGCTTATTTCCTACCCCATTTCTAAGGCCCAAAGGAAATAAGGAAAACCCTGGTTCATGTGTAAGTGGTGTTCCTAATCCCAAATGTATGCCATCTCAAGCCTATTCTGAAGATCCATCCCTGTCCCATTTCTAATGCTCATTTAGGGGACTTAATCCATGTATCCAAGAGAAGTCTAGCCCGTTCCACAGCTGTACTAGAGACCATCCCAAGCCCATATTTGAGTATACTTCCTACCCCATTTCTAAGGCCCAAAGGAGATACACATCCCATGAATACACAAATAAGCAAATTTCAAGCTTTAAGACTAACACTCAAGGCAAGGATCAAGATTAGATTAAACGCGTTAAGATTTAACAGAATATTTAATTGGATTGCTCTTGCTAGGAGGAACGCAGAACGACCAATCAAGACGACGGCTGTTGCGGGTGAAACTGCTAGCGAGACGGGAGTAGTGTTGGTTCTTCTCGTGCCAAGTGTGACTAGAGCTTTGGTCAGCGACATACCGCCTGGAGCTGTGATTAGAAAGACAGAACAGAGAAGAAGATCAGTGTCGGTTATACGTGATTTTCTTCTAGGATGTGGACCTGCACGGTTGAGAGGTCGACCACTTATAGTGGTTAAGAGATCTTTGTTTCAGGAGAAACCAAAGGAGGACACGCCAGTTGCACCCGATGTGGTCTAGCAGTGATCTTGTGGACATTGCTAGGATGCTCGATTGCTTGATGAGTAGTTAGTATGGTAGTTGTCACGAGAGATTTCTGGTTGATTTGACGTTATGACTAACTAGATGTTTACGTGGTGTGATACTTAATGCGAACATTGATTATTTGATTTGACATTGGTTCTGAGTTACCGCGTGGTGAATTGACCGTGATTAAAAATAGACGTATTTGTGATAGCCTACTATTGTGAGTGCAGTGTTAAATTTAGTGAGGTATGGTGTGATTATGTGATTACCTTTTGAACATCATGAATTCATATTAAATGTAAATCTTGTTGTGGTGCTAGTTCATGGTTAATAGAGGGTATGGGTTGACTTGTATAGACATGAGTTTTTGAAATTGTGTGGTTAATAGAGGGTATGGATAGTGACACCGATGTGATAATGATCAGGTGATGTTTGGGGTGCAATGGGTTTGTTGCACCTTATGTGAAAGTGCAGGACGGGGTCCTGTGGGAAATTGTGGTTATATACCTTGTGTGTAGGTATAAAGGAACGAGACGAGGTCCTGTGGGGAATTATGAATTATATATATTATGTGTATAAATGATTAAGGTGATGTCTTAAGTCTAGCCTGAGTAATGTGTTGACCTGAACCATTGGTACGACCATTTGGGGGTCAATAGTGGATAGGGTTCAGGGGGTGTGTGTGTTTATAAATGACGAGGTCATATAGTAAATCTGTAGAATTGCTCCGGTCTAGCTAGTGGCGTGTGCACTTTGTGCGAGTTAAAAAGTTTAGATACTGTATTACCATGCCTACCTTAGATATGATAGGTTTGGTTATTATGACCTGACGATATGTCTCCCGGTAGTATACGCTTAGTCGTGCATAGGACTGATGGTCGGTGAGCTCAAGTTTAGAGTTTCTGTCTCGATGATTTTTGCGACGATGATATATCAAGGTGATGCAAGAAGTTTTGACGTCTTTCTGGACGATCGGTGAGGTGCTCTTATGAGATGCCTATGCTTATATCGCTGGAATTCGGAGCACGAAGCCAATAGGCAGAGCCGTGAAGAATATTGTTGAAAGCGCTACGTGGATGCTTAATCGAAGATAGTTATGATGCGATCGATAAGACGATGCCAAGGACTTTAGCATGGAGTGAGCGAATGGGTGAAAGAGTTTCTATAGAATATGTCCATGTCAGGAGTTTTGGTCAACGTAGAATACGAGAGGAGCGAGAATGCTTTTCCTGAATGAGACCAGTGGTGACTATGGCTTATGAGAAGACAGGATTTCATATTCATATTTAACAGATGAGACGCGATCGGTAATCGTGTGTTATCGATAGAGCAACGGCACAAGCTATTGGAGGTCATCTGAGTAGAGTTCTTGGAGGTCTTCTGAGTAGAGCAGACGTATTATATTTGTAATGCAAGGCAGTGGCGCCTGGAGTTGAGAAATCATCGCAGGATGGCGATCAAGGTATGAGGCGAGAAGTTTGAAGACCTCACTTTGGAGGGGCGACGAGTGAATTCATTCGTGAAAAGTAATAAGCATACCTGGAAAGGTGACCATCAGAAGGACGAAACCATAGGGATCATACGAAGGGTAAGGGCAATTATGCCCGTGATCTAAAATGAAATGTCACAACTTCTAGTGAGTGCCGAAACAGCGAGAGTTGGAAATGCAGCCATTTGGCTAATGTCTGAAAATACGAGTAATAAAGGAATGTGTAGGTAAAACCTACCGGTCCCAAAGTTGAAAGCGGACACTAGAGAGGATTCCTTTGAACACCAAGGATGGTGACTGAATTGCAAAGTAAAGCTACCGCGTTGATGTGTATAATGGATGGATGATATCAAAGGATTTCATGATGCACCGGTTGGGACAGAAGAATGAGTCGCGTGGGTTTGTACCGACGCAGGATTCGAGGACGAATCCTCTTTTAAGGGGGGGTAGACTTATAACATCCCTAAAACCAATTGACTAATGGGTCGGGTTAAGGGATAACCCGTATTTCTAATAAATGACATGGTTAGCCTGGATTGTTGAGTAAAGCGGGGATTTTTGAGAATTAGAGGACCTAATTAGCCAAGTAGTGAACAGTTCTAGTTCGGAATGCGTAAGGCGTATCTAAAGGGACTCGTATGGAACATTACAAGGTTTAAAACCATCCTTAAGTGGAAACCCCTAGGTCGTGGATGACCTAGGTTGTGCGACGGCCGAGACCAGGGAGAGAGCAAGGAAGAGGAGCCGTCGTTGGAAGAAAAAGGGTACGACGGTGAGGGGAGCTCCTGCGTGTGCGACATTTGGTGAACGAACATGTAATTTCGTTTACTTTATCGACTATTGTTTTGTTCGATGTTTAAGGTTACCGGGAAAGAGAGTAACGGCCGGAAAGGTGGCTGTGGGGATGAATGGAGATAACTGCAGGTGAAGGCGGCATGTTGGCCGGCAAAGGAGACCACGATTGTTGTCAACCAGAACGGTGGAAGCTGGCGGCGTACGGTGACAGCCTTGGTGGAACGCGACGGGAGCTGAGGAGCCGACGACTGATACGGTGACATTGAAGCACGAAGATGGTACATGGTGGCGTGTGACGGTGGCAGGAGTGGCTGACGATTGAGAGAGAGAGACGGTGTCGATTTACAAGATGGCGAAGGAGGCGGCTACGGTGGCTGCTATGGTGGCGCACCGCGGTAGTGAACGGCGAGAGACAAAGGTGGGGATGCACCAGCCGGGTACGGATACACATGTGCAGTCCAATGACGTTGGTGTAGGTAGCGTTAGCCGTTAGGAGTTGTTCACAGCAAGAAAGACGGAGACGACGTGCCTAACAGGGAAGCCGGCGAGGGCCGGTGACAGCTAGGGTGCGCGGTGGTGGGGTGAACCACCGACGATGATGTTGTGGCAAAGAAGGGACGATCTCAGGTGCGAGCCGGGCGACGTGGGTTGCATGGAAATGAGCCATGCATGCTTGCATAACACCCGAATCGAGTACTTGGTTTCTAAATGGGTCAAGGACGATCCGGTTCGAGTGAACGCGTGAAACTGGGTGTTATGGAGGCGGTAATGATGGATGAGACTGAGGTTCGGGGTTTATTCTATATTCATGAGTGTTGGACGCGTGCTTTGAACGTATTCTGATCATGTGATCATACGTGTGCCAAGTACGGAATTCGAGCGAGTGATTGGGGTGAAGAGCAAGGATTCGGACACGGTGTAACCAGTTAGTTTCTAATCCCTCTCTTTTTAATGTTTTAATGTTTTGGGGCTATCGTACACACTTATGAAATAAGTTTACTCTATTGAATATGTTAAGGATTTCGGGTTCTAACCCGATGTGTTTTGATTACAAAATAATTGTTAAGTGATCGTAGGGTCTATGGTAAGATCAGGGAAATGTGTGAGTCAAGGGTAGGGGTTATTAATGCGTGTCATGTTAAGGGCCACACGGAAAGAGTTGTGTCGTACATTAAATGCTTACAATACAATGCGGGAGAAATATGTTATTCTAGGGTTATACGTGAAGTGTAAGTATGGTTAATGAGTCATATAATTGCTTGTGTGTTGTTTGTGTTGCATGTTCGTCGTGGTATGTTTGCATCGTGTCATTATGGCACAGCAAATGGGATTATGAAGGATGAGGTCCTTCGGGAAGTCACCAACGGTGACGGTTATTTAACAAGTTAATGATGAGCTCGGGGTGTGTCGAACGCCCTGACGAGGGTGCGGTGACGAGGTATGGGTTTACGTTGGTGTTTATATATGTGTAGTATTTCATACAAACGTAGTTGTATTGATTATGCATATGGTGAAATTAATGTGGTAATGTTAGTGTGACGTGTAGATGTCGTCATTGTGGTACGTAGAGTTGAGTTGACCGTTGTGTCAGGATTATGACGTGACGTGTATGAGTGTCGTGTCAGTTAATTGTGAGAGCCTTGGTTTAGGTCGAGTGTGTTAATGTCTAGAGTTGTTGTGTTAACCAAGTGTCGGGTTAATTCTTGTTCTTAGATATGAGTTATTAGCATGGTAAGTTAAGTCTACGTCAACGAGGTGATAAGATTATTATTATTATTATTATTATTATTATTATTATTATTATTATTATTATTATTATTATTGGAAGTACGGGCTGAGTCCCGGGTGATGAACTGTTATGGGATGCCGTGGGATAACAGGGGGTTAACTATTCGTTAATAAATCATAAAACTATTTGTTTAGGACCGGAGGGTCCTAAGTGGAATAAACCAATAAATATGACGTGATGGTTTTTTTTTAAATTAAACTATTAGAACTCACTCAGCGTAGCTGACTTTGTGTGTACGTTAGATTGTTTTGTAGGAAAGCGTAGCGTTGGCGTATCTTAGCTTGGGAGCGGTGTTACTCGGATCGGTGTGCAAGCATTCGTGAGGTAATTTAATAACATTATACAACAATAAAAGAATTTAGAAAGACTTCTGTTGTAGTTTGATTAGTAATAAATGTGTCTTTTAAGGAGAATGACCCGTTATGAGAACCAACTGTAAGATGCCCGGGTTGGGGTCTTACATATATATGTAAAATGATTGAAGGATCATCCATTAAACTTCATATTGAGAAGATGGAAAGTCTATTACATAGACTTGATAATATGAACATCCTGTTAATAATGACTTAGATGAATGTGTCATTTTAAACTCATTACCTAAACCATTTCAATAGTTCATCTCGAACTACAATGAGGAAGAAACGGACATGTCAAAGTCTGATCTATATAATTCTCTAGTGATTTTTGAGAAGTGTTCTTCAAATCAGACCTCGTGAAGATAAGAAATTACCAAGGCAAGGACATGACTGAATTGTCAGAGATCGTCCGAATCCCAAGCAAAGAAAGCCAAAAATGACATCTAGAATCATTATGGTAAAGTTGGTCATTGGAGGTGAGATTGCTCATATTATTTGAATGAGCTACAACGAAGGAAGAAAATTGGTGTGACCAATGCTTCATGTATCAATACTATAGAACTATTTAATGTTCCTCTTACATAAGTATGTGATACTACATATAACGATCAACATTTATTGAAATGTGCAACATCCGAGAGCCAGTACGAAACTGATTTCAATATTGGACTTATGCATTTGTAGTGGAAGCAAAGAGTTTCTAATTATAGTCAAATGCAGTTTATTTTCCATATACTTGTATTGTAACACGAACAAAATTGTTTGTTTTAATGTTTCGGTTTCGTTTATATGAATTGGATATTTGAATATGAATGTTATGTTTTGATAATTACATTTTTAACATAATCCATATTCTGCATACCCAATATTTAAATGGTTCTATAGATATCATAATAATTTAAGTATGACTTGGATTGGACTAATCTATGTTATTGTTATAATGATCAAATAAGAAACCTGTTACCAAATTCAAAATGAATAGGATTTGAAATTGACTTATAGCCAATTATATGTATGCGTATCTCATTTGAATCATAAAATTACATGATCTATACTATCTATTAAGGTCAAAGATCGAATGATATAATAGAAGCAATTAGAAGTACTTGTGGAGGATTATATATCAGTTATAGAGAAAGTCATAATTCATTACCTATAACTAATGTAATTATTAGAAATGATTCAATCCTTATTACATAAGTATGAATAAAGTACATGAAGAAGTTTAAGAATTTTAAAAGGAAACCTCTTTATTGTAACCTATAGGATTAAAGAAAGAAATTCGATTTCTCGAATAAACAAATATCCTAGGGAATCTTTATCATCATCTAAATTTGTAATGTAAAATTTTAGTAAAAACCATGCACCTACCAAAAGCAAGAGTATGATATCATAAATTGATATGAGAATCATTTCATCAAGTGATCTAGTATTATAAAGCCAACATAAGATGTAAGACTTTATGCAAATTTGAAACTAGATTAAAGTGTATTTCTAGAAAGTCTATTCGAAAGATTAATTTTACGATCCCATAAATTGTTGTTTTTAGCGGGAGCCTTGTAAAGCTCGAATAAGATTCGAAGTCATTGAAGTGCAACATTAGTTGACTTTTGGAAAGTGTACCCAAAATGTTATTTCTATAATCCCATGAATTATATTCATAAGCTTGTTGAAGCAAGTGGGAGCTATGTAGAACTCTAATAAGATTTGAGGACATTAAAATATAAGGCTTTTGGTTAACACTAATAAATAACAAAGAGTTACTATACTTTAGTAAAAGTTTTTTTTATATACTTAACAAGAGTTGTTATACCAAAACAAATAGTTGTTTTATCCTAACAAAGTTGTTAAGATAATTAACAAAACATATAATGTTCATGAGTATGATAAATTAAATGGTCCACCACTTGTGGTATACAGTTTAATAGATGTGGTGGTCTACAATGACCTAACCAACTACCATTATGCAATATCAAATTGTACGTTTGTTGCATATTACTATGAACAAGTTGAGATTTACTACTTAAGATGATAATCTAAGTACAAGTTTTAATTGATCAGAATTCCTTATGATTAGATTCAATTATGAGGAACTGGACTTTAAAAGTAAAGACTGAAATAAGATTTTGAAAAGCACTTGTTTTTACACGTAGCTTAGAATAATTTTTTATGGTGTATTCCATAAAGTTATTCCATTATGACGACGTACAAAAACGTTTATTATGACATTATTTTGAATAACTATCATAATGAATGTGAATAAGGCCCCTATACCATAACGAGGACATTTACATGGTGTAACCTTGTAATATTCACATATAAGTGCAAGTTCATAAATCTAATTATGATTGAAGTAAGTTAATCTCTTAACGAAAACCATCTGACATAATCAAAATATTTTGTGACATGTCAAACCACAGATGATATAAGTAGTTTCAGTAAAACTAGTGGGTGCATGGTATGAAATATATATTTATATAGATAGGGGAATCAAATAAGAAGTAGGTTTTCGCTAAGAAATGTAAGAAATGACCAAAACTCTTAGAAACGATATCAAACAAACTCCGATTGAGCTCATTTTAGCGGCGTTGGAACCGTCTCGTTGAACTCTACCATCTTAGCTTTTAGGGTTTAGCTTTTAAGGTTTAGATTTTACGTTTGAATTTTAGGGTTTTAGCCTTAGGGTTTAGCTTTTAGGGTTTATATTTTGTGGTTTAGGTTTTTTTGGGGGGGGTGGGGTGGGGGTTTAGGTTTTTAGGGGTGGGTTTAGGTTTTGGGGGGGGGGGGTGGGGTGGGGAGTTTAGGTTTTTGGGGGGTGGGGGTGGTGGTTTTAGGCTTTTTGGGTGGGGTTGAAAAGGGGGGTTAGGTTTTTGGGGGTGCGGCTGGAGGGGGTTTTAGGTTTTTGGGTCCAGATTAGAGTTCAATGAGATGGTTCCAACGCCGCTGCAATGAGCTCAATCGGAGTTCGTTTGACCCACTTCTTAGCGTTTTTAGCGAAAAACCACTGCTTAGTGGAACCTTCCCCTATATATATATATATGTATATATATATATATATATATATATATTGTTGAGACATGTTTTTCTGTATAAGCTGTTGTCATTATTGTATGTTTGAACAATGTTAGCTTAGTTTACTTTCTGTCATTTCATTATTGTAATTTCAGTTTCTGTAATTTACTGTTTTATTTAGTTAAGTCTGGGCCATCGAAACTACTTAATTTCGATTGAGGTTTGTTCAATCGAAACTTGTAGTTTCGATAGATAGTAGTTTCGACAGTCTAAGTATCACTTGTAATTGTTCAACCGAAACTAGTAGTTTCGGTTGACATAGTTTCGATACCTGTCATCTACTATAAATAGCCTAGTTTGAGAATGTTTAGGGTGTGAGTAACAGTTGTAACCCTGAAGCTTTTCTTTCATTGTTCTTCAATCAATACAATCTCCATTTTGAGTATTGTGCACTATTCTTACAATTTCATATCATATTTGTGTTAAATGTGAGTGTGTTTAGCCCGTTATCTTCACTAAATCTGTTTCTATCCTCTGTTTCACCTCCATACACACTGTTTCCGCCTTTATGTGTGGAGAATCGATCATTTGTGATATTTCTGAGTGAAATCTGGACCTACAATTGGTATCAGTGCTTTATGCTCTAGATTTTTTGAGTATTATTAGGTTTTGTGATCGATTCTAGGTGATTTGTGTGGTATTTCGAAGTTTTTCTGCATAAAATTATCGGAAGCACTGTTTCATTGCGATTGTTACTGTTTCATCGATTTCCAATGGTTTTTGTTCGTGATTTCAAGATCGGAGGTTGGTTTAGTGATCAGGAGAGTTAGCCAAAGGTTTTCGCTGGATTGGATTATCATTTCTTTAATATTGATTTCTGGAGCTTTTCATCAATGGAGTATTTCTGAGCTTGAAGAAGAAGGCATCAAAACTACTGGGAACATTCTCTGAATTTCGTTGATCATCGAAACTTCTTGTCTACTTTTTTGTCGGGAGAAGGTACAATCGAAACTAACCTTTTGTCTTGTTCTAATCGAAACTACTATGTGCAGCTTATTCACCCGAAACTTTGGGTATCGAAACTTTGGGTATCGAAACTAGTAGTTTCTACTGAGGCTCTGCTTATTTTTCTGACCAAGTGTTAACCATCAAAATTAGTTATTTCGGGCTGTATTTCTTCAATCGAAACTAAGTAGTTACAGGCAATTTTTCTCAATCGAAACTAGGAGTTTCGATCAGTGTGTCTCTATCGAAACTAGTTGTTTCGATCAAGTTTGTCCACCCGAAACTAGTCACTGTTTTAGTTTCGATTTCTGATATTATGGCCACTTCAAGTTCAACTGAGTGTTCTGGAGGGAACAAACCACCTGCTCTTGTGTCTACAAGAGAATTTGATGACTTGACAAAGAAGATGAAACTTTTCTTCCAATTTCATGATCATACATTGCTGAACTCTATCACTGATGGTCCCCACAAGCCTGTAATCACTACAGCTGATGTTCAACGTCCTAAGACAGTAGCTAAATATGATGAGAAGGATCTTGCCTTGATTTCCCTAGACAACAAGGATTATGGGACTATTACCATGGCCCTTTCTATGGATCTTCAACATCTTTGCTGAGTATACCACTGCCAAAGACTTATGGGTAGCCTTGAGCACCAGATATGAGGGAAGTGTTGATGTCAGGGAGAGTAAGAGAGATCTGATTAAGAAGTAGTATGAGATGTTTAGCAGTTTCAGAGGTGAATCAATGTCTGATTTGATCAACCGTTTCTCAAGCATCGTATCTAGGTTGAAAGTAATGGGTGTTGAGTACCCTACTCTGGAGCTAAATAAGAAACTCCTAGATTCTCTTCCTGAGGAGTGGAATATGTATCGTATCATGATCAAGAAGACTGAGAATCCGAGTGCTTTGTCTCAACAGGAAGTCTACAACATCCTTGAATCTTATGAGATTGAGATTAAGAAAGGAGCAGTTACCCTAACAAATCAGTCTGGAAACACAGCTCTTATTGCTGGATCAAGCTCTTCTAGTAGCCCATACTTTTAAACTGATGTTCCTCCATCTGCTGCTGCAGTTCAATCTACAAGCTCCTCTACTCCTCAGAAGTACATTACCATAATTCCCGATTAATATGTCCCAATCATGACTGCTTTCATGTCGTGCTATGATGCACTGATTTCTGGAAACCTAACATCGGTTAGCTTTCAACCTGATGACTTGGAGTAGATCAATCCTGATGATTTGGAGAAAATGAACATTGATTGGTGTATGGCCATGCTGACCTTAAGAGCCAAAAGATTCATCAAAAGGACTGATTTAGACAGATTCAAGCAGGGAAAGACACTTGGGTTTGATATCAAGAATGTGAGATGCTACAATTGTGATCAACTGGGTCACTTTGCCAGAAATGGCAAGGAGTCGTCCTCCAAGGATCAGCAAGAAAAGAAGATTTCCTCTGGAAAATAAGCTGCCAATTCTCCCAAGACAAATACATCTTCAAGTTCCATAACTTTTGTGTGTCAAGCTGATGGACACTATCATTGGGGAGAACAAGCTGAGGAAGCTGCTGATAAAGCCTTGATGGCTGACGTGGAGGACAAGGGCAAGTGTGTCATGATTGAACCTACTAAGGATCTCACTGCTGTGCCTGCTGAGGTTATTTCTAAACTTTGTAATGCTAGATCTTGCTTAAATGAAATTCAAAAATACAGATTCATTAATCAAGCTTTGATTGATGAACGAGATCATATTAAGGTGATGTATGACTCTGTAGCAAAAAATGAGAAACTTTACTTAAAGAAAATTCATGATATTTCTGGTGAAAATCATTCTTTAATTGTGCAACTTAATACTCAAACCATTAATAATAAAATTTTAAATGAAAGAGTCCAAAAGGCAGAAAAGGCTAAATTACAAGTTAACCACATGGATATGGATCAGAAAATTTTGTTTGGTATAATTGATAAATAATTTAAAAGAAAATGCACAGAGGGTCTTGGTTATAATTCTCATCCACCACCTTATTCCAAATCAGGTAGATTTGCTGACATGCCTGCTGTTCATGTTCCTACCCCTTTAGTGTGCACTTTCTCTCCTGATGATTATAATACGTCCTCTGATTCTGACAGTTTTGCTTCGTGTGCAGAATCAAATTGTGTAACTTCCGAAGATGATTGTGATGAGAGTACCAATGTTAGAAATGTTTTAAATGAACTTGAGTCGGATGAATGTAATAATATGTCCGTGTCAAAACCAGATGTTTGTGAACACGTTGAAAACTTGTATTTTGATTCTATGCCTGCTGAGCATACGGGATTGGGATGTGATATTTCTAAATTTAAAAATGCTTTGTCTTTTGTTCCTAAATCATTGAATGTTGTGCCATGTGTTACCAAGTTTAAAAGTGCAGGAATTATTGTGAATGATGTACCACGTGAAACCATGAGCAACATGGACTTTTGCAGATTAAAGGAAGAAGATCGTCTTCAGGACAAAGTTATTGACGAGAGAACCGTCTCATGTTCAGATGCCTCAACATCACAATCATCTTCATCTTGTGATGACAATTATCAGGCTAAGATATCTTGTGAAAAAGTTTGTTTTAGTTATGGTGCTTCAAATCATGTTTCAAAAAGTTGTAAATTGACAACCACCGATTGTAATGAAGAATTGTCTCCCAAAATTTCTTTGAATTCATATGTGTTGTCTAAGTCTTCTCACAGTAGAAAATCTAGGCGTAAAAGAATTAAAAATGCTAAATATTATATGAAAAGAACCTAGAAAATTAAAAATAATGTTATATTTGATAACCATGCTTCATTTAAGGAGGATTCTGATTATGATTCCAATGTGATGTCATGTCCTGACAAGAAACCTCTTGATAGCAATGGTATTGGTCAAAACGTCTAAATGGTTCGTTGTGTATAGGGTCAATCAAGAAGAACCGGCGATATCATTTGGCACGTAGATAGTGGATGTTCAAGACATATGACTGGTCATTTTAATTTCCTACAAAATTATCATTCAATTGATGGAGAGTATGTAGCTTTTGCTGGCAATCCAAGAGGAGGAAAGATTGAAAGACAAGGAACAATATCGAACGGTGTAAATAGTTTGGAATTTGTCAACTTTGTTCCTCAATTGAAGTACAATCTGATGAGTGTTTCTCAGATTTGTGACAAGGATTTTTGTGCCTTGTTCAATTCAAGAGAATGTCTAATCTTGAATCCTGGAGTGGTAAGAAAAACTTATTATTATGCTCCTAGAAGATACAGCACATACAGCTTGGATATGAACAACCCATCGGGCATTGAATCGTGCTTTCTTTCAAAAGCTTCCAGAGATGAATCATTCCTGTAGCATAAGAGGTTGGGACATGTAAACTTCAAAACTATGAACCGACTGGTTCGAGGAAACCTCGTCACTAGATTACCTCTTAAAGATTTCTCTCCTATGGAACACAGTATCTCATGTTTCAAGGGAAAACAATGCAATTCTTCTCATAAGCCTAAAACCACAAACTCCATTGACTCTCCTCTCCAATTACTTCACATGGATCTCTTCGGTCCTGTGAGTGTCATGAGTCTTGGACGAAAGTCATACTGCTTAGTGGTAACCGATGATTTTTCTCGATTTACTTGGGTGTTCTTCCACGCTAAGAAAGATGAGACGCCAGAGATTTTGAAAACCTATCTGCTTCAAATTGAGAACCTCTTCAATCTAAGTGTGAAGACTATCCGCAGCGATCATGGAACAGACATAAAAAATGCAACTCTTGATTCCTTCTGTGAAAGCAAAGGAATTTCTCGACAATTTAGTGCACCTCCTACTCCTCAACAAAATGGTGTAGATAAAAGGAGAAACCGCACTTTAATTGAAGATGCATGAACTATGATTGTTGACTCTAAGCTTCCCGTGACTTTCTGGGCTAAGGCGGTCAACACTGCATGTTTTGTGCAAAATCGGGTTCTCATCACCAAAAGTTGCAACAAGACACCTTATGAGATCATGTACAAGCGCAAGCCAGTTATTGATTTCTTCAGAAAATTTGGGTGTGTGTGCACAATGCTGAATACTTCAAATCAGCTGAACAAGTTTGAAGCCAAAGCTGATGAATGCTATTTTGTGGGATACTCATCCAATCAACGCGCTTTTCGTGTCTACCATAAGAAGAGAAGGATAGTGCTGGAGTCCATTGATATCAATTAGCATGAAAAGAATCATACGGACGCAGGAGACGGTCCTAATTGGCTCTTTGATGTCAATTCAGTTTTTAATTCATTTAATCTTCCTGAGCTCTCTAATGAATCAACTCCTGCTAATCCTTACTTCTCTGTGAACAATCTAGGGAACATAAATGATCAAGGTTCTTCCTTATCCGCTCATATTGAAATCCCTGTACCTGCTCATTCTGAATCCAATATGGAGTCTTCCATTTCTGGTGCAACAAGTGAAACAATTGTAGACAACACAATTCCAATAGTAGATGTTGCACCACAATCACCTGCTGAAGATCCTATTGATGATATCGCTAATCTTCCTGCTGAAAATATTACAAATTTGGAAGAAGTCTTGGAAGAAGATGAGATTCCTCAGTTGAGAATTCACAAGAATCATCCCACCAACAACATCATTGGTCCACTCAATGTGGGCGTTCGTACCCGGAGTGCCTATGATGCATTGGAAAACAACATGTTCTCGTGCTTCATTTCTCAAGTTGAACCTAAGAACATCAAAGCAGCTTTACTTGAAAACAGCTGGGTGGAAGCAATGTAGGAAGAGTTACAGCAATTCTCAAAGCTGCATGTGTGGAATCTGGTTGATCTTCCCAATAACAAAGTACCAATCGGCACTCATTGGGTATTTCGCAACAAAAAGGATGAAGGAGGAATTGTGGTTCGGAATAAAGCTCGTCTGGTGGTTCAAGGTTTCTATCAAGAAGAAGGGATTGACTTTGAGGAAGTCTTTGCACCAGTGGCTCGCTTGGAAGCCATCAGAATGTTTCTCGCCTATGCAGCCTACATGGACTTCACTGTTCATCAAATGGATGCCAAAAGCGCATTTCTGTATGGAAAAGTTCAAGCGGAAGTATATGTCAAGCAGCCACCTGGTTTCATTGATCCTAATTTTCTAGATCGTGTATACAAGTTAGACAAGGCACTGTACGGTCTTCACCAAGCACCTCGTGCGTGGTATGAAACTTTAACAAAGCATCTGCTTGAGAATGGTTTCACACGAGGAACAATTGACCAAACTTTGTTCAAACGAAAGGATGGAAAGGATACAATCATGGTGCAAATTTATGTGGGTGATATCATTTTTGGATCTACAAATCCTTGTCTTTGCAAAGAATTTGAAGAAGTTATGCGGTCTAAGTTTGAAATGAGCTCTATGGGAGAAATGAAGTTCTTTTTGGGACTACAAGTTGATCAGTCTGAGTCAGGAATCCTCATCCATCAAGAGAAATACGTGAAAGAAATCTTAACCAACTTCAAAATGGTTGATTCCCATCCAGTAAAAACTCCTGTAGAATTTTGACATTGTCTGAATCCTGATGTGGATGGTGAAAGCGTTGATCAGCATCTCTATCGCTCTATGATAGGATCTCTCATGTATCTCACAGCCAGCAGACCCGACATCATGTTTGCAGTGGGCTTGTGTGCACGTTTTCAGGCTAATCCTAAACTCTCTCATTTATCTGCTGTCAAACGTATTTTGAAATATTTAAAGTATAAGCCAAAATTGTGTTTGTGGTATCCTAAAACTGATTTGTTTGATTTTGTGGCTTATTCAGATTCAGACTACGGGGGTTGCAACTTAGACCGAAAATCCACTTCTGGAGGTTGTCAGTTCCTTAGTAACCGCCTTGTCTCATGGCAATGTAAGAAACAATCCACCGTTTCCCAATCCACCGCTGAAGCCGAATACATTGTCGCAGCCCTCTGTAAGTCAAATGGATACACCATCAGATTCTTGACTATGGGATCACATTCCATGAGACACCCATTCTGTGTGACAACACTGCCATTCCCCATATCACCAAAAACCCCGTTCAGCATTCCAAAACAAAACACATTGAAATCAAACATCACTTTATCCGTGACTGTGTTGAAAAGAAACTCATCCAAATCGTTGAGGTCAAAACCGACAGGCAAACCGCGGACATCTTCACAAAAGCTTTTGACTCTACCAGATTTGCTCAATTGGTGGAAATGCTCGGCATGATCAATTTTCAGTAATCTTTGTGACTATTAGTGTGTTTCATGTTTATGGTTAATCGTTTGGGGGAGAAATTTTTTGGGGGAGAAATAAGATTTTATTTTTCTAAAAAGATTTTATTTTTCTGACCAGATACTTTCAGTTACAAGCAAATCTTTTGGGGGAGAAATAAGAATTTAATATGTCAAAAATTGAAAAGAATTGCTTTGTATATAATCTTACAAGTGGTTTTGTTACAGGAAAATTGAATCTGACATTTGAGAAATGATAGTATCTGATCTTATCTCTTGGACATGGAATGGACCGAAAGCGATGGTGTTTACTGAGGAATAGCTGGTAGGCCCGACATATGGTTAAAACTTGTAAGTAATGTGAAAACCTAAAACATATCTCATACTTGTGTGTTTGAACCCATTATTGAAAAATCTAACCCATTTTATATATCTTAGAAAACCAATTCAATCAGATATAGTCTTACGTGTTGGATTCCTATTCATACGCCAAGTGACCGTCAAAGTAACGATATTTTCCACCGATGATCCCGTATGTTTTGCTTAAGCAAAGATCTTGGGTGTTCATCCTTTTCCCATCCACTTGGATGATTTGACCTCGTCTGCTTTGCTTACGCAAAGATCTCGGGTGTTCAACATTTTTCTATCCGCTTGGATAGTTTTACGACTTCTTCTGTTTTGCTTACGTAAAGATCTAGAATGTTCATACCTTTTTAATATCTACTTGGATATTTTTCATTTTAAAAATCTTATAATCCACTTGGATTTCTTATTTTTCTTTGGTGGTACTTTGAAATTACTAAGATGGTACCTTGGTTAATCAAAAAGAGGTGATAGGATGAAGATGGGTATTTCTTGAGGATTGATAGGTTTTCAAAAACCATTTTATTTCAATATGTGGGGTACACCTGTATCTTGCTTAAATGGTACCTTATAATCACATGAAATCGATGTACAAACAAATGTTCGGGTTTACTTTGCACAAATATCAGCTATCTTCAGGGACTCACAGTAGTTGAATGCAAAAGAAAGTGTTTCAAGAGACTGACCAGATCTGATCTCATGTTGGATCTTTTCCAAGAAGGTTAAAGTGTAAATATCTTGTGAATAGTTTTTTTATGTTTTACTTTTTATCTGTTCTATGGCTATCGAAACTTCTCAAGTTAACTGAAACTCCAAGTCACCCGAAACTACCTCTTCACCCCGAAACTTCTTTTACGTATCGAAACTAGTAGTTTTGACAGGGGCATTTTGGTCATCTACCACATGGAAAAATTAAATGAGTTCATAATCTGATTTCTTCGTCGTCAAGGTTCACTTTACCACCTCCGATCACTTTACACCTTCTCTCACACATACAAAAGCTCTCAAATACCTTCGGTCTAAGTTGCGAAATCAGTGTTTCTCACCTGATCCTCCGTCGTCGTCTTCATCAGTTTTATCCGTGATTCATTGGTAAGATGAAGTTTCGACTTACACAGGCCACTCTTAATCCCTCTTTTTTTATCCGTTTCATGTTCATATGACTTTGTATATGTTAGTTGAAGTCTAATGTCTGGGTGTTAAGTATGTTCAAGCGTTTGGGCATCAAAACTAAGGAGTTTCGATAAAAGGATATAGGTTTTTCAAAACTTAAACAGGTTTTTAATCAAATCTAGTAGTTTCGACACCCAAACTTGTCCTAGTCGCTTTGCACGAAACTAGTTGTTTCGATCGAAACTAGAAGTTTTGATAAGTCTTCTCTAAAAGTCTAAGTGGTGATCGAAACTAGTTGTTTCGATCGAAACTAGAAGTTTCGATAAGATTTCTCTAACCTTCTAAGTTTCGATAAGACAGTTTTCTGAAATATCTAAGTATTGTTTCGATCGAAACTAGTTGTTTCGATAAGGGTTGTCTCAGAAATTTGTCTAAGTGTTGGACTGAGTAGTTTCGACCAGGGTTTCTGTTGAAATTCTTCTAAGTGTAAATCTTTGATGAATTCTGTTTGTTTGCAGGGATGGATCTTCTATTTGTAAAAAGGCACAATGTCTGTGCTTTTCTTGATGCTAACGATCCAAAAATTGTCGAGTTCGTTCCAGTCATGAACTTCCTGGCTAATTCAAACATCATTTTTGCCATAAGTCACAACCTCCCAGTCTTTGAAACAACCATAAGGCAATTCTGGGAGTCAACTGTGAGTGTATCTATCGATAATGTGGAGCACATAAGGGCCACAGTTCATGGGCAAGAGGTTCTATTTTCAGAAAATACTATCAGACAAGTGCTGCATTTTGATGATAATCCCGAAGCACCCATTGAATTTCCAAGTTTCTATGTCAAAGAATGCTTCAGAAGATTAGGGCATCCAGATGAATTTAAAAGCGGTCAGATAATCAAGAACTCCCTTCAATCGCACGTAAGATATTTCGTGCATGTATTTATCCACTGCTTGTCCATTCGAAAGGGTGGATTTGACTCAGCTAATGCAATTGTGGCATCTGCAGTATTAGGACTGATCAAGGGAAGGGATTACAACTTTTCTGGCTTGGTATTCAGACAACTTAAGGACAATATGACTGGAGCTGTTAAGGATAAGTTTCTTGTGTATCCAAGTTTCTACAAATCATTATCAACCATATTCATCCCGAGCTTCAACAAGATGGGAATGTATTTGTCTTTGACCACATAACCGCCAAAACCTTAAGTTACATGAAAAGTAGAAGCAAAAGAACCAGCAGGGAGATTGCCAACATCCCTTTGTTTGGTCATGTCCTTGGTGAAGAAGAAGAGTTTATACCTGATGTTGACCCTGATCTGCAAATTGAAGAAGAATTGTCATCATCTGATGAGGAAGAGGTTGAAGTAGAACAGAATCAGGGAAACCAGCAAGAGGCTGAGGCTGATGCTGAGGTTGAAGTTGAAATGCCTCATATACGAGAAGAAGAACAACATGTTGATGAGCCTGTTCAAGAGGCTATTTTTGTTGAGGAAGTTCAGATTCCGATTGAGCCAGTGATTGGTGTAGAAGCTGGTGAACAAGAAGATGTGGAAGAGGTTGTAGAGTCAAGTGGGACTTTAGATGCGGGAATCTATGGTTCAGACTACTACAAGTCTGATTCCGATATTCAGGCTAAACCACATGCATCATCCTCCAAGAGGCAAGCTGAAACAGACTCAGATTATGAACTTGAAGAGCCTAAGGCCAAGAAAATCAAAACTGGATTTGAGGATGTTTCATCCTCCCCTGACTCAAGTGATGACACACCACAACCAACACCTCAACCTACACCACATCCATCTCCACAACAAGTACATATCCCAACTCCACCTACCTCACCATCCCATGAACCAACAACATCTGTGCCGAGAGTCAAAACCTTAAGTCTGGAAGTGAAGATGCTACAAGATCATGTTCAAAAGAAAGATGAAGTTATTGAAGGCTTAAAATCTAAGTTGAAGGAGTGCAAGGAAGAGGTTAAAGACCTGAAGCTGGAAGTTGGGGGTTTACATACCCAGCTTGAGGTTCAGCAAACCCAGCATGAAACCCAACAAAGACTCATCTCAAAACAGCAAGAAGAATACAAGGCCTTAGCTGAAATACTAGAACAACTCAAAGCCTCTCTGATAAAGCTTGTGCAACAACAAACAACCACTTCAACAGCTCAGGGGGAGACCATATCTAGTGGTGAACCCTTGTCTCCTGCCTTTGTCATTGATCCAGAGTCTGCAATGACTATCCATACTGGCCATGCTGCCAAGACAAAGGAGGCTGTTGAAGTTAAAGTTGAAGAACAAGAGTTCGACCTTCCCTCAGCTAGTGAAAGAAGGGAAGCAAGGAAAAAAGGGAAGGGAACTGAAACTGAGATTGAAACGGTGATTCTGGATGAAGAGGATATACCGTCTGATGACGAGCCTAATGCCTTACTAGATGAGATTGACAATTTTGACTATAACGAACTATATCCAGAGATCCTTCCTACAGAAGAACGAGAGACGGAAAAGACAAAGTACTTCACAGAGGAGGGAGATGAAATTCAAGCCCTGTCTGATGAAGAGAAAACCGAAGAAGATGTTCAGGTTAACATTGTTAAGCATGTTATTCCTGAACAAACCACCACTGCATCTGAAGCTACTCAGACTCCAACACAAACTTCCATTGATCCTGAGTTCCCAAACCCGAAGAAACCTTGGTTGAGAAGGTTTGTACCAGAGGAGAGCCCACAAACATACGAATGGATAGCCAAACACCAAGAGCTAAAAAGGCCTCCTGTTGGTTGGAAGTATGATGCAGAGAGGAAGTTGTTCATAATTAGAAGATACAAGGGAGGAGTTCAGCACTTCAAGAACATGACTGACTTCCAGACTCTCCCATTCTATGACCTTAGAGATTTGGCCAAACTTCCCCTTCAAAACCCTAGGAATGTCATGATGGCATCTGATTTTGAACACTTCTTGCACAACCAGGTCAACTGTGATTTCAAGGGAATGAAGCCTAGAAAGACTCAGAAGAAAATTTCAAAGACTAGGTTTCACCCTAAGACCAAGAAGCCCTATGTCTTCTTGAGGTACAAGCCTGCCCAAACTCACAAGACCGTTACCATTCCCAAAACCGTGCCTGTCCAACTACAAACTTTTAGAAAATGGTACTACAATCCAATCATTGGCAGTGCCGTGATCGAGTGTGAAAGCAAGGAAGACATTGTCATCTTTGAGCCTATGGAGCTATTAAAGTTTGAACCTGAAGATCTGGAGGTACTATTCCAGAATCACATTCAGGCTTACAGTGATGAAGATGAGGCGGATGCCAAGGCCTATCAACGGGTTGTGTCTCTCCATGTTAAACCTTACATCCCAAGAACTACTGAAGGACCATCTGCTTAGTGAAGAGCTGAAGACAGTAATGCAACAGCTTAGGGGGACATTGTAGAGACATGTTTTTCTGTATAAGCTGTTGTCATTATTATATATTTGAACAATGTTAGCTTAGTTTACTTTCTGTCATTTCATTATTGTAATTTCAGTTTCTGTAATTTACTATTTTATTTAGTTAAGTCCGGGCCATCGAAACTACTCAGTTTCGCTTGAGGTTTGTTCAATCGAAACTAGTAGTTTCGATAGATAGTAGTTTCGACAGGTCTGAGTATCACTTGTAAATGTCCAACTGAAACTGGTAGTTTCGGTTGACATAGTTTCGATACCTGCATCTACTATAAATAGCCTAGTTTGAGAATGTTTAGGGTGTGAGTAGCGGCTGTAACCCTGAACCTTCTCTTTCATTGTTCTTCAATCAATACAATCTGCATTTTGAGTATTGTGCACTGTTCTTACAATTTCATATCATATTTGTGTTGATTGTGGGTGTGTTTAGCCGTTATCTTCACCAAATCTGTTTCTATCCTCTGTTTCACCTCCATACACACTGTTTCCGCCTTTAGGTGTGGAGAATCGATCTTTTCTGAGATTTCTGAGTGAAATCTGGACCTACATGTATATATATAGGGTAAAAACCCATATGAGTTGTGAAAATGCATGAAAACTCTATGTAACAACTTTATTATTTTTTTTTTAAAAATAGGGTAGTTTTGTTATATATTTTCGTCACTTTTTATTAAAAAAATCAAAAAAGCGCCGAAGGAATTTCTTTTAATAAAAGATGTAACAATTGTAAAAAAAATCCCGTTTTTTAGTTGTTACATACGTAACAACGTTGTAACGGTAATTTTTTTACAATTGTTATATCTTTTTTTTTAAATTCCTTCGACGCTTTTTTGATTTTTTTTTTATAAAAAGTGACAAAAATATGTAACAAAACTCCCCTATTTTTTAAAAAAATAAATAAAGTTGTTGCATAGAGTTTTCATGAGATTTCACAACTCATATGGGTTTCCATTCTAGCCTAACCCTATATATAATCTTGCTTACAAAAGAACTTATGATCATTTTAAACTTAATTCTAAACTAGAAGGTCTATAAATTCTAGTTCGGAATACGTTCCTTGATAATGATCAAAAGTTCATTCATGCTTAGAATAATGATCTATTACATAGATTTATATGCCTAAAGACTTATATTCTCCAAAAGACACATTGATATGATCTAGAAAGAGGTCGAGATACAATCATTATTGGAGAATGAATGTGATAAATGTAATTAGATTGCAAAGATATATGTGGATAAGTTTACACACATATGAAGCTTTGGAATTATCACCAAGAATTGCATTTGGTTTTACAACCCAGTTGTAAAGAAATTGCTTAACTTTAAAGGATTTTAAAATATAGCAACTAATTAACGATCATTGGAGAATGAATGTGCTTTAGGTTGGAAGTTGTGCCAAAGCAAAGGCACATAATATAACTTTTGAAATAAATATTGATGATTGTATTTGGTTTCACAATCATCTGTAAAATGAAATTCTTCTTAACGTTTATTCATTAGAGAATGATAGTGCTTTAGGTTAAAAAGTGTTCTAAAGACAAAGCACATTGAGTGGCTGTATAACCACATGAAAGTCTAAAACTAAATCTAAGATTTGCCTCAAAGTGAAAGTAGTAACGAGGTGATTATCATACATGATGCATGCAAGCTATGATAAGTGAATTAGTATTTGGGTATTTGGAACACAAGTAACAATATTCTATTTGGTATGGTCTATTAGGAATAACCATATTCAGTAATATATGTTATGTTCTATATTAGCATGTTTAAATCCATGAATAACTAAGTTATTCTAAATTGTCCGTAGTCGATCAAATTATGAGAATAATGTTGAATTAAGACTATTGTGAATTGGGTTGGTTGACATTCATGAGATTGAATGTATAAGGAGTTATGACTAAATTCACAGATATTAATGAGGGAATAAATATTGGATGTGACCCGCTTCAAAATTATTCCATGGATCCTTGTTAGGAGTAAATTTTGAAATTAATGGTACTGTCACTATTTCCTCTGACCTGAGATGCATATTAGGGACTTGATTATACCAAGGTTGTACTTTGACGTAGTTTACCGCTACTCTTTAACCAGATAGTTATAAGGACTGCGATTGGGTACAATGCAAGGTATAGTGAGAGGCGTATGTAATCAAGATGGGATTTGTTCCCTTATTTTAATAAGTGGTTGACATATTGGGCCTCTCGATGATTCAAACTGATCTAAATACATGGTCGTGCTCAAAACTAGTTTGTAACATCACTTTGAATCGGAATCGAGATACATAGTTGTTGAACACTATATGGGATTGACCTTGATCCATGTCTCATGTTAAACTAGATGTCTAAAACAGAAAGGATAACTGAAAAAATTACCATATACTATAACCTTTGTAGTGTATGTTTCCTACACACTTGGTTTTAGTGGATGACTAAAGTTATATATCATTAGGAGCAGTGGGGCGTTGCTAGACGTACTACATTGTTTATACTATTGCATGTTAGAACTTGTGCAAGTGGGAGATTGTTGGATCTATATGTCCAAGGAATATCATTCAATGGTGTTGCTATTGATATATGATCCTAAAGGGTCACACGCTAAGCAATTATCAAGGACGCGTTTAAATACGTTTAAATGTACAACCCAATCAAGATGAATTTGGTAATTATTATATTTAATAAATACATTATTTAAATATATTTGGCATATGTGAATACACATGTGTGTCTAAATCTACGAATACGTAAATTTGAATTTACATATACGTAAGTCCTTTTGATCCGAATTTACATATGACATTATTCTACCAAATGAGATATCTTATAAGATTTGTTATATATATATATAATAAATGATTATTAGATGAATACTCTGTAGGTAAAGGGGTTGGTTTGAAAGAAAGTAGTTAGTTATGATCTAACTAGAAATGTGCACATTGTGAATGAATTCTTTATTGCCAACACCATACTTCTCTTTGCCATTTTGTTGTGGCTATCGAGATATATGGCAGAAAAAGAAACGTCTTTTAGACCACCATACTTCACACATACTCGTTGTAATGATGTTTGTATGGTTGGTAAGTTTAAGAGATCATGCCACATCTTGTGTATGGGTGAATACCATACTTGGATCACAATTTTATCTTTATAATTGGTTAACATATTCAAATAAAAAAATTTTATTAAAAATTTAAAGAAAAAAATATACAATTGTTGTATTTTTGCAATGACTATGATTAAAATTTTAAGGTAATCAATTTCAAATGTTGGTTTTTATTAAAATAGTATTTTTATCAAAAGCCTTTAAAAAGGTGAGCATCTTTGAAGCATCACACTCACCAATGAGAGCGTGACACGTCATTTGAAGGCTCGGGAAGTCCCACGAAGCCACGGAGGTGGCGGCACCCAAGCCATGAAGCCTCACACCCACCATCCTCTCCAACGGTCATATTAAGCTCACCTGGGCGCTACGGTGGGAAGCTGCATCTTGAAGCCGCATGACGCCGTATGTTGGCGTAGTGGGGGTGGCGGCGGAGGCGCCGTTGAAGCCGCAAGAAGCCCTGACGGGTGCCCTATCCACCCTAAGTCCTAATCCTTATCGCAAATCTAATTGTGTTAACATCCAAGTATGAGGAACCTTCAATCAAGCATTAACACACGGTTCTTCAAATACTTCCAAAAATATCTTTTATGAAGATTTGTAATAATATAACAGGTTTCAATTTCATAAAGATGAAATACCATATGTTTATTGGGTACGCGGTTGCTCTATACTAGCTGAGTTTACACGTTTCCTTGATCCCTATTAGGGATCCATGTTAATAAACTTATGTGAATAATGAAAATCTCAGTAGGATTCCTTTTATATGAAGCTCGATCTCAGCTCATATAAAAAACGATTTAAAAAAATAAAATACTTAAGTATAATTATAATAAATTAATTCAAAATCAATCTATATTTTATTATTTTAGTCAAACTTTCTAATAAGTTAATTCAAAATAACATTTATTATATTTTTTTGGAACGATGAACATTGAATGTTGTGACGTCGTACCCTCCGTCATATGAGAGAGCCTCGTCTAACTCCGGCCAATATGTTGTTTTAATCGGACCCACTTGGCGTCAGAGTTGGATAGCATCAAAGGAAAAATCTCACCCAATGCGGCCCCTTCCGAGCTTGAGAGAAAGCTGAGGCTCGAACCCTGAATCGGTGTGGATAAACTCAGGTGCATCAGCCTAAATTAGGCTTCATTTAAAGTCACATTTTTCGTCTTTACATAGTAAAATTATATATTTTTTTAAATTATGCTTGAAAAATATTATATATTATGTATTAAAAACTTGTATTTATGTAATTTTACATTCAAATAAAATCTATCTAAAGATATCTTGCGTTAATATACAACTTTCCTTTAAAGTCACATTTTTCGTCTTTACAAGATAAATAATTGAAAACGAAAGTCCAACACTATAAAATATCTATAACCGCTTTCTCTGTTTCTCGATCGCCATTAAAGAAGAAGAATCTCTCATTTTCTTCTTATCTTTATCCTCTTATCACTCTGCTTCCAAGTATCGTCTTCCTAACCTCAAACCTAATCGTTTTTTTTTCTATCGAATTCATGGCTACTTGAAGCGCAATCACTTTGATTTCTCGACTGAAGACCTTCTGGATTTTGAAGTGTAGTAATTAGCTTCGATCGGTGGCGAAAGCTTTTCGTAATTTTTGTTCTGATCATTTTGGTTGAGGTCAGGTCTTTTTAGGTTACTGTTAACGTTTTATCGATTAATTGATTCTGATTCGTGTTTATTACTTGTATCTATGCTGTTAATGATCTCTATTTGAACAGATTTAGATTCATCGGTTGTAAATTTGTTTAGATTCTGAGTTCTATTTGGTTGCTAGTTAGTTGAAATGATGATTGATATTTCTGGTGTCGGTGGGGGCGGTTAGTGGTGTAAAGGGAACCAAGCCGAGCTCAAACGTGACTCAGCTCATTTAATTTATGAGACCTCGAGCTCGACTCATTTCGATCACTGTTTTGAAAGTTTGAGCTTTTAGTTTTTCAAGCGAAGCCCTGGACTCGGCAATTTATATATATATTTATAATTATTTTTATATACTTTTTATTATAATATTTATATATAATAATATATATTATTTAGTTTTTTTATCCATAATTCTATATATATACTTATATTATTATCATTATGTAAATATAAATATTTAATATTTTAAATAAAAAATATATAAATAATATGCTCGCTCAACTTTATTTTTAGGCTCGAGCTCGATAAGTGAAGCTTGGGGATTGGGCTCAGGCTTGTTTATTAAAGTAGGTTTATTTTTAGGCTCGGGCTTGTTTAAACTCAGGTTGATTCTAGCTTTTAGCAAGCCGATCTTGAGTTGCTCACAAGCAGGCTTGACTCATTTACACCTTAGTGATGGTCTATTTGTCTAGAGAAATGTATTCAAAAGTTGTGATGGTTTCATTTTCAGGATTTGCTTGGGGATTAAAGAAAAATAGGAAGCTCCATAAGCTGTTTCCTTGTGATTTATTCAATTAATTTGTTCTGACCAGAATATTACTAACTGCAATTTTAATTTCTTCATATAATAAAAATATTGTAGTAGCTCTAACATATGTGCACCTATCTCCAAAGGGTAAAAGAGAAAAGGATATGGAATTGCAATCACAACTACTATTTCTTAAATTTGTCTGAAATAGGTTATAGAAATTTAACCGGTGGTTAGATCTCATACCGAACTTTATTGATGTCACATAGGGCATGCCGTATTCTAATTTCTTTTTATGGTGATAATTATTGATTCATTATTCGATAATGTACTAAGATGGCATGCTATACTTCAACTATTGTACCACTTTGATACTTGGGTGTGATATATATGGTGCTGTGAGAAATAAATATATGATCATATTTACGCGTCCATTCAAATTGAGACAAGATATGAAAATGGGACATTCGAGTTGAAGTAAAGAAAGATGAAATTTGGATATTAGCATAAACGAAATAATGTTTGTATTTACATGTAGCTTTTATGTCAAGATTTGTTGAACTTTTCTTGGTTTCTTTTTTTATTTGGTAACAGGAATGATGAGTTCTCTACAAGGTCCTGTTGTTTGCCCTTCTGTACATAGGAAGCAAGGAGGTATTCATGGAGTTCCTGTAGTTAATGGGTCTTTGACAAAGGCTAAAACTCTTAGAAGTGGGATGTGGGGATTTAGAGGTGTTTACAGTCATCAGGTTCATGTTCGTGGTCAACCAAAGTCAAAGACCGTTACTTGCACTTTTAGTTCGTCATCAAATGGCAATGGTAGCATGTCAGAAAGTTTTAATGAGAATGACTCGGATTATATCGTTTCCAGTGTAGTTGATGCTGGTAAGATAATTTAAATAAAAAAAAATCTATTTTGTTTTCAAGCTTAAGATCTTCATTCAATACAAATGTTTTGTTACCCAAAAGTAACAGCAATATAATGAATTATAATCTTAATTTGGGTTTTATATATAGTTGAAGTGAAGAGTGGACCAGATGGGTTTATGATTAAGATGAGGGATGGTAGGTATCTAAGATGTGCACATAATAATCCTCAAGGTGACCATCTGCCTGATTACTCCCCACATCCAGCAATTGTATTGAAGATGGAAGATGGGACAGGCCTACTACTTCCGATAATTGTTTGTATGTATATATTTTTGTATCCGTATGTTTATTTTTTTGGAATTGTATCTATAAGATCTTGCTCATATCACTTTGCATTTTTTTCTTTTGTAGTGGAAATGCCTAGCGCATTGCTCATGGCAGCAATTCGAAATGTTCAAATTGTATGCTGATTTCTTACCGTTGACTAATTGCTTCAACTTTTTTCTTGTGTTTTTCATGCATATTTCTTGGGGTGTTGTGTTTCAGGCTAGGCTGACTATGTATCAAGTGGTGCAGGAAATGGTTGATAAGATGGGCTATAAAGTAAGTTGTTTTTTATCTTTCTTTTAACTGCTTAACATGTGAATGATGAAACCAATTCTAAACATTAATATACAACACCTGAAGTCTGATACTCTGATTGCAGAACTTTTAAAGACTGCTTGAAATATAAAAACTAATATAAATGTGAAAATATGTGTGATTGTTCATCTTCCCTTTCAGAATGTTAAAACATTGAAACCATATGAAAAGTAAGTTTGACTAAATATAGAATAAAACATATAATTAAAACTATTTTAACCCATAAATCTATACTCTCCAATAAATAAAAGTTTTGGTGGGACATTTGTCATTCTTCTATGCATTCTCAGTCTTTTTTTCCCGTCTGTCCCTCCTATTAGTTATACAAAACTTTTAATTGTTTTTATATTTTTTTGTTTCTCACTTCTCTCCTATTAAATAATATGATTTCTATAATTATTTTTATAAAACATTTTTTATTTAAAAAATAGGTTTGTTTATAAAACATTTTTATAAATTGAATATTTCTTTATTCTTTTTATAAAACCTTTTTAAAAAATAACTACACAACATTTCTAGAATTTGTATTATAAAAACTATGTAATGTCATAAATATGTTTCTAACCTAGCTAGTGTTAAATAAGTCGAACCATGATCAACAAGTTGTTATAAAATCAAACATTCGTTTTACAATACATAGTTTATCGGCTCTAAATCTCTCTATGTTCAGGTCAAACTTGTTCGAGTAACGAAGAGAATACATGAAGCGTATTTTGCTCAGTTATATCTCACAAAGGCATGAACTTAAAAGGATTAGCAATCTAATGGATGAAATATTAATTTTACAGATGTTTCTAGACTTTGTTGTGATTAAAATGGTGTTTTTTATGATTTTAGGTGGATGATGAAACCGAGTGTGTTAGCTTTGACCTCCGTCCATCAGATGCCATCAATATTGCTGTTAGGTGCAATGTACGTACGACATTCGCATCTTAATAGTATTTCATTCTTAATTACTTTACTTTATTTGTTTGTCATAAATGTGGGTAAATATTTATTATTACTCCTGAACGTTCAGGTGCCAATACAAGTGAACAAGTTCTTGGCATATGGTGATGGAATGAAGATTGTTGAATCTTCAAAGCCGTCTTTACATGGATCTTCTTCAGATGGATTGATATTTAAAGAACTTGACAGGTATCGGAAAAGACAATTAATAAAAAATAAATAATCTATCCGGATCATCTTAAATTGGTATATTCATTAAGATTTACTACATGCTTTTGAACAAAGTAACTAAGATTGTAATGTTTATAGGCCGAATGGGCAGCCTTGTGTTGAAACCAAGGAGTTTAATCTTGTTAGGAACATGCTTGTTGCTGCTGTTGAGGAACGCTACAGAGATGCGGGTGTGTTTTATGTCTTGTTCTTACATAAATACTTTTAAGAAACTGCGTTAATGGTACTCAAAATTTTGAAATAAAACGAGTTAGGAGGTATTATGCATTTGGACTACACCTTTGGTGACTTTCAAATCAACCCGTTTAAGACGTTTACAACTTGATTGCAATCATATACAACCCGTCAAACCACAATCAACCAGCAAACCCATTGGTATTTAGATCAATGGGTTAGACGGGTCGTGTAACATGATTTTAAGTGTGTTTGGGTTAGGGTTAGGGTTGATGTATTTAACACAATATATGGGTCATGTTCATGTTCAACTTTCATCCCGAAACCCGTTAACCTGACATGATTGCTACCCCTGTTTCCAACCCGGTTGTTGTCACGTGGATTTTAGCTAATTATATAAAATTTTACCGTTTCACATGTTATTCAAACCTCAGTCGACCCGGTTACAACCACTGGCTTAGCCTAATGCAAATGCGTATAACCAAGACTTCACTAAAATGGGGGAGGTCTTCGGTTCAAGTCCCACCTGTGACAAAAAAAAGGGGGGGGGTTCCGGGGGGTTTCAGGTTGGGCCAGGGGGTTTTCTCACTATGGTGGGTTTCCTCCTTAGGGTGGTGGAGAAGATCAGGTGGGCCAATGGTCCGTCAGTGACCCAAATTGCTGTTAGAAAAAACAAATCGACCCGGTTATCGGTATACCAAACCAAACGTACCAGTATAATCCCACACATAGCTAACGCTATTAGTAGGGTCTGGGGAGGGTGTGATGAGGGCAAACCTTACCCCTATCCCAAGGGATAGAGAGGCTGCTCCCGTTTAGACCCCCGGCTCCATGGGAAAGAAAAAGATAAAAATATAAATAAAATTAATGAGTAATAAAGTAAAATAAATCTAACAGTAATCTACCAATTAACAGTGTATGACTAGAGTATATTAGTCACAAGAAACACAACACACCTACAAGAAACAAGACATACGCAAAATTGGCACGTGTACTTTTCTTCAACTAATCATGTAAGTGGTCTTATGTATTTTTGGTTCTTATGTATTTTTGGTATGTTATACTGTTTTAGCCCAATGGAGGGATAAGCTCACTCAACTTCGGTCCAAGAGGAACTGGGCTTAACAGGTAATGTATGCATTTTCTTTGACCATTTCAAATATAAATTCTCTTGTTTATAACATCAGAGAAATTATTGACAACAATTTTCCTTGATAGTGTTTCTTAAAAACTTAGCAATGGTCTTTGGTAGAGGTGATATAATTGGGGCCAGGTAACGGGTCAGCGACTCTTTGATGTGGGCTGAAAAGTGGGGAAAGGGTCGAATTGGGTTGACCCGAAGCTTATTTTGTCCTAAATTCTATAACTTTCTATAAATAATTTTGTTTATTAGTTAAACATGATTACGTTCATGGCAAAAGTGGTGTGGGTTTAAATTCTGTAAAGGCGGGTTTGGGTGGTATTTAGAAGTAAAAAAGGTCATTGAAAAAAAAAATTAAACATGATTACAAAAATGATATATTTTTCTTTAATAATCTATTTTTCTGTTGGATAAACATGATTACAAAATGCATTACAAGCGATCTTTTGGCAAATTTCGACTTGTTTTCTTTTAATCTATTTTTTTATGAATTTTATTGTTATGATATCGAGAATGATCGCTAAAACAAGCGAGAATGATAAACGAGATCGCTAAAACAAGCGAGAATGATAAACGAGAGAAAAAATTGAGAGAATAATTGGGGGTAAAACTATGAATTGATTGATAACTTGAATAATATTACAAAGAAGCTATTTATAGACAAAGCTAACAAACTACTAAATTCGCCTCTATACTAAACAAGGGAACTTAGTAAGTTCGCTAACACCCCCCTCAAGTTGGAGGTGTATACAACCCCAACTTGGAAATGATATCTGAATGCGATTGACTAGCTAAACTCTTTGTGAATAAATCCGCAAGTTGATCAGCAGTCCGTGAGTTAGAAAGCAGAATCAAACCGGCTTGAAGCTTCTCACGGACAAAATGGCAATCCAACTCGATATACTTAGTTCGCTCATGAAAAACTGGATTCTTAGCAATATGAATAGCCGCCTGACTGTCACATTTGAGAGGAACAAGAGTAAGATTATCAAGCCGAAACTCAACAAACAAACGAGTTAACCAAGCAAGTTCCTGTGTGACACGGCGAAGAGAATGATATTCAGCTTCATCAGAACTAAGAGAAACAGTAGGTTGCTTCTTGGATTTCCAAGAAATAGGACTGCCCTCAAGAGAAATGAAATAGCTACTGACAGAACGCCGAGTATTAGGACAAGCTGCCAAATCAGAATCACAATAAGCAGACAAAGACATATCAGGAGTATTATTAAAAAACAACCATTGAGAACAAGTGTCTTTGACCTACCGAAGAGTATGCCACACAACATCCTAATGAGAAACACGCGGATCACTCATAAACTGGCTGAGAAACTGAACCGTAAAAGCAAGATCAGGCCGAGTATGTGTAAGGTAATTGAGTTTACCAACAAGTCGACGATAGGCCAAAGGATCATCAAGAACTTGACCTTCGTTGAGCTTGAGTTGTAAATGTAAAGCCAAATGAGACGAAACAGAAGAAACATCGTCGGTAGAAAAATCAGTCAGTAAATCCTTCGCAAATTTGCGTTGAGTCATAATAAGACCAGAGGGAGATTTGAGAACCTCAATGCCCAGAAAGTAGTTGAGAGTGCCAAGATCCTTGATCTGGAAAGTGGAATGTAAGAAAGTCTTCAAAGCAGAGATTTCTTGATCATTATTACTAGTAAGAAGAATGTCAACAACATAAACAGCGACATGAACAACCGAATCCCCCATCATCTTAGAGAATAAAGAATAGTCACTGGGAGGCCGCATATAACCTTTGGTTTTAAGAGCATCAGAAAGCTTTCCATACCACTGCCTTGAAGCTTGCTTCAAACCGTAAAGAGACTTTTTGAGCTTAAGGACATGATCAGGAGAGGATAAAGGTATTTCAGGAGGAGGAAGAATATATATGTCTTCGTCAAGATCCCCATGTAAAAAAACATTATTAACATCTAATTGATATAAACTTCATTGTCGTTTAGTGGCAACAGCAATGAGACTACGAATATTAGTCATCTTAACGACAGGAGAAAAAGTCTCATTGAAATCAATTCCTGCTTTTTTAGTATCACCACGAACAACCAAACGGGCTTTGCAACGTTCAATAGTACCATTAGTATTATACTTGACCTTATACACTCATTTGCACTTAATGGCCTTTTTACCTTTAGGTAAATACATAACCTCCCAAGTTTGATTTTTTTTCAAGGCATTAAACTCCTTAGTCATAGCCTCTAGCTAAGCATGATGGTTAGCTGCCTCCTGATAAGAAGAAGGTTCTTTAACAGAATCAAGATTTAAAAGGAGCTGCTGGGAATTAAGAGAAAGATCAGCAAGATTAACAAAATGAGAAGCTTGGCAAGCAATCGACAAAGTATGAAAACAAGACGAATCGACAGAAGAAGCTGAATTACAAACATAATCCTGCAGATGAGAAGGAGGAACAGAAGAACGAGTAGATCTCCTGGGCTCCGGAGGTGGAGGAGGAATAGGAGAAATAGGAGAAGGAGTGGAATCAACTTCAGGAGTAGCCGAAGAAGATGAAGGAACAACAGTTGGATCTGTCTCATCAAACAGATCATTTAGAGAATGGAACAAATAAGAAGGATCTGAAGAGTGTAAAGAAGGGAAAATGTGCTCAAGAAAAGTTACATCCCGAGAAACAAGAACTTGTCGAGTGTCAAGATTATAAAGCTTGTAACATTTCTTTCTAAATGGATAACCAATAAAAATACAAGCTTGAGCTCTAGGCTGAAATTTATCTCGTCCGGGTGTAGAGGTAAAAGCATAACACAAACACCCAAAAGTGCGAAGGTGGGTGTATGAATGAGCTTTACCAAAGAGTATCTCAGAATGAGATTTTCCCTTAAGAATCCGTGTGGGGAAAATATTAATCAAATGAATAGCAGTAAAAAAGCATTCATCCCAAAAAGTTATCGGTAATTTGGATTGAAATATAAGAGCACGCGCAGTTTCGAGAAGATGCTTATGTTTACGTTCTATCACCCCATTCTGTTGAGGAACCCCATGACAAGTAGTTTGATGAATAATACCCTTCTGTTTAAAATACTCGGCATGATGAACACCCGAACCAAGTTCAAAAGCATTATCAGATCGAACACGCTTCACTTTGGTACTGAACTGTGTCTCAACCATTTCAATGAACCCTTGAAGAATAGTAAAGGCATTTCTTTTAGTTGTCAAAAGATGAGTCCAAGTAGTTCTAGTAAAATCATCAACAATGGTGAGAAAATATTTATATCCATCAAATGTAGTAGATCGATACGGTCCCCACGTATCAATATGAATAAGATCAAACATTTGAGAACTGGATATACTACTAAATGCAAAAGGCAGTTTATGATGCCTACCTTTATGACAAACAGAACAATCATCAATAGAACAATCATGTGCACCAGTAAAGACATTCAATTGCTTAAGTTTGTACAAAGGTAAATGACCAAGACGAGTATGCCAAAGTTTCAAAGAAACAACAGAATTACAGTGAGAAAAAGAATCAACTGTAATAGAGAAAAGTTTATTTGGATTCGAAAGATAAAGGCCGTTGAGAAGATCTCCCAGGACTAACGGACTACTCAGCGAAGGAGCTTGCAAGAAACAAGTAGTTTTAGAAAACTGAACAAGACCTTTTGTATGCCTACAAAGTTTAGGAACAGATAAGAGATTGTGCTTGAACCGAGGCACAAAGAAGACATTAGAAATAGTGAACGTCTTGGTAAGATGAACTGTTCCGACCTGCGTAACAGTTAAGACATGCCCGTTTGGAAGAAGAACATAAACAGGTGAGTTAAGCAATTGAACATTAGAAAGTAAATTGAAATCAAAGCACATATGATTACTTACACCGGTATCAATGATCCAAGTAGTATCGACCGTAGTCGAATTGCAAGCAATAATACCTGCAAAATTTGCAAAAGCTGAGTGGTTGAACATTAAGAACACCACCCTGAACCTCAGAATTCTGCTGAAGAAGTTGCAACAGATTGTTGTACTGTTAAGAAGAAAGAGCATTAGGAGCACCAGAAGTAGGAATAGTAACCCCAGCATCAGAAACAACATTAGCAGCAACTTTGGGTTTAGTAAATTTGAAATCTTTAGGAAACCCAATTAAACGATAACATTTGCTGGCATCATGTCCTGGCTTCTTGCAATGAGAGCAAACAGAACCTTTTCGAGCACTGTAATTCTTTGGTACTTGCACAGAAGCATTCATAGAAGCATTCTGAGGAATAAACTGAGCCGATAAATGAAGCTCCCTCTGTTTATCATCTTGAATGAGAAAAGCATAAGCTTCATTGATTGAGGGAAGAGACTTCATCATGATAATATTCCTACGAATCATGTCATAACAAGGGTTAAGACCCATAAGAAACTGCATCAAACATTGATCTGTTTCGCGCTTAGCAATAAGTTGGGAAGTACCTCATGTGTAGGGAGGAATAAGCTCGATTGCATTAAGCTCATCCCAAACAGCTTTGATTTTGGTAAAATATGCAGCGACATCATCATTCCTTTGAGAAATAGCAGAAAGAGACTTCTGCAATTGATAATATTTGGTCCTATTACTCTGTCCATACCAGTCAGTTAACTCTTTCCAGAGTTGTCGAGCAGTCTCAACATACAAAACGCTCTCACTGATATCACTGGACAAAGTGTTCAAAATACAAGAAATAACCATATCATTGCATCTTTTCCATAACTCCAGATTAGGAGAGGAAGTAGGCCTGGCAACAGTTCCATCAACAAAACCAAGTTTGTTCTTAGCAGATAAGGCAATGGACATAGCACGTTTCAAGGATCCGAAAGAAGAGCCGTTAAATGTTTTAGAAACAAGTAAGAGACCTGAATGATCAGATGAATGTAAGAACAAATGATTAGAAGAATCCATAGGAACAACTGCGGGATCAACAGTAGGAGGCATGAAAAGCAGAAAGAAAATGGAGACCGGAATAAGCGAACTTGTTAGGTTCGCCAAGAAGCGAACTTGTTAAGTTCGCTGAGGAAAGGAACATGCGAACTTATTAAGTTCGCCCGTAACAAACTATCGCGACAAGTTCGCCTGCACGAACCGAAAAACGTGAAATCGATCTAGAAATAATCATAACTCAAAATCAGAAAAATATATGAAGAAATCCAACCGTAGGAATGATTAGAAACAAAAAACAAAGGTTTTAAACAGATCAAAGCAGGAAACAACCCCCAATTGACACAACAAATGAGAAAACGAATGAAACAACAAAGAATGAGTGCGAAAAAAGGAAAAAAAGATACAGAATCGAGCATATATGCTATGATATCGTGAATGATCGCTAAAACAAGCGAGAATGATAAACGAGATCGCTAAAACAAGCGAGAATGATAAACGAGAGAAAAAATTGAGAGAGAATAATTGAGGGTAAAACTGATATGAATTGATTGATAACTTGAATAATGTTACAAAGAAGCTATTTATAGACAAAGCTAACAAACTACTAAGTTCGCCCCTATACTAAACAAGCGAACTTAGTAAGTTCGTTATTAAATTCTCTAACATTTACGTGTGAAGTTAACGGGTGAAAACTAATCTTTAGACAGCTGAGGCATCTTCGGATGAAGTTAACGGGTGAAATCTAATCTTTAGACCGCTTGGCATCCTTGGATGGCCGAATACAAGTTTCTTTTTAGTTATTATTAGGCAGATTGGATTTAATAATGAGACTGTCCTTGATAACAAAAATGAATCGAATATAATCTTATGATGATTATGTTATGGAGACTGTTGTTGACAACAAAAATAAAAGTTAGACTGTTATCAGTCAAACTGTTAGTATGGATTATTATCAGCCAATAAGTTATAGTTTGAATTATTAAAATATAATGTATCTTGTTATTATTATTATTATAATATTTGTACATCTGTATCTGTTGCAGGAGGATGGATGGATTGTATATAATTGACGTCTAGAATTAATAATTAAAAATGTGTATGTATCAAGGCTTGTAAATATGGGTTGTAAACTATAGAACGATGTGTTGTAGTTATGGTTCCAAAAATAACCTTAAATTTACCTTAATTTTAGCTACCGTTATATCTTATATTTAGTTGGTTTTTAGTTTCCAATATCAAGCGTCGTTTTTGTTTGATTACATCATTCATTTGGATAGAAAATTTGTAAAAGAAAATGTGGTTTTAAAAGGAGAATACACATCTGTCTTTTAGTTAACTTATTTTTGTTGCTTAATTACTCATTGACCCATCAAGTAACACAAAGCACATGACGTATGTACTTATTCCCATGGTTGTAAAAATCGTTAAGCGCTAGTCGGGCGGTGGGGTGGGGCCTAGGCGGGATTAATTGGGGCCTAGGCAGGATTAATCGGGGCATAGGCGGGATTAATCGGATTGTAATTTTTATATGTAATTTTCAGTTTTTTATATATATACACACATTTTTATATGTAATTTTCAAATTATATATATACACACATTTTTAATTAAGCTGGAAATTACTAGAACTAAACTGAAAATCGTCGAAAATTTGCCTGAAAGTCGTCGGAACCTGCCGGAATCTCGCTGGAACCCTACCAGAATATCACCGGAAAAACGCGAAGTGGCCGATTTTTGGCCGACTAGGTCCGCCTAGGCCCGATTTTGACCCAATTTTTCCGATTAGCGATTTTTAGTTCGATTTGGCCAAAATTAATCCTCGACCCGCCGCCTAGCGACTAAACGGCGTCTAGGCGCGATTTTTACAACACTACTTATTCCACATTGATGGAGAATAGAAAACGAAAGAAATGATGCGTTATAAAAATGGATTTTATGCTTATCTTTGTATACTCAATGCATGATAAAAAAAATGCTCATGTGATAGTTGAGATCTATCCCACATCACCAAGTTAAACAAAACTTTGAGCGTCACTTGTCTTATAAAAGTGAGGCTCAAGCCATATTCACTGTCGTGGGTTTAATTGTTAGCCAACCAAATCTAGCTAAAGTTCTGAATCCAAGATTAAAAATGGTCGGGATCAATTCGTCAACTTTATATCAAATGAATCATATTGAATTTAGTGAGAGTTTAAGACTGTAAAATACTGAACCCAAGAGTAATGTGGTGGTATTTCACACCTGCCATGAAGTGCGAGCTTCCCTACTTTTTAATCTATATCTATACTATCTTATAATACATATTGGGTGAGCAAAAGAGTAATTTTACCAGATTTTAAGACACTATCTTAAATACCATTTGTTAAACATAATATACAAGTACATCAAACCTTTAAAGCTAAACCAATTTTTTTTGACTTTTTAGCGTATCCCACATTGGTGGTCTACCCAAGCTAATCATAGAGCAAACCACCATAAATAGAGAAGTCTTCTTACTTAAGAAAACTAAACCATGTGTTCCATAACTTTTTTTTTTGCCTAGATTGGGTAAACAATGAATATTTTTTAGTGCAAAAACTTGGATAATTAACCAAGGTTCGAAGCTTTCTTGGCTAAATCGTTCCAGTTGTAAACTTACTGACTTGGATTGCATGGTTTGTAAACAATCGTGAGCTAGGTTTGAAGCTTATAATAACAATAATAATAATAATAATAATAATAATAATAGTAATAATACCCAAATATAATCCATGTTTAAGTAATGTCAGGTTAGATCGGGCTCTCAAAACGAGCCTCGGTGACATCCGTCGCTTTGCGCTGGCCAACCGATTAGTATATATTTCAATTTCAAATTGCCATTTGATGGGCTACATATTGGACCTATTTGATCTGTTAATGGATCGGAAGAGGAAGGAATTAAAAAGGAGGTCAGGAAGGAATTAAAAAGATCGCACGCAAAGGAACTTTGAAATTTTGATGTAGGTTACGCCCATTTTGGCGTAGTTTATGGTAGGAACACGACGAAGTGATTTTTCGGCGTCTCTGAGAGCATAGCTCAGAGGACTTGGCGTAGGGTGACACTTGAGGGTGTAGCCTACGCTAGGGACGGCGTAGCTTACGTCCGGTTTGAGGTTTTTACGGATTTGAGTGGATTTTGGCTAAAAGTATCAACCCTAAACCCTAAGAGTTGTATCACACAACACTCCTGGAGGCTTTTGGATGAATCTATGACGAATTTTTATGTTGCAAAGACTTTCCAACAACATTCCCTTGATGAACTACTAAGACGAATCAAGAATTGAAGATCAGATGATGAAGATGCAAGGCTAAACCACTCATGATCATCCCCGAGTGGATGGTTAGGGCTAGTATTTGTGTTCAATTACATATTTATCATTGATTGGTTACAAAAGTTGTTGGATATATGATTAACTTTGTTTTGTGAGTTTGATTTGTTTGGTAACAACCTGGTTTTACTTTATTCAATTGAGAAAGCTTCAATAATTGGTTTATCATCATTAACAATTGGTAATTATTGGATTTTGTGTTCTTGGGTTGGTAATTGTTTAGATTATACTTTGATTGTGTCATCGTATAGTTAATCAACGCAGTTCGATTCCTTAATCTAGCAATTATATATGTTTTGAATTATCTAAGCGGTCCATACATATGTGGATTCTAGTTTAACACTATCTAGTTACATGACTTGCCTCATAAACCTGAAACCCGAGAACGATCCCTTTTTTCAATTGTATTAAAAACCAAATTTACTTTTGTTTGCTTTTGCGATCATTTTTACAATCAACCACTTTCAAAACATCAAGTTTACTTTTCATTACCTATGCTAATTAGTTTTTCTCAATTAACATTCTCCACAAATTCTTTGTAAATTCGTCAACCCTACTCTCTATACCACAGTCTAAGGTAGATAAGAACATGGTTTTAATTAAATTTTCGATTGACCTTCGACACGCGATCAGATATGGTGATATACCTGGTCTTAAGTAAACTGTTTACCTAATAACATATACCCGTTTACCTGATTATATTCCCGACATAGTTTTCTTTCTTTTTATTTATTTGAAGTATATATATACCGTATTTATTTTAAATGCATATACTCGACATAATTTTCTTTCTTTTTTTTATTTTAGATACTATTTTTATACATACCCGATAGATAGCCAACATGTTTTCGGTCGGGTATACCCAATGGGTATTTTTTACAAATTAACGAGTATACCCGAAACTCGCGGGTATACCCGATACCTGACGGGTAATTATCCGATAGAAACCCGACATCTTAAGCCGCTTTTGGGACAAATTTTTATTATCGGGTATGGGGTTGGCATTACCTAAACTCGTCCGAAACCCGATCAATTACCATCCCTAGTTTTTCTCAAGCACATTAAGCACTCTATACGTTAAAATTTGTCTATTTTGAATAAGAGATTGCGTCTTGTCGCAAGCACACGTTCTCTTATGACCTGGGAATTTGTTATTGTGATAGAAAATAATCTTAACAGAAAAGAAGCTGAAAATGAATGTTTGATTGCTAATCGCTTTTCCGGTGGGAATTGGGTTTGGAATTGGAGGAGGTTTTTGAGAGGTGGCTGGGAGGAGGTACAATTCGGTTCTCTTTATTGGAAGATATTCAATTGTCAGATAAAGTGGATGAGTGGTGGTGGGGCTTTGATCTTCAAGATGGCTTTCAGATGAAAGATGTTAGGAAATTCATTGACAAAGTTGTGTTATCGGTTAATCCTTTGAAAACTAGATGGTCTAAAGGGGTGCCCAAAAAGTTAATATTTTCACCTGGCGTATGCTTTTCAACCGGCTTCCGACTAGAGATAATATTTGTAATAAAGGTGTTGACATCCCTTACATTATATGCCTTTTTTGCTCATTGGAAAAAGAAACGGTCGACCATTTATTTCCATCTTACAGCATTACCCATTCTATTTGGTTATCAGTTTTCAAGTAGCTAGAGATTTCTTTTACAAGTCCGTACCGCCCCGTAATTCTTTTGGAATGGCTAGATTGCTCGAATTTGGGGTCTCACAAAAAAAATCGATGGTGGAAGACATCTTCTTAACGACATGGTGGGTGATATGGAATTCCTGGAATGAAGTTGTTTTTCGAGCTAATGATCCAAGTAAAAATCTTATTTTGAAGACGATTATCCACTATTCTTTTATTTGGATTCGTAATATAAATAGTATGATAAATATTGGAGGGGTCGAGTGGATGAAAAATCCGCTTTTATATTTGTAACACTTTTTATTCGAATTTAGTTAGGTTTTTTCTAACCATTTTCGGTTAATTATATTTTAATTTCCTTCTGTTAAAAAAAACAGAAAAGAGACCAAATTCAACCTGATGCTTAATGTTTTGAAAATCAACCACAACCTTTAATTTATCATTTATTGGGCTCAAGCCCAACTTATCTAATGTGTAGAGGATAGTATGTGTATAACCGGGTTTTAGTTATAAAAACAAATTAACAACTATCACAAATATTAAACTGTAAATATGCAAATGTAACCTAATCGAGAGTAGTAAAGCTAATGACAGTTAATACGGTTTGTTGAACATAGATAATGATGTAAAGAATCCTCTTAATAAAACATTTAACTCTAGTTATAATTATAAGCTTAATTAAAGTACAAAGTCTTAACAACAGTGAACTCTTTTTACTGGACCACACTAAGAAAACAACAGCTAATGCTCTAGATAATGATGCTTAATTTTTTATCATTGCCAAAACATTTTTTTTCTTTGGTTTTTTTTTTTTTTACATTTATTTCGGGGTTAAACCAATAGCAATAATCTCTTATGTTTTTTATGTACCTAAGTACATTTCTTATTTAACCGCCTCAAACGCTTATAATCCACTTAACGTTGCGTAACTTTAGAATCCGAGTTAGGGTGTGTTTCGAAGCCGTCGCAACGCGCGGCGGGTAAAACTACTAGTTTATAAAGAACATGGGATTAAAAACATAAACTAACATTGATTTTCCCCCGACTTAGTAAAGCGTAATCTTAAACTTGTTTGGGATGAGTGGCTCAAAAACCTTCTCCTTATAATGTAATTTCCCTTGGGTCTGTGATATCTTGCCAGACTCTCTTTTTATAAAATGTTCTGTTGTTAAGAAAAAAAAAAGGGATAACACCTCGTACGAGTTATTAGATAAAGTTATGTCAAAAAACTAATTCATTATTATCCTCATCAACTTGATTCGTATAGGGACGCTCAACTATTCTGGTAACCTAAAGTGAAGTAAAAAATAAAAGCCCTTTCTATAAGGATGACCTATCAGTTTTTTCCCGTTTGTTTATAATAACCATATTGCATTTTTTTTATGATATTAGGTACACAACTGAAAAACCATATATATATATGTTATATGCTTAAACCTCTTTTTAGCTCTCCCCCAACTTATTGATCATATGGGGTTTTCAATCATCAGAATCACTATTGAGACATTCTATTAGATATTTTGAAAGCTCAGTGTGTGACATTCTTTTTTTCTAGTATATGGTTTTAGTATGTTTTTGAGCACTTTTGTGTTCATCTATTAGTGTAAATTTTCAAGTAATGATGTGAAGTCCATCTTCAAACTCTATTGATGTAATTAAAATGTGCAACTAAATTATTTATTAGTTAATTGATTCTCTAACAGAAAGATGTAAGCAATTAACAACTAGACAAATATAACGTGATTGGCGTATATCAATTAACAAAATGTTTAGCAAAATGCAATCTAACAGATTAATTAACAAAATGTAATAAACAAAATATATTTATGTAATAGGCTTTTAGCAAAATGCAACCTAACAGATTGATTAACAAAATGTATGTTTGTAACAGGCTTTAGCAAAATTAAAATTGATAATGGAAACATCAAACACACATTAGTAAAACTATTAAGAAGCAATTTTCATGGCTAGGCTGTTAAATCAAGCAGGCGACCTACTGATTTTTTTATTTTATTTTTTACATTTTCACTGCCTACTGATTAGGTTTAAATAAATTAACTTTTAAATAAGGTTTAATTAGTTTTTAAATCATAATTTAAATTAACAATATAACCGTTTGGAAAAAGAGAAACAAAGAAAAAAAATAAATAAATAAAATAATTAGGTTTATTGTTTAAGAAAAACAAAAAGGAAATTAATTTACCTAGTGGGGCCCACTATTCTCAAGAAACAACGCCCTTGGTGGCGTGCAGCTGGGCATGGGTGAGGGAGGCTCAACGGCCATCCGTGGTGAGGGCGGCCACGTGGACTCACGGGCGGCATTCAGTTACCTGCGTGCGTTGGAGGCAGCCTTACTAGTTACTGTGGTCTATTATGTCCAACTAAGAGCTCTCATGTATCACCCATTAACGTTTTTTTACAAAGCTTATTTTAACTTTACGTTTTATAATTTAATTTTTTAATTAGGTATTTTACTTTCTTAATTTGATTATTATTAATCTACTTCGATAATTTCATATGTATATTGAAAGGGATTTATTTCACGTAGTGTCATTAAATCTATTTTATGGAACATTTTTTACAGGTCATGGAAAGATTTTGGGTTTTTAGTATCTAAGGTCTTTTGATTTGGTTCATAACTTCATTTTTCAAAATTTTTTTTAATGTCGGCTAAAGTTAACAAAGTCAACCTTCGTAAGAATTGTGCCGACAAGCAAATAAGTTATAAGAATTCTGATATAAATAATAAAGCTAAGTGATGTTTTCACAATGTGAACTTAGATCACACAATTGGTAAAGTGTTCGATAAGATCCATCCATGAACCCAACACACGAATATCCACCCATTAAGTTTGATTTGTCAAATTAAAAACGTGCAACGAATTAATATGAATAATTCAATATAATAGGTGATGCAAACGGAAGCATGCAACGACTATAGAATAATTGATAATTCAAAGTCTCAAAATCGAAGTGAAAATTCTCGAACAAATGTTCAAAGTTTGATAATGTTCATCCTCCTTCTAATTCCCTATTTATAAAATCTAAACAAATGTAAAATAAGAAACTATCTTAAAAATCTTTAAAATATAAATACAACTAAACATTTTTATATACCAGCGGGAAACTTTGTGTATTACAAGCATGTCGTTTAAAGACACCATAAACTGTCTGTAAACAACTATCAGCTATAAGGATGTCAGTCTTCTCGTCGAGTAGCCTTCCATCATATCCATAGCAAACCAAGCTTTTTCAAGCTTCCAACCTGTCTATAACTCAACCTGATATACACACTAAAGTGTATCAGCTTACGCTAGCGAGTTCTCTAACTTTATAAAATATGTCGCTTTCATTAACTGAAAGGCAATCAAGTTAAATCATTTAAAAATAAGTTTACTTTAACTTTATTCAAAAGCTTTAACTTTACTTTATATACAAGTATCTTACATTAGTGCAAGTTTACTATGTAATGCTTGTACTCCTACAAGACTCCTTTGTTGCTTGTTACTTGTGCAAGGGGTTTATGAACCGTTGCCCACAAGACTTTATTCTTTAGTAAACTTAGCATACATGTTATACAATCCTATAATTCATTGTCAAGCCACACATGCATTGCCTTATAACTTTTGGTCATAGTGTTAACTTTAGACACTAGCGCCCTATATGACCACATCGTTAAATTTAGACGTTGATGGGACTTCGGTGTTAACCTTAGACACCGTCGTTAACTTTAGACACAATATGTCTCCTTTAGCCCTTAACTGTCCATTCATTGATATAATAGGTACTTTAAAACATTACATTGTAAACCTTTCTTTGTGTGAGTGTATATTAGGCCAAAACATTTATAACAGTTTAAAAGTGGGCATTATAGAACTCACCCTAAACTTTTTGTAGCATGCATACCGGCATAAAACATTTTAAAATAGTATTTCAAACAAGGAGCTAATAAAACTCACATTTAGCCTTCTCTATTTCCTCTGGTATCTATACTTTACTATCGGTAATGGTAGAACGCTTGGATTAAGGTCCTAAGTCATTAAAACATTACTTTGATAAACATACCTATATAGTAAGTAACCTACTTATAAACATTGGCTAGAATCATACCTCGTAACTATCTACCACAAGTTGCGGATGAAGATCTGTCTAATCATACTTGCGGACGCACACCGAACTCGAGATTGGATTTAGAACGAATGTGTCTGTTAGGAAAGTGTGTTTGTCCACTATAGGGTAAATGTCACCCGTTAGTCACCCGCCACATGTCATTCACGTATTCATTACTTCCCGAATACGTAGTAGTCCGTTAGGGATCCGGTAGTGGTTGGCTACCATCCCTATTCCATATTTTTCATTTTTAGTCCTCGGTGTTATGTGTATTTACTATTCTAATCCTTCTACTTTCATTTTTCCTTGGATTTTTGAGGTGTTACACCTAAACATCTTTAAAAAAATATATAAAAACATCTATACTCTATTAAACGACAACCTTGAGTAATTGTGGTATCACACATTCACGCTTGCTACAAGACAGCAGGGGGATATGGTATTTAAAAATAACCAGAACCAGTATGTGAATATAGGCATTAGTGTTGTAGTTGTTTACCAAAAGCCACCCACAACATAATGGTAAGTGCGCTGCAATCTTCACCACGCAGCGCCGGTTTGAGTCCGACCTTAGGCGATCCGCCTCCTACTTATTTTTTTTAGCTATTTCCTTTTTGTTTGCATCATTTTTTTACATTCCAGGAAAATGGACAAATAGAAATAATAGAATAGTTACATTAAAGAGGTGTATAAAAAGATAAAGATTCGATGCGCGTCGGCGTACATGAAAGTACATATATTTTTAATAAAGTTTCTTCACACAAATATGAGTTTTAAAAAGGGTTTTCACCTAAGAACTAACCTCACACACAATAGGCATATCAATCCGTGGACATGATAGCTCCCAATAGTAAACCTTTGTCTCTGTCTAGCCGATCAAAGTAGAAAATTTGTAATTTTTGTTTTTTTAAACTAAATAAACACAAAGAAATTAAAGATAGATAAAAGTTGGATAAGATAATCAAACAAGAGAGAATATTCACTTAGATTTCGAATCCACCTAGCCAAACAATGACAAAGTACAAAGATTCATGATGAAATCATTTTATACAGGTGTAACACGAAAATAGAAAAGACTCCCGTCAGGGTTATCAAATCATATAACTTGTCGAAAAGTTAAAACGATGTTAACCTAGTAATCACCTAAAAGCATTCTATGCAAACCCAATGATAACGTTATATTGAATATAAAGATAAACTAATAATCGATATTGATGAATGCACTCTTTATTTCAAATATCTTTATTACTCCGTCGTCTGTTGTAAGATGATTAATTACTCCAACGTGTGTTGTAAGACGATTAATTGATGATGAATGTACTTTTTAGTTCAAATATCCACTTTACTAAAGATTAATGTTGAGCATGTTAGAACCACTTTATCACAACAGTTTAGTAAGTATGTGACAATAAACTATATTCAAAATAGGAATTTCTTTTTAAAGAAAAACTCTTTATATACCCATCATTCCTACATATGTGTCTCATCAACTTGAAGCGTTACCATTCAGTGCCGTCATTATAGAGACCAACATATAAACATTCTCGTAAGCGTACATGTAGAATGATTATACTAAAACGGTATATATAACTAAAAAATTGTAGGAAGCCACCAATAAGCGCCATGTGTTTTAAAAGGTAAGGGTAAACGTGTTAAAGAAATTAAAACACTATTTTGTAATAAAACACCATATTAAAAATTTACACCAAATTCAATGCACTGAAAACATGTTTTTAATTTTATTTCTATATAATAATACTGTACTCGAATAAAAAAATAGAAAATGTCATATATTGTGATTTTTTTTTAAAATAATATCATTTGATTTTTTTTATAAATAACATCGTTTGAAAAAAGTACGTTTTAAAAAAGAAGTTGATAAAAGTCGAGTAATGTTATGAACCTTATTATTTAGTGGTTAGCCCAATCGCTAATAACCACATCTCAATGGGCTAATCTGCAGTCCAGTCAAAGGCCCATCAAAATGAATGGATCTGTGAGCACGGTAAAGAAATGACGTTGGATACAAAGCAGGGAGAACGAGAGACGTGAGGGCAAGTTGATGATTATGCAGTGTGTGTTTTCTTCAAGCATTCATAGCAGGTTTTGTATATGTTTGTGAGTGGGTTCTGCATATTTTAGTAAGTGGTTTAAAATGGTTGTGAGTCAGTGAGAGAGAACATGATACTGTTCATCTGTATATTTGTGAAAACATTGTTCACTTCTATTAATATTTTAATATTTTTTGAAAGTACTTGTGAGTGGAGGAGAGAAAAGGTAATGATAAATGTATAAAAAATATTATTTAATTGAAAATGAGAGAGAAAATATAGTGATTTTTAACGTAATTATACATATGTGATAGAGAAGCTGATGGGAATGCTCTTCTTCCCATCTCCATATCTATAATCTCTGAAATCCCATCCCCTCTTCTCTTGTATGTTATTAATTTGAATTCTCATTATCGATCCATTAAATCAATATAATCACATCTGCTTCTTACCTAATTTGATATCTCTAGTTGTGTTAATTTGAGTAGACAACTGTCAACTAAAGAGACAAGTATATGTGTGAAATCTTAGTAAACTAAAACCGATAGAATGTAATAAAATTTAACCGCTAATTAAAGATATAGATTTATAAAAGAGTATACTACCATTTTCGTCGTTGTGGTTTGGTCAAAATTGCCGCTTTCATCTAATAGTTTGTTTTCTAGTATCTAGGTCCTTCTGGTTTTAAAACCTTGTCACCTTCATCTGGTCAGCTAACATCATCCATTTTTCTCAGTTAAATGAGGGGTATTTCAGTCCTTTTACATTTTTGTTTCATTTCTTCATCTTTGTAAGGATAAAGACTGATGGCTACAAAACTCACTAAGTATAATCGTTGTGGACTCTACAAGCTTAACACTGAAGTTGCTGCGGATAAGTGTCCATGCTGTGGATAGTAAAACTTTGCCGCTGATCAACAACTATGCTGCGGATAGCCTTATCTGCTGAAGTCTAAACGTTGCTGCTAATAGGCATATCATAAGCATGGACTTTACTACTGACAACTATCTACTGCAACACTGACACATCATATGCAAAGAGAATGTTACTGGTGCAGACAATAAAAGACAACACACATAGTTCCGAGTATCCATGCAATGATGCCTAAAAAGACGTTTGGATAAAGTTAACTTTTGTAGTTTTTTTTATTATTTTCACTTTGTAGTGTAGCTTATAGATGTACAATATCAACGGTCTGTGTTTGATATGATCCTTAGAATCAAGGGTCTGTCTTGATTCTAAGTTCCTTTATAAGTAGTGTAATTTTTCATTGTACGAGTGCGCTTCCACATAGTTTTCTCTATAACTTGTAAACTTTGAAGATTAATATAAATTGCATTTATCAGTATTATCTTTGTTCTTGTTACTTTGTATAGTTATGATTGTTTTCGCCAATCTCAACTAAACAGAACTATCTTGTAATACACGATCCTACAAGTGGTATCTGAGCTTTGGCTCTTAGATTAAACAAACTCACACTTGTATATTCACTATTTTGTTCTGTTATAAATTATCCATCGAAAGTATGACACAAAATACTGGATTTGATGACACTGGAAGCCTTCACAGACCACCAAGATTGGTGTCTGGAGAAGACTATGACATGTGGAAAAAGAGAATGGAAAGCTTCTTCTGCTACCAAGAATATGGAATGTGGAGATCCATACTTGATGGTCTTTATGTATCTATGGTGGCCTCTGCTGATTCTGGAGGTCCATCTGTTCCCAAGGAACCTTCAAAGTATTCAAAAGAAGATATCAAGAAGATGGAGGTAGATTTCAAAGCTCTGGGAGCCATACAAATGGACTTGCCAAATGAAGTTTTTCATAACTTCATAGAATACAAAACTGCCAAAGATCTATGGGAAGCTCTTGAAAAAATATTTGCTGGATCTGAAGAGGTCAAGGAAAACAGGAGAGATATTCTAAAGCAACAATATGAAAACTTTGTTTGAAAAGAAGGTGAGTCACTTACCACTTAGTACAACAGGTACACTTATCTCGTAAGAGAGCTGCAGTGCTCTAAGGTTAAGCTTGAGAATGAAGATATTCTCAAAAAGTTCATCAGATCGCTTCCAAGTTGCTGGACACTATACATAGTCTCAATCCGAAGAACTGAAAACCTGAAGACTCTCACAATGACTGAGCTGTTTGGTATGTTAAAGACATATGAATTGGAGATGATTCAACCTAGAGAAAGAAGAACAGGTCATTCACCTTCACCTTCACCCTCACCTTCCACCACCTCCTCTGCATTACACTCTGATCATGCAAGTTCTAGAAACTATTATCCTCCTATTGTCACACATCCCCAAACTCCAAACTCACAAGTAAACAACTCACCATTCCTTCTTGAAGCCCCTCATCAAAATATTAACTCTGTTGCCTTTGTTTCTAATGCTTCAAACAATGTACTTTATCAAAGAAGATCTAGAGTACTTTCATCTAGATGACGTAGAAGAAATGGACATACAACATTCTTATGCTATGTTGACCATTAGAGCAAAACGTTTATACTCCAGAACACGAAGACCTATTCCAGGAAACAACTCCAACACCAGAGTTGGCTTGGACAAAAGTAAGACAAGATGTTACAACTGTAACCAACTTGGCCACTTTGCCAGAGAATGTAAAGCACCAAAAGCAAATCCAGTTGCTGCACAACAAAGACAGACATATCAAGGTCTAGCAAGTCAAGCAGGTCAAAACACCCCCCCTGCTTAAACTGCATCTTGTGTAGCTCAACAAGTTGGAACAACTGACTTTGACTAGAGCTTTCAATATGAAGAATTACTTGCAAATAACTAAGCTCTTATGGCAGACACCAAGGAGATACCACCTCAGGTATTTGAACATCTTTGCTCTCATGCTTGCATTGATAAGGTCTTAGGATATAGAAAGCATAACCAAAATCTAATAGATCAAAATGAAGAGTTTCATCAAATGAAGTCTGAATTAAAAAAGGTGGAAAATAGTTATAAAGAAAAATTAACCGTCTAAAGAAAGAGATTTCGTCATTAAAACATGAACACACAAATCTTGAAACCCAGATTGATGATCTATTGGTTAAGCTAAAAGCTACAAGAGCTGAACTGGCAGAGCAAAAGGTTCATATTGATAAACATGAATTTGCATCCAAAAAGCTACAAAGACTTTTGGATGCTCAAATTCATGAGCAGGTGACTGCTGGTCTAGGGTACCAAGCTGAACAATATAAATCTGTACCACCATATGCTAACTATGTAGCAATCCATGAACCAAACTTCAATATCACAAATCTTGATAAAGCAACCCGAAATCTTGATCCCTCAAAGAAGAAGTAGATGTGGAAGAATGTAACACCACAACTGAATCTGGGTATTCATGCTCAGATTCCACTGAAATTAGTGAAGCCCTACTATTTCCTACCAATGAAGTGATTCTAAAGACCACCAAATCTAGTCAAGTAATTCAAATAAATTGTCCAAGCCCCTTTATTCCTTCTATACCAGTAACACAACCCTTCAAGCAAATCAAAATCAGTTATCCTCCAACAAGAAGAAAACTGAATATTGAAAAGGGACAATCCTCCACATCCACAACTAACAAAGCAAATCCAGACAGAAAGGTATTGGACCACTGTCAGACATCTGAAGAAAGAACTCCATATGTTTAGAAAACATTGGAGGAAGCCACCTTTGAACACAACAAAAATCATCTTGGACTTGGATTGATGACCTTTGACTTATATCTGCACTTGGGCCTCACGTGTTCTGGACATTCGTCTTTGGGCTTAGACCTTGATGTTTTATTTATGGGCCTGCGTGCCTAGTATGTCTTATGATTTGGGCCTGCGTGCCTACTATGTTTTTAGTTGAGTTGGGCCTGCGTGCCTAGTTTGTTTCATGTTTGGTTTGGGCTTAGGCCTGTTAGTATGTCCCTTTATTCTCGTGGCTCCCCCCTCCATGTTACACTGGCCCAGGAGGGGGGATGCACTTAGTATGTAACACCCATTTGATTTTAATAAAACATTTACCTAGGGATTTGCACTTTCCCAAAAAAAAAATCATCCTAGAAATTTCAAATATCTGTTTCAAAGAAAGGACTATGTGTACTATCAGAGAGATAAGAACGACAAGTCATGTTTTGTTTGTGGTAAATACAATCACACTGCAAGTAGCTGCTTTTATTACCTTCAGGAGCAAAGAAATCTCAAACAACAAGCTTTTGAGAAAACAAAATAGAACAAGAAAGTAAGAAGCTATGAAGCAAAATAAACTCAGTTCAGAAGGTCTCTCTATCCACCGAGACAACATGCTGCTAAACAAATCCCAAAGGCTCAACAATCATGTATCATCCGTGGTGAATCAAACCACTTTGTTGCAAACTGTGAATTCAACCCTTTCAACTAGATTTCCCAATCATCAACAGACAAGATACTTCCTGATAAACAAAAACATGTATATAGAAGAGCTCCTCAAGAAAAACCCACTTTCTACAGAAAGGTAAAGAAGGATAGAGAAGAAATTGTTGAACCAGCAGCACCATTCAAAAGAATGAGGAACAAGTCCAAGCCTTCAGCAGCAAACTCTAAGCCTTCAACAACAACCAAAAGTTCTGCTGACCAGTTAAAGCCTTCAGCAACAACCAAAAGTGCTGCTGATTAGTTTAAACCATCCACAGCAAACAAATCTGCTGCTAATAATGGGAAAAGTGCTGAGAAAATAATTCAAAGATGGAAAGCAAAGTCAACATCTTCATTCCCTAAAAGCATCATCATTGGATCAATTGAATGCCAGCCATCAGATAGCTTTGATTTAAAATCTCACACATTTTTCAAGAATGCAAGCTCTTGGGTTCCTTTCTCTAACTAGAACTCTCTCATGTGTAGGAACAAGTAGGTAACAAAAACAACACCTGGGTAGTAGACATTGGTTGTTCCAGGCACATGACATGCAACAGATCTATTCTCTCAGACTTCAGAAGCTTTTATAGGGGATATGTTGTATTTGGATGTGATTCAAAAGGAGGTTCTATCACTGGACAAGGAACTGTGTCAAATGAAAGAATGAGCATTGACATGGTGAACTTTGTGAAGGAATTAAAATTCAATATCATGAGTGTATCTCAAATTTGTGATCAGAAGCATTGGATGCTTTTCATAGACAAAGAATGTTTTATGCTTTCCCTTGGACTAAGCACCTCCTCCAGAGAAGAGATTGATGACTATTCAAAGAAAAGATAACTTATATGTTCTAGACATGAACAAGGTCACTTCATCTGGGAGTGTATCTTGCTTTCTATCCAGGGCATCGATCAATGAATTGGCTCTATGGCATAGGAGATTAAGTCATGTAAATATCAAACCAATCAACAAGTTGGTCAAAGGAAATTTAGTCAGGGGACTACTTGATAAGGAATTCTAACTTGTTGATCACTGTGTAGCTTGCTTGAAGGGAAAGCAATACAAGAGTTCTCATAAGCCCAAGATCTTGAATTCAAATGACACACCACTACAACTGCTACATATGGATCTTTTTGGTCCTACAAATGTCATATCCATGGGCAAGAAGTCATATTGTCTGGTAATAATTGATGACTACACCAGATTCTCTTGGGTATACTTCTTGAGAACCAAAGATGAAACTGCTGAGATTCTTAAATCCTAAATTCTTAGGGTTGAAAATCAAAACAATCAGAAAGTTAAAACCATAAGGTGTGATTAAGGTACAGAATTTAAAAATCATATCTTGAACATTTTCTATGATAGCAAAGACATTCAAAGATAATACAGTGCTCAAAGAACTTCTCAACAAACTAGGGTGGCTGAAAGAAGGAACAAAACTTTAATTGAGTCTGCCAGATCCATGTTGGCGGACTTAAAACTACCTCGCACATTCTGGGTTGAGGCAGCTAGTATAACATGTTATGTACAAAATAGAGTTCTGATTGTCAAGCCTCTTAACAAGACACCTTATGAACTATGGTTCAACAAAGTTCCCTACATTGGGTTTCTAAAACCTTTTGGATGTCCATGTAGAAGAATCAGAAAATTTGGAATGTAGGGAACACATTCCATGTGAACAAGGAAAGGGCCAGACTGGTTATTTGATATTGACTCTTTCTCTCAAATATTCTTATTTTCTCAATTATTGAATCTTCTTCTTCTTCCAAAGAGCAAGTCTCCTCAGCCAATGAAGACCACAAATTTGGATTCAACGGTCCATCCATTCGAATCAAAAGGCCATCCATTGATCCTCCATATGTTGTTGATGCTACTGAAGCCAGCGAAGCTAGAACAAACAACTCTAATGTCACTAGAAACAGTCTCTCTAAACATGAAAATCAAAATGAAAACACTAAAAACTCTTGGGTTGACATAGAGATATCTGATGCTGCTGATGAGGAAGAGGTATCTGAAGATGTGCTGATCTTATGGATGGTGAAGCTGCTATTGAAGATTCCTCTGCAACAAATTCTAATGAAGATATTCTTGACCAAAATCAAAGTAATCTTGACTAGGGAATTAGGTTAGAGGTGGTTCCAGCACAAAGAATCAACAAAGAACATCCCTTAGAAAATGTTATTGGCAATATTCAAAAAGGAGTTCAAATAAGAAGAAAGTCTCATGAAGCCAATATATGTATATACTCCTGCTTTCTATCTCAAGTTGAACCAAAGAAGATAGATGAAGCCTTACAACACAGCAGTTGAATCGAAGCAATGCAAGAAGAATTATTTCCATTCAAGAGATAAGCAGTATGGACCTTAGTTGACCTACCACCTAGACAAAATGCTATAGGCACAAGGTGGGTCTTCAGAAACAAGCAAGATGAAAGAGGGATTGTAATAAAAAATAAATCTAGAGTGGTATCTCAAGGTTATACTAAGGAAGAAGGAATTGACTTTGATGAAGTGTTTGCACCTGTTGCAAGATTGGAGGCTGCATCCAAAAATTTTATTGTTTATCAGATGGATGTCAAGAGTGCTTTTCTATATGGGAAGATTGGTGAGGAAGTATATGTTAGACACCCTCCAGGCTTTGTAGATCCTGCTCATCCTGACAAAGTCTTCAAATTAGACAAGCCCTTATATGGATTACATCAAGCCCTAAGAGCATGGTATGAGACCTTGTCAGGATATCTACTCAGCAATAATTTCCGAAGAGGTGCCATTGATCAGACCTTGTTAATCAAAGATGAAGGGGGTGAGGGGGGGGGGGGGGATTTACTTGTACAAATCTATGTAGATGACATCATCTTTGGATGAACAAGGAAGAAGTTATGTAAATATTTTGAGGTCCTAATACACTCAAAGATTGAAATGACTTCAATGGGTGAACTAAATTTCTTTCTGGGTCTCCAAGTCAAACAAGTCTCAAATGGAATCTTTATCAGCCAATCCAAATATGTCAAAAGCATTTTGGATAGATTCAAAATGGTTGATTTCATCTATCAGAAAATTTATTAGAAAATATTTGATGACTTCATCTATAAATAACAAACAAGTGTGCTACTGATAGGTTTAGTCATCAGCAGTAAAAGTTTGCTGCTGATTGCTTTAAGTCATTCGCAGGAACAAGTTTGCTGTAGATAGTTTAAGGCAATCAGTAACAACACCTTTGCTGCGGATCATTTTATCCATCAGCAGCAACCAAGTTTGCTGCTGATAGACTTAACCATCCGCAACAACCGAGTTTGCAGCAGACGGGTAAAAATGGGTCAAAATTAACTTTTACTTGACGTAAAAACTAATGTCAATCTTTACCATGACTGCTACAGTGTGCTACACCTGTAAGATAGTGAAAAGTAAAAGATTTGTATGGTACAAGCAATTATTGATCATCCCCCACTCTTGCCATTATAACAAAATCAAATTCCCTCCTTCACCTCATCACATTCAATTCTGACCTAACTTTCATCTTTTCTCTTACACTCCCAAGCATTCAAAGCCTTCAAGCTTATAACCAACTTTTAAAAGCTTCACCATTCCCTCCAAACTTTCTCACCATGGAAAACGTTGACATCAACAACCCAAATGATAAATTCTCAACATACCACAATCTAACAACGTATCTTGTTAATGGAAATAAGTCAAAAGGGTTTGATGATATGATCGACTTTCTATGTCGATCGAAAATATACTTTGCTCTGACCATTAACCCTACAATCTACACATACCACATGAAAGACTTCTTGAACTCTTTCGTATACTCTACCGAACAAGGGTTTCCCCAAATCAAATCCAAGGTAGACGGCAATGATATTATCATCTCTGAAGCAACTCTCAGAAAACATCTCAAGCTTCAAGATGAAGGTGCGGCCAACTCCTACACTAAGGATGAAAACATGAGGACCTTTGTATCCATTGGGTATACGGGAAATGAAGAGGAGTACACCATAGAGAAAGCTCTGCTGGGTCCTCCATAGAAGTATCTTTGCCACACTCTTCTTCAATGAATATCTAAAAAAAGGAGTGGTTGGCATCAACTCAACTCTGGATTGGCATCTACAGTCCATGGTATGATCATGGCCCAAGGTTTTAATTTCTCTCACTTGATTTTTGAAGGTCTGAGGTACAACCTTCAAGAAGGGGCAAAACAATCTTTTTATATGTACCATAGATTCTTGCAAGAGTTTTTAATAATGAAATACAAGATCTTTCAAAAACTGCAAGAATATATGCTATTGGTGGGCATAAAAATAATATTTTCAAAAGTATGAGAACTGTTTTAGAAAAATTACAGATTTTTTGGATGTTACAAGTCTACCCCTATTAAAACAGGATTCGTCCTCAAATCCTACGTCGGCACAAACTAACTCAACTTTTCCTTACCATTCTTTCGTATACGTACCAACCTGGTCATCCTTTTATTAAACACGACCAACAACCTTGGTGTGCAAAGAAGTCCTCTCCACTGCTCGCTTTCATTCTGTGACTTGTAGGTTTCCACCTACACATTCCCGCATTACTCGTTTTTCCGACCATTACTCAGACGACCCAACTCCATCAATTAGCTGCTCACCTGTCACCTTTTCTTGCTTTTCTCACGGGCACCTATGTCGTCTTTCCTTTATGGGCCTAACGATCTCGTCATCCCGATGGTCATCCTCAAATAGGACTCCTCACATTTCATCATTATAGTCATCTGTCTTCCTTTTCGTCTCATACCCTAATCGCCATCCCGTGATGATTCCTCAATCTCAGGCACCACCACTTTACTCATAAATGCATTACATTTACCCTTCTCAAAAGATTTCCCATAGCTTTCACGAAGCTTCACTGATTTCCACACATTTCCTTATTAAAGGGTCTCTTTACCTCGTTACCCTACGTTATTTGCGTCTTATAAGTTAGCATGTGCCGCTTAACATTAGTGCTTGATCACTATCTTCCGATGATCTCAAAATTCTGAATGCCACAATCACATTTGTTCTAACATCCCAACGTTATCCCTTCCGATGCTCTGCAGTAGCTTGCCCATT